>JADMNL010000039.1:20000000-22738750 GCA_016271365.2 Neoceratodus forsteri
GAAGCAGTCTAGGAGGTCAAATCCATGGAAAGCACATGTGCAAATGCCAGGAGCCTTAGCAACAAGATGGAAGATCTAGGCTGTCATGGTACAGTCAGACCTGGACATTGTGTATCCACACACAAAACCTGGTGTAATGATAACCATGACTGGGAGATGAGCCATACCTGGCTACAACATATTCAGAAGAGACAGAGCAGGCAGGCAGGGAGGAGGTGGCACTGTATGTGAAAAATGGCAAGGGCCACACAGATCCAGGAGGAACAAAATGGGAGAGATACTGTGGGTTAAGCTGGAAAGAAAATGGGGCCAGCCATCCGCCATGGGTGTGGTCTATAGACCACCAGCCCAGGAGGAAGAAACAGATAGATGATGCTAGCTATCCAAGGATGGCAGACAAGGAGTGAGGTAGTACTGGTTGGAGACTTCAATATACCAGGCGTGGACTGGAGCATCCCAGCAGCAGCATCAACTAGGGAGCAGATTTATCCTGACTCCCTTCAGGGTGCCTTCCTCAAGCAACTGGTCATGGGAACCAACTCAGCAGAAGGCAATACTGGACCTTGTGTCACAAACAGGACAGTGTGATGGGGTAACAGTGGGGAGCACCTGGGTAACAGTGACCACCAGTCATTGTGGTTTGAAATCACAGAAGAGCAGAACCAAACCACACAAAACACGTATCCTGGATTTTAGGGGCAGACTTTGGGAAAATGGGGAGATGCTTGAAAGAGGCATTAAGGGGAATGGGACAGGAATCAGGGATTGAGGAACAGTGGGCAGTATTTAAAATGGGATTATAAGAACAACAGAATTATGCATTAAGCAGGTTAGCAAGAGGAAAAGAAAGAGGAGACCATTATGGTTTTCCAAAGAGGTAGCAGAAAGTGAAAGCCAAAAGATTGCATTCAGGCAATACAAAAGACACAGGCAGAAGGGGATAGGGAGAAGTACCAGGAGAAACAAAGGAGGCAGGAAGTCAGTAAGGAAGCCAAAGCTCAGACAGAAGAACACATTGCAAAATCAGTGGTTAAAGGGGACAAAACCTTTTCAGGTACATAAGTGAAAAGAAGGACAAAGGAGGATAGTGAGACTGAAGGGGAGGATGGAGCCGTGAGGATGACAACAGTAAAGCTGACATATTGAACAGGTATTTCTGCTCAGTCTTTACTAAGGAAGAGGTGGGTAATGGGTCTGAAAGGGAGTACAAGGTGTGAGAATGGTGCAGAAATGGACACAAGTCCCTTTAACGAGAAAGGGTCCTGGAAGGAACTGGAAGTAATAAGAGCTGATAAAGCAATGGGGCCAGATGGGAGTAACCTAGGGTCCTTAAAGAACTAAGAGAGGTGGTGGCTGAACCTCTGGCTATCCTGTTCAGCCAATCACTGGAAACAGGGAGAGTACCCAAAGACTGGAGGACAGCAGATGTAGTCCCCTTATACAAAAGTGGGAACAAAGAGGAAGCAGGGAACTACAGACCAGTCAGCCTCACCTCGGTAGTGTGGAAAGATCATGGAAGCACTACTGAAGGAGAGATTGGTGGAACATCTGGTTGTCAATGGACTACAGGACCCAAGGCAGCATGGTTTCACCAGGGGAGGTCGCATTCAGACCAACCTCATTGAATTTTTGACTGGGTGACTAGGGAGGTGGATCAGGGAGGCAGTGGACATGGCCTATCTGGACTTCAGCAAGGCCTTTGACACTGTGCCACATAGAAGACTATTACACAAACTGGGGAATATGGGTGGGCAGGACAGTAGTGTGGTGGGTAGGTAACTGGCTGGGTGGCAGGACACAGAGGGTGGTGGTAAATGGCTGTCACTCCACAGAGGGAAGAGTGACCAGTGGGTACCACAGGATCAGTGCTGGGACCGGTCCTATTCAACATCTTCATCAGTGACATTGCACAGGATCTAGAAGGCAGAATTTCACTGTTCGCTGATGACACAAAGCTCTGTAACAGAGTAGATACACCGAGGGTGTAGACAGAATGAGAAGGACCTGCAGAAACTTGAAGAATGGTCAAGGGTTTGGCAGTTGAAATTCAATGCAAAGAAGTGCAAGATAATGCATATGGGGCAAAAAACCCTGGCACAATATATCAGTTGGGGGTGAGGATATAGCATGCACCAAGCAGGAAAGGGATCTTGGGGTTGTCATCTCTGATGACCTCAAGGTAGAATCAGTGTGACAAGGCATCAGGTAAAGCAAATAGGATGCTGGGATGTATAGGCAGGGGCATCACCAGCAGGAAGGGAGGAGGTCATAATTCCGCTATACAAGACACTAGTGAGGTCCCACCTGGAGTACAGTGTACAGTTCTGGAGACCATACCTCGTAAGGACATAGACAGGGTAGAGAAGGTTCAGAGGAGGGCAGCAAAGATTGTGCATGGGTTGCATCACAAGTCCTTTGAAGACAGGTTGAAGGAACTGAACATGTACTCCCTGGAGGAGAGGAGGGAGAGAGGGATATGATAGAGACATACAAGTATCTTACAGGGAGGAACAGGGTGCAGGAAAACACTATTTTTAGGCGAAAAGATGTTTCAGGACTAGAGGGCATGGGATGAGATTGGAGGGAGGATGATTCAGAGGAAACATGAGAAAGAATTTCTTCACAGAACAGGTGGTGGACAAGTGGAACACCTGACCAGAGGAGTGGTGGGAGCTGAAACAATCCAGGATTTAAGAATGCATGGGATAGACATAAAGGAATTCTAGAGCTCAGGGGTGGGAAATAGACTTCTAGGAAAACAAACTGAACTTACAAGCTCAAATGGGCAGACTAGGTGGGCCATAGGCCCTTATCTGCCGACACTGTCTTTGTATCTATGTATCTATGTATAAGCATATATTCCCAGACACTGCTGAATTGTCTACAGTTCTGGATTATATGGTTCACCTTAATGGCATAGGCCTCAGACCAGCTACTGTCAAAGTTCATTTGTCAGCTGTTTCTGCTTTCCTGTCAGTGGGAGGGAAGCCTTCTCTCTGTCATCTCACCATGTATTCTGTAAATTTTTCAAAGATTTCTTCATACCAGTCCCCTTTTAGGGATCCTGTTCCTGCCTGGGATTTGAATGTTTGCATTGCTCAGCTTATACAACTCCTCTTTGAGCCTGTGTCCTCAGCAGAGCTCAGAGTATTGACTAGGAAAACTGTGTTTCTGGTTGCTATTACCTCTGCCAGGCGTATCAGTAATTGCCCTGTCAACTGAATGTGACTTCATTTCATTCCGTAGAGATAAAGGCGGTCCTTAGAACCAATAGAAGGTTCTTACCCAAAGTGGTTTCTGATTTCCACTTAAACCAATCTGTCTCTTCCTGTGTTCTTCACTGATCATACTTCCTCAGGAGGCGGAGGTTACACAGTTTAGATGTTAAAGAACCCTAGTTACTACATAGAACGCATAAAGGGTCACAGGTTTGACTCCTCAGTTGTTCCTCACTTATGGAAGTAGGTAAGGGCAAACCTGCCACCAAGAGAACTATTGCCAAGTGGATTGTGTCCTGTATCCAATTCTGTTATGAGAAACTTAGGAAAAATTCCGCCCTCAGGCCTGAGGGGCTCATTCTAGAGGTACAGCTGCATCTTTGGCTGCGCCAGGGATATCTCCTGTGTTAGAAATTTGCCAAACAGCCACCTGGAAAACAGTTCATACCTTCATCAAGCATTACTCTCTGGATATCCAGGCTAGGAATGATGCTAGGTTTGGCACAGCAGTACTTCAGAGCCTATTCCCAAAGTAGGTTCTGTCCCTCCTCCTTGAGGTACTGCTTGGTAGTCTGCAATAGTCAGAATACAGCAAGACTTCATGTTGTTTGAAGAAAAAATTCTAATGGAGTCTTGCTGTATTCTGACCTCCCTCCTGCCTTCCTCTCAGAACCTGGTTTGGGAAGTGGGTGGGTAGGTGCAGTGTTGCACCCAGGGTGTCTTCAGCCCACTTTCTGTTGTGTTAGGTGCTTTGTGTTTGATTGCTTAAGAATTTTTATGCTTTATTACCTGTTTTTGGGTTTCTTGACTTGAGTCTTTTAGGAATCTAAAACCTTTGTTGCCAGTTGACTAGTAGAAATGTTAGTTTCCACATTATTTAAGTCAGTGAGTTTAGCTCATCAAAATCTGACGGTTGGGTTTCAAGTACTACAGACAGAGTTTTCAACCGAGCTCGAGGCTCAGTGTTCTATGCCTGGCATAGAAGGGCAGTTCAAGTGCTGGAGCTAACTGCAATAGTCAGAATACAGCAAGACTCCATTAGAAGAAACATAATTACTAAGGTGGGTCATTTTTCTTTTGGGATATCAGATCTCGCTCCCTGTTCCCAGAGTAGGGGCATGTGCCTTGCCCTTCTGGAGAACTGCTAAGATTCTGCCTAAGTGTGGTTAATGCACCATATTCCATCCCTAAGTAGGGTTACCCACCTGTAATCGTAGTTCTAGGAGTGGTATATGGTGGACATCCACACAGCCCACCTGACCTCCCGGCAAGTGCTACACCACTGTGCAAGATCTGACATCACAGGGGGAGGCGGATCTGAGGGAGGTTATCACCTGGGTAGGTGGGAGGTGCAGCTTGAAGACTTCCGCTGAAATTTAAGGGAGAAAGGAAGACTTCCTAAGTGTGGATGTGCACCATATACCACCTCAAGAACTACGTTACAGGTGAGTAACCTCTATTTACAGGGCCTACTCTCCTGAATACATAAGTTCCATCCACCCAGACTGTTGGTATTTCTTTGATACTGCTTGAACTCATTCCAAGGTGTGGCCTGGTGAAACAGATATCCTCGAAGAAGAAAGATAAACAATTAACTACTTACCATAACAGTAGATCGTTGAGAGAATGTCTTTCATCAGGCCATGCTGCCCTACCCTCCTTCCCACTTAGGTTTAGGGCACCAGATTTCCTCCATTGTTTCCATCCATATCTGCCTTTTCCAGCTTCCATAGTTGCCTAATATGCTGGAAATTGGCCTGATCTCCTGATTCCCAACTGAGAGGTCCTCCAGGTATTATCTCTGGTGGGGAACTGAGGAGAGATGGGGCCACCCATGTTTATGTAGATGCTGGCACATGACACTGTACGTGGGTGGTCCATGGTTTGCAGAAAGTTTCTGTGTGGTCTTAGTGCTGATCTGCGGAGTAGTTAGAAAGGTGTGGCCTGGTGAAGATGATTTTCTCTAAGATCAGCTATTACGGTAAGTATGTAACTGTTCTTTTATCTTTCTCTATCTCTTGGACACCAGTGTACAAGGTGCTGCAAGTCACCCATGTGATCGTGCAGAGCACGTCACAGTCAGCATCTGTCCCACACAGCAAGCTGCTCCATGTGCACTGCCATGTGTGGTCAGCCAGGTTGCAGTATTGCCCTGGAGCAGACTTCCTCCCTCCCTGGAAGAGGAGAGCATCCACTGGGTATCCTTGATTCTCCTGCTGCTGGGCCCTGACAACCCAGGTTCACCCTAAACCCTGATTGTCTGTTGCAGCAGAAGTTCTACCCTTGTATGCAATGGGCTGGCTAGAAAGTGCTTGTTTTTTTATTTGGGTGGAATTTTGATCTTCTAAGAATCAATTTTCACCATTCATCGCTGAGTGGGTCGGTGCCAGGGGCTCTAGGACCCGTGGGAACATATGTCTTTAAAAGCTTTGGAGGAAGGGGGCCAGTGTTAGAGACTGCACTGCCCATGAGGCAGATGTATGACGTGGGTGCTTGTGGACAGGCCAGTATCCATGCCGGACCCCCATCTCCTCAGTTCTCTTCTTCCCACCATTGAGGAAGGTACTCCATGGGAGCGTTCTCCATTTTCTACTGCATCACAGGCCTTCGGTTGTGTTTGTTGCCGCTGACTTGATGCCTATAGTTTCACTGACCTCTCATCATCACTCTTTCTCTTTTTATTCCCTTTGTACGGCCTTAAGTTCTATTTTTGCTAATGTTTATTATTTTCCATCAATCGATCATGTACAGTTCCCAGGGGCTTAAGAAACTGGAAAATCTGCAAGAAATTCTCTCCCATGCGTTGATGCCGTGGGAGAAATCGTCAATCGAGAGTGCCATGATGGTTGGTGGACCTGCCTCAGAACAGAGCATGACATTGACCATTGCAGCGCGGCTGGTCATTGGACCTTCTCACCGCAATCCACTGGTAGAGTGGGATGGGCTTAAACTTCAAGGCAGGCATCACACCTGGGGTTCGAGGTAAGGTCCTTGGGCTGTTCCCTGAGCCCGTCCGGTAGTATGTACTGAGGATTGCAGCACTGAGTTTATTCACAGGTTCGGTGCTCCACAATGCCGAATCTGATTATGGTGCCGCTTGTGCTGCTGAGAGTGGTTCTGGTGTCACTTGCAGTGCCGGCTGCCTGCCCCTTGCTCTAGGATTCTGCTGCTGGGGATGCTTCTAGGCCTAGTCCAATGGATGAGAGCCCAGTCAGTTGAGATGGGGGCAGTGGTAGATCCCTGTTGTCACTGTGCTTCATGTCTAGAGTAGCTGAGTGCTCTAGTAGCAGTCGTGGTGTTGAGTTGGGTCTTCGCCCCCCACCAAACTGTCTGCAGGTCTGGGTGGGGTGGGGAATGAGGCCACTTGTGGGACTCTGGTGCATCTCCTGCCTGGGCCCCCTCCCGGCAGCATCCAGGTCACCCTCTACGGTTGGGCTGCCCCAGGTGGACTAGATGCACAACACCTCCCCTTGAGGTATGTCACCTGTTCGCCTCCTCATAGCCCTGGCAGAGGACCTGGCCTGGTCCTTCATGACCCTCCTCCTCCTCCTCTCCTTCTGCCTGTCCCTCCTCCTCCTCTCCCTCGGACCCTTGACCTAGGAGCAGTTCAGGGCTTTGGTAAGTGCCTTCTCAACTTACCATGACTTGATGGACTAGGCCATCTCTCTCAGCCTTAAACCCCAGCACTGCCACCCACTGGGTCCAACTCGTAACACCTTTTCTCCAATGCTGACTACACCTGATACCAGCAGTTTCTTTGAGATGATGAGGGAGCCGCTGACTGCCCACTCTTTCATCCCAGATCTTGCATGTCTGTTGCTGTTCTTCCTTGGGGAGTACAGTCATGACTCTACAGTCATACTTCCATGGCCTCATTCATTTTGGTGGCGTCAAGAGATGTCTGGCAATGTCCTCTGCCCCTCTCCAGCCCTGAGGGATGGCCAGCATAGATATTACGCACCCCTGGTATCTGCAGGAGCCATGACACCCCTCTTCTGGGGTTCAGCTCCTGGACACTCCCTCTGGGCATGCGCCCAGTGCGTGACTGTCCCCAGAATTGGAAGTTTGGGGTCATAGGTTTTCTCAGTGCCTGCATCATGATATGCACTACTACATCAGGCACACTAGGCCTCCTGTGGCAGTCACCTGTGTGTAACACTGGGTCCGCTCCTAGCGCCTTTGACAGATTGTGAAGCAGCCAGACGGGCCTTATGACTTTCTGCTCAGGGTCTGGAGCTGGTGAGACAGCAGTTGAGGGCATCCTATGGCACCAGTGAGGTAGCCTCCAGACTAGTGGGAACTACGGTCTGCATTAGGTGGATGTTGTGGCTGCGTCTTTCATGGTTGTCATCCTTGGCCTGGTGTAGGTGATTGCCTAACGTTGCCAAGGGGCCCAGTTCTTCTCAGGACAGGTGTGGGCGTGCTGGGTGCATTCTTGCTTCAGGCCATGGAAATCATACAACCTGACCGTCTCCGGCTACCACGCCCATGCGGCCCCTGCCTGTGTTTCTTCCCTAGGAGTCTGAAGGAACAGTCATTTTCCTCAGGGTTTGCCAACACCACCTTTTGGTGGTGGCTTGGTACTCAGACCCACCAGTGATGAATGATGAAGACTGATTCTTGGAAGATAATGAAAATTACATACTCTGTGTAATTCTTGATCTTCCAGAATATCGACACCATTCATCACTGCAACCTAGTCCACCTTCCCCACAATGGCCAGACTTCTGAGCAGTCTTCCTCCTTCCCTTTCTTTTAGCCGTACCTCTTTCCTGAACAAAACAAAAGGGGGTATTAAGGGCAAACTCCTTCAGGAGTTGTTCCTTCTACACACCCCTATGTAGCCCCTCAAAAAAAATATATATATACAGTGCCTTCAGAAAGTATTCACCCCTTGGATTTTGTCACATTTTGTTGTGTTACTACCAGAATTTTAATGCATTGAAATTATTTTATCCCCTGATTCACACAGCATACTTAACAATTTAAAGGGCAGAAATTTTATATTGTGTAACAAAAATTTATGAAACATTAAATACTGATCTCTTGTTTACTTAAGTATTCACCCCCAGTCAGTACTTTGTAGAGCGCCTTTGGCAGCAATTACAGATTTGAGTCTTCTTGGGTATGTCTGTATCAGCTTGCACATCTGGATTTGAGAGTTTTTGCCCATTCGATCCTTAGATTGCTCAAGCCTGTCAGTTGATGGGGAGCGCCGTGAACTGCAATCTTAAGTCTCACAGATTCTCAGTGGGATTCAGTCTGGCTTTGGCTGGGCCAATCAAGGACATTCACCTTCTTGTTCTGGAAGCCACTCCAGTGTTGCTTTGGCTGTATGTTTGGGGTCATTGTCCTGCTGGAATGTAAATCTTGCCTAGTCCAAGGTCTAGTGCAGACTGATGCAGGTTCTCCTCAGGGACGTGCCTGTATTTGGCTCCATTCATTGTTCCCTCTATCCTGACAAGTGCCCCCAGTCCCTGCCTGAAAAGCATCCCATAACATGATGCTGCTACCCACCATGCTCTCATGGTAGGGATGGTGTTAACGGGTGATGAGCTGTGTCTGCTCTTGCTTCAGGCATAGCGCATTGCATTCAGGCCAAAGGAGTTCAATTTTTGTTTCATCAGACCAGAGAATCTTTTGGCCACATGGTGTCAGAGTCTGCCACGTGCCTTCTTACAAACTCCAGGTAAGCTATTATGGCTCTTCTCAGGAGTGGCTTCCATCTAGCCACTCCCATAGAGGCTAGCATCTGTGAAGTGCTGCAGAGATTGTTGTCCTCTGGACAGGTTCTCCCATCTCAGCCATGGAACTACGTAGTTCTGTCAGGGTGGTCTGGGTTCTTGTCACTTCCTTACCAAGGTCCTTCTTGCCCGGTTGCTCAGTTTGGGGAGGACGGCCTGCTCTAGGAAGAGTCGGGTTCCGTAATCTTTCCATTTCCTAATGATGGACTTGACTGTACTCCTGGGAACTTTCAACACCCTAGAAATGTTTTTATACCGCTCCCCAGATCTCTGCCTCTCACAATTCTATCACGGAGTTCTCACGGACAGCTCCTTGGTCTTCATGGTAGAGTTTCTGCTTTGACATGCACTGTCAACAGTGGGACCTTATATAGACAGGTGTATTCCTCTGAAATCATGTCAACCATTTGAACTGACCACAGGTGGACTCTATTCAAGTTTTAGAGTGATCTCATGAGGAAATTGGATGCACCTGAGCTCAATTTCGAATGTCATAGCAAAGGGGTGAATACTTATCAAATCAAGACATTTCAGGTTTTATTTTAAATTACATGTACAAAAATTCCAGAAGTTTCATTCCACTTTGACATTATAGAGTATTTTATGAGATACGTGACAAAAAAATCCCATATAAATGTATTTTAATTTGTTTGCAACATCACAAAATGTGACAAAATCCAAGGGGAGGCGAATACTTTCTGAAGGCACATCGATATATATTTTGTCACTTTATTTTTATTATTTTAGAAAATTCAACCAGCCAGTAAAACATTACAATTAATGGCATTCATAATATCGATATACCCTCTGCAATTAGGGTGTTAACATATGTTAGCTTCAGGATAAAGAAAAGTCATTAATTATTTATTTATACATCATATGGGGTATCACCAGAATGTGTGAGTTCCACAGGAAACTGTCCATATGATGACAGAAGTTTGCCAAGCTACTACTATGCGCTATTTAGGGAAAAGAAAATGTATCAACATCATTTATAATCATGACTTACAATTGTCATTGTGCTCGTAATACCATATTTTTAAGCAGTAAAATGGTTGCATCCTAAACCATTACACTACAATAACTCGCTCCATGCAAAATCTAAATATCTGAGTTAACATTAAACAGCTGTTCCTTCTGCAGAAAACCCACATTGGGGCAATCTGAACTCAAAGGTGGAGCCGATCTCTTATTAACAGCACACAAAACAGTACTTTTAAATGGTAGCTCCATTCGAGAAGGTCAAGAACTTAGACTGTCTCATTGGTCTCCGACCATGTGGTCGGCGCCATGATCACCAATAATTATCCTGAAAGTCTGTGTAGAAGAGAGTCACAAATGGGAGACCTTTATGAAATAAGAGGGTTAAGGTCAGCATCTTTTAAACTGTTCAAACCCTCTTCGTCAGAGTCTCTGATTCTGCCTTCCCCGGTTGCCTCGTTTCTCTGAAATTCTTGAACGATCTTGTCCACCCTTTTTTTAGCCTCACTGGGATCATTAAACTGGTAAGTTTTGTTGCCATAAGTAATTCTAAATCGGGCTGGAGCTAGGAGGATGTGCAACTCCGAGGCCTCTCACTTGCATACGCAGAGGATCGAACAGCTTGCACGAGGCTGTGGCAAATGACCAGTCGGAAACAGTCTCACCTCGCATTTGTCCAACACTAACTGGAAAATGAGCCGGCCCAGGCTAGAATCTGATCCTGTATCTCCGATCTGGCAGTGACAATCAGGAGAGTCCGAGAGCATCCTTCACACCTTGTGCTCGGAAAAAGTTAACTCTGTATACTTTTTGATGTCCATGGGATCCATGGAAATACTCCGTTAAGGTAGCTGCCTGCCATGAATGGATGTAGGTGAGTGCACAGTCTCCTTCGGAGCCCTTGGGGAGTCCGGTCAGACGAATGTTCATGGCCCGCTGAGCATTTTCCAAATACTCAAGGTGGGCTCTAAGATGTGCTGTTTCAACCGTCATCTTCCTGAATGCTGCCTGGGTGTAGGGAGCGATCCTCAGCTTTTTTGCCACTGTTATGGCTTCATTAATCTTGGCATCCTGGGCACCCATTCGATCGAGGATTTTTCAAATTTTTGATCCATTGATCGAACAGCTTGTAAAACAGTTTCCGTAGGGGCTTCACCCACCCCTTATGAGCTAGATGCACCCACGAGGTCTGTGGATGGTTTCTGGGCCGTTTGTGATTGTGGCTGCTGTTTTGGCCCTGGCCTCCTGTTACTCATTTTGGTCTCCCCATGTTCAAGTTTAGGATAAAAATGTTTCAAGCACTTGATCTGTCTGCTGGTGCTGTTGAGTTGTTATGATTTAGACTTTTAAGAGGTAAAATATGCTGTTTAGGACAAGTATGACAGGAGCTTAACTAAGGTGTGTCCTGTCTCTGGCTTGGACTTTAGCCCCCAAAAAATATATATATAAATGGAATTTTTGTCTTTAGGCGATCTCACCCCAACCCTCTCCTTAGCATTTCTTTGACTCATTCTGTCCTTGTCTCTCCCCCACAAACCCACAAAAACAAACTAGAAGAAGGAGAGAGAGAGAGAGAGAGAGTGAGTTAAGAGAAAGAGAGAACTCTTTTATCCAAGTGGGCTGTTATAACCTTTGTTTTCCCTCCCCACCCCTTTCCCTTTTTCATCCTTTACGGAAAGGGTTCTATAGTTTTGCTGTTGGATAATCTTTTCTGTCCCTCTGGGACAAGGTCTTTGCCAGAGGAGCTTGGGGGTGGGTATAGATGTTTTGAAATTGTAGCCCTTCCTTTACCAGTTCAGTTTCTCCCTTAACAGTCTACCTCCTCTGTTGTCCCTTTGGCCTGTTACACCTCTTTCTCTTAATCCCCTATTTTGTGATATTTTCTCCAGAGGCAGAGAGTTAGAAGGTAGGGAATCCTTTCTCTTGAGGATCCCTGTTCTTGTCTTTTGTCCTTGGCGAGGATCCGCTTCTCGGTCATATTTCTTCTCAGGAGTTTCATTATCGCCTAAGATTCTTATCTTCTGGGCTTAGAAAGTGAACCTTTTAGGACACTGTTGAGCCCTGGGTCAGGTTTCAGACCATTAAATTGGAGGCTTTCTTCTCCCATATTACGCTTTTGGTCATATGGGACTCAGAATGGTCCTTGTTTCTTAGATGGACAAGCTGGCTGGCTATGTTTTTTTCCCAGGATTCATAGGCTCTTTTCTGTTTCTCAGATCAGAGGTATTCCTTTCCTTGCAGTCTACTCCTTTTCTGGTCCTTGACATTTTGTGGACCTTGCTTCCTGCTTAGGAGTCAGGTAGCCTGAAAGGGCATCAGACATGCCTTTGTTGCGACTAAGAGAAAGTCAGCTCTTCTGACACTCTTGTTTTCTCATCGAGAACTCTGGGTCAGTCTCTTTCTTTCTCTCTCTTTTCTGCTGCCCAGTTGTCCTGCCATCCTTGACCACTTTTAAGACCCTCCTCACTGAATTCTCTTTTCTCTGATCGCTTTTTATTAATTTGTTCTTTTATATCTTGTATCCTGTTCCTGTCACTTGGGCTCCTCGCCTTAACCCTTCTATTTTCTCAGTCTTCCTTCCTCGGCAAAATAGACTTGAGAGGCAAGGGAGTTGGTGTCTGTTACTGGCCGGTCCAGAAGTGCCGTGTCATCGCCCTGCCTCATAGGCAGCACTGTCTCCAATTTCCACCTTCCTCCAAAGCTTTAAAGGCATACTGCTTTGTGAGGTCGAGAGACAAAAGCATCTTTGTCCTATAATTTCATGCCTGAAGAACAAGAAAGGTTTTGGGTTTACTCTAGTAAGATAAAAATTGTGTATCATACCATTCGAGAAAAGTGTGTTGAGAAAAAGGTATTTTCTTTCTCCTGACTAGGGACATAAATGCATTTGATCTGGGGTAGATTTATAGAAATCTTTAGGAAGTTACACTTAGCAGGTTTGGTCAGCAGCAAATCGCAGGAACTGAGACAAAGAAACTGGCCTTTAACCAGGGCCTGGGTATTAAATTCTCATATAACCAACCTAAGGGGTCTGATTTAGTGGAAAGCTACATTAAATTGATTCAAGGGGATAAAAAGACAGCACTGGCTAGGAGGGGTACTTGCCCTCATTAGGGCAGAATTTGATGAGAGTTGAGAGGGAGGCATGCCATTGACCGATTTTAGAGAAAGATACATCAGTAGTGAGTAAGCCTGCAGTTTTGGGGGTAGTCCTGTGGGAATACGTAAAATATCAAAGGAATGCTGGAGACAGCTTAGAAATACTGAGAGATATCAGAGGTTAGAAGGTGATCCTACAAGGAAAAATACAGAGTAGAACTGAAGACTTACTAAACTTAGGGTAGACATGGGGTGACTCATGGAGAAGGTTAAAGAAATGCTAGAGAATTTGAACCCTAGGAGGCCAGTATTTTACATGTTATCAAAAGTTCATAAGTATGCTCAGAACCCACCTAGTCACCCTAAAGTATCGAAGTTTTGACTCAGTCTTGGAACCTATTTTGAAGTATTTTAATTATCATATACAACTTAAGGTACCACAGACGGATATCTATGTAAAAGACACTACACATATGTTGGAACTGTTGAAGGAGTTGAATGGTAGGGGTTGCACACCTCTCAACTGTCCTTAATTACAAGAGACATTCCTCATTTTACCCCTCAAAACTGCTTGATCACTCATAGAAAAGATGCTACCCACATAAAGAATACACTGTAAATTCAGACTTTGAAGTAAAAATTCTTATAATATTCTAAGATATATCCTAAATCAAAAATAACCTTTGTACAGGTGAACACAGTGGTTTCCACAGTGTTCTGAGCTTGTATCTCCATCATTGAGAATGTGTTCCTCATTATGAAGGTCAGTGTCTCCCATTATCCTGCATTTTAAGTGTCCCTGTCCCTCATTTCAGTGACAAAAGATTGAGGAGTATTTGGGGAGGGTGGATTGGAATCGAGTAACTCTTGTTACCTTTGTTACTAAGGACCTTTATACCAGTATTTCATATCAGGAAGAATTAAAGGCTATTTTGACAGCCTTGAGATCACGTGAAGACTCCTTCCTACTTAGTGAATTCATAGCACAATTGGCAGATGTAGTACTATCAAAAATTATTTTAGTTTTGAGTGTACATCTTACCAATAAATTTTGGGTACTGCCATGAGGAGTATGATGGCCGAGCATATGCAAACCTTTTATGTGGGATTTGAAAAGGAGCATTCATTGAATGGGTTCAATAACCCTTATAGGGGCAATTTGGTATATTGAGGTGTTACATAGATGACATTTTAGTCATCTGGCAGCGAGGAAGGTGACTTGTATAACTTTTGTCAGCACCTGAATAGCTGGAAGAGCTACCTGACATTTGCCATGACAGCTGACAGGGAGAAGATCTCTTCTTGGACTTATTGATTAACGAAGGATGGGGAAGTTTACAGACAGCCCTGTCTAGAACCAGCTACCATGACCTCAGATTGAAACTAAGCATTCCCAAGGCACAGGTACTGAGAGCGAGATGGAACTGTAGTGAAGATGGGGAATATGAGAGTTGAGGAAGAGGTGATAGTAGGGATAGAATTTACGAGACCCTGCTAAAACAGACAACAGTGAAAATAGCACCACTTAGTAGGGAGGAAGCACAGAGACTGACACCCAAAAATAATAGAGGATAGGATTGTTTTTTTTTTGTTTTTTTAGCAACATACAGTCATTGAGTAATGACATCAGAAAGATAATCATGTCTAGTTAGCACATGTTAAAAATAGGGAAGGGCATAATAGCAGATTTCAAAACCTCCACTAGTTACATCAAAGAAAAGCAGACAATACATGATAAGATCGCACATACATTACATCAATGCCCAGTTATTATTGTGACAGCTGGCAAGTGGCAGTTACCCATGTGGCAGTTCTCTACAGTGTGGGAATAACAGCAGAAAGACTGAATTTGAACATCCATATGCTAATGGCAAGTACAAGATCAAACAGCACATTGTATGTGCCACGGATCACATGATCCATTTGTTACTGTGCTTTTGTGGTAAGTTATACATTGGCAAGATTAAAAGGAACTGAAAATATGAATTCAAACAACATGAAGTCTTGCTGTATTCTGACATATGCAGTTAGGTCCTGCCTTTCAACTGCCCCAGAGAACAAAGAGTTAAACTTTCCATGGCCAGCATGGAATGTTCACCACGAGCTCGGTTGAAGCCCCTGTCTGCTGTTGTTTAAACTGCAACCGTCAGATTCTTTACTCCACCTCACTGAACAGTCGCTCCGGAGATTTCTCCTTTGCTTGGTTCAAAAAAGTTGGTTGAAGTGTTGTCTTTTTTTTTTTTACCGCTCAGTCGTTCAAGTCTCTGTCTGTGGTACTGTGAGTACTAGATAGGTTTTCTGTTTAGTTTCTGTGTGGAACTTGAACTATGGATCGGTTCGGCTGAACCGATCAGTTTGAGGTAAAAAATTTGTGCTTGATTTAGAGTGTGGAAACGGTCTGTATCGGTTCTAAAAAACAAACAGATTTTATTACGCTTTTTCCAAGACCTGTGACACTGTCAGGAACACATAGGGGAGTCTTGCCTGCGATTGCCGAAAAAAGGGTGCTTTTGATAGGATTGCCGTGTCTGAGAAACCCAAGAAAAGAAAACGGGCCCACTGGGTTTCAACACACGTGTGTGTGTGGGAAGTCTTTGCCAAGGCTGATCCCCACACCACGTGTTTATTGTCTGGGGTTTGACCACCTCGATTCAGACTGCCAAATATGTAAGAATTTTCCCAAATCTACCCTGGAAAAGAGATTAGGTAGACTGAGGGAAAGGGAGGCCGAGAAGTGCGCTGACCCAGATGGCTAGCCCGGTTCGGTTCTGACCGAACCAGAAGGAGTGCCGCCTGACTAGGGGCATACTCGGCAAAAGGAGAGCCGATTCTGAGTAGTTGGTTCCGTGAAAAGGAAGAGAAAAAGATAAATCGCCTGGTTCGACCCAGAAATTCATACTTCAACCGCCGATGAGATAGCCAAGGCGATAAGGATAGTGCAGTCGCTTATGTTCCGACTGAACCGCACCATCTGGCAGGGGTTTGTTCGGTCAGTTCCCCAGTTCCGGATTACACTTTGGAAGAATTTTATGAACTGGAGGAGGAGGAAGGAGAGTATGAGGATGATTATGGTGATTATGAAAGTCTGGATGTGCCTATTGACCCGGACATCTCCCCAGACAGACCTTCAGGTGTTTCTCCTCCTAGGCTTTCTGAGTCCCCTTCTCACTATATGTTTTACAAAAAGTGGCTGAGACCCTCCAGCTTCCTGTGGAGGAAGCAGTAGAGGATCAGGAGGAGCCTGATTTTGTTGAGATGATGGACATCCCAGAGTCCAGGAGACTGTCTGTTCCCTCCACAAATCCTTTGGGAAGCAGACACATACAATTCTTAAGTCTCCTAATTCTTTACCTCCTGTGGACAGATGAATGGACAAGAGGTACTCTCTCAGGCTCAGACACGGAGTTCCTTTTCCGCAATGCAGCCATGTTGGGGTAGTGCAGGCTGCTGCCTGTGATAAGGCAAATATTCCCTTGGCATCACATCCCCAGACAAGGACTCCAGGAAGATTGATGCCATGGCAAAGAAACAATACATGGCAGCATCTTTGGGACTCAGGCAGGCTAACTATATGGCCTATACAGCTAGATAGCAGAAGTCCAGGTGGGACACTCTGCTGGCTCTGGCTAAACAGGTCCCTGACCAGCTTGACAAGGAGCTGGAGCAGGTGGCTGCAGATGGGATTGAGGCATCTAAAGTACAGTTTCATGCTGCTGTGGACTCCAGTGATGTTTCATCAAGAGTCATGGCTACATCTGTGGCTCTTCGGAGGATGGCTTGGCTCAGATGTACTAGCCTCTCACAGGATACCCAGGCTAAGGCCATGGATTTTCCTGTAATTGGTAATTCTCTGTTTGGGGAGCAGACAGAGAACTACATGAAAAAGATGGATGAGTACAGGACCACTTACAGGAGTGCTCAGGCCAAAGAAAGGCAAGCAACCACTCAAAGGCAGCAGTCCAGGGCAGGCCTTTCCAAAGGCCTTTACCAAGCTCAGGCCTCCTCTTCTTTCTCTCAGAGGGAGAGGCAGACGGGGATGAGCAGGCCTGCATCCACCCCTCAGCCTAAAGCCCTGCCAGGCAGACACCTGATGGGTCTGCCCAGGCCGATTCTCCCATACCAGGGGGCAGGCTGGCTTACTTTGTCCAGGACTGAAAGTCTCTAACATCAGACAAGTGGGTCCTGGAAATAGTAGCCAGGGCTGGTTCTCAGCTTCAAAAATTTCTCAAGATGAGAACCAGATCCTTTCCACCTGCAATCTCTCAGAGACCCTTGCCCTAGAGGCAGAGGTTGCTTTCTCCTAGCTCTCAGAGCTATAGAGAGGTTCCCACCCTACACAAGGGCAAAGGATTGTACTCCAGGCACTTCCTAATCCCAAAAGACAGGAGAGTGGCGCCCATCGTGGACCTAAGATGTCTGAACAAACATCTTTTAAAGCCAAAGTTCAAAATGGTAACTCTGGGAATTATCCTTCCTGTCTAAGGCCAGGGACTGGCTAGCCTCCCTGGACCTCAAAGATGCCTACTTTCACATTCCTTCAGGTGCTCCCAGAAAGTACCTCAGGTTTGAGTTGCCCTCAGGCCACTATCAATTCAGGAGCAATGCCTTTGGCCAACATCAGCCCCAAGGGTTTTCAAGTGCCTGGCAGTAGCGGCTGCTTTCCTAAGGAGAAAAAGATCTCCATCTTCCCATACTTGGACGACTGGCTCATAGTAGGTTGGTCTCCAGACCAAGTCAAGTCACATTTGCAAGTGACCCAGCAAGTGCTCACTTCCTTAGGATTCCTTCTCAACCTTCCAAAGTCAGTTCTCGAACCAGTACAGCTCCTCACCTTCATAGGTGCAGAGCTAGATACAGTAAAGGCAAGCGCCTTCTTTCCCTGGAAAGGGCAAGGACCCTCATGGAACTGGCCTCTTCATTTACCCCTCAGGTGTCTCACCAGCAAGGCATTTCCTTCAGCTTCTGGGCCACATGGCAGCTTCCACAGCAGTGGTCCAAGGAGCAAGATTCCAGATGAGGAAATTCAGTTCCACTTAAGAGCCTTCTGGTCCCAAAGAAAGGATTCCTTACCAAACTTGTCCCAGTGACTTGAACCCTGATTCAGGCCTTACAGTGGTGGCAGGATCAGGACAATTTGAGACAAGGGGTTCTTTTTGTCACTCAGTCTCATTCAGTGAAACTCGCCATAGATGCTTCCCTGCTGGGCTGGGGAGCCCATTTGGGGATCTTACCACCCAAGGACTGTGGTCACCTCAGGAATCTCTGCTTCACATCAGTCTCTTGGAACTCAGAGCAGTGTTTCTGGCACTGCAAGCTTTTTTCCAAATCTGTACAGAACAAGGTGGTCCAGGTCAGAACAGACAACACCACCACCGTGTTGTACATCAGCAAGCAGGAGGCACTCTGTCTACGGCCTTGTGCACAGAAGCAATGAAGTTGTGGTCCCTGGCCTATTCCCTGCAAACCTCTCTGATGATAGTTCACCTTCCAGGGAAGGACAATGTCCTAGCAGATGCTCTGAGTAGAATATCCCAGGGCCATCAAATGGACCCTAGATCCTCTAGTTTTGAAAGTGATTTTGTCGAGATGGGGCACTCCAGAGATAGAGCTTTTGCAGCCCCAGGCAATCATCAACTTCCTCTCTTTTGTTGCAGACCCAGTCTTGGGCTCAGTCCCCTCGATGCTCTGATTCTGAATTGGGAAGGAAATTTCTGTATGCTTTTCCCCCGTCCCTCTCCTGTTCAAAGTGTTAGTCAAGATAAGGTCACAACCGTGCAAAGTGATTCTGATTGCTCCAGACTGGGCCAGACAGTCCTGGTATCCCTGTTGCTGTCCCTAGCAGTCCACCTTCCCTGTCTCTTCCCAGGAATTACAACCTGTTGACATCCTCTCAGGGAGGATTTGGTACCAATCTTCTGTCTCTCAATCTCGAGGCATGGCTCTTGAAGAGTTAGAGTGTGCAGATCTGCATCTTTCCCAGGGGTTCTGGATATCCTTAAGGCTTCTCAAAGCCTTCCACCAGAAAGACTTACAACTCCAAATGGAAAAGGTTCAGCATTTGGTGTTCTAAGAAGAATATTTCTCTAGACTCTGCTGAGGTGCTTACGGTTCTGGACTATATGTCCATCTTAATGGCCTAGGCCTCAGACCAGCTACCCTTGAAGAACACTTGGCAGCTGTTTCTGCTTTCTTGTCAGTAGGCAAGCCTTCCTCTCATCATCCCATCCTGTGTTTTGTAAGTTTTCATGGGATTGCTTCACACCAATCCCCCTTTAGGGATCCTGTTCATGCTTGGGACCTCAGTGTTTGCATTGCTCAGCTTATGCAACCCCACTTTGAGCCTTTGTCCTCTGCAGAGCTTAAGTACTTGACTTGGAAAACTGTGTTTTTGGTAGCCATTACTTCTGCCAGGTGTATCAGTGAATTGCAAGCCCTGTCAGTGGAATCTGATTTCATCTCTTTCCATAGAAATAAAGTGGTCCTAAGAACTAACAGAAAGTTTTTTACCTAAAGTGGTTTCAGATTTCCACGCCAACCAGTGCATATCTCTCCTGTTTTCTTCACTGACCAGTCCTCCTCTGGAGAGAGGAGGCTACACAGCTTGATGTTAAAAGAGCCCTTAGCTACTACATAGGAGCGTACTCAAGGGTCACAGGTTTGACTCCTCCAGTTCCTTACCTATGGAGAAGTTGGTAGGCAAACTGCCACTAAGAGATCTATTGCCAGGTGGATTGTTTCTTGCATACAGTTCTGCTATGAAAAACTGGGTAGAACTCCACCCTCAGGCCTGAGGGCTCATTCCACTAGAGGTACAGCTGCTTCCTGGCTGCTGCCAAGGATATTCTCTCTCAGAAATTTGTCAAGCAGCCACCTGGAAAACAGTCCATACTTTCACCAAGCATTACTCTCTGGATATCCAGGCTAGGAGTGATGCTTGGTTTGGCACAGCGGTACTTCAGAGCCTGTTTCCAAAGTAGGTTCTGTCCTCCTCCATGGAGGTACTGCTTGGTAGTCTGTATATGTTGGAATACAGCAAGATTACATGTTTGAAGAAAAATTACTCGCCTTTAGTAATGTTGTTTCTTCTAATGAGTCTTCATATTCTGACCTCCCCTGACTCCCTCTCAGAACCTAGATTTTGGGATGTGGGTGGGCAGGAGCAGTGTTGGCTCCCTAGGGGAGTCCTTTTTCACCCTCTTTAGTTTGGGTGAGTGGTTGTATTTTGGATGTGTTTAGTTTTGGGGTTCCTGACTTGAGTCTTCCTTTGAAACCAAAACCCTTTTACATAGATATAGTTGCCAGTTGGCTAGTATGAGTTTTACAGTTTCCACAGAACTTCTAGTGAGTATTGCTCGTAAGATCGAGTTTGCAGTTTAAACAGCAGACAGGGGCTTCAACTGAGCTTGTGGTGAACATTTCATGCTGGCCATCGAAAGTTTAACTCTTTGTTCTCCGTGGCAGTTGAAAGGCAGGCCTTAACTGCATATGTCAGAATACAGCAAGACTCCATTGGAAGAAACAACATTACTAAGGTGAGTAATTTTTTCTTGGTGAACTCAGAAGTGATAGAACGAGACTTTGATGGCAGATATGGACTGCTTGGCCTGCCTAGTCTGCCCATTTCCTACCTATTGGATAAGCTGCAGATCCTAGTTTACCAACAGCCTACGTCTTTCTACCCCCCACCAGAATTGCCTTATGTCTGCCCCATGCATTCTGAATTCCCCACTGTTTTTGACCCCACAACCTCCTCAGGAAGGCCTTTCCATGCGGCCCACCACCCTCTCTGTGAAAAATACTTCCTCAAATTGTCCCTGAGCTGTTAGACAGAGGGACAAGAACTCGGTAGTGGCAAGCCATTTTGAGAGTGCTGACCATTCCTGATATCACTGTGCTGCTGGGGACTTGATCATAGGATGCAACCTGTGGGAAATATGGATTAGGACACTTTCCTCCTATGTAGGGAGGTCTTTGGATATATATGGTGGACTGTTTGAATCTAGAGGTGGGCCTGAATGAAGGTATACCATTATGATAGCGACTACATAATCGCAAATGAAAAATAGCAGTACAAAATAGCGTATGAATTAATAGTGGGACGATTAAATGGTAACTGAGTAAATTAGCAACTTCGCCAGGCAGAACTACTCAATAATAGTGCCAGACAAATAGCTTAATACCTACTAAGCGACGGACAAATAAATGCCATGGAGACAGGTACAGAAGACCCAGACTTTGCTTTCTTGATTACTTTGAGGCAACATTTTTACCAAAAGGAAGATCTGGTCTAATTACAGGGTGTTATGGCATGTCAAAATAGTGATTTTTCAAGCAAACAAAAAAAATAGTATTGGCCAAATTATACCCAAATTAAGCTTTATTTCAGTTAGTTAAAACAAAACAAATCAGCCGAATCACTCAGATGCAATTAAGGCAAAATAAAAAGTGAATCATACAAAACTGTGAACAGATGCTGTAATTGTGAACGATTCACAGTGTGCATGCTGCATTACTAATTTAACATGCCTCACATCTGAAATTGAAAATTATGCGAGTCCTCTCAGGAACTCATAGTGACTTATTGTGCCATACTGTGTCCTTGTATTTCCTCTTAGTTCCACGCAAGTGCTCCCAGATACAAGTTGTTCCAACTTCAATTCGGTCATTTGCTGCTCTTCTTGTAGGCACTGTATCAGCCTCCATACACTCTGGTGACAGGCCCCCGATAGCTATTAAAACCACGATGCCAGCCTTCGACCGCATTGTTTATTCGTACTAAACCTGTGCCAATGGCATAGTTGCAGTTCCACTGATCAGGAGGGAAAGTAGCTCTTCGTCTACCAGATCTTCCTTTTGGTCTGCCAATCCATGTTGCCTCAAAAGTAATCAGTCGGTGGTAATAGCATGTCTTGGTTAATTTGACAAAATTCCCAGTCGTGCATTTCATCAAATACACAGGAAACATTATGTGGGGAACAAAGGCAAGAGACCGTAATGTTCACAAATGTACAGCAAAGTCCAGGTCTTCACAGTACCTTTTGTGCACAGTTGGGTGTTTCTGTATCTTCCTCCACACAGCTTGTGCAAAATGGAAGAAACATCCTCTTGAGTCAGTACCTGGAAAAGATAAAGAAAAGCCTTCCAAGCAGTTTTTTCAAACTCCATTATTGCTGTTGGTGGTTGCAGGCCAGGGCAGAGTGATTTCAGCTGGTTGAAAACCCTGGAATAGGTAGCAGATTTTGAGAACACATAAGCACATAAAGTGCAGCGCAACAGACCCTGACTTCAGACCATGTATTGTGTACAGCTGGTTGAATATAGATGGACGAGATTTGAATGCCCCATCCAGCATCCAATCATTACACTCTTTGAGGAACTGCACATTTGCAGTTGTTGCAAACAGAAGGAATCAGTCATGCTCCTTACTGCTGTCAAATAGCAAGAAAAGTTCACCAGAAGAAGTGACTGTGAAGTCAGGAGGTATTTCAAGTTCAGTGACAGAGCTAGGTGTCGCGGACATCGCGCTCTACCTGCCTGATTCTTTGCACTGTTCTTTAATAAGTGGAACTCCTGGTAAACTGCCTGCAACTGAGTCAGGTGCACTGGTAGTACACTGAACTACAACCTGAGAAGTACTCTCAACACTCCCATGGGCTTGCTCCTAACGCTGGCCATAACCTTTCTTACACCAATATCACCAGCATCAGCTACATGGCTGTATTCCGTTATTTGAGCAGTTATGTTGTTTTCCACTGTATGCGGTCGAGTGAGGCAACTATACTTGTGGGAATCGGGCGCATTGCCAGGTACACTTTCCAGCGGTTTCTTTGTCCTTCCGAACAGAGCGAGGGGCTTGCCCTTCTGGTTCAGAATCAGTTTGATCTCTGTTTTGGCTAATTGTGGATGATAACAAAGCCATAGCAATACTTCTCATGTTTTGAAATGGCCATCAGCTGGACATCAGCTGTGCTACCTGTGCTGCAGTATTCTGGGATGCAGGAGGACAGTGAAGACCTTACCTGCCATTAGGGCAGTACCGAAATTGCCTCCACAGCTTGAAAAGAGAAACTAAGAAGAAGGTACTGTATATACAATACGATTTTACACTAATACTAATAAAGCATTAGCTAGAAATACTAGGTGCTGTTTTGTCTAGCACTATTAAATACTTTCGCAATTGACACTCGCTATTTTGTTGGCGTGATTTTTACATACAACCCCTCAATGAAGACTATAGGTGGACTCTCTTCTGGTGTATAGACACTGTCAGAATTTACGTATGGACACCAACATGAGCTCTGTTTCATGTATGGTTTATGTACCTCTATCCTGAATTATCTTATTATAGGACATGGTACTATAAGTGAAGGAATAGTAAAGTGATCAGAATCTTGCTTTTAGGGGATCTGGCGGCAGGTAACACTTTTAGGACTGAAGTCGCCAGGTGCCAGGACCCCATGGAAAACTTCTAGCTAGCAGTATCCAGTGGTGACCCCCGACGCTCACATATGGTATAAAGAGACAGTTCCCAGCTCATCCTCAGATCTTATCTGTGTCAGTCTTCACCATTCATCACCTTTGGGTATAGGGGCCGAGGTTCACGACCTCACAGGAGCTTTTTATCTTTTGGATGGGCGGAGTTGACGTATCATCGGCGCCGCCTCAAGGCCGATGCACTGCCTGGCGCTATGCGGTTGGCCATTAGGTGTTGTCAACCCACCTCCCGCCAGTTCGGAGTCGCTGTAGAGTAAGAAAGGGTTGGGAGGGAGGGACAAGAAAGCCCAAAGAGACAGAGAAAGGAAAAGATATATAAATAAAAGGAGAAATAAATGACTGATGCGTTGACTCCACCCATCAAAAAAGAGCTCCGCTGGGTTGTGACTTCCAGCTACTATACCCAAAGGTGATGAATGGTGAAGATACACAGAAAGATCAGAATTACGATAGGTATGCAATTTTCATTTCTTTTCCCGCCGTCGACCGTAAGTCGGACCTCCGAGACCGCCATTTTTACTGTGCTATCTTGCATTTTGTTTTTTTATCCAAATCCAGTGATTTCTACAACAATTTCTTGCATGTTGTCTTCTTCTCCATCCTCTTCAACTGAGAGGCTATTCAGCCTGCCTTTTCTGTCTAGGCCGGACTACAAAGTTGAGGCCTGCCAGCATTGCTAAGACTTTAACCAGTGCACCAGGCTCCACCACCAGAAGACCCTCTAAGCCTTCCTGCCTTCTAAGAAGCTATCTGAAATGGAGACGGAGCTTCACCATAAGAGTTCTTCATCCTCTGTTCCTCCACTTCTTCTTCTTCTCTTTAAAGAGAAGAAATCGACCGGCAAACACAAACACTGGGAAAAACATAAGGAGAGATCCCAGGCAGAAAACGCCACGGTCCCGATGATGTCGGTGACTGCCTCAGGCTCATTCCCCACGGGGAGGGGGAGATCGACCTCCTCTACCAGGGCTGCCTTTTTCTACCTCTGGGCTTCTGGTGACCAAACCTTCCTCCCTCATCTCTGTAACGGAGAAGGCTCTTCGAGAGGAAGTCTTCCCTGACTATCAGCCACTTAAGCATAGGCCCATTATTCCTGTGGGTTCTAAGCCAGGTGGTTTGGCTGGTGGTTCTTCGGCAGCAGGTCTTTGCCTGTCACTCTCCGGCCAGGGTGTATGCCAAGTCCGCCCTGTCAGTGGCCGACGCTTTTAGGTAACAGTCGGGACCATTGCCCTCTGGGGAAGAGGGGTGTCTGTTCCACTTGGGTATTATCTCCCCTATTCAGCCGACGCCCGACAATCAGATGCTGAGTACAGCTCACCCGACGCCAGATGGCACTGTCCCTCTGGGTCCAATGCCAGGTAACCCAGATCAGCCGACACCGATGCCCAGGTTACCTCAACCTGGCGATCAGATGCCAGGGCCATCTATGCCTAACCCACCAATGCTGGGCACACCAGTCTTGCCACAGAATCTGCTGCAGGGCGTAAATGAGCTTTTTGCGGCCTGGTGGGCCAATTTTAAAGATAGAGGCACCCAGGGCCCCTCCTCATTCAACCCCATGGGCTGCCTCTGGATCCAGTCTGCCCGCCTACTCCCTTCCTGGGGGACTACCCTGACGCCCGGATGGGGTGATACCCTCCTTCCTTAAGTTGATCACATAAGCATCCACGTTTGCCTTCCCCTCCCTTATCCAGATTCGGGGATTCAGATGGGTGTTCCTTCTTCTTCCCTACGAGGGACTCTGATGTCAACTGCTGTCGGAGCCCGGCGCAAAGATGCCCCGTGACCCCACCTGATTACTCCAGCATTTATGGATGTGTTGTGTCACATCCAACAACTGAACGGTTGGGAAATAGAAGAATTGGACCCAGAGCGAAAGCGATAGCCACCTTTCTTAGGAAAAGGACACCTTGCTTGTGGTTGTGCCTCCTATGGCACGGACATTAACAGAATTGCTTAGAAGCATCCCTTTTCTACACCAGCAGTGTCTAAGAAATCTGACCGGCTGTATACTATACCCAGGAAGACCCTTTTATGGGGAACATCTAGACGTGGACTCGTTGTGATTAATGCTTCTCATGACTGGTCCAGGTACCCTTGACACCTCAGTATGTAACCACCAGATAAAGACTCAAAGCAGTTTGACTGTCTGGCCAGGAAGGTGTACTCATCAGCCATGTGTCCCATACATTCCAAAACTCTTGCCAAGGTTTAATACCAGAATGCCTTGTGGGACAAGGCAGTGAAGGTTTGGCCATGCCAGATTGCCCAGGGCGGTGGGAGAGCTGATGGCTTTTCTGAAGTCAGGCTGGTAATCCTGCCATAAGGGCATCCTGTGATGTCGTGGACTCATCTAGTAGGGCGCTGCTTCTGCAGTTTGTATCCACTGGTATTCCTGGCTACGAGTATCTGGGTTCGCCCTGGATGTCCAGTCCAAGATTATGGATGCCCTTTTAGAGGGTCAGTCCTGATTGGTGAGGATTCACAGAATATTATCACCCGTTTAGAGGAATCATCTAACAGCATTCCAAGCAGTCCTTTTGTGAAGGCATGCTAGGCAACAGCTAAGGGGGCAGCAGCAGAAAGCATGTTTTAAGCATAAGGCTCTCCACTCTTGCCTCTAGAGGTTCCCCCTCAAACCCCAGAACCCCCAGCCCGTGTTCCCTTCTCTGGCTCCTCAGCCTGACTTGTTGCCTGACACCCCTCCTTGGCCGAGGCCTTAGGGAGGCGGTGGGGTTGGTTTTCTGCACATAGAAGGATGGGCCAGATAACCACAGAGTGGTGGGTTCTGCAACTTGTCGAGAGAGGGCACACTCTTGAGTTCACCAAGTTCCTCCGACAACCCTCCTATCCAGTCCCATTATTCTCTGGCCCACAGCGCCTAATCGCAGAGGAAATCCAGGCTGTCGTACTCAAAAGGCAATAGAGCCTGTCCCTTTGGCACAATAAGGGAAAGGGTTTTATTCCCATTTTTCCTTTATTTATTTTATTTATTTGAAAAGGTTTCACCAGGAAAGACAACATGAGCTGTAAACAGCTCCTTTCCAGAAGCGTCCTAGGGAGGGGTACATAAATGGGAGGATAGAGCAAAAGCAAAACAATCAAATACATACAGTGCAATTCATTACTTATAGTGTTGTACTAGTACAATGCAATACAAATACCAAACAGTCAAATACATACAGTGTTGTACTAATACAATGCAATACATGTCAGCACGAGACAACAGAAGGTAAGTGTAAACAGGAATTGGTAAATGACAAAGTGAAGTCATAGACATTGGGGAGTGAAGAAGTCTTAGTCATTGGGGAAGAGATAGGGTGTAAATGAACAATGTGCAGATAGGCTCAGGTAGCATGCAGGTGTAGTTGTAATGTTTGGTGAGGGCCAAAGGAGGGCAAGGGATAAGCGGTGTGTACTGGCTATAAGTGTCAGGTCCAAATCCGAAAAGCTGTCTTTGAGAGTTGCTAGTGCTCAAAAGGATTTTGAGGAAAGGGAGTCAGCATGAGAGGCAGGGAAGGATGGGTGGGTGGAGAGAAGTGTTACTGCATGAGTGGCAGGGAAGGAAGGGTGAATGGGAGAGAGGAGGGGATGCCAAGAGCGATCCCTTCAGGATGCTGAGAACCCTGCAAGGGGGGACCTGGCAGAAAAGAATAGGGAGGGAAGGGGATTGGAGGGGAGAGGGGAACAAACCAGTAACTGAATAGCCCTTCAAGATGCAGTGAACCCTGCAAGGGACAGGGCCGATTGGGGGGAGTAATTGGGAGGTGGGTGTGGGTGGGCGAGAGTAGAGGGTGGGTGGTGAGAGGGAGGTGGGTTATCAGGATGATGGAAAACCCTGCAATGGGGCAGGGCCTGGTAGTGAAGGAGATGAGGGGCCCTTCAGGATGCTGAGAACCCTGCAAGGGACAGGACCTGGAGGAAAAGAAGAGCTGGGGGTGGTAGGGGGGTGTAGTGAGGAGCAGAAGGAGGGGTAAACAGGGTTTGGTAGGCACCAGCTAGAGGTAGCCCGTGGAGGCACGGTGGGAGGAGTGGGTGGAGGGAGGAGGAGGAGAGGATGGTGAGCGGGGCAGAGGGAGATTGAGGAGAGAGAGGTATTGGGTGCTGATACAGGAATGAACAGAGTGTGTACGGAGGAGGAAGGAGAGGAGTGTTGGGATTGTGCAGAGTGGAATTCTAGAGGGAGGGAGTTCCAGATTATGGGGAAATGATAGGAGAAGGCGGCGGCCAGATGATGTGCGCCTGGAGGGAGGATGAGAGTCCTGTGGGTGGAAGTGCAGAGGAATAGCAGGATGGGAGGGGGTGGATAGGAATGTAGACAAGTAGGGAGGCAGATAACAGCCAGAACTTCCTAACTAGATTTGCGATGTGTGAGAGGCGCCTGGCATGGAGGGAGGGAAAGGAGAGCAAGGAATAAAGATCACATTGGTGAGGGGGGCAACCAAAATGTAGTGACAGAAGGAGTTGAGTGTCCAGTCCGGCTAGGGTGTTTTTTCAGGGCAGAGCTATTGATTACATCCCTAAGTCAAAGACAGGGAGACTCATCTTCGGATGATTTCTCTCCTGGCATGTTGTGGGAGGCATCTGCTGTGTCTATATAGAATGCCAAGTCTAGGGAGTAGCCTTTTATGGATGGCTTCAATGTGTACCCAAGTCTAAATTCTTGTCCAGTCATAGCCCGAGGTAGTTGATTGTGGCTACGCTGGCCAGTGTTGAGCCAGAGAGGGTGTGGAATCAAGCCTGGCCAGTTTTGTCTGGAGGCAAATGTCATAGATACTGTTTTTTGACATTCATGAAGAGTTGGTTAGCATTAAACCAGCATTGGACATGTTAGGTCCAACTGAGCGCTGTGGTCACGTTGGAGGGGGAGTTACGGAGGAAAATGTCACAGTATTGTCAGCGTCATGTGTATGCATGAAGATGTGCAGGCTTTTGGGAGATCGCTCAGGAATATGGAGAATAGGACCAAGTGCTAAGCCTTGGGGGACACCGGTGGTGATTGGGAGGGAGAAGGAGTTGCCATTTCTGACTGAGACTGGGAGCGCCTATGAGGTAGGACTGGAACCGCCTGGTGGCAGAGTCAGAGAGGCGGCTGCAGTAAGCTAGCTGAGGAGAAGGGAGTGGAGACAGTGTTGAAGGCTTTGGGCCAAGTCGATAAAGATGTCAGAGGTGATGCATCCCTGATCCATGCTTGAGAGAATGGAGTCAGTGAGCCAAGGGAGGTGGTGGTGGAGTGGTCTCAAAAGCCAGACTGGAACGGTGAAAACGGAAGATGTGTTGAGGAAGGGGAGAGTTGTTCGAGGACCAGATGCTCCTGAAGTTTAGCCAGAGTTGGGAGTAGAGAGACAGGGTGGAGGTTGCAAGGGTCGGAAGTGTCCCGCCTTTGGGGAGGGGATCACAAAGCAGATTTCAAGCCGCCTGGCACTGTAGTTTGCAGAAAAGAGAGGTTTAGAAGATATGTCAAGGACGAAGCAATTGAGAATGCAGAGAGGTGAAAAGCTTGGGGTTGGGGCTCTTTCCTTTGGATGGGTTCAGGACAAGTAGTACTGATAGTGTGTTCTCTGGGAGGACAGAGGCTTGAAGGGGGGTGGAGGAGGGGATGTGGAGGTGGTGGTGGGGCATATTGGGGATCAGGGGAGTCCCTGGGGGCAGTGCAAGGAAGAGATGCAAGTAGGCAGGAGGCACAGGTGGTGAAGTAATTGTTACATTCAGCGCCACTGAGGGAGGCTCTTCAGTTGTGCGGGTACAGATTTTAGGACGGGAGATGAGTGGATGAGTGGATGGGGAGAGAACAGGGCATGGATGACCTTCCAGAATTTGGATGGATTGTTGATGTTTTCATGGAAGGAGGATTGGAAGCACTCCCTTAGCGAGGCAGATGGCCTTGGTGCAAGCATTGCGGAGGAACGATATTGCTGGAGGTGAGGTGGGTGCCAGAGGTTTTGTACGCAGCCCATGCTTGGTCCCTTGCTCGTTGACATGCTATAAGTTTTGCAGTGACCAGGGAGGTGGTTCCGTGGGCCCACACCTTTCTGAACTGGGCATGATGGTTCCATTGTTCAGGAACTGGGAGGTAAAAGGTCAGGGCTGAACTGATGGAGGGGCAGTGGCAGTTGGTGTCCAGTCGACATTGGACTTATCGTTATGTAGGGAGGACAAATCTAGGGGTGATGAGGTCGCGAAATTGAGAAGGACTGGGGGACTTGGCATGGTGAATTTTTACACACAGTAGATCATATGATGGTTGCTGAGGCGTCTGGGAGAAAACCAGAGCGTATGACACGGTGGGGTGGGAGGTCTACACCCAGTTGATTAGGATGCTTCCTGATTTGTGGTTGACGTGGTGGGCAGGAAATAAGTTGTGTAAGTTTAGTGAAGAGGCATGGTTGCAGATTTTGACTGTTGGCTGGACAACCAATTTATGTGGAAGTCCCTAGGATGAATAGTTCACCAGGGGTGGCAAGAGCAGAGATGTGGAGAGGCGATCAGTAAGGGAGGAGTGGGAGGAAGCAGGGATATTAAAGCAGCAGTAGACACTGCATACAAAGATGGGGAGGGTGAAGGAGAGGGATATTTCAGGGTATTAAATAGCTGGTATAGCATAGCAAAATGCTGCTCAAAACAGGTGGTAACGCTAGCCATTTCAGAAATGAGCAGCAGTACACTGCTAATCATATTTTCTGAGTGAGTATATGGCACAGGACACATCATCGATAAAAAATAATTTTATTTTTGCTAATCAGTGTGTGCCAGATGCTATGCATTTTCACAACTGATTAGCACTTCCACGATAAAACTAGTAATCGATTGTTTCAGCTTATTTAAAATCCTGTATTTTTACTCGCAGCATTTCATAGGCAGAGGGAGCGTCGCTGAAAGACACAGTGTACTTCACGCTCAGTTTTACTGGCAGGAAAGCTCCATTGAGCAAGCTCATTTACAATGAGGTCCTGGTAGACAAGAGAGGTCAAATACATGGACATATACAAAAGAAATGGAACACCATAAATAGAGAGTGCATCAGCTGCAAAAAGAACAAGAACATTTGCACAATGTATACAATAAATCACACAAGTACATAAGGTAAGTTACACAGTGCTTACAATGAGAACACAGGTGCAACTGGGCTTTTGAGATTGTACATAACAATAGAGTACAATTGGGCCTTACATTTGCAATAGGCAGTATCAACTCAGGTAGTAGTGTTACTGGAGAGATACAGTGGGGGGTGTAGTCATAGTGTAGGATGCAGCGAGAGAGAAGAGGAGTGGGAAATATGGTAGAGGGAAGGAGGAGGTGAATGAGTATGGGTGCCTAAGAAGGCGGAGGCACGGGCAGGGGTGATGTATTGAGTAAGAGGGAAAGGTGAGGTAGACTGAAGTCGGTGGAGGTGGAGAGAAGAAACAGGAAAAGATAGCTAATTAGTTCAGGCCTAATGGGTCGGACGCCTGACCTGTAGTTAGCAGCAAATGCAGGGTTCATAAGTTAGCACTGGCTAGTCTTCTGAAGCTATTTAGGGGCTCAAGCTTTGAAGCTTGAGGCTAGATTGTGCCTTGTTCCAAGCAGCTGGGAGGCACAGCTTAAGGTCATAGTTGAGGAGCGGGAGCCTGGGATGTCTAGCATGACATAAGAGCTACTGCGGTGGGTAGGCACAGATGGTCTGTTGAAATAGGTTTGAGAAGTAGGGAAGCTTTGACAAGAAGGGCTTTGTATAGCCAGGTGATGGAGTGGATGGGACGTCTGGTTGCTAGGGAGGTCCACCCCAAGTAGGCATAAAGGTTGCAGTGATGTGTATAATGGGGTGAATTAGAGATTAATTAAATTACCCTGTTCTAGAGTGTGTCCAACTGGTGAAGCAGAGAGTCAGAGGTTCTGCCATATAATATATCAGCATAGTCAAGTAGTGGGATGAAAGTTGTTTGGACTAGTCATAGCCTGGCCTCAGTGTTAAAAGAGATTTATTACTGTGTAGAAAACCAATTCTTTGACAAAGTTTCTTTGCTAGTGAGTCTGTGAGGGCTGAAAACGTTAGGTGTTGCTCTAGAACACAGCCAAGTTATTTAAATTTGCTGACTGGCTCAAGATCATCAAGAAGAGTCTTGAGGGGGCAAGGGTGCGAGCACGCTTGGGATGGAGGTCAGGTGTTTGGAGTAGAAGAACATAACTTTTGTCTTTTTTGCATTTAGTAGTAGTTTTGACTGCTCGAGACTGTGCTGAAGAAGATCAGATTCGCCTGGAGTTCCATACGGGCTTCCGCTACCGAGGGTCTGAAATGTTTATCACTGTGTCATCCACAAACAGATGTAATTTTGCTTTGCTAATGCTATTTCCAATATTGTTGATGTACAGCATAAAAAGCAGAGGTCCAAGGATCAGTCTTGGGTGCCCTCTCCTTCCTGGGAGCAGTGATGAGAGGAACCACCCGCCTTTGTGCTGTTGGAGTCTGTCTGACAGGTAACTGCTGAACCAAGTCAGCACGGAGCCAGAGATACCGTACAATTTAATATTTCAAGGAGCAGGTAGTCGATTGTATCGGATGCTTTGCTGAGATCCAGGAAGACAGCCTCTGTTACAGGCTTCTTGTCCATGGCAAGTAGCCAGTTATTTGTAACTGAAGCTAATGCTGATGTAGTGCTTTGGGCAGGCTGAAAGCCAGATTGGGCTGGGTTTATTAGGTCAGCTTTATCGAGATAATGTCTTATTGGTGCATTTACCAACTTCTTGAGTAGTTTGGAGAGCAGTGGTAGGATGAATATATGGTGGTAGTTGTTCAGGTCCATAGGATCACCAGATTTAAATAATGGCAGTACCGAGATATTTTCCAAACCCGGGCATGGTACCAGAAGCAATGGAAAGGTTAAAATGTGTAAGATGGGGCTGTTAGATAATAGAAGCAGCTGAGGAAATATGGACCTAAACCATCAGCACCAACATCCTTGTTGACATTTAGGTGGCGAGAAGATCTTCAACCTCTTTATATTGGATGGGGTTGAAGAAGACTGGCTGGTGGTGCTGGGAAGTTTAGTCAACTTCCTAGGTACCAACTGGCCTCTACTTATTAAGCTGAAATGTGTTGCATAATTTAGGGCAAGGTTAAAGCTGGAATGTACTGCATATATAGCATAAGGACTTCTATTGTGTATACCTCTTGTATTATATCTTTTCTTTGTTGCTCTATATTTCATATCTCCTGTCTATGTAATTGCGAACTGTATGTGTATGTACATCAGGACCTTCTTGTGAATGAGCTTGCTCAGCGGAGTCTTTCCTGCAATAAACTTGAACATAGGTAGGCTAGAGATGAGGGGGTAGCCTTGGAGGTGTCAAAAGCAAGGCCATGATGAAGTGATCATTAAAGCTGATAGGATATTGGATTTATCAGATAGTCTTGCCCTTGGAGAAGATCATACCGGTAGTGGAGACGTCTGTTTATTCCTTGTGCAGATTTAATGATATTCCAGAATTGGCTGGAATTTTCTTTAGTGGACCCAAAGATGGATAGGTAGAAGTTTGCCTTTGAGTCCCTGATCTTTTTGTGCAGGCATTCGACAGGTTCTAAAGGCTGCCCAGTCAGATATGAGTTTTGTTCGCCTGGCTATAGCCCATAGACGGTCTCTTGCATTTAGCGCAGCCTTTAGTTCAGCTGTGAACCAGGGGCATGAAATTTTCGTGTTTCTGCATTTTAACATAGGGACGGTCTGTTGATTATGTCCATTAGAGTCGCATTGAAAAAGGAGGCTGCATCATTCATGTTAGCGGACAGGTAAAAGTCACTCCAGTTAATATTTCTGAGGTCAAACAGGAAGTGGGAGAGACTGAACCTGGGAAACTTCTTTCCACGTAAGCTATTAGCTGTTTCAGGTGGAGGCTGTCCTCTAACACAGGCCACGTGCACAATGATCGCTGATGTCATTGTGAAACACCTCTATGTGGGTGATCTTTGGGGTCTATTAGTAATAATAAGGTCAATCAGAGATCTGTTTGCAGGATTTTTGGGGTTAGGGCGGTGATGCTTGATACCAGTAGGGTAAAACCGGCTCGCGTCGTAGAACGTTTGAGCTGTGCACTTTTGCTACATGCGTTTGCTAGAGCAGATTTAAGTCACAAAGTATAATGATCTCATTGTGCTTTTTGTCAGTTATATCACGCAGGTAATTTAGTATCATGAGGCCCCTGGATGGTGGCCTATAACAACCTATTATTGTCAGGGTTTCTGTTGGGGATAAGAACAGATTTAACATCAGGATTCAAATTCTTCGTGTGCCTACAGGAGCAATGTCGGAAACAGTAAATCTGTCTTTGATGAGAATTGCTACCCCTCCTCCCAGTTGATCTGTCACTCACGAAAGAGGTTGTAGGATGGGAAGGATAACACTGAGTCAGGGTGGATTTCTTTAGCAAGGTTTCAGTTAGCACTACAATATCAGGCTCTGTGTGGGTGAGCCAGGCATGTACAAGGTCTGATTTATTCAGTAGGCTACACACATTAATATGCTTGAGAGAGGAGGATATATACATGGCGATACCACCTCCCTTGACTTATGGTCCTGTTTGATGAGGGAACAACCAGGATTGCAGTGTCCGAATCTGTGATTTTAGAGCTGAGCCATGACTCCATTAAGGTGAGGAAGGAGGGTTGGGTTGGTCATGAGCGGTTACAGAAGGTCAGTTTTGGGAAGCGGACTCTAATGTTCAGGTAAAGAAGTCTTAGTCCCTTTGGCAGTTCAGGTGAAGGGATTGAGGGGCAGGGTGAGGCTCTGATGTCACCATATGTGAGTAGGAGTAGTGAGATAAGTAATTTACTGAGGATAGACGGGTATTTTTTAGATAAAGTAAGAAGACTGCTGTGGCTGGACCGGCAAGGTATTTGAAAGGCCGATTTGGAAAATAAAGGGGGTTCCAGATGGGATCCAGATCTGGTGAGGATGCCCGGCCGCATTGCGCCATGGGAAGTGTAGTAGCTGGTTTTGGCAGGAGGAGGGAGGGTGAGAAAGATGGAGGAGGGGCAGAGAGGGGGATGGGGAGAGCTTGGATGAGAAGTAGGTGGAGTGCAAGAGGCACTTCCTAGTGCCAAAGAAGACTGAGGACTCAGTGCCTGATCCTATACCTCAGCCACCTGAACCAGTACATTGAGTACAAAAATTCAGGATGGTTACACTGATAGGCCTGCTTCTGCTGCTCCATCAAGGGGCTGGTTATGCTCCTTGGACATGCAGGGCCATACCTCCACATTCTGATTTTCCAATCACACAGGAGGTTCCTTCGCTTCTGCTTCCAGGGACATCACTAACAGTTCAGGGCTCTGCCTTCGTCCTGTCCTCGACACCCAGAGGGTTCACCAGATGCCTTGCAGTGGTTACCACAGCTTTCAGGAGGCAGAGCCATTACATCTTCCCTACCTCAACAACTGGCTCTAACCGCTCCCTCCAGGGACTGGCTACTGGACACCATGTGGGCCACCTTCTCCCTATTTCACAACCTATGGGTCACCTTAAATCTCCCCAAATACTCCCCTTGGCCAAGTCAGCAGCTACAATACATAGGGGCAATTTTGGACATGATTCAAGGCAAAGTCTTTCTCCCTAGGACAGAGCAGAGCACCTTCAGTCGCACACTCGACAGCTCTTCTCTGCACATCAAGTCCCGGCTAGGGCTGTCCTCAGGCTCTTGGGATACATGGCAGCTGCCATTGCCATGGTCCCTTTGGCCAGACTATACATGAGTGATCCAGTGGACCCTGAGAGTTCAGTGGGATCAACGCTCAGACTATCTAAATCAGCCGGTCCTGGTGTCCAACGTAGTCAAGAGACTCTGACATGGTGGTTGAATTCCTCCAACCTTTCCAGAGGAGTTTTTCTCTGGAAGGAAACCCCAAACAGACCCTGAACACAGATGCATCAGGCCAAGGCTGGTGGGCTCTCCTGGGAGATCGCCAGACTCAAGGATCCTGGAATCAGCAAGAGCTTCATCTCCTTATCAACATTTTGGAGATGCGGGCAGTTCTGTATGCCCTTCAGGCCTTTCAGACAGTTCTGCTGTCTGGACCGTTAATATGGACTGACAACATGTCTGTAGTATTTTACATCAACAAGCAGGGCACACATTCCTATCTCCTCTGCAGGGAAGCCATGGGCGTGGGCAGCGAACCATTTCCTGAACTTACCAGTGGTCCAAGTCCCTGGCATCTAGAACACCCTGGTTGACGGCCTAAGTCAGTCTCGGTCCAGGGTCCGTGAATGGAGCTTCTCTCTCAGTGGCAGAAGATCTTTTTCAACAGATGGGGTCGCCCAGAACTGATCTATTTGCCTCCCCACCCAACGCAAAATCATGCAATGTTTGCTCACTAGAACCAGGGCCTGGTGTTTTCTGGCGAGATGCATTGTCCCTCTCCTGGACGGGATGTTCCTTCACGCGCTCCTCCTTCTCCCTACTGCAGCGGGTCCTTCTCAAGCTGCAATCAGAGGTGCAGAGATGATCCTAGCTCCTTTCTGACAATGCCAGATTTGTTTTCCACTTCTTTAGCAACTGGCAGTGGAACCTCCGATTTCCTGCCCTTATGATCAGACTTGCTCTCACAGGAACAGGGACCATGGTCCATTTGGATCTCAGATTTCTGCATCTCCATGCATGGCTCCTTCAGGCCTAGCCACCTCCAGATTCTGGGTTTCACCTAGTGTGGTGGATGTCCTAGTGGCAGCCAGGAAACCCTCCACTAGGGCAACCTACGCTATGAAATGGAAATAGTTCTCGTGCCTGGGCCACTGCTCGCATCTGGACCTGTTCACTTGCCCGTGAACTCTGTATTAGAGTACCTCCTCTCTTTATCTGATGCAGGACTGTGCTACTTCTCGCTCAAGGCACACTTGACTGCAATTACAGCTTATCATGTACTCATTGAGGGCAAGGCTCTTGCTCAGCTGGACTTTCCCCGAACCTTCCTATGGGGCATTCTGCACTTGAAGTCTCCCGTGTGGGATCCTGTCCCACTATGGGATCTTTTGTTCGTTTTAGAAAAGCTCTCATTGCCTCCCTTTGAACCTGCCACATAAGTTGTGAGCTACACTTTCTATCATGGAAAGCGTTATTTTTAGTTGCTGTTACTCTGCTCAAAGGATTTCTGAGCTTCAGGCCCTGATGTAAGAAGCCTTATTTAGTCTTTTCACAAGGGCAGGGTGTCCTAGAGGACTAATCCTAAGTTTCTTCTGAAGGTGGTATTAGAGTTTATTTTGAATCTGGACATCCACCTTTCAGGCTATTATCCAGAGTACTCGAACCGTGGGGAGGCATACTCTGGATGTTCACAGGTGCTTCGTTATTATTTGGAGCATCTGGTCTATTCATAAATCTGACCAGTTGTTTGTTTCTTTGTGCCCCCCAAACACACACAGAATGGAAGGAGCTCCTGTATCTTCCTTGACTAAAAGTCTTACCATTCATTCACACTAGTGGGACTACGCTGGAGGCACTAGGACCCAGCAGGAGAAAAATCTTCAGGAGGGCAGTGCGAGATATTTATTTATTTATTAGCTTTTGGTAACGGGTAAGTGCATAGGCAACAGTCCTACTATTTTCAGAGCACGGCGACAGGCATGACCACACATGTGCGGCACCATGGACTGGCTTGCACTGTTGTGATAGGCGCGGGCTTCGTGGACAGAAATAGGTAGGCGTGACTCAATATTTAATTTTCTCTCTAGTCCAAAATTTATTTCGAAGTGGTTTTCTTCATAAGCAGGACACTTTACATACAGTGTACATAACCCAATTCATAACACTGGAGCACTTCCTCAGTTCATATCTTTCTTGGAATTAAAATCGCTCTGGGTTCCTCAGACCTTAATCTCTCTCTTACTCTCTGGATCACATCTAACATCTCTGGCTGTTCTCTGCCTTTTATACAGCTTAATGCTCATGTGACATGAAAACTCCACCCCACTGAACATTTCAAATACAATATTTTTATATACAAAGTGTTTTATTTATTTCTAAGTTCCAAACACGCTAGTTACAATTTTATTTAATACTGGGTCTTTCATACAATCCTAGCAGTGGTTTTATATGTTTTAAATGTTTCAAACAATCTCCCAGCATCAGGTAGCACCACCCACTTCTGACTGCAGGATAAAAGTAGTCTAAAGATGGCCGACAGCTCTAAAGGGAACTGAGGCATGATAGTGGAAAGGAACAGGACCACTCCCCAAACATTTCCAGACACAGGCATAATAACAAGGTACTTTATTTACTACAGAGCCTAACACCGTCTGTAACTGTAACCTTTTTAACCTTAAAGATAACAAGCATTCAGTCTAATAAGAACAGGGCTGCCATTTTGTTTCTTCCGTGCTTGGCTACTGCATTTTACCTTCTAAACTTAAAAGTGACAAATGTTCAGGAGCACAAATGCTGCATTTGTAATTAGGTGTTTCTTCCTGTTACTTTTACCTTTAATCACATAACCCTTATTTGCAAACCTTACATACTATGTACCCATTTTAAAATAAACCAAACTAGATGGTTTGGAATGATTGAAAGCCTTCATATGCTACGGCTGAAACTGACCAATCTTAACATACAGCCAGTAGCTCATTTGTGTCTTTCTTCACTAGAGCAACCCCAAATTCATATAATAAAATGGGCCCTTTAGGCAGCACCATGCATGCACAAAGGAATCACGCTTTGTTTTTATTTCTTTCCTCTCGGTAAGGGCTGACAGTTAAACTTCATCAAAAGCAGTTCATACGAATTCAGCATTTTCACTACTGCTTCTAAAGTGCTAGGCGCGACAGTTAAATTAACAAAACCCACAGTTCAGCTGCCGACTCCTTTTAGGCATTTTAACTGTTCTGTCAGGCTACAACTATTGCAGGGTGTAATTAACTACAGGCGTAACCCCAGTTCAGCTACCCTTTCAGTTAATAGGCACCTCATAATAGCAGGACTATACTAATACAGGCATTTCACCAAATGCCTAAACCATAAAGCAAAGTAAAAGTAGAGAAGCCACCATAAAGCAAACACATTTAGTGTCATACCTGAAAATAGGCAATTTGTCTTGTCTAGTGTACTTACCTGATTAACAAAAGCTAAACAAATAAATAGTGTTGCTTTCTTTTCTCCATGTGGGTCATTTAGATTTTGTTTCTTGCCCCTTTCTCACCTTACTGAACTGAAAGGCAATGCCCACCATTGCAGCTCCTCAAAGCAGCAGCTAGCAGGGCACTCATAATTACCTGGGGATACTCAAGAACTTGTTCTAACCTTCAGTCCCCTCCTTTATTACCTTGCTGCTCTCCACTACTCTTTCATTTACCAAAAGGGCTTTAAATAAAGAACCAAGCCAAAACTTCCAAGGCTCCTAATCCTTCACAGAGCCACTCTGTGACAGCTGAATAGGCTATCTCAGCGTTGACCTCCAGCTGCCTTAGTTCCTTTCTTCCCGCCGTCAAGTGCGCTTCAGTTCGATTTCACTCGCCAGTGGAGTGAGTCTTCAGGTCTGTATGACAGCAGCATTTTCGTTCAGTTCATTTAGCTTAGTTTTGTATTTTATTTTGTTTAAAAAAACAAAAAAACTTTTAACTGTCACAGCCATTCCTTCAGTGGAGTCGACCATGGTCGGTGTCGGTGATGGTAAGGGGGACTTCGCTTGAAAGTTGTTCTGGCAGGGGCTGCATCCGGTCCGCTACCCTTTTGAAGGGAGGGCCTGACCATGGGCAGTCTGGTGCTCGAGGAGGATGTCCTTCCACAAGCACAAAAAGAAGCAGTCCCATTCCCAATCCAGGTCGGGATCCAGCACTGCTCGGCTCGAGCTGTTCTTCGTCCCGACGGTCGAAGAAGAAGAGGTACCGCCGAGGTCACCCTCTGATAAATCTATGGGGGTCATCAGTGGCAGGGAGCGCGGTGACTCCACTCTGGTTGGGTCCCCAGTGGCTCATGGATTTTGGCTCCAGAGCCCTCGTTGTCCTTTGTTGGGGCCCCGTGAGCAGGTCCATCATTGGGCCGCCTTATGGAGCAGGGTGCGATGTCTGTCTTGTCTTCCTTTTGGCGGCTCCAGCTCCCTCGGATTCGGAGCAGTTGAGCCGAGGCAGGGGTGGTCGGGACAAGAGGTGCTGGTTCCACCTTCGCGCTAGTGTCCTCCTTGTGCCCACCTCAACTGTTGTCCATTTAGGGACTAGCAAAGGTACTACAGCTTCTTATCACCTCTGTTTTAGGTCTGTCAGGACTTCTCGAGGGATGGCACAAGCCTCTTCAGAGCAACGGCTGGCCTTGGTGCCTGCGCCGGTGTCACATGTGGCATTGGCTCCTATGGTGCCATCCTTGGCGCCACGGCCAACGCCGAGGGCCTCGACACTCGATGGTGGCCTCATTGATTACTCATTTTCCCTGGCCCAAGCCTGTCCTTGGTGGCTCGCCTGGCATGGAGGGAGACCTTGATGAGTCTGATCCAGACTCAGTATTTGACTGGAGAGTAAGCCTTCAATCTCTGCCAATCCTAGTGGAAGATCTTTCTTTCAGTCTCTGGTCAAGAATATGGAATCTGCCTTGGCTTTACAAACCTCCTCGGTGGACCAAGGTAAGCTGTTGCGGTTACAATTCCTGCATGTCCCTGAAATCCCAGTGGATTTTAACTACTCTGATTCCCCTTCTTTCGAATCCCTCTCGAGATGATTTTGGACAAGCCAGCTCTTAATTCCCTCGTGACTAAAGTCATATGGGAAATACGCCCCCCAAGGATAGGCCTATCCTTTCTTCACAGGCTTTTATGGATGCTTTAGTTGTGCTTGCTGAGAATGACAAGGCTGTCCTTCCTCAGGAGTCTTCTTCTCGACCTGTCAGTAAGGACTCTTGCAAGATCGACACTCTGAATAAGTGGACATTCGTGGCTACAACCACCTTGGTGCATGTGATTAGCTACCGTCATTTCTCACAGTAGGAGTATACTCAGTGACACTCGCTTAAAGCCTTCACGAGAAGCTCCCAGAGTCTGACATCACCTTGAGTTACTACAGACCATAACCAGAGGCATAGAATCCAATAACCAGCAGCTGAAGGTTGCAGTGGACGCCTATGATACTGCTTCAAGGCTGCGGCTGCAGGATTTGTATACAATGTCACTCCTGGCTCAGGACATTACGTTTCCGGCTGATGCCCAATAGAGGGTTATGACTGTCCCCTTCAGCGGTGCCTACCTGTTCTGCTCTCAAGTAGAGCAAATGCTAGAGGCCGCAGAGAAGACTAGGACTGCCCTGAAAACAGCCAGGCAGGTGCCCCTGCCCCTCAAAAAAAAAAAAAAAAAAAAAAAAAAAATGGGAACCACCAGCAGTTCCAGCGGCCGACAGTCCTTTTGAGGTAAAGGTCGAGGCTGGTAATAAAACACAGCTCCTAGGGGCCCCTCGGTGACCGGGTTCTGGAACGAGCCCGGTCTCTGGAGGGCCGGCTGGGAGTTGGATTGAGCGCCCCATGGACTGCTCTGCTTCTCCGGGAGGTGTGGGTCAGCAAGCCGACGGACCCCGGGAGGAAGATGGGGCTATGCTGCCACGCGCCAACATCTGAGGGGCGAGGGGCGACGCTGGACGCCATTGCACGTCCCCACCTCTGCCAAACAAGGAAAACTCCTTGCAGCTGGCCACGCTAGTGAAGCCTGTCCCTGCTTCAAATAGCCTCCGGGACTCCGCTCTCCCCAGGCAGTCACTAGTCATGCAGCACTGGGTGCCGCATCCCCGCCCTCTGGGGGTAAGCCAGGAGTACTGGGCGTAAGAGCACAAGGGGTGCTCAGAGGTGGAAGCTCAGGGGTGCCGTGACCAGGCTGATGTACGGCGGTCGGTTATGGGGCAAAAACCCGCAGCCTCAACCGCAAAAGAAAGACACAGCAAAGGCGCATGGCCCAAAGGTGCCTAGCTCCAGTCTCTGAGAATTTGGCTCAGGTCCCACCTCCATTGCCTGAGGGAACTTTCCTTAGCAGTGGGAGGTCGTTGTCTTTTTTTTTAATTTATTTTTTTTTACACGAGTGAGAGCAGGTCACATTAGACAAGTGGGTCCTCAGAATTGTCAGGAGGGCTACTCCCTCAGTCTTCTGGACACCCCTCCAGACCTTCCACCGAAACAGCAGTCCAACCTGCCCACTGCTCAATCAGACCTTCTGCTGCGAGATCCAGGGCCTCTTAAAGAACAAGGCAATAGAAGTCATTCCAGTTGCAGAGAGGAACACTGGATTCTAGTTCCATTACTTTCTGGTTCCAAAGAAAACCAGTGGGAATGCGCCCGATTCTTGACCTCAGCAAGTTAAACAAGTATCTTTTCAGGGAGAAATTCAAGATGGTCTCCTGGGAATGCTATTTCCATTGATCATCAGTTTGACTGTTTCACGCCCCTTGACATGCAAGACGCTTAACAGCATGTCCCAGTGCACCCGAGTCACCGCAAGTACCTCTGATTTAAGCTATGGGTCAGCACTACCAGTTCTGGAGTATTGCTCTTTGGGCTGTCCTGGTGCCTCAGGTCTTTACAAAGTGCTTCGCAATGCTCGCTGTGCACCTCAGAAAGCTAGGTATCCAAGTCTTCCCTATCTGGATGACTGGCTCCTAGCAAGCCCCTCTGAAGAATGGACAAAAAGGCGGTGACCGAGTCTGCCAGTTCCTCACGCTCATGGTAGTTCTGTTGAACCTAGAGAAGTCTGAACTTCACTTTCTCAGCAGTCTCTTCATAGGAGCTCTACTGGATACCACCCAGGCGAGAGCCTTCCTCCCAGAAGACAGGAAGGACTGTATTCTCCAGATGGCCCACTTCATCAGGAGAACACGCTGGTTCAAGCTGTTGCGATGCGGCGGATGTTGGGCCTTATTCGTGCCTGTTTTATGGTACCCCTGGCATGACTGCACATGAGGACCTCTCAGTGGATGCTCAGTACACAGTGGTCTCTGACCACGCACCCGCAGTCCTTTCACATGAAGGTGACGCAGCCTCTGGCACGGTCTCTTTTGTGGTGGATGCAAGAAACCAACCTGCAGCAGGGTCTTCCCTTGCCCCGAGCAGAGCTGCAGATCACTGTCACCACAGATGCTTCCTGGCAGGTTGGGGGCTCACTGTCAGGACCTCTACACTCTGAGTGTGGAGCCAGGATGAGCCTCACCTTCCATAAATGTTCTGTAGATGAGGGTGGTCCTATACAGTGTCTGAGCCCTGAGGGATGCTCTTTGTTGGAAAGTAATTCTACATCAGACAGAAACAAGTCTGTAATGTATTACATCAACAAGCAGGGTGGAGCGACTCTACCCCCTATGCAGGGAGGCGGTGAGACCGGGAATAGTGTTCTAGAATGAGGCATCCATCCAGGCAGTTTATCTCCTGGAGTTCAGAATGACCTAGTGGATCACCTCAGCAGAACGGAGGCGGATCCTCATGAATGGTTGCTTATGTCAGATATTGTGCAGTCGCTATTAGACGCAGTGGGCATTCGGACCTGGACCTTTTATGTCCCCACTCAACGCAAAACTGCCTTGATTCTGCTCCAGAAATCCAGAACTTGGCTTTGTGTCAGGATGCATTCAGACTGCGGTGGACAAGATGCTTTCTGTACGCATTTCCTCCTCTTCCATTGGTTCAGAGGGTGCTCCTCAAATTGGAGGCACAAGGGACAGGATGATACTAATCACCCCATACTGGCCTTGACAGATATGGTTCCGTTGATCAACAGATTGTCAGAGGTTCCTCCAGCAACTGACTCTCTACGAATGAGCCTCCTGATACAGGGACCCCTGGTCCATCCCAAGCTGCACTCACTCCATTTCCATGCCTGGCTCCTGAGGAGACAGAAGTGAGTAGATTCAAGGTTTCCAGAGCATCTTGGAAATCCTGTTAGTGGTTTGTAAACCTTCCATTAGGAAGACTTACAGCAAAGTGGAGCGTTTCTCGATTTGGTGTGCAAAATCTCGCCTGGATCCTTTCTGTTGCCCACCAAACAAAATATTGGAGTACCTTCTAGACCTGTTGAATGCAGGGCTGCAATATTCCACAGTAAAGGTGCACCTCTGTGTGATTTCTGCCTACCATGAGCTGGTGCATAACCTGGCGCTGGCTCAGCTTCCTTTGGTCAAAAGATTCCTTAAAGGCATCCTTCACACCAGACCCCAGTCAGAAGACCGGTGGCTGCATGGGATATTAACCTCTTGCTAGACACTGCAAGCCATTTGAACATCTAGCCACTTGTGATTTGAAGTTTCTGACCTGGATGACTGCCTTCCTGGTGGCCATTACTTACACTGTAGGGTCTCTGAGATCCATGCGTTGGTCACAGACCCTCCATACACAGTGTTTCACAAGGATAAGGTGGTTTGCACCCACCCTAAATTCTTTCAAATGTGGTTTCGAATTCCATCTTAACCAACCATTGGTGCTTCCTGCTTACTTCGCCAACTTCCAGTATGAAGATACACCCTTCACTCTCTGGATGTGAAAATGCTTTTTGGTTCTGCATTAACAGAACTAAGGAGTCCTGCCAATCTGAACAGCTCTTCATGTCCTTCCAGTGCGATGCGGCTAGATCAGCCTGTCTCCATCCAGTGCATTTCTGTGGCTGCTTGCCTGTTTCCAACACTGCTACTCAATGGCGCAAGTCAAGCTGGAAGGCTATGTTTACGCCCACTCTACTAGAGTGGTTGCGCTTCCTGGCAGAGATTTGCAACGCACTCCATTGCAGACATCTACAGAGCAGCTACTTGAAAGTTCATTGCACACCTTTGTAAAGCACTATGGTCTCAACGCTCATGCCAGACAGCACACGCCCTTCAGCAGATCAATCCTTAATGGACTTCTGTCTTGAGCAAGCTCAATCTCCTGCCGCCCTGCTTGGGGATTGGTTTTAGATCAGTACCCTCCCGCTAGTGTGAATGAATGATTTTAGTCCAGGAAGATATAAATTGCTACCTGCCATAATTCTTTATCTTCTTGGACAAAGTCTTCACCATTCATGAATGAACACCACCCACCATCTACCAAACTCACTCATTCTGTTCTTGGTCTTCACTCCCTTGTTGGTTGGGCTGTGAAGAAATTTTTCTTTTTTTTTTTTAATTTGTGTTTATTGCATTTCAAGCACGCAATGAATACATCACATGTCAGACATCAACCCTAAGTACAGGATACAGCTCAGTGTACATTACGATTATCAGTCTAGACATTAGGTTTACACATACGGGGATATCCCACATTTTTTTTTTCCTATTTATATTTTCTGAGCCCTGCCTACCCCCAGGCATCTGCCCAGTCACAGACCCTCATGGCTGCAGTTCCCCACATTAGCTGCTCTCCCAGGACCCTAGATTTGCCCCAGGGCGGGTCGTGGCACCTGGCCCCTGGGTGCCACCCGAGCGACTGGATAGGACGGTAGTCTGCCTGGGGAGCCAAGTGCTGCCGGGGCAGGCTTCATAGAGGCGCAGGCAGGCAGATTTTTCCTTTGTTTGTGGGTGCAATGATGCCAGCATCTGTCCCGCCCCTGTATTCCTTGTTGGCGCCATCTGCTGCGGAACCGTGGCCTTCACCAGGGGTCCCCTGCACCGCAACATCCCACGCCTCCCCAGAGAAGGAGAGCAGTCCATGGACGCCAATCCAACTCCCGCCGCCCTCCGACAACCCAGGTCCGTTCTCAACCCGGTCACTGGCGCCGAACTGAAAATCCAACCGCAGCACCGACAGGCTCATGGATGTCCCACATTTTACCAGAATGTTATTTCTAGGACATGGATATGTTGTTCTTCCACACTGTATGGCAGTTTCCTTGCCGCTTAAATCTTGGAAGCTCAGGTTCCCTCCTTAACACTCTGCGTGTAGACTGGATCCTAATTCTTCGGTTCACCCGAAACTTATTCTCAAATTTTCAGGACTTCGTCAAATTCATCTCGCGACTGCGATGGACAAATCGACTCGGATTTCACAGTGCCCATGTGGGCAGAAAATGTCAGGGCGGATCTGCACTCCGCGTCATCACTGCCTCGGCCTAGACCATGACCCACAGGCCTCACGAGTTATACCCACCGTTTTGGGACAGCGTCTTGGAAGACCGGCGCTGCCTGGTTACAGCTGCGTGCTCCGAGAAGTGCTACCGCCAGTGAAGTCGAAGGAGGCCCGCTGCGGTGACCGGGGTGGCTGGCTTGGCTGAGCAACTTGAGCAGATGATCGCCTCGAGGAGGAGATGGCACAGGCCGCATCATCCTCTTCCTCGGTCGCGATATTTATCCCGCCTCTCAGGGTACCTCCTACTCAGCTTCTTTCAAGGAGCTTTGCCAATCACTTTCCACAAAGGGAGAGGGGCCATCGGGACATTCTTCTCGGTCCAAAAGAAGGACTCGAAAGGTAAGTCCCATCGTTGGCGTTCATGGAAGCGGGGAGGTCCCTTTCCCTGGACAGTCGACACTCGACTTGGTTGAGGTTGCAGCTAAGGCTGCTGGCTTCAGGTGTCCCCGTCAGGTCAGCTGGCGAGACACCCGTCGACATGGTCGAGATTTTCTCGACCCGCCAGATGGGCTGTCGACTGGTGAAGCAGACAACCCTTCTTCACCGGTTCCCTGGTGGAGACCGAGGACTTGCCTGCGCCTCCGGTGCTGGAGTCCCCGTCAAGGCTTCCGAGCCGAGGAAGAGCGGATATCCCTGCCCTTCCCAGACCCGCCCTCGGAAACACCGAGGATCTCGGTCCGGATATCGCTCGTCCAGCCGATCCCGCCTACATCGGGCGGTCTCGCACCGGCAGCGCCCGCTGCCGTCTGTTCCTCCTCCTCAGAAGAGGAGAAGCTCGCGCAAATTGCGCTGACACTACGAGACCTGATGTGGCAACAGTTACTTCGTCCGGAACAAGCAGACGCCGCCGCCTTTCCCCGCCATCAAGTGGCTACCATCCGAGCGGCCAAACAACCCTTGCTGTAGTCGAGGTGCCCAAGCCTGGGCCAGTTGTTCGGCCGAAACCAGCTGCCCCACTGATTGTGGTGGAACCTCCTCATCCACAACCGGAATCGGGGGCCGACCAAGGGCTCTCGGTCGGGTCAAGGCCTGCCCCACAGTTGTCGGTCACCCTCACTCCTGACCGCCTCACGCAGGTGGAGGGTGGCTCAGGCCCCAGGCAGCTCTTTGCGGACTCCTCAGAGTCTGATGACGACCTCCTGTTCTCCAGGCCCATCGACCTGAGTCCTCCGGGCCAGTCGATGGACGAAAGCCCATCGTCCTTACTGGGTCTGCTTCGGCTCATCTCGGAGTCTACCGGGATGCAGCTCGAGCCCGCTTCCAACAGGCCAAGTATCCCTAACGGAGATACTGGACCGAGGGATTCACCCACGGAGGCCTTCCGTGGCTGAAGCCATTGTTGGCCCAGTCTTGAGCTCTGGCAGCGCCTACTTCCTGTTCTGCACCTTCGCCAGGATGGCCAGAAGTATGCAGTCCCTACCGGCTCTTCGTCCGTTTTTGAACACCCTCTGCCGAGGGGTTGGTCACCGAGTAGCTCCGGCCCGGGAATGCTAGGATGTGGATAAGCCCCCGACAAGGAGTCCAAAAGCTGGACTGTGCCGGGCGCAAGGTGTACGCCAAGCCTCCTTGGCCTCCGCCAGGCCAGATTGGCCGTGCTGATGGCACACTTCTTCCATGCCCTCATGGGCTCCTGGATGAGGTGATCCTCATCTCCGCCGACCTGCAGAACACGGTCAAGCAGGTATGGGACCAGGGTAGGATGGTGGCGAAACAGCAGCTCCAAATGGCTTTGAACATTGGAGACTCCTGTGCCAGATCAGTTGGCGCAGAGTGGTCATGCGCCGCAGAGCATGGCTGAGGATATCCACCTTCACGGCGGATACCCAGCATAACCAGCGGATGTCCCCTCCTGGGACTGACCTCTTGGCTCTGGAATGGAAGGTCACTCCAGCGGATCGAGAAGTGCAATGCCACTCTGGACTCTGTCACCTCCGCCCAGAAGGACAAGGGCCTTCGACAACAACAACATAAGTCCCTTCGTTCTTCGCTGATGCCACGTCTGGCCCAACAGCACCAACACCAGGGCCAGCAGGCTCGTGCTTGGCATCCCAAAGCCAAGCCTGCGGCTTCCTCTAATAGGAAGCAGGGAGGAAAAGGCCCAGGAGGTCCCTCAGCTGGTCTCCTCTTCCAAGCCTGCCCAGTGATGGGTTGGAGGTGTCGCCCCAGCCTCGTCACTCCCCTGGGTTCCCCTGTGGGGACGGCTCCGCCACTTCCTTCTGCCTGGTCCGCTATCACCACGGACCGCTGGGTGTTGGAGGTGGTATGAAAGGGCCTGCCCTGGAGTTCGAGCAGGCCCCACCCTTCCGAGCACACTGGGGGCTACGGGTCCGCAGGCTCTCTGTCAGCTTGCTAAGCTGATATTGCCTGCCCCTCAAAAAGAGGTGATCAGGAAGGTAGCGGACCTCCTCCAGACCCAGGGTTTGTGTCCAGGTACTTCCTGGTCCCAAAATGGATGGGGGCTGGTGCCCCATTCTCGACTTGCATGATCTGAACAGGTTCCTAAGGTCTCGGACCTTCAGGATGGTCACTCTGGCTCAGATAATCCCATCCTCAGAACGAGGCATGTGGTTCTGTTCTCTGGACCTCCAGGATGCGCTTTCGCTTCCCAATCTGTCTGTCCCACCAGAGATTCCTCCACTTCAGGGCAGAGGGATCCCTCATGAGTTTCGGGCCATGCCCTTCTAGCTTTCCTAGCTCCCAGGGTCTTCACCAAATGCATGGCAGTGGTGACAGCATTCTGCGGGCGCAAGGGTCCGGGTGTACCCCTGCCTGGACGACTGGCTGATTGCAGCCCCTCCAGAACGGAGGTGGAGCGTCCAGAGATCTGGCCTCCAGGTTTGTTCTCTCAGGTTGGCCTCAATGAGGCCAGTCGGAACTCGTGCCAAAGCAGGTGATCCAAATTCATCGGGCAGAGCTCAACTCTACGAGCCAGAGCATGGTTCTCGGCGGACAGGGCCGAGGTTCTTTCCTCCTTGCCCAATCATTTCAGGTTGGGCACTGCGCCTGCCCATGACTTCCTGGGCCTCATGGTGGCCTTCAACAGCGTGGGTCCTGGGGCCCGCTGGTACATGCGCCCTTCAATGTGGGCTGGTTAGCCAGTGGTCACAGCACTTCGATCCGCTGGATCAGCTAGTGACAGTGACCCAGGGATGTGGAACGCCTCCAGTGGTGAACCATTCCAGTACATCTACAGGAGGGCATCCCATCTGTCCGCCCGAGCCGACAGTCTTTCTATTGACCGATGCCTCTCTGATGGGTTGGGGTGCCCATCTGGGGAGCACAGAGCGCATGGCCTCTGGTCCCCTCGGAGTCCCGATGCCACATCAGTCTGCTGGAGCTCGAGTTCGCTAGCCTCACCACCTTCGCCTCCGCTTCTACGGGGTCAAGTGGTTCAGGTCCAGATGGACAATACCACACACCATGTGCTACCTAAACCGCCAGGGTGGGACACACTCCATGCCTCTGTGCAGGGAAGCTCTCCGCATTTGGTCACTGTGGCGCAGCCTGGAGGCGGATCTCCGCCATCCATGTGGCAGGAGCCTCCAACACTCTGGCCGATGCCCTAAGCCGGATAGGGGCCAAGGCCCCACGAGTGGTCTTCCTGCCGGAGGTAGTACAAGATCTATTCTCCCACTGGGGCACCCCTCAGGTGGACCTGTTTGCCTCAGGAGAATGCGGCTGAGATTGTTTAATGCCCCTCCCAAGCAGGGCTCGCTGCAGGGATGCCTTCGAGGCTGTGGACCCCGGCTCTTCACACCTTGCTCCCATTTCCCTTGATTCACACGGTGCTTCTCAAGGTGAGGAGGACAAGGTGCAAGGATTCTGGTAGCCCCAGACTGGCCCTGCCAGTTCAGGTATACAGATCTCCTCAGTCTCAGCTCCAGGCTCCTGAGGCGCTTCCAGCCCGCCCGGACTTGATCTCAGTCGATCAGGGAAGGTATACCATCCGACCTTCAATCCCTGCACCTGACGGCCTGGTTCCTGAGCAGCTAGAGTTCCAGGACTTGGGTCTTTCCGACGAGGTCCTCAACGTCGTTGAGGTGTCCCGTAGAGTCGACCAGAAAATGCTGCGCCTTCAAATGGAAGAGTTTCTCCATTTGGTGTCAGGAAAGGGCCTGACCCTTCCCTCCTGTTCCTTGGCAAGCGCCCTGGACTACCTGTGGTCCCTTTCAGCAAGGGTTTCAGTTGACGACCCTTAGGGCACCTGGCAGCCATCTCTGCTTACTGGACGCTGCAAAGTGTGAGAAAGCAAACAGTTAAATTGAATTTCTTACCTTAACATGGTCAAACTCCTGTATCCCAACTGGGATGTACTCAACCCAAACAGTAAAATTTCAAATATTTTAAGCATCTTCTCACAGCTCTCCTCTTAATTTTAACTTGATAGCGATTCTAGGTGTAAAACTTTAGCCTGTTCCTGTATTACCTGGGCTTTTAACAAAACAACTTTCCTTTTATATAAAAGAAAACAACAGTGTTAACCCCAGTGTATTAAAAGTAAAAGCCCTAGGAGAACTGTTAGAGGATTTTATATCAAATTATAATGTGATCATTCAGCAATCATTATACAGTATGAAGAGGCTGAGGTGGCCGTCACCACATGGCACCTCTAGCGAACAAAAACATGTCCGCCGCATGCCTACACACTTTCCTAGATATAAATAACAAGTTCTTTAGCATACTCAAGAGCACCTTCCACTGGTATTCTATCCAGTTAGACATTTAACTACCAAAAGCATTCATATGCAGAGAATGTATTCATAGCAACTGCCCCACCTCCTCAAAATACTGTTCTAAAGACCAAGAAATACTGTTCTAAAGACCAAGAAATTAAATGTAAATCCTTTGGTGTTATTGTGTGCTGTGTTCTGGACACCTACTAGAACTGGAAGGGACAGGATCAGTTGTGTTCCAGGACAGTAGCTGCTGCTTGTTGTTTTCACAGGGTTCTTGTGGATTTTACTTGGTAGAAGGTTAGTTCTTTCTTTCTTACTTCTAAGGGGCTAGCAGGGTATTGTTTTGGGGCTGCTGGAAGTTTGAAAACTGGTTTGGTTGCTGTAAGTGGGCTCATTTTGTGGATGTTTCACTGTGTAACAGGGTGCGCTGGTGGAGGCCTATTTCTTCTGATTTAAAACCTATTTGGTGGGATTTGCTTGGGCCTGGTTCTTTGGCTGCTGGGCTTGGAGGAGACACAGGGCTGATACACTCTCTCTCGGAGTCAGGTGTCTGCCCAAGACCCCTCCCAGAATTCTGCTAATTTATAGGGGAACACCTGCCCTGCAATTGAGGAAAAGGCTGCAGGTGCAGCTCATGTAGTTCTAGCCACTGGGGTTGGATTTAAAGGCTGGGAGAGAGGAGCTTAGGGAGTTGTTCATTTCCTTATAAGTTTAATGTGTTGTACTGCACCTAGTAACAGGGTTACTGTGACAGTGGACTGTCTCTAAGATTAGTGGGTGACCTGATTAGGCAGTAGGGTGTATCTTGGACTGGGGAACCTGGTGGCTCACCCAAGGAAACCTATTTGGAAGGGGATGGAACCACATGTCATTAGGGCCGCATCTTTGGGAGGGTGGTGGGGTGCACAGGGTGTGGAGCAGCCATGATACTGGACTGGGCTTGGAAGTTCGGTGGTTGCCCAGTGTGCTACCAGCTGGTACAGCTTAGAGAGGAGGTTGGGGGATTAGGAGACAGCTGGGGGAAGGGGGGGTATGGTTGGGGAAGGGGCTGGGGATCTCCCACGGTGTTGCACAAAGCACTGTGGGCGGGGCATAGGGAAAGGAGGCAGGAGAATACACAGGGGTCACATAGGGACCCTGGCAGAGGGGTCCAAAAGGACACTACCAAGGAAGCAGGCAGGTAACTGGGGACCCTCACAAAGGAGGGACGGAGGGACAACATTCTCAGGAAGTAGGCAGATGGCCAGGGCTGGACAGAAGGAAGCAAGCGGGAGGTGGATCAGACCTTACACTCAGTAACTGCTTCAAATCTCTTCTTCTGTTCGAGGATGAGGGGTGATGTAGCCATGACAGGGGTGGTTAGAGAGCGGAAAGGGAGTGGGGGCAGGAGGCAGGGCCAGATAGCAGGAAGAACAGGGGGACCTGGAATGCAGGAAATGGGAGGAGCAGTGAATCAGAGCAGGAGGGGCAGGGGAAGAGGGAGGAAAGCGCAAGGAGAAGGACCAGTTGGGAGGAAAGGTAAAGGAGAAGGACCAGAAGTACAAGGAGGATCGTAAAGGGAGCTGAGGGTTTAGGCCAGGGGAGCACGACGAGCAAGGACTAACTAAATAGACACAGGAAGGAAGGGAGGACGAGCCAGGCTAGTTTAGCAGTTGGGGAGAAGGACCAGTCATGAGCAGTGAGGGGGAATTAGAAGGTACAGAAGGATACTCAGGAGGAGGAGAGGCATAGGATTGAGGAGGGGCAGTGGTAAATAAGGAGGGGTGGCATGTGCACCCAGATAGGGGAGGAACAAGGAGCCAGCTGGGTGGAGGGCCAGTAGAAAGGATGAGGGACATGGAAGGGGAATGGAGGAAAGGAGCGGTCAGAGTGCTCCCATTGGGGATTCTATGATCAGGGTGTCAAATGGGATAGGGAGGAGAACCTGCCAGTTAGAACAAGATGCTTCCCTGACTAATGGTGCACAGGGCTAAGCACGCAGGTATATCAGCTGGCAAAGGATTGTGGGGGTCTCCGGACATACTGGTCCACCTGGGTACAAATGACATTGAGGGAAATAGCGAGCTAGAGATACAGGCAAGATTCAGGGAGCTTGCCAGGTCTGTCAAGACATAGGATGCACAGTTTCCTTCTCAGAAATCCTGCCGTGCCAAGGGCTAGTGGGGAACACAAAAGGAAGATTAGGGAGATAAACCAGTGGCTCAGGGTGTGGTGTGAGGCCAGAGGGTATGGGTTGATGGGGGATTGGGGAGACCTGGGAGGATAAGGAGCTGTATGCTAGAGATAGACTCCATCTCAATTGTGAGGAGGGAATCCTTAAGTTGAAAATAGAGGGGTTCATTGGTGAAAAGTGGTTTAAACTTGTGAAGGGGGAGGGATGGGAGAAAAGGCTGTCAAGGGGTGCCGATAAAGGAGGGACTCTGTCTCACTTCCGGGAGCTGGAGGATTGCGGAAAGGCCGATGGCATAAAGTGCAGACCAGGGGAAATGGAATCCCCATGGGAACACGAGCAGGGAAACGGAACTATAGGGAAAGGGTGGAAGGTAGTCCTGCTAAAGCCAGTAGCTTGGCAACAAATGCCTGAGCTCCAGGCGATGCTAACTGAAGGAGCAGTGGATGTGCAGCGGTCACTGAGACTTGGGCCACTGCAGGACACGACTGGGACCTGATCCTGGAGGGTTACACTATGTTCAGGAAGGACGGGGAGGGAAGGGGAGGAGGGTAGCAATGATAGTCAAAAACTGCATTGGCATAGGGGTAGAGGAGGCAGAGGAACCGTGAAGGGCGATTTGAGTCACCTTGATAACAAGGGGGCAAGAGATTAAAAATAGGAGTGGTGTATAGACCCCTGTGCTGGCGGAGGAGCTGGAGGACAGTCTGGTGGCAGATGTTGGGAGACACTGTAGACTAGGCAGAGGAACAGTGGTGGTGTTGGGGGACTTAAACATGCCAGGAACAGATGGGAGACTATGACATCCTCTGTGACCAGGGAACAGAGGTTGTTGGATGTCTTTCAAGACGCTGCCCTAACTTAGCAGGTGAGGGAACCGACCAGGAGGCGTGGTACTGGATGGTCCTGGCAGACAGTGACCAGATTGGGGGCCTGAGGTAAGGGACCCATTGGCGGGAGTGACCATGCCACGGTCTGGTTCTGCCTGGACCTAGGAGGGGTAGAAGGCTGCACAAAGACGGAAGTAACCTACTTAGGGGGCGGATTTTAAGTGAAATGGGAAGGATCCTTAAGGAGCATTTGATGGGATTGAGTCAGACATGGATGCTGATAGTAGGTGGAAATCATCAGGAGAGGGTGCAAGATGCTACCAGCACCTGAGCAACAGTAAGACGAAAATGTGGGAGGGCCCAAAATCCTGCTGGTGGACCAGGAGGTCCAGGAGGTGGTGCGGGAAAGAAGACAGCCTATAAGCAATCCAAGTGCTCAAGGAGGAAAGGGATCTAGGGGAGTACGAGCTGATGGCTAGAAGGGCCACTAGGGTGGTGGAGGGCGTTAGAGGAAGGAAGGAGCAGAACCTGGCCAGGGAAATTAGGAGAGGGAACAAGGGTTCTTTAGATACATTGGGGAAAACGAAGGGTGAAGGGGCAGATTAGCAGGATTAAATCAGGGAGAGATGGGCACAAGATCCGGGAGCAGGCTGAGGTACTAAATAGCATTTCACCTCAGTTTTCCACGAAGGAAAATGGGGTGCTGCATCATACATGGGAGGAGACAGAGACATTGAGGAAGGGGGAACCCTTACCGATCAAGCGGGTGTGGGGAGGCATCACTGGCAGGGGGAGGCCAAGCAGGGAGAAGAGGCACCGAAGTGGAAATCACAGCAGAGTGAGTGAGGGAAGCCTCAGCCCTTAAGACGGAGAAAGCACCGGGCCGGATAAATTACATCCCAGAGTGCTGAAGGAACTTGCGATGTCCTGACAAAACTCCCTGGCGGAGCTTTTCACCATCTCTGAGGACAGAGTGGGTGCCCCAGGACTGGAAGGTGACGATATAGTGCCTCCACAAGTGGGGATCAAGGAGGTGGCAGGGAACTACAGGCCTGTCAGCCTGACATCGGTGGTGGGCAAGGTGATGGAGGGCATTGTCAAGGAGAGGCTGGGGGAGACCTGGATAAGTCAGGGTGCCTGGACGATAGACAGCATGGATTCATCCCGGAAATCATGTCAGACAAACCTGGTGGAGTTCTATGACTGGGTGACGAGTGCCTTGGACCTGGGTAGACCAGTGGACTTCTTCTAGATTTCAGCAAGGCATTTGACTCTGTTCCTCATGCAGGCCTGTTGGATAAGCTGGGAGAAATGGGGTGGGGAACCAGATAATCAGATGGATAGGCAATTGGCTCCAGGACCGGATTGGCGGGATAGTCTCATCCCAAGGAGGGTCATTAGTGGGGTCCCACAGGGATCAGTCCTGGGCCTTCTGTTCAACGCCTACGCTCATGACATAAGGACAGGAATCAGGAGTGAGATGAGTCTCTTTATGGATGACTCAAACTGGGGGCGGTGGTGGATGGGGAGGGTGGCCTCACAGAGGGACCTGGAGGCTCTGGAAAGATGGTCTAGAAAGTGGAAGCTGAGGTTCAGTGCAGGGAAATGCAAGGTACTCCACCTGGGGCCAGAAACCCGGCCAAGTGTACACCCTTGGGGGATGCACAAGTCTCGATGGCTGAGAGGGACCTGGGGTGGTGGTGGATGTCAAGATGAACAACTCTGAGACTTTAGGAGGGCAGCAGTCAAGGCCAACAGGATGCTGGGATGCATCGCTAGGGGATCACCTCCAGAAGGGCGGAAGTGATACTCCTCTGTATAACTGCTTGGTGAGGCCACACCTTGAGTACTGCTTGCAGTTTTGGAGGCCACACTTAAAGAGGGACATTAACCTCCTGGAGAGGGTCCAGAGGAGGGCAGCCAAAATGATTTGTGGCTTGGGGACAGGATCTATGAGGAGAGGCTCAAGAGCTAAATATGTACACATTGGAAGAGAGAAGGACCGGGGACATGATAGAGTCTTCAGGTACATGAAGAGGGTAAATAGGGAGGAACAGTCAGGGTGCTTCAAGGAAGGAGGAGGGGCCACTAGAGGGCATGGGTGGAAGCTGGAGGGGAAGATTCGGGAGAAAGGAGGAGGTGCTACTTCACTGAGAGGGTGGTGGAGCCATGGAATACGCTGCCTAGGGGGCTGGTGGAGGCAGAGACAGCGGAGGGTTCAAGAGAGGGTGGACAGGTACAGGGAAGGGTTCTGGAAGCAAAATCCAATGCAGCAAGAATATCCGGAACTGGGAAGGGAGAAGCCAGAGGAGGCGGGAGGAGCAAGGTCAGCACCCAGGGTGGGGCTGACCAAACGAGCAGACACGAAAGACCGTTAGGCCTATTCTGCTGGCATTTTAGTATGTTAGTATGAACTAAAGAGACTCAACTGCAGTTCCAAGAATCCTGCTTCTTCACTGTTCGAGAAATTCTCAGCGGTGTCTATTCTGATGGCCTTGAATTCCTGCCGTATGCGATCTACTCTCTTCCCCATTTCCATCAGGTTGGTAAACTGATAGGTCTGGCCAGCGTAATAGATTCGGAGTCTAGCAGGTATAAGGAGAGTGTGAAACCCTCAAACTTTTCAGCTGGGCTCTCACATCATTGAATTTCTTCATGCTTGCCCGGGTTGCATAAGACAGATCTGGAAAAGATGTAGGTGTTACCTTGAAAATTCCAAGTTCTGGGCATCACGAGATAACTGCAGCAGACTGTCCCAACCACCACCACCGGGCCGTAGAATTCAGCAAAACTGACCTCGGTCTATCTTCCTGTTGGGCAATTGATCATGGAGAAATCTGATATGCCTTAACAAAACTGAAGGCTGCTGTACACAATAATAATCCAAGAGCCCCGCAACCAGAACTGCAGAAAAGTGAGAAGGCTCTCTCCTCGCACCTCTGGGAGACCTACTAATCTAATGTTAACGGCCCTGTTGGTATTTTCGAGGGCCTCCAATCTGTAGCGGAGTTGGGAGTTTTAGGTAAGTTTTTGCTGGTGGCCACCATCGCTGGATCGCTGAAGCGTCCTGCAGAGGTCGCCACTTCAATTTTGCATCTTGTTCTTCAAATTGCTTCAGGATAGTACCGATCTTGGGAGTCGATTGTCATCATGGATGCCACCAACAGTTGCCAGTGTGGCTCCATTCACACCGGTAGTCGGAGTGTTAGTCGCCCCGGCCTGTTGCATAGGGATTTGTTGTGGGTTTTCGATCCTCTACCTGCTCCCTTTGTGCCCCCATTGAAAACAGTTGGTATCAGTCTGTTCAGCGTGTCCTACCAAATCAGTCACCATTGACAAAACTTGAGTTTGTTCGCTATAATTTGTTAGCAAATTCAGATAATCTCTCAGGATTCTGGAGCTGTGTTTAATGCGCCTTCATAGCTCGCTGCTGTCTAGTGCCCCTGTCGCCGTGAAGATGTTGTTATGTTGACCCTTCTTGCATGGGTCATCCGGCTATCTTATGCCTGGATTAGTTAGGTTTTCCTAGGTTAGTTTACGCTGCGCCTCCTCGGTCAAAAAGGTACTGAGGCAGTTGAAGGGTTGACGCTGAGATAGTCTATATGGCTGAGACAGTCTCACAGTGCTGGACATGTGCGGTCCTATCTCGCACTGGCCCTCCTGAAGATTTTGGCTCCCGCTGGGTCCTAGTGCATCCGTGTAGTCCCACTAGTGTGAAGGAATGAATGGTGAAGACTTCATCCAAGAAGATCAAGAATTATGGTAAGTGTGTAATTTCCATTTGTAAACAGTGTTTATCCAGAAGGTTGATTAATTGCATTGTTTTTGCTACAGTAAGTATGATAAACCCTACCGGTCTCAGTTAAGGATCATTCAGAGGCATGGGGCTCACTCCTTTGCCTCACTGAAAAATGTGTCTGCTGCTGACATTTTAGCAGCAGCCACTTAGAGTTCTGTCCACACCTTGTGAAGCACTACAGTCTGACACTGCTTCCGCCACAGAGCAGGCTTTGGACTCTTTGTCCTTCAGGGCCTCCTATCTACATTCTTTGGGAGACTTCTGCCTGCATACTTCTGACGGGTCTCTCCTTTACTACATGGGAATCTGTCCTAAAGGTGTTACCTGCTGTAAGAGCCCCTCAAGTAAGATAGTACAGTTACATAAGAACTTAACGTAATAGTAGATATTTGAGAGAAACTGCAGCAGGTACTATAATTCCCTCCCACCTTTTTCCCTGGTAATTGCTTCTCCATCTCAGACACCTTTGTCCCTTGGTTCTCCTTTTTCCACCTATTTGCCGGGTCTCTGGCAGGAGAACTGGGGAAGGGCTGGGGACTGCCCTTTTATACCATATGCGATGTCGGGGCGATCCCCATTGGATACTGCTAGCTAGAGGTTTTCCGTGGGGTCCTGGTGCCTTCACGATTAAAGCAACAGAATTAAAGAGTAAACAGGAAGTTGATGAGTCACTATGGGTCACCCTGGAGACAGGAAATGGCACCACAATCCGCATGGGGTTGTGTACAGACCCCATCTCAGGGGGAGGAAATGGACAAGGAAATTATAGAAGGCATCCTTAAAGTGGCAGAAAAAGGTGAGATATTGTTGATGGGGACCTGAATATGCCAGATGTTAACTGGAGTACCTTTGCTGCAGGTACATCCAAGAGCAGGGTCATTCTTGATGCCCTACAGGGGCATGCCTCAGACAACTAGTGTTGGAACCCACTCTGGAGGGAGCAATCTTAGACCTGGTACTCTCAAATGGGGAAGGAGAAAGGATCTCAGATTTAGAAGTAGGTAGCCATCTGAGAACAAGTGACCACCAAACAGTGTGGTTCACAGTAAACACAGCCATAGAGTCGAGCCATACAAAACAAAAGTATTGGACTTTGGAAGGCTGTCTTTGGGAAAATGAGAGAGTGCCTTAGAAAAGCACTAGTAAATGCAAGAAGGAGGGTGGAGGAACAATGGGGAATAATCAAAACAGCCATCACAGAGGCAACAAGCCTTTGTGTGAAGCAAATCAATAAAACAAAACGAAGGAAAAAACACTATGGTTCTCAAAAAGAGGCTAGGGACGATTAAGGAGAAAAGGATAGCATTCAGGAAATATAAGGAAACACAGAAGGAGCAGGACAGAGAACTTTAGCAGTTAAGGCAGAAGGAGGCAGGGAAGGCAGTCAGAATAGCAAAGGCACAAACTGAGGAAAAGATAGCCAACTCTGTTAAGAAGGGGGATAAAACCTTTATAGGTACACAGGGAGCGAAGAAAGACCAAGGGAGGGATACAGAGACTTAATAAAGGGAGGAATGTGGGCAGAGGGTGACAGTGAAAAGCAGGATATTGAACGAATATTTCTGCTCAGTATTCACAAGAGATGAGGAGGGAGGTGCCTAAACCAAACAAGGGAGAAACTCTGAATAGGGTGTCAATACCAGTCAATTCACAGAAGAAAGGGGTTTGAAAGAACTCTTGAAACTGAGGGTGGACAAAGCAATGGGGCCTGATGGGATTCACCCAAGACTACTAAAAGAACTAAGGGTAAAACTAGTAACACCACTGACTACTCTCTTTAACAAATCATGGGAGGATGGAGTGGTACCTGAGGACTGAGAAGGGCAAATGATTCCACTTCACAAAAGTGGGAGCAGGGCAGAGGCAGGAAACTACAGACCAGTTAGTTTGACTTCAGTGGTGGGGAAAATGATGGAATCACTTCTGAAGGACAGAATTGTTGAGTACCAAGAGGCCAGTGGGGCACAGACCCAAGGCAGCATGGTTTCACAGCAGGAAGGTCATGTCAGACAAACCTAATACATTTCTTTGACTGGGTGACCAAAGTAGTAGACCAGGGAGGCTGTGGATATGGCCTACCTAGATTTTAACTAGGCATTCGACACAGTCTCACATAAAATATTACTATACAAGTTAGCCAGCCTTGGAGTGGTCCCAAGGTGGTAGCCCAGATAAAAGATGGCTGGACAACAGGGCACTAAAAGGTAATAGTAAACAGAGTCCACAGTGAGGAATGGAGGGTAACTAGCGGGTATCGAGGGTTCGGTACTGGGACCGGTCCTTTATTATCTTTATAAGTGACATTGGAGAGCACCTGGAAGGAACGTATGCCTCTTTGCAGATGACACAAAGATCTGCAACAGGGTTGATACACAAGGTGGGGTGGAAAGAATGAAAAGGGACTTGTCAGGGTTGGAGGAATGGTCAAATACGTGGCAGCTCAGATTCAGTGCAGAGAAGTGCAAGGTAATGCATCTGGGAAACAAAACCCAGGGAAGAGTACACAATGGGGGTGAGTTAATAACAACAACAATCGAAAGAGACCTAGGAGTAATTATATCACATGATTTAAAGGTGGGCAAGCAATGTGAGAAGGCAATAAGGAGGGCTGGGGGATACTGGGATGCATAGGGAGAGGCATCAACAGTAGAAAACAGGAAGTTAGTGAGACCCCATCTGGAGTACTGTGTAATTCTGGAGACCCCATCTCCAGAAAGACATAGACAGAGTGGAGGCTGTTCAGAGGAGGGAACCAAAATGGTGCAAGGTCTGCACCAGAAGACATACGAGGAGAGGCTAAAGCAGCTTAATATGTATACCCTTGAGGAAAGGAGGCTTAGGAGCGTGGATAGAAACTTTCAAGTATCTCAAGGGAATTGACGAGGTACAAGAGGGCAGTATCTTTCAGAAGAAGAGATGCAAGAACAAGGGGCAGAATTTGAAGATAGAGGGGGACGGTTCAGAGGTAATGTTAGACAGTATTTTTCTCACAGAGTGTTGTGGATGCATGGAACAGCCTTCCTGAGGAGGTTGTGGAGTCAGGAAGAGTGGGAGAATTCAAGAATGCATGGGACAGGCATAAGAGCAATTCTAGTGGGGGGCAAGGGGAATTAAGCTGTTGATTAACTAGAATCTGCAGCTTATCCATCAGAGGTAGGGAAATGGGCAGACTGGGTGGGCCAAGCGTCCTTATCTGCCGTCAACTTCTATGTTTCTATGCCAGCTTCAGTCCTAAAGGTATAACTCGCTGCAAGAGCTCCATTCGAAGATCTACTGTTCTAGGAGTGTGGATATGTTGTTCATCCACACTCTGGCATATCTCTTTCCCTTTAAATCTGGCCGGAAGTCTTCAGGCTGGCTCCTCCCACCTACCCAGGTGGTAAATACCTTGGCTCTGCCCCATGATGCCAGATCTTCCTTTCCTCTGGAAGATTCAGGTTCCCTAGTGCTACTTCAGCAGTTCTTAGGCCCTGGATTCTCAGTAACGGTTTTCACCGCAAATGCTTTCTCTAAAACTCATTAGAGTTTACGATTCGATCCGAGCGCATCAGACATGGAGGACAAATCATCCCTGGATTTCACCGTGTCCTTTGGACAGAAAATGTCGCGCACACCGATCCCCACCTCTCGTGTGTTGTACATGACACCACCTCTTGCACCGTCTCTCTGGCCTTCCATCCCAATGTCCTGGGCGACCGCAAGGTGCCCTAAAGTGGGGACGGGTTGCGCAATCCACCGGTGAAATCGAAGGAGGCAAGGTGGGCAGTTTCCTGACCACGGGATCAGCGAGCAGCTCGATCAGATGGCGGCTTGAAGAGGAAGCTGCAAGCTCCGCCAGCCAGAGTTTTTTCATGCCCTAACCTTGGCTCCACCTTCACTGGGTCTTTTCGAGTTGTGCAGTCTCTCCCCAGCAGGGGAGAGGTGCCTCGGCTTGCCCCTCCTGCCCTAAGAAAAAGGACAAGGATCCCAAGTCGTCTTCATCCCGAAGGAGATGTTCCTGGGACCGAGAGGGTCCGACTCTCAGGAACTTGCGGTCTCGACCGGTCGAGTCGCTCGTCAGCCGGCTTCTCAGACCTTCCGCAGGCCTAGGCACTGAGGTTTAGAAACTGCTCAACTGGCCGAGATTTCTCTCAATCCAATCGAGCCTTTGTTGCAGACTCGGTCGCTGACTCCTTGGAAAGGACACCTATGCTTTCCTTCCCGACGAGGAGACACAGCCCTCAGGTGTCCCGATCGAGGGAAGGTGCCAGAACCTCGGTTCTCCCCAACTCCGGCTTCTTCTGATCGAACAAGTCAATCTAGTCGGTCTCGATCGAGACCAGGACCCCTTCGGCCTAAAACCGAAGAACGGTCACAAGCACTTCTAGGAAGAGGCGCCGCCACTGATCCTCATCCTCCTCAGATGAGGAGAGACTTCAACGGAAACTCCATCGACATTATGAGGATCTCATGTGGCAACATCTGATTCCTGACCAGTCAAAGCCGGCCCGCCCGCTACACAGCCATTACTTGGCCCCAGCCTCTCAGGCCGACGCCGACCCTCCGGAACCGAAGGCCTCAGTTCCCCCATCCGTAGGGCTGGCACGACACAGCTCAGCCTATTTCGTCTCCCCACCTATTTTGGTGGAACCACCACCTAAGCAGCCTCAGGAGGGGTACTCAAAGAGGATCAGACAGACACTGGCCTTCCCTGTTGTCTGTCCATTACTGTTGTCTCCGATCGCCCTCGGCATATCGAGGGAGACATAGGCGGAGACCTTTATATCCCGACTCTTCGACTCTGATGCCACTGGTCTGCACTCATCCGGGATGACTAGTCATCAGTTGTAGGCTTGGAGGAAGGTCCTTCCTTTCTCAGGGCATCCTCTGCTTAATTTCCAAATCGACGGAATGCCCTTGGAGCCTATCCAAAAGAAGGCGGAATACCCCTCACGGATATCCTCAAGAGGGGAGACCCAGACGGAGGCTTTTCCAGTGGCGAAGCCATTGTTGGCCCGGTCTTGAGCTATGGCAGAGCCCTGCCTCCTGCCCAACTCCGTCTGCCTGTATGGCCATAAGTATACGGTACCCATGGGGTCCCGATGGGTTTCACTGAGCATCCCTTGGCTGAGAGTCTTGTGACTGCTTCTGTGTTTAGACGCATGGGTAGCTCAGCTGACACGGACGCCTCCGGACAAGGAGTCCAAGAATATGCATCATTCTGCCCAGAAGGTTTATGCGGCTCCTCCTTGGGCCTTTTTCAGGCCAGCTCGGCTGTGATCATGGCACACTTCTCTCATGCCTCCTGGGGTCACTAGATGAAGTCCTCCCTCATCTCCCAGCGGACATGCAGACCACGGTGAAGCAGGTCTGTGACCAGGGCCATACTGTTGCGAAATAGCAGCTCCAGACGGCCCTGGACATTGGAGATTCCTGTTCCGCCTCCTTAGCAGACACAGTGGCCACTTGCCACAGGGCCTGGCTGAGGTTATCCTCCTTTCTGGTGGATACTCAGCACAAGTTAGCTGACGTGCCCTTCCTTGGCACTGACCTCTTCGGTCCTGGAGTGGCAGGTCACCTCCAGTGAATAGAGCAATCCAGTGCCACTTTGGATGCTACCTCTGCAAAGGGTTCTTTGGGCAAGAACCAGCAGCAGCACAAGAAGAAGCTCTTTCGGCACTCTTCCCTGTGGTTAGGCAGCCCTCCTATCAAGGAGGCCAGCAGCAACAGCAGGCTCAAGCTTGCTCCCCAGGCCCAAGCAGGGTCCTCAACAGCCCCATAAAGGAGGCCATGGTGCCGGTCCAGGAGCCTCCTCCTCCTCTAAGCTTGTACAGTGGCAGGTCGGGGATGCCACCCTCACACCTGCCACGCCGCTCTGGGTCCTCCCGTGGGGCCGGCTCCATCACTTTCTTTCTGCCTCGTCCGTATCACTTCTACAGGTAGGTTCTGGAAGTGGTCGGCCAGGACTGCCTCTAGAATTGCAGCAGTACCCTTCCAGCCGAGCCCACGCCCCTCGGAAGGAAAGGATCTCAGCTTGCACTCAGTCGGCCCTTTGGGACGACATTGCCAGCTCCTCTGCAAGGAGATGGTAGCTGCAGTGCCGGATCCTCCCACATTCCCAGGCTTCGTGTCCAGGTACTTCCTGGTGCCCAAGCAGATGGGGGGTTGGCGCCCATCCTAGATCTCCACTACCTAAATCAATATCTCAGGTCTCACACCTTCCGGATGGTAACTCTGAACCAGATCATACCATCTCTTGAGCGAAACATGTGGTTCTGTTCACTGGATCTGCAGGACGCGTTCTTTCACGTCCCAATCCGTCCGGCCCCACCAGCGGTTCCTCCGCTCAGGGTCGAAGGACCCTGTATGAGTTACAAGCCATGTCATTCGGCCTGTGATCGCCCTCGGTCTTCACCAAGTGCATTGCGTGGTGGCAGCCCATCTTCGCATTGAGGAGTTCGGATATACCCTTATCTCGACGACTGGCTCCTGGCAGGGTTCCTCCCTTCAGTAGGTGGAGAGGTCCAGGGATCTGGCCTTGAACCTGCTCCCAACTCGCCACCTTATCAAAGAGGCCAAGTCTGAACTCGTGCCATCTGAGGTGATGGGCTTTATGAGGGCAGAGCTTGACTCTCGTCAAGCTAGAGCTTGGCTCCCGGCGGACAAGGCGGAGGTTCTCCTCCTTTGCCCAATCATTTCTGGTTGGATACTTGTGCCCTTCCTGGGACTTTCTACGCTTTCTGTACTACATGGTGGCATGCACCTCAGTGGTGCGTTGGGCCAGGTGGCACATGTGCCCCTCCAGTGGGAGCTGGCTGCCCAGTAGACTCAGCAATATGGTCACTGACCAGCTGATCACTGTAACCAGAAGATGTGGGACGCTCCAATCGGTGGACCGTCCCAGACCGATTGCAGTAAGGAATGCCATTTGTCTGTCCCGAGCCGACTGTTCTGATGACCGATGCCTCTCTCATGGGCTGGGGAGCCTACTTGGGGGACAACAGGGCCCACGGGTTCTGGACCTCCGAGGAGTCCTGATTCCACATCAACCTGTTGGAGCTCAGAGCAGTCAGACTGGCCCTGTCCGCTTTGCTCCTCAGCTCCGGGTCAAGTGGTTCAAGTCCAAATGGACAATACCACGCACCATGTACTACCTCAACAAACAGGCCTGCACGCACTCCTGTCTGCTATGCAAGGAGGCGCTCCGAATCTGGACCCTCGTCCAGCCAGTTGGAGGCGGATCTCCTTGCCATCCATGGCAGGAGTCTCGAACCAACTGGTGGATGCTCAGCCGCTAGGGCCAGACATCCACAGTGGTCTGTCCATCCAGAGGTAGCTTATAATCTGTTCTCCCATTGGGGCAAACCATTGGTGGACTTGTTTGCCTCCAGGGAGAACACCAAGCTGAGACTGTACCATGCCTGTCCCCTCAGCAGGGCTCGCTGCAAGGGCATGCCTTCTCGAGGCCGTGGACCCCAGGTGTCCTCTATGCCTTCCCTCCATTTCCCTTGATCCACAAGGTGCTGCTCAAGGTGAGGAGGGACAAGGCGAAGGTGATTCTGGTAGCCCCAGATTGGCCCGCCAGTTCTGGTATCCAGATCTCCTTAGTCTCAGCTGCAGGGCCCGGAGCAGCTTTGTACACACCCGACCTGATATCATTGAACCAGGGTAAGGTATTCCATCCGGACCTTCAGTCCCTGCATCTCACAGCCTGGTACCTGAGCTAGAGAGTTCCAGGCTCCGGTCTTCTGAGGATGTATACACTGTGGTGGAGGCATCTCGTATGGAATCTACCAGGAAATGTTATGCTTCAAATGGAAAAGGTTTTCCATTTGGTGTCAGGGTAAGAGTCTGGACCCCTTATCCTGCTCTGTGGCTCACATTTTAGGCTACCTTGGTCTCTCTCCAAAGGGGTCTCACGGTCATCGACCCTTCAGGTGCACCTGGCAGCCATCTCTGCTTACTGGGCGGACCGGTCAGCCAACATTGGCACAGAAGACAGTGGTCGGGTGCTTTTCAAAGGCCTGGATCACATATCCGTCCGGTGCGTGAACCTCCACCTCCGTGATCTGTTGCTGGTTTTGGCAAAGCTCATGGGCTCTCACACTTGTGGAAGACGGCTTTCCTGGTGGCTGTCACGCCAGCCAGAAGGACAGGAACTCCAGGCACTTCGTGGACTCCCTTATTTGGTCTTTCACAGGGACAAAGTTGTCCTGCACCCCAACCGAAATTCCTTCGAAGGTGGTGTCAGTTTCACCTTAACCTGGTGTTGACTCTGCTGGTATACTACCTAACTACACCTCGGACGCTGAGTATAGGCTCCATACTCTGACCTCAGACGTGCTTTCTCCTGTTATAAGGAGAGGACGCGGAAATTCGGGAGAGGTTTGCCAGCTGTTTGTCACTTACGCTGAAGCTGCTTCTGGCAGACCTGCAGCGAAATGGACCATTGCTAGATGGATTACATCATGCATAGGTCTGTTATGAATTGGCAGGCAAGGAGCCTCCCAGAGGCCTAAGAGCTCATTCTGCCTGCCACACTGGCTACATCAGTGTCTGCTTCCAGGGACATCCCTATCCAGGAGATCTGTCCGGCTGCTACGCTGAAGTCAGCAAACACCTTCATTACCCACTACCACATCAGCCTTGAGTCACGCAGGATGCTGGTTTTGTGGCCTCGGTTCTCCAGTCTCTGTTTCCTAAATAGGGATGTCGCTTGCCTCCTCCTCCCAGAGAACTGCTTGAAGTCTGCCAGAGCATGTGGATGAACAGCATATCCACGCTCCTAGAAGAACAGGTTACTCACCTGTAACATTAGATCTAGGTGGTATATGTTGTTCATCAACCACTACCCACCGACCTCCCGGCTTAGGTGTACCACCTTGCTTCCACCAGGCTAAGATCTGGCGTCCTGAGGCAGAGCAGAGTATTTACCACCCGGGTGGGTGGGAGGAGCCAGCTTGAAGACTTTCGCCAGATTTAAAGGGGAAAGGGATATGCCAGAGAGTGTGGATGAACAACATATACCACTCCTAGAACTACTGTTACAGGTGAGTAACCTGTTCTTACTGTCCGACCAGGCCTTCCTCGACTAAGTGACTGGGCTTTCCCACAGATTTCACTGGATGCTGCCCCACCGGCCATCCTCGACTAAGTGACCGGCTGAGGAAGTCACCGGACGCTTTCAAGCTACTACACCACAGAGAACTTTCCCACTGACTTCACCCCAGGTACTGCATTCTTGCTTCGATCCATTTTCTGGGAAGTGATTAGCCGCCAAAGGAAGAAGCCGATTGGCTACTCCAGGAGCATCAAAACTCTGTTTGGCTGGCTGATCTGCTTCTAGCAAGGCTGATTTTATTCACTCACCCCCACCCCAGGCCTCCTTTGAATACATTCAGACCATGACCACTGTCCTGACAACCATTTTGATTGGCTGCACCTCTTCTGATCTATGTGTAAGACAAGCCTCTTTTTTGTCAACAACCTTGTTTTTTTGTGAACTTTACTTAAAACAGCGGAGAACTAGTTACTGTCAAACAATTTAGGTACATCAGTCAGACAATGTAGGTATATTAATTGGCCCATTGGTGAGCCAAGAAATAAGGTTACAGGCATAACTTAATAATTTCATGGCATACAGACAGTACAACTTTTTAGTTCCTCCTGTCAGCGGAACAGACAGATATCCCCACCCACAGGGTGTCACTATGATGAAGTCTCAGACTATGATATTGTCTGAATGTTAAGGGGTACTCTTCCAAAACAAGCAAAAGGGATGCATCCTATTAGAATAAGGGAAACCAGGGTTGCTCTAAAGTTTCTTCTACTGGGGACCACATCTGATACTATTGTGCCATTTGGCCTCTTACATAATATTGGGTTCTTTCTAGTTTCATACATTCTATTAATGATTTCACCCATTCTGATACATTAGGCAGTTCTGATGATCTCCAATATTGAGCCAGTAGTCTGAGGGCAGTTACATTTCCCAATCTCCACAGCCCAGTGGAAGGAAAGCGACCTCCACGATTCCACACTGGGAGGCCCAACAAAATTTCAGCTGGGTCCATCGTGTTTGAGCATTGCAAATGGAGGTTAGTATCTGGTGTATGCCCTCCCAGAACATCCGCACTCTGGAACACTCCCAAAACACATGGTAAATGTATCTTCATGCACATGGCATTTGGGACATAGAAAGGCTGATGGATCTATCTTATGCGCTAAATATGGGGTAAAATATGCCTAAAAGGACCTGATATTGAACTGCAGGAGTCTATTATTCGGAACACTTCCATATTTTTAAGAATGGCAAGCCAATCTTCCTGTAAGGTCTTCCGCATTAAATCTGATGCCCACTGCTCTGTACTTTTCACTAAAGGGTCAGGAAGAGTCCCAGCAGCAATTTGTAGCATTTCCTGAGGGGTCCGTAGGCCAAATCCATAGCTTGTCCTATAAATGTCTCTTCTAAGGGGAACAAGCTCCTAGTTGGTCCCCTGGCAGCCTAGTCTTCAACTGGGATATAATGGTCTGTATCACGTAGGGTGGACAAAATAGTGTGGCGTGCACCTTATATCTTTCAGTGCGGGAGGAGAAAGACATGATGTCATCGCCAGTCCAGAGGTGGCCTAGTGTTTGTAAGCCCCTCACGGTGACAACTTTTTAAAATTTGCTTCTCTCCTGGCGCCACCTCCCACTGTTCATAAGTAGCGCCTGAAGTGGACTATCTCGTGAAACTGAATGTGTATCCCATCTTAAAATCTGGTGTGCCTTTTGCCATGCTCTCCAAGTGGATCTAGTGCAGGGATTGTTTATTTTAGAAGGTTGGGACACCATAACCCCCACTAAGATATCATGGTATAGGGAATAAAAGAACGGTTTCCAAAGTCACCCATGCTGGCCCAGCAGTTCCTTCTTAAACATATCCTGCACAAAAGCTAGCTGAGCACGCAAGAGAGTAGTACTGCACATTGGGAACGCCCACCCCCTCCCAACTGGGTGCCATAAAAATCCTTCTTAATTCTTGATCTCCGACCCTGCCATATGAGCTGGATAATAGTCCTTCCAGGGATTTTAAAAATTCATGGTATACAGAGGGAACTGTGTGGAAAAAATATAGGAATTGTGGCACCAACGATATTTTAATAAGTTTCACCCTCCCTATGAGGGACAAGGGAGAGCCCTCCAAACTGTGCAATCTTCCCTGACATTTTTAATAATGTTATTCATATTGGTTTTAACAAGTTTGGAGATTGCCGATGTTATTATGATTCCCAAATATTTAATTTGTTTAGTGCAGGGTATATTTGTTTTCGCTATGGTAATGGATACTTGAGGACCTACCAATGGCATCCATTCACTTTTCCCCAATTGATTTTGTGACCTTAGTGGTCCACACATGGCAAAAAGTGCTGATAAGCTGGGGAGAGAATCTCTGGGGCTGCAAAGAAAAGAAGGACATCGCCTGCAAACAAAAGAAATTTTATGTTCAGACAACATGAAGTCTTGCTGTATTCAGACATAATGCAGTTAGCCCCAGCACTTGAACTGCGCTGGAGAGGAAAGAGTTAACTCTATGCAGAAGCATAGAACGTTGAGCTCGAGTCGGTTTTTAAACCTCTGTCTGTGGTACTTCCCAGTGTAACAGTCAGATTCTGTACTCTGCCTAACATTGAAGTCGCTCGAAGAATTCCACTGCTCGGTTCGCTAAAAGTAAAGCAGTCTGTTTAAACCATATTTTTTTTTTCAGATTTCCAGCCTCTGTCTGCGGTCAGGTAGTGTGTAGATAGGTAGTGATTGTGTTCTATTTTTGAGAAAGTGGAAATTGTCTTTTTCTTCGGTTTCTTCCGTAGGTCCAGTTTGGAACCGACTTTGTTAAATTTAATTTCTGGGACTAGTGTGGTGTTCGGTACGATCGGTTTCAAAAGAACCAGACTTTTGCTGGTTCTTTTAAAAGCCCATGACATGGTTTGTAACTGATCAGTTGTTTTATTACCTGTCTTGAAAGCTGCAATAGGGTAATTTGTTAGGTTGGCCATGTCTGAGAAACCCAAGAAAACCGGTCCCACTGGGTTTCAGCACTGTACTGAGTGTGGGGGCCTTTGCTAAGGCTGACCCCCACCTCATTGTGTTTATTGTCTGGGGTTTGACCACCTCAAGTCAGACTGCCAAATCTGTAAAAACTTTACTAAATCCTCTAGACAAAAGACTGAGTAGGCTGAAGGAAAGGGAGGCGAGAAGTCCGTGATCCGGATGGCCAGCCTGGTTTGGTTGCGGCTGAAGCTGAGGAGGTGCCTACTAACCTAGGCGATACCTTCTTGGGCAAGGAGCCACCCAGAGGGTCGGTTCCATTAAAGAAAAGCGCAAGTCTGCCAGTTTGATCCTGTATCCCACTTCCAACCGCGAACGAAATAGCCAAAGTGATTAGTATTGTCCAGTCGCTTAGACCAGTTGTTCAAGGGTCAGTTCGGTCAGATCCGCCTCCTCCGGATTATGACCCAGATGCTTATTATGAGGAGGGGATGGGAGGGAGACGAAGACTATCCCGTGATGATGGCGATGATGATGACTATGAAGGGGGTCTGGATGTGCCCATTGAACCGGACATCTCCCCAGACAGGACCTCGGGTGTCTCTCCTCCAGGCTCTCTGAGTCCTCTCACACTTTTTGTTCTACAAAGAGGTGGCACAAACCCTGCAGCTTCCTTAGTTGAAGCCGCAGAGGAGGATGAAGAGCCTGATTTTGTGGAAATGATGGACATCCCAGAGTCCCAAAAGCTGTCTATCTCTCTTCTTAAATCCTTGAGGAAACAGACACACAATTTTACAAACTCCTAATTCAGTACCTCCTGTGGATAAGAGAATGGACAGGAGGTATTCATTATCAGGCTCAGCTGCGGAGTTCCTTTATAGTCATTGCAGCCATGTTGGGGTAGTGCAGGCTGCAGCCTGTTGACAGGGCTAACATTCCTTTGGCTTCACACCCCGATAAGGACTCCAGGAGAGTGGATGCCATGGCCAAAAACAGTATTTGGCATCCTCTTCGGGACTCAGGCAGGCTACTTATATGGCTTTCAACAGCCAGGTACCAGAAATCCAGACGGGATACGGTTCTGGAACTGGCTAAACAGGCCTCCCCAGCTAGCCAAGAAGCTGGAGGTGGTGGCTGCTGATGGATTTGAGGCATCCAAATGCAATTTCATGCTGCTGTGGACTCCAGTGATGTGGCATCTAGAGTCATGGCTACATCTGTGTCTCTCTGAAGACATGCTTGGCTCAGATGTATTAGCCGCTCACAGGATACCCAGACTAAGACCTTGGATTTTCCTGTAGTAGGTAACTCTGTTTGGGGAGCAGACAGAGGCTTACATGAAAAAATGGATGAATACAGGACCACGTGCAGGAGTGCAGGCCAAGGAAGGCAGGCCACTCACAAGCAGCAGTCTAGGGGCGAGGTAGGCCCTTTCAAAGGCCTTTTACCAAGCCCAGGCCTCCTCTCCCTCCCACAAAGGGGTTCTTCAGAGGGAGGAGTGGTAGAGGGGATGGCAGGGCTGCTCCTCCTCCTATCAGTCTAAGGCTCCTGCCAAGCAGACACCCTGATGTGTCAGCCCGGTCGACTCCCCATTTCCAGTAGGAGGCAGGCTGGCTTACTACTTCCAGGCCTGGAGTCTGTGACCTCAGACAAGTGGGTCCTGGAAGTAGTATGCCAGGACTAGCCCTCCACTTCAAAAAAATTTCCAAAAAGAGGTCAGGTCTTTTCCACTCTGTATCAGTCTCAGAAACCCTTGCCCTAGAGGCAGAGGTTCTCTTCTAGCTCTCAGAGCTATAGAGAAAGTTCCTACTCAGCACAGGGAAAAGGACTGTATTCTAGGTACTTTCTTACCCCAAAGAAAACAGGGGGAGTGAGCACCATCCTAGACCTAAGGTATCTGAACAAACACATTTCAAAGCCCAAATTCTAAAATGGTAACTCTTGGAATAATCCTTCCCCTCTAAGGCCAGGGATTGGCTAGCATCTCTGGACCTCAAGGATGCCTACTTCCATATTCCTATCAGGTGCTCCCACAGAAAATACACTCAGGTTCGAGTTGCCTTCAGGCCATTACCAATTCAGAGCCCTGCCATTGACTATCATCAGCTCCAAGGGTGTTCACAAAGTGCCTTGCAGTAGTGGTGGCTTACCTCAGAAGACAGGGTATTACCATCTTCCCGTGTCTGGACGACTGGCTTTGGGTGGGTCACTCACCTTTACTGGTCAAGTAAGCTCTTCAAACTACCCAGGACCTACTCAGCTCCTGGGGTTTCTTCTCAATCTTCCAAAGTCTGTCCTCGAACCAGTTCAACTTCTCACCTTTATAGGCATAGAGCTGGACACTGTACAAGTAAAGGCCTTCCTTCCCTTGGTAAGGGTAAAGACCCTAGTGGATCTCGCTTCCTTCTCTCGACCTCAAGTCTCGGTCCAACAAGACAGTTCCTCTAGCTCCTGGGCCTATGGCAGCTTCCATGGCAGTGGTGCAGGGAGCAAGGTTCCAGATGAGGGACATTCAGTTTCATCTGAGGTCTTTAGGTCTCCAGAAGAAGGATTCACTTACCAAACTGATTCCAGTGACTCAGACTCAGGTCCAAGCTTTCCAGTGGTGGCTGGACCAAGACAACCTCAGACAAGGGGTTCCATTTCTCCCTCAAGTCCCATCAGTAATTCTAACTATGGATGCTTCTCTCCTGGGGTGGGAGCCACCTGGGAGCCCTGACAACTCAGGGGCTCTGGTCTCCACAGGAGTCTCTCCTTCATATCAGTCTCCTGGAACTCAGGGCAGTTTTCCAGCCCTGCAGAGCTTCTCGATTCAGTCAAGGGCAAGGTGGTCCAAGTCAGAATGGACAACACCACCACAGTGTGGTACATCAACAAGCAGGATGCACTCTGTCCTCGTCCCAGCACAGAAGCCATGAAGCTGTGCTCTCTGGCCTATTCTCTTCAGACTTCTCTGGTAGCAGTTCACCTTCTAGAGAAGGACAATGTACTAGCAGATGCTTTGAGCAGAATTTCACAGGTACGCCATGAATGGTCCCTGGATCCTCGCATCCTGAAGGACATTTTTCCAGGTGGGACACTCCAGAGATAGATCTCTTTGCAGCACCGGACAATCATCAACTTCCTCTATTTTGTTGCAGACCTCCAGTCCTGGGGACGGTTCCCCAGGATGCTCTCTTTTGGACTGGAAGAACAGGTTTCTCTATGCCTTCCTCTGCTGTTCAGAGTTCTGATCAAGATCAGGACTCAACCTTGCACAGTGATACTGGTGGCTCCAGATTGAGCCAGACAGCCTTGGTATCCTCTACTGCTGTCCTTGTCAGTGTCATGTCCCCTGTCTCTGCCCAGGACATACAATCTCTGTCCTCCTCCCAGGGGCGGATCTGGTACCCCAATCTCAGTCTCTCAATCTCAAGGCCTGGCTCTTGAAGAGTTAGAATATGCAGCTGTACATCTTTCTCAGGGAGTTCTGGATATTCTGAAGGTCTCCAGGAAATCTTCCACTAGAAAACTTACAACTCCAAATGGAAAGGTTCAGTATTTGTGCTCTCAGAAGGGCATTCTGCCTTATTCTGCAGACATTTCCACAACCTTAGACTATCTAGTTAATCTCAGTGGTTTAGGCCTGCCACTCTGAAGGTTCATCTAGCAGCTGTCTCTGCATTCCTCTCCAGCAGGAAGGGCTCTTCCTGGCATCTCATCCTGTTTTCAGAAAGTTTTTCCAAGGGCCTGGTTCATTAACCCTCCCTTTAGGAGCCCACTACTTTGGGATCTTAATGTCTGCATAGCTCAGCGAATGCAGCCACCCTTTGAACCTCTGGCTTTGGCCGAATTGAAGTACTTGACCTGGAAAACTGTGTTCCTTGTAGCTATTACTTCTGCCAGGCGGATTAGTGAGTTACAGGCTCTGTCAGTGGAACCTGACTTCATCTTCTTCCATAGGGAATAAGTGGCCCTAAGAACCAGTAGGAGGTTCTTGCTCAATGTGGTATCAGATTTTCATCTGAACCAGTCTATATCTCTCCCTGTGTTTTTCACTGACCATTCTTCTTCAGGTGAAAGAAGGTTACACAGTCTGGATAAGAGGGCCCTTAGCTACTACATTGAGCATACTAAGGCACATAGAAATGACTGTCTTCAATTGTTTCTCACTTATGGTGAAGTGGGGAAAGAATGAAAGCCTGCCACTCACGAGAACTATTGCCAGGTGGATTGTTTCTTGTATACAGTTTTGTTATGACAAGTTGCGTGAGGGCCTTCTTCAGGCCTGAGGGCTCATTCGACTAGGGTACAGCTGCTTTCTAGCTACAGCCAGAGATGTACCTTCAGTAGAGATCTGTAAAGCAGCCACCTTGAAAACAGTAAATACTTTCACCAAGCATTACCCCTGGACATCCAGGCTAGGAGTGATGCTAGGTTTGGTACAGCAGTACCGCAGAGCTTCTTCCCAAAGTAGGTTCTACATTCCTCCTCCATAGGGAACTGCTTGGTAGTTCGCATTATGTCTGAATACAGCAAGATTCTTTGTTGTTTGAAGAAAAAATTACTCACCATAGTAATGTTGTTTCTTCTTGCTGTATGCAGACCTCCTCTCCCCGCCTCCCTCTCAGAACCTGGTTTTGGGAAGTGGGCTGGCAGGTACAGTGTTGCACCTCAGGTATACCTTGCACCCTCCTCTTGGGTGGGGTAGATGTTATTATTTTTCTGGTGTTTTACTTAAATATTGTCACTACCTTTCCTTCTTGGGTTCTCGACTTGAGTCTTTTGGGGCCCAAAATAAATCTTTGCCCTTTGGCTATATTTTGAACAATTTCCATACTATGGTATATTAGTTAGTTTGCTCGTAAGAATCTGACAGTTGCACTGGGAAGTACCACAGACAGAGGTTTGAAAACCGAGCTTGAGCTCAACGCTCTATGCTTCTGCATAGAGTTAACTCTTTCCTCTCCGGGGCAGTTCAAGTGCTGGGGCTAACTGCATTATGTCTGAATACAGCAAGACTCCATTAGAAGAAACAACATTACTATGGTGAGTAATTATTTCTTCCACCCCACCCCAGGACCAGACCTCGTATAACCAAAGTTGTCCTAACAGCTTGGGCCAAAGATTTGATAGTAAGGACATACAGGAGTTCGGATAGAGGACATTCCCTGCCTGGTTCCCCTGGTCAGGATGAAGGGGCTGAGATCATACTATTAGTATTTGGGCTTTGAGGAATGGTATAATGCACCTACCATTTCAACATTTGGGTGCCCATGCCAAATGTAGCTAGGACTACAAGCATAAAGGCCATTCGATCCAGTCCGAATGCCCTTTTAAGCATCTAGGGCCAAAGCCCTCCTCCACTACCTCAGGGGCCACTGGTGCATAATATTCAGGGTCCGCCTGATATTATGTTTTGTCTGCCTTCCTTGACGAAACCCTCCTGGTCTGGATGTACCAAATGAGGAAGGAACCCTTCAATCCTGGACACCAGCAGTTTAGCTATAATTTTGTAATCGCCATTTAAAAGGCAGATGGGACGGTATGAGGTACATTTAATAGGGTCTTCACCAGGTTTGGGTAAGACAGTAAAGGTAGCTAAGTATTGAGATGATGGGAGGACGCCTCGTGTTAGAGTCAGTCACCATTCCAAACAAGGGACCTGTTGTATTCCAGATCAGTTTGTACAGTTTGAGGGAAGCCCATCTGGTCCTGGAGTCTTCCTTCTTAACACCCCACACAATCTGGCGTAATTCCTCCAAGGTCACAGGAGACATCGAATGTCTCTATCCTGATTGTGCAGGGTCGGTAAATCAATGGTTTTCAAAATGATTCTGGGTCTGCTCCAGGAGGAAACTCAGAGGTGTACAGGGTGGAGTAGTGCGCCCTAAATGAGCTATTGATCCTAACCTGGTCATAAGTGATCTCCACCACAGGGTTTTCTATACCTAATATGGTACGTTATGCCCTTTTGCTTTCACCATACTGGCCAGCAATTTCCCTGATTTGTCTCCATCAAAAATGAGGTGCACTTTGTTAGTAACAGGCCATGTTCCAGTTGTCTCGTGGAGATCTGGTTCAGAATACCTTTAAGGATTTAAGTTTCTACATTAATTGTGGGGTCTGCTGTGCCATATTGGCCTTCTCCAGGTTATTTATTGACCTTCCCAAGTGGTGTTCTCGAGCTGTGGCAGTTTTCTTTTGAAATGAGGAATAGGAGATGGCTTCCTCCTTATAACAGCTTTTAAAGTGTCCCATACTGAACCAATACTGGTATCTCCTGGGGGGGTTCAGGGCAGTGGAATTCTGTAAGATGTTCATTTAGTTGCTGAATAAACTGTTGGGCTAGCTTCAAGGATGGGTCGAGGCACCACTGGGCCACACCAGGAGATCCCGTTACCCTGGACACTACCACTTTTGGGGAGCATGATCGGAAATCAGCAACTGACCATATTCGCCTCCACTATTTCCCCACCATGTGCAATGGAAGAAAGATATAATCTAGTCTGGTATAAATCTTATGGGCATGAGAAAAGGAGTAATTTTCCTTGTCAATCTTCACCATTCATTACGCTTGGGTGTAAGCTGGGCGTGCACCCGCCATAGGAGTTTTTTTTTTCCAGAGGAGTCTGTGGACGGCACCACCCGAGAGTGATGCATTGTGATGTGCTAGGGCGGCCATTAGGCCGTAGACCTCCTCCCTCCATCCCAGTTCTGTTTCTCCCACTGTCGAGGCTGCAAATGCTAGTGCATGTGTGAGTTTTCTGTTATGCGCTATAGTCCTAGTTTGTCTGCGACTCCTTCATCCCGCTTGTTTTTCCGACGCTGTTGACTGCCAGTAAGTTCGTTCCTTTCTTTTCTCGACGGCTAGAGCTTTACTGTGTTCTTTTATTTTAAACTTTATTTATGTTTTTGCATTACATAGACAAAACATACAGACATAGAGGTGGGAACATAAATACAGGTATCAGTTCACAAGTTGATATTCATTTGGCTGGTTAAAAATAATAACTTATGAGTATTATAAAAATAGGAAAGTTATCATCAGTATGAAATGCACTATTGCCTGAAAGAATTACATTTACAAGCATGTTTCCTGTTTGGAGAACCTCTGGGTTCCATTATGAAGTTTCTATTAACTCATATATTTCCCCACCTCAACAAAGGGTGGTACAGTCAGGTACTCATTTCTAGATGGTGATCTGCTCAGCTCAAAATGGTAATATTATGTAAGGAGTTCAAGACATTAGCCTCTGTATGCCCCATCATGGAATAAAATCTGGTTTCTCTTTGTCCATAAATTAGACCCACCTTCTCCAAAGAATCTCATTGAGTGGTTCTCTTATTAAGCTTGGCTGTTAAAGCTTCCATTCTATAAATATTTATCATGATATCATGCCATATCGAAAGAGTAGGGGCCTGTTGAGAAAGCCAGTTCTTTGTTATGGCCTTTTGTGTGGCCAAACAGGCTATCCTCACTTGTTAAGGCATCTCTATATTTTTGGTAAATCCAGAAAAAATAAAGGCATGGTGTTAGGAGTAGATCAGCATCTATAATATCCTGTAATGCCTGTTGTAGCTCCCCAAAGAAAGGGGCTAGGAATTGGGCAACCCCACATTATATGGACCAGTGCTGCTGGGGCATGTCCGCAGTTCCTCCAACAGGTCGAGGAAGGCCCCTTTGGTATTTAATTTGTATAGCTGGAGTTCAGAAAATGATGAAGATTTTCCATGAAAATTCTGCCAGCTTACAGAAGATAAACCCTAATGTATCCTGGACAAAGTCAGGATCCATAACTCATCTGAAATCTGGGTATCCAGATCTTTTTCCCATGCCCTCCTCACAGAGAGAGGGAGTCTCCTTCCATGACTGCAGGGCTTTATAAAGAACAGAGATAATTTGAGTTGTAGGAGGTTTCCTCTCCACAGCCAATCTAAAAGATTAGCAATTAGTGGGGAGAAGGAATTGGTCTTTTAATTGGCTTGAATAGATCTGATAAGATTTCTAACTTGAAAGTATCTAAATCTGTCTCACCAGGGTATATCAAATTTGGTAACCAATGTTTGAAATGATTTTATTTCATTCCTTCAAGGAAATGCCATATCAAGTGTAGGTTTCTTCCTCCCAATTCCTAAAACCTGAGTCCCATCTTGCAGGGTAAATGAATCCATGATATGGAACGGACCAGAGGAGATGCCGCCAACCTTTCCCCCTTATCCGAGAGAATCCTAAACCATATGGTCAAAGTAGATACTGTATAGGGGTTTCCTTCCCACTGTGAAGATGGCTTTATCGTCTGCCCAAGGAGAGTTTTGTTTAAATTTGTAAGGGTTTCTTCTTTAGTTCCAAAATTTTCCATTTACTCTGATATGAAAGTCTAGCCAATAAAGGGCTGCGTAGCTGAGCAGCATAATGGCATAATTTAAAATTGGATAGGGATAAACCGCCCTCCTTCTTTGGGATCTGAAGGGCTGAGAGAAGGACTCTTAGTCTCTGCTTGCCCCATAAAACCGGAAATTCCCTGTTGAGTAAATTAAAATATAAATCTGGAAGAGGTAAGGGATAGTTTGTACTAGATGTAGAAATTTTGGAAGAAGTATCATCTTAACAGCTCACTCTCTGTGTTAAGGGATAGGAACCGTGCCCATCTATCCAATTCTAGCTAGTATCGGGGTAAAATTAAGAGTAAAGTTGGTCAGATCGGGAGCTTAAATGGACCCCTAAGTATTTTATATTTATTTGCTTTTGTTAACCAGGTAGGCACTCTAACAACAAAGTGCCTATTTTCAGGTGCGACCGGGAGGTTACAGAGTATAGGAAACATAATACAGAGTTGAGGTAGCATACGGGCTACAGCTCCGTCCGGCCAGTGGGTGGTACAGCATATGGTACAACAGACTTTAAAAGGTCATGAAAGTGGTATAACAGTAAGTTACATAACAGCTTCGAGAAGCAGGATAACACCAAATAATAGCACAAAAGAGAATTGCATCAAAATAATTGAAAGTATAGCGAGCATTTGCATGTGAGATAAATCCTATCTCAAGGGAAGGTCTGTCTGATTCTCTCAGAGGGTTCATGTTGAAGTTGTAAACCTCAGTCTTAGCTTTATTTATTTGATATCCTGACATGCAGCCAAACACCATTAAGCAAGCCCATAGAAATGTTAGAGACTGTTCTGGGTTTTTGAGGTAAATTAGCAGGTCATCCATATATAAGGCTAGTTTATGTACCTCTCCACCCCCTCCCAGCCCTGTATTGTTTCGGATTGTCTTATTGCCTAAGCCAGAGGCTCAAGATATAAAGCAAAAAGAAGAGGGGAGAGGGGCATCCCTGCCTGGTGCCGTGTTCTAGAGTTACTGGTGGTTATATTCTCCCATTTACTTTCACATACACTTTGGGACTGGGATATATATTGTTATAATTTTAGTGAAAGATTCCGAAGCCAAATCCATTCAGGATCAAGCCTAGAAATTCCATGCTACCGGTCGAAGGCCTTCTCGCGTCCAAGCTTAAAAGCAGACAGGGAGACTCGGCGGGCAGCATGATGTAATATATGTAGCGTTCTCTTAATATTGTCTTGGGTTTGCCTACCTGGGACAAAACCTGTCTGGTCGTGATCAATTAAATCAGGAAGCACCGTCTCCAATAGTTTCCCCAATATTGATGCATGTAATTTATAGTCAACATTAAGGACAAATATAGGACGAAAAGGATTTACAATATGTGATGTCCCTGCCTGGTTTAGGTATACTTGAAATTACCGCATAATTCCAGGTATCGGAAATGTTTCTCCCAATTGTGCTGTTATACATGCCTCTAATAAAAGGGTTTAAGTTCTTTTTAAAAACCTATAAAATTCAAGTGTATCTATCCAGTCCTGGAGACTTGTTTGTTTTAAATTTTAATTGCGGTATCTAATTCTGACGAGGTAATGGGAGCGTCTGTGAAATCCTTTAAGTCCTGTGACAGCTTTGGAAGTTGAAGTTTCACAGGTATGTCTCTATTTGCGAGGCATTAGGGGTGTGTTCGGGGTGTAGAGGGTCTGATAGAACTCTTAAAAACTAGTTAATACCTTTTCTGGGGATCTAATCAGTCGAGCCAGTTTTATGGTTCCAAATTTGGGTAATGGTAGTTTGAGATGTTATTTGTCTCAGCCGATGTGCTAGCAAGCGAGTTGCCCTAGGCCCATTTTCATAATACCGCTGACAAAGACGCTGCAACGCCTGCTCTGTCTTAATCTCTAACAATTTTGGTTCTGTTGTCTGGTTGCCTGCAGATTAGCTTGCACTGAGGTATCTCCGCTGGCATGCTGGCTCTGTAAATCCTGTAGCTATTCCTGGAGGTTATCCAGCTGCTGGGTTTGCTAGCGTTTAAAGGTCGCATACTTGATGCAGTCCTCTTTAAAGACTGTCTTTATGGTGTCCCATAAAGTGGTTCTAGAAATGTCTGGTGAACCATTTTCCTGTATTATTTGTGCTATTCGTGTTTTGGCCATGGTTGTGAACTCCTCCAAGTTCAACAAAAATTATTAAACTTCAAAGAGTTTGTTCCTAGCCATATTCCAATTCACCTTCAAAAGCAGTTGAGAGTGATCGGAAAGGGCCGATGGCATCTGCTGACATTCACTACCTGTCCCTGATGCTCTCAGATATAAAAAATAATCAATTTGTGCATAGGAGCCATGAGGATAAGAATAGTGTGTATACTCCCTCTTACCTGGATTTTGCATTCTCCATGCATCTACCCAAAAGGCCCTTTTCAAATGTTCCTAATCACTTTACTGGCTGGGTTTTGCCTAAATGTCACAGTTCTGGAAGTATCTAAATGTTCCCATATTTGGTTACAGTCTCCCCAGAATTAACACCCTATATGAAGTTCAGTAACTTTTGCATTAGGGACCAGACAACCTCTTTGTGGATCCTGATGGGAGATATTGTGATGCCAAGGTGATAGGGAACCCTCCAGATTACCAGTCAGCACAGCCAGTGACCCCTCAGGATCTGCATATGTTGATATTGATTGGAACTGTACCCTCTTTGCCAAAATCACTGTTCCCTTCTCTTCCTTTCCCATAGGATGCAGAAACTACTTGACTAAATCCAAATTTCCCCAGTTTCTGGTGCTCAGCCCTTGCAAGATGGGTTTCCTGCAGTAGGACAAAGATGGCTTTTGCCTCTTAATGGCTGACAGGACTTTATGTCTCTTTACGGAATATTTAGCCATTAATATTATGGGAAATAATTTTATATTCATCTTCTCAGCCATCTAAACTATTGGGGAGTATATTCATCTTGTATTACTCGAATCCTGCCTAATCCACTTCTCTTCCAAAATTTCTTTGGTATTTAGCCCTTCTCTTTCCCTTATTGTTCCACATATTCCAATTATAGTTCAGGAATCTATATTCTTCCCAGAGTTGCCTCAGGATGCAGTGCTATGTATGTTTCATAATACAACTGAAAAAATATGACCAAACAAAACCACAACAACATCTATAACATATAATAACCAACTTTCCTGGGTGGGCACTAACAGGGCATACCGTTCAGGTAATAAACTATGTGCAACATGACCCCCAAGGTGAGGAACATCATATCGTGTTCCTTTTCCTTAGAACAGATGAGTATCGGTGAGGAGGAGTAGGGGCCAAATTAATGGCTCGTTCCTCCTTGACCCTTAAATAAACTGGTCTTGACCAGGTGGTGTGCCTATCGTCACTGGTGGCATGCCTCCTGTATACTGCATTTTGAAAGTGCTCCTTTTGTAAAAAACTAGAGAGATGGATTAGCATCACTGCTGTGAAGCCAGCCAACTTCAACCATGGCTGCATCGCTCTAGCTGCGTCTCCTAAAAAAAAAAAAAAAAAAAATGGAGCAATTATCCCCCGCAATTGTATACTAATTGAACCATAAACCCGAACTTATTAGCTGTATCCTGCTCAAACTGCCCCTCTAGTGACCCAACAGTGTAAAGCTCTGCATATGCTTATTTGCAAATAGAGAGGGTGATGTTAATCCACAACGCTGGTATTCAGCCATGCTCTCCGAAGTGTCAGGGCCAAAATGATAAACAAAATAACAAGCAGGAGAGTTAAAATGTCCATACCACAACTCTTTCACTAAGCCCCACAGTATTGCTGCATATAAATTCAGATGGTCCACCATCAGAACAAATTCGAGTCTGTGCAGCAGCAGTAAACAGAAAAATATTAAGGGCAGACACAAGATCAACATTCAAGATGTCGTGGCCTTTCTCTCACATCCCCTCCTCCTCTGCTCATCTCTCAAAACAAAAAAAAAAGATATAAAGTAATTATCACTGTTTAAAGTTGACAGTATTCCCAGAATTCAGTCTTTAACTTGTGTGTTAGTGATAGTTCACAATAAAGATGATTGAGATTGCTGCAGGGATGGTCCTCAGAGTTCGGAGAGGATTAGACCTAGTTTAAAGTCCAAAGTGATCCTGTTCTCACTCAGGTGTCGTTCTCCTGTTCATCTGCCATCTTCTCCATGCTCGGGGTGATGGGTGAGCTTGTGCAACATAGATTTAATATCCTGCAGAGTAGTATTGCTTGATTTCTTTCCCGATCGTCTGGTATTCTGGAGTGCTGCAGAGTGCCATGTGTTCTGGAGTTTAGGGGTTTGGTCTGCTCAAAAGGCTATGTAACTTCATGCCCTTTTTTCCCATGGGTTGTAGAGCTTCTTCACATGTATGGTATATCTCAATGCCTATGTCCCAATGGACTCTCAATCGTGAGGATATGGCGTCTGGAATTTAATGCCCAATTCTTTCAGTTTATGGAGGAGAGGTGCATATGCTGAGTGTTGTTGTTGAATGGCAGGAGGGTAATCCTGATAGAAAATAATCTCGAACCGTTGTACTCTATTTTCCCTGCCTCCCGCAGTCCACAGCATTATTTCTTTGTCGTGGTAGCTGGAAAATTTGGCCACAATTGATCTGGGCCTGGCAGAGTTTGATGTAGGCCTAGGCACAAGAACAGTTGTGCCCTCTCGATTTTAAATGAACGCCTGAGGTAGATCAGTATATGGCGCAGGAGATCCCCAAAAATCAGCCATATCTCCCGTTTCACTTGTTTCAGGTAGGCCATAGATTCTTAAATTGTCCCGGCGTGAGCGGGCCTCCAGATCTAAACATTTGGCATCGTGAGCTCTTGTTGTTGGCCCAGGATTTCAATCGCACTGGAGATGTGTCTGAAGTCGTCTTCTGCAGTTGAGATACGATTTTCTGCTGTAGATACCCTTGCCTCTACCTTGTTAATATCTGTATGTAACTTGTTGAATTCTTGTTTAATTTCATTTCTGACTTGCTTAATTTCTGAGGTAGAGTTTCAAACCTTGAGCGAGACAGGGTTTCTATCTCAATTCTGTGTCTCCTCTTCCATGCTTGTCTGCGATCCTTCACGGGCTGAACTCTTGGGCTCAAAACAGAGGCGGCTATTTTTAGTTTAAGTTTTCGTTTGGGTTTCGTCACGAGGTAGGTCCACTATCACGATTTATGCATTATTTGCTCAAATCTACGCTTAGAGACTCTGTGAGAATTTTCTTCTGCTAAGGAGAGTTGAGAGCTCTCTGGTTAGCTCCCATGCTGTTGGTGGCGTCAACGAAAGTCCGCTTTACTGTGTTCTTGATTAATTTTGCATCATGTCGGTTGGAGCTAAGCGAAAGTCGGCGGGCCATGCCCCTATGCGTCAGTGCTCCTGTGGCCGGCATTTTCCGTGATGGACCGACATGATGTTTGCCTTCGCTGCCTGGGACCTAACCATGATATGGATAGATGTAGCGCCTGTTTCTTGATGGACTGCCATGTTCTCGGAAGTTCGCACATTCAAAATCGGCAAGGCCCTGCTGACTTTTGGAAGATGGCATCGCTCTCGGGCCTCCCAGGTCAGATCTTTAGACCCTTCCTCTGGGTCCCTCCCAGGCCTATACAGTCTGGAGGAGGAGGCCTCCTTATCTTCAAGTTTTGCCTAGGAGGCCTCTTTCACGGTGTCGAGAGGCATGATCCCTCCTGGGGCTGCGGTGGGGACACAGCCTCGGCAGTCACTTCTCGGAGGGCAGGCTCCCCAGTGTCATGGCCCATGGTTGCCGGACCCGGCATTGTGGACCCTAACGCCGCCTTGGATCCGGCACCCGCCAGCGGTGGTGATCGGGGCAGTACCGTGTTGGCTTCGGCGCGCTGGCGGTGCTGCGGGCCCAGTCAACTCAGCAGGCAGCGCCGTGTCGGGTCCCAGCGAGAGGCAGTGCCGGGGACTCCAGCTGGGGCAACGGGCAAGTCGGACCGGGTTCCGACATCTGTGGCGCACCGCCTGACCGGCACTGTGTGGCACCGTCGTGGACGCTGTTTCTCAGGAGACTCCTGCGATGGCCAGTATTGAGGTCCTGCTAGTTGTCTCTTCCTCGGAGCAGACGATTCAGACTTGGACCGTCCTGGCTCCCGATTCTTCAGGATTGAGTCTTGAGTGGGACATGGTGTCAGGCGACCAGCGCCCATTCCTCAGTCTCCACAGCAGTCTTCTTCTGAGGCTCCCAGGCTGGGGTGGCCTGGGGTCCGCTGGAGGGGACGGCATGAGGTGAGGGAGGTTCAGTTAAGCCCAGAAGGGGCTGTAGCAGCTACCGTCTCTGGTGCTGCTGTGCCCTCTCAAGGTAAACTAGGGCCCTTGTCTTCTGGGGCTCCCTCAGAGATCCAGGATCGACAGGCTCTGTCGCTGGCATCGAGGAGAATGGGCATCCTCTTGAGTCCGAGGGTTGAGGGGCCGGGGTGAGGCACGTCGGTCTCGCCTGCTACCCCTCATGGTGTAGGTAGGAGCTGTAGTGCCTCGCCTCTCTCTCTTGGATTCGAGGGACCCCTCCGGTGGCATTGCTGTGGGCTGCCCTTCTGGATCCTTGCAGCCCCAGGTGCGTCACAGGGAGGATCCCTTCCAGGCTTTTCAAGTTTCGCATTCCCAGGGTTCCGTTCTGCGACCTGGTTTGTTATCCGGGACCCCGTCAGCTCGGGCTCTGTTCCCTGATTCCAGAGCGGACGAGGAGACAGTGCCTCTTCATAGGTGCCCTACTCCCATTCCTCTGCAGCCACCCCCTCTCTCTCTCTCTCTCTCTCTCTCTCTCTCTCGGGCCATATCGGTCCCTCTGGTCCATTATCCTGGGAGGCGTTCAGAGGCACTGCAGCCTTCCTTCATATGTTATATGTCTGTATAGGGGGTGTTTAGCCTATCACCAGCACCGAGAGTCCTCTGGACATTTGAGTTTCCCATCCTCCTCGTCTCCCTCCTTGGAAGAGGAACCTCTGCTCACCTCTCTTCAGGCGCTGATTTCACTGAATATCAGTTGCTTCCTTTCGAGGATGGTTGGGGACCTCCGTATCACCTTTGTTAGGTGAGACAATACTGAATGGGAGACAGCGAGAATTCCTCAGTGAATTCAGTGCCCAACATTTGGTGGTGCCATCCTGGCGTATTCCTTTCCAGGAGGTGTCTATCTGTTCCTGGCAGTCTCCAGCCGACCCTATCCCAGCCCCAGCAGACTGCAGGAGGAGGTATTGTCCCCCATCTTAGTCTCTAGGTTCTCTTCCAACCCGCCTTGAGTTGGTGTCCTAGAGACTCCTTCCAAATGCCGCTGCCTGGTGCGACCCGATCACGGACTCAGATTCTCTACAATTTGACCAGTTGAGCGAAGAGTGTTCTCTTCCTCGCAATGCGTGCTGTGTATCGCATCACATCAGGCCACCGTACTGCTACAACAGGCATCTATAGTCGATGCTATCTCAGCTTCTGGCATCAATGCCTGACACGGAGCAATCTAGATAGAGCCATTGCCCTCTCTGCTGTAGGCCTGGAGCTGGCAAGACACCAGGCAAGGGCATCTTCATGCGCCAGTGAGGTGGTTTCAGGCTTACAGGGACAGTGATCTGCATTAGGCGGATGGCATGGCCGTCTGTCAAGATTGTCACTCCTGGCCCGGCATAGGGTGATTCTCTCTGCTTTCCGGGTACCTGTCCTTTCTCCACCAGAGCTAGGAGGCTTCTGCAGAGGCTTCCTCAGTCTCCTCGTCTCCGGGAAACCTCCTAGCTCTCCTCAGCCTTAGGCTTCTCGTCTGATTAGACCAGGGTCTGTCCATTCTGTTTTCCACCAGCAGGAGGCTGAGGGTCTTGTTCCCTCAGGGTTTCTCTTGTCTCCCTCCCGAGGCTTGCCTCACCAAGCAGTAATGAATGGTGAAGATTGACAAGGGAAGATATGAAATTACATACCTACCGTAATTTTGATCTTCTCTTGTATCTTCACCATTCATTACAACTCCGTCCACATTTCCCTAAGGGCATCCTACTTTAGCGTCTCCCCCTCCTGCTCGTTCCTTCCCTCTTCTTCGTTGGTCTTTAAGCCAAAAAAGAAACTGTCTTGATTTTTCCGTTCTTCTCTGGACAGATCCATTTCCTGAAGCTAAAGGGAATGGTGGGATTTATTTCAAACAACATGAAGTCTTGCTGTATTCTGACAATCTGAAGTTAGCTCCAACCTTTAAACTTCCCGGAGAGTATGGGTTAATTTTCTATGCAGTGCATAGGCGTTGAGCTCTCTGTCTGCAGCACTTTGAAAACCAACCGTCAGATTCTTTACTCCGCCTCACTGAACAGTCGCTCCGGAGATTTCTCCTTCAGCTCAGTTAAAGTGTCGGTTTTAAGCTGAAATTATTCTGCATTGTCGGTTCAGGCTCTGTCTGTGGTACCGTGAGTACTAGATAGTGTTTTCTGATTACTTTGTGGAAATTGTAAACTTGTCGATCGGTTCGGCTGAACCGATCCTATATATAATTCTTGTACTTTGCTTTAGTGTGTGGTTACGGTCCTTATCGTTTTTAAAAAAAGTGTTTTAAACGTTTTTTCAATACTCGTGACACGGTTAGGAACGATAAAGGAGTCTTGCCTGGCGGTTGCGAAAAAAGAGTGAGTTTGGTTAGAGTTAGGTTGGCCATGTCTGAGAACCCAAGAAAAAACCAGGCCCACTGGGTTTCAACACTGCAGTAGTGTGGGAGGTCTTTGCTGAGGCCAATCCCACACACCTGTGTTTATGTCTGGGGTTTGAACACCTCGATACAGACTACCAAATTTGTAAAATTTTCCTAAGTCTACCCTGGAGAAGAGATTAGGTAGACTTAGGAAAAGAAGCCAAGAAATCCGCTGACCGGATGGCCAGCCTGGTTCAGTTCGACCGAACCAGAAGGTGCCCTCTGACCAGGCGATACTTGGCAAGAGGAGAGCTGATCCTGAAGGATCGGTTCCTACAAAAGAAAAGAAAAGACAAATCAGCGGTTGGATCCGAGCTTCATGTTCCGACCGCTGATGAGATTGCCAGCGATTCGGTTGTTGAATCGCTTTGCCGGTTCCGTCCAATCCGGCCGTTAGCTAGGGGTTCAGTTGGTTGGTTCCACGTTCAGGATTATGCCCTAAAGAATTTTATGAACTGGAATTTGAGGGGATTATGAACAAGATGATGACTATGATGGAGTAGGGAGTCTGGATGTGCCCATTGAACGGACATCTCCCCAGACAGACCTTCTGGTGTTTCCCTCGTAGGCTCTCTGAGTCCCTCCCACTATCTGTTTTACAGGAAAGTGGCTGAAACTCTCCAACTCCCTTTGGAGGATGCTACAGAGGATCAAGAGGAGCCTGATTTTGTTGAAATGATGGACATCCCAGAGTCCAGGAGGCTGTCTTATTCCCTTGCACAAATCTTTTGGAAACAGACACTAAAATTTTAAAGTCTCCTAATTCTGTACGTCCTGTTGATAGAAGAACGGACAAGAGGTATATTAATCAGGCTCAGACACGGAGTTTTCTGCCAGCAATGCAGCCATGTTGGGTCGTGCAGACTGCAGCCTATGACAGGGCTAATGTTCCCTTGGCTACACACCCCAGATAAAGACTCAGGAGGATAGATGCCTTGCAAAGAAGCAATACATGGCATCCTCTTTGGGACTCAGGCAGGCTAATTATATGGCTTATACAGCCAGGTACCAGAAGTCCAGGTGGGACACTGTACTGGCTCTGGCTAAACAGGTCTCCCTACAGCTGGCCAAGGAGTTGGAGGAGGTGGTCTACGGATGGGATTGAGGCATCTAAGGTACAGTTTCATGCTGCTGTGGACTCCAGTGATGTCATCAAGAGTCATGGCTACATCTGTGGTTCTTTAGAGAATGGCTTGGCTCAGATGTACTAGCCTCTCACAGGACACCTAGGCTAAGGCCATGGATTTCCCTGTGGAAGGTAATTCTCTGTTCAGGGAGCAGACAGAGAATTACATGAAGAAGATGGAGGAATATAGGATCACTTATAGGAGTGCACAGGCCAAGGGAGGCAGGCAGCTCCTCAAAGGCAGCACTAGGGGCAGGGCAGGCCTTTTCATAGGCCTTTCTACCAAGCACAGGCCTCTTCTCCTTTTCACAGAGGGGTTCTTCAGAGGGAGAGGCAGAAGGGGGATGAACAGGGCTGCACTCACTCCTCAGCCTAAGGCCCCTGCCAAGCAGACACCCTGATGGGTCTCAGCAGGTCGACTCTCCTATCCCTGTGAGGCAGCCCTGGCACCCGTTTAGGACTGGGTGTCTGTTACGACCAGACAAGTGGGTCCTAGAAGTAGTAAGCCAGGGACTGGTTCTTAGCTTCAAAAATTTCCAAAGATGAGAGCCAGATCTTTTCCACCTGCAAGTCTCTCCGAAACCCTTGTCCTAGAGGCAGAGGTTTAATCTCTTCTGGCCTTAGAAGCCATAGAGAGTGTTCCTACCTACACTGGGGCAAAGGTCTGTACTTCAGGTACTTCCTTACCCCAAAAAGACAGGGGAGTGATGACCCATCCTAGATCTAAGATACCTGAACAAACATCTTTTAAAACCAAGGTTCAAGATGGTGACTCTGGGAATAATTTTCCCTCTCTAAGGCCAGGGGACTGGCAAGCCTCCCTGGACCTCAAACATGCCTACTTTTACATCCCCATCAGGTGCTCCCACAGAAAATACCTCAGGTTTAAGTTGCCCTCAGGCCATTACCAGTTCAAAGCAATGCCCTTTGGCCTAACATCAGCTCCAAAGGTTTTACAAAATGCCTGGCAGTAGTAGTGGCCTTTTTAAGAAGGTTAAAAATTTCCATTTTCCATATCTGGACGACTGGCTCATAGTGGGTCAGTCTCGGGCCAGAATCAAGTCAGACCTGCAAGTGACCCAGCAAGTGCTCACTTCCTGGGATTTCTTCTCAGCCTCCCAGATCAGTTCTCGAACCAGTGCAGCTTCTTACCTTTATAGGGGCAGAGCTAGACACGGTCAAAGCAAGAGCCTTTCTTCCCTGGAAAGGGCAAAGTTCTTATAGAACTGGCTTCCTTCAGCCTTCAGGTGTCCTGACCAGCAAGGCACTTCCTTCAGCTTTTGGGTCACATGGCAGCTTCTACAGCAGTGGTCCAGGTGCAAGATTTCAGATGAGGACATTCAGTTCCATCTGAGGGCTTTAGTCCCAAAGGAAGGACCCTCTTACCAAACTGATTCCAGTGACTCAGACACTGATCCAAGCTCTTCAATGATGGCAGGATCAGGACAATTTAAGGCAAGGGTCCCATTTGCCACTCCGTCTCATTCGGTGGTCCTTACCACGGATGCTTCCCTTTTGGGTTGGGGAGCTCATCTGGGAACTCTCACAGCCCAAGGACTGTGGTCCCTCAGGAGTTACTTCTCCATATCAGTCTCCTGGAACTCAGGGCAGTTTTCTGGTCCTGCAAGCCTTCTCTGTGCAGAACAAGGTGGTTCAGGTCAGAACAGACAACCACTACCATGTAGTATATCAACAAGCAGGGAGGCAGTCTGTCTCTGGCCTTGTGCATGGAAGCCATGAAACTGTGATCCCTGGCTTACTCCTGCAGATCTCTCTGATAGTTCACCTTCCAGGAAAGGACAATGTGCTGGCAGATTCACTGAGCAGGATCTCCCAGGGCCAACACGAATGTTCCTGGACCCCCTGGTGTTAAAAGTGATTTTTTCAAGGTGGGGCACTCCAGAGATAGATCTCTTTGCAGCCCTGGACAATCGCCAACTCCCTCTGTTTTGTTGCAGACGCCAGTCTTGGGTTCAGTCCCTCTGGATGCTCTGATTTTGAACTGTGAAGGGAAATTTCTGTATGCCTTCCCTCCTTTTCCTCTTCTGTTCAGGGTTCTAGTCAAGGTGAGGTCACAACCTTGCAAAGTGATTCTGATTGCTCCAGACTGGGCCAGACAGCCTTGGTACCTTCTGTTGCTGTCTCTAGCAGTCCATCTTCCCTGTCTCTTCCCAGGAATTACAACCTGTTAACCTCCTCTCAGGGGAGGATTTGGTACCCCAATCTTGATCTCTCAATCTCAAGGCATGGCTCTTGAAGAGTTAGAGTATGCAGATTTGCATCTGTCTCAGGGTTCTGGATATTCTCAAAGCTACTCGAAAGCCATCCACCAGAAAAACATACGACTCCAAATGGAAAGATTTAGCATTTGGTGTTCCAAGAAGCATCTCTCCAGGACACTGCTGAGTTGCCTACAGTTCTGGATTATATGGTCCATCTTAATGATCTAGGTCTCAGACCAGCTACTGTCAAGGTACACTTTTCAGCTGTTTCTGCTTTTCTGTCAGTGGGAAGTCTTCCTCACTATCATCTCATCCTGTGTTCTGCAAAATTTTCAAGGGATTGCTTCATACCAATCCTCCCTTCAGGATCCTGCCCTGCCTGGGACTTAAATGTTTGCATTGCTGAACTTATGCAACCTCCTTCGAGCCTATGTCCTCAGCAGAGCTTAAGTACTTGACTTGGAAAACTGTGTTTTGGTAGCCATTACCTCTGCCAGACGTATCAGTGAATTGCAGGCCCTGTCAGTGGAACCTGATTTTATTTCCTTTCATAGAGATAAAGTGGTCCTTAGAACCAATAGGAGGTTCTTGCCCAAATTAGTTTCAGACTTCCACCTGAATCAGTCTGTGTCTCTTCCTGTTTTCTTCACTGATCATTCTTCCTCAGGAGAGAGGAGGTTCACAGTTTAGATGTTAAAAGAGCCCTGAGCTACTACATAGAGCATACCAAGGGTCCCAGGTTTGATTCCTCCAGTTGTTCCTCACTTATGGGGAAGTGGGAAGGGCAAACCTGCTACCAAGAGAACTATTGCCAGGTGGATTGTGTCTTGTATACAATTCTGTTATGAAAACTGGAAAAGTGCACCCTCAGGCCTGAGGGCTCACTCTACAGAGGTACAGCTGCTTTCCTGGCTGCTGTCAGGGATATTCCTCTGTTAGAAATTTGTCAAGCAGCCACCTGGAAAACAGTCCATACCTTTACCAAGTATTACTCTCTGGATATCCAGGCTAGGAGTGATGCTCAGTTTGGTACAACAGTCACTACAGAGCCTATTCCCAAAGTAGGTTCTGTCCCTCCTCCATGGAGGTACTGCTTGAGTAGTCTGCAGATTGTCAGAATACAGCAAGACTTCATGTTTGAAGAAAAATTACTCACCTTAGTAATTGTGTTTCTTCTAATGGAGTCTTGCTGTATTCTGACCTCCCTCCTGCCTCCTCTCAGAACCTGTTTTTGGGAAGTGGGTGGGCAGGTGCAGTGTGCTTTCCAGGGTGTCTTCAGCACACCCTCCATGTTTCTGGGTGCTTTATATCATAATCTTTATTTTGGATAGGTTTTGGGTTTCCTGGCATGAGTCTTCCTTGGGAATCCAAAACTTTATGTTTGCATTGGCTAGTTAAAAATTTTGCAATTTCCACATAGTATAGTTAGTGAGTGTTTGCTCGTAAGAATCTGCGGTTGGATTTCAAAGTGCTGCAGACAGAGACTTCAACGAGTTCGAGCTCAACGTTCTATGCACTGCATAGAAAATTAACCCTATACTCTCCGGGGCAGTTTAAAGGCTGGAGCTAACTGCAGATTATCAGAATACAGCAAGACTCCATTAGAAGAAACACAATTACTAAGGTGAGTAATTGTTTCCTCTATCCTGAGGGAACTCTTTCTGACTGCCCCTAGGGGTAACCTCTTGGCTCTTTCTTAGCCATGTTGTTCAATTCACAGTTGAAGAGACCATCCCTCTAATGGCTCGGCCTCCTTTTCCAGGTTCCCTCTGGCAGGTTTTATTGTGTCAGCTTCTGCTGGTGGTGCTGTCCTGGCACTTCAGTTACCTTGAGCTGATGTTCTTGCCTTGCCTTCAGGGAGTCCGATTGAGTTCACTCTATTCTTTACCTAAAGGGGTGCCTTCTGTAGAGCTCACCCTCCCACACACATCTGTGTTAGCACTTAACAAGGTGCTAGGGGTCTTCTTTCCCTTCCTAGTTGGGCACTCTCTTTCCGGAACAAATTTCTGCCTTGGCAGTCTGTGAGCTCTCACCTAGAGTTTAAGGGATTGGGATGACGGGAGGTTACAGAATCTGCCCTTTGTGTCCATTCTGTGCAAGCAGTTCGGTTGAACCTGCTCTTCAGTCCTATCAAGTGGGATCCTTACTCCTTGTTTTTGGCTCCGAGCTTATAAACCTTTAAACCAATATCTCAATGGGCGAGTTCTCCCTCCCAACATCCCTTGTTCTCTCCCTCTCTTCTTCTTCTTCTTCCTTTTCTCCTCTTCTTTATATCTGTTCCTCCCTTGGAGCTGCCCCAGAAGTGAGGCCCTGTGGTCCCTTAGGGCAGGCATTTCCTTCTTGTTTCTGTCCTCTAACGGCTTATTCCTTTTTCAATTTATATCCTTTCCTTTTGCTATCCCTTGACTCTCTTGCCTCGCTCTTTTTCTTACCCTTTTTTTTTTTGCCTCTCTGGCTAACAGAACTGGGATGGAGAGGAGTCTGCTGCGTAACAGCCACCCCTCATGCATCACGCGATCGTCCTCTGGGGGCGGCGCCATCGGCGCCAACCCCATTGAGGACTCCGTGAGGACGTGCCTCTGGCTTACACCCAAGCAGTAATGAATGGCGAGATCAAGAATTACGGTGAGTACGTAATTTTCATTTCCCGAGTTGCTGGGTGGCAAAACCTCCAGTCCTCAGTCAGGGATCTGTCCTCCATTAATCGGTGTAGTGCAGAAACACTTTTAGGAGGTGCACCTCGTCTAACTCTGGAATGGTCCATTTCGTATCCCAGTAGGTGTTCATATCCCTCCTATAATTATACAGTCTGGGAAAGGAGCGAGGGTGGTCACCAAGTGGGTGAAAAAAAGAGAGTCATAATTCGGACCATAAACCGAGGCCAAGGTAAGCTTCAACCTCCCAAGTTTACTACTGCAATAACATACCTGCCCTGTGGGTCAGCAACGTGGGAAATATTTTATGGGGAAGGGCAGGCCTAATACTTATGGCTGTCCCGAGCCTTAGATGTAAGGGCTGCCAAAATGATCCACCCCAGGTGACTAGCCTCCTCCATAGTAGAGTGCATCTCCTGCAAAATATTATATCACCTTTTAGTTTCTTGATCTGTGACCATACTCACTTTCTTTTACCACTATTCAGTAAACCATTGATGTTCCATGAAATAAAGGTAAGACTAGCCATTGATAAATATTGGCTTAATTTGATCCCAAAAGTCGATTTTAACCCTGGTACAAAACATAACTTGCTCTGCTAATTTTGCAAAACCCCAACAATATAGAAAAAAACCTTCTAACACCTCCCCTTCCCAATGTACCCAATGGAATCTCCATATTATGGCAGTACACCACAGAGTATCATCTTCTAGCAGGTAATGCCCTTCCCATCTTCCCAACAACATAATAATTCCCAACTAGAACAGAAAGTATTAGCAATATACAATGAACAGTAACATACCCCCTCTCCGTCCCCCCTGCAGTGCAGAAGGTTCTGCTATTCCCATCCACTCCTTTTCGTGGATTGAGCACCCCATCGCCTTCTATTACAATTCAAAACTAAAAGATTACTTTTTTTAAAAAGTCTGGTTCCCTCATAACCCCTGAAAACTGGCATCGGGAGAGGGAGTAAGGGTCTGGGAGAAACTCCTCCCAGATACCCTGTCTTATCTCTGAAAGTTTTGGGACGCAGGCGCCGCTCAGGGAGCTTTGCAAGGTAGGCCACACCCCTCTGGTGAGTGGGGAACTGACCACCCTGCCAAAATGAAATTTTCAGCTTTCCTTCAGTGCTCTTACTGTAAAGTTAATGTTAAGTTTCCCAGGACTTCCTCTCCGCACTGGAATAAAATTATTCCCAAGAGAATCCTGGGCAATCAAAGGAGACAAATCAAGGAATGTAGGTCCCATCTATTGAACATTCTGTTGTCCCTCTCCCATTTACATTTTGAAACCAGTAGATAAAGCCAAAAAGTGTTTTAAACAATAAGTTTATATGTAGCAATTCAGACTGATAGTCAGAGTAAAGTTCCAAACAACAAAAGAAAAACATTTTTTCTCCTCCAGAAAGAAGCTGTTTCAAGACAGTTACCAGTAGATGTCTAAGTCATAGTCCACAGGGTAATGCATAGGTTCAGGATGTGTATAGGCACAGTCCCAGCCTCCATAACAGTCTCCTTAATGCTGGTATAGCGATAATGAAAATTAGTTATGAAATAAATTGTAGCCCTGTTGGAAGCACCAGGAGTGGGAAGAGGAGAAAGGAAGGGTGGGGGTGCCCACCGATCTTGCCTTATAGGCCCCAAGGTGTTACAGATCAGCATAGGGCTAGTAAACCCCCTCCCTGTCACCCACGCCCTGTTGTCACCAGTACCTGAAGTAGGTTGCCTCGGTCGCTAGAGCTATTAACCCCTTCTCTGGCGCTCCAATTCTTTAGCGTATTCCAGCGTGAGGTCTGGGCTTGTAAGGCCTTCTGCGAACTCCTCACAGGTCGAATTATGAGTCGAGCAGGGTATGCCAGTGTTAAGGGCAGGAGATAGAATGCAGCAGTTTCTTGACCTCAAGCGTAGGCCTGCGTCTGAAGTTGTAGCACTCTGGAGTAGTCAGGAAATGAAACACTCGATTTTGTTGGGTCATAATAACTCTTTCTTCCAATCTGCTTCATGGACTAATTGTCGATCCTGATATCTCAGAAACTTAATTATAATATGGCGAGTTTCTGCTCAGGTGAAGGCCTGGGGCCAGGAGAGTGATGAGCTCACAGAATCTCCAGTGGCATCCTGTGGTATTTGTAGAGTGTCCCTGAACCAGGTCTGCAAATATTCTACACAGTCCAGCCCTCAAGTCCCTCTGGTAGACCTATCATCCTGACATTGCAGCGTCTCTCCAGGTTCTCTTGGTCATCCACAATCTGTTTTAGTAGCTCAATCTTTTAAGGGCTTTTACCAAATCAGAGGTTTACCTTGTTGTAGGATCTTCTTGATTCTCCAGTCTGGATTCTAGCTCTCCAATTTGGGTTGTTAATCGTTTTTACTGTGTTGGCCAGAGTGTTGACTGTCTGCTGCATGTGCTGAATTTGGGCGGTGGCGTTTTCAAATCCGTTTCCATGCGGGTACCTAAAGTGTACTTTAAGTCTTTTAGAAGTCGCTCCAGATTCCAGATTCTATGGCTTTCGGCCATAGTGTCTAGTGAGCCTGGTGAAAAGTTTTCTGCAGATGGGAATGTTCGAGGTCGAGAGAGACTGGTTCTGCAGCAGGCCCTTCTACAGGGTTTGCTGGTGCTTTCCTCTGAGGTGGCCCTTTGCAGCTCAGGCCGTTCCGGACGAATTAAATTATATCTTAGATTGTTTCTTCGCTGGTTTGGATGGTGCAGGCATCTGGGCGATTAAGCAAATAAAATCTTCAGACTTTTGGCAGTTTTAATGGGTTTTCAAGGAAAATAGCTTTCGATGTAGATGGAGCTCCTCTCTCAAACCACCATTCCGCTCCTGCTGGCCACACCCGGCAACAACCTTGCTGACTCCGTGGAAAATAGTTATAGTGCCATTTTCTGGTCTTTATTGCAAGATCATCTTAATTAATTCTTCTCTAGATCTGATCTGAGATCTCTTGCTGCTGCCACCCACTTCCTGCACACTGGAAGCTTGCAAAACAGTAGTAAATTTTAGTGCATCCAGCATAATTGGGGCTTTTACTTCCTTCCTTGCCTCAATCTCATACTGTTCTGCATCCTGGACTCCCGTCTTACTCTGCACGGTTTCCCTGCAGCATGGACAGTTACAGTTGTACTTTGGATTGTCTTGTTTCCTTGGTACTACAGATTCTACATACTGGCTTTTATGTTACCTAATTTAGATCGTCCTTTCCAACCCTCATGGCAAATCGGTACTTCTTCCATGAGGGTAACAGTGTGATAGGATCCCGCTTACCTCTGCATTGATCGCCCAGCATGCCTTGCTTTTTACAGCCAGGGTTTTCTTTTTACCTTCTTGGCCCCCTAGACATGTAGCTCAGGACCCCGAGCTATAATACCAACCTAAGTGAGTTTACACCTAAAGCTCGCAGACTTCTTCTTGAAGCTATCAAGAAAATCTTGCTGCTCTTATTGTTATGTTCTGGTAATGTGAAATCAACCCTGGTCCTCCTGCAGCGATCTCTTCACCTGCCGACCTAGCCAGTATCAAAGTTGAGCTTTATGCATATTAATGTTTCAAACAACATGAAGTCTTGCTATATTATGACATATGCAGTATAACCCCAAGTTAGAACTGCTCCGGAGGTGAAAGAGCCAACTTTCCATACAGGGCATGGAATCCTGCCAACAGCTCGGTTGAACACTCTGTCTGTTGAGCTCAAACTTAAACTGTCAGATTCTTTACTCCGCCTCACTGAACAGATCGCTCCGGAGATTCCTCCTGCTGCTCGGTTCGTTTGTCGGTTTTAAAGTGTAATTCTCGGTTTATTTTACGAAATTTAACTGCAGTCGTCGGTTCAAGCTCTGTCTGTGGTATTGTAAGTAATAGATAGGCTTATTTATTATTTGTTTTTTTCTTCTGTGTGGAACTTGTAAGCGTCTTTTTCGAGTTCGGTTTGAACCGATCAGATGAGTTTAAAATTACCTTCTAGTCCTTTAGAGTGCGGTTCCGTTCTTATCGGTTCTAAAAAATGGATTTTATTACGTTTTTTCCACGACCCGTGATCACGGTTAGGAACCGATAAGAGAGTCTTGCTTGGTGGATTGCCATTACTTGGGCAAGTTTTGGTTAGGCTGGCACTGTCTGAGAAACCCAAAAGAAAAACCGGACCCACTGGGTTTCAGCACTGTGGCCTCTGTGGGAAGCCTTTGCTAAGGCTGACCCACACACCACTTTGTTATATTGTCTGGGGTTTGACCACCTCAGTGCAGACTGCCAGATTTGTAAGAATTTTCCTGCCACCGTGGAAAAAGAGTTGGTAGGCTCAGGAAAGGGAGGCCAAAAGTCTGCTGACCGGATGGCCAGCCGGTTCGGTTCAACCGAACCTGAGGAGATGCCCTCTGACCAGGCGATACTTCCTCGAGTAAGCGAAGAACCAGCTCTGAGGGCGGTTCCAACTAAAAGGACTAGAAGGTCAGCTAGTTTGGGGCCAAAGTTCTTTCTTCAACCGCTGAGGAAATAGCCAAAGCTATTCAAATTGTCCAGTCTCTTTCCCAGTTCCGTCCGAACCAGCACCATTAGAGGCGCCGGTTCGGACGGTTCTGATTCAAGATTATGATTTTGAGTATTTTTATGAACGGGGGAAGGGAGGAAGTGGAGAAGTGAGTGTGATTTTGAAAGTCTGGATGTGCCCATTGAACCGGACATCTCTCCAGACAGACCCTCAGAGTGTCCCTCCCAGGCTATCTGAGTCCCCTTCTCATTTTTGTTTTACAAGAAAGTTGCTGAGACTCTGCAACTCCCTGTTGAGAAGCCGTTGCTGATCTAGAAGAGCCTGATTTTGTGGAAATGATGGATATTCCAGAGTCTAGGAGACTGTCTATTCCTTGCATAAATCTTTTAGGAAACAGACAGTAAAATTCTGAAAACTCCTCATTCTATCCTCCTGTGGATAAAAGGATGGACAAGAGGTATGCTTTATCAGGCTCTGATACGGAGTTCCTATCCAGCAGTGCAGCCATGTGTGGGTAGTGCAGGCTGCAGCCTGTGACAAAGCTAATATTCCTCTAGCCTCTCACCCTCCTGAAAGGATTCCAGGAGGATGGATGCCATGGCAAAAAAGCAGTACATGGCAGCATCTTTGGGACTCAGACAGGCAAATTATGGCTTACGCAGCTAGGTACCAGAAATCCAGGTGGGATACTGTTCTGGCCCTAGCAAAACAGGCCCCTGACCAGCTTGCCAGGCTAATGATGTTTCATCAAGAGTCATGGCTACATCTGTGTCTCTTAGCAGAATGGCCTGGCTCAGATGTACTGCCCTGTCACAGGATACCCAGTCTAAGGCTATGGATTTTCCTGTTGTGGGCAATTCTCTGTTTGGGGAGCAGACAGAGAATTATATGAAGAAATGGATGAGTATAGGACCACCTATAGGAGTTCACAGGCCAAAGAAAGGCAAGTCGCTCCTCAAAGGCAGCATGTCAGGGGCAGGGCAGGCCCATTCATAGGCCGTTTACCAAGCCCAGGCCTCCTCTTCTGCTTATGCCCAGAGGGGTTCTTTAGAGGAAGGGCAGAAGGGGTTCTAGTAAGCCTGCTTCTACCCCTCAACCCAAAGCCCCTGCAAAACAGGCTCCCTGATGGGGTGGCCAGGGCTGATTCTCCACTACCGGTAGGGGCAGGCTGGCTTACTTTGTCCAGGACTGGAAGTCTTTAACATCAGACAAGTGGGTCCTGGAAGTAGTAAGCCAGGGACTGGTTCTCAGCTTCAAAAATTTCCGAAGATGAGAGCCAGACCTTTCCACCTGCAAACCCATCAGAGGCACTTGCCCTGGAAGCAGAAGTTTCTTCCTCCTGGCTCTCAGAACCGTGGAAAGGGTTCCACCCATACACCAGGGCAAGGGTTGTACTCCAGGTACTTCCTTACCCCAAAAGACAGGAGAATGGCGGCCCATCCTGGATCTCAGGTATCTAAACAAGCACCTTTTAAACCAAAGTTCAAAATGGTGACCCTGGGGATTATTTTACCCTCTCTAAGGCCAGGGGACTGGCTAGCCTCCCTGGACCTCAGGATGCCTACTTCCATGTTCTCATCAGAAGCTCCCATCGAAGTACCTCAGATTGAACTGCCCTCAGGCCATTACCAGTTCAGAGCAATGCCCTTCGGCCTCACCTCGGCCCGGTGTTCACAAAATGCCTGGCAGTAGCAGTTGCTCATTTAAGAAGGCAAAAGATTGCCATCTTTCCTTATCTGGACGACTGGCTCATTGTAGGCCAGTCTCCAGAACAGGTCAAACTACACTTACAAGTAACCCAGCAACTGCTTACATCCCTAGGTTTCCTTCTCAATCTTCCAAAGTCAGTTCTGGAGCCTGTCCAGCTTCTCACCTTCATAGACACAGAACTGAACACAAAGAAGCCAGAGCCTTCCTTCCTCTGGAAAGCAAGGACCCTGGTGTCTCTGGCCTCCTCTTTCACCCTGCAGGTCTCTCGACCAGCAAGGCATTTTCTACAGCTCCTGGGGCACATGGCTGCTTCTACAGCAGTGGTGCAGGAGGCGAGATTTCAGATGAGGACATTCAGTTCCATTTGAGAGCCTTTTGGTCTCAAGGACAGATCCTAACCAAATTGATTCCAGTGACTCGAACCCTGATCCAGGCCCTTCAGTGGTGGCAGGATCAGAACAGTCTGAGACAGGGGTTCCCTTCACTCCCCAGTCTCATTCCTTGACCCTTACTACAGATGCATCCCTCTGGGGTGGGAGCTCACATGGGTGACCTTTCCACCCAGGGGCTGTGGTCCCCTCAGGAATCTCTGCTCCACATCAATTTGTTGGAACTCGAGCAGTTTTTCTAGCACTCCAGGTTTTTCCACATCTTTCCAGAACAAGGTGGTTCAGGTTAGAACAGACAATACCACTACAATGTGGTACATCAACAAGCAAGGGGCACTTGGTCTCGGCCTTGTGCACGAAGCAATGAAGTTGTGGTCTCTGGTTTATTCTCTGAACGCCTCCCACGGCAGTTCACCTCCCAGGCAAGGACAATGTCCTAGCGGATGCTCTCAGCAGGATTTCCCAGGGCCATCACGAATGGGCACTGGATCCCCTAATACTGGAGGTAGTATTTGCCAGATGGGGCACCCCTAAATAGATCTCTTTGCAGCCCCAGACAATCACCAACTTCCCTTTTTGCTGCAGGCCCCAGTGTTGGGCTCAGTCCCTCTGGATGGCTTCCTCCTCAGTTGGGAAGGAAGTTTCTCTGTGCTTTTCCCCCTTCCCCCTTCTTGTCAAAGTGCTAGTCAGAATCAGATCTCAGTCCTGCAAGATGATCCTGATTGCTCCAGATTGGGCCAGGCAGCCCTGGTACCACTCCTCAGGTCCTTAGCAGTCCACCCTCCCTATGTCTTCCCAGGAATCACAACCTGTGCCCAAGGAGAGTTTGGTATCCGAACCTCAAATCTCTCAATCTCAAGGCTTGGCTCTTGAAGAGTTAGAGTTGCTGACCTACACCTTTCTCAAGGTGTATTGGATATTGAAGGCCTCTAGGAAGCCTTCCAGCAGGGCTACCTATAATTCAAAATGGAAGAGATTTTCCATATGGTGTGCTGGTAAACATATTTCCCCAGAATCTGCTGGCGTGCTCACGATCCTGGATTATTTGGTGCATTTGAATTCCTTGGGCTGAGACCAGCTACCTAAAAGTGCACTTGGCAGCTGTGTCTGTCTTCTTATCAGCAGGTAAGCCCTCTTCTTTATCAGCTCACCCTGTGTTCTCAAGTTTTTAAAGGTTGCTTCACACAACCCCTGTTCAGGACCCTGCCCCTGCTTGGGATCTTAATATTTGCATCGCTCAGCTTATGCAACCCCTTTTGAGCCATTGTCTTCAACTGAGCTAAGTACTTGACTTGGAAAACTGTGTTTCTGGTAGCCATCACCTCTGCCAGGCGACAAGTGAGCTACAAGCCTTGTCAGTGGAGCCTGATTTTATCTCCTTTCATAGAGATAAGGTGATCCTCAGGACTAACAGGAAGTTTTGCCTAAGGTGGTTTCAGACTTTCACCTTAATCAATCCATGTCTCTTCCTGTGTACTTCACTGACTATTCCTCCTCTGGTGAGAGGAGATTGCATAGTTTAGATGTCAAAGAGCCCTCAGTTACTATATAGAACGTACCAAGGGTCACAGGTTGAATCCCTCCAATTGTTCCTCACTTATGGTGAGGTTGGTAAAGGAAACCTGCCACTAAAAGATCCATTGCCAGGTGGATTGTCTCTTGTATCCAATTCTGTTAGGAAAAACTGGGTAAGGTTCCTCCTTCAGGCCTGAGGGCTCACTCTACCAGAGGTGCAGCTGCGTCTCTGGCTGCTGCCAGGGACATTCCTATCCTAGAGATATGTCAAGCAGCTACCTGGAAAACAGTTCACACTTTACTAAGCATTACTCCTTGGATATCAGGCTAGGAGTGATGCTCGATTCTTTGGCAGTGTGCTTCAGGCCTATTTCCCAAGTAGGTTCTGTCCCTCCTCCATGGAGGTACTGCTGTGTAGTCTGCATATGTCATAACATAGCAAGACTTCATTTGTTTGAAGAAAAAATTACTCACCTTAGTAATGCTGTTTCTTCTAATGGAGTCTTGCTATATTATGACCTCCCCAAGCCTGCCCTCTCAGAACCTCTATTTTTGGGATGTGGGTGGTCAGTGCAATGTTGGCACTTCATTGATGCCCACTTCATTTTCACCCTTCTAGGGTGCTTAGGTGTTATGCTTAATTTTCTTTCTTGAACTCCCGACTTGAGTCTTTGTTTTGGGATCAAGAACAAAAGGTGTTTTGTAGTTAGTAGCCAGTGGCTAGTGTAGGTTTCTGGCTTCCACAGAGAACCTTAGTGAGGTTTTGCTCCATTAAAGATCTGACAGTTTAAGTTTGAGCTTCAACAGACAGAGTGTTCCCAGCGAGCTCAGGATTCCATGCCCTGCATGGAAAGTTGGCCTTTCACCTCTGGAGCAGTTCTAACCTGGGTTATACTGCATATGTCATAATATAGCAAGACTCCATTAGAAGAAACAACATTACTAAGGTGAGTATTTTTTAGTGCAGCCTACTAAAAAGTTTGCTCTATTCAAGCATTGACTTCCCATACAATGCCTGATATACTCATGGTCACTGAGACTTGGCTCAGACCTGGTACCCCAGATAGTGAGGAGAATATCCCTATCTTATACCCTGTTCAGAACTGATAGGCTCACCAGAGGAGGAGTTGCCATCTATGTCAAGGAGAAATTGTCTGCATCAGTTATAGATTCGTTCTCACTCCCAAAGGAATTTGAGAGCCTGACTCTCAATGTCAGGCTATCTTTCTCTGTCTCAGTATCGTCCTAGAATGCTGTAGACCTCCATCCGTGGGGCTACAATTTCTGGACCATATAACTAATCTGATTGGATCCCTTCAGTCGGAGATTATTTTACTAGGGGACCACAATATGGACTGGTACTCCAGTAGTTCCTTACCTCTAAAGACTATCTGCGACTCCTTTGGTCTTTCCCAACTCATTTCTGAACAACACATCAAACAAAAATGCCTAAAATAGCACACTTCTAGATCTCATTTTAGTAAGTGAACCCCATCTGTTTTCACATGCAGAAGTAGTGTTCTCTGATTTCATGACCACTGTATTATAGCAGGTGTAAGATCAACCCAAAACTACCATCCTTTCTAAATTCTCACTCAAGAAGAAACTGCATAATTTTGACATCTATGCATTCCTCTCAGACTTGCAAGATTCCTTGAGGTGGCAGGATTTTTACTTGACCAACTCAGTGCCTACGCCTATGAAATCTTCCCAGAAATCTTGTTAGGGGCTTTGGATAAACATGCACCATTGGTCCAGATTCGTTCTAAAATAAATCATGTCCTTGGTTTACGGCCCAATTAAAGGCCTCTGTGTTGCACAGAGACTGGCTTTGGAAAAAGCTTGGAAATCAAAACTTTAAGATGACTGGACATCATTCAGGAAGGCTAGAAACCACTTTACCAATCTGGTTAGGAAGGCTAAGGCTAGCTATTTCCACAAAGAACTGGACGCTTCCACCAAGTGCTCGACAAACTTCTGGAAAACCATCAAGGATATTCAAAGAGACACGCTTCCTACTGGTAATACCTCTACCAATACATCCAAGGATGTTGCTTGCCTTTAGTGCTGCTTTTTCGCATTGCTTCCCTACTTCTAAATCGTTTGGGATCATGACTCCAAGATCCTTTCCAGCTTTGTTTCTTCTAGTAGCTGCCCCCTAGGACATACTTCATGCATGGGTTCCTTCTACCCAAGTTCATGGCTTTACATTTTTGGCGTTAAATCTCAACTGCCAGTTCCTGGACCCTCCTCTAGCATCCTGGGATCTGCCTCCATTTCTGTGATCCTTCCTGTGTGTCCACCCTGTTGCAGAGCTTATTATACGTCTTCTTCAAAGAGGCAGACTTTCCCTTTCAGTTCTTTAGCAATGTCGCTGATGAATATGTTGAAAAGGATGGGGCCTAGTACTGACCCCACTGGCACGCCGCTTGACACCTTCCCTCTTGGGACAAGGTGCCATTTCCCGTAACCCTCTGTGTCCTGCCTTGCAACCAGCTTGTGATCCATTTAACTGCTTTGTGTCAGATGCCTCCTTGCTGCACTTTGTTGGCTAACCTTATGTGTGGTACTGTATCAGAGGCTTTACAAAGTCCAGATACACCATGTCCACTGCTGCCCCTGGTCTACTTCTCTTGTAACCCAGTTGAAGAATTCTATCAAATTTGTTTGGCATGAGTGTCTGATGGGAAGCCATGCTGCTTTGGAGTCAAGTTGCCACTTGCTTTCAGTTAGTTCATTACCCTTTCCTTAAGCAATGTCTCCATTATTTTACCCACCACTGAGATCAGACTTACTGGGCGGTAGTTTCCTGCAACCTCCTTGCTACCACTTTGTGCAGTGGCACAACCATGGCCCTTTTCAGTCCTGTGGTACTATCCCTATTCAAGTGAACTGTTAAACCGTTCAGTAAGTGGGCTGCAAGTTCACCCCTAAGTTCTTTTAGAACTCTTGTGTATATTCCGTCAGGGCTCATTGCCTTGTCCACCCTTGTTTTAGACAATTCCTCAGGACCCTTTCTTTCTAAAGGGGATATGTCTGCTCCCCTGGTATGGGGAAGTGTCCTGGCTGTTGCTGAACCATTACCAGTGTCTTCCTGTGTGAAGACTGAGCAGAAGAATTCGTTGAGAACTTTGCCTTGTCTTTGTCATTTTCCACAGGTGTCCTTCCTTGTTTGCCAGCTGTGTTATTCCTCCTTTGCTCTTTTCTCTCTCTTGAATGTATCGATAAAATGTTTTGTCCCCTTTTCGCTTCTTGAGCTAGTTTTTCTTCGGTCTGGGCCTTTGCCACCCTATAAGCTTCCTGGCTTCCTAGAGTTTCTCTCTGTAGGCTTCTTTATCCTTTTCAGACTTGGTCTCTTGTACTTCAGAAGAGCTTTCTCTTTTCCCCAACTATAGTAGCTACCTCTTTGGAGAACCAGCGGGAGTTCCTTGCCCTTTTGGACTTGCTGATTTGTTTAGTGCATAGCGCTGTGACTGGCCTATAGCATCTTTCAGCTTTTCCATTGGTCCTCCACATTCCATGTGGTATCTGTTGCCAGCAGGGCTTGATCCTTTCCTTCATTATCAGAAAATCTGTTTTCCTGAAATCAATCACCCTGATTCTGGAGTGGCAGGGGTCCTCAGTCTTGCTAATGGAGAACCAGATTGACCTGTGGTCACTGGTACCCAGATTGATCTCCACTTGTATGTCTGATACCCTGGCACTGTTAGTGAGTACCAGGTCCAGGATAGCTGATTCTCTGGTGGGAGAAAGCACCATTTGATTCAGTCCTCCCCAAGCCATGAGGAAGACTCTGCTCTTCTCTGAGGAGGCTGTGAAAGTGGACCATTTCACATCTGGTAGATTGAAGTTCCCGACTAGCAATAGCTCGCCTTTGTCGGCCATCCTTATTCCGTTTTCCCGGAGAACCTTATCCTTTCGATCTCCTGGTTTGGGATCTATAGATCCTCCAGCCCTGATAGGATTCCTGTTTTCAGCTTCCAGAGTGATCCATGGGGCCTCTGTCACTTTGTGTTCCCTGAGTCTCAGTAGCATTTATCCCTTCCCTGATATAAATAGCGACCCTCCCCTTATGCCATCTCTCCTGAAGGGAGTGTAACCAGGGATGGCGACGTTCCAGGTAGGTTTTCTGTGAACCAAGTCTTCATGACAGCAACCAGTCGAGGCTGGCTTCTCCATCATTGCTGTGAGATCTGTGATTTTGTTTGGAAGGCTATCGGCATTGACACATTGCCTTCCAGTCTTGGTTTGTCCTGCTTGCTGCCGATTTCTCCACTTGTGGTTTGCGTCCCTAATGTTTTGAACATCCCTATCTTGTTTGGAATGCCAGTGTGGAGTTGTGATGCCTGTGAGCTTGTGACGCCCTGTTTTGGTTCCAGTCAATTTTCCTTGGATGGGGAGGGCATTCGTAAGCTCATATGTGTAACTGTTGCTGATGCCCTTCCCTTCCTCTAGTTTAAATGGTTGATGAAGATGTCAATTTATGGCCGAGAGCACATGTTCCCTTTGTAGGTGTATGCCTTGAATTTAAAGAACTCCCTCTCCCAGAAGTTCTTTCAGTTTCTTACATAGTCATAACCTTTTCCCTGACACCATTTTTGAGCCAGGTGTTAAGTTTGACAATGTCCTTTCTCTGATCTTCTGCCTGTTAGCCCCTTGCCCCCACACAGGCAGAATTTCTGAAAGGAGACTTGGATGAAAGGAAGTGAGTTTTTCTCCTTGAGTCGTTAGATGCTGCTTAGTCTCTCAACTGACCGTCTGGCCAGTTTGTTTGTACCTATATGGATGAGAACGTGCATGTCTCACTCGGTGTTATGCCAATTCCCTCAAACCTGTTTGTGTCCCTCCATGCCGATGTTCCTGGAGGCATCTAACCTCAATTTCTGTTTGGCGCTTTGGTGGATGTGCGAACTCTACCCCATGGATCATAGTCACCTATTATTAAGGCGCACTTTTGTTTTGCTCAGAAGTTTTGCTGTGGTTTGCTTATCCATGCATTGTCGTGGGTCTTCTCCACTGTAATGCCTGCCCTGGCAGTAGGCTTGGATGAAAGTGGAGAGACCTAGTTTAGTTTGATTGGTGTTGGAGTTATTTCGCTCGCTTTCTGTTTTCCTACCAACTGCCAGCCTCCTGGTCTACTAGCTCTCTGGGGAGTGGCATTGGTGGTTGGTGCCTTAAGTCTGAGTGCTGTGCAGCATGGTTGAGTTGCACCCTGAGAGTATATTTCTCACCCCAGGAAGACTCAATATTCCTGACTCTTTTGCAGTAAGCCATTAAGGTAGATCCGACCGAGATAGAACGTTATGCAAATGATGGAATCATTAGCATGAGCCACTTTTCAAATGCTGCCACCCTAGCAACTGCCTACATTCTAACCCTTCAGATTTCTCTTTCCGCCTGTCAGGACAAGGCGCTTGGAAGTTTGCTCCTACTCATCTCATCAGAAAAGACATAAACAACCACTTATACTTAAGTATTTTGTTTTATTTTCATTTGCTGCCATTTATCTTGTTAAAATTTATTAACTGTTTTATTAGTTTTAAGTCTGTTGAATTTTACTCGGTTTCTCACAGTTTGGGATAACCACTGAGGAACGAGGTTTCTTTAGTTAGTTTTGAGGTCCTTCCCTTCAGTTCCGCTTTATTTTTGTTTAAAATTAGATCTTACTTTGAGAGGGCTCTTGCAGTAGGTATTCACAGATAGGAATAAGCTGCCAGGCGTCAGGACCCACGGAAAACTTCTGGCTAGCAGACTGTTGCGGGGGACTGCCCCGCGTCAGGTGACCGGCCGGACAACATCAGCATAAAGGCGGTCCCCCGCCCGCCTTCCAGTTCTTTCCTGCTGTCGGCTTGTGAAAGTTCCTTGCAGTTGAACAGTGCTCGTCAGTACCTTCAGTCAGTTAAAACTTTCAACTTTTCTCGAATTTCTTCCTTTTTCTTTCATACCATCTGCTGTGTATGTCATCCCGATGCCCTCCCGACTGCATAAAAGAAGGCGGCCTGCAGTGGCTCCCAGCTTCCACACAAGGACGCACACTCTTGTGCCTCTTCTGTCTAGGCCCAAACCACCCTGTGGAGGAGTGCCAGCACTGCCAGAAATTAAACTCGCTACCTGCAGCGAAGGCAGCAGTTTCTGGAAGCCCATCTCCTCAAAGAAAATGGCATCCATGGAGAAGGAGTTGAAGAAGCAGAGCAGGCGTCAACCTCCCGAAGGCCACAAAAGAACGTGAGAAGGAGAAGCATCGGGAATGGGATTCGTCATCCGCAACTTCGGCTGGGTGTCAGCGGCCTTAGGGTATCATCCTTCTGGGGATCGCTCCTCGATGGCCAACTTGGTGGCTACCAAGAAGGTGCAGCCCCTCCTGTTGGGCTCGTGCTCGGCCCTTCGGGAACCCTCTGAGGTAGAGGCCTCCGCTTCCGTTAAGGCTGCTCCTCCATCGCAGCCTTCTGGTCAGCCGGGTCCAGTAAGTCTGATGTCAGTCCTACCGACGCCTGCCCAGACAGGGCTGTTTAGCCTCACCTCCTCAGGTGATCGCCCAGCCCACCTCCCTTCCAACAAGGCTGCCTCTCCTGCACGGCCTTCCTCGGACAGGGAGTCCGATAAGTTGGACACAGGCTCCTCCAACATCCGCCGGACACTGCTGACAATATGGTACCTGCGTCCCTCGGTTCACACCCAGAGATTGTAGCCCTCCTTCCCGGTGGAGGCGACCTAGGGATGCTGCCGTCAGGGTCGCCCCTCCTACACTGGATCTTCTAATGCCGGACCTGATGCGGTTGACGGACGCTGCCCTCCGGCATCCCTTTCCCCGAAGGAAGACTTGTTCCTCCATCAGGACCCGTCTGGTGGTCTCCGGCGCCCGTGGGACAGGCGCTTCCTCCGTCCGGTCTGCTAGCAGGGCCTTTGCCAGGACCTTCTGCTCCATCAGAGCTCCTGGCGCCAGGGTACCCTCGCGCGTACCCAGTGCCTCAGTACCAGACACGAGCTTCTTGATGTTGGGCTATGGATACTCTTTTTTTTTGTCTATGGTGCCGCACTACCTGTATCAAGCCCCCTCCTCCTCCTCCTTCGCCGCCCCCACTCCGCAGCTGCTGGCAGATCTGAAGGAGACTTTCGTCTCCTGTTGGGCTGAGGCAAGGCTCAGCTCACCAAGGAGGTAGAGTCATCTCCCAGCGCCGTACCCATACAGACCCCTTACGTCCAGAGACAGGAGACTCCAACCCCTTACTAACGCCAAAGCAGAACCTTCTGGCTTCAAGGGTGGGAGGATATGCACCTGGGGACCCCCCAGAGGGGTCGTTCCTCACCCTCCCAGGGAGGAGTAGTCTTCTTCCTCTAATTCAGGGCCTTTTGACTCCAGAATCTGAGTCAGATCACTCTGATTATGGAGCAGGCCTCACACTCTAGAACGTCCGAGGCGAGAGACCCTCCAAAGTCCCTTCCGGAGGATCCCTCCTTTCTGGAGCTCTTGAAAAGCTCCAGGAGACTTGTCTGTGGCAGTCAGTGGAGCCAGACCCACAGCACAAGAAGCTCGCTGCTCACTTGGATCTCGTGAGACCGCTCCTACACTGATCCCACTCTGGATTGAGCCTCACGCTGATCTGGTTTCCACTATTTAGAAACAATCGTCCGCGTTGGCCCCCTTCTGAGGAAGGCGGATAGGCTTTACCAGGCCCGGAGGTAAAGACTTTCTGGTCTTCACCCCAAAGGCAGATGGGGGTGCGTGATCCAGTGCAGCCACGGCCGTCTGCCAACCCTAAACACCTGAGCTCGTGTCCACCTGACAAAGAATCCCGACTTCTGGATCAGTATCGAAAGAAGATGTATGCTTCTGACCCTGAGCATCAGGGCCCTCAATTACGTCGGCCACATGAAGGATTTCCAGAAGTCCATTCTTAGCCAGGTGGAGTCAACTGGACTCCTTCCTGATTCACAGACTAAGCAGGAACTGGGAGACCTGGTCCGTTCCACTTGTTTGGCCTGTAGGCACATGCTCCATGCCACCTATGATGTGGTGGACACTGCTGGCAGGAGCTCAGCATTCGCCGTGGGCTTCAGTGTGTGCTTGGCTTGGTGTGTCAGGATTGGTCCCTGAAGTTCAATCCGCTATTCAGGATGCTCCCTTCAGGGATTCGGGGTGATGTCAGGGACATCATCACCGAACTGCAGGAGAAGGGCACTGCACATAAGTCAGTCCAGACTTTGTACAGGCCCCTCAGGAGCAGCAACATCCTTTCACCGTAATCCCGACAAAAATCTAACCAAGGCAAGCACGCCAACAAGCGTTGGGCCCTCCAGCAACCAAGACTCCCCAGCAAAAGATCTCGGGAGCCTCAGCTGCTGCGCTGCCCCATACCTCCTGACTCCCAGCCTCTGGCCATTCCAGAGGAATCGGTGGGGAGGATTCTCCTCCCATCTAACGTGTTGGGAGAGGATAACATCGGACGCTTGGGTACTCCTGCTGATATTGTGCAGATACTCGATAGAGTTTCACCAGAAACTCCCTCAAAACCACCCCTCAATCATTTTACTCCCTGCAACATCTTCCTCTGGTCTTAGAAGAAATCCTATCCCTTCCGTCGAGCGTAGTAGAACCAGTCCCTACTCATCTTTGGGAACGGGTAACTATTCTCATTTCTTTCTAGTTCCAAAGAAAGCGGGAGACTTGAGGCCTATCCTAGACCTCTGCTCCCTGAACATGTTTGTGGAGTACAGAGGCTTCAGAATGCTCTCTCTGCAGAGCCTTCTACCTTTACTTTGGCGGGTCAGTGGCTTGTACTCTGGATATGCAGGACACGTGCCTGCATATCCCCATTTGCCCTTCCCACTCAAATACCTCCGTTTTTGTTTTCAGGGACCACTACAATTCAAGGTCCTCCCATTTGGTCTTTCCTCGGCTCCCTTAGTATTTACCAAATGCCTGTCCTTGGTAGCGGCCACCTGCATACTCAGGGGTGCAGGCCTTCCCGTACCTGGACAATTGGCTCCTGGCAGCCCCTTCCAGGAGGACCTTCTGCATTCCCTTTCCTCACACTGCAGGTCTTTTCTAGCCTGGGTATAACCATCAACCAGGCCAAGTCCCTGGTCCCTTGCCACGCCTTCAGTTTATAGGGCGATTCTCGACACGACCTTAGGCAAAGCCTTTTGCCTCTGGACAGGGTTGAGATCCTTCAGATCAAGCTCGTCTACTGTCCGGTCACAGGCGGGTCAGCACCAGGTCAGTCCTCCGCCTCCTCGGGCTTATGGCGGCTGCCATTCCGACAGTTCCATTTGCTCGGCTCCATACGAGGATCTCTCATTGGGCGCTTCAATGCAGTGGGACCAAACTCTGGATGATCTAGACCAAGAGGTGCTAGTGTCAGACTCCATGAGCAGGGACTTTCACTGGTAGATGGTTCAGGAGAACCTGTCTGGGAGTTCCATTCTGCATTCCTCCTCCTTCCAGACATTGACAACGGATCGTCAGGGGAGGCGGGGGTGCCCATCTAGGGTCTCACAGGACTCTGTGCAACTTGTCCCCTTTTGAGCAGAAGCTGCACATAAGCGTGCTCAAATTGAGCAGTCTTATATGCCCTACAGGCACTTTTTCCCGGTCATCTTCTCATTCAGTTAGACAACATGAGTATAGTCTGGTACCTCAACAAACAGGGAGGAACACGCTCCTATCCCCTGTGCCGGAGGCGATGAGAGTCTGGTATTGGGCAGCCCAGCACAACCTTCACCTGACTGCTGTTCTCATTCCAGGAGTGGAAAACGCCCTGGCAGACTGTCGATCCTCAGCCAGGGGTTCACAAATGGGAGCTAGACCAGCAGGTAGTAAACAACATTTTTGGCAGTGGGGACACCTCGAGGTTAGACCTCTTTGCCTCCCCAGAATGCAAAACCTCCAGCCTTTTGCTCACTCGCTCCAGGGCGAGACATTTTCTGGTGGGACGCTCGCCTCTGTTGGAGGGACAGATTAGTTTATGCCTTCCCTTCCATTCCTTTGATTCTGAGAGTCCAGAACAAACTCAGATCAGAAAGGGCTCGGATGATTCTCATCACCCCCTTCTGGCCCAGGCAAGTTTGCTTCTCTCTTCTGCAACAGTTTTCGAGGAACCTCCTCTTCCTCTGTCACAGCACTTGCTGACCCAGGATCGAGGGGCCCTGGTTCACCAAGGCCTAAATCCCTTCATCTTCATCGCGTGGCTCCTGCAGTGTATAGCTAAAGCCAGCTTAGTCTCTCCTTTAGTAGCGGACATTTTCGTGGAGGCGAGGAAGCCTTCCACCAGGTCCACCTCACGCTATGAAGTGAAAAGGTTTTCCATTTGGGCATACTCTAAAGACTTGGAGACTTTTCGTGCCCAATCACCAAAGTCCTGGATTACATGCGTCACCTCTTCGACCTGGGCCTCAGCCATTCCTCTTTAAAGGTCCATATGGCAGCTATTTCGCCTACCACATTCCCTTTGGAGACAGGACCTTTGCTCAGTTGAAAGTCTCTAAGACTTTTCTCAAAGGGTTCTCCGCCTGAGAGCCCCCATCTGCAATCCTACCCTCCATGGGATTTGAATTTTCTCCTGGAGAAGCTTACACTGCCTCCCTTGAACCTGCAGCGGAAATGGATTTAAATTTCCTTTCATGGAAGACACTCTTTCTAATGGCCATCACCTCTGCTTGGCATATTTCTGTGCTCAAGCTTTGATGTGCAAAATCGGTATTGATTTTCCACAAGGAGCGGGTGGCCTTGCGCACCAACCTAAGTTTCTCCCTAAGGTGGTAGCTGAATCTGTGCTGAATCAATCCACTGAGTTACCGGCTTATTTCTAACACTCCAATCAAGGAATACCTCATACATACTCTGGATGTTCACAGGATCCTGAGATACTACACCAATCAGACTAAGGATTTCAGGAAAACTGATCAGCTTTTGTGTCTTTCACTCACAGAGGGAAGGCAGTGCTGTTCAAGCAATGCCTTTCCAAATGGTTAGCAATTGCATCACTTTCTGTTACGACAAGTAAAGAAGACCCTTCTGGGTCAGGTCAGAATCCTCCACCAGGGGAGTAGTTGCTTCTACTTGTTTTCAGGAATGTGTCCACGGCAGACATCTGTAGCGCCGCAACCTGGACTTCGGTCCATACCTTCATGAAACACTATAGTTTGGACATTGCCTCTTGCAGTAGAGCAGACTTCAGGTTGGCTGTTCTGCAGGGCCTTCTTTCTTGAGACCTGATCAGCCTGAGGTTATATTGTGGATGACATTCCTCCTCCTGGTTTTCTTGTTCCAGACTGATTGGGATTCAGTCCTGTCTGTGAATACCTACTGCAAGAGCCCTCAGTAAGACAGTACAGTTACGTAAGAACTTACCGTAACAGTAGATCTTCGAGAGAGGCTCTTGCTAATAGTCTCCTGCCCTCTGTCCCCTAAGTCTCTTTTCTTCCTTTCCATGGGGGCACATCCTCTTCTCTCGTCTTCCTCTTTCGACATTTGGCGGAAAGAACTGGAAGGTGGGTGTGGGGACCGCCTTTATACTGACGTCATTTGATGCGGTCACCTGGCGTGGAGGCGGTCCTGACACCTGGTGACTTGGTCCTATCTGTGAATACCTACTGCAAGAGCCTCTTTGAAGATCTACTGTTCTGATAAGTTCTTATGTAACTGTACTTTATTTTAAGTTAGTGTAACCGATAACCTCGGTTACTGAACTGATACCCTCAGTTCTTTTCTTCAGGTTCCTGGTTCCGATTGGTTCTTCGATCGGTTTCTGATCGACACGACCGACAAAAACAGCTGTTAAATTTAAAATTTAATAATTTTTCTGTCGGTTCTTTAGCGATTACTGTTTTCTAACACTGTGTCAGAAAAACCTAGGAAAGAACTGGAGAACCGGTTTGAAAATTGTACAGAGTGTGGTGAGGTGTTTGCTAAGGCAGATAAACACTTTGGCCCAGATATTCAAAAGGGTTGCGTATGGGCGCAACAGTGTTGCGCCATTTACAACCCACTGATCGTCCGGTAGCGATATTCAAAAGGAAAAATGTGCGCTACAAATCCGATGTGCGGGTGCATCAGTAATGTATGCAGGCACAGGTGGGGGTGTGTCCATGCATAACCTGCACAGCCCGATATTCAGCCCGGGATGTGCAGAGTCATGCATGCACAACCCCTACCTGCACAAAGCTAAGCCAAAAAAAAGGAACAAGTGATGGCCACCCACAGGTGAGCTGCGCAGTGCAGGGGCGCAACATGGTGGCTGCCACCTGTGGTGGCCACCGAGTTCCTGCAGCACCTGGCGGCACCCCCATGACCCGCTCATTGGGCATCCATGTAGCTAAAATCCCCCTCCTATATCCCTGGTGGTCCAGTGGACGCTGTGTGTGCCCAATGCGGGCATTTGTCACCACAAGAATAACCCCCTTCCAGCATCCTGGTGGTCAGTGGACCGCTATGTGCTTGTCGTGGGCATTTGTCTACAAGAATAACCCCCTTCAACATCCCTGGTGGTCGGTGGACCACTATGTTAGCTGATGTGAGGCATCGGTATTATAACCCCTCCCGTCCAATATCCCTGGTGGTCCAGTGGACCGATCAGCGGGCATCTGTAAATCATGAAATATTCCTATTACCCTGGTGGTCTAATGTACCCCACCAGCCCACTGAGCCCCACGCCCGCTCCCCTCGGTCAGCCGGCGGGCAGCAGCACCCACCCACCTGCCGCCCGCTGACGGCAGCTCGACAAGACTGCGCCCGATGGTTCTGGCGTGAGCCAATAGGCGTGTAACTACTATGTACTACTCAGTCCAGATATGTGAAATCATTCTAATTCATTCACATCTGGACTGGGTAATCCATTGATAAAGCTGCATGTCGGTAACTGGCTCTGCAGAACCATCGGGCGTGCAGCCCTACCGAGCTGTCAGGCGGTGGGGCGGCAGGCGGTGGGTGCTGCTGCCTGCCGCTGACCGGGGGCGGGGTGGGGCTCAGTGGGCGGTGGAAGGGGTACACTAGACCACCAGGGTAATAGGAATATTTCATGATTTACAGATGCCTGTGATCGGGCAGCGATCGTCCACTGGACCACCAGGGATATTGGACGTGGGGGGTGATAATACCGATGCCAGCGATTGGGCAGAGTGTGTCACTGGACCACCAGGGATATGGATGAGGGGGTATTCTTTTAGACAGATGCCTGCAATCAGGCACATAGCGGTCCACTGGACCACCAGGGATGTCAGGCGGGATTCTTCTTGTAGACAAATGTCATGATCGGGCTGCAGGGGCGTTGGTCCCCGACAGCTGCTGCCTGGCAGAGCGCCAAGTGCAGGTAAATCGGGATCGGCACACCTGCATGCTAATGGCATGAAAATGGGGCCATAATGACATGCAATGGCCCCATGTGCCTTGCATAAATTATGGCCCAATTTGCATGTCCCCTTTTGAATCTCATGGGTGCTGTGCATGGCGCAATGGCACTGCGCTAAGCGCATCTCCATGCTCCACTCTGGCCACTTGTGCTGGTGCAGTGCCACTGTGCCATGCACAGTGGGGGTGGCAGTGCGATATTCAAAGCTGCTGCTTCGCCTAGCGCAGCTCTGTTGTATCGTCCAGGCCACACCTGCGCAGCAAAGTTGAGCTGCGCAGGCTTGCGCCATAGCCTGGCGCAGTTTGAATATCCGGGCCTCTGTGTTTTCTGCCTTGGTTTTGATCACCTCAAAAACTGTGAAATTTGTAAATCTTTCCTGAGAAGGCATGAAAAACGTCTGGAAAGATTAAACAACAGATTTAAGGGTCCCTCTGGCTCTGACCAGCGAAACCCTCAGGATCTGTGGGTGAAACCACAGTTTCAGCTCCTGTTACCCGATAGGGTAAGAAAAGGAATGAACCAGCTAGCTCTCTGGTTCCTAGCAAAAGCTGAAGAAAACTAAGCACACTGGACCCTCTACTGAAAAGGGACTTCTGAGGTGCCTGCAGCTGTGCCTTCTGCTATGGAGATTGCACAAGCTATTAAAATTATGCCAACTTTACAGGGTCTGCTGCCTGTGGTTCCACAGTCCCCAGTCCAGACTACTGTACCCACCAGTCCACTCTCTCTCCCTGAGCAGCGTGGAGAGGATGAGGAGGAGAAACATAGAAACATAGAATTTGACGGAGGTAAGGACCGCTTGGCCCACCCAGTCTGCTCATTTCCTACCTGATGGATAAGCTGCAGATCCTAGTTAACCAGCAGCCTACCTCTTCCTACCCCACCCCTAGAATTGCCTTATGACTGTCCCATGCATGCATGAATTCCACCACTGTTTTGACTCCACAACCTCCTCTGGAAGGCTGTTCCATACATCCACAACCCTCTCTGTGAAAAATACTTCCTTAAATTACCTCTGAGCCCCCTTCTATCTTCAAATTGTGCCCCTTGTTCTTGCACACCTCTTTTTTGAAAGATGCTACCCTCTTGGACTTTGTTGATTCCTTGAGGTACTTGAAAGTTTCTATCATGTCCCCTCTCCTCCCTCCTTTCCTCGAGGCTGTACATAATAAGCTCCTTAAGTCTCTCTTCATATGTCTTCCGGTGCAGACCCTGCACCATTTTAGTTGCCCTCCTCTGGACAGCTTCCATCCTGTCTATGTCTTTGTGGAGATTGGGTCTCCAGAACTGCACGAGTACTCCAGATGTGGTCTCACCCAGCTGTCTGTACAGAGGATAATAACTTCTTGTTTTCTACTGGTGATGCCTCTTCCTATGCATCCCAGTATCCCCCCAACCCTCCTTGCTGCCCTCTCACATTGCTTGCCCACCTTTAGGTCATCTGATATGACTACCCCCAGGTCCCTTTCCATTTTTGTTGTTGTTAGTATCTCACCCCCATTGTGTACTCTTCCCTGGTTTTTGTTTCCCAGGTGCATTACCTTGCACCTCTTAGCATTGAATCTAAGCTGCCATACATTTGACCATTCCTCTAACCTTACCAAGTCCTTCTCATCCTTTCCACCCCACCTTGTGCATCAACTCTGTTGCAGATCTTTGTGTCATCTGCAAAGAGAAATACTTTCCTTCCAGTCCTCTGCAATGTCGCTGTAAAGACATTGAAGAGAACCGTCCTAATACTGAACCTCTGATGGGTACCCACTGCTAACCCCCTTTTTTCAGAGTGGACTCCATTTACTATTACTCTCTGTGTCCTATTCTCCAGCCAATTCTTTACCCAGGCTGTCATCTTGGGACCCACTCCCAGGCTGGCTAACTTGTATATTAATCTTTTGTGTGGGACTGTGTCAAATGCCTTGCTAAAGTCTAGGTAGGCCATGTCCACAGCCCCTCCCTGATCAACTACTTTGGTCACCCAGTCAAAGAAACTATCAGATTTGTCTGGCATGACCTTCCCGCTGTGAATCCATGCTGCCTAGGGTCCTGTGCCCCTCTGGCCTCTAGATACGCAACAATTCTTTCCTTCAGAAGTGATTCCATCATTTTCCTACCACTGAGGTTAAACCTAACAGGTCTGTAGTTTCCTGCTTCTGCCTTGCTCCCACTTTTGTGAAGGGAATCACATCTGCCCTCCTCCAGTCCTCAGGTACCACCCCATCCTCCCATGATTTGTTAAAGAGGGTAGTCAGTGGTGTCACTAGTTCTATCCTTAGTTCTTTTAGAATTCTGGGATGAATCCCATCAGGCCCCATTGCTTTGTCCACCTTCAGATTTAAAAGCTCTTTCAGAACTCTTTCTTCTGTAAATGGGCTGGTATCAACTTCTGTATTCAGAGTGTTTATACTGTTTGTTTTAAGTACCTCCCCTCTTCCTTTGTAAATACTGAGCAAAAATATTTGTTTAGTATCTCTGCCTTTCACAGTCACCTCTGCCCACCCTCCTCCCTTTATTAAGCCTCACTTTCCTCCCTTGGTCTTCCTTTGCTCCCGGATGTACCTATAAAAGGTTTTATCCCCTCTTAACTGAGTTGGCTGTCTTTTCCTTGGTTTGGGCCTTTGCTGTTCTGACTGCCTTTCCAGCTTCCTTTTGCTTTAACTGATACAGTTCTCTGTCCTGTTCCTTCTGTGATTCCTTGTACTTCCTGAATGCTTTCTTTTTCTCTTGAACCTTCACTGCCACTTCCTTTGAGAACCATAGTGGTTTCTTACCTCGTTTCATTTTGTTTATTTGCTTTACACAAAGGCTTGTTACCTCTGTGATGGCAGTTTTATTATTCTCCATTGTTCTTCCACCTCCTTCCTGCCCATTTGCCAATGCATTCCTTAGGACTCACCAATTTTGGCAAAGTCAGCCCTCCTAAAATCCAGTACCTTTGTCTTTGTATGGCTTGGACTCTATTGCAGTGTTTATTGTGAACCATACTGTTCATGGTCGCTAGTTCCCAGGTGGCTACCCACTTCTACATCTGTGATCCTCGCTTCATTTCCATTTGAGAGAACCAGGTCTAAGATTGCTCCTCTGAGTGGGCTCCAATACTAGTTGTCTAAGGCATGCCCCTGTAGGGAATCTAGAATAACCCCACTCTTAGAAGTGGCTGCTGCAACTGCACTCCAGTTAACATCTGGCATATTCAGATCACCCATCAGCAATATCTCCCTTTACCTGCCATTCTAAGTATACTTTCTATCATTTCCTTGTCCATTTCCTCCCCTGAGAGGGGTCTGTATACAACCCCTGTGCGGATTGTGGTGCCATTGCCTGCCTCCAAATTGGGAAAAGAAGGTGAGCTTATAGAGCCTGCTGCCTTCCCTGAGCAGGAGTTTGGCCCTCCTCCCAGGACTATAGAAGATTCTTCTCTCATTTGCCTTTGTCAGGAAAATTGCTGATGCCTTGGACATTCTACCTCTGAAGCTGTAGAGGATGAGGAGGAGGTTGAGTATCTGGAGATGATGGGGTTAACTCCTACTAAGTTGTTACTCCTATAAATAAATTCTTTAAAAGAGATGCTTAAACTCCTCCAGGCTCCTGGGTCTGTCATTCCTTTAGACAAAGGTTGGATAAAAAGTATCAGCTTGACGACAGGACGGGCTTAATTTTGTTTCACACCCTTACCACCAGGGTGGTACAAGCTGCAGCTTGTGACAAGACAAAGTCCCTCTGGCTTCCCACCCTCCAGAGAAGGACTCCGTAGAAATTGACAGTATGGCCAAGAAAGGTTACTTGTCAGTCTCTCTGGCCATCGGGCAGGCAAACTATCAAGCCTATGCAGCCCAGTACCAGAAGGCTCTCTGGCAGTCTGTTCTGGCCATGGCTGAGAAAGCACTTCTCTTTCTGCAGACCTAGCTGAAACACCTAGGTTTGGTTTGGAGGCTGCCAAATACCAATTTCAAGCGGAAGCAGACACCGATGAGACTGCTGCTAGGTGGATGGCTTACCATTGCACAGAGAAGGTTTGCCTGGTTAAGAGCCACAAACCTTACACAGGATACCCAGAATAAAGCTCCGGATTTTCCTATGGAGGGTACCTCTTTGTTTGGCAGCCATACAGAGGCCTGTATGAAGAAGGTGGAAGAATATAAGGCCACCTTCTGAAGTAACTTCGGTGAAAGAGAAGTCCTACACCTCTTCTAGACCCTTTAGTAGGGGAGCAGGGGCAGACAGTTTCATACCAGGCCTTTTTATTGGGCCATGGTAGTCCCTCAGGCACCCCAGTATCTGTAGCAGGGTTACTTTGGGGTAGGGGCAGGAGGGTGCCAGGTGTGGTAACCAACCTCAGTCCCAGTCAAGCAGGATTCCTGACTTCCTAGATCAGGCTGCCTCTCTTCTCTCCCAGTAGGTGGCAGACTGATCTTTTACTTCCAGAATTGAAAACATCACCACAGACACGTGGGTTCTGGAAATAGTGGGTCAAGGACTGTCCCTAAGTTTAAAGTCCTTTCCTTCCAAAAAACAGTGTTTCAAGACAGCATCTCACAGAGAGAAAGCTGCTGGAAAAAGAGGTCAGGCACTTACTGTCACTAAAGGCAGTGGAACTAGTGCCTCTAAAGCAAAAGGAAAGGGTTATATTCAAGATATTTCCTTACACCAGAAAAAACAGAGAGTTGCGGTCAATGTTGGTGGACCTAGGATCCTCAACAGGTTCCTGACAAAACCAAAATTCAAAATGGTAACATTATCTCTGATTCTGCCAGCACTCCAAAAGGCAGATTGGCTGGCATCATTGGCCCTAAAAGATGCTTATTTCCACATCCTCATAAGGGAGTCCCACAGAAAGTATCTCAGGTTCAGACTCCCTTCAGGTCGTTATCAGTTTTCAGCTCTACCTTTTGGTCTTACTGCAGCCCCAAGGGTGTTCACAAAGTGTCTGGCTGTGTGGCACACTTGCGAAGACAAGGTGTCTCAGTATTCCTTATCTAGACGACTGGCTGTTGGTGGGAAAGTCACCACAGCAGTTAACAAGAGCATCTTCAACTCACTCAGCAACTGCTGGAGTCTCTGGGATTTCTTTTAGACCTAAAGAAATCAGTTCTCTTTCCTTCACAAATTCTGCAGTTCATAGGAGGAGAATTGAATACCAAAGTGGGCAAAGCATTTTTACCCAAGGACGGGTAAAAGCATTCTGCCGCTGGCAGGTTCTTTCAGACTAAATGTTCTGAGACCTGCAAGGCAATTCCTTCCACTCCTGGGGCACATGGCAGCTGCCACAGGCACTGTCCTGGACTCCAGGCTTTAGATGAGGGACATCCAGTTTCACTTAAGAGCTCATTGGTGCCAAAGAAAGGATTCTCTCTCAAAACTTCGTCCGTAACAAAACCTTCATCCATGCCTCCAGTGGTGGAAGGAGGAAGCCAGCCTCAGAGAGGGGAGCTTCCATCAGTGATTCTCACAACAGATGCATCACTATTAGGATGGGGGCTCATCTGGCAGAGCACACTACCCATGGCACTTGGTCAAGTGCACAGACTCTTCTACATATTAACCTATTAGAGCTCAGGGCAGTGTTTCTGGCAATGCAAGCTTTTGCACCACTGATGCAGGGAAAGGTAGTGCAAGTCAGAACAGAGAACACTACCACCATGTATTACATAAACAAGCAAGGGAACAAGGTCAAATATTCTCTGCACAGAAGCAATGCGAATCTGGACCTTGGCGTACACTGTGGGATCCTCTCTGTAGGCTATTCACCTGCCAGGCAAAGACAATGTCCTGGAAGATATTCTAAGCCAAATCAGTCAGGTCAATCACGAGTGGTGAACAAGCAGGTGGTGCAGACTCTATTCAGGAGGTGGGGTACCCCAGAGATGGATCTTTCTGCCTTGCATCAAAGTCACCACCTACCACAGTACTGTTGCAGGTCTCCAGCAGTGGGATGAGTTCCCCTGGATGCTGTCACCCTGGATTGGTCAGGGAAGTTCCTGTATGCATTTCCTCCATTCCTCCTGGTGTACAGGGTCCTACCGGAAACCAGGCTTCAACCAGCCACAATGATTTTGATGGCCCCAGACTGGGTCAGACAGCCATGGTATCCCTACTGTTATCCATGTCAGTGGACAAACCAATACACCTTCCCAGGAAGCACAGTCTTGTGACCTCCAGTCGGGGAGGTTCCTATACCGAACCTTAAGTCTCTCAGGCTCAAGCTTGGCTCTTGAGGACTGAGAATATGCAGATTTGCACCTCTCTGAAGGGGTCATGGATGTGTTAAGGGGTATAGGAAACCTTCCACTAAAACCTGTGCTGCAAAGTGGAAAAGGTTTTCTGTCTGGTGTTCCAGCAGAAGTATATTACCAGAACAGGCAGGAGTGCCACTTGTGTTGGACTGTTTGGTTTATCTGCATTCTCTGGGCTTGCAGACTTCTACATTAAAGATCCATTTGGCCTCAGTTTCTGCCTATGCCTCAGCAGTCAAGCCTGTTTCTCTGGCATCGAATCCCAGAGGACCTGTCTCATATGTACTCACCGATCAGGGAACCAGTCCCAGCATGGGATCTTAACATTTGTATTGCTCATCTTATGGGTCCTCCTTTGAGCCCATGTTTTCAGCACCTTTGAAGTATGTCACATGGAAAACAGTGTTTCTAGTTGCCATTACTTCAGCTAGAAGGATCAGTGAACTTCAGGCCTTATGCACTGAAAAGACTACATATCTTTCCACAGGGATAAGATAGTCCTCCAGACTAATAGGAAATTCCTTCCCAAGGTGGTCTCAGATTTTCACTGAACCAGTCCATCACTCTGCCAATGTTTTTCATTGGGCATTCTTCTAGTGAACGTTGGCTGCATAGCCTGGATGTCAAGAGAGCTTTGAGCTGCTACATGACAGCCACCAAGTCCCATAGCTCTTCCTCACTTCTGGAGCTGGAAGGACACTACTTTCTTCAACTGAGCTGTGTGAGAAATTCTATATTGCAGTTGATATCTGCAACAAACGTGCACTTTGCTTAATTCTGTGGGAGGTGAAACAAACTACCCTTGGTAATTGCTTTTTATTCACATATTTATTTAGTGTTTAACCAAGAAGGGCTTGCAAACTCTGTTTATCTTGTTAGTAACTTCAGAAAGATTTAAATACTGCATTTGGGTAGGTCCTTGGAGGTAGCTAGATTGTTTACTAGGATTTGCTGACAGTTAAACTATTTTTAAATGAATTAAAGGTGGCTGAGGAGTTGAAAAAGAAACTTGCAAACTCAGCTTATCTTGGAAGTAACCTCATAAGTGTTTGAATACTGCTTTCTGGTTGTCCCTTGGGGGTAGCTGGATTGACTACTAGGATTTTGGGACAGAAACTATTTTTAAATAATTTACTGGTGCGTAGGAGTTTGTGATAGTTAAACTCTTTTTAACAAAGTTACTGGGGTTAAGGAGTGGTCACAGAATAATCTGCAGTGTGAATTGAAACACAGACAGCCTTAGGGGCAGGACATTGTTTTCAGACCAAACAGGTTGTATTGGAACAGGAAGGGCTACATCATAACCATTGGCAACAAATTGCCCTGGGTGGAGATATCCAGACTAGATCAGATTACTATAAATTACTGAAGCCTGCAGTTTTCAAAGACACAAAGCACATTTTCTGGAGCTGGAAGGACACTACTTTCTTCAACTGAGCTGTGTGAAGTTCTATATTGCACTTGATATCTGCAACAAACGGCACTTTGCCTAATTCTGTGGAGGTGAAACAAACTACCCTTGGTAATTGCTTTTTATTCACATATTTATTTAGTGTTTAACCAAGAAGGGGCTTGCAAACTCTGTTTATCTTGTTAGTAATTTAAGAAAGATTTAAATACTGCATTTGGGTAGGTCCTTGAGGTAGCTAGATTGTCTACTAGGATTTGCTGACAGTTAAACTATTTTTAAATGAATTAAAGGTGGCTGAGGAGTTGAAAAGAAACTTGCAAACTCAGCTTATCTTGGAAGTAACCTCATAAGTGTTTGAATACTGCATTTTGGTTGTCCCTTGGGGGTAGCTGGATTGACTACTAGGATTTTGGGACAGAAACTATTTTAAATAATTTACTGGTGCGTAGGAGTTTGTGATAGTTAAACTCTTTTAACAGATTACTGGGGTTAAGGAGTGGTCACAGAATAACCTGCAGTGTGAAACAGGAAAGACAGTCTTTCAAGCAACAGAGGTGGTGGATCTAGGTTTCGATTGTTTGTTACAATTCTTAAGATTTTCAGTGCAGGAAGACTTTAAAGCACAGCTGACTTATTTTGGGGCTGACAGCTCTCAGAGCACAAACCACCAGGCCTGTTTTGGGGCTGGGAGGTTTACCTGTGTCTGACTTGGATGTGTGGATTTTCTCTGTCTGATTAGCAGGGTATTTCTCTATCAAATTGTTGTAGGGCATCTTGCTGACAGGAAGGCACTCATTGCAGCAGTGGGTCAGAGCTTTTAGCTGATAGTTTTGTGAGGGCACAGTTTAGGCCCAACCCCTTCCCACCTCTCACCCCACCCCTGGAAATAGTTCCTTTATACCTGGGGTTCTGACATCATTTCCTCAAGAATGCAAGGTGCATGTCACTGTCATATCCTCTCTAGCACACTGCACTGACAATATAAGCATACACATTGTATAATATAAATATATATCTATTTCTATATTACAAACCAATCACACACACACACAAAAAAAATGTGGGGGAGTAGTGCAATGTAATGGCTGTGGGGCAGCAGTCTTCCGGGAGTCTTTCTGGAGGCTGAGATGCTGCCTTGTTGCAGACAACTCTCTGCCCTGAGGGAGGAAGTTGCCTGTCTTCAGGCCACACTGGACAATAATCGAGGACCTTCCCCAGGCCACACTGGACAGTAGGAAGGGACCCCCCTATCCAGAGAGCACCAGAGCCACCACCACTTCCCTCAGAGGTTGCAAAGAAAGCACAGCAGTTGGACCACAGTGGGCTCAGGGAGGGTGAGGATGGTGGAACAGAGGCACACCCAGTCAGTTGTTCCACACCACAATCCATACACCATTCTGGGGAGCATAGCTCCCCTACGGATACACCCGCAGAAGAGACTAAGGAGGTGCAGACAACTGTCACAAGGGAGGCCCTCTGGAAGGAGGCAGAGGGCACCACAGGGAAGAAAGCAGCTCCTGGTGGGAACTCAATTATGGGGGATAGAACTGGGGAAGCAGGGAAAACTGAAGTAAGGTGCCTGCCTGGTGCCATGGCTTGAGGGACAGGAAGCGCATCCTTAGGGATCACGAGAACAGTTGCACGGAGTCTGAGCTGGGCGTCATTGTCCACCTTGGGACAAATGACTTAGCTCATCATGAGATTAGAGCAGTGCAGAAGGACTTTTAGAGTTGGGGAGGGGCTTAAGACAAGTAGCACACACAGTATCCTTCTCAGAGGTACTGTCTGTCAGTGTGCATGGGTGAGGCGAGGTACTTTCACATGCAGTTTAACAAATGGTTGAAAAATGGTGTGGAGCACAGGGTTTGGCTTCATTGGGGACTGGGGTTCCACCTGGAGGACTCCAGCCTATACTGGCATGATGGTCTGCATCTGTCCAGGAAGGGAACAAGTCTTTTGGGCAATCGGTTTAAATGCTTCATTGGCAAACCTTTAAACTAGTCAAGGGGAGGCACTGATAAGCAGCAGGAAAATCCCAGCCTCCCCTACAAAACAGGGTACTAAATGAGAAAAAGACCAAGGTAGAAATGTCAGTGGGGATGCAGCTACAGAAGGTAAAGCCATCAAAAATGGAGAGCAATGAGTACCAATGCCCGCAGTCTGGGTAACAAGCTTCCTGAATTAGTGGCCTTGATGGAGGAGGAAGATCTGGATATCGTGGCAGTCACAGAAACGTGGTACACACAGAACCATGACTGGGACATAAACATACCAGGATACACTATCTATAGGAGGGACAGGGAGGGTAAAAGGGAGGAGGAGTAGCTCTCTACATAAGAGAAGAAATCAAAGCAACAGAACAAAAGGGTAAACAGGGAGGAGAAGAAGCACTGTGGGTCAATTTGGAGGCAAGCAATGGCACCACAATCCGCACAGGGTTGATATAGACCCCCTCAGGGGAGGAAATGGACAAGGAAATGATAATGTATACTTAGAATGGCAGATAAAGGGAGATATTGCTGATGGGTGATCTGAATTTGCCAGATGTTAATTGGAGTGCAGTTGCAGCAGCCACTTCTAAGAATGGGGTTATTCTAGATGCCCTACAGGGGCATGCCTTAGACAACTAGTATTGGAGCCCACTCGAGAGAGAGCAATCTTAGACCTGGTTCTCTCAAATGGAGATGAAGAGGATCACAGATGTAGAAGTGGGTAGCCATCTGGGAACTAGCGACCATCGAACAGTATGGTTCACAATAAACACAGCAATAGAGTCAAGCCATACAAAGACAAAGGTACTGGATTTTAGGAGGGCTGACTTTGCCAAAATGGGTGAGTGCCTAAGAATGCATTAGCAAATGGGCAGGAAGGAGGGTGGAAGAACAATGGGAATAATAAAACTGCCATCACAGAGGTAACAAGCCTTTGTGTAAAGCAAATAAATAAAATGAAACAAGGTAAGAAACCACTATGGTTCTCAAAGGAAGTGGCAGTGAAGGTTCAAGAGAAAAGAAAGCATTCAGGAAGTACAAGGAATCACAGAAGGAACAGGACAGAGAACTGTATTAGTTAAAGCAAAAGGAAGCTGGAAAGGCAGTCAGAACAGCAAAGGCCCAAACCGAGGAAAAGATAGCCAAATCAGTTAAGAAGGGGATAAAACCTTTTATAGGTACATCAGGAGCGAAGGAAGACCAAGGGAGGGATAGTGAGGCTTAATAAAGGGAGGGAGGAGGGTGGGCAGAGGGTGACTGTGAAAAGGCAGAGATACTAAACAAATATATTTTGCTCAGTATTTACAAAGGAAGAGGGAGGTACCTAAAACAAACAGTATAAACACTCTGGATACAGAAGTTGATACCAGCCCATTTACAGAAGAAAGGGTTCTGAAAAAGCTCTTAAAACTGAAGGTGGACAAAGCAATGGGGCCTGATGGGATTCATCCCAGAATTCTAAAAGAACTAAGGGTAGAACTAGTGACACCACTGACTACCCTCTTTAACAAATCATGGGAGGATGGGGTGGTACTTGAGGACTGGAGGAGGGCAGATGTGATTCCCTTCACAAATGTGGGAGCAAGGCAGAAGCAGGAAACTACAGACCTGTTAGTTTAACCTCAGTGGTAGGAAAATGATGGAATCACTTCTGAAGGAAAGAATTGTTGAGTATCTAGAGGCCAGAGGGACACAGGACCCAAGGCAGTATGGATTCTGACAGGGATGGTCATGCCAGACAAATCTGATAGATTTCTTTGACTGGGTGACCAAAGTAGTAGATCAGGGAGGGCTGTGGACATGGCCTACCTAGACTTTAGCAAGGCATTTGACACAGTCCCACACAAAGATTAATATACAAGTTAGCCAGCCTGGGAGTGGGTCCCAAGATGACAGCCTGGGTAAAGAATTGGCTGGAGAATAGGACACAGAGAGTAATAGTAAATGGAGTCCACTCTGAAAAAAGGGGGTTAGTAGTGGGGTACCGCAGGGTTCAGTATTAGGACCGGTCCTCTTCAGTGTCTTTATAAGTGACATTGCAGAGGGACTGGAAGGAAAAGTATGTCTCTTTGCAGATGACACAAAGATCTGCAACAGAGTTGATGCACAAGGTGGGGTGGAAAGGATGAGAAGGGACTTGGCAAGGTTAGAGGAATGGTCAAATGTATGGCAGCTTAGATTCAGTGCTAAGAAGTGCAAGGTAATGCACCTGGGAAACAAAACCCATGGGAAGAGTACACAATGGGGGTGAGATACTAACAACAACAAAAATGGAAAGGGATCTGGGGTAGTCATATCAGATGACCTAAAGGTGGGCAACAAGGAGGGCTGGGATACTGGGATGCATAGGGAGAGGCATCACCAGTAGAAAACAAGAAGTTATTATCCTCTGTACAGACAGCTGGTGAAACCACATCTGGAGTACTGCGTGCAGTTCTGGAGACCCAATCTCCGAAAGACATAGGATGGAAGCTGTCCAGAGGAGGGCAACTAAAATGGTGCAGGGTCTGCACGGAAGACATATGAAGAGACTTAAGGAGCTTAATATGTATAGCCTCGAGGAAAGGAGGAGAGGGGGACATGATAGAAACTTTCAAGTACCTCAAGGGAATCAAAAGTCAAGAGGGTAGCATCTTTCAAAAAGAGGTGTGCAAGAACAAGGGGCACAATTTGAAGATAGAAGGGGGCGGCTCAGAGGTAATTTAAGGAAGTATTTTTCACAGAGAGGTTGTGGATGCATGGAGCGGCCTTCGGAGGAGGTTGTGGAGTCAAAAACAGTGGTGGAATTCAAGCATCGTGGGGCAGTCATAAGGCAATTCTAGGGGTGGGGGTAGGAAGAATTAGGCTGCTGGTTAACTAGGATCTGCAACTTATCCATCAGGTAGGAAATGGGCAGACTGGGTGGGCCAGCGGTCCTTATCTGCCGTCAAATTCTATGTTTCTATGGGGATGTGGGGAAAGGAAATCCGGCATCTAAGAGGTCCATTTCTTGCTGGATTGTTAAGTGTGTTCAGTTTTGTTACTTAAAGGTTGCCAAAGAAGCCCCAGCAGAGCTCAGGGCCCATTCCACAAGGGGTACAGCTGCCACTTTGGCAGCTGCCAGGATGTTCCCTTGATGGATATCTGTAAAGCAGCTACCTGGCGTACTGTGCATACATTTGTCAGCGTTACAGCTTGGATATGCAGGCTAGGGCTGATGCCAGGTTTGGTACAGCTGTCTGCAGAGCCCATTTCCAAAATAGGTTCTTCCCACCTCCAAAGGGTACTGCTGCTTGGTTTGCAGAAGAGTTAGGAATATTGGAGTATTCCTGGGGTGAGAAGAAAAAGTTACTTACCACAGTAATCTTGTTTCTCCCAGGGATACTCCAATATTCATAACTCTCCACCATGCCTCCCTAATAAGAACCAGTGGCCTCTGTGTTCCATACTATACATTGGTTATGTATGCTACATTCTGTTTTGTGTTAGAACTTTGTTCTTTGGTTTCTTCTCCTCTTCAGGTGATTCTGACATAGGGGATTGTGTATTGCCTAAAATATATATAATTATATTAATATGAGTGTTCCTCCAGTTGGAGGTTGGGTGTGAATTTAAAATGTTTTTAATTCTTTAAGATATTGAAACATTGGGCCCTGTCCTTCCAGGCGCCCAAAATCTGAAGGGTTAGAATGTAGGCAGTTGATAGGTGGCAGCATTTGAAAAGTGGCTCATGCTAATGAATCCATTTGCATAACGTTCCATCTCGGGCAGATCTGCCTTAATGGCTTACTGCAGAAGAGTTATGAATATTGAAGTATCCCCTGGGAGAAACAAGATGACTATGGTAAGTAACTTTTTCTTCAGCACCAGTGGCATATTTCACCATTTTAAGCCGCCCATATAGTATCCGCCCTCAAATAGTAGCCATGTAATTTTGAAAACTGTCAATAAAAGCCGCCCGATTAGTAGCCTACAATTGTAACTACTGAAATGTGTCGCTTCATTGCTAAGAAGAGTCACTTGTGATCAGATGAGGTACTCCTTAGGTTCCCCTTGTCGTTCCCCACAATCGGTAAGGTAAGCATACAGCAAGACTGAATCGGGTTGCTACCATGTGGTCTCAGCGTCCTTGGATTCGCTTGTAACCACGCGGTAACGCGCCTCTATAACTGCAACCAAGCAAAAAGAGCCAAAGAATTAAGACAGCTCTCTCTGGGCATTAATTTTATTTTTATTTTCTTTTGTTTTGCAAGTAAAACTTTGTATTGAGGCTTCAATCCATTTTGTCATCGCTGTCTGGATCAGCATCTGCCTCAGCGTCTATCTCGTCGGTTTCAGTGTCTTCAGTGCAGAAGTCGAATTCTCTGGATTCTTCGCCACAGCCAGGACCTGGAAAAAAAAAAACAAACATCTGGTTAGTACCATCTGTGTTGGGGTACAGTACATTTCATGCTCTTAAGCCTTACCGTGCAGTGTGGACAACTTCTTTGTCTTCTCGAGCATCGAATGCCATACCATCTTGCCTAGTGCAGTGGATCATTTCGACATCAGTAGATGTGATCCCACAGACCTTGAAGGACTTGATAATATTGTCCTTTGTCACAGCACCTAAACTTCTTTTACCCACTGCAGCATTTTAGCCCTGGAAGGGCTCTTGGGTTACCTCTTGTTGTCATTTCCCTTTCCTCGGTCGTAAGACACACATTGTAACATTCATGGTAACGAGTTTTGAAGGAGATTTCAAGACATGTCTGTGGGTTGCAGAAATTTAGTACACCCTCCTGGGATTGCTGCCATTATGGTGTTCTTTTTACATCAGGTGAGATGTGGCACCTAAATGTATCCCAGACCAGCATACGCTTGCTAAAAGCAATGCCCCCAAAATGCTGTCAACCCATTTTAAAGTCAGTGCCTCGTTCATCCAGCCATTGTCAGAAAGTGCAACGACTCCTGAATACCAGTCACCTCCTTTGGCATATGTTTACCTTTTAGTGCAACAAAGGAGGAGCTCTGCCATTGCTGCCAAACATACAGTAATGCGCTGTTTTTAGTGCCCAGTTGTCATTAAGGGCACTGATTTAGCGCCGATAACATCCATGGTTTTCACCAGGCATATCAGCCACACTGCAGTCTCGTCCATATTACTGATGGACTGCAATTGGATGCTGAAGTTCAATATCTGTTTCGCAAAAAGTAAACAAATTCTGTGACCTTAGGCAGGTAGTCCTTGGCAGTCTCTGACCCACTGTGGTGCGCTGTCTAATGGTAAAACAACGCACTAGGAAACGGTCAACCCATCCCCTGCTCGCCTTAAATTCAGGGTTGTTTATTAATGCAGAGGCTTTTAGGGCAATAGCTTTCCGAGTAACTCGCAGGTGCTGTTCTCTCTGCAGTGAGATCCAGGTAGAAGATTTGCTTCCTCTGAAGGATAAGAAGGCTTGCGGCCTGCACCGATAAGCCGTGGCGTTTGCAGTTCGATTCTGAACTGCCAGCCTCAGAGACCATAGCCTGCAGCTGTTCCTTATTTTTTCCGCCACTTGCGGATCTGTTTTTCGTCCAGTTTCAGTGTCTCTGCTACGGGCAATTACCCTTGCTCAGCCCTATTAACCACAGAGCTTGAAGTCCAAGTTGTAGCACTTACTTTTGGTCATTTTACCTGACAACTACTGTCCTGAAAACTGCTGACAACTGCCAGAGACATACTGACACAGCTCACTTACATTACATGTCAATTGCGGTCTCCAACTGATAAGGTACCAAAATAACAGTAATAGAAACCCATGATTGTAACATTACCGTATGCTTAGTAATAGAAGCTGCCCTTGAATAGTAACTGCCCTTAAATTAAAGCCTCGCGTTAAAATGAAGTTTCTAATTGAAGCTCGTGACTTCAAAATGGTGAAATCACGGTAGTTGAATGCATAGGTCATTTAGTACAGAGCAAAGTATGACAATGCCCACCTGCCTCGCGTAAGCTCTGGTGACGAAGGTCCCACAGTATCTGTAGTTGATGATGTCCATATTGTTGTGTGGGTAATGGACGAAAAACAAAGTTGCCATAAATCTAAGGATGGATGGTACAAACAACTTCCTGAGCCATCCTCGGACCGAGTTATCAGGAAGGTAAAGTTGAAGTACAGATGAAAATAAAAAGCACCTGTGCAAGTTGGCTGTAACAGAAATAGGGAGCATGTGTGGATTGAAATATAAATTCTGTTTAAGAAAAATAAGTTTTTGAAGAATGTTACTAGAAAGGGAGTAGAGGAGGAGTTGGGACAAAATATAAGTGTCCGTAGAAATAGTAAGAATAGAGAGATTTTTTTTTTAATATGCCCCTAGGAAGAACGTTGCTAGAAAAGGAGCAGGTTCATTTCAGATATTTATCTATGTGGGACACCGACCCATGGGGTATAAAAAGTAAGGATCAAATTGAAAAAAATGGGTCATACTGTTCAACTGAGCCCAGATTCGTAAAACAGCAGTTTAAAACTTCTGTAACAGTGAGCAGGTTGTCCCCAAGGTATTAGAAAAGGTGGGTCAGAATTAAAACTATGTGTAAATTGTCCCAATCCCATAGAAACATAGAATTTGACGGCAGATAAGGACCGCTTAGCCCACCCAGTCTGCCCATTTCCTACCTAATGGATAAGCTGCAGATCCTAGTTAACCAGCAGCCTACTTCTTTCTACCCCACCCCTAGAATTGCCTTATGGCTGTCCCATGGATGCTTGAATTCAGTCACTGTTTTTGACTCCACAACCTCCTCCGGAAGGCCATTCCATGCATCCACAACCCTCTCTCTGTGAAAAAATACTACATACATTACCTCTGAGCATGGCATGCCCCCATCTTCAGATTGTGCCCCTTGTTCTTCACACCTCTTTTTGAAAGATGCTACCCTCTTGGACTTTGTTGATTCCCTTGATGTACTTGAACGTTTCTGTCATGTCCCCCTCTCCCTCCTTTCCTCGAGGCTATACATATTACGCTCCTTTAGTGTCTCTTCATATGTCTTCCGGTGCAGACCCTGAACCATTTAGTTGCCCTCCCTGGACAGCTTCCATCTTGTCTATGTCCTTCGGAGATTGGGTCTCCAGAACTGCACACAGTACTCAGATCGGGTCTCACCAGCTGTCTGTACAGAGGGATAACAGCTTCCTGTTTTTCTACTGGTGATGCCTCTCCTATGCATCCCAGTATCCCCAGCCCTCCTTACTGCCCTCTCACATTGCTTGCCACCTTTAAGTCATCTGATATGACTACCCCCAGGTCCCTTTCCATTTTTGTTGTTGTTAGTATCTCACCCCCATTGTGTACTCTTCCCTTGGGTTTTGTTTCCTAGGTGCATTACCTTGCACTTCTTAGCATTAAATCTAAGCTGCCATACATTTGACCATTCCTCTAACCTTGCCAGTTCCTTCTCATCCTTTCCACCCCACCTTGTGCATCAACTAACATACTAACATACTATTTGCCAGCAGATTAGGCCTTATGGTCTATCAAGTCTGCTCGAACCTAGATCCTTAGTTGGGTGCGAGACCCTCCTTGTGCTCCAGAAACCCTATCATCCATCCCCACCCCGGGACAGGCCATCATCTGATACATCCACTTTCTGTGTCTGTCCCACCCTGTCTTAAAGCTCTCCACTGGATCTCTGAACCAGCTCACCAGGCAGAGCATTCAAGGGTCCACCACCCTCTCAGTGAAAACCTCCTCCTCTTTCCCCCTCACCTTCCACCTTCCAACTTCAAACCATGCCCTCTGGTGATGCCTCCTGCTTTAGTCTAAAGATCCCCTCCATGTTTAGCCTATTTATTCCCTTGAGGTACTTGAAGACCTCAATCATGTCCCCTGTCTCTCCTCTCCTCCAATGAAAACAGGCAGAGCTCCTCAAGTCTGTCCTCGTAAGTCAAATCCCTAAGCCTCGTATAGTCTTTGTTGCCCTCCTCTGTACCCTCTCCAGGGCTGTATGTCCCTCTTCAAGTGTGGTCTCCAGTACTGTACACAGTACTCAGGTGTGGTCTAACCAGTCCATTGTACAGTGGCAGAATCACTTCCTTGCTCCTAGAGGTGATCCCCCTACGATGCATCCCAACATCCTGTTTGCCTTGCTAGCTGCTCTCCTGCACTGCTCAGTGTTATTCATACATGTATCCACCATGACCCCTAGGTCTTTTTCCTGTTGAGGCTTCAGCACCTCCTCCCAGGGTGTACCTGTGTTTGGGTTTCCCGACCAAGATGCAACACCTTGCACTTGGTGATATTGAAATTAATTTCCATGTGAGCCCAGCTTTCCAGGGTGTCCAGGTCCCTTGCAGGGCCAACCTCCCTCTTCTCCCTCAACTACTGCTCCCATCTTGGAGTCATCCATCGAAGAGACTCATTTCACACCCTATACCATCCCTGATGTCTGATATGTATGCATTAAACAGGATTGGACCCAGGACCGGCCCTGTGGTACCCACTACCAACCTCTGTAGGGTTCGAGAGCTCCCCACAGACCACTACTCTGAGTCGTCCAGCTATCCAGTTTCAATCCATCTGACCATCAAGGGCCTACTCCTAACCCCATCAGTTTCTCCACCAGACCATTGTGGGGACAGAGTCAAGCATTGCTGAAGTCCAAGAATAATACATCCACAGGCTTACCCTGTCCAGTTCTGATGTTACCCATTCATAGAACTCCACAAGGTTGGTTTGACATGATCTACCTGGCACAAACCCATGCTGCCGACTATCCAGACCTCCACCTCCTCCAGTAAACCCCTAATCGTTCCTTTAGTATACTCTCCATTAATTTTCCCACCACCGAGGTTAAACTGATGGGTCTATAGTTTCCTGGTACTTCCTTGACCCCCTTTATGGATTGGTACCACATGTGCCTCTAGCCAATCCTAGGTACCCTCCCTGTCTCAAGTGACCTGTTGAAAAGCTCAGCCAGAGTGCAGCCAGTATGTCCGCCAATTCCCATAGTACTCTCAGATGAATGCCATCCGACCAGGAGTTGTCTTTCTTTAGGGCCTTGAGGGCAAACCACACCCTTTGGTGGGATGGCATCATCCGTCCCCTCCACCTTACTGGTCTTTTTATCCTTATCCAGATGTTGACACCTCTGGGGTACCTTTCCCTCCCTTTTGCTCCATTTCTGCTGCTCCCTCATCCTGCGCTTCTATCCCTTTGTGCCTTGCTTTGTAGATATCATCCCCTCCTAGTGAACACAGAGGCCAAAGTACTCGTTAAATACCTCTGCCTGGTCCTCGCCTCTTCCACCCACCCTCCTTCTGATCTCAATCTGCTGAGATGGCCTTAGTTTTCTCACGCTCCCCAATGTGCGGAAGAACCCTTTTCCCCTCCATGTATCCCTGTGCCAGCCATTGCTCTTTACTGGACTTTGCTCCCCTCACCATCACGGGTGACTTTTCTAGATGCAAGCTGGTACATTTCCTTATCCCTATCCCGCTTGTTGTTTTATATTTTTTTGTAAGCGCCTTCTTTTCTCTGACTGCTACCTGGACCTCACTGGACCACCAGCATGGTTTATGTGACCTTGCTCCCTTACGTTTCAACTTAGCGCAGATCCTGACTGCCTCATGAAGTCCCGTTTATGACCTCCATCTCCCTTTCCACACTTGTTGTTGAGGTAATCCCCTTCAAGTGATCCTTGAGAATATTTCCCATGCCCATAAAGTCTGCCCCCTAGAGTCCACTGCCAGTGTCCTAGATCTCACCCCATTCCCCAATGCTTATTTGAAACCAGACAGTATTGTGGTCACTCCCAGTCAGGGGTCCTGTACAACCATGTCCCTTACAGATCCCCATCTGCCAGAACCACATCCAGGACATGCCCCTCCCTTGTGGGCTCCATCACATGCTGTGTTAAGAACACATCCTGGAAGCCATCCAGCAGCCTCTGCTCCTTGGCCACCTTAGAGGACATGGTTCCCCAGTTAGTACCTGGCATATTAAGGTCCCCATCAACACCACTCCTTCCTCTTTTGGACCACACTGGGCAATGATGTTGTCCAGCAAACCATCCTCAGAACATCACTCATCCCGGAGGCCTATATGCTACTCCCAGCTTGACCTTATCTCCTGCTGGGGATCGTGAGGTGACCCATAAGGCCTCCACGTTTCCCTCTGCCTCTTCTACCATAGCAATTTCTATGTCATCTCTAATGAACATAGCCACTCCACCCTCTGCTCCTTCTATCCTTCCTAAGCATAGTGTACCCCTGTACATTTAGGTCCCAGTCATGGTTTTGTTGTTACGTTTCCGTGACTGCCGCCACATCCACCCCTCGAACAGCATGGCCTGGAACTCTGGCAACTTGTTTCCCCAAGCTCCTGGCATTTACTCAACACTAACCCCACCCTTATCCCTGATCCTTTTGTCGAACCCACCCACATTCCTTATACTTCATCCTCCCCTGCTCCTCCTGAAACCTCCACCTCCAGTCTGTTTCCCCTCCCCTTGGGCTTGAAGCTACTCCCCTCATCTGGAGGAGGGCTTCTAGTCAGCCCTCACTTATCCCTTCCCCCTACAAGTTTAAGACCCACCTTTCTTGTATGTAGTCAGCCATCCCTTGTTTAAGACTTCCTTCCCTAATGGGGCAAGATGAAATCTGTCCTTGGCATATAGTCCTTATCCTCCCAAACTCCATTCGGTTCCCTAACACCTCAACCCATTCTTACCCACTTCCTGAGCCATTCATTAGCCTCTGTGGTATTATTTTTTCTCCACTGAGGCCTTTGGTACTGGCAATATCTCCGAAAAGGAAATGTTGCATCCATTATCCGACAGACTCTGGCAAGTTCTTGGAACCTTGTGATTTCCATAATGCTATTTCCTCTAGATCATTAGTTCCCAAATGCACAGGAAATCGGTTTCCCTCCACAATCCTAACCATTTCATACACCATGAACTTTGCTCTGTGCACTGTCAGCCCAGAGATACTCACTACCTTCACCTGGCTATGGCATCCATCCCCTGTCCCTCCCAATGGATACCCTTAATCATCGAGTCTCCCAGTAACAGACCTTAACACCGCCATCATCCTTATGTTTACCTCCACTATGCCCTCTCAGCCCCCTCCCCCACTTTATTCATGATCGCAATTTCATGGGAGTCTTCCTGCCTTATTAGAGACCCCTTGTCACCCTCCCTTTCTGCCTCCCTTGCTATTTTGCCCACTTAACTCAAACCCCTCTGAATAGGTGTCCCCTTTAACCCTCTCTTATCTGAACCATTTATCCTGGCCCTGATGGTTTCCCCCTTCCCCGCACCTCATCCCCCCTGTAATAGTACCCCTGTCTCAGAGGTTTCTGTGGGTCCCTTTAGCTAGGGCCCCATCCTTGGTACTGACCTTCCTGCTGAAGGGCTCCTCTCCCACCTCCTTGTCTCCCAGTTCCTCTCCAATCATGCTCTCCTCCCTCATGTCTGGAATATGTTGCATCTCCCCATTTGCTTAACATATATGTTTCCCTTCTCCTCTGGGACTATGTCTATCCTTTCCATAGCTGTTCTGTGATGCCCTATGGGTATCTGACTCCCTCCCCGGCCTCTGTATAAGTTTCCTCATTTCCACCAACCCTTCCTCCCCTCTAGGATGCTTAGTATCTCAAATTTATTGTGACACTCTATGTCAGCCTCCATCAAGTAACCAGTTTCCCCTGACTGCATCTCTAAACTGACCCTCTTCTTCCTCTCTTGCACTGTTCACCTTAGGAGCTCCTTCCCACAGTCTGCTGTTTTGAGGCTTCCTTTGTAGCCCTCTGACTCTTCCCCTCCAGTCTCCTTGAATTCAAAATTTTCACCTATCGCTTTCCCTTAGCATCTACTTCCCTATCTAAGGGTCCTCTGTCCCCTAATATCCCCCCTTCTGCTTGCTGTAGCATAATGTCCTGTAATTTCAGGCGTTGCCCCAGCCTCCTTCAGCCCCACCCTTCTGCTGCCCATATCACACCCCTTATCCTTGGACACCCCCAGCTCCCACAGCCTCCTTAACCAATATACCTCACTCCTAATACAAGATAGCTGTCTACAGAGTGGGCAGCCTCCTCTCCAGGCCCAATTTAGAATTATTGCCATCCCAGCCTGTGCAGCCTACAACCCTTCGAAGATGCCTGCCATGGTGGAATATGGCCACCCTGATTATCCCCTCTGTTTATAATAGCACACCCCTTTTCTCAGTCCCTTTCCCTGAGTACAGTTTCTCTCTATACTGACTGTAGTTATTTACAAACCCAATTTCAACCCCACCAACAAAGTTCCCAAGTCCCACAAACACATACAGTCCAGTATGTGTTCAGTCCCATAACAGTGTGTGTAAGCAGACTCCAGGTACCCGTATGATGTCACAGGCCCACCAACTCCTGTTGCTTCAAATTTCAGTCCCAAACGAAATACTCAGCCCTTCAATCCCAACCCCAGTGGCTTTTCAGTATTTAAGAAAGCCTACAAAACAGGGTGTGTGGAGGCTCTTACCAAACACCAGGCAAACAACACATTTAAATTACCTTCTAATTTTCCTGCCAAACATCTATCCCCAAACCTACAATATCACAGCCCAAGTATCAGTTCAAATTCAAGGTAATTTTAACACATAGAACTAATTTCACTAACAAACTATTCAAATATTTCAGTTTAAAACAAAATATAACTCCTGGCCTCTTTTCTACCAACCTGTTGCTTAAGCTCCCAAGTGAACAACTGTGTTGCAGATCTTTGTGTCATCTGCAAAGAGACATACTTTTCCTTCAGTCCCTCTGCAGTGTAACACAAAGACATTGAAGAGGGCGGTCCTAATACTGAACCCTGCGGCACCCACTAGTAACCCCCTTTCTTCAGAGTGGACTCCATTCACTATTACCCTCTGTGTCCTATTCTCCAGCCAATTCTTTACCCAGGCTATCATCTTGGGACCCACTCCCAGGCTGGCTAACTTGTATATTAATCTTTTATGTGGGGCGGAGTCAAATGCCTTACTAAAGTCTAGATAGGCCATGTCACAGCCCCTCCCTGATCTACTACTTTGGTCACCCAGTCAAATAAATCTATTAGATTAGTCTGGCATGACCTTCCTACTGTGAATCCATGCTGCCTTGGGTCCTGTGCCCTCTGGCCTCTAGGTACTCGACAGTTCTTTCCTTCAGAGTGATTCCATCATTTTCCCTATCACTGAGGTTAAACTAACTGGTCTGTAGTTTCCCTTCTGCCCTGCCTCCACTTTTGTGAAGGGAATCACATCAGCCCTCCTCCAGTCCTCAGGTACCACCCCATCCTCCATGATTTGTTAAAGAGGGTAGTCAGTGGTGTCACTAGTTCTACCCTTAGTTCTTTAGATTTCTGGGATGAATCCCATCAGGCCCCATTGCTTTGTCCACCTTCAGTTTTAAGAGCTCTTTCAGAACCCTTTCTTCTGTAAATGGGCTGGTATCAACTTCTGTATCTAGAGTGTTTCTATTGTTTGTTTTAGGTACCTCCCCCTCTTCATTTGTACATACCCAGAAATGAACCCTGAGGGAGCAGAAGGAGTTCGGATGTAAATTAAAGCACCTGTGAAAAATAATAGGATGTGTGGGCGGAAATGAAGTTCTGTCCCAAAGAAAAGTTTATTTTTATGTTTAGCGCCCTGTAATGGTGTGTGAGGACTTGTACTAGAAAGAAATCAAGGTAGCACTGTTTACTTTCTGCTGTAACTCTGTAGGAAGTGGGAGGTGCTAGGAGGCTATAAATGTCAGTGCGGGTGAGGTGGGGAATACATAGCCTCCTAGCAGTGGATAGAAACAATCAGTGAACTCGCACACTAAGCCAAAATTAAAACAAACTGCGGTGCATAAGCTAAATCTGCAAGGCAAAACAGTGAGGTACTGGCAGATCTGTGAGGTGTTGCTCCTTGCTCGGTCTTTTCAAGCAAACCTAGAAGACAGAGGTCAGGTGAAGCTAGGTGCTTTCTGTCAGGAAACCTAGTCTTCCACCTTAACACACAAGTAACCAGACCTTTAAATCTTCCTTCTGTTGGAAGGTACTAAAACTTTGTTAGCACCACCCCTAGTTACACTCCTAATCCCTCGATGAACTGTGGAAGAAAACAAATGAGCTCCTTCAGTGTGAGAAAGAGATTGCAAAACCTGTTACAAAAAATAAAACCTGTTAGCACAACCTGTAAGTACATAACAAAATAGTGACAAAACAGTAACTCTGTTAGAAGGAAAACTGTAAATTCAGTGCCCCTGCCCCGAAAAGCTTACCCCGATCCAGCTTTTATGTAGAAAAGCACTTTTTCTTCACTGCTATCTACTTTATTTTTATTGCAAAAGTTCATGAACCGGGAATATGGCAGATGCAGGGGACTCCATTTATTAGCAAGGTGCAGCACCACACTGCTCGAATGTATTGAAGCGAGCAGTGTTGCACTTACAGCAAATGGAGCCTCCAGTCCGCCATATTTTCTCGGTTCACAGACGCTTTACAATAAAAAATAAAGTAGCAGCTCGAGAAAAATGTGTTTTTCACATAAAAAGCTGGATCAGGGGTAAGCTTTTTAAAGCGTGGACACTGAATTCACAGTTTTCCTTTAAACAGAGATCAAACTGTAAAACTTTTAAGAGGGATTAAGGCTTCTTTTGGCTAAACAGGGTTACTGTCTTGTTACTATTTTGCTTTGTGCTTACAGGTTGTGTGCTTGAAGTTCTGTCTGTTCTGTTTGTACTTACAGGTTTTGTTACTGCTTTGTTTTTATACTTACAGGTTTTACAGTTTGAAAAACCTGTAAGCACAAAAACATAACAGTAACAAAACCTGTAAGTACAAAAACAAAACCATAACTGAACCTGTAAGCATAAATCAAAAATAGTAACAAGACAGTAATCCTGCTTTAGAAAAGAAGCCTTAATCATAGATGCTATGATTCTATGATTAAGGCTTCGTTGACTAATGTTTCTCCTTGCTCTGTCTTTTAAGCAAACCGAGAAGACAAACAGCTCAGGTAAAGCTAGGTACTTTCTGTCAACAAACCTAGTCTTCTGTGATGTATTTATCTCATAGAATGTGCACTAGGACGTGGGGCAGGAAACTTACTGAAGCAATTCCACAAAGAGGTTTCTTGCACACACTAACACATGAAATGGGATGCCAGTCTAAAAAAACTTTTTAACATTTATTTAAATGCTAGCATCAACAGACTATTGCCTGGCGTGTAGGATTTAACATCCTTAGTGTGTGCAGGAAACCTTTTGTGGAATTTCTTCCACTATATACTTAATAAGATGGCAAATATGTTCCTCACATAGAATCGAACCTCAGACCCTTTGCCTGTAAGGCAAGCACACATCCAGTGTGCCATTGAGCAGTGGACCTCTAAGTGGGCGTGCGGCAAGCAGATACCATTGAAAAACAGGTATGCAGCCTGCCTCCTGTGCCTGGGCCCAGACCACAACACTCACGTCTGCCCACACTGCCAGAGCTTCAATCAACGGACAAGGATCTGCTGCCAGAAGACTCTCAAGGCACACCTCCTCAGAGGTAGCTAGCAGACATGCAGAAACAATCCTCTGGGAATAGTCAGGCTCCTCCTCCTTCTTCTTCTCCTCATCTTCCACGACCCACAGGAGAAGAAGAAATCTTCAGGGAAGCACAAGTCCTGGGACAAGGAGGAGGGGCCCCAGACATGCTTCTATTTTGGTCTCCTCACCAGAAGAAGACCACCTCTGGTTCCTCCTCCTCCTCCTCCTCAGGAGGTTGGACCCTTGTACCTGGCCTGCCCTCACTTCTTGGGGCAGCTGGTGGATAAACCTCCTGCCCTGGTGCTGGCGACGGCGGAGGTTTATCAGGTCTGAGGCTTCTGTCCAGGCCTGAAGGTGGTTAAGGCAATCCCTAAGTCCTCAACCTTATGAGGCAGTTCAGCCGGTTCTAAAGCGGGTGATGGGTCAGCACCTGTCATCCAGCCCGGTCATGGCGTCGGCCTTGGCCACCCGATGTTAGGGGCATGTGTCTGCCGATGAGGCCTTGGGATACCTCTGCCCAAGGGCCACAGGCTCCAGTCAAACCATCAGCGGTGTCTCCCGAGGGACGCCAGACACTGACACCTCTCGCTGACACCGAGTAATTCTGACGTCAGACCCGATGCGACATCCTCACGGGTTGCTGGACCCTCTTACATCGCCGTGGATATGGTTATCACCACTACACCGATGATGGAAACCAGATGCTGGTCGGTAACCAGATGACTGTCATACTGACTCCAGGTGACCTGATGCCAGCAACACCACAGCCTCAGGTGCGGCAGGTCTGTCAGGTCCTCAAATACCTTTGAATAAGATAAAAGACCTCTCTTGATTTTGGTGGAATGAAATCAAGGGAGACCTCATTCCACCAAACCTGTAAAGCTTCCTCCCGGAGAAAAATCTCCACAACCCGGGAGAAGTCTCCATCACCTAAGTGTCCCTCCCTGAAACCTAGGGAGAAGACTCCTCGAGGAACCCTTCTCCTGACCCTGATGAGGGACGCAGATGAAGGCCAAAACATAAGGGCAGGAGGGACGCGTTTCCTTCTCCGAGGTCGTCAGACCGGCACAGACTAAGGCAGACACCAGCATGACTCTTCCTCATCCGGCTCTTCTTCCAGCTCGGAAGACTCCAGCAGATGTTCTTCCTCGTCTTGTAGTGACACAGAACCAAGGGGACGTCCTGCCTTCCCAGATGTTCAGGACACCCCCAGATCACCTCAGATGACCCAGCATTTATGGATGTCATGAGGCATACCCAAGTAAGTAATGGCGTGGAAACAGAGGACTTGGCTCCAGAGAGCCGGCTGGCAAAATACCTCTGGCAAAAGAACCCAAGCCTTTGGTAGTGCCCCTTTGGTGGATACCTTCCAGGACCTTGCCAGAATTACCTGGAAGCATCCTCCTTATCTGCCATGTTGAAAAGTCTGACAGGCTCTACAGGGCACCTAGGGATGAACCCTTTTGGCAGAGCATCTGTTGGCCAACTCCTAGTGATCACAGGCCCACAACAGGCCTAAGAAGTCAAAGCACCTGAGCACTCAGCCCCTGATCCTGAATCAGAACAGCTGGACCAGCTGGGAAGAAATATATGCATCAGCTACCTGCTCCATAAAGTCGCTCAGTTTTCTTGGTGGTGCAGTACCTAACGCCTTGTGGGAGAAGAGCATAGAATTGGCTCAAGCTCTGTCGGATGCTCCACAGAAGGCAGAGCTTTTGGACATAACTAATTCGGGGTCTGATGTGGGCACGCAAGTCTTATGTGCCTCATACAGCACCACTGATACTTCTGCCAGGGTAGTTGCAGTGGGCATCTGCCTCAGATGCCACTCCTGGTCGTGGGTCTCTTTGACTTCACTAAGGACCTTCAGGCTAGAATTATGGACATACCCTTCTGGGGTCTGTACTGTTCGGAGATGAGGCAGAGAAACTATGACCCATCTACCAAGATTCGGGCAAGGCTATCTGGTAAGTCTAGAAAATGTATAAGGCCAACAAGAAGCCTTTTGTTAAGCAGATCTTTTGTAAACAGTCAGGTCAACAGCTCTGAACATAGCAGCAGTAGCGAGGGGTTACAAGCTAAAGCAACCTTCCAGACCCCAGGTTCTTCCAATTGCAGAGCTGCCAAACCCTCCCAGGCCACTTTGCCAGCACTTGGTTCCATAGCCTGATTCCTGCCAGATCCCATTCCCCAGCAGAATCTATGGGAGAGTCGATGGGGTCGCTTCTCCCTCTATCTAGAGGGCTGGAGCACAATCACAACAGATCAGTGGGTACTCCAGATCATAGAGAGGGGTACACGCTGGAGTTTCTGTAACCCAACCCCCAAACAATCCTCCTACGTCCTCCACTACCCACAGTCTCATGTCGCTCTGATAGAAGGGGAGATTCAGGCTCCTTCAGAACAGGGCCATAAAGCCAGTTCCCCAGTCAAAAGGGTCAGGAGTTCACTCCCACTTTTCCTGGTCCCCATAAAGACCGGGATCTGAGGCCCATTCTGGATCTAAGCCTTCTGAATAATTACGTAGAGTACAAGCGGTTCAGAATGGTTACCCTGCCAGGCCTAATCCTCTCCTTCACCAAGGGGATTGGCTCTGTTCTCTGGACATGTATCTTCATATCCTGGTGTTCTAACCCCACAGAAGATACCTGTGCTTCCCTCTTCAAAGGCGTATTAACTGTATTGGCCTTGCCGTTCGACCTGTCCTTGGCTCCCAGGGTCTTCACCAAGTGCCTAGCAGTGGTGGTTGTGGCACTGAGGAGACAAGGCCATTAGTCTTTCCTTATCTCCGACTGGCTTCTGATGGCATTTCTGGTGGTTACAGATCTATCCAGTGTGGGTAGTGCATATGAGTGGGTGCGGGCGGGGCTGTTGCCACCTATAATTGGGTGATGTCGCTGCTCGACTCTCTCGCACCAGTCTGTGTCTGACCCAAATCTTCTCACTTGAGATCCCTGTGGCTTGATGGGAGCTCAAGGTGATGAAGATTAGGGTTGGAGGTTAGAGCGCTGCTGGCGGAGGTCCGGGCTCGTTGTGGACTAACTGGCCCTGCACTCTCATTATGCTGAGTATCAGGAGCAGTCACCCGTAAGAAGGCAGAGTTCCTGTCCAGGAGATTGCTTCCAGGAAGAACTGACCAACTGTGCTTTTTGGACTGTGGACAGGCTGTTAAACCCAGCCTGTCTACAGCTGAAAAAACCTTTTCTAATGCTTTGTGCAAAGAGTTTGCTCGGTTCTTCTCAGACAGGATGTCCACTATCCGGCAGGGTGTTCTGCCAGTGTGCTGCATTGTGGCTGACAGTGATCACCCCGACGTTCGGAGAGTGCTCCACCTGGTTGGAGGAGTTCAAACCAGTGGAGTGGCTGAGTCATTAAGGTTGCTCTCGGGCTAAAGCACACATATTGTGAACTGGACCTGGTGTTGGCGGTTTCCTTATGAGATGTGTCTACTCTGTTGGTCCGGTGTTAATCTTGATTATCCGATGTTCTATCGCAGGGGAGTCTTTCCAGATGCCTTGAAGGAGGCACTGGTTGAGCCGCTTCAGAAGAAACCATCACTAGACCCTGACATCAAGGCGAATTACCATCAGTCTCCAACCTCCCATTCTTAGGGAAGGTTGTTGAGAAAGCTGTAGCAGCAGCTAGAGGAACACTTTGTGACCTTTGACCCTCTCCAGTCAGGGTTGCGGGTGAGGCATAGCACAGAAACTGCATTAGTTTGCGTGCACAATTACCTCATCAGGGCTCGGAGGTTAAGGAGAAGGACAATTCTCATTCTCTCCTCAGCATTTGATATGATAGACCGTTGTGTGTGTGTTACTCGACCGTTTGGGGAATTTTGTGGGCTCACGGCACTGCCATCTGCTGGTTTGAGTCTTATCTCATGAACAGGAGGCAATGGGTAATGATTTGGAATTTCTTCTCCCCCAGCCTCCTGTCATGTGGAGAACCTCAAGGTTCAATCTTGTCGCCATTGTTTGCCGTGTATATACTGCCCCTGGGAGAGCTCATTAGGAAGTACAGTTTGGGTTTTCATTGCTATGCTGATGATACCCAACTGTATCATTCTTTGCCCGAACATCAAATGTGGTGGAAGTGCTCAATAGATGCCTTGCCAAGATCAGTGATTGGATTGCCTCCAGCTGATTGCGACTGTACCCGATACAATGGAGGTATTGGTGGTGGAGTCGAACAGAAGGTGTGATAGGGTGGCCTCCGGTGCAGCTACTGGGTTATTCCTGGGATCAATGCCATTGAAGGCCACCTCTAGGGTGCATGATCTGGGTGTGACTTTTGACAGCGCACTGTCATTTGAAGTACAGGTGTCATCCGTTGTCCAGACCAGCTTTTACCATCTTAGGAAAATTGCCAGGATCAAGCCCCTAGTTCTGCCTCTGGACCTCCGCACCTTGGTACATGCATCTAGGCTTGATTACTGTAATGTGCTGTACTTCAGGGTCACAGGAGGTATCCTCCACAGGCTGCTGCTAGTGCAAGCATAGCTGTAGCAGGCGGCTGACGGGCAGCATAAATACTGCCACATCACCCCGGTGCTGCGTGAACTGCACTGGCTGCGGTCAGGTGGAGGATCCTCTTCAAGTTGGGCTTGCTGACCTTTAAGGCCCTACATGGGCTGGGCCCTGGATACTTGTCTGCCCTTCTAACACCCACTGCCTCTGTCCGCTCCCTCGTTCTCCCTCTAGGGGTCTCCTTGTGGTTCCTAGGTGAGGCTAAGGCCACTGGTGAGAGGCATTTAGTGTCGCCAGCCCTGTCCATGGCATTTGCTCCCTCCATGGTAAAGGAGGCCCTTTCTGTGGAAGTAGTTAAGGCCCGCCTCAAGACCCTCCTGTTTAGTCGAGCATTCCCAGACACAATCTTTTAGTATGTATTTCTGGTAAAGCCCTTTTAAGGATTATTAGCATTATTAACTGTTTTATTATCTGATGTTTTTATTTGTATGTTGTTTCTTTGTGTTGTATTTTATAAATAGTGTATAGTTATTTATCTGGCGCCTACAACCTCTGGGATTGAATGCCTGAAAAATAAACTTTGCCTTCCACCCACAAAGGCCCAGCTTCCGTGCTCTAGAAGACACCTTTACTGTCAGTCTCCTTGAATCTGCCAAAGTCGTCCCCATGTCCCTGTCAGAGACTTCAGTATATTGGGGCGATTCTGGACACAATGCAGAGCAAAGCCTTCCTGCCCCAGACAGGGCAGAGTACCTTCTGTTTCAGGCTTGGGCGATGACTTTGTCATGTCAGACCTCAATCAAATCCTTTCTGAGACTATTGGGTCACATGGCTGCTGCCATCTACCGTACCCTTAGCACGATTACACATGAGGGTCCCCAGTGGATACTCAGAATGCAGTGTGGGCGTGGCCAGCAGCCAGACAGGATAGATGCACTCTACAGGAGCTCCTCAGACTACACTTAAAAGGCGCATTTAACTAAGAAATTCTCTTTATTTTGCTGCTAAAGTGAAAGCTGGTGTTGGTGCAGTGAGTTAGAACAGACTTTTGTCATCCAAAATGGGAAAAACTTGTCAGATGACACACCATGATCCAACAAAGGTGAGACTGCAAGCAGAAACACCACATGGCAGTGGCCTAGCAGCGGCGGGAGCAAGGCCTCTGAACCCTCCATCAACGCAGTTCTTCAAGCTGTAAGAGATCTGGATAGAAAGTTGACAATTTGGCTACTTGTTTAACATGATGAGTCGACATGGATGCCATAGCCGCGGATGCCAAAATAGCGGTGGACTCTGCCAATATATGGCTAGCCGTGGCTGGATAATAGCCAAAAACAAGACCATGCGACTCAGGCTTGAAACCCTGGAGAACAATATGCGGCTAATAATCTTGACTTTTAGGGTGTCCTGGAAGCTACAGAGGGTGAAGCTCTACAAGAATTTGTCCAGATTTATTATTAAAATAAACAACTTGGATCTACAAGGGCAACTCATAAAAACCTATCACCTGAACCCATGAAGGAAACCAACAGTTGAAACTCCCAGCACTATTATGATTGTAATGGCGGGGCCCATATTCGGGACACTGTAATGGATGCAACCAAATCTTTGGGTCCACACAAATTGGAATCTGGTAGCGTATCTATTTTTCCGAATTTGAGCTACTCGACAAGCCAGCAGTGGAAAAGCTTCAATGCAGTGCTTGCTGGCTTCCGTGCACTTGGGATCAACCATGCGTTGCAGTTACCGGCAAGACTGAGACTCTCTTATGCTGGTAAGACTTTATTTTTTTCAGATTCGGTAGAAGCGGGCAAGAGATTGGAAATAATTAAGCATGACTTTGTTCACCGCTAGGTCCTCTGATGAGGAAGAAGATGGAGACTGAAGGAGCGTTGTGACTCTGTTTTATATTTAAAATACTGTCTAACTCATTCCTGTTCTCTGCAGCTAGACGTTTTATTGGTTTAAGAAAAAGTTCACCTTGTAACTGATATAAATATTAGGAGATTTGATACTCCCCAAGGGTTTAAAGTCTAGTAAATGATAAAATACACCAGCATTTACTGGTTTGACCCGTTGGTTTGATTATAAAATTTACCAAGTTGCATGTCCTGCTGTTTAAAATTGGAATTAAGGGGCTTATGTAGGCATAATAGAGGCGCTGATGTCTGCCGTTACTTTCCTCAAAATGCTTAAAGTCCCTTTTTTTCTCATTTGTTTGCAGTAATGTAGTAGCTTGGGATTACATAATATGAGCAGATAATGCCTTTTGAAAGTAAATTTGAATAACAGAAATAATAGGAGTTTGCTCTGTAAGAGTGCAGTCAAGTAATTTAATGTTACATCAACTTATCGGATCTTCATGGACTCATAAAACACTTGCTGTGTTAGTGGGTGCTTTGCACCTAGGTGATTATTAGGATACTCATATCAATTTTAGTCCATGAGCATGCTGCAATTGGTCTTTTCTTGGACTCTTATTGGATATTTACCTTAAAGTTAGTGAATTGAGACCTCTCATTGTAGAGGTGACTACAGTGATAGTGCACAAATCCTGTATTTGCATTATTAATGTGAATTTGTCTCAAACTGCTATTACTCAAATGTAAGCTTCTTATGTGTTGTACACAGTGGAAAACTGAATAAAATAAAGTACAAAAAAAAAAAAAGAATGCAATGGGACCAGTGCTCCGGCTTGACCTGGAAATGCCAGTCATGGTCTCGGATCCAGTCCGTCGTACTCTGTCCTGGTGGATGACCCCATCCAATCTCTCCAAAGTCACCTTCAAACAGGAACCCCTGAGGCAAATGCTTACACAGAAGCCCGGGACAGGGCTGGGGGCTCACCTCATGGACTGTCACACTGTAGGGTCTTGGTTCCCTTTGGAACAGACTCTCCACATCAACATTCTAGAAATGAGAGCAGTCCTATGTGCTCTGCAGGCATTTCAGACTGACCTGTTTCCAGCCCCCTGCTGGTTCAGACAGACAATATGTCAGTGGTCTTTTACACCAGCAAGCAGGGCACTCAATCTTACCCTTTCTGCCGAGGAGCCATGAGAGTTTGCTGTTGGGCGCTGTTCTTGGAATCAAAACATCTTGGCCGACACCCTAAGTAGGTCTCGGTCACAAGCCCATAAATGGAAACTACTCCAGTCAGTCGTAGACTATTCGAGCAGGTGGGGCAGACCAGAGTTGGATCTTTTGCATCCCCACTCAATGCCAAACTGCCCAGTTCAAACAACATGCAGTCTTGTTGTATTCTGACATTATGCAGTTAGCCCCAGCACTTGAACTGCTCTGGAGAGGAAGGAGTTAACTCTATGCCAGAGCACAGAGCGTTGAGCTCGAGCTCGGTTCAAACCTCTGTCTGCTGCACTTTGAAGTGTAACTGTCAGATTCTTTACTCCGCCTAACTGAACAGTCACTCCGAAGAGCTCTCCTGCACTATCAGTTCGGTCTGGTAAATAACGTGGGTTTATACTGCTATTTTACTTAAATTCGGTTCAGATCCCTGTCTGTGGTACAGTAAGTACTTTTAGGTAGTGGACTAGTGCTGAATTTTGTGGAAATTTTAAAACTTATATCTAAATCGGTTTGGCTGAACTGGTTGTGTGTATTTTGTCTGGTGTTTTTCTTTTAGTCTGAATTCAGTGTGAGGTACCAGTCCTTATCGGTTCTAAAAACAAAACAAAAAAAAAACATGTTTTATCGTTTTTCCAACACCCGTGACAGGTTAGGAACTGATAAGGGGTCTTGCCTGGCTGTTGCTGAAAAATGGGTAAGTGGTAGGATGGCTTCATCTGAGAAACCCAAGAAAAAACCAGGCCCACTGGGTTTCAGCACTGCAGTGAATGTGGGAGGCCTTTGCTGAGGCTGATCCCCACCACCTGTTTATTGTCTGGGTTTTGACCACCGGAGTCAGACTGCCAAATATGTAAAAATTTCCTAAGGCCACCCTGGAAAAAGATTGGGCAGGCTTAGGAAAAGGAGGCTGAGAAGTCCGCTGACCGGATGGCCAGCCTGGTTTGGTTCGACTGAACCTGAGGAGTGCCCATTGACCTGGGCGAGACTCCCTCGGACAAATGAGTCGATCCTGAAGGTCGGTTCCGGCAAAGAAAGAAAAAAGAAATTGGTTGGTCCGGATCCAGAAACCTCATTGCCCAACAGCGAGAAATTGCCAGAGTGGTAAGTATACTTGAATCGTTCCATTCAGTTCCGGTTGATCAGGCGCCTCAGGTAGGCGTTCGGTTGATCAGTTCCCCAGTTCAGGATTATTCCCTGAAGACTTTTACGAACCGGTTTTGGAGGGATGTTGATGGTGTGGAAGGTCTAGATGAGCCCATAGAGCCGGACATCTCCCCAGACAGACCTTCTGGAGTTTCCCTCCTAGGCTTTCTGAGGTCCCTTCCCACTTATGTTCTACAAAAAGTGGCAGAAACCCTCCAGCTCCCTCTGGATGAAGCTGTTAAGGAGCAAGAGGAGCCTGACTATGTGGAGATGATTCACATCCCAGAGTCCAAGAGATTCTGTTAGCCTTCACAAATCTTTGGGAAACTGACACAGAAGTTAGTTAAAACTCAAGTTCTTTACTTCCTGTGGACATGCGAATGGACAAGAGGTATATGTTGTCAGGCCCAGAGTGCAGATACTTGTACAACAATGCAGCCATGTTGGGGTTGTGCAGGCTGCAGCCTGTGATAAAGCTTAACATACCCTTGGCTTCACATACCCCTAGATAAAGACTCAGGAAGCTGGATGCCATGGCCAAAAACAGTACATGGCATCCTCCTTGGGACTAAGGCAGGCTAACTACATGGCCTACACAACCAAATACCAGAAGTCCAGATGGGATTCTGTTCTGGAGCTGTCTAAACAGGCCTCCCCAGCTGGCCACGAGCTGAAGGAGGTGGCTGCTGTGGACTCCAGTGATATGTCATCAAGAGTCATGGCTACATCTGTGGCTCTTGGAGACTAGCTTGGCTCAGATGTACTAGCATATCACAGGACACCCAGCCTAAGGCCATGGATTTCCCTGTCATCGAGAATTCTCTGTTTGGGAGCAGACAGAGAATTATATGAAAAAGATGGATGAGTATAGGGACGACCTACAGGAGTGCACAGGCCAAAGTAAAGGCAGGCAACTCCTCAAAAGCAGCAGTCTAGGGGCAGGGCAGGCCTTTCACAGGCCTTTCTACCAGGCACAGGCCTCCTCTCCTTTTCCTCAGAGAGGTTTTCAGAGGAAGTAGAATGGGAATGAGCAGGCCGCATCCTCCTCTCAGTCTAAGGCTCCTGCCAAGCAGACACCCTGATGTCAGCCGGGTCGACTCCCCAATTCCTGTAGGAGGCAGGCTGGCTTGCTACTTCAGGACTGGAAGTCTGTTACCTCAGACAAGTGGGTCCTAGAGGTAGTAAGACAGGACTGGCCCTAAGCTCAAAAATTTCCAAAGCTGAGAGTTAGGTCTTTCCCTGCAAACATCTCCGAAACAGTTACCCTAGAGGCAGAGGTTTCATCTCTGCTGGCTCTCAAAGCCATAGAGAAAATTCCTACACCTCACAAGGGCAAAGGTCTGTACTCCAGATACTTCCTTACCCAAAAAAACAGGGGATGGCGGCCCATCCTAGATTTAAGATACTTAGACAAGCACCTAGTAAAGCCAGAATTCAAAATGGTGACTCTGGGAATAAGTCTTCCCTCTCTAAGGCCAGGGGACTGGCTAGCCTCCCTGGACCTAAAGGATGCCTATTTTCACATTCCCATCCGGTGCTCCCACAGAAAGTACCTCAGGTTCGAACTGCCTTCAGGCCATGATCAGTTCAAAGCAATGCCCTTCAGCCTCACATCAGCTCCAAGGGTGTTTACAAAATGCTTAGCAGTTAGTGGCCTTTCTAAGGAGACAAAACATTTCCATATTCCATACCTGGATGACTGTCTCATTGTGGGTCAGTCTCCAGACCAAATCGAGTCAAATTTGCAAGTGACCCAACAAGTGCTCACTTCTCTAGGATTCCTCCTCAATCTTCCCAAATCAATTCTGAGCCAGTACAACTCTTGACCTTCATAGGGGTAGAGTTGGATACTGTCAAAGCAAGAGCTTTTCTCCCTCTGGCAAGGGTAAAGGCCATTACAGAGCTGGCTTCCTCTTCCACCTTCTGGTGTCTCAACCAGCAAGGCATTTCCTTCAACTCCTAGGCCACATGGCAGCTTCCTACAGTGGTCCAAGGGCCAGATTTCAGATGAGGACATCCAGTTCCATTTGAGGGCTTTTGATCTCAGAAAAAGATCCTCTAACCAAGCTTATTCCAGTGACTCAGACCCTGATCCAAGCTCTTCAATGGTGGTTGGATCAGGACAACCTCAAACAAGGGTTCCATTCATCACTCAGTCTCATTCTGTGGTTCTAACCACAGATGCTTCTCTCCTGGGGTGGGGAGCTCACCTGGGAGCCCTTACAGCTCAGGGGTGTGGTCCCCTAAGGAGTCTGTTCTCCACATCAATCTTCTTGAGCTCAGGGCAGTGTACCTGGCTCTACATGCCTTCTTGGAATCTGTACAGAACAAGGTGGTTCAGGTCAGGACAGACACCACCACTACCATGTGGTACATCAACAAGCAGGAGGCACTCCTCACGGCCTTGAGCACAGAAGCCATGAAGTTATGGTTCCTGGCTTGTCTCTTCAGACCTCTCTGGTAGCAGTCCACCTTCCAGGAAAGGACAGTGTGCTAGCAGATGCATTGAGCAGGATTTCACGGGGCCATAAGCGAATGGTCCCTGGATCCCCTGGGGTTAAAGTGATCTTTTCAAGGTAGGGCGCTCCAGAGATCTCTTTGCAGCCCCAGACAATCTCAAATTCCCCTCTTTTGTTGCCAACCCCAGTCTTGGGTTCGGTCCTCCTGGGTGCTGTAATTCTGGATTGGGAGGGGACATTTTTGTATGCTTTTCCTCCTTTTCCTCTGCTGTTTCAAAGTCCTGGTCAAGATAAGGTCACAATCTTGCAAAGTGATCCTGATTGCTCCAGACTGGGCCAGACAGCCTTGGTATCCACTGTTGCTGTCCCTAGCAGTCCATCTTCCCCTATCTCTCCCAGGAATCATAGCCTGTTAACTTCTCTCAGGGAGGATCTGGTACCCCAACCTGGTCTCTCAGTCTCAAGGCATGGCTCTTGAAGAGTTAGAATATGCAAATTTCCATCTGTCTCAAGGGTTCTGGACATTCTCAAAGCCTCTCGAAAACCTGCCACCAGAAAGACTTATAACTCAAATGGAAGAGATTCAGCATTTGGTGTTCCAAGAGCATATATCCCTAGATACTGCTGACTTGTCTACAGTTCTGGATTACATGGTTCATCTTAATGGCCTAGGCCTCAAACCAGCTACCCTCAAAGTACACTTGTCAGCTGTTTCTGCTTTTCTGTCAGTGGGAAAGCCCGCCTCACTGGCATCTCACCCTGTTTTCTGTAAATTCTTTAAAGGATTGGGTCATACCAATCCCCATTTAGGGATCCTACTCCTGTTTGGGATCTTCATGTTTGCATTGCTCAGCTTATGCAACCCTTTTTGAGCCTTTGTCTTCAGCAGAGCTTAAGTACTTGACTTGGAAAACTGTGTTCCTGGTAGCTATTGCCTCTGCCAGGTATATCAATGAACTGCAAGCTCTGTCAGTGGAGCCTGATTTCATCTCATTCCATAGAGATAAGGTGGTCCTTGGAACCAACAGGAGGTTCGTACCCAAAGTGGTTTCAGATTTTCATCTGAACCAATCCATGTCTCTTCTTGTATTCTTCACTGATCATTCTTCTTGGGAGAGAAGATAACACAGTTTGGTTGTTAAAAGGGCTCTTAGCTACTACATTGAGTGTACTAAGGCACTTAGGTTTGACTCCCTCAGTTGTTCCTCACGTATGGTGAAGTCGGAAGGGTAAACCTGCTACTAAGAGAACTATTGCCAGGTGGATTGTCTCTTGTATACAGTTCTGCTATGAAAAGCTAGACAAAGTGCCCCCTCAGGCCTGAGGGCTCATTCGACTAGAGTACAAGCTGCTTCTCTGGCTGCTGCCAGAGATATACCTCTGATTAGAGATATGCAAAGCAGCCACCTGAAAACGGTCCATACATTCACCAAGCATTACTCTCTGGATATCCAGGCTAGGAGTGATGCTAGGTTTGGTATTGCAGTACTGCAGAGCCTATTCCCAAAATAGGTTCAGTACCCTCCTCCATGGAGGTACTACTTGGTAGTCTGCATATGTCAGCATACAGCAAGACTTCATGTTGTTTGAAGAAAAATTAGTCACCTTAGTAATGTTGTTTCTTCTAATGGAGTCTTGCTGTATTCTGTTCTCCCCCCTCCTCTCAGAACCTAGGTTTTGGGAAGTGGGCTGGTAGGCGCAGTGTTGCACCTCAGGGTGTATTGGCACTCTTCCCTCTTTAGACAGGGGAGTGGGTTATTTAAAAGTTTTGGTAATTATTTTTGTTCACTACCTAGTTTTTGTTTTGGATTTCTCGACTTGAGTCTTTTGGGGATCCAAAGTATTTGGTTGCCTTTTGGCTAATGAATTTTACAATTTCCACATAGAGGGTAGTTAGTGTTGAGCTCACAAGAAATCTGGCGGTTACACTTCAAAGTGCAGCAGACAGAGGTTTGAACCGAGCTCAAGCTCAACGTTCTATGCTCTGGCATAGAGTTAACTCTTTCCTCTCGGAGCAGTTCAAGTGCTGGGGCTAACTGCATAATGTCAGAATACAGCAAGACTCCATTAGAAGAAACACAATTACTAAGGTGAGTAATTTTTTCTTTCTGCTCGCTAGATCCAGGGCCTGGTGTTTTCTGGCGAGATGTATTGTCCCTCTGCTGGACAGGAGGTTCATGGAAGGCGGGAGATGATTCTCATTGCTCCTACTGGCCTCTTAAGATCTGGTTCCCTCTGCTTCAACAGTTGGCAGTGGAACCCCAATCCCTTACCGTTGAGCTCTCATCTGCTCTCTCAGGGCGGGCACTCTAGTCCACCCGGACCTCAAGTCTCTGCACCCATGTGGGCTCCTGCAGACTTAGCAGTTTCCATGTTTGGGGTGTCCCCAAGGGTAGCAGACATTCTAGTGGCCACAAGAAAGCCCTCCATGGTCCACCTATGCCATGAAATGGAGAGTTCTGCCTTTGGGCCTCTGCTCGACAACTTAACCCTTTTCATGTCCAGGGAATTGGTTCTGGAGTATCTTCTCTCCCTTTCTGATTCTGACCTGAGTTACTCCTCTATTTAAGGTGCACCTTTCCGCCATCTCACCATACCATGTGTCTATAGAGGGTAAAGCCCTTGCCCAGTTGGATTTTCCCACATTTTTTGCTGGCATACTTCACCTGAAACCTCCCATTGGGACCCTGTCCCTCCTCTGGACCTTTTATTTTTGTTGAGAAGCTTACTCTGCTGCCCTTGAACTGGGCACAGATTGCGAACTATGCATCCTGTCTTAGGCGTTCTTTTGGTTGCAGTTGCTTCTGCTCAGATTTCTGAGCTCAGGCTCTGATGTGTAAAGAAGCTTTGCTTAGTTTTTCACAAGGACAGGGTGTCCTTGTGTACTAATCTAAGTTTTTGCTAAAGGTGGTGTCTGAACTTACTCTGAACCAAGACATCCACCTACCAGTCTAATAGCAGAGCATTCCAACTGCGTACTCTGGATGTCCACAGAACATTACGTTATTACCTTAACGGATGACTCTGGTTGGAAATCCAACCAGTTAAGTTTGTTTCCTTAGCCCCCAGAACACAGGGCACCAGTTACTAAGCAGACCCTTTCTAAGTAGCAATTTTTTTTTTTTTAACTGTTTATCTCCACTCCTGGAGAACTCCTTCCAGCAACCTTGGATACCCAGCCTCTACCTTCCCTGTGAATAGTCCTTCTCCCTCGTGCCACGAGCACCACCTCCAGGTCTAGACCCTCCGAATAGAGACGCCCCCTATACCCCAGGGCACTCTATCTTATAGGGCTAAGTGCCCGGCGAACCTGAGTGGCCCCTTGGAGGAGATCGCTCCAGTATTGGAAGTGTGGGCTGTTTGGCAGACAAGATCGTTCATCTATGCCCAGGAATATTTTTTTCCCTCTTCTTGTGCCATGTTCTATTTGCAGAATTGACATCAAGGCTAACATAGTACATAACTCCGCTTCCACTTTCGCTGCATAGCTAGTGGCCTGAAGTAACAGAAGCGCTACACTAGCTGCTGCATCCCAACCTCCCAAGAAGAGAGGCTGTCCTACAGGCGCTCAATCTCTTCTCCCCTGCCGACCCCAGCGGCCTGGGCTCGCTCCCTTAATCTGGGTGGCGGTGTGGCATCCAGCGCCTCAACCCTCAAGCGCCATTGGGCGGCTCTAAGTAAGTTAACTGCATTGATTTCTGTTATCAGAAATACATCAAAGCCTTACAGGGCCCGTTTAAAGGCCACTCCACCAGGAGTAGCTACAGTAGATACTTTCTTTGCCTTGCTGAGGAACTCGTCAGCTGCAGACATCCTGCGCAGCTGCTACTTGGAGTTCTGTCCACATTTGCAAACATTACAACCTGGACATTGCTTCCAGACGCAGGACCGATTCGACTTGCTGCCCTCCCAAGTCCTGCAGTCTTAAAAGACACACGCTACTTTCAGCCTCCATCTGGAGCACTCTGTGTCCTCTTGACTGTTTGGGACTCTGTCCTAATGGTAATAGCCTGCTGTAAGAGCTCCAACTTGTAGTAAGATAGTACAGTTGTGTAAGAACTTACCGTAACAGTAGATCTTTGAGAGGAGCTCTTGCAGTGGTGCTGCCCCCACCTTTCTCTTGGTATTTCTGCATGGTTTAAACCTCCTCAGTTTCTCCTTCCTCTGTAGAGCTGGGTCTCCAGCAGGAGAACTGAGGGTGAGGCTGAGACCGCCCCCTTTATACCATAGGCTGGCGTCAGGGCGGGCCGGCGTCATGGGGTGGTCCCGCTGAGGCGGCTAGCTAGAGTTTTCTGTGGGGTCCTAGTGCCTAAGCGGCATAGTCCTAATGGTACTAACCTGCTGCAAGAACTCGTCTGAAAGTTCTACTGTTCGTAAGTTCTTACGTAACTGTATTTTCCCTTTCTATCCCCTTTTATTATATATGAGATGAGAAGGTGACAGAAAAATAGAATATAGTAGGTGAGGAAATTATTTATTTTAATGCAACTCTTTGCTTTAGGCAGTTTTTGGGGGACTCTAGGGCTTTAGCCACTGAGAGGGTAGCGAACTGCTGCAGTTTGTTGGATTTCTTTTGAGTTTACTGTGATCTGCTACCTCCACCTTCCACTGTGCTACTTGGGAACTGACAGAGGCATGCTTTATATGTCCATGTAGCAGCAGAGATGGGTGGTATCTCACAACACGTCATTGCTGACATCATACCCACCTAACCATTGCTGTAAGAGCCGCACATATCCCGAACATCCGCTCCCAAACACAGAAGGATTCAGCTGGGCATCATGGCAATTGCATCTGCTATACAAAGTAAGTGCTCTTATACTGCACAGTTTAGCTTGGAAAGTACAGTTATATAAGAACTTATTGTAACACTAGATCTTCAAGAGAAGCTCTTGCAGCAGGTAACACCTTTAGGACTGGAAGCCATGGGCGCCAGGACCCACAGAAACCTTTGGACCACCCCCGATGTGCCCCAGGCGTCATGTATGGTATAAAGGGGCAGTCCCCAGCCCAACCTCCATTCTCCGGAGACTCCGCAGAAGGAGTAAAACTGGAGAACTGAGGAGGTTCTTCAAAAGCGAGGAAAGGCAAAGTAACCATCATGGAGAAGCACCTACCAGGGGTAGGCAGGAGGAAAATAGCACCTGCTGCAAGATATCCTAAGATCTACTGTTACGGTATGTTATTGCGTAACTGTACTATCTTTCTTCGAGGGGGCTCTTGCAGCGGTAATACCTTTGGACTGAGTCCCAAGCAGTAAGAGAGAGACCCCGGTCAGCTGGATGGTGGTAGAAGTCTCCCAAAGAAGTTTAGGAGAGGAGGCCTTGCTGGACTGCCAGTCCAAAGCCTATTCTGCATCTTGATGCAATGTCCAAACTGTAGTGCTTGACAAATGTGTGGACAGGACTCCCAAGTAGCGGCTACACAAATGTCAGCGGCTGATACATTCCTCAAAGATGCAAAAGAAGCAGCCATTCCTTGGTAGAGTGGCCTTTTAACCCAGCCCGCAAAGGCTTGTCATACTTGTTGTAGCAAAGAATGCAGTTAACCAACCATTTGGTTAACATTGCTTAGAATCGGAGCCTCTTCCATTCATGGCGAAAAAAGGGAGATATTGTCGATGGAGGACCTGAATATGTCAGATGTTAGTTAACTGGAGTACCTTTGCTGCAGGCACATCCAAGAGCAGGGTCATTCTTGATGCCCTACAGGGGCATGCCTCAGATAGCTAATGTTGGAACCCACCGGGAGGAGCAGTCTTAGACCTGGTACTCTCAAATAGGGAAGGAGAAAGGCTCTCATATTTAGAAGTGGGTAGCCATATGGGAACAAGTGACCACCAAACAGTGTGGTTCACAATAAACACAGCCATAGAGTGAGCCATACAAAACAAGAGGATTGGACTTTAGAAAATGAATGTGCCTCAGAGAAGGCACTAGCAAAGGACAAGAAGAAGCTGTGGAGGAACAATGGAGAATAATCAAAACAGCCATCACAGAGGCAGCAAGCCTTTGTGTGAAGCAAATCAACAAAGCGAAGGAAAAAAAACACTATGGTTCTCAAAGAGGTGGAAGAGAAGGTTAAGGAGAAAAGGATAGCATTCAGGAAATATAAGAAACACAGAAGGAGCAGGACGAGAACTTTATCATTTAAAGCAGAAAGTGATAGGAAGGCAGTCAGTATACAAAGGCACAAGCGGAGGAAAAGATAGCCAACTCTGTTAGAAGGGATAAAACCTTTATAGGTACATTAGGGAGCGAAGAAAGACCAAGGAGGGAGGATACAGAGACTTAATAAAGGGAGGGAATGTGGACAGAGGGTGACAGTGAAAAAGCAGGATACTGAGCGAATATTTCTGCTCACTATTCACAGTGGAAGAGGAGGGAGGTACCTAAACCAAACAAGAGGAACACTCTGAATAGGGGGGTCGATACCAGTCCATTCACAGAAGAAGGGGTTTTGAAAGAACTCTTGAAACTGAGGGTGGACAAAGCAATGGGGCCTGATGGGGATTCACCCAAGAATTCTAAAAGAACTAAGGGTAGAACTAGTAATGCCACTGACTACTCTCTTTAACAAATCATGGGAGGATAGGGTGGTACCTGAAGACTGGAGATGGGCAAATGTGATTCCACTTCACAAAAGTGGGTGCAGGGCAGAGGCAGGAAACTACAGACCAGTTAATTTGACCTCAGTGGTAGGGAAAATGATGGAATCAGAAGGAAAGAATTGTTGAGTACCAAGAGGCCAGTGGGGCACAGGACCCAAGGCAGCAGGAAGGTCATGTCAGGCAGAGCCTAATAGATTTCTTTGACTGGGTGATCAAAGTAGAAGACCAGGGAGGGCTGTGGATATGGCCTACATAGATTTAAGCAAGGCATTTGACACAGTCTCACACAAAGATTACTATACAAGTTAGCCAGCCTTGGAGTGGGTCCCAAGTTGGTAGCCTGGATAAAAACTGGCTGGACAATGGGACCTAAAGATAATAGTAAACGGAGTCCACAGTGAAGAAAGGAGGGTAACTAGTGGGGTACCGCAGGATTTGTTACTGGGACTGGTCCTCTTTAATGTCTTTATAAGTGACATTGGAGAGCACCTGGAAGGAAAAGTATGTCTTTGCAGATGACACAAAGATCTGCAACAGGTTTAATACACAAGATTGGGGTGGAAAGGATGAAAAGGGACTTGGCAAGGTTGGAGTAATGGTCAAATATATGGCAGCTCAGATTCAGTGCAGAGTAATGCATCTGGGAAACAAAACCCAGGGAAGAGTACACAATGGGGAGTGAGTTAATAACAACCAAAATTGAAAGAGACCTAGGAGTAATTATATCAGATGACCTAAAGGTGGGCAAGCAATGTGAGAAGGCAGTGAGGAGGGCTGGGGATACTGGGATGCATAAGGAGAGGCATCAACAGTAGAAAACAGGAAGTTGTCATCCCTCTGTACAGACAGTTGGTGAGACCCCATCTGGAGTACTGCGTGCAATTTTGGAGACCCCATCTCCGCAAGAAGACATAGACAGAGTGGGGCTGTTCAGAGGAGGGCAAACAAAATGGTGCAGGGTCTGCACCAGAAGACATGAGGAGAGACTGAAGCAGCTTAATATGTATACCCTTGAGGAAAGGAGGGAGGGGACATGATAGAAACTTTCAAGTATCTCAAGGGAATTAACAAAGTACAAGAGGGTAGCATCTTTCAGAAGAAGAGATGTGCAAGAACAAGGGGCACAATTTGAAGATAGAGGATGGTTCAGAGGTAATGTTAGAAAGTATTCTTTCATAGAGAGGGTTGTGGATGCATGGAACAACCTTCCTGAGGAGGTTGTGGAGTCGGGAACAGTGGGAGAATTCAAGAATGCATGGGACAGACATAAGGCAATTCTAGTGGGGTAGGCAGAAGTAAGCTGTTGATTAACTAGAATCTTCAGCTTATCCATCAGGTAGGGAAATGGGCAGACTAGGTGGGCCAAGCGGTCCTCATCTGCCATCAAATTCTATGTTTCTATTCTGGGGCCTAAGACACAAAAATGGTCAGACTTTCTAGTAGCTTGGTGCGCTCCAAGTAATAATGAAGCACCCTATGAACATCCAGAGTATGAAGTAGTGCCCCGGTTGGAGTACTCTGGATAGTAGACAGGAAGGTGGGTGTCCTGATTCACTGTGAACTCTGACACCACCTTGGTAAGAAACTTGGATTAGTCTTCAAGGAGACCCTGTTCTTCTGAAACCAAATAAGGCTCTTTACTCATCAGAGCCTGAAGCTCGGAAATCCTTTGAGCAGAAGTAATAGCAACTAAAAATAACGCTTTCCACGACAGAAAATGCAGCTTGCTACTTAACGGCAGGTTTGAAAGGAGGCAAGGTAAGTTTTTCCAAACAACAAAAGATCCCATGGCGGGACTGGGTCCCTAATGGGAGGCTTCAAATGCAGAATGCCCCATAGGAATGTAGGGAAAGATCTGTCTGGGCAAGAGTTTTGCCCTCAATAGGTGCACATGGTAGCAAGCATGGCAGACAGATGCACCTTCAGAGAGGAGTACCTTAGACCCGAGTCCGACAAGGAGAGAAGATACCTCAGTACTGAATTGGCTGGCAGCTGAAAGGGTCTAAATGCTGAGCAGTGGCACAGATGCAGAACTGCTTCCATTTCTTTTTCTCTCTTTTTTTTTTTTTTAAGCTTGTATTTATTGATTTTAAAATGCAGTAGATGCAAGCATAGCCCATAGGACAGTGCACAGTGAAATACATTCATAATATGGTAAAACATACAGTATCTGTGGCACTCCTGACTTGATACATCATAGAGGGTGAACTGCTTCCATTTCATTACGTGAAGTGGCCCTGGTGGAAGGTTTCCTAGCTGCCACCAAGACATCCGCCACCCTGGGGGAAATCCTGAATCGGGATACAGCTAGATCTGCTGGAGCCACGCATGGAGATGCAGAGATTTGAGATCCGGATGGACCAGGGTTCCCTGCTCCTGGGAGAGCAAGTCTTAGCACAGGGGCAGGGAGATCGGAGGTTCCACTGCAAGTTGCTGAAGAGTGGAAACCAAATCTGGCGTGGCCAGAATGGCGCCACTAGAATCATCTCTGCTCTCTCTGATTGCAGCTTGAGAAGAACTCTCTGCAATAAAGGGAAGGGAGGGATGCATAAAGGAACCTCCCCATCCAGGAGGCACAACCGTCTCGCCAGAAAACATCAGGCCCTGGATCTAGCGAAGCAAAAACTGGGCAGTTTTGCATTGGATGGGAGGCAAATAAATCCAATTCTGGATGTCCCTATCTGGCGAAGGTCTTCAACCACTGAGGGAAGAAGTTCCCACTCATGAGCCCTGGATCGGGACTTGCTTAGGCTGTTGGCCAGGATGCTTTGTCACGAGGAACATGGACTGCTGTCAGGTCCAGGTGGTGATCCACTGCTCATGACCAGACTCTCATGGCCTCCTGCAGAGGGGATAAGAAAGAGTCCCCCCATCTTGCTTGTTTATGTAGAAGACCACCGATATGTTGTCAGTCTGGATCAACAGAGGACGGGCAGCAAAACTGTCTGGAAGGCCTGAAGATTATACAGACTCGCCCGCATCTCCAGGACATTGATGTGGAGATGGAGCTCGTGCTGGATCAGGTCCCTTGTGTCTGACAGTCTCCCAAATGGGCTCCCCAGCCTTGGCCCGATGCATCTGTGGTCAGAATCTGACTGGGAGATTCATTCCGCAGGTAAACCCCTTGGAAATATTGGAGAGATTTAGCCACCATACTAGGGCCTGTTGAACAGGGTTTGACACCAAGACAGGCTGCTGTAGGGCGTCTTAAGGCTGGTCTCGTTGGACTCTCAGGTTCCACTGTACTACTATCATGTAAAGCCGAGCCAGAGGGACTGTGGCAATGGCCTCTGCCATGTCCCAGGAGTCTTAGGACAGACCTGGCCGAACCTGTTGAGTGGAGGTCTTGCCGAGCTTGCGTCTGAGGCACTCTGCTCTGTCTGGGGTTGGAAGCTTAGCCTTGTGCCATGTCCAAGATTGCCCCTGTACTGCAGCCTCTGACTTGGCCAAGAAGAGGACTTGGGGAGGTTTAATGTAATCCCTATGTTCTGAAACAGGGTGAAGGTGGCCTTCATGTTGTGTAGGAGCCGGTCCCTGGTGGAGCGATCAACAACCAGTCATCCAGGTAAGGGAAGACATAATGGCCCTGTCTTCTTAGGTTGCAGCCACTACTGTGAGGCATTTGGTGAAAACTCTGGAGGCTGAGAAGAGGCCAAAAGGCAGAGCTCAAAACTGGTACTAACTTCCTGGAAGTGGAGTAAAGGAACCTCTTGTGGGTTTGGAAAACTAGAATGTGGAGGTATCGTCCTGCATATCCAAAGAGCAAAACCAATCCCCTTGACAGAGGAGCAGGAGAAGACCAAGCAGAGTGACCATCTCAAACTGTTTTACTCTATGTACTGATCCAGGTGGCCAAGATCGAGAAGAAAAATTACTTACCATAGTAACTGTGTTTCTTCACAGTGATGCTCACATATTCATAACTTTATGCAGTAAACCTGTAGGGTTGGACTGCCCGAGAGATGGAACACATGCAAATGATGGAACACTTTGCACGTGAGTATCTTTCAGACACTGCCTCTGCTAACTGCCTGTGTTCTAACCTCTTCAGATTTTATAAAGGAGCCTGAAAAGATGGCTCAGGATAATGTAATACTACTAAAAATTTTATCATTAAAATTTGGGTTACCCACAATATGGATTTTACTAAAAATAGTCCTCCAACTGGAGGATTAAAAGTTTAAATAAGTTAGAACAACATGCCAGAAAAATATGAAATAAACACAATGAACTGTATTCACCTAACTAGAACAGGTGCAGAGAAAATGTTCCCCAAGGGGTGTATAATGATATAGTGGCACCAGCATGTGAGTGCAGAGGCTGAAGTTCTGGAAGGGAGGTAGGGAGGGAAGTTATGAATATCTGAGCATCACTGGGAAGAAACACAGTTACTATGATAAGAAATTTTTTCTTCTAACCCCAGTAATGCTCAGTATATTCATAACTTTATGCAGACTACCAAGCAGTACCCTGGAGGTGGGCACAGAACTCTATTTTGGAAACAGACTTTGCAGGACTGCTGTGCCAAACCTAGCATCACTTCTGGATAAGATATCCAGGTTTTAGTGCTTTGTAAAGGTGTGTACTGTTTTCCAGGTAGCTGCTTTACATATATCCATTAATGGGACATCCCTGGCAGCTGCTAGGTAGCAGCTGACCCTCTTGTAGAATGAGCCCTCAATCCTGGTTGGGGCTGTCTGCCACACTAGTGTAGCAGAATTGGATACACTGGACTATCCAGCAGAAATGGATTTTTTGAGGCTGGATTACCTTTTACCACATCCCATAAGTCAGAAACAATTGCTTTCTGTCCTGTCTAAAGTCCTTAGTGGCTGTCATGTAGTAACTAAGGGCCCTCTTCACATCTAAACTGTGCAGCCTTCTTTCACCAGAAGTGGTGTGCTCAGTGAAAAGACAGGGAGGGTGCTAGATTGATTTAAATGAGAATCAGAAACCACTTTGGGGAGAAATTTCCTGTTTGTTCTGAGGACTACTTTATCCCTATGAAAGGATATATAGCCCGATCAATACAGAGCTTGAAGCTCACTGATTCTTCTTGTAGAAGTCATTGCCACTAGGAAAACTGTTTTCCAAGTGACGTACTTGAGGTGAGCTGTGGCCATGGGCTCAAAGGAAGCAGCCATCAGCTTAGCTATACACATATTCAGATCTCAAACTGGCACTGGTGGCCTGTGAGGAGGATGCAAATGATTCAAGCCCTTAAAAACCTTTTAAAATAATGTTAGAAGCCAGTGTCACCTTCTTCCCAGCAGAGAGGTAAGCAGACACTGCTGCAAGGTGAACCCTCAAAGAACTGGATTGTAGACCCAGAGAGTATAAGTGGGTGAGATACTCCAATACCTCTGATAAGCCAGCTTGGACTGGAACCAGAATCTGGCCAACACCATATCGAAAATCTCTTCCATTTGGAAGAATAATTCTTTAGTATAGGGTTTTCTGTAACCTCTTAGAATACTTAAGACAGGTTCAGAAAGTTGTAAGTCAGCGTATTCTAAGTCTTCAAGAGCCAAGCTTTGAAGATTGAGAGACTTGAGGCTTGGATACAGTAAGGTTCCCTGGTTGGAGGTCAGTAGGTTGTGCCTCCAAGGAAGATGTATTGGATTTGCAACAGACATTGAGAGCAGAAGAGAGTACCATGGCTGCCTCCAGCCAGTCTGGAGCTATCAAGATCAGTGGCGCTGTATGGGATATGAAGCTAACCAGTACTCTGTAAATGAGAGGGAAAGGAGGGAAAGCATAGAGGAACCTCCTGACCAATCCCGACTGAGGCGTCCATAGGGAAGGTTCCTGATCTGGAGGTCTGCAACAATATTGTGGCAGGTGGTGGTTCTGGTGGGATGCGAACAAGTCCACCTCTGGAGTACCCACCTTGTGAAAATAAACGTCGCGCCACCTGCCTCTTTAGGGTCCACTCTTGATAGGCTTGGTTTATTCGACTCAATGCATCTGCCACGGTATTGTCCTTCCTGGCAAATAAATTACTTGCAGAGACACTTTTAATGAATAGGCCAGAGTCCACATTCTTATGGCCTCCGAACATAGGGGGCTGACCTTGTGCCTCCCTACTTGTTTATGTAATACATTGTGGTGGTATTTTCTGTTCTGATCTGTACCACCCTGCCTTGGACTAGGTGAGCAAAGGTTTTAGAGCCAGCAGCACTGCTCAAGTTCCAAAAGATTTACGTGCTGAAAGGAGTCTGAGGCTGACCAAGTGCCCTGAGTTGTGTGACCCCTATGGGCACTCCAGCCCAAGAGGGATGCATCTTTGTGAGAATCACTGAAAGATTCTCTTTCTGAAGGGAACTCCTTGCCTTAAGTTGGATTCCTCCTTCCACCACAAGAGGGCCTGTAGCAGTGACCTTGTTACTGGGATGAGCTTTGAGAAGGAATCTTTCTTTGACACCAGTGGGACCTGAGATGGAACTGAGTGTCCCTCATGTGAAACCGTGCACCTAGTACTGTGCCTGTGGATGCAGCCATGTGGCCTAATAGCTGGAGAAACTGTCTTGCAGTTTTGAATTGTGGAGCTTGAAAGAGTTTGCTATTAGCTGAGTGTTCTTCACCCTTTCAGAGGTAGACATGCCCTGGTCTGTAGGGTATTGATTTCTGCTCCTATGAACTGCAGCACTTGTGTAGGAGTGAAACTGACTTTGTGATTGATTAGGAATCTGAGGGACTCCAGGAGGTCCTGAGTGACCTTCAGGTCTTGCTGCACCTGCAGGAGATTTTCCTACAACCAACCAGTTGTCCAGGTAAGGGAAAACTGGTAGTGACCTGAAGGAGTCTGAATCGAGGTATTTTCTGTAAGAGTCTTTTATGGGGATGTGAAAATAGGCATCTTTCAAGTCCAGGGATGCCAACCAGTCTGCTTTCTGAAATGTTGGCAGGATCAGAGCCAAAGTTACCATCTTGAACTTTGGTTTTCTTAAGAACTTGTTTAAAGCTCTTAAATCCAGAATAGGCGCCACTCCCCACTTTTCTTTGTGGTCAGGAAATATTTGGAATAGAAACCCTTTCCCCTTTGAGACTTTGGAACTGGTTCCACCACTTTTAATGGCAGTAGGTTCTGAACCCTGCCTCCAAGAGCAGTTTTTCTGCCAGGGAAGGAGAGCTGAATACTCTGGAAGGGAAGGACTTGAATCCCAGAGACAGACCCTATCCCACCACTCCAACACCCACTTGTCTGTGGTGATTTTCAGCCAAGTTTGGAGAAAGTGGGAGAGTCTGCCTCCGACAGGTAAGGAGAAGCGGCCTGCGGTTCAGGGGTGTGTTTGGTTTGAGGCTGAGTATGAGACCCTCTCCTCGAGTCCCTTCTGCCCTAGAGTAACCCTGCTGCAGGTACTGCTGGTACTGGGGTAATGCCACAGGTTGGAAGAACGGCCTGGTGTAAAAGACCTGCCCGGCCTCCCTTCCATAAGGCCTGGTGGATGTAGAAGCTCTCTCTTTAGCAGAGTTGCTTCTGTAGCCTTATACTCATCCACCTTCTTCATGTATGCTACAGTTGACTCCCAAGAGAGAATTTCCTTCTAGGGAAAATCCAGGGCCTTTAGTTGTGTATCCTGAGTAAGGTTTGTAGCCCTAAGTCAAACAAACCTCTTCTGTGCCACTGTGTTGGCCATCCATCTGGCTGCAGTATCATTAGTGTCAGCAGCTATTTGGAACTGGTGCTTAGCTGCCTTCAACCCAAACCTGGCAGTTTCAGCCAGGTCATCTGATAAGTGTGAGGGAGCTTTCTGGGACATGGCCAGGACTGACTGCCACAGAGATTTTGGTACTGGGCAGCATATGCCTGGAAGATAGCCTGACGATAGCCAAATAAGCTGACAGGTACCCTTTTTGGCCATACTTTCAATTTTCCTAGAGTCCTTGTCCGGAGGATGTGAGGACAGAGGGACCCTAGCCTTGTCATGGGCAGCCTGCTGTATGACCCCCTGGTGGTCGGGGTGGGAGAAGAGGAAATTGGCTCCCTCCCTTTCCAGCTAGTACTTCTTGTCCATCCTCCTGTCTATAGGAGGGGTAGAATTTGGTGCCTGTAAAATCTTTAGTGCATCCTTTTAAGAATTTGTAGACATGGAGGAGGAGAAAACATAGAATTTGGCGGCAGATAAGGACGCTTGTGCCACCCAGTCTGCCCATTTCCTACCTACTGGATAAGCTGTAGATCCTAGTTAACCAGCAGCCTACTTCTTCCTACCCCACCTCCTAGAATGGCCTTATGACTGTCCCATGCATGCTTGAATTCCACCACTGATTTTGACTCCACAACCTCCTCCGGAAGGCCGTTCCATGCATCCACAACCCTCTCTGTGAAAAAATACTTCCTTAAATTACCTCTGAGCCGCCCCCCCATCTTCAAATTGTGCCTCTTGTTCTTGCACACCTCTTTTTTTGAAAGATGCTACCCTCTTGGACTTTGTTGATTCCCTTGAGGTACTTGAACATTTCTATCATGTCCCCCTCTCCCTCCTTTCCTCGAGGCTATACATATTAAGCTCCTTTCGTCTCTCTTCATATGTCTTCGGTGCAGACCCTGCACCATTTTAGTTACCCTCCTCTGGACAGCTTCCATCCTATGTCTTTCGGAGATTGGGTCTCCAGAACTGCACGCAGTACTCAGATGTGGTCTCACCAGCTGTCTGTACAGAGGGATAATAACTTCTTGTTTTCTACTGGTGATGCCTCTCCCTATGCATCCCAGTATCCCCAACCCTCCTTGTTGCCCACCTTTAGGTCATCTGATATGACTACCCCAGATAATAACTTCTTGTTTTCTACTGGTGATGCCTCTCCTATGCATCCCAGTATCCCACCCTCCTTGCTGCCCTCTCACATTGCTTGCCACCTTTGGGTCATCTGATATGACTACCCCAGGTCCCTTTCCATTTTGTTGTTGTTAGTATCTCACCCCCATTGTGTACTCTTCCCATGGGTTTTGTTTCCCAGGTGCATTACCTTGCACTTCTTAGCATTGAATCTAAGCTGCCATACATTTGACCATTCCTCTAACCTTGCCAAGTCCCCTTCTCATCCTTTCCACCCCACCCTGTGCATCAACTCTGTTGCAGATCTTTGTGTCATCTGCAAAGAGACATACTTTCCTTCCAGTCCCTCTGCAATGTCGCTTGTAAAGACATTGAAGAGGACGATCTAATACTGAACCCTCACGGTGCCCACTAGTAACCCTCCTTTCTGCTGAGTGGACTCCATTTACTATTACTCTCTGGGTCCTGTTCTCCAGCCAATTCTTTACCCAGGCTGTCATCTTGGGACCCACTCCCAGGCTAGCTAACTTGTATATTAATCTTTGTGTAGGACTGTGTCAAATGCCTTGCTAAAGTCTAGGTAGGCCATGTCCACAGCCCTTCCTGATCTACTACTTTGGTCACCCAGTCAAAGAAATCTATCAGATTTGTCTGGCATAACCTTCCGCTGTGAATCCATGCTGCCCTGGGTCCTGTGCCCCTCTGGCCTCTAGATACTCGACAATTCTTTCCTTCAGAAGTGATTCCATCATTTTCCCTATCACTGAGGGTAAACTAACAGGTCTGTAGTTTCCTGCTTCTGCCTTGCTCCCACTTTTGTGAAGAGATCACATCTGCCCTCCTCCAGTCCTCGGGTACCACCCCATCCTCCCATGATTTGTTAAAAGGGTAGTCAGTGCTGTCACTGGTTCTACCCTTAGTTCTTTTAGAATTCTGGGATGAATCCCATCAGGCCCCATTGCTTTGTCCACCTTCAGTTTTAAGAGTTCTTTCAGAACCCTTTCTTCTGTAAATGGGCTGGTATCAACTTCTGTATCCAGAGTGTTTCTACTGTTTGTTTTATGTACCTCCCCTCTTCATTTGTAAATACTGAGCAAAAATATTTGTTTAGTATCTCTGCCTTTTCACAGTCTCCCTCTGCCCACCCTCCCTCCCTCCCGTTTATTAAGCCTCACTATCCCTCCCTTGGTCTTCCTTCGCTCCTGATGTACCTATAAAGGTTTTATCCCCCTTCTTAACTGAGTTGGCTGTCTTTTCCTCGATTTGGGCCTTTGCTGTTCTGACTGCCTTCCCAGCCTCCTTTTTGCTTTAACTGATACAGTTCTCTGTCCTGCTCCTTCTCGATTCCTTGTACTTCCTGAATGCTTTCTTTTCTCTTGAACCTTCACTGCCACTTCCTTTGAGAACCATAGTGGTTTCTTCGATCGTTTTGTTTTGTTTATTTATTTGCTTCACACAAGGCTCGTTACCTCTGTGATGGCAGTTTTTATTATTCCCCATTGTTCTTCCTCCTCCTTCCTGCCCATTTGCTAGTGCATTCCTTAGGCACTCACCCATTTTAGCAAGTCAGCCCTCCTAAAGTCCAGTGCTTTGCCTTTGTGTAGCTTGACTCTATTGCTGTGTTTACTGTGAACCATACTGTTCGATGGTCGCTAGTTCCCAGATGGCTACCCACTTCTACATCTGTGATCCTCTCTCCATCTCCAGCCTTTGTGCTTTTGTGAGAGCCTTTGTGGGTGTTAACCCCATCATTTCTAAGTACTCCACCTCCTCCTTATCTTCAGTTTACTCAGTAGTGGAGATGTCAAGGGCATCAGTCATCCTTCTAACAAAGTGAAATGGGACAAAATCCTCAGACACCCTTGAGAGAACCAAAGTCCTGTTCAGGGGACACTTCTGGTTCTCTTGGTCCCTCTTCAAATCATAATCATCATCATCATCTAAGGTTTCCCCACCTTCTAGGGGAAGAGGATGCACATTGCTGCCAACCTGGGGACCCTGGTGGGGGCAGGAGGCTGCTGAGGAGGGACTATTGCCTGTAAGGACTGGATGATTTTAAAAGCCTGAGCAATCTCTTGGGCTGTAGGTACAGGCAGAGTAGTCACAGAAGTCCCGGCTTGACAGGCGAGGGTTCTCGTGTTTAATTTCTTTCCTTTTTGCAGGAACCGGGAGTCAGCCAGTTCAATAGCTCTTTTAGTTCCCTTTGTGCCCGTCTCAGGGCAGGAACTAAAAGTGTGGGGTCATCCACAATGTCTGGGGGTATTGTCTGGTCAGAGCCAGAGGGACCCCTTGAATTTTCTTCCTTACCCTTTCAGGCGTTTCTCAACAGTCTTCTCAGGAAATGTTTTACACACTTCACATTACTCATTTAAATGGTCAAAGCCAGACAAACTACAGAATGTGTGTTTGTCTGCCTTTCTAAAGACCTCTCCACATTGGGTGCAGTTTTTGAAACCGGGCTCACCAGTTTTCTTTTGGGTTTTCTGACATATTCAAAATTTGCAATTTTTTTTTTTATCGGTTCAGGAACCGATGGAACCGGACTGTTTGTTTAAAATGGAACCGAGATAGCGGTTCAGTAACTGATTTATCTGTTACAAGAATAGAATAATTTAGTGAATTTAAAGAAACTATAGGTGGTGCTTTGGTCCAAGAACCCGAGTTTAATATAAAATGATCCGGTTTCCCCACGGTTATACTGAACGAGAGGAACGAGAAAAACAATAATTTTAAGGTAAATAAGATTATCGAAACAAACAAATAGTAGAGACAGTAAATAAAAACAAAATGTATACTTATACAGTATCTGATGTTTTAAATCACATGGGAGAAAGTGGAGGAATGAGACTCCGGCGACCAGACTTTACAGGCGGAGAGAAAAATCTGAAGAGGTTTGAACACAGGCAGTTAGTCGAGGCAGTGTTTGAAAGATGCTCATGTACAAAGTGTTCCATCATTTGCATATGTTCCATCTCTCGGGCAGTCCAACCATACAGGCTTACTGCATAAAGTTATGAATATACTGAGCATTACTGGGGTTAGAATAGGATGCAGGTCCCTGTTTTTTGACACCAGGAAGAAGTGGGAATAAAACCCTTAATCCCTCTGTGTCAGAGGGACTGGCTGTATGGCCTGCTTCTGGAGTAGGGCTGAATTTCCTCTTCGATGAGGGTGATCTGAGCATGAGGGTAATGAGAGGATACAGGTGGATTGTCTGGGGGCAATGCTGTGAATTCTAGTGTGCCCTTTTCTACCAGCTGAAGGACCCACTGGTCTGAGGTTGTCTGGCACCAGCCTTCTATGTACAAGAAGAATTGGCCCTCCACTGCCTCTCCTAAGGCTCTGGCCAGGGAAGGAGGTCAGGCAATGAGTCAGGCTGAGGAACCAGGAGGGCAGCGTGGCCTGGGAGGTCCAAGGAGCCTGAGGCGGAACCTCCAGAAGCAGGGGTGGGCGCTTTACACTTGAATCCTGCTCTGTGCTGCTGTCCTCTAGGTTGCTGTCTGGCATTCCTCCAAAGGACTGCTTGAGATGTTGTTTAGGCTGAGATTTGTACATGGTATGTATGGATCTAATAGCCTTTCCGATTCCCGCAGGTGTATAATAATATTTCTAGGGATGTGGATAAATTGCTCTGTCCACACTTGTTGGCAGTGTCCTTTCCATTTAAGATGTGCTGGAAAGTCTTCAAGCTGGCTCCTCCACCCACCTGGGAGGTATATCCTGGCTCTGCCCATGATGCGAGATCTTCCTTCCACTGGAAGAAGCAGGTTCCCTCCTTACTGCTCCCGCTTTGAGTAGGTCCTGACACCTAAATTCTTGAATTACTTCCAAACCAACTCTTACTAGTTTTGTCTTCACCTTGATCTTGGATTACAGCAGCAGTGAATGACAGGTCCTGCATGAGATTTCACGGTGCCCATGCCAGACAGAAGATGTCGCATACCGACCCTGACGCCATGTCGTCTACTGCCTGAGCCACAAGCGTGATACCCAGGCCTGCGACATTTGTCAGTCATTTCACATGACAGTCCTCTAGGACTGCCTCGCCCGCATAGGTTGGGCTGCCGGAAATATTACATCTGCGGTCAAGTCCAGAGATGCCCATTGGGTGGTCTCCGTGGCTGCGGGGTCCACAAGCAGCTGGAACAGCTTACGGCCTTCAAGGAGGAGAGGAGGAGGCAGCTTGGGCTGCCACTCAGCCCTCCTCGGCTTCTGCCTTTGTTCCGTGCCAGTCGGGCTCCACTTTTCAGGTTCCTTCAAGGAGCTGTGCCAGTCCCTCCCGACTAAGTGGTAGGGCCCTTCTGGATCTCACAGCTCACGCTCTTGGAAGGACAAGAAAGAGTCGATGAAGGAGAAGACTCACTGATGACGTTCCTGAGACCGGAAAGTTCTCTGTCTCAGGACTCCCATGTTTTGACCATGGTGAAACTGCGGCCTTGAGTCGCTGGCTTCACAGATACCCTGTCGGACCAGTTGGTAGAGATGCTGGCCAATTATGTGGCCGAGATTTTTCTTGACCCTGTTGACTGGTTATCATCTGAAGAGGCAAAAATTCTCTTTTCAGGACTCCGGTCCTGCCCGTGACCCGTGAAGGGCTGCTCAGTCCGCTGAACAGAACCCTCCAGTCGCCGATCCAGACCAGGAGGAGCTGTAGCACGCCTGGCTTCCTCTGAGATCCCCATTGGCCCCCGACTGCTGAGGTCGAGGTCTTGGCCGTCCTCCTCGTCCAGTTGGTCAAGAAGTTCTGCCGTCATCAGCACTCCTGCTCGGCACCACAGGAGCGGTGCCACTGCTATTCTTCATCCTCGTTGAGTGAGGAGGCTTCGTCGCAAGTTGCGTTGATGCTATGAAGACCTCTTGTGGCAACAGTTGGTGCTGGCCAGTCCGAGCCAACCCGGCTCCCACACGGCCATCACTTGGCTGTCGCCCGACAGGCCGACTCTCCCTGTGGGGTCGGTTGAGACCATCCCTCACTCAGTGGAGTCGGTCAGGACTGTCTTGGTTTGGCCGAAGACTGCTTCTCCATTAATCGTGGTGGAGCTGCTGCCCAAGCAGCCGCCAACAACACTCCAACTAAGGAGTCTTGGCGGCCAGGGGCTTCTCCATCGGCTTTGGTCAGCCTCACTGACCATCCACGGAGGGTTGAAGGTGACTCGGGTGGGACACTTTGTGCGGACTTCTCAGAGGCGAGTTCCTCACTGCACTCCTGTCCAGTCGACATGGGTCCGTGGGGACCTCTCAATGGAGGAAGGGCCCACTTCCTTCATGGCCATCCTCCGCCTCATCTCCAAGTCCACGAGGATGAAACTGGAGCCCGTCCAGAGCGGGCACGCTATCCCTCACAGAGATTCTGGACAAGGGGACTCCCCACAGAGGCTTTCCCAGTGGCCAAGGCCACTGTTGGCCCAACCCTGGAGCTTTGGCAGTGCCGCGTCCTGCCCTGAGCCCTCTGCCTGAATGGCCCGCAAATATATGGTGCCACGGTACCATCTCAGGTTTCATGGAACACCCTCGGCCGAGGGGTTGGTGGCAGAGACTCCATGTTTCAGCGCTTGGGGAGTACCGGGGCGTCAACAAGCCGCGGACAAGGAGTCAAGAATTGGACCACGTGGCTAAAAAGTCTGTGCTGCCTCCTTGCTTGGCCTCTGCTAGGTGAGTTCGTTTGTCATGGTTGCCTACTTTGGGGAGCTAGCAGCCAAGTAAGAAGCAGCAACTTTCTGAGCTCCCAAGAAGAGCCTCTTTCTTTAAAGAAAATCACTAATTTCAGCCTTTGAACTGCTAAAGAAACAGCCCATTCTTTAGGAGATCGCTTTCTGCACCTCTGGATATATTTCTTCGTTAATTATGGGGAAAACTAAGCAGCAAAACAGGATTTTTCCAGCCGTGTGCTCCCTGCACCCAAACCACCAGAACACACGGACAGCGCTTCTGCCTTGCTGAGCTCAGAACAATCAACAACGCTCAACTCCCCTACAAAGTGCTTTGAGTGTGCTGACTAAAACAGTACAAGGGATCGATCAGAAGCTAGATTCCTTTTCACAGAAATTTCAAGTGGTGGAGCACGTTTGGATGTAATGGGGAATCGACTAAGAATGCTGAGGCCACAGCGGGAAGGCCCTAGTGGCTACTGCGACATCCATCTAAAGAACAAGCGGCACTAAAAGTCATGTGGAACAGTTGGAAAATACAGTTTGTATGGAATATTCGAATCATGGGTCTCCCGAAGGCACGGAAGGAGCAATCTTCTCACGCACCTGATCCCATGGCTATCTGCAACAACAGGACTTACTGGACTAAACCTGTTGCGAGCATACAGGATTACTCCACGTAGGGCCCTCCTCACTCTGGACAGTCCTCGCACTATTCTGGTTACCTTTTCCTCGGTGGCAGAGCGAGATCTGGTTTGGGAGTAATCAGAAATAAAGGTCCAATTTACCATGAGGAAAGCGGAGTCCTCTTCCCTGATCTGGCCTACGCAACAAGAATGAGGTGGAAGGCCTTGATGGTGTAAAAATAAACCAAGGGAACTGGGCATTCCTTATTCTATGGCCTTTCTGGCGCAGCAGTGCGTTGCTGACAGCGAAAATGGTACCGATTTATAAAGAGCGGGATCTGCATTAAGAAAATGTTATAACGGAGGATGCATGAAGACAGGATTTTGGAAGAGGAGTCTGATGGGAATTGAACTCTAGGACTGAGAAGCTTATAACTCCATGTCTGGACTGTTAAGCTGGTTTGCTTACTTCATATTTAGTATTTTGTCATTCATACTTGTATTGTTCTGTAGTATTCTGGGCAACCAGCTATATGGGGCACCTTGTGATTATTAGTAATAAAAAGTGCTCTACCAATTTGGTTTGGGGTTTCCTTTTAAACATCGTTAGTGGGATCTTGAATGGTGTCTGATATCTCAGGCAAGACAATTATTTTAGTAAGCCTTGTTCTGATGGGCGTTTAAAAGTGCCACCAACTTTATAATTGAGGCAGTTCATTATACAGTTGCAGATGGCGATCTCCTAGTTTTATATATAGTTCAATAATATTTAATCGCCTCGCAGTTCTCTTTGTGTTGTTCCAGGTGTCATTGCAACCTAGAGGCTTCCATCCAGAGAGGAATGTTGTGGTTCTTTTTCTGATTATGGCCCTCTCACTGGGTAACATCGGCGTGATTACGGGAAGCTGGTCTCACACACACTAAACTGTACTCTGTTCTACATAAGGGTGGAGGAGTGTCCATGATCAAATTTACATTATACAAATTTCTTCTTTTCTTCCTTTTTATTAATCTCTGGAAGCCATATTAATTACTGCAGATTTACTAGCCACCTGTTTTAACGGGGGCTTTTGGGAACTAAGGCCTTGAGAGGTCGGTTGTAACACGTTGATACTCTTAAATGTGATGACAGTATTGGGGTATTGGCTGCTTATGTAGCTCCTAATTGTGGAATTATCTACTGACTTTACTATAATGTGAATATTTCTCCCGATGCTGTACCATTAGGAGTGGTGTAATCTAGATCCTAAGTAATGTATAATGTATACAGATGGTGATGCTACATGCTGTGGATATAATATTTTATACAAATGTGTAAAATGCTAAAAAGATAAAAAAAAGATTGCACACTTCTCCCATGCCTTCTTGGGCTCTTTGGATGAGGTGATTCCTCATTTAGCTGCGGACTGCCAGATCACGGTCAAGCAGGTTCAAGATCAGAGCTGGGCTCTTGCCAAGCAGCAGCTTCAGACTGCTCTGAATCTAGGGATTCCTGTGCCCACTCAGTGGCGACTGCAGTTGCCATGCACTGTAGGTGTTGGCTGCGGATCTAGACCTTTATGGCAGACACTCTGTAAAAGCTGGCGGATGTTCCATTCCTGGGCACCAACCTTTTGGGCCCAGTGTGGAGGTCACCTCCAGCATATTGAGGCGATCCATTGCCACCTTGGACTCTTAACATCTCGCAGAGAAGGATCCCAAGGGCTCCAGGCAGCAGAAGCAAAAGCCCTTGGTCCTCCACTCCTGCGGCAAAACCAGCCTAGCATCAGCTGGGCCAGCAGGCTCAGTCTTGGCGACCCAGGCCCAAGTCAGTGGCCTCGGTCCGTAAGCCCAGAGGGAAGGGACCCGCTGGCTCCTCAACCGGTCCTCCTCCTCCTCCAAGCCTGCTTAGTGACAGGATGGGGGTGCCACCCTCATGCCCAATCACACCTACCCTGGGTCCTCCTGTGGGGGCTGGCTCCGCCACTTCCTTTCCACCTGGTCCACTGTCAACACAGACAGGTGGGTTCTGGAAAGTGGTCAGTCAGGGTCTGCCTCAGGAATTGAACAGTATCCTCCAAGCCGAGCCTCGCCCATGGGAGGACTTGGTATCTGCAGACACTAGATTGGCTCTTGAGACAACATAGCCCAGCTCCGGCCGCAAGGAGGTCATGGTTAGAGTAGCAGATTCTCCAGAACACCCAGGGTTTGTCTCCAGGTACTTCCTGATGCCAAAGCAGATGGGGTCTGGCATGTCCCAGTCTAGATCTGCACGGCCTGAACAAGTCCTCAGGTCGCGCACCTTCAGGATGGTAACTCTATGTCAGATCATACCATCTCTAGAACAAGACATGCGGTTTTGCTCCTTGGATCTTCAGGATGCTTTTTTCATGTCCCGATCCGTCCTTTCCACCTGAAGTTTCCTCCGCTGAGCTGAGGGAACCCTCACAGTTCCAGGCCATGCCATTTGGTCTCTCCTCAGCCCTCTGGGTCTTCAAGAAATGCATAGCAGTGGTGGCAGCCTGCCTGCAGCACCGATGGGTCCAGGTGTACCCCTACCTTGACAACTGGCTGATTGCAGGTCCCTCCAGGCAGTTGGAGCAGTCCAGGGACCTGGCCCTTCAGACCTGCATCTCCCTTGACCTTCTGGTCAACCAAGCCAAGTCGGAACTCATGCCCTTGCAGGTGATCAGCTTCATCAGGACAGGGCTCGACTCTTGCCGAGCCAGGGCCTGGCTCCTGCGGACAGGGCAGAAGTTCTCTCCTCCTCCTTTGCCCGATCATTTTGGGTTGGGGAATTGTGCCCTACCTGGGACTTCCTGCACATTCTGGGTCACGTGGTGGCCTGCACCAGCTGGTCTGTTGTGCCTGTTGGAATATGCACTCCCTGCAATGGGAGCTGGCCAGCCAGTGGTCTCGGTGCATCGTCACTTCAACCAGCTGGTCACTGTGACCCAGAAGATGTGGGACGCCTCCAGTGGTGGCTAGTCCCAGAACATCTGCAGGAAGGGATCCTGTTTGTCTGCCCTGAGCCGACAGTCATCCTGATGATCGACACCTCTCTCACGGGCTGGCGCCCATCTGGGGAACACAGGCTCCACTGATTCTGGACCCACGAGGAGTCCCGATGCCACATCAGCCTGCTGGAGCTCAGGGCAGTTCGACTGGTGCTGACTGCTTTGACACCATATTTTCGGGGTCAGGTGGTCCAAGTGCAGACAGACAACACCACTACGTACTACCTCAACAAGCAGGGTGGGATGCACTCCTGCTTCATTGCAAGAAGCTCTGCATTTGGACCCTCATGCGCAGTCTGGGGTGTACCTGGCAGCTATCTCTGCTTACGGTGGCGCAGGAGAAGGGTGGTCTGGCGCTTTTCAAAGACTTAGATCAGATTTCCCTCAGTCTGTGAACCACCACCACCACTGTGGGACTTGTTGCTGGTTTTGGCAAAGCTCATGGGCAAGCCATTGAACCAATTCACAGGTGTGAGATGCCTCACCTGTCGTGGAAGACTGCCTTCCTGGTGGTTATCACGTCAGCCAGAAGGATTAGTGAGCGCCAGTTGATTTCGGTGGAGTCTGCTTACCTGGTCATCCACGGGGACAGTGTTGTCCTGTGTCCCAATCTGAAGTTCCTCCCGAAGGTTGTGTCAGAGTGTCACCTTAATCAGGTGATGACTCTTCCGTTGTTTTCCTGAATCACACCTGGAGGCCGAACACAAGCTCCGTAGTCTGGACATGAGGCAAGCGCTCTCTTACTACAAAGAGTGCATGGCTGGGGTTCAGGAGAGGTTCGCCAACTCTTTGTCACCTACACTGAAGCCGCACCTGGCAGACCTCCAGCCAGGCTGATGATTGGCAGGTGGATCACTTCATGCATTGATCTCTGCTATAGATCAGCGGGTAGGGAGCCTCCCATAGGGCTAAGGGCTGATTCCACCTGTCATACTGCCACATCGGTGGGTGCTTCTAGGGACGTTCCTCCCTATCCAGGAAATCTGCAGGGCTGCTACCTGGAAGTTAGTACACACCTTCATTTCCCATTACCACATTGATAAGAGAGTCATGCGGGATGCTGGTTTTGGGGCCTCGATTCTCCAGTCTCTCTTCTCTAAGTAGAGTGTGCACCTTGCCTCCCTCCTCCTGGAGAACTGCTAGGAGTCCACCAACAAGTGTGAATAGAACAACATATCCACGTCCTAAAACATAAGTTACTCACCTGTAACAGTAGATCTTCCAAGGTGGTCTCTGCAGTAGGTAATATTTTGGGTATTCAGCAGAGGTCACTGTGCGCATGGCAGCTCTTCTAGCAGTCTTTTCAGGGACCACCCAGACATGACATCAGCTTCCTGTTTCCTATACAAGTGTGGGCGGTCTCTGGTATCCTCTGTTCCTTTTTATTGTCTTCAGCTCACATGCAGCAGGTAGAACAACTCTGAAAACAGCAGTCATTGACGAAAAACAGTCAATTGGCCAAGTCCAACCTAACCCGACTCAGTCTCCAATATATTGGAGCCATCCGAGATACAGTTTCAGCCAGAACTTACTGTCCAGCAGGCCACACCCTTGACTCTGGCATTATGCATACAGACTCAGAAAGTAGTCACAGCTAGCCAACTGCTGTGCCTTCTGGGTCACATGGTCGCTGCCATCCCTACGGTAGCACTCGCCCGTCTTCATATGAGACCTGTTCAGTGAACCCTCCAGAATCAGTGGTCTCAAGAACAAGAAAAATTTGAAGGCATGATCAGTCACTCCATCTCTGGCGTCAGCTCTGATTTGATGATCAGTCTAAACCAATTTATGACAGGGAATGCCTTTTCAGGCCTCCCTCCCTCCCATGCAGGCGTTCACCACGGATGCTTCCTGCGGATGGCGTGCACACCTGGGTCCTTATCGGATACAGGGCGAGTGGACCACTTCTCCCCTCGGCCTCGCATCAGTCTCCTAGAGACTGAGGGCATTCCGCTTAGCCCTTCCTGCATTCCAACCTCTTCTGACTCTAGACTGTTGCTGATCCAATCAGACAACACTGCAGTGGTGTTCCATCTCAACAAGCAAGGAGGTGCTCCAATCTTCAACCTCTTGACTCAAAATTAAGGTACCCTGTTACATCCCAACCAGAAGGCTCTTCACCCTCACGCTTGGCTCCTGAGGATGCTTTCATGGTCAGACTACAAGTACAGCAGGAAGTGTGCTAAAGAACCACAAAGCACAAGTAAATGCAGATGGCAAATATTTTACTCCAAATCAAAATGTGCATGTTACAAAATAAGAGCAGGAGTTCAAGTAGCTGCCCCTAGTACCTCAACTACACAAGCCTTCAAGGGGTGGAGCCACACTGGAGAACCAGTCCCTGATATTCCAGACAATGTCCACGTCATACCATTAACATTTAAAGGAAATATCCCTGTACAAAGTATAAAGCTCACTCTTTGTAAATATACTGCTGAATACAGGTACCATAACAGTAAGCCAAATTTAAACTCTGCAGAACATGCTGCTAATTAATTCTACATTACAAGGTCAATATAAGTGTAAGCTTTAGATTGCATAACCCTTTGTAGCCTGTGACAGGGAAAACAGCCAGAAATGTTAAAGTACTTTTACAGTCAGTCTGAGTCATGCCATTAATACTTAAAGGGTAATGTCCTAGTACAGTATGCAAAGTTATAGTTTTAATGGCACTAATCATAGAAAACTATTCTTAAACAAAATAGAAAATTAATACATCTTACTAAACAGTTTGACAGAGAGAAAAAAAGGGTAGAGAGAGAGGAAAGGTGCACTATCACGTCCTAGTGGATAAAGAGTCTTGGGACCATCATGCAGTAAGGTTGCCAAACTCCATTGAGGCAAATACCAACTGGGTAGATAGGGCCCAGATAGAATGGGTTAGTGGCACTTAAGAAAAAGAGAAAAAAGAAAAATAGGCCAGCCGGTGGCGCTGAGGGTTGAGGCGCTGGGCGCCACACCTCGTGGCAACCAGGTTTGAGAGCGAGCCCAGACTGCGGGGTCGGCAGGGAGGAGAGGATTGGCGTCTGATGGACAGCTCTCCTCTCCCGGGAGAGCACCTGCTCGGTGCTTGGCTGGCCTCTGGCTGAAGCTGGAGGCATAAAAGCACAGGAGCCACGCAAGAAAAGGGTTGGGAGTGGCGGACTTGGGGGGAGCGGCTGGCGTCAGGGCGCTGGCCACTTCCTCAGAAAGGAGAAAATACACCGCTGGAGCACTGGTACCAACCCTAATGGCAACTGCCTGCCTGACCACCGGGGACCCGGCGAGACATTGAAGTTATCGGGACGTTGGGGTCCGTCCACGTCCACCTGGGGATATATTCACGGCTCCATGGGGAACTCCTGGGGATTCGGGTAAGGCAAGTCAGGAGTGGTACCTTGGTGTCTCCCTAGAAGCGTAGCTCCGGGGTGAGGAGGCGATAACATAGAAAGTAAAAAAAAAAAAAAAAAGGATAAAAACATTCCATTAAACACATGGGTACAAAAGGGTTACATTCTTATAGGCAAAGCATATTCTGGTTAATATCTTCTTTTGAGTAGAAATGGCTTAATATCCCAGTTGTTTAAACCTTTTGGTTTTACTGAGTCCAACTTAAATATCCATACTTTCTTGTTGCAGGAGTTTATTTGCTCTATCCTCTCTCCATAAATCAAGTGACACACAATCAATGCCTTGAAATTTCAGGCAGTCTGGTGTGGAATTGTGGTGGTAGTGAAATGTGGACCCACAGGGGTGTAATTTTGGCATTCACAATGGACTTCACATGCTCCTGTAAGCGTTGTTCAAGGGTCTCACAGTTTTGCCACGTATACAAGATTGCATTCATACCAGAGTCCATATACTACATGTGTTGTCACATGTGATGAGGTCACGAATATCCACAGTAATTTCTGACCTTCCTGGATGTGTGAAACTATTACGCTCTAGGCTAAATTTGCAGATGTTACACCTCTTACATTTGTGAAACCCTTTTGCTCTTTGTGGAAGCCAGGTATGTATAGTTAGGGATGTAAGTTTGTCATGGCATGGCAGTCATACACGTCATTGATTCCATGACATTTGATCTTTATTCAGGACTTCCATGACTTTCACTAGTGTCATCAGAATGTAGCAATGATGACAGTGCCACAACATTACTACTGTTTACTAATGATTTCATGAACAAACAATGAGTCATTAAAACCTCATCCATGACAAATTTACATTCCTATGTATAATGCTTGGTGTGCTAGTTTGTTCCTTTCTAGGTCGTGTGTCAACACGTTTGTCTTTAATATTTTACCTCTCTGGAATGCAACTCTTGGTTTGGGTCCCACTGCTAGTACCACAATTTCATCACTTATTAGGATTGGCCAATTTTGTGTACGATATTGCCAGTCGCCCAGCAAGATGATTACATTCTGTTATAAATGTGCACTGCACATCCTGCGTGATGTATTTTGTGGGCGGTCTCAAAATGGAATTTCTGGGAATTTGGACTACCTTTTCTTTTGCTTTCAATAAAGTGTCCCTGTTGTAACCTCTTTGCTCAAATCTTTCTATTAATTCTTGTGCCTGAAAGTCAGAATAATTTCTTTGGCTAGTTTCTCCATAGTCTCAGAGTTGGCTGTAGGGAATGGATTTTTCAAATTCAAGGGGTGGGCACTTTCAGAATGTAGGACTGAGTTAGTGGCACTTGATTTTCTGTAGGTTTTAGTGTTACTGTTGTATTCTCCCTCCACGGTGGTGTTAATAAACAACTCTAAATCCAGAAAGTTTAGGGTAGTGGGATCCAGTTGGTGAGTAAATATCAAATTTAGGTTGTTGCAGTTAAGCCATAGCATAAAGGTTTCAGCATCTGCTGTGTCCCCATCCCAAGTACATAAAACATCGTCAATAAAGCGAAACCAATGCCTGATGTTAACAAGAAAAGGATTGACTGAGAATTCAATACTGTGTCAACAACAAAGTCAAGAGGTAGCATCTTTCAAAAAGAGGTGTGCAAGAACAAGGGGGCACAATTTGAAGATATGGGCGGCTCAGAGGTAATTTAAGGAAGTATTTTTCACAGAGAGGGTTGTGGATGCATGGAGCGGCCTTCGGAGGAAGGTTGTGGAGTCAAAAACAGTGGTGGAATTCAAGCATGCATGGGACAGTCATAAGGCAATTCTAGGGGTGGGGGTAGGAAGAAGTAGGCTGCTGGTTAACTAGGATCTGCAGCTTATCCATTAGGTAGGGAAATGGGCAGACTGGGTGGGCCAGCGGTCCTTATCTGCCGACAAAATCTCTGTTTCTATGTGTCCTTTTCAATTTACCTCAAAATAGGTTGGCATAGCTTGGTGCCATTGGGCCCATAGCTGTGCTGCTAGCTTGTTGAAAAATAATCTTCAAATTCAAAGATATTATTCTTTAAAATGAATACTAGTGCTTTCAATATGAATCCACTGGAACCCCTAAATCCTCTGGTTCATTTAAAAATAAAAATTTCCACTGCTACTATTCCTTGTTCATGATGTATAGAGAGGTGTAGAGGATTCTACATCAATGCCCAACCATTTGAAGTCCCTATTCCATTTTACTTCATTGAGTTTCTCTAATAAATCAGTGGTGTCCTTTACATAAGAGTTCAGTGTCTTCACATCAAACTGCAAAAGAAATCAATAAATTTTCTGAGATTTTGTGTTACAGAAATCACCCGATACAATTTGGTGGCCTGTCCCTGTTCTTGTGTACCTTGGGTAATATGTAAATCCCAGAATAACCAGGTATTCCTCCCAAATGAACCCATATTCTGATTCTGCAATGCTCCTGTTTCACACCCTCAGACAGGAGTGTAGACAACTTTTCTGGTGTATAAGTGGATTACTCGATAAGCGTTTATAGTGTACCTTGTTTTCTAGGAGATCTCTAACAATTTCGCTGTAACGATCTGCATTTAAAATGACTGTATTCCCACCTTTCTCTGGTTTAATAACAATGTTTTCATCTTGTGACAATTCAGTGAGGCAATTCTCTCCTTTCTGGATATATTATGTACAGTAATATTGGCCTTATTCTTAATCAGTTCCCTCACTTGTTGGGTCACTGTCTTTTCATGTGTATCTATTACATTGTTGTAGGTATAGGGACATGTAGATTCTGGTTTAAACAACTGTTTTCTGATAGTTTTAAATTCAAGCTCGCCCCAAAATACCATGACACCCTCCAATATTTGAGGTCAGGTTATCTCTTGGTGCATTACTTTCTCTACAGCTTTCCAAGGTTAATAGATTGCTGTAGTCCTCCCACATGAACATTACTGCTTGGGATTCATCCCAAAAGTATTACCTACTGCAAGAGACCACTCTGTGGAAGATAGTACAGTTACATAAAAACTTACCGTAACAGTAGATCTTCAAGGTGTCTCTTGCAATGAAATAATTCCACCCTCACCCCCCCTCCTTCTCTAAAGAGCAAATTCTGGTCCAGTGACTATGGGTTGGGACTCCTTTGGTATCTCGTCTTCCCTCGGTCCTTGCTTTGCGAGCTGACTCTGGTGGGGAACAGAGGATACCAGGGACCGCCCACATTTTATAGAAACAGGAAGCTGATGTCATGTGTGGGTGGTCCCTGGAAAAGACTGCTAGAAGAGCTGCCGTGTGCCACAGTGACCTCTGCTGGATACCAAAAAGTATTACCTACTGCAGGAGAGTCACTCCTCGAAGGTGTACTGTTACAGTAAGTTTTCATGTAACTGTACTTTCTAGTAGTGGTATATGTTCATCCACACTGACCCACCCAACCTCCCTGGCTCAGGCACACAACCTGTGCTTCCAGCGGGCATGATCTGGGTCATGGGGCAGAGCTGAGGGATATACCATCTGGGGTGGGTGGGAGGAGCCAGCTTGAAGACTTTCTAGTGCATCTTAAAGGGAAAGGACACTGACAATAAATGTGGAGGAACAACATATACCACTCCTAGAACTACTGTTAAAAGTGAGTAACCTGTGTTTTGTGAGTCCTTGCCGAACAGGACGGGACCCTGAAAGGGCTTCTGTTATTTTGGATTGTACATCCGGTGTGAGCGGACACCCTCAACCATGAATGTTGACGAATGCAGATTGCGGAGGCCACAGCCTGTCCCATGAATATACTGCATCATAAGAGGCTCAGAGATCATGGTTAGGGATGTAAGTTTGTCATGGATAAGGTTAGTAAACAGTAGTAAATGTTGTGGCACTGTCATCATTTCTACATTCGATGACACTAGTAAAAGTCATGGAAGTCATGAATAAAGATCAAACATCATGGAATCAATGGCGTGTATGACTGCCATGACAAACTTACATCCCTAGTCATGGTTGCCAACGTCCGAGCCTGACTTTAGGATGGCCATCATCTCTGCCCTACCGGGACAGTCAGCCATGGCCTGTGCCACCTCCACAGCCTTGTCCCACAGGGCATTCTGGTACTGGATCATGAGCGAGGAAATTCTGAGACTGTAAGCACATGTGGCCAAGGAATAAACTTTTCTGGCCAACTGGTCAATTTGTTTGGAGTCTGTATTTGGAGGCTGAGATCTTGGGTGCCTAGGGTGCTTGGAGCGATCATGGGCAGCATTAATATACGGAATCTGCCTCCGCAGCTCCCATAAAAGGGATCATCCCTGGGAGCATAGTACAGCTGGTCTGACTTTTTGGAGACCGCAGGCATTGAAAACGATGCTTCAGACTGTCCTGTTGACATCCTTATAGGAGTCAATAGCGGAGGAACAACCATGGACATGGTGTCCTTCTTTCTAAGAAAAGAGGCTAGCTGATGTTGATTCAGATCCAGCTCTTTTGTATCCCAACCATTCAGCTGCTGGATGTGCCTCATGGCGTCCATGAATGCTGTATCATCAGGGTGTGGGGGACGAGGGGATCTTTAGTCCCTCTGGCTCAGATGGAAGGTCAGAGTCATACCGGCCTGTAGAGGAGGAGGAGGAGGAGTGGAGTACCCATCTGAATCCTGGAATCTGAGAAGTGGAGGCGGGGTTGCTTGTGTGTCCTCCCTTTTGGTTGGGGGTACTGGCACCATCTGGTGTCAGAGTTGATTCCCTAGGTGGAGGAGAAGCTGGGCGAACCGGAGGCTAGACAGGAGGTGGACCCTGTGGAGTAGATTTGGAGGGCTCCTTAGGGGTTCCCTTATCCTTAAAATAGGCCCACCAGCCCAAAAAGCTCATTTAAAGCCTGTGGAGGATTGAGCAGCGAGGCTGGTGTGTCTGGCATCGGGGATTTGGCTTATAGGGCCCTGGCATCTAGTCATCAGACTGGGGTAACTCGGGCAGCGATGTTGACCAATCTGGGTTACCGCGATGATTCTTGGGGGCGGAGCCATCCGGCATCGGATGGGCTGGACTGGGCATCGGGCCTTGGGCGTCAGCTGAGTGGGCCTCTGGCCTTGACGGTGGTGGGAGGGTTGGGTGATAATAGGGTCGCTGGAGGAGATGTCAGAGAAGCCGGTGTTGAAGGTAGAAACATAGAAAGATAGAAATTGATGGCAGAAGGGACTGCAAGATCCATCTAGTTTGCCGGTATAGGTAACTACCCCCAAATCCTTTCTGTGAAATGATACCGTTGTGCCTGTCCCAGGCATTTTGAAACCCGTTTACCGTTTTAGCCTCCACCTTTCCCTGGGGCAGGCAATTCCATGGGTTGACCACCTTGTCAGTGAAGAAGAACTTCCTAACATTGCTCCTGAATCACCCACCCTTGAGCCTTATATCGTGCCTTCTAGTTGTGGCTTTTCTTCTCCTGAAGGAGCTCCTGTACCCTACCTTATTTATACCCTTGATATACTTGAATGTGTCAAGCATGTCCCCCTCCCTCCTGTGTTCTAGGGCATACATTTTGAGCTCCCTCAGCCTATCCTCATGTGTCATTTGATGCAGACCTTGAATCAGTTTTGTGGCTCTCCTCTGCACCGTCTCAATCCTATCAGTGTCTTTGCTAAGGAGGCGGCCTCCAAAACTGTAAACAGTTACTCAGGTGGGGTGCCAGCACCCTGTAAAGTGGTAGCACCACCTCCCTTCTGCAACTCGTGATTCCCTCCCTATGCATTCCAGCATACCACTAGCCTTTAGCACTGCCTTTTACTTTTCTTCCTCACCTTTAAGTCATCTGATATGACTCCTAGGTGTCTCGTTCCTTGTTGGTGCATGCTGCTTCCTCCCAGATAGTATCCCACCTTGGTGTTTCCCTTGCCTAAGTGCATTACCTTGCACTTTTGGCATTGAACTTCAACTGCCAGGCGTCTCACCACTCCTTGAGTTTCCTCAGGTCTGATTCCGTGCTCTTGACTTCTTCTGGGGTGTCCACTCTGTTGCAGCTCTTGGTGTCATCTTTAAACAGACACACCTTCCCTTCAGTCCATTACCAATGTCTGCTATGAACACATTGAAGAGTAGGGGCCCCAGCAACGACCGTGAGGCACTCCATTAGTCACTTCCTCTCTGTCAATACCATTCCATTTACCTGCACCTGTTGTGTTCTTCCCTTCAGCCAGTTTCTCACCCAAACCACCACTTCAAACACCATGAAGTCTTGCTATATTAGGACTTCTGCAGTTAGGCTCAGCCTCTGAACTGCCCGAGAGAAATAGTTAACTCCAGTGAAACCTGGAGTTCCACAGCAGCAGGCGCTGTTCAAACTCTATCTGGCCAGTTTCAAATGAAACTGCCAGATTCTTTACTCCCTTCACTGAACAATCGCTCCGGAGATCAGCTCCTTCAGCTCGGTTCATTCTCGGTTCAGCGGTATTTTTGATTCATTTGAACCAGCAAAAGTATTTATTTTACGCATTTGGGTTAAAGCTCTATCTGGTAAACCGTAAGTACAATATTGAAAGTCTGTGTGGAAATCCAGTTATCGGTTCGGTTTTGAACCGATCGGTTTAATTTAACGTTTTAAAAGTGTTTTGGGGCTTTTAGAGTGCGGTTCCCGGTTCTATCGGTTCTAAAAAAAACCTTGAATTTTAAAGGCTTTTTCAAATACCATTGACATGGTTAGGAACCGATAAGGGTGTCTTGCCTAGCACTGCCATTAAAAGGGCAAGTTCGTTAGGCTGGCATTATGTCTGAGAAACCCAAAAGAAAACCGTGCCCACTGGGTTTCAACACTGATGTTTGTGGGAAGCCTTTGCTAAGGCTGACCCACACACCACTTGTGTTTATTGTCTGGGGCTGACCACCTCTGTCAGACTGCCAGGTGTGTAAAAATTTTCCTGCAGCCACCCTGGAAAAGAGATTGGGCGGCTCAGGGAATGAGAGGCCAAAAAGTCCGCTGACCCGGATGGCCAGCCGGTTCAGTACCCACTGGACCAGAGGAGTGCCCTCTGACCAGGGCGAGACTTCCTCGGGCAAAGGAAGGCTGGTTCAGAGGAACCAGTCCCAGCAAAAAGACAAAGAAATCAGCAGGTCTGGAGTCCAAAATTGTCTCTCCAACTGCTGCAGAGATAGCTAAAGCCATACAGATTGTTCAGTCTTTGTCTCAGGGATCTGTCGAACCCCTACAACTGGAAAAAGGGTGGTTCGTTCAGTCCCAGTGGTTCAGGATTATGATGTTGAGGTTTTTATGAACCACAGGAGGGAGGAGGAATTTGATCAGTATGTTTGTGACTGGGAAGGTCTGGACGTGCCCATTGAACCGGACATTTCTCCAGACAGACCTTTAGAATCTCCCCTATGCTGTCTGAGTCCCCTTCTCATTTTATGTTTTACAAAAGGTTGCAGAAACCCTCCAGCTTCCTTTAGAAGAGGCTGTGGATGAGCAAGAGGAGCCTGATTATGTTGAAATGATGGATATTCCAGAGTCTAGGAGGTTGTCTATTCCTTTGCATAAGTCATTTGGGAAGCAAACAACAAAGATTTAAAAAATCCTCATTCTGTCCCTCCTGTAGATACAAAATGGACAGAAGGTATACTTTATCAGGTCCTGATACAGACTTCCTCACTGAGCAGTGTAGTCATGTAGGTGTTGTTCAAGCTGCAGCCTGTGACAAGGCTAATATTCCCTGGCCTCACATCCTCCTGATAAGGATTCCAGGAAGATTGATGCCATGGCGAAAAAAAACAATATATGGCAACTTCGTTGGGACTCAAGGCAGGCTAATTATATGGCTTATGTGGCTAGAATATCAGAAATCTAGATGGGACACTATATTGCAGTTAGCCAAGCAGGCCCAGGGCCAGCTGGCTAGTGAGTTGGAACAAGTGGCTGCTGATGGCATTGAAGCCTCTAAAGTTCAATTTCATGCTGCTGTTGATGTTAATGATGTTTCCTCTAGGGTCATGGCCACTTCTGTAGCTCTCTGTAGGTTGGCATAGCTCAGATGCACTAATCTGTCCCAAGATACTCAGTCAAAGGCTATGGATTTTCCTGTAGTAGGAAATTCTCTGTTTGGGGATCAAACAGAAAATTACATGAAAAGATGGATGAATACAGAACTACCTACAAAAGTGCCCAAGCTAAGGAGAGGCATGCCACTCCACAAAGGCATGCCCCAGGGGTAGGGCAGGCCTTTCCACAGGCCTTTTTATCAAGTTCAGGCCTCTTCAGCCTTTGCACAGAGGGTTTTTCAGAGGCAGAGGTAGGCGGGGCACAGGCAGACCGTCTCCTCTCCTCAGCCAAAAGCTGCTGCCAAGCAGGCACCCTGATGGGGTGCCCAGGGCCGATCTCCTGTGACCGGTGGGGGCAGGTTGGTTTATTCAGCCAGAACTGGTTGTCCCTAACCGGACAAATGGGTTCTGGAGGTGGTAAGCCAAGGTCTGGTTCTCAGCTTCAAACAGTTCCCAAAGATGAGAGCCAGACATTTTCCACCTGCAAATCCTTCAGAAGCCCTTGCTTTGGAAGCAGAGGTTTCTTCTCTTCTAGGCTGCAAAGCAGTGGAAGGGTTCCTCCTTGCCATCAGGGCAAGGGCTGTACTCAAGATCTTCCTTACCCCAAAAGACAGGAGAATGGCGGCCCATCCTAGATTTAAGGTTCCTGAACAAGCATCTTTTGAAACCAAAGTTCAAAATGTTAACTCTGGCAATGATTTTGCCTTCCCTAAGGCCAGGGACTGGCTAGCTTCCCTGGACCTCAAGGGCGCCTATTTTCATATCTTGATCAGGCCTTCTCACCGAAAGTACCTCAGGTTAGAACTGCCCTCTGGCCACTACCATTTCAGAGCAATGCCCTTTGGCCTCACCTCTGCTCAAGGGTTTCACAAAATGTCTAGCTGTGGTAGTGGCTCATTTAAGAAGGCAAGGGGTTGCTGTGTTTCCCTACCTGGACGACTGGCTCATAGTGGGTCAGTCTCCAGATCAGGTAAAATCCCACTTGCAAGTCACCCAGCAGCTTCTCACTTCTCTGGGATTCCTGTTGAATTTTCCAAAGTCAGTTCTGGAACCAGTTCAGGTACTAACTTTCATAGGTGCAGAATTGAACACAAAGTCAGCCAGGGCATTTCTTCCCTTGGAAAGAGTGGACAGACTCATTGCCCTGGCATCCTCCTTTACCCTCGGGGTCTCTCGACCAGCAAGGCACTTTCTGCAACTCCTAGGGCACATGGCTGCTTCACACCTGTCGTGCAGGGAGCAAGATTTCAGATGAGAGACATTCAGTTCCACTTGAGGTCCTACTGGTCTCAAAGGAAGGACCCCTTACCAAATTAGTCCCAGTGACCAAAACCCTGATCCTGGCCCTTCAGTGGTGGCAGGATCAAAGCAATTAACTCAGGGGTCCCCTTCTTACCCGTTTTCATTCCTCACCCTCACCACGGATGCCTCCCTGTTAGGGTGGGGGGCTCACTGGCGACCTTTCCACTCAGGGAGTGTGGTCCCTCAGGAATCTCTGCTCCACATCGATCTTTTGGAACTCAGAGCTGTCCTCTTAGCTCTCCAGGCTTTTTCAGCTACTGTCCAGAACAAGGTAGTTCAAGTCAGGACAGACAACACCACAACAATGTGGTACATCAACAAACAAGGGCACTCGGTCTTCAGCCTTGTGCACCGAAGCAATGAAGTTGTGGTCTCTGGCTACTCCTGAACACCTCCCTGATAGCAGTTCACCTTCCAGGGAAGGACAATGTCCTGGCGGATGCCCTCAGCAGGATTTCCCAGGGTCATCACGAATGGACTCTGAATCCCAGGTTCTGGGGTGGTCTTTGCCAGATGGGGCACCCCTCAGATAGATCTCTTCGCAGCCCCAGACAACCACCAACTTCCTCTATTTTGTTGCAGGCCTCCAGTGTTGGGCTCAGTCCCCTGGGCGCCTTTTCTGTTGGATTGGGAAGGGAAATTCCTGTATGCCTTTCCCCTTCCCTCTCCTCTTCAGGGTACTAGTGAAAATCAGAACTCAGCCCTGCAAAGTGATTCTGATTGCTCCAGACTGGGCCAGACAGCCCTGGTACCCTCTTCTCCTGTCCCTGACATTCCACCCTCCCTGAGCTTGCCCAGGATCCACGACCTGCTGACCTGTGCACAGGGGAGAGTGTGGTACCGGACCTCAATTCCCTCCACCTCAAGGCTTGGTTCTTGAGGAGCTAGGGTGCTGATTTACACCTTTCTCAAGGTGTCTTGGACATTCTAAAGGCTTCTAGGAAGCCTTCCACTAGAGCCACTTACAATTCTAAGTGGAAGAGGTTTTCCTTCTGGTGTTCTGAGAAACAAATTGTACCAGAATCTGCTGACTTGGCCATTTTATTGGACTATTTGGTCCATCTAAATTCCCTAGGCCTCAAACCAGCTACCTTGAAGGTTCATCTGGCAGCTGTTACTGCTTTTGTGTCTGCAGGGAAACCTGTTTCCTCTCTTCTCACCCTGTGTTTTCCAAGTTTTTAAGGGGTTACTTCACACTAACCTCCCTTTGGGAACCAGCTCCTGCCTGGGACCTGAATGTTTGCATGCTCAGCTAATGCAACCCCCTTTGAGCCTCTGTCTTGAGCAGATCTCAAGTTTTTAACTTGGAAGGCTGTTTTTCTAGTGGCTATCACTTCTGCTAGACGTATAAGTGAATTACAAGCCTTGTCAGTGGAAAAGATTTTATTTCTTTTCACAGAGATAAGGTAGTCCTCAGGACTAAAAGAAAGTTTTTACCTAAAGTGGTTTCAGATTTTCATCTAAACCAATCCATCTCTCTTCCAGTATTTTTCACTGAGCATTCCTGCTCAGGGAGAGGAGATTGCACAGTCTGGACGTCAAAAGAGCCTAAGCTACTATTTGGAGCGCACCAAGGGTCACAGGTTCGAATCCTCCAACTCTTCCTTACCTATGGAGAAGTTGGCAAGGAGACCTGCCACTAAGAGGACAATTGCAAGGTGGATTGTCTCTTGTATCCAGTTCTGTTACCAAAACTAGGTAGAGAACCTCCCTCAGGACTGAGGCTCACTCCACCAGGGGTACAGCTGCATCTGTAGCGGCTCTGAGAATATTCCCATTTTGGAAATTTGCCAAGCTGCTACCTGGAAAACAGTCCACACCTTTACCAAGCATTATTCCCTGGATGTCTAGTCCAGGAGAGATGCTCGTTTTGGCACAGCTGTGCTTCAGAGCCTATTCCTAAGTTGGTTCTGGCCCTCCTCCATGGAGGTACTGCTGGGTAATCTGCAGAAGTCCTAATATAGCAAGACTTCATGGTGTTTGAAGAAAAATTACTCACCTTAGTAATTGCTTTTCTTCTCATGGAGTCTTGCCATATTAGGACAACCCTCCTCTACCCTCTCAGAACTCCTACTTGGAGTGCAGGGGTTGGCAAGTTAGTGCAAGCACTGTGTCATGCCTTGTTAGTTCTCCCTAGTCCCCGTTGTCATTTGGGTTGGGAACTAGGTAATTCTGTTTTGTTAAGGGTATATGGTCCCTCCATGGACTTGAGTCTTTTGGGAGAGGGGTCTATTAGTGTTGTCATGGGTGATACTAATAATAATATGTAATATTGTTATTATTCTGTGATTGTTGTTGTGTTTTTGTTGTTCTACTACTGGTAGGTAGCCAATGGCTAGTGTAGAGCTTTTCCACACAGACTTGCTGTTAGTTTGGCTTCGTAAGAACCTGGCAGTTTCATTTGAAACTGGCCAGATAGAGCTTTGAACAACGCCTCGGCTGTGGAACTCCAGGTTTCACTGGAGTTAACTATTTCCTCTCCGGGGCAGTTCAGAGGCTGAGCCTAACTGCAGAAGTCCTAATATAGCAAGACTCCATGAGAAGAAAAGCAATTACTAAGGTGAGTAATTTTTCTTCCTTACCTACGCTGATGTGGTCCAGCTTCTTAACCAGACTTCTGTGTGGAACCAGTCAGAGGCCTTACTAAAGTCCAGATAGACCACATCCACCGCTCCCCCTTGGTTCACTGTCTTTGTAACCCAGTCAAAAAGTTGACCAGGTTTGTTTGTCATGACCTTCCAGCCGTGAAATTGTGCTGTTCCAGGGACATGGATATGTTGTTCATCCACACTGTCTGGCAGGTTTCTTGCCGCTTTAAATCTTGCGGAAGGTCTTCAAGCTGGCTCCTCCCACCCACCTGGGTGGTAAAACTCTCAGCTCCGCCCCATGCGCCAGATCTTCTTTACCTTGGAAGCTCAGGTTCCCTCCTTAACACTCTGTGTGTAGACTGGATCTAATTCTTGGTTTGCCCAAAACTTATTTTAAAATTTTCAAGACTTGGTCAAGTTTCTCCCTGCGACTCGCGATGGACAAATCGACTCGGATTTCGGTGGTGCCCTTGTGGGCAGAAAATGTCCAGAGACGGACTCGCATTCCACGTCGCGTCTACTGCTTGAGCCTAGAAGATGACCCGCAGTACCGAGAGTTATGCCGTTAGATTTTCGGCCAACGCCCAGAAGACCGTGCTGCCTGGTTACAGCTAGGCCCGAGACGCACCACCCGGTGAAGTCCAAGGAGGCCCGCTTGGCTGAGCAACTCGAGCAGATGATCGCCCTCGAGGAGGAGGCGGCCCAGGCCGCATCTTCATCTTCTCGGTCGTGGCATTTATCCCGCTCTCTCTGGGATCCTCCTGCACAGCTTCTTTAAGAGCTTTGCCAATCCCTTTCCATGAATGAAGAGGGCCATTGGAACACTCTTCTCGGTCCAAAAGAAGGATTCGAAGGTAAGTCCCACCATCGGCGTTCATGGGCGGGAGAGGTCCCCTTCCCTGGACAGTTGACACTCTGCCCGGTGCGAGGTTGTAGCTAAGGCCGCTGGCTTCACGGTGTCTCCATCAGGTCAGCCGGCTGAGACACCCGTCGGCGCAGTCAAGATTTTTCTCGACCCGTTGGGACGGGCTGTCGACTGGTGAAGCCGACAACCCCTTCTTCACCGGTTCCCCGGTGGAGACTGAGACTTGTCTGCGCCTTCCGTGCGAGTCCCGGTCAAGGCTTCTGAGCTGAGGGAAGAGCGGTGTCCCCGACCCTTCCCAGACCTGCCCTCGGAAACACCGAGGGTCTAGGTCTCTGTCTCAGACATCGTCTCGGTCCTGCCGACATCGGCGGTCTCGGTCTTGGCACCCAGTAAGCGGCGTCACCGCTGGTCCTCGTCTTCCTCCTCGGAAGAGGAGAGGCTTCGGCGCAAGTTGTGTCGTTGCTACGAGGACCTGACGTGGCAGCAGTTACCTCTGTCCGGGAACAAGCCAACGCCGCCCCTGGCCATCAAGTGGCTGTCACCCGAGCGGCCGAAACAGCCCCTCGCTGTAGCCGAGGTGCCCAAGCCAGGGCCGCTTGTTCAGCGAAACCAGCTGCCCCACCGATTGTGGTGGAACCTCCGCCTCCACAACCGAAATAGAGGCGCCGACCAAGGACTCTCGGTTGGGTCAGGGCCTGCCCCACAGGTTGTTGGTCACCCTCACTCCCTAACTGTCCTTGGCAGGTGGAGGGTGGCTCAGGCCCAAAGCAGCTCTTGGCGGACTCCTCGGGTCCCAGCGACTCCTCCCTGTTCTCAGGCCCATTGACCTGGAGTCCTCTGAGCCCAGTCGATGGCCGAAAGCCCATCGTCCTTCATGGGTTTGCTTCGGCTCATCTTGGAGTCCACCGGGATGCAGCTCGAGCCCATATCCAAGTGGGCCAAGTATCTCCTGGCGGAGATACTGGACCGAGGATCACCCACGGAGGCCTTTCAGTGGCGAAGCCATTGTTGGACTAGCCTTGGAGCTCTGGCAGCGGCCTGCTTCCTGTCCTGCGTCTTCAGCCAGGATGGCCAGGAAGTATCACAGTCCCTACGGCTCTTTGCGGTTTGGAACACCCTCTGCCGGGGTTTTCACCGACAAGCGTTTTCTCTGGCGTTCGGGGAAGCGCTAGGACGCGGACAAGCCCTGACAAGGAGTCCAAAGAGCTGGACTATGCCGGGTGCAAGGTGTACGCCGCGCCTCCTTGGCCTCCACCAGGCCAGCTCAGCTGTGCTGATGGCACACTTCTCACGCCTCATGGGCTCCCTGGATGGTGATCCCTCATCTCCCGGCCAACCTGCAGACTACGGTCTGACAGGTACATGACCAGAGGTAGGGCAGTGGCTAAATAGCAGCTCCAAATGGCTCTGGACATTGGAGACTTCTGTGCCAGATCGGTTGCGGCCGCGCGGTGGCCATGCGCGCAGAGCATGGCTGAGGATATCCACCTTCACGGCGGATACCAGCACAAACTGGCGGATGTCCCTTCCTGGGGACCGACCTCTTCGGCCCTGGGTGGAAGGTCACCTCCAGCAGATGGAAAAATCCAATGCCACTCTGGACTCTGTCACCTCCGCCCAGAAGGACAAAGGCCGCCCGACAGCAGCAGCACAAGTCCTTTCGTCCTTCTGCGCCTGCAGCTGCACGTCCGGCCCAACAGCACCAGGGCCAGCAGGCTTGCAGCTTGGCATCCCAAACAAGCCCGGCTTCCTCCAATAGGAAGCAGGAGGTAAGGCCAGGAGGTCCTCGGGCGGTCCCTCCTCTAAGCCTGCCCAGTGATGGGTTGAGGGTGTCGCCCAGCCTCGTCACTGCCCCTGGGTTCCCCCATGGAGGCGGCTCCGCCACTTCCTTTCCGCCTGCTCCGTTATCACCACTGACCTTGGGTGTTAGAGGTGGTATGAAAGGCCTGCACCTGGAGTTCGAGCAGGCCCCGCCCTTCGAGCTGTCGCCCCTTGGGGGCTACAGGATCCGCGAGCCTCTTTGTCGGCTCGCCGAGCCGATATCACCCTGCTCCTGAAAAAGAGGTGATCAGGAAGGTGGCAGATCCTCCTCCAGACCGGGGTTTGTGTCCAGGTACTTCCTGGTCCCTAAAGCGGATGGGGCGGCGCCCATTTTCGACCTGCATGACCTGAACAGGTTCCTAAGGTCTCGAACCTTCAGGATGGTCACTCTGGCTCAGATAATCCCATCCTTGGAACAGGCATGTGGTTTTGTTCTATGGACCTCCAGGGCAGCGTTCTTTCATGTCCCAACCCGTCCGTCCCACCAGAGATTCCTCTGCTTCAGGGCAGAGGGATCACTGTCTGAGATTCTGGGCCATGCCCTTGGCCTTTCCCTAGCTCCCAGGGTCTTCACCAAATGCATGGCAGTGGTGACAGCATTCTTCTTGGCGTCGAAGGGTCGGGTGTACCCCTACCTGGACGATTGGCTGATTGCAGCCCCTCCAGAGCATAGGTGGGCGGTCCAGAGATCTGGCCCTTCAGGTTTGCTCTCAGTTTGGCCTCCTCATCAGTGAGGCCAAGTCGAACTTCGTGCCAAAGCAGGTGATCCAATTCATCGGGGCAGAGCTAGACTCTCTGCGAGCCAGAGCACGCTCCTGGTGGACAGGGCCGAGGTTCTTTCCTCCTTGCTCAATCGTTTCAGGTTGGGCAATTGCGCCCTGCCTGGGACTTCCTGTGCCTCCTGGGCCTCATGGCGGCCTGCACCAGTGTGGTCCGTTGGGCCCGCTGGTAGATCGTCCCCTTCAATGGGGCTGGCCAGCCAATGGTCACAGCACTCGATCCTCTGGATCAGCTAGTGACAGTGACTCAGGGATGTGGAATGCTCTCCAGTGGTGGACCGTTCCAGCACATCTGCAGGAGGGCATCCCGTTTGTCCACGAGCCGACGGTCTCTCTATCGACCGATGCCTCTCTGATGGGTTGGGGTGCCCATCTGGGGAGCACAGTGCGCACAGCCTCTGGTCCCCTCAGGAGTCCCCGATGCCACATCAACCTGGTGGAGCTTGAGCAGTTCATCTAGCCCTCACCACCTTCGGCTCTGTTTCTACGGGGTCAAGTGGTTCAGGTCCAGACGGACAATACCACAACCATGTACTACCTAAACGCCAGGGCGGGGACGCACTCCATGCCTCTGTGCAGGGAAGCTCTCCGCATTTGGTCACTCATGCGCAGCCTGGAGGCAGATCTCCTTGCCATTCATGTGGCAGGAGCTGCCAACACCCAGGCCGATGCCCTAAGCCGGATAGGGGCTCGTCCCACAGTGGTCTCTCCTGCCGGAGGTAGTCAAGAGCTGTTCTCCCACTGGGGCACACCTCAGATGGACCTGTTTGCCTCCAGGGAGAATGCGAAGCTGAGACTGTTTCATGCCCGCCCCCTCAGCAGGGCTCACTGCTGGGGATGCCTTCTTGAGGCCGTGGACCCTGGGCCTCTTCTACGCCTTCCCCATTTCCCTTGATCCACAAGGTGCTTCTCAAGGCGAGGAGGGACAAGGCACAGGTGATTCTGGTAGCCCCAGACTGGCCCGCCAGTTCTGGTATCCAGATCTCCTCAGTCTCAGCTCCAGGCTCCTGAGGTGGCTTCCAGCCTGCCCAGACCTGATCTCAGTCAATCAGGGAAGGTATTCCATCCGGACCTTCAATCCCTGCACCTGACAGCCTGGTTCCTGGGCTAGAGTTCCAGGCCTTGGGTCTTTCTGACGAGGTCCTCAATGTTGTTGAGGTGTCCTGTAAGGAGTCGACCAGAAAATGCTCGCTTCAAATGGAAGAGATTCTCCATTGGGTGTCAGAGCAAGGGCCTGCGCCCTTCCTCCTGTTCCTTGGCAAGCATTCTGGACTACCTGTGGTCCCTTTCTCAGCAAGGGCTTGGTTGTGCCGACATAAGGTGCACCTGGCAGCCATCTCTGCTTACGGAGTGCGGGCTGGGAAGCAGTCGGTGGCGCAGGAGAAGGTGATCGGGCGCTTTTCAAAGGCCTTGATCACATATCCCTCAGTGCGAGAACCTCCACCTCCGTCGGATCTACTGCTGGTATTGGCTAAGCTCATGGGCAGGCCATTCGTGCCGATGCACAAGTGTGACATCTCTCACCTGTCGTGGAAGACCGGCTTCTTGGTGGCTATCACGTCAGCCAGAAGGACGGGCTCCAGGCGCTCCATCGAGTCTTATTATCTGGTCTTCCACAGGGACAAGGTTGTCCTCGCCCCCACCGAAGTTCCTTCCGAAGGTGGTCGGAGTTTCACCTTAACCAGGTGTTGACTGTGCGGTGTTCTACCCCAGTCACACCTTGGAGGCCAATATAGGCTCCATACTTTGGACCCTAGAAGAGTGCTGCTTATTACAAGGTGGACGGCTGACGTTTGGGAGAGGTTCGCCAGCTGTTTGTCACCCTACGCTGAAGCCGCACCTGACAGACCTGCAGCCAAGCGGACGATAGGCAGGTGGGTCACCTCCTGCATAGATCTCTGCTTTTAGGTTGGTGGGCATGGAGCCTCCCGAAGGGATAAGAGCTCATTCTACCCGCCATACCGCTGGATGGTGGCTGCTTCCAGGACATCCCTATCCAGGAAATCTGCAGGGCTGCTACCTGGAAGTCAGCACACATCTTCATCACCCCCTACCACATCGACCTTGAGTCACGCCGAGTTGCTGGTTTTGGGGCCTCGGTACTCCAGTCCTTATTTCCCAAGTAAGTATCGGGTGTGCGCCTTGCCCCTCCTCCGGAGAACTGCTAGGAGTCTGCCAGACAGTGTGGATGAACAACATATCCATGTCCCTAGAAATACAGGTTACTCACCTGTAACAGGAGTTCTAGGAATGGTATATATTGTTCATCCTACACCTCACCGCCTCCAGCTTGACCACAACCTGCTTCCAGCGGGCTAGATCTTGTGTCATGGGCGGGCCGAGAGTTTTACCACCGGGTGAGTGGGAGGAGCCAGCTTGAAGACCTTCCAGCAAGATTTAAAGCACAAGAAACCTGGCAGACAGTGTGGATGAACAACATATACCATTCCTAGAACTCCTGTTACAGGTGAGTAACCTGTATTTTTGGGTCCTGTTGTCTGCTGGATTCCAGATGTGCTACTATTCTTTGCTTGAGCAGTGTCTCCATCAGTTTTCTTACCACTGAAGTGAGGCTCACTGGATGTACACTGGACACTAGAGGTACAGGCATGGCGGGTGCCGGACTGGTGACTCAGTTGGAGTCCACCAATGAGGAGTCACCTGAACTGGGGAGCTGGCTCAGTGGGATGAAGGTGCCACTCGTGGGGAGGTGAGCGACTGTCCCGGGCATCGCCTGATGGATTCTGGCCCTGACATCGAGGCGGACTCAGCAGACATCCCGACCGGGAGAGCAGTAGGCAAAGACCTGCCACCCTGAGATCCACCCGGCTGTGCCCACCAACTTCGAACCCGTGGGGACTAAGGGCCTACACTTCAGGGCTGAAGTCCTGAGCCCTGATGAATCTTCTCCTGAAACAGTAAGGAGGAGGGAGGTTTGGTCACTGGGAGCCCGGAGGAAGAGAGGCTACGGTGGTGGAAGGAGTTGACCCCCATGGGGAAGGACCCAAAGCAGTTGCCGACTTGGTTGAGGACCTGGAGTGGGAAGCTGTCAGGGTTTCTTTCTCCTATGCTTCTCCCGGTGTTTGTGCTTGCCGCTTGACCTCCTCTCCTTATGAGAAGAAGAGGAAGCTGAAGCCCGGAGGCCAGGGAAGAAGATGAACTTATTTGGTAAAGGCTCCTTCTCCATCTCTGTTAGCTTTTTGGAAAGCAAAGAAGGCCGAGGATCTTCTGGCAGCGGGCCGAGTGCGCTGATTGAAATCTTGCCAATGCTAGCAGGCCTCTATGTTGTGGTCTGGGCCCAGGCAGAACAGGCAAGCAAATGGCTATCCTTGTGGGAGATCTGCTTGCTGCAAGCACCTTTGATCGCTGCCACTCGAGTGAGGAGGATGGAGAAGACAAGCAAAGAAGTAAAGATTTTTAGCAAAATAACATGGGAGCGCAATTAAAGATGGCGGTCGACAGCAGAAGGAGTCTGTGGAGGTCCGACTTGGGCAGGTCGGCGGTGTGAGAAGAACTGAGGTTGGGCTGGGGACCACCGCGCTTATACCATACGTGGCGTCGGAGGTGGGCCGGCGTCAGGTGTGAGTCCCCGCTGCAGATTGCTGGCTAGAAGTTTTCCATGGGGTTCTGGCGCCTGCCGCTTCAGTCCTAAAAGTGTTACCTGCTGCAAGAGCCCCTTGAAGAAAGATCTTAGAATATGTACATGCAAGGCACTTTGACAGTATGAGTGCTTATGTTTATTTGTAACAGAAATTGTTAAAGACACAGTGGTCCAGTTGCATGGTAAGTGAGAAGGATGTGACTACCTAGCTCTGCAAAGTGTGATGATTTTGAAGGTATGAAATGGTTTATTGTAGAAAAAGGGGAATTAAAAAGGTTATACATTTGATAAATGATTTCTACTATACAAAACAATTTCTGTCTAGAGGTCCAGATGACCCAGGACAGAATTAAATAAATTGGAGAAGTACAACAAATGATTAACAAGATAGAGATATACATAACTTTGTTTGTTTATAACATTTGAGAAGATAAAATAACAGTAGATGTTGAAGGACTGGGAGTCACAAATTACTGGAAAGCATAAACCACATTGAAAAAAGTCTTACTGGATGGAATTTTGGACAGATTGCAGAATGTGGGTTTGACAATATTTTAATAATAGAATAATTTATGTTCTTACATAGCCTCTGTATAGATAATACGGCTGTGTAACAAATTTAAGGTAAGTTTTACATCGCAGATGGAACACAAGCTCTGGATGTGGGGATGTTTATAGCACAAAAGGAAACAAAGTATTCCATACATGGGATTAGCAGAAGACAAGTACAGGTGACTGTGCATAAGTACAGAGTGTTGGTGAAGGGGAGCATGGTGGTACCAATGAGAATATTGTTACTGCAGAATTTTTTAGACAGATTTGTTTTGATATTTTGACAGTGTATAAACACAGTGCGCCTTGAGGAAGTGGCAGCCTTAGCCATGAAATGTTGCCCTGGGCATGTTATGTCACAATAGACCAGTTAAGGGTAAGGAACATTAGTCTCGGATCACCGACTGAGCAGTCCTCTGTGGATGATGCTTCTTCCATGACGAGAGGCAGCCTAGATCCCTGGGAAATGAGTACGATACTGTGTACTGCCCAGGGGGTGGATGTGTGTGTGTTGTGGCCAAGATTTTACCACAATAAGTTACACCTATTAGCCTCTAGGTGCTGTTACAGAAGTGGACCCCTTACCATATGGAATGTTGAATACGCATCTTAGGCTTATAACTTTGGCCTATGTGCTCCCAAAAGCTGGGATAAATTGAGGAAGTGTAATCAGTGCAGCCCCCAACCTCCCATGGAGAAACTACCAGCCGTTGGCGTAGCCATAAGCACAAATTAACAGGAGTGAGTAACAAAACAAAAACCTTTCTGAGCAAATAAATGCTCAATATAACAGGTAAACAGTTCATGTAGTGTAGTCCAAATAAGACCTAACCTTAGTCTAAACCTGTAAAAGAAACATAGTAGACCCACACTCACAGTTAGACCAATAAAAGAACATCTATCCAGCAGTGTGGTTTCAGAACATTTATGGAGGTGGTAGTGTGTGTGTGTGTGTGTGTGTGGGGAGTCACACAGAGTGCTGCTATGTAGCTGGAGACGTTTTATTTATTTATTGCAGTTAATGGTGTTTTTCGAAGCTGACTTCGGATGACAGGCCAGCTCAGTCCCACTCACTGTTGCGCTAAATGCAGCGTGTCTGTGTGTTCTATTGGGTGGCAGCTCGGATGTCCATTTTCTCCTTTTCTTCCCTGAGGGTGGCATGCAAGCGCTGCTCAGACATCCCTGCGCGTGCTTCTGTGCGTGGGTGTCGCAGCTACCACTCTCTCAGCCTGTGCCGACAGCTCCATCATGCCTCACCCCCTGCAGATGTTAGAGGCCAGGCACGTGCTGGGCACTGAAACCCTCCCACTCTCCCCAGAAGAGGATAGCGGTCCACTGGATGCCCAGTTCTCTCCCTCCCTGGGTGACCAGAGTCTGCATCTAAACCTGGGTCGCCAGTGTAGTGCGAGGTGTGGTGTCCACAGCCTCAGCACCACCAGGCTGGCTGGTTGGTACCATTTTAACAGGGAAAACACACTGCTCCAAAAGTAACAGGCATTTGAAACAGTAAATTAACTTTTTGTCAGCATGTTAAGATATACCCAGGTCATAGATACATAGACAGTGTCGTCCAGATAAGGCCTACGGCCCACCCAGTCTCCCATTTGAGCTTTTAAGTTCACTTTATGTTTTCCTAGAAGTATGTTGCCCTTAACCCTGACCTCCAGAATTCCTTTATGTCTATCCCATGCATTCTTAAATCCTGTGATTGTTTCAGCCCCACCACTTCCTCTGGCAGGGTGTTCCACTTGTCTACCACCCATTGCATTGTCAACTGGCCAAGGTGTCACCATCTCCTCCCTCCACATAAACCCTAAATTACCAGCTCAACCCTTGCTCAGTCACAAACTTCTAATCACTTTTCTCATTAGGTGCGGTTTGCTAGGCTACGTTAGTTAAAGCAGGAAATCCAGTTCCATAACCAGTTGCACCCCAATGAGAAAATGATTAAAAGTTTGTGAATGAGGCAAGGTTGAGCTACTAATTTTGGGTTTGTTTAATGTTTAGATGTATGACTTTCTTCACTGGCAAACTGCCAGCAGTCACCAGCACATTGGCTGGGGATTACACCTTATTTTAAAGTAAAGGTGTGAGATATCAGAGCTGGCTTGGTAGCCTGCTACGCTGGGGTGGCAATAGCCTCCTCTGTTAAAATTATAAAATGTAATACAGTCCTGTAAGTTTGGAAGGGATCATAACTGTGGCCAAACTGCCAGCCAGCCGATCCCATCCACTTCCTGGTTAAACGCTCACCCCTGCACTCCCTACGTTTTGTGGCGTGTCAGAAGGAGGGTGGAGACATGCCCTATGGAAGTCTATTGGGCTCGTTTTAGAAGCGTTTTACCAAAGTTTAAGCAACATTTTGATAAAAATGAAAGCTAACAGCTCAACTAATAGGGATCTGACATGTTTCTTCATTTTAGGGACAGGGCTATTAGCTACAGCTTCCATCTTAGAAAGTTCTGGTTTTACCTCTCCATTTCCCAAAATATACCTAAATATCTGGTTCTAGGGATTTGGATATGGTGTACTATCCACACCTGGCAGTATCCTTTCCTTTAAATCTACTGCTGAAAATCTTCAAGGTGGCTCCTCCCACCCACCCTGGTGGTAACTCCTCGGCACCACCCTGTGTTGTCATATCTTCCTTTCCGCTGGAAGAAGTTGTTTCCCTCCTTATCACTCCTGTGCTGAGTAGGCCCTTTGCTTTCTAAAACCTTTCACGCTGTGAATTTCAGGCTTCAGGCTATTCTTCACCTCATCCATGATGGCCGACTCAGAGTTGGCACAGGATTTAAAAATATTCGTGCAGGCAGATGATGTCACTGTCGGACTCGCACACCATGTGTCTTCTGCCTTGGCCACGAACACGATCCCCAGGCATGTGATCTGTGATCTGTGATCTGTGTTGCACTTTGCATCCTTCATTATTAGAAGATTAGCATGCACAACTTCTTTTGGGACAGCCAGATGAGCAGGATTCTCTGTTAAATCCAAAGATGCCCAGCGGGTGGTCTCCATGGCTCGAGGGTCTGTTGAACAATTGGCAGCATTTGAAGAAACTGCGTCTCAAGCTGTGGAGCATGCTTCTTGGCTTTGGCCTTTTGCCGCTTCCTTTGGGTGTCAACTTTTCGGGACATTCCGAGATCTGTGCCAGGCCCTTCCTACTTTTGGGCAGGGCCCTTCTTCGTGTACAAAATCCAAGTCCAAAAGAGACTACAAAAAAGTTTCATTGGCGATTGTGGGATTGCAAAGTGCTCTCAGGCTTTGGATCCCTGTGCTGCTATGGAGGTTTCGACTGTGGTTGATCCTTGGCCCAGGCCGCTGGCTCCATGATCTCCCTGTTGGGCCAGTTGGTTGAGACCAACCTGTTGAGATTTTCTCAAGCCGTCGACCTGTTGAACCAGATGATTCTGATACCTCCTTCTCTAGGACTCCGGTCCTGCCTGTTACCTCCCAGGGTGGGTCAGACCAGAATGCTGATCTGGTCCCTCCTCCTCAGGATCTGATGAACCTGGAGGATCCTTGGCCTTTGCCAGCTCCCTGTAAAACCCACCTCAACAGCCCCAATGGTTGAGATCCCGATCCAGAAGACCCGAGTTGGGCAGCCCGTGAGCATCGGCGCCAGCTCTCGACATTCGGGCAAGTGGCAACATTGCTATTCCTCCTCCTTGGATGAGGAGAGGCTTCGTCTCAGAATGCATCAACGCTATGAGGAGCTTATGTGGAACCAACTCATGTTCTCTGAGGTTAAGCAGCTTCCTGTTCCCAGCGCTGCTATAACATGGCTCCCCCACCCAGGCCTGAACCTAGTTTTGCTTGGCTGGATCCCCTTGGTCTATTTGTTTTTCTCCGATCCAGGTGGAGCTGCCTCCCAAACAGCTGCCAGTGGGTCCTCCCCTAAGGACGCCTGTACTGCCCTGGGCTTCTGGGGTGGCTGTCTATCACCGTGACTCACGATCGACCCATAGGGTCAACAGGGACTCTGGCTATTGACCACTCTTTGATGAATCCTAGGAGTTAGAGGGCTCCTCCTTGCACTCCGTCCATTGGACACCAAGTCGAGCCGAGGATTTGTTGGTGGAGCATAGCCCTACCTCTTTCTCTGGTCTTCTCTGACTTTTCTCCAGTGGAAGGGTCTCCAGATGGAGCCCCTCCCAGAAGCGGGCTAAATACCGCTACCGAGATTCTTGACCGGGTGACTCCCCAGGGAAGCCTTCCCTGTCTGCTTTGGAGCTTTAGTAGCATCCGTCCTCTTGCCCTGCGCCGTCGGTCTGGACAGCCCACAAGTATGTGGTCCCTACCGGTTCCCTCTTGGGATTCATCAAGCACCACTCATTACGAGGTCTGGTGGCCGACTCTGTTTCCTGGTGTACCGGCAGTGTCGAGGATATGGATCAACCTTTTGACGAGTCCAAGAAGTTGGATCATCTTGAAGCTAAAGGTCTGTGCTGCCTTACGCAGGCAAGTTTAGCCCTTTTGGTGGCTCACTTTGCCCATGCCCTGTTGTGCTCACTTGATGCGGTGCTTCCACAGCTCCGGCCAACTTGCAAACTACGGTCAAGCAGGTCTGGGATCATGGCCGAGTGTGGCTAAGCATCAGCTCAGACAGCCATAGACATTGGTGACTCTTCACTTTCGGTCCATGTTGGCGGGTTCAATGCCTCGCGGGGCTTGGCTGAGGATCTTTTTTTTTTTCTTCAAATTCTTTGTCGCCCGCAGCCTGAACTCTCTCAGACCTCTCCACTGGCTGGTTTCGCTCTACCGCCACTGTGAGCCCCGCCATTCTCAAGGTCATTACTTTCTCCCCGAGCTCCTAGGGACATAGGGCCCAAAAGATTGAAGGGGCCGTGGAAGGGCTCCAGTGTTGGGCGTGGTGGCACGGCTCTGGGAGGCCATCTCCTATCTGGGCCAGAGGTTTTTAGTAATGTTTACGCCCCCAACGTCCAATGCCGCCCAGCCGCGATGTAGGTGCTTCCACCCATGTCCGGAAGGCAGCTGCCGACATCTACCTCTTGCTTGCTTGTGAGACCCTGTCGCGTCGCAGTGCCGCGGTCTCCACTGGGGCCGCTGCTGCGGGCTACCCTGGATCCCTCCCAAGAGAGGAGAGCAGTCCTCTGACGCTCGATTCTCTCTTCCCTGCCGACCCCCAGCGGTCAGGGCTCATTCCTGAACACGGGTTGCCGGCATGGTGCAAGGTGTGGTGTCCAGCGCCTCAACCCTCAGCGCCATCGGGCCAGCTCTTGGCTGAGGATCTTGACCTTCTGAGAGAGATACCCAGCGTAAGTTGGCGGATGTCCCCTTTCTGTGCGCCCGACTTGTTGGGCTGGGTCGAAGAGCACCTCACTCGATTGAGAAGTCCACTGCCACCATGGACTCTGTGACCTCCACCAAAAGGATCCCAAGGGCTCTAAGTCTCAAAGAAGAAGCCCTCAAACAACATGAAGTCTTGCTGTATTCTGACAATTGCAGGTGATTCCCAACCTTTGAACTGCCCTGGAGAGCTAAGGGTTAACTTTCCATAGCGGGGCATGGGCATGAAACTCGAGCTCGGTTGAAGTATGTGGTGCCGTGAGTACTAGATAGGAATTGTTCTATTTTTGTGTGTGGAACTTGTAAAAGTGCAGTCGGTTCGGCTGAATCGACCATTTGATTGTGACTTGGTTATACTTAGTGTGTGGTTACCAGTTCTTATCGGTTCTAAAAATACCGTGTTTTTAACTGTTTTTCCAATACCCGTGACACGGTTAGGAACTGATAAGGAGTCTTGCCTGGCGGTTGCCGAAAAGGGGTAAGTTTGGTTAGGTTGGCCATGTCTCAGAAACCCAGAAAAAAAACAGGCCCACTGGGTTTCAACACTGCAGCGAGTGTGGGAGGTCTTTGCCAAGGCCAATCCCCACACCACCAGTGTTTGGGGTCTGATCACCTCGATTCAGACTGCCAAATATGTAAACATTTTCCCAAATCTACCCTTGAGAAGAGATTAGGTAGATTGAGGAAAGAAGGCCGAGAAGTCCGCTGACCTGGATGGCCAACCCGGTTCGGTTTGACCGAACCAGGAGGAAGTGCCCTCTGACCAGGCGATACTTCGGGCAAATGGGAGCCGATTCTGAGGGATTGGTTCCGACAAAAGAAAGCGCAAAGATAAATCGACCAGTTCGGATCCAGAGGTTCATGTTCCAACCGCCAAAGAGATATCCAGGGCGATTCAGATTGTGGAATCGCTCCGTCTGGTTCCGACCGATCCAGCTCCTTCTGGCAGGAGTTCGGTTGGTTCCCCTGTTCAAGAGTATACCCTTGAAGATTTTATGAACCGGAGTTTGCAATGATATAATGTTATGATGTAAGTGAAGGTCTGGATGTGCCTGTGGAACGGACATCTCCCCAGACAGACCTTCAGGTGTTTCCTCCTAGGCTTTCTGAGTCCCTTCCGACTTTATGTTTTACAGAAAAGTGGCTGAAACCCTCCAGCTTCCTATGGAGGAGGCTGTGGAAGATCAAGAAGAGCCTGATTATGTAGAGATGATGGCTATCCCAGAGTCCAGGAGACTGTCTGTTCCCTCCATAAATCTTTTGGGAAGCAGACACAAAAATCTTAGTCTCCTAACACTATACCTCCTGTGGATAGAAGAATGGACAAGACGATACACTTTCAGGCTCAGACACAGAGTTCTTATATCAGCAATGCAGCTATGTTGGGGTATTGCAGGCTACTGCCTATGACAAGGCAAATATTCCCTTGGCTACACCCCTGACAAGGACTCCAGGAAGATTGATGCCATGGCAAAGAAGCAGTACATGGCATCTTCATTGGGACTCAGGCAGGCGAATTACATGGCCCATACAGCCAGGTACCAGAAGTCCAGGTAGGACACTGTACTGGCACTGGCTAAACGGGCCTCCCCTCAGCTAGCCAAGGAGCTGGAGGCGGTGGCTGCAGATTGGATTGAGGCATCTAAAGTTCAGTTTCATGCTGCTGTGAACTCTAATGATGTTTCATCAAGAGTCATGGCTACATCTGTGGCTCTTCGAAGGATGGCTTGGCTCAGATGTACTAGCCTCTCGAGGACACCCAGACTGAGGCCATGGATTTTCCTGTAGTGGGTAATTCTCTGTTTGGGAGCAGACAGAGAATTACATGAAGAAAATGGACAGTACAGGACCACTTACAGGAGTGCTCAGGCCAAGGAAGGCAGGCAACTCCTCAAAGGCAGCAGTCTAGTGGCAGGGGCAGGCCTTTTCAAAGGCGTTTTACCAAGCACAGGCCTCTTCTTCCTTTTCGCAGAGGGGTTGTTCAGAGGGAGAGACAGAAGGGGGATGAGCAGGCCTGCATCCACCCTCAGCCTAAAGCCCTGATGGGTCTGCCGGGTTGACTCTCCTATTCCAGGTGGGGGCAGGCTGGCTTACTTTGTCCAGGACTGGATGTCTATGACATCAGACAAGTGGGTCCTGGAAGTAGTAAGCCAGGGACTGTTCTCAGCTTCAGAAAATTTCAAAGATGAGAGCCAGATCTTTTCCACCTGAAAATCTCTCGGAAACCCTTGCCCTAGAGGCAGAGGTTTCTTCTCTCTCTAGCTTTAAGAGCCGTAGAGAGAGTACCTACCCCACACTGGGGCAAAGGACTGTACTCCAGGTACTTCCTGACCCCCAAAAAGACAGGGAGTGGTGACCCATCCTGGACCTAAGATATCTGAACAAACATCTTTTAAAGCCAAAGTTCAAGATGATAACTCTGGGAATAATCCTTCCTCTCTAAGGCTAGGGGACTGGCTAGCCTCCCTGGACCTCAAAGATGCCCACTTTCACATTCCCATCAGGTGCCCCCACAGAAAGTACCTCAGGTTCGAGTTGCTCTCAGGCCACTATCAGTGCAGAGCAATGCACTTTGGCCTAACCTCAGCCCCAAGGGTTTCACAAAGTGCCTGGCAGTAGTAGTTGCCTTTCTAAGAAGGCAAAAGATTTCCATATTTCCTTATCTGGACGACTGGCTAATAGTGGGTCAGTCTCCAGACCAAGTCAAGTCTCACCTGCAAGTGACCCAGGAAGTGCTAACTTCCCTAGATTTCTCCTCAATCTTCCCAAGTCAGTTCTCGAACCAGTCCAGCTCCTTACCTTTATTGGGGCAGAACTGGATACACTCAAGAGCAAGAGCCTTTCTTCCTTTAGAAAGGGCAAGGGCTCTTATAAACTAGCTTCTTCCTTCAGCCTTCGGGTATCTTGACCAGCAAGGCATTTCCTCCAGCTCTTGGGCCACGTGGCAGCTTCAACAGCAGTGGTCCAAGGGGCAAGATTCCAGATGAGGGATATTCAGTTCCACCTGAGAGCTTTCTGGTCTCAGAGAAAGGACTCCTTACCAAACTGATTCCAGTGACTCTGACCTTGATCCAGGCCCTCCAGTGGTGGCAGGATCAGGACAATTTAAGGCAAGATGTTCCTTTTGTTGCTCACCCTTGTTCAGTGGTCCTTACCACGGATGCTTCTCTTCTGGGCTGGAGAGCCCACCTGGTCCTTCTGCCCAGGGCCTGTGGTCCCCAAGAATCCCTTCTCCACATCAATCTTCCTAGAGCTCAGGGCAGTTTTCTGGCTCTAAAAGCATTCTCGCAGCAGTTCAGAACAAGGTGGTTCAAGTCAGAACAGGCAACACACCACCATGTGGTACATCAACAAGCAGGAGGCACTCTGTCCACGGCCTTGTGCACAGAAGCCATGAAGTTGTGGTCCCTGGCTTATTCCTGCAAACCTCTCTTGTAGCAGGTCACCTTCCAGGCAAGGACAATGTGCTAGGAGATGCACTGAGCAGGATTTCCCAGGGCCGTCACGAATGGTCCCTGGACCTCAGATGTTGAAAGTGATTTTTTCAAAGTGGGGCACTCCAGAGATAGATCTCTTTGCAGCCCCAGACAATCACCAACTCCTTTCTTTTGTTGCAGACCTCCAGTCCTGGGCTCAGTCCTTTGGACGCCCTGATCCTGAATTGGGAGGGAAGTTTCTGTATGCCTCTCCCCTTCCCACTCCTGTTCAAAGTTTTGGTAAAAGTAAGGTCTCAACCATGCAAGGTGATTCTGATTGCTCCAGATTGGGCCAGACAGCCTTGGTACCCGCTGTTGCTGTCCCTAGCAGTCCATCTTCCCCTGTCTCTTCCAGGAATTACAACCTGTTAACATCCTCTCAGGGAAGGATTTGGTACCCCAGTCTTCAGTCTCTCAATCTCAAAGCATGGCTCTTGAAGAGTTCGAGTTTGCAGATCTGCATCTTTCTCAAGGGTTCTGGATATCCTCAAGGCTTCTGGAAGCCCTCCACCAGAAAGACTTACAACTCCAAATGGAAAAGATTCAGCATTTGGTGTTCTAAGAAGCATATTTCTCAGACACTGCTGAATTGCCTACGGTTCTGGATTATATGGTCCATCTTAATGGCCTAGGCCTCAGACCAGCTACTCTCAATGTACACTTGTCAGCTGTTTCTGCATTTTTTGTGTGTGGGAAGCCTTCCTCACTATCTTTCCATCCTGTGTTCTGCAAATTTTGAAGGGTTGTTTCACACCAATCCCCTTTTAGAGACCCTGCCCTTTCTGGGATTTGAATGTTTGCATTGCTCAACTTACGCAACCCCCTTTGAGCCTATGTCTTCAGCAGAGCTTAAGTACTTGACTTGGAAAACTGTGTTCTTGGTAGCCATTACCTCTGCCAGGCGTATCAGTGAATTGCAAGCCCTGTCAGTGGAACCTGATTTTATCTCCTTTCATAGGGATAAGTGGTCCTTAGAACCAATAGAAGGTTCTTGCCCAAAGTGGTTTCAGACTTCCATTTAAACCAGTCTGTGTCTCTCCCTGTTTTCTTCACTGATCATTCTTCCTCAGGAGAGAGAGGCTACACAGTTTAGATGTCAAAAGAGCCCTTAGTTACTACATAGGCGCACCAAAGGTCACAGGTTTGACTCCCTCCAGTTGTTCCTCACTTATGGAGAAGTGGGAAAGGGCAAACCTGCCACCAAAAGATCTATTGCCAGGTGGATTGTGTCTTGTATACAATTCTGTTATGAAAAGCTGGGAAAACTCCACCCTCAGGCCTGAGGGCTCATTCCACAAGAGGTACAGCTGCTTCCTGGCTGTGGCCAGGGATATCCTCTTCTAGAAATTTGTCAAGCAGCCACCTGGAAAACAGTCCATACCTTTACCAAGCATTACTCTCTGGATATCCAGGAGGGTGATGTTCGATTTGGCACATTAGTACTTCAGAGCCAATTCCCAAAGTAGGTTCTGTCCTCCTCCTTGGAGGTACTGCTTGGTAGTTCTGCAGTTGTCAGAAACAGCAAGACTTCATGTTGTTTGAAGAAAAATTACTCACCTTAGTAATTGTATTTCTTCTAATGGAGTCTTGCTGTATTCTGACCTCCCTCCCTCTCAGAACCTGTTTTTGGGAAGTGGGTGGGCAGGTGCAGTATTGCACCCAGGGGTGTATTGCTTGCACCTCCTCTCTTTTGTTTGGTGCGTATTTATTATTGTTATTTTTGAATACATCGGATTTTGGTCTTGGGTTTCCTGACTTGAGTCTTCCTTGGGAATCCAAAACTTTTCAACCATTTGGCTAGTAGAATTTTACAATTTCCACATAGAATTTTTAGTTTAGTTGGGCTCATAAGAATCTGACGGTTTAAGTTCAAACGCTCAGACAGAGACTTCAACCGAGCTCGAGCTTAGCGTTCCATGCTCTGCATGGAAAGTTAACCCTTAGTTCTCCGGGCAGTTCAAAGGTTGGGAATCACTGCAATTGTCAGCATACAGCAAGACTCCATTAGAAGAAATATAATTACTAAGGTGAGTAATTTTTCTTTCTGCTCCTCTGTCTCTTTGCCAAGCCGTCCTAGTCTCCTACTGGGCAACATGCCCAGGCTTGGTGTCCCGACCAAGTCCATTGCTTCAGTCATCCAGAAACCTGGAGGTCGAGGCCCTGCTGGTTCTTCAGCCGGTCCCTCCAGCCCCAATCCTGCTCAGTGATGGAATGGGGGTTCCTCCCCATGCCTGTCCTGACTCCCCTGGGTCCTTCTGTGGGGACCAGCTCCAGCCACATCCTTTCCTCCTTGTCTGCTGTTACCACGGCAGGTGGGTCCTCGTGGTGGTTGGGCAGGGTCTGCCTCTAGAGTTTGAAGCTTATCCTCTGTGCCAAGCCCTTATGCCACAGGAGGACATGGTGTCCGCTGACAGTCTGTCAGCCCTTGGGAAGCCGTTGCCCAACTCCTCCAGAAGGAGGTAGTGACTGCTATCTCAGACCCTCCAGTGCACCCGGGTTTGTCTCCAGGTACTTTCTGGTGCCAAAATGGACGGGGGTGACACCCCATCTTAGATCTGCACGACTTGAACACATTTCTTCGAGTGTGCACTTTCAGGATGGTCACTCTGTCTCGGATCATACCATCTCTGGAGCAGAACATGTGGTTTTGCTCTTTGGATCTTCAGGGCGCGTTCTTCAACGTCCCAATTTGTCTGTCCCCGCCAGTTCTGAGCAGGGGGATTCTTCTGAGTTTCAGGGTATGCCTTTTCTGCCTCTCCTCGGCTCCCAGAAACTTCACCAAATCCATTGTAGTGGTGGCTGCTTATTTGAGGCATCAAGGGTCCTGTATACCCCTACCTGGATGACTGGCTCTTAGAGGTCCCTCCTGGGAGGAGTTGGAACAGTCTCCAATGATCTGGCCTCCAGATCTGCGTGTCTCTTGGCCTCTTGGTCAATGAGGCCAAGTCGAACTCATGCCCTCGCAGGCGATTCATTTAATCGGGGCAGAGCTCCAATCTTGCAGAGCCAGGGCTCAGCTTCTGGCGGATTGGGCAGAGGTTCTCTCCTCCTTTGCCTGATAATTTCAAGTTTGGCAGTTGTACCCAGCTCAGGACTTCCTCGCCTCCTGGGATACATGACGCATGCACCAGCATGGTCCGTTGGGCCCAGTGGAGAATCTGCTCTGTGCAATGAGAGCTTGCCCGCTAGTGGTCTCAGCGCAAGGGCCACTTCAACCAGCTGATCTATGTGACCCAGCTGATGTGGGACACCCTCCAGCGGTGCTAGTCCCAGAACATCTGCAAGAAGGGATCCCGTTTGTCCGCCCAGAGCCAACGGTCATCCTGATGTCTGATGCCTCCCTGATGGGCTGGGGTGCCCACATGGGGGTCCACAGAGTTCATGGGCTCTGGACCCCAAAGAGTCCCAATGCCATATCAACCTGCTGGAGCGGCAGGTGGTTCCGTTAGTGCTGGCCGCCTTTGCTCCGTATGTTCAGGGTCAGACCGAACAACACCATGACCATGTACTACCTCAACAAGCAGGGTGGGATGCACTCCCTTCCTCTGTGCAGGGAAGCTCTCCACATCTGGACCCTCGTGCTCAGCCTTGGCCGATCTCCTGGCCATCCATGTGATTGGTGTCTCCAACCAGCTAGCGGATACCCTCAGCCTTGTGGGCAAGGCATCTCATGAGTGGTCCTCCATCCGCAGGTGGTACATGGCCTGTTCTTCCATTGGGGCACCCTCTGGTGGACCTGTTTACCTCTAGGGAGAATGTAAAAGCTGAGACTGTACTGTGCCCACCCCTCAGCAGGGCAGCTGCAGGGGTGCCTTCTCTGTGCCTTCCTTCCATTCCCTTGATTCTCAAGGTGTTGCCCAAGGCCAGGAAGACAAGGCACGGATGATCCTGGTGGCTGCGGACTGGCCCTGCCAGTGTTTGTACCGATGTCTCCTCAGCCTCAGTAGCATGCTCCAGAGGCATCTACCCTATGTTCAGACCTGCTCTGTTACAGTCAGGGGAAGGTACTCCGTCTGGACCTTGAATCTCTGCACCTGACAGCCTGTTCCTGAGAAGCTAGAGTTCAGGCTTTGGGTCTCTCTGACGATGTCCTTACTGTGGTTGAGGCTTCTCTGAAGGAGTCTACCCAAAATGCTATGCCTTCAATTGGAACAGGTTCTCCATTTGGTGCCAGGGCAAAGGGCTTGACCCTTTATCTTGTCAGTGGCTAGCATTCTTAACTACCTTTGGTCTCTCAATTGGGCCTTGACTGATGATGACAATTAAGGTGCACCTGGCAGCCATCTGTGCATACCGGGTGCAGGCTGGTATGCAGTTGGTGGCACAGGAGGAAAGGTGATCTGGTGCTTTTTCAAGCGTCTTGACCACATTTTCCCCTCTGGTGCGTGAACCATCACCATGTTGGGACTTGTTGCTGGTGTTGGCAAAGCTCACGGGCAAGCCATTCAAACCGATGCAGAGGTGTGATATGTCTCGCCTGTCGTGGAAAACCACCTTTCTGGTGGCTGTCATGTCAGCGGAAGGATCAGTGAGCTCAGGCTCTCTCGTTGGAGTCTTCTTACCTGTTTTCCACAGGGACAAGGTTGTCAATCGCCCGACCTGAAGTTCCTACCGAAGGTTGTATTGATTTTCACCTTAACCAGGTGATTAATCTCCGGAGTACTTCATCAGCCACACCTCGGAGGCTGAACACAGACTTCACACAGTGGACCTGCTGCGAGCATTAGCCTGTAAGGAGTGCACAGCTGTAGAGAGGTTCGACAGCGATTTGTCATTTACGCTGAGCTGCACCTGGCAGCTAAGCAGACAGTTAGCTGGCTGAATTGTCTCCTGCATCAACCTCTGCTATAGGTCAGCGGTTAGGCAGCCTCCTGTAGGGTTTAAGGCTCATTCCACCCATCATACCTCTGCCACGGTGGCTGCTTCCAGGGATGTCTCTCTCCAGGAAATCTACAGGGCTGCTACCTGGGAGTTAGCACACACCTTCATTTCCTACTACCACATCAACCTTGGTCACGCCGGGATGCTGATTTTGGGGCCTCAGTTCTCCAATCTCCGTTTCCAAAATGGGGGGTGCCTTGCCCCCTCCTCCCAGAGGAACTGCTAGGAGTCTGCAAGTGTGGATGGAATACCGTATCCACATCCCTTGAAAAACAGGTTACTCACCTGTAGCGGTAGTTCTAGGGTGGTATATGATGTATATCCACTGACTCACCCGACCTCCCCAGGCAAGTGGCACACCAGTCTTGCTTCCAGCGGGCAAGATCTGAGCAGTGCGATGCTGAGGAGTTACCACCGGTGGGTGGGAGGAGCCAACTTGAAGACTTTTGGTGGGAGATTTAAAGGAAAGGATACGCCGGAAGTGTGGATGTACAGCATATACCAGTCCTAGACTACTGTTGCCGGTTGGTAACCTGTTATTTTTCCTGCATGTCCAGTGCACATTTGGTAGAATTAATGGTCAGACCTGCATTTTGATGGCTTGGATAATGGCTCTTAGGTGATCCATATGGCTTTTCCAGTCTGGACTGTACACCACCACATCAGCCAGGTAAGCCACACAGTGGCCTGAGTGAGGGCTAGGACTACATTCATGTGCTGCTGAAATGTGGTGGGTGTGCCATATAAGCTAAATGGCATGGTGGTGAACTGATACAAGCAGTAGGCATAGCAAATGCTGTTTTACCTCTTGATTCTTTTGTTACGGAATTTGCCAGTAAGCTTAGGTAAGATCAAGGGTAGTGGTGTATCAAACTGTCCACCAAGTCAAAGCAAGGAAGTAAGTACTCCAAGTACAAGTAGAGGACTCATAGAATCAGTCAAAACTCACGATGAAGCCCTGTGGGGTGAAGCGCTGATGTGGTGTTTACTTTGGGTGATAGTTATTTTGGATTCCTCAAAAAGAGTTTTGACTGGTTCTATGAGTGCTCTAGTTAAGTACTTGGGTGCTTACTTCCTTCTTCAACTATATTTGAGGACTAGCCAGCTCTATGTAAGCAACTCCCGACTTTTCATGGCACTACTGTTTCACTTAGATCTAGTCCCACCAAGTCCTCTGTCCTGGGCGTAGGATAGCTGTCAAATTCAGACACTTGATTGTTTTCTAAAACGAGGCAGATTCTCCCCCCACCTCCTTTATTTACAGCCACCATTAGTGATGCCATGCACTTCTCGACTCTTCTATGATACCCAGTTCTCTTAAGTTTTTAATTTCCTTAACTACATGTGCTCTTAACCTCTCTGGTATTCTCTAAGTCTTTTGTCTTAAAGGAAAGCAGCCCAAAGCGTAGGCTCCCTCCCTCCAGTTTAGCTTTGACCAGCAAGCACGGGATTTTGTGCACCACAACTTGCTGTGTTACATTTTAAAACTAGAACGAGTATGTAGGAGGCAGGGGTTCCATTTGCTGAAACTGTGTGGACACTCACGCTCACTTCAGTACAAAAGTATTGAAGCGAGCATGCATCGCCGCACCGTTTCAGCAAATGGAGCATCCCTGCCTCCTCCATACTCCGGTTCCCAAGTTTTAAAATGTAAATACAGCAAGTTATGACATGAAAATCCTGCTCTTGCTGGTCAGAGCTAAACCGAGGGTAAGCTGTCCGGGGAGAGCCCACGCTTTGGGCTGCTTTCCTTTAATAGGGCGAGCGTAACCTGTCCCATTATATGCTTGACCCCTTTTGCATGGCGGTACCAAATACCATAGTAAAAGTACTATTAAATGGCTTTATGAAGTTGCGGCGTTTCTGCAGTTTTCTCTGGGGTTAGGAAACTTTTATCTTTATTTATTTATTTAAAAGTTGGTAACCGGGAGAAGCTACACTTGAGTCGTGGCTCGTTTCCAGGTGCAACCCGGAGGAAAGGATAAGACAGGCAAAATACATACATACATGGAATGCAGACAGTTTACAAGGTGTCTGTCAGATACAATCGAGCCTGGGTAAAGGCAAGTACAGTAGTGCAGAGGCTCGAACAGGTTATAATGATGCCTGAGGAGGTACCAGAAAATACAATACAAATGAAGTGGCAAAAGTAAAACGAGGAAGTATACAAATTAGATTAGGATGCAAAAGATATATTACAATAACTTATTAAAATGCAAGAAGATACAGGGTGGACATGGGGTACAACAATAATGAGAATGCAAACCAGCATAATATTCTATATTGATTTGCATATATAGCCCATGATGCTTTGCATTATGGGGGTATGTGTGATTTTATATTTCTAATAATGACATAATTGCAGACAAGGTACATGGAAGGATCGAAAAACTGACTTGCAGCTATCAAACTCCATACATGAAACCTGTGTCCCAGGCCACCTTAGCGCGCCTATGTCCGGGGTCTCAGAAAGCTAAACTTAAATCTAGCACAGCTGGACTGGTCCCCCATCTGTCACGCCCCTGATATTGACTCTGCCCTAGACCTCTTCACCAGTGCCTTCAGCAAGGCCAGTGACCTTTTGGCCCCCACCCCACACCAGAATTTGTACTAAAAACAAAATGCTGCATGGATCTCCCATCCCTTATCCAAAACTTAAGCATAGGGATAATGTCTGGCACATTGCTATCAAATCAGGCAAGTTGGCTGATAGACAAGCCTACAATGCGGTGTATAATCAATGCACCTGGGCCATTAGGCCAGGTCAAGGCAGGCACTATCAGACCACCCTCGTCATCCACATGGGGTTCCACCGGGCTTTCTGGGACAGCATGAAAGAGCTTAATGGGAAGACCAGCTCTGCCCACTGTCCCAGCTCTCCATCGATAACACCATCACTACAGACCCAACACCATAGCTGATTGCCTCAATACTACCTTCTCTGACCTAAGCTCTGTCCTCCCAAACTACTTTCTTGGCCGCAGTCCCCTCCTCTATACCCCTTGCCATGGATTGCCCTCCTTTCTACCTGCACACTGTAACCCCCTACGAGCCAGGCTGCACCTGCTAAAAGCCCTTGGTAGCAACAACTCCAGCTGTGACCCCTAGACTCCAGGATCCTCCGCCTGGTCTTGGATGTCATCCTAGTCCCCCTTACAGACCTAGTAAACCGGTCTCTATGCCTCGGTCAGTTTCCCAGTGCTTAAGAAATCATCTGAAATCACCCCTATACATAAGAGTGGAGATTGGTCTGCACTTAACAACTACCTGCCAATCTCTATCCTCCCCCACTATCTAAAGCCGTAGAAAAAATAGTATCTATTCAACTCTCTGAGTACCTGGCCAAATGTGACATAATGTGCCCCAGAACAACATGGTTTCCCAGGACACAGTACCACTACTGCACTCTTGGAGTTCTCTCAATACCTGCACTCTACTCTTGACTCCGGCAACCTTGCCGGCGCAGTGTTCATAGACCTCTCAAGGCTTTTGACACTGTTTGTCATCCCCTCCTGCTCGACTCCCTCCACCAACTCTGCATTTCCGCTGGTCTTCTTGCCTGGTTCTCCAGCTACCTCTCTGCTAGATCCCAAGCGTGTGAAGATAAGCGGCTTCCTGTCCAATACCCAGCCCATTCATTCCGGGTACCCCAGGGCTCTATTCTGGGCCCTGTACTTTTCAGCCTCTACCTCAACACTGTCCCCAGATCCTGCACAGGAAAAATGCTCCTCTTTGCCGATGATGCGGTTCTCTTTGCCTCCCACCCCAATCCTCTTCTCTCCAGGTATCCCTGCAGTACACCTACAGCCAAGCTGAAAAGTGGTTCCTTGACCAACGACTTGTCATTAACCTAAAGAGACTAAGTAAATGCTCTTCTCCAATCACCAAAACAAGGCCAAGAATGCCCCCTCTTTATTCTCCATGGCACTCTGCACCCGCTGGAGCAAGTGACCTCTTACAAATATCTAGCTTCACTTTTGACTCAGCTCTCACCTTCCACAACCACATCAATGCCCTATCTTCCGCCATAAATTATCGGATAGGCCTACTATACCGTCATAGAGATTGTCTCCCCCAGGTTGCCCTCTGGCTATCACCTCTTCGTCCTGTTGCTAGTGGACTATGGCTTGCCCATTTCTGCTGCGCGCAGACAATACCGCTTTGACTAAATCCAGCTCTCAATTATTAAGGCCTGCAGGCTCTGACCGGAGCCCTAGCTGCACTCACACTTGTCTGCTCTACTCCACCGCCAACCTACTCACCTTTGAGGAGCGTCTAGCTACCAGACCTGCCTATTCCCCAAAAATCTCTTCTAGGGCTGTCCCCGGGGTCTCTGCTTCCCCTGCGGCGTGCGTCCTCGTCTGTTGCCACCTGTAGCTCTGTCAAGGCCACCTTTCTGGTGCCCTGAACCAAGACCTCACTAGCCAGAGCTCCTTCCATTACCGAGCCCCTGCTTGATTCAGCTCCTCCCACCCTGCATCACAGACATTGCCAAAATTGGTCCCTTCAGAATTGCCCTCCGGAACCATCTCTTGACATTCGTTGCTGTAGATGTACCTAATTAATCCCTTTGGGATCCTTCTGTCAGAGCCTGTTTGACTTAACAGCGTCCTCCGGACAGCCTAGCCTCTCTCTTCCACTGCACTCCCCATCCCTACCTCCACACACTCCAGGTATTATGTAACCTATGTGTACTCTATGTTTAATGTTCTGCATCTGTACTGTTCTCACTATTGTAACCACACTATGTAACTCTGTCTACCCCCTGCATTAGGTGCCTTTGTAAATGAGTCCATGACTCAAAGGTTCTAAATCCGACTTCTCTAATAAATAAATACATACATACATACATACGAAGAAGCCAGCAGAAGAAGGCCATTTGGTCTAGCAAGTCTACTTAGTATTGCAGGGTCCCACAGCACAGCTAATGTCTCTGCCTGCCCTCCCACTCCTCCCATCCTCCCTATCTTCCCCATGCCTGTCCCAGCCTCTCTTAAAAGCTGCCCACTGTCTTCAACGAGATGACCTCTTCCGCAGTGATCATAAAACAACTCTGGCTAAAGAAGAGGTTTAGTCATATGAGTAGCATGTGTGTGTGTGTGTGTGTGTGTGTGTGTGCGTAGGCAGGTGTGGGGGGGTAGAGTGACAGTTAAATGAGGTTGAGCGAAGGTAGCAAGCAGAGTGAGGTGGGAAGGAATTTCACAAATGTGGGAAGAAGGAGAAGCAGCCATTCCGGAGTTTGATGGTGAAAGAACAAGGGTCACGTGAGCAGAGAAGGGAAGTTACAGTTACAGGCAGATCAGAAGTTACAGTTTGTTGTAGCCTGTCATAAGTTATGTCTTTATCTTCCTTTTCAGTTTCTGACAATACGAACAAAGCAGCCCATGGTGTTGTTCAACCCATTCTTCAGGAGATTAGCATGGTATATCTTAGTAGGGTTTTTCCAGTCAGGGTTATGAACTTCATAATTATTTATTTTATTTAGTTTTTGTTTACCAGGTGAATGCAGTAGCCATAGAGATGACTATTTTCAGGCCGCGACCCAAGAGAATTACAGAACAAAGTACAGTGAAGTTACAGACAGTGGCAAATACAGAAAAAGGTTCAAGAGCAAGGTAAAATTACATCAGGATGTCCAATATACATATATGGTACAAAGTTAAGAGAAAGGTTACATAAACAGTGGTAGCATATGTTGGCTCGGTAGATTCAAAATCTTCACAGAAGTTAATAGTCAGATTTTAGAATTAGTTTGACCAAATTAAATTTTGTTTTGCCAGGTAAATGCACTGGCAGAATAACGGATTAAATGTTTCTTTTACACACCCAGTGGTTACAGTGAGGTGGAGGTGGCGGTGTGAATACATATTATATCCTGAGAGAAGGCACAAAACAGAGATTAGAAGGATAAACGGTTTAGGGCACATGCACAATACTAAGCTGAAAAATACAACACAACATAAGTGACATTGCAGAGGGACTGGAAGGAAAAGTATGTCTCTTTGCAGATGACACAAAGATCTACAACAGAGTTGATGCACAAGGTGGGGTGGAAAGGATGAGAAGGGACTTGGCAAGGTTAGAGGAATAGTTAAATGTATGGCAGCTTAGATTCAATGCTAAGAAGTGCAAGGTAATGCACCTGGAAACAAAAACCCAGGGAAGAGTACACAATGGGGGTGAGATGCTAACAACAACAAAAATGGAAAGGGACCTGGGGGTAGTCATATCAGATGACCTAAAGGTGGGCAAGCAATGTGAGAGGGCAGCAAGGAGGGCTGGGGGATACTGGGATGCATAGGGAGAGGCATCACCAGTAGAAAACAAGAAGTTATTGTCCCTCTGTACAGACAGCTGGTCAGATCCCATCTGAGTACTCGTGAAGTTCTGGAGACCCAATCTCCATAAAGACATAGACAGGATGGAAGCTGTCCAGAGGAGGGCAACTAAAATGGTGCAGGGTCTGCACTGGAAGACATATGAAGAGAGACTAAAGGAGCTTAATATGTATAGCCTCGAGGAAAGGAGGGAGAGGGGACATGATAGAAACTTTCAAGTACCTCAAGGGAATCAACAAAGTCCAAGAGGGTAGCATCTTTCAAAAAAAGGTGTGCAAGAACAAGGGGCACAATTTAAAGATAGAGGCGGCTCAGAGGTAATTTAAGGAAGTATTTTTCACAGAGAGGGTTGTGGATGCATGGAGCGGCCTTCCGGAGGAAGTTGTGGAGTCAAAATCAGTGGTGGAATTCAAGCATGCATGGGACAGTCATAAGGCCATTCTAGGGAGTGGGGTAGGAAGAAGTAGGCTGCTGGTTAACTAGGATCTGCAGCTTATCCAGTAGGTAGGAAATGGGCAGACTGGGTGGGCCAGGTCCTTGTCTGCTGTATAATTCTGTGTTTCTATGTAACATGCAAACAGCAACAATTAGTTTCAGGGCATCAAACATAGCCATTAATGGCTTAAGTGCCAAGAGTGAGGAGAGAGAATTTCAGCAGGGGAAGAGTGGCAGCAGAAGCAAGGTGCCAAGTTCAGTTGGGTTTGAAGCACATACAAGAGACCTGGCTAAAGAGGAAGGTGGAATATTTGATTTTGAAAGTGTCATGACTAGGAGCTAGATGGACATCAAGAGGTAGGGAGTTCCAGAGTTTGGCTGCCAGTGTGAGAATGCTAGAGTTCCTTATTAACTGTGCTAGTATGTCTAAGCACTTCATAAGGTCCTTGACACTTCATTAACAATTTGTTTTCTGAAGTGAGTAATAATAATAATACTTTCTCACTTGGTTCAAACACTTTCCTTTTACCCCGTGTCATTCTACACCTTCTGTTGGCTTGGGGCCCTTCCTGACTACTGTGGCAATTTCAACATATTTGGCCAATGTCTTTCTCAGCGCACATGCATGATGTAATAGATTTTTCTTGAGAGGGGTTATCTTCCCATGTTTCTTTTATAATATCTAAAGGTTCCCTTGGTTGTCTACCATACAGCATTTCTGACGGTGAAAAACCTGTTGGCGTCTGTGATACTTCTCGGTAAGCAGAAGCAAGTAAGGTAAATAGTGGTCCCAAACCTTCACCTCACCTTTCACAAACATTTTTAGCATGTATTTTAGGGTCAGATTAAACGCTCAACAAAACTGTGTGTTTGAGGATGATAAGTGGAAGATGGCAGTAACACCCGAGTAATTGGTACATCTCCTTCAGTAAGGCAGCACCAAAATTACTTTGATTAGTAATTTCTTTAGGTATACCCACCATGCTGAAAATTTTGCCAGCTCTGCAGCCGGTTTGGGGCTGTCACAGTGCGCATAGGCATTGCCTCTGGGTACTAGTAGCATAGTCAAATGCTACCAGAATGAATCAGTTACCTGTTTACTTCTATCTAAGGGGCCAGTCACATCCATCTAATCCTCTCAAAAGGTATATCTGTCAGTGTTCGGGCTGCAGGGCACCTTGTCTGTTTTAGACACTGGGGTTGTTTTCTGACAGTCTGCACAAGACCTGCAATAAGTAGCCATGTTATCATGGATCCCAGGCCAGTAAACCCGTACAGCACCCTGGCAAGGGCGCAATCCCTTCCTGAGTGACCAGCCATAGGACTATCATGTGCTATTAGTAGCAACTCATTTCTGTTCTTCCTTGGGATGACTTGTTGTTCTGCCTGTTCATGTGTCTGAGAATTAACACAAACTTGGTACAGTAGCCCATTACTTTTTAAACACAGGTTCCCCTCTTTTAGAGCTTGCTGGTCTCAAAGAAGCAGCAATTTTCAAAACTGATACCAGTGACAGAAAAGTTCCTTCAGTCTCTGCTTTGGTGAAAGAACCCTGCAAATTTGGCAGTAGGGATCCCCTTCCAAGCTGTGCTTCCCACAGAGGCGATCACCACAGATGCCTCCCTCCTGGGCAGGGAGCTCATCTGGACAGTGCCTCAGTGAGTGGCACCTGGACTCTCCAAGTCACAGTTACATATAAACCTTTTGGAACTCAGAGCAATCTTACTAGCTATCAAAGCATATGCTCCTGTCATAAAAGGGCAGACTGTGCAAAGACACACTACTGCAATGTTTTACATGACCAAGCAGGGTGGTACCAGATCAGGAAATACTGTGTTCGGGGCTCTGAAAATCTGGTCTCTGATCTTCTCCCTGGGAGTCAGCATTTCAGCTTTTCACCTCCCAGGCAAGCACAATATCCTGGCAGATGCTCTAAATCACATCAGTCAGGTCAGGCGAGTAGACTCTGAACAAGCAAGTACTAGCCACAGTGTTCAGGCGGTGGGGCACTCCAGAAGTGGATCTGTTCACCTCTCCGCTCAGTTTCCAGCTTTATCAGTACTGTTGTAGGCCCCCCCAGTCCGGGGAGCGCTTCCCTGGGTGCCCTAATCCTGGACTGGTCAAGGATGCATTAATTTGCAATCCCTCCTTCCCCTGATACTCAGGGTATTGCTGAAGCTCAGACAACATAGATACATTTTTTTTAGTCTGTGGTAACTGGGTAGGCCCACTGGGCACAAGTGCCTGTTTTAAGGCGACCTGGGAGCACTGGGCGGTTAAAGACTTGCTCAGAGCCACATAGATACATAGACACTGTCGGCAGATAAGGGCCTTTGGCCCACCCAGTCTGCCCATTTGAGCAGTTGTATCAATGATTCTGGTGGCTTCGATTGGCCCAGGCAGGCCTGGTACCCTCTCCTTCTCTGACTGTCCTGCAGCAGGCCCATTCACCTGCTATCAATGCGCACTCTCTGCTGACCCTTCCCAGACAGGAGTGCATTATCCAGACATAACACTTTCTTCACCTCAAGGCCTGGTTCTTGAGGGGTTAGAGTTGCCGCCCTCTCAGTACTCTGAGCAAGTCCTTATGACCTGAAGAATGGCTAAAAAACTATCACAAAGAACGATTTATGCAGCCAAATGGGTCCCTTTGATGCAAGAGCAAAAGGTCAGTCCTCTTACAGCTTCAGACTCCCAGCTGTTTGATTACCTGGTACATCTGCAGGCGTCAGGCTTGAAACCCTCCCTCTCAAGCCTACTTGGCTGCAATTTCGGCCTGTCTTTTGGTGGGGAAGAAAAAGTCTATTTTACCCACACCATATTGAAACAGTTTTCTTTTTTTAAACTTTCAATCTTTATATTTTATAATAAGGAACATACTCTTAAGAAACAGCAAAAAGGTTTCCATTTAACTATACCATAAAAAGCTAAAAAACCAACACATAAATATATTAAATAAGAATAAACATACAGTGCACATGTAGGTTGTATTTCATCCTTTCCTATGTTATTGTCGTAAGTATTACTTAAAGGGAACACAAAGTGAATCAGTTGATTATGGATCAGAGGCTCAGATTAGGGTACAAACTGGTCGAATGGGTATAATATATATTACCCACCTTCTCCAAATCTTTTCAAAGCTAGTCTGAGACTTATTTAATGTGGCTGTAATTTTTCCATCCTGTAAGTATCTATCATTAACTGGTGCCATTGATCCAGAGTGGAGGCGAGGGGCAACCACTTCTTAGTAATAGTTTTTTGCAGCAAGGGAAGTCAGGTTAATAAAGTTCCTTGTTGGAACATCTATGTAGCCCAAGGGAACTCTCCAAAAGAAAAAAAACAGGGGTCTCGAGCTATATCTGAGGCTATTATTTTCTGAATGGCCTCATGGAAACTTACAAGAAAAGGTTGTAAAACCTGGCAGGACCAGAAAATGTGGCCTAAGTTGGCTTGGGTACATCCACATCGCCTCCAACAATCTGCACTCAAGTGAGCACTATACTTCTGGACCACCACTGGAGCTCTAAAGTACCTTACTGTTAGTTTCCAGGCAAATTCCTTCCATCGTCCAGAACCAGTGCCCTTCTGCATTGTCCTTATGTGTCTCTCCCAGAGAGAACAGGTACACCGACCCCAAGTCCTTTTCCCATGCTAGTCTGTTTTGGTTTAAGGGATTTTCTTTTAAGGAATGTAAACCTTTAAACAAAATTGAAATTATATGAGGAGGGACCGGTCTCCCATCTATTACTCTCAGAAAGGTCTCCAGGAGTTCAGGGAGAGGGCTATCTTTCCACAAGATCTCCTTTAATGAGCTAAGGTAATTCCTGGTTTGAAAGTATCTAAACCTGTCCCGAGTAGGGGATAGCATATTTTTGGACTAAGTCTGTAAATGCTAAGATTATTCCTGAGGCATAAAGTGGTATACCAGATGCAGGCCCTTTTCTGCCATTTAAGGTATCCCTTGTCCAACTTGGCCGTGTAAAGGCACCTGTGTAGGGTAAGGAGAACATAGCAGGTCTCCATTTCTGAAATTCCTGAGAGGATAGCACCTTATGTCAGGACCTTAGTGTGGATCGGGTAAATGGGTTTCTACATTTTCAACTTTTAGGTCAGGGGAAGGAGAGGAGAGTATGAGAAACATCTCGAGCTCCCCTCCTGAGTCTCCACTGATTTCCACCTAGCTATATACTTTGTGTCTAGCCAGTATAGTGGTAATCTAATTTGGGAGGCTAGGTGATATAGTCTAAAATTAGATAAGGACATGCCTCCTTGTTGTTTGGGGAGCTGCAGAACTGAAAGGCTAACCCTGGTTTCTGTTTCCCCAGATGTAAGCAGATACCTTCCTCTGTAATGTCCTGGAAAAAGCATCGGTTATCTGCATTGGAAGGGTTTGGGCTAAATAGAGAAAGCGGGAAGAACCACCATCCTAATGGATTCTATTCTCTGATGAAGGGACAGAGGAGACTCTCCACCTCTCAACTCTGCACCAGTCTTGTGCAGAAAAGGGGTGTAATTCAAGAAAGAGATCTTAAGTCAGGCAAACCAATCGGACCCCCAGGTACTTGATACTCTTCAGATCCCACCTAAAACAATACTTTTTCTAAGCTCTGCAGAGGGAGTGAAATTCATGGCCAATACTTCAGTCTTGGCCTGATTAATTTTGTATCCTGACATTTCTCCAAATTTATTAAGTATTTTCCGGGGGCCTCAGGATCAGTCATATAGATCAGGAGATCGTCCGCATAGAGGGCTAACATATGGTATCAGGTGTCAGTTCTATTCCAAACAGACCCTTCCTGTCTCAAAATCTGAGCCAGTGGCTCCAGATATATTGCAAATAATAAGGAGACAAGGACAGCCCTGCCTGGTGCCACGAAGATAAAGGGATGGGACTGGTAAGCGAGCCATTTATCCGGATATATGCTCTGGGCTCTGTATACATTAATTTTATGAGATTGATAACCAATTGTGGGATTCCAATTCTCTAATACTGCCCACAGGAAAGGCCATTCGACGGTCGAGCCTTCCTTCTGTCAGAGAAAGCAGAAGAAACGAGACCCTATTCCCCACCTGATGTAATAAATGTAGTGTTCTTTTATGTTATCTTGCATTTGGCATCCTGGCACAAACCCAGTTTGGTCCAAGTGTATTACCTCAGGCAAGAATGTTTCAAACCTTTTAGATATTATAGAATCGAAAATTTTGTAATCTATATTAAGGACGGAGATGGGTCTGTAGGAGGAGCAGGATGTGACATCCCTGTCTGATTTCGGATGTTGGATATATAGGCATACCGCCAGGAATCTGGATTGGTCTCACCAGCTGAACACCCCTATAAGCAGCTAACAAGGTAGGGAAAGGTCCTCCTGAAAGCCTTATAAAAATCACCTGTATATCCGTCCGGACCGGGCTTTTACATGTCTTTAAGGCCGAGACAGCCTGAGCCAAGTCGAGGGGAGATTGGTCTTTCCAGAGAAAGTTTCTGTTCCTCTGAAATCCCAGAAGCTCAAGACCCTCAAAAGGCCTTCATTTCCTGAACATCCTTCCGCCCTGCCTGGTATAGGCACTGTAATATGACTGAAAAGCCTGCTCTATCCCTTGAGGAGTGTGACTAACTTCTTGGAATCTGATCTCTGATCTGAGTAATGTTAGATCGGGTCTTATGTTGTCTGAGTCTGTGAGCTAGTAGCCGGTGGCTCTAGGTCCCCTTCATAGTATTTTGTTTGATAAATTGTAAGGCCTGCTCAGTGCGAATATCAAGGATCCCTGAATTTGGACCCTAGTGGCCTGTGGGAGGGAAAACCCTTTATCCCTGCAGCATGCTGGGCCCGCAGTTCCTGGAGTTGTTTATGAAGTTTGTCAAAGCGTACCTGTTGTCTTTTTAAATTGGACTGCATACTTTATTATCTAGCCCCTAAGGACAGCCTATAAGGGTGTCCCAGAAATCTCATCCTTGTCCCCTGTTGTCTATTATCAGTTAGGATCTGCTTAATTCTGTGTTTAATCATTTCTTTTAAAGTCTTTTATGTTTAGCAGGTAATTGTTGAATTTCCATAGGTATTAATTTTTCCCTTTCCCAGGTCATGTTAAGTGTTAAGATAGAGTGATCTGATAAGACTGTGGGAGTTTGTGAGACAGTTTTGAATTTTAAATAGGTACTCCTTAGAGACGTGAATACAGTCTATCCGTGTGTATACTTTATGGGGGGCTGAAAAAATGCGTATATTCTCTCTTGTTGGGGTGAAGATATTTCCGAAGTCTACCCATTGGGCTCTGAGAGATAGGACTGCATTACCCGCTGTGCAGGGATTTTTGGGGGTTTGTATTAGAGGTATCGAGTTGTAAAAGGTTGTTGTGGTCACCTCCTATTATTACTATTCCTTATGTCTCCATTATTCTCTGGAATAACTTTCCCTCACTTCTGGACCTTCTCCGGGAGACATAGATTGAAACTAGAGGATATCTTGCCCCTCCAGCTGGCCGACCGCCAGGGCAAGCCTTCCCTCTGGGTCTGCATAAGAATCTGTTAGGCGAAATGGAACATTTTGGGGACCAGAACCGCCCCCTCCTCTTCAAACAACATGAAGTCTTGCTATATTATGACAATTGCAGTTTGTCCCACCATTAGAACTGCTCCGGAGGTGAAAGAGTTAACTCCATTCCATGAATGGAACTTGAAACCTGAGCTCTAAAGAAGCTCTGTCTGTGTGGTTTCAAACCTGAACTGTCAGATTCTTTACTCCGCCTCACTGAACAGTCGCTCTGGAAATTTCTCCTACTGCTCGGTTCATTTCTGGTTTAAACAGTGTTTTCTCGGTTCGATTCAACGAGAATAGTTTTATTTAACCGCCAAAACCCGATCGGTTCAAGCTCTATCTTAGTATCGTAAGTAATTCATATTTTAATTCTGTGTGGAACTTGTAAGTTTTATCGGTTGTGTTTGAACCGATCAGCTTGAGTTAAAACTTAAAGTTTTAAATTTGAGATTTTAGAGTGCGGTTCGGTTCTTATCGGTTCTAAAAACAGGATTTCATTAGGGTTTTCCAATACCCGTGACACGATTAGGAACCGATAAGGGTGTCTTGCCTGGCACTGCCGTTTAAAGGGCAAGTTTTTCTGGTTAAGGCTGGCATTATGTCTGAGAAACCCAAAAAACACGGGCCACTGGGTTTCAACACTGTGATGTCTGTGGGGAAGTCTTTGCCAAGGCTGACCCACACACACATGTGTTATTGTCTGAGGTTTGACCACCTCCAGTCAGACACCGCAGATTTGTAAGAATTTCCTGCAGCCACCATGGAAAGAGATTGGTCAGGCTCAGGGAGCGAGAGCAAAAGTCCGCTGACCGGATGGCCAGCCTGGTTCGGTGCCAACCGAACGGAGGAATGCCCTCTGACCAGGCGAGACTTCTCGAGCAAGCGAAAAGCTGGCTCGGATGAACCAGTTCCAGTAAAGAGAGTAAGAAAGTCAGCAGGTTTGGAGCCCAATTTTACTCCAACTGCTGCAGAGATAGCAAGAGCTATTCAGATTGTCCAGTCACTTTCTCCGGTTCCGTCCGAACCGCCACTATCTGGTAAAAGGTCGGTTCGGTCGGTTCCATCGGTTCAGGAATATGATGTTGAGAGTTTTATGAACCAGAGGAGGGAGAATGATTATGAACAGTATGAATGACTTAGAAGGTCTGGTGTGCCCATTGAACGGACATCTCCCCAGACAGACCTTTTGAATCTCCCCCATGCTTTCTGAGTCCCCTCTCATTTTATGTTTTACAAAAAGTTGCTGAAACCCTCCAGCTTCCTTTGGAGGAAGCTGTGGATAACAAGAAGGAGCCTGATTTTGTAGAAATGATGGATATACCAGATCTAGGAGATTGTCTATTCCTTTGCATAAGTCATTTAGGAAACAAACAATAAAATCTTAAAACTCCTAATTCTGTGCCTCCTGTAGATAAAAAGATGGACAGAGGTACACACTGTCAGGTCCTGATACAGAATTCCTTTCTCAGCAATGCAGTCATGTTAGTAGTTCAGGCTGCAGCCTGTGATAAGTTAATATTCCCTGGCTTCACATCCTCCTGACAAGGATTCCAGGAAGATTGATGCCATGGCAAAAAACAGTACATGGCAGCGTCCTTGGGACTCAGGAAGCAAATTATGATGCTTATGTAGCAAGGTATCAGAAATCTAGATGGGATACTGTTATGGATTTAGCCAAACAAGCCCTGGCCAGCTTGCTAGTGAGCTGGAGCAGGTGGCTGCCGATGGCATTGAGGCTTCTAAGGTGCAGTTTCATGCTGCTGTGGATTTTAATGATGTTTCCTCTAGAGTCATGGCCACATCTGTAGCTTTTCGTAGGTTGGCCTGGCTCAGGTGTACTAGCTTGTCACAGGATACCCAGTCTAAGGCTATGGATTTTCCTGTGGTGGGAAATTCTCTGTTTGGGGAGCAGACAGAGAATTATATGAAAGAAGATGGATGAATTTAGGACTACCTATAAAGTGCCCAAGCCAAGGAGCGGCAAGCCACTCCTCAGAGGCACACCCAGAGGTGGGGTGAGCCTTTCCACAGGCTTTACCAAACCCAGGCCTCCTCTGCTTATGCTCAGAGGGGTTCTTCAGAGGCAGAGGCAGGCAGGCGGGCGGGCAGGCCCCTGCCCCTCACCCCTAAGCAGCACCTGCCAAGCAGGCACCCTGATGGGGTGCCCAGGGCCGATCTCCTTTACCAGTAGGGGCAGGTTGGCTTACTTCAGTCAGAACTGGGTGTCTTTAACTTCAGACAAGTGGATTCTGGAAGTAGTAAGCCAGGGTCTGGTTCTCAGCTTCAAAAGTTCCCAAAGATGAGAATCGGGTCTGTTCCACCTGCAAGCTCTTTAGAGACCTTTGCTCTAGAAGCAGAGGTCTCGGCCCTGTTAGCTCTCAGAGCGGAAAGGTTCCTCCCCTACACCAGGGCAAGGGTCTGTACTCCAGATACTTCCTTACCCCAAAAAGACAGGAGAATGGCGGCCCATTTTAGACCTCAGATATCTGAACAAGCATCTTTTGAAACCAAAGTTCAGAATGGTAACTCTGGCAATGATTTTACCTCTCTAAGGCCAGGGGACTGGCTAGCTTCCCTGGACCTCAAGGATGCCTATTTTCACGTCCTAATCAGAAGCTCCCACCGAAAGTATCTCAGATTGAACTGCCCTCAGGTCACTACCAGTTCAAACAATGCCCTTGACCTTACCTCTGCCCCAAGGTATTCACAAAATGTCTGGCAGTAAGTGGCTCATAAGGAGGCAAAGGATTGCTTTTTCCCTATCTGGACGACTGGCTCATTGTAGGCCAGTCCTCAGAACAGGTAAATCTGACCTGCAAGTCACCCAGCAGCTTCTCACCTCCCTGGGCTTCCTGCTAAATATACCAAAGTCGGTTCTGGAACCAGTTCAGGTACTCACCTTCATAGGTGCAGAATTGGACACAAATCTGGCCAGAGCTTTTCTTCCTTTAGAAAGGGTAAGAACTTGGTGGCTCTGGCCTCCTCCTTCACTCTGCAGGTCCCTCGACCAGCAAGACACTTTTGCAGCTCCTGGGGCACATGGCTCGTCCACAGCTGTAGTGCAGGGGGCAAGATTTCAGATGAGAGACATTCAGTTTCACTTGAGAGCCTATTGGTCTCAGAGAAGAGACCCCTTTCCAAGTTGGTCCCAGTGACCGAACCTTGATCCAGGCCCTCCAGTGGTGGCAGGATCAGAGCAATTTAAGACTGGGGGTCCCCTTCATTCCCTTTCTCACACTTTGACCCTCACTACGGATGCTTCCCTCCTGGGGTGGGAGTCCACATGGGTGATCTCTCCACTGGGAGTGTGGTCCCCCTAGGAATATCTGCTCCACATCAATTTGCTGGAACTCAGAGCTGTCTTTAGCACTTCAAGCGTTTTCTGCTTCTGTCCAGAACAAAGTGGTACAAGTCAGAATAGACAATACCACAACAATGTGGTACATCAACAAGCAGGGGGCACTCGGTCTTGGCCTTGTGCACCGAGGCAATGAAGTTTGGTCTCTGGCCTATTCCCTGAACACTTCACTCATAGCAGTTCACCTTCCAGGAAAGGACAATGTCCTAGCAGATGCTCTCAGCAGGATTTCTCAGGGCCATCACGAATGGTCTCTGGATCCTCAAGTACTGGGGATAGTCTTTGCCAGATGGGGCACCCTCAGATAGATCTTTTGCAGCCCCAGACAATCACCAACTTCCACTGTTCTGTTGCAGGCCCCCAGTGTTGGGCTCAGTCCCCTGGACGCCCTTCTCCTGGATTGGAAGGAAGTTTCTTTATGCTTTTCCCCTTCCTCTCCTATTCAAGGTGTTAGTAAAAATCAGATCCCAGCCTTGCAGGGTGATTCTGATTGCCCAGATTGGCCAGGCAGCCCTGGTACCCACTCCTTCTGTCCTGACAGTCCATCTCCCCTGTGTCTCCCCAGGAATCACAACCTATTAACCTGTGCCCAGGGAGAGTTTGGTATCGAACCTCAAATCCCTCAACCTCAAGGCCTGGCTCTTGAGGAGTTAGAATTGCTGACCTACACCTCTCTCAGGGTGTTCTTGAAATCCTAAAGGCTTCTAGGAAGCCTTCCACTAGAGCTACTTATAATTCTAAGTGGAAAGGTTCTCCATTTGGTGTTCTGGGAAACATATGCAGATTGCAGTGTCAGTGGCTCAGCAGGTAGCACACTCGCCTCTGAAGCCGGGAGATCAGAGGGCTGTGGGTTCAGTTCCCACATCTGGCACTTGGGTTAATATCCCAGTACTGACACTGTAGTGCAGCATGAGAGGGGTGCTGCACTTCTGAGGTGCCGTCTTTCGGATGAGACGTTAAACCGAGGTCCCATCTGCCTGGATTGGTGTTAGTTCAGGTGGATGTTAAAGATCCTTGGCACTTATCGAAAAGAGTAGGGGAACTTCCCGGTGTCCTGGCAAATTTCCTCATTCACTAAAAAAATACGCCAACAGCTTAATCTAGTTCAAGATCAGTTGGCATTCATCTGTAACCCCTCTCGGTCGCGGCCTGAAAATAGGCAGGATTTGTCTAGTGCACTTACCGGTCAACAAAAACTAAATAAAATAAATAAATAATATTTCCCCAGAATCTGCTGATTTGCCCATTGTGTTAGATTACATGGTCCATCTTAATTCTTTGGGCCTGAGACCAGCTACTCTGAGAGTTCATTTGGCAGCTGTCTCTGCTTTTGTTTCAGCAGGAAAGCCATCCTCTTCCGCTCACCCTGTATTTTCCAAGTTTTTAAGGGATTACTTCATACTAATCCACCTTTTCGGGATCCGCCCTGCCTGGGACCTTAATGTTTGCATTGCCCAGTTAATGCAACCCCTTTGAACCTCTGTTTTCTGCAGAGCTAAGTATCTAACTTGGAAAACTGTTTTCCTAGTAGCTATCACTGCTAGACGATAAGGGAGGAAAAGCCTTGTCAGTAGAAACTGACTTTATTTCTTTCCACAGGGACAAGGTAGTCCTCAGGACTAACAGGAAGTTTTGCCTAAGGTGGTTTCAGATTTCCATCTTAACCAATCTATCTCCTCCCAGTGTTTTCACTGAACATTCCTCTTCTGGTGAGAGGAGATTGCACAGTTTAGACGTTAAGAGGGCCCAGAGTTACTATATAGAGCATTCCAAGGGTCACAGGTTCGAATCCTCCAACTTTTCTCACTTATGGTGAGGTTGGGAAAGGAAACCTGCCACTAAGAGATCAATTGCCAGGTGGATTGTCTCTTGTATCAATTTGTTATCAGATAGTGGGCAGAGATCCCCCTCTGGCTTCAGGGCTCATTCTACCAGAGGTACAGCCGTGTCTCTAGCTGCTGCCAGAGACATCCCTATATTGAGATATGTCAAGCTGCTACTTGGAAAGCGGTACACAATTTCACCAAGCATTACTCCCTGGATGTCCAGGCTAGGAGAGATGCTCGGTTTGGACAGCTGTGCTTCAGAGCCTATTCCTAAGTAGGTTCTGTCCCTCCTCCATGGAGGTACTGCTGTGTAGTCTGCAATTGTCATAATATAGCAAGACTTCATGTTGTTTGAAGAAAAATTACTCACCTTAGTAATGTTGTTTCTTCTAATGGAGTCTTGCTATATTATGACCTCCCAGCCTGCCCCTCTCACAACTTCTACTTGGGTATGGGGTGGGCAGCCTAGTGTGGGCACTATTTTATGCCCTTTTTATGTGTTTTCACCCTTCTTGGGGTTTGGGGTGTGTGTTTTCATTTTTTCCTTATATTTCTCTCATATTGTTAAATTATACTATTAGTTCTGGTCCCCTGACTTGAGTCTTTTGTGTTGGGACCAGCAATAGTGTTAATATTTAGGTAGCCAGTTGGCTAGTGTAGGTTACAGCTTCCACACAGACCTTAGTGAGTTTTTGCTCGAAAGATCTGACAGTTCAGGTTTGAAACTACACAGACAGAGCTTCTCTTTAGAGCTCGTGCTTTAAGTTCCATTCATGGAATGGAGTTAACTCTTTCACCTCCGGAGCAGTTCTAATGGTGGGACAAACTGCAATTGTCATAATATACAAGACTCCATTAGAAGAAACAACATTACTAAGGTGAGTAATTTTTCTTCCTCCTCTGTAGACTGAGGCCACTATTGTGGAAAATCCAAATTTAGAGAGCTTTTGGTGCTGCTGTTTTTAAGTGTCTCTTGTAATAGAATAAATGATGGTTTCAGCTTTTTAAGGAGGCTATCACCCTGTACCTTTATAGGGTTATTTAATCCGTTAACATTGTGAGAGCAAACCCTAATTGTAGCTGAGTTCGCCATCGGGTTTACAATGGGTTCTCTGGGCTGACCCTTAGTAAAGGAGAAATTTCTGTAAAAGTGGCCCAACCTAAGTCCTTAAATAGGGTGGCATAGAGGACACTTTTTTCTTTGACCCTGCATAGTTTGACAGTTGCTTATAATCTGAACCTATCCTGTAGGGCGTATCTATCTTGGAGTGACAATCTTTAAAAAAAAAAAATGTGCACATTTGCTAAGTTAACTAAATACTTAAGTGAAACAAGTTCCAACATCTTAAACCTATTTACAGTTGTACTTCCAGAAAATGAGGGTATAAACATTACCCCTCTGGTAAGGGAACCACGGGCCCATAAGGAACTGGGACCCTAAGGGAGGAAGTGTGACCCAGCATCTGGTCAGGCCTCCCAACCTCTTAATCCATCGAGGTCGATAGATGGTGACATCAACCACAAGGGGAGCAGCCATGCATTTAAACATGACTGCCATCCCTATAAGTCGCCCAAAGGGCAAAACTGAAAAGGCGCAGGGGGATACAATTGGTGAACAGGAACATTTCCCCAGCACAGCCCACTTCAGCTTTCTAGTTTGCTTGCACCCAAAGAGACAGAATTCTATCATTACACTGACTTTTTAATTAATTGAGTCACTTTTGTAATGTATAGCCTACAATATAGACTAGAGCAGAGCAAAATAGAAGTGAAAAGTTCCATGCTGATAACCTGAGAAAGAATGCAATGTCTCGGAATCTCAAAGTCTGCCCCAACCCCACAACTTAGAGGCTGGAGGAACCAACAATCATCTACATTTGTTCCTTATTTGAGACTGTTCAGGTATTCAGACTCTTTTCTTCAGGGACTGCTCCCTTGGGGCGATTATTAGTTCTCGATTAAATTCTTTGATTTCTTGTACTGAGCAATCTTCTGCGGTTACCTGAGCCTGCTTGCTTGTTGGAAGACTCTGCCACATGAGGGGTGGGGGTGGGGTGCTTTCTTGTAGGGCAGGACCAGACGGCTGGAAACTCCATCCACTCTTCTTCAGTTCCGGAGTGATTTCTTCAGGGCTTGAATATATTCTGATACAGAGTCCCAGCAGACCCGCAGCTTTGCGAGTGCGGTGTTGGAAGCGGATTCCTTTCTCCTTCAGGGTTTTCAGAATTGGAGCATAAGCTACCCTTTTCTTCATAATTTCTGTCGGGTAGTCATTATCAGACAGCAATCTGGAAGAAATTATATGTGACATTTTCTTGTGCGCAGTTTTCAAGATCAGTTCTTTGTCTCTGAAGCTGGAAAATTTTAGTACAATCGGCGTGGTCTGGCTGTTTGCTCTGTGGGTTTACGAACCAGGGCCCTGTGTGCTCTCTGGATTCTGAATTGAAATGTTGGAGGGAGGGCTAACACATCTTTAAGGAGGTCGGTCAGAAAGTCCTCCATCCTACCAGTTTCCGACTCCTCCGGAGGCCATATATCTGAGATTATCCCTCCTGGGCGTGCTTCTAAATCTATTAACTTGTCATGAAGTACTTCATGTTGATCCACTAGAAGTCAACAGCTTGATGTAGGCGAAGTCTCTTCAGCAATTTCCCCACTGCCTCCTCCGAGCGCTCTAGCCTTTCCTCCACCTCTGTTAGTCTGCTTTGTAGGGCTGAAAACTCTTTTTGTTCTCCCCCGAAGCGCCTGAATCTCAGATAACAGCGTCTCGTGTCGGGTCCTAGAAAGCCATTCACACTCTCTGTCTGTGTCAAGTCTTGCTCACAGGCCGCACTGCTTGCGGAGATACGCTCACGGCTTGAGATGAGCCGTCTGTTGGATCCACATGCATCAGCCTTTTCTTTGTTTCTCCTGGGCGCAGCTTCGCTTTATCTTTGCTCCCAGACATTATCGCTAGGTTTTCTTCTATTTTTAAAGACCTTTAAGTTGGCTTAGAAGTTTTATCAAGTGGGATGTGCTGGAGCTCCTCTCTTAGCGGCCATTCAGAGTGGTGGCGTCAACGGAAGTCCTGAAACAGTTTTCAAAGACCTCTTGCACCTTCAGCCTCCAGTCAGGAGCCAGTCCTCCTTGGGCGGAATCTTTGCATTGCCAGGTTCATGGAACCACCCTTTGAGCCTATGGCCAATGCCCATCTGAAGTTCATAACCAGGAAATCTGTCTTCCTGGTGGCCATCACCTCTTCCAGGAGGATTTTAGAGCCACAGGCCCTGTGCACTGAACCTAATTACATCTTTTCTCCAGAGACAAAAAATTGAGCTCGGGGCAAATAGGAAGATCTTCCACGGAGTGGTCTCTTGCAATGGTAATACACTTGGGTCATCGCCAGAGGTCGCTGTGATGCAGGACAGCTCTGATTCTCTTCCTCAACACAAAAGGAGGAGAAACCCTCCTTACACCCCATGCTGAAGTGCTCGCGGCCACCGTTCCAGGTGTTCCTCTATTGAAGACTCACCCTCACACCATGCCTTCGCTGACGGGAGCTCATACTCTCTCGTCCCACGGTGCTTTCCAGTGCTTTAAATATGGTACAAATTGAAAACCCTATATGGGTTCTAATGCCACTTTGTCGATGGGGCTTCTCTTCTGTCGACTGCACCTTCAAATTTACATTATAATCCTTCTTCATCTGTGGGCCCGTTGACAAGACCCTGCATCCCTCAGGGAAGCCAGCGGCTTATGCCATGCTTACTGCCCTCCACCTTCCCAGGTCGCTACTACAGGGTCAGGCAGACAGAGATCGGGACCCTGGTTTATACCACCCAGGGCAAGACCTGCTCAGGCTCGTGCAAGCCCTCCATCATCCCCTAGTGTCTCAACAATCTCCCCTTCCTACCCGCCTCCTTCTCAGAAGGAACTGGATATTTTACTGTAGTATGGTACGTCTTGCATGCCATGTGGCACTCCCAGCCCTCCAATCCAGGACAGCAGGGCGATCCTCCCTGATCTCCTACTCCTCTATCTAAGAGGTTCCATGGGGACAGGGATCCATTACCACCCTGTGCCTCCTCCTTATATGGAAGAGTATCAGATGAACAAGAATTCCCAGTTGACTTCACCAGTGACCTTGAAGACGTAAGAGTTCCAGGAGCTGGATTCCCTCCTCAGCCTTCTTTTCGGCAATCTCTTCCTTGGATGTGGACCAGCCCAGATATTCCACGCAGCCTTGTACCCCTGATGACTGTTCATTCCAGGAAATGATGGTTCAAATACAAAATGTCATGGGATTCTCTATCACAGAACATGACAGACAACGTAAGGACATGGCAGAATATCTTGAACTGCCAGAGGAGCCTGTTTTAGTGGTTCCCCACTAATCCAAGCCTATGAAAATGGCATGCTTGCAGCCTGGCATCAGCCTTCAGCTATTACGGCTGTTCCTCTAAGGCGGATCACATTTATCAAGCTCCTCTGGATCATCCTTTCCGCTACCCTGAGGCGGACTCTGTAGTCATTACTGCCGCTCATGATCGTACTAAGCGATCTAAACACATGAGCTCCTTACCTCCTGATAGGGAATCTCAAGACTTGATTATCTGGGAAAAAGATATTTTCCTCCAGTCACATAAATATCAGAATCCTAAATTACAAGGGTTATATGATTAAATACCAGCGTACCCTTGGGTCCACTGCCATTGATATTATCAATAAACTCCTTCACGGGAAAGGGAACAGTGATTAGCTACAGTGTAAACTACAATTCTATTTCCGACACCTACTCAGGTCAGACTGTGATGCTGTAGCTACCTCTGTCCACCTGTCAGCTTCTGGCGTTTCTTTGCGCCGCCATGCCTGGCTCTGCGTTTCTGGCTTTACATCCAATGTCCAACACAAAGTAGCTAATGCCCTTTTAATGGGTCCAAGCTGTTCGGACCAGGTACTCAAACCTTACTAGATGACCTACAGGCATCAGGCAGAACCCTACATACAGTTTGTGGCATGTTCCCTACTCTGCATACAACCCACCATACTCAGTCCTCTCTCTATTCCGAAGAGGTGGAAAATAGAGGTACCAATAAAGGTGGCTTTAGAGGTTGTACTCAACCCACAAGAGCCAACACCTCTGCTGCCGAGACTCCCGCTCCCATCATTCCGGTGGGGCTGAACAGCCCTAGTACCCAGTGACCCACTAGGGCTGCCACGCCTCCTCGACCAGGCTTCAGAGGCTGTGGGCTATCATTTTGCCCTCCATCTGGAGGCCTGGCAAACAATCACTTCAGACGAATGGGTACTCCAGATTATACAGAGGGTCATACTCTGGAATTTATTTCCACCCGGCCTCGTCGAGATTGATTACCCATCAGATCATATACCCATCCTTCAGGAGGATTGAGGTCTCTCCTGGTCAAACAGGCCATTTATGCAGTTACCCCCTTGGAACAGCAAGCTGGATTCTACTCCCACTTCTTTCTGGTACTCAAATGAACTGGAGACCTCAGACTGATACTGGACCTCAGAAAACTGAACCTTTTCATCTAGTAAAAATATTTTAGCATGATAACCCTGAATTCCATCATGCCAGTACTGAAGCAGGAGATTTGCTTTGTGCCCTAGATATGAAGGATGCCTACCTGCATATTCACATCCATCCTGCCCACCACATATTTCTTGGCTTCCACCTGCTAGGTCAAAAGTACCAGTTTTGAGCACTTCTCTTTGGCCCCAAGGATGTTCACCAAATGCCTAGCAGTAGTTGCAGCAGCCTTACGAAGAAAGGGGCACTGCATCTTCCCTTATCTAGATGACTGGCTAATCAAAGCAGACTCCAGAACAGCTCTCCTTTCCTCCCTAGAAGCCACCCTGCAACTGTTTCACACTTTAGGGATCACAGTCAATTTGCCAAAGTCCAACCCATCTCCAACTCAGTCTCTCAATACATTGGAGCAGTCCTAGATACAGTCTCAGCCAGGGTTTACCTTCCAGCCACCCAGCAGGACACACTTTTGTCTCTGACATCACGCATACAGCCTCAGAAAGTTGTCACAGCCTGACAAATGCTATGCCTTCTGGGTCATATAGCCGCTACCATCCCTACAGTGGCATTCACCCGTCTTCACATGAGATCTATTCAGTGGACCCTCCAGAATCAGTGGTCTCAAAGAACAGGACAGTTCAAAGACAAGATCAGGGTCACTCCCTCTCTGAAGTCAGCTCTGACTTACTGGACAATCTGAACTAATCTATGTCAAGGGTGCCCTTTCAGTTCCTTCCTGTCACACAGATGTTGTGATGGATGCTTCCCTGGAAGGATGGGATGCACCTGGGTCCTTATTGGACACAAGGCAAGTGGACCACTTCTCTTCCACAGTCTCACATCAGTCTCCTATAGCTGAAGGCAGTCTGCTTAACCTTTCGGCATTTCGACCCTGTTTGACTCCAGGACCGTGCTGATCCAATCCGACAACACTGGGTGGTATTCTACCTCAACAAGCAAGGAGGTACAAACTCCTGTATTCTATGCACAGAAACCCTTGCAGTCTGGCAAGAAGCCATCGGGCAACACCTGATACTAACAGCCGTCCATTTAGTAAGGCGTTACAATCTTCTGGCCGACTGTGTCAGTCGTCAGACATCCACACACAAATGGACACTTCCGACAAAATACTCCAAAAATCTTCCACCTCTGGGGACTCCACAGATAGATTTGTTTTCCTCCCAGTCAATCACCATCTTCCAAATATTTTTCATTATCCCAAGCAAAAGGACGGTCTATAGATGCCCTGTCCCAGCCATGGACAGGACTCTTCTTATATCTTTCCCTCCTGTCCCTCTCCTGCAAGGACTCTACTGAAACTACAACTAGAACCTGCCACAATGATCTAATAGCTCCCATGTGGCCTCAACAAGTGTGTTTTCCTCTGCTTCAACAACTTTCAGTGCAGGAACCTGTTCCGTTGCCAATCAGACCAGACCTCTTGACTCAGAGTCATGGGACCCTGTTGCATTCCAACCTGAAGGCCCTACATCTTCATGCTTAGATCCTGTGGATGCTTTCATAGCCAGATTACAAGTGTCCTGTCCTCTTGCCAGTATTCTCTTGGCCTCATGTAAGCCAAGCAACCAGAGAAACATATAACTCCAAATGGAAGCGCTTTTCCATATGGGCTGCTTCTCGATCATTGGATCCCTATTCCTGCCCACTGACGAAAGTTCCAGAGTACCTGGCCTCGCTGTCCGACTCAGGTCTGAGCTATTCCTCCATCAAAGTCTTTTGGCTGCTATTTCGGCCTTTCATGAACAGCTCGATGGCAGATTACTGTACCAACATTATCTAGCCAAAATGTTTTGAAGGAATATTAACATCAAACCACCTATTAGACGTCCACTCCTCTGTGGGATCTCAATTTTCTAATAGAAAAATTAACTCTTCAGCCTTTTCAACTGGCAGTCACTTGTAACTTCCATTTTTCTTTCATGGAACACCTTATTCCTAGTGGCTGTCACCTCAGCTCGCTGTATTTCTGTGCTTCATGTTCTCATGTAGGGAACCTTACTTAATTTTGCACAAAGATAGGGTGGCACTTTGTACCCATCCACCCTTCCTTCCAAGGTGGTGTTTCAACACACTCTAAATCAATCCCTGGAGTTGCCAGTATACTATCCTTAATACTCCAAACAAGGTGAACATCTATTACATATACCTTAGATGTCCATCGTATATTGCGTTACTATACTAATCAAACAAAATTGATCAGAAAAATTTATCAATTGTTTGTCATTTTTCTCGGCGGAGAAGGGCTCCCAGTTACTAAAGAACACTTTCTAACTGAATGGCACATTGTATTACATTTTGTTATAAAAAATACAACAAACCCTTACCAGGACCTGTCCAAGGCCATTCCATTAGAGCTATGGCCACTACTGCAGCTTGCTTTAAAGGAGCCTCCATTTTAGATATCTGCACTGTGGCCACCTGGTCCACAATCCATACATTCACGAGAAGCACTACAATTTGGATATTGCTGCCGTGGGGCGGCCTTTGGCTGAAACAGTCCTACAAGGCCTTCTGTCATATTGTCCACCATCTAGGGTATACTGCTGGAAATTCCTCCCAAGTGTATTACCAACTGCAGAGACTACTCCGTGGAAGTTAGTACAGTTATGTAAGAACTTACCGTAACAGTAGATCTTTGAGGTGTCTCTTGCAGTAGGTCGATCCGCCCTCCATCCCCCTTCTCTAGGAGAACAAATTCTGGTCCAGTGACTTTTGGATTGGGATACCTTTGGTACCTCGGGTTCCCCTCGGTCCTCGCTTAGCGGTATGAATCTGGCCGGGGGAACTGGGATACCAAGGGACTGCCAGCAGCTTCTATAGGAAACAGGAAGCTGATGTCATGTGAGCGACCCTGGTAAAGACTGCTAGAAGAGCTGCCGTGCACCACAGCGACCTCTGGCGATGACCCAAGTGTATTACCTACAGCAAGAGACCTTCCTCAAAGATCTACTGTTATGGTAAGTTCTTACGTAACTATATTTTCCTGCCTAAGGTGGTCCTTGAATTTCACCATAACCAGTTTAATACTCTGCCTGTCTTCTTTACCAAGAAATCCACTCCAGGTGAGCAGAAGCTTCTCAGTCTGGATGTCAAAGACCTCTCTTTTACTATCTAGAGCATACTAGACAGGTCAGTGGCTCTTCCACTCAGTTGTTCCTCACCTGTGGGGATGTAGACAGAGGAAGACCAGCTACGAAGAGGACTATTTCCTGCTGGTTAGTCTCTTGTCTGCAGAGCCTCCCTAAGTAGGTTCTCTGCCCACTTCCCTTGGTACTGCTCAAGCGTAGTCTGCTATAGTTACTGATGCTAAGCGACTCCGGGGTAAGAAGAAAAAAATTACTCACCATAGTAATCTTTCTTCCAAGGGTCCTTTAGCATCAGTAAGCTCCCACACTTCCTCCTGGTTACGCCTTTTAGGAGATGGGCTCTGTTCTCAGTTTATCACCAAAATCTGTCTTTTATTAAAGAATTTTCAAGCTCAAGTGGTTGATATCTGTTCTGGTTTTGGACATTTGCATGTCTTTTGAATCCTGTTGGTTCACTTTTGGGGCATGTGCCCATTATTTTTCGAAAATTCTGAAGCCCTTCAGGCTGCTCCCTCTCAACACCTCTCCTCCTTTTTCTGACTGGCTGATGCCCAAACTCATTATGCTAATTATCTTAAAGGCATACCTCCATGGCAGTTGCACCAAGCCAGCTAACTGCTATAGTTACTCATTTTAAAGGACCCTTGAAAGAAAGAATATTACTACGGTGAGTAATTTTTTCTTCGCACTTTCTAGTGGTGCTCTTTTACTCAAAGTTGCATGTCTATAGGCAGGATATTGATGAACTGGTATATGTCAATAAGCTGGGGACTGAGTTACCCTCTGGTTAGAGCCATTTAGTGAGGAGTTCTTTGAGGCGGGTGTAGGCTTCCTGGGGAGTGTCGAATGACTGGTACTTCAGGAACAGAAAGCTGTGCTTGTAGGTCTCTCCTGAGATGACTTAGGTAAGCAGTTCCCAGTGCACCACCTCGGCCCTTATGGAATTAACTGGTTGTATACAGCTCCCTGGACCATGGTCAGTTATTTGGTGCTGCCTTCATCGACTTGACAAAAGCATTTGACACGGTCCATCACCCTCTACTACTGGAACAACTACGTAATGCAGGGCTCTCCTCTGACTCAACTGCCTGGTTTAAAAGTTATCTGGACAATAGCACTTAACAAGTCAAAGTGTAGACATCCTCTCTGACTCAAGACCTGTTAGCTCTGGGGTTCCTCAAGGGTCCATTCTGGGCCCTCCTTTTAGTCTCTTTCTAAACAGTCTCCCATTCTCCTGCCATGAACAAATCCCTACTCTCGCAGATGATGCTGTAATTTACACAACTCACCCGGAGCCTATACCCCTTGAGAATGAGGCACAGCTCTGATTTGCCTTGGTAGAGAAATGGTTTAGTCATCACAAGTTGATACTAAACTATTAAAAAAAAAAAAAAAAAAAAACTAAGCTTCAAACAACATGAAGTCTTGCTGTATTCTGACTAAATGCAGTTAGCCCCAGTACTTGAACTGCCCTGGAGAGTAAGAGTTAACTCTATGCAGATGCATAGAGCGTTGAGCTCGAGCTCGGTTTTCAAACCTCTGTCTCTAGCACTCTGAAGTGTAGCCGTCAGATTTTTACTCCGCCTAACTGTGAAGTCGCTCCGAGATTCCTCCTGCACTTGATTCGGTATCAGTTGAAATCGGTCGGTTTTACCTAACCGTTCTTTATTTTGGTCTTCTTACCTCTGTCTCGGTAACAGTAAGTGGTAGTAGCAGGTAGTTATTGTATTATTGTGGAAATTGTTTTTGCCTTGGTTCTTCTCCGGTCAGTCTAGTTTGGAACCGAACCCCATTCTGTTTCTGTTTTGTTTCTAAATATTACTGTGGTTTCCAGTACTCATGGGTTCTTAAAAAATTCCGATTTCCGGGTTTTTTAACTGACCAATGATACAGTTGGAACTGATCAGTTTCTAGTTGCCTGGCGTAATAACTGGTAAGGGTAACTCTTCAGTATTCGGGCATGTCTAGAAACCCAAAGAAAACGGTCCCACTGGGTTTCAGCACTGTACCGAGTATAAGAGGCCTTTACCAAGGCACGACCCTCACCTTGTCTGTGTTTACTGTCTGGGGTTTGACCACCTCAAAAAGACTGCCAAATCTGTAAAAACTTTCCCAAAGCCACTCTGGAAAACGTTTGTGTAGACTAAGGAGAGGGAGGCAGAGAAGTCCGCTGACCGGATGGCCAGGTTGCGAACCTGAGGGTACCCACTGACCTGAGGTGATACCTCCTCTGGCAAAGGAGAGCCGATTCTGCAGAATCTGTTCCTAGCAAAAGAAATGAAAAACAGCCAGTTAGGATCCTACTTGCCGTGGTCCGTCCGCTGAGAGATTGCTAAAATGATTTCTGTTGTTCAGTTGCTTTGCGGTTCTGGCCGAACCGCAGCAGTTTATAGAGGTTTGGTTCGATGTCGGACATAGTCGCTTCTGACATTGATCCAGAGGCTTTCTATGAGGGCGATTGGGATGGAAGAAGAGTATGATGAAGGCCTAGATGAGCCTGTAGAGCCTGACATCTCCCCAGACAGGCCTTCCAATGTGTCTCCTCCCAGACTTTGAGTCCCCTCCATTTCTTGTTTACAAGAAAGTGGCTGATACTCTTCAGCTCCCAGTGGAAGAAGCTGAACAGGATCAGGAGGAACCTGACTTTGTGGAAATGATGGAGGTCCCAGAGTCGAAGAGGGTGTCTATCCGCTGCACAAATCCCTGGGAAACAGACACAAAACATTTTGCAGTTTCCAACTTCTGTACCTCCTGTGAATAAAAAGATGGACAGGAGGTATACTATCAGGTCCTGGAACAGAATTTCTTATGACTCATTGCAGCCATGTTGGGGTAGTGCAGGCTGCAGCCTGTGATAAGCTAATATTCCCCTAGCATCTCACCCTCAGATAAGGATTCTAGGAAAGTGGATGCCATGGCCAAGAAGAAAAATTACTCACCTTAGTAATGTTGTTTCTTCTAATGGAGTCTTGCTATATTATGACAGATGCAGTTTGTCCCACCATTAGAACTGCTCCGAGGTGAAAGTTAACTTCCATGCAGTGCATGGAACTTAGCCTTGAGCTTCGGTTGAGAAGCTCTGTTAGGGTGGTTTCAAACCGAAACTGTCAGATCTTTCACGAGCAAAACTCACTAAGGCTCTGTGTGGAAGCTGTAACCTACACTAGCCAACTGGCTACTAAAATATTAACACCTATTGCTGGTCCCAACACCAAGACTCAAGTCAGGGGACCAGAAACAATAAGATAAGATAAATAGATAAAACACAACACCCAAACATAAAAGGGCATCAATCGTGCCAACAGTGGACTGCCCACCCATACCAGTAGAAGTTCTGAGAGGGGCAGGTTGGGGGAGGTCATAATAGCAAGACTCCATTAGAAGAAATAACATTACTAAGGTGAGTAATTTTTCTTCAAACAACATGAAGTCTTGCTATATTATGACAGATACAGAACTACACAGCAGTACCTCCAAGGAGGAGGGACAGAACCTACTTAGGAATAGGCTCTGAAGCAACGGCTGTGCCAAACCGAGCATCCCTCCTGGCCTGGATATCCAGGGAGTAATGCTTGGTGAAAGTGTGTACTGTTTTCCAAGTAGCTGCTTGACATATCTCCAAGATAGGGATGTCTCTAGCAGCAGCTAGAGATGCAGCTGTACCTCTGGTAGAGTGAGCCCTCAGGCCTGAGGGGGAACCTTACCCAGTTTTTGATAGCAAATTGGATACAAGAGACAATCCACCTGGCAATGGCTCTCTTAGTGGCAGGTCTCCTTTCCCAACCTCACCATAAGTGAGAAATAGTTGGAGGAGTCACACCTGTGACCCTTGTCGCTCTATGTAGTAACTTGGGCCCTCTTAACATCTAAGCTGTGCAGCCTCCTCTCACCAGAGGAGAAATGGTCAGTGAAGAACACTGGAAGTGAAATAGATTGGTTAAGGTGGAAATCTGAAACCACCTTAGGCAAAAACTTCCTGTTAGTCCTGAGGACTACCTTATCCCTGTGAAAGGAAATAAAGTCAGTCTCACTGATAAAGCCTGTAACTCACTCATCGCCTGGCAGAAGTGATGGCTACTAAATCCAGTTTTCAAGTCAAATACTTAAGCTCTGCGAAGACAGAGGCTCAAAGGGGTTGCATCAGCTGAGCAATGCAAACATTAAGATCCCAAGCAGGGGCAGGGTCCCTGAATGGAGGATTGGTATGAAGCAATCCCTTAAAAAACTTGGAAAATACAGGATGAGCAGAACGAGAATAGGGCTTCCCTGCTGAAATGAAAGCAGAGACAGCTGCCAAATGCACTTTCAGGGTAGCTGGTCTCAGTCCCAAAGAATTAAGATGGACCATATAATCCAATACAGTGGGTAGATCAGCAGATTCGGAAATATGCTTCCCAGAACACCATATGGAAAACCTTTTCCACTTGGAGTTATAGGTAGCCCTGGTGGAAGGCTTCCTAGAAGCTTTCAAGATTTCGAGAACACTTTGAGAAAGTTCTAGATCAGCAAACTCTAACTCCTCAAGAGCCAGGCCTTGAGGTTGAGGATTTGAGATTCGGATACCAAACTCTCCCTGAGCACAGGTTAACAGATTGTGGTTCCTGGGAGATGGACTGCTAAGGACAGAAGGAGTGGGTACCAGGGCTGCCTGGCCCAGTCTGGAGCAATCAGGATCATCTTGCAGGGCTGAGACCTGATTTTGACTAGCACCTTGAACAGGAGGAAGGGGGGAGGCAGAGAAACTTCCCTTCCCAATCGAGGAGAAAGGCATCCAGGGGACTGAGCCCAACACTGGGGGCCTGCAACAAAAAAGTGGAAGTTGATGATTGGGGCTGCAAAAGATCTATCTGAGGAGTGCCCCATCTGGCAAAAACTATCCCCAGTACTAGGGGATCCAGTGACCATTCGTGATGGCCCTGAAATCCTGCTGAGAGCATCTGCCAGGACATTGTCCTTGCCTGGGAGGTGAACTGCTATGAGGGAAGTGTTCAGGGAATAAGCCAGAGACCACAACTTCATCGCCCTCGGTGTACAAGGCCGAAGACCGAGTGCCCCTTGTTTGTTGATGTACCACATTGTAGTGGTGTTGTCTGTTCTGACCTGTACCACCTTGTTCTGAACAGATGCAGAAAAAACCTGAAGTGCTAGAAAAACAGCTCTGAGTTCCAACAGATTGATGTGGAGCAGAGATACCTGGGGGACCATAACCCCTGGGTGGAGAGGTCACCCATGTGAGCTCCCCATCCCAAGAGGACGCATCTGTAGTGAGGTCAAGGAGTGGGACAGAGGGATGAAAGGCACCCTTGTCTCAGGTTGCTCTGATCCTGCCACCACTGAAGGGCCTGGATCAGGGTTCAGTCACTGGATTAACTTGGATAGGGGATCTCTTCTTTGAGACCAGAAGGCTCTCAAATGGAACTGAATGTCCCTCATCTGAAATCTTGCTCCTTGCACTACAGCTGTGGAAGCAGCCATGTGTCCTAGGAGCTGCAGGAAATGCCTTGCTGGCCGAGAGACCTGCAGAGTGAAGGGCGAGGCCAGGGCCACCAAGGTCCTTACCCTTTCTAGGGAAGGAAGGCTCTGGCCTGCTTTGTGTCCAGTTCTGCGCCTATAAAGGTAAGTACCTGGACAGGTTCCAGAACTGACTTTGGAAGATTGAGAAAGCCCAGAGAGGTAAGCAGCTGCTGGGTAACTAGCAGGTGTGATTTGACCTGGTCTGGAGACTGACCCACAATGAGCCAGTCGTCCAGGTAGGGAAAGATGGCAATCTTTTGCCTTCTTAGGTGGGCAACTGCTCACGCCAGGCATTTGTGAACACCCTTGGGGCAGAGGTAAGGCCGAAGGGCATTGCTCTGAACTGATAATGGCCTGAGGGCAGTTAGAATCTGAGGTACTTTCGATGGGAGCTTCTGATAAGAACATGGAAGTAGGCATCCTTGAGGTCCAGGGAGGCTAGCCAGTCCCCTGCCTTAGGGAGGTAAAATCATTCCCAGAGTCACCATTTTGAATTTTGGTTTTAAAAGGTGCTTGTTCAGATATCTTAGGTCCAGGATAGCGCCACTCTCCTGTCTTTTTGGGGTAAGGAAGTACCTGGAGTACAGACCCTTGCCTTGGTGTGGGGAGAAACCCTTTCTACAGCTCTGAGAGCCAGAAGGGTTGAGACTTCTGTTTCAAAGCAAGAGAGTCTCTAAAGGATTGCAGGTGGAAAGATCTGGCTCTCATCTTTGGAAATTTTTGAAGCTGAGAACCAGACCCTGGCTCACTACTTCCAGGACCCACCTGTCTGATGTTAAAGACTCCCAGTCCTGGGCAGTAAGCCAGCCTGCCCCTACAGGTAATGGAGCCGACCCTGGGCATCCCATCAGGGTGCCTGTTTGGCAGGGGCTTTAGGCTGAGGGGTGGGAGCAGGCCTGCTCGTACCCGTCTGCCTCTCCCTCTGAAGATCCCCTCTGAACATAGGCTGAGAGGAGGCCTGGGTCTGGTAAAGGCCTGCCCCTGAGGTGGCTTGCCGTTCCTTGGCTTAGCACTCCTATAAGTGGTTCTATATTCATCCATTTTCTTCATATAATTCTCTGTCTGCTCCCCAAACAGAAATTTCCCACCACAGGAAAATCCATAGCCTTAGACTGGGTATCCTGTGACAAAGTAGTACACCTGAGCCAGGCCAATCTCAGAAAAGCCACAGATGTAGCCATGACTCTAGAGAATACATCATTAGAATCCACTGCAGCATGGAATTGCACCTTAGATGCCTCAATACCATCAACAGCCACCTGCTCCAGCTCCTTTGCAAGCTGGCCAGGGGCCTGTTTAGCTAAACCATGACAGTATCCCATCTAGATTTTGGTATCTCGCACATAAGCCATATAGTTTGCTTGTCTGAGTCCCAAAGGCGCTGCCATGGCATCAGTCTTCCTGGAGTCCTTGTCCGGAGGATGTGAAGCCAGGGAATATTAGCTTTATCACAGGCTGCAGCCTGAACTACTAACATGACTGCATTGCTGTGAAGAAATTCTGTATCAGGACCTGACAAAGTGTACCTCCTGTCCATCTTTTTATCTACAGGAGGCACAGAATTAGGAGCTTTTAAAATTTTTATTGTTTGTTTCCTAAAGATTTATGTAAAGGGATGGACAATCTCCTGGACTCTGGGATATCCATCATCTCTCTACAAAGTCAGGCTCCTCTTGCTCATCAAAGCCTCCTCTAAAGGAAGCTGGAGGGTCTCAGCAACTTTTATAAAACAAAAATGAGAAGGGACTCAGCAAGCCTAGGGGAGATTCACCTAAAGGTCTGTCTGGAGAGATGTCCGGTTCAATGGGCACATCCAGACTTTCAAAGTCACATTCACACTGATCATAATCATCCTCCCCTCCTCTGGTTCATAAAACTCTTCAATATCATATTCTTGAACCGGTGGAACCGACCGAACCGACCTTTTGCCAGATAGTGGCGGTTCGGAGGAACGAGGACAGTGACTGGACAATCTGTATTGCCCTGGCTATCTCTGCAGCAGTTGGAGAAGGGATTTTGGACTCCACACCTGCTGACTTTCTAGTTCTCTTTGTTGGAACTGGCTCCTCAGAGTCAGCTTTACGTTGCCGAAGTCTGGCCTGGTCAGAGGCACTCCCTCCCGGTTCGGTTGGCACCGAACCGGGCTGGCCATCGGGTCAGCGGACTTTTGGCCTCGTTCCCTGAGCCTACCAACTCTCTTATCTAGGGTAGCTGCAGGGAAATTCTTTCAAATCTGGCAGTCTGCATTGAGGTGGTCAAACCCCAGACAATAAACACATGTGGTGTGTGGGTCAGCCTTGGCAAGGCTTCCCCACAGACACTACAGTGTTGAAACCCAGTGGGCCCGGTTTTTCTTTTGGGTTTCTCAGACATAATGCCAGCCTAACCAAAAACTTGCCCTTTTGATGGCAGTGCCAGGCAAGACACCCTTATCGGTTCCTAACCGTGTCACGGGTAGTGGAAAAACTGTAATGAAATCCGTTTTTTAGAACCGATAAGAACGGAACCGCACTCTAACAAGCCTTAAAGGCTTCAGAATAAAGTTTAAATACAATTTGATCGGTTCGAACACGAACGATAAACATTACAAGTTCCACACAGAAAACCTATCTATTACTTACAATACTATAGACAGAGCTTGAACCGATCGGTTTGCAGTTAAAATAAATAATATAACGTTGAATTTAACGAGAAATGACACTTTAAACGAGAAAATGAACCGAGCAGCAGGAGGAATCTCCGGGCGACTGTTCAGTGAGGCGGAGTAAAGAATCTGACGGTTTCGGTTTGAAACCACCCTAACAGAGCTTCTCTAACCGAGCTCGTGCTCTAAGTTCCATGCACTGCATGGAAGTTAACTCTTTCACCTCCGAGCAGTTCTAATGGTGGGACAAACTGCATCTGTCATAATATAGCAAGACTTCATGTTGTTTGAAACAATACTTAGCATCCTCTTAGGGACTCAGACAAGCCAGTTATATGGCATATACAGCCAGGTACCAGAAATTGAGGTGGGATACGGTTCTGGAACTGGCTAAGGATGCCCTCCCAGCTAGCCAATGAGCTGGAGAAGGTGGCTGCAGATGGTATCGAAGCATCCAAGGTCCAATTTCACGGTGCTGTTGACTCGAATGATGTGCATTCCAGGGTCATGGCTACATCTGTGTCCATGAGGAGATTAGTTGCCTCAGATGTACCGATGTATCACAGGATACCCAGACTAAGGCCATGGATTTTCCTGTTGCTGGTAACTCTCTGGCGAACAAACAGAGGCTTACATGAAGAAGATGGATGAGTACATGACCAGTTATCACAGTGCTGCAGCAAAGAGGAGACAACTCCTCAGAAGTAGCAGTTTAGGGCTGGCAGGGCAGGCCTTTTACTAAGCCCAGGCTTCCTCTTCTTTCCAGCAGAGGGGTTCTTCAGGGAAGAGGCAGGCGAGGATGACCAGGACCCCAGCATCCACTCAGTCCAAGCCCCTGCCAAACAGACACCCTGAGGTGTCAGTCAGAGTCGCCTCCCCAGTTCCTGTAGGGGCAGGCTGGCTCACTGTTCCCAGGCCTGGGATTCCATTACCTTAGACAAATGAGTCCTGGAATTAGGGAGCCAGGGGCTTATTCTCAGCTTCAAAAGGTTCCCAAAGATGAGAGCAAGATCTTTCACCACCCCCTGGAGACAAAGGCCTTGGGGCAGAAGTCTCCTCTTCTGCTCATGCAGACAGTAGAGAAGGTACCTCTTTGTCACAGGGAAAGGACTTTATTCCAGATACTTCCTTACCAAGACAGGGGAGTGGACCCATCCTAGATTTAAGATACCTCAGCAAACACTTAACAAAAACAAAGTTCAAGATGGTGACTATGGGAGTAATTCTTCCTCTCTGAGACCAGAAGACTGGCTAGCCTCCCTGGATCTCAGGGATGCCTGTTCCACATACCCATCAAACATTCCCACAGAAAGTACCTCAGGTTTTAATTGCCCTCAGGCCATTATCAGTTAAGAGCCATGCCTTCCGTTAACATCGGCTCAAGAGTTGTTTACCAAGTGCCTGGCAGTAGTGGTGGCATTCCTCAGGAGACAGGGTATCCTTCTGTTCCCATACCTGGACGACTGGCTCCTAGTAGGTCAGTCCCCAGACCAAGTCAAGTCAGCCTTAGAGGTCACCCAAAGGCTCCTGGAGTCCTTGGGCTTCATTCTAAACCTAGAAAAGTCTGTTCTGGAACCAACTCAACTGCTCACTTTCATAGGGCGGACATAGACACTACCCAGGCAAGGGCATTCCTTCCTCTTTTCAAGAGTTCAGTCTCTAGTTACTCTGGCTTCTTTTTTCAACCTCTAGTTTCTCGTCCAGCTAGGCATTTTTTCAGTTACTGGGCCACATGGCAGCCTCCACAGCTGTGGTCCAGGGAACAAGATTTCAGATGAGAGATATTTAATTTTATCTTAGATCTTATTGGTCTCAGAAAAAGGACCTTCTCTTCAAATTGGTTCCAGTGTCCCAGACTCTAGTTCAGGCACTCCAGTGGTGGCTGGAGGAGGACAACCTTGGCAAGGTGTCCCATTCATCAGTCAGGCTCCTTCAGTGATTCTCACCATGGGCGCCTCCCTCCTAGGCTGGGGGTCCATCTGGACCAGCTTACAGCTCAAGGAACCTGGTCTCACCAGGAGTCCCTTCTTCACATAAACCTTCTGGAGTTGTGGGCTGTCTTTCTAGCTCTGCAGACATTCTCAACTGTGGTTCAGGGAAAGTAGTACAAATCAGGACAGACAATACCACAACCATGTGGTACATCAACAAGCAGGGAGGCACTCAGTCCTCGGCCTTGTGCACGGAGGCCATGAAGGTATGGTCTCTGGCTTATTCTCTTCATGCTTCCCTGGTGGCTGTACACCTGCCAGGGAAGGACAACATTTAGCAGATGCTCTCAGCAGAATTTCTCAGGGTCATCACGAATGGACTCTTGAATCCCCTGGTGCTTCAGGTTATCTTCAACAGGTGGGGACTCCAGAGATGGATCTCTTTGCAGCCCGGACAATCATCAACTTCCTCTTTTTGTTGCAGGCCTCTTCTACTGGGCTCTGTACAACAGGAGGCTCTACTGTTGGATTGGAGAAGCAGGTTCCTGTATGCATTTACTCATTTCCTTTGATCTTCAGGGTTCTGATCAAGGCCAGATCTCAGCCTTGCAGAGTGATTCTAGTGGCACCAGACTGGGCCAAACAGCCGTGGTATCCTCTACTACTGTCATTGTCAGTGACAAGGTCTCTGTGTCTTCCCAGACAGTTCAATCTGCTGACATCCTCTCGGGGAGGATTTTCTGTCCCAATCTTTAGGCTCTCAGGCTCAAGGCCTGGCTCTTGAAGAGTTAGAATATGCACATTTAAACCTTTCTCAATCGGTTTTGGATTTTCTGAAAGTTAGCAGGAAACCTGCTACCAGAAAAACTTAAAATTCAAGTGGAAAATATTTGGTTTTGGTGTTCCCAAGTACCTGTTCAGCCAGAATTAGCTGACATTGCTACTGTATTGGACTATTTGGTGCATCTTAATAGTTTAGGCCTTGACCTACTATGCTTAAGGTACATTTGGCAGTGTGTCTGCCTTCCTTTCAGCTGGGAAAGGCTCTTCCTTAGCCTCTCATCCAGTTTTCCAGAAATTCTTCAAGGTCTGATGCATGTTAATCCTCCCTTTCTGGAAGGGTGGCCTAGTGGCGACAATGGACAGAAGCAATGCAGAACCTAACCTAGTTGAAGTCTTGTGAGGAGGAGAGCTCTGATTAATAGTAACTGCCTAATCTGTTGTGAGGTAGGGTGGCTAATGTCAGGAGGGTAAGATGGATTCTACTTGGATGAGGGAAATAGGAAGGAGAGGAAGGTGGGTGAAGGGCTGCGCCTCAAGGGGTGATATGGTTCTCTGCGGTGGGGAGGAGGTTCGGAAGGGTGGAGGTGGTGGGAAATGAGGCGGAGGTTAGCGGACCCGCGGTGGCGCCTGACTGGCGCGGCAGTTTGTACCGAGCGCAGCGGCATGGGGGGCACGCCTCGGGCTTTATATGCGGAAATTAGACAAGGAGGGGTTGAATTGGGGGTAGAGGGAGAAGGTGGGAGGGGTCTATTGGGGAGGGGACGATTTTCGTGACATGGAAGCTGTTTCAATAGGATGGAAGGAAGATGGCACTGCCTCTGCGGGCCGCTTGGTAATAGTCACGGCCTGTCAGGCATGCCCGATCCTATGCTTTGCCAGGGGAGGAGAAGGGGGGGTGATTGAGGGATGGGGGAGGAATGGAAATGGAATGAGGGAGGGCTACAGGGAAGTGGGGTTGCATGTGAAGCACAGCACCAAGCTACAAGACTGAGATCCTGGGACCTATCTATGTATGGGCGGCCACTAATGACTGGTGGACAAATAAGTGGCATAAGACATGCATGGACTATTACCCTGGACAAGAAGAACCGGGAGGAAGAGGGGTGGGAGGAGGAGGTGGGGAGGGACTGAGGGAGCGATGAAGTGTTAAAGATATTGCTGGTGGGGGTGGCTGGGCCATCCCTCCCCCTTCTATTTTTTCCCACGAGGATACCCGATGGGGTGGGGTACAGGAGGAGTCTCCTCCCTTGAGAGTTAGTGGGAGGCCTGTTTCTTTCTGACTCGGGAGACGGGGCTACCTTTAACTAAGTACGGTCATGGAGATGGCTAATCTGAAGGGTTGTGGAGAGACTGACCTTACGGAGGCCCTGGCCTCTGGAGTCCCACAGCTGTTTCAAGAGGGTAATGTGCAGGCCTGAATGCCTTTCTCCTCGGGGTGCGGAGGGACGGGTGATGACCTTGTCTGGCGTGGTCAGGCGCGGGGAAGGTCCCGGCGGCTGGTGGGTGAGGGCATCATGCGGACCCGGCCTCAGGATTGCCATCCTTGTGATCGGGACTCCCTGCTGCTCTTTCCCTCTCCCCGAGGTGTGTTGAGGAGGGGTGCACGGGGACCCTCCCGAGGACTTGTGGGCAAGACCTACATCCTCTGGTCCCTGAGGCCAGGGTTTCTTGTAGAGCCCGTACCTGCCGGAACCTTGATCACACACAGTTGCTGCGGGTATACAATGTGTGGGCCCATCTATTCCCTCCCCTCTGGGATGATGGGGGTGGCGGCGCCTCCTGTCTGGCGCGGGCCGGGGTCCTCTCCCCTGCGGTCGGGCTGGGCAGGGGAGAGGTCCATGCTGGGCTTGGTTGAGGCCTTTGTGTCCTGGGGCGGATGCTTTGCCTCTCGCTTCCCCCCTCCACCGGGCCCTGGTTGGGTCTCTTCTCAGGGGCCAGCGGAGGGAGATTGTCTCCTCAGAAGAATATTTCTCCCCATAAGTCCTTAGCCGGGATCTTAGGGGCCACAGTGGTGTCTACACCCGTCACCTTATCCTATTTACCCTTTCCCACTTAGCACATAGTGCTAAAGCCCAGGGACTCTGGGCAATTGGTAGGTTCTCCTTACCACAGGATCAGGACTTCCTGATTCAGTGGAAGTACCAGTTTGTTAGTTATGATTATTGCAATGTTTATCTGTTGTATTAGGTTTCTTGTTGCGACCTATGGTCATTACGCATTGTTTTGTACTGATTGTTGTGATGTTATAGTCACCAGATCCGAGCAAGTGAGTTCAGTGAGGTATACTTCAGAAGTAGCAGACCTAGGGCCCCACTGGGGAGGGAGGTTTGGATCAGAGGATGTCCGAATGATAACATGTGTACTCCTAGGTGAAATTACTCTCTCTTAACATTAATGGCCCGGCATCACCTATTAAGTGATCTAGGACCCTAGCCTTTATTAGGCTTCTAAAGCCAATTTGACATACCTGCAAGAAACCCATATGAATTCGACTGAACATGCAAAATTGGCCAAGCTGAGCCGGGACAGGTTTTTACTCTTCTGCCAAGACAGGAAGACGTAGAGGAGTTGCTGTAATAATCCTCCCAAGCACCCCATTCAAAGCCGAGCTCACCTGGGCTGACCAGGAGGGCCGCATGGTTCTGGTACAAGGCACATTAAATAACAAACCAGTAACCTTGGTCAATGTATATTTTTCCCGGGTACCTTGGTGCCTCATATGAAATCTTTGCTGGACAAGATTGTACAAAAGACAAAAGGGGTGCTCATGATGGCGGGTGACCTTAATCTCATTACTGACCCTAACCTGGACTCCACTAACACTAAACCCCCTAAACAGTCGGCAACTCAAAGATTCTTCAAGAAATTCGTTAGTGAGGTGGGATGGTGCGATGCCTGGAGGAGGCTTCACTCCCATTCGAGGAACTACACCTACTGTTCCCCAGTTCATCAAACCTATTCCTGTATCGATCAGGTGTACACTCAGGTGGAAAACCTGGGGTCACTGCACGATATTCAAATTGGGGATATCTCTATCTCGGACCATGCTCCCCAGGCGTCCATATGGGACTTTGAGCTTCAGCCCAAAAGGACACTTTGGAGGCTTAATCCATATTACCTGCGCTCTAAGCAGTTCTGTGAGTTTCTTGTAGAGAAAATTCAGGAGATAAAAGCCAATAATCCGATTGCAGACTTCACCCCTGCAGTGTATTGGGACACGATTAAGACGTACTCAGGGGACACATAATAAAATACACACGCAGAGCAGGAAAGACAGCGTAAAGCACAAAGACTTAGCTTGGAGGATACCTCCACTTCTTACAAATGGCCCCAAGCAGGGGATGCAACCCGTACTCCCCAGCTGCAACAAACCAGATTTGAGCTGGATCGGCTAATTCAACAGCAAGCGGAGATAGCTCTGACTTTCCTCGCCAGAGGTTCTATCAGATAGGTCCAAGAGCACCACCTGGTTGTTAGCGTATCAAATCTGGAAATAAAAGCGTACGATCCTAGCAGTGCGCTACCCATGGAAGGCCAGTGCCTCACTAAGGCCTGTAGCGATATTGTGAGGCCTTTACCCTATACTACAAGTCCCTTTACACCCTGAAAACACAGCTTCTCCACAACAAATAGCTGAATTTCTGCAGTCAGTTACCCTGCCACGACTGACAGAAGATCAAAATCAAGCCCTGACCTTCCTGATAACGGAGATGGAACTGTTTGGTGCTATCGCAAATGCCAAGTCACTGAAGTCACCTGGGCCAGATGGGTATGGGGCTGGGTTTATAAAGGTGGTAAAGGCCCAGACCTTCTAACCTTCTTAGCGTGTTCAACTCAGTCTTGGAGAATCCCCCAATCTTGGTCATATGCTACAATATCTGTAATCCCTAAACCCGACAAGAACCCACAATTATGTGCCTCCTAAAGGCCCATATCAGTACTTAATCAAGACTATAAGCTATTTATGACAATTTTAACTCACCGGGTGGATCAGGTGCTTCCTGCTAATCCATAAGGATCAAACGGTTGTCGGTCCCTTTACCACTGATAGTATCAGATGGAACCTTCATATAGTCCATCATATGCAAACCAGTGGAACTCCAACCATACTTGTTAGCCTGGGCGCCGAAAAGGCGTTCAACGAAGTGTAGCCATTCCTCTATGCAACCTTACAGGCTTGCTTCCCTCCGCACTAATAGCCATCCTTCAAAATATCTATTCTTCCCTCAGGCCTGTGTGAAGGTGAATGGGCTCCACTCCACCTATTTCCCCTGTATAGAGGAACAAGGCAGGGATGCCCCTTCTCTCCTTTGTTGTTTGTGGCCTTCATTGAGCTTTTGGCTCAGAAGATCAGGGAAGCGAAGGGAATAGAAGGGTGGAACTGGGAGGTAATGAACACGGATAGCCCTCTCGCGGCTGATGTTCTGCTGTACTTACAGAACCCCGAACAGTCTCTCCTACAGTCAAGCTAATTTGGATTCCTTGGTCTGGTCTCGGGGTACAAGCTGAACCTTGCTAAGCAGAGTTGCTCGCCTTTCACTACTCCCCTTAGTTAAAAGTCCGGACGGACATTCCGGAAAGATGGGACCTGGGAAAACTAAGATACCTGGCAGTATCCATTCCTAAATCCCCTGAGTTTTATAAGCATAACTATGCTCCCTTTGTGTCATGGCTAAAAGCAGATCTATCCTTGTGGGCGACTCTTCCCTGGGTCTTGCTCGGAGGATTGATCTAGTCAGAATGGTTTCCCTCCGAGAGCTTTGTATTTGTTTCAAAATATTCCCATTCACCTTCCTTTAAAACCTTCAGAGAAATAAATCGCACATTACCAACTTTATTGGGCCAACCATAAACCCGAGTGCGCCTAAAATTCTCACTCTCCCCGTGGTGGAGGAGAATGGTTCTCCGGACCTGAGACTCTACCAGCAAGCGATAAACTTGATGCATTTGATGTCCAGACAAACCAAAACAAACATCCCACATTGGTTGGACATAGAGCAAACATTGATGGATGATCATACATTTTACCGAGCTCTGTACCAACACAAGGAAGATAGGACCTCATATAAACACACAAACCCTTGCTTGTGGCCTCAGTGCGAGGCTGGCAGACCATTAAAAGAATCCACCAATTGACTCCTTCCTACCACTCATATGCCCAATCTCCAGCCTGAACAATTTTCCTCCAAACAGCCTAGATGGCAGTTTTCGGCAATGGGAAAGGAGAGGTCTGAGATATTTGGGACAAATAGTGACCCAGGGTATAATGTGGACTTGAGCGGAAATTCAAAGAAAATACAGTCTACCCAATGGGACTTTTATCGGTACTTACAACTTAGACACTATGCAGACAATCTACCCTGCATGGTCTGGGAACATGAGCAGCTCCCACCATTAATACAAAACCAAATCATTCTCAACAAAACCCTAAAACAAAGTCATTTGGTCTCATTGTATTATCAAGCCTTGAGCGTACAGAGCTCTACCTACACAGATAGCATCCGTGAGCAGTGAGTCAAGAATCCAGCTACCGAATAACATCCGAAGACTGGCAGCGAGCTTGGAGATACTCTGCAAGAGTTTCCAGCTCCCACCTATGGAGAAATTAGCGTTGAAATGCCTAATCCAATATTTTAGGACCCGATAATTACTAGCCACTTCAAATCAGTGCTCCCAGTTACATGTTGGCGCCTATGTGCAGCGTGAGGGCAAATCACACCCACATAATGTGGGAATGCCCACTCTTGAGACCCTATTTTGTGCTCTTGCAATCCCACTTTCAGGAAATATTGGATCCTCAGTTCCAATTGATAGTGGAGATGTTTTTGTTCTCCTTGTTTCCCCAAAACTTACACGGTCCAATTACCAGATATCTGCTCCTTATACTCCTTACATAGCAAAGAAATCCATTACAAAGTGGTGGTTGTCACCTAAGATGCCCACGATACAAAACTGATGGAATATTACTAGACAGATCTACACTATGGAGAAGATAACACACAGCCTAAATAACCAAGAGGAAAAGTTCATCACTAGGTGGGCTAGGTGTAAAATATACTACATGTTAAAGGACCCTACCTTTGTACCGTAAATGGGAGATCGGTGGTGGGCGAGGATCTCCCCACCGTGGCCATGGGCTGTGTTTTTTCTAACCTGGGAGCCCGTGGTCTGCCACGAGGAAGTACCCTCAAGATACCCTTTTTGATTAAGTGTAAGATATCATCACGTTGGATATGAGCCTGAGTCATATAGAGCAGGGCACTTTGGAATTCGCCAAAGCTGTTTTTCTTCGCCTCGGGAAGAACCTGAAGTGACCAATGGTCCGGAGACCTTAAACTTTGCCTTATTACCTCAAGGCCAGGACGAACTGTATGTGAACCATCTTCCCATGGACTCTGCTAAATATGGGTTTATAGCCCTAGTTTTTGTCTTAAGTATTATACCTATACTGAGTGTGTTAATATTTGTCTACATGAAGTTAATCTCTCTGATCTGGTTGACATGTTTGTAAATATGTTATAAAATCTAAATAAAGATGACATTTAAAAAAAAAAATCCTCCCTTTCGAGCCCCTACCCCTTCTTGGGATCTGAACATCTGTATAGCACAGCTTATGCAGCCCCTTTTGAGCTTCTATCTTCAGCAGATCTGAAATACTTGACATGAAGACAGTATTCCTGGTAGCCATTACCTCTGCCAGGAGGCTCAGTGAGTTACAGGCTTTATCAGTGGAACCTGATTTTATTTCTTTTCACAGGGATAAAGTGGTCCTTCAAACTAACAGAAGGTTTCTTCCCAAAGTGGTCTGACTTTCATCTGAACCAATCTATGACATTGCTTGTGTTTTTACTGACCATTCTTCCTTTGGGGAGCGAAGATTACGCAGTCTTGATGTGAAAAGGGCCCTTAGTTACTATGTGGATCATACTAAGGCCTATAGGAATGGATGTTCTGTTATTTCTCACCTATGGTGAGGTGGGAAAGAGCAAACCAGCCACCAAGAGAACTATTGCCAGGTGGATTGTCTCCTGTATCAATTCTGCTATTCAAAATTTGGGAAGGAACCTCCCTCAGGCCTGAGGGCTTATTCTACCAGGGATAGAGCTGCTTCGCTCGCAGCAGCTAGGGATGTACCTTTAGTGGAAATTTGTAAAGCAGCCACCTGGAAAACTGTTCACATTTACCAATCATTATTCTCTGGACATTCAGTCTAAAGTGATGATAGGTTTGGCAACTGTGCTGGACCCTGTTCCCAAAATAGGTTCTATGACTCCCTCCTCCAAGGGGGTACTGCTTGGTAGTCTGCATTTAGTCAGAATACAGCAAGACTTCATGTTGTTTGAAGAAAAATTACTTACCATAGTAATGTTGTTTCTCCTAATGGAGTCTTGCTGTATTCCTGACTCTCCCTCCTAGAACCCAGTAGTTTTGGGATGTGGGTGGGCAGGCACAGTGCTACCCAGAGGTGTACTTGGTTTGCCTATCTTATGGGTTTTAGTTATGTTTTAGCTCTCTACCTACTTTGGTTTTATATTTAGCTTTCTTTTGGGTTCTCGACTTGAGTCTTTTGACCCTAAAAACAATTTGTGCAGCCATTTGGCTTGCAAGAGTTGAAATAATTTCCACCTATTACTTTTATTAGTTAGTGCTTGTAATAATCTGATGGTTACACTTCAGAGTGCTAGAGACAGAGGTTTGAAAACCGAGCTCGAGCTCTATGTTGTATGTTTCTGCATAGAGTTAACTCCTTACTCTCCGGGGCAGTTCAAGTGCTGGGGCTAACTGCATTTAGTCAGAATACAGCAAGACTCCATTAGTAGTAAGTAAAAATTTTTATTTTATACAGGAATAATACATGTCATTTGGATAAAAGCATCCAGTTTTCAAGACAGTCCTGTGCAAGTTTTCCAAGTTTCACATAATCACACTAGTTCAAACAATCAATACAAATTATAAAGACACAATATCACAAAGACACACACAATAAGACAATATAACTAAATTGAATCAAAACATTCACATGAATATACAAAATACATCTTCAACCCTTTAAAATTTTTTTCAATTTTTCTAATCTCAATGAAGGAGGACTATATTCCAACATATAGATGCTTGTGGCGTAATGTTCTATCTCCAAATTTATTCTTACGCTTATCTGGATCTATTCTATTTTGGTACAAAGCCCTAACTGAATGTTTCCTGAGAGCAGAATCTTTATCTGCCAATATGTTTGATATATTATGATTCAAATAAATTGTCCTATATTTATATATAAATGAGGACCAACTATACCTGTACTCTAAATCAGAGGTAACCAATTTAACTTAGTCAACAGTTCACAGTGATGAGTCCTAAAACTACAACGTAATGCATATCTTGCCACCCTATATTGCAGTTTATCCAACTTAATCAGAAGTTGTTTAGATGCAGTCCTATAAATAACCTCTCCATATTTTATTACTGGGAGTATAAGCTGTTCAGCAATCAGTTTCCTATCTTGCAGTTTTAAGGACTTAGATGTTCTCTTCAAAGCTCCCAATTTTTTATGTGTTTTGTAATAACAGACTCTATATGACTCTTAAAGGTCAATAGAGAGTCAATATCAACTCTAAGTAACAGTAATTTGAAACTTGTTCTATTAAGGTTTTATTCAATGATGTGATCTGTACATCCGAAACACCCTGTTTTCTAGTACCCAAAAACATCCATTTTGTCTTATTTTCATTCATTATTAATTGTGATTTGGTGAACCACTCCTGAACGACTATGGATCAGCCTGCAGGTTTCTCTGGAGATCCACCAAACCATCACCAGAGGCCACCAGGATCAGATCATCTGCATACATTCTTATAGCTGTATGCCTAATCACAGATGGTAAATTATTAAATATCAAAATAACAAGGGTCCCAAAATGGACCCTGTGGAACTCCTTTTAACAATCCTAGGATGTGAAGATGGTTCTCTAATTGTACTCTCTGGGCGGTCTGTCAAATATGACACAAACCATACTAGTGGATCACCAGAGAAACCTAAACAGGCCAACCTCTCAGACAAAATGGAGTGGCTCACCAAGTCAAATGCTTTGTGACAGATCGATATAAATGGCTGCTGTATCCTTACCTTTTGTTCAAGGATGTACATATCAGATAATTAAATTCGACCAAAGCCGCGTAGTTGAAAAACCCTTCCTAAAACCTGATTGATATTTTGTTAATAAATCATATTTTTCCAGATAAACTCCCATTTATTGGTTTACCAACCTTTCCAAACATTTGGATAAGACAGGTAGGATAGTAATAGGACGATAATTATTAGGGATGTTTTATCTCCAATTTTGTAAATAGGTACTATCTTCCTGTCTTCCATAAAGTAGGAAAATGTCCCTCTTGTAGACTCCAATTAAATATAGCTAGAATCGTATGTGCTATGTATGGGCAGCTATTTTTAAAAACGTCCTTCTAGATTATCCAGACCTGCAGATTTATATGGGTTTATTCTGGATAGTTCCTTAGTAACTTCCCATAACATTAACTGTTTGAATCTAAAGGGAGGTGTTGATTTGGATAATATTCTTCACACCTGATATCAGTTATTATTGGAGTATCTTCTACTATTCCTAAATTGGGCAGATCAACAAAATAACCATTTAAGATATTTGATACCTCCTTGGATCTTCTATTATATTTTCATTTGTTCTCAATTTAAGTTTTATTTGTCCATTATGCCCTCCTGGATTTGACAAGTTTTTATAGTTGTCCAAAATCTTTTGGGATTCATATTATGATTTAACTTACTACAATAGTAAATTATTTTGCCCTTTTGTTAATTTTGACATTCATTTCTTTTAATTTGAATAGATCCCAATCACAGCTTTCTTTTGTCTTTTTGGCTTTCTTCCAGAGTCTATTTTAACTCTAATCATTTTGCAACTTTTCTGTTATCCATGGAAATTTTGGCAAATCTCTGTGTTTTTTGTTATTCTGGGGCATGACAATCACAAATGTTTTGAAAAGTATTAGTAAAATATTCAACACTAAGATCAAATCTGGTATTAATAAACACCTCTCCATTTTCTAATCTAATACTTTCCAGAAATTTAAACTCTGAAAAGTGTCTCATATCAGGACCAAGTTTGTTCGGAGACTCTCCAAGTCCTCCCTTAGGATGTATAGTGAGAATAGTCCAAATAGGATTATGATCACTAAAATGAGGGTAAACTACCCTGATCTTTTACTTGAAGGGTTTGGGAAACAAAAATTAGATCCAATATTGATCCATTTTTGTAGCATTTATATATCTTGTAGGTAAATTAATCAATTGAACAAGTCCCATTTCAGTTGCAATTTCCTTCAATTTTCTCCCTCTATCATTTGCCATGAGTTAAAATCCCCATTAATACAATAGGTTTATCTTTTATACAATCCCTATTTTTGTAAAACCCCATCTATAATTTTTAAATTTGTTAGGGAGGAGTAAATCACAGCTACTACTAAGTTTGGTGAATAGAAATGACTATATAGTCTATATTTCCCTCATTTCCTGCCATCATTAATTCAGCATACCCCAATGTATTTTAACAAAGCACATAACCCCTCCTCCTTTACCTTTTCTATCTTGCCTAAAGGTCTGATATGCTGGCACACCCAATTCAGTTGTACTTATTTTATCGTTTAACCAAGTTTCACTTAAACCCAATATATATGGATTCTGTGAATCTATAATGGTTGCCAACAGATCAGCCTTTTTAGAAATGCTACGAGCATTATATCATTAGAAGAAACAACATTACTATAGTAAGTAATTTTTCTTATGCTCTTCAGCAGCTCCCTTAACAACACAGGAAACATCCTCTGACTATCACTAACTGCCTTGGTACTGCCCTCAAACATGTACAGTTCTTTAAGTATCTTGGAGTCACCATAGACCCGCAACCTATCATAGGTGCAGACTGTACTGTCTCAGCTTGGACTTGTGTCTGTGCTAGCTTGGCTGCCTTACTTCTGGTCATGACTCCTGGTCTTTCTGTTACGGATCCATACCTTTCTGCTATGCTTCCCTGGTTCCAGGTCTGGCACCCATGAACAAATTCTTGACCTTAGGTATATGCGGCATAAATCCTTGGATCGGGAAGCATAAGCAGACCAGGAGAAATTGTAAAATCCACAAGTAGTGATCCATTATTATAAGTAACAGTAAAAAATAAATGTACGGACTGGTTTCAGCATAGGCAGTCAAAAACAAAGTCTAGTTTCTGAGTTCAGAACTGAAATCTACAATCAACCAAGTCTCAAATCCCCTGAAGACACTTGCTGTTCTCTTTCACACCAAAATTGAACCCTGTTAGCTTCTTGCTTCCAGCAAACATTGTGACCCAGAACCTTGTCCGATTCTAGCTTCCACCAGAGCATTGTGACTCAGAACAAGAACCTTGTCAGATTGTAGCTTCCATTGTGACCCAGCTACAAGCTTGCGTCTTTTATTGATGGATTCACTCCAGCCTGAGGTCAAAGGTCACACTCTGTTACACTTTGCTAATAAACTCAAAGTGCGTTAACTGTAATGACTATATTTAATTTACAAGTCGGGAACCCAGTTTCATACATATTTCTTTATAATTATATATAACCACGGTAGAGGCGGCAGAAAGGGAAAAGAGAGCAGCAAGTAAAGGTAAGAGCTGACTGTGCACTCCAGTAAGAAAGACAGAAATAGTAGGCAGAATCCTTGCTTCAGACTCACTCTCTACACACCACTGATGGGACAGGGCACAACAAACTCTTATCACACTGCTCCAAGGTTCAGCTTGATTCCAGGTTCCTGGTTTCATAGAGATTGCTAAACTGATATTGCTTCCAAGGTATATGACCTTTATTAGCTCAGCTGTATATTGCAGTGTATATGATGCACTTGATTTGCGGGTTGCTCTGAGAGAATCAAGGCATCTTCCTGGACATAGTCTCACCACTCATTCACACTAATGGGGCTACACCAGGCACTAGGACTCAGTGGGGCCAAAAATCTTCAGGGCTGGGCGCCTAGGTGGGGCTGAGAGGTGGCGCTGCAAGCTGGCTTGCGCTGTATAGGCTACCTCAGCATCGACCCTCCAACCACCTCAGTTCCTTTTTCCTGCGAGTGCACTTCAGTGATGGCGTCGCTCCCTGCCAGGAGTCTCATCTTCACGTCTTTGACAGCAGCTGTAGTTGTTCAGTATTAATTAGGTTTTATTTATTTTAAGTATTCTGTGTTTAAAAAAAAAAAAAAAAGGGGCAATTTTTATCAGTGTAGAAGTCTTCATCCTGCCTTCTGGAATTGACCATGAACAGGGCCGATGACAGTAGGGGACTTTGCATAAGCTGTATTTTCAGTAGGGCAGGGTCTGGTCCGCAGCCCTGTACAGGAGGGAGTGCGGTCTGACTTCAGGCAGTCGGGTGCTGGGGGGGTCTTCCAGCACAAAAAGAAGGTCCCATTCTCTATCTTAGATCGAGGACTCTGCACGCTTGGCCTAGGTTCTTCTTCAACCTCCTGGTGGAAGAAGAAATGGGTACCACTCAGTAGCCCTCTGGTATGTCTGCGTGTCGATCGTTAGTGGCTAGGGGTAATGGTTCTACTCAGACTTCTCTGGGGTGCGCCTGCGGCCTCTGTTCCTGAGTGACCCGGCTTCCTCAACTCCCGACTCCTTCCACGCCCCTTGGGAGTCTTCTGGTGAGCAGTTTCATCATTGGGTCGCTCTTGCAGACAGTGGGTTTGGCGGTTGTCGCGCCTGCCTGAGCAGCGGGTCCATTTCTGAGGCTTTCCGGACAAACTGTTTGAGCTGCGGGCAGGGCGAGTGGGATTTCTAGTCGCGTGGCGCCTTCTCCCGATTTCGTCGATGCCGCTTTGGTGCTTCCCCCTTATATGGCTGTGGTGCAGCGGTCGCTGAAGTGCCATTGTCTCCTGTTGATTTTCTCAGATCTTCCTTCCTAACTCCAGGGATGGGGTTGGGAGCCTCTAGTTCTCTGCGGTGTCTGGGGCAGTGCGGGCTTTGACTTCTGTCGTGGCGGCGCTGTGCCTGGCTTAGCTCTCTGGGCTGGCTCAGTCTTCTCTTTCAGCACCGCACCTGGTGCCGGTGCGATCTATACGATCGGTGCTGCCTGGGCACTGGTTTTCGACTCCGATTTGTGGCCCCCTCCTTTTACTTCCCTTTCCTATCTATACTGTCCCTCCGGGACTAGTAGGGGACAATATTGAGCCTGATACTGCTCTTCAATTGGGGGTGACTTTGATGATGATTCTTCTCTGAGTGCAAATAAACCATCTCCTTCAAGCGAGCCTCTGGTCGAGGACCTTTCATTTAAGTCTTTGCTAAAGAGTATGAATTTCTCTCTCTGTCTCTCTCAGACTTCAGAGATTGATCCGGGAAATTGCTGCGTCTGCATTATCTGCACGTTCCTGATAGTCCTGTGGAATTAACTCCTCCAGTGTAGCCCTCCTTTTAGACACTCTCACAAATGGTGTGGAATAATCCGGCACTTATTCCTTCCGTGGCCAGGTCCATAGACAGGAGGGACGTCCCCTAAGGATCGACCAATCTTGGCCTCTCAAGCCTTTGCTGATGCCACAGTTTTCTTGGCAGAGAATGACAGAGCTGTCCTTCCTCAGGAATCTATGGCACGTCCAGTAAACAAAGAATCTCGTAAGACTGACACTTTGGGAAGAGAGTTTTGCTGCCTCTACCCTGGGTATGCGCATTACTAGCTACCAGGGTTATTTCTCTCAGTATGATTATACCCTACGGTAGTCGCTCAAGGCCACTGTGGAAGCTCTTGCAGAATCTGATGTTAGCTCAGAACTTCTCAGATCATTACTAGAGGCATTGAATTCAACAATCAGCAAATAAAGCTACGATGGACACCTCTGACACTGCTTTTATTTTATTTTAATGAAATCTAGGATTACAAATACCTTTGAGCAGGAACTGTTCATTTACAAAGGTTACATGTCAAAGGAATGGGGGTATACATACATGCAAGGTCGACACAATAATGCATAGTTACACAATAAAAAGAAGCAAGAGACTGAGGCTTAGGAAATTCCAGTAATTTAAAATGTGCCATATGTTGGGTAGCATGACATACCAGTCAAGGGCAATCTTGAAACAAAGCGCTGCAGGTGAGGGGGTATGCAGGCAGGAAGGCTGCTGTTGGTGGAGTAGAGGGAGGGGAGGGAAGGAGGGAAAAAGTCAGGAAATGCCTGGGAGGAAGAAAGGAAGAGGGCAGGGGTGGGCAGGTGAGGCAGGTGAGAAGGGGGGCAAGGCGGGAGAGGTAGCTATCGTGACTAAAGTGGAGGGCAGTGAGGCGGGCCCCTGATTAGGCAAGGCAGTCTGTGACTAGTTGAAATGAGATGAAGTTGGAGTTGTCTCTTAAAGGGCCAAGAGCATCAGCAGTAAGAGTTTCTTTGTTGAGGAGTATTGTACCACTGTGGTGCTCTGTGGGCAAAGGCCTCTGGCCCATGGTGATCATCACGTCTGGGGACAAGGAAGGTTAGCTGTGAACTTCTAGTTTGCTGGGTGCTGTGGTGGTCAGTGAGGAGCTTTTCAATGCCTGGGGCATGACCTCGAGGAGGATTTTTTGGCTAAGAGGCAGGTTTGATACTGTATCTGGCTGATGAGTGGAAGCCATCCTGCCTGGTGTACAGGTCACAAGTGTGTGCAAGTCGGTCAGCCCCAGTTAGCATCCTGCATGCTTTGTTGAATGCAGCTGTAACTCTGTGGAGGGCAGAGGCAGAGCCATAGCCATAGATTGCTAGCCTGTAATCGATGATGGAGGTGACAGAGCTGCTGTTAGCCAACCGGAGAGTGTCCGAGGTCATGCAGTGTTTGTGCCTGTAGAGCAGGCCTATATGGATGTTGGTGGCTTTGGCGACAGATTCTGTGTGCTGATGATAGGAGAGTGAGCTGTCCAATGTGACACCTAGGTATTTAAAATCAGGAGCGTGCTCAAGTAAGGTCCCTGTTTGGTTTAGGATGGTGAGGTCACAGGAGTTGTACTTACTCCTGGTGTTCTAGAAGGTCATAACCCTTGTTTTGCTGTAGTTCATGACCAGTTTGTGTGACTTGAACCATTCTTGATGCACATGAATTCAAGCTGTTATTGTTTCTTGAGGAGCTCTGCGTTTTGGTGGTTGGTGAACATGAACATTGCTTCCAGGGCTGCAGCAGCTGGTATTTGCCCGGCCCATTAGTGGTTAAGAACATTGGGATTCACAAATGATGCCCAACAGAGAGTTATGAGCTTACTGTTTGATGGAACTTATCTGTTTGGTCCTCAAGTCAATCATGCTCTAGAGGCCACACAGAAAACTAGAATGGCTATTAAAATGGCCAGGCCGCCATCTGCTGCCCCTCAACAGAGCGGGAACTGGCAGCAATTTCATAACAGTCAGTCCTTTCGTGGCATAGGCAGAGGAGTTTCAACAAGAATCAAGCCCCCAGCCACAATAAAAAATGCAGCAAAAGGCACAAAGCCTAAAAGTGCCTAGTGCCACCCTCTGAGATTCAGCCCAAATACCACCTCAGCTGTATGAAAGGGACTCTTCCTTGGCAGTAGGAGGCATCTGACTCAGTTTACAACCAGTGGAAGTCCGTCACATCAGACAAATGGGTGCTCAGAATAATCATGAGGTTACTCTCTGAGTCTTTCAGAAACACCTCGGATCATCCACCCAAACGACAGCCCAGACTATCTGTCTCTCAGTCAGGCCTTCTTGCTTCCAAGATTCAAGGCCTTCTGAACAACAGGACAGTAGAAATGTTTCTGTTGGATCAGCGGAACAGGTTTCCACTCCCATTACGTCCCAGTTCGAAGAAAGCGGGTGGCATCGCCTATTCGATCTCAGAAGTTAAATTCCTTTACAAGGAGAAGTTCAAGATGACATCACTCAGCACTGTTACCTTTGATTCATCAAAGCGATTGGCTGGCCTCCTTGGACATGCAGGACACCTACCAACATATTTTCATACCGGACAATCACAAGTATCTCAAATTTGTGGTGTTGGGTCAGCACTACCAATTCAGAGTCCTGCCCTTTGAGCTGTCCTCGGCACCTCAAGTCTTTACAAAGTGCTTTGCAGTTCTTATAGCGCATCTCAGGAGACTAGGAATCCAAGTGTTCCCATAGCTGGACGATTGGCTACAACAAGCCCTCCAGACAAGAGACACAGGAAGCCATGGCTATGGCTTCCAAGTTCATCACGCCATGGGAGTTCTGTTGAATTTTGAAAATTTCAGCTGCAGCCTCCCAATGGCTTCTCTTCATAGGGGCCCTTCTGGATACCTCCAGCGCAAAAGCCTTTCTTCCAGAGGACAGGAGGAATGACATCCTTCAGATGGCCCACTTCATCAGAAGAACGACTCAGTTCAAGCCCTCTCGATGCAGCGGATGCTGGGTCTCATGGCATCCTTGAGATCACTGTGCCTCTGGCTCATCTTCACATGAGGACTACTCAGAGATGCTCAGCACTCAATGGTCCCTGAGCACACATCCCCAGTCCTTTCACATCAAGGTGATCGAACCTCTAAAACAGTCACTCACCTGGTGGACTCAAGAGGACAATCTTCTGAAAGGTTTTCCCTTTGCCCCACTGGAATCTCAGATTTTCATCACCACGGATGCATCCCTGTTCGGATGGGGAGCTCACTATCAAGACCTCCACACCCAGGGTAGATGGAATCAGGACAAGTCTCAACTCCACATAAATATTCTAGAAATATAAGCTGTCCTGTACAGAGTCCGAGCTCTGAAGGGCATTCTCTGTCACAAGATCATTCTCCTTCAAGCGGACAACAAAGCAGTGATGTACTACATCAACAAACAGGGTGGAGCACTCTCCCCTTATTCAGAGAAGTAATGAGAGAGGCACAAAGCCCTGATCCAAGCGGTTTGCCTTCTGGGAGTGCAGAAAGATCTGGCGGATCGTCTTAGCAAAGCGAAAACAGATCCTCACAGTGGTCTCTTGGCGCAAGCATTATGCCGTCGCTCTTTGAAGAGTGGGAACACCAGACCTGGACCTTTTGCATCCTAACTCCACACAAACTGCTTTTATTCTTCTCCAGATATCCAGAACCTGGTGTTTTCTGTCGGGTTGCATTCAGACTGCGGTGGACAAGATGCTTTCTGAATGCATTTTCTCCACTTCCCTTAGTTCAGAGGTGCTGCTCAAGTTGGGCGCAGGGGCAAAATAGTCCTCATTGCCTTTTTGGCCTTGTCAGGTTTGATTTCCATTAATCAACAGATTATTGGAAACTTCACCAAGGCAGCTTCCACTTCTATGAACCTGCTGACCCAGGGCCCAGTAATCCATCTCACTGCTTGATGGAAGAGATGGAAGTGACTAGGTTTGACATTTCACATAGAGTCTCAGACATTCTCATAGCGGTGTGCAAGCCAGCCACTAGGAAAACTTACATGGTGAAGTGGGCGGTTTCCATCTGGTGTGCAAAGTCCTCCCTGGACCCTTCTCCTGCCCACCAAACAAAGTCCTGGAGTATCTTCTGGACCTGTCAAATACAGGACTGCAATACTGAACAGTGAAGGTTCACCTTGTGTGATCTCAGCGTATCCAGAGCCTATACACACTCCATGTCTTTGGCTCAGTTACCTTTGGCCAAGAGGTTCCTTAAAGGTATACTTCACACTAGGCCACCAGTCAGATGACTGGTAGCCACCTGAGACATTGACCTTGTGCTAGACATGCTCACCTGTAAACCTTTTGAGCCCCTAGCAGCTTGGAAAGCTGAAGTTCCTGACCTGAAGACTACCTTCCTTGTAGCCTTTACCTCTGCTCACAGAGTGTCTGAAATACATGCATTAGTCATAGACCCACCATGTACAGTATTTCACAAAGGCGAGGTGGTTTCGGACTATCTAGTTTCTCCTAAAGTAGTCTCGAATTCCATCTGAACCAGCTCTTGGTTCTTCTGACCTACTGAACTTCCAGAATGGGGGTACCCCTACATTCCTTGATATTAAGAGGGTTTTGCAGTTCTACTTTGAAATAAAGAGATACATAAATCTAAACAACTGTTTGTCTCTTTTAGCATGGCCTGGCTGGGTCAGCCTGTTGCTATCAGATATATTTCGGCCTGGCTAGTGGCATGTCTTTGCCAACGCTATTCCATGGCACAGGTTAAACTTGAAGGCACAGTATGCTCATTCTACCAGGGCAGTCGCGCATCTCTGGCAGAAATTCAAAATGTGCCCATTGTAGACATCTGTAGTGCAGCTGCTTAGAGCTCAGTGCACACTTTTGTGAAACTACACTTTGGATGTCCATGCCAGACAGCATCAATCCTTGGCAGGACAGTCCTTAATAGACTCTTGTACTTAAGTGAGCTGCTCTCTCCTGTTGCCCTTGTTGGGCGTGGAGGCGGGTATTTCAGCTCGGTACTCTCCCATTAGTGTGAATGAGTGGTGGAGACTTTATGTCAGGAAGATATGAAAATTATGTACCTACTGTAATTCTTGATCTTCTTGGGCGAAGTCTCCACCACTCATCAGCACCCACCCTCCATCCCCAAGCTCACTTATCTGTTTTTGGTCTTCACTCCCTCGATGGCTGGGCTGTGAAGACTCTGCTGTATTGACCCTTCTTAAAGGGTAATTTGGACTATCTTATGTCCGCCATAGGTTAGTTTCATCAAGACAGTTTTGCATGCCTCCCTCGGTAAAAAGGTACTAAGGCGGTTGCAGGAATTGACGCCAAGGTAACCTATACAGCGAGCCAGGTTTGTAGGCCAGCTCCTCTTGGCTCTACCTAGGTGCCTGCCCTCCTGAAGATTTTATGCTCCTGCTGGGTCCTAGTGCCTCTGGCGTAGTCCCATTAGTGTGAATGGTGGGAGACTTCATGCAAGAAGATCAAGAATTACAGTAGGACGTAATTTTCATTTTTCTCTGGTCCCAGGTGGCAAAACATCTATCTGGTACAGGATAAGTATAGTGCTGTCCTCTGTTGTTAGCTGACCCTGCCTTAGGGCCACTTCCATCACTCTGTCCCTCTCATAGGCTCTTGCTAATGTGACGAGTTCAGATCATTGCTCTTCTTCTGTGGAGTGATCCTGTAGGCCAAATATACCATCGGGACAGTGTTGAAATGTTAAAATCCCCAGTTATCCTCAGCAAATCTCACAGGCTCTTCTCCTTTTGTTAATTTGAGCAAGCCCAAAATTCTTAAATTAGCAGCCCTTGTTTTTATTTTTCGAGGGCATCTAGGTGATATTTTAAAGCCTTATTTTCCTTTAGAAGACCAGATGATGTGGTAGCTGCACACAGTGACATACAGCTTCCTAAGCCTCAGTTAATGCCGATACAGTCAGTCTTGCACACAGTGAGGCGAGTAGAATTCTTGCAGTTGAGTGCTGAGGTGAAAACACATTTCTAGGGGCGTGGATATGTTCAATCCACACTTACTAGCAGGTTCCTTGCAGCTTTAAATCTTGCCAGAAGGTCTTTAAGCTAGCTCCTCCACCACCGGTGGTAAAACTCTTAGCTCCGCCCCATGACACCAGATCTTCCTTACGCTTGGTAGCCAGGTTCCCTATTTTGCGCTCTGCGTTTTAGGCCTGGATCCAAACTCTTGATTAACCTGAAACTAATTTTAAAATTTACAAGACTTGGTCTTTATCTTCCCTCCACGGCTGCGATGGACAAATTGACTCCCAGTTTCCTGGTGCCTGTGGTGAAGATGTCATGGACTGATCCGCACTCCACATGTGTATGCACCTGGGGCTTGGCCACGATTCGCAGCCCTGCGACTTGTGCAAGTCCTTTTCGGCTATAGTCTTAGAGGATGCAGCTGCCAGATCACAGGCCCGAAGCGTTATCCTCTGGTCAAGTCGAGGAGGCCTGTTGGGTGGTGTCGGCCTACGGGCTCAGCCGAACAACTCGAACAGATGATCACCCTCGAGATGAGGCTGCCCAGGCCGCAGCATCATCTTTCTCGTCGCGGCATTTATCCCGCTGTCCTTGGGCTCCTCCTACAGGGCTTCATTTAAGGAGCTTTGTCAGTCCCTCTCCACCAAGGGAGGGGCCTTGAGACATTCCTCTGGGTCCAAAAGAAGGACTCCAAGGTAAGTCCCACTGTCGATGTTAGTGGGGCGGGAGGTCCCTTCCCCAGATAGTCGAGCCGCTCTACTTCAGTCCGAGTTGCGGCTAAGGCCGCTGGCTTCTGATGTCCCGTCAGGTCAGCCAACCGAGACACGCGTGTCGGCAGCGATCGAGATTGTTCTCGACCGTCGGACGAACTATCGACTGGAGAAGTCGACAACCCTTCTTCACGGTTCCCCTGGTGAAAGCGAGGACTTTCCTGTGCGGGTCCCGGTTAGGTCCCTGAACTGAGGAGGGCGGTTTCCCCTCCCCTCCCAGACCCACCCGGAAACCCGAAGGTCTCGGTCTCGGACCTCTTCCAGGTCTAGCCAATCCCGCCAACATCAGTGGTGGCACCACTCATTCGTCTTCGTCCTCTTGGAGGTAGGCTCTGGCGCAAGTGCGTCAGCGCTCCCGAGGATCTAATGTGGCAGCAGCTCCTTTTGTCCGAGGAATAAGCCGACTCCGTCGCCTTCCTGGCCATTAAGTGGCTGTAACGGGCGGCCGAAACAACCCTCGTTGTAGTCGAGGCCAAAGCTGGCACCAGTTGTTTGGCGAAACGGCTGCGCCACCATTGTGGTGGAACCCCGCCTCCACAACCTAAATCTGGGGCCCCGACCAAGGATTCTCGGTCAGGTCAGGGCTTGCCCACGGTTGTCGATCACCCTCACTCCCGATCGACCTCGGCGGGTGGAAGGTGGCTTAGGCGCTCGGCAGCTGTTCGCGAGACTCCTCGGAGTCTGGCGATGATAGCGACTCCTTGTTCTCCAGGCCACTTGACCTGGAGTCACTGGGGTCAGTCGGTGGGCGAGAGCCCATCCTCGTTCCTTGGAATGCTTGGCTCATCTCAGAGTCCACTGGGATGAAGCTCAAACCCGTTCAAAATGGGCCAAGTATCCTCACGGAGATACTGGACCGAGATTCCCCACGGAGGCCTTCCGGTGGCGAAGCCATTGTTGCATGACCCTGGGCTGTGGCAGCGGCCAGCTTCTTGTCCAGCACCTTCGGCCAGGATGGCTTGAAAGTATGCTGTTCCCACTGGTTCACTCTCCGGTTTCTCGGGCACCCCTCCGTGGAGGGTTAGTGACTGACAGCGTTTTCCGGTGTTCGGGAGCTCGGGATGTGGACAAGCCACCCGATAAGGAGTCAAGAAACTGAACTACTCCGGGCAGAAAGTCTGTGCTGCTTCCTCCCTAGGCCTTACGTCAGGCCAGCTCGGCTGTTCTGATGGCACACTTTTCACACTCCTTTTGGGCTTCCTGGATGAGGTGATTCCTCATCTCGGCTGACCTTCAGGCGATGGTCAAGCAGGTGCAGGATCAGGGAAGAGGCGGTGGCCAAAGCTGCTGCAAACTTCCTTGGACATTGCTGACTCGTGTGCCTGGTCAGTGCGGCCACAGTGGCCAAGTGCCGCGAAGCTGGCTGCGGATCTCCACTTTTACAGCGGATACCCAGCACAAGCTGGCAGATGTTCCTTCTTGGGTACCGACTTAGTTCGGTCCTGGGGTGGAGGAGCCATCTGCAACAGATCCAGAAGTCAAGCGCCACCTTGGACTCTGTCACATCTGCCCAGAATGACAAAGGCCGCCAGCAGCAGCGTAAGCCCATTGACCTTCAGCCCCTGCGGCACGTCCAGCCCAGCAACACCAGCATCAGGGCCAGCAGGCTGCGCGCCGCACACAAAGCCAAGCCTGCTGCTTCCTCCAACAGAAAAAGGTCCAGGAGGCTCCTCGGCGGTCCTTCCTCAAGCCTGCCCAGTGACGGGTTGAGGGGTGTCGCCCCAACCTGGTCCTCCTCCCGGTTCCCCATGGGGCCGGCTCTGCCACTTCCTTTCTGCCTGGTCCGATAGCACCACGGACCACTGGGTGCTGGAAGTGGTGAGAAGAGCCTGCCTCTGGAATTGACAGTCCCCACCCTATCGAGCCATTGCGGGGGACTATGGGGTCCATGGCGCCTCTGTTGGCTCGTTGAGCTGACATTGCCCTGCTCCTCCAGAAGGAGGTGATCAGGGAGGTGGCGGATCCTCCACTAGAACACAGGGTTTGTGTCCAGGTACTTCCTGGTGCTCAAAGCGGACGGGGAGCTGGTGCCCTATTCTAGAATCTCTGTGACCTGAACAAGTTCCCAGGACTCAAACCTTCAGGATGGTCACTCTGGCTCAGATCATTCCATCCTTGGAGCAGGCGTGTGGTTCTGTTCTCTGGACCTCCAGGACACGTTCTTTCACATCCCAATCCGTCCGTCTCACCAGCGATTCCTCCATTTCAGAGCAGAGGATCCTTTGAGTTCGGGCCATGCCCTTCGGCCTCTCTCAGCTGCCAGGGTCTTCACCAAATGTATGGCAGTGGTGACAGTATTCCTGCACGGTGCTGAAGGGTCCAGGTGTACCCTTACCTGGACGAATGGCTGATTGCAGCCTCCAAGCTGGAGGTGGAGCGGTCAGGATCTGGCCCTCCAGGTCTGCTCTAAGATTGGCCTCCTCATCAACGATACCAAATGGAACTCGTGCCATCGCAGGTGATTCAGTTCATCGGGGCAGAGCTCGACTCTCTTCAAGCCAGAGCACGGCTCCCGGTGGACAGGGCTGAGGTTCTTTCCTCCTTTGCCCAATCATTTCTGGTTGGGCAGTTGTGCCTGCCGGGACTTCCTGCACCTCCTGGGCCTCATGGCTGCCTGCACCAGCATGGTCCATTGGGCCCGCTGGCATATCATCCCTGCAGTGGGGACTGGCCGCCAATGGTCACAGCTCTCCGGTTCCTGTACCAGCCAGTGACAGTGACCCAGGAGATGTGGCAGCATCCAGTGGTAGCTCGTTCCAGGTCATCTGCTGGGGGTATCCCATTGTCCGCCCGAGCGAAGGTCACTCTGACGACCGATGCCTCTCTGATGGGTTGGGGTGCCCATCTGGAGAGCTTAGGCGCATGGCCTCTTGTTCCGTCAGAGTCCGATGCCACATCAACCTGCTGGTGCTTCAAGCGGTCTGACTAGCCCTCACCCGCCTTCGCTCCGTTTATACGGGTTCAAGTGGTCCAGGTCCAGATGGACAGTATCACAACCATGTACTACCCTAAACCGCCAGAAAGTAGGGCGCCTCCTTGCCTCTGTGCAAGGGGCTCTCCTACTGGTCTCTGAGCAGACTGGAGGCAGATCTCCTAGCCATCCATGTGGCAGGAGCCTCCAACACTCTGGCCGATGCCCTAAGCCGGATAGGTGCTGCATCTCACAGTGGTCTGTCCTGCCGAAGGTAGTACAAGATCTGTTCTCCCACTGGGGCACTCCTCAGGTGGATCTGTTTGCCTCCAGGGAGAATGCGAAGCTGAGGCTGTTCCATGCCCCCCCATCAGCAGGGCTCGCTGCAGGATGCCTTCTCGAGGCCGTGGACCCTGGGCCTCTTCTATGCCCTTCCTCCATTTCCCTTGATCCACAAGGTGCTTCTCAAAGCGAAGAGGGACAAAGGCGCAGGTGATTCTGGTAGCCCCAGACTGGCCCTGTCAGTTCTGGTATCCAGATCTCCTCAGCCTCAGCTCCAGGCTCCCGGGCGGCTTCCAGCCCGCCCAGACCTGGTCTCAGTCAGCAAGGGAAGGTACTCCACCCAGACCTTCAATCCCTGCACTTGATGGCCTGGTTCCTGAGCGGCAAGTTCCAGGCCTTGGGTCTTTCCGATGAGGTCCTCAACATTGTTGAGGTATCCCGTAAGGAGTCTACCAGAAAATACTATGCCTTCAAATGGAAAAGATTTTCCATTTGTGTGTCAGAGATAAGGGTTGGACCCTTCCTCCTGTTTTTGGCTAGCATTCTGGACTACCTGTGGTCCCTTTCTCAGCTAGGGCTTGGTTGGCGACCCTTAAGGTGCACCTGGCAGCCATCTTTGCTTACAGGCGTGGGCTGGGAAGCAGTCGGTGGCACAGGAGAAGATGGTCGGGCACTTTTTCAAGGGCCTTGATCACATATCCCCTCTGGTCGAGAACCTCCACCTCCGTGGGATCTACTGCTGGTATTGGCTAAGCTCATGGGCAGGCCATTCGAACCGATGCACAGGTGTGATATATCTCACCTGTCGTGGAAGACTGCCTTCTTGGTGGCTATCCGTCAGCCAGAAGGATGGGAGAGCTCAGGCGCTTTCCATCAAGTCTCCTTATCTGGTCTTCCACAGGGACAAGGTTGTCCTGCGCCTCACCATTCCTTCCGAAGGTGGTGTGGTTTCACCTTAACCAGGTGTTTCTCTGCGGTGTTCTACCCCAGTCACACCTTAGAGGCCAATTTTAGGCTCCATACTTTGGACCCTAGAGGAGCACTGTCTTATTACAAGGAGCGGATGGCTGAATTTGGGAGAGGTTGTCCAGCTGTTTGTCAACTACGCTGAAGCCACACCTGGCAGACCTGCAATAGCCAGACGATGAGCAGGTGGGTCACCTCCTGCATAGATCTCTGCTATAGGTTGGCAGGCATGGAGCCTCCGAAAGGGATAAGAGCTCATTCTATCCGCCATACTGCTGCTTGGTGGCTGCTTCCAGGGACGTCCCCATCAGGAAATCTGCAGGGCTGCTACCTGGAAGTCAGCACACACCTTCATTACCCACTATCACATTGACCTTGAGTCACGTCGGGATGCTGGTTTGGGACCTCGGTTCTCAGTCCTTATTTCCCAAGTAGGAGGTGTGGCCTTGCCTCCCTCCTCCCGGAGAACTGCCAGGAGTCTGCCAGTAAGTGTGGATTGAACAACATATCCACGTCCCTAGAAATACAGGTTACTCACCTGTAACAGGAGTTCTAGGAGTGGTGTGTGTTGTTCATCCACACAACTTGACCTCTCTGGCTTCGATCGCATAACCTGGCTGTGGGCTAGATCTGGCGTCATGGGCGGGCCGAGGTTTTACCACCGGGTGGGTGGCAGGAGCCAGCTTGAAGACCTTCCAGCATGATCTAAAGTGGCTAGGAACCTGCCAGTAAGTGTGGATGAACAACATATACCACTCCTAGAACTCCTGTTACAGGTGAGTAACCTGTATTTATCTGTCATCACATTGTTTAATGTTCATTCAGTCCCGATGTGACCACTTGTTGGGGCCACTTTCAGACCACTACTCGACCCAGCTGCCTGCCAACCTGTCTCCGCACATTCCACTGCAAATTTTTGGGTTACCCATCTTATAGTTGAAGCCAAAATCACTCTGATACTAAAGGATGGTAACTACAAACTACTTGGCAAGTTTCAAGATGAATTAAATTGCAGAAGTTGGAAAATAACAAAATAAAAGTTCACTGGCCGAGCAGAGCGTGCCTTTTTCAGTGGTTGCAGGCTTTGCCTCCATATATTTATTTTTGTTTTCTCCATCTCCCATTTGTCCACCAACTCAAACAATCAGCTGCTACTGCAGCTTCCTGTGGCCATAAGCTGCCTTCATGCTTTTCCATGGTTGCTTGGCTGGCAGGCTTGCAGGGGGTCGTAAATGTAGACAGGCCTGGGCCCTTCCAGGAGCCAGTAGAAGTACAGAAGGTAAGGACTCCGACCTGCCTTCGGTTCTGGGGGTGGTGAGGAAGCACATTACACTACCACTAGGAAGACCCTGGTCTGTGTTGTGATCCTGGGCCAGATGGGCTGCAGGAGTTGGAGCACTGCATAGAAGTAGGCACATGGACGAGTTGGAGGTTTGCTAGCCTCTCACTGTTCTAGTGTCTTGTGTGGTGGCTGGCAGTAGGCACTACATTGTGGATGACCACATGCTGCCTGCCTCAGCCCCATCCACTTTTCTTAGACGGACATTCTGATGTTGGGAAGTGGGAAGGGCTATGGGAGACTGGGAAATTGATGGGACCTGCACACCTCCCCATGTTTACTGGCCTCTGATGCCTTGACCCACCTCATATTCTCGCCATTTGTGTAAGCAGGGGCACCATGATGACATGTTTATTTTTTAGCCATTGTGGTATTTGAGGGAGCCTTCAGAGGCATTTTGGAGACCAGACTGGTAAAATGGGCTTAGATGGCACCCAAGAGTGCGATAGCAAGCCCCAAAGGAGCAATAAACTAAAAAGAATCCTATTCCTTGTCCACAGATGCAGGTTACCATTAGTTTGTGTTCAATTTTAAATTAATGTACTGAATGGAAACACACTTTGGTGCTGTTATTTAGTGCCTGAAGTTTCTGGTTTGACTGCTGCATTCATTGTTGGCAGGTTCTTGCCCTTTTACCTTCTTAATTGATGTTTTAAACTGATGATGTCAGTCCGGCTTTTGCTGGAATCCTGTCTAGTAGAGGCGTGCAGTAAAACACTGCACTGCACAGTCTGACACACTGGTATGTAAGAAGCGTAACTTGTTTATGTTTCCATGGGAATAGTGCTGTCAAGGACCTGAGGAACTCTGAGACTCACAGGAAACAGCATATTAGCTAATTTGTTACATAAAGCAGAAAACAGGATCTTTATAAATTCATTGAAACAACAAAAAGCTTTCCAGTGCTGGTTTGTTCAACATGTTGTTTCATTTTTAATGCTGCTTCTTACTCCCCTTTTCACTGAATTAACTTGAAATGTAAGCAAATACAATAGAAACATTTTGAAATTGCAACTCCACCCCTCCCCAGAACACTGTCTGTAGAATCTACTGGTGTTGATGGGAGGTGCATGTTGCATAAAAGCTGACTGAAGCAGGACTGAAATGAGGAGAGCTATCCCTTTAAGGAGGGTGGTTCCCCACCCACCCCTCAGCTTTGCTGTGTGATTGACAGGCAGCCCAGAGTCACATGACCTGCCTCTATTTGAAGGTCACAAAAAGCTTCAGAGAGAGAGAGAGAGAGAGAGAGAGAGAGAGAGTCAGCTAGCCAGAGAGAGAGCGAGAGAGAGAGCAGAGAGAGAGACTGACTGACTGACTGTGTGAGCCAGTGAGCGAGCAAGAACTTCTAGGCAAAATGGCCGACGCAGCCTCCTCTGGCTTCTCAACATTTTAATTTCAAAATACACAATCTGATTTTGTTCCTTTTATTTCCTGCTTTCCATTTCACCTTGTATGCCTCAATTTGCTGGATTTAGCACTGCTGCACTTTATTTATGAGGTCAGTATCTTTGTGTTTTTTTACTGCTTTTTATTCATGTATGTCTGAGTGGCTTTTGCAAGTGTTCCTGTTTGCTAATGCACTGAGGTAGTACTGTTGGAAGTGGGGTTCAGTCGCAAGGTGTTTCTTAGATATTATAGACCCTTCCAGTGAAAGATCCTCCTCGGAAAGTGAGTAGATGCGTGCTGTATCTGAAAACTGCCTGACTAGTTTAAACTGTACCTTTGAACAATTGCAGTGTTGAGAAAAAATCCTTTTTCACCTAAATATTTTCTTTAGTAATGCTTTGAAGGCTGTCTCCTCTGATTTTAAAATGTGCAGTTTGTTCTTTCAGAAAGAGACTTGGCCAAGTCTTTAGTTTGTAAATCTGCTGCAGAAATTTGCATAAATATGATTTGGTTTGCATTCTTTTGGTTGCTAAGGCCTAGAGAGTGACAGCCTGGTAGGCCTTGCTTAGAGGGGATGATTTTCTGGGTGAATCAAAGACAGTATCTTTCAACCATGGGTATCCAGTGAGAGAGGACAGATATTTTAGTATTGAGTTGAATCTGCTGCTGGTGGAATTTCAGAAAGAAGGATTGATCCCAAAGGAAATACTTCTTGAGTCTTGGTTGAACTGGGGCATGGGGCCGTATGTAAACTGGTAAACACAGTTCAAACCAGCAAGTCATGTCAGTGACCCAGTTTAGCGGCGATGTGATTTATTTTCATTTTCTAAAGTAGCTTTAAAATCTGTTTACTATTCTTAGTGTTGTTCAGCAAAACAAACATGTAGAAGGTGATATTAAATGTTTGTAAAGTTCCAGAATCTGTATAAAATGTGAGGATATAATTTATGAATATAGTTATTTTTAATGCAGTTTGCATATGTTACTGGATACATGTATAAAGTTGTGTTTAATTCTTAAGTGTATTTATAGTACAGCTGTGAGGCACAAAGTTGCCGAAATTCACTTTTGAAATAAATTCTCGAATTTAACTTCACTTCGCCAACGACCACAATATGGGTATTTTTGCTTGGCCAGTTGTCCAAAATCGCATTGCAAAGCTACATGAACTGCCAGTTTGTGGTCAATTGAACAACTTGTGCAGTTCCGCTAAACAAATTTGTGGAGTTTGCCAGTGAAGAATTTGCAGATTGCAGTCCTAAATAAAATACAATACCTCCCCACCCACCTGTACTCCCAATTCCACATCATCCCACCTCCCAAACACTTTAATATATCAGCGCCCCGTATTCCTGCACCAGTCAGGTTTTACTAGGAGCAAAGACGTCAACATTGTCATGCACCAGCTCCACTACCGACTAGACACTGAACAGAGCAGACACTCTGCAGCAGGGGATGGTGTTCTTAATTATGTAGGTCATCAAGGAAACTATTCTTTTTTTTTTTACTAGGTGGTGCTGGACTGGTGAGGGAGGAGGGTAGTGGGAAACAGAGGAGGTGGTGGGTGGAGAGTTCAGGCCAGATCATCTTGTTAAATAGGGGTCTGGTCAGGTGGGGAGGTGGGGAAGTGTTTAGCACATGGGTGAGAGGAGGGGATATCTATATTTTGATCTGTATATCTATATCTCTATGTAAGCAATAACCCACAACAGGGTATGGGGTTATAGGGATTTAATGCACAGCTGGGTGGGTTGTGAGGCACGAGGCAGCAGGCTGTGTGTCCTCACAACACTCCACTAAAAAAATACCACCAACAGTTTCATCTGGTTCAAGGTCAGTTGGCATTCATCTGTATCCCTCCCCAGGTCGTGCCTGAAAATAGGCAGGATTTGTCTAGTGCACTTACCGGTCAACAAAAATAAATAAATAACCTCATACCCTGTCATGATTTATTGCAATTATAACATGGCTTGGGTTATGTTTTAAAACAAAACATTTCCAGAAGGGTTTTCTTTCTTGCTTAAATAGCAAGAAAGGTACTGTATCCTGCCACCTTGCAAAAAATAATGCATACAGCATTGCTCTTATGCACATAGAAATGTGTCAGATCCACTACTGCCCTGATCTGTGACATTTATTTTTTCCCCCTACTGCCTGCTGACCCCGATCTTTCAGGGCATCCAAGGGTCATCCTCCTACCACCTGCTCAATGGAACCTACCTTCCAGTCCCCATGTAGCTTGACTTACCACCCGAGCAGGGACAATGTGGGGCTGACCCCGTGATCCTTCATTTCTTGGGCCTGGAGGTGGTCAGTGAGCAGGGGCAAATCGGAGGCATGCCCTGGGAAGCCCGTCACCCGGAGCCGACAGGTTTTCCTCCCGATGCAGTGTGAGCCCCTGATGTCAAGGCGCTAGGCGCGATGTCTACTGCGTGTCTGGGCCACCCTTCCCCTTCTGTTTGGGGCTTGCAGTCCCTGAGCCTCCACCGGAGTCACACAAGTGCAGTGGGCATTGACCCTCCACCTACGCCCCCTGGAGATGGCAAGCTGTCGTGGGACGATCAATCCGTTGCTCTGCCGGCCGACCCAACCAGCGACCGAGTCTGCTCCCGAACCGAGTCGCCGGCGTGATCTGTGACATTTCTTGTGCATAATACTGTGGTACATTGCCCACTACCATTGCTATAGCGTCCCCAATCCACATGCACTTTAAAATACTGAGGCTCCGCTGCCTGGAAAATGTCTGTCACTCTGCCCTTCTCTCTCTCTCTTCCTCCCTTCTAGCCGCGGCTTCAGCGTCCCAGAACTAACACATCACCCACATAACTACCCCTGTTTCTGGTGTCCCTTGCTTTCACAATCTCTCTCTCTCTCTGCTCCTTGGACATACAGTGGTATTCAGTGTGCACAGGACGGCTGACACCGAGCAGGCAGCACACATTGCACCTGTGACAAGCGGGTAGGTGACAAGCGCTACTGCTCTGTACTGTGTTGCCATGCTTGTTTGGGGAGGGACTGCAGAGCGACTGGGATGAAGTCCAGTGCGAACTCCCTGCCACTGTCTGTGTCTTTCCATGCACCGCATTTCAGTGCTCGCTCTCTTGGGGGTGGGGGGATGAGGTCTACAGAACTGCAGCGTGATTTTGGGTCCCAGTGTGACATGCCGACATAGAAAGGGGCGGTTTCCAGATTCCCCATACCACTGTCTGTCACTTTCATTGCGAGGTCCCGCTTCCTGCCTGTCTGTCTCTCCTGTGGGTCCTGTCCTGGGGCTGCTACCAGATCTGTCTCGCTGACTGTCTCTCTGTCACGTTCTCCTGTGGTGGCAGGACAACACCACTGTACAACACGAGCAACTGCAGGGCTTGCTGGCTGGGTCCCTTGCTCTTTGCCGCTTGGAGCTCATTTTCTCTCTCTCTCTCTGTCCTGGGGAGACAAGGAGGCACCACTTCACAGAGAGGTTGTGGAGCCGGGAATGTGCTGCCTGCAGAATTGGTGGCTGTTGCAACTCGGAGGGGTTCAAAGAGGCTGGGGATAGGTACCGGGGGAGGGCAACTGCACTGTTTCTTCAGGGCGGCACAGTCTACTGTCCCTGTAACACACTCTCGGGAGGGACAACTGCATTGCTTATCGGGGCCAATGCAGTACATACATGCCACTTGCTTATGGGAGCATAAGTGCATGGTTATGGGTCACTAAACACCTTTAGAAGGGAGCGGCAGGGCCAATAGAAACATTCGCTCCAGCAGTCAGGACAAAATCACAAAGGTGTAGGGTCTCTCACCCCCCACGCTTTTCAGTGGCTGCCGTTTCAATTTTGTTTGCTGTGGATGGAATGAGTCCCGACGCCAGTTTCAGAGAGTCGCTCCACAAATCGTGCATTAAAAGGGAATTTAATGCATGGTCACGCTACAGTGACTCTACCAGTGGGGTTAACGTTTTAAACAACCCATTTTACAGCTATATCCATATCTATAACTGGACTATACTGTGTGCATTGCAGTTCCATGTGACATAAATTCTTCAGGGTTAGAGGAGAGAGGAAGTGGGTTGAGACATAAAAGTGCTGGGGAGGTGGGAGGGTGTGGAAATAAAGCACAGTGGGTGGGGTAGGTATTTTATGCAATGTGAGGTGTTTGTTTTTAAAACAACAACAAAAACACTGGTGAAGTTGGTGAGACCACTAAAAATTCACGAAGTGTAAATTTTACAAATGTGCACCAATTCACCAGTGAATTAAAACTTTGTTGTGTCTCTCTTCTGGAGAGGGTCTAGAGGAGGGCAACCAGGATGATACAGGGTCTAGGGAAAGGCCCTATGAGGGCGTCTAGAGGAGCTCAACCTGTACTCGCTGGAGGAGGAGGAACAAAGGGGATATGATAGAGGTCTTCTGGTACCTCAAGGGAATAAATAGGGTCAAGTTTGAGAGTGCTGCAGTTGAGGGAGGTAGGGGCCACCAGGGGCACTCGATGAAGCTGATCGGTGGGCGACTAAGGGGAGGCAAGGAGGCACTACTTTATGGAGAGGGTTGCGGAGCCCTGGAATCGCTGCCTGCGGAATTGGTGGCTGTTGCAACTGTGGAGGGGTTCAAAGGGTCAGGGATAGGTACAGGGCGAGGTGCAGCCAGAGCCTCACTGAGGGTGGTGGGTGGGATCTTGTGGGGAGGAGGGGCTAAAACAGTGCCCTGAGGGGCACTGATCCCGAGCAGACTCTATAGACCGTTGGGCCTAATTTGCTGGCTGTTTAGTATGTTAATATGTATATCTGTATATTAATAGTAGATCTGGAAGTCTAACCCTATAACATTTAGCTAATAGTCACCCAAACTTTGAAACCAAATGACAGTACTTTGCCAAATCTTTAAAAATTATTGAATATTAGTCAGCATCCTTTGGAACAGCAGTAACAGTTAGGCCTCCTGAACAATGTTATTTGTAGCTTAACACAGAATATGCATACTAAAACATTGTTTTTCTAGTAGCAGCTTATACACTGTATTATGCATGGGTGTGAATCGAAGCTTCTAGTGATTTTATGGTAAGGGTCATGAGAGATACCCGTGTTTGGGCTTGCTACTGTGTTTTATTTTTTTAACTCTTTTATTCACCCTTACCTCCGAACTCTCTCAGCGACCTCCTAGATCCAGATCTCTAACTCCAAATGCTTTCGTAGTCACAGGCTCCTCTCGGCACAGGCATCCCCTGGATCTACCCTCCGGAGAAGGGCTGCCCCGCCCAGGCGCTCTTTCTTTAAGTATTGAGTCACCGGGCCAGAGAGGAGGGGGATAGCCTGAGAGCCGAGCCTGTATCAGGGAGTGTGGTGTGTTGAGGGAGGCGCTTTCGCCCATCAGAGCACGTTTTTTTTTTTTTTGTCTTTTGCGCTACATCCCCTTGTGGAGCCCGGCTGCAAGACAGCACGGCCTGGCCCGCCCCTGGCATACACCACGATGCCTGCCTGCACCCCCAGCCTCTGCCAGAGGGCGCTGAGTGTTCGCCACCCCAACCCTCCCTGGGAAGAGAGGCAGTCCTCCAGATGCTTAATCTCCCTCCTCACCGCCACCCCGGTCCGCTCCCCGAACCCAGGTAGCCGGGTATGACGTGAGGTGTGGCGTCCAGCGCTCAACCCTCTGCGCCACTGTGCTTGCAACTCTTGATTAGTTAGAAAATGGGTTTGAAAATAATGCACGCTGATTGGCTGAAAGGCCATGCCAGGCATGCATGTATTTTTTCTTTTTCATTTTTATTTTATTTATTTTCATAGCATTACAGTTACAGTCAACAATCTCAAAAAAAAAAAAAAAAGTCCACTTTATGCCTATAGGATACAATTTAAAAAGCAAGAAGCTAAGGCTATTTCAGGTTATTATCATTGGGCTTTATTAGAAAAAACAGATGGCTATATAAACTACAGTCTTTATAGCAGGGCTCTTCTAGATCTCCTTCGGTTAGAAGAGTATATACCCATATGAAACTATGTTTAAGTCTTTTCCATAGTCTTCATGCCAAGTATGGAATCAGGCCCAGTATTTGATTAGAGAGTATTTGCAAAGCCTTCACTTTAAGACATTAAAATGTTAAATTAACCGTTAGAACCCGGTTAGTAAAGATACTTAAAAGCAGAACTCATAAGTAACAAGACAAGGTCACAGTAATAATGAAAATGTACATCGTAGTGTAACATATGTACTAACATACTAAAATGCCAGCAGAATAGGCCTTATGGTCTTTCGTGTCTGCTTGATTGTTGGCACCCTTACTGGGCGCTCATTTTGCGACCCCCAATCCCTTGGGCTCCCCATCACCTTTCATGGGTATTTTCCTGGTATGGGACTTCCACAGCTTCACTCTCCCTGTACCTGTTCCAGCCCTCTTGAACCCCTCCACGGTATCGGCCTCCACCAGTCCCCTGAGCAGCGCATTCCATGGTTCCACCACCCTCTCAGTGAAGTACATACTAAAATGCCAGCAGAATAGGCCAATCGGTCTTCCAGCGTCTGCTTGTTTGGTCAGCCCCACCCTGGGAACTGACCTTGCTGCTCCCCTTGCCTCTCGGGCTTCTCCTTCACAGTCCCGGATATTCTCTCTGCATTGACTTTGCTTCCAGAAGCCTTCCCTGTACCTGTCCCACCCCTCTTAAACCCCTCCACCGTCTCTGCCTCCACCAGCTCCCGGCCAGCGCATTCCATGGCTCCACCACCCTCTCAGTGAAGTAGCACCTCCTCCTTTCTCCCTGAATCTCCCCTCCAGCATCCCACCCATGCCCTCTAGTTGCCCCCTCCTTCCTTGGAGCATCCTGACTTAGCCTCCCTTATTCCCCCCTCATGTACCTGAAGATCTCTATCATGTCCCCGGTTTCTCTCTTCCAAAGTTGACATATTTAGCCCTCGAGCTCTCCCATAGGTCCTGTCCCCAAGCCCCAGATCATTTGGTTGCCTCCTCTGGACCCTCTCCAGGAGTTCAGTGTCCCTCTTTAAGTGTGGCCTCCCAGAACTGCCGTAATACTCAGTGCGGCTTCCCAAGCAGCTGTAGAAGGTAGTATCACCTCCCTCCTTCTGGAGGTGACCCCCCAACGATTCATCCCAGCATACTGTTGGCCTTGGTCTCTGCCCTTCTACAAGTCTCTGAGTTAGTTGTTCATCTTGACATCCACCACCACCCCAGGTCCCTTTCAGCCATCGAGACTTGAAGCATTTCCCCAGGGTGTACACGTGGCCGGGTTTCTGACTTCCAGGTGCAGTACCTTGCATTTCCTGCATTGAACCTCAGTTTCCACTTTCTAGACCACCCTTCCAGAGCATCCAGGTCCCCTGAAGGGCTGCCCTCCCTCCTCCCTGTCCACCACGCCCCAGCTTTGAGTCATTGCAAAGAGACTCCTCTCACTCCTGATACCCTTCCTTATGTCAGAAATGTAGGCGTTGAACAGGAGGGCGAAGGACCGAGCCCTGAGGGACCCACTAATGACCCTCCTTGGGAGGAGACTATCTCATCAACCACGACCCTCTGGGTCCAGTCTTGTAGCCAGTTCCCTATCCATCTGATCATCTTGCTTCCCACCCTCATTTCCCCAGCTTTTCCAACAGGCCCCATGGGGAACAGAGTCAAATGCCTTGCTGAGTCGAGAAAGAGGACGTCAGCCGCCTACCCAGGTCCAAGACACTGTCACCCAATCATAGAACTCCACAAGGTTTGTCTGACACGATTTCCCGGGACAAAGCCATGCTGTCTATCGTCCTGGCACCCCGACCTTTCCAAGTCCCCAGCCTCTCCCTACGTTTACCCTCCATCACCTTCATACCACTGAGGTCAGGCTGACTGGCCTGTAGTTTCCTGCCACCTCCTTGATACACCCTTGTGGATAGGCACTATATCGCCACCTTCCAGTCCTGGGCACCACCCTGTCTTTGAGAGATGCTGAAAAGCTCCGCCAGTTGTTTGGCCAGGACATCTGCCAGTTCCTTCAGCATTCTGCGGATGAATTTTATCTGGCCCAGTGCGTTCTCTGTCTTAAGGGATCTGAGGGCTTCCTCACTCTCTCTGCTGTGATTTCCACCTCCGCCACCTCGTCCCCTGCATTGCCTTCCCCCTTCTGCCAGTGATGCCCCTCCCCAGACCCCCGATCGGTAAGGGTTCCCCCTCTCAGTTTCACCGTCTCCTTCCCTGTATGAGGCAGCCCCCATTTTCTTTGGTGAAAACTGAGGCAAAGTACTCATTTAGTACCTCAGCCTGCTCCTCAGGGTCTTATGCCCCTCCTTCCTCTGTTTTAAGCCTGCTAATCTGCCCTTCACCTTCTTCGCTTCGCTCTGTATCTATAGAACCCCTTGTTCCTTCTAATTTCCTGGCCAGGTTCTGCTCCTTGCTTGCCCTAGCTGCTCTCACCACTCAAGTGGCCCTTCTGCCATCAGCTTGTACCCCCTCAATCCCTTGCACTTCTTCAGCACTTGGAAATGTCTATAGGCTGCCTCTTTCCCCTCACGCCTCCTGAACCTTCTTGCTCCACCAGCAGGGTTTGGGCTCCACCGCATTTGCATCTCACTCTTGCACAGGTGCTGGTAGCATCTTGCATCCCCTCCTGATGATTTCCTACCTACTGTCAGTGTCCATGTCTGGCCCAAACCATCCAAATGCTCCTTAAGGATCCTTCCATTTCTTTGAAGTCCACCCCCTAAAGTCAATTACCTCCGTTTTGTGCAGCCTTCTACCTCCTAGGTCCAGGCAGAACCAGACTGTGGTATGGTCGCTCCCGCCAGTGGGTCCCTTACCTCAGGCCTTCAATCTGGTCACTATCTGCCAGGACCACATCCAGTATCCGCTCCTCCCTGGTCAGTTCCCCCACCTGCTGGGTTAGGAATGCGTCCCGAAGACATCAGACATCCAAGACATCCAAGTAGCGCCTCCTCCTCCTCTCCCCTGAGTCTCCCCAGCTTCCCACGTGTCCTCTGGTTGCCCCCTTTTTTAATTTGGAACACCCTTCAGAGCCTCTCTTATTGGTCCCTTTATGTACTTAAAGACTCTATCATGTCCCCTGTCTCTCCTCTCCTCCAGGGTGTACATGTTCGGCTCCTCCAGCCTCTCCCCATAGGTCCTTACCCCCATGCCCCAGATCATTTTAGTTGCCCTCCTTTGGACCCTCTCCAGGAGTGCATTGTCCCTTTTAGGTGTGGCCTCAGAACTGCACACAGTACTGAGGTGCAGCCTAATCCAGGCAGTTATACAGAGGAGGCTCGCATCCCTCCTTCTGGAGGTAATCCCCTAGCAATGCATCCTATTGGCCTTGGCCGCTGCCCTTCTACAAGTCTCAGAGTTGTTCATTTTAACATCCACCACCACCATCCCCAGATCCTTTTGCCCTTTGAGGCTTGAGTGTGTCTCCGCCCCCAAGGTGTGCACTTGTCCTGGGTTACTGGCCTCCAGGTGCAGAACCCTGCATTTCCCAGCATTAAACTTCAGTCCCCACTTTCTCGGCCACCTGTCAGAGCCTCCAGGTCCCCCTGGGGCCACTCTTCCCCATCCACCAGTGCTCCCAGCTTCAGTCATCTGCAAAGAAACTAATTTCCTCCTGATACCCTTCCTTATTTATTTATTTTTATTTATTTATTCACTCTTGGATTACAATACCTTTGAGTGCAAGGCTCATTTATAAAGGTTCCACATCAGTGGGGAGGGTGAACAAACATACAGGAGGCAATACAAAGACTAGGTTTAAAAACAGTACTAACATACTAAAATGCCAGCAGAGTAGGCCTAATGGTCTTTCAAGTCTGCTCGATTGTCAGCACCCCGCACTGGGGCTGATTTTAGTGTACCCAGTCCCAGATGTTCCACCTGTATTGGACCTGGTCAGATTTACCCTCCCTGTACTTGTCCCATCCCCTCTTAAAGCTTTCCACAGTCTCGGCCTCCACCAGCTCCTGGGAAGCACATTCCATAGCTCACCACCACCCTTTCAGTGAAATAACACCTCTTCCTGTCCCCCTGAGCCTCCCCTTCCAGCTTACACTCATGTCCTCTGCAGCCCCTCCCTTCTTCCTTTGGAGCACCCTGACTGGCGCCCTTATTAATCTCTTTATGTACTTGAAGACCTCTATCATGTCCTCCTGTCCCTCCTCTCCTCCAGGGTGAACATGTTGAGCCCGTTGAGCCTCTCCGCATAGGTCCTCTCCCCAGGCCCCAGATAATTTTGGTTGTCCTCCTTTGGACCCTCTCTAGGAGTGCAATGTCCTCTTTAAGTGTGATCTTCAAAACTGCACACAATACTAGAGGTGTGGCCTAACCAAGCAGTTGTACAGGGAAGGATCACTTCACGCCTTTCTGGAGGTAATCACCCTGACAATGCATCCCAGCATCCTATTCGCCTTGCTGCTGCCCCTACAGGTCTCTTGAGTTGTTCATTTTGGCATCTACCTCCACCCCAGATCCCTCTCTCTCTTCCGTGACTTGTATTGTCTCCTCCCAGAGTATACCTCGGTCTGGTTCTGCCTCCCAGGTGCAGAACCTTGCATTTCCCCATATTGAAAGTTGGTTTCCATTTTCCCGACCACCTTTCCAGAGCCTCCAGGTACTCTTGCAGGACCCTCCCCTCCTCCTCATCCACCACTGCACCCAGCCGGAGTTGTCTGCAAAGAGACTTATTTCCTCCTGATCCCTTCCTTATGTCTGAGACATAGGCGTTGAACAGGAGTGGCCCAACTGACCCCTGGGAACCCTGCTAGTAGCCCACCTTGGAGATGGGGCTAGCACCCCAACCACCACACTCTGAGTATGTTCAGAGCCAATTCCCTATCCATCTCATCAACTGCATCCCTACCCCATTTCCTTCAGCTTAGCCAGGAGGCTGTTGTAGAGTGCCAGATCAGATGCCTTGCTGAAGTCTAGAAAGAGGATGTCCACCGGCCTACTCTGATCCAGGCCCTCATCACCTAGTCATAGAACTCCACAAGGTTTGTCTGACATGATCTTCCTGGGACAAAGCCATGCTACCTATCATCCAAATACACGTTTGCTCCAGTAACACCCTTAGCCGTTCCTTGACAGTACTCTCTATCACCTTGCCACCACTGACATCAGGCTAGGGCCTGTAATTCCCTTTGTGGACCAGCACGGCAGGAGCACCACCCGTCTTCAGAGAGATGTTGAAAGCTCCATACAGTTCCCTCAGCACCCTGAGATGTATCTCATCCGGCCCAGGTGCTTTCTCCGGCGACCTGAGGGCTTCCCTCACTCTCTCTACCAGGATTTCCAGCCTCCACGTCCTCCCCATAATAACTTTAGTAGTGGGAATGAAAGGGTGGGGTAATAAGAGAGAAGAAAAGTGGTAAGCAGCCAGAGGCCTTATCAGTAGGAGTAGAAGAGTGGCGGTGCGAATAGTAGGTAGATAGGATGGGAGGTGTTGGGGTGGGAGAGTGGGGGAGGTAGGAAGATATAGGAAGGTTGGAAAGGTAAAACTTTGGGGTGGAAAAGAGGAATTGGAGTGTGCACAGGTGAGTAGTATCATTAGGTGAAGCAGTCACTGGAACTATTTGTCGTGAAGATGCTGACGGAGCCTGTGCTTGAAAGGACCTAATCTTGGTATGGATAGGATTTCATTGGGAAGTATTGAAACAGAGTGGGGCTCTGTAAGTGAATGGCTACTGCCCTTGAGATGTCCTGCACTTAGGAATCTTTAGAGATTGCTGGGCTGAGCTTGGTGTGCTGGGAGCTGGTGTGAGGGCTAAGGAGGTTTGCAGTTCAGGGGCAAAGACCAAGAGTGCTTTTTAGCTAACATGTATGTTTGGTACTGTATCTTTCCTCTTAATTGGAAGCCACCCAGATTAGGCGTATAGGTCACATGTGTGGGTGAGCGTGCAGCACCGGTGAGGAGTCTGCGGCTTTATTTAGTGCAGTGGATATTCTGCGGGTGAAGAAGTAGTAGTAGCGGCACCATGAATAACCAAGCTATAGTCGACAGTAGGTAAGACAGAGCTGATTATTGCAATTTGAGGGCTTTGGGTGTCAAGTGGCGTTTATGTCTGTGAGGCAGACCAATCTTGATGTTGACAGCCAGACAGCGTTGTTGAGTGCCAAGCATAAGAAAGTGAGCTGTCCAGGGTTACTCCCAGATACTTAAAGTGTAGGATTTGTTCCAGAGGTACTCCCATGCAGTTTTGGATTGTAAGTGGTTGAGATTTGTGCCTGCTACAGGTGCCACTGAACAGCATAACTTTAGTTTTTGTAGTTCAGGATCAATTTATGAGCGTTGAGCCAGTCCTCAGCTTCTACAGAACTATGCTGTAGTTGACATTTCAGTTGCTGTGGGTCAGGGTTACTAATAAAGATGACAGCATCGTTAGCATACAGTAGCATCTGTTGGTGGCAGGCCTGCACGGTAGGTTGTTCAGGAAGATGCTGAAAAGTAAAGGCCCAAAAATAGAGCCCTGCGGTACACCTGAGCAGACTGGCAGTTTGACCGAGGTAAATTTGCAGTTTTCACCTGTTGGGATCAACCATCCAGGTAACTCTTGAACCAGTCTAATGTGTCAAGAGGTGAGACCTGTGGAGGCTAGTTGCTTAAGAAGAAGAGTGTGATGAACAGTGTCAAATGCCTTTGTAAGGTCTATGAAGCTGCTCCCACTAAATTGTTTTGTGAGAGATTGATGGATATGGCCAGTGAATTCCAATAGTGCGGTTGTGGTGCTGTGACCTTTTCGGTCAGAGACATAGGCGTAAACAGGAGTGGCCCCAGGACCAATCCTTGGGGACCCCACTAATGACCTTCCTGGAGATGAGACTATCCCCAAACCACCACCCTCTGTATATGCTCAAAAGCCAATTCACTACCCACCTGATCATCTGCCTTCCCACCCCCATTCCCCCAGCTGGCCACTGTGTGCAGATCAAACACCTTACTGAAGTCTAGAAGGGGCGTCACGGTCTACCCTGGTCCTGGCACTCGTCACCCAATCATAGAACTCCACAAGACTGGTCTGACATGATATCCCGGGAAGCCATGCTGTCTATCGTCCAGGTGACCCATCTGCTCCAGCTGCCCCCCAAGCATTCCTTGATAATACCCTCCATCACCTTGCCCACCACGGATGTCAGGCTAACGGGCCTATAATTCCCCATCTCCTCTCTTGATCCACCCTTGTGGATGGGCATGATATGGGCCACCCTCCAGTCACGAGGGCACCCATCCGTCTGCAGAGAAATGTTGAAAAGCTCCACGGGGGCCGTCAGAACATCTGCTAATTCCCTCAGCACTCTTGGATACATTTCGTCCAACCGGAGCTTTCTCCATCCTTAGGGACCTGAGGCTTCCCTCATCCTATCAACTGTGATTTCAACCTCCTGTCTCTCTCTCCCCCTTTGCCACCTGTTCATCCTGACCCTCACCTGCCTGTGCTGGACCAACACCCTCCTAGTCTTGGCTGGACTCCCAGCCTCTAAGGAGTCCTGCCTGTCTTGCATTTCACTATCTCTCTGATGTTTGGCCTCCCATCCCCCTGATAAAAACAGAGGCATAGTACTTATTTAGTCCTCATCCTGCTCACCCACCGCCTGTGCCCACCCTCCCTGTCCTAATCCTGCTAATCTGACCCCTTACTTTCCTTTCTTCCTATATATCTAAAAAAACCTTGTACCCTTTCTGATATCCCTGGCCAGGTTTGATTCGCCCTTGCCTTAACTGATCTTGCCACCCTGGTGGACCCTCCTGGACGCCGGTTCATACCCCCGATCCCTTCTTCCCTTGGCGCACTTAAAGCACCCTAAAGGCAGCCCCCCACTGCCTCCTGAACCTCCTGGGTCCACCAGCACAGTTTTCTGGCCCTACTGAATTTGTGCCTCACCCTTGCACAGGTCTTGGTAGCCTCCTGCACCCCTTCTTTTTTTTTAAACTTCAAGTTTATTATGTATTAGATACTGTTAACATCAGTTCAGAGTGTTACAATTACAACCTTTTATCCAATTAATCAACATTACTAAGTCTTAAATAATACTATAATTCAAAACATAGTAGCTGCCGATTCAGACTTCTAAAAATATAATTTTCCTGCTGTATTGTTACCTAACCACTGTTCCATCCGCTTAATTGCTAGTAAAATGACAAACAAGAATAACATTAGTAACAAGTGTGTCCGACTTGACTAAATAAAATAAAATAAACACAAGCATTGCAGGAAATCTTTACTACTATTGAGTCATCTAACTTGGTTTAGTACTCTTGGGTTTCTTTAAGGTTACCCATTTCCTGCTGGAAATACGGTGCCAAGGTGACCAGGTATTGGTAAAATTCTCATTCTGTATCCTCAAAGTCTGGGTGATTTGCTCCATATATTCTAATTAGGTCATTCTGTACCTCCATTGCTCTGTTGTTTTTTTTTTTTGGGGAGGAGTATGGATACCACTTTGCTGTAATACACTTCAATGCCACCACCCTCATCATGGGTGCCAATTTAGTGGACTGTCTAGATCCGACAGCAAAGTTCTGAAGGCCCAAGATCAGTTCTGATCCTGTGAATGGGATTTGTAGACCAGTTAAATTTTGTATATGTGCAAACTGAACACTGCCAAATATGTGTCTGTGACCCTGTGGTCTGACAGCCCCTCCAGTCCGTCCCAGGCATGTTTAGGTCCCCCCATCACCACAACCCTTCCCTTGCCCAGTCTTCTGTGGCCCGTAATATTGCCACCAGGCTCTCTTCCAGACCCTCCGCCAGTGGTGGGGTCTATACCACCCTATTTTACACTTACCCTCTGCGTTTGCAAGGTGACCCAAATCTCCTCTATGTGGTTCCTCCAACTTTAACATCAGCCTTATCGAGTTATTATCCATTTCCTCTCCTGTTTCCCGTCCTCCCGTCACTGCCTCCCCCGGCTTCCTTTCCAGTGTTAGGGGAGCAGTTGCCATCTGTCCATGTCTTCCTGGAGGTTTTGAAAAGTTTCAGATAGTTATTTTGTAAAGATGGGACAGGTCTATAGAAATATTGACACCAAAATATCTGGTTGTATTTTTCTTGGCCCAAGCAAAGGGAAAGGTCCTTTTTATATGTACTGGAGGGACAACCACTGAAGACAAGGGTTTCTGATTTGGTAAGTTAATTTATAGCCGGCCAGAGCACCATATTTCTCAGAGTCTTAAGTTCCGGGCCGGGTGTTTCAGGTTGAGATAAAAAAAAAAGAATCGTCTGCATATAAGACTATTTTTTTTTTGAGGATATCCTCTCCACCTCCACTCCCTGGATTTGAGGGTTCGATCTAATATCTATCACAGTGGTTCAAGGCATAAAGCAAAGGAGGAGAAAGGGGCAACCCTGCCTGGTTCCCGCATAAGGAAATCCTCTGAGAGATGTCCATTAACCTTTATTCTGGCTTCTGGGGTATTATATAAAGCGCTAATGACAAGTGAATTTATCCCTAGTCCAAATCTTTTCAGAGTCCCCAAAATACCCAATCGACCTGTCGAAAGGACTTCTCGGCGTCCATACTTATGGCGAGTTGTAGATTTTATTATTCTTTTGAGGCGAGATTACATTCAACAGGCGCCTAATGTTATCCTGTAATAGCGACCTGAAATGAAACCCGTTTGGTCTTTATGGACCAGTGATCGAGCTACCAACTGTAGCAGTTTAGCTATAATCCTGAAAAGATTTTGAGTCTACTGGGAGCAGGTAGATGGGTCGGTGGGACCTACAGTCTTCCGGTCTTTACCGGGCTTAAGAATAACGAGATTTGGGCTTGATTCCACGACCTAGGAACAGCTCCCTCCCTCCCAGCACTCCATTGTGGGTATCTGAGAGTACCTGCAACAGGGGACCCTGAAACTCTCTGTAAGATTTCTGCCACGTATCCATCCAGCCCAGGGGGCTTTACCATTCTTTAATTAATTTTTGCTTTAGTTCTGTGGGAGAGATGTCGCCTCTAGTCACATTTTCTGCTCTTCTGTTAGTGTAGGAAGCTGAAGACTATCTAAGTAAGCGGTAATTTTTACCCCATGTCTCAGGTCCCTCTGCCTGATACAGAGAGTGTAGTATTTTTGAAATTGGGCAGTGATGAGAGAGGGTGCAGAAAGTGTTGGCGTCTCCTTCAGATCAGCTTAGGTACTGCCCTGGAAGCTCTGCACCCCTTCTTAATGATCTCCCACCTACTGTCAGCATCCATGCCTGGCCTTATCTCGTCCAAATAACCCTTAGGAATCCTTCCCATGCCCCAGAAGGCCGCACCCTAAAGTCAGTTACCATCGATTCATGTGATTTTCATCCTCCCCACCCCGGTCCAGGAAAAACCAGGCTGTGGCATGGTCACTCCCTGCCAATGGGTCACTCCTCCAGGCCCCTAATCTGGTCACTGTCCACTAGGACCACGTCCAGTATCCAGCCCTCCTGATCGGCTCCCCATGTGCTGGATTAGGAGCGCGTCCTGAAAGACTTCCAGCAATTTCCTGGCCACTGGGGCGTCATAGTTCCCCATCACCACAACCCTTCCCTTGCCCAGTCTTCAGTGGCCCATAATATTTGCCACCAGGCTCTCTTCCAGACCCTCCACCAGTGTGGTGGGGTCTGTATACCACCCTATTTTTACTCTCTTACCCTCTGCGTTTGCAGGTGACCCAGATCTCTCTCTGTTGTTCCTCCAACTTTAACATCAACCTTATCTCAGTTATTATCCAATTTCCTCTCCTGTTTCCCCGCCACTCCCCTTCACTGTCTCCCCTGGGCTTCCTTTCCAACCTCTCCATTATATTTTCCAGAGTCTAAGATCCTTTTCCCAGCATGCTCGGACCATCATAGTATTGCTGTGGAAGTAAATTCTATCTAACTTCACACCCTGTCCTATTAGGCGCTCTCATTTTTCCTGGCATTCAATATTTTTTCTCTGCCTCTACCAAATATAGAGTTACCCAGGTCAATCTTCCCAACTTTTGACAGTAGTTATGGATTTGAAAGTATCGGAAAAGATGTGACCTGGGAACTCTAGCATCAGACTAAGTTCCTCAGAGGAATGCATGGCGTCTTTGTCATTAGGTCCCCAAACACCAGATTCCGTACTCTTGCCACATGGAGAAGCTGGGTTTGTGCATTCTGGGTAGAAAGTCAGGGTTGTTTGCCACTGGGGCCAATAAAGTGCTAACCCTTGGCTACCCTTCTTTTTGAATGTTCCTCCAAGCTTGAGAGTTGCAGTAACTAAGGGTTGGGTGATTCCATCCGACAGTGAGCCGTAATCCCCCCTCTGCCAAGTAGACCCCCAACCTTCGGGGCATCCTTCCTTCTCCATATCCAGCCAATTGGAAGCTTCCGCTCTGTTTATCCAGTTGTGTATATAAACTTGTGTTGGGCTGCCAAATAGTATAACTTGATAGCCAAATCTAAACCCCGTTCTCCTTAATAGCCTTAAGTTTTTAAGCTAATCCACGAATCTCACTTGAGGGAGCTCTTGCAGCAGGTAATACAATTAGGACTAAGGCCGCCAGGCTTTAGGACCCCCACGTAAAAAATATCTAGCTAGCAGTCTGTGGCAGGGGACCGCCCCAGTCGGCTCTGCCGATGTCAGACTTGGTATAAAGGGGGTGCTTCTCCTCAGTTCTTTTCCTGCCGTCGACCGAAGATCAGATCTACGGATGCTATAGTTGCAGTCGATCGCCTTTTTCTCACACTTCATGCAGTATTTTTCTCAATAACACCTTTCTACACACTTTGTTTATGTTAAAGTTTAATGTCTTCATCGTTTCCAGCAGTGAAAATCTTAAGTGTGCATTCAGGAAGCAGATCCCAGTGAAAGGCGGCCATTCTGCCTGCCCTGATCTGCCTAGGCCCAGACCACCGGCTGGGCGATTGCCTGCACTACATAAAATTCAACAAGACAACCAGGATTTGTCGACCAGTACCTTAAAGGCCTATCCTGTCAAGCAGCAAGTAGCCACCATGCAGAAGGCCCCATCAGGACACAGTTCATCCTCTTCAACCAGAGTCTTCCCCAACAAGGAGAAGAGATCGGGAGGAAACACCACCACCGGAGAAGGAGAGGGCCAGATCGGTCCCTCCCAAGTCGCCTCACCGGGCATCTGCTACTTCCACCTCCGCGGAGGTTGGAATCGGTCCTCCCGGTACCAAAGCAGCTTCTGGGGACACAACAGAGGAAGTTGACCGCCTCTAATCAGCAGAGGTAGGAGTCTTCCTCTAAGGACAGCCATCCACCCAGATCCCTTGGCCTACCGTCCCCATAAACATGGGTGACCCATGAGGACAGACATTGGCTTCAGGAAAATCTACTGTCCCACCACCCATAAGCCTTCTGAGATGTCCGATAAACACGAGAAACTGGACGAATCAGGAGAAACGTCGGGAGGTCATCGGGTGCCGGACTCCTCCCCACCCGGACACTGGGACATCATCTGCTTCCCAGATGACTGGGCATTCTGACTCTATGCCAGACAAAGAAGCACCTCCAGCTAAAGAAAGGCTGTTGGCTCTGGTGACCCGATCACCCAGACACTGGGGTACTGGGCGATCAGCAGCCTCTGTCAGAGGAACTGGACGTCAGGCGCCAAACATCGAAGGTCTGATGCCCAATATACCAGTCGACACAGTGCTGAGAGGACGTTGTCACCACCTCAGGACCAGACATCCAGACCTTGGGCGCCTCAAACCAGATGCCCTCACCACCAGTTGTTCCCTCTCTACTTGGAGACCTCTCTCCTGAGTGGCCTTTACCACGAAAAAGACCCAGGCCGCATGAAAAAGAGGACAGGCTGACACCGGGTTGAACAGCAGCAAGGGCATCTGTCTGTCCCATCATCCACGCCCGATTTCTTCTTCAGGGGGCCAGCGCAGGGACTTGTCTTACGTGACTGTTCTTCAGAGGAGGAGCTCCCTGTTCTGTCTCCAAGTCCGAGGACTGCGCGAGGTCACCACCGAATGACCTGTCCTTTGACATTATGTGCCATATTCAGGTGCTTACCAATGGGACACTGAGAATTAGACCCACAAAGGCACAGACTGGCCAAGTTCTTGGGAGGCACAGATCCCAAACCATTGGTCATCCTCTTTTGGTGGAACCATTTCAGGATGTGATCAAGTCCACATGGGACAACTGCCCACTATGACCGCAGTTCCTAATGAAGCCGATAGACTGTACAAGACACTAAAGGGAGCCTTTCTGGGCGAACACCAAAGGCAGACTCGATTGTCCTGACAGCTGCCCATGGCAAGGCACAAAACCATGCCACGAGGTGCCCAGCCACTGGACTCTGAATCTAAGAAATTGGACCAGATGGGGCGCAAGGTGTACTCCTCGACAACTGCACCATTTGGTCACTCAACTTCTAGCCCCGTGGTCCCTTACCAAATCCCTGTTGGCAAAGGCAATGGAACTGGCCAAAGCACAGTCAGATTTGGAGGGTAAGGCGGAACTCCTTACTGTGATTGTGTGGCATGGATGTGGATAAACATGTCCTCAGGAGTTCTTATGACTCCGTGGATACAGCAGCAAGAGCAGCAGCCATCAGCATTTGCATCGGAGGCATGCTTGGCTCAGGTTTCGGGCTTCCAAGGGATGTTCCTTTCCAAGGACCAGTCCTGTTCAATCAGGACACAAAAAAACTGATCACTGGACTTCAAGACTCTGGTAAAAGCTGTGTCTGAAGTCCACAGAATGTACCGGTCAAAGCCACAATCCACATGCCACTGTCCATTTGGAAAAATCAGGGACAGCAAGGAAGGTGCCAGACTCAACATAAGGAGGCTTCAAAGAAAAGGCCACCCTGTCCCTTCAGGCGCCCAGGGCCCCAAGGCACCTAGACCTCCCCTGCCTACACCCTTCAACCAGCATGACTCCCAACCCCCTGCATCACAGCCTGTGCAGGGGAGGCGATAGGAGGAGATTCTCCCTCTGCCTATCTGGATGATCCAGTACAACATCAGACCAATGGGTCCTCCAGATAGTAGAAAGGATACTCCTAGAGTTCAACCAGTTTCCACTGGACAACCCACCAGTACCCTCCACTGCTCACCCTCCACGCTCTACTCCTGAGGGCAGAGATGCAGGACTTACTGGACAAAGAGCCATACAGGTGGTTTCTTCTGCTCAGAGGATTGTATTCCCATTTCTTCCTTGTCCCGAAAAGACTGGAGACCTCGTCCATTCTGGACCAGAGTCAACTGAACACCTTTATCGAATACAGATGGTTCAGAATGGTGACACTGGCAAGCCTCTTACAATGCTCTCACCAAGGAGACTGGCTTTGCTCACTAGACATGCAAGATGCTTACATACACATCAAGATCCTGCCGTCCCACAGAAAGTTCTTACGCTTCACCTTCCAAGGAGGACACTACAAGTTCAGGGTGTTGCCATTCAGCCTATCCTCGGCACCCAAGGGTTTTAGCAAGTCCCTAGCAGTGGTGGTATGGCGGCCCTCAGGAGAAGGCACTTGTATACCCCTACCTGGATGATTGGCTTCTTACTATGCCAACAGAAATCCAGTTGAACAGGACCTTGGAGGAGCGTTCAGCCTATTCCAGACTCTGGGCATCCTCTAAACCTGCCCAAGTCACAGCCATGGCCAGCTCAAAGGTTGCAATACATTGGAGCAGTCCTTTACACAGTCAAGGGAGGCTTTTCTGCCCACAGACAGAGCAGCAAGGCTGAGAGAAGTCACTCGCAGGGTACAAGACTCGGACTTGGTCCCAGCAGGAGTGGTTCTACAACTTTTGGGTCACATGACAGCAGCTATTGTGTCAGTCCCACTCTGCAACTGAACATGAGGATCCTGCAGTGGCACCTCAAGGTTCAATAGGATCAGAATGCGGACAGCTGGAAAAGACCATTCGGATCTCAGTGCAGTCTGACAGTCCATGACCTGGTGCCTCATCCCGACCCACCCTGAGCATAGGGGTTCCCTTTCAGTGACCCAGTCCACTGCAGACTCTCACCACCGGCGCATCAGGACTGGGATGGGAGGCACATCTTGCCGCATCAGACAAGGGGTCCCTGGAACTCAACAGAGCGAGCTCTTCATATAAGCGTTTTGGAGATGAGAGCCGTTCTGTACACCTAGAAGCTTTTCAAGGGTACTCCATCCTGGACTTATATTGGTCCAGTCGGACAATACCCTAGTAGTGTTCTATCTCAGGCAAACAAGGGGTAAACATTCGTATCCCCTATGCAGAAGCGATGAGAGTTTGGTCTGGGCGGTGGATCACAAGCTGGACATCATGGCAGTCCATGTTCCAGGCATCCACAACATCCTCGCAGACAGCTTAAGTTGCTCTATCTCGGAACCACGAGTGGGAACTACAGCAAGAAGTCGTAGATGACACTTTGAAAGGTGGGGTCAGCCAGAACTGGACCTCTTTACGTCCCACACAGCGCCAAACTGCCCAATTTCTGCTCACTAGATCCAGGGCCTGGTGTTTTCTGGTGAGACACATCCTTCCTCTCTTGGACAGGAAGGTTTTTGATCTTTTCTCCCTTCCCTCTGCTTCACAGGATCCTGCTCAAGTTGCAGGCAGAAGAGGCCAGGATGATACTGGTAGCATTTTGGCCTCAACAGATTTGTTTCCTGCTGTTGCAACAGCTGGCTTCGGAACCGCCAGTTCTAGGGATGTGGATATGTTGTTCTTATCCACACTGTCGACATGTCCTTTCCTTTAAATCTTGCGGAAGGTCTAAAAAGCTGGCTCCTCCACCACCCGAGTGGTATATGCCTCAACTCCGCTCCATGCGCAAATCTTCCTTTCCGGCTAGGAAGATACAAGGTTCCTCCTTATGCTTCGTTTAGTAGGCCCTGGCATTCAAAACTTCAGCTAAAATACCAAAATTAAAGCTGGTTTGAGTATCCTCGACAGTTTTATCACAACTGCGATGAAGGACAAGTCCTGCACTGGATTCTGCGGTGTCCCTGTGGACAGAAATGTCCTGCACCGATCCGCATTCCACGTCGTCTGTCTGAGCCATGCGCATGACCCTCAGGCCTGTGATCTGTGCTGCGCCTTCCACCCTTAGGTGCTCGGCGATCGCCTTGCACATCTTCAACTGGGACGGCCCAGAAAACAGCACCTGCTGGTCAAATCTAAGGTTGCCCGCGTGGTCTCTGCGGCTGTGGGATCTGCCCACCAACTGGAGCAGATGAAAGCCTTGAGGAGGAGGCAGCTTGTGCTGCTGAACAGTCCTCCTCGTTGTCTGTTTTGTTCGCTCAGACTGCTCACCTCATTCTCTGGTTCCTTCAAAGAGATGTGCCAGTCGCTCCCTACTAAGGGAGGGCCCTTGGTCCGCACACCTACCAGTTCCTTATAAAGGACAGAAGAACGAGAGGAGAATCTTCCCATTGGCGCTCTTGGGACAGAGATCGATCTCTGTCACAGGTCTCCTATTTCGACTTTGGTCAAAATTGCCAGCCTCGGCCACTGGCTTCCACGGTACCACGTCAGGCCAGAAGGCTCAGGCAGGGCGATGACCAGGTCAAAATTATAATCGACCAAAGTCAACCCTGTTGTCTACTGATGAGGCTGACAATTCCTTGTTTAGGACTCGGTCCTACCGACTGAGGAGGAGACCCAGCTAGTTGGTGCTCCACACTTGGTCATGGTCCCTGATCTGGAGGAGCTGCGGTTCTCCTTGGCTCCTTCAAGAAGCCCGCTGGTCCCGCGGCTGTCATCTTCTAGATCTCTGACCCTTGACCGAGGGCCGGGAAATCCCATGGCGGCTTCCAAAAGCGGCGATGCCACTGTTAGGTACTCATCTTTCTCGGGTGAGGAGAGGCTTGATGCAAGTTGCATCATCGCTATGAGGATCTCTTGTGGCAACAGCTAATGATTGCTGGTCCAAAGTAGACCCGGCTTCGACTCCTGCCATCACCTGGCTGTCGCCCTCTAGGCTGAAGCAGACTCCTCCAGAGCCGGACAACACCATTTCTCCGCTGGTGAAGACCTTCCCAGCTCGGCCGAAGCTGGCCTCTCCACCTATTCTGGTGGAGCCACCACCTAAGCAGCCACCTTCAGGGACTCCTGCCAAGGAGTCTCTACTCGATCAGGGTCTTCCGTGCAGGCTGTCAGTCACCCTCACTGCCCGACTGTCCGCGGTGGGTCGAGGAGTGACTCAGGTGGTCGGCCACTTTACCTGGACCCAGGGTCTGAGGATACAGACCTTCATTCGCGTCCCTGTGACAATGAGACTATGAGTCTGTCAGCTGAGGAGGGTCCCACATCTTTCATGGGCATCCTCCATCTTATCTCCAAATCAGCGGGATGCTGTTGGAGCCTGTTGAAAAATGTGCGAATACCCTTGACTGGTATCCTCAGGAAGGGATTCTCCATCTGAGGCCTTCCCAGTGGCTGAGGGCCATAGTTGGTCAGCCCTGGAGCTTTGGCAGCACCCAGCCAGCTGCCCTGTGCCTTCTGCTCGTATATTCCGCAAATACGTTCTCCATCAAGCGCCCCTTTGGGGTTTACACAGCACCCCTCAGCAGAGGGTTTGGTGACGAATCTGTGTTCCGGCGCTCGGGCAATTCGGGAGACACGGATAGATCTGTGGATAAAAGTCAAAAAATTGGACCATTCAGCCAGGAAATTCTGTGCTGCTTCCTCACCCAGTCTCCTGATAGGTGAGTTCAGCTGTTATCATGGCACACTTTTCCCATGCCTTTCTGGGCTCCCTGGATGAGGTGCTTCCTCATCTCCCCACGGACCTTCAGACCACAGTCAAGCAGGTCTGTGATCAGAGACCAAGCTGTTGCTAAACAGCAGCTCTAGACAACCCTGGATATCTGGGATTCTTGTGCCTGCTCAGTAGCGGCTGCAGTAGTCATGCCACAGGGTTTGGCTGCGGGTATCAACCTTCGTCAAACACCAGCACAGCATAAACTGGCAGATGTTCCCTTCTTGTGAACCAACTTGCCGGTCCAGGGTCGATGGTCACCTTCAGCATATTGAGAAGTCCAACACCACCTTGGACTCCGTTACTTCAACAAAGAAACCCCGGGGTTCTAGAAAATCACAGAAGAAGCACTTTCGTCCTTCTGCCCCTGCGCCAAGCAGGCCCAGTATCAGACTGGGCAGCAACAGCAGCAGGCTCAGTCTTGGCGCTCAGCCCAAGCCGGGGCTTTGGTGAACCATAAGCCTGGAGGTAGAGGTTGCGGTGGCCCGCTGCCGGCTCTTCATCCTCCAAGCCTGTGCAGTGACGGGATGGGGCAGCCAACTCCATACCTGCCATGACCACTCTCTGGGTCCTCCCGTGAGGGCAGCTCCATCACTTCCTTTCCGCCTGGTCAGCTGTCTGAGGACATTGGGTTCTGGAGGTGGTCGTGGGCCAGGTCTGCCTCTGGAATTAGTGCAGTACCCCCAAGCCAGCCCCGCGCCCATGGGTGGAAAAGGTATCCGTCCATACTCGGTCGGCTCTCAGAGACAACATTGCTCAGCTCCTCCACAAGGTGGTAGTGGTCAGAGTAGCGGACTCACAGGTCAACCAGGGTTCGTTTCCAGGTACTTCCTGGTCCCGAAGCAGACGGGGGCTGGTGCCCCATTCTGGATGTGCCGACCTGAATCAGTTTCTCAGGTCGCGCACCTTTGGATAGTAACTCTGTCTTAGATCATACCATCCCTCGAGCAGGGCATGTGGTTCTCACTGGATCTTCAGGTCCATTCTTTCATGTCCCGATCCGTCCATCCACGAAGGTTCCTCCGCTTCATAGTGGAGGGATCTATCTATGAGTTCCAAGCCATGCCGTTTGGCCTATCATTGGCACCCAGGGTCTTCACCAAATGCATAGCAGTGGTGGCGGCCCATCTTCAGCGTTGAGGGTCAGAGTGTACCCTTATCTCGGCGATTGGCTTATAGCGGGTCCCTCAGACTGGAGGTGGAGAGGTCAGGGATCTGGCCCTCCAAACCTGCATCAGCCTTGGCCTCCTGGTCAAAGACGCCGCGTCGGAACTCGTGCCCCACCAGATGATTTGCTTCATCAGGGCAGAGCTCAACTCCTTCCGAGCCAGAGGCGGACTCCTGGCGGACAGGCGAGTTCTCTCCTCCTTTGCCCAATCATTTCTGGTTGGGCAATGTGACCTGCACCTCTGTGGTCTGGTGGGCCAGGTGGCTGCAGTCACTATGGGACTGGCCAGCCAGTGGTCCCAGCAATAAGGTCATTTTGACCAGCTGGTCACTGTGACGAAGATGTCTGATACCCTCCAGTGGTGGACTGTCTGGGAACATCTGCAGGGAGGTATCCATTATTTTGCCCCAAGCCAATAGGATGTCCCTGGCGACCAACGCCTCTCTCACGGGCTGGGGTGCCCACATGGGAATAACAGAGTCCATGGGCTCTCGACCCCGAGAATCAATGCCATATCAGCCTGCTGGATCTCCGAGCAGTTCGGCTGGCGCCTGGCGCATTCACTCCAATCCTTTGGGGTCAAGTGGTTCAAGTCCAGATGGACAATACCACGACCATGTACTACCTCAACAAACAGGGGTAGCGCACTCCCCAGCCTCTGTGCAGGAAGCACTCATGTCTCAGACATTGTCAGGGCGACTGAGGTAGATCTCTAGCCATCCATGTGGCAGGAGCCTCGAATCAGTTGGCGGGCGCCCTCAGCCATGTGGGCGAGGCGTCCCACAAGTGGTCTCTCTCTCTCTATCCTGAGGTAGCTTACACCCTGTTCTCCCAGTGGGGCACCCCCTCAGGTGACCCTGTTCGCCTCCAGGAGACACTAAGCTCCCAGGCCGTTTCATGCCCGCTCCCCTCAGCAGGGCTTGCTGCAGGGGATGTCTTCTCAGGCCATGGACAGTCCTCTTCTGTGCCTTCCCTCCACTACCCTTGTTCCACAAGGTGCTGTTCCAGGTCAGGAGGGACCAGGCAAGGATAATCCTGGTAGCCCCAGACTGGCCCCACCAGTTATGGTATCCAGATCTCCTCGGCCTCAACAACAGGCTCGAGGCATCTTCCAACGGCTGGACCTGATCTCCATCAATCAGGGAAGGTATTCCATCTGGACCTTCAATCCCTGCACCTCACAGCCTGGTTCCTGAGTGGCTAGAGTTCCAGGCTTTGGTGCTCTCAGGCGATGTACTCACTGTAGTTGAGGCATCTAGGGAGGAGCTGACAAGGAGGTGCTATGCCTTCAAATGGAAGAGATTCTACATTTTGATGTCAGGGTAAGGGCCTAGAATCTTCGTCCTCTCTGGTGGCTAGCATCCTCGACTACCTTTGGTCTCTCTCCAAAGGAGGTCTTTGATCTACAACCCTCAAAGTGCACCTGGCAGCCACCTCCACTTACGGGTGCAGGTCGGTCAGCAGGCGGTGGCACAGCAAAAGGTGGTCTGGCGTTTCTTTAAAGGCCTCGACCACATATCCCTCGGTGTGTGAACCTCCACTTCTGTGGAATTTACTGCTGGTTTTGGCAAAGCTCATGGGCAAGCCATTCGAACCAGTGCACAGGTGTGAATGTCACATCTGTCGTGGAAGACTGCCTTCTTGGTGGCTATCCGTCAGCCGGAAGGACTGGGGAACTACAGATGCTATCTGTCGAGTTTCCCTGTCTGTTCTTCCACAGGGACAAGGTTGTCCTATGCCCCACCCAAAATTCTTTCTGAAGGTAGTGTCGGAGTTTCACCTTAACCAGATGTTGACTCTGCTGGTGTACTACCCTAGTTATATCTCGGAGGCTGAGTACAGGCTCCATACTTTGAGACCGAGACAAGTGCTCCCTTAATATAAGGGAGCCGAATGGCTGAAGTTCGTTACCAGCTGTTTGTCACCTCGCGAGCCGCACCTGACAGGTCTGCAGCAAAGCGGGAAGATTGGCAGATGGATTACATCCTGCATTGATCTCTGCTATAGGTTGGCGGGCAAGGAGTCTCCCAGAGGGATAAGAGCTTATTCTACCCACCATACTGCTGCATTGGTGGCTGCTTCTAGGGATGTCCCTATTCAGGATATCTGCAGGGCTGCTACCTGTAAGTCCATAAACTCCTTCATTACCACATCGACCTAGGGTCACGCCGGGATGTTGGTTTTGGGCCTCAGTTCTCCAATCTCTGTTTCCCAAGTAGGGGTGTGTACCTTGCCTCCCTTGTGCCGGAGAACTACTAGGAGTCTGCAAACAAGTGTGGATAAACACAACATATCCACATCCCTAGAAACTGAGTTACTCACCTGTAACAGTAGATCTTCTACAGACTGGTCTCTTGCAGTAAGTCATTACCTCTGGGAGTATCCACCAGTTGTCACTGTCCTACGGCAGCTTTTCTAACAGTCTTCCATGGGGGCTGCCCTGCCAGCATCACTTCCTGTGGATGTGTAGAAGGAGTGGGGCCCCCCAGTACCCTCTCTTCATTTTTTGCCGGCTTCTGCTCGCACAGTCAGCTCTCCTCACCTCCTGGGTTGCAGTCTTCAACTTGATCTTGAACGATTTTCTTCCTTTGAATCTGGGACCTGGGACTTGCTCTCAGCACCCCTGTACTCCTTGGCAGGCCTGTGATCCTCTCACAGTACCTCTACTGCTTCAGGCTCTGGCTGGGCCTGGAGCTTCTCTTGGCAAGGCACATTTCATTTACAGCTGCCCCGGCATTTCTTGCTGGGTCCTGCATTTCCTCATGGCTGATCGCCACAGCTCAGCCAGGCGAGATGGACCTTGGGGTCGCCTTCAAGGCTCCCGGCCAAGGAGCTCTCGTTCAGGCATTGGAGGGAGAGGATTCACCTCCTCGCTCCCTCTCCCTCTTGCTCTGTTGACAGTGGCTCCTCTGTCACCGGAGCAGCCCGTCGATGGGAGCCTGATGGGCCTTTTGTATCATCGGCGGGCCTTGTCTCATCGGCAGACTTGCTTCTGAACATTTTCCGTCGGCGAAGGTTGTTGCCGTCGATGGCACATTCCTCATCGACAGGATGCTTCCCATCAACGACACATGTTCTTTCACCTCCCTCATCAGTAGAGCTCCTCTTCCGTCGGCAGACCATGTTTCTCCTGTTCTCTCATCGGCGGAGAACTTTTCTCCGATGGGCACTGCTCGTCAACAGGGCAGCCTCTCCCGTCCAGCGGGACTGCATGCCTCATCGGCGGGACAGCTTCTCCCGTCGATGGTGAGGCTCCCTTTGCTCCCTCGTCGACAGGGCTGATTCCACCATCGGCCGGAGTGGCCTCTCCTCATTCCCTCCTCAACAGGGCTGTCTCCCTCGTCACTGTTGGAGACTTCCACCTTGGGACTTTCCCTGCTCGGGCCCTTCTTCTGTGCCCTCCCATTTGTCCGGCACGGATGCCCTCCTCGGGGCTCCCAACCCTCATCACCCTTTTCCTTGCCCTCTCCCATTTCTCCTTTCCCGCTGCTCGAGTCGGCGCTTCGGGCTGGTCTGCTGCCCTCCTCACATGCCACCCTTGGGCATCCTCTGTCCCTGGATCCATCACATGCTCCGGGCATCACCCGTGTGGTGATGAGGTCCTCTGAGCTTGCATCAGGAGTCGCCTTGCCCTGTTCCCTCTCCCCTTGCTCGGCGGCATTGCCCGGACCGGCGCTTCCCGTCAGTCCTGCCCTCTGCCTGTTTCTGCAGCTTCCCTTTATAGTGCTTCCGATTTTTTTGGGGCCCTTTTAGGGCTGTTCCTGATGGGGACCCTCTCGGACCTTGGTTCTCACTGGTCCGCGTCCTCCTTTTGGAGGTCACCCTGCTTGACCCTCCCACATCCTCCCCCCACCTGATCCCTCCTTTGCAGAATTCATGCTGTAGATCCAGCGCACTTTTGCCTTCCCTGCTGCGGGCGGACTTCTTTCATTGTTACCTGGCTGTCTACCACGGCGTTCCGAGAACCTGCCTGGGGGAGCCTGCCCTTGATTCCTGCATATTTTCACGCACTCTCTCGTGTTTGGTCCTGTTCTGCCTGCCCTGGCAGTGCTGCTCGGCTCTGCCCTGCCCCTCCTGACCACTCCTATTTATCCACCACCCTGTGGTGGACCGGTCATCAGATGACGGACCGCCTGCCCATGCTATACCAGTTCCATGCCTCCGGATGCTGATTCCCAGCATGGTTTCTATGGTGTTGGGTTTATTCTTCCAGTACTTTGCTACTTCATATCCTGAATTACCTAGGTCATATGGTCCAGTACCTTCGCACTCTTAGTGCCTCAGCTTCTGATCCGACTTGCCTCCTCACGGAATGCTCAGGCTGGCTCAGCCGCTCTCTCGATGCCTCGTCTTGCACATCACCTGGTCCATGCATGCTTGATGCAGTTGGCACATCGGCCGCCCTTGAGCGCTTTGCCTGGCTGTGGGTTTCAGGTTTGCGCCCGACGTTCAGCTCTCGGTCGCCAACGCTTCTTTTTCTGGGAAGCTGTTGTTTGGCCTGGTGCTCGGGCCATCCTCTATTCCCTTTTGACTTGGGGCTGCTCTTGGTCTCCTCAATTCTGCCCGCCCCCATACCATCCCTCGCCCCATGGGTGAGCCACCTCGTTCTTGGCCCCTCCGGGAGTGCCCCTAGGGACAGCGGTGGGGCCTCCAGGGGCTCAAGTCTGCCCTCCATGGCGTTCCCGTCCCTCACGCGGGGCAGGACCTCTTCTGTGCCCTAAACCGCTTTCACGGTATCCTCCACCTCCTCTTGCAGGCCTTTGAGGTGCCGGGATCCCTCTCCTTTTCTTTGAGGCTTGATTCGGACTGGATGCTGCACTCCTCCCTGCGGATCTGTTTGGAACTCCTGTGTCTCTTCCTCCTGGAGCCCATCAGTTGTTCCTTCCTCTGACCATCCGGATATGTTTTCCTGATGCTCTCTTTCTACTATCTGACCCGTTCTACTTAAGTATTTCTGGATTGACTCTCTACCAGGGCCTGTCGACCTCTGTCTCATTGGGATGCATCACTGTGCCTGTCTGTCTCCAGTTCTGTTTTGTCTTGCCACCTGTCTTCACCTCGGGTTTGGGTCAGGGCGTGGTGGTTCATTGGTGCTACCCACCCACTTCTGGGGGTGCGGTTCAAGCCGACCTCTCCTGTGCTTCAGTGTCTTCGCCTTCGGGTTTGAGTTTGGACACTGTGGTCCTGCCCGCCTCGGCCTCTCTGCCGCCAGAAATGCGGTTCAAGTTGACTTCTGCTGTGGCTCACATGTCTTTGCCTCTCGGGTTTGAGTTAGGACATCATGACGACTCTGATCCTTGCCGCCTCAGCCTCTTAGCGCTCACGGTACAGTTCAAGTTGAGCTTCTTGTGCCTTAGCTTATGTGGCTTTTCTTTCTTCTCATTTTGATTTGGGAACTGCTTGGGAATCTCCCAGAAGTACCTGCAAGAGACCAGTCCGTGAAGATGGTGCAGTTACGTAGAACTTAATGTAACAGATCTTCGAGGACTGTCTCTTGCAGTAAGTCCCCCACCCGCCTTTTCACTTTGGATCTACAGCGCCAGGATGTTGGATGGGATCGCTATTTCTCTGGCCCTCGTTCTCCTCGGCCCTCCGTGCCGCGTGACGCCGGAGATGAACAGAGGTACTGGGGCTGCTCACTCTTGTATACATCCACAGGAGTGATGTTGTATGGCGGCCCCATGGAAGACTGCTAGAAAAAGCTGCCGTGCGACAGTGACACCTGGAGATACTCCCATAAGTAATGACTTACTCAGAGACAGTCCTCGGAAGATCTACTGTTACGGTAAGTTCTTCCGAAATGCACTTCTAGGAGTGGTATATGTTGTTCATCCACTGACCACCCAAACTCCCCGGCTTCGGCCACAGCCTCTGCTTCCAAGCGGGCAAGATCTGTCATCATGGGGTGGAGCAGGCATATACCACCGGGTGGGTGGGAGGAACCAGCACAGACCTTTCGGCAAGATTTAAAGGAAGGGGACATGCCAACAAGTGTGGATGAACAACATATACCACTCCTAGAACTACTGTTACAGGTGAGTAACCTGTGTTTCTGTTGCCCTATCTCCACTCGCTTGCTCTCCCAAGAGCAAGGGATGTTAATCCATCAAACCTCGGTCCCTGCACCTGCATGCTTGGCTCCCTGCGGTTTAGTTAAGGATAGGTTTGTAGTATCCCTTAAGTGGCAGAGGTGCTTGTGGCAGCGAGAAAACCATCTACCAGGGACGACCTGTGCCATGAAATGGAAGACTTGCTGCTTATGGGAGATTCCCGTTCTCTGGATCCCTAAGGTTGTCCGGTGGAATCTGTGCTGGAGTATCTTTTCCACCTGCGGACTTGGGTCTCAGTTACTCGTCCGTAAAGGTTCATCTCTGTGCTCTGTCAGCTTACCATGCACCAATAACGGGAAGACTGTAGTACAGCTGGACATCTGCAAGACCTTCCTGAGAGGTATTTTGCATATGAAATCCCCAGGAGACCCAGTACCATTCTGGGATCTCCTGTTCGTTTCAGAAAAGCTCACCTTGCCACCTTTTTGAACCAGCCGCAAGCTGTGAGCTCTGCCTTCTCTCTCTTGGAAGGCATTATTTGTAGTTACCATTACCTCAGCCCAGAGGATTTCCGAGCTGCAGGCTCTGATGTGTAAAGAGCCTTATCTTGTTATTCACAGGGACAGAGTAGCCCTGCATACAAACCCAAAGTTTTACCAAAGGTAGTGTTTGAGTTCCACGTTGAACCAGGACATCCAACTACCAGTTTATTACCCAGAGTACTTTCGAACAATGGGAGGCATCATTACATACTCTAGATGTATAAAGAATTTTGCATTACTATCTGGCCAGGACTAGTTCCGTAAACAGAGACAGTTCAGTTGTTTGTCTTCTTTGCCCACAGGAAACTTGGTGCACCAGTCACAAAACAAACTCTTAAGTGGCTGGTGCACTGCATCACTTTTGCTACTAACCACAACAAACCCTACCAGGACGGTGAGGGTCCTCCATCAGAGGGTGGCAACATCTTTCGCTTCCCTTCAAAATGTATCCTCAGTGGACCTCTGTACAGCTGCTACTTGGTGTTCAGTGCATATCTTTGTGAAGCATTGCAGTCTGGACATTGCTTCCAGAAGGAGAGCAGGTTTCTGCCTAGCAGTCCTTCAGAGCGTCTCTCCTAATTTCCACAGTTTTTATTGTCCTCCACCTTTTCAATCTGGTCTCTCTTTGGGCATTGCTTGGGACTCGGTCTTAATTGTATTACCTGTTGCAGAGCTCCTCCTCGAGTAAGATAGTACAGTTACACAGAACTTACTGTAACAGTAGATCTTGAGATAAGCTGTTGTAACAGGTGGCTTTCCACCACCTGCCCCGGGACAAACATTACATCTTCTCTTTGGGGATGGGAGATCCTCCTCTGTTCTCCATCTGTATTTTCAGCCAGGTCTCCGGCGAGAGAACTGAGGTGGCACTGGGGACCGCCCCTTTATACCACGTCTGACATCGGGCAGAGCTGACATTGGGGGTGGTCAGCGTCACAGACTGCTAGCTAGAAAAGTTTTCACTGGGGTCCTAAAGCCTGGCAGCCTTAGTCCTAATTATATTACCTCCTGCAAAAGCTCCTCTCGAAGATTTACTGTTATAGTAAGTTCTTGCATAATTATACTTTCTAGGGTTGTGGATATGTTGTTCTAGCCACACTTGGCGAGTACCTTGCTGCTTTAAGATGTGCTGGAAAGTCTTCAAGCTGGCTCCTTCCACCCACCGGGTGGTATAACCTCGGCTCCGCCCCATGATGCCAGATCTTCCTTTCGCTGGAAGATTCCAGTTCCCTCCTTAGCACGCCCACATGTAGTAGGCCCTGGCTCTAGAATCTTGATTCACTTCCAAACCAAGACGGTGGTGGCTCATCCCATCCCACCAGCAGGAAGGGATCCTGTTTGTTTGCCCGAACCGACAGTCATCCTAGCAGAATGACACCTCTCCTATTGGTTTGAGGGTGCCCATCTGGGGAGCACAGAGCCCATGGGCTCTGGTCCCCACAGAAGTCCGATACCACATCAACCTGCTGGAGCTTAGAGCGGTTCGGCTATCCCTGACCGCATTCGCTCCGTTTGTTCAGAGTCAAGTGCTCCAGGTCCAGGCGGACAACACCACGACCATGTACTATCTCAACAGGCAGGCGGGGCGTGCTCCTTGCCCCTCTGCAGGGAGCTTTCTGCATTTGGTCCCTAGTGCTCAGCCTGGAGGCAGATCTCCTAGCCATTCATATGGCAGGAGCCTTGAATCAGCTGACCCGATGCCCTCAGCCGGATGAGTGGGGCATCTCGAATGGTTCCTCCACCAGGAGGTAGTGCAGCATCTGTTCCCCACTGGGGATCACCTCAGGTGGGCCTGTTCACCTCCATGGAGAATCGAAGCTGAGGCTGTACCATGCCTCCCCAAGCGGGGTTTGCTGCAGGGGATGCCTTCGAGGCCGTGGATCCCAGGCCTCTTCTCGTCTTCCACGATTCACAAAGTGCTCATCAAGGTCAGGAGGAAAGGCGCAGGTGATCCTGGTAACTCCGGACTGCCACGCCAGTTCTGGTATCCAGATCTCCTCAGCCTCCGCTCCAGGCTCCGAGGCGGGTTCCAGCACACCTGGACCTACTCTATGGCAGTAAGGAAGGTACTCCACCCGGACCTTCAGTCCCTGCACCTGATGGCCTGGTTCCTGAGCAGCTAGAGTTCCAGGCGTTGGGTCTCTCCGGCGAGGTCCTCAGCGTTGTTGAGACTTCTCATAAGGAATCGACCAGAAAATGCTATGCCTTTAAATGGAAGACATTCTCCATCTAATGTCAGGGCAAAGGTTGGACCCATCGCCTGGTCGAGTAGTCAGTATTTTGGACTATATTTGGTCCCTCTCCCAACAGGGACTTCAGTGGCGACCCTAAAGGGTGCACCTGGCAGCCATCTCTGCCTACTGGGTGTGGGACGGTCCAGCAGTCAGTGGTGCAGGAGAAGGTAGTCTGGTACTCCTTCAAAGGCCTAGATTACATATCCCCTCAGTGTGTGAACCTCCACCTCCATGGGATCTACTGCTGGTTTTGGCAAAGCTCATGGGCAAACCATTCGAACCAATGCACAAATGTGACATCACATTTACCGTGGAAGACCACCTTCTTGGTGGCTGTCACGTCAGCCAGAAGGACTGGGGAGTTGCGTGTGCTCTCTATCGAGTCTCCTTACCTGGTCTTCCACAGGGACAAGTTTGTCCTGCGCCACCCGAAATTCCTTCTGAAGGTGGTGTCTGAGTTTCACCTTAACCAGGTGATTACTCTACTGGTGTTCTACCTCAGTCACACCTCGGAGGCCGAGTACAGACTGAATACTTTGGACATGAGATGAGAACGCCTACTGTAAAAGCAGCGGCAGAAGTTCGGGAGAGGTTCGCCAGCTGTTTGTCACCTATGCTGAAGCTGCTCTTGCAGACCTGCAGCCAAGCGGACAATAGCTCGTTGGATTACATCTTGCATTGACCTCTGCTATAGGTTGGCGGGTAGGGAGCCTCCTGTAGGGCGTAAGGCTCATTCCACCCGCCATACCGCTGCATCGGTGGCTGCTTTGTGGGACATCCCTATCCAGGAAATCTGCAGGGCTGCTACCTGGAGGTCAGCACACCTTCATCTCCCATTACCTCATCGACCTTGAGTCATGCCGGGATGCTGGTTTTGGAGCCTCAGTTCTCCAGTCCCTCTTTCCTAAGTAGGGGGTGCGTCTTGCCTCCCTCCTCCTACTGGAGAACTGCTGGGAGTCTGCCAAGAAATGTGGATAGAACAACATATCTACAATCCTAGAAAAACAGGTTACTAGCCTGTAACAGTAGTTCTAGAGTGTTATATGTTGTTCATCCACTGACCCACCCTGACCTTCCTGGCTTCTATGCACAAACCTGGCTTCCAGTGGGCTAATATCTGGTGACATTGGTCCGGGCAAGGGTTATACCACCGAATTGGGTGGGAGGAGCCAGCTTGAAGGCTTTCCGGCACATCTTAAAGCGGCAAGGTACCTGCCAAGAAGTGTGGATGAACAACATATACCACTCCTAGAACTACTGTTACAGGTGAGTAACCTGTTTTTCTTCCCATTCCATCTGAAATCGTTGAAGCCCTTACCTAATTTTTCAAATCTTTATTGGATGAGCAAAGCGGTACTATATGTAGGGCATATAATATCCTCAGTAGAACATTCATTTTATCAAATTGATTCTGCCCAACCATGATATTGGGATAGCTCGCTACCTAGAGAGGTCTTTAAGTACAGTTTCAAATAAAGGTGTATAATTGAGAGAATATAAATTAGTTAAATCTGCCCCACTTTGATACCTAGATAGGTAAAGTGCTTCTCTGCTAATTTTAGGCTTCATGCTTTTTTACGTTGTCCCTCCCTTTTACCCAGATATAATAATTTTGATTTGTTCCAATTCAGCTTATATCCTGAGAAGGCTATGAATTGTGTAATAATTTTTAGTAGAACTGGGATAGATGTTTCCGGCTGAGTGAGAAATAACAGAATATCATCTGCATAAAGAATAATGATTGCTGCCCTCCTCCTGTTGGTATCCTGCAAACTTATTGCTGGTTTCAGATCTTAATAGGTAGGGGTTCTATCATTGTGGCAAATAGAGGACAACCCTATCGCGTACCTCTATTCAAGCGGAATTCTCCGATGGAAGGCCATTCACTAAGTCCTGTGCCATGGGGTCTCATAAAAGGAGCCGACAAGTCGTATAAACTAGTGCATTAAACACCACCTTCACTCATCTTGACAATGTACTCCCACCCAATTACTTCTCCACACCTTCTACCCTCTCCAGCTTTCTCCCTCCTCCTGCTAGGGTCCCCTTTCATTTTAAATCCGTTTCCCAGAGTACAGCCAGGAAATACCTATCCAAGGTTCTAGGAAAGTCAAGACATAACACTGACACCTTAGATCTTAATCTCCTCAAACTCTCCCTGGAATCTGTCCTAACCCCTCTTACCAAGATGCTGAACATGTTCCCTTGAAAAAAGCCAAGCTGCAAGGAAACTGGTCGGGAGTGTTGTCTGCTGTTCTATATTTTATATACTGTATTAAATTAATTTTGTACTGATTTAGCGTGTCCTGGTGCCAGTTTTTTTGATGGAATGAACATGTCCCTCTGCCTGGGCCAATTTTTCTTGATGAAACAAGCACGTGGTTACCCCAGTTTGTAAGAGGGAGCTAGAACTTACAGGTAACTGTTGGCTGAACTCCATACTCACCACTGTCAAAAGCATTGGATAAGATCGTTGCATGACCAACTAATCTCAATTCCTTGACACATACAACCTATTATGTCCCCAACAGCACGGTTTCAGGAAGGCCCACAGCACCACAGCAGCCCTACTGGAATATACCTTCTTCATCCATGATACACTGGATCAGGAGCTTTTAGGTGGGTCTGTTTATGTTGACCTGACAAAGGCCTTTGATACTGTTCATCACCTCCTGCTGATTGACTCCCTACTCTCCCTTGGCCTATCCCAGGAAGCCACTTCCTGGTTCTCCAACTACTTCTCTGGATGATCTAAACAAGTAAAACTAAACCTCACATTGTCTTCCTCCTCTCAGTCAAGTCTAGGGTACCCCAGGGTTCAATCCTTGGACCTCTAATGTTTTAGCCTGTTTCTTACTCTCTCCACGGGCCTGCTCTGGACAACTCCTCCTCCTATGCAGACAATGCTGTCATATTTTGCCGACACCAGGACACCTTCACTCTGCAACATAACGTACAGAAGCACTTCACTGAAATTGAGTCTTGGTTCACCAGTCATAAACTGGTTCTCAGTTATAAAAAACCAAGGTGATGCTGTTTGCACACCATCAGAACAAAAACAGGTCCTACCCCTCTGCATTCTCAATTCTAATTCTACCCCTCAAAACTGTCCCCAGCTTTAAATATTTAGGATCACCCTTGATTGGGCTCTCTCCTTTCTTGAGCACATCTCTGTCACCTACAGAGCTGTAAATATCAGAATTGGACTACTTTATCGGCTTCACTCCTGTCTCCCAGAGACTGCTGTAAGGCTGGCTGTATCCAGTCTGTTCTCCTTCTGGTTGACTACGGCCTAGTTGTCTATGGGTCGCCTCCAATACCACCCTAATTAAAATCAGAATGGGCTAAAACAAAATCTGCCGCCTAGCAGCTGGACGTGACAGATGTACACATACTTGTGATCTCTACTGGAGAACCTCCTGGTTTAAACCCTGAGGCGTCTCCGCTACCACACCTGCCTCCTTGCCAAAAATATCCCTTGGACTTGTTCCTGCTTGCGACTGTCAGCTTTACTAACTCTAGCCCATAGGACGAGAATCACTAGACACTCCAGCAACGCTGCTTTCCACGCCTGCTTTTTAGAACCACTGCTGGGCAAAGATCTTTTAGTTATAGAGCCCCTTTTGGATGAATGCTCTTCCTACCACTTTACTGGATATTCCTAGAATTATTGTATCTTTAGTCTTGTATGTCTTGCTTGTATTCTCTGCCTCCTGCCTGTAACTGATTTTTAGGCGCGAGCCTTTGCAAAGAGTCCCTGACTCAAAGGGTTGTAATTCTTAAACATAAATAAAATAAACTTATCTCCCAGTCCAAATCTGTCCAAGGTATATAATAAATATGGCCATTCTCTTCTATCAAAGGCCTTCTTGGCGTCCAAGGAGAGCACACATGCCTGTCAGGATGCGAGAACCCCGCATGAACAGCGTCCTTTGCACATTATGATACGTCGATCTCTCCTGTGTGAAGCCTGTGTGGTCAGGATGGACTATATGCAGCAAAACCCTTTCCAACCTAAGCACAAGGACCTTGGCCATAGTTTTACAATCGTGGTTTAGAAGGGAGATGGGTCTGTCATGCGTACACTCAGTGGTCCTTCCCAGGCTTAGGATAGCGCATATATTTGCCCTCGCCTCTTCTAAAACCTCCCTGATAGGGCCTGCTAAATCTTCTTGCGGTATCTTATAATATTCAGCTCCGAACCCATTCGGGCCTCCTCCGTTCCTGATTTCGTGGTACTAATAGCTTTCATCACTTTTTGTCTTGTTATTTGGCCCCTAAACTACTTCTCTGGGCCTCCGAGAAAGAAGGGATATTTAAGTTTCGAAAACACTTGTCAGTTACCTGTTCTGTCCTATGACATTCAGCTTGATAACAGTTTTTCATAAAAGAGCCTGAAACATTCTTGAATTCTTTTATCATCTTGCATCAAAATGCCATTTCTATCCTAATATTAATAATCCTTTACTACTTTCCCCCCTTTCATTAACCGGACTAACAATGGGCCCAGTTTGTTGTCTGCTTTGCTCTTGCCTCCTCCATATAACTCATGTTCAGGGTCTCTCTGGCAGCTAATAGCTCTCTCATAATCCCTCACCACCCTCCGTCAATGCTTTGCCTTCTAACTGTTGAATTCTTTTTTCTAATTCCTCTAATTCTGTTTCTTTTCTCTCTTCAACTTTGAAGTGAATCCTTTAATAACCCCTAGCATGAAGGCTTTCTCAGCTTCCCAGAAGCTGCCAGCTGACTCAACCGATCCCTTATTATATTCGACATAACTTTTCTATTCTTTTAAAAGTCTTTGAATTCCTTCTTTACTAATAAATAAGTAGAAATTTCCAGCCACCCTCCTTTATTCGTCTCCTGTCAGGCGTGTGTTCAGTTAGTCCATAGCATGATCAGGTGGAATATCAGGTATATTTCACATCCATAGTTTTCCCATATAAACTTCTTTGTAAGTAAATGTAATACAGTCTAGACCAGAATGCATGGGGATTTGATAAAAGAATATATTCTCTGGTTCCAGGGTTGAAAGCCCTCAGGCATCAGTTAAGTCCAAATCTGAGAGCACTGTTGCACTGCCGGTTTGTCTGGGGTCTTGTCCTGAGTAGTCTAGACAGGGGTCATTTACACAATTAAAATCGCCTCCCATTATTAAATCTGGGAATTGTTCAATAGTAAGGATGTCTATGATCTTCTGGTAAAGTGAAAGATCAAAAGTGGATGGGCGTAGACACTTCCAAGGGTAATTTGTCTACCCTTCACTTCTCTGACCATGATAACATAGCGGCCCTCAACTGGGTCTTTGACCACCCTATGCACAAGAAATGGGAAGTTTTTATGTAGCAAAATTCACATGCCCTTTTATGGGAGTTGAAGAACAAGGCAAGCGGTCTCCCACCCACCCTCCACTAGTTTGCCATGTTCCTTTAGTGTTAGGTGGGTCTCTTGGAGTAGAGCAACTTTCACTCCGTTCTTTTCAAGTGCCTGTAAAATTTTCGATTGTTTGGCAGGGGAGGAAAACCCTCTCACATTCCATGATACTGTACAGGTGTGTACTTATGTCATCATGAACATGTGGTGGAATTCTTTTAACTAGTAACCTTGTCAGTCCTAGAGGTATCTTTTGAGACAGAGAAGCAGGAAAGCCAGGAGGTGTATAGTTGGAGTGATCAATAATCAAAAAACATACTGACGCCACATAGTAACGATAGTGTTAGTAAAACCAACTCAAAACAAATTAGTTTCCTTCCCCTCCTCATGTTCCCAAAACTATATTAAACCATATAAACATCTTTAACAACAGAACAAAGTTCAGTATTGTCAGTATTGAATGCTTTTCCTAACTATGTATTCCTAACAACCCTCCTCCATGCCATTTTATTACTAATTACTCAAAAAGGCATTTGTATACTGTGCTTATTATTACCTTATTATCAATGTGCATTTGTATACTTGAGAGCTATTTAAATCTGAGGACAGTTGAAATCCTTCATAGTTATCTCTTTTCTTCTGAGCCTTGGCTATCAGCCTTAGCCAAGCTCTTTTTCCCAGCTCAAAGCGCTATCACATGGGAGGGGAAATACCTCCCAGACACCCCCGTCCCCTCCGAAGAACCCTTCCACTCGGAGAATTTCCACTTAGCAAGAAATTACTATATGTCATGATATTCTCTCAGTTATCATGATATTGGCCTCTCTTCCTCATTTCAGCAGTGCTTCCCCATCTCTTATATTTCTAGAGAGGGCTTAAATAACTATGCTTTCCCCACTCACCCGCGTCTCGTTCCCCAACATCATGTATTAAAACTGCTAACTTGAAGAAGGGAAGATAAGTATATCAGTAAAAGACCCAGAGCCAGAGGAGGGAAGGGGCCTGCGCCCTTATTCCACGTGTATGGCAGTCTTCTCTTCGCGCCCCCAAAGCCCCACTGACCTGAAGCAGCTCATCAAAGGTTTGGGATCTCCCAAGGTCTTCAAAGCGTTACCTTCAGAATCTCTGCATATTATAGTCCTTCCAGATGGTTTTAGCAGCTCCATGAGCCAGAGTTCCTGTGGATTGGTTGACAACAGGGCTCCTCTCGGTGGCCATTGACTTCCCTTCCCTTAAGGTAATGGACATGCAAGAATGTCCCAATGAAGGCGTCTCCCCGAAGTCGATTCAGATATCAGTATGAATCGTGGGGTTACTCACTTAGGTGATTGAAAATCTCCTGGCTTCCCATTCATTTTCTGGGAGAGGTACCCTAGTGAACTAAATGTATAATTAAGAGCTCTAGTTACTGGAAACATCCGAGAGGGATTTTGGAGTCTGAGCCCCTCTGCGATCATATTAATCTCTTTCCATTAGGCGCACAGTTAAACAAAATGATGAACACCAGCCTGCCAGAGAGTAATGTCTTTAGCTTTTCTTATTTTGACATCCCATTCTTCTATGAACACCTTAAGTTTGTGGAGCTCTCAGAACTAATACGTCACCCCTTCTGACTTAACTTTCATGGACGTAGGTATGCCATAAAACTTCCAGACCCTCTCTCTCTGAGCATATTCATGCCCACATTAAATTGCTGCCCTTCTTTGTAATGTGAGGGTAAGAGGTCCTGGTGAATCGTTAATTATGCCATTCGTAGATCAGCTTTCCTTTCGCCTGTAGGCTGAAGTAATAACTTGTAGATCTGGGAAATTATGATGCCTAAATATCACCTGTCTTGGTGGCTGGTCCTCTGCAGGCGTGGTGTCAGTGAACTGTGGGCTCGTTCCACTTTAAATCTGTCCTCTTTAACGTTTAGCCCCAGTAACTTTGGTAGAGTGGCTACGCAAGGCCATCAGCTTATCACCCACAGTGTTCTTGGGAAGATCCCGAATCACAGATTATTCCTTTGGCCATAATTTTCTGGTAATCGAAGGCCTCACGGAGGTCTTCCAGCTCTTTTTGTACTTGGGCAACGCTCTGGGACCAGCCTCGTGGCATCTTCCAATGATAATATGCGCTGTTCAACCTCATCGAGCCTTTGAGGTATGTTACTTTAATGCAGCTGTTATTTCATTGATAGTGTCGTGAAATTGGTTCCATCTCCGCCTTCAAGCCCTCAAGGACTTGTTTCATTACTGCCTTGCTTATTAACATTATTTCAGTGGCGAAAGGGAAATTGGGCCTAGACCTCCATCACATTGTTTTCCACTGCTGGTTTTCTTAGTTGATTTTGCAGCTTGGCGAGCAGATTTCACTGAAGTAATGTATTTGTCCATGTCTCAGAGGTTTTAGGAGCAATTCCGATGTACAAGTATACATCAAAGTATACAAAAATTATACTTTTAATTCTTATGAGTGGAGCTGTGGAGGATGTGTCCTAATCGATCAGTGGCTCATTAGCGCAACCCGCATTTATTTTTCAGTAGATGCCTGCTAAAAACAAAGTGCCAATTTGGGGTGCCCCATTACCAAGGGTATCATTGGGCCACCCCAAATTTTCAAGTACCCACTGCGTGTTTTTCTCTTGATTATCGGGGTGAGCTAGCGGCCAGCCAACCCCGCCTTCCGTCCGTCCATCTCAGTCCGTTAAATAAAGACTAGCCACAAAAAATGTTAAACGAAGCGAGCAAAAATGAAGCCGGCAAGTCTCAATGCCAGCAATACAAAGCTACTGGCCCCTCCCCACCCTCTAAACGCCTGCCAGTGAATTAGATACCAGATGCCGGCTGCACCTCTCCATCTCTGGGACATGAACTGAAGAAAGTCCTTTTATGGCACCGCTATGATTCCACCATCCTTGCAGCAGTCCCTGCCTGCTCCCAACTTTCCCAATACAAAGCAGTAATCTGGGGTAGTACTGTGATTTTATCTTTTAAATAAAAAAGCTTCGTTTTCTGTGACACCAACTACAAGCAAGACCCTTTTCCTACAGCTCCACCGCACAACACTCTAGTCCCTGGTCTTGCAGCAAGCATGACACCCTAACAGTGGCTTCTCATCTTCCTTGGCACACACACAAAATAAAAATATAAATGTGTACCTGCATGTGTTATCTGTTGTTGCTAGCTCGCTTGACCTCCCCCATCCACTGAAGTTCTGTCCTGTTCACAGTACATCCAGCAACCCCAACCGAGGAAGATGAGAAGCCACTGTTAGGGTGTCACATTGGCTGCAAGACCAGGGACTAGAAGTGTTGTGCAGTGGAGCTAAAATTTCAGAACCAAGTGCCCATCTGACTGGCAGGCCTTCTGCACAGCAAGGAATGCGTGTGTTAAACGCATACAGTCATGGGCAAAAATATTACGCCTTGCAGTTTTTTCTAATAATGCACCATTCCTTCCAGACAATTGCTGAAATTAAAAAATATTTTGGTATCCACATATGTATTTCTTTGGTTTGCAGTGGAATAAAACACAAAAAGCAGAAAAATTTACTAAGTCTTAGCTTATTCCACACAGAAATCCTTAAATGGCCGGACAAAATTATTGGCACCTTTTAGAAGTAGTTAGAAATAATTAGATTTCAAGCAGGTGATGCTCCCTCAGTTGGAACTGAACTCGTCTGTGGTGAGTTGCAGGTGCCTGCAATATAAAAATCACTCATTCAACCAGTTTGAATAGAGAAAGGACTCATTCTCCTGTTTTGTGTCACTGTGTGTACCGCGGTGAGCATGGAGAAAAGAAAGAAAGCCAGAGAATTGTCTGAGGAGGTCAGACAGAAGATTGTACCAAGCATGGACAATCTCAAGGCTACAGATCAATCTCAGAGACCTTGATGTTCCTGTTTCCACCGTGCGTAATGTTATCAGGAAGTTTAAGGCCCATGGCACTGTAGCCAGCCTCCTGGACGTGGCAAGAGAAAACTTGATCGGAGATTGCAGTGCAGGATTGTTCGAATGGTGGAGAAAGCACCTCGATCAACTGCCAAACAGATTCAAGCTGACCTTCAGACACAAGGGCAGACGGTTTCAACTTGCACCATCCGTTGCCAACTCAATGAAAGGGGTTATATGGTAGGAGGCCCAGGAGGACCCCACTGCTGAGAGAGAGACATAAAGAAGCCCGACTGGAGTTTGCAAAACACACCTGAACAAGCCAAAATTCTTCTGGGAGAATGTCCTGTGGACAGATGAGACCAAATTAGAGCTTTTTGGTAAAGCACATCATATCTGTGTTTACAGAAAACAAAATGAAGCCTTCAAAGAAAAGAACACCTTCCTACAGTCAAACATGGAGGGGTTCAGTGATGTTTGGGGTTGCTGTGCTGCCTCTGGCACTGGGCGCCTTGAGCGTGTGCATGGCATCATGAAATCTGGAGATTACCAGGCCGTTTTGGAGCACAATGTTGAACCCAGTGTCAGAAAGCTGGGTCTCCGTCGAAGGTCAGGGTCTTCCAGCAGGAAATGACCCCAAACACACTTCAAAAGCACCTAGGAATGGTTCAAGACGAGGACGCTGGACTGTTCTGAAGTGGCCAGCAATGAGTCCAGATCTAAATCCCATTGGAAACCTGTGAGAGATCTGAAACAGCAGTTGGGAGAAGGCACCTTCAGATCTGGGAGAACTGGAGCAGTTTGCACAAGAAGAGTGGGCCAAACTGCCAGTAGAGAGGTGCAGGAAGCTCATCCATGGCTATAGGAAGCGGTTGATTGTAGTTATTTTGACCAAAGCTGTGCTACCAAATATTAAGTCTAGGGTGTCAATAATTTTGTCAATGCCATTTCTTTTCAGTTTCTGATTTAAAAGGATATATTAAATTCTGAATCAAAACAAAGGTTCTGTAATATTAACAGAGAAATAAAGAATTGGGAGACCAAATACTGTTATTAATTTCAACTTATGTTTAGAGGAAATTGTGATTATTTGAAAAAAAGTGCAGGCGTAATATTTTAGCCCACGACTGTACATGCTGCCAAGTCTCACTTCTGTATCACCACCTTAGAACAGGTCACTGGTAACGCATACAAAATTTGGAGGACCCCAAAGGCAGTCCGAAGACGTCAGGCTGCCCCTCTATCTCCCGCCAAGTTGCATGTCAGTGGTAAGACGATCGAAAACAACAAACAAATCCTTGAAGAGCTTAACTCTCATTTTGCCAGGGTTGAATAGGGCCCTGTCCCAGTTGTTATGGAGAGTTTGAATGCAAGGATCTGTTCTCGCCTTTCCTTTCCTATCTCTTGTCTGTCTGGTTTCGCAACCAAATTTTCCTGTGAGACTTAGGATTTGATCACCCCGACAGTCTCGCAGTCCTTTGCCCTCTCACCGCTCTTCCCTTGCTGTTTCTGTCGCTTTCCTCCCTTGCATATCTTCTGGTATAAAAATATATGCAAATCATCATGTGGAAATGTAACTGATATTGGGATCCCTTTGTTTAGAATTTATATAGTGTTACTGTTGAAATGTATATAATTATAGTTTGATGACTGCAAAAACGCTATTGGGAACTCGAGGGTTAATCTGAACTGCAATTTTAAGCCTTCTGCAGGATCTGTAGAGAAGGGACCTCAGTTCTGGGACATTGTGTTCTAGCTGCACCTGCCTGACACTTACAAGAACATTTTAGAAAAACAGGATGCTTGTTAAGGACGGGGTTGCAAAGACTTGGGGAGAGAGAGAGCGGCAGAGATTGAAGGAAAACTCTGATGGATCTTCTCTGTTTATTCTGCCTTTATAAATAGTTATTCTGAACAATTATATTTATTTTATTGCTATTCATAATAAAACTCTTGTGAATTTTACAACTGCTCCTGGTTTTCCTATGCTTTCTGACATGTGCCTCGACAATGAGGGTAATGGACTTTAGAGTGCTGACTTTGTCAAAATAGGAGAGTGCCTCAGAAAAGACTAGCAAACAGGCAAGATGAAGGGTGGAGGAACAATGGGAAACATCGAACTGCCATCACAGAGGCAACAAGCCTTTGTGTGAAGCAAATAAACAAATCAAACGAAAAGGAAAAAACGCTATGGTTCTCAAAAGAGGTGGCGGGAAGGTTAGGGAGAAAAAGATAGCATTCAGGGAAGTATAAGGAAAAACAGAAGGAGCAGGACAGAGAACTGTACCAGTTAAAGCAGAAGGAAGCAAGGAAAGGCAGTCTGAATAGCAAAGGCCCAAACCATGGAAAAAGATAGCTAACCTCGTTTAAGAAGGGATAAAACCTTTTGTAGGTACATTAAGGAGTGAAGAAAGACCAAGGAGGGATAGTGAGGCTTAATAAAGCAGAGGGTGGGTGGGCAGAGGGGGACCAGTGATAAAGCAGGGATACTAAGCGAATACGTCTGCTCAGTAGTCACAAAAAGAGGAGGGAGATACCTAATCTAGTCAATGGAAGCACTCTGGATTTTGGGGGCGATACCAGTCTTTTCACAGAAGAAAGGGTTCTGAAAGAACTCCTAAAACTGAAGGTGGACAAAGCAGTGGGGCCTAATGATTCACCCAGTATTCTAAAAGAGCTAAGCGGAGAACTAGTGACACCACTGACTACTCCCTTTTAACAAATCATGGAGGATGGTGGGGTACCTAAGGACTGGAGGAGGCGGATGTGAGCCCCCTTCACAAAAGTGGGAACAAAACAGAGTCAGGAAACTACAGACCTGTTAGTTTGACCTCTGTGGTAGGGAAAGTGATGGACTCACTTCTGAAAGAAAGAATTGTTGAGTACCTAGAGGCCAGCGGCACAGGACCCAAGACGGCATGGATTCACAAGGGAAGGTAATGTCAGACGAATCTAATAGATTTCTTTGACTGGGTAGCCAAAGTAGTAGACCAAGGAGGGCTGTGGACATGGCCTACCTAGATTTTAGCAAGGCATTTGACACAGTCCCACAGAAGATTAATTAACAAATTATCAGCCTGGGAATGGGTCCCAGGGTGGTAGCCTGGGTAAAAAATTGGCTGAACAACAGAACACAGAGGGTAATAGTAAACAGAGTCCACTCTGAAGACAGGAGGTTACTAGCAGGGTACTGCAGGGTACATTACTGGGTTCAGTCCTTTTTAATGTCTTTATAAGTGACATTGTGGAGGGACTGGAAGGAAAAGTATGCATCTTTGCAGATGACACAAAGATCTGCAACAGGGTTGATACACGGGGGTGGAAAGGATGAAAGGCACTCATGGAAGGTTGGAGGACTGGTCAAAAGTATGGCAGCTTAGATTCAGTGCAAAGAAGTGCAAAAGTAATGCACCTGGGAAACAGAAACCCAGGGGTAAGAGTACACAACTGGAGTGTTAACAAAATGGAAAGGGACCTGGGGTAGTCATATCAGATGACCTAAAGGTAAGCAAGCAATGTGAGAAGGCAGTAAAGAGGGCTGGGGGATACTGGGATGTATAGGGTGAGGCATCACCAGTAGAAAACAGGAAGTTGTTATCCCTTTGTAGAGACAGTTAGAGAGACCCCATCTCTGCAAAGACATAGGATGGCGGCAGTCCAGAGGAGGGAAACTAAAAATTGTCAAGGTTCCAACAGAAGTCATATCAAGAGAGACTAAAGGAGCTTAATATATACACCCTTGAAGAAAGGAGGAGAAGGGGACATGACAGAAAAGTACCTCAAGGGAATCAACAAAGTCCAAGAGGGTAGCATCTTTCAGAAAAGAGATGTACAAGAACAAGGGACACAATTTGAAGATAGAGGGAGATAGCTCAGAGGCAATGTGAGAAGTATTTTTTCACAAAGAGGGTGGTGAATGAATGGAATGGCTTTCCTGAGTAGGTTGTGGGGAAAAACAGTGGGGAATTCTGGTGGGGGGTAGGAAGAAGTAGGCTGTTGGCTAACTAGGATCTGCAGCTTATCCAGTAGGTAGGGAATGGGCAGACTAGGTGGGCCAAGCGGTCCTTATCTGCCATCAGTCTGTGTTTCTATATTTATGTTTCATACCCTTCCACCTATTGACTTTATTGTCACCGCACTAGGTGAATCTCTTGAGGTTATTCCCAAATTAAAATACCTAGGTGTATGGCTAGACTACAGACTTAACTGTAATGCCCATATTGACAATCTGGCCAGTAAGTTAAAATCTAGAATAGGCTTCTTCTTCAGGAACAGGTCTCTTTTTTTTTTCCCCATTCAGAATCAGAACCAGGCTTGTACAGACCACATTCCTGCCTTTACTTGACTATGGCGACATCATTTACAATTCATTGGCAGCTATAAATCTGAATAAACTGGATGTACTTTTACCATCGTGCCTTCGTTGATCACGCAGCTCCCCCCCTTTCGCACCTCCACCATTGTGACCTTTATGCATCTGTCGACTGGACGCCGCTACCACCTGACGCTTGATCCACTCTGGTACCTGGACACTTAAAATCCATCTGAACAAGCTCCCAGGCTATATCTCTTCCCTGGTTCGCATCTCCCACAGCTCCTACTCACTTAGGAAGTCAGTTTATATCCTTCTAGATTTGCCTAGGACTCGTACTTACCTCCTTTGGTAAGCGTACCATTTCTTACACTCACGGCTGCCTGGAACCGGCTGCAGTCAGCACTGAAACTCTCTTACTAGTCTCTGTCAAGTTCTCTAAAACGTTTGCCATGACTAACTTGAAAGCTACTTGCAGCTGTCAATAGTCTGTACTTGACAATTGATTCCTATTCAAGCAACTCCTCTCTATGAAATTTCTAGTATTGCCTTGGTGTTGTGTTGAGCATTGTATACCAAACATACCTTATATTACGATGTTATGTCCTTGTACTACTATGTATAATGTTTTGCCTTAGTTTGTATATGCTCCGGATATATGTCCTCAGAACTTCCTTGTGAATGAGCTTGCTCAGTGGAGTTATTCCTGTAATAAACTTGAACATCGTGCTTCAATAAAATGTAGAGTAAAACAAATAAATTGAAACAAACTAAAAACTAAAAACAACAAATACACTGCAGTTCATTTAGTCACAGAGACAGCATAAGGAAGTTTTTCTCCCACGTGTGTGTGTGTGTTTGAGGTAACCATGATAACGAGCTGAACACTTACACCTATGGAGGCTCCTCTGGGATAGTAGTCCTAGTTTAAAACCAAACACAATATTCAAATGAGGTGGAAGAACTATTTTATTATAAATTAATGCAAACATCAAAGAGCTTAAACATTGACTAATAAAAAAAAAAAAAAAAAATTTGTACACAATGTGAAATACACTAGCCCATTTTCTAGTGCAGTAATACCCAACAGGGTGGGCGGTATTGAGAATAACGACCTTCCAGGGCTGTAAGGCCCTCCCCCTCCATGCCTGCGTCAGGCCTCATTACGCTCCTGGGCAGTCCAGTATTTCCAGTACTGCCCACCCTGTTGGGTATTATTGCTTACATAACGGAAATACATTTTGCCTCGTGTTGCTTATTTGTGTTCCTGTGTATTATCTCACAAAGTGTGGTATTTTCCTGGCATGAAACTCTCAAGTAGTTGGTGGAATGTTATGAAATCTGCAGGTGGTGATCTGTCCCCCAACCGAAATTAAACAGAAACATTGCATACAGTTGCATAAAAATATACTCACGATGTAGGTGTATGTCTAGCAACTTCAGTCTAGCCATGTTTTGGGTCTGTTATACCATTTGATGAGGGTGAAGTACAGTAGAGCCTAAATATTTTCAAATGTGTTGGTGAGTTTTGTATTTTATTTAGTTTATTTGATCCAATTTGTACCTCAGTGGATGAAGATATTTATTTGATAAAGTGCTGTTCTCATTTTCTACATTGTAGTTTAAGTACAAATTACATATCCGATTTGTTTATTTTATTTATTTAGATTTTCGGAAAGACCTCTGAGCCAAGGGCTCATTTATAGAGGTTCCACATCAGTTGAAACAAACAGGAATAGACAATGGTTTATATAACATAGAGGATAATGTATGGTCCTCTATCGTTAACGGTCAGTTAACAGTGGCGAGGGTTGCCAGGGCGGCCATGTAAACCTCGAGAGCAAAGCTCGAGAGGTTCGTCATAGCCATAACAACCTCAACGATAAATCGACCGTTGCCAATAGAGGGACCATACATTATTTTTATAGTGTATAGTCACTATCAAAAATAAAATGGCTTACGTTTTTAAAGTTACTGCCGCGGCCCTTCAGTCCTTCCCGTCGGTTTCCTTCCAGTGGTTCCCCGTCAGGAGAGATGCCGTCGGTCTTGCAGATCGCACGCGACACGCGATGCGCAAATGGTTTGCTTAGAGTCTTCATCGCCATGACGCACTCAAGCGGTTTATAACAATTCTACGCTATAGCGATGGGATTATCGAGGCATAATTTTGCCGCTTTTAGAGGTAATAAGGCGCACCATACATTATAGTAAGGATATAAGATATGACATCATAGAGCAAACTAGCTAAATTAGTACAAACATACAACAGGTTACAAGGACATAATCAACATGTATTGAATAGTTCTACTGTCTAAGTACAATAAGGATAACTCAGCAGGTTTTAGCCTTAATCCAGAGAGAGGAGAGCATAGATGGGCATGGACTAGAAGGGAGGGAGGGCAGTCAAGGTGGAGTAGAGAGGATCAGGGGGCAAGGTAAGCATGGGGGTAAGAAAGAGACTGGGTAGATGGAGCAGAGTAGAAAGGACTAGGAGTAGGGAAGTAGTACAGGATGTCAGATCCATGATCACAGCCTGCATTTGAAGCTAGCAGAGCCCTGAGTTTCGCTTGAACGGTCCAAGCCTGCTCATTCTGGAAGTTCTACCAAGAGAGTTTAGCCAGAGAGGCGACGGTATTCAAAGGACCGCTGACCTGAGGTCTGGCAAAAGGGGATTTTTAGAGAATGGTTGTTCAGGCCCCTAGTACTTCTGGAGTAGTTGGTACTGGGATGAGGTTTCCATTCCAGGGGTAAAACCTAGGGTTACTTTCTTTGCAGAAGGCAGACCCGATAATGTATTCTACTGTCAGGTTAAACCAACCAGTCTGTGCGTACAGGTCACAGGTGTGTCATCCGGCCAGCACCCAGCACAAGTCTGCATGCCTTGTTGAGTGTTATCTTGACATGTTTGAGGGCTGTAGGGGTTGCAGCCCAGGGTTTTATTTAAGTCTAAAATTGATAAGCGTTTTGCCCATAAAAGTGCTAAAACATTGTAAAATTCATAGTACTTGCCTCATTGTGTTTAACAAACATAACACTTCTAGAAAACTTATATAAATACTTTCTGTACAGTTAGTATTGTCCCAGGAAAAAACTGCTAATCAATTATTTAAAACACTGCAGCACCATATACCACTAAGCTATAATCGATAGTAGACAGCACTGAACTTGTAACAGCAATTTTTAGGGCTTTGCTGGTTAGGCAGTGTTTGTTGCTGTAGAGCAGCCCTAGTTTAGTTAGCAGCCTTAACCACAGAATCAGTGTGTTGGGAGTATGAGAGTGCTATCCAGTGTAATCCCAAGATATTTGAAGCTTTGTACCATTTCATTGGGGAAATTAAGATTGTTACTGATTTTAGCTGATGGGACATGTGTTTGTTGTGGCAAAAGCGAAGATCATGGTTTTTCGTTTTTTTTTATAATTTAGCCTTATGAGGAAAGAGTTGTAGACCTCAATTTGTACTTGCTGAAGCAAAGGAGGGAGAGAGAGGTGACTTTTGATAGAAATGTTCAAATACCTCAAGGGGTATGAACAAGGTGGAAGGGACAACATATTCCAGTTTAAAAGTAGTGCCACAACAAGAGGGCATGATATGAGACTGGTGGTGGTCACATAAGGGGTAATGTCAGGAAGTTATTTTTACTGAGAGGGTGGTGGATGCATGGAATAGCCTGCTTCAGAAGTGGCAGGCCTCAAACATGCATGGGACAGGAATAAAGAATATAGAGATGGGGAAAAAAAAAACTAAAGTCAGTGACCAGATATGGTCACTGGCCGCTCATCAGGTAGTATAAGCGGGCAGACTGGGTGGCCTGGTGGCCCTTGTCTGCCAACAGTATCTATGTATGTAGTAGCAATTAGAGTTAAGAAACCTTCGCTCCACTGTAGAGCAATTAGATTGCATTAGCCTTTCTAGTGAGGAGGGGTTGTGGTGGCGTGAAAAAATGCAGTGGCGTCTGCATATAGTAAGACGTCTGTTACTGCATGAGTTACTGCTCTTATTTATTATTGTACCTGTTAATCTCCCACGCGCACATGCACACACACACAGACAGTAGAAGTACTGTATCTTATCAGGCTATTATATATGTGTCTATCACAAATATTGACTGAAGTGGCTCTGTATAACTGCCTGGTTAGGCTGCACCTCTAATACTGTCTGCAGTTCTGGAAGCCGCACCTAAAAGGGACATTGCACTCTTGGAGAGGGTCCAGAGAGGGCAACCAGGATGATCTGGGACACGGGGAGGACATACGGAGAGGCATGAGGAGCTCAACATGTACACCCTGGAGGAGAGGAGGGACAGGGGCGTGATAGAGGTCTTTAAGTACATAAAGGGACGGTTGTTCCAAATAAAAAAAAAAAAGGGGGGCAACCAGAGGACACGGTGGAAGCTGGAGGGGGAGACTGGGGAGCCCAAGGGACTGGTGGAGGCTGATACTGTGGAGAAGTTCAAGAGGGCTCCGACAGGTATAGGGGAGAGAGAAGCTGAGGAAGTCCAGTACTGGGGAAATACCCTGGAAAGGGATGGGAAACCCAAGGGGTGGGGGACAGCAAATAGGCTCCAGTATGGGTTCTGACTATCAAGCAGACACGAAAGACTATAAGGCCTATTCTGCTGGCATTACAGTGTGTTAGTAAGTTGAGGCTTACAGTATGAAACTCTTCCTTCAAAGATAAAACTGTTAATGACCAATTAGTAATGCCCTAAGTTGCTGGCTGAGGATATTGTTACGTTCTGGAGAGGGACAGTAGTTTTGACTAAAGACTTAAAACTCCAGGCAGAACCTGTTTTAAACACTGAAAAAGAAAATGGAGTCAGCCCAGTGACATGCGGGACTGAAATTAGTTTTTCAGCCACTATCCAGCAGGGCTAGTGACTGGGAAAATCCACTGGCCCACAGACTTTCCACTGGCCCAGTTGGTGTACATATTGAAGTGTTGCCTTCTCTAGTACAAGCCCGAAGGTCTAGTTAAATGAAAATCTTACTAGCCCCATACAAAATCTACCAGCATTTGGCTAGTGGGCGGTGCCAATTTCGACTCCGGCATGGAGGGCTCAGTCGCTGGATGCTTTCTGCCACGCTGGCAGCCCGGTTCAGGAGCGTCTGTTGGTTACACGGGCTTACGGGGAGGGAGGTTGAGCATTCAAGGACAGCTCTCTTCTGGGGGAGTTGTATGTGCGTCCACTAGGCTGCTGCCATTGGAAGTTCTAGGTGGCAGCTCCAGGAAGTTGTCCCACCTGCTTGATGCAGGTGTCATCTCTGCAAGCAGAACTCGCTGCATGTCACTGCATGAGCTGTGGGCCCTGACCCAGTGTCAGGATGACGGTCTGGTTCGCCACAGGCTCTACACTGGTAACTGGCCTCTCCAGCCCCTCTGGCAGAGGACTGATGGCAACAACAGTTGCAAGTCCCAGGAAGATGATGGTGGGAGGCAGATCTGGAATAGGCAGGTCAGCAGTCAAGGAGATAATGTACCAATTGTGGTATTTTGTGGGGGGTTTAGAGAAACATTTTTCAATTAAAACTTACAGTTTAGACATGCCCTGGACAAATAGATGAAGCATCCTATTTTCTAAAGATTTTTCCGTAAGCACGGAATGGGCAAAATCTTTTTGCATATGGTGCCCGGCAGGGTCAAGATAAGATTTTTGGGATGAGTACCTTACCCATCACTTTGAAAATGAGAAGAGGTACAAATGTCTGGACAGAGTGGAGTGAGAAGTACAGTTTTAAAAACTATGTACTTTCTTTCCAGCTAAGAAATGATCAGGTGCCAGCAATGCTTCAGCTAATATTGCAGGTAGGATAATTTACTCACCAGTTTTATAATATAGTGAGTAAAACAAATTGGAATACATACGAGTGCTGAAGCACTATTATGTGGAGTGTGCAGCATTTACAAATGTAGGGTGAGTATTGGTACTCATTAAAAAAAAAAAATTTGGAGAGTATTTCCTAAAATCAGGTGAGTAAAATAGGTCGGTACTTGCCTTATCTGGAGCCTAGTGCCCGCATCACTTGTACGACTAGTGTTTTCTTTTCAGTGAAAAACACCAGAAAATGGAATTTGCCATTTGTAAACCAGCTCTGTTTGCACCACTTTATTATGCAGACAGTCCTCTTTGCCCAACTTTTGTGCAAACCCTCCCTTTGAGCTAGATTTTGTATAAAACATGCAGATATGGACTCAACATTGGGGTAACAATTGGAAAAATGATTTTAAGATATTGGCAAGTGGAATTTGGCCATTTTGAAAATGGAAAATCACCGGCCCTAAACTTGACAATACTGTTATCCTGTATTTAGGGCAGAAGTACAAAACTAACCATGTGGTGCTCTCCTCGAGTCACATTTACAGTTAATCCAAAGTTATCTATTTCTGCATTTTAAATAACCACACTATAAAACCCATTTCATTGCCCCCAAAAAAAAAAAAAGTGAATGGCAATGCACTGTATTCTTGCTTGTCTGTTGGGGGGTGAGCCTACATTTCAGATTCAGTGTTCAGACAAGCCTGGGCTTTGGATTTTATAAATTAAAAGCCTCCCTGGTCCCTCACTTCCCACTGCTGGCAGACCTCTTTGTTTTTGTGAATGGTAATTTTATTCGTTTCTGAATTAAATGCAATACAGATTATTTTAAACATCAATTTGACAACAGTTAATGCTTAGCTCAGTTAAAAATGGTACATACACTTAAATCGTCATGTATTGTCCATTCCCATTTTAAAGGGCAACATTCATATAGTAAACCTTTTACGTGATTTCACGTTGACCAGAATGTTTGGTTACATATGGGTGATATTGTGTCTCTTATTCTGTTGTTGTTTTATTATTTTGATGCATTTCATGTAGTTGTAAGTTGATAATTGGCGCATTTAGTGAGTAAATTTAGATGGATCGCTTTGTTTGTTTGTCTTCCGGCGAGGGTGAATGGTGGGCTTGTTATGATTCATTTCTATGTTAGTGATATCTGCCTGACCACTCTTCATATGGTATTGTAATTAGGGATTTTGGTGGCCCCTATTTGCATAGGTGGGTGAAGGATGCATTCTGTAGGCTGTGAGCTAGCTTTTCCATCCTTAGTTCTTCCAGGATGGCAGCGAGTCCTCCATATAGGTTGGGGCTCTTTAGTCTAGCCATACTTTTAGAATTTGCTTTTGGCATTGGCGCTATCAGGAGATTGCATGTCTTTTTGCTGTTGGTTGGAACATGTTGCTTATGACACAAATTTCAGGTGTGAGAAGGCCGCCTAGAATGAGGAGGAGGTTGCAGTTTGTTTGTATGGAGGACCAAAATCTGCCACTGGCAGTCACTCCCACAGCTGATGTAGTAAACTGCTGTTTTGATGTCCACACTTAACATATTTCCGTGGGATAGGACTTCCATTGTTTATAGATTCACAGGGCTATAATAAATAATATACTTTTATTCATGAGAAACCGATATACCATTGAGTTGGGGACTCACTTAAGAGGGTTTCTAGTGGATACATAGATATTGTTGGCAGATAAGGGCCTTGTGGCCCATCCAGTCTGCCCTGCCCTCTTTCTGATGCTTAAGGTATCCTAGATGCTACAAGTCCCCCTTCACCCTAGCTTGATAATTCCCATGTGCCAATTCCATACATTCTTGAATCCCCTGAACCATGGTCGCCTCTCATCATTCCTGGGAGAGACTGTTTCATCTCTCCACCACCCTTTCAGTGAATTTCTTAAAGTTCCCCAGGTTTTCACCTTTTAGTCTCATGTTGTGCCCCTTGTTGTTCTGTTTACCTTCATGTGAAAGATGCCCCTCTGGTACCCTGTTAATCCCTTTAGATACTGGAAGGTCTCTATCCTGTCCCCCTCTCTCTTCTTTCCTCGGGGGAGTACATATTAGAACTCTGAGTCTCTTCTCATACGACTTATGCTGCATCCTGGACACCATTTTGTGCCCTCCTCTCTACCGTCTCCATCCTGTCTGTCTTTTTGGAGATGGGGCCTTCAGAACTAGACACATTACTCCAAATGAGGCCTTACTAGGGAGTTGTACAATGGTACCATCACTTCCTCCTTCTACTTGTTATACCCCTCCCTATTCACCCTAGTATTCTGTTAGCCTTTCTGACTGCTTTGTCGCACTGTTTAGCCACTTTGAGGTTGTTTTCTATGACTACCCTAGATCCTTTTCCTCTGTGGTTGCCTCCAGTATTACCCTGTCTAGTTCATACTTGACCCTAGGATTCCCTCTCCCTAGGTGCAGGTACTGGTGTACTAGGAGCACAGGGCTGTTAACAACTTTACTCAGAGTCACAAAGTTATAAAAACAGAGGTTGTAGGAATCAGTCCCAGGTCTGCTGGATGCTCAAAGTTCATTCATAGCTTATTACTCTTAACCTGTAGCCTATACTGCCACCTCATCAAGCAGGATATGTAAAATCTTGGTTACCTTAGTTTGTGGTGTGGTCTTTTATGGACAAAGAGGGTTTAGTGAATTTCCAGATTTTGTCCCTTTCTCATTCTTCTGGGTCATTGTCCCAATCTTTGGTCCACCAGCTGGCTTTGTCTGTGATAATTTTGTACCATGCCAAGATGAAGTTGCTGCCTCCTAGAATATTTGGTGCCATTTCCCAGTCTAAGCTGTTAAGTTTTGGTGATTGACTTTACAGTCAGAAGTCGCAGCATGTTGTAGTTGCAGGTAAAAGAATACATCAGTGTTTGGCAACTGGTGTGTGGCCTGTAGTTTGTTGAATTGAATATAACTTGTATCTGAGTGATAAATTACTCACAGAATTTCACTCTGCCTCCATATTCCATTGTGTACACTTTATTGATTTTAGTGGTTTCATTTACTCATATTGGTTGCACAGAGTTGGTTCTGAACCTGGGCTTCATGAGATCAACCAGCTTTCTGTGGCTGGAGTTCATGTAGTAAATTGGGGTGTCTTCACGCATAGGGGAATGGATTGGAAAATGAGGAAAAAAATCCCACCTTTTTAGGCAAAGAATTGTTGTATGTTTGTCCGTTCTGGTATGTACTTTTTCAGTGTGGTTTTTTCCCCTTCTACAAAATGATACTGACGAAAGAAAGAGACTGTGCTAGTTGTATTGCCATATAGTGGGTTGTTCAGGTTGGGAATTTTATTCTCTGGTTCACTGGTGGACCTGTCATCTGGTTTTTGTGGGCCAAAATAAAACTTTGTAATTTTGGCCAACATGGACTTGAACCAAGTTGCTGTGGGTGCCATTTTTATCAGAATAATGTTATTCTGGCAAAGTGTTCATTTTGATAATTGATCTTGTGCCCCATGAATAATGTTATTTTATTCCAGCTCTCTAGGACTTTGTCATTTGAACTCCTGTGTCTTTAAGGTTTTTGCCGAAAGTGGTTTGCTGGGAGGGTAAGTGACATGCCTAAGTATTTTAAGTGTTGTCGTGTCAACTTCTTTCTCAGATGCTGTAGGTGACTCTTCATGCAAAGACAGTTTGCTGTTAGGATCAGTCTTTCTGGATTAAGTTTATAAGACATTAATTTTCTAATTTCTGTAATGATGTGTAGGACTTTAGGGATTGATTGCTTTAGGTCTAGCAGTTATAAAACATGTGCCTAGGCTGTGACTTTGAATATCATCCCGTTACAGTAATTCCTTTTATGTCATGCGCGCTTTATCTGGATCAGTAGTTCTAAACAGAGGTTCAGTAGCGCTGGGGAGAAGTGGGACAGCCTTGCTTGATGCCCTTCTTGTTTCACAGAATATTAACCGGATCATTTGTGCATACTGATGTCGTTGGGGCTGTGTACAGCAGATGGATCATTTGACGAAGACCAGGGAATGTCACAGCTGTCCGGTATGTGGAAAGAATTCAACTCAAGTACTTTTTACAGAACAGCAGATCATCGAAGCGGATCTCAGTCATCAGGTCACACCGTAGGAACTTCACCGTGAAGGGGAATCCACATGGCAGATTTTCAGCAGTACAGCTGGGGGCTGCACATGCTGTTGGCGTCCGTCGACATCACCAACCCTATAAAGGCATGGCGGCCCGCTCCTCCTCAGTTCTTTCCCCGGAGACAAAGGGAGAATAGCCCTAGCCATGGGGGACCGAGGGGAGAGAGAGAGAGAGGTGCCCAGACCTATATGAAAGGCTGGATACACCAGGCAGCCAATTCTAGACAGGAGCCCCAAAAAGGGGATGGTGGAAGGAAGCAGACCCGATGACTGAGATCCCTCAAGATCTACTGTTATGGTAAGTTCTTACGTAACTGTTCTGTCTTCATCGAGGTTATCTCAGTCATCAGAGCCTACCCGTGGAAGCGAGTCCCAAGCAGTTACAGGTGCAAACAGTCTGGGAGGAGGGCTCACCGTAAACTTAAGACAGGAGGTCCTGTAGCACAGCCCTACCAAAACTGGCACGGGCTCTTGAGGCACTGTCCAGACTGTAGTGCTTGGTTAAAGTATGGATGGTACTCCAGATGGCAGCTGCACAGATGTCACGCTGAGACCCTTGGAAACAAGCCAAAGAGGTAGCCATGCCTCTGATGGAATGAGCTTTGACTACACTAGGCAATTCTTTGCTGTACTTGTTATAGTAAAACAATGCAATTAGCCAACCATTTGGATAAACATTGTTTAGAAACTGAACTCCCTCTCTACCTGGGGTGAAAGAAACAAACAACTGCTTGACTTTCCTTGGTCCGAAGCAAGTAGTATTCAAAGCTCGCGCACATCTAACATATGGAGTAGTGCTTCCCCTGCATTGGCATGCTCAGGAAATTGGATAGACTGACTTGACTGTAAGATCTGAGACCATAAGGCTCCTCACACCAGAGGGCATGAAGCTCTGAAATTCTTGAGCAGAAGTAATGGCAACTAAAAAGAATGCTTTCCAAGAGAGAATGCAGGTTGCAGGTTGAGATTGGCTCAAAAGGAGACAGGGTCAACTTCTCCAAAATAAAATTAAAGTCCCAAGCCAGCACCAGAGAGCAGATTGGGTGTTTGAGATGCAGGATGCCCTAAGAAAGGTACAGGAGACATCAGCTGAGCAAGCGTGCAGTCACCACAGGCTTATAAAACACAGAGATGGCTGAAAGGTGCACCTTGAGGGAGGAGTACTGGAGATCAGAGTCAGACAGCGAGACCAGGTAGTCAGGATGTGGTTCACCTGGCAGGTGAAAGGTCAAACAATGTTTGGCAGCCCAGATGGCAAACCGCTTCCACTTCATGGCATATGTGGCCCGAAAGTGGAAGGCTTCCGGCGCCACAAGGATGTCCACTACTGTTCGAGACCCTGAACCTGGCTATGGTAGTGTCCTCAGGAGCCGAAGCATGCAGATGAAAGGACTTGAGATTCGGATGGACCCTCCATCTGCAACTTGATTAGCACCCTCTGGATCAGAGAAATGGAGGAATGCATAAAGAAACCTACTGCTCTAAGAGAGGACAATAAGCCTCACCAGAAAACTCCAGGCTCTGGATCAAGCGAGAAGAAATTGAGCAGTTTTGCGTTTGAGTGGGGATGCAAAAAGTCCAGCCCTGGATGACCCCATTTGTTGAACAAGTCTGCAGCGGATGAGAGAAGCTCCCATTCGTGCATGCTGGACTGAGTCCTGCTGAGACTGTCCGCCAGAGTGTTTAATACACCTGGCTCATGGACTACAGAGAGTGTCAGACTGTGATCCAGTGCCCAGTACCACACTCTCATGGCCTCCCTGCATAGGGAATACAAATGAGTGCCCCTTGGTCTCTGATGTGTAAACTACACTTAGATTGTCTGACTGCACCAGCAGCTGACCCGAGCAAGGTGGTCCTAAAAGCCTGCATGATGTAGAGCACTGCCCTCATCTCCAGGACATTGATATGCAGGAAGGGTTCCTGCTGGACCAAAACTTCTGGGTTTGGAAAGGACTCAGGTGTGCTTTCAGCCCAGCCCAGAAACATCTGTGGTTAGGATCTGTTACAGGGAGGAGATCTGGAATGGGATGCCCTGAAGTAGGTTCAAGGGGTCCATCCACCACTGCAATACCTTGCGGACTGGAGAAGAGACCAGGACTTGAGTGATTTAACTCATCTGCACTGGTCCCACTGAACCCGGAGTGTCCACTGGAGAGTGTGCATATGAAGTCATGCCAGGTGGAACAATGGGTATGACAGCCGCCATCAGGCCCAGTAAACTGAGGTACACCCTGGCAGGAATGTAGCGGCTTTGAGCAACTCCTGAGCTTGGGCTGAAAGCACTGCCCTGTTTTGGGGCACGAAGGCCTTCCTTGTGCGAGTCCAGGACTGCCCTATATATTGCAGCCTTTGGGGACGGTACCAGGACTCTGCTTGGGCAGATTGACTGTGATGCCATGGGAGTGAAAGAGGCGGAGGTCTGCTCCAGAGTCAGTAAAAGCTGTTCCTGGATGGGGTCTTTGGGAGCCAAACATCAGATAAGGAGCTATACAGACCCTCCCCTTCTGAGAGCTGCTGCGACCGCGCTAAAGTGCTTGTAAAGATTAACGGTGCAGAGAACAAGCCAAAGGGCAGCACCTGAACTGCTCACCCTGAAGGGCAAAACAGAGAAACTTCCTCTGAGGAGGAAAGACCAAGATGTGCAGGTCGGCATCCTGCATGTCCAGGAGCAGAGTCAGTCCCCCATTTTGAGGAAGGGCATCAGGCCTGGCAAAGTTACCATCCGGAATGTTTTGTATTTGACATGGGAAGTCCTTTAGGTCCAGAATGGGCCTCAAATTGCCACTCTTTTTGGGTACCAGGAAAAACATGGAATAGAATCCCTTGTTTCTCTGGTGCCGGAAACTAGTTTGATGGCCTGCTTGTGTAAAGGGACTATACCTCCTCCTGGAGAACAGGCAAATGAGGTGGAGGATAACTGGAGGGTGGAGGAGGGTTTCTGGAGGTTGCTCTATGAGCTCCAGGATGTGCCCTGCTCTGTGATTTGCAGAATCCATGGATCTGAAGTTACAGTTCTCCATTGATTCAAATGGAGTTAGAACCAGCCTCCGACCACCGTTTCCTGGTCGGGACTAGAAGAGGAGGTCCGCAAGGAGTCAAGCGGTGGTGGAGCCAGCCGTTTGGGTTGTCCATCATTCCTGGGATGTAGCTGCAGTGCTGTTGGGGAAGTCAAATGGGGCCCTCGTTTCTCTTGGGGCGGGGCCCGTGCTGGCCTGTTGAGCGCTCTGTGAAAGGTAGGGTGTCCTCTGCCTCTCGGTTGGTTTGCATGGTAGAGGTGGGACAGACTTGAGGGCCTGCCTGACGCTTGCAGGTCATTAATAATATCCTGGACATCGGGGCCAAACAGCTTAATGCCATTAAAGGGACATTAAACACCTTTTGCTGAACATCAGCAGTAAACACGATTCTCTCAGCCAGGAGTGCCTACATAGGCATATGCCCATGGCAGCTGGCATCAGCCATATCATAGAAGGCCCTGAGGAAGTACTTACTAACATCTTCAGCGGCTTGGAGGCACTGAAGCAGTTCTTGCTTTATGTACACCTGAAAGGGCCTGTGCCACGGCCCTGCCCAGTTTCCAGCTGGCATTTTGGTACATCACCATGTGACACAAGTAGTTAGCAATGCTCAAATCCAGAGTGGAGGAAGTTACCCTCTCTATCCCCAGAGGTCGATTCTGTGAGTCTCCTTATCTGGGGAAAGGGAGCGAAGGTGCTTACAACACCAGGAATTCTTCAGTATGATTAACTATTGTAGTCAGCCTCCTGTGTTGAACTGCCCGGAGAGAAATGGAACACTAATTGGCTCGTGCCACCATTCAGAGTGCTGCTCTTACCAACTGCTGCGTTCTATAACACTCAGATTCATTTCACACCTGCCTAATCGACACCTTGAAGCGCTCCTCAACTAGACTAACTTTTATTTATTTTTCTCATGAAAAGTAAAGTTTTCATTTATACTTAAGTGCTGCCCTTATTTTTTAGTTTTATTGAGTTTAGTGCTAGTTTTAGTGCGTTTTTTACCTCAGTTTGCGGTTCCTCAGCAGTTCTGTGAAACTGAGGAACCGATAATGTAGTTCTTCTATTTCTTATTATTTGGTCTTAAATTCAGAACCCATTCTGATATTTAGCTAGTTTGGTTGAATTTTTGGTCAGATGCGGTTCTTCCCGGTTGTAACCAATCGTTTTTATTATTTGGACGTCTGAGTAAATCTGATTGCTTAATTCAATTTAATTCTTGAAATTGGTACGGAACCATCTTTAAGTTACTGAATTCAGTACTTATAGTATGGGAGGTTATATTAGAAAAGCGAAAAAGAAAACTGGGCCTACTGGTTTTAAAACTGGTTGAAGTCTGGAGAGCGTTGCAAAGGCTGACAATAATTGTCTGTTCTATTTGGCGCTTCACACTTTCAGGCAGACTGTGACATCTGTAAAGCGTTTGCACTAAAACACGTTGAAAAGAGAACCAAGCGGTTTAAAAGGAGAATGTTCACTTCTTCAGCTGCCACTGAACCTTTCACTGAGGAACAGAGTCCTTCCTCCTCAAAGAAAGGCAAAACAAAAGAATCAAAACTGGCTCCTTCAGATAAGGTGAGTCTTCTAAGCAAAAGCGTGCTAGGGAACCAGCCACGGAGCTGGTTCCGGCAAAAAAACACAAAACATGTCACCACACCTCCTGCTACAAAAGCAGAGGAGCTCTCGGTGGACAAACCGGCCATGCCACCAACCGAGGCAGTTGCACAGGCTCTAAAGGTGTTGCAAGCTTTGCAGTCTGCAGCCTCACAAGTCCCGTTCGGTTCCAGTGCAGCAGGTCCCAGTGGAATCGATGGTTCCAGTATTGGTTTTGGCAGTGGCTCCCTCATCAGTTCAGCTGTTGGTTCGTTACTCCCAGGATCCTACCTATGAGGATTATGAGGAGGAAGAGTAGGAGGACTTGGGAACCAATTGAAATGGAGTTTCTCCAGATCAGGAGTTTCATTCCCCACCCAGTTTGCGGAGGATTATTCCTCCACTATACTTGGACAGTCTCAGCCTCTCTACCCACGAAACCATGGAGGATGAGAGGCAGAATTTCAGACATGATGGGATTAGCATCCACAAACAGGCTACTGCTTCCCATAAATAAATCCCTGAAGAAGCAGATTTTAAAAATAATGGAAACCCCAAATCTTATCTGTGTCAGTCTTCACCATTCATCACTGGTGGGTTCTGTCGGAGAACAGAACCCGCGAGATATTTTGCAAAGCGGCACCAACGCCGAGGCTAATGCATTGCGTGACACTTGTGGGTTGGCCAGTAACGAGCGTAGAATCCTCAGACCTAGTTCTGCTTCTCCTGCTGTCGAATTGACCGCGTGCCTTGTGCGGAACAAATCTCGTCAGCAACCTAGTCAGTACCCAGTTCTATACAGCTTCTCTAAGCGCCATCGACTGGTAAGACCATTCCTATATTTTTTGATGGCCGAGTGCTATTTCTTTTCTTGTTTTTTTTTTGTCGGTCCATGTCTCATTAGGACAGAAGCCCTCCAAGTGTAGATGGGCTCCTATCCGGCAGAGTGTCCCTGCAGCTAACTTTTTCCATCTGGGCCAGCATGACCCATTGCTTGACCTGCTTAGGCCCCACCGTGATATGGATCATTGTGGCCCTGTTTTCCATGGACCATCAAGTGTTAGAACTGCTCGCGTTTAAAATCGGACATGTGCCACGAGGTTTTGGTGGACAGGCTACACCCAGGATGCAAGTGCAGGTTTCTTGACCCTTCCGGTCCTGCCACAGCCCGTGGAGGAGGGGTTCCGTCTCTTCTTTCCTTGCCTCGTGAACTCCTTCCACGGTGCAGGCGGCAGCCTGATTCCTCTGGGAGTTGGGTGGGAGGCACGTTCTGGTAGTCTCTTCTTTGGAGGCAAAGGCTCCCGGCATTGTGACCTAGGGCCTCTGGGTCTGTTCAGTGTCGACCTTGGTGCCGTCTGTCTGTGCTGCCTTGGATCCCGGCCATCTCTGATCCCAATGCCAGTGCCACGTGCGGTGCCAGTGATCGTGGTGGCGCCGTGGTAGTGCAGAGCCGGTTCACGGTGCCACTCGTGCTCCTGGGACGGAGGAGATCAGTGGAGTGGTCTGGGTCTGAGCCTCCTCAGATGAGGAGGATGACTCTGAGGTGGACCCGGACTGGCTCCCAGATTCTTGAGTCCTCAGCTCCTCCCTGCCCAGCACTACAACTCCGATTCAGCCCCCTCCTCTGCGGTTGACAGTTACTGTTGGCTGTGATGTCAGTGGTCCTGACTAGTCCTCCGGTGCTCAGGGTGGCACCGGAGACATGCGAGTCTGTGGTTCTCCTTCTCCCTTAGAGGTGTACCCCTTCTTTGGGTGCTGAAGCCAGTCCATTTTGAACCATTAGGGGCCTGGTGGCAGGGAGGTACTATCTCAGTGGCCTTCTCTCAGGAGTCTGCCATGATGATCAAGCTGCCTAGGCTGACTCTGAGGAAGGGTCCCTCTCTGAGTCTGAAGGGTTGAGGAGGCGGAATCGGGGCAGCGCCTCCTGGAAACCCCAGGGGCTTGAGTGCAGCGCTGGTCCTGTTTTTCCCTGAAGCCTCCCGGGAGAATCTTGTCTTTAGAGACTAGGGGGTGCCTTTCTGGGCTCTTCGGTCAGCTGTCTTGAGGGGATTCTCTTTAGGGCTCAATCCTGACCGTTTCTGCTCAGTTGAACAGCCCCAGACTGCTCCGGCCGACAGTTCTTCTTCTCCAGTCTTGAGGTCTCTTGTTCAGTCCCCCAGCCCTGGCAGAGGTTGCGCTTCTCCTCGGAGGTGTTTAGCCCCCTAACCTCTGCCAACACTTCCCTCTCCCAGGCCATACCGGGTCCCATGGGACCTCTCACCTGGGATCAGTTTAGGTCCTGACTGCACTATTCCCTGCCTACTTTAGGTCCATGGGCCGGTAGGTGTTCCACCATTCCCTGTGCAGCCAGTACCTGACTCTCGGGACTTCATTGGCTTCCTCGTCTTCCTCTTCTGAGGAGTGGATTCCTCTGTCCACCTGCTCCCAGTGGCTGATTTGTCTGGCTATCAGCGCCCGTTTGAGGTTGGTCCATAGGCTCCACATATCCAGTTTAGGAAGTTGCAATCCTGAGCGGACGGCGTGTGCCTTTAGGCAAATTCAGTACAGCCAACATGGTGGTTCCGCCTGGCCCTCCCTCTTCAGGAGGCATCGTACCACTCTGGAGAAGTCCTCATCCCTCTCTCAGCCCCAAGGGACTGCAGTCGCGTACTGCACACCCTAGGGTCTCAGGATCCTTGGTTCCCCTCCTTGGTGTGATGCTCCTGGACACACCTTGTGGGCATAGGCAGCCCAGGCGTGACCGACCCCTGGAGGCGGACTCTGCTGAGTTTGATTTTTGGGGGAGGAGAGTGTTCCTCGACACGTCTCTCTCTCTCTCTCTTTGTTTCAGCACATCAGGCCCATCATGCTGCCTATAACAGCACTTATGGTCTCTACTAGGACAGATCCTAGTGTCCTTGCCTGATTGACCTGCAACCAGACAGGCCATTGCCCTCTCCGCATGGGGCCTGGAGCTTGCAAGGCACCAAGCAATGGCATCGAATAGCGTCGGTGGCGGCATCCAGGCTGAGTGGGACACCGATCTGTATTAGGCGGATGGCATGGCTTCATCTTTCAGGTTATCACTCCTGGCCCAGCGTAATGTGATTGCCTCCTCGTTATGGGAACCCACCTTTTCTCCCCAGGAGTGAGGTGGGAACTTCAGGGACAACTTCCTCTCCTACCCAAAGGAAGCGCGCCTCACCCAGACCAGTCTCAGGCCTAACTAGGCCTGGAAGGTTCCCTCCTCCGGTGTCCCCCACCACACAGGAGGCTGAGGGACTTCTTTTCTTCAGGGAGGTACCAGGTAACCTTCTGGGGCTTGGTAATCACCCACCAGTGATGAATGGTGAAGATTGATACAGGTAAGATATGAAAATCACATACCTACCATAATTCTCGGTCTTTCTGCGAATCTTCACCTTTCATCACTGCTTACCCCCACTTTCCCTCTTAGGCCTCAGTCTTTGGGAGATTCCTCCTCCTGTTTGTCTCTCCAAACTGTGTCATGCGGTAATTCTGATATCTCTCGCTCCATCCCTATTAGAAGGTGTCGAGAGTGTTTGAGAGGATAAGCAGGGAGGCAGCCGTTTTTGGTCATTATGGTTCTGTTTTTCCTAATGGGACCCTCTTCCTGGTCAGATCTGTTTTGGATACTCTTCTGCTTTTCTAAAGCCCTAGGGGTTTCTGTTAAAGCAGGGATGGTGGGACCCTGGTGATCCTTTCACTCGGTATCTATTTTTTTTCCCTGGCAGGGTTTCCTATAGGATTTCCTGTTGCTCTTAATTTGAAGAATAAGCCTCCTCTTTTTCATCCCTCCTCGGAGACGATTAAAAAAAAAAAAAAGTTGGAGGGGCTTATTTTTGTTGTCTAATTCAGGATGAGTCCTGTCCTTCCTGTTTAATCCCTTTCTGGGGGTGGCATTTCCGTCTATCTTCCCAGTGAGGACTCTTCAGAGTCTGTGTACTGCTTTCTCTTCTGTACTTCAGAACAGCCGTCCTCTGGATTCTTCTAGAAATTTCTTACTTCTGGAATAAAGAACATTGTTAAAGCAGTATTACCCTTCTGTAGTCCTCTGGCAGTCCCTTGGACCCGGCGGTGGAATGCAGTGTCTTCTCTCCCTCCCTTTTCTCCTTTCTCTTCTATCCTACCTTTTCTCCCTCCCTTATTCTACCCTCCCTTCCTTGCCCAAAGGTTGGGGCCCCTATCCCAGACCCTAGGCTCTTATCCTTCTGTCTTCTTTTCGGCATTATTCCTTCCTTGGTTTTATATTCTTTTCTTTTCTATCCTTAGGGTCCCTTACCCTGCCCTCTTTTTTCTTAACTACTCTCCGGTGTGCAGGAACTGGGTCTGAGGAGAAGTCTCGTGGTTACTGGCCAACCCACGAGCACCACATAATCGTCTGCCTTGAGGGTGGTTGGCTCCCCTGTCCTGCCAATGATAAAAAGTATCAGCTAGACAGGTCAGGGGCAAATTTCTCTTCTCCATGCTGACCATGAAGAGGTCATCAAGCTGCAACCCGTAACAGGGCTAGGGTCCCACTATCGTCTCATCCACCAGATAGGGACTCCAGGAAAATAGACAAAATGGCAAAGAAAGGGTGTTTGGCTGCTTCCTTAATTATTAGGCAGGCCAGTTACATGGCCTGTGCTGCCAGTATCAGAAGTCACTGTGGAATTCAGTGATGGCACTGGTGGATAAAGCTCCACAAGGACTGGCATGAGACCTTGCAGAAGCAGCCAGGCGTGGTCTGGAGGCCACAAGTACCAGTTTCATATGGCAGTAGATGCAAGCGACACAGCGGCCAGATGGATGGCATTAAAGTGGCTCTGAGAAAATTTGCCTGTCTTAGGGTCACAAATCTTTCTCGGGACACTCAAACCAAAGCATGGACTTCCCATGCGAGAACAGTTCTCTGTTTGGGGATATAACAGAAGCTTGCATGATGATGATGGGCGAGTACAAGACAACTACAAATGTAATGCTGCGAAGCGAAACCCTCCACCTCATATAGGCCACAAGGAAGGGGAGGTAGGGGTTGGTCAACCTACAGCAGATCATTTTCCAAGCTCGGGCTACTGACTACCAACAGCAGAGCGGGTACTTTGGAGCAGGGGCAGAAGGGCTCTAGGCATGGAAATCAGGCCTCCCAGGCTAAAGCCCAACCCAAACAGATCCCTGATGTGCTTGCCAGAGTCTCCTCCCAATACCTGTAGGGGCAGCCTGGCTCACTGCTTCCAGGCTTGGGAAAACATTGCCACAGACAAGTGGGTCCTTGTAGTAGTGAGTCAGGGCTTGGCTTGGCCTCAGCTTCAGATCATTTCCCAAACTAAGGTCAAGAGTTTTCAGACCAGCTTCCAAAACAGGGAGGGCACTGCTGGAGGCAGAAGTGTCCATTGTCTTGCAGTCAAAGGCAGTGAAAACCCATGCCACCTCTCCAAAGGGAAAGGATTCTACTCCAGGTACTTATTAACTTTAAAGAAAATGGGGAGTGGCGACCCATTTCAGATCTCAGGGCTCTGAACAAGCATTTAGCAAGCCAAGGTTCAAGATGGTAACCTTGGCAGTAATAATTCCCACTCTTTGGCAAGGGGACTGGCTAGCATCATTGAATCTGAAAGATGCCTATTTCCACATTCCCATCAAGGAAGCCCCGCAGAAAGTATCACCGGTTCAGGTTATCTTCAGACCACTACCAGTTCGTAGCCCTGCCATTCGGCCTAACCACCACTCCAAGAGCATTTACAAAGTGCCTGGTAGTGGTGGTGACATACCTGAGAAGGCAGGGCATCACAGTGTTCCCCTCCTAGATGACTGGCTAGTAGTGGATCAGTCACCACAGCAGGTAAAGGATGATCTCCTTCACCCAGAACACCCTAGAGTCCCTGGGGTTCCCAATCAGCACCCAGAAGTCAGTACTTCAGCCTGTTCAAGTACTAAACTTCAGAGCAGGATACTCTGAGAGGGAGAGCTTTCCTGCCCCACAACAGGGTAGTCAGCATTCTGCGAGTGCAGGATCTTTCTGTCTCAAGTACCCAGGCCAGCAGGCACTTCCTGCAGTTACTGGGCCCACATGGCTGCAGCTACTGGATTGGTGCCAAATGAGGGATTCACTCTCAAAGCTGGTGCCAGTGAGAAAGACTCTACAGCAGGCCCTGCAAGTGGTGGCAAGACAGGGACAACCTCAGAGAAAGATTCCCATTCCAGAAGGAGTCTCCCACGTTGGTCCTCATTACAGATGCTTCCCTCCTAAGGTGGGGACACATCTGGAGGAGCACACAGTGCACGGCACTTTGTCCCCTGCAGAGTCACTCCTGCACATAAACATGTTGGAACTCAGAGCAGTGTTTCTGGCACTGCAGTCCTTTGCATCTCTAGTAAGGGGAAATGTGGTGCAAGTCAGAACAGACACCACCACCACAATGTACTACATCAACGGGGGACAAGGTCCAACTTGCTGTGTACAGAAGCAGTGAAAGTGTGGAGTCTAGCTTACTCCTTGAAGGTGTCCTTGCTGGCCATTCATCTACCAGGCAAGGACCATGTCCCATGGATGCCCTCAGCAGAATCAGCCAGAACCACCACAAGTTGTGTCTCAACAGACAGGTGCTAGAAGTGGTATTCCAGAGGTGGGTGCCCCAGAGATAGACCTCTTTGCCTCACATGAGAACCACCAGTTACCCCAATTTTGTTGCAGACCACCAGGAAGGGCACAGTGCCTGTGGATGCCTTGGTGTTGGACTGGTCAGGGAGGACCCTGTATACCTTTCTTCCATTTCCTTGCTGCTTAGGGTGCTGATCAAGCTCAGGTCACAGCCAGCTACAATGATCCTGATAGCTCCAGAGTGGGCTAGGCAACCATGGTACTCCCTTCTCTCCCTGTCAGTGACCCAACCTGTACACCTTCCTCAGAGGCACAACCTCCTAACCTCCTCACAAGGGAGGATCCGTATCCGAACCTCAGGTACCTCAAACTCCAGGCATGGCTGTTGAGGAACTAGAGTGTGCTGATTTACACGCCTCCAAGTGGAAGAGGTTTTCCATATGGTATAACAATGTGGTACCCTATCAGGCAGAGTTACCAGTCTTGCTGGACTATCTCACCCACCTGTACTCGCTGGGTCTACAGCCCACTACCCTTCAGGTCCACCTGGCATCAGTCCCAGCCTATATTTCGGCGTAACGGTGTCTCTAGGGCCTCTAACTCCATATTCACAACATTTTTCAAGGGTTTGTCGATTTGCACTCTCCACAGGGAACCGGTGCCAGCATGGAACCTCAGTATCTGTATTGCCAAGCTCATAGAGAGCCCCTGCTTCTGTGTCCATGGCTACAGCACATCTCAAATTTGTGACTTGAAAATTGCCTTCCTAGTGGCTATTACCTCAGCCAGGAGGATTTGTGAGCTAAAAACCCTGTGTACAGAGCTAAACTATATCTGCTTCCATAGGATAAAGTGGTCCTCAGGACCAGTAGGAAATTCTTCCCAAAGTGGTATCTGACTTCCACTTGCACCAGTCAGTCACTTTGCCAGTTTTCTTCACCGACCACTCTAGCTCAGGTGAATGCAGGCTTCACAGTCTGGATATTGAGAACTCTCAGTTACTATCTTGACCACACCAAGCCCACAGGCAGCAGCTGTTCCTGATCTGTGGGGAAGAGGAAACCAGCTTCTAAAAGGACTAGTTCTCACTGGATAGTATCATGCATCTAGTTCTGCTATGGTAAAGCTGGTAAGGAGCCCCCAGTGGGCCTGAGGGGCCACTCCACAAGGGCACAGCTGCTACAATAGCAGCAGCCAGAGACATTCACCTGTTGGAAATCTGTAAAGCAGCTACATGGGGAACAGTACATACTTTTACAAAACATTATACAAAGTTAATACGGGAAATGCAGGGTTCTTCACCTGGGGCTTAAGAACTCAGCTCATGTGTACACCCTGAGAGGATACACTGCAGGCTTCAAGTGGGGAGAGGGACCTGGGGGTGGTGGTGGATGCCAAAATGAACAGCTCTGAGTACTGTAGAAGGCATGCGCCAAGGCAAATAAAAGGCTAGGTTGCATCACTGGGGATAACCTCAAGAAGCCAGGATGCGCTTCCTCTGTATAATTGCCTGGTTAGATCGCACCTTGAATACTGCTTGCAGTTTGGCGCCTGCACTTAAAAAGGACATTGCACTCCTGGAGAAGTTCCAGAGGAGGGTGACAAGAATGTTACGGGGTCTAGGAGAAGGGTCCTATGGAGAGAGACTTGAGGAGCTCAACCTGTACTCCCTGGAGAAGAGGAGAGGAAACAGAGGGATATGATTGAGGTCTTAAAGTATCTAAAGGGGTAATTATGGTAAGCCCTAGATAGGGTGTTCCAGCAGAGAGGCCACCATGGGTCACAATTTGAGGCTGGGGAGTGGGAGACTCAGAGGAGAGAGAAGTAAGCATTAACCCATGTGAGGTGGCATCTAATGGTGGATTAATGCATGGTTAGGAGGTTGTGGTACAGCGGCCCAACCATGCATTAATCACCGTGGGCTCTACCAAGTGGATTAATGCTGAGGACATGGCTTTGGCCAGATTATGGTTACTAAGAATGTGATTTTATACTGTGCTCAAAAGAAGCCAGACACTTTTTGGCCTGCTCTCACATCTGTGGTGCACTTTTAGAACATTAGAGAGACTGCAATTTAGATCGTGATGGTGTCAAAACATAACGATGGCTAACACTAGAGAAACTGAGTCTGAATATTTATATGCCACATTTGTGCACATCTGCATGGCTATTTTTTTCATTACTGCCGGAGGACCGGACGGCTCATTTATGCAGTCTGATTTCGCTTGCATCTGTTTTGCATATTTTCTGAGCTGCTGTCTGTTCCTTCCAGCTACCTCCGCATGTGCTGCCGCCTGGTTTCTCGTGCAACCCTTTCTCACAGCTACAGAATGTATTCTCATACCATGCCCTGTGACTGTATGTTTCTCCGGACCTAGTTCGCGGTTGCTCCACCGCGTCGGGTGCGCCACTACTGCTTATACCTCTCACACTGCTCTTTGATAGCTGGCTGGACAAGACGGGCGCCCCAGTTCCCATGCTTACCCCCTTGGCGGTTCTGCTTTTCTCCTTCTGGTATTTCAGTTTGGGGACGGCATTACTTGTGGATTAATGCCATCTCCAAACTATCCCACGTGATACATTTCTCCAATCCATTGTCCGATTTGGCGATTCATATATATGGCATGTTACAAGGAGGTGTTACTTCACTGAGAGGGTGGTGGAACCTGAAATGCACTGCCTGAGGAACTGGTGGATGTAGATTCTGTGGAGGGGTTCAAGCGAGGCTGGGATAGGTATAGGAGGAGGGGTGAAGCTGAGTAATGCCAAACTGGAAGGAACTTCAGTCGTGAGTGGGGGGTCCGGGGAGGCAGCAGCGGTGCCCAACTCTGATGCTGATTCTCGAGCAGACTTGATAGACCATGAGGCCTACTCTGCTGGCATTTTAGTATGTTAGTATTACTGTTTGGATACCAGTCCAGAAGTGATGCCAGGTTTGCACAGCAGTGCTGCAGAGCTTGTTTATCAAATAGGTTCTGTACCCTCCTCCAAAGGTAACGCTTCAGTCTGTAATAGTTAATCATATTGCAGAATTCCTGGGATTAGAAAAAAAACTACTCACCGTAGTAATCTTGTTTCTTCCAAGGTATTCTTCAATATGATTAACTCTCCACCCTACCTCTCCCTCCAGAACCAGTTGGCCTCTGCATAACAGCTGGATGAATGTATTGATGTGGGTTTATAACCTAGTTGTGTTAACAAAATCCTTTTTGAAACTAGATGGGGTGTTGCTCTTCTTTGGTCCTATCTGACTTTAGCATATGGAACATGTTATAGAGAATTTGATATTAATTATTAACTTATTATTAGAATAGCTTAGCTAGGGGTCTTACCTCGCAGGCTTTCAGGAAACTGAGCATTATAGAACACAGCATTTGGTTAGGGCAGCAGTTTAAATGGTGGCATGAGCCAGTGAACGCTCCATCATTTGCATATGTTCCATTTCTCTCCAGGACAGTTTAACATAGGAGGCTGACTGCAAACGTTAATCATGTTGTAGAATACCTTGAAGAAACCAGATTACTACGGTGAGTAATTGTTTCTTGGTTGCCTTAGACCTGTCATGAGCTGCCTGGATGACCACAGTGTCTGTCTCGGCTGGGCAGTATAGCAGGGGAAACCTGGTGGAGGGGTATGTTATCAGCCTTGCAAGGCATAGCTGGCACTAAGTCTGGTCTGTGCCACGCCGCCATGGCTGCATTCCACAGAGCAGGAAGGATTGAGGAATGATTCTTGGGGAGATTCAGGAATCTCCAGGAAGTCCACCAGCTCATTCCTGGTAGCATCCTCTTCCTCATTGTGGAAGCCAATAGCTGAGGACAGCTGCTTTCATCACATTGAAAATGTGGGGTCCCTCAGAGAGACCTAGGAGTGTACTTTGAGTCCTCGCTGACAGAGGAAACAGTAGACCTGTCAGAGACCAGGATTTTTTCCTCCTCTTCCTCCTCAGGAAGAATGAGTTCTAGATGGTACTCCTTCTCGATGTCAACCTCTTGACTTCTGGGTCTGGCATTGGATGTGCGATGACAGCTCACCGAGGGCTTCCGTGGCTGCCAGTGGCATCGATGACAAAGCTGCCATTGATGGCATCGAGGGGCTTAGAAGGCGCCCAGCTGCTGTACCAGCACGTTAGTGAATTTAATCAGGACTTCATTCAAGTCGGGGGAATCGACGCCCAGGTGTCAATGACCCGCCTACTGGGTCCTGAAAACCCAAGAGCCTGTAGCCCTGGAGAGAGAGAGAAGGGCAGTCATGGGAGAGTCTTCAACAACGGAGCCTGTTGTCGCACGGAAGGGTCATGCACCCGGGAGGTCGACAGCTGGGCGCCCTGAGAATCGGGACAGAAGCTGTCTGTATGGGTCTGTTGGCACAGAGACCTGACAGCAGTTTTCATGCTAGTAAAGCTGATGATGATCATCCCCAGAAGAAGGAGAAGAGGCCGTTGGGGAACGTAGATCGCTGCCAGGGGAGTGTTCGTGATCTTGGTCTTTTATTTATTTATTTATTTTTATTATCACTTTTCCTGAGGATTTGTCTCGGCCTGGGAACTTGATGATCTGGTTGGTGACTGAGAGGCTGGGACCCGGAGGACCACTGCCAGAGCTGGCTACCTGTTGATCCATCAGGAAATTAAGAGCCTTTTATGTCACCTGAGTGTTGTTTGATTAAACTTCTGTCAGAGCTCACAGTCAGAAACTCTGTTCAGGCCCAAGACAGCAGACACAGAGACAGTGTTTGTCTGTGGAGGCAGTCTTCTTTCCGTAGCTTACGTAGAGAGAAGTAGAAGGATTAACTCGACATAAACAAGTTGGAGGACCTCTCTTCAAAAAGAGATTCAGAAAATATCAAGAAAAGCCATAGGTGAAAAATTACATAAATACTGTGTCTGAGATTCTGTGGAGATCCGTTTGAGCGAGGGAGAGGGGCCACTCATGCCTTTATAGGGTTGGTGACGTTGATTGATGGTCAACAGCATGGGCAGGCCCAATTGTACTGCTGAAAATCTTCCGGTGGATTCCCTTCACCGACAGTGAAGTCCCACGGTGTGATCTGATTACTGAGATATCTCTAATGAAGATGTGGTATAACCATTCCACCCAGTCAAACACCTTTATTTTATGTAGTGAGATGAGTGCTCCTGGGACCTTTATTTGCACTGGGGTGATGTACAGACTGTCAGCACAGGGTTAAGAATTTGATAAGACACTAAGGAAGCCATTAGCATTACGAGAAAAAGGGAGGGTGCTGCTGATTGGAGATTTCAGTCTGCCAGATGTAGATTGGAACCTCCAGCTGCAGCCTTGGCTAGAAGCAGGGGCATCCTAGACTCCTACAGGAGGTGTTTCTCAGTCAGCTAGTCAAAGAGCCCTCTCAGGATGGGGCAGTATCGGACCTGATGCTCACAAGGAAAGGGAATGAAGAAATTGTTTAAACAACAAAGGCACTAAGCGGATCTTGTTTCCAGGTGCGACCTGGGAGCACAAGGAAGTTAAGTGACTTACTCAGGGTCACACAGTATGCAAGTGAGGGCTAATGGGATTCAAACACAGGTCTTTAGGCTTGCAGCTCAGTGCCCTTAACCACTACACTATACTGCTGCCTCCTAAACAGAGAGTGTTGCAGACATCAAGGTGGGGTGTCACCTGGGGAACAGCGATCACCGTACAGTGTGGTTTAACATAACAACAACAGTAGAGACAGACCACACAAGGATGAGGGTCCTGGAATTCAGGATGGGTATTTAAGAGAATGGTTGAATGCCTCAGAGCAGTGACAGTGCTTGGGGTTTAAAACATGGGTTCGACTTGGACCCACTGGTGTAAAAAATATGGGTCTAAAGAGGAACCTACTGAGTCAAAACATAAACAGTGGCAGATTTTGAACAGTCCACTTTCCCTTCCTTTAGGCATTGTTATATAGTAGGTGCATCAATTTGGACCCACAGGCAAAGAAAAGAGGTCAATTTTGGCAGGATGCAGCTTTTGCCCTTTTGGTGCATGTTAGCACTGCCTCTGCCTCAGAGACGTCCTAGTTTGTGGGGGTGTTGCCATGATAGGGTGGAGGAACAGTGGGGTAGATAAAGGAAGACTCCCAACAGTAATTCTGCTCCAAACCACCAAAGATGTGCCCAGCATAAATACAGAATATAAGATGCAAAAGTCAAATGCTGGCACCATCAATTACAGTGCAAAACAACTTTATTTTAATCCAATGGCCAAAAACAACTGGGTAGTGAAACCTCAACCTCCTCCTGATGACACTGTGATACCAACGAAACTGGTCGAGGTTTCATTACCTAAGCTATTTTGGCCATTAGATTAAAATAAAGCAGTTTGGCACTGTAATTGATGGTGCCAGCGCTTGACTTTTGGATCCTGTATATCCTAGATAAGGAAAGGCATAGTGAAGGCAACAAACCCGTGAAGGAAATGAGCAAAAACAGGATGTAAGAGACACTATGGTGCTTGAGGGATGTGGTTGTGAAGGTAAGGCTGAATGGGTGGCATTTAGGAGGTACAGATGTAAAGGAACGAGGATGGTGAGGTGTACCAGGTAAAGTAGAGGGAAGGCGGTGAGGGCAAAAGAAGCTACCAGAAGAAAGGATAGCCAAAGGGGTAGCTAATGGGGACAGACTTTCTTCAGATACCTAAAGAGGAAGACAAGGGAAGGGATTGTGAAGATAAGGAAGTGTGTGCCAGACCAGTGGTGCGGTGGTAGCACTACTACCCCCCATGCTGGCAGCCTGGGATCATGGGTGATCTAGGATAGCTGGGGACTAGCCGGGGAGGGAGGAGGATGATCAAAGGCCTGCTGTACTGTACTGCTCTGATCTCCACTACCAGGAAGTTTGCTGACTCCTTTGCTGCATGACTGTCACCTGGTGGTGGGGCAGGTCTGAGAGCAGTAAAGAAAGGAGGAGCTGTGGGATTTCATGGAGCGTGCATGCCTCCACATGCACACCCCAGCTATAGAGAGGAGGGACAAGAAAATGGAAGAAGGGCTCGGATCTGCTTCTGAAGCCCCACTCCCTCCTCTACAACCTGCACCTTCATCTAACCAATGGATCTGGATTAATTGTACGGTGGGGGAACTGACCTCCCTCCTGGCTCCATGGGGACTTCCCAGTGGTTCATGGAGTGTAAGTGATGGTCAGAGAGAGAGGGGACTTGGCTCATAGCCACCTGTCCACCCTATGGCAGAAAAACTTTATGGCAAACAAAAGGCAGGGGCAGATTGTGCAGAGGATCGGAAAAACCCATATATCCTGAACAGGTACTTAGGGAGGAGAGGGTCAGACCACACAGAAGTAGCAGGAATATTGGGAGGAGGGAAGGGATGCAAGTTTATTCAAAGAGCAAAGAATCCTGGGAGAACTTGCAACTCTGAAAGTGGATAACAAGGCTATGGGGCCAGGCGGTATACATCCAAGGGTGTTGAGAGAGCTCAGGGAAGTACTGGCTGCACCTTCTGACAGCCTGTTCAGCAACTCCCTGGAAATGGGAGGGTTTCAAGAGGACTGAGGAGAGCAGATGTTGCCAGCTTATAAGAACGGCAGCAGAGAGAGGCTGACAACTATAGGCCAGTCAGTCTAACGTTAGTGATGAGGAAGTTAATGGAAACACTATTAAAAGAAAGGCTAGTGGGTAACTTGAATCCAGCAGGTTACAGGACTTGAGGCAGCATGGATTCATGGGGTGGGTAGAATATCAGAGGTGGACATTGTCTACTTATTAAGAAGTAGTAGTAATAGTAATAAATTTTATTCACAATCGTTGTCACATGATACAAACATGGTCAGACCCAACTGAGCCGAGGCTCATTTTCAATGGGTGTCATAAGCAGAATTCTAGGTTACTAAGATCATAGCATTGCAATATTACAATATACATTATTACATTATAAAATTTCAGGGTTTCAGGGTGACAAAGTGGTCAGTGGATTTCATCACAAAGCTACAGTACGTGGCAGAGCGGTAGTTTCTGCTTACGTCATCAGACAGTATGTGGCAGAACAGGACACAAGCAGTAGGATTGACCGTTACAGGTGAGTGCACATGTTGCTTGTTGTGGATTGGATATTTGGGAGGGCATCTTAGGGTAGGTGCTGGTGGGTAGAGTGCTGGGCTGGAATGGGGTGTGTGGTCATGCGGGCCATGTTTCTGTACATTATCCCTTGTCAAAGTCTGGGCAACAGATTAGGGTTTTCATGGCTTCACTGGAGTACCACTTTTGATGGGGCCTCGGCTTATAGGCCTGTTGTTAGGCCTGAGGAGCATTGGCAGGGAGTTCCAGGCTGAGGGCCCCTACTCAGGAAGGATGGCCTTCCTGTGTTTGAGATTGCCTGCTGAACCTGTATTCCAGGCCATGGGCTGATCTCATGGCAGACCTGTTTATGGGTTTGGGTTCTGTTTTGTCCAGAATGTACCCTGGTAGATGCTTTTGTATATAATGAACATGAGGTTTATAGTATGCATCTGCCTCCTGACCTCCAGATTTGTCCATGCTAGCTCTCGGTACAGGAGACTGTGGTGTCTTGGGCATGGGGCGTCCAGTATGTATCTTTGCGAATTTGTTAGAGTATGTCAGTTTTATTTAGTTCATGGCTGGATGCTCCGCCATACAGTGCATTACTGTAGTCCAGAATAGGTAGGACCATAGTCTCCTACGATTCTAGTTCTGGCTTCCTCTGTATTTTGTTTCAGTGTTCTGAGAGCACCCCTCTTTGCTGTGAAGGCATTTGGTCTATATGAACACTCCATTTACACTTTGAGTCTGTCCACGAGCCTAGGTACTTGTAGAGTTGATCATTTCTAATTTATTACCTGCGTAAGTTACTATGCCCAGCTTCTCCAGAGGGTCTACAGGTTTGTGGTGGGGCCTGAAGAGCATAACTTTTGAGTTTTTGCATGGAGTACTAGTTTTGGCAGTATAGGAAATCTTGCAGGTGGTTGAAAAGCCTCTTGCAGGGCTGCTTCAGTTTGTCCCAGGGAGTTAGAGATGTGTATATCATGGTATCGCTGCGTAGAGGGAAGGTTATATTGGGGAGGGGGGCTGAGAATTTCAGGGAGTTCAATATATGTTCAAAAGCAATGAACCTAATATGGAGCCTTGGAGGACTCCCAAGTACTGATGGCAGCAAATTACAGTTGTGTTTATTCAAGGTTACCTGCTGGAGTCTGTCACTGAGGTAACTTAGAACCAAGTCCGCACCTTTGAGTCCAACCCTATTTCTTGGAGTTTATCAGGATGTTGTGGCTTAGTGTTCAGATGCTTTGCTCAGATCTGTAGAGACTGCCCCCACCAGTAGTCTTTTGTCTGATGCTTTTGTATGTCGGTAGTTACTTTTAGCAGGGCTGATGTGGTGCTGTGGTTACCCAGAGCTCTTAGTAAGTCACTAGCCTGAATGTGGAACAATTCTTAGGTTTAGCCAGCAGTCCTGTCAGATGTGTGCATGTTACTCAAAGGGCTGTGAATGCAATACCTGTCAAATTATGTTCCTGCAGCTTCTCCTGGCACTTTAGATCAGCCCACTGCACATCCAGACCACCATTGTTTCTCCAAGCACTCCTTCAGCTCATTCAATCCAGCCATCTCCGGTTTCCATCCCGACTTCTCTGTCCCTTTGTCTTCTCATCTGGCCTCTGTTACTTAACTCAGCCTTCTCATTTCCCTTGCAAGCATTCCAGCAAATACAGGGCGCCATCAGGGCCATCCCCACCGGACTTAGCCCACAGGAGCAGCGCCTGCTCCAACAGAGCCTGCCAGCATAAAAGCAGGTACTGGATAGCTCCTAGACCAGCTAAGTTTCCTTCCCTCCTCAGAGGTGTGCTGCTATGTGGCACTGCGTTTTAACCTTCCAGCCACCCCACACCACCCTTAAAAGTGGTGTGCCTTTGTAGTGACATTCAAAACAGTCAAGTTTCACACCCCACTGTGAAGATCATGGTACACCCGACTCTTCCCCAATCTTTTGCATACATGGCATGCCCCAGTACTAACTCAGCCACCCTGAGGAAATGAAAATTACGTACCTACCGTAATTCTTGATCTTTCTGTGTATCTTCACCATTCATCACATGTGGGTAGTGGCTGGAGGTCACGACCCTGCGGGAGCTCTTTTTTTTTTTTTGGATGGGTGCTCGGTTGGCCATTCGGTTGTCATCGACCCTGCCCTCCGGCCAGTTCTGAGTCACCAGAGAGTACGAAGTAGGGTTAGAGGAGGGACAAGTAAGTCCAAGGGACAGACAATGGGTAAGATATACTAACTAAAGGGAGAAATAAACGAGGGAGAGAGAAGAAAACTAAGGGACTGAGGGGCCCCAATCTCTGGAAGAAGGAAAGGGAAAAGAAAGAAGGAAGGAAACATGAATTGGGAGGGAGGACAAACCCCAGGCTCGCGGTCTGATCCCTGATTTGAGATGGGCTGATTGCCCAGGAGTAGCTAGTGTGGCTAGACTGTCAAAATTCAAGGCGCAGGTATTTTGACACACACTCCAGCAGAACGACTTCAAGGTCGTAGGAGATAGGAGAGGGACCAGGAACCGAGGTTGTCCCTCCTGACCAACAAAATAAGGGAGGGAAAAAAACACACCTTAAAACAAGGAAAAGGATTAGTCCCAAGGACAAGGATTTTTTGGGGGAGGCGGCAGCCACCAACATCCCACCCCAAAGGGGTGGAAGCCAAGGCAATGAGGAGGACAACCCCCCGACTCCCTCCCCGCAAGAAAGGCGGAAGGGAAGGGGAAAACCCTGTTTGCCCACAGTCACCCCACTCTGACCAACGGAAAGGGGAATAGGACGACAGTGGGAAGGGAACCCAGAGACTGAGGCCCCAGGGGCTGGTGGGTGGGAATTGTGATGAATGGTGAAGATACACAGAAAGACCAAGAATAGCGGTAGGTACGTAATTTTCATATCTTATCTGTCAATCCTCCTGACCATCAAATGACAAATACCAAGCCCCCCACCCGAAGGGCCCGAGACCCCAGTGAGTAAGCCCCTTAGCTCCCAGTGGGGAGACACGGGAGGGAGAACCTTTAGGGCCTGGCGAGGCCTGAGACTGGGGAGAGTGAGATGGGGACTCATGGAGGGGAAGGAAGTTGCCCTGACAGACGCCTGCCTTACCCTATGGGAGAAGAGATAGGTTCTGCAGTAGGAGGAAATCACCCCACGATGGGCCAAGGGTGACAACCGAGAAAGATGCAGCCATGCCATCCGCTTGATGCAGAAGGCTGTCCCTACAACTCTGGAAGCTACCTTGTTGGCATCAGAGATGCCCTTTGGTGCCTTGCTAGCTCCAGGCCCCATGCAGAGAGTGCAGTGGCTTGTCTGGTCACCTGAATCAGGCAGGGAGGCTAGGAGCTGACCTAGCGTGGGCCACAAGAACCTATCATAGGAAGTATAGTGGGCCTGATGTGCAGCAATTGACAGCAACAACCGTGCCGAGTAGAAGGTCCTCCTCCCCAGAAGTCAGAATCTGTAGAGTCTTGATCTGGGGACTGGTCACGGTGAAGGGCATGAAGCCTGTCAAGTGTCCAGTTAAGTCCAACCCTGATTTAGGGTGAGGCATACAACCTGGAGACTCCGGGCCGGGGCACAATACTTATGGCTCAGATCCCTAGGGGCTGGGACTCTAGAAAAGGAAACTGCCAGAAGTGCAGTGATGCTTCCTGCAAAAGAAGCAGGCCAAGTGGTACCACAAGGGTGGCCGCACTGAAATCTCCTAGAAAGGCATCGTCAAATGCTCAGGATTGTGCTGAGTGGAGGGGTGATACTGAAGGTCTTGCAACATCCTTGTGAGGAAATGCTGATACTCAGCCAGATCAGTGGCAGGGAGATGTGGATGGAAGGTTCCTCTCCTCCAGAAGAGGAGGATGAGGAAGTGGAGACTTGGAGATCCAGGGATTGGCTGCTCAGGGGAAGGGTGGAATACCCGGTCGTCATAGCCCTGACATATGTGAGGAAGTGAGCAGCTGCACTCTGAATTGCTCCCAGGTGAGAGGCCCCTCCAGGACCAGAAATACCCGGGAGAGAAGGAGATAGCGACAGAGAAATTGGGGCCAGATCCACTACAGAAGAGGGATGTCCTCTGTCTGGGCAGGAGAGCCCATCAGAAGTCCCAAGGGTGGAGGAGTTCCGGAGAGCCCAACAGCCGACAGCTGATCGATCACGCTGGAACTGCCTGAACCGTCCCTGAAGACCCCCCGTGAGGTGACCAGGGCCATGTGAGCCCAAAAGGACGGTCCCTGGCCTCCAAAGAAAAGGGCACTCTCGAGGAGACAGAGGTAGGAAAGACCAGAGTCCACACTCATGCCTCCTCCCCGAACCTGGTTGGTCCCAGAGAAGGGCTGCCATGTCGAACTCAGGCCCCTCGACCCCTCTGACTCTGAGAGAGCCTTGCCTCGAACACCAGCCTCAGGCAGCTTGCAACTCTGAGCAGCCCCAGAGGAGACCACCCAGGTGCAGCACCCTCCCCTTCTGTGGGTGCCCTGGTTGACCCTAAAGTTGGGCAGTCCAGGTATACCACAGGAGGGGGTGCCCCAGCTGCGGGAGCCGAAAATCTACCAAGTTCAGGCTGCAGGGCATCGGCTGCCTGGACCGCCGCCTGCTGGTCAGAGCCCCTGACCCTAGACTTGGGGACCGCTACCCGCCTCCCTCAGAGGGAGGCTGGGTCTGACCACCAAGCATCTACCGAGGTACCCACGGAAGCTGCAGACGCCGAGGAATCTGGCAGCCAGTCCGATCAGAACCGGAATCCTCCTCCGACAGAGGAGACCGAGGCCCGATGCCAGACCACCCACAGACGCCTGCTCCCAGCAGGACTGAGAGAAGTGCCAATCTGGGGTCCTGCACCACAATCGAGCCGACCTCCTCCCCAGCACTGCGAACGGTGCCAGAGTCAGAGACTGCAACAGCACCTCGGTGCTGCAAACGGCACTGAGAGCAAGAACGGCACCACCTATGGCGCTGTTGCCCACCACAGTGCCGTGAACGCCAACAGAGTTGGTCATGGCGCCATCTCCAATCTTGGCACTGTGAACGTACAGAGACCAGAAACAGGAGGCGCCATAGAACTTCCCACCACACCGCCAGTACCATTGGTAATATGAATGGCGCTTGACAGCAGAAACAGCGGGCGGACCGGCACAGACTATGGTGCCGTCAGAGCTCACAGCGCCACAAGCGCGCTGAGGCCCAAAACTGTGCTGATGGACAGCATCGAGGCCAGTGCTGGCCCAGGCCCATGGGCCCCAGGCCCATGGGCCCAGGACCCCTAACACTGGGAAGCCTTAAGCCTCGAGAGGAGCGGTGCCAGGCGTGCCTCCCTCTTGCTCCCCAGGGAGAATGGACTGGGCCTCCTGCACCAAGAAGGGACCCCACTGCAGCAAGGCAAGAAGAGGCAGGAGCCCACCTCCTCCGCGTCCGAGAAGAACCGTGTGGGGACCCGGAGGGAAGGCCGAGATCGCGGCTTCTTTGACTGATTAGCGCTGCCAGACTTTCCCCACGCATCGCTCAAAGAACCTTCCGATAGTCCATGAAAAGCAGACGCTGTACCTAATCCATGTCATGAAGCCGACCAAGACATCGAAGGCAACGATCATGCTGGTCGGTAATGGAATATTGACGGCTCCAGCCGCAAGGGCACCGGCACATGGGAGGTCAGCCTGCTTAGACGACTTTGCCCCCGTAGCAGACATGATCAATGGTAAAATAAAGTAAAAACAGACTTGACGCCGCTGTAAAAATAAAAGGAACGGTCTTACCAGTCAGCGGCATTGAGTAGGTGGCTTAAACGGAACCAACGGAGATTTGTTTTGATGGGAAGGCCGAGCGAAACACTAGGCCAAGTTGACAAAGATCTTCAAGCTGGGCTCCATGCGAGGTCGACCTCACAGCGGAGACTAGAACTGGCGGGGAGGCGGTCAACGACACCTATCGGCTAACCTGCGAGCCCCACGCAGTGCGCGCCGACCTCTAGGGCAACGTCGCTGGTGCATTGGCTCTGCCCATCCCCCAAAATAGAGCTCACGAGGGTCGGACCTCCGCCACTAACCACATGTGATGAATGGTGAAGAATGACACAGATAAGATCTAGATCTGTTTAGAAATAGCACAAACAGAGCTTTTACAGACTCACACTCCCTCCCCCACCAGTCTCTGCTCCAGTGGCACGACCCACCACCAGCACATCCAGAGGAAACAGCCCTCCCTGAGCACAAACAGTGCCTCATAGTGCAGAGTCCTCTGCCCCACTTAGAGACCCACAATACCGACACCCACTGACCTAGGACCCAGAGACCTGGGGGCCATGGAAATCTCCAACCCCCACCCCCATACAGGACTCTATCCAACCACTCTCATCAATCCCTTTACACAAGAACTGGCCTGCACCTATCCTAATAACCTAGGTTCCTTGTACCAGAGGGCAACTCTAGGAAAGAAGCCCAGGAGTCCTATCCCCCATAACCCCACTGCCAGACCTATCGTGCAGGGGTACAACCCTGCCTTCCCTCTGTAACATGAGCCCACACTGGCTGCTAGGGATAGCGATATGCACGGGGACTCCTACTCGTAGGGAAAGTCTTGGGCAAATATTGCTGGTCCCACCAAAAGCATTCTTAATCCACAGAAACCCCAGATCAGGAACGCTCTTGACTACGCTGATGCCCCTAACCCTAACATCCTGTCAGGGTCCAGTGTTCTCCCAAGAAACATCTCCTTAGACTGCACAAAATAGGCAACTGTCACAGCCCACGAGACCAGCAGGCCTCATGCCCACCCAGACTCCAGAATAAAACCTCAGGTGTCCTAAAATATAAACTTTATCTGAAATTACTTTACCATGGAAGGGACATCTTAAGCTCATGCTATGCATATTTCTACTCAGATGCAGGGATGTGCACCCAAATCCGGGCCCAGAAGGAGGAGGATTATAGACCTAAAGGTATTAAACAGCAACAACCTAAGTTTCTCTCACTTCAGTATCAGAAGTATCGCACCAAAATCAATCTTGTTAGGGAGGGCCCTACAATGGCAACAGACTTGCTAGTACTAACTGAGATCTGGTTAACTCCTAGGATCCCAGACAGTCAAACATCCCAAACTACCAACTGTGGAGGAAGGACAGGGCTTGGGGTGATATACAGCAAGCATCAAATTCAGGTGACAAAAGAAATCCTGACCTCCCACTGGAAATCCTGGCCATTGAAATAAAACTCCCACATGCCCAACCCATCGTACTAATGGGCACATACTGCCCCCAAAATGCCCGGATCGGCCCTTAATGAACTACAAGACAAACTGCTGAAATTTTCGAATAGCCATGAAATAATGTTGTTAGGGTACTTTAATGGAAACTGGAACTAAAGGACCAATACAACAAACTACTCAACCTAACCACTAACCTGGGCCTCACTTAGCCAATAAAGGACTTCACAAGGCTAAACCCTAGAGACCCCAGTGCCTCCACCACCCTGGATCTTATCTTTACCTCTAACCCCACTAATATCATTTTGGGACTCAAGAAAGACAGACCTCTGATCTAACTAAGACACTTATAGAGGAAATGCATTAGATAGAAAAGTCTAATTGTATTGTGGTAGGAGTTTGTTTTGTACTTTGTCCTTGTTCTTTAGGGTGATTGTATGCTCTTTGATATGTTGTTCTGTGTTTACATTTTCCATATTTTTATCATCTTTAGTAAAATCTTTATTTGAAAGATACTGCCTGGGTGTGTCTGCCAGTTCTTTTTGCATGTGACTATAGAGGGTTAAGACTGACAAAAACTGTTAAAATGCTTGATGGTGTTACTAAACTGGGAAAAGGTAAAAAATACCCAAGGTCTTTAAGGGTTCATTTTGGAAGCCTGGCTTGGTGCCCTTGGCAAAAGATTATACCGCAGTCCCGAAGAGGGTACATATATCTGAGCCTGTACATTGGGTATGCTAGCATGTTCTAGTTTGTATCCCCCAAAACTTGAGACTAAAGGTGATTCAGACCCAAAGGCAGACAGGAGGGTTACCCTATCTGTTATCTGTTCACACTATTGTGCTCTGAGGTTGACACTGTGGGAGCAGAGGGCCTGACCTGCTGAGTGCTTTGTTGAGGCTGGGAGATCAGAAGGCTGTGGGTTCTATCCCACACCAGGGAGTTGGGTTAATATCCCAATACGACACTGTAGTGCAGCATGAGGGGGTGCTGCACTCCTGAGGTGCCGCTTCGGATGAGACGTTAAACCGAGGTCCCATCTGCCTGTTCTGGTGGTAGTTCAGGTGGATGTTAAAGATCCCATGGCATTTCGAAAACAGTAGGGAATTTTATTACAACTTAAAAGAAATACATATATAACAGTAATAAATATCTCACTAAAGAATAATACAAAGAAAAAGAAACAGAAATAAGTATTTCATCGACGGTAAATGCAGAAATGCATCTCAGCATGTGATAATCCCAAAACCCATTTAGTGAAAATGAAAACCCACTGTAAAACTATATGAAAAATACATACATAGCAGTGTTACTCCACACTAAAAAAAAGGAAAAACTGAGAAAAAAGCATCTCATCACATAGAGAACATAAAATCACTGAAACCATAAATATAACCTCCAAACACCTAATCCCCAAAATGAGAGACCGCCCTGCCTCGAATAGCATAATGGACTGATGAGAAACACAACAGCGAAATACCTCCACGGCAGTATAACTTCTAACAATAGCATAAGAAAAGAAACAAAAAGAGGGTTCGCTTACTATTATACATCATGGAAAATAAAAACAATAAAAGCAATCCAACAGTCCAAGCTGACATACCTACAAGCCAGAAATAGCAGCCCTCACAGTTAAACTAACTGACATCCAAAACCAATCCATGTAACGCCACCTATCCTGAAATAGGGAGAATGAACAAGTCAAAAATCCAAGTCCCTAAACCGCATCAGTGAATTTTATATTGTCCAGAACAATTGTTCTGCTGTAACCTGTTTTTATACAGTCAGTTGGCATCTCGTATGCCATATATGATACTTAAACACTAATAAGAATAAATGAACAGTGCCTGAGGCATATTTATCCCACGCTCGAGGTAGTAAACCCAGTGACAAAATATCCCTGGTCATAAATAAAAAGGAAAATTGGGCCACTGTAAATACAAAAGGACCAAAAGACATAACAAACGGACATTCTAAAAATAAATGATCCATAGTTTCAAAATGCCATGACAAGTGTCTAGGACACCCTCTATCTGCCACTTCCTTATGTTTCAAGTTGTTTCGTACATTCAACTTTTCGTGAGTGCATGACTAAAGCACATCCACATTTTACTGTAATCTGGGATTTGTTAACATCTTCCTCTTCTAACAGTCTCCACTGGAGATTTAATCTAGTATCTAGGAACGTCTATAAAAAAAAAAAACTTTTCACAACATATGTGTACATCTCTTTCCTGAAAATGTCAACTATTGATGTTTTGTAATGGATCATAATTTCAATTTACCAAAATATACCGTATAAAATAAGGAAGACCCTGTAATGATTTTTGTGTCGGAATAGCAGTCTCTGCTCCCAGGAAGCAAGCCAAGATCCTACCTGATCAGAAACCCAGGGACTCCAAACTTTAGTGCCAGATTGCAACACAGGTTTCGGATTGTCGATCAAAATAGAGAAAAGAAAAACAATAGGATGAACCATTTGTAGCCCAACATCTTTAATGGAACTTTATCGGGTTAAGTCTGCTACCCCAAATACACTGAAAGAAGATGCCATAAAGCACCATCTCTAATTGTTTAGTTGGTGGAAAAACCACACATAAATGTAAAACATAGTTAATAAAAGGTTTTAACCATATAGATTCTTTATAATTTGGACATGTGCCAGGAATTCCATTTCTTAATTTTCACCTTAGCTTCTGAAATATGAGACCAATTATAGGTACACATATCTCCCATACCAAAATATACCCCAAAAGTTTCTGTGGTTGTGGCTGACACGGGATGTCCAGACAAACCAAGTCACAGTAACCAAATCTCCAATAGGGAGGCATGTGCTTTTAGCAATGTTAATGGTAGTACTAGTAAGTTGTGAAAAGAGCTAAATTTCCTGAGCTGCCATACCTCCTGATGCCTGGTCTCAATACCAGGCACATCATATCCATAGGTAACACTCTTTATTTCCAAATCCCCACTATGCACTGAAAGACCCTAATGGTATCATTTAGCTGTAATTTCCTTAAGAGTGGATTCAAAGTCAGGACATACAAAGCTGGGCTCAGGGGCAACCTAGTCGTACCCTCCTCTGAACCGGACAACTAGCTCCCACCCAGCCATTCACATATGGTTTAACCAGTGCTTTCTGATAATACAATTTAATCCAATTCAAGAAAGTAACTGGAACACCATGACCTCGAAGCACAATCCATAAATATTCATGACTAACCGTATCAAAAGCTTTCATTTGATCTAACCCCACCAAATAACGACTCAGTTCTCCCTGGTTCCATTTTCCATAATCTCTACAAAATTAATGTATCTGCAATCTTTCTCCCGGAATAGCACAAAATTGTGTAGGATGAACCATGTCCTCTAGGACCAAAGCCAAACGATGATGCAGTAACTTTGCCAGGATTTTACTGTCTGTATTTAAGAGAGTTATTGGTCTCCAATTATCCAAAAGACTCTATCCCCAGATTTAAGCAGAAAAAGATAAGACCACCATACATGCTACCTGGTAAGTATAAATACTTAAAAGAAGTTGAAAGCAGCAACAATTTTCGATTTAAGCAGTGGAAAAGTATTTTATAAAATCATTTAGAAGGCTATCCAGTCCTGGCTGCGCCTGTTTCAACCCAGAGATGATGGAACCCAGTTCACTTCGTAACCGGGCTATCGGAGAGGATTTCAAATAATCAGAAATTTGTTGCAGATCACAAGAGGCCACTCAATCCTGTACTTCCCTGTCTGATATGCCTAATAAGGAAAATTTGTTCTTTACATAGACTTCAACTTTCTCCATAATATCCAATTTCCCATATTTCTCAATCCCTCCTTAGACTTAAGGAGTACATGACTTTATTCTGCCGTTGGATCGAACAAGCATCAAGGGATTTACACACTACCGTGCTTCCCGTACATCCCATTTTCTTTTCGGTTTCCAGGATTTCATCCTGTTATATTGCAGGGTAAATAACTTGTTGTTAAGCTGATCTATTTGGTCCACTTAGGAAATTCCAGAAGAAAACTAATCAAATTCAGAAGATACGTTGAGTCACAATATATTTTGGAGCTCTGTGGGCCCTTGTCAGCAGAAAATCTACTAGTGTTAAAGTCCCCAACAAGAAGCATATTTTTGGACGATAAAGGTATAGCAAAATTAGTTTAAGCAAATCAGTCCTAGCCGATTTAGTCTGGGGAGCATACACGTTAATCAAACGAAAATCCATCTCCTGAATTTGAACATCCAATAAAAGAGCTCTACCTGGCAAAATTTCTACATGAAGTATTTTAACATTGAGTAGTGAAACAATCCCTACCCCACTACAAAGATCCGCCCTCCTGACCAGTAACTAGCACCCCAAACCCAAGCATCCCTGCCAACTTTGATATCAGTCTGGGTCTGCAACCTGGTGTCTTGTAAAAACACTGATCATATTTCAAATCAGAAAATAATGCAAAAGTCGCTAATCTCTTCCACTCTGACAACACACTGTTTGTGTTGAGAGAGGCAATAGTTAAATCATAGTGAGCTATCCCCAAAGGCTGTATCAGAGGGATCTTCAAGGAGCTTTCCTAGAGGAGGCCCTGTCACCCATTCACCTCCTCCTGGTTCTGCTAGCAACCGTTCCTTCCAGATTTTCAGCATTTGAGGGAGCTTCAGCCTGTGAAGAGGCCCAAGACGCACTGTCGGAGTCCAAATCATCCTCAGATATGCCCTCCCGCAGTGAGTGAAAAGGATTATTGTGAACAACTGGCTCCACTGATGCGCCGGGGTTGCCTTTGGCCTTTCTTCCCTTGTCCTCTTTTTTTTTTTTTTAACCTCCTGAAACCCATCACCCACAGGTGGGGGCTTGTGGGGCATTCCTTCATAGGACTGTGGGACCTCTTCTGGAATCAGGATAGTGTCACTGCTTACATCAGAAGGGCCCACAACAACAGCAGTAATCAGACTAGCCACAGTCGGGCTCACCAAATTTGAAGTGGGTCGAGGGGTGGGGAAAACCTTGAAAGCCAGAAGCTGATTTTGTTTTCTGAATATAAAAATCCTGTATGGTATAATTCGCATCAGCAGTTTTATGGGATGCCCAAGGGCAAGTCGGAAGTAATGTCCTCCTCATCACACAAATTACACTTCAAGGTATTCGGCAGTGGTAACTTGTGTGGCCTAAGTCTCCACATTGAGTGCACTTACACTGTAGCTGGGAATGATGTGTCTGGCAGACCCACATTTAAAACACTGACGGGCTGACCTGGATAAAAGATAAAACCCTTATCCCGCCTAATATACAGACAATTTGGTAAGTGCCTCAAGTCTGTGCCTTCATACTGAAGTTTAATTTAATCTTCCAACCCCGCTCCAAAACCCCTCCCCATGCAAGATAGGATATGGGATGGGTACCTTGTACTTCACATTTCTTATCCAACCAGTAGAGTATATCTTGGATATTGACCCTTCATTCAAATAAAACTGTGATCACCTGAAAGGATTGTTTAGTTAATGGAATGATTTGGAACAGGATCCAAAGGGGTTGGTTTTAAATTCATATCGGCCCAAAATTTTTCCAACAAATCAGGGTCCGAAAACTAATATCAAAGTCAATTCCTGCAGCATGGATAAGAGCATAAACATCTGCAGGGGTGAATTGCAACGACTGTTTCAACAAAACTTTCCCCACAAAACGATCTGGAGGCATCTCCATACCCCTAAATATCGAAAACCTCACAGCATTTCGCCTTTTGCAAGCTCCACAGGCTTTTTAAAACACTGGCAAAGGTTGGAGGAGAACCGTTTTCCCACCCAGAGGCTCCTCTGTCAAATCGCCTGCTGGGATCCGGACATGCTCCAGAGCAGGAACTCAGCAACTGATGGCCAAGCTTCATCTACAGAATGAACATGCTGGCCGGGGCCAAAACAGGAGAGAAATCAACAGTACCTGAGGGCTCCGCAGTCTGCTGATGTCTCACACCATCTACAACAATAGGTAAATCTACAGTCGGCTCCACAACAGCTTCTTGGTCTGCACCAACCATTTTCAGATCCGCTTCAACCGTCCAAACGCCTTCTGCATTCAGTGACCAACCTGCCTCTCTAGGGCTCCTTCCGGGACCATAGCTTCCCATGTCTCCACAATGTGACATAGTGGCCTGGGAGGACCCAACCCAATCATCCAAACCCTTCTGAGCATTGCAAGAAATATTTACCTTTCGTAGTGTCAGGGGAATCATCAACCAACCGCTTCGCTTTTTATCATCTTCACAAATCAATTTTTCTGCCGCCAGATGGGCTTCAACTGCTTCCAACTCGCCTTGCAGAATCTCGCTGCTTTTCCTCTAAAGAGAGGTTAAGATCCTCCTTCCGACTCTGAATCTGTGGAACCCATAGGGACTGAATTATCAAACTGCATACCGCGTTCCAGTGAGACTGGCCGACGCAAGTCCTCAGGAACAATTTCGTGTCTCAGCACCAGACAAAGCGTCCGAAACAGGTCCTGTCTCCTGCTCCACATCTCCCAAATGGAGATTTCCATGCTTTCAACAGCGGTTCCTCCTACCAAGGAGTAGGGAATTTCCCGTGCCCTGGCCAACTTCCCCATTCACAAAAATACCACCAACAGCTTAATCTGGTTCAAGGTCAGTTGGCATTCATCTGTATCATCCTCCCTGGTTTTGCCTGAAAATAGGCAGAATTTGTCTAGTGGACTTACCGGTCAACAAAAACTAAATAAATTACACGCTCGCGGGCGTAACAGCAGACACATTGTGACCACCGAGGGACCATTTATGTAAGACAAGTCACACAAATTAAAGGGACTGTCATGCAGATCCTGGAAACACTTTGACTACCTAGCTTTCATAAAAGACCTGGAAACAATAATTGGGACAGACTTGTCGAATACCCACAGCTAACAACGTATGAAAGTTCTTTCTAGAAGAACTAAGGCCATTAGCAACTACCATTCCCTCAAGCCAAAATTAACCAAAATAGGTAACGACCCTGGTACAACAAGGAACTAATCAAGTTCCGAAGCACCGAGACAAACGGTGGAAACCAGCAAAAAAATAAAAATACACTGACTGGCTACAATTTAGGCGTCCAGAAACAAATACATAAGCTAGATCAAAAGGTCACAAACTATTACAAAACATTCTTTATGAATAATATAAATTCCAACCACGTAACTTCTGGGGACTCCTCCATAAGCTGTAGAACCACAACAGAACTGAACTACCAAACACATTTGTGATGGACAAACGGAAGTGCCAATAGGCCAAGAAGCAGCTGATGGCTTCAATAAATTCTTATAACTGGTCAGCTATTTTCTTTATGGGCTGATCCAGTTGCTATTTACCGTAATAACCGGCTGATTATTACGGCATTCACGGCATTGTCTTTAAAAAAATAGCCTCCTTGATTGTCTTGTTTTTGTCTGTGGGCTAAAGTAACAGTTTAGCAAACATGGATGCTTCATCTCTCATTTACCGTGAAGCCGCTATAACATCAAAATGTATCTGGTTGATCCTTCTGTTCGCCTGCTTTGGGACATGAGGCAGCGCGACTTCAAATGGAGTCAGCCTACTCACTGCTCCAGCGCTGTTAAGCGATTGAAACCGCAATTCTGTAAGTAAAAAATAATTGGACAGAGGTATGTGTGTGTGTGTGTGTGTGTGTGTGTGTGACACTAAGTCATGCTGCAAATGGTAGCGCTCAGGCTGGAGAGGAATAGTAGACCAGCAATTATAAAAATAAGGATGGAGGATTAGTCTGTATATGAAATTAATGCACCTCTCTGTGTGGGATGCTTTATAAACCCTTGACTTCGGCTCTCGGAGGTTTATGTAGCCTCCCACACCTTGGGTACATTACATTCTCGTATCACACACTACCCCATCCTTTATTCTCTATTTCAAGCATGGCTGCAGAGGCCCTAGGGACAATAATTAACCCACCCCAACTTCCCGATGAGAATACAGGAGATAGTATCAACACAGAGAGCAATTTTACCTTCCAAGAAATCAGCACAGAACTTGTCCTGTACTCTGACTAGACACTAGGAAAGCAATAGGGCTAGACAGGTTACCTATGAAGCTACTGAAATTTGCCTCACCAGTGCTAGCCAAACCGCTTGCATACCTCTTTAACCTATCCCTACAGACAGGAGAACACTCATCTGACTGGAAAATATCAAACGTAATCCCAGTAGTCATATCGGGGAAAACATACGAGGTAACTACAGACCTATCTCCTTACTATGCCTTATTTCCAAACTGTTCGAGAAACTGGCTAGTAAACCGGCTGAAAATGTTTGCTAAACTGCATACTTTTAATAAGATTGTAGGCTAAAACCTAATAATTGTACCACAATCAGGCTAGCAAGTCACTGAGCACACAGGGTAAGCGGGCTGAAAATGTTTGCTTAGCGGTACACTTCTAACAAGATTGCAGACTAAAACGAATAATTGTGCAATCAGGCTAGCGATTCACTGAGACTTCATCAGAGCCTTCAACACTGTACCACATAGGAGGTTTACAAGGAAGCTGGGCATTTTAGGGCTGGGACCATAGTGGTAAAACTGGGTGTGGGACTGGTTGATGGATAGACATCATAGGGTGGTGCTAAATGGCACTCACTCACTCTAATAAGGAGGAGAGTGACCAGCAGGGTACCTCAGGGCTCAGTACTGGGACTGGTCCTCTTCTTTGTCTTCATAAGTGCATTTCAGAAGAGCTGGAAGGAAGATATGCCTCTTTGAAGATGACACCAAAATCTGTAATAGGGTAGATACCCTGGGGTGAGGAGAATAGTAGAGACCTAAACAAACTCGAGTGGTTCAGGGTATGGCAGATGGGTTTCCGTGCACAATAAACAAATAAAAAGCACAATCATGCACCTAGGCACAGAAACCCAGGGGGCAGTGTATACCGGGGTGGGGGGTGGTATTGATGTTCAAAGCAGGAAAGAGACCTTGGGGTTATCATATCTGATTACCTTAAAGTGGAGGGACAGTGCAACAAGGCAGTAGGCAGGGCCAGCAAGATGCTGGGGTGCATAGGAGCAGTATCACGAGCAGGAGGAGAGAGGTGATTGTTGCTACTGTATTGATCATTGGTGAGACCCACCTTGAGTACTGTGTCCAGTTCTGGAGCGGCATCTCAGGAAGGACATAGAAAGGGTAGAGGCTGTCCAGAGCAGGGGTTGCATCTAAAGCCATATGAGGAGAGGCTGAGGTATCTCAATATGTGCACCCTGGAAGAGGGAGAGAGGAGGACATGACAGAGACCTCACGGGGTGAACTGGGTGCAGATGGGGTATATTTTCAGAGGAGAAGGTGCACCAGGATAAGAGGGCGTGCAGTGGGCTGGAAGGGGCAAGTTTGTGAGGGATGTGAGTACTTCTTCACTGCAAGAGTGGTGGATGCCTAAAACAGTCTACTGGTAGAGGTGGTGGGATCGAAAACAGTGGTGGGCTTCAAGTATGTGTGGGATAGACGCAAACCTAATTGGTGCAATCTTCATGGATCTCTCAAGGCCTTCAGTCAGGTTGACCATTCCTTCCTCTGCTCCACTCTTCAATCTCTCGGATTCCCCGCCCTTGCCTGGTTCTCCAACTACAATTGTGGGTAGGCTGCACTACACCAGCTTCAACCGTGCCTCTCTGTCCTCTCCTCAGTTAACTGCGGGTCCCCAGGGATCCGCCCTTGGACCCATTCTGTTTTCCCTATTCATTAATGAACTGCCTCCGTCACAACCCATGGGCACTCCACCCTGTCATGGATGATCTTGTCATCCTGACCAGCTCCCGGATATCACTGCCATCAACTCCAGGCTAAACTCCAACTTGAGCTTATCCAGAACTGGCTAGAGGGCCATAAGCTGACCATTAACCTGAAAAGACCCAGGCAAATGTTCTTGGCTCCATGGCCTAAACTAATTCCTGCCTTGCTCCCTAACCTTCTTTGGAACAGATGGCACCCTCCTTCAGGCTGTGGACTCTTAGGTATCTGGGAGTTGCCCTTGATCCATAACTGGAGCTCACGCCGCATCTTAGTAATATATGTAAGGCACAAAGCGGCAAGCGGACTTGCTACAGAGCTAAAGTTGCCTCACCCGGCTGCCGCGGCTCGCTTTAGCCGGGAGGATACTCCTTCCCACGCTGTGTTATGAGCTTGTAGCCTTTGCTCCATCCCAAATCTAGTCTCATAAAAATAGACACTGTATTATAACAATATATGCCGCTTAAATCTCTGCCCTCGCTTTACGCATCGCTGTGAGCTCTACTCACCGCTGGAGTGCCTCCAAAAGCACCACACTTTGCCCTCAGCAACTTCATAAGAAAACATAGTCAGAACGGCCACTCCTTCAGCGCTTTTCCCCTCTCAAACATGGAACCCTCAGTCACCAGTTAAGATCCAATGCTGCACAGGACCACTCTTGTTCCTAAGACCCTCTCCTCACAGGGATCGGGCCTTCTCCATCCACATGCCTAGATTGTGGAACTCCTTCCTGCATTAGTTCGTGCGCTCTCCTCCCACCCCTACCAAAGCATCCTCTGAGCTTCCTCAACCGGCCTCTGCCTATCTATGTGCCATATAGACCCCAGCAGAGACTCTCTTCCCTATTCGACTGTTTGGGAGACGCCTGAGTGCTGTTGCTACAGTTTGCTGTTTAATCTGCTGATAATTTGCACAGGTACTTTCTGCCCTCCTGTTTTGAGGGGGGCCCTGTCATATCTGTACCTGTCTCACACTACCGGACAAAAGTTTTAGAACACCCCATTTTTCCAGTTTTATTGAAATTTACGGGTTTAATGTCTCAATGTACTCTGAAATTAAAGCATAGAACAAATAAACAATTGGAGATAAAAAGAAATCATGGAATTCATTTTGTTTAACAAAATTTAATCTAAATTTTGACTCATCAAAGTAGCCACCTTTGCAGATATAACCGCTGAACACACTCGTGGCATTCTTCCTACAATGGACATCAAATATTGTTCGGGAAGTTCTTCCCAACACTGTTGCAGAAGTTCCCACAAATGTGTTGCACTTGTAGGTTGCTTGCTTTCACCCTTCTGTCCAGTTCATCCCAAACCAGCTCGATGGGGTTTAAGTCTGGAGACTGTGCTGGCTATTCCATGATTTGAAGCCTACCGTCTTGTTCTTTCCTTGAAGGTAGTTCTGACATAGCCTGGAGGTATGTTTTGGGTCATTATCTTGTTGTAGGATGAACCCTGACCAACTAGGCGTAGACCAGAGGGTATTGCATGGTGCTGCAAAATGCTGTGTAGCCCTTTTGGTTCAGGGTGCCAGTCACTCTGTGCAAGTCGCCGACTCTGGATCCAGCAAAGAGCCCCAGACCATCACTTCCTCCTCCATGTTTGACAGTTGATGTCACACACTGAGGAACCATTGTTTCGCCTACTGACGGCGCATAAAACTCTCGCGTGATGAACCCAAGATTTCAAATTTTGATTCATCGGTCCAGTCTTCAGTAGTCCACTGGCGGTGCTTCATGGCCCAGGCAAGCCTCTTTTTCTTATTTTGCCATCTTAGCAATGGCTTTCTTACTGCCACTCGACCTGTCAAACCTGCAGCTCGAAGTCTTCTCTCACAGTTGAAACTGAGACTTGCTTACTTCGACCAGTGTTGAGCTGTGCTTGGCTGTTGTCTGTGAGCTCGCCTATCACGCAAGCTGTTGACTCTCAGAAACTGTCTTCTGATTCTGTTGTAGCTTTGGGTCTGCCAGACCTCTTCCTGTCAGAGTTTCCTCCAGTTTCCAAGTGCCTTTTGATGGTGTAGGAAACAGTACTCACTGACACCTTGGCTTTCTTTGCAATTTCTAAAGGAAAGACCTACACTTAAGGGTTATAATGGTCTGTCTGTCTTCCTTTGTTAATTGCCTTTTTTCGCCATTATGATAGCAATATACTACTTCCTGCAGTGCAATATTGTTCAAATAATTCTTCAGAGGTGTAATAACAGTCTGTTCCAACACTGCTTTTATACATACAGGGGTTTGTAATCAGTAATCAACAAAAGTTGGGACACCTGTAGGAATTGTTTGCATCAACTTTCTGGCTTAATTTACTTCCATTGCTGCAGAACAGCTGTAAGTTATTAACCCATTACTTGTTCCCTGAAGAAGGCCTTATTTTATAACTCTGAAGTTTACATTATTTTTCAGTTTTTGCTAACCTAAACTTTTTTTTTAACCTCTAGCAGTTTACTGCTTACCTTTGTACCATTTCAGGTTATTCACTGGACTTGAATTGCTTAAATTTCAATAAAACTGGAAAAATGGGGATGTTCTAAAACTTTTGTCCGGTAGTATATATTGTATAATTTGATGTTATTCTACATTTTGATGTTATTTTGATGTTATTCTACTTATTAATTCTGTTATTGAATCTTGTTGCTATCTACCTACTTAACTGTTTATGCCTGATGTCTCGTATGGTGTATCACCTACTTGTCTATGCCGGAGGCTCCTGTATGTTACCTGACTCTGTATGATGCATTGTATGTACCTTTAACCCTCCGGTCACACCTGAAAATAGGCACTTGGCTGTCTATGTGCTACCTGTAAACAAAATCAAATATAATATATATGTGTATATATGTTTTGTAAAATTTTGAAAGACTGCATTGATTTCCTGGAGTTAGCTGAGACTGTGGTGGAATTGAGAGTTTTGATTCCAGAGATTGTATGAGCTGCAGAGCCAGGATCCTGGTGGCTTTGGGTCTGTTTGTGATGTAAAGTTTGGTATTGCTTGTATGTGAATTCAAGCGGATTCATGTAAATTCTCATTTTAGGCGTTTCGCTTGTTCCCAGTGATCCGGGTTATTTCAGATTAGATTTCAGTGCTTTTCATATTCCACTTTTTGTAATAACTTCATTCAAACCCCAGGAAATCTTACTATTTTCTGACTTATGCAGTATGGTCTCGCCATAGGACTGCCCTGGAGCCGAAATGGTTAATAGAACCTATGAAAGTGATGGACTGCTAGGTTTTCAAACCACTGTCCCTAGTAAACAACAACTAACCGTCAGAGTCTTTACCCGCTTGTCTCAGTAAGATGTCTCCAGAGAGCTCTCTTCATCTCTTGAAGAAACTTTATTTTCTCGGTTTATACCTCAGTAAATTTATTTTATTTGGTATTCTTATCACTGTCCTTGGTTTTCAGGTAGTAATTGTTTAGATTTTAGTTTGTAAGAGATAAGTAGTCGTTTTTCTCCCAGTTCCTAACCGAGGAAACACAGGTCCTTATTTTGTTTTAATATATGTTTTAGTTAGTTTGAAATTGTTTTGACTCGTATAGTCGATTAGCTATTTTTAAAACTTAAACTGGAGTAATCTCGGTTAGTGGGTCCCTTTTTTCAACCAGGATCTATGTCTAAACCTGGTTTATTTTTTCGATTGTAACAACCGACCAAAAAAAAAAATTCTGTTTGGCTTTTCATCTTATTTTCGAACACGTCACAGAAACCAAAAGAGAACAGGACCACAGGTTTCCAGCACTGCACAGAGTGGGGAACTGTTTGCAAAGGCTGATCCCATTTGATTTGCTTGTTCTGTCTGGGGTTTCACCACCTTGACAGACTGGTGAATCTGTGCTAAGTTACCTCAGTCCACCCTTGAAAGGGCTGAAGAGGCTAAGGAGAAAAATGACTGATAAGGCTGCTAACCCACCCACTAAACAGTTCACTGAACTTGAGGACTGCCCTGTGACAGGGCAATAGTTCCACAAAGAAAAGAACTGCTGATAATGCTGCTGAGCTGGCCATCACAGTTAAGAAAAAGCGAAAAGAAAGCACCAGGAACCGCAACTGCTACTAACAGTGGTTTTTCTGTTGAAGAGATCGCAAACGCCGATCAGGATTATTTAGTCCTTGCAGTCTCCGGTTCCGGTTGAAAACAGCTGGTTCCACGAACTCCTGGTTCACAAGTCCCTGGTTTAACAGACCAAGGTGGGGAACAGTTTGAGGATCCTGGTCTTCGTGAAGAACCAAAAGAGGATTATGGAGATGATGATTATGATGAGCCTATAGAGCCAGACATCTCTCCTGATTCCCACAGGCCTGATTCCCCTAATAAGGAAATGAAGATTTTCTTCATACTTTGCTTTTATGAAGCAGGTGGCCCAGTCTCTGGACCTCCCATCCCAGGAGTCAATGGAAGATGAGGAAGGCTATAAGAAATGATGGACGTATCGCCATCAAAAGGCTGCTTCTCCCTTTACACAAGTCCTTGAGCAGGCAGACCATGAAAATATTAGAGAACCCATTTCTGTCCCTCCTACTGATAAGAAAGTGGACAGGAAGTACTGGTGGATAAGTCTGGGGCTGAATTTTGTTTGGTCACCCCAGTCATGAAGGTGTAGTACAGGCTGCAGCTTGTGACAAAGCTGGCATCCTTCTGGCCTCCACCCTCCTGAGAAAGATTACAGGAGAATAGATTCAGTAGCCAAGAAGGTTTCTTTATGATCCTCCATAGCTATTAGGCAGGCATCCTATATGGCATATGTAGCCAGATATTAAAAATCTCTGTGGTTCACTGTACTGAAATTGCCAAGTCAGTTCCCCTCCAATGGCTGCTGACCTGGAAGAAGCGGTTAAGAGGGGCATTGAAGCATCTAAGACACAATTTAGGATGGCAGTGGATGCAAATGACACTGCATCCAGGCAGATGGTTTCAGGAGTGTCTCTGAGAAGGTTTGCATGGCTTAGAACCACTAACCTCTCACAAGACACACAAAACAAGGCCTTGGATTTTCCCTGTGACCCAGTGCCTCTGTTTGGAGAACAAACAGAGGCATACATAAAACAAATGGACGACTATAAAGCTGCTTACAAAAGCGCAGCAGTAAGGAGAGAACTGTAACCGTGAGAGACACCACTCTAGGGGTGGCAGGGCAGGACTCCTTACAGGCCGAATTTTCAGCCCCAAGTATTTCCCCAGTATCGGCCTAGGGGATACTTTAGGGCAGGAGGGCACTGGCACACTAGCCCCACTGTCCAGCCAGTAGCTCAATCAAAGCAGACTCCTGAGCAGAATGTCCGGTCACCTCCCCATTACCAGTAGGAGAGACTGGCCCGCTACTTCCAGGAATGGAAAACATCACCACAAACAAGTGGGTACTGGAAGGAGGGGCCAGGGTCTGGTCCTCCGCTCAAAACCAGGCCAAAGCTGAGGTCAAAGGCCTTCAAACCTCTTCCCATCAGAAACAACCCTACTGGAAAAGAAAGTTTCATCTCTTCTGCTTAAGGCAGTGGAACCAGTCCCTGCCATTCAGAAAGGCAAGGATCTGTACTCCGGATACTTCCTTACATTAAAGAAAACAGGGTAGTGGCGTCCCATTCTGGATCTCGGATATCTGAACAAGCACCTAGCAAAACCAGAATTCAAGATGGTCACTCTATTTACCATATTACCTACCCTAAGGGAGACTGGCTAGCATCCCTGGACCTAAAAGATGTTTACTTCACATCCCAATCAGAAGATCACACAGAAAGTACCTCAGATTCAGATTGCCATTCAGACTAACATCTGCTTCAAGGGTATTCACAAATGCCTAGCTGTCGTGGTGGCATACCTAAAGCAACTAAGAGTATCAGTGTTCCCCTATCTGAACGACTGGCTCATTGTAAGCCAGATGCAGTAGCAAGTAATAGAGGCACTAGCTGTCACCAGAATACCTTGTCCTCCTGGGATTCTTAGTGAATCAAAAGAATTCTTTCCTAGAACCGTGCAGTTGTTCAAGTTCATGGGGCAGAATTGGATACAAAGACATGAATGGCCTGTCTTCCTCAGGACAGGGTGGACAGCCTTATTCAAGTGGCCATGTCTTTTTCACTGCATGATCCCAGACCAGCAAGGCATTTCCTGCAATTGCTAGGTTACATGGCAGCCTCCACTGTAACCGTCCCAGGAGCTAGATTTCAGATGAGAGACATCCAGTTTCATCTCAGGGAGTACTGATCCCAAAAGAGAGACTCTGTCAAAGCTGGTCCCAGTCACAGCCACCTTTATTTAACAGACTTTAGGATTACATCCTTTGAATCAGGGACTGCTTACAAGGGCTCACAGCAGAAAAAAAAATTTAATACATATAGACATAGAATGGCAGTTAAAGGTTACAGTATTGCAGAATCAAGATCAGCTGTACATTGCATTGAACGTGTTACCGAGAGCTGTATTTTACAATTTTCAAGAGAACAATAAGTCTGCTGATAGAGGAGGGAGTAACAGGTTTGATATTTATAGCAAAGAGAATTAGACAGATACCTTGTGTGCAGACAAAGGAGGCATTGTTAATAGGTAATGTTTGGTAGCCTTATCGGTAGGAGCTCAGTGGCAGGGTGGTCCCGTGAAGATGATAGATGACCCAGCGCTAGCTGGTACATTGGCAGCGCTTGTGAAGCAAGAATGTGCTCTTGAGGGCTGACTTGAAAGGTCCTAATTTGGCGACGGAGGAGACGCCGGAGGGGAGTTCATTGTACCAGGCTGGGCCCGTGTGGGAATGACCTTGGACTAAGGAGGTTCTAACCTCGGGATGGACCACACCTGTCAGTTGGCGGTGCGGTGTTCACTGAGGCATGGGAGGATAGGAACGAGGGCAGAAACCCCAAGGGGAAGCCCTAGGTGTATTTTATTTGTGAGGAGACATGTTTGATAAAATAGCCTTTCATCCAGGGTAGAGATTTGTCAGGGCATATAGGGTACAGGTATGGGTATGCTTGTCTGCCCGGTGAGGAGTCTGCATGCTTTGTTTATGGCAAGGTGTATTTTGTTAAGGGCTGTGTGGTCAGCAGCCGAGTGATCGTGAGCCCAGCAGTCGACTAGGGAGAGGGCTGAGGAGGTGACAGCCAGATTAAAGGCTTCCGGAGGTAGCAACCTTGTGCTGATACAATAGCCTATACGACATTTATGGCTGATGATAGAGTGTCAACGTGCAGAATGGAAGGAGAGGCTGGAATCAAATGTAAGGCCCAAGTATTTATATGTATGGACCTGTTCTAGAGGAAGAGTGAGAGGATTGTTAGCTGTGCATTCTTGGCCTCATTCTGTCGAGGCAAAGAGCATAGTCTTTGTCTTTTTACATTGACCACAAGTCTTTGGTCTGTGAACCAGTTTTCCAGTCTGGTTAAATAGGTGTTGGAGGGAGGGCTGCAATACTGTGGGATCTGGGTAGAGGCAAAAGAACTTCGTCATCACATAGAGTAGTAGGTTGCCAGAGCAGGAATTGGGCAAGGTGTTTAGGTAGATGCTGAATAATAGAGGGCAGAGGATGGAGCCCTGGGGAACCCCAGAGCAGACTGGCAGGGTGGCTGAGAGGGTGTTATTTATTTTGGTACATTGTGTTCTAGCTGTGAGGTAACTGCAAACCAGGAGATGGGTCCTGGGACAGACCTATGTGGCGGACTGTGTTAAGAGTAAGGGGTGGAGACTGTATCAAAGGCCTTTGACAGGTCGATGAAGACAGCTCCAGCTAGGTGTTTTCATCCAGGGCAGAGTGAATAAAATTAGAAAACTCGTGAGAGCCATAGTTGTACTGTGCCCAGATCTGAAGCCATGCTGCTCCCTGCAAAGTAGGTTCTAGGACATGGATATGTTGTCCAATCCACACTTGCTGGCAGGTTCCTTGCCGCTTAAAATCTTGCCGGAAGGTCTTCAAGCTGGCTCCTCCCACCCACCCGGTGGTAAAACTCTCGACTGCCTGACGCCAGATCTTTCTTACCGCTTGGAAGCTCAGGTTCTCTCCTTTGGCGCCTGGCGCTTTAGGCCTGGATCCAAACTCTTGGTTTACTCGACTGATTTTAAAATTTACAAGACTTTGGTCTTTATCTTCCCCGCCGCGGCGGACAAATCGACTCGGATTTCGCCGGTGCCCTGTGGGCAGAAGATGTCCCGACTGATCCGCACCCATGTGCGTGTACTGTCTTGGGCTTGAGCACGATTCGCAGGCCTGCGACTTGTGCAAGTCCTTTTCGGCCACGGTCTTAGAGGATCGCGCTGCCAGATTGCAACTTGGGTGCCCTGAGAAACGTTATCCTCCGTCAAGTCGAAGGCGGCCAGCGGTGTCCGGGGTGGGCTCGGCTGAACATCTCGAATAGCTGATTGCCCTTGAGGAGGAAGCTGCCCAGGTCGCATCGCCATCATCATCTTAGGTCGCTGCATTTATCCTGCTTCTTTGGGCCCTCTTACATGGCTTCATTCAATGAGCTTTGTCAATCCTCTCCACCAAGAGAGGGGCCTTCGGGACATTTCCTCTTGGTCCAAAAAGAAGGACTCTAAGGTAAGTCCCACCGCCGATGTTGTGGGAGCGGAGAGGTCCCTTTCCCGGATAGATGACACTTACTTCAGTCGAGGTTGCGGCTAAGACCGCTGCCTTCACGGTGTCCCCGCCAGGTCAGCTGGCCGAGACACCGCTGACGAGTCGAGATTTTTCTCACCTGGGACGGACTGTCGACTGGAAAAGCAGACAACCCTTCTTCACCGTTCCCCAGCGGAAACCGAGGACTTGCTGTGCCTCCTGTGCCGGAGTCCCTGGTTAGGTCCCTGAACTGAGGGAGGAGCGGTTTCCACCCCTCTCAGACCCACTCGGAAACACCAAAGGCCTCGGTCTCAGACTTTTCTGGTCCAGCCGATCCCCCATTGGTGGTCTCGGTCTCGCACCGGGGAAAACGGGCGGCGCCGCTCATCCTCGCTCTTCGTCCTCTTCGAAGATAGGCTCTGGCGCAAATTGCGCCGGCGCTACGGAGGATCTCGATGTGGCAGCAGCACCTTTTACCGGAATAAGCAGACTTGTCGCGCCCCTGCCATTATGGCTGTCACCAGAGCGCGTCAAACAACCCCTCAAGTAATCGAGGAGCAAGCTGGCACCAGTTGTTCATCTGAAACCGGCGTGCTCCACCCATTGTGGTGGAACTCGCGCCTCCACAACCTAAATTTGGGGCCCTGACCAAGGATTCTTGCCCCATCGGTTGTTGTCACCCTCACTCCCAATTGGCCTCGGCAAGTGGAGGGTGGCTCAGACCCTCTGCAGCTGTTTGCAGACCTCGGAGTCTGACGATGACTTTCCCTGCTCTCCAGGCCCTCGACTTGGAGTCCACTGGGGGTCAGTCTGTGGATCGAGCCCATCCTCGCTCGGAATGCTTTGGCTCATCTCAGAGTCCACTGGGATGAAGCTCAACCCGCTTCAAGCAGGCCAAGTATCCCCTGCGGAGATACTGGACCGAGGGATTCTCCAGAGGCTTCCCGTGGCTGAAGCCATTGTTGGCCCGGCCCTGGAGCTATGGCAGCAGCCAGCTCTTGTCCAGCAGCACCTCTCAGCCAGGATGGCTCAAAAGTATGCTGCTCCCACTGGTTCGCCTCCGGTTTCTCAGAGCACCCTCCGCAGAGGGGCTAGTGACTGACCGCTTTCCGGTGCTCCGAAATGCTCAGGATGAACAACCATTGATAAAGAGTCCAAGAAACTGGACTATTCCGGATGGAAAGTCTATGCTGCTTCCTCTCTAGGCCTTCGTCAGGCCAGCTCGGCCATTCTGATGGCCGATTTTACCACGACGCCTTTTGGGCTCCTGGATGAGGTGATTCTCATCTCCTGGCTGACCTCCAGACAACGGTCAAGCAGGTGCGGGATCAGGGAAGGCGGTGGCCAAACAGCAACTCCAGACTTCCTGGATATAGCTGACCTGCGTGCTCGTCAGTAGCGGCTGCAGTGACCATGCGCCGCAGAACTTGGGCGGATCTCCACTTTTGCAGCGGATACCAGCACAAGCTGGCAGATGCCCCTTCTGGGTACCAACCTCGCTCGGCCCTGGGGTGGAGGGTCATCTGCAAGGATCGAGAAGTCCAATGCCACCTTGACTCGGTTACGCCTGCCCAGAAGGACAAAGACCGCCAGCAGCAGCGTAAGCTCTTCGGCTTCAGCTCCTGCGGCATGTCTGGCCCAGCAACACCAGCATCAGGGCCAGCAGGCCTGCACTTGCATCCCAAAAGCTAAGCCTGCAGCTTCCTCCAGCAGGAAGCTGGGAGGGAAAGGTCCAGGGCACCTCGGCTGACCCTTCCTCAAGCCTGCCCAGTGACGGGTTGAGGGGTGTTGCCCCACCGCTACTCCTCCCTTGGTTCCCCTGTGGGGGATGGCTCCGCCCACTCCTTTCCGCCTGGTCCGATATCACCATGGACCGCTGGGTCCTGGAAGTGGTAGGAAAAGGGTCTGCCACTGGAATTCGAGCAGTCCCCACCCTATTGAGCGTTACCCCACGCACGGGGTGCCAGGAGCCTCTCTGCCAGCCTCGTCGAGCTGACATTGCCCTGCTCCTCCAGAAGGAGGTGATCAGGAGGTGGCGGATCCTCCACCAGACCCAGGGTTTGTGTCCAGGTACTTCCTGGTCCCAAAACAGACGGGAGGCTGGCACCCCATTCACGACCTGAATAAGTTCCCACGGTCTCACACCTCAGGATGGTCACCTGGCTCAGATCATTCCATCCTTGGAACAAGGCGTGGTGGTTCTGCTCTCTGGACCTCCAGTACGCATTCTTTCACATCCCAATCTGTCTCACCAGCGATTCCTCCACTTCAGGCAGAAGGATCCCTACGAGTTCCGGGCCATGCCCTTCGGCCTCTCTCCAGCTCCCAGGGTCTTCACCAAATGCATGGCAGTGGTGACAGCACTCCTGCGGGTGTCAAGGGTCTGGGTGTACCCATACCTGGACTGGCTGGATTGCAGCCCCTCCAGGCTGGAGGCGGAGCGTCCAGGGATCTGGCCCACCAGGTTTGCTCTCAGATTGGCCTCCCCATCAATGAGGGCAAATCGGAACTCGTACAACGAGGTGATTCAGTTCATCGGGCAGAACTCAACTATCTTTGAGCCAGATCACGGCTTCTGGCGGACAGGGCCAAGGTTCTTTCCTCCTTGCCCAATCATTTCTGGTTGGGCAGTTGCACCCTGCCCGGGACTTCCTGCGCCTCCTGGGCCTCATGGCGGCCTGCACCAGCGTGGTCCGCTGGGGCTGGCCTGCCAGTGGTTACAGTGCTGCAGTCCTCTGGACCAGCCGGTGATAGTGACCAGGGAGATGGGAAATGCTCTCCAGTGGTGGATCGTCTGCTCATTTGCAGGAGGGTATCCCATTTGTCTGCCCAGAGCCAAGATCACTCTAACGACCGACGCCTGATGGGTTGGGGTGCCCATCTGGGGAGCTCACAGCGCACGGGCCTCTGTTCCCCCAGGAGTCTCAATGCCACATCAACCTGCTGGAGCTTCGAGTGGTCCAACTATCCCTCACCGCCCGCCTGCGCTGTGCGGGTCAAGTGGTCCAGGTCCAGACGGACAACACCATGACCATATACTGTCTAAACCTCCAGGGTGGGATGCACCCTTGCCTCTGTGTAAGGAGGCTCTTCGCACTTGGTCTCTCATGAGCAGACAGGAGGTGGATCTCCTAGCCATCCTTGTGGCAGGAGCCTCCAACACTCTAGCCGATGCCCTAAGCTGGATAGGTGCTGCATCTCACGAGTGGTCTCTCCTGCCAGAGGTAGTACATGATCTGTTCTCCCACTGGGCACACCTCAGGTGGACCTGTTTGCCTCCAGGAGAATGCAAGCTGAGGCTGTTTCATGCCTGCCCCTCAGCAGGGCTCGCTGCAGGGGATGCCTCTGAGGCCATGGACCCCGGCTTCTTCTATGCTTTTCCCCCATTTTCCTAGATCCACAAGGTGCTTCTCAATGCGCAGGAGGGACAAGGCAGTTGATTCTGGTAGCCCCAGACTGGCCCCACCAGTTCTGATATCCAGATCTCCTCAGCCTCGGCTCCAGGCTCCCGAGGCGCTTCCAGCCCGCCCAGACCTGATCTCAGTCAACCAGGGAAGGTACTCCACCCGGACCTTCAGTCCCTGCACCTGACGGCCTGGTTCCTGAGCGTCTAGAGTTCCAGGCCTTGGTTTTCCGCCGAGGTCCTCAGCATTGTTGAGGCATCCCGTAAGGAGTCGCACCAGAAAATGCTATGCCTTCAAGTGGAAAAGATTCTCCATTTGGTGTCAGGATAAGGGGTTCGACCCTTCCTTCTGTTCCTTGGCCAGCATTCTGGACTGCCTATAGTACCTTTCTCAGCTAGGGCTTCGGCCAACGATCCTATGGCACCTGGCAGCCATCTCTTCTTACCAGGCGCGGGCTGGAAAGCAGTCGGTGGCACAGGAGAAGGTGGTCTTGCCGCTTTTCAAAGGCCTTGATCACATAACCTCCGGTGCGAGAACCTCCACCTCCGTGGATCTACTGCTGGTATATGCTATCCGTGGGCAAGCCATTCGAACCGATGCACAGGTGCGATATCTCCCACCTGTCGTGGAAGGCCTCTTGGTGGCTATTACCAACCAGAAGGATGGGAGACCTCCAGGCGCTTTACATCGAGTCTCTTTATCTGGTCTTCCACAGGACAAGGTCGCCCTGCGCCTCCAACCGAAATTCCTCCAAAGGTGGTGTGCTGAGTTTCACCTTAACCAGGTCTTGACTCTGCCGGTGTTCTACCCCAGTCACACTCGAGGTCAATATAGGCTCCATACTTTGGAGTTTGGACCCTAGAAAAGCGCTCTTATTATAAGGAGCGGACGGCTGAAGTTCGGGGAGAGGTTCGCCAGCTGTTTGTCATCTACACTGAAGCCGCACCTGGCAGACCTGCAGCCAGCGGACGATAGGCAGGTGGGTCACCTCCTGCATAGATGTCTGCTAGGTTGGCGGGCATGGAGCCTCCCAAAGGGATAAGAGCTCATTCTGACCACCATACCGCTGCTTCCAGGGGCGCCCCTATCGAGGAAATCTGCAGGCTGCTGCCGGAAGTCAGCACACACCTTCATTACCCACTACCACATCTACCTTGAGTCACGCTGGATGCTGGTTTTGGGACCTTGGTTCTCCAGTCCTTATTTCCCAAGTAGGGGATGCGCCTTGCCTCCTCCTCCTGGAGAACTGCTAGGAGTCTGCCAGTAAGTGTGGATTGAACAACATATCCATGTCCTAGAAATACAGGTTACTCATGTAACAGGAGTTCTAGGAATGGTATGTTGTTCATCCACACAACCCACCCGACCTCCCGGCTTCGATGCACAACCTGGCTTCCAGCGGGCTAGATCTGGTGTCATGGGGCGGAGCCGAGTTTTACCACCCGTGTGGGTGGAGGAGCCAGCTTGAAGACCTTCCGCAAGATTTAAAGCTGCAAGGAACCCGTCAGTAAGTGTGGATGAACAACATATACCATTCCTAGAACTCCTGTTACAGGTGAGTAACCTGTATTTATGAGCAAGTAGGTACTCAGTGAGTTGGGTGGTTATAATTTTTGAGGGCTTTGAGAGTGGTGGGAGAACGGATATAGGACGGTAGTTATTGGGGAGGTGCTGCCGCCACTCTTCAGTATTGTGGTGACTGTAGCAGTCTTCCAGGCTGCAGGAACTGCTCCAGACTTAGGGAGCGATTAATGAGGTCAGCAGTGGGGAGGACTGTATCTAGTACTAGATGTAGGATTCTCTTATCAAAAGAATCTTTGCAAATAGCAAGAGCCACTGAGTGCTTTCATGAGAAAAGGCCTTGCCTCATCTCGAGAGATCACCCTGAGATGGAAGGGGGATGCTGGGTGTTTGGGGTGGGGTTGCAGGAGTGGGGTCGAAAAATGTTATTTGGGAGTACTGCATTAAGGTCAGAGAATGATGAGTTGAGGCAGTTGACGATGGCCAGCGGGTCGGTGGTAGAGACATTGTTGACAGTTAGTGGGGGGCAGTATTTGCCATTAAGTTCCTTGATATTGTCCCAGAACAACCGAGCATTCCCCAGGAGGAGGCAAGGGTCATTTTGTAGTAGCCCGATTTGGCTCTGTTTAATGGCTCAAGTGCATCTGTTATGAGCCACTTTATAGGCTTGCTTGTCCACTCATGCGTCGGATGCTACTGCTTTATGCCAGAGATCATCTCCGTGCTTTAGCTGTTGGAGCAGTGCAGGCGTGACCTGGGGCGTGCTTCTTGGATTGCACTTTTGCTACTGGGGCATAGATGTCACATGCTTTATTAAAAGAACAGGTGAAATAATCAAAGGCTTCATCTATAGTAGGGCCTGGGAGATGGGGACCAGTCCCATTGAGTTAAGTATTTTCTCAGTTTTAGGAGGCCTCCGGTCTGAGATGACGCCAGCAATATAGTTTGGTTTGGTTTCTGCTGAAGACGCGACCAGGAAAAGAGGATGGGTGAGTGATCGCTAGGGAGGCTGGAAGGACCACCAGGTTAGAGATTCTGTGGGACGGTTGGTGAGGAGAAGGTCAAGCAGGGTGTTAGAGCTGTTAGTGGGTTCACCCTGGTAGGTTGGCTGATCAGCTGGGTCAGGTCCAGTGCAGCGAAGGTGTCCTTGGCATGGGAAGCCTAACTGGAAAACAAGTTCACATTAAAGTCTCCAACTATGATGTGTTCTGTTTTGGGGAAGCTGAGATGTAGTTAGCAAGGGATTGTATAGTGGGAGCTTGGTTTCTTGGGGGGACATATGTGACAGCAAGAATTACAGGGCTCTGGAGGGATCTGGAAGCAAGTTTTAATAATAAAGCTTGGGCACCATGGTCTCATGGAGGTATTGAAGGGCTTGGTCATGGAGTCACGGACGACACAGCACACCCCCACCACGCTTGCCCATTCTCTCGGCTCTGTGAAGGGTGAAGCCAGGGAGGGCAACCAAAGAGTCGGGTGTTTTTTTTTTGAGAGCCAGGTTTCTGTCAGTGCTAGCACATTTGGCTGATGTTGCAGTATCCAGCAATGGAGACATGCTGTCTTTTTGGCTAAGCTGCAAATGTTCATTGCAGCTATTCTAAGCCGTGGTGCGATAGGCTAGGGCTGGGCAAGATGGGGCCCGGATTAGGATGAACATTTCCAAATTAGTAGGAGTATGGCAAAGACTGAGGAGAGCAAAAGATTAGGTTTTATTGTCAAGGATAGCTGCCGCCAGTTATAGTGCTGGTAGTACAAGGTGACCAGGGTGATAAGGGTTGGAAAAGATAGGAATGTGATCCGCATGGAGATTGATGGTGGCACATGACTGCAGGGAGATATGTGGGTGGGGGTGGGGGATGCAAGAGTGGTAGTGGCAAGTGGTGGCAGTCGGTGGTGGTTGTAGGGGTGGGAGGCGGAGAAGAAGACCCTTGAGGGAGGGCTAAGGGGTCCGAGAAGTAGGATAGTAAGAGCGATCAGTAGGAGCCTGGGTGGTCCACGTCCTCAATGGTTGCCTAGCAAGTGGCGAGTGAGGGTGCAGTGGCCAAGTGTCGGTATAAGGGGGTACATCGATACACATAATTGTGGTGGTCTCTATGGCACAGCGATAGGGTGACTGACTATGGTTTGTTAGGTGTAATAATTTGCTTTAGGGAAGAAGGACCCAGGACTAGACGTGCTTAGGGGAGAGCAGTGGGAAGAGGAATGCAACCTCCAAGAGTTGTTGCCTCTAGTGGCATTGCAGTACAATTTGCAAATGGAAAAGTAGACACTACAAACTGCAGTTATTAACTATTCTAAGCAGTAAAAATCAACAAGCTAGAAAATTAGCAATCCTGTTCCACCAAACAGTTGGTACTGGTAAACTCGCATTAGCAGTTGTTGTATTAAAAAGACAGCTCAGGAATGGTAGAGTCAAGAGCCAATAATAGAAGGGGAATAGCGTTATGCCTAATCAGAGCTCAGGAGCAGTAGTAGTGCAGCCAAATGGCCTGAAAGGTAGAAAGCGCCAAATCAATCCCATTGGTAGCTGTGGGCTTCTCTTCCAAATGTGTACCTGGTTGTAGGCCGAGAGGCAGTCGGTCAGTGCAGAACAGCCGTTAGGTTCAGAGCAGCTCCTGCGGCTTGCAGGAGGAGGCAGTCACCTGTACTGGACAGGATGCTTTTATTCAAGCTCTGCAGTGGTGGCAGGTAAGGAACATCTCAGACGAGGGGTACCTTTACTACAGCAGTCCTCTTCTCTGATACTTACTACAGATGCTTCCCTCCTGGGGTGGGGAGCACATTTGGGGATCACACTGTTCATGGCACATGGGAAAGCAGGAATCCCACCTGCACATCAGTCTATTAGAGCTCAGAGCAGTTCTTCTGGCTGTTCAGTCTTTTGCCACTCAGGTGGTAGGGAATGTGGTGCAGGTCATAACAGACAATACAACCACCATGTACTACATAAGCAAGGGGCACAAGGTCAACCTCTTTGCACAAAGCTATGAAAATGTGGGCATTGGCATACCCTCTAAAGGTGTCCTTTCAGCTGTTCCTCTCCCGGCAAGGACAATGTCCTAGCGTATGCCCTCAACAGGATAAACCAGAATCACCACGAATGGTCACTGAACAGATGGGTCTTGCAGACCATTTTCAGGAGGTGGGCACCCGAGAAGTGGATCTGTTTGCAGCCCCAGACAATCACCAGCTCCCAGAATATTGTTGCAGACCCTAGCAGGGCACAATCCTTTGGATGCACTTCTGTTAGATTGGACAGGGAAGTTCCTGTATGCTTTCCTGCATTCCTGTACTGCTGAAAGTATTGAACAAGCTCAAGCTTCAACCAGCCTCAATGATTCTCATTACCCCAGATTGGGCCAGACAGCCCTGGTAATCCATACTCCTGTCGGTGTCAGTAGCCAAGCCAGTCAGTCTTCCCAGGAGGTACAACCTATTGACCTCCTCTCAGGGCAGAATCCTGTACCCAACGTACTGTCCCTCAGTATACTGAGAGTTTACAGAAAGCCCTCCACTAAGAAAACAGCAGGTTAATGTCCTTTTTGAGGTGTGGGCACAATATTGAACTACATACTCTAGATGCGGCCTTACCAGTGACCTGTACAAGGGCAGTATGACCTCCTCTTTCTTACTACTGATCCCTAGATATGCATCCCAGCATCTTGTTTGCCTTTGCTGCTGCTTTCTTGCACTGCATGAAGTGCTTCAGGTCACTAGTGATCATCACTCTCCGGTCCTTTTGATTTTATTTAAAAGTTGGTAACTGGGAAAGCCCACTGAGCTGATGCTCGTTTCAGAGTCACGACCCAGGGAAGGATAAGGGATTTATACAGATCTTACTTTGAGAGGTTCCTGCAGTAGGTCTTCACGTGTAGGACTGCGCCCCTAGGCCGTCTGGTTCGAATAGCAAAGTTGTAGATAGCGGTCATCAGTGGGGACCGCCCCCAATCATCGAGGTGACGTGGCGTCAGCCCGACTATAAAAGGGTGGCTCACACCTGCCCTCCGGTTCTTTTCCTCACGCTTCAGTTGGTTCGGTCACAAGATAGAAGAGTGATCTAATGCCCGCTCGCAATCAAAGTTTTTCTTCATCCCTTAAAATGTTTTTGTCAATTATTCGACCGATTGTTTGTCGCCTCGAGTCAAGAAGAAGTGCTCGAAGTGCAGAGCCCAAATCCCGCATGGGACAACCATTCACGCTGCCTATTGTGCTTTGGCCATTACAACTTGGACAAGTGTACAATCTGCCAGGCCTTCAATCAAGCCACCAGGACCAGGCACAAGCGGGACCACGAAGCCCCACCTCCTTACCGGTAGGGTGGCGTTGCTGGAAAAGGAGCTCCAGGAATTGAGGGAGAGGTCGTCAGCACTGGGCCCCAGACAAAAGATGATCAAGGAGAAGCGCGGGACAGGAGTCCGTCGCCACACGGGAGACCTGCTCCAAAAACTGTGAGTACTGCCCCGTCACCTCTTTGGGCCGAGCACCTTCTCCCCTTTTTGCTGAGGTGAGAGGGCAGTTGGGGTTAGCCTCTCTTGAGGTTTCAGTTGTGTCTCCTAGCACTGCCGGTAAGTCTACCCTCGACCGTGTAAGCGAGCACATCTTTGACGATAAGCCTAGTGGCAGCCCTCCCGCTGCCACTAGCCGGGTTAGGTCTGATCAGGGACGCGGATCCTCCGTTGCCCGCCTGACTCCTTTTGTTCAGCCGGATTCCCCGAGGCTCCCAATGCCAGCCAGAGTGTGCTCTCGAGAGACCCTGCATCCCTCCGGGTCCTACACCCCAGGGATTCGCCACCCGATCCTGCTCTGTCCCTGTCGACAGTATCTTGTTCGACCTTTCATTGGGGTCCCTTCTGGAACTTCCCTGCCTCAGGTCTGTTGCCGCCCCGCTAAGGATCCTGATATGGAGCCTCCACCGCCTGGACCTTCGGGGCCCTCCTGGATCCCATGCCACCCAGTGGCCCTATGGCACCTCTCCTGGTAGGTCCAGTTGAACCTCCTGGTGGTCTTCCACAGCCAGACCCCAGGCACTGCTGCTGGGCGGCCTGCCATCGGTTCCTCAGTACCAGACGCCAGGCAACGTGTCTCCAATGCCGAATACCCTGGGTATAACCTCTTGCCAGGTTTTCAGTACCCTTCTTGGCACACCTGCAGTACCCAGGTTACCCAGAGTACCAGCCTCCTCCTTCTCCAGTGCCAGATTGGGAGACGATCCCACATGGTGGCAGGATGCCAGGACCCAGCTCATCACAGAGCTTAGGCAGTCTGTGGGAGACATCCTTATTCGAGGCCCCTCCCCACTGATACCCTCCAGCAGGGCAGCGGGTGTGTACCTGTAGGCTCATCTGAGGCAGACCTTTCATCCTGTGGTTCTTGTCGCCTGACACGGACTTGATTCCAAACCTTCGGACCCTTGGTCCCCAGTCGAGGTAAACACCAAGGAATCCCCAAAATCTCCTCCAGAGATCCTTCCTTTGGGGACCTTTTGTGCACTATCCAGGCAGCAGGAGGCTGGCCTTCCAAAGAAGTGGACCCCCAGCGTAAAAGGCTGGCGGAACATTTGGATCTAGCCACCACTAACCCTCTACCTATCCCCTCTGGATGGGTCCTCATGAGGATCTGGTGACTTATCTGGCAGCAGCCGCATCCATCCTGGCTGTCTCCAGAAAGGCAGACCATGCCTACTATCCCCAGAAAGGATTCAACATCTCACAACTCATCCCAAAGCTGACTCTATGGTGATCACCCGCCACAACCGGTCAGTGCAACCAGCATTTAGAGTTCCTCGCCTCCCGACAAGGACTCTCGGCAGCTGGATCAGTTTGGCTAGAAGGTTTATTCCTCTCCTCTTGTGCCATCCGGTCCCTCAACTGTGTCTCACACATGATGGCATTCAGAAAGCGCCTCTCTCCAAGTTGGAGAGGATCTTCAGAAGTCCAGGATGAGTCGCTCAGTAACAAATTGCTGGACAGTGTCCAGAATGGGCAAGTCTTCCTGTCTTAGGTAGCTGCGTGCAGCGATACGACTCGGTGGTCAGAGGCGGCAGCCACGGGGATCTGCATCAGTCGCCTTTCCAGGCTTTGGATTGCAGGTTTGGCACAAGGCATCCAGTCCTCTCTTCTGGGCGCCTTTCCAGCGGCGACGCAAGTTATTACCGGCTGCAAGAGAGATAGACGCTCTTCGGGACGACGCTTAATGTACCGGACGGGCAGGAGAAGCAGCTCTTCGCCGCCTAAGGAGATGGAACAAAACCAGGCCAACGAGCCCCTGGTTTGGGAGCCCAAACCCCAAGGCCAAATTCCTCAAGCCGGCCTCATGGGCAAAAAGCCCCTCGGCTTCTGACTCATTTCCTCCTTCTGCTGCCTCCAGCAGTCTTGGAGGAACCGGTAGGAGGAGGTTCATCACCGAGAAGCATGGGTGCTTTCAACTTATCCAGCAAGGTCACTTGATACACGAAGTTTTCCGAGATCCCTGCCCTCATCCTCCAGGACGGTCCTTTTATCCACAGGATCAGATCCCCATTGTCTTCCAGGAAATATAGGACCTCCTGTTAAAGTGGCCATAGAACCCGCCTCTCAAAACCAGCTAGGAAGGGATTTTACTCCCACTTCTTCCTAGTTCCAAAGAAGACGGCGATCTGAGACCAATCCGGGACCTCAACGTGCTCAGCCTCTTCATTGAGTACAAGAAGTTTCACATGCTGACCATTCAGGGACTTTCCCCTGCTCCAAACAAATTTTTGATTGTGCTACCTGGACATGCAGGATGCCTACCTGCATATCCCTATCCTCCCAGCCCACCACCGCTTCCTCTGTTTTTCTTTCAGAACCATTTTCAGTTCCAAGCACTCCCTTGGCCTTTCCTCTGCCCTCGGTGTTCACCAAGTGTTTAGCGTGGTTATGACTTTTCTTCGCTGGCCACAGCACCTTCTCCAACAGCCTGAAAGAATCTCTTTCTTTTCACTCTGAGCTTGTTTGCCCTTCTGGGTATCACGGTCAATTTGCCCAAGTCCCAGCTAGCATAATCTCATCGGCTCCAATTCATTGGGCAGTACTAGACACAGTTTAGAGCAGACTTTTTCTGCCATCGGATCAAGCCGAGATCCTAGTTCTCAAGCCACTCTTGTGGCCCAGGCTCAATGAATCCCAGCACATGCTGTGCTCGTCTTTGGGACTGAAGGCAGCGGCCATTCCCACATTCCCTTGATAAGACTTCACATGAGGGTCACCAACAGTCTCTTCGAGTCCAGTGGGATCAAAGGACGGATGACATGACTATATGGTCATGATCTCCAACAGCCTACAGAAAGATCTTTGCTGGTGGCAAGATCTCTCCAACCTGTCACAGGGAGCCCCTTTCATTTCCCTATCCCAACCAGATCCTCACCGGACTCCTCAGACCTGGGCTGGGAGCCCTTCTGGGGTTCACAAGACACAAGGATCTTGGTCCGACCAGGAACATCAGCTCCATATCATCATTCTGAGATGAGAGCAGTTCTGTACGCCTCAAGGCATTCCAGTCCTTCTATTACCGGATCACTTTGTCCAGACGGACAACATGTCCACTGTCTGGTACATCAACAAACAGGGAGGAACTTGCTTGTACACTTCTCTGCAGAGAAGCTGGGAGGGTTTGGTACTGGGCAATTCAGCACAGCCTTTTCCTGACAGCAGTCCATGTTCCAGGCGTAAGCAACGCCCTGGCAGACAGTCTGTCGATCAGTGGCCAGGGCTCACGAGTGAGAATTAAAGCTAGAGGTAGTCTAAGATCTCTTTTTCATGGGGTCAACCAGAGATAGATCTGTTCGCTTTCCCCATTCAGCGCAAACTACCCAACTTTTGCCTCCGCCATTCCAGGCCATGGTGCTTTTTGGCAAGACTCACTGTCTCTATCTGGACAGGGAGGTTTATTTACGCTTATTCTCCCTTCCTCTCATTCAGAAGGTTCTGGTGAAACTTCAGGAGGAAGGGCACATTTGAGTCTGATCGCCCTCTGGACACGCAGATTTGGTTCCTCTTTACAGCATCTGGCGCTAGAACCTCCGGTTCCTTGCCTTTGTCCCACGACCTTCTGACTCAGGAGCAGGGCACCTTCAGGTGTGACACCTGTGGACATAGTGGCCTCCGCTATGGGGTTTCTACACAGGTTGCCCATATCCTGGTGGAAGCCAGAAAACCATCTACTAGATCCACCCACGCCTTGAAGTGGAAAAGATTCTCGATCTGGACCCTAGCCAGGAGCTGGGATCCCTTTTGTGTTTGACTGTCCAGGTGTTAGAGTAACTCACACATTTATCAGAGTCGGCCTTAGCTATTCTTCCATTAAGGTCCATCTCTCAGGTGTCTGCTCTACTATCTCCGGTGGAGGGCAAACCTTGGCTCAGCTGGAGGTTGCCAAGACTGTTTTAAAAGGAATCCTCCACTTGAAACCCGATCTGGAAACCATGCCCCCACCCCCACCCCGGACCTGAATTTTATGTTGGAAAAACTGACCTTATCTCCTTTGAACCAGCCTTTAGCTGTGACTTGCGCTCCTTTCCTGGAAGACTCTGTTTTAGTTGCAGTCACCTGCTCAAGGGTCTCGGAACTTCAGGCATTCATCTGTAAGGAACTCTATCTGATTTTCCATAGAGACAGAGTAGTCCTTCGGACAAACCCTTCATTTCTTCATAAAGTAGTCTCAGAAACCACTCTCAACCAGAGTGTCAAACTGCCGGTCTATTATCCACAGCATTCCAACAGTGGGGGTACCTTCTCATACTCTTGATGTGCACAGGATTCTGAGGTATTACACTAACACGGACTAAAGAGGTCTGTAAAACAAATCAGCTCTTTGTGGCCTTTGCCCCCAGTGCCAGGGCAAGGCTACCTCCAAACAGACCATTTCTAGGTGGTTGGCTAACTGCATCCACTTCACCTACCAAAAGTATGGAAAATCCTTTCTGGGGCGGTTAACGGTCACCCACTGGAGGTTGCTATCTTCTACTCATCGTAGTCGCCTGTCCACACCTTCACTAAACATTACAGTCTGGACATCACCTCTAGGCACTGAACTGATTTGGTCTTGCGGTTCTGCAAGGCCTCCTGTCGTAAGTAGCAGTTGGAGACTTTCCTCATCCCGGATGTACCTCCATTTTATTTCTTTGGACTGCTTGGTATTCAGTCCTGTGGAAGACCTACTGCAGGAACGCCTCAAAGTAAGATTTCGCAGTTATGCAAGAACATACCGTAACAGTAGATCTTGGAGAGAGTTCCTGTAGGTCTAGTTTTCCACCTACTCCTGGATCGCTTCCTTCATTTTCATCCTGTCTAGCTTGGGTAGAGAGAAGCATGGTTCTAGGAATCTTCACCCATTTTTCTACTTAGCTTTTCTAGGTCTTTGGTGAAAAGAACTGGAGGGCGGGCGCGGACCACCCTTTTATAGTCGGGCTGACATCAGTCACTTGACATCGAGGGCGGTCCCCACTGATGATTGCTATCCACAGGTTTACCGTTGGAACCTGACTCAGGGGCACAGTCCATATGTGAAGACCTACTGCAGGAACCTCTTTCAAGATCTACTGTTACGGTAAGTTCTTACACAACTGCATTTATTTACATTACAAAATGTTACCGTTGAACAAAACACAACCAAAGTTCAACAAAACATGGAACATAGGGCAAACGGGTATTTACATTCCAAAACAGTAACATATGTAACAGAGTTGTGTATTAATAAGCAAGAAATTTATGTAAACAGTGAGTCATGACCGCTTTATTCTTTTACAAGCAGTTAACGTAAATATTAGACAATAGGTAGTCTGCTGTAATACCAAATAACTATTGAACTGTGATAAAAATGACTAAAGCCAAGTTCAGCAGAACTGTGAAGAAACTTAAGAATTTTTGTTTTGTGCTTCATCAGATTCTGGGGTATTCCACAGTGATGATACTCTCCTTTCTTTTCCTTGGACTCCTTCCCTTATCCACCCTCCCTCATCTCTCCTATTCTTGCACTTATTAAAGGGAAGCTGTTGTTATTCCACCGTCCCGCTCTAGCCAAGCTTTCCTTCGTTAAAGTTTTTCCTGCATGTTATGCTTTCATGCCACAACATACATTATTTTAACTTTTAAATATTTGCAACCTGGAAATATGGCACGCGGGGGGCTCCATTATCTTTAAAGGTGCGGTGGACGACTGTTTGCTTAAATACAAAAGCATTTATCTCTATATCTCTGATCTGGGTTTATTTTCTATGGGATGGTGCCAGGGATGCCCTTTGTCTGTCACACTTCTTACACCCCACACCCCCACTATTCTGAGGTTGTTGAAGTATAATTTTAAACTGAGCTTGGACTTGACCTGAACCCCTCCCTCACCTTTTTCCGTCCCTTTGTAGTCACAGACTGCTTGCAGATCACAGGATTAAGGCAGATGCATCCATTCAGTTCAGTGACTGTTGGCCTAGTTCGTGAGGGAGTGGTGGACAGCAAATACGAGGCGACAGTTTTGGAGAAGTCCAAAAGGGCTGTGGCCAATGTCTCTGGGCAGTCCAGTTCCCTGGAACCATGTGTCTTAAGTCTGCCAACGCCATGCAGCCCTCAGTGTAAACTCTCAATGTTTGGGGTTACTGCGCTTTGCAATCCATGGTAAATTAAAAGGATTTAATCCCAGGAATGTTGTGACCAAGTCCCTTGGTTCTGTGTGTAGGGCAGATATTAGATCCTCCAGGTAGAATAGCAGAGGGATGAATTAGTATTGGTGGTGTTTGGGTGGGATCAGTGCTTACTTTCTGACTTGTGCTGTCATTATTGTCTTTGTGGAATGAAAATCTGCAGCATTGCCCTGATGAAAGCATCTTCTGCAGCTTGATTTTATTTAGTTTGTGTTGACCGGGTAAGTGCACTAGACAAATCCTGCCTATTTTCAGGCACGTAATCATGAGGGGGATACAGGTAAATGCCAACTGACCTTGAACCAGATTAAGCTGTTGGTGGTATTTTTAGTGAATGAGGGAATTTGGCCAGGACACGGGAAATTCCCTACTCTTTTCGATAAGTGCCATGGGATCTTTAACATCCACCTGAACTACAGTACCACCAATCCAGGCAGATGGGACCTCGGGTTAATGTCTCATCTGGAAGACGGCACTCAGAGTGCAGCACCTTCTCATGCTGCACTGCAGTGCCAGTACTGGATATTAACCCAAGTGCCAGATGTGGGAACTGAATCCACAGTCGCTTGATCTCCGGCCTCAGAGGCGAGTGTGCTACCTACTGAGCCACTGACACTGATGGTTGGGAACAGCTTTATCCCGATTTAAGCCAGATTTTCAAGCATGCTGGTACATGGGTTGGAAGCAGACTTGTGCCGGGCAGGCATGGTTAACCTTTCCGAACAGTTCATGTCAGTCTCTTAATTCTCTGCTCGGGTCACCATACATTTTTAGTCGGCAGTCATTGTGTCAGAGAGTTGGATTCCTCTCACCCTGTTTTGCACATTAATTTTTTCTTGGAAGTTGAGAAACTTGATTGTAACCAGCTGATGCCTCTCAAGGGCTCCAGTTTCTGGCTAGATCTGGGTGCTTGTTCCATAGTGTAGGTCTGTTTGCCAGGAAGAGGTCCAAATAACTCGAGGAGTAGTTTATTCACAAAATGCACCATGTCCATGTTTTCAGCCCCTGTCAACAGACCAAACATAAGGAGGTTATAACTTTAGTAGTTTCATGATAATGTTGTAGAATTGGGAGGGGCTCAAGACAAGTAGCACACACAGTATCCTTTTCTGAGGTGCTGCCTGTCAATGGCATGAGTGAGGCGAGGTACTTTGCACCATGCAGTTTAATGAATGGTTGAAAAATGGTGGAGCACAGGGTTTGGCTTCATTGGGGACTGGGGTTCCACCTGGAGGGACACCAGCCTATACTGGCAGGATGGTCTGCATCTGTCCAGGAAGGGAACAAGTCTTTTGAGCAATCGGGTTTAAATGCTTCATTGGCAAGCTTTTAAACTAGTCAAGGGGAGGCACCGATAAGCAGCAGGAAAATCCCAGCCTCTCCCTACAAAACAGGGTACTAAATGAGAAAAAGACTGAGGTAGAAAGGTCAGTGGGGGATGCTGCAAAAGAAGGTAAAGCCATCAAAAATGGAGAGCAAGAGTACCAGTGCCCGTAGTCTGAGTAACAAGCTTCCTGAATTAGTGGCCTTGATGGAGGAGGAACATCTGGATATCGTGGCAGTCACAGAAACATGGTACACACAAAACCATGACTGGGACGTAAACATACCAGGATACACTATCTGCAGGAGGGACAGGGAGGGTAAAAGAGGAGGAGGAGTAGCTCTTACATAAGGGAAGGAATCAAAGCAACAGAACAAAAGGGAAAACAGGGAGGAGAAGAAGCACTGTGGGTAAATTTGGAGACCGCAATGGCACCACAATCCAAGACAGGGTTAGATACAGACTTTCTCAGGGGAGGAAATGGACAAGGAAATGATAGAAAGAATACTTAGAATGGCAGAAAAAGGAGATATTGCTGATGGGTGATCTTGAATATGCCAGATGTTAACTGGAGTGCAGTTGCAGCAGCCACTTGAAGAGTGGGGTTATTCTAGATGCCCTACAGGGGCATGCCTGGACAACTAATATTGGAGCCCACTGAGAGGGAGCAATCTTAGACCTGGTTCTCTCAAATGGAGATGAAGAGAGGATCACAGATGTAGAAGTGGTAGCCATCTGGGAACTAGCGACCATCAAACAGTATGATTCACAATAAACACAGCAATAGAGTCAGCCATACAAAGGCAAAAGTACTGGACTTTAGGAGGGCTGACTTGCAAAATGGGTGAGTGCCTAAGGAATGCACTAGCAAATGGGCAGGAAGGAAGGGTGGAAGAACAATGGGGAATAATAAAACTGCCATCACAGAGGCAACAAGCCTTTGTGTGAAGCAAATAAAATGAAACGATTAAGAAACCACTATGGTTCTCAAAGGAAGTGGCAGTGAAGGTTCAAGAGAAAAGAAAGCATTCAGGAAGTACAAGGAATCACAGAAGGAGCAGGACAGAGAACTGTATCAGTTAAAGCAAAGGAAGCTGGGAAGGCCGTCAGAACGGCAAAGGCCCAAACTGAGGAAAAGATAGCCAACTCAGTTAAGAAGGATAAAACCTTTATAGGTACATCAAGGAGCAAAGGAAGACCAAGGAGGGTTAGTGAGGCTTAATAAAGGGAGGAGGGTGGGCAGAGGGTGACTGTGAAAAGGCAGAGATACTAAACAAATATTTTTGCTCAGTATTTACAAAGGAAGAGGGGAGGTACCTAAAACAAACAGTAGAAACACTCTGGATACAGAAGTTGGTACCAGCCCATTTACAGAAAAAGGGTTCTGAAAGAACTCTTAAACTGAAGGTGGACAAAGCAATGGGGCCTGATGGGAGTCATCCCAGAATTCTAAAAGAACTAAGGTAGAACTAGTGACACCACTGACTACCCTCTTTAACAAATCATGGGAGGATGGGGTGGTACCCAGGACTGGAGGAGGGCAGATGTGATTCCTCTTCACAAAAGTGGGAGCAAGGCAGAAGCAGGAAACTACAGACCTGTTAGTTTAACCTCAGTGGTAGGGAAAATGATGGAATCACTTCTGAAGGAAAGAATTGTTGAGTATCTAGAGGCCAGAGGGGCACAGGACCCAAGGCAGCATGGATTCACAGCGGAAGGTCATGCCAGACAAATCTGATAGATTTCTTTGACTGGGTGACCAAAGTAGTAGATCAGGGAGGGGCTGTGAACATGGCCTACCTAGACTTTGTAAAGGCATTTGACACAGTCCACAAAGATTAATATACAAGTTAGCCAGCCTGGGAGTTGGTCCCAGGATGACAGCCTGGGTAAAGAATTGGCTGGAGAATAGGACACAGAGAGTAATACTAAATGGAGTCCACTTGAAGAAAGGGGGTTACTAGTGGGGTACCGGAGGGTTCAATATTAGACTGGTCCTTTCAGTGTCTTTATAAGCTGACATTGCAGAGGGACTGGAAGGAAAGTATGTCTCTGCAGATGACACAAAGATCTGCAACAGAGTTGATGCACAAGGTGAGGTGGAAAGGATGAGAAGGGACTTGGCAAGGTTAGAGGAATGGTCAAATGTATGGCAGCTTAGATTCAATGCAAGAAGTGCAAGGTAATGCACCTGGGAAACAAAACCAAGGGAAGAGTACACAATGGGGAAGTAGATACTAACAACAACAAAAATGGAAAGGGACCTGAGGTAGTCATATCAGATGACCTAAAGGTGGGCAAGCAATGTGAGAGGCAGCAAGGAGGGCTGGGGGATACTGGGATGCATAGGGAGAGGCACCACCAGTAGAAAACAGGAAGTTGTTATCCTCTGTACAGACAGCTGGTGAGACCCCATCTGGAGTACTGCGTGCAGTTCTGGAGACCAATCTCCTAAAAGACATAGACAGGATGGAAGCTGTCCAGAGGAGGCAACTAAAATGGTGCCGGTCTGCACCGAAGACATATGAAGAGAGACTTAAGGAGCTTAATATGTATAGCCTCGAGGAAAGGAGGAGAGGGGACATGATAGAAACGCTCTGGCACTCAAGGGAATCAACAAAGTCCAAGAGGGTAGCATCTTTCAAAAAAGAGGTGTGCAAGAACAAGGGGCACAATTTGAAGATAGAGGCGGCTCAGAGGTAATTTCAGGAAGTATTTTTCTCAGAGAGGTTGTGGATGCATGGAGCGGCCTTCGGAGGAGGTTGTGGTGTCAAAAACAGTGGTGGAATCAGCCATGCATGGGACAGTCATAAGGCAATTCTAGGGGTGGGGGTAGGGAAGAAGTAGGCTGCTGGTTAACTAGGATCTGCAGCTTATGCATTAGGTAGGAAATGGGCAGACTGGGTGGGCCAAGCGTCCTTATTCGCAGTCAAAATCTATGTTTCTATGTTTCTGTTCCGTTTGTTTTTTTTTGTTTTTTTTTTAATAGCTGAAATCCTTAATGCCCTTCCTCTGCTGTCTCTGAATTATCTTCCAGGCTAGAAATGCGAGCTTCAGCAACCAATGGTAGACTGATGGCTAGAGTAACCTCTTCTTTTAGTAGTTTTTTTTTTTCTCCCGTAAGTAGTTTGTACATTTTTCGGCTTTTGTTCCTTGAACATGTGTGTCCCGCCAGACGCACATTTGGAGGCAAGCGACATCACGTACTGTGGGATGCCACACCCTACCTTTTGCGCTTGTTACGGCCTGCACCTGTCATCAGGACTCCATCTGGTGATGGCGGACCACAGGCGGATGACCCCCCCCGGTGAGAGGAGAACCAGTGCTCAATCATGCTCCCACACCCCTCTATTCTGTGCGGATGACCCGAGGTATGTCAGTGGCTCAGCAGGTAGCACACCCGCCTCTGAGGCCAGGAGATCAGAAGGCTATGGGTTCTATCCCACACCAGGCACTTGAGTTAAAATCCAATACTGACACTGTAGTGCTGCATGAGGGGTGCTGCACCCTGAGGTGCTGTCTTTCAGATGAGACGTTAAACCGAGATCCCATCTGCCTGTTCTGGTGGTAGTTCAGGTGGATGTTAAAGATCCCATGGCACTATTTGAAAAGAGTATGGTAATTTCCTGGTGTCCTGGCCAAATTGCCCCCATTCACTAAAAATACCACCAGCAGCATACTCTGTTCAAGGTCAGTTGGCATTCATCTGTATCCCTCCCCGGTCATGCCTGAAAGTAGGCAGAATTTGTCTAGTGCACTTACCCGTCAACAAAAACGAAATAAATAAAATAAATAAGGCATCCAGCACCTCAGCACCACTGTGCTGGCTATTCTTTAGTTGTTTGCACTTGGAGAAAACCTCTGTCACTGTGTACTGAAGTGCTGTCATTTAAATCACCAGTAGATGCATGCGACTACAAGATTTAATTGCCACATGGAGACGGCTTCCTGCTTTTAAGTTCTTGGGATGGGAGGAGGAGTGCTTACTGCACTTTCTGGCTCAAAGCTTTATATGTCCATATTGTACTTCATTGCAGGCAGAGGCTTCAACCTGAAAAATTCAGCAGCATTAAAGAACAGTTGAAATGTATGATTTTAATTAAACCTGCAGAGGTTCACTACAGAGCTCTGCTCTCATTCCTCCGCTTCAGCTGCATCATGTGACCTTTGCTGGCATGCCTTTTAACCAGTCTCCCCTCGGCACCATCCAGAATATGAAAATGGGCTCCTTCACACACACACTGATTGGTCCTGCAATTCAGGTCTCAACCATTCCCATCAATCTAGTGGATGTCTCCATTGGCCTGAGTCTTCCTCATCCCTGCAGCTCGACTCGTCGCTATACAGAGCTGTGGATGTGACGAAAGCAAGCCACCTGGCCTCAGCTTACTCCCACCGGGTTTAAGATTGTTGCTAGGTACATTTACCGCTACCAGGTCTCTCTATGTATGTCCAGTGCAATGCCACCGGACCTGGGACCTGGGGGGCCTCACATGTTAGGCTGCCTATACAGTACCAGCTATGGATCCTCGAGGGGAGGGGAGTTGTTATGGGGTTACCAAACTTACCCTTATTTTCCTTCAAATCCTGCTCACCCTTGCATGTGAGGTAGATGTCTTTCTCGGTCAGAAGCATAATATAAAGACAAGGCTACTCCACTCAGACACTTAAGTAGCAATGCTTGTCTAGCTTGTTTCTTCCTTTCTCCTGGGCCCTGTTCTCATGGAATGCCGAAGCGCTAGCAGTGGAACATTTTTTTTTTTTTTTATTTTATAAATGCAACAATTTTACAGGCAGCAATACACCATTTATTAATACCAGTTGATACTGTAACATCACAATACATTACATGTATACTTGTATCGGTCATATTAGGGAAAATAAATTAACATCTTATTACTTCAGTGCCCAGAGAATCATAATTACTCCTTTTAAGTTCAGTCTGTGATCCATTCAAATCAGATCAGGCATAGCAAGGTGAGCCTTCCCTTTCCCTCCCAGATTTTATTCCCATTAAAATTCAAGGAGCATCACAGATCATATCCCAGTATCTCTTCAGTGCAAAAAATAGCAGAATTACATGTTCAGTACATAGCTTAAGGTACAAAATCATCATAATGATTTAGTTGGTATGATATCCACTTTTGCCATTGTACATCAAATTTTTGAACTTTGTCCATCATCTTGGCCAAGAATCGCTAGGACATATGTCTCCTGGACAAAACAATCCAGGCTTTTTAGTGGGTATTTTATTTGTAAACCACAGTCTAGTGATAATTTGTGGACTGCTGTTATAAATTTAAAATTTGTTTCCGTAAGTTTTGTCAATTTGCAGACCTTTTGGTTTAATAAAAGTCAATATAAATGTGGGAGTGAATAAAATCAGTGGTGTCATAAATTGCACTGAGCTCCTCGAGGATCTCCTTCCAAAACTTGGATAGCTTAGGACATGACCAAAGGACATGGCTCTGCTTTGCTCCATCATCCCCACATTCTCTCCAAACACTGGCCCTCCCTAATTCTCCCATACTAGCCAGCAAGGTTGGTGTGCGGAAGAACGAAACAGAGTTACCACATGGTCTACGCCAGTATGGTGAGAAAACGATTTTTTAGTTGGTAAAGCAGAGTCATTCCAGTCCTGCTCATTGATTGATACCTGTAGTTCTTGTTCTCATCTAAACCTGATTGAGTTGGTCGAGTCTCCTGTCTTTCATTTAAGGCCTTGTATATCTTACTAATCAGGTGATCAGAGGTCGTTCCTCTGATATGAGCTTGTAACAGTTGTATTATTTGGGTGGGGTTTTCACTTAGGGCCACGAGTGACCGTTCGTATGGCTGAAGGTATGATTTAAGATGTAAATAAGAAATAAAATATTGTTGGGGCAAGTGATATTCCTTCTGAAGGAGACAAAGGGAAGGAGACCTGTTCTGTCCACTAACTGGAAAATGAATAAAATGCCATATCTCTGCCATTGAACTACATAGGGGCCTGAGGGACCTGCTATCAAATTTCATTATACTTCAGTGTTCCCAAGAACAATTTTCAGGGAATGTAAAATAATCATTACTGACCTTAAGCCATATTTCTAAGGGTTCCCTGGTGAACTTGGATAATTCATTATCCTTGGCACTTGGGGCGCCCCAAAAGGAGCTCCTGAGTGTTGTATAGGTCTCCCTAGGTTACTTCTAATTGCTTCAGTGTGCATCATACTGTTTTTTTGTTGTTGTTTTTTCAGTTGTTTAACCAGGAGTAGCACACTAAGCTGAAAGCTTTTTAAAGGCATGACCTGGGAGCACAGGAAGTTAAGTGACTTGCTCAGGGTCACACAGTATGCAAGTGGAAGCTGTGGGATTCAAACCCAGGTCTGGTCTGCTGGATGTCACCAGATTTGCAGCTCAGAGCCTTAAACCACTGTGCTGACTGCCTCCTCTGTTTATTTAGCCAGTGTAGGACTACCCTTAACTGTGCTGCCATCGCATACTTTTTGAGGCAGGGAGGTTAAGGCCACCTCTCTCTTCTGCAGTTGCAGAACAGAATATCTAATTCTGGGACGCTTTCCACTTCAAGTAAGCGGGATATCATTCTGTCCCATGCCTGGAAATATGTTTTAGCTGGGGTGAAGTGCAGTGTCTGAAGAAAGAACAATATGCAGGAAATATTCTGCTTGATTGTATCAATCCTACTCAAAAAGCTTGGGGAGACATGACCGAGATGGATCTTCTGTCAATTTTAGGGTTAAAGTTTTGAGATTTGAGAGCTCTGCTCTGCATGAATGGGGTTTCTTGTGAGCTTTATTCTCAAGTATCTCATCTCTTGTTTGTGCCATAAAGGGAAGTCTTTTTTGAAGTGGGAGGAGGTAATTGCGTCAATACCTCGGTTTTGATTTGTTAATTTTATATTCTGCTATCTTGCCAAATGTTTGTAGCTGTTTCCATACCTCTGGGATGGATTGTTCAGGCTCGGTAAGAGCCAGCAGAATATCGTCCTGAATAGTGATATCTTGTGTGGGCGACCTCCAATGGAAGGCCCTCTGTGTCCCGAGGAGATCTGATGGCAGTGGCCAGGGTTTGAGATATAGAACAAACAACATTGGGGACATTGGGCATCCTGGTGGGTGCCCCTGGAGAGTTGAATACATCTGAAAGTACCCCATCCACCTTAACATTTGCTTTAGGGCAGCATAAATATTTTGCATTTGTTTTATAGGTTGTTCTGAATCCAAGTGCTCAGAGTCTGCCATAAAAGACCAGCTGACCCGCTGAATGCCTTTTCAGCATCTAACCCCAGTAGCACTAAAGGGATTTGTTCTTCTATGGCATAATCTACTAAGAAATGTGTGTGCTTTATGGCATTGTGGGCCTGTCTGCCCTTAATAAAGCCCACTTGATCAGGGTCAATAATAGCTGGTAGTAAATGGTCTGTTCTAGAGGCCATGGCTGACATGAACATTTTGTAGTCATGATTTAGCATTGATATGGATAAATGAGGTGGGGTGTTCAACATCTTTGTGGGGTTTAAGTATGGCTGATATGGTGGCATATTGCCATGTGGGTGGGGGGTTCTCCTCCTGGACCACATGTAAGGCTGAGAGTAATATGGGTAGTAGCGGCTTTTTGAATTTGTTATAAAATCAGAGGGATACCCATCTGGATCTGGCGCCTTCAGGGTCTGAGCTTTTTCAGAACTTGGAGTAGTTCTCCTCTTTGATTGGTGCCAGCAAGGCTTCAGCCTGTAGTGGGCAGATTCATGGTATTGGTAAACTCTGTAAATATGGTTTGATGTTGTCTAGGGAATTTCTCCTTTAGTGTACAACTCGTGGTAAAACCGCTGTAGAATAAGTCTAATTTCCTGGGTCTTTTGCTAATCTCCCTGTTTTAGGATCTACCATGCTGATTATGTTCGCTCTGGTTCTGTGATCTCTCAATTTTCTTGCTAAATTTCTGGAGGCCTTAGGTCCCCCCATGATGTCTTAACTTTAGATAAAATAGTTTTTGTTGTACCGATTAGTCTACTATTTTTTGTAGCTTTTGTTTTACAGTTCTTAATCGTTGTCGATTGTGGGGCTTTTGATCTGGCCAATGCTGTAAATGTACTAGCTCCTCTTGCAGGTCTTTGTGTTTTTCCTTTGCCATTTTTAATGACAGAAAATCGTATAATCTCTCCTTTTAATACTACTTTTAAAGTATCCCACAGAATTGTGGGGCAACTGCATGTTGCATGTTTTCTTGTTTAATTCTAGGTAAAGCCTCCTGACCAATTCAAGGAACTCTGGGTCCTTAAGATGGGCAAGGTTCAGGTGCCATTTGGTTTGCTTATATCGACCCTCAAGTCCACCTTGAGATATAAGGGAGCATGATCCGATAAGAAGGTGATCCCATGACATTCATCACAAATTGAATCTAAATGCCTCGATCGTGGTTATAAAGTAGTCCAGTCGAGCCCCACTTCCTACATGCAAGGCCCAGTGGGTGTATTCTTTTGTCTTAGGAAAAATGTCTCCAGGTGTCCACCAAGCCAGAGAAATGATGGTTTGTTTTGTGTATTTTTAGATCTATGGGCCAGAGGGTATCAGCATCCAAAGAGGGGTTTAAAGGGATATTCAAGTCTCCCCAGCAGCAATTGGCCCTCCATGAGGGACATTAAATCTGCAAAGAATTTTACTGCTAAAGGCTTCCCTGACCCAGGAGGGAAATAGACAGATGTCAGGGTACGGGTCTTGAGTACAGCTTGCCCATCACTATGGCATAGCGGTCCTCCAGGTCACTAATCTCACTTTGTTTTTCACAGGGCACCTTCTGGGAGAGTAGAATCATTGCCTCTCCTTTCCCACCCCTATAGGACGGTTCAGTTTCTACAGAATACCCACACTTGACTTTTTTATGTTCGTCCGAGGACATGCGGTTTCCTGCAGCATAATAAGCCTCGGTCTCTTTTCTGAATAATTGAAATAATCAAGAGCGCTTTATCGGATTACCAATCCTATTCACATTTAAAGATAAAATCAAAGTTGACTTAGCCATATCTACTTCGATCAGTCCTTGTATGCATATTTCCTGCATGTTAAAAGTACAGTATATCCCTTCCTCCCATACTTATACCTTTTCACCCCTATGCTCAGTAATAATGTAGTAATAATTGCTTTATGTACTGTCACTGATATAAGCTTATTATAATGTCTGCCTGTTGTTCTATTTAAACACCATAACACTGTCCGAGTGTTTAGAACTACACAATGATCTCAAAAATTCGGCACTAGGCCAATAACAACTAAACATGTGCAAGCTTGTTGCATTTTTACATTATACCTGATACTCAGTACTTTTAGGCTGCCAAAATAACCAAATGCCAACAGGGCATCAACTTTTTGTACCAGCAATTGTACTTGCTGCAACAGGTCTCTGAACCTGGCAGAAAATTTAAGTGGCTCCCAAGGTAGGGAGAGGACAGATACCTCTCCTTTGAAGGGGCAGATGTATGCGCCCTGAGGGGGAGTGTCAAGGCAACACTAAAGGCTCTGGCACCACTGTTTCTTGGTACCGTACGGCACAGCAGGGCCACACTGGAAATAAAATGAGGAACAGAGACCTCTAGGAAATGGTCATTGTGTGCCTCATCCTATAAGGCCTTATGGATACATCGACTGTTTAGGAATAGATTTCTGACCCTATAATGGTCAGGTGGGTATGTAGTGCTGCAGGAAATGCATTAAGTCATGCCGCCTTTTCCTGGGCTATAGTATAATTAAACAGTAACTATGGAGGACTATCAGCGAGCTTGGGAGTGATCCAAGGAAATTCAGAAACAGCCTTCTGATTCATTAACCTTTTCCCATCTATAAGCTTGAGAATATAAACAGGATTTCCATTTCCCAATGTCCCCACCCCAAACAGACTTCCCTGAGTTGCATTGTGTCGTCCCTGTATACAGAGTCACCTCCGATCAAGTTACCAATTTTAAGTCTCTGCAGGACCTCTCTCGCCACTCACTCCAGTGCAGGTTGCTGAAATCTTTGTAAAAGTTTTTCACATCCTCTAGGGTTGCTTGACTCAGTCTCTTTCTGCAACCCGATCCCTAGAGTGTCCCAAACAGCATCAAGAAGGCCTTGCTGAGTTTTCCTGAGTGGATTGAACCAGGCCCTGAGTTGAAGAGCTTCAAGGTTTCATCGAGTGTCTCAAAGGTTTGGGGCCATCTGAAACATGATGAGTAGCCTAGCAGGATATGGAGTATAAATTTTAGTTGTTGCCTTAAAAGACTGAGTATTGGAGTGTAGGCCCCTGCGCTATTGAAATCGACGGGGAGTAATTGTCAAAATAAATGTGCTTTCCTTTATACTTAGTATTCTGGCATTCTCCAGGCTCTGTAAGGATAGTTTGTTTAGTAGTATAGTTTAAAAACTTCTACTATAATGGAGCGAGGTTGGATGGAGTGCTATAGGTGGGGTTTAAACTTGTAATAAAAAGACCCCGTGGGGACTGTTTGAGGATTCAGGTTTAGGCACGAGGGAGTGAGAGGGAATGTGTTGCAATTCAAGGAAACGGGCAGAAAAGGGACTGCATGAGGGTTGGGGAATGGTGATAGGGGAAAAGTTGGGGTGGAGGACAGTCCTGATCAGTGCCAGGAGTATGAGCAATAAAATGCCTGAGCTCCAGGCTATATTGACTGAGGGAACAGCAGATGTAGCAGCAATTACTGAGACATGGGCCACCCGAGAAATGATTGGGACCTAAACTTAGAGGGCTTCAAGATATTCAGGAAAGATTGGGGGTGCGCTGATAGAAATGACTTAATGGTTTGTGGAGTTGAGGAGGTGTGTGGAGGCGATTTGGGTAACCCTGCAAATGAGGGAGGGAAGAAATTGAAGATATGGGTGGTATACAGGCCCTTGCAATAGATGAGGATCTGGAGGATAAGTTGGTTGAAAACATCAAGGGTCGTTTGATCTTGGAAAGGGTAGGGTGGTGGTTATGGGTGATCTTAATATGCCGGGACGGACTGGGACACCTTGACATCCTCTGTAACCAGGAACAGAGACTGATGGATGTCTTACAGGATGCCTTCCTGGTCCAACAGGTGGGGAACCTACTAGAGATGGGTGTATATTGGATGTTGTTCTAGCAGATAGTGAACAGATAAGGGGCCTGAGGTGTGCATTCCGCTGGAGGGAGGTGACCACGCCATGGTTTGGTTCCTGCTGTATCTGGGGAGGGGTCACACTCAACAGTAGTGGTTGATTTCAGGAGAGTGGACTTCATGGGTATGGGTAAGATACTAAGGGAGAGGTTAGATATGATTGTGTCGGATAATGGATGCTGAAAGTTTCAGGGAGACCATTAAACAAGGGGTGCAAGAGGCTACTAGGTCCTGTACTAAAGTAAGGCGTAAGCATGGTGGAACTAGCAGGCCATGTTGGTGGACCAGAGAGGTGCAGGAGGCAGTGAGGGATAAAAGGCTGCCTCACGTCGCTTCAAACATACTGGGGGATAAAGAGTGAGGGAGTAACATTGGCCAGAAGGTTACCAGAGTGGTGAGGGGTGCCAAGGCAGGAATGGAGAAAACCTGGCTAAGGATATCCGAAGGGGGATTCTATAGATACATAGAGAAAAGTGAAGACATAGATCAATAGGATTAAGATTGTGGGGGATGGGCTCAGGATGCGGAGATCAGGCAGAAGTTCTAAATGAGTGCTTTGCCTCAACTTTGCAGAGGGTGATAAGGGATCCTCACAGCCTGATGGGAGAGATGTGTCAGCAAAAGTGAGAGGTCAGTCTCTGTCTGAGACCAGAGGATGGAAAGAGGCTAGGTACCGGCTGGCCGAACCAAGATGGAGTAGGAAGGTTGCACGAGGGAGTGATTGTGGGGAGAAATCACAGTGGATAGGGTGAGGATGCCCTTCAGAAACTAAAACCGATAAGGCAGCCGCCTGGTGGCGCTGAGGGCTGAGGCGTTGGATGCCACACCTCGCGCCACGCCCGGCGACCCGTGTTCGAGGCAGACACGGGTGGCCGAGGTCGGCGAGCAGAGATGGATTGGCGTCTGGAGGACTGCTCTCCATCTCCGGGTGGGGGATGGCCGCCGGTGCTTGTCTGACCCTTAGCGGAGGCAGGGATTCACAGCACGAGCCGCAAGACAAGGGAGGGCGGACGGGCAGACGCTTGACTGGTGGGAGCGCGCGCGACTGCCGCTGGCGTCATTGCATGCCACGGCCCGTCAGGAGGAAAAATAGAAAAATGGGTGTCCGGCTGCCGACGTCGTTCCCGGTGCACTCCTGGAGGGACGCCTCCTGGCATGGATCCGTTGTGGTCGAGTCGCTCTCACCACCCTGCCTCAAGGGTAATCGGGTGCTGAAGGAGGGGGTCTCATGTCCGGGATGGCACCGGGGAACGACGGAGTGCGGGGAGGGGGTTGTAGCCAGAGTTCGCGGAGAAATAACAAAAAAAAACTGATAAGGCGCCGGGCCGGATGAATTACATCCGAGGGTTATGAAGGAATTGGCGGAGGTACTGGCAGCACTTTTTTTTTTTAATTCATGTTTATTGCATATTTGGCACAATTATAATTTAGTGACAGAAATATTTCAACGTTTGTGTTTGCGGTGGTACATATTACTTATAGTCGAGACATCTTTGTACATGATCGTATTATATCTGTTGGCTCTATTTCTGCTCCACGCCCTAGATACAACAGTGGCAGTGATACATGGTCCACTCTGGACCTCTCAGTGTCCTCAGCCGGGCTCCCCACCCTCATGTCTTTTCTTCCAGTCCCCTTCCTCCTTCCGGTGCCCCCATCCTCGGAGACATCAACTAGGGGTCCATCTTTCACGAAGATTTGTGATCTTAGATTTATTCTATAAGTGACCTCCTCCATTTCTTTTATCTCACCCACAATAGTTACCCATTCCAGATGAGTCGGAGGATGCTGTGTTAGCCACTTCTTCATTAAAGCTTTGTGGGCCGCCGTGAGGAGGATATTCACATATATGTCCCGCCTGATCCCTTATTTCATCTGGTTTACCTCAATATCAGGTGTCTGGGCCCCATGTCAGTCTCCAATGAAAATACCTGTTTTATCGTTTGGTTAATATCTGCCCAGTACTTTCCCAGTTTCGGCATGACCAGAAGACATGAAGGTAGTTCGCCACAGCTGCCCCACATTCTCTCCGACAAGTTCCTACATAATTTTATCCCATTTACTTGAGCTGCTGGTGTAAGAAAGAACTCATTCTTACTTTCCATTCAATTCCTTCCATAATGGGGATGATGTAGTTTTAGAGGTCTGCGCCAGGCCCTGGTCCACCCCTCATCTATGTTCTCACCCAACTCCAATTCCCATCTAATTCTGATTTGGGAAGTCTTGTTTCCACCCTTCCCTCAAGACTTCATAGATGGCTGATATTTGTCCCTTGACTTTTGTCAAATTTATTATCTCAGTCATTATGTTCCTTATTCCCTTAGGAACTGATTTGTTTGTGGTAAGATTGTAATTTATGTATATAGGCCTAATCTGAAGATACCTATAGTGGTCTCCCATCTCAGGGAAAATTTATCCTGATCTGACTAAACTCCCAACAATGTCACCTTCTATAAACTGATCTAGGGAATAGAGCCCCACTCTCCCAACGCCTAAAAGTAAGGTCTTGCTTAGCGGGGAACCGGGAATCCCATGCGAACCATCGAAGAGGCCAAGCTTCCAGTCCAGTCTATGTTTGGCCCAGAGGCGTTCAGTGCTCAGTGTATTTTTACCGATGTTAGCATTATTTCTCCATCTATAGTCTGCAGACCTGGTGTTAGTGCTCGGCCCCAGGGCATCCCATCTGTTAGGACCTCCTCAATTTCCTTCCACCGAGCATAATATGGTCTAGCCAACACAGAAGGGCCCATCTTAATTGTGTGGCCAGATAGTAGTCCTCTAAGCATGGAACATTTCTGCCCTATATTTTCTGCTTGTCTGAAGTATCACATTTTTATCCTAGGTTTTTGTTATTCCATATAAATTTTGTGATCATCCTCTGCCATATTTGAAATTGGTTTTTATGTATTTTGATTGGGAGACACTGGAATAAGTATAAAATTTAGGGAGAATGTTCATCGACACTGTTTGTATCCTGGAATATAGAGGAAGAGTCAGGGCCTCCATCTCTTAATGTCCAGCCTTATCTGTGTTATTATTAGGCCAAAGTTACAAGTATAAAGCATTGTAAGATTTTTGTGATTTACGTGCCCAGATATTTTATTTTCCTCTGTTCCAATTTGTGTCCAGCATTTGTTTGACACCAGGTGTGGGATTATAATAAAATTTCAGAATTTCGGTTTTATTTTTATTCAGAGTACACCCGAGAGTTCCCAAATTTGTCAATTATTGACCAAATCTCGGGATAGATATGTGATAGAGAACGTCATCCGCGTATAGGGAGATTTTATGATCTCCTCCACCTACCCCACCCTCCTCACCTCCTTTGCCTCCCGTATCGCCTGGGCCAAGGGTTCTATATATATGTCGAAGAGAAGTGGGGATAGCGGACATCCTGTCTAGTACCTCTCCCCAAATTGAATCTCTTTGAGATGCCCCATTTACCCATACAAATGCCTGTGGAGAGGCATACAGGGCCTTGAGTGCCTCCAGAAATGGCAATGGAAACCCATTTTTCTATGACTAGGAATAGAAAGCTCCACTCGACCTTGTCGAGCAGCTTCTCAGCGTCAAGACTCATGAGGCAGGCAGGTGTATGTTGTTTTTGTTAATGGTATCAATTATGTTTATGGTTCGCCTGATCCCTCAGCCGCCTGTCTTCCTCTATAAAGCCAGTCTGGTCTGGGTGTATTAAATTTGCAAGGAAGGGCTGAAGTCTCTTTGCTATTATGGCTGTGAAAATTTTATAATCTACACTGAGGAGTGAGATCGGTCTATATGATCCACAGTCCTTCAGGTCTTTCCCTCCTTCGGGATCACCGTTGTGGTGGTGTAGTTCCACCAAGGGGGACAGCCTCTCCTCCAGCCAGATTTGGTTATAAACTGTTTTTAATATAGGGCTATTTCTCCCAAGAATGTTTTGTATAGTTCTCCCCAAACCGCCTGGGCCAGGAGATTTCCTACCTTAAGATCTCCGATAACATTCAAGATCTCTTGCTGAGCAATTGGGCGATCAAACTTTGTCTCTGGGCCTCTGTGAGGTCAGAAGGCTCAGACCTTTCAAGAATTCCCAGGCAGCTCCAGGGGTCGTTTCCGATTGGGGTTGATATAGATGCTTGTAATGCGTTACTAAGGCATCTCTGCTATTTGTTCCCATTTACTTAGGCACTGCCCTGTATATGGGTGTCTGAGGTTGGCTACATGTGCTCTTGCGGCCTGTTGTTTTAACCTGTACGCTAATATGCGGTGGCTCTAGGGCCCCTCTAGTGTGCCTGTTTTGTGTAGAGTAAGGCTGTCTCAATCTCTAATAGCATTAGTCTCTGCAGCCTAGCTTTCACGTCTTTTATTTGACTTTCCTTTTCTCTACTGTATTTTAATTTCTGTTGTTCTTCCAGGTTTTAAGTTCCTGGTTTAATTGTTCTTTTGTCTAGCTCTCTCCCGCTTTTTTATATGGTATCGAGATCAACCTCCCTCTAAGCATAGCTTCACCGTATCCCACAATATTTGAGGTGTGGTGTCTGGACCTTCATTTAGCTGGGTGGCCTGTTTTATTAGTTCCTGATTTCCTCTTTCACCTTTTCATCTCTAAGCAGGCTTGTGTTTAATCTCCATTGTGTTGGTTTTTGGGTAGCTGTAGGTCCACCTCTAAGTAGATAGGATTATGATCTGACAGACTTCCGTCCCTACCCACATTGATTTAATTGCTGAGAGGTCTCGCTATATGAGAAACATGTCCAATCTTGAAAAATTTTATATCGTGGGGAATAGTATGTATAGTCTCGGCCTGTGGGTATTTCTCTCCATATATCAGTGAGGCCTGTATCTCTCATGAGTCTCTCAGGGGCTTAAAGATTCTATTATTAGGTGCCAGGATTCGTGATGTAGTGTCTAGTGTTCTGTCCAGAACCACATTCCAGTCCCCAGCGATCACTAATCCCTTGCTCTGTCTGCCACCAATTTAAACAGGTCTGCATAAAAGGTTATCGCTGAGCCCGGGGCGATATACACTTGGCAGGGTTACCTGCAATTCCTGTATCCGCCCACCACCATTATATACCTAGCCCCTGCCTCCACTATCACCTCTTCCTCCTTAAAAGGAGAGAGGCAGACAACAAAACTGCAACTCCTCTCCTCTTCCCCTTATTTAAAGAGGCATGGTAAACGGTTGAAACTCCCTAGTTTTCAGCTTCTGGCTTCTTTAGAGACAGGTGTGTCTCTTGTAAGAGATGAATCTCACAGTTCTGATTTTTGAGAAATTTCTGAAGCTGTTTCTTTTAATGGGATGGTTTATACCATTAATATTATATGAAATTATCCTCGAGTTAACCATGGCCATATTGCAGATTTAACTTCTTTATAGTTGTTATTTGCCCTTTCCTAGTTCTAAACAATCAGCTTTTACCCCATGGGTCCCTGCATTATCTTTCGGCCTCTGTATCTGAGAGGTTTTTTTTTTTCCGACATATGCATACACCACATTTAAATTCTCATTGTGCCTTTCTAGAAACCTTTTAAACCTTAACAATGTGCTGGTTCTCAACAAACGACCAGCTTGAACATGTTTCACAAAATCTAATGAACTTTCTCCTCTAGTGGAGACAACATAGCTATAATAGAATTTAACCATTACTTTCTGTATAAACTCATTACAACTGTTATAAACTTATGTATAAGTAAAGCTGAAATAACATAGACATAAACATAGACCTTTCTTTGTCTCTCCTCCGAGATTGTTTTACTGCTTGTAGTAAATACGTTTACAAGGATGTAAGGTCATCAGGTCAACTGTTCTCGCACTTCCTAGGTCAGTCCAAGCCCTCAGATGGGGACCTGGTAGTGTCTCATTTGTGACACCTTGCCCTTTATGCTGTTGTGGGCTAAACCCTCCCGGAGCTTTTTTCCCATGTTGTGTCCCCAAGCTCCCGGTATTATTAACATCAGCAATGCCTGGAGGCAAGGAATGGCTCCTATAGATTTCAGTTTGAAAGGAAAACAAAAAACTCCCTGGCTTTTCCCAAACCCACAGTAGTTAGTTCCCAGGAATTTCTCCCCTTCTCCTTCGATTGCTTGTTTGGCATTTTCTTTTTTTTTTCCAATCTCCTCCCCGCAGGTAGTCGGCAGTAGGCTCAGGGAAAGGACCTCCTTCCCCATGGTACCTCCACCAACCCCCGCTGGGTCAGGGCATCGCCTCCAGCATTCAAATATCTGTATCCCCTCCCCGCCTTTTCCAGCTGTTCATTTGCTTCCTGTGTTGTAGCTGTTCTGTTCACCCATCTTACTTCTTTTTCCCCACCACTTTAGTCTGTTTCACCTCTTTTTTTCCCACGCCTGAATCCCTTACTCTCTCCCACCCATCCCTCCTTTGAAAACAGTTCCATATCTGTTGTGGTTTAGGTGTGTGCTGAGTTCGCTATATTTTTCACCCAGGCAAGCAATTATATATTGTACTTATCCCCATGTCCCATCATAGTGTCTTTTCTCAGTCTGCGCCAGTTCATTCCGCCTGGTGAACCGCTTCCTGCTCCTGTGACACCCTGTTGCCATCTCCTTGTGGAAGGAGTCCGTCTGATGCATTGTGGTGGTGTAGGGTTTTAATAGTTCTGTAATGTCTGATCTCAGGTTGTTTGATCTGGCTTGATTTGGTCGCGCCTGCCCCTACATGCCACTGTCCAGGCCGATCTTTGAAGCTCCTTTTCCAATCTTTTCTTTCTTCTCCAGGCCAAGAACTGGAACACCGAGGTCCTCGAGATATTTTTTTGCCGCCAACAGGTCTTCGAAAACTTTAGGTCCCTGTTTAGTTTCTATTCTTAGTCGGGCTGGGAGAGCATCTGCACCCTTAGGCTTCTTGCTCTGAGCTGTTTTATGATCGGCACATAGTGCGGCCGTGCCTCCTGAACTGCGATGGTATAGTGGTTATCAATTGTAATGCGTGTGGCCCCAACATGAGTTTCTCATCCTCCAAGCCCTTCGCAGGATTTTTTCTTTAGTAGAGTAGCTTGTCATTCAATTACAAATGATCCGGCCGCGATCCAGGAGCCGAGGGACGCCAAAGTGGGATCTGTGTGCTCTGTCCATAGTAATGTCCATCTCCGTGGCAGCTTTAATAAATCTTTAGAATCCCTTGTATGTAGGTGATAGTGTCCGTGAGCCTTCTTCGCACCTTCTGGAATACCATATATTCTGATATTCTGCCTCCTGTTCCTTCCCTCTATATCGCCTATTTTGGCCCTCAGCTCCTCTCTCTCGCCAACAAGAACAGCAATAGTCTGTCGTGGCGCTCAGCCTGCTGTACCACGGAGGTCAGGCCCAGCTCTAATTTGTCCGTTCTATGCTGAATGGTGCCGATATCCGCCCTTAATTCCGTTAGGAGGCGCCTATTTTTGTACCGCTTTGGCAGTCTGCATAATCGACGTTATTAGCTGTGTATTTTCCTCCTCCAGACTGTCTTCTACCATCGCCTCCGTGTCCTCACTAGGCCCCAGATTCCTCGATGTTTTTCTTCCCGTATCAGGAGCTGCAACCTCTGTACCGGGTCTGCCCAATCTTAGATGTTCCTGCCTTTGATCGGGTCACTTTTGCTGGCGATTGCATATTTTAAACAGTGTAGATGCCTGTCGATTATGTTGTGGGCTAGGAGCTCGATTGTTCAGGCTGCCATTCGTTGTTGACGCCACCGGAACCTGACAGCACTCTTTAATACCTTCTGCAGACGGGTTAAGTTACAGGACTGAGGGTGGCTTACGTAGTGCCTATACATAAAGGTGGGTCTCGGAGGAGATGGGAAATTATAGGCCGGCCAGTGGTAGGTAAAGTAATGGGAGGCGGTTGGAAAGGTTAGACATCGATGATAAACAATATGGCTTTGTCCCAAGGAGATCGTGGTCAGACCAACCTTGTAGAGTTTTATGATTGGGGACGGGCCTTGATAGACATAGGCTGGTGGATGTTCTATACCTAGACTTCAGCAAGGCATTTGATTCAGTACCTCATAATGGTTTGATAGCAAAATGGGGGAGATGTGGGTGGAAGGACAGGAGCTTGTTTGGTTGAGAATTGGCTTTGCGTTTATAGAAGGTAATGGTGGGTGGAATACTCTCCTCCCTAGGAAGGTAATCAGATGGGGTTCCTCAAAGGTTCAGTATTAGGGCCACTCTTGTTCAATGCCTATGCCTCGGATATCTGAAGGGGTCAAAAATAGGTTGAGTCTCTTTGGATGATTCAAAACTGGGAGCAATGGTGGATTGTGTAGAAGCTGAGGAGTCAGTCCAGGGGATCTGGATACCCTGGAGGGGTGGTCAAGGAGGTGGGGACTGAAATTTAATGCCGGGAAATGTAAGGTACTTCACTTGGGATAAAACCCGGTCATGTATACACCTCGGGGCTCGACTGCAAACTACATTGGGAGAAAGGGATTTAGGGTGGTGGTAGATGTCAAAATAAATAACTCTGAAAATTGTAGAAGAACAGCAGCCAAAGCAAACAGGATACTGGGCTGCATAGCCAGGTATTACGTTCAGAAGAAGGAGATGATCCTTCCGTATAATGCCTTGGTCAGGCCAGCAGCTTGCAGTTCTGGAGACCTCATCTGAAGAAGGATATAGTACTGCTGGAGAGGGTTCAGAGGAGAGCAACCAGGATGATTCAGAGCATGGAGGGAGGCCTTATGAGGAGAGATTGGAAAAGCTTGACTTTACTCACTGGAGGAGAGGAGGGATAGGGGAGACATGATAGAGGTTTTCAAGTATGTAAAGGGAATAACCAGGAGGAACAAAGGAGCTGTTTAGGTTAAAGAGGAGGGGGACAACCAGGGCCATGAGTGGAACCTGGAGGGGGAAATTATAGGGGGCGATTAGGCATTTTTTCACTGAGAGGGTGGTGGAGCCGTGGAATGCACTGCCAGGGAGACTGGTGGAAGAGGGTACAGTGGAGGGCTCCAAGAAAGGGTGGGATTGGTACAAGGGAAATTGAAACAAATGAAGACCTCTTGGGGTTGGGGGATGGTAAGGCGAAGCAGCTATTGGGTTGTTGGCGAGCAGACAAGACAGACCATTTGGCCTATTCTGCTGGCTTTTAGTATGTTCGTATGTCTGTCTGGCTGAGTTAGTTTTGCTGATAGAGCCGATGGATTCGCTCTATATGAATTTAAAAGCTGGGTCTAATTGCAGAGAGTTGTGGAGGAGCGCTTCACAAATTTTAAAATATCTCTCCTTGTTCATTCTCCGAATCCCATGTATTCTCAAATTATTCCTGCTGTCTGTTTTCCAGATCCTCACATTTCGCTTTAAAGCATGCTGTTCATCTAGCAAGGCACTACCACGCTGCCTCCAGCCTGTCAGTCCGATCATCTAATTCAGTATGTTGTGCTTCTACCTCAGTAACACGAGATGAAAGTTTACTGATTTCTGTAGTTAATTCTGACTGGAAAGCACGAACCTCAGTCCTCCTGCAACTCTGCTAGAATGGTGGCATTGTTGGGTTGTTGAGAGGAGGCCCTATTTGGAGTCAGCTTATGTCTGATTGAATCTCTGTAGAGCTTCATGAAGGTGAGAGAACTTTGCTTCTGGGGAGTGCAGTCCTTTTGCCTCCCATTGAATGCTGTGGCTCTCCCTGATAATTTTTTTTGATTATTTTTGCATTTTATTTCTGAGAGAGTTTGTTTTAGCCCAGGATCAGCAGAGCTAGGTTTTACCCTTGCATCCCGGTCAGTGAAATCAGTGGAAGTCCCATCCCGGTCGGTGACGTCACGGAAGTCCACTACCAGTGGAACATAATTACATTGGCAAATCTCTTTTCCAAACCCCCCCACCACCCACCCACCCATGATTGATAATGAATGGGTTTCCATATATCACATAGGAGGCTACACCTGTTGCTACGTGGACAGCAGTCTTCATGGATCTCTTTAGTTGTGGTGCAGTGTGAGCCTTTCATCTTGGGGTGACCTCTGACTGCATGTGCCCCGACTCTGTTCTTAACACAGATCCTGCTTGCAGGTTTGAGGGCCCCATAGAACGGCTAGCAGCTCACCCATATGTGGGTTCAGCAGACTTAAGGATTTTAGTACCTTGTATTGTATGTTTTATCCCTGCTTGGGTGGAACTGAGAGCACATTGGCTCCACTCTGAGCTTATGCTTCACTCGCCAGGACTCAACAGTTGGGATGGAGGGGTGGTGGTTATGGGAATGCTCACTGTGTTTATTATTTGGTAATGTTGTTAGTGTTGATTTACGTAATAACTCATGTTACTTTACTGTGTTCAGCTTTACTTTAGGGACCTCCTATGCTTATACTGGGAGTGGGAAAAGAGAGGAAGGAGAAAGACAGGGAGAGGCAGATACCCGAACACATGATATAGACTACCAGTATTTGTTATGGAGGTTGGGTTTTAAGCTGGAATGTCAGAGAGTTCAGCACCCCATTTCATAGTATAGTTTCATAGTATTGTACAGGTTCTTGAAGCCAATGGCCCATTATTAACCCGCCACCACTGAATTAGTGATGGAAGCTAAATTTGGTTTTAGCCATATGATGGTCCAGATTTTTTTTTAATTGTTTTACTGTCTTATTCATGACTACATATCTTGGTACGCGCTCCATATAGGTTGAACTCTATGCGGAAAATCTTTTCCGCCTAGTTGTTTTACTTACAGTGGTCTTAAGTTATAGGTTATGGGACCTAGTATTATTCTGTGTTTGTTTTTCAAGACAGATGGTAGCAAATGGTGAGTTGTCTTGAAATGCTTTAAATATAAAAATCAGATCCTCTAAGTAATCTATATTCTAAGGAATACAGGTTTAGAGTTCTTAATATCATTCTAACCTTTGTTTTTACATTACTAATTTTTTTGTGACTCTGCTTTGGACTCTCTTTACCATTTTTTTAGTTCCCATAGCTGTTGGAGTGCAGAGAGGAGCACAATACTCTAGGTGAGGTTGAATAAGACTAATGTATAAGGTAATAGGACTTCTGTTTTTCTACTACTTGTATGCCTCTGAATACACCTGAAAATACCATAGCATTTTTTAACTGTTAATTTATGTGTGTGTCAAATTTGAGATTATTTGTAATTGTAACACCCAAGTCTTTTTCTTCCATAGTTGTTCGTTGTATACTGTTCATTACATAATGTGCCCTGATATTGTTTTTACCCATGTGCATTACCTTGCATTTCTGTTCGTTGAAACTCAGTTCGTTAAGGTTTGCCCAATTACATAATTTAAGTTGTTTTGCAGATTAATTGATTCAGTATTATTTACAATACACCCGACTTAGTAGTCATCTGCATATTTGCTAATCCAGACACCGCTACTAGTTTGCATGGTTGAAATAATTTTATTAAATAGTAATGGACCCAATACAGAGCCCTGGGGTACCCGCTGGTAACCTGCATCCATTGGATTCGTTCCTCTAATAAACTACTCTTTGCTGTAAAAGAAAGAAGGCACTGTCCCACATTAAACGCCTTAAGGTTCATGTAGTGTTCATTCAGGAGACTAAACTCTCCTTTGTGGAAGCCCTTAAACTCAAGAAAGACTGGGTGGGTGAGGAAGCATGCAGTGTTGCAACAGTGTCCAAACGAGGGTATCCATTCTAATCCCACATCATTGGAGTGGGGTGGATTCTGACAAACAGATAAAGAGGGTAGGTGGATTATTCTTAAAGTTTCTATCTCAGCAGGCCATCTGAGTCTCCGTGAATATGTACGAGCCTAATGTGGATGACCCTGCCTTCTTTTCATACCCTCAGCCAGACCCTCATAGAGGTCATGATGTCAAGTGCTCTCACTGTGCTAAGGGGAGATCTGAACGTAATTATTAATCCACTTTCAGATAGGAATGGAAGGTCAGGAGAACCTCATACTGGGGCACAAAGTCAATAGCTGGCCGGCCGGTGGTGCTGAGGTTGGGCTGGGCGCCACACCTTGCCACGCCCGGCCCGTGTCGAGCACGGGGTTGCCGGGGTCGTCGGGCAGAGATGGATTGGCGCCTGGAGGACTGCTCTCCATCTCCGGGTGGGGGATTTGTCGGCCGGTGCTTGTCTGACCTAGGCGGAGGCTGGAGGGACCGACAGCACATAGCCGCAAGACTAGGAGAGGCGGGACGCGGCTGACGCTGACTAGCGCGCGCGATGGAGCGCGCGATCAGTCGCTAGGCGCCATTGCACCAGCGGCCCGCCGGGGAACAAAAATGGGCCCGGCAGCACGACGCTGCTCCCTGGTGCCATTCCTGGAGGACGCCTCCCTGGCATGGATCCGTTGTGGTGGGTCGAGTCGCTCTCACCACCCCCCTGCCACGAAGAGAAAGTCGCTAAAGCGAAGGGAGGGGTCTCATGTCCGGAATGGCACCGGGGAATGGCGGAGTGCGGGGTAGCCGGAGTCTCAAAAAATAACACCTAAAAAAAAAAGGCAATAGCTGCCTTAATGAGTGAACATGGATTAACGGATGAATCGTGGGCACATCATCCTAATGTTGGGGATTACATCTACTACTCACCAGCCTCGGCTCTGCTAGCTGAATAGACCACTGGCTGGTGAGCTTCGAAGGCCCTTGCACAATTAACTGACGCCACTATTCACTCAGTGATTATCTCTGACTATGCTCTCCTAGAGATAAAGTTCTGTGGGGTCCCACCCAACAAAAATCCTCAAACTGAAAGTTAGACTTTTTCCTGCTTGAGAATATGGATTTTCAAGACTGGGCGAAAAGAGGTCATACCCTACTGGCAGCTAAATGACAGTGGGGTGCATCAGAGGCCATGTTATGGGAAGCTTTTAAGGCCACCCTTACAGGCAGCATTATGGCTTAAGCTACCCATAGATGGCGGCTTGACAGGCTGAACAACTGATTATAGAAAATGATCTCAAAGCTGTGGAGCTGGTCCTTAAATCTTCCCCACCACGATCAGTCATTGCCGGGTAAGCTGGATGCTCTCCTTACCAGAAGAGCAGAATTGGCCATTAGACATGTGTTCTAGGAAAGGGTGAAAATCCAGCAAACTCCTAGCCTACTGTTTAAAATGCAAGCAAACAAGCAAGCTGATTACATCCCTAAAAGATGCAACGGGTCACCAAAATGAAACCAGGGACATAAACTCCATCATACAGAAATTCTGTGTAGATCTCTATGCCTTACCACTCCCGCCTCAAACAGCCTCTTTGTAGAAGATTGCTTGAAAACCTGTCTATCCGTCCTTACCCCTGTACAGGTAGAGGTACTGGAAAATCCTGTTGCCTTGCAAGAAGTTTGGCAAGCCATAAAAGCACTATATTCACAGAAATTCCCAGGAGGTGATTGGATTCCAGCTGACTTCTACCATTTGCTGTTAGAGGAGCTGTCCCCTTATATCCTCACTCTTTCAAGAATCCTTGGCTCATGACACCCCCACCCAAATGCAGGATGCTATTGCTGTATATCACTTATTAATGCAGATGCCAAAAATCCTTTTGCAGCTATGCTTTAACAGAGTTCTCCCAGGGCTTATACATACAGCGAGGTAGGCTTTGTAAAAGGGAGGTTAGCTTCTGACCATCTAAGAACCCTGGTGTCCATGCTCCACAAGGCCAAAGAGACCAAAACTCCCTCTGCAGCTTTAGCAGTGGACTTTGAGAAGGCCTTTGACTCAGTCGGATGGTGTTATCTCTAGATTACCCTACAGGCCATGAGTTTAGGACTCACTTTTCAGCAATGGTCCATTTGCTGTACACCTCTCTGAGCAGCCATCCTAATGAATAAATAGCTTCGATCAGCCCCTATCCACTTACAGGAAGGGATGAGGCAGAGGGTTCCCCATCACTACAGTCACTTATCCTCTGATTGAACCATTGGCCATTGCCTTAAGGGAACACCCCATACCATGGCCTGCAAATTGAAGATAAGAAATATACTACCTCCCTGTATGCAGATGACGTCTTGATCATGTTGGCTAACGCCCAGAGGAGTCCCCATGTGCTTGACTTGCTTGAGACCTTTTGAAGGATCTGGTCTGAGAGTAAACCAAAATAAGACCGAGGCCCTCCGCTGAACAAATTTTGTACACTGGATTATTTTTGTAACCAAGGGCCTTGGCATCTGAGGGCATTACTTATCTACGTGTCAGATTACTCGACAGTTTTGCAAAATGGTCCAGAATATAGAAGGCTTACTGGCCTCCACAGAAAAAGGTGGAAGGCTTTGCACCTTTCCCTTTGTCAGAAAAATAGATGCTATTAAAATGATTATAGCCTCTAGATTCCTGCATTTGCTCTCACATTTTTCTCCGTATTCCCCAGGTATGGTTTCACAAAATTGATAAAGTACTAGGTGATTTCCTTTGGGAAGGGAAACTTATGAGGTTTAGCAAGTCCAAACTCGGATGTCACTGGAGGAGGGCAGGATGGGGCCTTCTTTGGTACTATGGGCATCATAGGCCTTTATATAAGCACAGTCCATCCAGTGGTTCCAACAGGCACATAGCAGTGGTGCCCTGTGGAAAGGCTTGAAGCGGACCAAGCAGGTGGGCATTCATCAGTGGTGGCAGATTACTTCCATAAGGGGTCCTGGGCGGAGAAGGATGTTTGCTGGAGGGAGTATGGCCATCACCCAGCCACACATACTCACATTTTTGGGAACACCCCAGAACACAAACATGCTGGTTGGTCAGAATCAGGAAATCAAAACTATTTTTAATTGCCCTGGGATGTTAATGCCCTCCTTAATTCTTATGGTTATCCTCAAGATAGGAAGGGATTCAGATGCTCAATGCTTAACTTGATCTTACTATCCACAGTAGCCACTAAAAAGCACTTAAAAGACTATGGCACACGAGAAATATTCTCTCAGTGGAGGCCTGGTGGAGCATAATGCATAACATTTATAAAATGGAATGCATGACCTATACATTCCGAGAAGTAATACAATGGCACAGGTGGGCGATGTTTCAAATGGAGGTTTATCCCAACCGTCCCATAGATCTGGGTGCCCCTCACTTTGCTTTCTTTCCCTTTTTCTCTCTGCCTCCCCCACTACTGCTACTTCTCGCCTTTCTTCCTTGTTGCTGGTTCCTGCCTGGGAAAGTGATGCCTAAAACGCCCATATCACTTTTACTAGTCTCTCTCTTTTTCTTCACATTCTGTCTAATGGACTGAATCATGTTATCGGCTTAGTGTACATGGACTCTATTATCTTATGACTCATGTAATGAATGTGGAAAAACAGTATCTTACTAACATACTAAAAGCCTGCAGAATAGGCCCAGTGGTCTATCAAGTCTGCCCGGGATCAGTGCCTTCCCAGGGCACCATCATAGCCCACCCCTCCCTGGAGAGGCTCTGGGAAGCACCGCCCCTGTACCTATCCGAGCCCCTCTTGAGCCCCCCACAGCTGTAACAGCCACCAACCCACGTGGTAGCACATTCCAGGGCTTCACCACCCTCTCAGTGAAGTAATGTTTCCCCTTAGTCTCCCGCCATCCAGCCTCAGTGAGTGCCCTCTGGTGGCCCCTACCTTCCTCAACTGCAGCACCCCATCTAGGTTGACCCTGTTTATTCCCTTGAGATATCTGAAGACCTCGATCATATCCTTTCCTCGCTTTGGACAAATGTATCGATGTTAGTTGGTAAACTGTTCATATTCACCATACCGCTGTTCAAGTGCTGTATACCAGTCTTCCGTAATACCTTCAAAACTGAACTGTGGCAGCATTTATATTCTTTTATTTATTTATTTTTACATTTTTCCCCTATAGCAAAACATATAGACACATCTTGGGACAAAACATTTTCACATTCTATAGATATAAACAGTCCACATTTTGAATCTTTTATGGATATGGTAAGATACGTAGTCCAAGTTCCTTTGCCCCTAGTCCCCTTCCTCACACCTCCTCGATTATTTTATATATTCAAGGGCTGAAGTGTAAATCCACCTCCATTTGATAAATAATCCATCTTTGCCAATTTACCCGTAATTGGTGCTCTTTATATTTCATCTTAGCTAGTAAGCTTTCCATTCTGTAGATTTTAATTAATAATCCTTCCAGTCCTGTATTGTAGGGATTTGGGGGTCATCCATCTTCTTGTAATGGCTTTTTAGCTGCAATTAAGTACACTGGGAGCAATGTTTTAATCCAGGTGGGGAATGGTCCGATATACCTCTAGTAGAAACATTTCTACAGTAAGTTCGATGGGTCCCCCATACATTCTGACATATTTTTTTTAAATGTATCCAAATGTCATAAGAAAGGGAATTCTACATTATATGGCCAAGACCAGCCAAGAGGCACCCACATCCCCTCCAGCAGGTCCTGTAGCTAGTTGGCATATATTTAGTAAGCCTTCTAAGGATCTCAAATATTGACACCGATACTCTATGAGAACCTTCCACAAATCTGAAGAGGTAATCCTCACCACTGCAAACGCTGCTGCTGTCCATTGTTCGTTGGAGACCTCTACATTTAGGTTCCTGTTCCAACTATGTAAAACCGGCCAGTAGACTTGGGTGTTAAATCTTTAAAATGTTATACAGGGATCTTATTAAGTGGTCCCAATGATTACCCTGGATATGGTCCATATATAATTTAAATGGGGAGGTTAGCGGGTGTGTAATTTTAGCTTGGATTGCTGTATTCGAGGATATAGTTTCGACCTGGAAATACCTGAACAAATTAGAATCCGGAATGCTATATTTGAGGGTTAGCTCTGCAAATGTTAAAACACTGGATCGCCCCAGAAATTGAAATGTGTGTTCTAGACCCAGGTGACTCCCATCTGAAAAGGTCAGATCTGATTGAGGTCGGAGAAAAAGTTCCTCTTCTGAAATAATTTTACAATATTCATGTGTAGATAAAAGATTATTTTCTTTCTGGCCCTGAACCAGATTTCTAAAACTTGTGCCGTTATGTTTGAGAGATCTCTAAGGGCAATGTTTTCCTGGGAGGAGAATAGTATCTTTTTTATATTGTATAAGTCGCTTAGATGAAACTCCAGGGTCTTCCACTGGGCATCATAATTATGGGATAAGCACAACAAGTGGAGACACAAACAGCAGCCTTGGCATAGAGTTTCAAATCTGGTAAGTCTGTTCCTCTTTGCTTTAAGGATAATTTTAGAGGGCTTAATCTTATTCTGGGACGACCATGTTCCCAAATAAATCTGGAGATCATATTGTCCCAGGACCTGAAGAAATATGCAGATGGGAAGAAAGGGATATTTAAAATAGGTATAATAGACGGGAAGAACATTCATAATGGAGTGTTTCTATTCTTTGAAAGTTAATGGTAGCTTCCACCATTTCTTCAAATCCTTTTGAATAGCCTTTGATAATGGTTCGTAGTTTAGGATTTCCGTAACCCCAGATCCAAAGGAACATGGTCGACCTCCATTTGAAGGGTAGAGCTTGTTTCAGAAATTGAGGGGAGTGTAGTTATATAAGAGCACTGTGGTTTTTATTTATATTTAATCTGAACCCTGCTATTTTCTCAGATTGTAATAACATTTTCCACGCTGTTGGTATTGATTGTGTTGAGACAGGAGATCATCATCATCAGCAAATAGGCTAAGCCTATATTCTTTTGGATGTAGGGGATACCCTCGATGCCCGAGGCTGATCTCAAGGCAACTGCTAGGGGTTCTATGTAAAGTGCAAAAGAAGCGGGAAAGTGGGCAGCCCTGACGCTTCGCCCTGGTGGAGCACAAAGGAGAAGAAACACTCCATTAATTCAGACATAGGCTTTTGGTGAGGCATAGAGAAGTCGGAGCCATTTGATTAGGGATTCTGGAAATCAAATGCTGGTAGTATGTCCCAGAGAAAAGCCCAGGCACCCTATCAAATGCATTTTAGTGTCTAAACTGAGAAAGGCTGCTGGGATCTTCCTTGTTTGGATATATTCTGTTAATATTAGGGTCTTATGTATGTTATCTGCCGTGTTTTTTTTTTTTTTATGAAGCCCACTTGATCTAGGTGTATCAAGTTCGGTAAAATATGCTCCAGTCTTGCCGCCTAAATGGCCATATATAGATTTTGTAGTCATTATTTAGTAAAGAAATAGGGCGATAAGATGATGGTTCAATTTTATTTTTCCTGGTTTGGGTATGGCTGTGATCATGGCGTAATCCCATTATGGTGGAGGGGAGCGCCTCCTATTTCCCTGAATAAGGAATGCATTTTAGGGATCAATTTGTTTTGAAACAACTTAAACCATTCACTAGGAAGCTATCTGGGCCCGGCACTGGTTAATGGTTTGGTTTTTAAGGGCTGTAGTGATCTCCTCCATTCTGATAGGGGCTTCCAATTTTTGGATATGTATGTCTGACAAAGTTGGAAGTTTCAACGTTCTAAAAGCTTTTCCTCTATTCAGAGGTAGCCAATCCTTCTGCTTTATATAAATGCTTATATTAGAGAATATCTGCGTATTTCCTCCTCCCTGTGGTAGTCTGGCCCATTTTAGGATTCCTTATTTTAAGTATGGTAGCCTGATGTTTCGTGGCTCTTAGTCTATGTGCCAGCCTATGTGTTCCCTTTGCACCGCCCTCATATTCTGCTAATTTTAAATAAATCACGGACTGCTGGATCTTGGTGTCCAGCAATTTCTAGATGCTGCCTTGGTATCTCGTTTTTTTTTTTTTTTGAAGTTCCCTATCTCCTTCCTTATAGAGTAGCTGATAATTTTGTAAAAGGTTCATTAATTCCGAGTATTCTTTTTCTGTCTTCTTTCTCTTGTGTGATGCATAAAATATAATTTCCTCTCTAATAGTTGCCTTCATGGCATCCCACTGAATGCCTCTGGAGGCAGCATTTATATTCTAACACCAGGAAGCACTCATTATGATTAAACTGATGCAGTCAACCTCCTGTGTTGAACTGCCTGGAGAGAGAGAGAATGGAATTTAGAACTGTATGTAAATGTTGGAACTCTAAATGGCTTATGCAATTTCAAACTGTTGCCCTGGCAACTACTGCACTCTAGGTGCTTCAGATTCTTTACTCCGCCTGCCAGTGAAGACGTCCCGGAGAGCTCTCCTTCAACTTACTTCAGAAATTTTAATTTGGTCGATAAGTACAGTTTAAATTATATATATTCTGACTTTCTGCAGTTACAAGTTTAGTTAGACTAGTTATTTAGTGTTTTTTGTTGTTTTTATCGTTTTTTAGCGGTTCCCTCATGGTTCCTCGGAACCAAGGGATCCACTATTTCTGAGAGGTTTTCACTTCAATTTTGTTTAAAAACTACTTTATTTGATGGTTTCCTTATGGTTCCGTCTTCCAATTATATTTGAAACACTTTTTAATGTTTTTTGGTTCCCCTTTTTATTCAGTGAACAACGCGGCTCGATTTTGGAACCGATGACATTTGTTTTTATTTAAAATTGCGGTTCCAGGGAACAGATTCTTTTAATTTAGCGATTATTTACTGTAGCCTACTCAATGTCAGAGATTCCTAGTGCTATACCTAAAAAATGCACTCGGCTCACAGGGTTTAAATATTGAGTCTTGTGGCCAGGTTATTGCTAAAGCTGACAAGCATTCGTGTGGTTTTTTTTTTTTTGCCAAGGAACTAGCCATATTTTTTTTCCAACTGTAAGACTTTCTGTGCCAAGACACTTAAAAGAGGTCTAAAAAATTAGAAGAAATGGCTTCTACTCCTGCTGATGTATCGGAGGAAGTCCTCTCCGCTGTGTCCAAAAGGACAAGCCTAAAGACTCTGACAAGGGTCCTGATAAGCCTGATCATAAGACAGAAAGGGCTGTGGAGACGGTGGCTGAGACTTCCCTTAAAAAAAAAAAAAAATATAAAGAAAAAGCATGTGCCAAGGCCACCGGCTGAGAAGGCTAAAGAGCTCTGAGCAGACAAACAGCAAGCCATGCCTCCAGAGAAGACATCGCCAAGGCACTACAAATTTTACAAGCCTTGTAGGCTGTGGGTCTGGTTCCAGTCCAGGTCCCAGCACCCCAGGTGCCTCAGTTTATTTACAAGGACACTGAGGTAGAGGAGGGGAACCCTTGGAGCCAGAGGTTTCTCCAGAGCAGGAGTTTGGCTCTCCCCAGGGTTCCTGAGGATTACACCTCACATTATGCCTTAGTCAAACATATGGTTGACACATTAACCCTCCCACTCCAAGAGACAGAGAGGAGGATGTGGAAGAAGTAGATTTTATGGAAATGAGGGGGCTAGCCCAGCAAAGCATCTGCTGTCACCTATGCATAAGACCCTGAGAAAATCTGTATTGCAAATCTTGAAGACCCCGACCACTGTGCCTGGGGTAGACAAGAAAATTAAGAAATATCAGCCAGATAGAACCGCTGCTGATTTTCTTTACCCATCCTGACCACGAAGGTGTGGTACAGGTTGCAGCATGTGAAAAGTCCAGAATACCTCTGGCATCCCACCCCTGATAAGGACTCTAGGAAAATGGATGGGATAAAAAAAAAAAATAGAAGGGGTATGTGGCTGTCCCACTCTATGTGAGGCAGGCAAACTACATGGCCTATTCCATACAGTACCAGAAATCACTTTGGAATTCTGTTTTGGCTATGTCAGACAGAATCCAGGGCAAAGTGGCAGTAGATTTACAGGAAACCGCCAGGGCTGCACTGGATGCCACCAAGTACCAGTTCCACATTGCAGGGACAAATGACACAGCAGCAAGGCTTATGGCCCTTTCTGTTTCACTAAGATGATTTGCCTGGCTAAGGGCTATAAACTTGACCCCAGACATCCAGGCTAGGGTTATGGACTTCCATATGAGGAAACTCATTATTTGGTGACAAAACAGAAGCCTGCATGAAAAAGTGGAGGAATACAAGGCTATCTGTAGATGTAATTCCAGGGAAAGGCCTTCTTCCTCCTACAAGTCCCAGTGTAGGGGAGTCAGGGTACGGTTCATACCCCAGGCCTTCTCTTTCAGTCTCAGGCTACACAACCCTACCAGCCACAGAGATGTTATTTCAGAGGGGGCAGACAGTCCATGAGAAGGCAATCTCCATACACACATCCCAGCCCACACAGAACCCCTGATGGGCTGGTCCAGTCACCTCCTTCTACCACCACCACCACCTCCAGTAGGTGGCAGACTGGCTCACTACCTCCAAGTTTGGAACCCCATCACCACAGATAAATGGGTCCTTGATGTAGTGAGCCAGGGATGACACTTTGCTTCAAATCACCCCCAAGCTGAGAGCAAGAAACTTTGCCCCAGTCACCTCTGCAGACAGGATCTTCCTGGATGCAAGTAACACCTCCTAGCCATCAAAGCAGTGGAGACTGTATCCCTTGTGCAAGAGGCAAAGGCTTCTAGTCAGGATATTTCTTACCAAAAGAAAATAGGAACTGGTGACCTATCCTGGATCTCAAGCTCTTAAACACATTCTGAAGCCAAAATTCAGAATGGTAACTGTCAGTAATCATCCCACACTACAAAAAGGGATTGGCTGGCATCCCTGGATCTCAGGGATACGTGTTTCAACATTCCTATTGGGTCAACCCACAAAAAGTACCTGAGGTTCAGACTGGCCTCAGGCCACTACAGTGTTCCCACTATAGACGACTGGCTAGTCGTGAGGTCGATCCTGCCAGCATACAAAGCAGTCACTGGCCCTCACAAGGTCTACTCTGGAGTCCCTGAGCTTCCTCATAAATGAACAGAAGTCACAGCAGGAACCAGTACAGGTACTGAACTTTATTGGAGCTGGTCTAGACACCAGTCCAGGCAGAGCTTCCTGCCTCAGGACAGGGTGGACAGCATCCTGCAAGTAGCAAACTCTTTTACCCTGGGCAGGCCCAGACCTGCCAGAGAATTCCTCAGGCTACTGGGACACATGGCAGCTGCTACCACAGTATTCCCAGGATCCAGATTCCAAATGTGAAACATTTTTTCACTGAGGACAGTACTGGTCTCAAAGGACAGACCCACTGTCCAAACTGATTCCAGTCACTCTCAGCCTGATACCGGCACTGCAGTGGTGGCTGGATCTAGACAACCTCAGGGTAGGCGTGCCCTTCCTAAAGGAGCAGCCCTCCTGGTTCTCACAACAGATGCCTCACTACTGGGCTGGGGAGCACACATGTTGGATCACACAGCAAGTGGCACATGGTCCCCAAGAATCACTGATGCACATCAGTCTACTGGAGCTAAGGGCAGTGTATTTAGCCCTTGCTCCTCACCTGCAAAACAAGGTAGTGCAAGTCAGGACAGACAGTACCACAACCATGTACTATATCAACCAGCAAGGAGGAGCCAGGTCCACCCCTCTATGCTCAGAAGCAGTGAGACTGTGGTCCCTGGCATACTCTATGCAGGTAACAGTAACAACCATGTACCTTCAAGGGAAGGACAATGTTTTGCAGACTCACTAAGCAGGAGCAGTCAAGACCATCATGAATGGTCACTGAATCCTCAAGTATTCAGTTCAGTTTTCAGAAGATGGGGCACCCCAGAGGTGGATTTGTTTGCTTCAAAAAACCCCACCAGTTGCAGGCCACCACAAAGGGGACAGTTCCTCTGGATGGCCTGGGAGTGGACAGGGAAGTTCCTATATGCTTTTCCTCCATTTCCAAGTGTCCAGGGACCCTAGTGAAACTAAGGTCCCAACCAGCTGCAACGAGTCTGGTGGCACCAGACTGGGCCAGACAACCTTGGTACTCCCTTCTGCTAACTCTGTCAGTAGCCCTGCCAAATCACCTGCCTAGGAGGCACAGCCTGCTGACAGCCTCCCAAGGCAGGATCCTGTATCCGGAGCCTCAAGTCCCTGAGGCTCAAGGCCTGGCTATCGAGGACCTAGAATTTGATGGCATAGCTGTCGGGAGAGGGTACTGACCGTGCTTAGTGGCTCTCAGGAAACCTTCCATTAAGAAATCATATTCTCTAAATGGAAGAGGTTTTCCCATATGGTGTTCAGGCAAGGGTAGTGACCCTCTCTGGGGCTTTTGGGTGTGTGTGTGTGTGTGTGTGTGTGTAAAAGCAAGCACCCACTAGGAGGCTGGCTACTGAGCAGACACAACAGACCATCAGGCCTATTCTGCTGGCTTTTAGTATGCTAGTATGTTATGTTAGATCTGACCTGTCTGTCCTTCTGGACTACTTGACACATTTGCACACACTGAGCCTGAGGCCATCCACATAAGGTACACTTGGCTGCAGTCTTAGCATACCTCTCGGTGGCAAGTAGAGGTCCATGACCTCTCATCCAGTATTCAGAAAATACTTTAACGGACTGAGTCACCACCACCCTCCTTTGAGGGAGCCAGTCTCTGCTTGGGATCTAAATATCTGCATTGCCAAGCTCATGGAGCATCCATTCGAGCCCATGGCTATTGTAGATTTGAAGTTTGTCACTTGGGAAACTCTGTTCCTAGTAGCCATCACCTCTGCCAGAAGGATCAGCGAATTACAGGCACTGTGCACAGATGTGGATTACATCTCATTCCACAGGGACAAGGTAGTCCTCAGGACTAAAAGGAAATGTCTTCCTAAGTTGGTATCTGACTTCCATCTGAATCAGACTATGACTCTGTTTTCTTCACAGAGAATCTCACTAGTTCCCCTGAAAGAAGATTCATTGCCTGGATGTCAAAAGGCCCTTAGCCACCATATTGTCAGAACCAAGGCATACAGACCAGAACAGACTCAGCTCTTCTTTACTTATGGTGAAGTGGGCTAAGGAAGAGCTGCCACAAAACATACCATTGTTCACTGAATAGTGGCATGCATACAGTTATGTTACAATAAAGTGGGTAAACAAGCTCCCTTGGGCCTTAGGGCTCATTTCACCAGGGGCACAGCTGCAGCAGTGGCAACATCAAGGGATATCCCACTGTTGGAATTCTGCAAGACAGCTACCTGGAAAATGGTGCATACCTTTACAAAGCACTACAGCATGGATCTCCAATCCAGAAGCAGTGCTAGGTTTGGCCCAGCAGTTCTGCAGAATCTGTTTTCGAAATAGGCTCTCTGCCCAACCTCCACAGGTACTGCTTGGTAGTCTGCATCAGTTTAATCATAATGAATGATTCCTGGGGTTAGAATAAAAATTGCTCACCATAGTAATGACCCACAGGGATCAGTCCTTGGGCCCTTCTGTTCAACGCCTCACGTATCTGACATAAGGACATGAATCAGGAGTGAGATGAGTCTCTTGCAGATGACTCGAAACTGGGGAGGTGGTGGATGGGGGAAGAGGGGAGGGTGGCCGCACAGGGGGACCTGGAGGCTCTGGAAAGATGGTCTAGAAAGTGGAAGCTGAGGTTCAATGCAGGGAAATGCAAGGTACTCCACCTAGCCAGAAACCCAGGCCAAGTGTACACCCTGGGGAATGCTACAAGTCTCGATGGCTGAGAGGGACCTGGGGGTGGTGGTGGATGTCAAGATAAACAACTCTGAGACTTGTAGGAGGGCAGCAGCCAAGGCCAACAGGATGCTGGGATGCATCGCTAGGGGATCACCTCAGAAGGAGGGAAGTGATACTCCCTCTGTATAACTGCTTAGTGAGGCGCACCTTGAGTACTGCGTGTGCAGTTTGGAGGCCACACTAAAGCGACGTTAACCTCCTGGAGAGGGTCCAGAGGAGGGCAAACCAAAATGATTTGGGGCTTGGGGACAGGACCTATGAGGAGAGGCTCAAGAGCTAAATATGTACACATTGAAGAGAGAAGGGACCGGGGGACAAGGATAGAGGTCTTTAGGTACATGAAGAGGATAAATAGGGGAGGAACAGTCGGGAAGCTTCTAAGGAAGGAGGAAGGGGCCACTAGAGGGCATGGGTGGAAGCTGGAGGGGAAGATTCAGGGAGAAAGGAGGAGGTGCTACTTCACTGAGAGAGTGGTGGAGCCATGGAATGCACTGCCTAGGGGCTAGTGGAGGCAGAGACAGTGGAGTGGTTCAAGAGGGGTGGGACAGGTACAGGGAAGGGTTCTGGAAGCAAAATCCAATGCAGCAAGAATATCCGGAAGTGGGAAGGGAGAAGCCAGAGAAGGCGAGAGGGACAGCAAGGTCAGCACCCAGGCTGGGGACTGACCAAACGAGCAGACACGAAAGACCGTTAGGCCTATTCTGCTGGCATTTTAGTATGTTAGTAATCTTGTTTCTTCAAGGGAATCACTCATTATGATTAAAGCACCACCCTGCCTCTCCTACCAGCACCTTTAAAAAACAATGCGTTATAATAAGTAGAGAATTTTTTGTCCTGCATCATTGAGAAACATTTAAACTGGGTAAAGTGGGAATGGGAAATATACTAAGATAAATTCCACCACTAGTACACAAAATCTTCAAAATACAGACTTGGAACCAGTAAATTGCTTACTATCAAATGTGAGAAGTTTGATGGCAAATTCGATGAACTTAAACTCCTTATGAGGAACAAAACATTAAAATAGCAATCCTTACTGAAACCTGGTGGGAGGAAGATGATACATGGGACAGAAACATACCAGGATTTAACTTTTATCAGAAATCTAGGTTACATAGAAAAGGTGGTGGTGTAGCAATTTATGTGCATGAATCTATTCCAAGTATGGAAATTCATGATGGTAAACTTAATATTGAACTTCTGTCTGTTAAAATCTTGCCTCAAAATGCTTCTAAAATTATGTTGAGAGCCATGTATCGCCCCTTCCACAAACAGGAGCAGGAGGTAGATATTCTAAATTACCTGGACCATATTGACTCAGCTGATAATCTTATCATAACTGGTGACTTTAATCTCCCAGATATAGATTGGATAAACCAGACATCATCTAGTCTAAATGAAAGGAATTATTTAGAAAGCTTCAATCAACTGGGCTTGGATCAACTAGTTTTAGAAAATACGATCTAACAATATTTTGGATCTCGTTCTTTCAAATATGGGACCTAGATTAAATGTCACTGAGTTGGACCTCCAATCTCAAACAGTGACCATAACACCTTTTTTCCCAATTAAATTAATTAGCTACTCAACAAGGTAGTAATATAAAAATTCCCAATTTTAAAAAGCTGATTTTCATAAAATTAGACAGGCATTACTTTTGGGATTGGAAATCAGATTTCACTGGGTTAATGTTGGACGAAATGTGGTACATCTTAGTGGATAAAATAAAAGACACTGCAGATGCAAATATACCATATACAAGAAAAATTCTAAATTGGTGCTTCCCAAAATGGATAACTTGTAAAATTAAAGACAGATAAATGTAAAACATAAATGGTACAGATTAGCAAAACTTGATCTAAACCTAATGCCAAAGTACAAAGAACAGGTTAAATATGTAAAGAAATTAATAAAGGATGCCAAATCAGATTTTGAAATTAAATTAGCAACTAGAAGTAAAAATAACTACAAAGCATTCTATGCATATATTAATAACATAAAAGGAATAGACAAACAGTAGACCCTTTAAGGATGACAGTGGCAATTTATTAAACGATAAGGAAATGGCTGAGGTTCAAAATCAATATTTTACTACTGTGTTCAACCCCAAAGGTACTGTAACAACTAACATTAAATATAATACAAACAATGAAAAACTGATTAACATTGATATAGAAGATGCGGGATAGATTGAAGAGAGTAAAGACCAACAAATCCCTGGCCAGACAATATACATCCTAGACTGATTTATGAAATAGCAGAGGTAATAGCTACCCATTAGCTTTTATTTTTCAAGAGTCAGTGGATAGAGGTGAGGTTGTTAGTAAATGGAGGGAAGCTCATGTTGTCCCCATTTTAAAAAGGGTAAGAAGGATTCCTGGTAACTACAGACCAGTTAGTTTAACATCTACACTTGGGAAAATTTTGGAAGTATAATAAAAGATCATATCCAAGACCACATAACTATAAATGACCTTGTTGATCGTAGTCAACATGGGTTTACAAAGTCACGATCATGTCAAACCAACTTGTTGAGTTTTATGAAAAAGTTAGCAATGTTTTGGATCAGGGTAGATCAGTGGATGTTATCCAGTTAGATTATTCCAAAGCTTTTGACAAATTACCTCATGATGAACTAATTAAATCCTTCTTGTACTAAATATAAATGGGATCCTTGTAAATTGGATATCGGATTGGTTGGAGCTTAGGAGGCAGAGAGTGGTGATTAATGGGCAGTTATCTGATTGGCTTCCTGTGACAAGTGGGGTCCCTCAGGGCTCAGTGTTGGACCCTTGCCTGTTCAACATATATATATATATATATATATAATCGTTACAATATAATAAGGAAATGTATGGATAACCAAGTTTGCTGACGACTGTAGAGTGGAGCAGTAATAGATTCACCTCAGAGTTATATTGAACTTCAGGATGCGCTCAAATATATTGAGAAGTGGACATTAGATCATAAACTTATGCTAAATGAGGATAAATGTATTGTCCTACACATGGGCAAGAAAAATTTGGAATTTAATTACACTATCAATAACAAACAATTAAAATGTGTGACACAGGAAAGGGACTTGGGTGTTATTATATAAAATGACCTTTCAATTACTGCTCATTGTGATCAAACTATAAAAAATGCTAATAGGGCTCTAAACTGTATATTGAGACATACAGTAAGTAGAAACAAAGAGGTTGTGATCCTACTGTATGGATCGTTGGTTGAAACTCACTTGGAGTATTGTTCCCAGGTTTGGGCCCTTACACTAATGGTGAGATAGCGAGAGTGGAGAGAGTGCAACGTAGGGCTACTCGATCAGTATTGGGACTTAAAAATATGACATATGAGGACAGGTTGGTTAGTCTGGATCTGTAGTCTTTGGCTTATAGAAGATGGAGGGCGATATGATCTTAGTTTATAGATCATTTCAAAATATCGCTCTGAGAAGATTTGGGGCTTGAATTAATTGTTAGAAATTACTATACTAGATCGCATTGTAGACGAATTAAACAACAAAAGTGGAAATCTCAAAAGAAACAGTGGTTCAGTCAGAGGTTGTTTCAAGGTGGAACTCTCTTTCCCCATGACATAGTTAATAGTTCTACTTTGGATACTTTTAAAGTAAATTGGATGATTACAGTAGAACCAAGTTTTTAGTCAATTAATTTGTTCACTTGATGATAAAATAAACTTTTGCAAGCAGTTAAGGGCGAAAGTCTATATATACTTTGTGACTACTATGAAACTATGAATCTCTGCTTTAGCATAAGCCACTTCTGAGATTCACACATTTGAACCAGTTGGTGTCCTTAGTGGACTCACCTTTTGGTTTTGGTCTTCAGGAAATGTGATTTTGGGGGTGGCTTAATTTACTTTTAATGATAAGATTAGCTAGAGGATCTTACACCCTATTAGGCTTCATAGAATCTGAAGCACCTAGAGTGCAGCAGTTTGAAATTGGCATGAGCCAATGAGAGTTCCATCATTTACGTATAGTTCTAAATTTCATTCTCTCTCTCTCGGGCAGTTCAACACAGGAGGTTGACTGCATCAGTTTAATCATGACTGATCCTTTGAAGAAACAAGATTACTATGGTGAGTAACTTTTTCTTATCTGTCACACTTTCTCAGAATGTGTATGCCCACTTGACAGTGTACTTTCTCTTTATGTGATAATGCCATTATTTAATTTATTTATTTCAGTTTAAGACCTTTGGAGCCAAGGGCCCGTTTACAAAGGTTCCAAGTCAGCCAGTACAAGACATAGCAAAAACATAAGACATCATTTAAAGGGTTACTCAGTAAATAACAAGCAATACTGGGACAACAAATAAGGGGTATATTAGCAGCAAGGAAGTGCTATTGGTAACATCACTCCATGAGTGAGGTACAGCGCTTAGGAAAGTGCACGTGATATGTAGGTTCACTACTGAGAGGAAGTGAAAAAAGCAGCCAGAATAGGTTTTGTCAAGGATGTGTAGCAGGGCGGAGGAGAAGCAAGCAGGGAAAGAGAGTAAAGAACAGGTAAGGGTTGAGGGCGTAGGCTATGTGGGGGTGTTGTAGGAGCTGCCAGGGTAGGTTAAGTTAGAAGTGTTGGGGAGGATAGGGAGGGACAGGGAGAGGAAAAGTGTGCAATGGTATGCGAGTGAAGGTAGCAGGGCCAGAGTGGTGGGGGAGAGGGATGGGTTTAGCGTGTGGTTCAGTATTTGGTAGAGCAGGCACATACATGTTCGTGATCCAGGTGGGAGCCGGAGCCCAGTTTTGAACTGGCTGAGCTTGTTACTCAGCTAGGATGGAAGGTAGCTCATTGATCCATTTGGATCCCCAGTAGGAAAGGGATCTATGAGCTAGCGTTGTTCGCTTGAAAGGCACCTGCAGACACCCTCTAGTCGCACTCCTTGTGTTGTGAGGTAGTATTTATTTATTTTATCTATTGAAATGGTTTCACCAGGAAAAGCACACTGAGCAAGAACTGCTTGTCTCCCGGTGCGACCTGGGGTGAGGGGTACAATGGGAAGAGGACAAGGTAGTCCAGGTCCTGAACATATACATACAATTACAATACAGTTGAAAACATTTGACAGAAATAGTTGGGCACAGATGACAATTTACCCTTACTTATAATATAGTAGCAATTACATGGGGAAGTCATGCTTTATGCCTTGAAAACATATAATTAGATAATACAGCTGCATATGTTTGACAGGAATAGGTAGTGTGGATTAATACATATACCCTAATAGTTGAGAGTAACAGTTACAAATCCTGGTAAGGTATTGGGTTGTGGTGTATAATGAGATGGGGTAAGTGCAAGCTAGCTAGCTCAAAAGTTGGGATCAAGTGCAGTAGTTGGGTGTGGTTAGTGAAGTAGTACCATTGGGCCTACTGGGAGAAGAAATACTGTATAAGAGTGTCTGAGGTAGAATAGATTGGAGAGTTAGCTGTAGGAGCAGTTTACTGAGCAGTGGTTGGCAAGGGCATGGGATAGTGAGCGGATAGAGGAAGAGTGGCGAATTTCTGAGGGAAAGGGTTCCAGAGTTGAGGGAAGCGGTGAGAGAAGGCAGCCTGGCCAGCTTGGGTCCGACATCTGGGGACTAACAGGAGCCGGAGTCTAGGGACCTCACAGCATAGGTGGTTGCCACCTATAGTTTTAAGTAGATCTTCCATTGTACTATTCTTGTTCTTTGTGTTATATATTTCTTATATAAAATTCAAGTTGTTGTATACTCAGTTTATTAAAATCAATCATGGTTTATAACACCAAAACAAAAGCATTGTACAACATCCATATCTAGGAACATATGAAAAATACATCGTCTCAAACAATCCTTTGTCTACATTTGATTTGGTCAGTTTTCTTTTACCCATTTTGCAATAAATCTTTTGTTGTTTTATATGTTATTTTTAGCTAGGTAGGACAAAACACATAGTATAACCATAAATACGATTACAATATATTAATAAAACAAAAAATAGTAAAACCAAACTGTCTGGTCTCATAATTCCTTTTTCAATGTAGTTGACTTGAAAAGTGTTACTTTCTCTGTCTGACTGTATGTTCTTAGGTTGTCTCAGTACACCCAAATTCCTCCCACACTTCCCTGCCTATCCCTCAGTCTGATACTCACACTGTATATTCAGTGCCCCCTCTATTTCTGGCTGTTACATTGAATCCCTGTTCCTGTTTTAGGCGTCTATGCCCTCTTCATCTGTGGCTGTGTGTTCCTCATATAGGATCCATCTGGTCCATCTGTTCTGGAATTTCTGAATCTGTTATGACAAGTCTAGAGTTAATTTCTCCAACTTTTGTATATTGTGTACCACCTCGACCCAGTCTGATATTGCTGGGGACTCCTGTTTCATCCATTTCCTCGTCAAGGATTTTAGGGCAGTGGTGGTTGAGATGGCCGATAAATATTTTTCCTCGTTCCCCTTCATGCCTAGTGTGTGTGTGTGTGTGTGTGTGTGTGTGTGTGTGTGTGTGTGTATGTGTATATATATATATATATATATATATATATATGTGTGTGTCTGTGTGTGTGTATATATATGTATATGTGTATATACACCCAATACCAGATGCTCCGGACCAAGTTGTGTTGTAAGTATGAAAATTCTAGCCAAGTACTGACATATATTTCCTGAAAAACTGCTATCTCTGGACTTTGCCAGAAAATATGTGCCTGGGTGGCATCGTTTTCCAACACCCAAAGGGGACTCCTGGTCTGCCATTTCAGGTTGCACCGGTACTAAGAGACTCTGGCATGAATATTCCCTCCATGTAGAAGATGTGCTTCTCCAGATACTTTTCAAACCAGATCCCATTGATTCTCTGACAGAAATATATTGAGGTCACCTTCCCACTTCTCCTTAAGGTATGATGAGGAAGGGCAAATCCGTTATATAATTATTATAAAGAAAAGAGATAGCTCTTTCCTGGTCAAGGAGGTCCAGATTCTTTGAAAGAAATCCTATCAACATTTTCCACCCCTCAGGACCTGTGCTCCTCATTTTGTGCCTGCAAATAGTCCATAATTTGGTAAAATCTCATTCAGTCTGCACTGCCCCACCCAAACCTCTGTTGTGCTACCTCGAAGGACATCAATGTAGAACCTATAAACAACTGGATCGGTGAAGTGAGACCTCATTTGGCTTGCTGAGCAAACCAACCATCCTGTACAGCTGGGGCAAATTGGGCATCAAAGGCCACCACTTAAATTTCCATAGTTGTTCTTTAGTAAGACCTCTCTGAATCCCCTCCCTCCCTCACCCCTCAAGAACCACCTTTGTGCCAGAAACATTAGTCTCAACACCCCACCCTGCTGTCCATATCGAGAACTGCACAGAGTGGTGGATTGGAATGTTCTGCCTTGTCTATCCGTTTCCACAATGAAGCATATTTATTTATTTATTTATTTTATTCAGAAATCGGAGATTACCTTTGAGTCAGAGACTCATTTACAAAGGTTCCACGTCACATATATTGCACAAAACAAAGTTAGATTAACAATAGGAGAGATAATAATAAAAGAGAACTAAAGGAAGAAGCGGATTACCCCACAGGAGTGCCACTCTCATTTGTGCTGCTATCCAATAACCATGCAAATTGGAAGGGCTAGGCCTCCTGTTGCTTGAGGAGTTGCAAAAGGGTCCTCCGGACTCTGGAATGGCCCTTACCCCATATAAACTTGTAAAACATTTGCTGCCATTTCTGTTATGTCCTTCCTAGTCACCTGACAAGGGCCACATTGAAATAAATAAGCGGTCTAGGTAAGGCATTCATTTTCAACACCTGCACTTTGGCTGTATGGATAGGGCAACAGGGACCATCTCCTAAAATCCATTTTAACTGATCTATCAAGGGTGGATAATTCAGAATATAGAGTTGTGTGTTCTCTGTACCTAATTTTATGCTTAAATACCTCATGGACTTCATATCTCCGTTCTTGGGGAAACGCTCTCTTGTAATTGGGGTGAGACCTCTTAACCATAACTTAAAACTTACATTTTGGTTCTATTCAGGGTGTACCCAGAGAGGTCAGAAAAATTCTCAATTAGTTCAAAAATTGCAGCCAATGAGGCATCCAGATCAGAGAGGAAGAGGAGTATATCATCTACATACAGGGCCAATTTATGTTCCACTCCATACACACATATGTTCCTGCACTTCCCTAGTTTGACGATGCTCTGAGCTAGGGGCTCAATATAGAGGCGAAGAGGAGTGCGGAGAGAGGGCATCTCTGTCTGGTCCCCTCCCAGCACAAGGCTGGAAGTTATTTGCCCATTAGCCCGTATATAGGCACTTTCTCTTTTATATAAATGAAACAGTCCATCCAAGAACTCCCTGGGCAGCCCAAACTGGGAAAGGACCTTTGAAGGACCAAGAGACCTTGTCAGAGGGCTTTTCTGCGTCAAGACTTAACAGCAGGGGCGTGTCTCTGTTTATGTATGTAATCAATTGTATGGGCTGTTAGCCTGAGGTTGTCATGAGCCTGATGTCCTGGGACAAACCTAGTTTGGTCTAACTGTATGAACCCAGGAGTAACTGCTGGAGTTGATGTGCCCAAATGGCTGTCAGTATTTTGTAGTCATTATTTAACAGGGATATTGGATGGTAGATGCATTTAGTGGGGTCCTTCCCGGTATGAGCAACAAAGATATGACTGCTCTCAACCATGAGGGTGAGTATGACCCTCCTCCGCAGCACCCTGCATAGACCTTTAATAAAAGTGGTTGGACCATGTCCCTAAAAGTTTTGTAAAACTCTGATGGTAGCCCATCCATCCCGGGCATTTCTCAATTTTAGATCTCCCTCATTACTTAAGCTCCTCACCAGTGACAGGGGCCAGCAAACCCTCTCCCTGCTCACGGGAGAGCTCTGGGAGAATAAGCCTGTCCAGGAACTCTGCCACTTTCCCTCCGTTGGGATCTGGCTCTGGGCTGAATAGCGAGGAATAAAAATCTCTAAAGGCCTTTGCTATGTTTGGTACTTGGTGTTCCAGTTGAGCAGTCCAAGGACGTTGGATAGAAGTTATAGTGGCCCTGATCCTTTGAACCCACGGGCGACTTGCCAGCAGTCTCAATGAGCAGGTCCTCCCTCCTAATACTTCCGTCTTAAAAAGGAGCTTTTGTTCCACTTGATAATCTAACAAGTCCCCTCTTTCTTAAGTTTCCGTAACTCCTTTGTTCTTTCTCTATTTTTTCCTTTTGTAATGCTTCCAGTGTCTGAATTTGGGATGTTAACTGGGCCCGTATAGCTTCCCTAGCCCTTTTTTTGTCTTGCTGAAATTTCTATGAACTTACCTCTTACCGCAGCCTTAGCTGTGTCCCACAATCTCGCATCTGATACCCCTGACGCAGAATTGTCCCTCAGATACTGCTTATAAAAGTCCTGGATGGTTTCCTTAACCTCAGGATCCCTCAGGAGGGACACGTTTAAACACCAGAACATGTTCCTCTTACATTCCCCTGTGTCAGTTTTCGTAAATATTGGAGAGGCGGTCTGAGTATAAAATCCCCATCCATACCTCTTGGACCTTATCCATACCTCCTTTGGGAGAAGGAAGTAGTCCAATGTCGAGTATATCTGGTGGGAAACCGAGTGATATGTGTAGTCCCTCCGTCTCCCATTCAGATGGTGCCAGCGTCCACCATGCACCGCTCCCCAGGAGTCTAACAACTTTCTGGGCTACTTTATGCTCCCTCCTTGGGATCTCAGATGCAGTGTCCAGCTGTGGGTTCAAAATCAAATTGAGGTCACCTCCACAAATAACAATGCCCTCTTTCCAATCATGTAAGGTGACCAAAAAGGTCCTGTAGTCTGCAAAGGTTGACCCTGGCAGAAAATAAACTGAGGCCAGTGTGACCATATTTCCCATCAGCCACCCTTTCATTAAAGCAAAATGCCCTCCCTGTCTGCTAAGGCGTTTGTTCGTTCAAACTGCACCCTGGAGGATACCATAATGGCCATCCCCCTTCTATGTCCTTTCTCTCAAGAAGCTGTTGCCACCTCACGAAAGCCGAACTTAGCTAGCTTATCATGTTCTGGTTTTGAGCGTGTGTGTTTCCTGAAGGAAAGCAAATTCTACTTTGGATCTTTTGAGAAAACTAGTAACTTTGTTCGTTTTACTGGATTTGTGAGGCCATGGACATTGTAGGAGCAAATGCATGTACTTAGCTTAGCCATCATTACATTTAGATAATGAATAAACCTTATGAAACAACCTCTTCCCTTCTCCCCCACATAACCCGTACCAAGCATTTGTCGGCAGAGAAAATTTTCAGATCATCAATTGAGACCTAGCATTTCATCAACATAGAGAAGATATAAACCTGTAAATAACCAACTGGGCTGTATAGAAACAATTTTGAACTGTAAATGGCTTCAAGGTGGAAATCCATAAGCATGGTTTTCTGTTACCTTCCTCTGTAAGGATAAAATTTCAACTGGAAGGAAGGAGGAGGTAACACGTTTATCCCTTTCTCTTGGGACACCCCAGCAGATTCAACTGAATCGAGCCTAAAAGAAACACCCGTTGTCAGGGATGCCTCAAAGGCGTATATGTTGCTCACCAGTGTGATCCTAAGGCCACAAGTGTCTACCCGTTTTATCTCTAGCAGCACCCCTCACCCTTTTACACCCAAGCCTCAGCAGTATTATTCATTGTTAAAAATATAAGGAGCTGCTCCAATCCCAGAGGGAACCAGTCGCTCGAGCATGCAGGACCCAGAGTATAGGCCCCAGCCCTGACCCCTAAACGACACTAACCAAGGCACAGAGGCATCGTGCCCTAAGGGTCCAAATCCAAAGATTTCCAGGCAAATTAATCCAGCTTAAGCTGAAGTCAGAACTTCTTATTTGCATCATGAAAGGAGTTTCCACATGCAGCCGGCCAGAGCTAACCATATTCCATATAATTGAGTCCTTACCAGTAGGGCGGAATCCCTTCAGACCCTGTGACTTGACTTCATAGGCCACTTCTTTGATTATTTTGATGCAAGAAATAAAGGATAGGTCCCTCGTCCCCAGGGGACCCACAGATCTCCTGAGATGGCCACTTAAATCTACATCTCACCATTCTTATTCTGGGAAAATAGAAATTAAAATCTGCTACATATCATATGGGAGACCCTCTTCAGTACCAACTGGCACCTTCCAAATGCTCACTTGCCTTATTTAAAAAGGGCAATCCAGTTTGGGATCCAGTTTCCCTCAGTATGCACTCTCCACCGCATCCTTTTGGCCTTGAGGGTCCAGCGAGTGACTGGGGCAAGAACCCCCTCCGGTCCTCCACACACACCCCACAATGCCTCCCTTTGAGCTTTCAAGAACCCTCCTTTAATCTGTATCCATGACATTATTTAAATATTAATTGCTTGTACTTTTAAGTCTTTGATAATCAGTCCTGTTGTCCCTAATTTAGGAGGAACCTTACCCCCATTCCAACCCCTGTATATGGGGAAATGGGAAAAGAAGAAATGAGTCCTCTCCCCGCCCGACTCTTTTACTTCCAAACCAGTTCTCAGAAATCCCAGGTCCTACCACAACCATCTCTTCAGGTGGGAATGCGTTCAGAAGCTCTCTCAGTTGATGGCAGGTTATTTCTTGAAGTTTCTTCCTCTGTGCTTGCTACCCCAGTATTAGCTTAGCGTATCCGTTGCTTGGATTGAACTCTGTTCCACACCCCAGATGCAGTCACCCTGCTCCTGATCCCAGGTTTTTGGCCCCATTGTGCTCCAGGAGTGATCTCTTAGTTCATCCATTCTTTTATTGGTGGCATCCTGAGGGATTTCAATCTCCAGAGACTGTAGAAACTCCTCAGCTGCCGCTAGATCTGCAAATCTTTAGGACCAGTGTCCGTAAGAACTCTGTTATGCTGGATATTCAGAAATGCCTTGTGCCCCTTCTGCTGTAGTAATTCAACAACCATCAGCGCCTTCTTTCTGCGTGTTAGCAATTGCAGAGTGTAGTCCTGATCAAAAAGAGATGAACATACCCAAAATTAATTGTTTTCTTTGCCCAAGCCTGAGATAGGATCTCCTCTTTTACTCAGTAATCTAAAAAACAAGCACTATGGAGTGCGGGCATGCTTTTTGGGTTCAAGGGCAGGGAACTAGTGAGCGTGTGCTCTGATGATGTTAAGCTCCTTCTCAGCAGGTAGATTCAGGATTTCTTTGATGAAGGACTCTGTGAAAGTGAGCATATTACCAGTCTCTGTACCTTCAAGCACCCCATGGATACGAATATTGTTACATCTATTTCTGTTCTCCATATCTTCTAGTCGTTAAAAATTGTGCTTTATTGTGCAAGTCCATCAATGCTGTATTGTGTATATCGGTGACGCGTTGTACTCCAAGTTGTGTTCTATCTCTCCAGTTTGTTTGATTAGATTTTCTATTTCCTCTCGATCTTCCAGCCGCTAGCTTCTAGATGTTGAAGAGAGGCATGCATTTGCTGTAAGCGGTACAAACCTGTTTAAAGTAATCGTGCATTCTGCTTCTGCAGCCAGATCTGGGGCTGCCACTGGGCTGCTTGTTGGAGAGTCAGCGCAGGCCACTGATAGCGTGGTTGAATCAAGTTGGTTTTAGCACTTTTCCCTGCCATCCCGGAGGGATTTCTTTGTTTTTCTGCTTAGAAGGCATCCAGAAATCCAGTTATTTTCCATTTTATCGACAGGATGAGTTATCTTTTGGTAGATTGCCACGGATTGTTTAGAGGCTTGGATGGTGCTCAGGAGCTAAGCTGCCATTATGCTGGTGGCCAAACGGAAGTCCATAAAATTCAAGTTAAAAATCCAAATTGCTTAAGACTATGGGCTATTAGACCAGGACCTCATTGGAATGTCAGTGCACCAGGTGTCTCCCTATCACATATTCTCTGTAGTATAGTCCGTCTTTCAGATCTGTCCTTCTGGACCCTGATTCAGACTATATGCAGTTCACTGTTTGCCAGTGAACTTGTGGAAATCCCTGGGCTGCTTTCCGGAAACCACATCTGGATCTTTCCCTGCAGCAGAGTGGATCACAGGCGCGGGATTGGCTGCCAGGCGCCTCATTCTGTGCAGGTGGCAGTCACAGGGCGTCCTGCAGTTACAGAATGGCTCATTGCTAACTGGCAACATATGAATGCTTATCCAGTTTTGCCAACCATACCTTGAAGCAGTATTTTCAATGTTGGGCTCCTTCTTGGATTCCCTTGCCAACCCTAAACTGATCAGGTCTCTGGGTAGATTATATGGCCACCCTACTTGCCTTCTCCTAAATCTCCCCATGTCCTCTTATCTACTCCCATGTACGTGTACCAAAATAAGTTTGCATCAGCCTTAGCAGATATAGTATGTTTGTCGCTGTTAGAGTTCGATGTTACCTAGTAGAGTTTAGGTTCTACTTTGTTGATTTACTTAACTCTCCATATTGGAATATTGTTGCAGAAAAATCTGTCCATGATGTTGTATTGGGATGCTGTCCATGTAAGATTTATCTTATGTTCAGCCATATGTGTGTACAGATAATGGTTGTTGGGCGTGTGTGTGTGTGAGCACAATAACTAGTTGCAGTCTTGCATTGAAATACATTTTCACCCAAACTAGAGCACAGCATGGGTTCAGGAAAAATCGCCGTCACCGCAGCAGCCTTGGACAAGTTCAAAAGCTCTGTCTTGGGCTACTGTTGTAGGACTCATGAACTGGAGCTGTATTTGTAGACTTGACCAAGGCCTTCCACCTAGTTAGTTAAGCTAAATTGATAGGAACCTGAGAGACCGTGATCTGGAATCAGATAACTTAACCTTATCCTGTTTCGTTATCCTGACTGTAGACCTGGATTGTAAAACTGAATAGGATTCTGTTCTCTCCCAAAAGGTGCATGGTGGGCTCCCAGGGCTCCATCTTAGGCCGCCTACAATGGTTCACACAGTTCATCAACAGTCTGTCAGTAATCTGTGTTTTAGCCAATATTCTATTATATGCAGATGATGCAGTCTTAAAAAGAAATGCCCAGGGCATCACTGATAGAACAGTAAATTAGGAAATTAGAAATTCTAAGAAATTACAAGAGTGACTCACAGACAGCACTTGCTTGCTAAACCAGAAGGAAACTAAGGCTATGCTTTTGGCACTAGGAAAAAGTGAACAAAACAGAGCTGTTGGAAATTAGAACAACTGATGGTAATGGCTTTGAAGTTTCAGATAATGTCGTATCTTGTTTTATACCTGGACTTTTACCTGACCTTTGATGTACACATTGACTTTGTCACCAAAACACTAAACAAGAAATTTGGCGTACTGCAATGAACTCTGAAATATCTGACTATGGATTCCTGCCTAGCAGTTGCCCAGAATATCCTATTTCTTGCGCTCCAGTATGGGATGGCTGTCTTAGCAACCCTTAGGGAACAGGTGCTGTCTCAGTTGAGAGCATTATATAATAGAATAGCACATTTTGCTCTCAGTGCCCACCAAAAAGACCACCACTGTAGAAAATTTGTTGATCACGGCTGGTTACCTCATGATGCCAGACTTCAGTGTTCAGGAACTGACATGCTGGACCCTATATATCCTGGCTGCTGTCTTCATCTCCAGATGCCAGCAGTGGGAACTGAGGTCTGCATCTAGCAACACACTCCATATCCCACGTTTGAGTACTGGTACTGGTCAGTACTGTTTTGCATATAGCACCAGTACTTTGGAACTCCCTTTTACCCCATCTAAAGTTACAGTATGTCAAACATTGGGCTCTTTTTAGGCCTAGTCTATATTTCACTTTTTAAACTGGCTAGCATCCACACTGTTGCCCTAATAGAATAGTTTTGAAAACTGTTTTCAGGACTACTTTGGGAGCTAGTCTCAAAGGGCATTGTGCGCACTGTCTACTGTTCCAAATAACGATGATAAAAATTTTACCAGTCCATGCTTAAAGGGACTCTGTCAACCCCTTTAGACTTCATAGTGTCCCGAGTTTAAAAACACATTTTATAATTGCTGGTGTAGCTGGTTGTTTGATTCTGATTCTTTTTTCTTTTAAAAGTAAAAACAGACTGCCCACCATACTGGTGTTACTACATAAAACAGGTTTGTTTACATTCCTTGATCAACTCCACTGCATCTTTCCTGGACTTGGAACATCCCCAACAAAGAAGTTGTGTTTTTTTGATTAACCAGGAGTAGCACACTAAGCTGAAAGGTTTTTACAGGAGGCGACCTGGGAGCACAGGGAAGTTAAGTGACTTGCTCAAGGGTCACACAGTATGCAAGTGCAAGCTGTGGGATTCAAACCCGGTCTGGTCTGCTGGATGTCACCAGATTTGCAGCTCAAAGCCTTAAACCATTGCTCTATACTGCCACTTATGGTGCAGTGGGAGTTTGTTTAGAGGTGTTTCTAATGTTCAGAAAGTACTCAATAAGAATAAATTCAGGATTTGAAACAAAAACAAAGTTGCTTATAAATATACATTGGCATGCATTTCACTTCTTCTAAACAAGCAGACAGACAAAACAAACTGCAACATCAGTGAATTTTGAAGAAGGTAAGCAATCATAAAATGTGGGATTTTAACTGGAAATAACATGATGCAAACAGGTGGACAGTGTCTTTTAAAGTCGTTCCCTGGTGTTTCAAATTCCATTTTCTGATGCACCTGAAAAGTTTTCAAGGCTGTTTATAGGGGAGGGCATGGGGAAGTGAAGTAGTGGACTCTGATCACTCCAGAACTAGAGGGGCAGGGACGGACGTGATGTGCCTTGGGGACTGTAATTTGGTGCGACAAGCTGTCGTCATTTGACTCAGCTAGTTTGGGTGTTTTTATGTTTTCTGACCCTCCACCTCACATTAATGTGCACGGTATCCTGGGGCAGGGATGTCCGCAGCATGTCACCCACACCTCCAAGGACATTGCCACAAGCCCCCACTGTAGTAGCAGCATAGACCTCCCCTTCCAGGCTAAGGGCGCAAAACCAGATCACCAGTGTGCCAAAGCGATGCACCATTGCTCAGCACCATGGAGCAGACTGAAGTTTTATTTTTATTGGGATTTTTCAGTTATTTTATCCTGATCTGACTACCTCTGAACTACAAATTTTTTTTTTTTTTTTTATGGTAGACTTTCTTTTCATTTCTATGCTGGTCCCATAGGTCTCTCTCCAGCTCTGCCTCCAAACCTAACCCAATGTCTCGCTCTGTCAGAGACCCCAACATCCTTACCTCCGACCCAGGCTGTCCTTCCAGTTCCTCCCTAGGCTGACCGACTACCCAGCTTGGGTGCCAGGGATTTCCTAGTTTCTTTGGTTCCCAGGGGCTCAGACATGTAGTGATGTCCAGTGTATGACGGGCGCGCCCTGCACCTGCCCATAGGATGTCTGCTGTAGCCCCCATACCCCACTGTTGTGGTTTCCACAGAACGCGACCCCCATCCGCTACCAGAGTTCACCCAAGCTGCGAAGACTGTACCTCCCACCCCCAGGAGGAGAGCAGTCCCACGGATGCTCAAGCCTTTCCTGCCCCTGCACCAACCTCCGGCCCGAGGTTGTTCCCGAACCCGGTCGCCGGCATGGCGCGAGGTGTGGCGCCTAGTGCCTCAACCTCAGCACCACTGGGCGCGCTACTGAACCACAACATTGAACGCAGAATATTACCAAAAGAAGCATGGCAACCCCTATATTTCTTTTCTTTTGCTATTCAGAACCATATTCTACACCTATTAAAAAGTTTTATAAAATGGCATGGAATTGACATGATTTTATGCGTAAAACATACAAATATTTTCCCGCTTTTGGAGAGTTATAGTTAAGGGTGTCATAGTACTGGTAATTAACTTTTTGTTTTCGCATTTGGGGAAAAATTAAGCAAACATCTTGCAAATGATATGTCCTTGTTTTACATTTCTTGTTCACACTCCTGGTGACACCTAAAACATTGATGTTATAACTACATAAAACATGATGACCCTTGTGGATTTTTCCACAAAAGATCCATTGCATGCAGCTTAGAAACAAGCATGGCAACCTGTGATCTTTTACCAGGATATCTCCTTCTTTATGCAGAATAGGACATCATCGTGTGTGCCCTCAGCTAGCAAAGGTTTCTGTGTGATCTAGTGCTGACGGCTACAGTTCCAAAGATGTGGTCTAATGGAGGAGATTCTCTCAAACATCTACTCTTATGGTAATTTCTTAAGTAACTGTTATTTTTTTGTTGTGGATTTTAAGTGTTTAGATAACCACAATGCACTGGACAAAACATTATTAAGTTGATGTGGGTTGCTGAAACAGCAGGGGACATCCTTATCCTGGTCATCAGGCGTCGACACGTGCTAGCCCAAGGGGAGGTCCGGGCATCTTTGTGGCACCAGCGCCAAAGCATTTGGATTCTGCAGTGCATGCTGTGATACTGCGATCAGTTGCGGGGAGAATTTGCCCCAAAAAGTTGGAATCATCTTAATTAGCATATTGTGAGCTGAGCAATTAATGCATCATTTTTTCGTACATAAACAGCCACAGCATACGCCGCAGGTGATTGGCATAACATAACCAGTGTTACAGCACGCATCACATCCACACCTGCTTTTAACACGGGTTAGGGCAAACATGCTGCTGAAACTATGCTCTAGTCTAGCTGTAAGCAGGGTAAAACCTTCATTTTAGAACACAGATTGTTGCATGGTTTTTACCATGCTACAATCTGATGCAACCGCTTTAACAGAGTTAAAGCGGTTTAAAAGTCCGAAAATATAGGGCAAAAACTGTTTGAAGAAAAACACCTCCCCCAATTAGGCTTTTATGTCAAAGCAAATAATGTTTTAATCATCTGTGACCTTTATATGTGATCTGACCCATCAGCTATAATGTAAACACTGCCTGAGCAGAGTGGCGTCATTCCATATTCTCAGTGGGCTCCGCACCGCTCACTTTATATTTAAAAAAAAAAAACAGTTCTGCCTACACTGTGGACAGGCAAGGAAGATTCTACAGTTAATATGAAATGGTTTGAGGAGAACAGGTTTAAACACAGCAATTTGAACACACTAAACCATTTTTGAGAATGGTTACAGCATGTGAATGCACTAAACTGTTTTAAATTAGTTTAAAATGTTTTCGAAAATGATACTGTAGTGTGGACAGAGCCTGAAAAAGGCTCTAAGAGATACATTTGTGATCAATACATAAGCAGGCGTTTCATCTGAACTGTAGTATGTATTCTGTAATTACTTTAATTCTCATGCCTTCCCTTTGTACATGTCCTACATGTCTATAAGTCTGCTGTCATGTTTTTACTAGTGCGCTCTGATAGGTCTGGAGTTTGGTTTCCTTTAGGTCTTCCCTGAAAAAGAGGCTAGTTCCCAGGCCAGTAAGCTCACCCAATTGTATAACCCAAAAAGGGGGGCACTGAATTGTGGTAATGGTTTGTATGGTTTTGACTCTCCATTGTGATTTTTTTGGGGGGCTGGGGTTATCATGGGTTGGTAGTCTTAAAACCAGGGTGTACAATAATCCCCAAACAATTGATAAGTAGTTTTGTGCGTTAACATGTTAATCATCTGTGACAATGTACAGTACTTGGCACAGATTGCTTAAAAATTGAAAACTGTAGTTTTATTCATGTAATCAGTGCCATTAACTTGCTCAAAATTAGTTAATGGTCCACTGCAACACACTTCTGGAAATGGTTAGCATTACTTCCTGTACACCTGCTATTTAACATCCTGAAAACAGGGGTAACCACAGTATACTGTGAAATACTGACACTTTATTTAATTTTGGTAACCGGGTGAGCCCACAGAGACCATGACAGTCCCTTATGGGGGCAACCGGGGTTAATTACATACAGTGACGGTGCATTTACAAACAGTAATGTAATATAATAAACAGAGACATATCTCCCTTGTCAATCTTCAGCATTCATACTGCTGGCATTCATTATTTGCTGGCTGAAGCCGGAGGCGCGCACGCTATGGGAGTATTTTTTTTTTAAATAGGGAGGAGACTGTGGCGCCCACGCGGGCCAACGCACTGTGTGGCGCACGAGGTTGGCTGTTGACACTGCAGACCCTCCTCCATCCCAGTTCTGTTTTCTTCTGCCATCGAAGTAGCATCTGCTGCACGTGTCTGAGTTTATCTGCAACATTCGGCCTAGTTCTGTCGATCTCCATCCTGGTTCGTCCACTCCAGTGCCGTTTTACCCGGTAAGATCTTTCCTTGTTTTTGATAAACAGTGCCTCTTTGCTGTAGTTTTCCTGATTACTTCAGTATCTTGTCAGGTTCAGGGCCTAGTAAGAAATCCAAAGCGGGCCATGCCCCCATGCGTCTGTGTCCCTGTGGCTGGCATTGTTCCATTCTGGACCAGAATGGCGTTTGCCTGCGCTGCCTGGGACCCAATCATGACATGGGCAATGCGACACCTGCTTCTCCATGGACCCCGTCGTGTTCTCGAAGTCCGCGACGCTTAAAGTTGGCAGGCCTCTACTGACTGGAAGATGACGCCGTCAGGTCACCAAGGCAAGAACTCTTTACTCTTCCTCTCGGTCCCCTCCCGGGTCTATACAGCCGGTGAGGTGGAAGCCTCCTCTGATTCTAGACTTGCCAAGGGGAGGCTTCTTCTGCGGTGCCGGAGGGGCAGCTTGGTTCCCTGCAGAGCCGGGCCGCTGGCAGTGCCCGGCAGTCACCTCAGCGGAGGTGCAGGCTCCCAGTGTCACGGCCCACTGCTGCTGGGTCTGGGACTGGTGGACCCTCGGTACGCCTCGGATCCCAGCGCAGTTTGTGATGCCAGTGATCAGGCGGTGCAGCGGGTGGCACCATCGGCAAGGCCCTCCCGGGTTGCTAGTCTGGAGTTCTGCCTGGTCTCTTCCTCTTTGGAGGAAGATGACTGCATACCGACCCGACTGGCACCCCAACTCCTCGGAGTCAGAGAGCCCTCTGGGAATGGCCCAGGCGACCCAGCATTCCCTCTCGAGTCCGTGAGTCAGAGGACCCCTTCTGCCACAGTTAGCTGTGGGGGCCCGTTCAGCACAGCGGCATGGGGTGCCAGCTGGGGTGTCCTCTCCTGGGTGGATGTAGCCGCCGCCATTCCTGGTGCTGCCACAACCCTCCAGGTGGGGCTCAGGACCACTTATTCTGTGGCCTTCCTTGGGGGGCCAGCGGGATTGAGGGTCCTCTTTCGCTGGGGATGAGGAAGGGGCAGCTTCAGAGTCTGAAGGGTTCAGGGGATGGGGTGAGGTCGTGGGCCCCCACTCCACTACTTTGCAGGGAGTGGGGAGGAGTCTGAGTGCTGAACCCGCCTTTCCTCATGATGTCTCTGGGGCGCCCTTAGTTGGCAGGGTGGAGGGTTGCCCTTCTGGGCTCATGCAGCCCCAGTTGCGCCACAAGGGAGATTTACCCTCAGGGCTCATCCGGGGTTTGTTTTCAGCTTTACAGCCTTACGCTACCCGGATCAGGCCCTTGGGCGGGCCAGTGGCTGGGTCTCAGAGCCCTGGCAGAGGCCGGCACTGTCATGTGGCCTTCTCCCATCCCTCTGCAGACATCTCCCCAGGCCATGTGGGTCCTACAGGTCCCTTAACCTGGAAGATGTTCCACGGCCACTGTGGCGGCCTTCCCCAAGTACATGAGAGGCCATGGATGAACAGGTCTTCTGCCTGTCTCCCCGCTGCAAGAGAACCTGAACATTCACGCCCCATTCCTTCTCGTCTCCCTCCTCTGAAGGAGAGGAACATTCTGTCCATCTGTCATCCGATGCTGATTTCACTGAATATCAGCGGTTCTTTCGAGGCTGGTTTAGGTGCTCCGATATCTCACGTTATCAGAAGAGTACCGCTGGAGACATGCTTGTTCCTGAGTGAGTTCAGTGCCCACGCACCTGGTGGTACCCTCTTGGCCAATTCCCTTCCAGGAAGCATCTATCCGCACATGGCAGTCTTCAGCCGCCTCTCACCCAGCAGACTGCAGGAGATGTATTGCGCCACCCTGGAGTCTCTTAAGTTCTGTACCTCACCCCCTTTGGGGCTGACATCCTTAGATACTCCTTCCGGCTTCAGCGCCTGCGCATGACCGACCCCTGGATTTGGATTCCTCAGAATGTTACCAGTGAGGTAGAAGGGTGTTCTCTTCAGCTCGTGCGTTGCTTTGTATAGGTTCTCATTAGGCTCACCATGCTGCCTCTAACTGGCACCTTTGGTCGATGCTAGTACAGGTGTTAGCATCCCTGTCTGATTCAGAGCAATCTAGACAGGCCATTGCCCTCTCTGCACAGGATCTGGAGCTTGCAAGGCACCAGGCAAGGGCATCTTACAACGTCAGTGAGGGTGGCGTCCAGACTTGCAGGGACAGCAGTCTGCATTAGGTGGATGGCATGGCTTTGTCTGTCTAGATTGTCACCCATTGTCCAGGCGTAGGGTGATCTCCTCTGCTTTCCGGGGGACCCGTCTCTTTCCCTACAGGGCAAGGTAGACTTTACTAGGGCGCCTCCGCCCCGACCCTCCTCATCCTGACCAGCCGTAGACCTTGCTGGTTTAATATGGCATAGGGCCTCCCTCCTGCACCTCACCCACAGGAGGCTGTGGGAATCTGTTCCTCAGGGCTGTGCCAGTTCCCCTCCGGTGGGGCTTGGTATTCACCAGCAGTAATGAATGATGAAGGTTGACAAGGAAGATATGAAAATTACATACCTACCGTAATTCTTGATCTTCTCTGTATCTTCACCATTTATTACTGATTCCCACCACCATCCCCTCATGGGCAGGGTCGAAATTGTCACCAGCCTGCTAGCCAAATGCTGGTAGATTCTGTATTGAGCTAGTAAGATTTTCATTTAAGTAGCCCTGCAGTACTTTTTTACTGGAAAGGGCAACACTTCAGTATGTACACTAACTGGACCATTGGAAAAGTCTGTGGGGCCAGTGGTTTTCTGAGTCACTAGCCCTGCTGTGTAGTGACCATAGAAACAATTTTGACCCCTGCTCATGGGCCTCAGTTCTTGGGTGGCACCTCCACCCTTCGCCTTCCCCTCCTAGAGGCCAGTTGGGGGCAAGAGTCCCCTGGTACCTCAGAGCTCTGTGTTTCCATTTCTAAAAGTCACAGCAGCTCAGCCTGGAGGATGGCGTGAGGGTCTTTGCCCTAACCTCTGGGGAACTCCCTGGGGTTCTCTTCTCGATGCACTAGGGTGTCCACCTCTTGGGGCTTGGTTAATTCTCTTGCTTGGTCACCCCTGGCTTTTAACTGCATCAGTGCATTCCTAGGAGAGTCCATGGATTTTCCTCCCTCTCTTCGCATGGATGTCCCATGGTTCTCTTCTCCTGAAGTGGGACTATGCCAGTACTCTGTCGGTAAACTATTAGCTGATTTGTTTTCCACTTCTTTTCCCAACATCTAAGTATAGACTCACTCCTCTTCTGAGCAGGACTGCCCACCCTCCAAGGGACAGTCTGTGAGACCTAGGCTCTAAGATGTTTAAATTGGATACAGATATACCGGTGGAAGAGAGAGATCTGTCCCTGCCAAGCCTCTAAAGCCTTCTAAAATTCCATTCAGACCTTGGTTCAATAACCCCTGCAACTGGGGATTCTTCTCCTTTGTCCTCCCTGTTGGGTTCTTGAATCGCTATTTTAAGCCAGTGGTCTTCCAAATTATCTTGGCAGAGAGCCCTCCCCGTCCCTTACTTCTATCTCTTCTTTCTATACTTTGCTTTCTCCTCTTCTGAGACCGCCAAGGATTGAGGTCCCTTGGCCACTTAGGTAGGGTTCTCTTTTCTCTGTCCCCTAATTGGCTTATGCCTTTTTCAGTTTATATCCTCTTCGCTATCCTCAGCTCTCTTGCCTTGTTTTATTTCTCTGTAACTGTTCTTCCTCTCGGCCAGACAGAACTGGGATGGAGGAGGAGTCTCTGACACCTAATGGCCATCCCTCATGTGCCACGCAGTGTGTTGGCCAGTGGGCGGTGCCGTCAGTGCTGATTCCTCCTCCCCAAAAACTGCCTTAGCGGGTGCGTGCCTCTGGCTTCACCAAGCAGTAATGAATGGTGAAGATACAAGAGAAGATCAAAAATTACGGTAGGTACGTTATTTTCATTTCTGTGAATTTCCATCTCACTTTACAACATTCACTAATAGTAATTATTTACAAGACCAATGACTGCAGTCATCTTTAGACATTTATTAATAAATGTAAGATAGCTAAGATGCAGATAACATACATCAAATGTTGCGTGATGACAGAGCAGAGGAGAGAGGGCATCAGCGATAGCTACATTGGTTGAACTCTAAAAGGTGCACCTTGAGCCTCTTTTAATTCCTCCAGGAGGAGCAGTCTTGTAGGTTTTCTGGGAGTGCATTCCAGAGGTGGGATGCTGGCTGGATATGACCTTTGCCCTAGAGATGATCTGACTTTGGGTACATTAAGGAGTTTGCAGCTCGAGGATCTGAGGGACCTTCTAATCGGTTTATCTGATAGTAATCTGTCCGCACTGGGGAGCATTTTCCTACCTTAGTTTGAAGGCTAAACATAATGATGGGTACTGTAATTGCTCTTCTAGTGATGGCATGTAACACCTGGCAGTGGTGCTCACGGGCGGAGCTCCTGATGCGAATTGGCTAACCTGGTGATGTAGGGTCTGAGCTTTTGCATTTCTGCCCTCTGGCAGTTAGTAGAACCGGGACCGTAAAATAGGCTGGGTAATAAGGTGCCTGTAACCACCTTTAGCCGGATTCACGTGTGAGGAGGGGGCTTAGACAATAAAGCAGACCCAGTTTTTGGTTCACAGTCTTGGTAAGTTGGTCAGTATGTGCCTTGACAGTGCAGTTTGATCAAGAGTTATATCTACATACTTGATGAATTCAACCACCTCAACCTTCGATCCATTGGCAGAGTAGGTGTCAGAGTGATGATCTGTCTGATCCTAAGCTTGCTGGGCCAAACAACACTGCCTTAGTTTTTTTGCCATTTAACACTAGGTTGTTTTTACCAACCATTACTTGAGGAGTTGTAGATCAATTGTCGGTTCAACGTTTAAAGTGACTGTGTCTTTGGAGGACTCTTATAGGATTACATTGTCCGCATAAAGGGTTATGTTTGCATCTCTGCAGTTAGTTGAAGTCCTGTTAATAAATATGGAGAATAATAGGGGTCCCAAGATGGACCCTGTCAAGTATTGAGCCGTGTTCGAATGGGTACCCTGCCATCTTACTAGCTGGGTCTTTCCTGGAGGTAGACAGAGAACCATTGCACTGACAGACTATCTAGGCCTATTTCTTTATGATTATCGAGTAGTTTATGATCTACCAGGTCGAAGGCCTTGGTGAGGTCGATGAAGACTGCTCCAGTTGAAAGGCCTTCGTCAGGAGCTGAGAATATGTCCGAGGTGAGGCTGATAAGGCGGTGTCAATTCCATGTTTTTTCTGAAACTGTGTTGCCTAGCTGTGAATATGTTGTGGCTCTCAATATAGTCCATTAATTGTTTGTAGGTAATCTCTCTAGTACCCTATGAGGATGGAGAAGCGAGATGGGCTGGTAATTTCTACTTTTGCTAGGGCTGCCTTTATGTATTGGTGTAACCTCAGGGCAACTTTCAGGACTTTCCTTCTAGAATGAATCTATTAAACAACCATGTGACTAGGGCCGTGATTTTAAGCAGTCTGGATTCTAACTTGTCATGCCCAGTAGATCCAGGAATTTTGATTTTCATAAGTAGTTTAAGGACCTCACGCTTTGAAGTTAGCTTGAAATGGAAGTTTGTGGTGGTGGGGGTTGTATCCGACTTGGTTTGTATGGATGGGTGTGACCCTGGACTTGTGTCTTGAATTTGTCCAGGGCAGTGAAGAAAAGGTTGAATGCATTAGCAGCTTCAGCAGGGTTTTTGAGGCTAGCACCATTTGCTATTATATAACACATTCGCCTCTGGGCAGGACGACCTTTTAATGAGGCTATTGATTTGCGTAATTGAATTTTTGGGGTCAAGAGATTTTTCGATTTGGAGGTTTCTGAGGTAAAGCTGTTTCACTGCTCTTAACTTAATTTTACATGTATTACGAGTACCATAAAAGTCTGCCAATCACTAGACAGATTTGTGGTTTTGAATGTTCCCTTGCCCTGTCTCTTTCCTCATGCATTTTGTTAGGTCCCAGGATATCAGTCTCGCTTCCTGTCCTTTTACCCTAAGCTTTCTCATAGGGGCATGTTTATTTGTGGCTAATAGAAAATTTTAATGAAGTAGTCTAGGGCAGTGTCCAAGTTTGGGGTCTGTTTGACTTGTGTCCAGTTTACCTTGGCTAGTGTTTCGAGAAAGGATTCCTCATTGAAATTTCAGTAATTCCGTGCCCAGAAGATTCTGGCAGGCAGAGTGTGGAAGCTTTTCTTCCATATTTCAAATGTTGGTGAGTGGTTGCTAAGGGAATCTACAAGGTTCCTACTAAATTAAAGTTGTCAGGTGTGGAGGCCAGGATCCGGTCTAACATGGAGTGATTTCCTGTTTTCATGTTTAGCCTCATGTTTTCATGGATCAGTTGTGCTAGGTTAGCCTCCTGTAGGAGTTTTAGCTCCTTATTCATATGGGACCCCAGTTTATATTAAAGTTGCCTAGTAGTATTTTCTCCCTTGGAGGTCGGATAGAAAGGTTATGAGTGAATTTATTGCAGCTGTGGCTGCCTTGGGAGGGTTGTATACACATCCAATTGTCAAGAGTTTGGATCCACCCAATAGTATGGTTATGAATAAAGCTTCACATCTGGTATTGTGTAAGATGGTGTTGTCAGCTGGGATGCAGTTAGAGGATTTAATATAAATTAGGACTCCACTCCTTTTTCCTTTCCTGTCCTGTCTGAAGGCTTTGAATCTGAAGGTTTTGAATCTGTATCACTACCTCTGTATCAGGTATGTGGGATTTGAGCCAGGTTTCTGAGATAGCTATCACATCCGAGAGTATAGACTCACCCAGGCTTCCACTTGTGTATTTTTGACCTTAGGCTGTTGATATTTATGTCCCTTAGTATTAGTCCATTCTGGTTTTGTGGGGAGGCAATGTGCATTGGTATTGGAGGGGAGGGATTTATCTCGATGTCGCCCAAGTAGTAATCTTAGTTTTGCCAGGATTTTGTTTATGAACCCTGGCATGGGAGGATCCTTAGTTACAGTCTGTCATATAGCACATTATTTTGTACAAGTTCTCTTTATCTGAGATCCTGTAGGTTTATTTCTGAAATGTGGGCTCGCTTAGGGTGCTGATATTGGGGTAATTGTGTTGACGGGGCTGGCTGGGTGTTTCCAGTCCATGGTATTTATGTTGCAGGATCTGATCCAAGCCAGTGACCATCGGGTATAGTAGGTAGCAACAGTTATTCCCTTATCATTTTTAAGATTGTCTGGCTTGGGATTGTAGAGATATTTTGTTTTCCTCGCTTAAAATACCCTGCAGTTACTTAAATTTTGTTGAGGTAAGCAGCCTTCCTCTTGTTAGTTTCAAGTTAGTATTTAGTATGCCTGATAGAAAAATAGGGTCTGTATCTTTAAGCAGGGCTTGCTTTTGTATCCCTTTTTCAGTTGGCTGGATAGATAAACGGGTGGAGCTTTAGGGCAGAAGGCTCATTTAATAGAGTGTCCACGGTCGGTGGGGTGGCTGGGAGCACATTGAAAATTCAAGCTGCTACACACCAGCTTCGAGGCAGGATAGCACTCCAGTGCAGAAATAACTCCTACATCAAGCAGAAACAGTTCAAACAACATGAAGTCTTGCTGTATTCTGACTATTGCAGTTAGGTCCTGCCTTTCAACTGCCCCGAGAACAAAGAGTTAACTTTCCATGGCCAGCATGGAACGTTCAGCGTGAGCGTGGTTGAAGCCCTGTCTGCTGTTGTTTAAACTCCAACCGTCCAGATTCTTTATCTCCTCACTGAACAGTCGCCTCCGAGATTTCTCCTTTGCTCGGTTCAAAAAGTCGGTTAAAGTGTTGCTTTCATCTTCGTTTCTACCGAATTTCTGCTACCGAATCTGTCAGTTTAAGTCTCTGTCTGTGGTACCGTGAGTACTAGATAGGTTTTACATTTAGTTTCTGTGTGGAACTTTAAATTTATGATCGGTTCGGTTTGAACCGATCAGATTGGTCTTAAAAGTTTTGAATTTATTAGAGTGTGGTAACTGGTCTGTATCTGTTCTATAAAAAAAAAAAAAAAAAAAAACAGATTTAATTACGTTTTTTCCCAAGACCTGAATACGGTCAGGAACAAATAGGGGTATCTTGCCTGGCTGGATTGCCGAAAAAGGCAAGTTTTGGATAGGATTGGCTATGTCTGAGAAACCCAAGAAAAACCGGCCCACTGGGTTTCAACACTGCAGTGTGTGTGAGGAAGCCTTTGCTAAGGCTGATCCCCCACCACCTGTTTATTGTCTGGGGTTTGACCACCTTGATTCAGACTGCCAAATTTGTAAAAGTTTTCCCAAAGCTACCCTGGATAAGAGAGTAGGTAGACTGAGGGAAAGGAGGTCGAGAAGTCTGCTGACCCGATGGCCAGCCCCGTTGGGTTCCAACCGAACCAGAAGGAGTGCCTCTGACCAGGGCGAAACTTCTTCGGCAAAAGGAGAGCTGATTCTGAGGAGTCTGTTCTGGTTAAAAGAAAGAGAAGAGAAAATCATCCGGTTCGGATCCACAAATTCTTTCTCAGAGCGCTGACGAAATAGCCAAAGCGATAAGGATAGTTCAGTTACTAATCTTCACCGGCCAACCGGCACCATCTGGCAGGGCTCGGTTCGGTCGGTTCCCCGGTTTCGATTACACATTAGAAGAATTTTATGAACCGGAGAGGGAGAGTATGAGGATGATGATGATGGTGATTATGCAAGTCTGATGTGCCTATTGACTCGACATCTCCCCAGACAGACCTTCAGGTGTTTCTCCTCCTGGGCTTCTGAGTCCCCTTCCCACTTTATGTTTTACAAGAAAATGGCTGAAACCCTCCAGCTTCCAATGGAAGAAGCAGTAGAGGATCAGGAGGAGCCTGATTTTGTTGAAATGATGGACATCCCAGAGTCCAGGAGACTGTCTATTCCTCCATAAATCTTTTGGGAAACCAACATTTAAAATTCTAAAACTCCTAACTCCATACCTCCTGTAGACAGACGAATGGACAAGAGGTATACCTCTTCAGGCTCGGACATGGAGTTCCTTTCTCAGCAATTCAGCTATGTTGAGTAGTGCAGGCTGCTGCCTGTGATAAGGCAATATTCCCTTGGCATCACACCCCAGATAAGGACTCCAGGATGATTGATGCCATGGCAAAGAAGCAGTACATGGCAGCATCTTTGGGACTCAGGCAGGCTAACTATATGGCCTACACAGCTAGATACCAGAAGTCCAGGTGGGACACTGTGCTGGCTCTGGCTAAACAGGTCCCTGACCAGCTTGCCAAGGAGCTGGAGCAGGTGGCTCAGGATGGGATTGAGGCATCCAAGGTGCAATTTCATGCTGCTGTGGACTCCAGTGATGTTTCATCTAGAGTCATGGCTACATCTGTGGCCCTTCGGAGGAGGGCTTGGCACAGATGTACTAGCCTATCACAGGATACCCAGGCTAAGGCTATGGATTTCCTTGTCATTGGTAATTCTCTGTTTGGGGAGCAGACAGAGAATTACATGAAAAGGATGGACGAGTACAGGACCACCTACAGGAGTGCTCAGGCCAAAGAAATGCAAGCCACCCTCAGAGACAGCACTCCAGGGGCAGGGGCAGGCCCCTTTCAAAGGCCTTTTACTAAGCTCCAGGCCTCCTCTTCTGCTTATGCTCAGAGGGGGTTCTTCAGAGGGAGAGGCAGACGGGAATGAGCAGGCCTGCTTCCACCCCTCAGCCTAAAGCCCCTGCCAAGCAGACACCCTGATGGGTCTGCCCGGTCCGATTCTCCAGCACCGATAGGGGCAGGCTGGCTTACTTTGTCCAGGACTGGAAGTCTCTGACATCAGACAAGTGGGTCCTGGAAGTAGTAAGCCAGGGACTGGTTCTCAGCTTCAAAAATTTCCCAAGATGAGAACCAGAGCCTTTCCACCTGCAAATCATCAGAGACCCTTGCCCTAGAGGCAGAGGTGTCTTCCCTCCTGGCTCTCAGAGCCATAGAAAGGGTTCCCACCCACACAAGGGCAAAGGATTGTACTCCAGGTACTTCCTAACCCCCAAAAACAGGAGAATGGCGGCCTATCCTGGATCTGAGATATCTGAACAAGCACCTTTAAAACCAAAGTTCAAAATGGTGACTCTGGGAATAATTCTGCCTCTCTAAGGCCAGGGTACTGGCTAGCCTCCTGGACCTCAAAGATGCCTACTGTGATTCCCATCAGATGCTCCCACAGAAAGTACCTAAGGTTCATGCCCCCAGGCCACTGTCAATTCAGAACAATGCCGCTTGGCCTAACATCAGCTCCAAGGGTGTTCACAAAGTGCCTGGCAGTAGCAGTTGCTTTCCTAAGGAGAAAAAGATTTCCATCTTTCCATATCTGGATGACTGGCTCATAGTGGGTCAGTCTCCAGACCAAGTCAAGTCACATCTGCAAGTGGCTCAGCAGGTGCTCACTTCATAAGATTCCTCCTCAACCTTCCAAAGTCAGTTCTCGAGCCAGTACAGCTCTTCACCTTCATAGGGGCGGAACTGGATACAGTAAGGGCAAGAGCCTTCGGCAAAGACCTTTATGGAGCTGGCCTCTCATTCACCCTATAGGTGTCTCAACCAGCAAGGCATTTCCTTCAGCTTCTGGGCCACATGGCAGCTTCCACAGCAGTGGTCCAGGGAGCAAGATTCCAGATGAGGGACATTCAGTTCCACTTAAGAGCCTTCTGGTCCCAAAGAAAGGATTCTTACCAAACTAGTCCCAGTGACTCAAACCCTGATCCAGGCTTTGCAATGGTGGCAGGTTCAGGACAATTTGAGACAAGGAGTTCCTTTTGTCACAGAGTCTCATTCAGTGATACTCACCACAGTTGCTTCCTGCTGGGCTGGGGAGCCCACCTAGGGATCTTACCACCCAGGGACTGTGGTCACCTCAAGAGTCTGTGCTTCACATCAATCTCTTGGAACTCAGAGCAGTGTTTCTGGCACTGCAAGCTTTTTCCAAATCTGAACAGAACAAGGTGGTCCAGATCAGAACAGACACCACCACCATGTGGTACATCAACAGCAAGGAGGCACTCGGTCTGCGGCCTTGTGCACAGAGGCAATGAAGTTGTGGTCCCTGGCCTATTCCCTGCAAACCTCCCTGATAGCAATTCACCCCAGGGAAGGACAATGTCCTAGCAGATGCTCTCAGTAGGATATCCAGGGCCATCATTAATGGACCCTAGATCCCCTAGTTTTGAAGGTGATTTTCTCAAGATGGGGCACTCCAGAGATGGATCTTTTGCAGCCCCAGACAGTCACCCACTTCCTCTTTTTTGTTGCAGACCCCAGTCTTGGGCTCAGTCCCCTGGATGCTCTGATTCTGAATTGGGAAGGAAATTTCTGTATGCTTGCCCCTTCCTCTCCTGTTCAAAGTGTTAGTCAAGATAAGGTCACATCCATGCAAAGTGATTCTGATTGTTCCAGACTGGGCCAGACAGCCCTGGCACCCACTGTTGCTGTCCTTAGCAGTCCACCTTCCCTGTCTCTTCCCAGGAATTATAGCCTGTTGACATCCTCTCAGGGAGGATTTGGTATCCGAACCTCAAGTATCTCAATCTCAAGGCATGGCTCTTGAGGAGTTAGTTGCTGATCTGCACCTTTCTCAAGGGGTTCTGGATATCCTTAAGGCTTCTAAAGCCTTCCACCAGAAAGTCTTACAACTCCAAATGGAAAAGGTTCACTATTTGGTACTCTAATAAGCATATTTCTCCAGATTCTGCTGGGTTGCCTACAGTTCTGGACTATATGGTGCATCTTAATGGCTTAGGACTTAGGCCAGCTACACTTAAAGTGCATTTGGCAGCTGTTTCTGCCTTCTTGTCAGTAGGCAAACCCTCTCCTCTGTCAGCCCATCCTGTGTTTTGGAAGTTCAACGGATTGCTACACACCAGTCCCCTTTAGGGACCCTGCTCCTGCTTGGGACCTTAATGTTTGCATTGCTGAGCTTATGCAACCACCCTTTGAGTCTTTGTCCTCTGCAGAGCTTAAGTACTTGACTTGGAAAACTGTGTTTTTGGTAGCCATTACTTCTGCCAGGCGTGACAGTGAATTGCAAGCCCTGTCACTGGAGCCTGATTTCATCTCTTTCCATAGAGATAAAGTGGTCCTAAGAACTAACAGGAAGTTTTGCCTAAGGTGGTTTTAGATTTCCACCTTAATCAGTCCATGTCTCCCTGTTTTTTCACTGACCATTCCTCCTCTGGAGAGAGGAGGCTGCACAGCTTGGATGTTAAAACGCCCTCAGCTACTACATAGAGCGCACCAAGGGTCACAGGTTTGAGTCCCTCCAGTTGTTCCTCACATATGGAGAGGTCGGTAAGGGCAAACCTGCCAAACTAAGAGATCTATTGCCAGGTGAATTGTCTCTTGTATACAATTCTGCTATGAGAAACTGGTAGAACCTCACCCTCAGGCCTGAGGGCTCACTCTACTAGAGGTACAGTTGCTTCCCTGGCTGCTGCCAGGGATATTCCTATCTTAGAAATTTGTCAAGCAGCCTCCTGGAAAACAGTCCATACATTCAGCAAGCATTACTCCCTGGATATCCAGGCTAGGAGTGATGCTCGGTTTGGCACAACAGTACTTCAAGTGTATTCCCAAAGTAGGTTCTGGCCCTCCTCCATGGAGGTACTGGCAGTAGTCTGCAATAGTCAGAATACAGCAAGACTTCATGTTATTTGAAGAAAAAATTACTCACCTTAGTAATGTTGTTTCTTCTAATGGAGTCTTGCTGTATCCTGACCCCCGGCCTCCCTCTCAGAACCTGGTTTTGGGATGTGGGTGGCAGGAGCAGTGTTAAACCCTAGGGGTGCCCTTTTCACCCTCCTTTACTTTAGGTGTGTGTTGTGTTTTGTTTTTGGATTTCTGACTTGAGTCTTTGCTTTGAAACCAAAAACCCTTTTTAATAAATTTAGTTGCCAGTTGGCTAGTGTGAGTTTCACAGTTTCCACACAGAACTTCTAGTGAGTATTGCTCATAAAGATCTGGCAGTTGGAGTTTAAACAACAGCACACAGGGGCTTCAACTGAGCTTATGCTTGAACGCTCCATGCTGGCTATGGAAAGTTAATTCTTTGTTCTCCGGGCAGTTGAAAGGCAGGACCTAACTGCAATAGTCAGAATACAGCAAGACTCCATTAGAAGAAACAACATTACTAAGGTGAGTAATTTTTCTTCTGGCCACTTAAGGCAGGCTTACTGCTACCTATTAAGGTGCTGAGCTGGCCACATTAAACTTGAAGTAAAGCTAGCACCCTACAGTTGGGGAATGTATCAGCTATGTAGGGGGAAATTAACTTAACGAAAATAAGCAGCACACTTGGGGAATTTTATGGTTCGGAAATCGAGTGGCTATCAGCCAAGGAATTCAGAATTACTTGTACCATATACAGGCAATACACTTGCAATTACATGAGATCCTGAGCCTGGGAAGGGAAGGGAGGAGAAGAGTCCAAAAGCAAAAAAAATGCAAATTCAAAGCACTGGCCGGGTGCAGTGTCCGTTGGGAGTTTCTGAGGTGTACCTGGTGCAGTTAAGGTGGTGGGTTGGGAGCTGCTACAGTAGCAGATGGGGAATGCCCAGGAGGCAGGGCAACAACTGGTGCGGTTGAGTCGGCAGGCGGAGCTGCTCCTGGAGCTATGGCAGCAGGTGGGGAATGCCCAGGGAGGCAGAGGCAGCGACTAGTGCAGTGAGAGTCAGTGGGCAGGGAGCTACTCCCTGCAGCTACAGCAGCGAATGGGGAATGGCCAGGAGGGCAGGGCAATGACTGGTAGCTGAGTTGGGCGAGGAGATGCTCCGTAGCTATGGCAGCAGATGGGGAATGCCCATGGGGGCAGGATAACAACTGGTGCGGTTGAGTTGTGGCGGAGCTGCCCTGCAGCTATGGCAGCGGATGGGGAATGCAGTATGGGAAATTATGGTGTACTGATAGGATCTAGTTTTCATCAATATGTTGCATCTATAACGTGAGTCTTGTGGGGAGGGTGGATAAGTTGCAGTGGGGCCTAGGGAATGGCTTTTTAAACAGTGGTGTGGTACAGGATTATGTAGTTGTTCAGTAACGCTCATCTCTGTCTTCCTGCTTTGTTAAGACATTATACTTTTTTCCCTCATTCTCTTGTTTTTAATTTTTGCCCGTAAACCTGGCTGGTTAGTGGCACTGGTGTTTTGAGACCATTAATCCTTAGTCCTTTGCTTTTTGCCTCATTACTGTAATGAGTGAATACAAGCTAGTGCAAGTAGGTCCTCGCTGCTTGCACTCAGTATAATGCATGTTGTGTTGAGTTATGGTTGGGGGTCAGATCTTGGGGAAGTGGTGCCTGGGGCAAATCTTGGGAAAGTGGGGCTGTCCATAAATGAGTGAGTTATGTTTGCTGACGTCCTGTGTTCAAACAACATGAAGTCTTGCTGTATTCTGACTATTGCAGTTAGGTCCTTTCAACTGCCCTGGAGAACAAAGGGTTAACTTTTCTATGCCTTGCAAAGAATGTTCATCACGAGCTCGGTTGAAGCCTTCTGCCTGTTGTTGTTGTTCAAACGGCAGCCGTCAGATTTTACTCCGCCTCACTGAACAGTCGCTTCGCAGATTTCTCCTGCTGCTCGGTTCAAAAGTCTGTTGAAGTGTCGGTTCTCTTCGGTTTCTACCTAATTGTTGTTTCCGATAGTTGGTTCAAGTCTCTGTCTGTGGTACCGTGAGTACTAGATAGGTTTTTGTTCTGTTTTCTGTGTGGAAGTTAAATTGTGGATCGGTTCTGCCGAACCGATCATTTTGAGGTAAAACTTGTACTTTACTTTAGTGTGTGGTTACCGTCCGTATCGGTTCTAAAAAGAGGGTTTTAGGCACGTTTTTTCCAAGACCCATGACATGGTCAGGAACTGATAGGGAGTCTTGCCTGGGATTGCGAAAAGGGCAAGTTTTGGTTAGTTGGCCATGTCTGAGAAACCTAAGGAAAAAAAAGGGGCCCACTGGGTTCAACACTGCAGTGTGTGTGGGGGAGGTCTTGCCAAGGCTGATCCCCACACCACCTGTGTTTGTCTGGGGTTTGACCACCTCGATTCAGACTGCCAAATTTGCAAGAATTTTCCAAATCTACCCTGGAAAAGAGATTAGGTAGACTGAGGGAAAGGGAGGCCGAGAAGTCCGCTGACCCAGATGGCCAGCCAGTTGGGTTCCGACGAACCAGAAGGTGCCCTCGACTAGGGCGATACTTCTGGGCAAAGGAGAGCCGATTCCGAGGGAATCAGTTCCGACAAAAAGAAAAGACAATCGACCGGTTCGACCCAGAATCTCATACTCTGACCGCCAATGAGATAGCCAAAGTGATTAGGATTATGGAATTGCTTCAGTCGGTTCCGATCGAATCGCACTGTCCGCAGGGCTCGGTTCAGTCGTGGTCCCCGGTTCGGATTATACCTTGGAAGAATTTTATGAACCGGAGTTTGAGGAGGAGGGAGAGTATGAGGATGATTATGGTGATGGTGAAAGTCTGGATGTGCCTATATGACCCGACATCTCCCCAGACAGACCTTCAGGTGTTTCTCCTCCTAGGCTTTCTGGAGTCCCTTCACACTACATGTTCCATAGAAAGGTGGCTGATACCCTTCAGCTTCCTGTGGAGGAAGCAGTAGAGGATCAGGAGGAGCCTGATTATGTTGAGATGATGGACGAATACAGGACCACTCACAGGAGTGCTCAGGCCAAAGAAAGGCAAGCAACTCCTCAAAGGCAGCAGTCCAGGGGCAGGGCAGGCCTTTCCAAAGGCCTTTTACCAAGCTCAGGCCTCTTCTTCTTCTTTTTCGCAGAGGGGTTCTTTAGAGGGAGAGGCAGAAGGGGGATGCGCAGGCCTGCATCCACCCCTCAGTCTAAAGCTTCCTGCCAAGCAGACACTGATGGGTCTGCCCGGTTGATTCTCTTTATACCAGTAGGGGCAGGCTGGCTTATTTTGTCCGGGACCGAATGTCTGTTACGTCCAGACAAGTGGGTCCTGGAAGTCAGTGGCGTGAAAAGTATTTGCCCCCTTCCTGATTTTCTCTATTATTGCATATTTGTCACACTGGATGTTTTCAGGTCTTTAGACAAAATGTAATATTAGATAAAGGGAACCTGAGTGAACAAATAACACTTGTTTTGTTTACTTATTTCATTTATTTAATGAAAAAGTTAACTAACACCAACTGGCACTGTGTGAAAAAGTAATTGCCCCTAGTTAAATCAACCCAGTTAAAGGGATAATTAGAGTCAGCTGATTGAACACAGCCAGGCTTGATTACAGCCAGCCCTGCTCAGTATAAACCTCACTTATTTTGACCGCTGCCAGCACAAAGATTCAACAAGCACATTATGCCACGATCAAAGGAAGTTCCTGAAAAGATCAGAAAAAGTTGTTGCTATCAGTCTGGAAAGGGTTACAAAGCTATTTCTAAGGCTCTGGGACTCCATCAAACCACAGTGAGAGCCATAATCTCCAAATGGAGAACACTTGGAACAGTAGTGAATCTTTCCAGGAGTGGGCGCCTGCCAAAATTAATCCAAGGGCGAGGCGTAAAATCATCCAGGATGTCTCAAGGATCCTAAAACAACATCCAAAGAACTGCAGGCTTCTCTTGCCTCTGCTAAGGTCAGTGTTCATGACTCCACAATCAGAAAGAGACTGGGCAAAATGGGCTTCATGGGAGAGTAGCAGGCGGAAACCACTGCTAACCAAGAAGAACATAAATGCTCTCTCTCATTTGCCAAGAAGCACCTGGATGATCCACAAGCCTTTTGGGAAAATGTTCTTTGGACAGATGAGTCCAAAGTGGAACTTTTTGGACGACATGGATCCCATTATGTTCACGTGAAGCAAACACAGCATTCCACAGTAAGAACATCCTACCAACAGTCAAACATGGTGGTAGTAGTGTGATGGTGTGGGGATGTTTGCTGCCTTAGGACCTGGACGACTTGCCATAATTGAAGGAACCATGAATTCTGCTCTGTACCAGAAAATTCTTAGGAGAATGTCCGGTCATCCGTCGGTCAGCTGAAGCGTAGTTGGGCCATGCAGCAAGACAATGATCCAAAACACAAAAGCAAGTCCACATCAGAATAGCTGAAAAGAAGTGAAATTAAAGTTTTGGAGTGGCCTAGTCAAAGTCCAGACCTAAACCCAATAGAGATGCTGTGGCAGGATTCTGAAACGAGCAGTTCATGCTCGAAAACCTACCAGTGTTACTGAATTAAAGCAGTTCTAGAGGAAGAGGGGCTAAAATTCCTCCACAGCGATGTGAAAGACTGATATTGAATTATAGGAAGCGTTTGGTTGCAGTCATTGCAGCTAAAGGTGACGTAACCAGTTATTAAGTGTAAGGGGCAATTACTTTTCACACAGTGCCAGTTGGTGTTGGTTAACTGTTTTCATTAAATAAGTGAAATAAGTAAAAAAAAAAAAAAAAAGAAAAAGTGTTATTTGTTCACTCAGGTTCCCTTTATCTAATATTACATTTTGTCTAAAGACCTGAAAACATCCAGTGTGACAAATATGCAATAACAGAGAAATCAGGAAGGGTAAATACTTTTCACGCCACTGTAGTGAAGCTGGGACTGTTCTCAGCTTCAAAACATTTCCCAAGATGAGAGCCAGATCTTTCCACCTGCAGATCTCTGAGACCCTTGCCCTAGAGGCAGAGGTTTCTTCTCTCCTAGCTCTCAGAGCTATAGAGAGTTCCCACCCTACACGGGGCAAAGGATTGTACTCCAGGTACTTTCTAACCCCCAAAAGACAGGAGAGTGGCGTCCCATCGTGGACCTAAGATGTCTGAACAAACATCTTTTAAAGCCAAAGTTCAAAATGGTAACTCTGGGAATTATCCTTCCTGTCTAAGGCCAGGGACTGGCTAGCCTCCCTGGACCTCAAAGATGCCTACTTTCACATTCCCATCAGGTGCTCCCACAGAAAGTACCTCAGGTTCGAGTTGCCCTCAGGCCATTATCAGTTCAGAGCAATGCCTTTGGCTTAATCTCTCGTTCCAAGGGTCTTCAAAAGTGCCTGGTAGTAGTTGTTGCCTTCCTACGAAGACAAAAGATTTCCATTTTCCCATGCTTGGACGACTGGCTCATAGTAGGTCACGTCCCAGACCAAGTCAAGTCACACCTGCAAGTGTCCCAGCAAGTGCTCACTTCTTTAGGATTCCTTCTCAACCTACCAGAGTCGGTTCTCGAACCAGTGCAGCTCCTTACCTTCATAGGTGCAGAACTAGATACAGTAAAAGCAAGAGCCTTTCTTCCCTGGAAAGGGCAAGGACCCTCATGGAGCTGGCCTCTTCATTCAGACTTCAGGTCTCTCGACCAGCAAGGCATTTCCTTCAGCTACTGGGCCACATGGCAGCTTCCAAAGCAGTGGTCCATGGGACAAGATTCTAAATGAGGGACATTCAGTTCCATTTAAGAGCTTTTTGGTCCCAAAGAAAGGATTCCCTTACCAAACTAATTCCAGTGACTCAACCCTGATCCGAGGCTTTGCAATGGTGGCAGGATCAAGACAATTTGAGACAAGGGGTTCCATTTGTCACTCAGTCTCATTCAGTGATCCTCACCACAGATGCTTCTCTGCTGGGCTGGGGAGCCCATCTGGGGATCTTACCACCCAGGGACTGTGGTCGCCTCAGGAATCTCTGCTTCACATCAGTCCCTTGGAACTCAGAGCAGTGTTTCTGGCACTACAAGCTTTTTTCCAAATCTGTACAGAACAAGGTGGTTCAGGTCAGAACAGACACCACCACCACCATATGGTACATCAACAAGCAAGGAGGCACTCTGTTCACGACCTTGTGCACAGAAGCAATGAAGTTGTGGTCCCTGCCTATTTCTGCAAACTCTCTGATAGCAGTTCACCTCCCAGGGAAGGACAATGTCCTAGCAGATGCACTGAGTAGAATATCCTCGGCCATCACGAATGGGCCCGAGGTCCTCTGGTGTTGAAAGTGATTTTCTCAAGATGGTGCACTCCAGAGATAGATCTTTTGCAGCCCCAGGCAATCACCAGCTTCCTCTCTTTCTTTTGTTACAGACCCCAGTCTTGGGCTCAGTCCCCTGGATGCTCTGATTCTGAACTGGGAAGGAAATTTCTGTATGCTTTTCCCACTTCCTCTCCTGTTCAGAGTGTTAGTCAAGATAAGGTCACAACCATGCAAAGTGATTCTGATTGCTCCAGACTGGGCCAGACAGCCATGGTATCCCTTGTTGCTGTCCTAACAGTCCATCTTCCCTGTCTCTTCCCAGGAATTGCAACCTGTTAACATCCTCTCAGGGAGGATTTGGTACCAATCTCAGTCTCTCAATCTCAAGGCTTGGCTCTTGAAGAGCTAGAGTTTGCAGATCTGCATCTTTCCCAAGGGGTTGTAGATATCCTTAAGGTTTCTCGAAAGCCTTCCCAGAAAGACTTAGAACTCAAATGGAAAAGATTCAGCATTTGGTGTTCTAAGAGGAATATTTCTCCATTTTCTGCTGAATTGCCTACGGTTCTGAATTATATGGTCCATCTTAATGGCCTAGGTCTCAGACCAGCGACCCTCAAGGTACACTTGGCAGCTGTTTCTACTTTCCTGTCTATAGGCAAGTCTTCCTCTCTGTCATCCCATCTTGCATTCTGTAAGTTTTTCAAGGGATTTCTTCACACCAGTCCCCCTTTAGGGATTCTGCTCCTGCTTGGGACCTTAATGTTTGCATTGCTCAGCTTATGCAACTCCTTTTGAGCCTTTGTCCTCAGCAGAGCTTAAGTACTTGACTTGGAAAACTGTGTTTTTGGTAGCCATTACTTCTGCCAGACGATCAGTGAATTGCAAGCCCTGTCAGTGGAATCTGATTTCATCTCTTTTCACAGAGACAAAGTGGTCCTTAGAACTAACAGAAATTTCTTGCCCAAAGTGGTTTCAGATTTGCACCTCAACCAGTCTATATCTCCTTGTTTTCTTCACTGATCATTCTTCCTCGGGAGAGAGGAAGCTACAGTTTTGATGTTAAAAAGCCCTTAGCTACTACATAGAGCGTACCAAGGGTCACAGGTTTGAATCCCTCCAGTTGTTCCTCACTTATGGGGAAGTTGGTAAGGGCAAACCTGCCACTAAGAGATATGTTGCCAGGTGGATTGTTTCTTGTATACAATTCTGCTATGAAAACTGGGTAGAACTTCACTTCAGGCCTGAGGGCTCATTCCACAAGAGGTACAGCTGCTTCCTGGCTGCTGTCAGGGATATTCCTCTCTTAGAAATTTGTCAAGCAGCCACCTGGAAAACAGTCCATACTTTCACCAAGCATTACTCTCTGGATATCCAGGCTAGGAGTGATGCTCGGTTTGGTACAGCAGTACTAGAGCCTATTTCTAAGTAGGTTCTGTCCCTCCTCCATGGAGGTACTGCTTGTAGTCTGCAATAGTCAGAATATAGCAAGACTTCATGTTGTTTGAAGAAAAAATTACTCACCTTAGTAATTGTTTCTTCTAGTGAAGTCTTGCTTGTATTCTGACCCCCAACACCGCTCCCTCTCAGAACCTAGTTTTGGGATGTGGGTGGGCAGGAGTAGTGTTGGCACTTAGGGGTGTCCATTTTACACCTCTTTTTTCTTTGGGTGGAATGTTGTTTTTTGATGTGTTTTTGTGTTTCCTGACTTGAGTCTTCCTTTGAGAACCAAAACTATATATTTGCCAGTTGGCTAGTAAAAATTTTACAGTTTCCACACGCAACACCTAGTGAGTTTTTGCTCATAAAGGTCTGACGGTTGCAGGATGAACAACAGGCAGAGGCTTCAACCGAGCTCATGGATGAACATTCTATGCAAGGCATAGAAAAGTTAACCCTTGTTCTCCGGGCAGTTGAAAGGTAGGACCTAACTGCAATGGTCAGAATACAGCAAGACTCCACTAGAAGAAACATAATTACTAAGGTGAGTAATTTTTCTGCTCTGTGAGATACCAGGAGGCTCTTGTAATATTCATCAGGCACAGTGCTTCAGCATGGTGTAGGGGAGAGCAGGACATCATGTGGGTGGCAAGAAGAAGGATTTTGCAGACAGATCACATTCCAGGTGGGGTGGGTGGACACTGGGCAATGCAGTGAGAAAACATTAGACCAATGATTGTTGCTTTAAAACTGAGCTTTTGATTGGTGAGTAGAATGTGCATGGGTAGATGCTACTGAAACAGAATTCATGCCACGCCATGCACTGGATAGCAGATGAGTGTGCACTTGTAAAGTAAGGCTTTTTATATTATGGTGCCCAATCCCAGAGGCTCTGGGCACCATTACAATTCACAGCAAGGTACAGACATCATATCATAAATCATATTAATTACTAAAAGCAAATCTACAAAATCCCAGTTAAAATGATCTTGAAAAGCTTTGTTAAAAGATAGGTCTTCAGGCCCTCCTTGAAACACATCCACCATTGGGGCTTCCTCAAGAATCTTGGCAGCGAATTCCAAAGGGCCGGTCTGACCACCTTTGAAGGAACGATTCTCAGAGGTTTTAAGCCTGGCCCTCAGAATTGGCAGGAGGCCCTCAGTGGAGGAGCTAAGGAAACGTACCAGGATGACTGGAGTAAGGAGGTCAGACAGATAGCCAGGGCCCAGTCTGTACAGGGTCTTTAAGGTGAGCAAGCCCACCTTGAGAGAGAATCCTCCATCTGACAGGCGGCCATTGCAGATCCCGTGAGACTGAGGTCACAAGGCAGGACCTTTATAGGCCCTCCAGCAGCCTGATCACTGCGTTCTGCATTAGCTGCAACTGCGGAGGGTCCTTCCATTGACCCCAAAGCACAGAGCTTACAGTAGTCCAACCTGGAGATCACAAAGGCGTGCACCAGTGATGGCAAGTCTTCGAGCGTAATTAGGGTCTAATTTGGGCGACATTCCTGAGATGATAAAACCTACTCTTGATGACAGATAACACTTGGGCTTCCAGGGTCAATCTGTCATCAAAAATGACACCCAAATTTTCACCCTGGAGTAGGCCACCAATGGTGTGGATCCCAGGAACAAACTCTGTTACCACTCCGGAGCCTCGCCATGAACCAAGCTCCATCACTAGTACTTCCGCCTTGTCGGGGTTCAGCCTCAGCCAATTTGAGGACATCCGTACTGAATCTCGCCAGACATTTAGTAAGTGCTTTCAGTGGCATTTCCAGCTCCAGGGGAAGAAACAACAAATGCAGCTGGGTATCATCTGCATAACAGTGAAAACCTGGACTGTATTGTTCTAATGAGTTCACCCAGGGGCAGCATGTACAACACAAACAACATTGGCGTAGAGGATCAGGCCTTGAGGTACTCCGGATAACAGGGACCTCGAGGAGGAGGAGAAATTCCTATCACTACTCTTTGACTCCTGTCTGAGAGAGAGGACTCAAACCATTTGATGACTGTTCTGGTGAGTCCACAGTACACCTCAGGCAATCCAATAGCACAGTGTGGTCCACTGTGTCAGATGCTGAAGAGATCGAGCAGGATGAGAATTGACCATTTTCCTCTATCCTCGCCTCTGAGGAGGTCATTCTGCACGAACTATTTTATTTTATGTTATTTATTTTATTTAGTGTTTGTTGACCGGGTAACTAATGCCGTCTCTGTGCTATGCCTGGCTCTGAAACTGGACTGAAACGCTCATAGATGTCAAAGACTGCGAGGTACGCCTCGAGCTGCAGAGCCACTATTTCTCAACAACCTTCCCTAAAACGGGAGGTTGGAGACAGGTCTGTAATTCACCAGTACATCAGGATCAAGTGATGGTTTTCTTCAAAGGCCTCACTGGTGCCTCCTTCAGGGCATCAGGAAGCACCCCTCTTGAGAGTGAGCACTGGACAATCTCGTCGAACACTGGGCCAGTGAACCCCACCCCTCCCACTATGAGACTGGTCGGGCCCGGGTCTATTTCACAGCATGTGGGCCGCAGCTTCAAAATCACCCTCAACTGGCCCAAACTCCCTTCAAACAATAGGAATGCCTCTGCTCGAACCAGGCGAACTACTGCGGGACACATTTTGTCCCATAGGGGAGATCCTAGCTCGAATGGAGGACACCCTGTCTGAGTAGTACAGAGCAAACTTTTGCACAATGCAGTTGAAAATGCTTTTTGGCTGTAGACAGACTGGCGTAATAGTCTGTCCATAGTCCAAATAGCTGAGCGGGTCTGTTCTTCCTAGCAGCAATCTCCCTGGACAGGATTTCTGCCTTCTTATGGTTGATTGCACCCTAATAATCATTATAATGATTTCTGAGGGCCAGTCTGTCCTCCATGGACCGGGTCCTCCCCAGCAATGGCTAACTTCTGACCCATAGTCTTCATCTCCTTGAGATCCCCTTCGAACCATGGGGGTCTCCGGTGAAAGACCGAGTTGTATACAGACTGGTGCAATGGCATTGAGTGCTTTGGTAGCCCCATTATTAGCCGTCACTGCCTCACCGGTGCCAAGTGCACATGCAGAACTCATGCCAGAAAACACCTACTACCTGGGACCGTCCCTTAAAGGGTGATAGCGGATCATCTCCGGGGCAAACAAGACCTCCATTGTGCAGTGATCGGACCATACAACCTGATCAATCTTGATGTCAGTAACATTAAGCCCCAGCGAGAATACCAAGGTGTGGCTGTGCTGGCAGGTCGCACCTGTGTCCGGGCGGAGATGTCGCTGCCTGAGGAGTTTGTAACCGACCAGCGAGGATTAGTCATCGACCCAGGCATTGAAATCCCCAGAATTAACCATCTCTGGGACTCCAGCATCCTACTGGTGATGAAGTCTGCTATTTCCCCACCCCGGTTTCAGAGGATGATAAATGAGAGAATCCTGCACCTGGACCCCCATGCTGCCACACATTCAGGCATGGTAGACCCAACTGGGTGCATGAAGAAATTCAGGCTGGATCTAAAACAGATAGCCACTTCCCGCCCCTGCATTCCCTCCTTGGGCAGTGCACTGCCACTTCCCATCGGGGACTAGCGCCTTCAATACTGGGCCAGCGTCGTCCCCTAACCAGGTCTCAGCAATGCAAGCCAGGTCGACTCAAGGAGATCAAGTACGCCATAACAGCGGTCTTGTTCCTCCTCAACTGACACTGCACAACACCGCAAAGGAGTCTAGCAGAGACTGCAGACCCTCTAGCTATCTGCCCATGCGGTTCTGTGGGAGCCCTGGGACAAGAACCAAACAAACCAGGCCCCTTCTGAGGCTCTGTCTCCACCCAGGGCGCCTCCTATTCCAGACCATCCTGAGGTTATTCACCCTGCTGTATTAGCAGTACCCCTCTGCCCCTCTCTATCCCTACCTCCCGGAACTGTCTCCATGAATCTGCTGGGAGGAGAACATCCACAAAAGGGTGGAGGTCATGCAGCAGGAATGCAGCATTAGCTGTCCGAGGGGGGCCCCGAGACCTAAACACATTTTCCTATTCTTAAAACCCTCCCGCAGTTAAAACCACAAGAGGAAAAGAAAACCCAAATTCCACTCACACATTCACCATCCACTCCCTAATACAAAACTCCTAACCACAATCACACCACAGTCACACACTCAACTAACTCACTATTCCCCCCAAGCCCCAACACCCACCAGTACTCTTTAAATAAAATACAGTGTAAACCACATATAGTGGGAGAGGCTGATGTTCAAGCAGTCTCAAGAAACTGTACTGTGGCAATAAGTCCTGCTCCTAGGAGCAAAATATTCAACAGTTTATTGTAGTCAAATAAATGCAGATGTCACACTCCACAGTTTTACCACCCAACAGAACAGTCTCTTCACGTACAATTCACACAATCAAGGTAAAAGTTCAGAGGGGATAGAAAGGCAGTGCTCACACTACCACCTATTTAGATTGTCTACAGTTCATCTGCTGGACAAGATATTTTAACACTAGGGAGAGATTTGAAAATCGGTAAAATCAATCCCAATCCTTATTGGGTTAGTGCTTCTCTCACCAGCACCAGTGCAAAGTAGACAGAAGTAACCACAGTCAATGTTCTTACAGCCCTTGTATCATATAATCCTTCAAAAGATCACATGATCTCAGAATCGTAACATGAATTGATTTAACGCTAAAAGGATTTTCAGGGTCTTGACTATCACAACCAGTGATCTAGTCGGCACCGAGGAGAGTAAAAATCTGGGTTCTCTCAGGATGAGACGCCACCTCACCGCCGCACTCCTGATTACCCCAAACAATCCCTCCAGCAGCCACCGAACACACCAGCAAAACCTTCCAACACTCCACACTGGTGTTCTTTCCGATGTTCCAGCCGCATATAACCCCAGCAAATCTCTGAATACAGTCTGGTGCTCTAACTGCAACCACAGACTCAGGAAGCCGGGTCGCCCCAGGACAAGCATGGTCCCCTCACTACCTTGCCTCCCAGTTAACTCAAACACTCCCTCAAGCAGTCACTAACACGCACCTCCGACAGGTCCTTACACACGCCCGATTTCCAGTCCATCTCAGAGTAGCTTCCGTTATCCCTGGATGATTTGATGGCTCACGATGTTTGGACCAGCTCACTCTGGGCGTTGTTCAGTACTTTGAGGAATCAGCTGTTCCACAATACTAGGCGGCTCTGGTGATTATGGTGTTCCAGACAGCAATTGCAAATAATTCCCAGCACTTCAGTTAAGGTTGGCTTTAACATACCTGACTCTCAAATCATATCTCTTCACATGAATTTTTCCACAGCACTGTAATGGACTGCTCTTGACCTCTAAAAATAAAAACACTGCCTCCTACTACTTCTTCACGGTCTGTTCCTACCTGATGCTAATTGCCCTATCTACTCCCTACTCCTAAAATTAGTTAAAAGCTATTATGGACCCAAAATAGTCTCAGAAAGTTAAAATCAACCACAATAAAAAGCCATAAAATCATGAAAACAGTCTCCTTACACAGCCCTCACGGACAGCAGCCCAGCGTGGCTACCATGTTAGTCCTACACATGCACAGAAGCTGCAGAGGCTCTTCCGACTGCAACTTTAATTTCTGTTTGTACATAACGGCAGGCCACATACGATCTTGTTTGCAAGTACATTCCAGATTTGACACAGTGTGGGGACTAGCTGTTCGGGGGTGTTCTGTTAGCATCCTGTAGAAACATCAATGAGATGGTGTCTGCATAATCTTACTAGGAGGTGGTTAGGAGGAAGCAGAAAGAACACTTGCGTAAGAACTTGCCGTAACAGTAGATGTTAGAGGATCTCAGTCAGTCAGGGTGCAGCATAGGAACTTCACTATCGATGGAGCAGGATCCACACGGAAGATTTTCCAGCAGTACAACTGGGGCCACCTGCTCCGGACGTCACCTGCTAACATCCTCAACCCTATAAAGGTGTGAACGGCCCTGCTCCCTCCTCAGTTCTTTCCCCTCCGAGACCAATGGAGCAAACACCTGCCACTGGGCACTGAGGGGAGGGCAGGTGCTCAGGCCAAAATAAAAGGCTGGAGACATCAGATGGCCAGTTTGAAAGAGGACCCCAAATAGGGGGATGGTGGGAAGGAAGGCTGACCTCATGGGTGAGATCCCTTGAAGATCTGTTATGGTAAGTTCCTGCGTAACTGTTCTGTCTTCTTTGGGGTATCTCAGTCATCAAGTCACACCGTGGAACAAGTCCCAAGCAGTTACAAGCACACCAGGACAATCTGGGAAGCAGGCAGACAGAAAGCCCTGAAGAACAGCCAGGCTGAAATCTGCACAGGCTCTGGAGGCATTGTCCAGACCGTAGTGCTTGATAAAAGTATGGACTGTACTCCAGGTGGCAGCAGCACAGATGTTGGCTGCAAGACCCCTTTGAAACAAGCCACAGAGGTAGCCATGCCCCTCATGGAGTGGGCTTTTGCCTCCCCGGCAACTCCTTGCCATGTTTGTTGTAGCAGAACACAATGCAGTTGGCCAACCATTTGGACAAACATTGTTTGAAACTTGAACGCCTCTCTTCCTTGGGCTAAAGAAACAAAAGTCTGCTTTGATTTCCTGCAGTCCTAAGTTCACAGCAGATAGTACTTGAGAATTCTATGCACATCTAACGAATGGAGCTGTGCTGCCCTGGATTGGCATGTTCTGGAAAATACACAGGAGGTGGATAGATTGGGTCAGGGTAAACTCAGACATCACTCTTGGAAGAAACTTAGGATTCGTAGTAAAGACACCCTGTCTTTGTGAAAATTGAATAAGGCTCCTCACACTAGAGAGCCTGAAGCTTGGAGGTCCTCTGAGCAGAAGTAATAGCAACCAAAAACAATGCTTTCCATGAAAGGCGTAGTTTGCAAGTTGTGGCTGTCTCAAAGGAGACGGGTCAAGTTTTCCAAAACAAAATTCATATCCAAGCTGGGACGGGTTGTGGATTGGGGCTTCCAATGCAAGACGCTTCCTGGAGAAAGGTACTGTCAAATCTAGCTGAGTTATGGTGTGACCATTCACCAGCTCATGGAAGGCAGATATAGCCGAAAGGTGCACATTGAGGGATGAATATTGGAGGCCTGAGTCCGACAATGAGATCAGATAGTACAGGATTTGACCACTGGACAGGTGAAAGAGGTCCAGATGGTGCTGCTGCCCAGATGGCTTAACCTTTCCACTTCATGGCGAGGTGGCTCTAGTAGAGGTCTTTCTTGCTGACACCAGGATGTCCACCACTTTCTGGGAGACCCCAAAACAGGCATTGGTTATGTCCTCAGGAGCCAGGCATGCAGATGAAGGAACTTGAGATTTGGATAGACCAGGGTTCCCTGAGCCATGCGTTAGCAGATTCCTGCAGTGAGGTAGAGGCATCAGAGGTTCCGCTAACTGTTGCAGTAATGGAAACCATATGTGCCATGGCCAATAGAGTGCTACCAGGATCATGCTGGTCCCTCCATCTGCACCTTCTGAATCAGAGGAGATGGAGGGAAGGCATAAAGGAACCTCCCGCTCCAAGAGAGGGACAACGTGTTCTGCCGGAAAACTCCAGGCCCTGGATCTAGTGAGCAGACATTGGGCAGTTTTGCATTGAGCAGGGATGCAAAAGGTCCAAATCTGAACAATCCCCACCTGTCGAACAGGTCTTCTGTGACTGAGGTTAGCAGTTCCCACTCGTGCATCCTGAACTCGACTGTCTGAGCCTGTCTGCTAGGGCGTTTTGGACACCTGGAGCGTGGACTGTCATGAGCTGCAGGCTGTGGTCCAGTGCCCAGTACCAGACCCTCATGGCTTTCCTGTAGAGAGGGTATGAATGTGTTCTCTTCCCCTCCCCATTTGTTGACATAGAACCACACAGAGATTGTCTGGCTGAATCAGCTGACCTGGAGAGAGGTGGTTCTGGAATGCCTGCATGGCAAACAGGACTGCCTTCATCTCGAGGACATTTGTATGGAGAGATGTCTGACTGGGGACCAAGTTCCTGAATCTGGAAGGGACCTAGGTGCACCCCCCATCCCAATCCAGAGACATCCGGAGGAGGATCTGCTGGGGAGGAGATCAGAATGGGACCTCTTAAAAGGTTCTGAGGTTCCATCCACCACTGAAGGATTTTGTGGACAAGAGAGGAAACCAGCACCGTTGCTCCAGGTCGTTGGTCCCACTGTACCTGAAGGGTCCACTGGAGTATCCGTGATGTGCAATCTGGCCATAGGGACTGTGGCAGTGGCTATGGCCATAAGGCCCAGGAGCCTCAGGTAAACACTTGTGGATACAAGACATTCCACTCTGCCATGTGCTAAGTCCAGAATTGCCCTTATACACAGCAGTTTCTTTGAGCTGGGGTAGGACGGACTTGGGCAGGTTGACATTGATGCCTCGGGAGCTCCCTACTGGCCTCGCTAGATATGGTTTCCACTGTCGCAGCTAGCTGTGGAACCTCCACTTCCCTTTCCACTTTGCTCTGACCTCCTCTCTCAGGAACAGGGCATCCTAATCCACCAGGACCTCAAGTCTCTACATCTCCATGCATGGCTCCTGCAGACTTGGCCATTGCTCTTCGGAGTTTCCTCCCCAGTGGCAGATGTTTTTGGCCATCAGAAAGCCTTCCACTAGAGCCACTTATGCCATGAAGTGGAAGAGTTTTCCATTTGGGCCACGGCTCGGCACTTGATCCCTTCTACCTGTCCGGTGAATCTCATCCTGAATACCCTCTTCCTTTGGACTCTGGTCTGGGTTACTGAAACCAAACATTAGGGACCCAGCTCTGCCACGGGATGTATTTGTTTTAGAAAATTTACTCTGCCTCCCTTTGAGCCAGTCACAAGTTGCGAGCTTCACTTTCTGTTGTGGAAAGTGTTGTTTCTGGTTGCCATTACTTCTACTCGGAAGACTTCTGAGCTCCAGGCTCTGATGTGCAAAGAGCCTTATCTTTTGATATGGTATGTTTTTGCAGACCTACTGGCTGAATTTCACCTTTACATTTCGATTAATGTATATAGAGTCCCTTAGACTGGCTTGTAGCCCTTTTATTGTGGTGGCCAGTCGCAGGAGTCTGCTTCTGCCTGGGAGGTTGGGTCTACTTTGAGCTGGCTGGGCTCAAGATCTCTGCAAGCTCTTTACTGGCTTGCTGGTGAGCTGGCATTAAGTGAGGAGCTGAAGCGGTGGGGCTGATATTTTCTGTGGCTGGGCCTCACAGGAGGGCCTTAAGGGACTTAGTTGCTTTTGGTTGGATTACTGAGAGTCTTTAGGGAGCTGGAGACTTGGTGGATGCTTCCAGCCATTTGAGAAGGATCTTTTGGGAAACAGGACTGCCAAAAATTCGAGCAGTAAGAGGGCCTGGTTGCTTTGGGTACCCAGGTAGTGAGAGAACCTGAGTGTCTTTATATTTTGTGGTAATTGGTGTACCCTGTAAGAGGAGGTGTACTGAATTGCTTTGGTAATTTTAATGTGGACCTCCTGAAAGTGACTTTCGATGGCGATTTAACATCCTTTTGGTGTGGTTTTATTTATTCATTTCATAAAGCATTTATTTTTGTTTTATTTAAGTTAAAATGTTATTTGGCAACACCAGATCTGTTAAGAACAAGACCTAATTATTGCGGATCTTGTGGGGACAGCAGTCTGGCGTGCATCACCGAAACCTGGCTAGATGGAAGCATGGGACCAATATTGAGGCTGCGATTCCTGCCGGTTTTGGTGATTCACTGACTGAGATTACCACAGGGAGGGGGTTGCGGTCTGTTTCAAGACCAAATTGGGTCTCACTAGTGTACCAATTGATGATGCCAGGTCTTTTAGGTGTGCCATAGTAGCAAGTGGAGGTTACAGGATGGCTCTCGTCTACCGTCAACCAGGGGATGAGAACCTATTCCTGCAGGAGTAAGCTGACTTCGTGGTCAGTCTGGCATTTGAGTCGCCCAGGCTGATGGTCCTGGGCGACTTTAATGCCTGGATCGATGACAAATTCTCACTTTTGGTCAACACTTCTCCATTTGATAACATCACTGGGCTTTACACAGGTTGTTACCTCTGCTACTATAAACACAGCCACTCTCTCGACCTGGTCTTCTTCTTAGGGATCGAGGCTTCCGACTTGGGGTGGAACCTGTCAAATGGTCCAACCACTACACTGTGAGATTTAGTTTGCACCCCGTTAGGCCTACCCCCATGAAGATGGTCAGGTACCGCCCTTTATGGGATGTATGCCTGATGGCCTAGCAGCGGTACTTGAGCTATCGAATTTCCTATAACAAGCACGGGTCCAGAGGTTTTGGTTTTAGCCTATAATAAGGCTATTACCACAGCTCTGGGTTCTGTTGCTCCCATCCACGCTCATCCTCTCCTCTCGCCTCTGTCCCTGTGGTTTGATGGGACTTTGAGGGAGTTATGCGACTAGGACAAAGGTTGGAGCGCTATTTGGCGGAAGTTGGCCATAGATATTGATCATCTTAGACTGTTGGAACATTTTCGTCTCTGCCAGTCAAAATCTCCTGTAAGAAGGCAGAGTTCCTGTCGGGGAGATTGCTGCCGCTCAGAACTGACTAGCACAGCTCTTCCGAACTGTAGATAGGCTTGCAACCCAGCCTGTCTGCAGGTTCGGAGAGTTTTTCTACAATTGGAGTGTGAGGAGCTTACTCGTTCTTTGCTAATAAGGTGGCCAACATCAGGGCTGAGATCCGACCAGCTCACTCTGTGGGAGCTGCTGATGGTCGGCACTTGGTCACTGTCCCTCACTTCTCCTCGAGTAGCTTCGACCGCTGGAGATCGTGGATGTTATGCGGGTTGTCCAGGGTATGCGCCCTATGTGCTGTAGTTTAGACCCGGCCCAACTTCCCTGATTATAGGTTATTGTGATATTATCGGCCTGGTCTTAGCGCAGATAGTCTGGTGCTCCTTGAGTTGGGTGAGTTTCCTAGCTCCGTGAACGAGGCTGCGGTGACTCTCTTGAAGAAAGCTTCTTTGGACCCAGACTGTCTGGCAAACTACAGACCTATCTCTGACCCTCCTTTTGCGGGAAGGTAATTGAGAAAGTAGTGGCTGTCCAACTGGAGAACCATTTGACCATCCCTAGCATCTATGAACCCTTCCAGTCCGGTTTTGAAAGAGGCATAGTACTGAGACTGCGCTGGTTCGGTACTCAGTGATCTCCTGATAGCAGAGATCAAAGGAACCGTCCATCTTGGTACTTCCGGATCTCTTTAGCTTTTGACACCGTGGATCATGGGGTACTGCTTGAGCACCTGAGGTTCATCTGTGGACTAACAGGTCCAGTCCTTGGATGGTTTAGGTCCTTCCTCACTGGCTGAACTCAGAGGGGTGGTGTCAAGGGTTTATTCCTCTGACCCCTCTCTCTCTGTCATGTGGGGTTCCTCAGGGCTCTGTGCTGTCCCCATGTTATTCGCAATGTATATGCTGCCCCTTGAGTTACTGTAAGACAGTATGGGCTGAGGTTTCATTGCTATGCAGATGATACCCAGCTCTACCTGTCTTTTGCACCTGACCAGGATGGAGCTGTCTCGGTTTTTAATAACTGCCTCACTGAAATCCTAGACTGGATGAATTCCAGCTGGTTGAGGTTGAACCCGGGAAGACTGAGGTGATGGTTGTGGATCATGGATGTCGGATAGGGGTTAGGGCGGGTTACCCTTGGGGCTTTTCCTGGGAGTCCCAGCTCCTGACCTCTGAACCGGCGTGGGACCTAGGAGTGATACTTGATGACGGGCTGACACTACGATCTCAGGTGTCGCCTCATTAAGTCATCCTTTGCCATCTATGAACATTGCTAGGATCAATCACCTTGTTCTGTCTGGTGATCTACCACATTAATCCACGCCTTGTGATATTGCGCCTTGATTATTGTAACTCCCTTTACTTTGGGCTTCCGGGATTGATATCTGCCGCCTGCAGCTGGTGCAGAACGCTGTAGTCTGGTTGTTGACAGGGACTCTCGGACGTCCCATATCATGCCGGTGCTGCGTGAACTGCACTGGCTGCCAGTTCGTTAGCGGATCACCTTCAAAGTCAGATTACTGACTTGCAAAGCCCTATGTGGACTCAGCCCTGACTATCTGAAAGAGCTACTGTTTCCTTACTGCCCGAGCGATCTGCCTCGCTCAACAGACGAGGGTTGCTAGAGATTCCAAGGGTAGTCTTGAAATCTTCAGGGCCGTGCATTTGTGCATGTGGCCCTACCCTTTGGAATTTCACCTGCCTGATTCTGGGAGTGCGCGACCCTGGAGGCGTACAGGCGTTGAAGTCGATTTAGGAGTAAGGTCTACTGTGATTAACTATGTAACTTGATGGTGTTTAAGTATTTATTATTGTTTTATGAGGTTTTATATTTTGTAATGCGCCTTGACATTTGAAAGGCACAAAATAAATAAAGATTATTATTATTATTATTATTGTCTGGTTTTCCACAAAGACAGGATTTCTTTGCTGGCCAATCCTACATTTTTGCCCAAGGTGGTGTCTTGAGTTCATTTTAAATCAATCCATCCACCTGGTGGTTTATTATCCAGAGTATGCTAATCAAGGGAGGTCTTACTTCATACTCTTGATGTTCACCAGGTGCTTGGTTTTATCTGGACCGCACCACCTTGTTAGGCAGTCTGATCAGTTGTTTGTCTCTAAACAGTGTTTATGTAAATGGGTGGCTAGTTACATTGTTATTGCTACTGCAGTATAGAAAGCCTCTGCCAGTCCTGTCAAAAGCCATTGTACCAGAGGCATGGCTGCCTCAGCTGCTTCCTTCAGGAATGTGTCCGCTGTTGACATTTGTGTAGCTGTCTTTTGGAGTTCTGTCCGTACTTTCATCAAGAATTACAGTCTGACATTTCCTCTAGGCGTAGAGCTGCTTTTGGCCTCTGGTCCTCCAGAGCCTTCTGTCTTCAAGTGCTGTATGGCTGATTCACTCCACTTCCCAGCTGACCAGGTCAGTTCCTTTACTGCTTGGGACTCAGTCCTATTGGTGTTGCCTGCTGCAGAGCCCCTCAAGTAAGATAGTACAGTTAAGTAGGAACTTACTGTAACAGTAAGTCTTAGAGATGAGCTCTGCAGCAGGCGCTACTTTCCTCCCTCCTTTCCCCCAGTTTGCTGCTTCTCTATATCAGTTAATCTGCTTTTCTTGGTTATGAGGAACCTCCTTCTCTCTCCAGTCTCTGTGCATGTCGGGGTCTCTGGTGGAGAACTGAGGATGGGTTGGGAACGCCTCTTTTTATGCTACCATTGGCGTGCCGACATCAGGGGCGGTCCCCGCCAATGACTGCTTACTAGACTTTTCTATGTGGTCCTAGTTCTGGCGTGCTTAGTCCCATTGGTGTTGCCTGCTGCAAGAGTTCCTCTCAAAGATCTACTGTTACGGTAGTTCTGCGTAACTGTACTTTTAAGTTTATCTTGAAATCACATGAACTGAAAATACTAGTAAGTATGTACTAAAAATTCCTGTATTTTCTAGGCTTGGCCACCTGCAGTGGCAACCCCCAAACACATACACACATGTCTAATTGGTCAAAACTACACTGAGAAAGTTGATTTTTGTTTTTTCTTTTGTTTGGACAGAGAGAAGGAGCAGGAAAGGGAAGAACAGTTAATGGAAGACAAGAAAAGGAAGAAGGACGATAAAAGAAAAAGGAAGCTGCTCAGAAGGTGGGTGCCCCATTTCCTCTGTGTTTTTGGAAGTACAGCTCTAATCTCACTCTAGGCTCACAGGCCCTCATGTTCTTTAGACACTTAAAGCCCTTAGGGACATAACTTCCTCCAGTGTGCTGCATCCCTGGGATGCATTGTTGGTGTGTCAAGACGATACTCTGACTTGGCCCCTACTCAAGAAGGCAGGACACACCTAAGGGTGCCATTGAAAATCTGCAAGACTTCTGGTTATTTGGTTTAGCTGAGTACTTATTTTTTTTCATCTGGAGTCCTTGACCCCAGGAGCAAAATCTGCTGACAGCCTTGCTTTCGTTGACAAAGCCATATGGTTTCCTTTGCAGCAGTGAATTTGGTATTGAGCTCAGTGACTCTGGAGAAACAATGCTGCTGAAATAGCTCTTGCTTATTTTGAGATGAGTTGTAAGTCTTATATCACGGGATATTAAATAAGCCAAAATATTGATTAGCAGTTTGACATGAAAGTGGTATCGGCTGTGAAATGCATAGCACAGATTTATTAACAAAATTATGAATGCTTTAGTTTCATTGTATTTTAAATGTAAACCTGAATAAAATGTTTCTCTAGTGCTATGCAATTCAAGAAATGATTAGCATCACCCTCTGATATGCATAGCATTTGTCTGTGCTATACCAGCTATTTAATACCCTGTATCAAGTGATAAGCAAGCAAAGATTTCTGTCCAAAATTCTGCTAAAACATTCTGCCCATAAAGGCTTCCAAGCCCCAGTTGTACCAGTCCATGCTTCTGAGGCATCACCAAGGGAGCCAGATGATAGCACTGTGCTTGAAATCTGCTGGTTCATGATTAACTTCACAAATTATTTTTTTGCATCTGTGAAATGAGGATAAGAACATCTGGATATCAGTGGGTCTTGTGGTTGCCCAGCTTTACATCCGAGCAGAATTGCTTGAAATCTGCTGGTTCATGGTTAATGTAACAATTTTTTTTTTTATGCATCTGAACTGTGGATAGGACACCTGGATTTCAGTGGGTATTGCAGTTGCCCAACTTTTCTCAGAGCATACCTCTCAACTGCTATAAATTTTGCATAGTGCTATGATTTTTACACTCAAATTTACCCTCGCTCCGCAAAGGTTTACTGATGTTCTTTAATAATGTTAGAACTATTTTTGGGTACACAAACTATTATTGACTTGATAGAAACATTCCTTAACACTAGACATATGGAGCCCAGTATTTGTGGATATATTATTCTTAAGAAAGTGCAACACATTCTGGCCAGTTGGTCTGAATTTTGAAAGCCAGTGCTATGAATTTTAATGCTGAGAGTTTGAGAGGTATGGCTTAGGGTCATGCAGTGGGTCAGCAGCTGTAGTGGTATTCAGACCTGGCATCTTCTGGTTCAGATTTCTCTGACCACACTCTGTGATTAATAAGGGTTAAGAATGTAAGGGTTCCACTGCTGCTGTCGATCATATTATTTATTATTGACGGCACAAGGCACTACCTAGTAACGCCGACAGGAATTGTCATGTCTTTTTCCCTAAGGTTTTCTGATGGGTGGTAGGGAGGTGGGGAAGAGGTGTAAAATTGGACATAATGTGTTTCCTGCAGTTTTGTTGTATTGCCCTTTGTTTAATAGACATTAACACGTGGTGAGAATTTTGCATGCGTCAGCAGTGTATGAAGAGTAGGGTTTGGGAGAGAAAACTCGAGATTTGTTCTTGTGTTAAATTTTAGAGCAGGGACTTATACGTTGTGTGTGGGATGTACACGTAAATGATGGCTGTCACACCCACACAGGAGAAAAAGCGTGAGGGTGAGGCTTTGCAGAGGGCCCAGAATAAATGGCTGAAGTAAAACTATTGGGAATTGTTCTGTTGGGGCATTTTCTCACTGTCTTTTTGCTTTAACACAAAAATAAATTCTGTTTCTGTTGCTGCCGTTTTGTTTCCTGTATTGACCCAGTAACCTTAGAAAGAGCCACCCTCTGAAATAAAATGTGTGTGCTAAGGGATCTATTGTCTGCCACAGACTAGAACAGTAAACTTGGCAGTCTTAGAACAACAGAGCATTCAGTGTTAATTATATTCCCGTTTGGCCTACTACGCAACATTTCCATCTGCTATGGGTTTTTTTTTCTGTTGTTAAATGGCAAGGAAAATTATTTCAGACTCTCAGTGTAGTATTTTGAATGCTGACATGTTCTTATCGCTCCTCTGTTTTTTTTTTTTTTTGGGGAGGGTGGTTACAAATGGCAGAATCCTAAAATATGCCGGGAATACTATACAGCAAGAGACTTGTTATTCTTTGGATGGGAGGGCATTCAGTGGTGTATGGTCTAATATTTTCTTAGATTAATTTGTTAACCATCCTGGCCGGTGGTGCTGAGGGTTAAGGCGTTGGATGCCTCACCGCGTCACGCCGATGACCTGGGTTGGGGACGACACGGGAAGTGGGGGTGGGCCGGGTAGGGATGAAGAGTCTGTGAGACAGCTCTCCATTCCCAGGGGTAGGTAGGGATGTCTCGCTCCTGGGCGACCTCGCGATGACCGGGGTAGCCAGGAAGTATGCTGGCGCGGTCAGCAAATGGCGGTGGGAGTCAGTGGATTGGTCGCTATTGCATGACCCGAAGCGGGGAGGTTGAAACAAAGCCAGAAAATTTCCCACACCGCCTGTGAGAAGACGGTGGCCCCAGTGGATTACGCCACATCCCAAATGCCGACCCAGATGCGCGCAGGATCTCTCTCCAAAGGCCACCACGACAATGCAGGTAGGCACCTCACACTTAGGAGCCAGCCACCGAGGGAGGATAGAATCAGCCCGGAGATGGTACCGGGGCCGGGCCTGCCTGTGGTTGTTATGGGAGAAGGGGTTCAGGCTGGGAGTAGGGCGGACTCCAGCGGCACTCCTGAAGGATGCCCAGGGGTATGGGTGAATAGACAGTTTAAAAAAATAATAATAATTTGTTAACCAGGGAGTACACTGCTGCCAGGGACCCCTTTCAGGCACAACCTGCTGCCAAAATGGCACATAATAGTAAACAGTAAAACACATACATGAAGAGTTGAACAGCATGGAGCAATAAAGCATGAAGCGATGCAGTTGATTAGCCAGACTGGGATACATACCAAACAATAATTAATTACAGGAGTACCAGTTCAAAGAGGTGAGTAACTACGGCAGATTAGGAGAGTGACTCATGACAGTAAATAAAGACTAAATAAAACAGTATATGCAGTGAGCAGATATTGCTACTATGTGTCCAGCTGGGTTTTTAAAGGGCACTAATACACTCCCTGATAATAATGGTTCAGGCCCCACAGGAAAAATGTGCTGCTCAAATTTGAAAGACCTCTTGTTTATCTTTGAGGCTGTTCTAGGGAGCTACAGAGAATCTCACAGGCTGACAGAGGAAGTGCCTGGTCTCTACGTTCTCCAGCCTCCTCGGCCTAGAGGGAGCAACAATTTCACTGCAGCCTTTGTTTTTACTTGGCTGTTTGATACTGGTGGTTTCATTTTCCATCTCAGAGTAAGAAACTGCACTTACCAAAGCTTTTGGCTTTAGTCAGAGGAAATGCCATAATAAGGTACCAGTCAGTACTTGTGCAGTGAGACAAGCTGCTCGTTACAGCTGTGTTCTTCACTTTGTATTCTGTAGGTGCTTCATGATGTAATCGCCTCCTGCAGCCCAGAGCAAGAAGCTGTTCGCATTGCAGCTCTTCTGTTGTCTCAGTACAGTTCCAGTAACATCTGTGATGTAGCTGTTTTTCTGAAAGCCTGTATGCTTATATGAAAGAAGATAAGGAAAGAAAAATTCTACCTGGCCCGGTAGCACCAACAGAGCATGTTGTGCTCCATGTTGGGGGACCCAGATTCATATCTCATCTCATTTTATATATGTATTCTCCGGTCTTGCCTGAAAATAGTCAACTTTGGCTAGCACACCTAACCGTTAACAAAACTAAATAAATAAAATATTGCAGGGCTGGCTCACTCCACTGGGCTGGTGAAATTACAGAGGCCAGAAGCTCAGACTCTGGGAGGAATCCCTCTTCCCCACTGTATTAGCACCTTCTCTGGTGATCTTGGTGGAGGGATTGACATTCCTGTCCCTTAGAGGTCAGTTGCCAGTGTGGGCTGTGCATCTGGGGAGGTGGTTGGGCTAAGAGGGCTATGAACCAGTGTAAAACTAATATAGCATAGCAGTATGCTATGTTAGTTGCACTACTTAGTTAGCTTGTATGGTTGTGATGTTTTCTTTATCAATTTGTTTGAGTTGGTGGGGTTGGGGTCTTAGCCTCCAAGTTTTTAAATAAAAAAAAGGATAGTGGGGGGAGTCCCCAACAAAACAGATTGAGAAATGAAACATAGCAGCCTTAAGAGCTAACTTTGAGTAGCACAACTTGTGTAACGGTGTGCGCTATGCTAGTTACCCTCCTCCATAGTCCTCCACCAACACCAGTGGGTGCAGTTAATAGTGGAAATTTCAGGACACCAGGTTGTGTTATATGGTTCTGGCCCGCATGTCATCGCAACCTGTGCCCGTCCAGTCTCACCCCACCCTTACCAGACAAATTTTGGTATAGTCCTGCCAAGATAGGGGTTTCCACATGGTGGGGCTGGTCAGAGAAATGGTAGTCTAAAGGGAGGTCAGGGCCATGACAAGGAATGCTGACTGGCAGGAGCTAGACTGATAAATGGCAGTGTAGGAGGATAAAAAGGGGTTACATAAATTGTTTATTTTGGGATATGACCATATACGGTTCGGTATGTGGGTATATTATAGTGGCGCGTATAGTTCGGGTTGAGCAGCAGTTTCTATGGTAAACCTCAATTTTTGCACGTTAATACCTTTGGAAACATTAAATGGAGTTGCACAAGATTTTGCATGTATGATCTCTTGTGGTTGATCTCTTGATATGCCAAGTTTTGTTCCAGGTGAATTTGCGAATTCTGAAATGCGGATAGTGAACAAAACCCTTACAATTTGCCACTTTTAGCAGTTTTTTTCATCGTAGCTGTGCAGAGATGGTGTGGAGTTTTGGTCTGAATGTTTTATGGTAGAAAAGCTTGGTCACAGAACAGGCCAGCATTTATTTGGTAAAAAATATTCATCCGCTCAAAAGTTACAACATTTTTAAGTTCACATTAATTTTCAATGGGATTTTTATTTTCAGGATAGCTGCACAATATAGACAAGGATCCTTGCCTGTGAGGGTCAATCCTTGTCCGTCAGTTCCTATCCTTGCCCGTGAGAAACAATTCTTTGTCCATGAGCCGTCATCTTGTTTTTTGATTTTGCCCTGAAAAAGTGCCATAACTCTGCCTAGGGACCTCTGTGTCACATTAAAGTGTGATTTGTTCTCTGGGAGTTGATGAGCTCTCATGTGCTTTGTGGCATGTTTATGCCCTCAGAAACCTTTATTTTAGTTATTAAAATCCTGTCCATCACTCCTAAGTTCCTTGTCCGTCAGCTAGACCGGGAATGCACATCAGCCATTTCTCTTGTCTGCCATGACGACAAAGACTGACAGAAAGGAATTGTGTCTATGAACAAGGATTTTGTTTATTTTTCCCTTTTTCGCTCCATTATCCCTAGTGACTAGTGGTACACCTCACCCCTTCTGAATATTTTTTGTGGTGCTTATTTTTTTTTATATATGTTTGTTTTAAACTATTGTTTTATTCATTTTTTTTTTAATTATCTTTGTGGCTTTCTTGGTACGCCTCCCTGGTGTCCAGTGGTACCCCCCACCCTCCATTGCCCAGTTATCATTGAGGCAGGGTCCCATGTCTGTGCCCCTTTAATTTTTTTTCCTGTAAAAGTAGAAAACCATCCCTCATTGTCTTTTGCAGCTGTTTGCCCTGAAAATAAAACCGTCCAGTTGTGCCTGTACCCCCACCCGACCCCGCTGTGTACCCACCTCCCTGCTGTCTCCCAGACCACCACTCACCTGAGGAGGTCCCTGGTTCGACACCCGCTCCCACAATTGAAGACGATCTTGCTGCTGGAACCGTGACTGCAGTCTGAACTAAGGTAAATGCAGTCCTATGTATTTCAGTTGGGAGGGGTCAACTTTCGCCATAACTCTGCCATTTTTAAGATTTTGGTCCCAAATTTTCAACATGGAGTCCTGAGGACCTCACCTCCTGAACAAAATGACTGTCATTAGGCAACTCTTGCCAGAAAGGTGATTTTGCAGTCACTTGGTGAAATCACCTTTCTGGTGGGATTTGCTTAATGACAGTCGCATTGTTTATCAGGTGGGGTCATAAGAAGGCATGTTGAAAATTTGGGGGTCAGAATTTGAAAAATGGCTGTGTTATGGACATTTGGTGCAGTCTTGCTCGTGGGCTCATAACTTAGTAAATTTTCAATATTTTTATCCCATATTTTCAGCGTATCTTCTTATTACCTCATCTGATGTATGTCACAGTTGTCATTTCTCAAATCCTGCTCAAGACATGATTTCGCACCTGTGGTCTAGAATGATGGTGTGGTTGACGCAGAATTACGTTTTGGTGGGGATTTGAAACCCTGACATCACATTTCCATACTTTTGTCGCTGTGCTATCTACCCTAACTGATGCATTAATGAAGGTTTTGCAATAAATATGTATTATACATTATTTAGTGAGCCACTTTTATGTTGCACTTTAATAACTTTGCAAACATTACTCCGATTTCGTGTGAAATTTTACATGCACAGTATGGTACCATATATCTCTGAATCTGGAAAGTTTTGTTCTGGTCGGATTTGCAGTTGAACAAGTGTGAAAATCCTCAACTTTGTGAAATTCTTTGCTTGTCTCCACAGCCCAATGGTTTGTCTCTCTGGTCCGAAATTTTCAAGGTATATGCAGACTGCGCTAGGGAAGTACTTTTGTAGGTTTGATGAAAAATATTAATCCATTCAAATGTTATTAAAGTTTAAAATTTCCCATTATAGCCTATGGAAAAATATATACGCACTACTTAACTGAGCATGCTCAGAACCCGATATTTCAAAATTTAATATCTTTGAAAGCATTATTTATTTCACTAAACCAACGATGGATTTGTTCCATAGGGTAACCTCTTTCAACCCTGAAAGTTTTAAGCCCAAAATATTAATACGTCTCAAAAGTTAATAAAGTTTAAAGTTCCCATTTTATCCTGTGGGAAAATATGTGTGTTCCATGTTTCTTTGCCACTTCATAGCAAAAAATGGATAGAGCTTTTGGGCTGAAATTTGCAGGGTGGCAAGCTGTTGCCCTAACGATGTGCCTTTTGGTGGTTTGGTGAAAAATTTACACCGGTTCCATAGTTACGGCAATCTGAAAACACGCAGTTTCCTATAGGGATAACATTGCGTCACCATACGTGGTTTTTCAGCTCCTCAGATCTCAAATGGTTCGAGATACGGGGATTAAGAGGCAAGTAGCTTAGTCCACCTTCAGGTGGACTAAGCACATGGATGTTTCCAAGTCATGATTATGACTGCAGTGGATTTTTTTCGTAGTTGAGGCCTGCAGTATGTCTCCTCAGATTATGTGTAAATGGGAGTGCAGGGCCCAGAAGGCTCACCTGAGCTCCCACATATGTATATTAGTTTCAGAAAAGTACTAGGTGTTTCACTAAAGTACTGGTATTTTCGTGAACGTGATCCGGTAGTTTCACGAAAGTACCATTCAGACAACATGAAGTCTTGCTGTATTCTGACAGTCTGCAGTTAGCCTCAGCACTTGAACTGCCCTGAGAGGAAAGGGTCAACTCTATGCCAAAGCATAGAATGTTGAGTCGAGCTTGGTTTTCAAACCTCTGTCCCTGGTACACTTCAGTGTAACCGCCAGATTCTTTATCTGCCCTACTGTGAAGACACGCGGAGAGTTTCTTCTTGCTGCTTCGGTTTGGTAAATCTCATCCGATTTATTTCTTTTTGGTCATCCGATCTCTGTCCACGATACAGTATAGTGTTTAGTGGTAGATAGTGCTATTTTTTATTTTTTTGTAGAAATTAATTTTGTTTCTCAGTTTCGTTTCTGGTCGGTCCAGTTCGAACTGACTTGATCCTTGATTGTTGTTTATTTTTGCTTTGCTGTGGTGTCCGTATCTTTCAGCCTAAAAACCCAAAATATTTATTCCGCTTTTTTTCCCATGACCATTGAACCAGTTGGTGGCTGAAAGTTTTGGTTGTTGCCTGGCTTGAACTCTTTTAGGGTAACTTAATAGTTGTGGCCATGTCTGAGAAACCTAAAGAAAACCGGTCCCACTAGGTTTCAATACTGCACAGATTCTGGGAGGCTTAGGCTTTTAGCTAAAGCTGATGCTCACCTACCTCGCCTGTGTTTATTGTCTAGCTTTGACCACCTCGATACAGACTGCCAAATATGTAAGAATTTCCCTGAGTCCACACTAGAAAAGAAACTAGCTAGACTTAAGGAAAGGGAGGCCGAAAAATCGCTGAACCGGATGGCCAGCCGGTTCGATTCCGACGAACCTGAGGAAGTGCCCTTCTGACACGGGCGATACTTCCTGGCAAAAGAAAGTCCGATTTGGAGAAATTGGGTCCTGCAGAGCATAGGAAGAAGTTTGCCAGTTCGATCCAAACCTGCAGATCCCAACTGCTGAGGAGATCGCAAGAGTAATTAGTATAGTTCAGTCGCTTCACCCTACTCTGTCCGAACTGACTGGTTTCCTAAAGATGGTCGATTCCGTTGGTTTCAGCCCCGTCGGATATGATACAGAGGCTTTTATGAGGTTGATTGGGAAGGAGAGCCAGGGTATGAGGGTGGTAATGACTACTTTGGTGGCCTAGATGAGCCAGTAGAGCCTGACATCTCCCCAGACAGACCTAGCAGTATTTCTCTCCAGATTGTCGTGAGTCCCTCACACTTTTATTTTATAAAAGGTGGCAGAAACTTTCCAGCTTCCAACAATGGTAGCCTCAGATGAGGATGGAGAGCCTGACTTTGTGGAGATGATGGATGTCCCAGAGTCAAAGAGACTGTCCATTCCCTTTTATAAGACTTTGGGGAAACGGACTCAAAATGTTTACAGGCCCTCACTTCCATACCTCCTGTGGATAAAAAGATGGACAGGAAGTATATGCTGTCAAGCTCAGGGTACAGAATTCTTCTATAACCATTGCAGCCATGTTGTGGTAGTGCAGGCTGCAGCCTGTGACAAGGCTAACATATGCTGGCTTCACACCCCAGATAATTCTAGGAAAGTGGATGCCATAGCTAAAAAACAGTACTTAGCATCCTCGTTGGGACTCGGGCAGGCCTCTTATATGGCCTAGGTGGCTAGGTACCAGAAGTCAAGGTGAGATATATTTCTGGAGTTAGCTAAGAATGCCCTCCCAGCTAGCCAAGGAGCTGGAGCAGGTGGCTGCAGATGACATCAAGCATCTAAAGTTCAGTTCCATGCTGCTGTAGACTTGAATGATGTTTTCAAGAGTCATGGCCTCATTTTTCTCCCTAAGGAGGTCGCCTGGCTCAGATGTACTAGCTTCTCACAGGATTCCCAGGCTAAGGCTATGGATTTTCCTGTCACTTGAACTCTCTGTTTGGGAGCAAACAGAGGAGTACCTGAAGAAAATGGATAGTATAGGACCACATGCAGGAGTGCAGTGGCTAAGGAAAGGCAGGCCTTTTCACAGGCCTTTCTACCAGGTTGAGGCTTCCTCTACTTTTCAGCAGAGGAGTTCTTTAGGAGAGGAGAAGGGGGATGAGCAGGGCTGCATCCACCTCTCGAGCTAGGACCCTGCCAAACAGACACCTTTATGTGTCAGACCAGGTCACCTCCTTAGTTCCAGTGGGGGCAGGCTGGCTTAATTCTTCCAGGAGTGGAAGTCTGTAACAGACAAATTGGTCCTGGAGGTGGTAAGCCAAGGACTTGCTCAGTTTCAAGAAATTCCCAAAGTAAGGGCAAGATCCTTCAAGCCTTCTTCACCACTGGAAACGGCTGCTCTAAAGGCAGAGGTTTTCGCCTTGCTGCTCCTTAGAGCAGTGGAGCATGGACCTCTGGTACACAAGGGCAAAGGATTGTACTCAAGATACTTACTTCCTTACCCCAAAAGGACCCATCCTAGACCTAAGATATCTGAACAAACATCTTTTAAACCAAAGTTCAAGATGGTGACTCTGGGAATCATTCTTCCTCTCTGAGACCAAGAGACTGGCTAGCTTCTCTGGATCTCAGAGATGCCTATTTTCATATCCCTATTACATGCTTCCACAGAAAGTACCTCAGGTTTGAGTTGCCCTCAGGTCATTATCCATTCAGAGCAATACTCTTTGGCCTGACTTCAGCTCCAAGAGTCTTTACAAAGTGCCTAGCAGTAGTAGTAGTGGCATTTCTGTATTTCCCTATCTGGACGATTGGCTCATTGTAGGCCAGTCCTTAGACTAAGTCAAGTCAGCTCTGGCTGTTACTCAGAGGCTTCTGGGTTCTCTAGGGTTTATCCTTAATCTTTCCAAGTTAGTGCTGGAACCGGTTCAGCTACTCACCTTCATAGGGGTAGAACTGGATACCATTCAGGCAAAAGCCTTCCTACCTCTTTCAAGGGTGAAGGCTCTCAGACCTGGCAGCCTCTTTCAAACCTCGAGTGTCTCGCCTGCCAGGCATTTTCTTCAGCTTCTAGGCCACATGGCAGCTTCCACTTCAGTGGTCCAGGGAGCCAGGTTCCAAATGAGGGACATTGGTTCACCTCTGGTCCTTTGGTCCCAAAGAAAGGATCCAATCACCAAATTGATTACAGTGACTCAGACTCTTGCCCAGGCTCTCCAGTGGTGGTTAGACGAGGAAAAACCCAGGTCCCTTCAGTTGTTCTCACAACAGATGCATCCTTCCTGGGGTGGGGAACTCATTTGGGGACACTCACTGCACAGGGCACTTGGGTCTCGGCAGGAGTCTCTTCTCCACATCAGTCTCCTGGAACTCAGGGCTGTGCTTCTGGCCCTTCAAGCATTCTCCGTCTCTGTTCAGGGAAAGTGGTGCAGGTCCGGATGGACAACACCACTACCATGTGGTACATAAACAAGCAGGGAGGCTCTCGATCTGTGGCCTTGTGCATAGAAGCCATGAAGATATGGTCATTGGCATACTCTTTCAGACCTTCCTGGTAGCAGTGCATCTGCCAGGGAAGGACAGTCTGCTAGCAGGATCTCTCAGGGTCATCACGAGTGGACCCTGAACTGTCAGATCCTGCAGATCATTTTTCAGAGATGGGGCACTGCAGAGATAGATCTCTTTGCAGCCCCAGACAATCATCAGCTTCCTCTGTTCTGTTGCAGACCCCAACCTGGGGTCTGTTCCTCGGGTGCTTTCCTGTTGGATTGGACAGATAGGTTTCTTTATGTCTTCCTCCTTTTCTCTGATATTCAGAGTGCTAATCAAGATCAGGTCTCAACCCTGCACTGTAATCCTGGTGGTCTGGATTGGGCCGGGCAACCATGGTACTCTCTGTTACTGTCATTGGCAGTGACAGTTCCTCTTTGTTTTCCCAGGAGGTATGACTCCTGTCTTCCTCACAGGGGAAGGTTTGGTATCCCAATTCCAGCATCTCAGACTCAGAGCTTGACTGTTGAAGAGTTAGAGTATGCAGGATTGCACCTTTCACAAGGTGTTTTGGATATTTTGAAGATTTCTATGAAACCTTCTACCAGAAAAACTTACAACTCTTAAGTGGAAGAGGTTTAGCATTTGGTGCTTTCAGAGGGATATACAGCCAGATTCTGCTGTTATTTTCACAGCATTGGACTATTTAGTCCATTTGAACTCTCTAGGCCCCATGCCTGCTACTCTTAAGGTTCACCTAGCAGCTGTGTCTGCTTTTCTTTCAGCAGGAAAGGATCTTCTCTTGCTTCTCACCTGTGTTCAGTAAGTTTTCAAAGGTCTGGTTCATCTCAGCCCTCCTTTGGGGAACCAACTCGGCTTGGGACCTGAATATCTGTATGCATAGCTTGCTGCAGTCCCCTTGAGCCTTTGTCTTCAGCTGAGCTAAAGTGCTTGACTTGAAGACTGTATTTCTGGTAGCCATTACTCCGCCAGGAGGAGCAGTGAGTTACAGGCCTTGTCAGCGAACCTGACTTTATTTCCTTCCACAGAGATAAGGTGGTCCTCAGGACAAATAGAAAATGTCTCCCTAAAGTGGTGTCAGATTTCCATCTTTATTTTTATTATTTTATTTTATTTATTTGAATTCAGAAATACCTTTGAGTCATAGACTCATTTACAAAGGTTCTCGTCACAGAGATTAGAAACAGACAGACATTACCTACGATTTAACAGAGATACAGTTCAGCAGTGGTTACAAAGATCAGAACAGGCTAACATTCAAATGCTAGGGTTACTTAGTACTGGTCTTACACGATGCATATTGAACTCGGATGTGAGTTGGAGCCTGACAGCAGACTCCAGTTAGGCTCGGGGAGGAGCTCAGGCCAGTGGCCATCGTCGGTGGAGGAAGAGGAGGTAGGGGCAGTCCATGTCTCTGCCTGTGTTTTTCATTGACCACTCTTCTTCAGATGAGCAAAGGTTGCACAGTCTGGATGTAAAAGGGCATCGAGTTATTATATTGACCATACCAAGGTCCATAGTGGTGGCTGTTCTCAGTTGTTTCTCACTCATGTGAGGTGGGCAGGGTAAACCTGCCACTAAGAGAACTATTGCTAGATGGATTGTTTCTTGTATCCTATTCTGTTATACTGAATTGGGCAAAGACTCCCTCAGGCCTGAGGCACACTCTACCAGGGGTACTTCCGCCTCCTTGGCAGCAGCTAGGGATATTCCTCCTGAAATCTGGAATGCAGCCATCTGGAAAATTATTCACACATTCACCAAACATTATTGTCTGGATACCCAAGCCAGAAATGATGCTAGGTTTGGCACTGCAGTGCTGTAGAGCCTCTTTCCTAAGTATGTTCCGTGTACCCTCCTTCATGGAGGTACTGCTTGTAGTCTGCAGATTGTCAGAATACAGCAAGACTTCATGTTGTTTGAAGAAAATATTACTCACCATAGTAATGTTGTTTCTTCTAATGGAGTCTTGCTGTATTCTGACCTCCCACCCTGCCTCCCATCTCAGAACCTCTGTGTTTTGGGTTGGCAGATTCAGTGTTGCACCCAGAGGTATACCTTTTGATCGCATTCTGCTTGGATTGGGCTCTCTTGTTCTATTACATTGTTTGATTATTATCACTATCTACATGAGGTTTTCTTTTGGGGGTTCTCGACCTGAGTCTTTCGGACCCCATTTGTTATTGCCTTTGGCTTTTAAAAGTTTTATGAAAATAATTTCTATTCTATGAGTTAGTATTAGTGCTCAGAAGAATCTGGACGGTTCCACTGGAGTGTACCAGGGACAGAGGTTTGAAAACCAAGCTCGAGCTCAACATTCTATGCTTTGTCATAGAGTTAACCCTTTCTCTCTGGCGCGAGTTCAAGTGCTGAGGCTAACTGCAGATTGTCAGAATACAGCAAGACTCCATTAGAAGAAACAACGCTACTATGGCGAGTAATTTTTTCTTCGTTGACATGGGGAACTTTGAAAAGTCCCTCAGTACTTTCACGAAAGTTCTCCATGCAAACTCAATAATACTTTTAAAAATACTGGTTTTTAGTGAAAGTACAGCTGGCTCCAGCCCCAAAGCACACATTTTCTTTGCCACATCATAGCAAAAAAGCGGTTAGGGCTTTTGGCTGAAATTTGCAGGTGGCAAGCCTTATCGCTCCACAGATGTGCCTTTGCTGGTTTGGTGAAACAAATTTACAGTGTTTCCATGGTTACGGCACTCTGAAGTTGTGCAGTTTCCTATAGTATAACACTGCGCCATTGGGCGCCTGTATCTCAAAACCTGTTCAAGACGCAGATTTTTATGCTGCTTCATTACTAAGTCCACCTTTAGGTGAACTAGGCACGTTATGGAGTTTTCCAAGTCATGATTACAACAGCAGTGTAATTTTCTCACATACTTGCATCGGTTGCTGACATATTGCCAAATTTGTGTTACAGGGGTTCCTTTTCATGTCTCTAGGCCTGAGGTATATCTCTGTACTTATGTGTAAATGGGAGAGCAGGGCCCAGAGGGTCCCGTGCTCCACATATGCAAACCATTATGCAAAAAATGGGAATTAGGGGCATGCCATAATGCATTGTTTGGAGTGCAGGGGCCCAAAGTGCCTGCACTTCCACTAAGGACATGAGGGTTCATTACCTCCCTACTCCTTCCCTCCTCCTCTACTCCCTCCACACACCTCCTCGCTGACCCTGCCCTTGACCCACCCCCTCTCCTCTCTTTCTACCTCTTTACACCAGCCTATGGCCTCGCCTCCCTCTGGTGGATGGCTGCCTATCTGAATCTATATTTTTTAAATTGTTATAGAAGTGATTTGCACAATTGTGATGTTTTGGTAATAGACAAAGCCCTCCGGCTGCTTTCACTTTTGCACAATACCACTGCCTGTCCTAATGTTTCAAGTAACCTGATGTGGAATCTTTGTAAAGATCCCCTGGCTCAAATGTGTATCTGATTCCTTAAATAAATAAACAAACAGTGTCTCTGCAGTTATGGATATTTGGTATCGTAAGGCCCATAGTGCCCTGCGCTCTAAGAAATGGATAACATTGCATATGGGCCCTGTGCTCCCACAACCACATACCACTTACATTAATTACGTTTTCTCAAAGAAGGAAATTCATTGCAAAAACTGCATTAATGCACCATTAAGGTTGCAACATCAAAAGTAGGAAATTCAACCTTCAGGTTGACTAGGGTAACACCACACCCCACTGTGCATGCAGGAACAGGCATGATGGATGTGTTTTGGCGTTATGAACCCTAGTGCTCACCCCATTCCATGAGTAACTTAAGATAGGTATAATATAGAACAGAAGGATGAGCATTGGGGTTCAGAATGCCAAAACACATCCGCTATGCCTGTTCCTGCATGCACAGTGAGAGTGTGATGTGGTGTTACCTTGTCAACCCTAAGGTTGAATTTCCCTACTTTTGATGTTGCAACCTAGTGGTTGAGTAACGCAGTTTTTGCAATGAATATATACACACAAACACACACACATACACAGTGAAGCCTGCCAGGATGAAGTGCTGTGTGATAGGTTTACTGCATGACAAAGGGATCAACTCCCATTGAAATTACATTGTTTGCTGCGGCAACTCTACTGCAGAATTCTGCAGCGCTGTGCTTCATCCTGGTGGGCTTCACTGTACATGCACACACACTTGTTGTGTGTGTGTGTGTATACGGTGCTGCAAAAACTTCGTTAATGCTCCAGTTAGGGTCAAAGGACAAAGTTGGGAAATGAGTCATTAAGGTTTCCGTAACAGCCCACCTTCCCAAACCAGGCAGGAGAGCAGGTGTGGGTGTGCTTTGTGCTTCTCAACCCTAACGCTCACCCCATTCTTGTATAATTTACAAATCTGACCTTATTTACAGATGGAATTCCATTTATAAATAAGTTCAGATGTGTAAACTTTTATGATAATGGGTGAGTGTTGTGTTTGAGAAGTTTCCAAGACACACCCCATACCTGCTGTCCTGACTGGTTTGGGAGGGTGGGAAGTTAGGAAGCCCCAATATCTCATTTCCCAAATGTTGCCTAACTAGAGCATTAATAAAGGTTTTTGCAACTTATTTCATTTTTTGTGGATAGCGTAATAGTATCCTTATTTTACTGTGGGTGTGCAGGGTCTCTGTATATATATGTATGTAGCTGTGGAAGCACCGCACTTCGGGGACCTCCATTTATGGGACAGTAGTGACCAAATTGTCAGCATAGTCATCTTCTTATACCTGTACAGAAAATTTCAATACCCGCCAAACGTAATTCTGCAGAACTGCAACTCCATTTGCACAACACAGGTGTGAAAACACATTTGACCAGGATTTGAAAATGACAGCTGTGACATAACATGAGGTGGGGTAATAAGAAGGCTGTGTTGAAAATATTGTCTAAAAATACTTAACATTTCCGAGTTACAGCGGGCATAAGCGAAAGTGCAACGAATGGTCATAACTTTTTTTTTTCCATATTTTGACCCGGATGTTCAACATAGTCTTCTTATGACCCACCTCATAAACCCGTAGGTGAAAATTTTCAAATCAGTGACAAAACACCATTCCACACCACAGGTGTGGAAACACATTTCAGACAGAATGGAAAAAGGACAGCTGTACTTTTCATGATGTGTGAAAAAATGGCGCTGTTGAACATGTGGAGTCAAAATATGGAAAATTACGAAGTTATGCTTGTGCATAGGAAAATTTAAATGAATACCGTAGCTTCGACCATTTGTAGAATTCTTTCACCAAATTTTCAACATCCTTTTGGGACCCCACCTCATGAACACTGGCAGTGAAATTTCATTATTTAGTCCCGAAGGTGATTTCACAAGCAACCACAAATCTTGCTTGCTTAACGGAATGACAGTTGCAGTGTTTGAGAGGTGGGGTCTGAAAATGCCACGTTGAAAATTTGGTTAAAAATTAAAAAAAAAAAATGGCAAAGTTATGAACATAAGTTCAAAACACCATTGAACTATCATTGACCCTATTTTGGTGAGGGAAGCTAGCAACTAAAGAGAGCTAGCATTTGCTTTTAAGAGTACTGCATTTTAGAGAGGAAGAGGGAATCAGCTAAATCTCCCCTTCCCCATCACATAACTGCTAAGGGTGGTAATAGTACTACCCACCATCCCAACCATCCAGGTTCTTTCTACATTTATAGAAGCTCAAGGGAACTTCCTGCAGGGCTCCCAAGGAAAGAACACTATTGAGAACAGGAAGAGAGGACAGAGAAGACACAGTGAAGTGAGAAAGAAACAGTGACACCTACAGGTCAGGAAGAAAACAGACATGGACATCCACATCTGCCAGAGCTGCTGAGGGCTGGTAGCAAGGCAGACACTCTGGAGACTGGGGTGCCTCCTCTGCAGGACAGTTGAGGAACTATGGAGGAGCTGTGGCAGGCAAGAGAAGAGATCATGAGGCTGCAGAGGAGACTGGATTGGGGATGCCCACCACCCCTTACCCACCCACTCCCCAAAGGCCCACAGGTCTTGGGGATGGGTGGTGGAGGGGTGGTGGGCACCTAGAGCTAAGATGGGGCACTGCCAGTGACACGCTATCCACTCCAAGAATCGTTTGCCCTCTAGCCAGGGACAGAAACTAGGTGGGGAAGAAGGAAGAATCAAGCTGGACAAACCTGATTCAAGAAGGCAGGAAGGAGGTGCAAGAAAGGAGAAGAATATACAGAGCAACAGGATGATTCTGGTCTTGGGAGACTCTATGTTGTGAGGAGTGGAGGCACAGTCCATCAGTGCAAAGGAGCTGAAACCATGGTGAAATGCATGCCAGAAGCATCTGCAAATAGTCATATGGACAGAGTAGGACGGCTGGTGAGAAGAGATCAGGATTTTATGGGATCATTGTCCACCTTGGGACAAGTGACACAGCAAATTGGACTGTGAAGAAGCCAAGACAGACATGAAGAGCCTAGGGAGAGCCTAAAGGAGTACACAACACGTGTCCTTCTGGAGGTGTTGCCAGTTTGGAGGAAGGGCAGAATTGAGGACAAGATCAGTAAAGGAGACCAGGGAATTCATCTGGTAACTCCAGAGTTGGTGCGCAGACATTGGGATGCACTGCATTGGAGACTGGGGGACCTTCTGGGACAGGAAGCTCTTCAAGCACGATGGTCTCGTCTCACCGGAGAAGGAGTAGAGGCGTTAAGGCAGAAGTTAGGAGGTCTTCTTGAGGGTTTAAACTGGGTGGTCTCTAGGCACAGAGAAGAAGACCTAAATGAGGATGCAGCAGAGCGATATGAAGGTAAGGGGATTGGCGAGCAGAGTAACCCCCCAACACTGGACTAAAGGAAACAGGCATGGCCATAGGTTAAAAAGGAGGGACCTCATGTAAAGTACAGGAGGGCAGACACAGAATAAGGGGATTGTGCTGGAGTTATAGCAGAGGGGAGGCTGTGATTGGAAGGCTGTGTGCACCAGTGCCCATAGTCTGGATAGCAAAATCCCAGAACTTGTGGCATTAATGGCCTCTGAGGACCTGGATATCGTGGCAGTCTCAGAGACATGGTGCAATACCAACCATGCCTGGGAGCTTGCCATTCCAGGGTACACGCTGCACAGATGGGACAGGGAAGGCAAGAAGTGGGAGGGGTGGCATTGTACATCAGGGAAGGGATAAAAGCGACAGTCCCACAAGACAAGGGGAAGCAGAGGCACTGTGGGTAACCCTGGAAGTGGAAAGGGAACAGTACTTAGAACAGGAGTGATATACAGGCCCCCACGGCATGCAGAGGATAAAGACGAGAACTGCTGAAGACTATAAAGAACCTGGCAACAAAGGATGAATTGCTGCTGATGGGTGACTTCAGTTTGCCAGATGTGGACTGGAGCATCCCAGCGGCAGCCTCAGCCAGGAGTAAGGGATTCCTGCAATTCTTGCAAGGAGCAGGTCTCTCACAGCTAGTGAGGGAGCCTACGAGGAGAATGCAATTTGAATCTTGTCCAAGCAATGAGGACAGGATAAAGGAAGTCACAGTGGGGAGACCTCGGACTAGTGATCATCGAGCTGTGGGGTTCACCATAAGGACGCCACAGGAGGCTAGCCACACAAGGACTAGAATCCTGGATTTCTTCAGGATAGACTTTGGTAAGATGAAGGATGAATTTAGGAAGGCTATGCAGGGATCACGATGACATAAGTGGGTAGTGGAACAGTGGGATAAGATAAGGGAAGCCCTGCACCTGGTAGTAAACCATTGTGCCTGGCCCTGCAGCAAGAGCAAAAAGAAAGAGGAAACTACTGTGGTTCTCGAGGGAGTAGCAGAGCTAGTAAGAGGAAAAAGATGGGATTTGAGGTACAAGGCAACACAAAGCAAGGAGGGACAGGCAAGAATACTTGGAAAACAAAGGAAGCAAACAAGGCAGTAAGGGCAGAAGGTCAAAACGGAGGAAAAGCTAACTAAATCAGTGAAGGAAGGAGGAATGCATTCTTTAGGTATATTAGCGAGAGAAGGAAGCTGGGGAGGGATTGTGAGACTTGGGGAAGAGGGAGGCAGGGTAGTGGAGAAAGACACTGATAAACGACCATCCTCAACAAATACTCTGCCATGATTTACTGAAGAAGACAATGGAGATGGTGCACCATTAATGGAGAAGGGGTGGACATTAGACCTTTTCAGAGGACAGAGTAAAAGAGCACTAGAACAGCTTAGGGTGGATAAAGCTATGGGACCCGATGGGATACACCTGAGGATCTAAAGGAGTTCCGGAGGAACTGACTATAACTCTGTCTAAGCTGTTCAGTGGATCACTAGAAACAGGCATGGTTCCAGAGGAGTGGGGAGGGCATAAGTGGTACCCTTGCACAAAAGTGGTAGAAAGGATGAGGCAAGAAACTACTGCCCGGTCAGTTTGACCTCGATAGTAGGTAAAATTATGGAAACCCTACTTAAGGAAAGGCTGATAGACTACCTAGAGACAAGGGGCTGCTGGACCCAAGGCAACATGGATTCACTGCAGGAGGTCATGCCAGACCTGCTTGATTTCTTCAGGTGGGTGACAAAGAAAATGGACCAGAGCAGAGTGGTAGATGTGGCCTGTCTGGACTTCAGGAAGGCCTACGACACCGTCCCACACAGAAGACTAGTCCACAATCTGGCAAATCTGGGGGTGGGGACAGAGGTGGTCACGTGGGTTAGAAACTGGTTGAGTAACAGAACACAAAGAGTAGTGGTAAATGAGATTAGCTGACAGGAGGGATGGGTAACAAGTGGCGTACCCCAGGATCAGTGCTCTTCAGTGTCTTCATAAGCAATATTGCAGAGGGTCTAGAAGGAGGGTTTTCCTGTTCATGGATGATACAAAGATATGTAACAGGGTAGATACATAAGAAGGTATAGAAAAATGAGGAGGGATCCGAAGAGGCTAGAAAACTGGTCCAAGGAATGGCAGTTGGGTTTCAGTGCAAAAAGTGCAAGATAATGCACTTAGGAAGAGGGAATCCTAGGGCTGAGTATGAACCAGGCAGGGTAACACTGAGGCCACCACGGAGGAAAGGGATCTAGGCATAGTCATAGAAGACAATCTCAAAGTGGCTAAATAGTGCGACAAAGCAGTTGGAAACACTAACAGAATATTAGGTGCATGGGAGGTATAACAAGTAGGAGGGAAGTGGTGGTACCGTTGTACAACTCCCTAGTAAGGCCTCATCTGGAGTACTGTGTTCAACTCTGAGGCCCCATCTCCAAAAAGACATAGACAGGATGGAGACTGTACAGAGGACGTGCGATAAAAATGGTGTCGGGATGCAGGATAGTAGTAATGGTGCCTGGTGTTAGGCACTACTTAATCCCTGCAGTGCACAGGAAGGTGAACAATTGTACCAGGCTCTCTGGGAACCTTATATTGCTGAAACACCTAAGGCAGACTCAGAGATGATAAATGCTGCAGATGACAGGACCAAGAATCCTAAGTATCTCGGCTCCCTGACCCCCACCATAAGGAGTCCTGAAAGCTGGACCCCATGGGAAGACAACCTTGCTTCAGCTACGCAGGTCATTAAGGTCTTGAACTATGTTGCCCACAGGGTTCAATTTCAGAATACCCTATGGAAGAAGGTCAGGGCTGCTGCTTAGTCCTCCAGAGGTCGCCAGAGGTAGAAACTGCTTAAGGCTCTCCAGTCTGGGGCCAGTGTCGGTAGGCACCTTTGAGGGCTCCTGTGATGCTGACAATGCTTTAGCCAGGGCTGCAGCAGTAGGCATCTGTTTGAGAAGGCATTCTTGGCTTAGGGTGTTGAGCTTTGCCACAGACGCACAAAAGTCCATCCTGAATGCCCCTATAGAGGCTACAAGCTCTTCGGGCAGATGTGCAGGAAGTTCTTTCAACCTGCAAGCCTTGGGCAGAACTGTGGTCCGGTCATACCCTCTACCACACACAGCCTAAAAGTGAGAGAGGGTGCCCTTTCTTCAGGCCTTCCATAAGCCCAAGCAGGTCTCCAGGCCTCAGGGCAAGTGCTGGGCTGCTGCGGCTCCCAGTCCCCTACCTCCACCGCTGCGAAGACACCTCCAGAAGGAGGTGGTGCAGCCCTGGCCACAGGGGCCACTTCAGTATGACTCATGCCAGACCCCCACCCTCCAGCATGCAGTAGGCAGTGGTAGGGTCGTTTCCTCCACCACCTGGACCGGTGGTGGGAGATCACAACAGATGTTTGGGTCCTGCAGCTCGTGAGAGCAAGGCCATGCTCTAGAACTTCTGAATGGCCTCCAAATTGACCTCCAGTTTATTCAAGCTACCCTCCAGACCACATCCCAGTGTTGCTGGATGAAATTCTCACACTGCTGCAAAAATGGCCATTGAACCTATTCCCCAGATCAGAGGAACAGGGCTTCTATTCCTGCTTTTTCTAGTTCCAATCCACAGGGATTGGCGGCCTATCCTAGATCTGAGAAATCTGAATCTCTATATCCAGTTCAAGAGTTCAGGATTATGACACTGCATGACCTGCTGCCACTGTTGCACCAGGGAGACTGGTTATGCTCCCTCAGCATGCAGGATGCATACCTGCATATCAAGGGTGTGCTCCCACAGGCAGTACCTCCAGTTCCAGTTCCAGTTCCAGGAGCACAGCCAGTTCCCAGCATTGCCCTTTGGCTTGTCTTCTGCACCTCGGGTCTTTACCAAATGCTTGGCAGTGGTAACAGCTACCCTCAGAAGGAGGGGCTGCACGTTTTCCCTTACCTGGATAACTGGCTGTGCAAGGCACAGTCCAGGGAGCTCCTGCTCCAGACCCTGGACATACCAGACACTTGTTCCAAGCTCTTGGAGTCGCAGTCAATCTGCCCAAGTTAGTCCTGACCCATTGTCAGCCCCTCCAGTACATTGGGGCAGTTCTGGACACAACTTAGGGCCTCACTGTCCCGACATAGGATAGGGCAGACCGCGTGAAGGCCCAGGCCCAGCTGGTTTACATGAGCAGATATGTCACAGCTAGGACATTCCTTTGGCTCTTAGGCCTGATGGCTGCAGGAATCATCACAGTGCCTTTAGCCAAGCTTCATATGTGGATCCCCAGTGGACAGTGAGGGTCCAGTGGGACCGTGCACCAATGACCAAGAACAACTAGTCCTAGTCTCCTTTCCGGTCAAGAAGGTGCTGTTGTGGTGGATGGAACCCAGCAACCTGTTGAAAGGGTCCCCTTCTTAATTACTTCCCCTCAGCGGATCATCACCACCAGTGCCTCTGGGTTGGGCTGGGGGCCCATTTGGGGCCTCTTCAGTCCCAAGGGATGTGGTCCATTGTGGAGGTGGCCCTACAAATCAGTATCCTAGAGATGAGGGCTGTCCTTTACACTTTACAACCCTTCCAGGCCCTTCTATCCCTGGGTCATTTACTGGTGCAGACAGACATCAGTGAAGTGTACTGTATAAACGGGGCGATTCATATCTTGTGTGTCGGAAAATGATGACGGTCTGGTTTGGGACACTGGAACTTGACTAGAACTGTCGGCCGATATATTCCCGCATCCAAACGACGGATGGACAGGCTGGATGGTCGGCAGTCTTCGATGCACGCTGGGAGCTGCTGACCTTGGTCATAGAAGAAGACCTGTTCGACAGGTGGGGTTGTCCAGAGTTGACCTTTTGGGTCCTCACTCAGTGCAAAACTGCTGCTTTCTGCTTGCTTACCCAGGGCCTGGAGTTTTCTGGTGAGGCGTGTTGTCCATCTCTTGGAAAGGGGTTCCTCTATGCCTTCCCTCCCTTCCTCTCATTCAGAGGGTACTAATCAAGCTTCAGATGGAAGGATCACTCTGATCCTTATTGTCCCCTTCTGGACACGCCAGATCTGGTTCCCCTTACTGCAGCAGTTGGCAGTGAAACCTTAAGTACTCCTTCCTCTGTGCAATGGTCTGCTATCACAGGAGTGGGGCATCCTGGTCCATCCGGACCTCAAGGCTCTACAACTCCATGCACGGCTCTTGAAGACATGGTCATGGCTTGCTTAGGGGTGTCCCAAAGGTGGCTGATGTCCTGGTGGCTGCCAGAAAGCCTTCCACCAGGGCCACTTATTCCGTGATGTAAGCACTTTGCTCAGTGGGAAGCTTCCCATCGTTTGGACCCTTTCACTTGTCTTGTAAATCAGAGTCCAGAGTACTTACTATCCCTTTTAGATGCAGGTCTGCAGCACTCCTCCATTAAGGTGTCTCTGTCCAGCCATCTCTGCCTTTCATGTGCCTGTCTGTGGCTGTGTGGTGGCAAAACTAGAGGTATCAGATACATTTCTGAGAGGCATTCATCATCTGAAGCCTCCCATCCACAACCCAGTCCTGGGACTTAAATTCTGTGTTAGAGAAACTTACTTTGGCTCCTTTAGAGCCAGCCGTGATGTCTGAACTGCACTTGCTGTCATGGAAAGCTGTTTTTTTTAATTTGCTATTACTTCTGCTGAAGGATTTCAGAACTTCAAGCTCTCATGTGTGAGTAGCCTTATTGATTTTCCACAAAGACTGGGTATCTTTACGTTTAACCCTTAGTTTCTACCTAAGGTTTGAGTTTACCCTGAATCAAACCATCCGCCTGCTTGTTTATTATCCTGAGCATACTAATCCAGGGGAAGCAATGCCCCATACTTTAGATGTGCATAGAATTCTGTGGTACTATACACACTGCATTTAAGGACTGCAGGAAGTCTTCACAGTTAATTGTTCCTTCGCTTCCTGGAAAGGAGAGTGTACCAGTTTCTGACAGTGCTAGTCCAAATGGTTGGCTAGCAATATTACTTTTTGTTATAGGAAGCAGTCAAGGATTTCTGGTGGTGTCATGGTCATTCAACCAGAGGTATGGCCACTTTTGTTGCCTGTTTCCAGGAACGTCTCAGCTGCAGAGATCTGCACTGCTGCAACTTGGAGTACAGTCCACACCTTCACTAAATACTAGTCTGGACTGGACATCGCTTTGAGGAGAATGGCAGGCTTCGCCTAGCATTGCTTCAGGTCTCCTGTCTTAGATTACGACCTCTAGCCACCCAGACTATCAGTGTCTGTAACTGCTTGGGAATTGTTCGATAGGTAGCCTGATGCAAGAGATATCCTTGATGAAGATAGTACAGTTACATAAGAACTTACCGCTGACAGATCTTCAAAAGGATCTCTTGCATCAGGCCATGCCGCCCCACCCTCCATCCCCTTGACTTTTGAGTTTTTCTTGGTCTTTTTCTCTTTCAAAAACATGAAGTCTTGCTATATTCTGACTAAATGTAGTTATCCCCAGCACTTGAACTGCCCCAGAGAGTAAAGAGTTAACTCTGTGCAGAAGCATAGAACGTTGAACTTGATCTCGGTTTCAAACCTCTGTCTCTAGCACTCTGAAGTGTAACCGTCCGATTTTTACTCCGCCTAACTGTGAAGTCACTCCAGAGATTCCTCCTGCACTTCGTTCGGTATCTGTTGAAATCGGTTGGTTTTACTCTAACCGCTTCTTTATTTTGGTCTTCTTACATCTGTCTGGGTAACAGTAAGTGGTAGTAGTAGGTAGTTATTGTAGTATTGTGGAAATTGTTTTTGCCATCGGTTCTTCTCCGGTCAGTCGGTTGGAACCGAAACCCCATTCTGTTCTGTCTTGTTTCTAAATATTACTGTGGTTTCGGTCCTCATGCGGTTCTTAAAATTCGATTTCCGGTTTTTTAACCGACCGTGACACGGTTGGAACCGATCAGTTTCTAGTTGCCTGGCATAATAGCTGGTAAGGGTACCTTTTCAGCATTCCGCATGTCTTGAGAAACCCACAAATAAAACCGTCCCACTGGGTTTCAGCACTGTACCGAGTGTAAGGAGGCCTTGCCAAGGCCGACCTCACCTCGCCTGTGTTTACTGTGTGGGGTTTGACCACCTCAAAGAAGACTGCCAAATCTGTAAAAACTTTCCAAAGCCACTCTGGAAAACGCTTGAATAGGCTAAGGGAGAGAGAGGCTAAGAAGTCCGCTGACCTGATGGCAGCCCGGTTCAGCAGTTGCCGAACCTGAGGGTGCCCACTGACCTGGGTGACCTCTGGGCAAAAGGAGAGCCGATTCTGTGGAATCAGTTCCTAGCAAAAGGAAACGAAAACAGCTGGTTTGGATCCTACTTCCCATGGTCCATCCGCTGAGGAGATTGCTAAAGCGATTTCTATTGTTCAGTCGCTCTGCGGTTCCGACCGAACCGCAATGGTTCATAGAGGTTCGGTCTGGGTCGGACATAGTTGCTTCTGACATTGATCCAAAGGCTTTCTATGAGGGCGTATTGGGATGGAGAAGAAGAGTATGATGAAGAGGACGATGAAGGCCTAGATGAGCCTGTAGAGCCTGACATCTCCCCAGACAGGCCTTCCAATGTGTCTCCTCCCAGACTCTCTGAGTCTCCCTCCCATTTCTTGTTTTACAAGAAAGTGGCTGATACTCTTCAGCTCCCAGTCGGATAGCTGAACAGGATCAGGAGGAACCTGACTTTATGGAAATGATGGATGTCCCAGAGTCAAGAGAGTGTCTATCCCTGTGCATAAATCCCTGGGGAAACGGACACAAAAAATTTGCAGTTTCCAACTTCTATACCTCCGGTTGATAAAAAGATGGACAGGAGGTGTAGCTTGTCAGGCCCTGGAAAATAATTTCTTACAACTCATTGCAGCCATGTTAGTAGTGCAGGCTGCAGCCTGTGATAAGGCTAATATTCCCTGGCATCTCACCCTCATATAAGGATTCTAGGAAAGTGGATGCCATGGCCAAGAAACAATACTTGGCATCCTCTTAGGGACTCAGACAAGCCAATTATATGGCATATACAGCCAGGTACCAGAAATCGAGGTGGGATATGGTTCTGGAACTGGCTAAGAATGCCCTCCCAGCTTGCCAGGGAGCTGGAGAGATTGGCTGCAGGCAGTGTTGAGGCATCCAAGGTCCAATTTCACGCTGCTGTTGACTCGGAATGATGTGCATTCCAGGGTCATGGCTACATCTGTCTCCATGAGGAGATTAGCTTGGCTCAGATGTGCCAATCTATCACAGGATACCCAGACTAAGGCCATGGATTTTCCTGTTGCTGGTAACTCTTTGTTTGGCGAACAGAGGCTTACATGAAGAAGATGGATGAGTACAGGACCACTTACAGGAGTGCTGCAGCAAAGAGAAGCAGATCACTCTCAGAAGCAGCAGTTTAGGGCTGGCAGGGGCAGGCCTTTGTACCAAGCCCAGGCTTCTTCTTTCCAGCAGAGGGGTTCTTCAGAGGAAGAGGCAGACGAGGGATGACCAGGGCCCCAGCATCCACCAGTCCAAGCCCCTGCCAAACAGACACCCTGAGGTGTCAGTCAGGTCGCCTCCCAATTCCTGTAGGGTGGCTGGCTCACTATTCCCAGGCCTGGGATTCCATTACCTCAGACAAATGGGTCCTGGAAGTAGTGAGCCAGGAGTTGTTCTCGCTTCAAAAGGTTCCCAAAGATGAGAACAAGATCTTTCCATCTCCTCCTCGTGACAAAGGCCTTAGAGGCAGAAGTCTTTCTCTTCTTCTCGCAAGCAGTAGAGAATGTACCTCTTTGTCACAGGGGAAAAGGACTTTATTCCAGGTACTTCCTTACCCCAAAAAGACAGGGAGTGGCGTCCCATCCTAGATTTAAGATACCTCAACAAACACTTAACAAAACCAAAGTTCAAGATGGTGACCCTGGGAGTAATCTCCTCTCTGAGACCAGGAGACTGGCTAGCCTCCCTGGATCTCAAGGATGCCTATTTCCACATACCCATCAGACATTCCCACAGAAAGTACCTCAGGTTTCGAATTGCCCTCAGGCCATTATCAGTTCAGAGTCATGCCTTTTGGCCAACATCGGCTCCAAGGGTGTTTACCAAGTGCCCGGCAGTAGTGGTGGCATTCCTTGGGAGACAGGATATCCTTCTGTTCCTATACCTGGACGACTGGCTCCTAGTAGGTCAGTCCCAGGCCAAGTCAGGTCAGCTCTTAGAGGTCACCCAAAGGCTCCTGGAGTCCTTGGGCTTCATTCTAAACCTAGAAAAGTCTGTTCTGGAACCAGCTCAACTGCTCACTTTCATAAGGGCGACATAGACACTACCCAGGCAAGAGCATTCCTTCCTCTTTCAAGAGTTCAGTCTCTAGTCACTCTGGCTTCCTCTTTTCAACCTCTAGTTTCTCGTCCAGTCAGGCATTTTCTTCAGTTACTGGGCCACTTGGCAGCCTCCACAGCTGTGGTCCAGGGAGCAAGGTTTCAGATGAGAGATATTCAATTTCATCTCAGATCTTACTGGTCTCAGAAAAGGACCTTTCTCTCCAAATTGGTTCCAGTGTCCCAGACTCTAGTTCAGGCACTCCAGTGGTGGCTGGAGGAGGACAACCTTCGCAAGGTGTCCCATTCATCAGTCAGGCTCCATCAGTGATTCTCACCACGGACGCCTCCCTCCTAGGCTGGGGGCCCATCTGGACCAGCTTACAGCTCAGAGAACCTGGTCTCACCAGGAGTCCCTTCTTCACATAAACCTTCTGGAGTTGTGGGCTGTCTTTCTAGCTCTGCAGACATTCTCAACTGTGGTTTAGGGAAAGAAGTACAAATCAGGACAGACAATACCACAACCATGTGGTACATCTACAAGCAGGAAGCACTTGGTCCTCGGCCTTGTACACGGAGGCCATGAAGATGTGGTTCTGGCTTATTCTTCACACTTCCTTGGTGGCTGTACACCTGCTAGGAAGGACAACATCTTAGCAGATGCTCTCAGCAGAATTTCTCAGGGTCATCACGAATGGACTCTGAATCCCTGGTCCTTACGTTATCTTCAGAGGTGAGGGACTCAGAGATATATCTCTTTGAAGCCCGGACAATCATCAACTTCCTCTTTTTGTTGCAGGCTCTCTACTGGGCTCTGTACAACAGGAGGCTCTACTATTAGATTGGACAAGCAGGTTCCTGTATGCATTTCTCATTTCCCTTGATCTTCAAAGTTCTGATCAAGACCAGATCTCAGCCTTGCAGAGTGATCCTAGTAGCACCAGACTGGCCAGACAGCAGTGGTATCCTCTACTACTGTCATTGTCAGTGACGAGACCTCTGTGTCTTCCCAGACAGTTCAGTCTGCTGACATCCTCTCAGGAGGATCCCAAATACCTGTTCAGCCAGAATTAGCTGACATTGCTACTGTATTGGAGTATTTGGTGCATCTTAATAGTTTAGGCCTTCGGCCCACTACACTTAAGGTGCATTTGGCAGCTGTGTCTGCCTTCCTTCAGCTGGAAAGGGCTCTTCTTAGCCTCTCATCCAGTTTTCCAGAAATTTTCAAAGGTCTGATGCATGTTAATCCTCCCTTTCGAGCCCCTACCCCTTTTGGGATCTGAACATCTGTATAGCACAGCTTATGCAACCCCTTTTTTAAACTTTAATCTTTATTTAAGCTCCAGAGTAATTAATTACATCTTCGAGAACTGTGAAACAGACTTGGTACATTGTACAGAAATACAGCTCATTTCATTGTTATACCAGCTGGAGAAGAATCTAAAGGTCTCAGAGGCTGGAGCAAGCATAGAATATAAAGAAAGAAGCCTTAAGTTTTAAATCTACATGAGGCCACCTCCAACTGTATAAAATTGCCAGGATTTAAATTCACAACTACGGATCGCCCTGGCCCCAAGGAGGGGTATACTCTCTCTCTCTATTTTCTGCATCGCTACCCCATCTAGCTGTTGCCAGCTTACCCACCTAGACCATCTTTGGACAAAAAGTGTGGTCTTGTGGTTTATTTTAAAGGTGAATTCCTCCAGATCGCCAGACCTTTAATGATCGAACCAGTTTTGTTTCTGGGGCACAGTGGGACTAAGCCATGTCCTAGTTATCGCCTTGTGGGCCGCTGTCGCTAAGATTGCCCAAAGGTACACTGAATCTGGTCCCTGACCTCTAGGGGAGGCACCCCCAAGATCATTTCTTCCCAATTCAACTGCTGAGTAATAGCAAGAATTTCTTTTATCGCTGATATTATATCGCCCAAACTCCGGCTCAGCCTGGAGCAGGCCCAGAAAATGTGTAGGTAGCCTGCCTTATCTTCCCACACCCTCCAACAGCCACGAGAAATTTTAATTTCTTTTGTTTAGCACATCAGGAGTAAGGAAAAACGAATCCTAACCTTCCAGGCAAATTCTTGCCAGAGAGGTGATCTAGTTGCCAATTTGGCAGTGCCAAAACGGAGTTCCAATTGAGGGGGTAGAGCCAGGTCCGCTTCCTCCTGCCATTTGTTTTTAATTTGATTAGGGGTCAGGTCTTGCAGTTCTTAGAGCCTTGTATAGGCAGAGATCTGGCCCTTCTGGTCCGTTGATGGTTTTATCTGTTGATGGGTGCAGAAGGGAACTACCCCATCTGGATTCACCACTCTCCTCTGGAGAGAAGTGATATATGTTCTACTTGGAGAAACCTGAAGTGGTTCATGCTCTAAGACCGAATTTGTTCTTGAGTGAATTAGTCTAAGAGTAGGGCCCCTGAGAAAACTGCCCAAGAAACGCCAGGCCCATCCTAGTCCATTGTTTGTATGTGAGGTCTCTTCGATTGGGGAAGTCCTCAGCCCAAGCCAATCTTTTAAGGGTCCATAATGAGGGTAGCAATTTATATTCTAGGGACATGGATATGTTGTTCATCCACACTTATTGGCAGGTTCCTTGCCGCTTTAAATCTTGCCGGAAGGTCTTCAAGTTGGCTCCTCCCACCCACCCGGTGGTAAACTCCTGCTCGACCCCATGACGCCAGATCTTCCTTACCGCTTGAAGCTCAGGTTCCCTCCTTAATGCTCATGGATAAGACTGGTTCCAATCTTCAATTTTCGAATTAAGTTTTTTTGCTAAAAAGACTTCGGTTTTCTCCTCGCGCTGCGATGGACAAATCGACTCGGTTTCCAGAGATGCCCTTGCGGGCAGAAGATGTCTCGGACGGATCCGCACTCCACGTGCGTCTACTGCTTAGGCCTTGAGCATGACCCGCAGGCTCTGCACCTGTGCTCTTCCTTTCGCCCACGCCCTCGGGACCGTGGCTGCCCGCTTACAACTGGGGCGTCCCGGTAGCTTATTTCCTCCGTGAAGTCAAAGAGGTCTGTCGGCGGTGTCCCGCGCGCGGCGGCTCGGCGGATCAGCTCGAGCAGATGATCGCCTCGAGAGGAGGCGGCGCTGGCCCGCTTCTACCTCGCTCGCGCATTTGTCCCGCCTCTCTCGGTGCCTCTTATTCGGCTTCTTTTAGGAGCTTTGTCTGACCTCTCACAAAGGTGAGGGTATTAATCTCTTCTGGACCGCTTTCTCGGTCCAAAAAGAGAGACAAGGGTAAGTCTCACCGCCGACGCCTTGGGAGCGGAAAGATCCCTCCCCTAGTTGTCAGTCACAACTTCGGTCGACCTCTCGGCTTCGCCACTGGTTTCACGGTGTCCCCGCCAGGCCAGTTGACCGAGACTCCTGTCGACGCTGTCGAGATTTTTCTCACCCGCTGGACGGGTTGTCGGCTGGCAGCCGAGAACCTCTCCCGGTTCCCCGGGTGGAGTTGAGGATCCTCGCCGGCTCTGCCTGTGCCCCGTTCCGGAGCCTTCGGTTCAATCGTCCGAACCGAGGGGAGTGTCGATTCTCGCGACACCTCCGCACTGGGCTCCCCGCCCAGCCGAGGTCTCGGTCTCGGACGCCTCGCGTCTCGCACCACGGCAAGCGGCGCGTCCTCTCTCCTCCTCCTCGGATGAGGGGAGGCTTCACGCAAGTTGCGTTGGAGGTATGAGGAACTCATGTGGCAACAGCTTCTTCTGACCAGGAATAAGCCGACGCCCATCGCCTTCCCGCCATTAAGTGGTTGTCAGCTCGAGCGCTAAACAACCCTCATTTTAGCCAAGGAGCTCTGTTCCCAGGCCGGTTGTTCGCCAATTCCAGCTGCCCCACTGATTCCGGTGGAACCTCCGCCCACAGCCGTAGTTGGGGCTCCCACCAAGAATTCTCGGTCGGCTCAGGGACTGCCCATAGGTTGTCTGTCACCCCCACTCCCGATAGACTTGCAGGTGAAGGGTGGCTCAGGCCCGAGGTAGTTTTGAGGACTCTTCCGAGTCCGAGGATGATTCCTCCCTTTCTCCAAGCGGATGGACTTGGAGTCCTCAGGAGGACAGTCGGGTGACCGATAGCCCTCGCCCTTCCTTGATTGCTTCGCTCATCTCGAGTCCACCGATGAAGCTCGAACCTGCTTTAAACGGGCCAGGTATCCCCTCACGGAGATTCTGGACCGAGGGATTCCCTCACTGAGGCTTCGTGGCCGAGGCCACAGTGGGTCCGCCTTGAGCTTTGGCAGCGCCTAGCCCTGTCCTGCGCCGCCAGGATGGCCAGGAAGTATGCGGTCCCTACTGCTTCCTGTCTGGTTTTTCGGAACACCCCTCGCTGAGGGGTTGGTTAACACAGCGCTCGCGTTGCTGGGAACGCTAGGATGTGGGACAAACCTCCCGACAAGAGAGTCCAAGAAATTGACTATGCCGGGCGAAAAGTCTATGCTGCGGCCCTCCCTCGGGTTTCTCGCCAGGCCAGTTCGGCCGTCCTCATGGCACATTTTCTCATGCCCTGTTGGGCTCCTGGATGAGGTCGCCCTCATCTTCCCGCTGATCTGCAGACCACGGTCAGGCAGGTGCGGACCAGGGCAGGCAGTGGCCAAACAGCAGCTCCAGACTGCTTTAGACATTGGGGACTCATGTGCCAGGTCTGTGGTGGCTGCAGTGGCTATGCGGCGGGCTTGGCTGAGGATATCCACCTTTCTTCGGATACCCAGCACAAGTTGGCGGACATTCCCTTTTGGGACTGACCTCTTCAGCCCTGGGGTGGAAGGTCACCTGCAGAGGATCGAGAAGTCCAATGCTACCTTGACTCGGCCCTTCCGCCAGAAGGACAAAGGTCGAAACCACAGCCTAAGCTCCTTTCGTCCTTCTGCGCCGCGCGTCCGCCCAGCAATGTCAGGCTAGCAGGCTCGGGCTTGGCATCCCAAACCCAAGCCTGGAGCTTCCTCCAACAGGAAGCAGGGAGATAAGGCCCAGGAGGTCCTCGCCAGTCCCTCCTCCAGCCTGCCCAGTGACGGGCTGAGGTGTCGCCCAACCCCGCCACACTTCACCCCAGGTTCCCCATGGGGGACGGCTCGCACTTCCTTTCCGCCTGGTCCGCTATCACCACGGACAGGTGGGTACTGGAGGTGGTGGAAAAGGCCTGCCTCTAGAATTCGAGCAGGTCTGGCCCTTCAGAGCCATATCGTGACTGGGGCCTCGGGGTCCAGAGGCTCACTGTCAGGCTCGTCAGGCCGACATCGCCTCCTCCTCCAAAAGGAGGTGATCAGGAGGTAGCGATCCTCCCTCAGACCCGGGTTTGTGTCCAGGTACTTCCTGTTCCGAACGACGGGGCTGGCGCCCATTCTCACCCACACGACCTGAACAAGTTCCTAAGGTTTCTCAACCTTCAGGATGGTCACTGTGGCTCAGATAATGCCATCCCTGAACACGGCATGTGGTTCTGCTTCTGGACCTGCAGGACGCGTTTCTTTCACGCCCCTTTCCGTCTGCCCCATCGGAGATTCCTTCGCCGAGCGGAGGGATCCTCTCGAAGTTCCGAGCCATGCCCTTCGGCCTGTCTCCAGCTCCCAGGGTCTTCCCAAATGCATTGCAGTGGTGACAGCTTGCGGCGCCGAGGGGTCCGGTACCTTACCTGGATGATTGGTTGATAGCAGCCCCTCCAGATAGGAGGTGGAGCGGTCCAGAGATCTGGCCTCCAGGTTTGCTCTCAAGTCGGCCTTCATCAACGAGGCCAAGTCGGAACTCGAGCCAAGCAGGTGATTCTGTTTATCGGGCAGAGCTCGACTCTTCGAGCCAGAGCACGGCCCGCGGACAGGGCCGAGGTTCTACCTCCTTGCCCAATCATTTCTGGTTGGGCACCGCGCCTGCCCGGACTTCCTGGCGCCCTGGTCTCATGGTGGCTTGTACCAGCGTGGTCCGCTGGGCTCACTGGGCACATGCGCCTCTTCAGTGGGGACTGGCCAGCCAGTGGTCACAACGCCTGCATCCATTGACCAGCTAGTGATGGTGACCCAGGAGATGGAACGCCCCGTGGTGGACCGCTCCATCTCATCTGCAGGAGGGCATCCCGCTTGTCCGCCTCTGAGCCGACGATCTCTCTATCGACCGATGCCTTTCTGATGGGTTGGGTGCCCATCTGGGGAACACCGAGCACGGCTCTGAGTCCCTGCGGGAGTCCCAATGCCACATCAACCTGCTGGAGCCCGAGCGGTCCACCTAGCTCTCACACCGCCTTTGCTCCGTTTCTCCGGGGTCATGGTCCCGAGTCCAGACTGACAATACCACGACCATGTACTACCTAAACCGCCAGGGCGGGACGCTGCTCCATGCTTCTATGCAAGGAAGCCTCCGTGATTTGGTCACCGTGCAGGGGCCTGGAGGTGGATCTCCAGTCATTCATGTGGCAGGAGCCTCCAACACCCTGGCCGATGCCCTGAGCCGGATACGGGCTGCATCTCACGAGTGGTCTCTCCTGCTGGAGGTGGTATAAGATCTGTTCTCCCACTGGGGCACACCTCAGGTGGACCTGTTTGCCTCCAGGAGAACGCGGTGAGGCGGTTTCATACCGCCTCAGCAGGGCTCACTGCAGGGATGCCTTCGAGGCCGTGGACCCCGGCCTCTTCTACGCTTTTCCCCCATTTCCTTGATTCACAAGGTGCTTCTCAAAGCAAGGAGGGACAAGGCGCAGGTGATTCTGATAGCCCCAGACTGGCCCCGCCAGTTCTGGTACCAGATCTCCTCAGCCTCAGCTCCAGGCTCCCGGGCAACTTCCAGCTCGCCCGGACCTGCTCTCAGTCAGTCAGGAGAAGGTGTTCCATCCGACCTTCAATCCCCTGCACCTGACGGCCTGGTTCCTGAGCTGCCAGAGTTCCAGGCCTTGGGTCTTTCCGACGAGGTCCTCAATGTTGCTGAGGCCCTATGAGTCGACCAGGAAATGCTATGCCTTCAAATGGAAGAGATTTTCCACTTGGTGTCAGGGCAAGGGCTTGACCCTTCCTCCTGTCCTTTGGCAAGCATTTTGGACTATTTATGGTCCCTTTCTAGTCAAGGGCTTAGGTCATTTGACCCTAAGGGTGCACCTGGCACATCTCTGGCTATCGGCACGTGGCCGGGAGCAGTCGGTGGTGCAGGAGAAGGTGGTCTGCTTTTCAAAGGCCTGATCACATTTCCTCCGTGCGAGAACCTCCACCTCCGTGATTTACTGCTGGTCTGGCAAAGCCATGGGCAATTATTCAACCAATGCACAGTGTGAACTCTCTCACCTGTCGTGGAAGACCGCCTTCTGGTGGCTATCACGCCAGCCAGAAGGATGGAGAACTCCAGGCGCCTGCATCGAGTCTCCTTACCTGGTCTTCCACAGGGACAAGGTTGTCCTGCGCCCTACCTCAAATTCCTTCCGAAGGTGGTGTCGGGAGTTTCACCTAACCAGGTGTTGACTCTACCAGTGTTCTACCCCAATCACACCTCGGAGGTCAATACAGGCTCCATACTTTGGACCCAGAAGGGCGCCGCTATTATAAGGAGCGCACGGCTGAAATTCGGGAGAGGTTTGCCAGCTGTTTGTCACCTACGCTGAAGCCGCACCTGGCAGACCTGCAGCCAAGCGGACGATAAGCAGGTGGGTCACCCTGCATAGATCTGTGCTACAAGTTGGCGGGCATGGAGCCTCCCAGAGGGATAAGATCTCATTCTACCCGCTACATTGCTGCATCGGTGGCTGCTTCCAGGGACGCCCCTATCCAGGAAATCTGCAGGGCTGCTACCTGGAAGTCAGCACACACCTTCATTACCCATTACCACATCGCACCTTGAGTCACGCCGGATGCTGGTTTTGGAGCCTCGGTTCTCCAGTCTTTATTTTCCAAGTAAGTATCGGGGTGTGCTTTGCCCTCCTCCCGGGAGAACTGCTAGAGTCTGCCAATAAGTGTGGATGAACAACATATCCATGTCCCTAGAAATACAGGTTACCATAATTGTAACAGGAGTTCTAGGAATGGCATGTGTTGTTCATCCACACAACCCACCCGACCTCCCCCGGCTCGGGACGCACATCCTGAGCTTCCAGCGGCCAGATCTGGCATCATGGGGCGGAGCCGAGAGTTTTACCACCCGGTGGGTGGGAGGAGCCAGCTTGAAGACCTTCCGCAAGATTTAAAGCGCAAGGAACCTGCCAATAAGTGTGGATGAACAACATATACCATTCCTAGAACTCCTGTTACAGGTGAGTAACCTGTATTTTTGCCACAATCTATGAACCGAAAGGGGGGTCTCCCCCACTGAACTGAGCCTGGGAATGGGTGATGTCGGGTTAGGAGAGGAGTACTATTCGATCCTCAAGGGCAACCTACCCCCTCGATCCCTCCAGCCAGAGGTGGAGCTGGGACCGACCACTGGAGAGACTGTTTCAGTTGTACCATGAGGAAATAATCCTCCAGATCTGGAGGGATCTGCCACCTGCCTCGCAATGGGCCTGTAATGTTTTAGTCTTATTCTTGGTCTCTTATTGGCCCAGATAAATCTGGAAATCATTTATGCCAAGTCTGGAAGATGGCTTTATGAATATATAGGGTATACACTGAAACAGATACAGAAATGTGGGTAATACATTCATAGTTATGGCTTGAATTGCTGCGTATAGGGATATTAATCAAGGACCACTTTTCAAGGTCTTTCTTGAGGGAGGTGGTCCGAGGTGAATAGTTTGCTTTAAATAATTTAGATGGGTGTTTAGTAATGTGATCCCCAGGTATCTCATCCCTCAGCTGACCAATTTAGAGGAGGAGTTGGCTGGATGCGCTTAGGCGGCTTAAAAAGAAACTTAGAACCTCCATTTTTGTCTTACTTAGGAATAACCAGAGTGTCTCCTGAAGTTCTCCAATATAGGCCACAGTTGCTCTATGGATTTATGTGGTTGGGAGAGGACAGCAGAACATCATCTGCATATAGCAGGATCTTCTTCTGTACTCTGCCCACCTCAATCCCTGTTACATCCTGCGCCCTTCTGACAGCCTTGGCCAAGGGTTTGATATAAAGAGCTAACAAGAGGGGAGAGGGACAGCCCTGACGGGTACCCCTGCCCAGGTGAAATCTATTAGACAGTCCCCATTTACCCTGATATATGCCTGAGGGCCCATGACAGGATCTCATGGTATCTGTGAAGGACTCTAGGAACCCCTGTGTTCAAGCACCAAGAACAGAAAATCCCATGTGACCCTGTCAAAGGCCTTTCGCATCTAGACTTAGTAAACATGCCGGGTACGGGTACGCTGGATCTTGTCTATCATGTCTAAGGCGGAGCGTACTCCTTCAGGTGCTTGTCGGCCCATCACAAAACTGGATTGATCTGGCTGAATTAACTCTGGTAATATGGGGTTGAGTTTCAAGGCTATTATAGAGGTAAAAATCTTGTAATCTTGATTTAGCAGGGATATGGGGCGTAAGATTCACACCCGAGGATCTTTTCCTCGTTATGCAAGATTGTTATTGCTGCGTATTGCCAGGAAGGGGGGGCCTCCTTCAGACCAAATGTTCGAGAAGGCTTTATGGAGATGGGGCACTACTTGGGGTCAGGGTTTTGTAAAATTTGGGCCCGAACCCTGCTGAGCCAGGACATTTGGCCGGCTTAAGTTTTTAATTGAGGAGATGATTTCTTCCTGGGTGATGGGCCTGATCAGCATTTGGGTGATGTCTAAAGGAAGGAGGGAGGAATTGAGCTCAAATAGTTTCGCTTGTCTTGTTGAGAAGTTTCTCCTTTGACTTATATAGTTTGGAGTAATACTCCACAAATGATTCTGCTATCTGAGTGGTTTGTCTAACCAATTGGCCTGTTCGGGTGAGACTATTTTGGTTATTGTGGCTTTAGCTGCATACTGACGCAGCCTGCACGCTAGGAGTTTAGTACTTGAGGCCCACCCTCATAATATCTTTGTTTTCTATAAAACAAAGCTTTTCTCTATTTTTGGATGTTATGTAACAGCTCTTACACTTTTGCAGTTCCCTACCCTGGATTCCTCCTCTTAATTTTTGGGCATCCTCTAGCTCTTTAATCTGAGAGAGTAATTTCTGTTGGTTTTGCTTAAATTCTCGTTTTATGGAAGCTATTCATATAAGTTTACCTCTAAGAGAGGTTTTGATAGTGTCCCATAATATCTGTGGTGAGGCCTCTTGTCTGGTGTTTTCTTCAAGGGTAACTTCAGGAAATCCTGAGTTCCTTCAGAACTCCTTTGTCCTGAAGGAGAGAAGTATTCAGTCTCCAATGCGTGGTTCTGCTTAGGCAGTCCCAGCTCCACCCCTAGATAGACGGGCCAGGATCTGAGAGGATAGTCGTGCTCACCCATGTAGAGGAAATCTATTCAGGTTACCCTTAAATGTAAAAACATGTCCAGGCGGGAGAATACCTTGAACCTAGGGGAAAGCAGGTATATTCCCGTGCTCTAGGGTATTTCTGTCTCCAAATATCACAAGCCTAGCTGCTCTAACTGAATTTTAATAGAACGGCTTTAGCTATGTCCAATTTGGGATCTGAGAGGTTGAGTCAAGGGCCCTGTTTAAAACTATGTTCCAGTCTCCTCCCATTATTAGTGTACCTCTAGCCTTTTCTACCACCAGCTGTAAAATATTTGAAAACACTCCAAGTGAGGACCTGGGAGGAATATAAATATTAGGCAGGGTTATTTGTGTGTCCTGAATAGTCCGACTACAATAATGTACCTAGCTTCAGGGTACTCTATCACCTCCTGCTGTTGAAACTGTAGCTTATGGACAATAGTATCGCTACCCCCGCCTTTCTGCCTCCGGAAGAGAGGAGTCGTGATATCACTGGGAAGGACTTAGATTTAAGTTTTTGGGCTTCCTGGGAGAGGTGAGTCTCCTGCAGGAACACACCTCCACATCCCTGGATGCAATAAATTGCTGAACCTCTTCCTCTTCATTGGGCTGGATGATCCGTTCACATTTAGAGACACATAAACTTAGTGGTACAACTAACCATGTTCCTTCCAACTAAAATTTACATTCCTTTTCTGAACCTGGATTCTCAAAGCGCTAACGATTTGAGTCTATAACAAGTCTGCAAAGCTTTACATTTAATATAATAAACCCTAACACAACTTGAAGAAAAACGTTTGCAACTTTTATACTACGAAACAATTGCTCTGGCCTCATCAAATTTTGAGCTATGAGCTGACTTAAGTGGTGGGTTACCTCGGCCGGAACTCCTCTCAACCTGGTTACCCAATATTCAGTGATAAGGCTTCAAGGGAAAGCTGACCGATGTTTGTCAGCTTAAGGGTGTCTGAAAGAGCAGACCAAAACAGAGCACTCAAAAGTACAATGAGTGTTCTCTGCAGGGCCCTGGAATACCCAGGAATAAAGCCCCGTCAGTATTGGACTGCATAGAAGCAGAGAAAGCAATACCCAACAATTGCCGTACCCACCCACTGGACATGCAATAGAGAAAACCCTGAGGAGAGGAGGAGACCCTCCCGAGGGACTGGTTATGATTAGCCCTAGTTTCAATAATTAAGGCATTCTGTTTTAACAGCCCCAGCCTTTTTGTTCTGGATATTCATCTCGCCCCCTTGCCCTCCGTCTATTTCCTCCCCAAAAGGAGGATGCCTCAATATTACCACGATGTAATATAAACCTTCTCGAAAGAGTCCCCCCCCAGAGCCCGGTTTCTATTAAATATGTGGACCTCCAGGTGAAGGGAGTGAGCCTCGCCCAGAGCCAGATACACCATACAGGTGTGAGCACCACCCCAAACCCTCCTTAAGTTTGAACGCCCAATATCAAATGGCTGGCTTGTACCAGCCGAGAAGAGTAGGAAAACCTGGGGGCAGTATGCAAACCAAGTGAGCAGACCCATTCGCCTGAGCCCATAACTGTGGTGAGGCCAGCTGGTGACAAGTCCGGAGTCCCCAACCCCAGTCTGTCAGGTTTCCCTCTCGGTCCTTATTCTCCTGAGGGAAGGTCAGCCATATCTGTGAAGCAGGATTCACACCCGAGGACCAGAACCGGGTCATGGGTTTGGAAAGGGGCACCAGAACTTTTGAGCTCTCCATAGGAAACCTCTCCCAGTGGTACAGCTTGTTTAGGGATCGATGTCTAGGCTGTTTGCCTTTGAAGGAGTCAGGACAGTGGCTGCCCCTCTTCCCGGGAGGTCCTTCCTAGAGAAGAGGTGTAATCAGTCCAGTCAGACTGCATAGTATGTTGCTTGAACCCTCCCTCGCCTCCTCGCCCACGCTGGGTCACAGGGGTCAGACCATTTGAGGAGGGAAAAGAAGAACTGTCCGGCTCTACACCAGGCCTCCTCAGGTATTATTGGCACTGAATCAAGACTGAATTGCAAGATCCCCTGCCCCCTCCCCTCCAATGCTTCTGATTATGGAAATGATCACACGTGAGAATAAGCGAGGATGAGGGAAAGAGAGGAGGGAATCACGCCAGACCCAGAGTATTGTTGTGGGAGGAGTTAACATTGCTGCTTTCCCGCTGTAAACAAGACTGGCACACCTGTCACCCAAGCCCCCCAAGGCCACAGTAACCTGCAGTTTCCACGACAGACAAATAAGCAAATAAACTGTCAATGCAACAAGATATATAGTCCTTTGAATTGGCTAAATAGTCAGGTTTGAGTCCACGGAGCCCCCTGAACAACAAGCATCGCTTAAGCAGATGTAAGTAGAAAAAAGTCAATGGAGAGAGGAGTAGGGTCACGACAATGTCTCCGAGTGCACAAAAAAGTCATCGGTAATTAGGTGGCCATGCCACAGTAGCCGTTAGAGTTACTCACTGCGCCTCAAACCAGAGAGGGGAGACGAGAAGGCAGTCTGCAATAGGATCACCACGAGGACGCTGTAAGTTTGTTCAGGCCCATCAGGCCCATGGTGTAGAATGGGGACGATTCGATGCGGAAGAGATGGTCATGGCGTACATCGCCTTAGGGTAGCCTCATGTAGTCGGGATTGTGGAGGGCCTGAATTCTCTGCCTCGCTTGACTACAATGCCATTTTCAGGTGGGAGGCGTTTGTTCATCAGGGCGGGATTGCAGAGTCTCCAAGCACCGCACCAATGTCAGTGTGAAGGAGGTCTGTAGTTGTCGCCCGGAGCCCATCTTAGTGATTCCTTCTGGGCCACAGACCAGGCCGATGCCAAGAGGTCTTTTCTAGCCTTTCTTTTATTAAGAGGGGTGGTGATCCCCAGCCCTTCCAGGTAAGGGAGGCAGAAAGAAGATCTTTGAATATTTTGATGCCTTGTTCTGTTGTAATTTTTAGCCTTGCTGGGTGCAGAATTTGGGCCCTGATGTTTTTGGCTCTCAGTGACTTCGCGATCGGCCAGATCACCTTCCCAGCCTCTTGAACTTCAGAGGTATAGTCGTTGTCGATGGAGATTTCATGGCCTCAAATTTCAATGGACTCTGCTGCCAGGCTTTCTGCAGCACCTCTTCCTTACTATTGTATTTGGTGAACCGGACCACAAAGAATCTGGGCCTAGCTTCTGGATTTACTTGGTCTCAGTGCCAGGAGCGTGTGCTGTCAAGACCCAAGTCTAGGCCCTCAGGGAGATCGATCGCCATTCTGAGAAGCCTTGGATGAATTCTATAGTATTTGTAGTATCTCCATCAAGACCTTCGGGCACCCCATGAATTCTGACATTCTGTGTTCGGCTTCTGCCCTCCAGATCATTCAGCTTGTGTTAGTTCTCTGTCCCGGCCAGCAAGTACAGCAGGAGTCTATCTTGCCTGTAGGATTGTTCAGATACCGCTGTGAGGCACAGTTCCATCTGGTCTGTTTTGTGTTCGATTCTGCCAAGGTCAGCCCGGAGATCGGGAGAGTTCGGTCTATTTTGGTGACTGTGTGGGCTGTTTGTTTAATTGTTTCTATGAGCTCGTTGTCCTGAAGGCTCCATGCTGCTCAAGCTGCGTCTTCACTGGAGGTCTCTGTTTCATCGGGTTATCACCTCTTCCTCTTGCAGCAGAACTTTAAATTTTTATGCAGGGGTTAGAAATAACCTCCTGCTTTATTTCTTCTCTGCTTGGCTGGGATGCCATCTCCTTAAGGGTATTAATCTTGATTGTATTCGGTGGGCATTGGAGTGGGTGAATCAAGCCACCAGGTTGATTCCTGACGCCACCGAAGTCCATGCAGCCCCTTTTGAGTTTCTATCTTCAGTAGAGCTGAAATACTTGACATGGAAAACTGTATTCCTGGTAGCCATTACCTCTGCCAGAAGGATCAGTGATTTACAGGCTTTATCAGTGGAACCCATTTCATTTCTTTTCACAGGATAAGGTGGTCCTCGCACTAACATAAAGTTTCTTCCCACAGTGGTCTCAGACTTTCATCTGAACCAATTTATGACATTGCCTGTGTTTTTACTGACCACTCTTCCTCTGGGGAACTAAGATTACACAGTCTTGATGTGAAAAGGCCCTTAGTTACTATGTGGAGCATACTAAGGCCTATAGGAATGGATGTTCTCAGTTATTTCTCACCTATGGTGAGGTGGGAAGGGGCAAACCAGTCACCAAGAGAACTACTGCCAGGTAGATTGTCTCCTGTATCCAGTTCTGCTATTCAAAACTTGGGAAGGAACCTCCTCAGGCCTGAGGGCTCATTCTACAGGGGTAGAGCTGCTTCGCTCGCAGCAGCTAGGATATACCTTTAGTGGAAATTTGTAAAGCAGCCACCTGGAAAACTGTTCACACATTTACCAAGCATTATTCTCTGGACATTGTCTAGAAGTGATGATAGGTTTGGCACAGCTGTGCGAGGAGCTTGTTCCTAAAATAGGTTCTGTGACTCCCTCCTCCAAGGGGTACTGCTTGGTAGTCTGTATTTAGTTAGAATACAGCAAGACTTCATTTTGTTTGAATACAAAATTACTTACCATAGTAATGTTGTTTCTTCTAATGGAGTCTTGCTGTATTCTGACCTCCCTCCTGCCTCCTCCTATAATTCAGTAGTTTTGGGATGTGGGTGGGCAGGCACAGTACTGCACCCAAGAGGTGTACTTGGCTTGCCCTATCTTATGGGTTTTAGTTATGTTTTAGCTCTCTACCTACTTTAGTTTTATATTTAGCTTTCTTTTGGGATTCTCAACTTGAGTCTTTTGACCCTAAAACAATTTGTGCAGCCATTTGGCTTGCAAGAGTTGAAATAATTTCCACCTATTTTATTAGTTAGTGCTTGTAATAATCGGACGGTTACACTTCAGAGTGCTAGAGACAGAGTTTGAAAACCGAGCTCAACGTTCTGTGCTTCTGCATAGAGTTAACTCTTTACTCTCCGGGCAGTTCAAGTGCTGGGGATAACTGCATTTAGTCAGAATACAGCAAGACTCCATTTGAAGAAACAACATTACTATGGTAAGTAATTTTTCTTCTCCAGTATGGTTCACCTTCTGTTTCACCTTTCCTTCTAGCCCCCCTGTCCCCCCAGCTGGTGATCCTCTGTATGGGGTCTCTGGGAAAGAACTGAGAAGGTGCAGGCCCCTCACATTTATATGGGAAGACATTGTTGTGGGCATCCCCCTTGTAAACTTAACTAGAAAAGTTTCCATGTGGTCCTAGTGCCTGGTGGCTATAAGTTCCGTAGGTGTGGCCTGATGCAAGACATCCTCTTGAAGATCTTCTGATACGTAAATTCTTACATAACTATACTTTACAGATGAGTAACCTATTCTTTTTGCCACAGATTTGCAATTAGACCAGCCCCACACTTGGGTGTGGAGCTCTTATAGAAACATTGAAGTTGGCGGCAGAAGGAGACCACCAGGTCCATCTAGTCTGCCCACTGTCTTTACCGTAGCCTTCTGCTGCCCTTGGATGAGGGCTCTCTTGTATTTGTCCCAAGCATTCTTGAAATCTACCACTGTGCTTGCCCCCACCACCTCTGCAGGCAGGCTGTTCCAGGCATCCACTACTCTTTCTGTGAAGAAAACTCCCTGGTGTTGGTGGAAAACTGCCCTCCTTGCAACCTTAGATCATGCCCTGGTTCTGCTGTCCTTCTTAAACTGGAAGAAATCATCTCTCTGCACCTGGTTTATTCCTTATATGTACTTGAATGTTTCATCATATCACCCCTCTCTTCTCTGTTCCAGGGAATACATGTTCAGTTCTTTTAGTCTATCCTCGTAGGGACATCGCATGCAGTATCTGAATCAATTTTTTGCATTCTCAGCAATCCTTCCACTCGGGTCAATGTCCTTGTTGAGGTGGGTCCTCCAGAATTGGACGCTGCACTCCAGGTGAGGCCTAACCAGTGATCTACAGCGGCAGGCTCACTTCCTCTTCCCGCTATGCATTTCCTCCCAGTGCATCCCAGCATACCGCTGGCCTTTAATGCTGCCTTTTTGCACTGTTTACCTACCTTCAGTTGTCTGAGATGATTCCCAAATCAGACTTGTGGGTGGAGGCAGCTAGTCTTTCCCCTCCAAGGTAATATGCCTTATTTGGATTTCTTTTTCTATATGCATGACTTGCACTTTTGGCGTTGAATCTCAGCTGTCATGCTCTAGACCATTCTTCCATTTTCTTGAGGTCGGCTTCCATCTTGTCCACTCCTGCTGGGTGTCAACCCTGTTGCATATTTTGGTGTCGCCTGCAGACACACCTTTCCCTGTAGTCCGTTAGCTATGTCATATGAAAATGTTGAAGACCAGGGCTCCAGTACTGAACCCTGGGGACACCGCTGTTACGCTACTCGCCTGATGACAGTGCACCGCTTATCTGCACTTTCTGAGTTCTGCTCTGTAATCAGTTTTTAACCCATTTAACTACTTCTGATCCAACTCCTGTGGTCTAGCTTCTTTACCAGCCTTCTGTGTGGAACCGAGTCAAGTCCTTGCTAAAGTCTAAGTAGACCACATCTACCAACCCTGTCGTCATCTGTGACCTTTGTAACACAGTCAAAAACTCAATCAGGTTTGTCTGGCATGACCTACTCACTGTGAAACCATGCTGCTTGGGGTACTGATGGCCTCTAGCCTCCAGGAATGCCATGATCCTCTGTTTGAGTAGTGGCTCCATTAACTTCCCACTATGGATGTGAGGCTTAATGGCCTAGAATTTCCAGAGTCCTTCATGCTGCCTGATTTGTGGAGCAGGACCACGATTGCCCTTTTCCAGACTTCAGGTACCTCCCACTCTTTAGGATTTGGTGAATAGTTTAGCCAGTGGGGCAGCCAGCTCTAATCTCGGTTCTTTAAGATGCTAGTGCATTTCATCTGGCCCCATGACCTTGTCATCTTGCAGTTTATTTAGTGCCTTCAGGACTTCGGGTCTCCATGAAGGGGCTAGTATCATCCCCTGTCCATGGGTGTTGCATTTTGCCATTTCTGGGCCATTGCCTGGTCCTCCTCAGTAAATACTGAGCAGAAGCACTTGCTCAGGATTTCTACTTTTCTAGGTCATCTCTCTTGTTTTCCTTCCTGAGTTGTAATCTTGACTCTACCCCCTTTTGCCTTCCTTCTTTCCCAGCTGTATCTAAAGAAGGATTTGTCTCCTCTCTTTGCCCTCTCTGCTATACTTGCTTCTGTCTGCGCTTTTGCCTGCCTTATTTTTTGCTGGCTTTTACTTTTTCTTTGTACGACACCCAGTCATCTTCTTGTTTGTTCCTGGTATAGCTTGAACAGCTTGTTTTCTTTCACTATTGTAGCCACTTCCTTTGAAAACCATAAGGGGTTTAGTTTTCTTTTGGTAACCCTTCTGGCGCATTGGTCAGTGACTGTCTGGATTGCTTTCTTAAGTTTCCACATGACATTGACCTTGTCCACTTGTAGATCAATGAAGTTGTTTTATGTTGGTCCTCATTTGGTTGAAGTCCGCCTTTTAAAATGTAGTACTTTTATTTTGAGTGGCACGGTCCTCAGTTATGTTCACCTTGAAGCTAACCATGCGATGGTCACTGTTACCCATATGGCATCCTATGTTGAGTTACTTGACCCTTCTCAGTGTTTGTGAGGACCAGGTCAAGTATGGTGTAACGTGATAAACCCTCTAATATTATTGTTGTATAATATTTGTATTATAGATAAATGGTATGTGTATGTGATTGTCTCCATACAAGTCAGCAGTGTGTGAGACTTAACTCTGACCCATGTTTGAAAAGGTTGAAACAGCAGATATGTTAAATTGACCAGTGAAGAGAAACCCTAATTAAAAGTTTCCTGTTCTGTCTTAATTAAAGCCTTCTGGCCATCTGCCAGGAGATAGGACCTCATAAAATTTTGATTCCTTCAGGAAGAGACTATTTGGTCGATAACCTTGTCATCAGTCGTGAAACCTCGAGATCACTCTAGCAAACAGGAAATCAGCAGTGAGACATCAAAGGGGATGTTTTGATGAAAGACTCATATTTTAAAAATTGCTGGCTGTCGATTCCCACAGTAGAAATTAAACCTATGGGAGGTTCTAACAGTGAACTCATGGGTAGCATTACCAGGATCTGGGGAAAACTGACCTTTTGAATTGGGCTGCTCTCTGACAAGTTTGTGCAGAAGGAGTCTCTGAAAATCAAAGACACACGTAGTCTGTGGACTGGTAACTAGGCACTTTAGATAAATAATTCAGCTGTAACTTAAGTATTTGTGGTAGGAGTTTGTGTTCTGTAACTTCCCATTTGTTTAATGTGACTGTAAGTTATTGATATAGTTGTTCTGTGTTTGATTTTACCTGTTTTACAATTTTAGTAAACAATATTTTCTTTAAAATACTGCCTGTGCTTTTTGTCAGTTCTTTTGCATGTTAATGCTGAACCTATAAGTTTGTCTGACAGCTGTTAAAGGGCTTGAATGTGTTACTATAGCTTGCTAAAGGTAAGAATATATCTAGGTCTCGTGGAGTCGTAAGTACATTTTAGAAACCTGACGGGTTGCTCCGAGGCGAGATTGTACCTGCATCCCCTAAAGAGGGTACATATCTGAGCCTAACTGAATATGCTAGGTAAGGTTCACATTTTGACCCTCCAGGACTCGAGGCTATTAGGTGATTCTGACCCAAAACAGACAGGAGGGTTACCCTGTTTGTCACCTGTTCACCCTATCGCACTTTGAGATTGGCACTGTGTGAGCAAAGGGCCTGACTCATGGAGTGTTCGACACATGGCATCTCCTCTTGTTGGTGTTTTGATCAGTTGACTTAGTCCTGTTCCCTGTAGTGCCAATAAGGAACTTTGCTTCTTCTTGTTGCTGCCGTTAGTGTACTGTAGTTTATATCTGGATGGTTGAAGTCCTCATCAGTATCACTCCTCCTCTCTGAGTCATTTTGTGTTTTTCTTCTATCAGGTCTTTGTCCCCTTTCTGTCCTTGATTTGGAGGCCTGTAAATGACGCCAATCTTGAAGGTTTTTCGTTTTCTGTATCTATAGTAAGCCACAGTGACTCGGTGTCCCCAGGGTGACTCTGCACCCTGTAGCTTTTATGTCTTCTCGAATGTAAACGGCTACTCCTCCCTCTTTGCCCTTTCCTATCCTTTTCTGAACAGATTGTATCCGGTATGGCCATGTCCCATCCGTGGTTTTCCATGAACCATGTTTTCTGTCACAGCAACCCAGTCCAATCTTTCTACTACCATGATGGCTGCGAAGTTCGGGTAGTTTGGTTACAAGGCTTCTAGCGTTTGCAACCATCATCTTCCAGGAATGTGCAACCTTTGGTATGGGGCTGCACTCTCTTCTTGGACAGTGCTAATTGTTTGCACCAGAGTGATTTTTGAGGTTGTCGCCTTGTTGCAGAATGCTAATCGAGACCTCTGTGGCTCGAGATGCCCAGGTTCTGCATTTCTCTTTCTGGGGTGTGTGCGCCTCCCTTGATTTACGGGAGTGGTGACAAGTCCACCAATGGTGGTGGTGTGAGCTGTCATCATAGCCTTCCAATCACAGCCTCCCCTCTGCTATAACCCCAGCACCATCCCCTTTTCTGTGTCTGACCCTCCTTTACTTTACATGTGGTCCCTCCTTTTTAGCTATGGCCACTCATGGCCATGCCTGTTTCTTTAGTCTGATGTTTGGGGGTTCCTCCATTTGCCAAGCCCTTACCATCCTATCTTTCTGCTGCATCTTCATTTAGGTTGTCTCTCTGTGCTGGAGACATCCCAGTTTAAACCTCCAAGAAGACCTCCAACTTCTGCCTTAGTGCTCTTGCTCCTTCTCCGTGAGATGCAGACCATTATGCTTGAAAGTTTCCTGTCCCAGAAGCTCCCCAGTCTCCAGTGTAGTGCATCCCATTGTCTGCACACCAACCCTGGAGTCTCTGGTTGAATTCGTGATCTCTTCGTTCCTGATCTTGTCCTCACTTCTGCCCTTCCTCCAAATCGGCAACACCTCTGAGAAGGCCAGATGTGTTTTGTGTACTCCTTCAGGCTCTCCCCTAGGGTCTTCATGTCTGACTTGGCTTCTTCCTCAGTCCTATTTGCTATGTCATTTGTCCCAAGGTGGACAGTGATTGCTGCAAAATCCTGATCCCTTCTCACCAGCTGTCCTAATCTCTCCTTGCAGATGCTACTGGCATGCATTTTACTGTGGTTTCCACTCCTTCGCACTGATGAACTGTGCCTCCACCTCACAACATAGTCTCCCATGACCAGAATCCTCCTGTTGCTCTGTGTATTCTTCCTCTCCTTCTTTGTACCTCCTTTCTGCTTTCTTGTATCAGGTTTGTCCTGCTCGAGTCTTCCTTTATCCTCACCTGGTTTCTGTCCCTGGCTGGGAGGGAGGGACGAAACGATTCTGCGCGTGGATAGCATGTGGCTGGGAGTGCCCATCTTAGCTCTAGGTGCCCTGCTGCTCCATCTCATCACTCCTCCATCCCCAAGACCCCTGGCCGGCCTTGGGAAGTGGGGTAAGGGAGGTGGTGGGCATCCTCAGTCCAGTCTCCTGTGTAGTCTTGTGATCTCTTCTCTTGCCTGCCGTAGCTCCCTCCATAGTTCCACAGCTGTCCTGCAGAAGGGCGCCCAGTCTCCAGAGTGTCTGCCTCGTTAACAGCTCTGGCAGGTCTGGATGTCCATGTCTGTTTTCCTCCTGACCTGTAGGTTTCAATGTTTCTTTCTCCCTTCACAGCGCCTTCTCTATCGCTTCTTCTGATCTTCTCTTGTCAGTCTTCACCATTCATTACTGATTGGGTGTTAGCCGGAGGCGGCACCTGCTACAGGAGTTTTTGTATTTTTGGGGAGTAGGCGTGGGCGGCGCCCCATGAGCAACGTGGTGCACGAGGGTGGCCGTTGGGCGTCGCAGACTCCTCCTTTTCATCTAAGTTCTGTTTCTCCCGCCATCGAGGCAACACCTGCCGCCGGAGTTCTACAGTACTACACCATTAGGCCTTCTTTGCGACTTCATCAACGACTCCGTCTCAGTTCATTTTCCTGACGCTGTTGCCAGTAAGATCGTTCTTTCTTTAATGTTTTAATGGCACCAGGAGCTTTTCTGTGTTATAGTTAATTTCGCATCATGTCTGGTTCGGGAGCTAAGTGAAAGTCGAAGCGGGTCGTGCCCCCATGCGCCAGTGCTCCTGTGGCCTTATTTTTCATTACAGACTGACATGATGTCTGCCTTGGTGCCTGGGACCTAACCATAATATGGACAGATCGATGCCTGTTTCTCGATGGACCACCGTGTTCTCAAGTCCGCTGGCTTCAAAGTCGGCAAGGCCCCGCCGACTTTTGGAGGATGGGTCGCCTCGGGCCTCCCAGGCCAGGTTTCTCGGCTCTTCCTCCAGGTCCACCCCAGGCCTATGGTCTGGTGAGGAGGAGGTGGTCTCATCTTCTAGCCTTGCCAAGGCTCTTTCGTGGTGTCTGAGGAACACCGTGGTCCCTCCGGGGCAGCGGTGGAACATCGCTCTGACGATCACCTCTTGATGCGGGCTCCCCCCAGTGTCGTGGCCCACGGTTGCTGGGTCCGGCATTGGTGGACCTCGATGCTGCCGTCCGCTGCCGTCTCGGATCCGGTGCCGTCCATGGTGCGGTGACTGAAAGCGGCGCTGTGTGTGGTGCTGTGGTGGTTTTCAGCGTCGCTTGCGGTGCGTGGGTCGATCGACTCCATGGCGGCGTGTTGGATTCTGGGTACCCGCAGTCGGCGCTGGGGACTTAGCGGATCCGTGGGTGGAATCGAGGCTGGGTTCTGGGGCCTAAGGCGTGCGCTGGGACCGTGTGGCGCTGTTTCTCAGGGGACTCTTGGGGTGGCCAGCATCGCGGTCCTTCTGGTCGACTCCTCCTCGGAGGCAGACAATTCAGAAGTTGACCCGACCTGGCTCCCGATTCTTCAGAATCAGAGTCTTTCTGGAACGCGGTGTCAGGCGGCCCAGCTGCCCGATTCCTGAGTCTCCCAGCTTTCTTCCTCTGAGGATTCCCAGGCTGGGGTGACCTGGAACCCATTGGAGAAGGTGGTTTGGAGTTCAGGGACCGGTCTGCCTCTCCAGTGAGGGCTGTGGCAGCTACCGTCTCCGGTTCTGCCGCACCTTCTCAAGGTGGACTCGGGATCTTACTTGAGAGGTTCTTGCAGTAGGTAATTACATACAGGACTGAAGCCAGCAGGACCCCACGGAAAATTTCTAGGTAGCAGTTCTGGCAAGGGACCGCCCCCACGCCAGGTGACCGGCGCCAGGCAACGCCAGTATAAAGGGTCGGTCCTCATGCCCACCTTCCAGTTCTTTCCGCTGTTTGCCTTCGAAGCGCCTTGCGGTTAAGTTCCACTGCTCGTCAGTCTATCGTCGCTGGTAGTTATACTGTCGGTTTTTTCTCCTTAGCGAGGTGGAAGCTAAGTTGGACACCTTTCCTCAATCCCAGACTAAACAGGAAGTGGCAGACCAAGTCCGCTCCACATGTTGACCAGTAGGCACATACTGCGCGCTACTTACGATGCAGTGGGATGCTTCTGGACGAGGTTAGCCGTGAGTCTGTGGCGACATGCCTGACTTCAGGTGTCAGGTTTGGCCTCGAAGTACAATCCGCCATTCAGGATGCACCCTTTTGAGGTTCGGTGTTGTTCGGTGGTGATGTCAAGGACATCATTACCGGGCTGAGAGAGAGAAGGGCAGAGCTCTCAAGGAGGATGACTCCCACGTACAGAGCCTCTCAAGCTCAGTGTCATTCCTTTCGTGTCGCCAAGACGCCCATGGCGAAAACCACAAGCAAAGCGGGCCAACAAACGCTGCCCCTGGCTGCGAGGCTCACCCACCCAGCCGGGCCAAGGGAGCTCCAGCCGGTGCTGCCCCACACCTCCTGACTCCCTCCCTCTCCCACAGCCTCTGGTCCACCCAGAGGAACCGGTAGGCGAGAGATTCTCCTTCGCTCTGCCGGTTTGGGAGAGAGGATCACTACTAACGCTTGGGTCCTCCAGCTTATAGCAGAGGGCCACACCATAGAGTTTCTTCAGAACCCCCAAAGGTCGCTCTTATTCCCCAAACATCTTCTCAAGGTTCAGGAAGAAATCTCCTCCTTCTGTTGAAGGAGGCAATAGAACCCGTCCCTCCATCTCTTCGGGGACGGAGTTTCTACTCCCATTTCTTCCTGGTCCCCAAGAAGACAGGAGGCGTGAGGCCCATTCTGGACCTCAGCTCTCTAAATCTGCTCGTGAGACACATGGTTCAGGATGCTCTCCTACAGAGTCTCCTGCCCCTCCTTCGGCGGGACTGTGGCTGTGCGCTCTGGACATGCAGGATGCGTGCCTGCATATCCTCATCTGCCCTTCCCGCCAAATACCTCCGATTTTGCTTTCAGGGCACCACTACCAGTTCGGGCCCTCTCATTTGGTCTTTCCTTGGCCCCAGTATTCACCAAATGTCTGTCGGTGGTAGCCCACCTGCGTACTCAGGGAGTGCAGGTTTTCCCGTACCTGGACGATTGGCTCCTGGTGGCCCCCGTCCAGGAGGAGCTCCTATGCTCCCATTGCCTTACCAGGCAGGTCTTTTCCAGCCTGGATATTACCATCAACCAGGCCAAATCCCATTTGATCCCATCTCAACGCCTCCAGTTCATTGGGGCAATTCTGGACACAACCACCGTATGGCCTTTCTACTCCCAGACAGGGTGGTCACACCTCCAGGCTCTGGCAAGCTTCTTGTCCTCTCACAGGCGGATCCCGCCAGGTCGATTCTTCGCCTCCTGGGGCTCATGGCGGCTGCAGTTCTGACACTTCCGCGCGCTCAGCTCTACATGAGACTCTCTCAGTGGACTCTTCAGTCTCAGTGGGATCAGTTGGTTGACGACTTGGACCAAGAGGTGCTAGTCTCGACCCCGATGATTCGGGATTTGCACCGTGGTTGGTTCAGGAGAACTTTTGTCGGGAGTTCCTTCTGCCTTCCTCCCCTCCCAAACTCTTGACAACGGATGCCTCGGGCGAAGGTTGGGGAGCTCATCTAGGATCTCATCGCATCCAGGGCTCATGGTCCATTCTCGGCGGACACTTCACATCAACGTGCTCGAGCTCAGTGTGGTGCTGTACACTCTTCAAGTGTTACACCCTTTCTGCTTCCGGTCACCTGGAGGTCCAGACCGACAATATGAGTGTAGTCTGGTACCTCAACAACGGGGGAGACCTCATTCCCCCTCTTTGTCAGGAAGCGATGTGGGTCTGGGAATGGGCGACCCTTCACAACCTTCATCTCACGGGATCCATGTCCTGGGGTAGAGAATTGCTGGCAGATCACTTGAGCCGATCCTCGGCACAGCCTCACAAGTGGGAATTGGACCAGGAAATAGCAGACGGCATCTTCCTACTTTGGGGAACCCCTCAGGTCAACCTGTTCGTGTCTCCTACCAACGCAAAACTGCCCACCTTTTGCTTGCTCACTCCAGGGCACGGGCAGCTCTGGAGAGACTTTGTTTCTCGATTAGAAGGGTAGATTTGTTTATGCTTTTCCCCAATTCCATTGATTCCAAGGATCCTGCACAAGCTCAGCTCAGAAGGGCCCGTATGATTCTCATTGCTCCTTCTGGCCCAGGCAAGTTTGGTTCTCTCTTCTGCAACAGTGCTCAGAGGAACCTCCAATTCCTCTTCCTCTTCCTTTTTAGCAGCTTCTGTTGACCCAAGATCGGGATCCCTGGTCCATCCAGGCCTCCGTCCCTTCAGCTGCATGCTTGGCTCCTGCAGGCATAGCACAAGCCCGTTTTGGGGTTTCCCTTGAGTGGCAGAGATCTTGGTGGAGGCCAGGAAGCCGTCCACTCGCTCCACCTATACCATGAAATGGAAACAGTTTTCCATTTGGGCTTTGTCCAAAGATTTGGAGCCTTTCTCCTGCCCGTCAGGGCGGCTACTGGACTACATGCGGTATCTCTTGACCTGGGTCTGTCATTCCTCTTTGAAGATTCACATCGGGGGCTTTGGCCGCTTATCATATTCCTTTGGGGACAGAACTTTAAAGCTCAGCTGGAGTCATAGGAACCCAACTCTCTGAGGGGTTCTTCATTTGAGGACCCCCAATTCGGGTTTCTGCCCTCCTTGGGATTTGAATTTCATTCTTCAGAAGCTTACACTGCCTCCCTTTGAGCCGGCAGCCTCAGCAGAACTTAAGTTCCTTCGTGGGAGGCTCTCTTCCTAGTGGCTATTACTTCTGCTCAAGAATTTCCGAGCTTCAGGCCTTGATGTGCAAAATTCTGTATCTGATTTTCCATATGGAACGTGTGGCTCATGCGACCAATCCTAAGTTTCTTCCTAAGGTGGTAGCAGAATCTATGTTGAACCAGTCCATTGAACTGCCTGCCTTTTTCACGCAGCACTCCAGTCACGGGAGTATCTTTTACATACCCTGGACGTTCACCGGATTCTGATATACTATACCAACCGGACGAAGGATCTCAGAAAGACTGACCAACTATTTGTTTCTTTTGCCAGCAAAAGAGAAGGCAATGCTGTTTCAAACAATGTTTGTCCAAATGGTTGGCTCACTGTATCACTTTCTGCTATGACAAGTATCACAAGACCTTGCCAGGCCAGGTCAGGAGGTCACTCCACCAGGGGTGTCGTGGCCTCTGCTGCCTGTTTCAAGAATGTGTCAGTGGCTGATATTTACGCTGCCACAACTTAGTCTTCTGTCCATACCTTTACAAAACACTACAGTTTGGACATTGCCTCTCACTGGAGAGCCGGCTTCAGGTTAACTGTTCTGCAAGGACTTCTTTCTTAAGTCTTTCTCAGCCAGAGGATCCCCTATGGGTAGTTTCCTCCTCAGTGTGCTTCTCTTTGTTCCAGACTGCTTGGGACTCAGTCCTATATGTAATTACCTACTGCAAGAGCCCTCTTGAAGTAAGATGGTACAGTTCACGTAAGAACTTACCATAACAGTAGATCTTGAGAGGGCTCTTGCAGTAGGTAATACCTTCCCGCCCTCCATCCCCTAAGCTTTTTCAGCTCCTTTTCCAGTGAGGAAATATCTGCTTCTCTCTCTCTCATCTCACCTTTTGGCCTTTGGCGGGAAAGAACTGGAAGGCGGGCATGAGGACCACCCTTTATACCGATGTCACCTGGCGGGGGCGGTCCCTCACCAGAGACTGCTAGCTATAAATTTTCTGTGGGGTCCTGACACCTGCTGGCTTCAGTCCTATATGTAGTTACCTACTGCAAGAGCCTCTTCAAGATCTACTGTTACGGTAAGTTCTTGCATAACTGTACTTTCTGTCTCCAGGGCCCCCTTGGGGGCCTCAGGATCGGACGGAGCCTGTCGCTGGGGTTGAGGAGGAGGCATCCTCAGAGTCTGAGGGGTGAGGGGCGATGAGTTCCGCCCCACCACCCTTGGGGTGTGGGAGAAGCAGTGCCGAGCCCGCCTCCCTCTTAGGCTCAAGGGACCCCTCTGGTGGCGTTGCTGTGGGTTGCTCTTCTGGACCCTTGCAACCCCAGGTGCATCACAAGGAGATTCCCCGCCAGGCTCTTCCAGAGTTCGCATCCCCAGGGTTCTGTTTTGAGACCTGGTTTAATATCCGGGATCCTGCCAGCTCGGGCTCAGTTCCCTGGATTTCAGAGCCTAGCAGAGGAGAGTTGCCTTCTTGTAGGTGCCCTCTCCCATTCCTCTGCAGCCACCCCTCTCTTCCAGGTCATGTCGGTCCCACGGGCCCGTTATCCTGGGAGACATTCAGAGGCTCTGTGGAGACCTTCCCGTCATATGTTAATATATGCATCAGCGGTTTTTCTCTTCTCCCCACTGTCGTGAGGAGTCCTCTGGGCATTCGAGTTCCTCACCTTCCTCGAGTCCCTCCTCTGAGGGAGAGGAACCCACTGCTCACCTTTCATCCAACGCTGATTTCACGGAATATCATCGCTTCCTATCGAGGATGGTTAAGGATCTCAGTATTTCCTTTCTCAGGCGAGACAATACCGAGCGGCAGACGTGTGAATTCCTTGGGAATCAGTGTCCAATATCTGGTGGTGCATCCTGGCCTATCCCTTTCCGGGAGGCATCTATCTGCACCTGGCAGTCTCCAGCCGCACCTTTTCAGCACCGGTAGACTGCAGGAGGCGGTATTGTGCCCTTTAGAATCTCTGAGTGCACACTCCCCAGCCCACCCTCGGGATTGCAGTTTCTAGAGACTCCTCCTGGGCATCGCCGCCTGGCGTGTGACCATCCACCGGACTCAGATTCCGTACAGTTTGACTGGTGGCGGGTGAAGAGTGTTCTTCCTCTTGTGCGATGTTGTGCATTGCATCACATCAGGCTCACCACGCTACCTATAACAGGCATTTATGGTCAATGCTTTCTCAGGTTCTAGCATCTATGCCTGATACGGAGTAATCCAAACAAGCCATTGCCCTCTCCGCTATAGGCCTGGAGCTGGCAAGGCACCAAGCAGGGGCATCCTATGATGCCAGTGAGGTGGCCTCAGGCTTGTGGGGACAGTGATCTGCATTAGGCAGACGGCATGGCTTTGTCTATCAAGATTGTCACCCAGGCCCGGCATAGGGTGATTTGCTCTGCATTCGAGGACCTTCTTTTCTCCACTAGGGCTAGGAGGCTTGCATGGGCTTCCTTCATCTCCTTGTCTTGAGAGACACCTCCTAGCTCTCCTTGGCCTTAGGCTCGTGTCTTGTAAGGCCAGGGTCTCTTCCTTCTGTTTCTCATCAGCAGGAGGCTGAGGGTCTTGTTCCTCTGGGGTTTTCTTGGTCCCCTTTGTGGGGCTTGGTATTCACCAAGCAGTAATGAATGGTGAAGATTGACAAAGGAAGATATGGAAATTACGTACCTACCATAATTCTTGGATCTTCACCATTCATTAGCGATACCTCGCCCACCTTCCCCTCATGGGCCTCCTCATTTGCTCCCCTCCCTCGCATTCCTCCTCCCTCCTTCAAGGCCTTAAAGCCTATTTAAAAACAAAACAAAAACATTTTTGAGCCTTCGTTCTTCTCTCAGAGCGGATTCTTTTAATTGAGGAGGAGAGGGAGCAGTAGAATTTATTTCTGTCCTGAGGAACTCTTTCTGATTGCCCTGGGGTGACCCTTGACTCCTTCTTAAGCCATGCTGTTCAATTCACAGTTAAGAAACCATTCCTGAAATGGTTCGGTTCCTTTCTCTAGGTCTCCTGTAGCATGTCTGAATCTCCTGTTTGCACCAGCCTCTGCTAGTTAACACGCCCTGGCTCTCCAGTTCTTTGAGCTGGTGATCTGTTTGCCTTACCTTGGAGTCAGACTGAGTTCCCACTCTTCTTTCTGCAAAGGGTGCTCTGTAGGGCTTCAGATACCCCCACATCTGTGTTAGCATGTAACAAGGTGCTAGTGCTTCTCTCCCTTCCTAGTTGGCGCTCTTTTCGGAACATATTCTGCCTTGGCAGTCCATGAGCCTCAGCTCACGGTGTAAGGAGTTGAGATGCCAGGAGGTGCAGAGAGTCTGCCTTTTTTAACAAGCTGTGCAAAGATTCAGTTGAACCTTCTTCACCAGTTTTCTTAAATGGGATCCTTGGTTCCGAGCTTACCGCCTTCAAGCCAATTTCTCACAGTTTGGCAGAATTCCTCCCTCCTCCCAGCATCCCCTTTCTTTCATTCTTCTTCCTTCTTCTCTCTCTCCTGTACCTGTTCATCCCTCTGAGCCGCCCCAGGAGTTGAAGCCCTCTGCGGTCCCATAGGGTAGGTTCCTCTTTCCTGTCCTCTGTCTGCTTATTCCTTTTTCAGTTTATATCTTTTCCTTTATCTATCCTCTGCTCTCTTGCCCCACTCTTCTTTTTCTTATCATTATTTCGCGTCTGTGGCTTACAAAACTGAGATGGAGGAAGAGTCTGCGATGCCTAACGGCCACCCCTCACACACCACATGTACGTCACTCTTGGGGGTGGTGCCATCGTCTGACTCCTCTCCCAAAAAAAAAAAAAAAAACCTCCCGTGCGGGTGACAAGCCTCCGATCAACACCCAATCAATAACGAATGGTGAAGATACAAGAGAAGATCAAGAATTACGGTAGGTACATAATTTCCATTTCTCACTGGTGACTTCCTTTGGGAGCTCTGCAGGAAGTTCCTTGAGCTATAAATGTAGAAAGAACCTGGGTGGGTAGTACTATTACCACCCTTAGCAGTAAAGTTATGGGGAGGGAGATTTAACTGATTCCTCTTCCTTCCAAAATGAGGTACTCTTAAAGCAAATGCTAGCTCCTTTCAGAAGCTAGCTGCTGCAACTAAAAGCTGAAGCAAAAGTAAAGGCTAGCTCCATTTTGCCTGCTAGCGCTGCTGCTTCTAAAAGCTGAATCAAAATGCTGACTGTTCCCTTAATGTCAATCATATATTAGTACTGTTGCATTAGCAGCCCTGTGGCTCTGAGCAGAGTTTGCTCTTTATTAAGGGTATTATCTGCATCACTACTGAAGGACTTTGTTTTGTTAGCCATTTTCTTTCACCTGGGCCACAGTCTCTACAGCAGTGTCTTTCCTGTATATCTTCCTGGACTTGAGTCTTCACCATTTATTCATACTGATGGGTTGCTGGGACCCAGCGAGGCAAAAATCTTCAGAAGACGCGACAAGTAGTGCCGTGCCATGGCATCATGAGGCTGGCTTGCTGCATTGCTACCTTGGCGTAGACCTTCCAACTGCTTCAGTTCCTTTTTTTCTCCTGCCGTTGAGTGCTTTTCAGTGACGACATCGCTTCGTTCTCTGGGAGTCGTATCTTCACGTCAATCGACAACAGTGTTTAGTTTCGTTCAAGTTTAACTAGTGTTTTCTTATTTTCCTCAGTTTAAAAAAAGAAAAAAAGTAATATTCTTGAACTTCAGTTTCATCAGATCTTCAGCCGTACTGAACAACTGAGTCGGCCGAGATGGTGGCAGTAGGGAGTCTCCTGTGGAGGGCTACTCTGGCAGCTGGAATGAGTCCAGTTGTCATCTTCTCCGGAGTGGGCGTCCAGCCACGGGCAGTCTGGTGTTGGGGGTCGGTCCTCCCATAAATAGAAAAAGCGGACCCGTTCCCGATCCAGATTGGGGACTTGGTTGCCACTCAACCTCGGGTTCTTTCTCTTCCCGTCAGAAGGGAAGAAAGCGGTACTACTCGAGGTCACCCTCTGGTATGTGTGCAAGAGGTCTTCTACATCCGTGATGGGGGCCTTCCCGGCACCGTTGGTTTCCCTGATGGCTTCTGCTTGCAGTTGTTCAAAATCTCGAGCCCGTATCCTTTCCCTGTCATCTTCTGGTGTCTCCAGGGCAGTTTCACCGTTGGGAAATTCTTATGGAGGGTGGGTACAACGTCTGGCCCAGTTGCCCCTCCTGTGGATCGGTACAAGGTCCCTTGGGCCTAGGTGCCTCGGGGCCCTGGTTGGGGCCTTTGGACCAGGTAGACCATTTGTTTCTGCCAACAAGGCGGTTCCTTGACTGTGACTGCGCTTCCAATGTAGGTTCTATGTGCCTCCCTCCTCACTCTGTCTCTTTGCAGGTACCAGCACATGCACCTTCTCTGGTCACTCGTGCTGGTTGCACCTCTAGGCCTGGTTTGGGTTTTTGGTGGCACCACCCAGGCGCCTGGTCTGGTTTCGGCACCGACGAGGCTCAGTGCCCGCTCCTTCAGGGCTGGTGCTGGTTACAGTGCTGATTTTGCTCCAGTTCTGGTGTCACCCATCTGTCAATTCCAGTCCAGACTGTGGCTTGCTGGGTCCACACCTCTTCCGCTTCCCTTCGAGGATCAGGAAGGGGATGAGTCTAACCCCAACCTCATTATTTCTGAGAGTGGCAAGGACGACACATTTTATAGCCTGGGAATCATCCTCCAGCTCCTACACATGTCCCTCAGGAGGACCTCTCCTTTCAGGCATTACTCAGAGACATGTAGGCAACTCTGGCTCTCGAGACTTCTGCCCTAGACATGGGTAAGCAGATGCCTCTCGAGAGGCTCCATGTTCCTAACATTTCAGTTAACCTCACACCCCTTGATCTTCTGACCTTTGAAACCCTTTCTGAGATTGTGTGGGCTAGACCTGCATCAATTCCTTCAGTATGCAAGTCCATAGATTGGAAGTATGTTCCTCCTAAAGAAAGACCTATTCTAGCTTCCCAGCCTATTGCAGATGCGCTAGTTATTTTTGCTGAGAATGACAAAGCTGTCCTGCCTCAGGAAGTCACAACACATCCTATCAGTGAGGAATCTCGCAAGATTGACACTGTGGGTAAGAGAGCTTTGCAGCAGCCACTCTTAACATACGAATAGGCAGTTACCAAGGACATTTCTCTCAGTATGAGTATGCCCTTTTGACTTCGCTTAAATCTTTGGCTAAATCTTTGCCAGAGTCTGATCCTTAACAGAAAATTCTTCAGGTTGCTACGCATGGAATAGAATCCAGTGGACACCAGTTGAAGGTGGCTATGGATGCATATGACTCTGTTCTACAGTCAGTGGAAGTCTATCACCACAGACAAGTGGGGCTTAAGGATCATTCAAGAGGGTACTCTCTCAACTTTTCAGATGTTACCCCAGATTGTCCACCCAAGTGGCAACACATTCCGTCAGCTACTCAGTCAGACCTTCTCACTTGGAAATAGTGGGCCTTCTGAAAAATGGGGCAATGGAATAGTCCCTTGGCAGAATGCAACTCAGGTCCTAAATAAGACAGGGGCGTGCACCCCATTCTTGACCTTCAATTTTGAACAAGTTCTTGTACTGGGAGAAGTTCAAGATGATCTCTTTATGAACCCTCTTACTGCATCTCAAGCTGTGGGCTGACTGGCATCCCTATACATGCTGGATGCTTACGAGCACATCCTAGCTCACCCAAGCCATCACAGGTTCCTTCAATTTGTGGCCTTGGGTCCAGCACAACTCAGTTCAGTGTCCTGTCCCTTGGTCTGTCCTCGGCGCCTCGAGTCTTTACAAAGTGCCTTGCAGTTCTCGCGGGCGCATCTTTGCAAGCTAGGACTGCAGGTCTTCCCTACCTAGATGCCTGGCTCCTTGCAAGCTCGTTAAGGTTGGGCACAGAACAAGCAGTAAATACTGCAGCTCGGTTTCTGACTTCCATGGGGTTCTGCTAAATCTGGAGAAATCACAGCTTCAACCCTGTCAGCAATTTCTCTTCATAGGGTCTCTCTTGGATACCACCAATGCCAGGGCCTTCCTTCCACAGGACAGACCCAGCGCCATCCTGCAGATGGTGGAGTTTATCGGGGCAACAGTCCGTGAAGGCTCACTCCATGCAGCAGATGCTGGGCCTGATGGTTTCTTCCATCGCACTCCCTCTAGCTTGCCTGCACATGTGGACGACTCAGTAGATGCTTGATGTTAAATGGTCTCCGTCCAGCACATCCGCGGGCCTACCCAATTAAATTGATGGAATCTTTGTCGTGTCACTTCTCTGGTGGACACAGGATAGCCTTCTTCAAGGTCTCCCTTCGCTCCACCAGAATCTCAGATAACTCTAACTACAGATCCATCTCTACTGGGGTGGGGAGCCCACTGCCAGGGCCATCGCACCCAGGTAGTTTGACTCGGGCAGAATGTCAACTCTATATCAGTGTTCTGGAGATGAGGGCAGATATTCATGCCCTTGAGCCCTAGTGGACTTTGTTGGTCACAAGGTAATCCTTCTGCAGACAGACAGCAAGTCAGTGATGTATTACATCAACAAATGGGGCGGGCCTCCTGTCTACTCTGCAGGGAAGCTATGAGAGTGTGGAATGGTCTCTGGAACAGAATGCTCTGATTCAAGCTGTCTACCTGCCAGGGATGCAAAAGAATCTGGCAGACGATTGACAGATGCGGATCCACACGAGTGGTCCTTAGTTTCAGACATCGCTCAGTCTCTTTTGATGAATGGGGACCCTAGGGTTGGACCTTTTGCATCTCCACTCAACGCTAAATTGATCCCCACTCAATACAAAGCTGCCTCAGTTCTGCTCCAGAAATCCAGAACATGGTGTTCTCACCCTTATGTCAGCTGGATTCAGCTACCCCGGAGGAGTAGTTTATGCTAATGATGTTTTGGCAAGAACCAATCCGAGAGAGTGAGGAATGAGTGAGAGCTACTGGAGCTAGAGTGGGGGTCGGTCAGGTTCATTTCTCCACCGATTGGTCAACACTGCCCAGAGCGCTCTCTCTCACTTCACTTGAAGAGGTTCTTTTCTTCTTGAAGTTGGTAAAAATCCTTTATTTATGCTGCCTTATTGAATTGTTCACAAAATTTTTTTTTTTTTTTTTTTTTAACTAGTGCTGAGTTTTTTCATATTGTGGTTCCTTCGTCCCAGGAACCTCAAATTGCTTTCCTCACAGTCTATTCCGCTGTTCACGTTCTTTCTCTGAAGAAGATTTTGTCGCTTCTGACTAAACTTTGTCGCTGCTCCCATTTCTTTGTGGTTCACTATTTTTATTGAAACCGTGACTTTTGACTTAACATTTTAAATTTAACACTTTATGAACCATACTTTGCAGTTCAACAGCACTTGGGAACTGACCGCTTTTTCTTATTTGGGGTATTTCCGAGGTCTCCTGACAACTGTGTAAAGTGTGTTTGTGTCTAGCTCTCATCTGGTCAGAAACTGTGTATAGACAGTGACAACACTGGATATTATGGCTTCTCAGTCTATTTCCCCTCAAACAAAAATCCTGAAGAGGATCTTCCTCACATAGAACAAAGGGAAAGTCTGATAAAGACTCTATCCAGAATAAAACAGATAAAAAAAATTCTGACAAACAGATACATAATGAACAGGTCACTGGTGAAGTGCCTGTTAAAAAGAAAGAAGCAAAGGGATATACCATTGACACAGAAAATTGTGCCCTCTAGAGATGGCTAAGGCTTGGTATTTATACCAAATGGTGCAGGCTATGGGCAATATATTTAATGCCCCTCCTGACCCTCTACCCATATATATCAAACTCTGGTCATACTCCAGCGTTTTTATTATATGGGTGACGATGATGCACTAGATGACCCCTTGGATCCAATGGCTCCCCTGACCAATAGTTTAGTGGTCCCACTAATGGGCAGGAGGACTTTTCCTTTCATTTACTTTTATTCAACATATGGTGGATACACTGGATCTCGCTATACAAGAAACTATGGATCAAGAGGTGGAGGAAGACTTTTTAGAGATGATGGGTCTCCCTCCCTCCTTTCAAGAAGTTGCTTTTGCCCATACATAGATCATCATGCAGGGCAACTTTTAAAGTACTTGAACACCCCACTTCCAGTCTGGCAGTGGACAAGAAAATGGAAAATAAAGTATCCACTGGAAAAATGTAATGCAGCTTTCTTGTATACTCAGCCTGATCATGAAGGGGTTGTATAGGCTGCTGCTTGTACAGGGCTAAAGTACCTTTCTTCACAGCCTCCAAGAAAAGAGTCTAAAAGGCTTGATTTTATGGGGAAAAAATCTTATACCACAGCTCTCTGCTGCTTCGCTATCTACTTACATGGCTTGCAGCCTAGTACCAAAAACTCTGGAACTCAACGCTGGCTATAAGCCAACATTCCCCAGACAGAGTTGGCCAGGACCTGTCAGAAACTGTCAAAACGGCCTTGGAAGCCACTAAATACCAGTTTCACATGGCAGTGGATACTAATGATACTGCCTCCAGAGCCATGGCCCATGCAATCTTACTTAGACACCATGCCTGGCTAAGGGCAACCAATTTTTCGTGGGACACTCTAGAATAAAGCTGTGGATTTTCTTTTTTGAACTTATATTTATTGATTTTACAAATGCAATGGATACAATCATAGACCGTAGGGCAGTGCACAGATTCAATACATATAGATAGTAAAACATTCAATATCATTGACACTCCTAAGTTGTTACTTCAATGGGAGGTTATCATTAAATTTAACATAAAAGATAATTAATATTCTTAGGACCATCTGCATCCATGAGGAGTGAAATGCATTCCAGATCTGACTCATTTTCCTTTAGCACAAGCTACCCTTTAATAGGTGAAAGACTTCCCTTATCCTATATCATAAGTAGCCAGAAATAAAAGACCCTCCAACAATTTCACACCACCTCTGCCCATGACCTAGTTAGGCAGTAAGTACCATTGTACATTAAGAAAAAATGCCAAAGATCCAAAATTATTATTTTCTGTGAAATAACACATTATCTATGACCTTAACACAAGAGCCTTTAAACCATACAGACCCCAGGTAAAGTCAGTCCTATGAAAAGAAATCTTGCAAGGAAAATTCTTAACTGCGTCACAGACTATGAGCCTAATTTGCAGGTTAAGAGACTGGTTAGTCTTTAGTAATAAACAGGTGACTAACTGCAAAGTATCTTAACGAACCAGTTAAGTTTTGACAATAAAATGTTCTTTTTATATGTTGGACAAAGTCCACCTGGTTTCAGAAGTCCTATTTTCATCTCGCTATTCTGTGTCTTGCCTAAAAGACAAAGTTCATGTATTATTTTCATCTTCAGAGTCTGAGTCGGTTCCTGTGCTCCATAGTCTATCTCTATTTTGGTTAGTAGCTTTGCTGTATCCATCGGGTCTGCAAAATATGTTTTACCCGTATGTTATTTTCAGACTAGCAGGCATCAGAAGGACATGATGGACCCCCAATTGCCGTAACTTTTCACGGACCTCACGAAAGCCTTATCGGCGCTGGCGCAGTGGAGAAACTAAAATCAGGAAAGAGATGTATTGGCTTTCCCTGCTACAGCGATGTGCCTCGTCTCCTGGCTTCCCAAAGAACATAGTCTCTCTCCTTTAGCAAGCCAAGGACCGCTAAGATGGCTTTTGTTGTGTGAGTGCGCCAAATCTGTGTGTAACTGGGTTCCTCTGGCATTCACCCGGTAGGCTCGCATGATCGTGAGTGGTAAGTCCAATTGTAGAAGTTTGTGCAGCCACATTTCAAGAAAACTCCCCAAATCTTCTCCTTCCAACTCTTCTGGCAGGCCCAGTAGTCTAATGTGGGATGCACGCTCCCATTCTCAAGAGTTTCCAGCCGTCGAACAAGAAGGACATTCTCCTTCACGATGCCTGCTGTTACCGCGATCGCTTTATCAGTGGCCCCCTGAGCTGTGCCATCCACCATTTGTATATTTGTTTCCATGACAATCATCCGTGATGTATATTCACCCATCTTTTTGTCTAAGGCCTGGATGGCTTCAACAGCGCAGCATTTGAGGGTTGAGCCAAGTTGGCATCTGAAAAGTCCTCCTCCTTCTCGGGCCGGCATGAGTGTCTTTGGCCTGGCCCCTTCACCTCCAGTCATTGTTTTATTGCCCCATCGTGCAAGCAAAAGTGATTTTAATATGTACGTGATCCACAGTAACTATTGGATACTCTTAGAATACTTTGAAATAATTATTGCCACTTTTAGCGTTTTTTCAGCACAATTCAAAGTCCGTCATGTGGAGCTATTGGAAAGAGCTGCTCTCCACTGCTACTGGCCATGCCCCCAAAGCTGTGGATTTTCCTGTGAGAATAACTTATTATTTGGGGACAAGACTGAAGCTTATATGAAAAAGGTGGAAGAATACAAATCTATCTACCAAAGTAATACATCTAAAGAGAAAGCTGCCACTTCCCAGAGGCCTCAGATTAGGGAAGCATAGGTAGAGGCTACTACCACGTGGTTTTCTACCCTATGCCAATGCTCATGCCCATGGACTACTCTCAGGTGGGGTTACTTCAGGAAGAGGTAGTCAGTCCAAACAAATATCCTGACTACAAAAGCCAGGGCACCTCCCCTCCCAGCAGGAGGAAGGCTGTCCCACTACCATCTCATTACCACGGATAAGTGGATGCTAGAGGTACTGAGTCAAGGTCTTACCTTCAGTTCAGAAAGTTTTCCTCAACACAATCAAAGATCTCTAAAACCCCTAACTCCTACAGAAAAGCTACTGCTGGAGCTAGAGGTGAAGTCCCTCCTATAGGCAGAAGCAGTGGAGAAAGTTCCCTTCCCAGTGGGGATAGGGTCTTTACTCCAGGTACTTCCTAACTCAAAAGAAAATGGGGATTTGACCTTGGGTACCTAAACAAACATATCATCAATCCCAGATTCAAAATGGTCACCCTAGCTGTGGTGATTTCATCCCTGCAAAAGGAAACTGGCTAGCCTCCTAGATCTGAAGGATGCCTATTTCCACATTCCAATCAGGCAGTCCCACAGAACATTTCTCAGGTTCGGATTGCCTTCATGCCATTAACAGTTTACAGCAATGCTCTTCAGCTTTTTCTGCCCCAAGGTGTTCACAAAGTGCCTGGCAGTCATAGCAGCCTACCTCAGAAGACAACAGGTGTCCGTCTTCCCTCACCTGGACGACTGGTTAATAGTGGGCAAGTCTCTACAGGAGGTCAGAGAGACTGTCAGACTAACTCAGAATACCCTAGAATCCCTAAGCTTCCTAATCAGTACTCAGAAGTCCCACTTTCAACCAGTTCAGCTTCTGGAATTCATTGAGGCAGAACTGGATACACAAAAGGAGAAGGCGTTGCTCCCTCTCGACATGGCATGCAACCTTCAAAACCCTAACAAACTCTTTTCGGCCCTGGGCCAGCCAAGACCAGCCAGACACTTCCTGAGGCTTCTAGGCCACATGGCTTCTACTACAGCTGTGGTACCAGGTGTCAGATTTCAAATGAGGGACATTCATTATCACCTCAGGTCTCACTGGTCCCAGAAAAGGGACTTTATGTTAAAACTCATTCCAGTGACAAAGACTTTGCTCCAAGCCCTGGACTGGTTGAAAACTTACAGGACCTCAGGAAGTAGTTCCCTTCTAGCAAAGGGAACCTCCAGAAATATGTACTACAGATGCCTCACGCCTGATCTGGGAGCAGATCTGGCAGACCAGTCCATAAGTGGGACATGGTTCCCCTAGGAGTCCATTTACCATATAAACCTCCTCGAACTCAGAGCTGTTTACTTGGCAATAAAAGCATTTGCTCTCTTCCTAAATGGCCAATCTGTTTAGATCAGAACAGACAACACCACAGCCATGTTTTACATTAACAAGCAGGGGGCACCAGATCCACAAAGCTCTGCACAAAGGCCATGAAACTTTGGTCTCTGGCATATTCACTGGATGTCCAGCTCTCGGCCATTCACCTGCCAGGCAAGAACAATGTGTTGGTAGATGCTCTAAGCCGCACAGTCAAGGCCACCATGAGTGGACCCTGAACAAGCGGGTACTAGCCATAGTTTTCAGAAGGTGGAGCACTCCAGAGAGACTCTCTTTGCTTCCAGCCTCAATCATCAGCTACCCTTGTACTGTTGCAGGCCTCCAGCTGTAGGCACAGTACCAGTGGATGCCCTAAATTTGGATTGGACAGGGACATTTCTGTATGCCTTACCTCCTTTCCCACTGATTCTCAGAGTCCTTCTGAAACTCAGGACTTAGCCTGCCACTATGATTCTAGTGGCACCAGACTGGGCGAGACAACCTTGGTATTCCCAACTCCTGGCCGCAACAGCCAACCAACCAATTAATTCAACTGCCGTTGAGCCACAGTCTCCTGACTACCTCTGACAGTGATAACATACCCCAAAATAGTCTCTTCACGTCCAAAGCCTGGTACTTGATGAATTAGAGTACCTGGACTCTCAGTACTCAGAGCAGGCCGTAAGATTCTTCGCCTGGCTAAGAAACCTAGTACTAAAAAATCCTATGCCTCAAAATGGAAAAGATTTTCCTGTGGAGTAAGGAGAGGTGTATACACCCGCTAAAAGTTTTCCCTTCTTCAGTGCTTGGCTGCTTGATGCACCTTTAGGCCTCGGGCCTATGTGCCTCATCCTTGAAAGTCCATCTAGCAGCTATGTCTGCTTATATTTCAGCTGGGAAGGAGGTCCCTAATCTCCCATCCCATTTTTAAGACATTTGTCAAGGGCCTGTTACACCTTCAGCTCCCTCTGAGGGAATCTATTCCTCCCTGTAACTTGAACTGCTGCATAGCCCAGCACATGGAGCCTCCATTTGAGCCCATGGCCATGGCAGAGCTAAAGTACATCACTTGGAAAACTGTCTTTTTGGTGGCAGTCACCTCAGCTAGAAGGATTTCAGAGCTGCAGGCACACTGCACTGAACCAAACTCGTTATCTCCCACAAGGATAAGGTAGTTCTTAGAACAAACAGAAAATTCCTTCCTAAGGTGGTATCAGAATTCTATCTGAACCAGTCCATAACACTTCCTGTCTTCACAGACAGTTTCACTCTTGGTGAGGAAAGCTCCATAGTTTGGATGTGAGAAGGGCACTGCTACCTGGAGCACACAAAGCAGTTCAAGGCTTCACATACCCAGCTTTTCCTACCTATGGCAAAGTAGGAAAGCAGGCCTGCCTCTAAAAAGAACCATGTCTCGTTGGATAGTCTCTTGCATTCAGTTCTGTTACAGTAGGGCTGGTAAACAGCCTCCTCGAGGCCTCAGGGCCCATTACACTAGGGGCACTGCAGCCTCTGTGACAGCTGCAAGGATATACCTTTGCTAGACATCTGCAAAGCAGCAGCTGGAAGACTGTACACACTTTGACAAAACACTACTGTTTGGATGTACAGTCCAGATCAGATGCCAGATTTGGCACAGCAGTCCTGCAGAACCTCTTTCAAAGAAGGTTCCATACTCCTCCAGCTGTACTGGTTTGTAGTCTGCAACTATCAAGCATACTGAAAAATTTCTGGGGTGAGAAGAAAAAATACCAAAGTATTATTGTTTCTTCCAAGGTATTCTTCAGCATGCTTGACCTCCCACCATCCTCCCTTACATAACCTGACTGAGTAGTTCTGCAGTCCATTCTTGGGCCAGATTTCACTGTTAGAAGTTTATGATTAGAGCTTTTATAGTTCTGGGTGGTTTTACAATTGTTATGTATTGTTCTGGTATTTCTATGGTTCGCTATAAGTATTTTTGGGCCCTTTTGCTCTTTAGCTTCAAAATGAATCTGACTGACCCCCACTCTAACTCGGGCAGCACTCTCTTTCTGTTCTCTGATTGGCTCTGCCAAAACATCATTAGCATAAACTCCTCCTCCTCCAGGGCAGCTGAACCCAGCTGGCATACTGTAACTGTCAAGCATTCTGAAGAATACCGTGGAAGAAATAATACTGTGGTGAGTAATTTTTTTTTTTTGTCAGGATGCATTTAGGCTGCAGTGGACAGATTGCTTTCTTGTATGCATTTCCTCTTCCTGTAGTTCAGAGGGTGCTGTTCAGGTTAGAGGCTTAAGGTGGCAAAATTATTCTGATTGCTCCATTCTGGCAATGAGAAATTTGGTTTCCATCAACAACTTATTAGTGGCCCCTTCCTCTGGGACAGACCTTGTGACACAGGAATCCCTGGTCCATCCAACCTGTGCTCCTTCATCTCCGCCTGGCTCCTGAAGAGATAAAGTTAGCAGGTTCAGAGTTTCTCAGAGGGTCTCTGAGATTCTCCTGGCTGCACATAAACCTTCCACTAGGAAAACTTACACAGCCAAATGGAAGTGCTTGTCGGAATGGTGTGCCAAGATCCTTATGGACCCCTTCCAGTGTCCACTGTACAAGTTTAGAGTACTTATTATCCTTTCAGACACTGGACTGCAATACTCCTTTGTAAAAGTTCACTTTGTGCAGTTTTGGCCTATCACAAGGCTGTCCAGAACGTTACCTTGGCTCAGCTGCCTCGTTTCAGGAGATTTCTGAAGGCATTCTGCACACAAGGCCCCCAGTCAGGAAAGTGGTTGGCCCTTCCCAATATTAACCTTGTGCTGGACATGCTTACTTGTAAACCCTTTGAGCCTTTTGACTACGGTGATCTCAAGTTCCTGACCTGGAAACGGCTTTGCTGGTGGCTATCACCTCTGCTTGGTGGTTCTCCTTACACACCCCAAGTTTCTACCTAGAGTGGTTTTGGAGTTCCATTTAAACCAGTCTTTTGGTATTGCCCGCTTACTTTTCTAACTTTCAGAATGCAGGGGACGCACCTTCACTCCTGGATGTTAAAAGAGCCTTTGATTCTGCGTTGATGGAACTAAGGATATCCATCAATCCAAGCAACTCTTCGTCTCCTTTACTGATGCCGACTGGGTCGGTCAGTAACCATCAAGTGTATTTTTGCTTTGGATAGTGGCTTGCCTTCTCCACTGGTACTCATGGCACTGGTCAGTATAAGGCCTAGTTCATGCCCACTCTACCAGAGTGGTGGCTACGGCCTTGCAGAAATCCGCTCTGTCCCCATTGCTGAAATTTGCAGAGTGGCCACTTAGATCACAGTGCACATTTGTTAAGCATTATGCCCTAGATGTCCATGCCAGGCAGCATGCCTCTCGGCAGGACAATCCTTAATGGACTTCTGTCCTGAGTGAGCTCTGTCTCCTACCTCCCTGCTTGGGGGATTTTGTCTCAGCTTGGTACTCTTACCTAGCAGTAGATTAAATGGTGAAGACCCAAGTCCAGGAAGATATGAAAATTACATACCATAATTTTGATCTTCTTGGACAAGTCTTCACCATTTATTCATATGCTTACCAACCATCCTCCAAGCTCTCACTCTGTTCTTGGTCTTCACCTTCCTTGTTTCAGTTTGGGCTGTGAAGACACTGTTTCTTTAATTGACCCTTCTTATACAGGTCAGCAGGGCTATCTTATGCGCTGGTTAGGTTAGGTGTTTGCCTAGTTAAATCGCTGCACCTCCTAGTTACAAAAAGGTACTGAGGCAGTTGGAGGGTTGATGTCAAGGTAGCCTGTGTGGCAGAGCCAGCTCCTGTGGTGCTGCACAGACCTCCATCGGCGCTGGTCCTCCTGGAAGATTAGTGGCTTTGCAGATCCCAGCGACTGCAAAGGAAACCCAGCAGTATGAATAAATGGCAGAAGACTTGTCCAGGAAGAGCCAGAATTACTATGGGTATGCAATTTTCATTTCTTTCCTTATTGATTTCTGGGAAATTTGCTTTTCCTGCCTTTAGACTATGGCTTTTTCTCCACAGTTGGACTTTTTTTTCCTCCACTGGTCATGCCTTTGGTGTCTAGGGTACACATAGCCTGTTCTTTCTCACATGACTGGGATACTGTCCTGTACCTGGTACAGAGCATATACTGTACTTGATAGCACTCCATGGGCAGTAATATTTCTTCAGGATTTTACTCTCTTGTTCAAGTTTGCCAGCTGTAGCCCAGGCTGTGGTTGCCATAACTGTATGTGCTACCAACTGTTCTGATAGCGGGTATACTCTAGGAAGGGAAACTGTTCCCTCCCTTTATTAGATTGGTAGTCATTTTATTTTCAGTTGTTCATTTCCACCGTCTATTACTTTTGTCTTTTCTCTACAGCAAGCTTGTCTGTCAAGTTCTTACACTCCGTGCTAACAGAATTAAGGCAGTTAGGGCATGGGCAGTTGTTATAGGACACGGCATGTGATGTCGGTCATGTGGACTCTGGCAGCTTTGCGGTGTCCTGACAAAAGTTTGCTCCTGCCAGGTCCTAGTGCCTTTTGGCTAAAACCAGCAGTGGTGCTCTATGGAAAAGATATTCTTGAGCGTCTACCGTTAAGGTAAGTAACTTCTTCTTTTGTATACTCATTACAGGACCAACAAGCTTGTAGATGCTCCTTGTGAACGCTTCATTAGAAGTAAGTTTTATTTTTACTGTTTTATCAGTTGTGGCTTATTGTTCTTCAGACAGATTCAGAAATCTTGCAATAACACAAATTATATTTTATTCAGCTTAATATCTTTATTTTTGCAGGTTACAGAACAAAAACCAAAGGTAAGAAAGTTTTTTTTTTTTTTTTTTTAATAATTCTGTGTTGCTCCATCTCGTCAATGGGAATTACTTAGCTTGTGTTACGTTATACCCCGAGGGGTATTAATAGATGGTTAATCTAACTTCAGGGATGCCTTATTGCTTAAGTAGCTATAGCTTTTTAATCATATTGTGTTGCTTTTGTAAATGCATAGCCATAACAGTTACATACAGAGAATGACCTCACATGAAGACAGTCACAGCTTTTTCAGTGCAGATTATTAGTTACAGCATGGAATGCTGGTGTAGGAGTGTTCCATTGCCTCATTATAGGCAGTCTTTTGTACCAGCATGCTGGGGCAGAGCAGCATGTATGAGGAGCTCCTTATCTGGCTTTTATCTTTGCAATTTTTTTTTTTTTTTTTGGCCACTACTTGAGTAACTCTAGCTGAAGGTAGGGGCTGTTTATTTCTACATGCAGTCTTTCTAAATACAGCCTTACCTATTTAAAAGTTTAAATTGGAAAGCCTGCTTTTCTCATTTACAGCTTCTGTGAAGGTATAGATGAGTTTGCCACTGCCAGTTTCTGTATAAATTTACAAAGAAAGTGTTTAAACATGTTCTCTGTAGTACTTGAGTCTTGTATTTTCCTTACAGCTTGCCTTGTTAGCTCGGTTACGCTGTCTGTTTTACTTGATCAGTGTCTGCCTCCACACACACACACATACATAGTCATTTTTTTTCAGCTTGGTTCTTCCTGTTTTTTTTTTTTTTGGTTAGTAATTCTTTATATGTTTTCTGAGTATTCAGGAGTTTGAATTTTGTTTCATAATAGTTTTAAGTTTTAACTTTATGTAAAATAGGCAGTGGTGCTGGCTTTCCTGCAACGCAAAGATGTCAGGGTGTATCCCTGCCTGACCATTGACTGATGGCTGGGTCATCCAAGGAGGCTGTAGAGAGGTCCAGGAATCTGATCCTCCTGATCTGTCAGTACTTGGGCCTTCTGGTCAATCAGGCCAGGTCAGAGCCATTGAGTTCTATATATACAACTAGACTGTGGACTGACGCTGCACGGTCATTGTGTAATATGAAGTCGCAGGCCTGCCATCTTGCCGAGGAGTCTGTTCCCAGAGTGATTTGAGACCGCATGGTTTTCGTGGCGGTCTTTAGTGTGAGCCGCTGCTTCTTGCAGTGAGTGCGACGATGGCATTGGGCACGAGTGGGATGGCTGATTGTACAAATGTGTTGCTTGTCGGAGAACTTCCCACAAGTAAGAAACTGCTAGGATCACTCTGGGGTGGTAATTAATATTATGATAGAGTTGTATTTATTGCACCCTGCCCCATATTCCTAAAACTGACTGCCATTCTAACCCCAGTAATGCTCAGACCATTCATAACTTTGTGCAGTCAGCCTGGTGGTTGGACTGCCCGGAGAGATGGAACACATGCAATGATGGAATTCTTTGCACGTGAGCATCTTTCAAATACTGCTCTACCAACTGTAGTGTTCTAAGCCTTCAGATTTTTCTCTTCCTCTGAAAGTCTGGCCGCCGAGTCTCTGTCGCCTCTTTTCGTGAAGAAGAAAGAAAAAATCAAAACCGTAAGTATTTTATGTTTCTTTACTGCCTCTATTAATTGTTAGTTTACATTTAGTTTATTGTTGTTTTCTCGTTCCTCGCGTTTGGCATAACTGTGAAGGATCCGAGTTAGTTTAACTTTATTTCGGTTCTCTAACTAAAGAACCTGATCATTATCGCTAAATTTTGGTCCTAAAAATCTTTACTTGTAACTGCTTTTATCGCTACAGAACCGCTGAACCGGTTCATATTTAATCTCCTTTCTTGGTTCCATCGGTTCCGGAACCGATCAAGAAAAAAAAAAGGTAAAACCTTTTTCAGTTGTTTAAATAACCGATTAGCATTTGGCATTTAGCTGTTGAGGTTTTTCACTTTATCTTTCACCATGACTGAGAAACCTAAGAAGAGAACCGGGAGCTTGGTTTTAAAACTGTTTAAAGTGTGGAGATGTGTGTTGTTAAGGCAGACAAGCACACCTTATGTGTAGCTTGTCTGGTTTTGAACATTTGGACCAGGAATGTGAGATATGTAAAACATTCCTAGAAAAATTGTTGAAAAGCGCCTTGAAAGGCTTAATAAAGTTTCCTAGGGGTCCTCAGGCTCTGACCAGCTGACACCCCAGTCTGTTGTGGTTGAATTAACGAGTGCTTCTACCCTGCCCCGATACGGGCTTAAAAAAGGGTCAAAAAGAGGGAAAAGAACAGGCTGACTCTCTGGTTCCTTTAAAGAAATTAAAGAAGCTCAAACATGCAGAACCTCTCCTGCTAAACCAGGGACTTCTGCTCAGCAGCCTGTAATGCCTTCAGCTCAGGACATAGCCCAGGCATTTAAAATTATTCAGGCTCTGCAGAGCATCATCCCCAGCCTCCTGCCCCTTCCCAAGACCCCCAGGTTGTTGCTACTGTGTTGCCCCCTGCCCGGAGCAACACTATTTCAAGAGGATGATGAGCCTTATGAGGAGGATGAACCTATTCCCCAGAGGTGTCCCCTGAGCAGGAATTTGGCTCGCCTCCCAGAGTGTCTGAGGATTTTTCCTCCCATTTTTCTTTCAAAGGAAAATGGCAGATGCTCTGGATATTGCTACAACAGAACAAGTGGAAGATGAGGAGGAGATTGAGTACCTCAGTATGATGGGTTTAACACCCACAAAGGTCCTCCTCCTCCCAGTATATAAATTCTTTAAGAAGGATGCTATGAAGCTCCTGCAGACCCCTAAATTCTATTCTCAATTGACAAGCAAATAGATAAAAATACTAGCTCGACAGGGAGGGAGCTGACTTCCTCTTCTCCCACCCTGATCATCAAGGGTAAACAGCAAGCTGCCTGTGATAAGGCTATGTCCCTCTGTCCTCACACCCACCGGACAAGGACTCCAGAAAATTGGAAAGTATGGCCAAAAGGGTTATTTGTCAGCCTCTGCTATTATGAGACAGGCTACTTTTTCAACCTTATGCTGCCCAGTATCAGAAATCCCTGTGGCAGTCAGTACTGGCAATGTCCATGAAAGCCACCCTCACCCTTGTCAGATGACCTGGCAGAAACTGCCAGGTTTGGGCTAGAGGCGCCAAGTACCAGTTCCAAATGGCTGCTGATCTAAATGACACTGCAGCTAGATGGATGGCTAATACAGTGGCTCAGAGGAGGTTTGCTTGGCTTAGGGCCACAAACCTCACTCAGGATACCCAGTCAAAGGCCCTGGATTTCCATTAGAAGGAAGTGCGCTTTTGGGGAGTCCACAGTGGCTCATATGAAAAAGGTGGATGAATATAAGGCTACTTATAGAAGTAACTCTGCTAGAGACAGAGCTTCTTCATCCACCAGGCCCTATGGAAGGGGGGCTAGGGGTCGCTTCCTTTATCAAGACCCTTTTACAGCCAGTAGCCATACCTAGTACCAGCAGTACCTCACAGGGTTACTCAAGGTAGGGGTGAAGGGGCCCAGCCACAACTTCAACCCCAGCCTAAACAGAACCCCTGAGATGCAAGCCGCCTCCTCCCTACCTGTTGGAGGCAGACTGTCCCATTTCCTCCCCTTTGGTCAACCATCACCACAGACAAGTGGGTATTGAGGTAGTGGGCAAGGTCTGTCTCTACAGTTCAAATTTCTTCCTCAAAAACCCAGGGTTTCCACCTCCCCCACCCTAGCACAAATCTCGTTGCTGAGGCAAAGGTTCAGTAGCTGCTTCAGCTCAAAGCAGTGGAACTAGTCCCTGCAACCCTGAGAGGAAGAGGTTTTACTCCAGATACTTCCTAACAACAAAGAAAAATGGGAGTGGCGGCCAATTTTGGATCTCAGAGCTTTAAAGAAGCATCTGAAAAGCCAAAGTTCAAAATGGTCACTTTGGCTCGGATTCTGCCAACAATCCAAAAGGGACTGGCTGGCATCTCTGGACTTACAGGACGCTTATTTCCACATCCCCATAAAAGAATCTTACAGGAAATATCTCAGATTCAGACCCCATTAGGTCATTATCAGTTTGCAACCCTACCCTTCGCCTTCCTCGGCACCAAGGGTGTTTACTAAATGCCTAGCAGCTGTGGTGGCATTTCTTCAAGACAGGAGTGACTGTCTTCCCATACCTGGACGACTGGCTGGTAGTGGGCAAATCACCAGAACAGGTCACAACCTCTCTAGGCTCACACAGGATCTTTGGAGTCCTTGGTTTCATAGTAAACCAGAAAAATCTGTCTTCACCCCTACACAGACTTTACAGTTCATAGGGGCAGAGATCAGCACCCTACAGGCCAGGGCCTTTTACCACTAGACAGGGTGCAAAGTCTAAAGGCCATAGCAAACTCCTTCAAGTTGCACGGTCAGAAAACAGCCAGGCAATTCCTGCAGCTCTTGGTCATATGGCTGCATCCACAGGCACAGTGCAGGGTTCCAGGTTTCACATGAGAGACATCCAGTTTCACCTCAGGACTCATTGGAGTCAGAAAAGATCCCTTTTCAAACTCATTCTAGTGACAAGGCCTCTGTTACAAGTCCTCTTGTGGTGGAAAAGGAATCCAACCTAAGGCAGGAGTCCCCTTCCAGAAGGAGGATCCTTCACTGGTCCTCACAACAGATGCATCCCTTCTGGGCTGGGGTGCCCATCTGGGGAGCACACAACTCAGGGTACCTGGTCAGGGGTAGAGTCCCTCCAGCATATAAATTTGCTGGAACTCAGAGCAGTGCGGCTAGCACTAAAAGTTTTCTACACTGGTAATGGGCAAAGTGGTACAAGTCAGAACGGACAATACCACCACTATGTATTACATAAACAAACAGGGTGACACCAGATCAGGTCCCCTATGCACAGAAGCCATAAGAATTTGGGCTCTGCCTTATTCTCTAAAGGTGTCCCTGCAAGCCATCCCCATCTGCCAGGAAAGGACAATATCGTGGCAGACACACTGAGTCGGATCAATTAGTCCCATCACGAATGGACACTGAACAAGCAGGTGGTGCAGGTAATTTTCAGCAGGTGGGGCGCCAGAGATAGACTTGTTGCATCCCACCAGAACCACCAGTTGCCTCAGTATTGTTGCAGGCCACCAGCCCAAGGCACAATCCTCTGGACGCCTGTTGCATTGGATTGGTCAGGCAAGTTTCTATGCCTTTCCCGCTTTTCCTCTAGTTTTCAGGGTACTGCTGAAGCTCAGATCCTCTCAGCTTCTCTGATATTGATAGCTCCAAATTGGCCCAGGCAGCCATGGTACTGTCTTCTGCTCTCCATGGCAGTGAGCAGGCCAATAAGCTTGTCTCTCAGGCACAATCTTCTAACCTTCCAATCAGGAACATTGCTGTTCCAAATCTCAAGTCTCTCCACCTCAAGGCATGGCTCTTGAGGAGTTAGAAGTATGCAGGCTTGAACCTTTCTGAAGCTGTATTAAACATCTTGAAAAGTTATAGGAAGCCTTCCACTAAGAAAACTTATTCTGCTAAGTGGAAGAGATTCTCTTTCTGGTGCTTTAGAAACTTCGCACCAAATGATGCATTGGTCTCAGTGGTGTTGGATTATCTGACTCGTTTACATTCACAAGGTCTGCAACCCAGTTCTTTAAGAGTTCACCTTGCAGCAGTATCTGCATACCTGTCTGCTAGGACAAAGATGTCTGTAGCATCAGATCCATTTTCAAAAGATTTTCAAAGGCCTGATGCATTTGCACCCTCCTCACAGGGCACTGAGTGCCCGCTTGGGATCTTAATGTATGTATAGCCAGATTGATGCGGGCTCCTTTTGAGCCCATGGCTACAACCCATTTAAAGTATGTTACCTGGAAAACAGTTTTCCTGGTAGCAATTACCTCAACAAGAAGAATCAGTGAGCTTCAGGCTCTCTGTGTTGAGCAGGACTACATTTCCTTCCACAGGGATAAGGTAGTCCTCAGAACAAACAGACAATTCCTTCCTAAAGTGGTTTCAGATTTCCATCTGAACCAATTCTTTCCTAAAGTGGTTTCAGATTTCCATCTGAACCAATCAGTCACTCTGCCTGTCTTCTTCACAGACCATACAAGCTCTGGTGAAAGAAGGCTTCACAGTCTGGACGTGAAAAGAGCTCTCAGCTACTACATGACAGCCACTAAAGGCCATAGGTAAGACAAGAAACAACTTTTCCTTACATATGGGATGTTGGAATGGGCAAACCAGCCTCAAAAAGATCCATTTCTTGGTGGATTGTCCAGTGTATTCAATTCTGCTACACTAAAGCAGGTAGAGAGTCCCCAGCTGGGCTGAGGCTCATTCAACAAGAGGAACAGCTGCCACTATTGCAGCTGCTAGGGAGGTGCCATTGTTGGACATTTGTAAAGCAGCTACTTGGAAATCAGCACACACCTTTACAAAGCATTATAATTTAGATATTTTGTCCAGAAGTGACCCAGGTTTGGCACAGCAGTCCTGCAAAGTCAGTTTCAAAATAAGTTCTGTCACCACCAGTGGGTGCTGCTTATTAGTCTGCACAAAGTTATGAATGGTCTGAGGAGCATTACTGGGGTTAGAAGAAAAATTACTTGCATAGTAATCTTCTCTTCCCAGTGATGCTCAGACATTCATAACTCCTCCCATCCTCCACTTCCAGAACTTCAGCCTCTGCATTCTGCATGCTAGTGCCACATAGCCATACCCTTCTGGGTACACTTCTCTATGCTAGACAGATTTTAACAGAGTTTTCTGTCTCTCTTAATATTTTTCTCACTGTATGGTGAACACCATTATTATATATAGACATAGTCCCTCCCTTGGAGGTTTTTGAAGTAAGTTTTTTTATTAGGCTAATCCTAAAAAATGTTTTAATTAATAAATTGTCGGATTTTTCCATGTTGCCTGACTTCCAGGCTTCTTACAAATCTGAAGGGCTTAGAACACTACAGTTGGTAGAGACAGTATTTGAAAGATGCTCACATGCAAAGAATTCCATCATTTGCATGTGTTCCATCTCCGGCAGTCCAACCCACCAGGCTGACTGCACAAAGTTATGAATGTCTGAGCATCACTGGAAAGAAAGAAGATTACTATGGTAAGTAATTTTTCTTCCTATGTGTCCTGTAATCAGAAGGGCTAATATTGTTTTCTTTGGATTCTTATGTTCATTTATCTACCATGCAGTCCCACCCCCACCCCCAATTTGATATTATCCTTGGCAGGATTCAGTAATGTACACATAAGTGTGGAGCATGTCGTCCTCTGCACGCAACCCTTGGGGATCCATTATGTAGGTCACGCTAGTGTCCCGTGTCACTATTGGACCTATTGAGAAAACAAATCCTAATAGCAGACAAAGGGGAAGGACACACCAGGACTCTGCACAACATACACAAATTTTGACTGTAGTACCCTTTAACCTCCCATCCACCCAGCTGCTGAAATGGTAGCGCAGGACAACACTGAAGTAAGAGGTCACATCTTGGCTGAGCTGTAGTGTTTCAAATAAGTTAAAATACTTTAGTGCACGCACGCACACATCTTTTTAATAAATGCATCAACTCAGGATGGTTCAAGTGACAGGATACCGTGTGTGTGTTTTCACTGCTTCTACCAAGTAAGTCTCCTGCTCAGGGTCACACAGTGAGCATGTGGATAAGGTCAGGTTTGAAACTGGAAACATTTAGGTCAAGTTCTGCACTCTAATTGTTGTCCATCCCACTGTCTTTTAAAAAAAAAGATTTTTATGCTCTGTCACGGTATATTCCAACAGTCAGGCTACTTTTGGCCATCACACAGCATGGGCATAGGGGATTTACCTGTGCGTTACACCTTGCTACTCAAATCCCAGGAGCATCGGTGTTAGGACCCAGTGGAACAGAATGCTTCGCAACATCTCCACCATGTTTCATCTTCTCTGCCACCTGTATAGCAGTATTCGGAGGAGAGCATCTTTCGGGAAGCTCAATCCTCCATTCCTCCTGGCCGGTGCCTGATGTTGCGAGCAGTAGCACTGCATAATGAGGCTGGCTTTGTGCACTACTGTCTGTTTTGTCAGTGAGCTTTTTATTGTTTACGCTCGCTGTAATGCTGTACATCAGGGGCAGATATTCAAGACTTCGCCTGTCAATGGTGCAAGTGGCAACAAAGGATATACTCAAATGAGATGAGCCATGATTCTTCTTTTTTTTTTTTTTTTTTTTACTTTTATTTGATGTTTAGTACATAAGCATACATAATACTCATTTCCTGGATAGGTATACAGATTACAGGTGTAGTAGTACATTACTTAGGATGGAGACTTTATTGGTTGGTACAGCAGGATGCGGTGATACTTAGCACAGCCACAGTAGCGTGTAGTAAATACAGCTGCTCAAATCGCGCCTGTAAAGATAGCGACAACAAAACCGCTTACCTTAATAGCGCAATGCCTGACTACAGCTTCACCACTACAACCATGCACAGCCGAGACAGATTTAGTGAAAAGGGTACAAACAAAAGCATGATTGGTTAGGGACACAAATCATGTTGCACGCCTGTTCCACTTTTTAGTCCCCCACTGGCTAAACAGTTCCACCACCACATACAAATGGTATGTGAATCTCTATTTTCTTTATTATTGTTCTAATTTAAAAGGAATTCATATCAGCATAATCAGCATATGTGCAAAATCAATTTCTTAAGTTAGGCTTGCAGCTGGAAGTTGTATGCTATTCCCCGTAAATATTCCATCCTAGGGCGTGAGCTGTATTCTCTAACAATCCCTGTTATCGTTTAGCTGTGTCTTTATATTTTTTGTGACTTTCAGTCACTGCCAATCCAATGACCAGCTGTTCAGTCTCAGTGCTATTCATGTGTTGTTCAGTTTTTAGCAGCTCAAGAATTTCCAAATAGAGGGGTGACGACACTGATTAGGTGATTGAGCGTGATGCCAGGCTTCAACAGCATTTGCTGTCCGGGAAGAGCATTACAAACTGCATCATAGCAGTTCCACAGGGATAACAGAAACATGGGCCTTCTACCTCCCCTGGCGAGTGGTCTACCAAGCCACGATCCTCGAAGTATTCTATCAAATTCCATAGTGTCTCCCCATTTGTCTGGTAGAAGTCAGTGTTCATTAGCTCATTGAAAGTGTGACAAACATCATCGACAGGCACATATGCAAGATCTAGTAGCATCCTGACATTGAGGGCTAAATTTGGGTCAGAAGTGTATGGACCACTTATGTCTGGCAATTCCTGAATCTTTCTCCACACTGCCTGGGTCATGTGGAAGAAGCACCCTCTCATTTTAGTATTTGGGAATGACTGGCTGAGTACTTTTATTGCTGCCAACTCAAAGTCTGTCAAAACAGTCTGTGGCTGCAAACCTCACATAAACCATTAATCACTGCTAGAACTTTCTGATAATCTGCTGCAATTCTCTTACACATTAACATGTACACCAGTGGAATGACTTTTCCATACTTGACAGCGTGAATTGTATATACTTGCAAAATATAGACGGACAGCTGTTAAAAGTGCCATCAGCAGACCAGTGCTCACTTCGCTCAGGTGTTCCATGTCTGCAGAAGTGGTGAATATCAAATCCTGTTACTGCCAGGCCCACTGTCATATTGCAGAAATTTTTCTTTCTTTATTGTTTGAACAAAATCCAATGGGATACTTAGAGCTATGGCATCAATAGGCTCAGGTAACTGTTGTGAATGGGCCTCCGATTCCTCTGTATAGTACGCCTCAGCAGTGGTATAGCTGGTAATTGAGATGCTACAGAAGGTGATAGTTGAGAGACTCCAGAAGCAACTATTTGGTGTGTCTCAACAGTGGTACTAGCCCGTTTTTTCATAGTTGAGACTGCCTCTTTTACAGCCAGAGATGCAGGCTCAGGGACTTGATTGTGCTCCCCAATGGATTTAAGCACTATTTCTCTTTCAGGTGAATTCAAGAGTGCAGTGACCCTTATTGTACTCTAAGTACTGTAGTACATTTTGTCAGTTGTCACTGCTCTATCCTATAGATAAATCCATCGAGTACTACAAGATTACCACCCTTCTGGCCCTTCAAGAAATGTACCGCCATGTTACTGTCATCTGATGGGTTACAATTTAGACACATCTTTATAGCCACATTTAAATTATACATCTGGCGCTAAATATGACATGCTCGATTAATTCTAAGCTATGAAGACCTTGTGCTATATTAATCATGCTAAATTGCGTATGAGCAATTAGGGACTCAGCGATTTGACATTAAACCGGTGCAGCATAAGTGGTATAAACCATCATATGTATGGAGTATGCATCACATCCATTTCAGGAGCTATGGTGCAGCCAATGCTCTAATTAGATTACTTAGTAATAAAAACATTAGTATGTTAAACCGACTAAATGTCTTGTGTTAAATTTAGTATCAATAAGGTAATAGAGAGATCTCTGTTCTGGAGCACCCTAAAGTACAAAGGAGGTAAATGGTGCTGCCTGCAGCAGTCGGGAAATTAGCCCTCGAGAGTTGTGAAACAGAAATGGTACATCTGGTGCCTATAGAGGAAGAGATTCACTTGCACCAAGACCAGCTAGTGCCTTTAGGTTATATAGTAATGGCACCCAATTATGGGAGAGCTCATCGCCAGGGCTCCTGGAAACAGCTACGTTATCTCATACAGTAATGTATTATAAGGCAAAAGGCTTCTTACCCCTTCTTATCAGAGCATAGAACAATAAACTATTATGCAATTAAGCAAAAGATCACAACAGCCAGAACACTGATGAAGAGGAGTATCTGTTAAATCCAAGCAAAACGTTTAAATGTCAGCAGCGACTTCGAGTCATTCTTAGGAACTTAGTACTGCCTTTGACAACGTGCCATTTCATTCGACTTCCTACATTCTGGAACCAGCTCCAATCCATACTAAAACTAACCAGCATTGTCCCAATAAATCGCTACAAAGTCTTATCCTCATCTAAAATAAAAGGTACCTGTCACTGCCACTAAACCCCCATACCACCCTTACGTTAGTTACTCATACACCAACTGCCACTGCTAGGACCATAACAGGTCTGCAATCGTACAGGAAGTATTAGACTAAATTTAACAGCTATAGATTTGATCCCCATGACCTGCTTTCAATGCCCTTCACCTCTAGATCTCCTTATCACACCTTTCTTCACTCTACTCTTCTAGTCCCTAGCCTCATCTTTTAGCTTGACCTCTTTTCCCTACCTTCCTTCTTAAACTCTCCCTACTGTCTCTGAACATTAACTTTTGCCTATAATGCACTTATCTTTTATGTATGCAACTCTGCCCAAACATCTGCTGATATAGCATCAGACTTTACTGCCAGAACCCTGCCTTACTTGGCTGTATCACATCAAGAATTGTCATTTATGAACTTTGTATGTGCCGTTTGCTCGATTGGCAATACTCTGTGTGCTATGTCCATATGTCTCGATTGACAATGTTACTTTGTATGTTATGTCCATATGTCTATGTAAATGACCCAGGACCTCCTTGTGAATGAGCTTGCTCAATGGAGTTTTTCCTGCAATAACTTGAACTTGAACTTAGTCCTTCAGATATTAAAGTTAGAAAAATTGTCAATAATCAGTGCCTTGAGGACAGCAGCCTTTGAACGCCAACTCGCTGAATACAGGCCAGATAACTTATTAACAGGGCTCACTGTCTCAAGAGTGAATTCAGTCCCTTGTGATTCTTCCCTCTGAAGAGTGTTCCCCTCGTCGCTTAGCAAGTATTCTCTCAATACAGTACCCAGCTTCTTTGGATCCGTGAAACGATATTGACGGCGATCGAACGTGAAGCATAGTCGGGCAGGAAAGGTGAGGGAGTAGGTAATATCCAGTGCTCAAAGACGCTAGTTCACACCATCAAAGGCCTTCCTTCTCATGCAGGTGGCATAAGATACACTCGGAAAAAATAGGTTCTAGGACATGGATAGTTGTTCAATCCACACTTATTGGCAGGTTCATTGCCGCTTTAAATCTTGCCAGAAGGTCTTCAGGCTGGCTCCTCCCACCCACCGGGTGGTAAACTCGGCTCGCCCCATGACGCCAGATCTTCCTTACCGCTTGGAAGCTCAGGTTCCTCCTTAGCGCCTGCGCTTTTAGACTGATCCTAACTCTTCGGTTCATCCAAATTGGTTTTCAAGTTTTCTAAACTTCGGTCTTCATCTTCCCTCGCGGCTCGCGATGGACAAATCTATTCCGGCTTCGGAGGTTCCCTTGCGGGCAGAAAATGTCCAGGACGGATCCGCACTCCATGTCGTCTACTGCCTGGGCCTGGATCATGACCCGCAGGCCTGCGGTTGTGCAGCTCTTTCTGGCCAACGTCCTGACGATCGCTGCCTCGATTGAAGCCTCGGCGCCTGAGAAACGCCTGCTGGTAAAATCAAAAGAGGCTCATTGCGGTGTCCAGCGGCTGGCTCCGGCTGAGCAGCTCGAGCAGATGATCGCCCTCGGAGGGGCGGCCCAGGCCGCATCTTCCTCCTCCTCCTCGGCCGTGGCATTTATCCGCTCTCTCTGAGTTCCTCGTATACGGCTTTGTTCAAGGAGCTTTGTCAGTCCCTTTCCACGAAGGGAGAGGGGCCATCGGGACATTCTTCTCAGCCCAAGAAGAAGGAGTGAAAGGTAAGTCCCATCGGCGTTCGTGGGCGGGAGGTCCCTTCCCGGACAGCCGACCGTCGACTTGGTCGAGGTTGCGGCTGGTCGCTGACTTTCGGTGTCCCCATCAGGCCAGCCTGCGAGACTCCTGTCGTGAGATCGAGATTTTCTCGATCTGTTAGGCAGGGCTGTCGACTGGAGAAGCCGACAACCCTCCTTCACGGTCCTCGGTGGATACTGGAGATCTGCCTGTGCCTTCTGGGCGCAGTCCCGTTAAAGTGCCGAGCTGAGGGAGAGCGGGTGTCCCCGCCCCTTCCCAACCCCTCGGTCCCCGGGTCTCGGTCTCGGACCTCTTCGGTCTAGCCATTCCCGCCCGACATCGGTGGTCTCTGTCTCGATACCGAGTAAGCGGTGACACCGTTCCCCCTTGTCCTCTTCCTCGGATGAGGCTCAAGAAATTACGCCGCCACGGCGAGAGCTTATGTGGCAGCAGTTGCTGTTGTCCGGCCTGCTGACCCCGTCCAGCCCCTCGCCATCAAGTGGCTGTCGCCTGAACGACCGGGCAGCCACTCTCCCAGTCGAGTTGCCCGCCCCAGGGCCGGTTTGCTCGCCAAAACCAGCTGCTCCACCGGACTGTGGTGGAACCTCCGCCTCCACAACTGAAGTCGGGGCACCGACTAGGATTTTCGGTCAGGTCATGGCCTGCCCCACAGGTTGTCGGTCACCCTCACTCCCACCATCCTCGGCAGGTGGAGGGGTGGCTCAGGCCGAGGCAGCTCTTTGCAGACTCTTCAGAATCCGACGACGACTCCTCCCTGTTCTCCAGGCAGGTCGACCTGGAATCCTCCGGGGCCAGTCATTGGGCGATAGCCCATCGTCCTTCTTGGGTCTGCTTCGACTCATCTCGAGTCCACCGGATGCAGCTCGAGCCTGTCCAAACAGGCCAAGTATCCCCTGACGGAGATACTGACCGAGGGATTCCCCACGGAGGCCTTTCCGGTGGCTGAGGCCATTGTCGGCCCAGCCTTGAGCTTTGGCAGCGGCCTGCTTCCTGTCCTGTGCCCTCGGCCAGGATGGCCAGGAAGTATGCGGTCCCTACCGGTCTTTGCCGGTTTCTCAGAGCACCTTCTGCCGAGGGTTAATTCCACCGACAGTGTTTTCCGGCGGTCCGTAGCGCCGGGATGTGGATAAGCCCCGACAGAGTGTCCAAAAGCTGGACTTTGCCGGCGCAAGGTGTCGCTGTCCCTCCTCAGCCTCCGACAGGCCAGCTTGGCCGTGCTGATGGCACACTTTCTCCCACGCCTCTTGGGCTCCCTGGATGAGGTTGTTCTCATCTCCTGACTGACCTGCAGACCACGGTCCGCCAGGTGCGGGACCAGGGTAGGGCAGTGGCGAGCAGCAGCTTCAGACTGCTCTGGTCATAGGTGATTCTTGTGCCAGGTCAGTAGCGGCGTGGTGGCCATGCGCCGCGGGCGTGGTTGAGGATATCCACCTTCGGTGGATACCCAGCCTGGTAGCGGATGTCCCCTTCTTGGGGACTGACCTCTTCGACCCTGGGTGGAGGGACACCTCCAGCGGATCGAGAAGTCCAATGCCACCCTGGACTCTGTCACCTCCACCCAGAGGGACAAAGGCCGCCATCAGCAGCAGAAGTTCTTTCGCCCTCGCCCCTGATCTCGACACGCCCAGCAGCACCAGCAACAGGGCCAGCAGGCTCGCGCTTGGCCCCAAACCCAAGCCGGCGGCTTCCTCCAACAGGAAGCAAGGAAGTAAGGCCCAGGAGGTCCTCGGCGGTTCTTCCTCAAGCCTGCCAGTGATGGGTTGGGGGTGCCGCCCCCAGCCTCGTCACTCCCCTGGGTTCCCCCCATGGGGGGAGGCTCCGCCACTTCCTTTCCGCCTGGTCCGCTATCACCACGGACCGCTGGGTGTTGGAGGGTAGGAAAAGGCCTGCCTCTGGAGTTCGAGTAGGCTTCACCCTTCGAGCTGTCTCCCCCAGGGGCCACGGGTCCAGCCAGCTTGTCGGCCCTCGAGCCGATATTGCCCTGCTCCTCGAAAAGAGGTGATCAGGAAGGTGGCGGATCCTCCTCCAGACCTGGGGTTTGTGTCCAGGTACTTCCTGGTCCCAAACGGATGGGGGCTGGCGCCCCATTCTCGACCTGCATGACCTGAACAAGTTCCTAAGGTCTCGGACCTTCAGGATGGTCACTCTGGCTCAGATAATCTCATCCTTGGAATGAGGCGTGTGGTTCTGTTCCTGGACCTCCAGGATGCGTTCTTTCACGTCCCAATCCGTCCGTCCATCAGAGATTCCTCCACTTCAGGCGGAGGGATCCCTTTCTGAAGTTCTGGGCCATGCCCGCACGCCTCCCCTAGCTCCCAGGGTCTTCACCAAATGCATGGCAGTAGTGACAGCGTTCTCATGCGAACAAGGGTCCGGGTGTACCCTACCTGGACGACTGGCTACTGCAGCCCCTCCAGAGCGGAGGGCGGAGTGGTCCAGAGATCTGGCCCTCCAGGTTTGCTTCTCAGGTTGGCCCCCATCAACGAGGCCAAGTTGGAACTCATGCCAAAGCAGGTGATACAATTCATCAGGCAGAGCTCCGACTCTCACGAGCCAGAGCAGCGCTCCCGGCGGACAGGGCCGGGGTTCTTTCCTCCTTGCCCAATCATTTCAGATTGGGCAATTTATCCTGCCACGGGACTTCCTGCATACCTCATGGCGGCCTGCACCAGTGTGGTCCATTGGGCCCGTTGGTACATGCGTCCCCTTCAATGGGAACTGGCCAGCTAGTGGTCACAACGCTGCGCTCGCTGACCAGCCCGTGACAGTGACCCAGGAGATGTGGAACGCCTCCAATGGTGGATCGCTCCGGCACATCTGCAGGAGGGCATCCTGTCTCCGCCCGAGATCTCCGGGTCTCTATCGACCAATGCATCTCTGATGGGTTGGGGTGCCCATCTGGGGAACACCGAGCGCACGGTCTCTGGTCCCCAGGAGTCCCTGGTCATATCAACCTGCTGGAGCTCGAGGCGGTCCGTCTAGCTCTCACCGCCTTCTCTCCGCTTCTACGGGTCAAGTGGTTCAGGTCCAGGCGGACAATACCATGACCATGTACTATCTGAACCGCCAGGGCGGGACACTCCATGCTGTTATGCAAGGAAGATCTCCTCAGATATGGTCTTCAGCGCAGCCTGGAGGTGGATCTCAGCCATTCACGGCAGGAACCTCCAACACCCTGGCTGATGCCCTAAGCTAGATAGGGGCTGCTCACGAGTGGTCTCTCCTGCCGGAGGTAGTACAAGACCTGTTCTCCCACTGGGGCACGCCTAGGTGGACCTGTTTGCATCCAGGAGAATGCGAGCTGAGTCTGTTCCATGCCTGCCCCCTCAGCAGGGCTCACTGCAGGGGATGCCTTCTCGAGGCCGTGGACCCCGGGCTCTTGCACGCCTTTCCCATTTCCTTGATCCACAAGGTGCTTCTCAAGGCGAGGAGGACAAGGCGAGGTGATTCTGGTAGCCCCAGACTGGCCCCGCCAGTTCTGGTATCCAGATCTCCTCAGCCTCCGCCCAGGCTCCCGAGGCGGCTTCCAGCCCGCTCGGACCTGATCTCAGTCAACCAGGGAAGGTATTCCATCTGGACCTTCAATCCCTGCACCTGACGGCCTGGTTCCTGAGCGGCTAGGAGTTCCAGGCCTTGGGTCTTTCCGACGAGGTCCTCAACGTCGTTGAGGCGTCCCGTGCAGAGTCGACCAGGAAATGCTACACCTTGAATGGAAGAGATTCTCCATTTGGTGTCAGGGAAGGGCTTGGACCTTTCGCCTGTCCCTTGGCAAGCATTCTGGACTACCTGTGGTCCCTTCTCAGCAAGGGCTTCGGTCGATGACCCTTAAGGCACCTGGCAGCCATCTCTGCTTACTGGGCGAGGCGGGAAGCAGTCGGTGGCGCAGGAGAAGGTGGTCAGGCGCCTTTTCAAGGCCTTGACCACATTTCCCTCCGTGCGAGAACCTCCACCTCCGTGGGATCTACTGCTGGTATTGGCCAAGCTCACGGGCAAGCCATTCGAACTGATGCACAGGTGCGATATTTCACACCTGTCGTGGAAGACCCTTCTTGGTGGCTATCATGTCAGCCAGAAGGATGGGAGAGCTCCAGGCGCTTTCCATCGAGTCTCCTTATCTGGTCTTCCACAGGGACAAGGTTGTCCTGCGCCCCACCAGAAATTCCTTCCAAAGGTGGTGTCGGAGTTTCACCTTAACCAGGTGTTGACTCTGCCGGTGTTCTACCCCAATCAGACCTCGGAGGTCGAATATAGGCTCCATACTTTGGACCCTAGGCAGGGCTTATTATAAGGAGCTGATGGCTGAAGTTCGGGAGAGGTTTGTCAGCTGTTTGTCACCTACACGCAAGCCGCACCTGGCAGACCTGCAGCCAAGTGGGACGATAAGCAGGTGGGTCACCTCCTGCATAGAGCTCTACTATAGGTTGGCAGGCATAGAGCCTCCCAGAGGATAAGAGCTCATTCTACCCGCCATACCGCTGCATCGGTAGCTGCTTCCTGGGATGTCCCTATCCAGGATATCTGCAGGCTGCTACCTGGAAGTCGGCACCACCTTTATTACCCACTACCACATCGACCTTGAGTCACGCCGGGATGCTGGTTTTGGGGCCTCGGTTCTCCAGTCTCTTTTCCCAAGTAAGCATCGGGGTGCGCTTGCCTCCTCCTCCCAGAGAACTGCTAGGAGTCTGCCAATAAGTGTGGATTGAACAACATATCCATGTCCCTAGAAATACAGGTTACTCACCTGTAACAGGAGTTCTAGGAATGGTATATGTTGTTCATCCACACGACCCACCTGACTCCCCCGGCTCGGACAAGACAACCTGGCTTCCAGCGGCTAGATCTGGCGCCATGGGGCGAGCTGAGAGTTTTACCACCGGTGGGTGGGAGGAGCCAGCTTGAAGACCTTCCGCAAGATTTAAAGCGGCAAGGAACCTGCCAATAAGTGTGGATGAACAACATATACCATTCCTAGAACTCCTGTTACAGGTGAGTAACCTGTATATCTGGCCTTATTGACATGGATCGGTCCCCTATTTCTTAGGACCCCCAACAGCAAGTCTCTTTCAACTGGGAGTGCAGTCTTAGCAAGACAGTACAGGATTTGTAAGTCCGCTTGAGAGTCATCTAGGAGTGATGTGGAAGGCTTTAATGATTTTAAAGTCTGATCGATTGGTCAGACCTCAAGCCAGGATTGCAGATATTGCAGTAGGAATCGCTTCAGACTCCTCGGCAAACCGAGAACCCGGACATTGGTGGCCCATAGAATTTTCAAGTTGTTCCACGCGGCTTCTCAGGGCAGCCTGTTCTTTTAGAGATGTAGCCATGGTGTCCAGGGCCTTCAAACAACATGAAGTCTTGCTATATTATAAACATTAGCAGTTTGATCCAGCTCTAGAACTGCCCCAGAGTGCAATGGTTAAACCATTCCAAAATAGAATTTTGGCACGAGCAGCTCTATCTGTGTCATTTCAAACTTGAACTGTCAGATTCTTTACTCCGCCTCAGTGAACAGTCGCCCGGAGATTTCTCCTTCTGCTCGGTTCATTTCTCGGTTTAAAGTGTTTTCTCGGTTGGATTTAACCGAGAATAGTTTTATTTTAACCGAAAACCGCTCGGTCAAGCTCATCTGTGGTAACCGTAGTAAATGAAGGTTTTGTCTGTGTGGAACTTGTAAGTTATCGGTTCGGTTTTGAACCGATCAGTGGGTTAAAACTCATTTAATACTATTTTAGAGTGCGGTTCCCGGTTCTTATCGGTTCTAAAGAAAACGGATTTATTACGTTTTTTCAATACCTACGTAACACGGTTAGGAACCGATAAATTGTCTTGTCTGCACTGCCGTTAAAAGGGCAAGTTTTCTGGTTAGGCTGGCATTATGTCTGAGAAACCCAAAAGAAAAACGGGTCCACTGGGTTTCAACACTGTGATGTTTGTGGGAAGTCTTTGCCAAGGCCGACCCACACACCACATGTGTTTATTGTCTGGGTTTGACCACCTCCAGTCAGACTGCCAGATATGCAAGAATTTCCTGCAGCCACCCTGGAAAAAGATTGGCAGGCTCAGGGAATGAGAGGTCAAAAAGTCCGCTGACCCGGATGGCCAGCCCGTTCGGTGCCAACTGAACTGGAGGGAGTGCCTCTGACCAGGGCCAGACTTCCTCGGGCAAAGAAAAGCTGGTTCTGAGGAACCACTTCCAGTAAAGAAAACAAGAAAATCAGCAGGTCTGGAGTCCAAAACCCTTCTCCAACTGCTGCAGAGATAGCAAAAGCCATACAAATTGTTCAGTCACTGTCTCAGGGTCCGTCCGAACCACCGCTATCTGGTAAAAGGTCGGATCGTCCGGTCCCAGTGGTTCAGGATTATGATATTGAGGAATTTTATGAACCAGAGGAGGGGAGGAGGATTATGAACAGTATGAATGTGGCTGGGAAGGTCTGGGTGCCCATTGAACCGGACATCTCCCCAGACAGACCTTTAGAATCTCCCCTATGCTGTCTGAGTCCCCATCTCATTTTATGTTTTATAAAAAGTTGCTGAAACCCTCCAGCTTCCTTTAGAAGAGGCTGTGGATGAGCAAGAGGAGCCTGATTTTGTAGAAATGATGGATATTCCAGAGTCTAGGAGATTGTCTATTCCTTTACATAAGTCTTTTAGAAACAAACAATTAAAATTTTAAAAGCTCTAATTCTGTGCCTCCTGTAGATAAAAAGATGGACAGAAGGTATACATTGTCAGGCCCTGATACAGAATTCCTTTCTCAGCAATGCAGTCATGTTGAGTAGTTCAGGCTGCTGCCTGTGATAAAGCTAATATTCCTTGGCTTCACATCCTCCTGACAAGGATTCCAGGAAGATTGATGCCATGGCAAAAAAGTATATATGCAGCCTCTCTGGGACTCAGGCAAGCAAATTATATGGCTTATGTAGCTAGGTATCAGAAATCTAGATGGGATACTGTTATGCAATTGGCCAAAGCAGGCCCATGGCCAGCTGGCTAGTGAACTAGAACAGGTGGCTGCTGATGGCATTGAAGCCTCTAAGGTTCAGTTTCATGCTGCTGTGGATGTTAATGATGTTTCCTCTAGGGTCATGGCCACATCTGTAGCTTTCAGAGGTGGCCTGGCTCAGGTGTACTAGTTTGTCACAGGATACCCAGACTAAGGCTATGGATTTTCCTGTGGTGGGAAATTCTCTGTTTGGAGAGCAGACAGAGAATTACATAAGAAAGATGGATGAATATAGGACTACTTACAAAGTGCCCATGCTAAGGAGGCGGCAAGCAACTCCTCAAAGGCATGCCCCAGGGGTAGGGGTAGGCCTTTTACAGGCCTTCTACCAGACTCTGGCCTCCTCTGCCTATGCTCAGAGGGGCTTCTTCAGAGGCAGGGGCAGATGAGGGTGGGCAGACCTGCTCCCACCCCAGCCTAAAGCTCCTGCAAACAGGCACCCTGATGGGGTGCCCAGGGCCATTCTCTGCACTGGGGCAGGCTGGCAGACTTCAGTCAGAATTGGGCTTCTTAACCTCAGACAAGTGGGTTCTGGAAGTAGTAAGCCAGGGTCTGGCTCTCAGCTTCAGAAAGTTTCCAAGTTGAGAAGCAGACTTTTCACTCCGCAAGTGCTTCAGAGACCCTTGCTCTGGAATAAGGTCTCATCCCTGTTAGCTGTCAGAGCAGTAGAAAGGGTTCCTCCCCTGCATCAGGGCAGGGTCTGTATTCCAGATACTTCCTTACCCCAAAAGACAGGAGAGTGGCTGCCCATTTTAGATCTCAGATATCTGAACAAGCATCTTTTGAAACCAAAGTTCAAAATGGTAACTCTGGCAATGATTTTACTTTTCCTAAGGCCAGGGACTGGCTAGCCTCCCTGGACCTCAAGGATGCCTATTTCCATGTCCTAATCAGAAGATCCCATCGAAAGTACCTCAGATTCGAACTGCCCTCAGGTCATTTCCAGTTCAGAGCAATGTCCTTCGGCCTTACCTCTCTGCTCCAAGGGTATTCACAAAGTGTCTAGCAGTGGCCCACTTAAGGAGGCAGAGGATTGCTGTTTTTCCTATCTAGACGACTGGCTCATTGTAGGCCAGTCCCCAGAACAGGTAAAATCTCACCTGCAGGTCACCCAGCAGCTTCTCACCTCCCTGGGTTTTCTGCTAAACCTACCAAAGTCGGTTCTGGAACCAGTCCAGGTACTCACCTTTATAGGGGCAGAATTGGACACAAAGCTAGCCAGAGCCTTTCTTCCCCAGAAAGGGTAAGGAATTTAGTGGCTCTGGCCTCTTCCTTCACTCTGCAGGTCTCGACCAGCAAGACATTCTCTGCAGCCCTGGGGCACATGGCTGCATCCACAGCTGTTGTGCAGGGAGCCAGATTTCAGATGAGAGACATTCAGTTTCACTTGAGAACCTTTTGGTCTCAGAGAGAGACCCCCTTTCAAGTTGGTCCCAGTGACTCAACCTTGATCCTAGCTCTCCAGTGGTGGCAGGATCAGAGCAATTAAGAGCGGGGTCCCCTTCATTTCCCCTTCTCACGACTTGACTCTCACTACAGATGCTTCCCTTCTGGGTTGGGAGCCCACATGGCGACCTTTCCACTCAGGGAGTTTGGTCCCAGGAATCTCTGCTCCACATCAATTTGCTGGAACTCAGAGCTCTCTTTTTAGCTCTTCAGCTTTTTCTGCATCTGTCCACGACAAGGTGATACAAGTCAGAACAGACAACACCACAACAATGTGGTACATCAACAAACAGGGGCACTCGGTCTTGGGCCTTGTGCACCGAGGCAGTGAAGTTGTGGTCTCTGGCCTATTCCCTGAACACTTCCCTCATAGCAGTTCATCTTCCAGGGAAGGACAATGTCTTAGCGGATGCCCTCAGTAGGATTTCCCAGGCCATCACGAATGGTCCCTGGATCCTCAATGCTGGGGATAGTTTTTGCCAGGTGGGGCATCCCTCAGATAGATCTTTTGCAGCCCCAGACAATCACAAACTTCCTCTGTTCTGTTGCAGGCCTCCAGGCTGGGCTCAGTTCCCTGGATGCCCTTCTTCTGGATTGGGAGGGAAGTTCCTCTATGCTTCCCTTCCTCCTCCTATTCAAAGTACTAGTCAAAATCAGATCTCAGCCTTGCAGGGTGATTCTGATTGCCCCGGATTGGGCCAGGCAGCCCTGGTACCCACTCCTTCTGTCACTGACAGTCCATCTTCCCTGTGCCTCCCAGGAATCACAATCTGTTGACTTGTGCCCAGGGAAGGGTTTGGTATCCGGACCTCAAATCCCTCAACCTCAAGGTCTGGCTCTTGAGGAGTTAGAGTTTGCTGATTTACTTCTCTCAGGGTGTTCTTGAGATCCTAAAGGCTTCCAGAAAGCCTTCCACTAGGGCTACTTATAGTTCTAAATGGAAAAGGTTTTTCATTTGGTGTGCTGGAAAAATATTTCCCCATAATCTGCTGAATTGCTCATTTTGTTAGATTACATGGTACATCTTAATTCCTTGGTCTCAGACCAGCTACCCTGAGAGTTCATTTGGCAGCTGTGTCTGCTTTTGTGTCAGCAGGAAAGTCATCCTCTTTCCTCTATCCTGTGTTTTCCAAGTTTTTAAGGATTACTCCATACTAATCCTCCCTTCGAGAACCGCCCCTGCTTGGGACCTTAATGTTTGCATTGCCCAGTTAATGCAACCCCTTTTGAACCTCTGTCTTCTGCAGAGCTTAAGTACCTAACTTGGAAAACTGTTTTCTAGTGGCTATCACTTCTGCCAGACGCATAAGTGAATTGCAAGCCTTGTCAGTGGAGACTGACTTTATTTCTTTCCACAGGGATAAGGTAGTCCTTAGGACTAATAGGAAGTTTTGCCTAATGTGGTTTCAGATTTCCATCTTAATCAATCTGTCTCCTTCCAGTATTTTTCACTGATCACCCTCTTCGGTGAAAGGAGGTTGCAAGCCTGGATGTTAAGAGAGCTCTTAGTTATTATATAGAGCATACCAAAGGTCACAGGTTCAATCCTCCAACTTTTCCTTACCTATGGTGAAGTTGGGAAAGGCAAACCTGCCACTAAGAGATCAATAGGTGGATTGTCTCTTGTATCCAATTTTGTTATCAGAAAGTGGGCAGAGCCTCCGGTTTGAGGGCTCATTCTACCAGGGTACAGCTGCGCCTCTAGCTGCTGCCAGAGATATCCCTTTATTAGAGATTTGCCAGGCTGCTACTTGGAAACGGTACACACTTTTACCAAGCATTACTCCCTGGATGTCCAGGCCAGGAGAGATGCTCGGTTTGGCACAGCTGTTCTTCAGAGCCTATTCCTAAGTAGGTTCTGCCCTCCTCCATGGAGGTACTGCTGTGTATTCTGTTAATGTCTATAATATAGCAAGACTTCATGTTGTTTGAAGAAAAATTACTCACCTTAGTAATGTTGTTTCTTCTAATGGAGTCTTGCTATATTATAGACCTCCAACCTGCCCCTCTCAGAACACCTCTACTTGGTGGGGTGCGGGCAACTTAGTGTGGGCACTACTTATGTCCTGTTAGCATTTTGTCCCTTTGGGACTTTGGGGGTGTGTGTACGTGTGTGTGTTTTATTATACTTATGTTCCATTTTCATATTATTAGAATGGTGTTAGTATTTCTGGTCCCTGACTTGAGTCTTGGGTGTTGGGACCATCAATGGTGGTTATTATTTAGGTAGCCATTTGGCTAGTGTAGGTTACAGCTTCCACACAGACCTTAGTGAGTTTGGCTCGTAAAGATCTGACAGTTCAAGTTTGAAATGACACAGATAGAGCTGCTCTTGTGCCAAAATTCTATTTTGGAATGGTTTTAACCATTGCACTCGGGCAGTTCTAGAGCTGGATCAAACTGCTAATGTCTATATATAGCAAGACTCCATTAGAAGAAACAACATTACTAAGGTGAGTAATTTTTTCTTTTCCTTACGTGGCTTCCATGAATTCATGGTTTCTCCCATAGCGTCCAGCCTGTGCTCCATCATAAGGAATTTTTCAGAGAAATTGTCCAACTTTTGAGCCGTGGAAGTATGTGGGGTAGGTTTGCCATCGGGGGCTGGGTGGGCAGGGTACTGTTGGACCACCAGGGAATGAGATCTGATGTAACATACGGGGATCGTGTTACTGGTGGGGAGGGGGTACCACTACACTACCAGGGAAAGGATTATGTGACAGTATGGGTGATCGGGATACCAGTGGGGAGGGGTACCACTAGATTGCCAGGAAAGGATTATGTGACAGTACAGGTGATCGGGATATCGGTGGTACTGGATGGGGAGGCAGGTTGCACTAGACTACCAGGGACAGGATTATGTGACACTAAAGGTAATCAGGGATACCGAAAGGGGGTTCCACTAGACCACCAGGGTCTTTGTTGGGTGCTTGTGCACAGTGTTTTTGGGGGTTCACCACGGCTGGTGGCTTCTGTGTTGCGCCCTGCATACAGCAGCCCACCTGTGGGTGGCTACCAGTTGAGTCTTTTACTGTCTCAACCTTGTGTCCATGTATGTGGCAAATCTGTGGGTTGCTGGCAGATGCATTGCACATCCCGGCTGAATATCTGGATGTGCCTCATATTCCTGGGCATGCCCTTGGAGATGCACCATTATCACGTTATCTTTGCACCCGGCACATCGGGAATTGCACAGCTAATTTCCCCTTTGAACATAGCCCTGGTGCAATTCTGGAGTTGCACCGTGCAACTCCTTTCAATATCTAGGCCCAGGAGTACATTTGAAGACTGGGACACTAACGATCTAGCTAGATCCAGTAGTGCATTATTCTCCCATTATGATCATAGTCTGTGAATAGTGGCATGTCAGTATCCATGTAGATAGTACCGATAATGGCTCATTTGACCAGATAATCCAGATAGCTTGGATCAGTGTTGGAATTACACTTTGAGCTTTGAGAGCTAGGGGTCTATGAGGATCCTATGTTTAATTTGAGCCCCTTCCCATTATAAGTCAATGGTAGTGATGTGTGAGCAGCCGGGACTCATGTCAGTGCTGTGGGGCCAAACTCTGGCAAATCTCCTATGATTCCAACACTGGTTTGGATGTATAATGTCCTTGATACTAGAGCTACTTGATAATCAATGGGCTTTCTGGACACACCCAGATTTCAGTATTTTTAGATGGAGCATATAATACAGATACTGAGAACTCAGTACCAGATTTGACACAGATCAATTTGGCTTTTCACTGTCAATAACATTTATCCCTTCTATCTGGTAGTATGCAGTAGATAAAAGCCTATCTGGAGACTAGCCCATTGGTAAAGCTTCTGCTCAAAATAACAGTGATCCGGGCTTTGGAATGACCTCCGGTTGCTGGAAAGCTGACCGGAGGAAGGTCTCCTCTTCTGGGGATTGGAAGGTCACTGCCTTCACTGCAGTGCCACCACCCTGGTGACCACATGTGACAACTTAGTATTAGTTAGGCATAACCGCATCGGAGGGAGGACATCAACTGGGTGTGCAGTTAGTGTGCATGCATGCCCCTGCATTGTGTCCCCTTGTGCCAGTGTCCTGGTGGTGGAAGAAACTAGCCCCAGTGTCTGCAACAAAGGATCCTCTATATCCAAGCCCTGTACTCCCACCATGACACCCTTTGACAAACTGGCAGATTTGGGGGCAAGTAAGTCCCTCATCTTGACCCTGTACGGGGAGGGATGAGGATAAGTCTCCCACCTTGACCCTGCCTGGGGGTAAACCATGGCTCCATGGAGGAGTGTTTGTTGGAGCAAGGAATACAGGGCTGGATGTGCCTCGAGCGCTTGTAGGAATTGAGTGCAGAGACAGAACTGGGGCATTAAATGTAAGTAAAAATCATAGAAGAATGCATGGGGAGGTGTGTATAATGAGAATTGTATACACAGCTGAGATGTGGGACATTACATAAACCTGAGAGCAAAGCTCGAGAGGTTTATAAAAGTATCCCATACTGATGGTGAGTATACAATTGGAATTTGCCTCTCCTACCCATTCCTTGCTTTATGCAAGTACTGGTCTGTGTTTTTCACCCTGCCACAGTGCCATTGTTAGTTGTAATAAAATGAGTCTGAAATCTGCAGTGTGGACTAATAAATTGCAAAAAGTAACTGCTGTAAAAGTTTCTAAGAAGCACAAAAGTTTTCTTTTTTTTTTTTTTTGCATATTCTGTTTAGGCTCCTTTCCAGACTGGCGCCCCTCCTTTGGATGGCCAGGTCTCACCCATTCTGCCGACTGCTACTCCTTCAGATGCCCAACTGTCCCAGCATATTCCTTCACTGGGAGGGCCCTCCTACCTGAAGGAGGGATCCAGGAGGGAGATCGGGTACCCCTCAGATCTTGGACGGGACATGGGGTTCAATTGAGGCTTTCCTGGCTTCGCGGCCAGGGAGGCAGGCCGCCATCATCCAGCTGGCATGGGTGGCCATTTTCCTTGTTTCTGTCTTCCCACCCCTGCTGGTTTTACGCAGTGTCCACGAAACTTGTGCATGTGGCATGGTCACCCATGTCACAGAGCGCAAGGCCAAATCTGGCCATGAGGAGCCGCTGAAAGGTGCTGCATTCTCAACCTACCTCGGAGAGCATCCAAAGGATGCTCTTAAGCCCTCCCTGCCAGCCTCTGCTCCTGATGTCCCGGCTCAGGCAAGAACCCGATCGTCCGGCATGCCAGGCTTATCTCTATTGCCCGGTGCCACGAGCCAACGTTTCTTTGTTTTATTACAGTCCTGAAGTTAATGAGACTGGGTGTCCATGGAATATGCAGATTAGCTGTGCACTCTTGGCAGCCTCTGTGGTTTTCTGTAGTGAAAAGAGAGAGAGGGAATGCTTTTTTTTTTGTCTCTCACTTACTCTGTAGTGAAGTGATGAGGTGAGTTGATTTTGAAATAGACAGACACTGGGTTTTTGTCTACGGAAGTTTTTATGTTGGTTTAATGAGTAAAAGCAGTAGTGTGTGAAATTGTGCACTGAGAAGTAAGCACAAGTTTCCCTATAGGAAAAAGCTGATTATGTTCACCATTATACATCTCATGTTATAATGGTGAATATGAGCAGTTTTTCTATGGGAAAACAGACACCAGTTATTAACATATAGTAATGGATGGGGAGGTGGTGATAACGAGAATGATAGACACTCCCAGGTGTGGGATGCCATATAAACCCGGAGGCGAGCTCGGGGATTGTCTGGGCATCCCACAGGGGGGGTGTCTAACATGTCGAGTTTCACACACCTCCCATCTTTATTTTATATAATTGCTGGGAACGCTTTTTCACTCTATAGCAGTTGTATAAAATGTATTTAATTAACTTACCGCTTTCCAACTGGTGGCGAACTGCGCATGCTGTGTACTGAAGAGGACCGAAGAGCATTTTTTGCGCTTCCTCACACACGTTATAATGGAAATTTTAACCCCTTCCCATGGGGAAAAAGTGGCTCCAGTTATTATAAGTTTATAGTGATCCAGATACTGGAAATGTTATCAGGACAGTGACCTGAGTACATCATCATTATCCCTCCAGTCACAATATCTAAGTCTGAAACTCCATCATCAGCTGGTGCAGCAGCTGGGCAGCCACTTATGATGCTGGTGACCCAGGTGCATGAATGAGCTCAGTTATCAGAGGACTGGAGGAGGAGGACTGTGCAGCCTAGAGGCGCAGTTGTCCTGGAAGGAAGGGTCACTGCCATTCATGCAACACTGGCCACTGGGTGACACCATCTGGGCTTTGCTTGGGATGTTCAGCATGTGCACTCTTGGAGCCCTTAACATGCTGGGATATTGAGAGGCTGGGATAGAGCAAACAGGAATATCTGTGGCACACAGCACAAGGAAGCAGGGAACTCTCGGGTCTAAACCCGTGACTGATCTCCCACCTAGGAGTCTCTCCACATGGAGACGCACACTTGCTGGCCTCCATTCCCTGGTATGGAGGACCATGCTGAAGGGGATCAAGGGGAATGTGCCAGAGGAGATGGGGTGGGGCTGGGATTTCACCCTGGTAGATAGGGGCAGCAACTGTGTAAAGTGGGCATGAAGTGTAAATTAATAACAATTTCATCTTCCTGGGTATCCAAACATCTTGACAAACGATAATAAACCCTGGATATGGCTAATGAACCAGGATATGGATAATGAACCCTGATAGGGATAATGAACTCTGGAGTGGATAATGAACTCTAGATACAGAAAATTAATTAAATTTTTTTAATTGGTGACCAGGACAGGGGCACTGAGCCAAAGTCATTTTCAAGTGTGACCTGGGGAAAGGGTATTGGGAAAAGCAAGTATATTCAAAGGTAAAGTACAGTCAGTGTAAAAACAATGCAGTATACAGGCGCATGGAATTACCAAGGATATTAAACAGTAAACGGGCTATATCAAACGGAATTAGTCAAAACAGGAATTTACATACTTAAATAATATAACAAAATAACTAGACTGAGAGAAGGGGGTAATGCTGGGCATACAGCAAATTACTAACAGGTAGAGGCCTGTTATCTGTATCAGAATTCATTATCCTTATCCAGTGTTCATTACGAGAGAGGTGAGAGGGAAAACAGGAATAACCTACTAGGAAAGAGAAGAAGGCAGGAGTAAATTAGGGAGTGGAGGACAAAGGGCAGACCAGCCAAGGACAAAGCAACAGCAAGAGGAACATTATAGAAGTTTGAGATGGTGCTTGAGAGAAAGACAGTAGGGAAACTGGTGAAGTGTGGAGGAGAGGGGTGTTCCAACTGAAAGGAAGATGAGAGGAGAATGAACCTCGAATGGATAATAAAACAATATGGCAGTATGCCTTTTTTTTAATGATTTTGGCCTGGCCCACAATTCCGTGGACGTCAACTCCTGCAAATCTGCCTGGCCCCTCCACAATGATCACATGGAAACATGCCCTGGCTTACCCCCCGGTCAGACAATAGAGATAGATGACACGTCAGCAGAGCATCATTCCTGGTGCCAGATTTCTGTTTTTTTTTTTGCAGATGATCCCAAGGGAGGCGTGGTGTGAAATGATGCCAGTGTCTGGCCCACCTCCACACAACTAGGCTCATGCACCTGTCTCCCAGAAGTCCTGATGTGGCACCCGCTGGGTGGCACTTAGCATCAGACCACCGTGAGGGCCTCTCGGTGGTGGACAGCGTTCTTGGACTCTCTTCCAACCTTCCCCTGCCAACCCTCAAACTCCCGGATCCGATTCTGAGTCCAGACTGCAGGCGGCAGCCCTACCGCCACACCAGCAGCCGTTGACATGACCTCTCCCTGTGAAACTGTGGAGACAACAGGATTTTACTATATAAATGAGTCACCAACCCCATACTGACCACTCTCACTGCAGACAGAACACCACCCCAACCAATCATCCTCCATGCAGCTAACCCAAGTTAAGCATCTTCACTGTAGCTGACACCCCATAGGACCACCCTTTCCAGGAGCTGCAGTCACCTTTTCTCATGGCCATCCGCTGCCCAGACCACTCTCCCTTCAGTTGGATCACACTTCCTGCTCATGGGCCCATACCTCTCAACCCAGTGCCCGACATAATTGTATTAATGAAAGACAATTTTTTTCAGCCGAATAAGTGTTTATTTAACTTAACATTGAAGACAATGACAATAATGCATAAAAGCTTCAAAAGACACCAGCCTGGCCGGTCCAGTGACACTGGAGGTTGAGGCTGGTAGATACACCTTGTACCACACTGGCGGCCCCGGTTCGGGAATGATCTCTGGCTGCTGGGGGTTGACAGAGTGAGAAAGGATTGAGGATCTGGAGGACTGCTCTCCTCTCTCAGGAGGAGGTTTCTCAGCCTGCTTGACTGCCCTCTGGCGTGGCCGGAGGGCAGTATTGGTCGGGATGACATGCATCGCATCCTTGTATTGGTTGGGGAGGGACAGGAGGAAAAGGAGCCGGCAGGCTCTTGATGGCTGCACCAGCACCCGGCTGGCCCCGACATCTGAATTTCGCCTCGGGGTGGGGATACGCACCCTGGCCCTGCCACCGGGGATGAAGGGGTGTCGGGTCAGGGAATGGTGTGGCCTGAGACTGTGCCCTCCAAAGGAGGGACCGGAGCTGCTACCAGGCTTGGGGAGTCAAAAATCCCAAGACCAGCCTCTCCAAGTTGAATACCTTCCTGAACCACTTTTCAGCCTCACAGCTTGCAATCGCCCAAGCGCACACCATCCATGCAGCTGCCCCCACCGGACCACCCTTCCCACGCATGAAATGGCACCCCAATTGAACACCCTTTCCTGGAACTGAATCTTCACATGGCCACCATTCTGGGAACTGAACACACCTTCCCTCTGCACCAGTCCCCACCCAGGCCACTCTACTATTCAGCAGACCACCCTTCTGCCCATGTACCCCAGTACCTCTCTATCCAGTGTAACTGAAATGTAGGACAGTAATACTCAAAATAAAGAAAAACAAGGAATAGTGGCCTCCCGAATGTGGGAAACATCATCAGACTTGACGATGCAAGCTTTGAACACTGTGGAAATTTTGCCTTGTGCAGGTAAAATTCGCTGTACAATGTTATGTATTTCTACATTGAAGTATGAATTACACTGCACCTTCTAGGTGTGGTAGTACAGTTTCCATGAGGGACAGAGAAATCCTGCGTGGAAAAATGATCGATGTACCCTGTAATGAGGCACAGTTGAGAGGAATGAGGCCAGCCACCACCTTGCAGTTAGACCTCCTTAGTAGCTGGACACCTCCTGCTGCAGCGGAACACCACATTCAAACCGACTATGGGCTTCCTGGCCAGGAGATGACTTCTGCAGCTTGCTCACTGGACCCTGCTGCCATCTAAGCAATGTTGATCTGAATTTGGAAAGGGGGAGATAGGATGATAGTCCTCACCCTCCTGGCCCTGGCATGGTGTGTAAACCCATGGGGAATCATCCCACCAATAAACCCTGGGGAGGTAGTTGATAGTAAGAGGTGAGCTGGATAAGGTATGCTAGGTGGCTCAGTGGGAGAAATGGCTTGATTGGAAGCTATGAAGCTAAAGCTGTATTAAACATTGCATTGTCCTCATTTTGAGTACCTGTGTGGTCTGCCTGTTTGCAGATGACACCAAGATCTGTAACAGAGTGAATACCCAGAGGGGTGGAGAAAAATGAGGGGCCTGGGGAAGCTTGAAAATGGTCTGAGGACCGCAAACTTACAAGTGCAAAGTGATGCATCTGGGACATAGAAACCCTGGGGAAAGCAACAGGATTGGTGGGAGGGAGCTGCTGACAGTCACAAGGAGGATAGAGACCTTGGGGGTTATTATTTCAGGCAATCTGAAAATGTCAAAGCAGAGTGCTAAGGCAGCTGGGAGGCCAGTGACATGCTGATGTGCATAGGCAGGGGTATCACCAGCAGAAGGAGGGAAGTAGTGATGCCAGTATATAAAACCATGATCAGGCCTCACATGGAGTACTGTGTACAGTCCTGGAGGCTGCACCTTAAGTAGACATTAACAGGCTGGAGATAGTCCAGAGGGGCAACTAAGATGGTACAGGGCTTGCAACACAAGACTTGTGAGGAGAGATTAAGGGACCTCACTATGTGCTCAGCTGGAAGAGAGGAGGGACAGAGGGACATGATAGAAACATTCAAGTATCTCAAGGATGTAAACAAAGTGCAGGGGGAGTCATTTTCCAATATAAGAGGAGCACAAGAACGATGAGGCATTACATGAAATTGGAAGGTGGGAGATAAAGAGGAATGTGAGGAAGTTCTTCACGGAGAGGGTGGTGGACACATGGAATGGTCTGCTTCAAGAGGTGGTGGAAGCGAGCACTGTGGATGGATTCAAGCATGCTTGGGACAGAAATAGGGGAACCATAGAGGTACGAACATACGAATCTGCCAGCAGAAACAAGCCTCATGGTCCTTTCGAGACTGCTCGAGTGCGCAGCTAGCACCCTTAGATTGCAGCTGCCCCAACCTCCAGGTCGTTTTCAGCCTTATTTCCCAGACCCTCCCCTTTCTCTGTCCCATGCCCTCTTAAAACTACCCACCGTCTTACATGAAATCACCCCTCAGGAAGGGCGTTCCATCTTGGCACCACCTTTTCCGTAGTAATGTCTCCTCATCTCTCCTAAATCTGCCTTCACTAATCTTAGGCCATGCCCTCTCTTGTCCCTTCCTTTCTCAACTTAAATAACCCATCCGTGCAAGCTTTGTTGATCCCTTTCAGGTACTTGAAAGGTACAGCAGCGAGTGGGTCAAGCTGTAATCCAGTACAAGGGCAGACAAGATGGGCCAGGTGAACCTTATCTGCCGACAATTTCTGTGTTTCTGTGCAGTAATTCCAGTGGGGGTTCCTCATGCGGCTGGCACTTTTTTACCATTGGGTGACAGCAGGATTTCACGGCGATGTAAATGGTGCCAGTCAGCAATCAGCATCTAGTATTTTCCAAGCCATCGATAATTTTTATTTTACCAGAGTGGTATCGGGTGGGGGCACAGCCACCAGCCACCATGGAATTGATGCTTGTTTTAGTACAGTGTGATTGAAGGGGGCTAGTTGCCTCCATGGAAATAATTTTTTCACCAGAGTGGGATCAGAGGGATGGGGAAGCCACTAGCAACCATGGCAATAATGTTTATTTCATCAGAGTGGGATAGGAAGGAGTTCGAAGCCAGTAACCACCATGGTAATAATATTTATTTTAGCAGAGTGGGATCCATGGATGGGGGGCACCACTTGCTGGCCGGGCGCCACCGCAAGACGAGACACTGCCACAGCGACCACAGCGCCACCCCGACACCAACAGGCATCTCCCGACAGGTGCCCCACAACATGTGTCCTGCAGCGATGTGTGTTACCCTGCGGTTGCCGACATCTGCCTGCACAGAACCCCGCGACTCAGTGGCAGACAGTGCATCCGGGAAGGGGACACATCTAGGGACAACAACCCACAGCGACTCCCTGAGAGATCATACAGGCAGGGCAGACAGGTGTAAGGGTGGCTCGACAAATCCTTTCCACGTACAGAGCTGCAGCACGATGCCCCAGTCAGATGCCCAGGTGCAAACACAGCATCAAGGTGTGCGGCTGCACCCAGTGCGATGTGGCTAGGAAACAAAGTTGACAGCGCCGACAAACGGAACCGTAGCAATGGGGAACATGGCACCCTGTCCATATGTTTTGGCTGCATGCAGTGGCCCTTACGGGTACATCGCTTCAGTGCAGCCTGTGTCTCCTCTTTGCTGTGTCTAGGGTGCTCGCCTGTGGTCCTGGCTCAATTTTTTTGGGGGTATGCACCACCTAATTGGCCAGGTGGTGGGGAAGCATGGCTGTACCGCATGTGGTTGTCAGGGGCTTGCTGTGGCTGGTGTTGTGCTGTCTGGTGGGGCTCTGGCCTCTTGTATGCTCTGTGGGTGTTGAAAGGCCCAGGGGAGAGGGGGTTTGCCTGCTGGTGGCGGGGTGGCTCTGCTCTTGCCTGCCGGTCTGTTCCCTGTCATACTCAGGTAACAGTTCCACCTCCTACAAACATATTTGCAATGTAACCACTGCTCCCCTCCCCAAGGTGCTCTTGTAGCCAGTTTGCATTTGGGAAGAGGGCTGGGGTAAAATGAGGGTCATGTGTGCCTCCTATGGAGACTGTGTGTATTGAGCCAGGGACCAGCGCCGCCTCGGCCTCCCAATCTCTGTCCTGCAGCCAAGCATTCCATCCCCACAGCTCAGCACATTCATCGGCAGTAGGCTTGTTTTATGCTCCTGGCTCGTGTGCAGATAGGAAGAAGTGCCCACTCAGGAGCAAAATAAGAGTGCCTTTTTTTTACCGTACAACAAACAATGCGGTACTACTAGGAGTGCTGTCTGGTCCCGATGGGGCCAGGAGAGCAGAAATGCAGGTTGCATGTGGTTTGTTTTGTGCAAGCTTAGATGTGAAAAACCTCATGCAGTCCATTGGCAACCCCTGAGGCAGCACCTTTGTCGACTAAAAGATGGTGGTGCACTTTACTTGCCTCAAAAACGGAGGGGGCATTGCCATTCTCTTCTGAATTCTGAGCCTGAAATCTTGCTGTACGGTGGCATGGTTAGCGAGCAGCGCCCCGCAATATAGCTGACATCGGCATCCGCTGACCATGCGTGTCCGCCTTAGTCATAGATATAAAACTCAATGGTCAGAGCTAGTCCAGGTCATAGAGTTTGTCAGGCGAACTAGCAACCTGCAGACAAACAATGGGATCATTGTATCATATCTCTTTGCCTGATCGATCATATCTCTTTGCCTTGATCATTGTGGCTGCTGGGGTACATGGCGTTTCCAACAGCATGATCCATTGGTTCGCTGGCAGATGCACCACCTGCAGTGGGGTTGTGCCAGCAGTGCTGACCCAGCTGATGTTGGGTGCCATCCAGTGCAGTCTGTCCCCGCAGCATCTGGAGAAGGGAATCCTGTTTGTCTGCCAGCACCCTCAGTCGTGCTCGTGACTGATGAATCTTTGCTAGGTGGGGAGCACAACTGAGGAGACCACAGAACCCTTTGGCTCTGGTCATCCGGGAGGTCTGACACCACATCAGCCTGCTGGGACTCAGGAATTTGCCCTGTTGATTTGGGGTCTGGTCATTCAGGTTTAGATGGACATCATCATCATAGTATCATAGTTGTCGCAAGCATCTTTAGACTTTCGTCCTTGTCTGCTTGCCATAAAGTGTATTAGAAACAAGGGACCAATTAATAAACTATAGACTTGGTTCTACTGTAATCATTTAGTCTTATTTTAAAAATATCTAAAGTTGAACTACTAACTATCTCATGAGGGAGAGAATTCCACCCAGATATCACCCTCTGACTAAACTACTGTTTTTTTTTCGCTTTCCTCTTCTGTTGTTTAATTTGCTTACAGTGAGCTCTAGTATTGTAATTTCTAACATATAATTCAAGTCCTAAATCTTCTCTGAGTATATTATCTATAGACTAAAATCATATGACCCTCCATCTTCTATAAGCCAAGGAACATAGATCCAAATTGTCCAGCCTCTCTTCATATGACATATTTTTAAGTCCCATTATTGATCGGGTTGCCCTCCTCTGTACTCTCTCCATCTCGCTATCTCACCTTTAGTGTAAGGGACCAGACCTGGGAACAGTACTCCAAGTGAGTTCAACCAGTGATCCATACAATCTGATCAAGATCTCTACTTACTTACTGTATGTCTCAATATGAAGTTTAGAGCCCTGTTAGGTTTTATTATAGTTTGATCACAGTGGGCAGTAAAAGAAAGGTCATTTTGTATAATGACACCCAAATCCTTTCTTGTGTCACTTGTTTTAATTGTTTATTGTTGATAGTGTAATTGAGTTCTAAATTCTTTTTGCCCATGTGTTGGACAATACATTTATAGCATGATGGCCGTGCTGTTTGTTTCTGACGGCAATACCAGGTGGGCTGGGTTCAGGGAGGAATAGGTCACTCGGCACAAAGGCTAGGTATGGCTACTCTGCAGGGGCACCCAAGTAATTCTGAACACAGGAAGCAATAACTGTAATGTCCAATACCAGAAGTGGGGTTCTAAAGTGTGGCTTTATTCACATCCAAACAGAACAAACAAAGCATAGATAGACTCCCACGGGCTACACTCCTGTTAATGCTGATTAAAAGAATCAAGAACACTTCCTCAACACTTTAGTCCTCAGGCTCTGAACCCACGGGCACACAGCCTGGACTTGCACGCTGCTTTGGGTACACAGCCTGAACTTGTACACTGTTCTGGGATTTCCCAGGCTCGGCCCTTGCCAGCCACTCGGACACCTTCCATATGTCATGGAAACATTTTTGGTGGCTCCTAAACCACCTAAGAGCACCTCAGCTCTATCAGGGAATTCTCCTTTAATCCCACGCCTGGTACTTTCCTCAGGCACTGGCCAAGTACCTGAGAGAAAGCAAAGGTGCCTCAGAGCAAATCCATAGAGGTGAATTTGGTTACTACTGATGGGGGGTCTCCACCTCTCGCTCCCACAATTCATGCCCGCCATTTCTCTGGACAATAAACACCTCATACTGTAAAGCTTGGCAGTGTAGATTCTTGCTAAATGTATGTCACATTCCATCTACTTGTCTTGCTTTCACTTTGTGCTGGACTTGAACATACTTTTAAATGGCATAGACCATTGCTGTAGGCCCTCACTGATTAAGCAGTCCAGTCCCCACTTTACAACTGTACTTGGCTGTCTTTTCCTGACCCACAGTAACAGTCCCTTTAGTTTCTTCTGTTAAGGTGAAAAACACTTGGCCCTCTTTCAGAGTGAACTCACCCTTTGGTTGCAGGTGCCCCACAGGCGATTCCTCCACAGGAATTTCTCTCTCAAGAGCTTTTGGTGCCGCAGCACAACTTGAATAGGCAGCTTCTTCCCTTAGCCGAACCAGGAGGGTTGCCCTGGAAAACAGGCAAACCTCCGCCCCCATCCCGACTTGGACCAGTAACAGCTGTCTCCACCACTTCAACTACCAGATCCTGTGTCCTCTTACGGTGGAAACACACACCTTCCTAATCAGTAGCTCTAAACAGAGTTTAAAGCTCTGAGAGCCTGCACACAGACAGCTGTACTACTGTCTGTCACCAAGGCTGCACACAGACTGAATTCAGAATCCCCAACGTTCTTATGCTAACCTCCAACTGCAACATTCCAGTGTGGCTCATGCAGCGCGAAGTTCTATGGTGATGTTATCCTCAGTCTCAGCTGAGACTGAGAACAGAGTGAGACAATGTGAAATACATTTAACTGGAGTTTCACAAGCTGCCTTCCCTGCATACCACTAGGTCTTACTGGGATTCTAGTAACCCGGGTAACAGGAGTTAACATTATCTTCATTTAGTTTGAGTTTATGATCTACTGTCCATTTCTCAATGTATTTGAGAGCTTTGAAGTCCAATATAGTCTGAAGATGAATCTATTACTGCTCCCACTCTACAGTCATCAGCAAACTTGGTTATCCATACATTTCCTTTATTATATTATAATGATGATATATATCGCTTGAACAGGCAGGGCCCAACACTGAACCCTGGGGACCCCACTTGACACTGAAAGCCAATCAGATAACAGCCCATTTATCACCACTCTCTGTCTCCTATTCTCCAACCATTCTGATATCCAGTTTACAAGAATCCTATTTATATTTAGCAAAAGAAGGATTTAATTCTTCATGTGGTAATTTGTCGAAAGCTTTTGAATAATCTAACTGAATTACATCCACTGACCTACCATGGTCCAAGAAACTGCTAACTTTTCATAAAAACTCAGTAGGTTAGTCTAACATGATTGTGATTTTGTGAACCCATGTTGGCTGCGATCAAAAGGTCGTTTCAGTCATGTGGTCCTGAATATGATCTTTTATTATGCTTTCAAAATTTTCCCTAATGTGGATGTTAAGCTAACTGGTCTATAATTTTCAGGGAATCTTTCTTCCTTTTAAAGATAAACCACATGTGCTTCCCTCCATTTGCTAACAACTTCCTCTACCTAATGACTCTTGGAAAAATAAAGGTTAATGGATGGGCTATTTCCTCTGCTATTTCATAAATCAGTCTAGGATGACTATTGTCGGTCCAGGAGATTTATTAATCTTAATTCTCCTTAATCTGTCCAAAACATCTTTTATATTAATTTTAATTTGTTTTTCATGTATTATGTTGTATTTTGTATTAGTTGTTATTGTATCTTTGGGGTTAAATACAGTAGCAAAATATTGATTTTGTACCTCAACCATTTCCTTATCATTTAGTCAGTTGCCACTGTCGTCCTTGAAAGGGCCTATTCTTTGTTTGTTCCCTTTTTAATTATTTATGTATGCATAAAATGCTTTGTAGTTATTTTTACTCTAGTCGCTAATTTTATTTCAAAATTTGTTTTGGCATCTTTTATTAATTTCTTTACATGTTTAACTTGTTCTTTATACTTTGGCATTAAATTTGTATCAAGTATGGCTAATCTATACAGTTTATGTTTTTCTTTTATCTGTCTTTTTTATTTTGCAGGTTAGTCATTTAGGGAAGCACCCATTTTAGAATTTTTACTTGTATGTGGTATATTTACATTTGCAATCTCTAATTTTATCCACTAAGATGTTCCACATTACATCCAACTATGACCCAGTGAAATCTGATTTCCAATCCCATGAAAGTAATGCCTGTCTAATTTTATGGAACTCTGCTTTTTAAATCGAATATGTATATTACTACCCTGTTGGTAGGTAATTCATTTAATTGAAAGAAAACAGTGTTATGATCACTATTTGAGATTGGAGATCCAGTCTCAGTGACAATTAATCTGGGTCCCATGTTTGACAATACAAGATCCAATTTATTATTAGATCTTGTATTTTCTAAGACTAGCTGTTCCAAGCCCAGTGGATTAAAGCATTCTAGATGGTTCCTTTCATTTATACTGAATGTTGTCTGGTTTACCCAATCTATGCCCGAAGATTAAAGTCTCCTGTTATAATAATATTTTCAGCTGAATCAGTATGGTCCAGATAACTTAGAATTTCTGCATCCAGTTCCTTATTTGCTGAAGGGGACGATACATAGCTCTCATCATAATTTTAGGAGTATTTTGTGGCATGATTTTAACAGATATATGTTCAATATTTAATTTACCATTATGTATTTCCATACTAGGAATAGATTCATGAACATAAATTGCCACCCACCACCCTTTCTATGTATCCAGGATTTGTGATAGATATTATCCTGTTCTGTTTTTATCCCATGTATGGTCTTCCTCCCACCAAGTTTCCGTCAGAATTGCTATTTTGATGTTTTTATTCTTCATAAGAGCTTAAATTCATCAATTTGCTATCCAAACTCCTCACATTTGATAATAAGCAATTTACTGATTCATAATCTTTATTTTGAAAGTTTTGTTTACTGGTAACGGATTTATCTTAATACATTTCCCACCCCCACCTTTTTCCAGTTTAAATGTTTCTCGATGATTTTATTATATGTATTTCCCAGAACCTTCACCCATTTTAAGTGAAGTCCATCGTTCTTATATAATGATCCATTTCTGAAAATACACCTGTTTCAATAAACCCTATTTTATGTTCAAGGCATAACCTTTGCAACCTACAATTAGTAGAGACAATATCATGATTGATATGTTGATGCATTCCATAAGTAGGTAGGATACCAGATACAATAATATCAGTGGTGTATTTATTCACTTCCTGGATTAAATCAGTATAATTTTCTAAAATATTCCTTTTTACTTAATATCATTCACTCCTATTTGAAGAATCACCAACGGTTGTTTAGCTTGCCCCATACATCCCTCTATTTCTTGTTTAAGCTCTTGAATTTTTATTCCTGGAAACATGCTAACTATTGTGTTATTATTCCTTCCTTTACAAACAATTTTATCAGTACCCCTTATAGTAGAGTCCCCTAATACTGTAATTTCCCTTGATTTTAAATCTAACTGCTCACTATTGTGATTAACTGTATCATTGTCCCTCGTTGAATTTGAATTTAATTGCTGGGGTTTGGTAGATGTTAGAACTAGAGATTCAGTTTCCTTTTATCGCTTTCTATGGGACAAAAATGTTGTTTTATGTACTTAAATCTGTTATTCCTGTACTCTCCCGGGTTGTACCTGAAAATAGGCAGTTGTCTTGTCTAGTGTACTTACCTGGTTAACAAAAACTAAATAAATAAATAAACCATCACTGATTTCCTGGGCCTGGTCCATATCCAGGACTGAAAAGGAATTTTTCAATTGCAGAGGTGCAACATTATATACTTGGTTACCTCTCGTTTGGCCTTACTGTTTTAATTGTAGCCCAGTTTCCTCCTCTTCTAGCTGCTTTCTATTTCAGTACCCAAATCACTAGCAACAGTATCAATGAATTTCTCAAGCGTTTTCATGTCGTGCTTAGTTTCCCACCTATTTCTTAGATCATTTATTTCCTGTATTAGTTCACCTATCAACACACACATTTGCTACATTCATAAACCTCTACGTTTCCTAATCCCTGAACAAGCATTAAACAATTAATACACTTTGTAAATCAAGACTCCATTTGTTCTGTGTTATAGTGTTATACCTTCATTTCTGTGTTTTAAGTTGTGTAGTCCAACAGCCCTTTACTCAAACAAGAACCCAAATCTTTCCCTTGTTCCTTGTGTCCACCGTGGACACAGCCGACCTGTAGCGGGTGTCTTGGTGCAACCAGCATGAACCCACTTTCGAGTCGCTCATCTCACGGCTTTTATACTGAGCCGACCGGAAGTTCTCAACTCCTCCTCTGAAGCTAACGCTGCACTGTAGAGCCCAAAGTGAATTAAAATATAGTGAAAAGCACCCTCGTAGTCAAGCCACCTCATGCAGTGGTCTTGACTGCAATAATGGGTGCTGGTGATCTGTATTCAAAGCCCAGTTATTGATGAGCTGGAATTACAGGTATACGGTCACAGCCTATCCCCAAAGAATCGAACATTATCAGTATGTCAGTTAGATTTTAAGTTATTTCTTGCTTAGGTTTAAGTCGTTCACTGAATCACATCAAGTAGTTTAAATAACAGCCACAATCATGACCATCATGTTTTACCTGAACAGGCAGTGTGGGATGCATCCCTCACCATTGTGTCAGGAAGCTCCTACTGCTCACCCACCATGCAGAAAGTCTAAACTCTTCCACCACTGGGGCCACAGAATGTATGCAGCAGGTCCACTGGGTGTCACGACACCAGTCATCCTGGCTGCTTTGCCGGCTACCATTATGCCTTATGGACGGGGAACTGAACTAAGAGATGATTTTCTCTTGAGTATCAGGAGAAGGTCTCTTGACTTCTGTTGTGTAGCATGGTGGCTAGCACCATCTGCAGTTCACCATGGACCAGACAGATGTGGGCAGGCACTTGGAGCATGGCTGTGCGAGAGGTACTTAGAGGCACGCTGGTTGTGCTCCTCTTCCTTTAATCGGGACATCCAGCAAAGGTTCTATTCACCCGCTTGATGGGTCTTTCTTGTTTAGTCTCCAGCTGGAGGATATCCTAAAGGACATACAGGAGTCTGCAGATACCATAAAGGCAGTTTTGTTTACGTATCACATGAACAGCAGTAGGCATCCACAATAGCAGGGTCAGGTCTCTTCATCATTTTGAAACTGCAGAGGATACCAACAGAAATACTGCCCTATGGCTACAGCTGTGGAAAGGGTGGTAATTTTAGAGCCTCTGGTGCTGGAAAGGATGCCGACAAATGTTACTACTCTGCAGAGTCAACTGGAGCAGGGTATCGGAGCTCATCCCCTTCAATTGGACCTGTTCAGGGCGGAGGAGCTGCCTGATGCAGTTTTGCCCCAGTCATTGAGCAAGGTCTTTCACCTGGCTTTGTGTGTTGGTTGGCCTGAATTCCACACAAAAGCGCACCCTCTGGTAATTTTCAAGTGATCAGAAAGGAGGTGTGTTCACGCCTTTGGCAGCACAGACTGAACTGTTATATGAGATGGCAGAAATTTCCTTGTTAGCTTGGGGCAGGTGATCCTTTCATTGAAAATGGATGCACATCCAGGGGTTCTAGCTGGAGAATGTCCTGTACCACTCAGAGGGATCCTGCTCAACCTCTTTTTCCGCGATCAGGGGTGTTTACCAAGGTCTTGGCAGTGGTGGTGGTAGCCTGTCATTGTTGCAGGGAATCCATGTACTACCACCCCCACCCCTTTAGAATAGTTAGCTGATTTGAAGCCATTTGTCCACAGAGATGCTGTCAGCTGTCTAGGTGGCAGGAGACTTTCTTCACTCCAGGGTTTTTGCTGAACATGAAGAAGCTGGACTCCACAGAGACCTTATCTTGGCTCCCACTGCTGTGGGCTCTGTAACTGATGTGCGCTGCTCTCTCCTTCAGTCTTTCAGACAGAAGCTCAGCTTGGGATTTGTTCAAGTCTTCTGTCCTGATGGTGTCCACAACCATTTTCATCTAGTGGGCTCTACTTTGTTGCATCACTTCTGTTGAGATAAAAGTTGAAGCCTTGTCCCATCAAGTCATGCTTATCTGTCTTGTGACCAAAGTGATCCCTTGATGGCTATCTCTGGAGCACCTGTTGGGTACTCCTTGCCTGCCAGTAGTCCTGACCACAGATGCTTTTCTTATTGGTTGAGGGGGCATCTGGGGAACTTGTGGACACAAAGACTATAGACTACTCAGGAGCAAGAGCTGCAGGGTTGTGAAGGCTCTGTCTGGCATTGCAAACAGTCTCAACATTGGCCAGTCATCTGATCCGTACTTATGCAGACAGCATGATGGCCATGTACTAGGTGAACAAGCAGGGGCTGTTAAGCAGTGCAGTGAAGCTCTGGAGATGTGATAACTAGACTCCTGTCTTGGTGCCTTGCTGTTTTCCACCTGTCTTGCTGGTTTGGACTCCAAACTGTTGCAAAGGCTCATCCGCTTGGGAGATGTCACTCAAATGGTCTCTTTACCAGGATGTGGTGTAATAGTTTCAACATGGGATTCCCTGCATCAATGTATCTGTGTGTGGGAGAACTGCAAGCTGCCCTCTTCTCTGCCTGTCCCCACTTCAAGACACTGTTTGGGACAAGGCTTTTGCCATGAAATGAACCAGCAAATTCTTCTGTCTCTTCCACCACTTCTCCCTGTGCACAAGGTGCAAGGAGATATACTTGATATTTCATAAGGACAAAGTGGCAAGACCGTGCCCTCCTTCCTCCCTGAGGTAGCCACTATCATACACAGGCAGCAGGAGATAGCTTTGCCTTCCTTTTGTTCAAAGAATGTTAGAGGGAGCAGCTGCGTTCCCTGGATGTTAGGAAAGCCCTCAGAATTAATGTAAAGCACACTAAGCCATTCCGTAATGCTGACAGACATTGTTCTCATTGGTCTAGGGAAGAAAGGATATATATTGACCAGCATCCTTTAGCCAAATGGCTGTGTGCCACTGTCGGACTAGCTTAAACTTCTCGGCTCTCTGGCCCTTCTTGTTTCACAGCTTATTACACAAGAGCTATAGCTGCGCTTATGCCTTGCAAGTCTCATTGTCCCTGGAGGACATATGTAAGGCTACTTGGACTGCCATCCACACATTTACCAGGCATTATCATTCTGATGGTCTTGGCTCCACCGATACTGCATTAGGCAGGTGACTACTGAGATCAGTCATGCAGCACTGGCCCTCCCACAGTTAGGAACTGCTTATTAGGGCCCATACCACCTGACTGCTTATAGGAACTGACACACAAAGGGAATTATAATTTCCTTACCTGAAATTCAGATCTTCTTCAGGGGCATCTGTCATCAGGTTACCGTAGGAACCTTAGCCCGTTGGTGAGGGGAATCCTAGGAAGATTTTCAGCACTATAATTGGGTCCACCCATGCTGTGACGTTAGCAACCCTATATAGAAGTGATGGCCCGCCTCCCTCCTCAGTTCTTTCTCGCTATCGACTTGCAAGCACAGTCTCCACAGAAGCTTTGTCGTAGTCTTTATGCTTTTTTCTGCTTATGGCCATTTTTCCTCTAACCCGTATCCAAGTCTCTTTTAGAGATTATTTCTTTGTTTATGTCGAGAGTTAATCCTCCTTCTTTTTTGTCACTGCCGCTGCAGAAATAAGATTGCCTCTACAAATGAACATTCTGTTTGTGTCTGTTGTCTTGGGCCTGATGGCGATTTCTCAGACTGTGAGCTCTGCCAAGAGTTTAACCAAACAACTCTCAGGCGATGTAAGAAGGCTGTGAAACAGTTCATAGAACAACAGGTAGCCTCCGGCCCTGGCTGCCCAGTCACCCACTTGATCTTTTGAGCTCCTGGGCCTCCAAGGCCCAAGACAAGTCCTCAAGGAAAGTCATAAAAGACCAGGATCGCGACTGCTTCCCCTGCGGCGATCCCATTCCCGTCGGCCTCTCCTTCAGGGGAGCTCTTCGTTGATGGTGGATGCTTAGATAAAAGACCAGCTATCCAGGTCTCTTATTACTACCAGGCCCATACAGACATCTCCTCTGCCCGACTCTCAGGGCCCTTAGCTGTCAACCTCTGGGTCATGTTCCTGGCTCCACGTTAGCCCTCCACCATCAACGATGGGCATGTCATCAGTGACCGCCTGTGAGGCTGCCCCCTTTTCCTAGGGCTACAGGCTCATTGAGCTCCCAGGATGGAGGGTCGCCTGCTCCTGTGCCATCAACCCCCCACTCTGTCGACATCCCTGCGGACCTGAATGAAGTACTAGTTAGTCACAAATGTACTCATTCAGCAGCTGGAATTGCCTTCAGTGAGCCCTCTTCTTCAACTGCGTCGATGACACCTGGCCATCGAGACCTGTTCATTGACCTCGGAGACTACCCACAGGCGACTGATGGTGCATCTGACGCCAGACCCAGATGAGGAGGTCGACGCCGAGGAGGAGTATTATCTCATTCTCCTGATGACATAGAGGAGGAAAAGAAGAAATCCTCATCTCAGATAAGTCCACTGCCTCCTCGGTCAGTGAGGACTCTGTGAAGCATACCAAGGTCTTCTTCTGAAGATGCCACTTTTTCAATGTCATGAAGCAGTTGTCTGCCACAATGGGCTTCAGACTAAGGAAGAGGAGGATGTCACCAGGAAAGGCCTGGTGGACTTCCTGAATCTCCCCTAAGATAATTCCTCCCATGCTTCCAGCAGTGAAGAATGCCACTACAGCAGCCTGGCATAGACAGACATGTTGCCAGCTATTCCACGTGGGGCACACAGATTTTATAATGCCCTTCAGGGCCTTCCATATGTTGCTGTCCAGGCGAAACTGACTCTGTGGTCATCAAGGCAGCCCATGACAGATCTAAGGCACTTAAGTACCTTAATTCCCTTCCCCAGACAAGGAATCCATGAGGATTTATCTCTGGGGCAAATGGTTTATGCCTCCTCCACTTTGGGCTTGAGGATTGTAAACCGTCACACATAATTAAATTCCAGAATGCTAACTGGAGAAAGGGCAAAGCAGCTGCTCAGACCCTTCCTGATGGCTCCCAGAAGCAGGAATTGCTTCAGTGCTTGCAAACTTTGGAGGATGTTAGTAAACATCCGCTTAGGGCCCTATGTGATATGGCTGACACAGTGGCCAGGGCAGCTGACACAGGCATATGCCTTCAGGCACTCCTGGCTTAGGATCTGTGGATTTCCAGCTGATGTGTAAAACAGAGTGCTTAATGCCCCTTTCAATGGCACCAGGCTTTTCAGCCCTGATGTCCAGGACCTCATAAATGATCTGCAGGCCTCTGGCAGGCCATTAAGTCTGTCCATTCTCTCTACCACACTCAGCCACGAGGTAGAGGATGGTCTATTTTTAGTAGACAGGCCAGTAGGCCGGGCTTGCCACCCCGTGCCCAGGGTAAGCGCCCAGAGCCCAGGCTTCATTGCCACCCTCCAATGCTGGCGCAGCAGCCAGCATCTCAGAAATGACAGACCATCCTCTACAGCTGGTTCCACCTCAGCTTGATGCCTTGCCAGACCTCACTCCTTTGGTCCAGGCCCAGGAGGTGGTGGTCAGAGTCGGTTCTCTCTCCATTTAAATCAATGGAGAACCATAACTTCAGATGCATGGATTCTGCAGATCATGGAGATGGGTCATACCTGGAGCTCATCCAGCAGCCTCCAGATACCCTTCCCCACCTTCTAGCTATCCCCTGGTTCACTTGTCTGTTCTCCAGGAGGAAGTACAGTCTCTTCTACGCAAGCAGGCAGTCATATTGGTGCCAAGGTGACAGAGATCAGGGGTTTTATTCCAGGTTTTTCTGGTTCCCCAAAAGACCGGAGATCTGAGACCCATTTTAGATCTAAAGGACCTCGAGCCTTGTCCAGTACAAAAGTTCCGGATGGTAGCTTTGCAGGCCTTATGCCCCTAAGATGGGGTTAAATAAGGTCCTGCTCCATTTGTTATGCAGAAAGAGTTTAAACTCAAGGGTCTGTTCTATCCTCTCCTTTTCTGTCTCTTGTCTGTTTAGTTGTGCGACCTAGGAACTGATCACTCCGACAGTTTGGCAGTTCTCCACCTGTTGCTATCTCTCTGCCTTCCCTTGCTATTTCTGTTTTTCTTCCCTGTTGCATATCTTCCGTATGAAAATATATGGAATCTTTATATGGAACTGTCACTGATACTGGATCCTTTGTTTAAAAATGTGTAGTTATACTGTTGAAATGATTGCAAAAGCTATTTGGAACTCGAGGGTTAACCTGAGATGTAGTTTCTAAGCCTTTGCAGAGTTGTCAAGAAGAGGCCAGTTCTGGGACACCATGTACTGTTTTGCTGCACCTGCAAGGCACGAAACTGACAAACACTCTGTAAACTTACAAAAACATTCTGTGAGAAGCAGTTCTTAACGAGTTCCCAGCCAGAGACTTAAAGCAGCAATGCTCTTGCTAGAGACACAAGGAGAGTGAGAGACTGAAACTTGAAATTAAGAGATACTCTTAGAAGAAGGGCTTTGTTTTCTCTGTACTTACTTTGTAAATAGTTATATTGAACACATTTTTATTTTGCTGTTATTCAGGAAAATAAAACGCTATTTGCGAATTTTGAAACTGCTCCTGGTTTTGTATGCTTCCTGACCTGTGCCTCTATGACAGATGGTTTTAGAAGTGGGATTTACGCCATGCATACTCTAAGCCAGGAGTTTTGTGTGGGTACTAGACCTGGTACCAGGGAAGCATAGAAGAAAGGTATGATTCTGCAGCAGCAAGTCCAGGAGTGATTACCAGAAGAATGGCAGCCAAACTAGAAGCAGAAACAAAAGTCCAATCTGAGACTGTACAGCCAGCACCAATCATGGAAAGAAAGAGCAGGCAGTCACAGAACTTGAAAGCCTGACTGCCTTTTTCAAATGGTGGGCTGTACAACAATGCGATGAAGAAACGGAGGAAAGAAATGTTACAGCGGCAGGAGCAGCAGAGAAAAGGAAGAGATGCAGCGACAGGAGCAGCAGAGAAATGAAGAGATGCAACAACTGGAGCAATGATGGCTGGATGCCTTGCAAGCTATCGAAGCTGAAGATTCTGGCACAAGTCCAGCAGTGCAACAAAACACTAACAACTTAAAAGACCTTAAACTTACAAAGTTGTGTCCCTTGGATGTTATCGAAGCATTCCTGACAGCTTTTGAAAGGGTTGCCGCAGCCTACCAGTGGTCAAAGCGGCAGTGGGCAGTCAGACTGGTACACTTACCTAACGGGAAAGCCTAACTTGCCTACAGCAGTATGGACACTGCACAGTTGGAAAACTATGACCTGGTGAAAAGAGAGGTCATTAAAAGATATGACACCTCAGGCGAGACCTACAGGCAGATATTTTGGTCTCTGAGTACAACTCAGTTGACGGTCCCGAGAAGCCTTTCACCCGACTCTGAGAACTTATGAAATGGCTCCAACCAGAGGGCAAAACACTCCCACAGATCATCGAAACATTTGTAATGGAGCAGTTCATCAACATCCTACCCACAGATGTACAGCTTTGGGTAAAAGAACACCGACCAGAAAGTGGGAAAAGGCTGTTTCTTTGGCTGAAGACTACCAAATGGCCAGACGGACACCACAGCAGTGAGGTATCGCCAATCACTGGTAAGACGCTTTTTCCCATTTAAACTCCCAAGTTTGATAAGAATTCTGGTGGGTAACAAATCTGCCTCAGAGACTTTTACTTGCTATAACTGTAATAAGCCAGGTCATATTGCAAGAAATTGCCATAGTAAGAAGAGTGACACTGCAGCAGATTTGTCCTTAGCAAATTGGGGCAAGTATTTAACAGATGTCAAGGTGGAAGATAAGACTGTGAAAGGACTTGCTGATTCAGGAAACACAGACCCTAGTGCATATTGAAGTGCTGAGAAAACAAAGTCCTTCTTCTGAGGGTATGTCTTAATTCCAAGTTTCAGTCTCTCAGTCTGTCACTCTCCTTTCTCTCTAGCAGAAGCATTGCTGCTCTTTTATAAGTCTTTGTCTGGGAGCTTGTTTAGAGAACCTGCTTCTCACAAAATGTTCTTGTAAGTTTACAGAATGTTCTTGTCAGTTTTATTCCTTGCAGGTGCAGCAAAACAGTACATGGTGTCCCAGAACTGATCTCTTGTTGACAACTCAGCAAAGGGCTTAAAACTGCAGCTCAGGTTAACCCCTCGAGTTCCAAATAGCTTTTGCAATCGTTGTAACAGTATAACTATATACAGTTTTAAACAAAGGATCCCAGTACCAGTGAGATCTCCACATAAAGATTCACATATATTTTATACCTGCAGATATCCAAGGGAAGAAAAGACAGAAATAGCAAGGAAGGCAGAGAGGTGACGAGAGGTGGAGAATTGCAAAACTATTGGAGTGATCAGTTCCAAGGTCTCACTAAGAAAATTGGTTGTACAACCAGACAGACAAGAGACAGAAAAGGAGAGGGTAAAACAGACCCTTAATGCTTAAACTCTTCTGCATAACAAATAGGGCAGAGTCATATTCAGCCCTGTCATACACTCTGGCTCTGTTCACTGGACATGCAGGATGCTTACCTGCACATCTCAGTCTTTCCTCCTCACAGGAGATTTCTTCGTTTTGCCTTTCAGGACACGTGTACCAGTTCAAAGTACTGCCCTTTGGCTTGTCCTCTGCGCCATGTGTCTTTACCAAGTGCTTAGCCACAAGTGGCGGCAGCTCTCAGAGGAGGGACTGTATGTCTTCCTTATCTGGATGATTGGCTTTTCAAGACCTCATCCAGGGAACGGCTTTGCTGACTCTGGAGTGCACTCTCCAACTCTTCCAATCTCTGGGCATTATTGTCAGCCTGAACAAGTCAGTTCTGGTACCGTCCCAAAGACTGCAGTACCTAGGGGCAGTTCTGGATTCTGAGCAGGAAAGGCCTTCCTACCCCAAAACGGGCGGAGTGCCTTATGACCCAAGCTCAGGAAGTTGCTCAGAGTCTGTACATGCCTGCCAGGCTGTACCTCAGGTTGTTGGGTCCTACGGCAGAGGGCATTCCAATTGTTCCACTGGCCAGACTTCACATCGACACTTCCAGTGGACCCTCAGAGTGCAGTGGGACCCGAGCACGGACGACTTGGACCAACAAGTCCCGGTCTCCTCCCAGTTCACAAGATACTGCATTTGGATGAACCCTTGAATCTTCTTCAAGGGGTTCCTTTCCAGATTTCTTCCCTGCATCAGATTCTAGCCATGGATGCCATGGATCTGGGCTGGGGAGTACACCTGGGTCCCTTCAAACCCAGGGCTCCTGGTCCCTGTGGGAAGCCACCCTGCATATCAGTGTCCTGGAGATAAGATTGGTGCTCTATGCCGCATGTATTTCAGGAGCACCTTGCTCCAGGCCAGCTGCTGTGCAGTCGGACAATCTGAGTGTCATCTACTGCATCAACAAGCAGGGTGGGACTCACTTGTGCCCCTTGTGCAGGGAGGCCATAAGAGTGCGTTATTGGGCACTGGAGCAGTCTGACCCTCTCTGCAGTCCATGTGCCAGGCGTCCCTAAACACCGTGGCGGACAGTCCTCAACAGAACGCAATCCAGCATGCACTAATGGGAGCTTCTCTCATCCGTAGCAGAAGATCAGTTCGACAGATGGTGTCATCCAGAGTTGGACCTTTTGCATCCCCGCTCAGTGCAAAACAGTCCAGTTTCTGCTTGATAGATCCAGGGCCTAGAGTTTTCTGGCAAGACGCCTTGTCCCGCTTTTTGGAGTGGGAGATTCCTGTACACATTCCTCTGTTTCTCTAATACAGAGGGTGCTGATCAAGCTACAAATGGAAGGGGCCAGCATGCTTCTAGGAGCCCCATTCTGACCTCGCCAGATATGGTTCCCTCTGCTTCAGCAGCTGGCGCGGAACCTCCGTCCCTCTGTCCCTTTGCAGCAATCTGCTGACCCAGGATCAAGGGACCCTGGTCCATCCAACTCAGGTCCCTCCATCTGCACGCCTGGCTTCTGAGGACGTAGGCATTGCAAGGTTTGGGTTCTCAAATGGGTTGGTGGACATCTTGGTGGTAAACCTTCCACTCATGCCACTTATGCCATGAAGTGGAAGCGGTTTATGTGGGCTGCCAAACATTCCTAGACCCTTTCACTTGCCCAGTGAATCATATCCTGGACTACCTGTTTTGTTTATCTGACTTGGGCCTCCAGTATTCCTCCCTCAAGGTTCAGCTTTCGTCTATTTCTGCCTTTCATGAGCCCATGGGTGACCGTAGGATTGCTCAGCTGGATGTCTCTGCATTTTCTTAGGGAATCCTGCATCTAAAACCCCAATTCCGCTTTCACTGTCCTGGCTTGGGACTTGAATTTTATTTTGGAAAAGTTAACCCTTTCTCCTTTGAGCCTATCGTGATTGTGATTTGCACTTTCTCTCTTGGAAAGCGCATTTTTTGGTTGCAATTACTTCAGACATTTGCATTACTTATGGGCAGACTAGGTGGGCCAGGCAGTCCTTACCTGCCAAATTCTATGTTTCTGTGTTTCTGCTCAAGAATTTCAGAGCTTCAGGTCCTCTGGTGTGAAGAGCCTTATTTGATTTTTCACAAAGATAGGGTATCTTTGCTTACAAATCTTAAGTTTTTGCCCAGGGTGGTTTCTGAGTTCACACTAAATCAGTCTATCCACCTTCCTGTTTATTTCCTGAACATTCCAATCCAGGGAAGACTGCTCCATACATTAGATGTGTGCAGAACTTTGAAGTTATTATCTGCTTCGACTACAGAGCCCAGAAAGTCAAAGCAGTTTGTTTCACCCCAGGTGGAGACAGCGCTTCAGTTTCTAAGCAGTGTTTATCCATATGGTTGGCAAAGTGCATTGTGTTCTGCTATGATAAGTACGGGAAATAATTGCCTGGTGCTGTCAAAGCTCACTCCACAAGAGGCAAGGCTACTTGGTGGCTTGTTTCAAAGGGGTCTCAGCCGCTGATATCTGTGCGGCTGCCACCTGGAGTACAGTCCACACTTTCACCAAGCATTACAGTCTGGACATTGCCTCAAGAGCCAGTGCAGGTTTTGGCAGGGCTGTGTTACAAGGACTTCTATCTTAAGTTTATGGAGATCCAGCCTCCCAGGCTGTTGGTTTTTCACTTGTCACAGCTTGGTACTCGCTCCACGGTGTAACCTGGTGACTGAGATACTCAAGAAGATAGAATAGTTACGTAAGATCTTACAGTAGATCTTAGAGGGATCTCAGTCATCAGGTATGATTTCCTCCCACCATCCCGCTTATTGGGGATCCTGTTCAGGACCTGGTATTTTGTATCTTATTTTTCTATTTAGAGCTGGGTCCCTGTGTCTCTCCCTGTTCCTCAGGGCTTGAGCCTTGCTCCCTTCATCTCCGAGGGAAGGAGGGAGCGGGCCACCTGCGCCAATATGGGGTTGCTGACGTCGACATTGTGGGTGGCCCCAGTTGTACTGTTGAGAATGTTCTGTGGATTCCTTCACCGATGGTGAAGGTTCCTACTAATGTAACCTGATGACTGAGATCCCCTCGAACAGCTACTGTTGCGGTAAGTTCTTGCGTAACTGTTCTTTTTGTGGAGGTTCCATTCAGAGGCAGTCAGGCCTGCTTTTTTTTAGTGCTCTGTCATTTTCTAGAGTAGCTTCTGTCTTGTCTTGTATTGTATATAGTCCCTTAGGGGTCATCACATGTTGGTGGCTAATGTTTATCTGTTACCTTTTTCCTGTTTCTAAGTAGTGTTTTTCCTGCAAACTAGGACAGAAGGGTAGACTGGTGGAGTCTGTGAAGGAGCATGTCCCAGCTAGTAGTAGCAGTAGTTGACTTTATCAGGCACTCAATCCCAGGGGCTCTGAGCACTGTACAGTCATAGAAACAGTATCATAAACAACATGTGCATGGCACACCATTCCAAACTAAATAGGATTTATAAAAACAATACCTGCAATAAAATGCTGGTAAAGTTATTAAATAAAATAGTTTAGAATCTTGTAGGTCAGATATTGCCAAAAGTCTCCTGAAAAAGGAAGGATTTTTCAGACTCCTCTTATAGGCCTTCAATGAGGGACCTCTCTCAGAGCCCTGGGAAGTTTGTTCCAAGAGCAGAGCCAGCAGATGAAAAGCCTGCTCTCAGGAGGATTTCGGGCTCCCCTAGCATGGATAAGAGGCCCACGTTACAGGAGTGATGGGGGTGAGAGGCCTATGAGTCAGGTTACTCAGGTAGCCAGGACCCAGTCCATAGGGCCTTGTAGCGCAGCAAGCCAACTTTGAGGGTGATAAACCACTTCACCAGTAGCCAGTGCAGTTCCTGTATGACCTAGGAAGGCCAGTCAGCAACCGGCTGCTGCATTTTGCACCAGCTGCAGACATTGTAGGACACTTTCACTCCCTCCAAGTATAAAACATTGTAGTAGTAAAGTCTAGAGGTGAAGAATCCATGCAGCATTGAGAGCAGGTGTAATCCTGGTGATGTTCTTGAGATGATAAAAGCCATTCTGACTCCAGCCGACACCTGAGCCTTAAGTGGCAGCCTCTTTTCCAGAATAGTACTGTGTGCAGTTCTGGAGACCCCATCTCCATAAAGACATAGACAGAGTGGAGGCTGTTCAGAGGAGGGTAGCCAAATGGTGCAGGGTCTGCACCAGAAGACCGATGAAGAGAGATTAAAGCAGCTAATATGTATACCTCGGAGGAAAGGAGGGGGGCGTCATGATAGAAACTTTCAAGCACTTGAGGAATTAACAAAGCCCAAGAGGGTAGCATCTTAACAAAAGAGATGGGCAAGAACAAGGGGGCACAATTTGAAGATAGAGGAGGGACGGCTCAGAGGTAATGTTGGAAAGCATTTTTTCACTGAGAGGGTTGTGGATGACTGGAACAGCCTTCCTGAGGAGGCTGTGGAGTCAAGAACAGTGGGAGAATTCAGAATACATGGAACAGACATAAAGCAGTTCTAATGGGGGGTAGGAAGTAAGCTGTTGGTTAACTAGAATCTTCAGCTTATCCATCAGGTAGGGAAATGGGCAGACTAGGTGGGCCAAGCGGTCCTTATCTGCCGTCAGATTCTATGTTTTTATGTTTGTATGTTAATGACCCCAGATTCCTAAGCTTAGCTGAAGTCACCAATCCAGAAGAATCTGGCCATAAGCCAGTCCCTCATTGATGGCCCCTACACACCCACCTCCCACTCAGGCTCGATCACTAGTACCTCCCAGGTTTTCCGGATTAAGTCTCAACCAGCTAGATGACATCCATTCCTGTATCTGAGCCAGATAAAAATTAATTTACCTCAGCAGCACCAGGTGTCCGGGTACAAAGACAAATACAGCTGGGTATCATCAGCATAGCAGTGAAGACCCAAACTGTGTTGTCTGATGATCCTTCTGAGGCGGCATGTACAACGTGGGAGAGGATCAATACATGGGGTACTCCACAGAGCAGGGGCTTCAGGAGTGAGGAGACACTCCCCATCAACCACCCTTTGCATCCTGTCTCTGAGGAAGGACTCAAATTAGGGATGATGGTGCCTGCAAGTCCACAATACACCCAGAGTCCGCTCCAGCAACAACCCATGGTCCATGGTGTCGAATGCTGAGGAGAGATCAAGGAGAACGAGAGCAACTGTTCTCCTCTGTCTCTGGTCGGAGATGGTCATTATGCACCTTGACCAATTACGCCTTGGTATTGTGCCTGGACCTAAACCCAGATTGAGAGGTTCATATATGTCAAAGGCCACTTAGATGTTCCTCAAGCTCCAGAGCCACATTCTTCTCAGTAACCTTACCCAAAAAGGAAGGTTAGAGATAGGTCTATAATTCGCTAAACAGTCGAGGTCTAGAGATTGCTTTTTCAGAAGAGGTCTCACTGGAGCTACTTTTAATGCTGTTGGAAAGACCCCCATATATCTGAAATTGTGGAATGTCTTAGAAATGTGAAAGAAACAGCAGTAGCTGCTGAGGTAAAGGGAACACAGTGCAGTATTAAGGGTACCACAAGCACTAATAATTAAGTTATCAAAATTGGTCAAAGAATCAGAATACATGGCTGACATGGAAAGGAAATGGAGAGTGTTTAACAGAGGGCTGAGCAATAAGCTGTGTCTGAGCTTGGCACATCCAGCAGACCTGAGTTTGATTCTCCAACCTCCACTTAAATACTGTGTGACCCTGAGCAAGTCACTTAACCTTCCTGTGCTCCTGGGTCACTCCTGTAAAATGGGCTATGTGGCCTATGGGAGGTAACCTGGTTACAAAGAATAAAACTAAATAACTGAATAAATCAAATAAATAACAGTATAAAAATAGTTTCCTATCACTAGTAATGTTTATTCCAACATTACAAATGGCTTTGGAGGAGGAGTGATATACTGGCCAGTCATAAAAGGGTGGAGCCAGAGGCGGAGTTTGGGGTGTGGTTTCGGATCCGTTTTACCTCATCCAAAGGTGGTAACCCTACCTCTGACATGGAACACTGGATCAGCTCGGCGTAACACCAGAGCCAGAAATCCAGCCCACCTAGTTAATAGGCGAGTCGGGCCCAATCCATCTCACAGGAGGTGGGCTGCATCTCCAAAACTACTCCACAACCTCCTCCATTGAAAGTGGTCTAAACTCACTCCAGGTTAGTGGAGAAACATCCACCCTCACCAGCTCGCATAGGTGCCAGAACAGGGGGACCACTAGGGCCATGGCCCTACCACTTTCAAGTGGCCCTATCAGTTTTGCAATCATGTTAATGTATTTAATAGGGGAGAATTTACCCTTTGCATCCTTGGCCTACCACTTTTAAACCATTCCGCACCAATGCTAGCTGGTACTGCTGGGTCGAGGTGACCCAGCTGGAGAGATCTTGACTGAATTGAGGACACACTGTCGGAGAAAAACTGAGCAAATTCTTTGCACTGCATTTGCTCTTACCAGTTGCAGACAGACCGGGTTTAAGTCTTTCCACAACCCGGAAAAGCTGAGCTGGATGTTTTTTCCTGCAGCGATCTTCCTGGATAAAAATACTGTGTTCTTACAGGAAATTACACTTTGATACTCACCATAGTGAGTCTTCAAAGTCAGTTTGTCCTCGCCAGACCTTGATCTTCTCCAGTAATGCTCCAGCCTCTGATTCTGTGATTTCTGCTGCCTGAGCTTCCTGTTAAACCACGGGAATCTCAAGTGCCTAGTTAGGTGTCATATATGGACCAGAGCGACTACTTTGAGGCTGAAGCAGTGGTCATTATAGGCCATCACTGCCTCCTCTGATTCAATCGCACAAGTGGCCATCACGCTTGAGAGGTCCACCACCGTCTGAGTCCTCCTGGCGACAAGCCCTCAAAGGTTGATAGTGAACCATCTCCATATGGGATGGACTTTTGGGGTGGGGACAAAGAGAACCATGCTATACAATGATCTGACCAGCTTACCAGAGCAATTATGAGGTTATAACTCTCAAGCCCAAGTGAGATCTTTTAACTCAAGGCATTCCCATTTTGATGAGTTGCAGAGGTAGCCACCTGTGCAAGGCCCAGTGACTCCATTAACTGGAGGAGATCCTGACTAAAATGCAAGAGTTTGTTGTCAGGCCAGGCATTGAAGTTGCCCAGAATTAACCATCTGGGTGACTCCAACACCATCTCAGTGATTAAGTCTGCAGTTTCTTGTAGGCAAAACCCTCTCATGTCCCAGAGACGAGTAAACGAGGATTGTGCACCTGGACCCCCATGCATGTCCACGCATTCAAACAACAAAGTAACCCCAATTGGGTGCACATTGAAATTCAGCTCAGATCTAAAACAGGTGCGCGCCCACACACACACACACACAGTCCCTCCCTGGGCAGTGCACAGCCAGCTCTCTGTTGTACAAGCCAGATCAAGCAAAGAACCAGCCATTAAATCTGCCATAATGGCCGCCTCGTTCATCATCAATCTGGTATTGCAGAACACTGCCTATAGGATACGAACAGAGGCTGCTGGCCTGTTGGCGACCTGCATGATCCAGCAGGATCCTGGGTATGGACACCAAACACATCTAGTTTCCTCTTGTGCCTGCTTTGCCCCAGGGCACCTCCTGGTCCTCACCAGACCTATAGTGTCCACCCCCACGCTGTTAGCATGCCCCGCACCCCACCGCCTACCATCCCACTTCCTAACAATACCAGCTTCCCTGCAACAGGTGAGGACAGCCCATACCATCTGACTGTCTATGAACAGTGCCTACGCCCAGTTAGACAGACTGTTAAGAAAATTACGATTTCGCTATAAACCGCTTGTGCCCACATTTATGATGGAGAATCAAGCCTAAGATTTTGAGGACTTCACTACAGGAGTGTAAATATGGAAGGAATACCAGCAGTAGAAGTACAGTTAAAATTAAGTAACGTAGTCTGTAGCCCAGTGGCCAAACCATTACCTAAACAGAATGTGTCACTGTAATTGCATGAAAACAAGCCTGTTTCTTTAAACATTAAAATCTTTAACAGTCCTGGTGTTGAAACTCTGTCTCCGATATGTGGTTTATTTATTTAAAAAAAATAGAAAACTACATAGCTGCTTCCAGGATTTGCAAAGGATTCTGCAAGAGGAAATACGTCGGTGTTCGGTTTCATCTAGTACTGTTCACTTTCCCTCTTAAAGGGACACTGTCAACCCTTTTTGCCTCTTACTATAGTTGAAACCCCACTTTTACGATTGCTTATCTTCTTTAAAATTCATTAATGTTGCTGTTTCTTTTATCGGTTTCCTTTCTTAGTAGAACTGAAATGCCTGTTAATGGTGAAGTTATAGCCAATCTTGTTTCAAATCTTAATCTACTCTCATTGCATACATCCTGAACATTAGGAAACCCCCAGACAAGTGCATCCACTCATGGTGCAGTCTCTCTCTTCTGCATCATGAGTGGCTAGACTGTGAGGGTGTTCTTAAGACCAGGAAAGATGCAGTGGAGATGATCAAAGAATATTAACAAACATGTTTTGTGTGGTAACACCAGTATGGTGGGCAGTCTGTTTTCACTTTTAAAAAAGAAAAAATCAAACGACCTGCTACATTAGCAGTCTCTGCAGAATGTGACCAATCATAAAATGTTTTTTTTTTTTATAAACGAGAGACACTTTGAGGTCTAAGGATTTGACAGTGTCTCTTTAAGGAAACTGCATCCCCTGTTCTCACTTTGTTTATTTGCAAGACCTTTAAGCAGCTGTTGCTGTTATTTATCCTCGGGGACAGAGCCTGCTGATGGTGAAGTGGAGAAAATTTTGACAGTTGAATGACTGACGTAAATATTTGCGCAAGAGATTCTTGCTGAAGTTTTATCTCCTTGTCTTGTATAGTTCTTCCATATTTATGTCTGACATGCCTCAAAGACTTGATTTTAGGGAAGGATTTGCTTTTTCCCTTCCTGAAAGGTTTCTTAATACAGCCGGATGTTACAGTCACATCAGGGTTGTACAGCCTACCTTCTCCAGTGATTATTGTGATCCCTGTATCAAAGCATTTCTGGATACTATTGTATTTTTACCTAGTTAAATATCTTAATAATTGTATTAGTATAGAAAAATTTTTGGGATCTTTTAGCTAGTGGTATTGTATGTCAACCTCTCGTAATTTAAAAGGCACGTACACTGTACTGTTGATTAGGTGGATGCTGCTACCAGCTACCAGCTTTTGTAGTCGTTAACTAGCTACTACTGTATTTTTTAAATTACTTATCCGGATAGCCCAACTGAGATGCAGCTATAGTGAATTTACTTTTCTAGGCATGTAGCATAGGGAGGTCAAGTGATTTGCCAAATAGCACATAATAAGTCTTTGATTAGCGAAAAGGCATGATGGTGTGTTGAGCTGGAATACCGTCCACGCCTCGGGTGTGTTGTGAAATGCAGATGCAGCCCAGTGCTTTCAGCAATTAGAAAAGTGAAGTTAACCAACAAAACACATGCCCCGATTGACTTATTGTGACTATAAAATGCATGCTTTAGAATTTAACTAAACAAAGGCTTTGCCGGTTTTCTTCAGATTAGTTTGTCAGTGATGCTTTACAGAGATAACAACATGGCTGAAACTTTCTGAGCCACAACAGCTTTCAGGATTTTTTCCTGTCCATTTTACAGCCTGTGATTCAGACATGAGCCTTCTCTGTCATTTGCCTTTTCCATGATTAGAATTGTTTGTCATGGGGTGTACCATATTGCTACTGCAGTTTTTTATTTTAACAATGTTTTGCCATCTTTGATTCTGGTGCATAGCATAAGGCAATTACCAGTAGTTTCACAGCCATTTTACATTTATTAAGTTGTTTAAAACAATAGCAAAACTTGTCTTCTGGCGGACCTCATTTGATCCGGCTTTTATCCCATACCTTAGAATGCAGTCTCTCTTGATTCAGTCAACAGTTTATAGGGCAGCAGCTATTGCTGCAGTTTGCTCCAGTTTGGGTAGCTTACAGACCGGGTTGATAGGCATGTAGCATCTAGGTAATTTTTTTGTTTGTTTTTTTGTAAACCAAAGGGTGTGCAAAAAAGTAAATGTAATAAGTGGATGCTCAGTGATTTATTGTGTTCGGTAAATTCAAATAGCTGTACAAGATGCCCCAGCTCTTGAACCTTTAGCAGGTTCTTAAGTCCACTTGACAAAGAACCTACGAAGGTTCAAAGGCACTGTATCTTGTACAGCTACTTGAAATTTACTGAGCATCCACTTGGCTACATTTACTTTTTGTTCGTGACACTTTTTGGTTTATGGTGTTGATTTATTTTGGTGCGGCAACATCCCCTGTGAGCCAGGCTGTTTGTTTTCTTTAATTTTCTTTTCCCTTGATTTGCTACATTTGGTAAAATTCCAAGCAGTCCATCAAAAGGTAATGTTGTGGGATTCTGTTCTTTCCTGATTTTACCCTGGGTTTAGAGGTGATGCCCTTTAAATTAAGGGTAGTGTTTTTAACTTTCCAGTTACAATTTTAATGGTCTACTCCTGAGCCTTGGTGGAATGCTTTTGGTGCTGCTGAAGTTTCTGTACTGGCCTCACTCAATCCATTAGATAATAGGTTATGACGCAAGGTGCCCTGCGCCAAATGGGTATGACAGTCTGCGGCTATCCTGATGTTCAGACAGTGGCTGCGCGAAATCGGGATACCGTGTGGCAAGTCCCCTCGCACTGCCATTGCAACAAAATGCCCATCCGCCAGGTCGCAGGGTGGTTGCACCATCCCTCTTTTTCCATTCCAGAAATGCCACCGTGGTTGCAAGGGGGTCTGCCTTTTACCCACCAGGAGGTGATCTTGGGGCCCTGCGCCGGTGCCTGGCAAGGTGGCGATTGGGGTGGGGTGACCTGGAAGGAGGGATCGGGGCGATGTAGTCCTGGTAGTGCTGTGTGGGGGGCATGGCAGCAGTGGGGGGGTGAGGGAGGCCTCTGGCGGTGGTGTCTTAGGTTGGCACACAACAGATCGGACGAGGTTGTGAGGGCATGGCCAGACCAGCATGACCCGTACCCTAGTACACAGCAGCCCCACAGGATCCATAGTCCCTTACATGTGGTGAGTGGCAGAGGGCGATTGTGAGGTCGCTTTGATGGCCGGTGATGTGCCTGGGGTACCTGAACTGTCACCTCGTGCTGTGGTCCATCGTGGAGGTGGGCTACCCCTCCACCGTGTTGGGGACTGGTGCACCTATGGGGCAGGTGCCAGCCTGTGGGCAGCTGGGGCCAGGTCTTGGTCCATCCCTGGCACCCCCTTCTACCCTGGCCAATCGGCTCACTGGACCTGCATATATCACCCCATTGGATGCCACCCTACCATCTTGATATTGCCCCTGCCTCCTCACTCCCTAGGGCAACGCCTGTGCTCCTTCTGTCCCTCTCCTCCTTGTCAGCATAGTTCCCACCTTCGCTGCCTCTTGGCTCCTCTGTCAAACCCACAGATGCGCCACGTTTTTGCAACCCTGGAGCTGCAGCAGCTCTCGGGACTATGGTGCTTGGGACCCCCATTTTTGCAAACTATGGTGCAGGGGTCCCTGTGCACCAAGTTTGCCGCAGCCCCAAATCGCTGTAGCTCCTGGGTGATCTAAGGGTTCATGGAAAATCGAGCCCAACGTCTTTAATCAGTCAAATCCTTGATGGTCATGCAGAGCTGAGCAGAGGTTCATGTCAACACCAGTTAAAATAGAGAAGCTGATTTGCTGTCAAGATTAGAAGTGAGGACAAATTGTAATTTGAAATGGTAACCATTTTCCTTTTACATTCTGATGATTCTTTGTTTTTTCTTCTTTTAGTGCCCGAAGTAGCGAAACCAAGCTTAAGCCAGCCAGCGGCCCGCCAGCCCAGTTGGCAGCTCTCCATCGCCACCTGTCAGCGGTGGCAACAATGTAAAGGTGGCAGTGCCCGAGCAGTCCAACCGCCAAAGCGCCGCCGCTACATGCCTCGGGAGGTGCCGCCGCGATTCCGTTGCCAGCAGGACCACAAAGTGTTACTGAAACGTGACAGCCCCACCACCTCCTGTATGCTCCTTGGTGGCGGGCTGGGCACCTCCTCCTCCTCCTCCTCCTCCTCCAGCATCTGGAGGAACCCAACAACGCATAACCAGCATCTGGAGCACCGCTGCAGAGTGACAGTGGGACTGCAACAGGTGAGAAAAGAAAAGGAATTCAGTGACACCTTGAATTTGTTTCTTGCACTTGTAGATGTTACCTGGATTAATCTTCACCATTCATCTCTGGTGGGTGCAGGCGGAGGCGCTAGAACCTCACAGGAAACTCATAGCTATAAGCTTTTCAGCTTTTCCTCTGGAGGAGGGTCCGATTTTGGGAATGGAACCACCCTCGAGGCTGGCGTAATACATGGCGCTCGTAGATTGGCCAGTAGCGGACGCGGCCCTCCACCACCTAAGTTCTGTTTTTCCTACTGTTGAGAGCTGACAACTCCATGGGAGCAGCGCCAGCAGTTCTGAGGATCAGAAATTTCTGTTCGTTGGATACCCACAGTTTTCGACCCCTTGCTCAATCTGTTGCCGTTTTCATGCGTCCCTCTTTATTATTTTTAAAAAGTTTGCAGCATCGAGTCTTTTCTTAGTTTCTTTATTTTTGTGGTCAGTCATGTCTGGTTCAGGGCAAAAGCGTTCCTCAAAGGTGGGTGCCCTTGTGGTAGTCTCATAACTGAAATGGACCTGTATGACTGGTGTTTTACTTGCCTGGGGCCACGCCATGACATGGATTTGTGCAGTGTCTGTTTTCAGTGGACTTTTGCACCCTAGTGAACTGTGCAGCAGGGTTTAGAGAGATCCCCAATTCAAACAACATGAAGTCTTGCTGTAGTCTGACAATTGCAGTTGGCTCCAGCATGAACTGCCCCAGAGAGTGAAGGTTAAAATTCTATGCCAGGCATAGAGCGTTGAGCTCGAGCTCATTTGAAAACTCTCTCTGTGACACTCTGAAACCAAACCGTCAGATTCTTTACTCTGCCTCACTGAACAGTCGCTCCGGAGATTTTCTCCTTCTGCTCTATTGAGGCAGGTTAAAGTGTTTGGTTTAGTCCGCATCGTTCCGTTTGTCGGTTTGAGACTCTGTCTGTGGTACTGTAAGTCGTAGGATAGTATTGTGGACAGTTCTTGTGTGGAAATTATAAATATTTCCGATCGGTTGACTGAACCGATCCTTTACTCAAAAATTTTTCTGAAAAGTTTAGTGTGTAGTTACGGTCCGTATTGGTTTTAAAAAAAAAAAAAAAAATGATGTGAATGTTTTTTCAACACCGTAACCACGGTGAAAAAAGCGATAGAAGTCTTGCCTGGCGGTCGCCGAATCAAAGTGCAAGTTTGTTAGCTTTGCCATGTCTGAGAAAACCCAAGAAAAAACGGGCCCACTGGGTTTCAACACTGCAGTGTGTGGGGAGAATTTTGCTAAGGCCGATCCCCACACCACCTGTTTTTCTGTCTGGGGTTTGACCACCTCGATTCAGACTGCCAAATTTGCAAGAATTTCCCCTAAGTCTACCCTGGAAAAAGGTTAGAGTAGACTTAGGGATAGGAGAGCGAAATCCATGTTACAGAAGGCCAGCCCGGTTCGGTTCCTACTGAACCAGAAGGAGTGCCTCTGACCAGCGCGATACTTCTTCGGGCAAGAGGAGAGCCGATCCTGAGGGATCAGTTCCTACAAAGAGAAAGCGCCAAGGATAAATCGGCCAGTTCAGATCCAGAACTTCATGTTCTGACCGCCCGAAGAGATAGCCAGAGCGATTCGGATTGTGGAATTGCTTCTTCGGTTCTGACCGATCCTGCGCCTTCTGGCAGGATTTGGTTCGGTCGGTTCCTCGGTTCAGGATTATTCCCCAGATTTTATGAACCAGAGTTTGATGAGAAGGGGATTTTGAAGAAGATGATTAAGACGGTGAAAGTCTGGATGTGCCTGTGGAACTGGACATCTTCCCCAGACAGACCTTCTGTTGTTTCCCTCCTAGGCTTTCTGAGTCCCCTACCCACTTTCTGTTTTACAGAAAAGTGGCTCAAACCTTCCAACTTCCTATTGAGGAGGCTGTGGAGTATCAAGAGGAGCCTAACTTGTAAAGATGATGGATATCCCAGCGCCTAAGAGACTTGTCTTTTCCCTCCATAAGTCCTTTGGGAAACAGACACAGAAAATTCTTAGGTCTCCCCGTCTGTACCTCCTGTTGACAAGAGAATGGACAAGAAGTACACCTTGTCAGGCTCAGATACGGAGTTTCTTTGTCAGCAATGCAGCCATGTTAGGTAGTGCAGGCTGCTGCCTGTGACAAGGCCAACACCCCTTGCTTCACACCCCCAGACAAAGATTCCAGGAAGATAGATGCCATGGCAGAGAAGCAGTAAATGGGTAATCTTTGGGACTCAGGCAGGCTAACTATATGGCCAATACAGCCAGGTACCAGAAGTCAGGTGGGACACTGTACTGGCACTGGCTAAACAGGCTTCCCCAGCTATCAAGGAGCTGGAGGGTGGCTGCTGATGGATCGAGGCATCAAAGGTGCAGTTTCACGCTGCTGTGGACTCCAGTGATGTGTCATCAAGAGTCATGGCTACATCTGTGGCTCTTGGGTGGATGGCTTGGCTCAGATGTACTAGCCTTCGCAGGATACCCAGGCCAAGGCCATGGATTTCCCTGTTGTGGGTAATTCTCTGTTTGTGGAGCAGACAAAAATTACATGAAGAAAACAGACGAGTACAGGCCAAGGAGGCGAGGCAACTCCTCAAGGCAGCAAGCTAGGGCAGGGCAGGCCTTTCACAGGCCTTTCTACCAAGCGCAGGCCTCTTCTTCCTTTCTCAGAGGGGTTCTTCAGAGGGAGAGGCAGAATGGAGATGAGCAGGGCTGCATCCACCCCTCAGCCTAAGGCTCCTGCCATCAGACACCCTAATGTGTCAGCCGGGTCGACTTCCCCATTCCGGTAGGAGGCAGGCTGGCTTACTTTGTCCAGGACTGGACATCTGTTACCTCAGACAAGTGAGTCCTGGAGGTTATAAGCCAGGGCTGGTTCTCAGTTTCAAAAATATCCGAAACTGAGACCCAGATCTTCCACCTGCAAATACATCAGAAATCCTTGCTCTAGAGGCAGAGTTTCCTCTCTACTGGCCTTAAGAGCCATAGAGAGTTCCTACCACCTATACAGAGGCAAAGATCTGTACTCCAGTACTTCTTTACCCCAAAAAGATAAGGGGTGGCGACCCATCCTAGATTTAAGATATCTTAACAAGCACCTGCTAAAGCCAAATTTCAAAATGGTGACTCTGGGAACAGTTCTTCCCTCTCTAGGGCCAGGAGACTGGCTAGCCTCCCTGGACCTCAAGGATGCCTATTTTCACATTCCCATCAGGTACTCCACAGAAAGTACCTCAGGTTCTAATTGCCCTTAGGCCATTATCAGTTCAAAGCACTGCCCTTTGGCTAACTTCAGCTCCAAGGGTGTTTACAAAGTACATAGCAGTAGTGGTGGCCTTTTAAGAAGGAAAAGTTTCTATTTTCCCATACCTGGATGACTGGCTCCTTGGGCCAGTCTCCGGACAAATCAAGTCAGATCGCAGGTCACCCACAAGTTCTCTCTTCTCTGGGGTTCCTTCTCAATCTTCCCCAAGTCAGTTCTCGAGCCAGTACAGCTCCTCACTTTTATAGGAGCAGAGCTGGACACACTCAAGGCAGAGCTTTCCTTCCTTTGGAAAGGGCAAAGCCATCTCTCAGCTGGCTTCTTCCTTTCTCCCTCTGGTATCTCGCCAGCAAGGCATTTTTTCAGCTTCTGGCCACATGGCAGTTTCCACGGCAGTGGTCAAGGGGCCAGATTTCAGATGAGGGACATTCAGTTCCATCTGAGAACTTTTGGTCCCAAAGGAAAGATCCTCTTACCAACTAGTTCCTGTTACTCGGACCTTAATTCAGGCCCTTCAGTGGTGGCAGGACCCAGACAATCTGAGGCAAGGTGTTCCATTTGTCACTCAGTCTCACTTTGTGGTTCTTACCACAGATGCTTCCCTTTTGTGGTGGGAGCCCATCTGGAGGCTCTCACGGCCAGGGACTGTGGTCCCCTCAGGAATCCCATCTTCATATCAACCTCCTGGAGCTCAGGGCAGTACTTCTTGCCCTCCAAGCTTTCTCTCAGTCAGTACAGAACAAGGTGGTTCAGGTCAGGACGGACAACACTACCACCATGTGGTACAACAACAAGCAGGAGGCACTCTGTCCATGGCCTTGTGCATGGAGGCCATGAAAATATGGTCCCTGGCTTATTCCTGCAGACCTTTCTAGTAGCAGTCCACCTCCTAGGAAAGGACAATGTGATAGCAGATGCATTGAGCAGGATTTCCCAGGGTCATCACAGATGGTCTCTGAATCCTTTGGTGTTGAAAGTGATTTTTTCAAGGTGGGGCACTCAGAGATAGATCTCTTTGTAGCCCCAGACAATCACCAACTTCCTCTGTTTTGTTGCAGACCTCTAGTCTTGGGCCCAGTCCCTCTGGATGTTCTGATTTTGAACTGGGAAGGAAATTTCTTTATGCCTTCCTCTGTTTCCTCTACTGTTCAAGGTTCTAGTCAAGGTAAGGTCACAACCATGCAAGTGATTCTGATTGCTCCAGACTGGGCCAGACAGCCTTGGTACCCCTGTTGCTGTCCTTAGCAGTCTGTCTTCCCCTGTCTCTTCCCAGGAATCACAATCTGCTAACCTCCTCTCAGGGAAGATTTGGTACCCTATCTCCAGTCACTCAATCTCAAGGCATGGCTTTTGAAGAGTTAAGTATGCTGACTTACACATCTGTCCCAAGGGGTTCTGGATATTCTCAAAGCTTCTCGAAAACCTGCCACCAGAAAAACTTACAACTCCAAGTGGAAAAGGTTCAGTATTTGGTGTTCCACCATTAGGACTGAAGCCATCAGGCTCAGGACCCCACAGAATTTCTAGCTAGCAGTCTTCAGCGGGACCTCGTGACCGGTCCGCCCCGATGTCAGGCGTAGTACATAAGGAGGCGGTCCCCACAATCCTCAGTTCTTTTCCGCCCGTCAACGCCATGAGCCTTGACCTCTCGGTCCCTTTCTAGCGTGTGAACTTAGAACTATAGCGTTCTCTTTTTCTTCACAGATTTGGATTCATCTGATGTCCTCTCCAAACACCTCTCTGGAAGGTCACCAATCGAAGTGCGCCTGCGAACAGATCCCTTCAAGGATCCTCACTCAGCCTGAGTGCGCTGTCTAGGCCTGGAACATGACACCAAGGCCTGCTCCTTCTGCCAGGGCTTCAGTAGTGCACTAGGATCCGCTGCCAGAATGCCCTTCAAGCGTTTCTTTTAGAGAGAAACTGAAGACCATGGATAGGAACCTTTCTCAGGAGTCGTCGAGGAAAGCCTAAGAAACACCGGGAGAAGGAAAGGCCAGGTCCCAGGGAGGGCCTCGGACTCCGAACCCCCGGCTGCGGTCAGACCTCTCCTTCCAGGGCTCAATCTCAGCCTCCCGGTTTAAGGCAGATCCTCCACGGCTCTTCCTCTCTGCAGCCCTCAAGACTTCCAGGCCGTCGGCTCGTCCTCCATCTAAGGCCTCGTCTAAGTCTGGGGGCACCACAAATCTTCCTCCTGCCGTTGGACTCCGATGCGAGTCGGTTCCCAGCCTCCCGTGGGGTGGGACCCGGTCCCTCGTAAGACTAAGGACCTGGCGTCCCTAAAGCGGACGCCAGACCCGATGTCGGCCCACCCGATGTCGGGCAAGCATCACCGGCGCTCCCAGGAGCGGACACAGCAAAACACCCGTCGGCAATGGGCGTTCGCCTCCGAGGGCGTCGGCCACCAGAGAGAGGAGGATTGCACCACGTCGCCAGCTGGCGTCGGTCGGAAGGACTCATCGGAGGAGGATACCACTCAGCCCGAGGACCAAGGCAGGTGACACTGGAGATGTTGGGCTCCCCAGGAATCTTCCCAGACGGGGAGACCCCGAGGACCCGAAGCCCGACCCAGCGACAGGCCACGGCGCCCGGCCCATAAGTCTAGCTTAATTTGGCAGAGAGTAAAGGAGCTCTTTATCTTCTGGTGGGACACCATCAGGAAAGATGTGATGCGCACACACCCTCCTCCTACTCCAGCTCCGCCTCACCCACTCCTTCACCACCTCGCCCCTCCTCCGCCCAAAGGCCCGTAAGACGGTCACCAACCCCCAAGGAGCGAACACCATCTCTAAGGCAGATCCTCAGATAGGAAAACCTCCCTCAAGATCCACTTCAGGGTCACCTAGCCCTAAGAGACCCAGGCAGCGCGGTACACCCGTCTCGACGGAGGATTCTGAATCTGACACCTCAGGGTGCTCCAGATCTCCTTCTCCCATCAGCATTCCCTCTCCGGACCCACCGGCCTACCCAGGTCTCCTTTGGATGATCCTCTTTCGTGGAGATCATAGGCACATCCAGGAGAATATGGGGTGGGATGCTGAAGAGCTCGACTGAGAGACAGCGCCTTGCCCGCTACCTTCCGGCAGACAGACCCAAAGCCTGTGTAGGTACCACCTCCCATGGTATACACCTTTGCGGACGTCCTCAAGGCTGCGTGAAACATCCTCATTCTACTCCAGCAGCTGCGAAGAAGGCTGACCCGCCTATACAAGGCCCCTAGGGAGGACCAGTATCTGGCGAACCATCCTCTAGCTGACTCCCTGGTCATCACTGCCTCGCACGACCCGGTCTCGGAAAACCTCAGCATTTGAGCACACAGCCACGGAATAATCCAAACAATTGGATGTCCTGGAGTAGGCGCAACGTCTCGTGACTCGCGACTTCTGCGCCATCAGGTCACTGAATTACCTCACACACATGGTTCAGTTTCAGGGACTTTGAATAGGAACAGTGGACAGGACCTGGTTGAGAAGATGCCCGATGGCGACCAAAAGGAGGAGCTTTTAGACACCTCCGCAGCGGGTTGGGATGTGGGACCCCAGGTGCTTAGAGCCGCAGATCTGCCAGACTCTTGACCAGGCAGCAACCTCAGGCGTGTGTCTTGGGTCACTCTTGGCTCCGTGTCTCGTTTTACCTGGATGTCCAGAAGAACATCTTAGACGTCCCTTACAGCGGTGAGGTCCTGTTTGGTGAAGCCTCCGAGGAAGGTGATCACCCAAACTTCAGGGCCTGGGGAAGGCAGTCAGATCTGTTCGGACCATGTACAGGTCTTGGCCCAGTTCCTTTTGTAGGAAACCAGAGCTTCCGCGCGGCGGATACAAAGGCAACAACCATGTTCAGCCAGCAACAGAGAGGCACTTTTACCCCAAACCCAGGCCAAGTCATCCCACGGTAAGGGGCCAGCAGATGCAGTAAAGTCTGCTCAGCCTGCTGGATCGAGACGCTGCCACAGCATGACTCCTTCCCGGCCTCTCCTCAGGATCAGCAGGGAATGAAGGTGGTCCGGGGAGTGCATCTACGTCCTCACCTGCCAGGGTGGCTGTCAATCACCACCCGACAGGGAGTCTGCAACTAGTCAGAGCCATTATATAGAATTTGTAGGCAGCCCACCTAGGCAAGCCTCCCTGCTTTCCTGCTTTACTCAGTCCCAGCCACGCCCTGTATACGGCAGGAAGTGCTCACGCTTCTGGAGAAAAGAAGCCTTAGAGCACCTTCCAGAGAACCCAGAGGACTAGGGTATTATTCTCACTTCTTCCTGGTTCCAAAGCAAAACAGGGACCTCTGTCCAATTCTGGACCCTCAGCGAGCTTCAACCTGTCGAGGCGTTTACAAGCGCTTCCGCATGAGTGACCCTTCCGAACCTAATTCCCATGTTGACGCGAGACTCCTCTGCCGTCTTTTGACATGCAGGGCGCCTACCTGCACATCCCAATTGCTCAAAGCGCACAGGAGGTTCCTGCGCCCAGGTTTCAAACCACCATTATCAGTTTCAAGCTCTCCCCTTGGGCTGTCGCCTTGACACCTCGCGTTTTCTGATGCATGGCGGTTGTAAGCGGGCGTCTCTGAGGGAGACAAGGCCACTCGTGTTCCCATACACACGGCGACTGGCTTCTCATGGCACCCTCCAGGGGAGGCACTGGTGTGTGACCATTCCCGACACCCAATCCCTTTTTCAATCACTGGGTATCCTCATCAACTACGAGAAGTCACTCCTGGTGCCGTCCCAGAAACTGCAGTTTATAAGGAGCAATCCTGGACACCGTCAGAAGGAGAGCCTTTCTTCCCTCAGACAGAACGGAACACATCAGATCCCTCATCAGGGACTTGTTGGTGAGAAAGACCGTCCCAGCCAGATCGGGTCCTTGGCCTGCTCCGACACATGGCTCGCGGCCATTGCAGCAGTCCACTGGCACGTCTCCACATGCGGTAAGCAGTGGATGCTAGAGGTGCAATGGGACCAAAGGCAAGACCATCTAGCATCCAGTCCGAATCAAGAATGCTGTAATTCGGGATTGGCAATGGTAATTAGCTAAATCTGAGGAACCTCTCCGTGGGGTCCCTTCCCACAGCACCATCTCAAACAGTGACTACTCACAGATGCCCAGGGCTCGGGGTGGGGAACACCTAGGCAGTGTCTTGGTCTGAGAGCCTTTGGCCAGCCCAGGAATCTCATCTCCACATCAACATTTTGGAAATGAGGGCAGTTCTTTATACTGCAGGCCTAAATTCAGAGATTCCACGGGTACACTCCTGTTACAAACAGACCATTATACGCTATGATGTATTACCTCAACTAAACAAGGAGGCACTCCACTCCTACCTGCTTTGCAGGGAGGCCATGAGATGTGGGAGTAGGTATTGCAACACAGGCGCCAACCTAGTGTGCAGTACACGTCCTGGAAGTAAGACAACACCGTCGCATAGAACAGCCTGAGTCGCTCTCAGGCCAGAGTCCATAGTAAAGGAACTTCTACAGGAGGTGGCAGAGGATCTGTTTCACAGATGGGGCACTCAAGAGTTAGACCTTTTCAAGTTTCCCCATTCAACAAAACTGCCCAATTTTGCTCACTAGATCCAGGGCCTGGTGTTTTCTGGCGAGGCGCGTTGTCCTCTCCTGACAGGCAGATTCCTCTATATCTTCCCTCCTTTCCCGTTGATCCAGAGTTCTCTTGAAACTTCATGAGGAGCAGGCAACGCTCATTTTGATCGCACCTTTGTGGCCCAGGCAAATTTGGTTCCCTCTTCTGCATCAGCTGTCCCGGGAACCTCCAGTTCCTTTACCAATCAGCTCCCATCTGTTGTCTCAGGAGAAGCGGTTCATTGGTCTCATCCAGACTTACGCTCCTTGAACCTGCACGCTTGGCTCCTAGAGACATAGCCATGATGTAATCTGAGGTCTACGCAAAGTGGCAGATGTGTCTCTGCTGCCAGAAAACTGGCAACCCACACAACGTCGCCATAGAAATGGGTATAGATTCTGTTTGTGGGCTCAAGCCTTGTGATTTCTAAGCCATTAGAATGTCGAAAAGCTGGTTCAAACAACATGAAGTCTTGCTATATTATGACAATTGCAGTTTGTCCCAGCCTTAGAACTGCTCAGACATGAAAGAGTTAACTTCCATACCCAGGCATGGAACTTGGAAATATAAGCTAGGACAGAAGAGAAACTCTGTCTGTGTAATTTCAAACTGAAACTGTCAGATTCTTTACTCCGCCTCACTGAACAGATCGATCCGGAGATTCCTCCTACTGCTCTGTTCATTTCTAGATTGAAAGTGTTTTCTCTCAGTTAATTCAACTTGCGATTATATTTATTTTAACATAAACGATCAGTTCAAGCTCTATCTGTGGTTGTAAGTAATAGACAGAAGTTTTACTTTTCTATATGGAACTTGTAAATGTATTATCGGTTCGGTTTAGATAGATCAGAGTTATTTTAAAACATTATTTCAAAAAATCATTTTAAGTCATTTAGAAATTTTGCAGTTCCCGGTTCTTTTTGGACACAAAAGCGGTTCATACGTTTTTCCGACCCATGTGACACGGTTGGGGAACGATAAAGTGTCTTGCCTGGCATTTGCGGAAAAGGGCAGTTTTAGGTTAGAGCTGGCATTATGTCACAGAAACCCAAAAGAAAAACGGGCCCACTGGGTTTCAACACTATAATGTCTGTGGGAAACCTTTGCCAAGGCTGACCCACCTACATAATTGTTGTGTGAGGTTTGACAACCTCAATGCAGACTGCCAGATTTGCAAAATTTCTCTGCAGCTACCCTGGATAAGAGAGTTGGTAGACTCAGGGCGAGAGAGGCCAAAGTCCGTGACCGGATAAGCCAGCCAGTTCGGGGTGCCAACCAGACGGAGGGAATGTCTCTCTGACCAGGGTGAGACTTCCCCTCGGGCAAGCGAAAGAAAGCTGACTCAGGGCCAGTTCCAGCAAGAGAACTAGAATATCAGCAGGTGTGAGTCAAAATTCTTTCTCCAACTGCTGCAGAGATAACCAGCTGATCAAAATTGTCCAGTCGCTTCCCAGGTTCCGTCCGAACTGCCACTATCTGGTAAAGGTCGATTCGGCAGGGTTCCACCGTTCAAGAATATGATGTAGAGGGTTTATGAACCCGGAGGAGGAGGATGATTATGAACCAGTGTGAATGTGATTTTGAAAGTCTGGATGTGCCCATTGAACGGACATCTCCCCAGACAGACCTTTAGGAGAGTCTCCCCTAGACTTTGAGGTCCCCTTCTCATTTCCTGTTTATAAAAGTTGCTGAAACCACTCCAGCTCCTTTGGAGGAAGCTGTGGATGAACAAGAGGAGCCTGACTATGTGGAGATGATGGATAGCCAGAGTCAGGATTATCTATTCATACACATAAATCCTTTAGAAACAAACAATAACAATTTCAAAAGCTCTAATTCTGTGCCTGTGGTCCAAAGATGGACAGAATTACTTTATCGAGTTCATAAAGTTTCTTTCACAGTACGCATGCAGGGTAGTACAGGCTGCAGCCACAATAAAGCTAATATTCCCACAAGCTTCCACACCCCTCACAACCAAGGACTCAGGAGGATTGATGCAGCTAAAAAACAATACATGGCAGCGTCAGGGACTCAGACAGGCAAATTATGGCCTATGTTGCAGATACCAAAATCCAGATGGTATACTGTCATGGCCTTTAGCCAAACAGAGCCTAGCCAGCTTGCCAAGGAACAAGACAGGTAGCTGCAGTAGTATTGAGCATCAGGTGCACATCCATGCTGCAGTAGATTCTAATGGAATATCTTCAAGTCATGGCTATCTGTAGCTTTTAATAATTAGCTTGGCTCAGTGGACTAGTCATCACAGGATGCAGGCTAAGGCCATGGTTTTCCTGTGGTGATCTGTTCTGGGACATGGATATATTGTTCATCCACACTCATTGGCAGTATCATACCACTTTAAATCTTGCGGAAGGTCTTCAAGCTTATCTCCCACCCCCGGGTGGTATAACTCCACACAGCATGAATCTTCCTTACGCAGGCTCAGTTCCCTCACCCCGCGCTCATTTAGACTAGTCCCTATTTCTTCGTTTGGGTTTGAAAATAATATTTTGCAAAAGACTTCCATCTTGATCCTGACTGCGATGGTACATCGACCCGGTTGGAGTACCCATCCGAATGAAGATGTCTCGAACGGATCACACTCCACGCGTGTCTATATATAGGCCTTGAAACGGACCAGGCTTGGCCTTGCTCATCTTTCGACCTCGTCTCGAAGACGTGCTGCCCGATTGCAACTGGGCCGTCGAGGCGTTCCCTCGGTGAAGTCCAAGGCCAGTTGAAGTGTCATGGTAGGCTTCGGTAGGATCAGCTCTGACGGATGGAGGCGCCCCTCTCGAAGAAGGGAGGTAGTAGCGGGCAGTATCTTCCTCGGCGCGACATTATCCAGCTCTCAGGCTTCTTCCTACGGCTTCCTTTAGGAGCTTGTCTGTCCTCTCACAAGGAAGGGCCTCGTCTCCTGGACCTTTCTCGGTCAAAAGAGGGACAAGGTAAATCCCTCCGTCGGCTGACTCTTGGGAGGCGGGAAAGGTCCCTCTCCCAGACCGTCGACCCGTCGGCAGTCGACCAGCTCGGCGTACTAGCTCAAAATTAACCCCAAATCCGGTCAGTTGACGAGACTCCACTGATGAAGTGGGATTTTCCGACCCATTAGGCCAGACTATCGCCTTTGCAGCCGAGATTCCTCTCCAGTTCCCCGGGAGGAGTTGAGGATCCGTGGGCGCCCTGTGCCTCTGGTTCGGACCCTCGGATGAACCTTCGAGCGAAGAGTGCAGTTCCCGGCCACCTCCCCACGACCCCGAAATCGCGAGGAGAAGGTGGTCTGGCACTTTTTCAAGGCCTTGATCACATTTCCCTCCAGTCGCGGGAACCCCCACCTCCGTGGGATCTACTGCTGGTACTGGCAAAGCTCATGGGCAAGCCATTCGAGACCTATGACACAGTGTGCTCTCTCTCACCTGTAGGTGGAAGACCGCCTTCTTGGTGGCTATCCATTCAGCCAGAAGGATGGGAAGCTCCAGGGCGCTTTCCATGGGGTCTCCTTACCTGGTCTTCCACAGGGACAAGGTTGTCCCTGCGCTTCCCCACCCGAAATTCCTTCCGAAGGTGGTGTCGGAGTTTCACCTTAACCAGGTGTTGACTCTGCCGGTGTTCTACCCCAATCACACCTCGGAGGCCGAATATAGGCTCCATACTCTGGATCCTAGAAGGGCGCTCTTATTATAAGGAGCGCACGGCTGAAATTCGGGGAGAGGTTCGCCAGCTGTTTGTCACCCTACGCTGAAGCCGCGTAATCTAGCAGACCTGCAGCCAAGCGGACGATAAGCAGGTGGGTAACCTCCTGCATAGATCTCTGCTATAAGTTAGCGGGCATGGAGCCTCCCAGAGGGATAAGAGCTCATTCTACCCGCCATACTGCTGCAACGGTGGCTGCTTCCAGGGACGTCCCTATCCAGGAAATCTGCAGGGCTGCTACCTGGAAGTCAGCAAACACCTTCATTACCCACTACCACATCGACCTTGAGTCACGCCGGGATGCTGGTTTTGGGGCCTCGGTTCTCCAGTCTCTCTTTCCCAAGTAAGTATGGGGGGTGTGCGTCTTGCCTCCCTCCTCCTGGAGAACTGCTAGGAGTCTGCCAATGAGTGTGGATGAACAACATATCCATGTCCCTAGAAATACAGGTTACTCACCTGTAACAGGAGTTCTAGGAATGGTATATTTGTTCATCCTACATTCACCGACCTCCGGCTCGACGCTAGCCTGAGCTTCCAGCGGCCAGATCTGGCGTCATGGGCAGCGAGTTATACCACCCGGTGGGTGGGAGGAGCAAGCTTGAAGACCTTCCGCAAGATTTAAGCGGCAAGGATACTGCCAATGAGTGTGGATGAACAACATATACCATTCCTAGAACTCCTGTTACAGGTGAGTAACCTGTATTTTCGAGACAGACAGTGAATTATATGAAGAAAATGGATGAATATAGAACCACTTATAGGGTGCACAGGCCAAGGAAAGGCAAGCTACTCCTCAGAGGCAGCCCCCCAGGGGCAGGGGCAGGCCTTTTCACAGGCCTTTTTACCAAGCCCTGGCCTCCTCTTCAGCTTATGTTCAGAGGGGGTTCTTCAGAGGGAGAGGCAGACGGGGTACGAGCAGGCCTCCTCCCACCCCTCAGCCTAAAGCCCCTGCCAAACAGGCACCCTGATGGGATGCCCAGGGCCGATTCTACATTACCTGTAGGGGGCAGGCTGGCTTACTTCGTCCAGGACTGGGAGTCTTTAACATCAGACAAGTGGGTCCTGGAAGTAGTAAGCCAGGGACTGGTTCTCAGCTTCAAAAAATTTCCAAAGATGAGAATCAGATCTTTTCCACCTGCAAATCCACTAGAGACTCTTGCTTTGGAAACAGAAGTCTCAACCCTCCTTGCTCTCAGAGCTGTAGAAAGGGTTTCTCCCCTACACCAGGGCAAGGGACTGTACTCCAGGTACTTTCTTACCCCAAAAAAGACAGGAGAATGGCGGCCCATCCTGGACCTAAGATATCTGAACAAGCACCTTTTAAAACCAAAATTCAAAATGGTGACTCTGGGAATGATTTTACCTTCCCTAAGGCCAGGGGACTGGCTAGCTTCCTGGACCTCAAGGATGCCTACTTCCATGTTCTTATCAGAAGCTCCCCACGAAAGTACCTCAGATTCGAACTGCCCTCAGGCCATTATCAGTTTAGAGCAATGCCCTTGACCTTACCTCTGCCCCAAGGGTATTCACAAAATGCCTGGCGGTAGCAGTTGCTCATAAGAAGGCAAAGATTGCCATCTTTCCCTACCTAGACGACTGGCTCATTGTGGGTCAGTCTCCAGACCAGGTCAAATCACACCTGCAGGTTACCCAGCAGCTGCTTACCTCTCTAGGTTTTCTTCTCAGTCTTCCAAAGTCAGTTCTAGAACCTGTCCAGCTACTTACCTTCATTGGCGCAGAACTGGACACAAAGCAGGCCAGAGCCTTCCTTCCCCTAGAAAGGGTAAGGACCCTGGTGGCCCTGGCCTCCTCCTTCACCCTGCAGGTCTCTCGACCAGCTAGGCATTTTCTTCAGCTCCTAGGACACATGGCTGCTTCCACAGCTGTAGTGCAAGGAGCAAGATTTCAGATGAGGGACATTCAGTTCCATTTGAGAGCCTTTTGGTCTCAAAGAAGAGATCCCCTATCCAAGTTGATCCCAGTAACTCGAACCCTGATCCAGGCCCTACAGTGGTGGCAGGATCAGAGCAACCTGAGACAAGGGGTTCCTTTCATCCCTCAATCTCACTCCTTGATCCGATTACAGATGCGTCCCTTTTGGGATGGGGAGCTCACATGGGACCTCTCCACCCAGGGATTGTGGTCCCTCAGGAATCTCTGCTCCACATCAATCTGTTGGAACGCAGAGCTGTTTTTCTAGCACTTCAGGATTTTTCTGCATCTGTTCAGAACAAAGTGGTACAGGTCAGAACAGACAACACCACTACAATGTGGTACATCAACAAACAAGGGGGCACTCGGTCTTCGGCCTTGTGCACCGAGGCAATGAAGTTGTGGTCTCTGGCTTATTCCCTGAACATCTCCCTCATAGTAGTTCACCTCCCAGGCAAGGACAATGTCCTGGCAGATGCTCTCAGCAGGATTTCCCAGGGCCATCACGAATGGTCACTGGATCCCCTAGTACTGGGGTTAGTTTTTGCCAGGTGGGGCACCCCTCAGATAGATCTTTTTGCAGCCCCAGACAATCATCAACTTCCGCTTTTTTGTTGCAGGCCCCCAGTGTTGGGCTCAGTCCCCCTGGATGCCTTCCTTCTCGATTGGGAAGGGAAGTTCCTCTATGCCTTCCCCCCCTTCCCTCTCCTGTTCAAGGTGCTAGTCAAAATCAGATCTCAACCTTGCAAGATGATTCTGATTGCTCCAGATTGGGCCAGACAGCCCTGGTACCCACTCCTTCTGTCCTTAGCAGTCCATCTTCCCCTGTGTCTCCCCAGGAACCACAATTTGTTAACCTGTGCCCAGGGGAGAGTTTGGTATCCAGTCTCAAATCCCTCAACCTCAAGGCCTGGCTCTTGAGGAGTTAAAGTTGCTGACCTACACCTTTCTCAAGGTGTTCTCGAAATTTGAGAGCTTCTAGGAAGCCTTCCACCCGGGCTACTTATAACTCTAAATGGAAAAGGTTTTCCATATAGTGCTCTGGGAAGCATATTTCCCCAGAATCTGCTGTTTTGCCCACTGTCTTGGACTATATGGTCCTTCTAAATTCTTTGGGGCTGAGACCAGCTACCCTGAAAGTGCATTTGGCAGCTGTCTCTGCTTTTATTTCAGCAGGGAAGCCCTCTTGTCTTTCTGCTCACCCTGTATTTTCCAAGTTTTTCAAGGGATTGCTTCATACCAATCCGCCATTCAGGGACCCTGCCCCTGCCTGGGATCTTAATGTTTGCATTGCTCAGCTGATGCAACCCCCCTTTGAACCTCTGTCTTCGGCAGAGCTTAAGTACTTGACTTGGAAAACTGTGTTTCTAGTAGCTATCACTTCTGCCAGGCGCATAAGTGAGTTACAAGCTTTGTCAGTGGAGACTGACTTTATCTCCTTTCACAGGGATAAGGTAGTCCTCAGGACTAACAGGAAGTTTTTGCCTAAGGTGGTTTCAGATTTCCACCTTAATCAATCTATTTCTCTTCCAGTGTTCTTCACTGACCACTCCTCCTCTGGCGAGAGGAGGCTACACAGTTTAGATGTTAAGAGGGCCCTTAGTTACTACATAGAGCGGACTAAGGGTCACAGGTTTGACTCCCTCCAACTCTTTCTCACTTATGGTGAGGTTGGGAAAGGAAAACCTGCCACTAAGAGATCCATTGCCAGGTGGATTGTCTCTTGTATCCAATTTTGCTATCAAAAACTGGGTAAGGTTCCCCCTTCAGGCCTGAGGGCTCACTCTACCAGAGGTACAGCTGCGTCCCTAGCTGCGGCCAGGGACATCCCTATCTTAGAGATATGTCAAGCAGCTACTTGGAAAACAGTACATACTTTCACTAAGCATTACTCCCTGGACATCCAGGCCAGGAGGGATGCTCGATTTGGAACAGCTGTGCTTCAGAGCCTATTTCCTAAGTAGGTTCTGTCCCTCCTCCATGGAGGTACTGCTGTGTATTTCGTATTAATAATATAGCAAGACTTCATGTTGTTTGAAGAAAAATTACTCACCTTAGTAATGTTGTTTCTTCTAATGGAGTCTTGCTATATTATAACCTCCCCAGCCTGCCCCTCTCAGAACCTCTACTCTGGGAATGGGGTGGGCAGTCCAGTGTTGGCACTTATTGATACCCATCTTGTGTTTTCCACCCCTTCTTTTTGGGGTGTTTGGGTGTTGTGTTTTATCTTATCTTATTTTCTGGTCCCCTGACTTGAGTCTTGGTGTTGGGACCAGGAAAATGTGTTAATATTTAAGTAGCCAGTTGGCTAGTGTAGGTTTACAGCTTCCACACAGAACCTTAGTGAGTTTTGCTCGTAAAGATTTGACAGTTTCAGTTTGAAATTACACAGACAGAGTTTCTCTAACCGAGCTCGTGCTCCAAGTTCCATGCCTGGCATGGAAGTTAACTCTTTCACCTCCGGAGCAGTTCTAAGGCTGGGACAAACTGCAATTGTCATAATATAGCAAGACTCCATTAGAAGAAACAACATTACTAAGGTGAGTAATTTTTCTTCTGGACTACCTGCTTTCCTTTTTCATTCTGGACTGGCTTACTCATCGATTAAAGTGCACCTTTGTGCAATTTCTGCTTACCATGCCCCGTAGGCCATCGGACGATGGCCCAGCTCGACACTACTCGTGCCTTTTTAGGGGAGTCCTCCACCTTAGGCCACCCATCAAGGATCCGATTCCTCCTTGGACTTACCCTTAGTCCTGGAGCAGCTTACGCTGCCACCTTTTGAACCAACCTTGGCAATTGCGAGAAACTCGTTTTCTATCGTGGAAAAGCGTTATCTTTAAATCTGATTACTTGAGAAGGATCTCGAATTGCATGCACTAATGTGCAAAGAGCCTTATTTAGTTTTCCATCAGGACAGGGTATCCCTGAGGACAAACCCAAAGTTTCTGCCTAAGGTGGTTTCAGCCCTCACCCTTAACCAGGATATTGATTTACCAGTGTATTTCCCAAGGCACACACAACGAGGAGAAGCCCTTCTGTGTACCCTCGACGTGCATCGATGCCTCAGATATTGTCTGACCAGAACCAAACAGTTTGAAAGGCGGATCAACTTTTTGTCTCCTTTGCTTTCAGAATGAAAGGAGCTCCCGTCTCTAAACAGTCTCTCTTGAGGTGGCTCATCCAATGCATCACTTTCTGTTATGATAAGCGCAATAAACCCTTACCGGGCGCTGTCAAGGGTCATTCCACGAGAGGGATGGCCACTTCTTTTGCAGCGTTAAAGAACTTCTCCACCTCAGCTATTTGCGCTGCAGCCACTTGGAGCTCTGTGCATACCTTTATCAGGCATTGCAGCCTGGACATTGCATCAAGGCGAAGAGCAGGGTTCGGCCTAGCCGTCTATGGGACTTCTGTCCTAGGCTCGAGTTGTATTGAGACTTCTACCTTTCCTCCTCCCTGTGGCGTAAGATTGCCACTATTGCTTGGAAATCAGTCCTAATGGTGTAACCTGCTACAAGAGCTGTATCTCGAAGTAAGATAGTACAGTTATGTAAGAACTTACCGTAACAGTAGATCTTCGAGAACAGCTCTTGCAGCAGGTACCTTCCCGCCCACCATCCCCCTTCTTGTGGAGGTAGGTCGTAGCCAAACATCCATCTTACGGGATGGGACGTTCTGATTTTAGTCTTGGCCATCTGGTGGCGGATCCTCGGTCTCCTCTTCTGAAGTCATCCTGCGGCCGGGAGTCTCCGGCAAGAGAACTGAGGATTGTGGGGGGACCGCCTCCTTATGTACTATGCCTGACGTCGGGGGCGGGACTGACGTCGGAGGTGGTCCCCGCTGAAGACTGCTAGCTAGAAAATTTCTGTGGGGTCCTGGCGCCTGACGGCTTCAGTCCTAATGGTCTAACCTGCTTTAAGAGCTGTTCTCGAAGATCTACTGTTACGGTAAGTTCTTACGAACTGTACTTTACAGGTGAGTAACCTGTATTTTCCTGACACTAATGTCAGAAGTGCTAGAAAAGAAATGGACATAACCAACTAATTTTAAAACTGCACTGGTTGTGGACAGATAGTGGCTGAAGTGGATAGCACGATTTGTGTATTTCCTCTCTGGGAACTAGTCATATATTTGTAAACTGTGATATTTACAAAACTTTCTGCCCCAAAACTCTGGAAGAAGAGGCCAAGAAGCTTGAAGAGATGGCTACTCCTGCATCTCCACCAAAGCCTTCTGATGAGTCTTCCTTCCGAAAAAGATAAGAACAAAGAACCGTGGAAAAATCCACTGAGAAGCCTGATTCTACCAAAGCAAAGACCAGTGGAACCGGCCTCAGAGCCAGTTCCTGCAAAAGAAAACATAAGGAAAAACATACTGCTGCACCTCCTGCTGAAAAAGCAAAGGAGCTCTCAGTGGGTAGATCAACTATGCCCTCTGTGGAGAAATTGTTAAGGCCCTGCAGTGTTGCTGCTGGTCTTCCAGGCTGTCTGTTCATTGGTGCCTCACCCGGTTCCCACTTCAGTTCTCTCTTCACAGGAACCAGTATATTTGTATGAAGAATCAGAGGAGGAGAAGGAGGGAGAACTCATGAAGCCAGAAGTCTCTCCGGAGCAGGACTTCGGTTCCTTCCCCATGCTCCAGAGGACTACTCATCTCACAATTCTTTTGTGAGGCAGATGGTAGATACCCTCAACCTCTCTATATAGGAGTGAGTCAAGGATGAAGAGGAAGCTGATTTCCTGAATATGATGGGTCTCGCCCCCACAAAAAGACTGCTACTGCCTATCCATAAATCCTCAGAAAAGCAGTATTGAAAATTTATTGAAAATTCTGCAAACTCCCCCTTTAGTGCCGGGGTGGACAGAAAGGTGGATAAAAGTACCAGTTCAATAGATCTAACGTTGACTTTTTTCACTTATCCTGACCATGAAGGAGTGGTACAGGCTGCAGCCTGTGACAGAGCCAGGGTGCCATTGGCATCCAGCCCTGACAAAGATTCTAGAAAATTGGAAACCATGGGTAAGAAAGGTTGCATGGCAATTCTCTCCTAGTCAGGCAAGCCAGTTATATGGCTTATGCAGCTCAGTACCTGAAAGCCCTTTGGACCACGGAACTGGCTATGTCAGACAAAAGCCAGGGTGAAATTGTACTGGATGTGGCTGAAATCACTAGGACAGCTTTAGATGCCACAAAATATCAGGTCTTACTTCGAGGCGGCTCTTGCAGCAGGCAGAACCATAGAACTGAAACCGGCAGGCACGAGGACCCCATGTAAAACTTCTAGCATTAGGAGGGGATAGCCACTGACGTCAACTTGCCCCTGACGTCCGCCTGTAGTATAAAATGGGCAGTCCCCCAGTGCAACCTCAGTTCTTTTTCCGCTGTCAACCCACGCAAGTCGGACCTTCTCAGACGCCTTCTGCTCTAGTCAACTGCCATTTTCTTTGCAATTTACCCGCGCTTTATTATTTTACTTTCTTCTTTTAATTTTCAGCATTTTCTCGCATGTCTTCTCCATCGTCTTCTTCAGAGCAGCGGCAGATGAAATGTGCTTGTGGCAAGCAGCTCCCTGCATAAACAGCCACTCCTCTTGCCTGATTTTCCTAGGCCTGACCATTACATTGAGGCCTGCCAGCACTGCCAGAATTTCAACCTGCACAGGAGTTGCCACCAGAAGACCTGGAAGCCTTCCTCTACAGCAGAAATTAACCGCAATGGAGATGGAGCTCCAGGGCAAAGTACCTCATCTTCCCCAGCCTCTGGGGCCTCAACTTCTTCTTCATCCCACGAGGAGAAGTCCAGTGGAAAGCACAAAGACTGAGAGAAGAATAGGGAGAAACTCCGGTCAGCTTCCCGATGTAGGTTTCCGTATAAGTCGGCAACCGAATCTGGGACTTCCTCCCACAGGAGATTGGCCTCCTCCACCCCGGCAGCCCTCACTCCCTCCTGGCTCACGGTGGTCAAACCCCACAATCTCATCACCTATTTCGGGTGGTGGTACTTCGGTGCTCGGGACTTTGTCCCCAGCCTCTTAGCCCCCTGATGCTCAAGCCCTTACACCAAGCGGGTTCTCAGCCAGGTGGCTTGAGCGGGCCTTCGGGCGATGGAGCTTTGCTCATCACCCTCCTGGTCGAGGCGTCTGCTAAGTCTGCCCAGACTTCATGGACCGACGTCTCCTTGCAATATCCAGGGCATGCGCTCATCTCCCCCACGAGAGTGACACCTCTCCTGCTCAGGAGCCAGGTCCCCGGCACAGGCCTCTCCATCTCCGCTAGCGCCAGCTGACTCACCAGCCCGACGTCAGCATATGCCTGTCTGGTTGACTCCAGTCTCCCTGATATTGATCCTGGCTATTTTTGCACAACCCTCCGTGGTCGCCGGCTGAATCTGTGGTCACCCCTCAGCCGACACCTGAGGACCGTCGCCCAGTTTGTTGACTCCCATTAGACCGACACGGAAAACTCCACGCTGTTGGGACTGATGCCTGCAACCCAATGCCTTGGGAACAGACACCGGTTACCAAACCCTAGAACTGGCGCTGGGCCCTCTACTCCTAACCTCTTGTGCAGGTCCCCCCATCACCCCTCAGAATCCACCTGTGGATCTCTGTGCCTCTTTGCAGCTTAGTGGGCGTACTTTAAGGACAAGGAGGCCCTACTCCTCCTAAGGACTCTCCTAATCTGGATAAGCCTAAGGACCCTCCTAGGAAGCCACCAGTGCCATCTCCTACAGAGTCCACTCTGCAGTCTTGATGGGGCTGGCTCCAGAGGTAGGGCGCTGAGCCATTAGGGTGCCAATCTGCAATGTTGTTGACCACTGTTTTTGCCCCCCACCCCCTTCCCAACTATAGATCCCAAGTCTGGGGTGGGCAGACCACGGGAAGGGGGCGGAGAATCCCGATTTTGGCACCCTGATGGCTCAATGCCCTAATGCCAGCGCTCTGAATGCCTGCAGTGGGCACCAGCCATCTGAGAACTCACCAACACAGTCTCCAGGGAGCTGGACAGACATTCTTCCTCCTCCTATTCGGATGAGTTCAAAGGCTCTGACTTGCTTTCAGAGCCAGAGGAACCCAGAGATACCCCTAGGTCTCTTCCAGATGACCATTCCTTTATGGATGTAATGCGGCACATCAAACCAGTATGGGTTGGGACATAGAAGAATTGGATCCCGTGCGACGTTGGCTGACCATTTTTCTCCGTAAAAAGGAGTCATTTCCCTTGGTTGATCCTTCTCTCATTGATTCCTTTAAGGATGTTAGTAGGGCTGCCTGGAAACATCCTTCCACAACTCCGGCGGTGTCCAAGGCAGATCGCTTGTATAATTCCCCTTTTATGGGGAACATCCTAAGGCTGACTCAGTAATCATTAATGTTGCCCGTGACCACTCCAAGTGGCCTCGGCACCTTAGCACTCAGCCTCCGGACAGAGATTCTAGACAGATGGACCAGTTCAGCAAGAAGGTCTATGCTTCAGCCTCCTGTACTATCAGTTCACTGAACTTCCTAGCCCGCATGGTCCAGTACCAGAACACCCTGTGGGAAAAGGCTTTAGAGATGGTTCAAGCTGAGCCTAATTACCCTGGCAAATGCACATTATAAAATTGGGTACCCACATTCTTCAAGCCTCCTATGACTCTGAGGAATCCTCCGGCAGTGCTGTGGCGATAGGAGTTTGTCTTCGTCGCTTCTCCTGGCTCAGGGTCTCAGGTTTTGCTCCTGATGTACAGTCCAGACTCCTGGATGCCGCTTTCAGGGGTCCTGTTCTTTTCGGCGAGGATTCTCAGAACACAATCAGTCACCTCCAGGAGTTGGGCAAGGCTTTGCGCTTGGTGCATACCTTGTACTGCTCCCAGCCCAAATCCACCCAGCAACAGTCCTTTCGTTGGCCCCCAGGCAGCAATCCAAGGGAAAACAGTCCAAAAGTGCCTTGAAAAGAAAAGCCACTACCCAAGCTACTGGAGGTTCAGCCCCTAGGGCCACCAGAACCTCTCAGGCCGCACTGCCTGTCCCCTGTTCCTCTGCCTGACTCCTTGCTTGGCCCTCCTCCCGGCGCCGAGTCTTTGGGGGAGGCAGTGGGGGGTCCTTTTCCCCTTTTTCTAGCGGGATCTCACAAAATAACCTCAGACCAATGGGCGCATCAGTTAGTGGAAAAGGGAAAAAGGGCACACTCGAGAGCTCTTGGAGATGCCCCCGCACAATACCCCCTTGCCCTCTCATTACCCTCAGGGCCCACATCACCCTCATTCAGTAGGAAATTCAGGCACTCCTGCAAAATCAGTCTATAGAACCCATCCCGCCAGTACAAAGAAGGAAGGGATTCTTTTCTCATTTCTTCCTGGTTCCAAATAGAACTGGAGACTTGCTCTCCATCCTAGACCTCAGCCACCTGAACCAGTACATCCAATACAAATGCTTCAGGATGGTAGCTCTTTCCAGCCTTCTTCCCCTACTTCATCAGGGGGATTGGCTTTGTCCACTGGACATGCAGGGCGCTTATCTTCACATCCTGGTCTTTCCACCCCACAGGAGGGTCCTCCGCCTCAAGGAAACCATTGCCAGTTTCAGGCTCTGCCCTTCGTCCTGTCCTTGGCTCCTCGAGTCTTTACAAAGTTTTACAAAGTGCCTAGCAGTAGTGGCTGTGGCCTTAAGAAGGCAAGGTTATTATGACTTCCCTTACCTGGACGACTGACTACGACAGCTCTCACCAGGGACTAGTTGATCAGCACCATGGAGGCCGCCTTCGCTTGTTTCGGGATCTGGGATCACCCTCAATCTCCCCTGATCCTCCCCTTGGTCAAGCCAGAGGCTCCAGTACATCGGGGCAATCTTGGACATCACCCAAGCAGAACTTTTTTGCCTCCAAAAAACTCAAAAAACTAAAACTCTTGGCTCTGCCCCATGACGCCAGATCTTCCTTACCGCTTGGAAGCTCAGGTTCCCTCCTTAACGCTCTGCGTGATAGACTGGATCCTAATTCTTCGGTTCGCCCGAAACTCATTTTAAAATTTTCAAGGTCATCTTTCTCCCTTGCGGCTGCGATGGACAAATCGACTCCCGGATTTCGGCGGTGCCCTTGTGGGCAGATGTCCAGGACGGACCCGCACTCCACGTGCATCTACTGCCTCGGCCTGGAACATGACCCGCAGGCCTGTGAGTCTTGCCGTTCTTTTTTTAAGCGTCCTGGAGGACCGCGCTGCCGGTTATAGCTTGGCGCCCAAGCGCTACCCGCCGGTTAAGTCGAAGGAGGCCCGTTGGGCGGTTACCGTGGCGGCTGGCTCGGCTGAGCAACTCGAGCAGATGATCGCCCTCGAGGAGGAGGCGGCCCAGGCCGCATCATCCTCTTCCTCGGTCGCGGCATTTATCCCGCTCTCTCTGGGTACCTCGTATTCAGCTTCGTTCAGGGAGCTTTGCCATCCCTTTCCACAAAGGGAGAGGGGCCATCGGGACATTCCTCTCGGTCCAAAAAGAAGGACTCTAGGGTAAGTCCTATCGTCGGGCGTTTGCAGGAGCGGGAGAGGTCTCCTTCTCGGACGGCCGACCGCCGACTTTGGTCGTAGGTTGTATAAGGCCGCTGGCTTCTGACGTCCCGTCGGTTCAGCCAGCCGGCGAGACTCCGCTGACGCCAGGTCAAGATTTTTCTCGACTTGTCGGACTTGGCTGTCGACTGGTGAGGCCGATAACCCTTTCTGCACCGTTCCCCGGTGGAGACTTAGGATCTGCCTCGCGACCGTGCAGCAGTCCCCGATTAAGGCTTCCGAACTAGGGAAGAGCGTGTCCCCGCTCCTTCCCAGACCCGTCTCGGAAACACCAGAATCTCGGTCTCGGACTTCTTCTCGGTCCAGCCGATCCGGTACGACATCGGATGTCTCGCACTGAAGGTAGCGGCGCCCGCTGTCGTCCTCATCTTCCCCTCGGAAGAAGAGAGGCTTCGGCGCAAATTGCGTCAATGCTACGAGGACCTGATGTGGCAGCAGTTACTTCTGTCCGGGAACAAGTCGACGCCGTCGCCTTCCCCGGCCATCAAGTGGCTGTCACCCGAGCGGCCAAAACAACCCCTCGCCGTAGTCGAGATGCCCAAGCCTGGGCCGAGCAGCCTGGCTGAGCCTGCTGCCCCACCCCATTGTGGTGGAACCTCCGCCTCCATTAACCAAATCGGGGCACCGACCAAGGACTCTCTGTCAGGTCAAGGTCTGCCCCACAGGTGTTGTCGGTCACCCTCACTCCGACCGCCCTCGGCAGGTGGAGGGTGCTCAGGCCCCAGGCAGCTCTTTTGTAGGATTCCTCCAAGTCCGACGACGGTTCCTCCTGTTCTCCAGGCCAGTTGACCTGGGGTCCTCCGGGGCCAGTCGTTGGGCCAGCCCATCGTCCTTCATGGGTTTGCTCCGCTCATCTCGGAGTCCACCGGGATGCAGCTCGAGCCTGTATCCAAATGGGCCAAGTATCCCCTCACGGAGATACTGGACTGAGGGATTCCCCACGGAGGCTCTTTCTCGGTGGCTGAGGCCATCGTGGGCCCAGCCTTGAGCTTTGGCAGCGGCCTGCTTCTGTCCTGCACCTTTGGCCAGGAAGTATATGGGTCCCCAACGTTCTCTTTTGCCCGGTTTTGAACACCTCTGCCGAGGGGTTGGTCATCGACAGCGCTTCCGGCATTCCGGGAATGCTAGGGACGTGGACAAGCCCCCGACGAAGAGTCCAAAAGCTGGACTACGCCGGGCGAGGGTGTACGCTGGCCCTCCCTTGGCTCGCCAGGCCAGCTCGGGCTGTGCTGATGGTGCACTTCTCCCACACCTCATGGGCTCCCTGGATGAGGTGATCCTCATCTCCGGCCGACTGTAGACCATGGCCCGGCAGGTGCGGGACCAGGGTAGGGCAGTAGCTAAGACAGCAGCTCCAAATGGCTCTGGACATAGGAGACTCCTGTGCCAGATCGGTTATGATCGCGGTGGCCATGCGCTGCAGGGCATGGCTGAGGATATCTACCTTCACGGCGGATACCCAGCACAAATTGGCGGATGTCCCCTTCCTGGGGACCGACCTCTTCGGCCCTGGAGTGGAAGGTCACCTCCAACGGATCGAGAAGTCCAATGCCACTCTGGACTCTGTCACCTCCACCCAGAAGGACAAAGGCCCGACAGCAGCAGCACAAGTCCTTTCGCCTTGTGCTCAAGTGCACGTCCGCCTCAACAGCACCAGGGCGTAGCAGGCTCGCTGGCGCATCCCAAACCCAGCCGCGCTTCCTCCAGTAGGAAGCAGGGAGGTGGGCCCAGGAGGTCCCTCGGCCGGTCCCTCCTCCAAGCCTGCCCAGTGACGGGTTGAGGTGTGTCGCCCCAGCCTCGTCACTCCCCCCTGGTTCCCCTGTGGGGGGATGGCTCCGCCACTTCCTTTCCGCCTGGTCCGCTATCACCACGGACCGCTGGGTGTTGGAGGTGGTAGGAAAGGGCCTGCCTCTGGAGTTCGAGCAGGCTCGTCCCTTCCGAGCCAAGAGCTCTCTGTCGGCCCGCTGAGCGATATTGCCCTGCTCCTCGAAAAAGAGGTGATCAGGAAGGTGGTGGATCCTCCTCCAGACCCGGGGTTTGTGTCCAGGTATTTCCTGGTCCCAAAACGGACCGGGGGGCTGGCGCCCCATTCTCGACCTGCACGACCTGAACAGGTTCCTGAGGTCTTGGACCTTCAGGATGGTCAGTCTGGCTCAGATAATCCCATCCTTGGAACGAGGCGTGTGGTTCTGTTCCCTGGACCTTCAGGACACGTTCTTTCACGTCCCAATCCGTCCGTCCCATCAGAGATTCCTCCACTTCAGAGCAGAGGGATCCCTTTACGAGTTCTGGGCCATGCCCTTCGACCTTTCCCTAGCTCCCAGGGTCTTCACCAAATGCATGGCAGTGGTGACAGCATTCCTGCGGCGCCGAAGGGTCCGGGTGTACCCCTACCTGGACAACTGGCTGATTGCAGGCCCCTCCAGAGCGGAGGTGGAGCGGTCCAGAGATCTGGCCCTCCAGGTTTGCTCTCAGGTTGGCCTCCTCATCAACGAGGCCAAGTCGGAACTCATGCCAAAGCAGGTGATGCATTTCATCGGGGCAGAGCTCGACTCTTTTCGAGCCAGAGCAGGGCTCCCGGCAGACAGGGCCGAGGTTCTTTCCTCCTTTGCCCAATCATTTCAGGTTGGGCAATTGTGCCCTTCCCGGGACTTCCTGGGCCTCATGGCGGCCTGCACCAGCATGGTCCGTTGGGCCCTCTGGTACATGCGTCCCCTTCAATGGGGACTGGCCAGCCAATGGTCACAGCACTTCGATCCGCTGGATCAGCTAGTGACAGTGACCCAGGGGATGTGGCATGCTCTCCAGTGGTGGACCGTTCCAGCACATCTGCAGGAGGGCATCCCGTTTGTCCGCCTCGAGCCGACGGTCTCTCTGTCGACCGATGCCTCTCTGATGGGTTGGGGTGCCCATCTGGGGGAGCACAGAGCGCACGGTCTCTGGTCCCCTCAGGAGTCCCGATGCCATATCAACCTGCTGGAGGCTGCCCTGCCTAGGCCTCACCGTCTTGGCCCATTTCTACCGGGGTCAAGTGGTTCAGGTCCAGACGGACAATACCACACCATGTACTACCTAAACCGCCAGGGTGGGACTCGCTCCATGCCTCTGTGCAGGAAGGTCTCCATTTGGTCACTCTTACGCAGCCTGGAGGCGGATCTCCTCGCCAGTCACGTGGCAGGAGCCTCCAACACCCTGGTCGATGCCCTCAGCCGGATAGGGGTTGCATCTCACGAGTGGTCTCTCCTGCTGGAGGTAGTACAGGATCTCTTCTCCCACTGGGGCATGCCTCAGGCAGACCTGTTTGCCTCCAGGGAGAATACGAAGCTGAGACTGTTTCATGCCCGCCCCCCTCAACAGGGCTCGCTGCAGGGGGATGCCTTCTCCAGGCCATAGACCCTGGGCCTCTTCTACGCCTTTCCCCCATTTCCCTTGATCCACAAGGTGCTTCTCAAGGCGAGGAGGGACAAGGCGCAGGTGATTCTCGTAGCCTCAGACTGGCCCCGCCAGTTCTGGTATCCAAATCTCCTCAGCCTGAGCTGCAGGGCCCCGGAGCGGCTTTGTACACGCCCGGACCTGATATCGTTGAACCAGGGGAAGGTCTTCCACTCGGACCTTCAATCCCTGCACCTCACAGTCTGGTTCCTGAGCGGCTAGAGTTCCAGGCTCTGGGTCTTTCCAAGGATGTCTACACTGTGGTGGAAGCATCTCGAAAGGAATCGACCAGGAAATGCTATGCCTTCAAATGGAAAAGGTTTTCCATTTGGTGTCAGGAAAGAGCCTGGACCCCTTATCCTGCTCTGTGGCTAACATTCTAGACTACCTTTGGTCTCTCTCAAAGGGGTCTTGGTCATCGACCCTTAGGGTGCACCTGGCAGCCATCTCTGCTACCAAGGGCCAGTCAGCCGACATTGGCACAGGAGACAGTGGTGGGGCACTTTTCAAAGGCCTGGATCACATATCCCTCGGCGTGAACCTCCACCTCCGTGGGATCTCTTGCTGGTTTTGGCAAAGCTCATGGGCAAGCCATTCAACCCATGCACAAGTGTGAGCTGCGATTTGTCGTGGAAGACTGCCTTCCTGGTGGCTATCACGCTTGCCAGAAGGACATTGGAGCTCAGGCGCTGTGGACTCCTTATCTGGTCTTTCACAGGACAAAGTTTTCCTGCGCCCCACCCGAAATTCCTTCCGAAGGTGGTGTCAGAGTTTCACCTTAACCAGGTGTTGACTCTGCCAGTATATTACCCTAACTACACCTCGGATGCCGAGTACAGGCTCCATACTCTGGACCTCAGACGTGCTCTCTCCTACTAAGAGGAGAGGACAGTGGAATTCGGGGAGAGGTTCGCCAGCTGTTTGTCACCTACGCTGAAGCCGCTTCTGGCAGACCTGCAGCCAAGCGGACCCTTGCAAGATGGATCACATCATGCATAAGTCTGTGTTATGAATTGGCGGGCAAGGAGCCTCCCAGAGGGATAAGAGCTCATTCTACCCGCCATACTGCTGCTTCGGTGGCTGCTTCCAGGGACATCCCTATCCAGGAAATCTGTCGGGCTGCTACCTGGAAGTCAGCGAACACCTTTATTACCCATTACCACATCGACCTTGAGTCACGACGTGATGCTGGTTTTGGGGCCTCGGTTCTCCAATCTCTTTTCCTAAGTAGGGGGTGTGCGCCTTGCCTCCCTCCTCCCGGAGAACTGCTAGGAGTCTGCCAGACAGTGTGGATGAACAACATATCCACGCTCCTAGAAAAACAGGTTACTCACCTGTAACAGTAGTTCTAGGAGTGGTATATGTTGTTCATCCACACTCACCCACCCGACCTCCCCGGCTTAAGGCGCACAACCTTGCTTCCAGCGGGCTAGATCTGGCGTCATGGGGCGGAGCCGAGGTATTTACCACCCGGGTGGGTGGGAGGAGCCAGCTTGAAGACTTCCGGCAAGATTTAAAGGGGAATGGGACAATGCCAGACAGTGTGGATGAACAACATATACCACTCCTAGAACTACTGTTACAGGCGAGTAACCTGCTTTTTCTCCCGTAGAGCGAGACAGCGTTTGTCGGGGCAGCTTCCTTCCCCCTCCAGGGGGTCCATGTCTCACTCTCGGGCCTCTCCAGGCCCTGAAGGTTCTCCCTCTTAGTGTGTCACCCACTGAGAGCTAAGGGACTTTGTCCCTTAGGGTGTAAAAGAAACCCCCCTTCGGGAGGGCTCTGCATTCACCCAACAGTGATGAATGGTGAAGACTGACTCAGATAAGATATGAAAATTACGTACCTACCGTAATTATGATCTTTCTGTGTATCTTCACCATTCATCACAATCCCACCCTCCATCCCCCTGGGGCCTCAGTCTCTGGGTCCCCCTCCCTCACTGTGCCCATCCCTCCCCCCCTCCTTTCTTGTCAGGAGTGGGGTAAAACAGGGGCACATATGGGAATAATATTCTGGGGAGAGTGGTCAGCATGGGGGGCACTCCTTCTCCAGTGCGTTAACTCCACCCCTGTGGGGTGGGAGTTGGCAGTTGCCCTCCATTCTCTCTTCCTCCTTGTTCCCATCCAACTTATTTCTCCTTGTCCTTGGACTATCTTTTATTACAAAAAAAAAAATTAAAATTAACTCCTTTTTCACCAATAATCTTTCCCTGAGAGGGTGTTAATTCTCTGTACCCTGTCCTTCTTCCAGAATAGCCAACTCTGCTCAACTGGAGTTTTTTGCCAGCCATTCTGTGCCTTGAATTCTGGCAAGAAGCCTTTGGCTACTCCTTGCAGTTCCTATGTAATCTGGAGATGGACCAGGGGCTGGGATGTGTTTAACCTCCCCTCTCCTCCTAAATTATCTATGCCACCTACCTCCCTGTTCTATTTCCAGAGATTGGGGCCCTCCCAATCCTCTTAGTTTCCGCTTCTCCCTCTTCTGTCCTCTCAGTCGTTATTTCTCCTTTTAGTTCATATATGTTTTCCTTTTTCAATACCTTGGACTTCCTTGTCCCACCCTCCTCTCCTTCCTCTTACCTCTCCGGTGACTCAGAACTGGCAGGCAGGCATGATGAGAGCCCTGCTTGACCCAGCCAGCGGAGTGCCAACACAATGCGTCAGCCTTGAGGGTTGCACCGATGAAAGGCCGGCTCTGCCTACCAAAATAAAAAGAGTTCCTCAAGGGGTCATGACCTCTGGCCATGTACCCAACAGTGATGAATGGTGAAGATGCACAGAAAGATCATAATTACGGTAGGTTTGTAATTTTCATTTTTGCCTAAGGTGGTGTCTGAGTTTACTCTGAATTAAGACATCCACCTGTTTGTGTATTACCCAGAGTATCCCAGTCAAGGGGAAGCCTTATTTCACACTCGGGACGTCCACTGGGTGCTTCACTATTATTTGGACCGCACCTGTGCCATTCGAAAAACGGAGTAGTTTATTTCGTTCACCCCGAAGACAAAAGGATCTCCTCCTGTTTTGAAGCAATATTTATCTAAATGGTTAGCCAGTTGCATTGTTTATTGTTACTGCAAGTACGACAAGCCTTTACCAGGCCCGGTCAAAGGCTGTTCTACCAGGGGCATGGCTGTTACGTTTGCTTCCTTCAAAAATGTATCTGCTGCTGCTGTCTTTGCAGCTGCCAATTGGAGTTCTGTCCACACTTTCATTCAGCATTACAATCTGGACATTGTCTCTGGCGTAGGGCAGCCTTTGACTTGGAAGTCCAGGGGCCTTCTCTCTTGAGAGCCTTACACTGACTTCTGCCTCCTCCCAGCTGACTGGGGTCAGTCCTTACATTGCTTGGGACTCTGTCCTAATGGTGTTGCCTGATGCAAGAGCCCCCTCGAAGTACAGTGGTACAGTTACATAAGAATTTAACCTAACAGTAGATCTTCGGAAGGAGCTCTTGCAGCAGGCGCTGCTTTTCCTCCCTCCATCCTCCTGGTGACGACTTCTCCATCACGGTTACCTCGTTTTCCTCTGTTTAGTTACTGTGCATACTGGGGTCTCTGGCAGGGAAACTGAGGTTGGGCTGGGGTACCGCACATGACGGGGCAGGCTGATGTTAGGGGTGTCGCCCCACTGTAGACTGCTAGCTAGAAGTTTTCCGTAGGGCCCTGGTGCCTGCCGGCTTCAGTCCTAATAGTGTCGCTTGCTGCAAGAGCTCCTCTCGAAGATCTACTGTTACGGTAAGTTCTTATGTAACTGTACTTTCTATGTGGCCGTAGATGCCAATGACACTGCCACCAGGCTTATGGCCCTCACAGTCTTCATGAGGAGGTTTGCCTGGCTTAGAGCCCCAAACCTATTTCAGGACACCCAAGTTAAGGCCATGGATTTCTCCATGAGAATAACACTCTTTTGGGGACAAAACAGAGGCATTCATGAAGAAAGTTGAGGAGTACAAAGCCACCTACAGGGTAATGCAGTCAAGCATAGGCCCTCCACTTCCTACAGGTCTCAGACTAGGAGAAGCAGGGGTAGGATCCTACTACAGTCCTTTTTTTCCAGGCCCAGGCCCTGCTAAACTACCAGCACCCCAGGGGTACTTTTAGAGGTAGGAGCAAAGGACAGTGACATGGGCAGAGCTTCCCCAGGCCAAGGCTCAACCGAAATAGAACTCCAGATGTGTTCATGCAGGCTGCCTCCCTCCTACCAGTAGGTGGCAGGCAGGATCACTTCCTCCATGCTTGGCAGTCTGTCACCACAGACAAGTGGGTCTTGGAGGTAGTGAACCAGGGTCTGTCTCTAAGCTTCAAAACACTCCCCAAGCTAAGAAGCAAACATTTTTATCCAGTAACTCCAACAGAAAAGGTGCGTCTGGAAACAGAAATTGCCTATGTGTTGCTGATCAGAGCAGTGGAACCTGTCCCTCTATCACAGAGGGGCAAGGAATTCTACTCCGGATATTTCCTAACACAGAAGAAGAATGGGAACTGGCGACCAATATTAGATCTCAGACTCCTGAACAAGTATGTGACAAAGCCAAAGTTCAGAATAGTCACCCTGGCTATGACAGTACCCATTCTCCAGCAAGGAGACTGGCTGGTATCAAGGATGCCTACCTCCACATTCGCAAAGTGCCTAGCTGTCATAGTGGCTCACCTAAGACGGCAAGGGGTCACAGTATTCCCTTACCTAGATGACTGCTAGTCATGGGACAATCCCCTCAACACACCAGAGATTCTCTTGCTCTAGTTCAGAGCACCCTGGAGTGTCGGGAGTTCCTAGTAAATGCCCAGAAGTCCCAGGTAGAACCGGTTCAGATATCAGACTTCATGGGGCAGAGCTGGACACCCTGCAAGGAAGGGCATTCCTCCCTCAGGACAGGGTGAAAAGTATTCTGCAGCTGGCAGGATCTTTCAAACTGAACAGGCCCAGGCCAGCAAGACACTTCTTGCAACTGCTAGGTCACATGGCAACAGACCACGGTCATAGTGCCAGGGTCAAGATTCCAAATGAGGGACATTCAGTACACCTAAGGGCTCACTAGTCCCAAACAAGGGATCCTCTGGCCATGCTGGTATGTGTTTCAAAACTGTCATACAGGCATTGCAGTGGTGGATTACATACATACATAGACAGTGTCGGCAGATAAGGGCTTATGGCCCACCCAGTCTGCCCATTTGAGCTTGATGTTCAGTTTATGTTTTCCTAGAAGTCTGTTGCCTCACCCTGACCTCCAGAATTCCTTATGTCTATCCCATGCATTCTTAAATCCTGTGATTGTTTCAGCCCCACCAGGTCCTCTGGCAGGGTGTTCCACTTGTCCACCACCCGCTCTGTGAAGAAATTCTTCCTCATGTTTCCTCTGAATCGTCCTCCCTCCAACTTCATCCCATGCCCTCTAGTCCTGGAACATCTTTTTCGCTTAAAAATAGTGTATTCCTGCACCCTATTCCTCCCTGTAAGATACTTGTATGTCTCTATCATATCTCCTCTCTCCCTCCTCTCCTCCAGGGAGTACATGTTCAGTTCCTTCAGCCTGTCTTCATAGGACTTGTGATGCAATCCATGCACCGTCTTTGTTGCCCTCCTCTGAACCTTCTCTACCCTGTCTATGTCCTTACGTAGGTATGGTCTCCAGAACTGTACACTGTACTCCAGGTGGGGCCTCACTAGTGTCTTGTATAGCGGAATTATGACCTCCCTTTTCCTGCTGGTGATGCCCTGCCTATACATCCCAGCATCCTATTTGTTTACTGCCGTGCTTGTCACACTGTTTCCTACCTTAAGGTCATCAGAGATGATAACCCCAAGATCCCTTTCCTGCTTGGTGAATGCTATATCCTCACCCCCCAACTGATATATTGTGCCAGGGTTTTTGTGCCCCATATGCATTATCTTGCACTTCTTTGCATTGAATTTCAACTGCCAAACCCCTGACCATTCTTCAAGTTTCTGCAGGTCCCTTCTCATTCTGGCTACACTCTCTGGTGTGTCTACTCTGTTACAGAGCTTTGTGTCATCAGCAAACAGTGAAATTCTGCCTTCTAGGTCCTGCGCAATGTCACTGATGAAGATGTTGAATAGGACCGGTCCCAGCACTGATCCCTGTGGTACCCCACTGGTCACTCTTCCCTCTGTGGAGTGACAGCCATTTACCACCACCCTTTGTGTCCTGCCACCCAGCCAATTACCTACCCACCACACTACTGTCCTGCCCACACCTATATTCCCCAGTTTGTGTAATAGTCTTCTGTGTGGCACAGTGTCAAAGGCCTTGCTGAAGTCCAGATAGGCCGTGTCCACTGCCCTCCCCTGATCCACCTCCCTAGTCACCCAGTCAAAAAATTCAATGAGGTTGGTCTGACATGACCTCCCCCTGGTGAAACCATGCTGCCTTGGGTCCTGTAGTCCATTGACAACCAGATGTTCCACCAATCTCTCCTTCACTAGTGCTTCCATGATCTTCCCACTACCGAGGTGAGGCTGACTGGTCTGTAGTTCCCTGCTTCTTCTTTGTTCCCACTTTTGTATAAGGGACTACATCTGCTGTCCTCCAGTCTTTGGGTACCTCCCTGTTTCCAGTGATCGGCTAAACAGGATAGCCAGAGGTTCAGCCACCACCTCTTAGTTCTTTAAGCACCCTGGGGTGCACCCCATCTGGCCCCATTGCTTCATCAACTCTTATTACTTCCAGTTCCTTCAGGACCCTTTTCGTAAAGGGACTTGTGTCCATTTCTGCACCATTCTCACCCCTTGTACTCCCTTCAGACCCATTATCCTCCTCTTCCTCAGTAAAGACTGAGCAGAAATACCTGTTCAATATGTCAGCTTTACTGTTGTCATCCTCACATGGCCCCCATCCTCCCCTTCAGTCTCACTATCCCTCCTTTGTCTTTCTTCTTTTTACTTATGTACTGTACCTGTAAAAGGTTTTGTCCCTCTACCCACTGATTTTGCAATGTGTTCTTCTGCCTGAGCTTTGGCTTCCTTACTGTCCTCCCTGCCTCCCTTTGCTTCTCCTGTACTTCTCCTAGCCCCTTCTGCCTGTGTCTTTTGTATTGCCTGAATGCAATCTTTTTGGCTTTCACTTTCTTTGCTACCTCTTTGGAAAACCATAATGGTCTCCTCTTCCTTTTCCTCTTGCTAACCTGCTTAATGCATAATTCTGTTGTTCTTGTAATCCCCATTTTAAATACTGCCCACTGTTCCTCAACCCCTGATTCCTGATTGACAGGGAGAATCTGGCGAGAGAACCCTCTTCCAAAGTAGGACTCCTTACTAGTGCTCACTGCAGGCTTCCTTGTTTGGGGGACACATGAGTGGAAACACTCACACAGTCAGTGGTACATGGTCCCAGAATCTCTTCACATCGGTCGTTGCGCTCAGAGCAGTGTACCAGGCTCTTCAGTCATTTGCACCTCAGCTAGAGGGCAAGGTGGTGCAGGTCAGAACAGGCAACACAGCCACCATGTATTACATCAACAAGCAGGGAGACGCCAGATCGACCTTACTATGTATAGAGGTAATGAAGGTCTGGAATCTGGCCTACTCCCTGCAGGTGCCCCTGTCTGCCATCCATCTACTAGGCAAGGGCAACATTCTGGCAGATTCCCTCAGCAGGATCAGCCAGAACCATCATGAGTGGTCGATCAACGCACAGGCGCTACACTCAGTGTTCAGAAAGTGGAACACACCAGAGATAGACCTCTTTGCCTCCCCAGACAACAACCAGCTGCCACAGTTCTGCTGCAGACCTCCAGCAAAAGGGACTGTGCCAGTGGATACCCTGACATTGGATTGGTCCGGCAGATTTCTTTATGCCTTTCCTCCCTTTCTACTGTTGCTCAGGGTCCTGATAAAAGTCAGGACTCAGCCAGCAACAATGATCCTGGTAGCCTCAGATTGGGTGAGACAGCCTTGGTACTTGCTCTGTTGGCCCTGTCAGTGGCACAGCCAATTCACCTTCCTCAGAAGCACAATCTGCTGACATCCTCGCAGGGCAGGATACTGTACTGCAGCCTACAGTCCCTCCGCCTCAGGGCTTGGTTCTTGAGGACTTGGAGATTGCCAGTCTGCATCTCTCTGAAGATGCCCTCAATGTCATGGAACCTCTGTAAACAAGCTTTTATTTATTTATTTAGTTAGTTTTTGTTGACCGAGTAAGTGCACTAGACAAATTCTTGCCTATTTTCAGGTACGACCCGGGTGGAGGGGGATGCAGATGAATGTCAACTGAGCTCGAACCAGATTAAGCTGTTGGTGTATTTTAGGTCAAAGGTATCAAGTAACAACATCTGATCGTCCTGGACATAAAGTCTCGACCACTCATTCACACTGATGGGACTACGCCGGGCTAGGGACAGTGGAACCAAAAATCTTCAGGAGGGTTGGCGCCTAGGTATGGCGCAAGGAAGCGGTTCCATGAGCCGGCAAACACCGCGTCGGGCTACCTTGGCGTCGACCCTCCTACTGCCTCAGTTCCTTTTTCCCGTTGCCAAGTGCGTTTCAGTGGCGATGCCGCTCACACACGGGTCAAATCTTCACATCTATATGACAGCAGCTAAGTCGTTCAGTTTGATTTAGTTTCAGTATATTCTTAGTTTTAATTTAAAAAAAAAAAAATGTTTCTTTTCGCAAGAAAGAACAGAGAATCTTCTTCAGCAGACCTTCGACGGAGTCTACCATGAACGGGGCCAGTGATGGTAGGGAGATTTCATGTGAAAGCTGTATTTCCAGCAGGGCTGGGTCCGGTTCGCCGCCCTCTATGGAGAGGCAGTCTGACTATGGGCAGTCCAGTGGGGGGGGGGTCCTCCCAAAAGCACAGAAAGAAGCGGGCCCATTCCTGATCTTTGTCTGTAAGCCAGCACCACTCGGCCTCAAGTTCTTCTTCATTCCACCGGTCGAAGAAGAAACGGTACTGCTCGAGGTAAGCCCTCTGGTTGATCTCTGCATGTTGATCGTCGGGTTGCAGGAGAGGAGTCTGATCAAGTCAGGGTCACCTGTGTCCTCTGTCCCTGGTGACCTGCATCTCGACTCTGTAGCCCTCCCCGCCCCCTAGGGGTCCTCCGGTGAGCAGTTTCATCATTGGGCCGCTCTTATGGAGCAGTGGGTTCGGCAGTTGTCCCAACTTCCTGAGCGCGGGAACTGTCCCAGGGCCTCCTTTGGGCCCAGGGGCTTCGAACCTGTGGGGCGGGGCAGTTGGGTCCGCCTTGTTGTGCAACACTTTCTTTGGTGCCGTCGGCGCTGCGCTCTGCTGCCCCCCAACATGGCTGTAGTGCAGGGGCCAGCACAGGTACCTCTTCCTTCTCCTCAGGTTTTCAGATCTTCATCCTTGGTGCCCCAGAGTGTGCAGCACCGCCTTCGACTCCGGTCTTGGCACCGTGACCAGTGCCGCATGTGGCACCGGCCATGGTGCTGTGTTTGATGCTTTTTCCTGCACCGCCTCATATGCAGGGTTTCTCTACTCCGAATTGAGGCGCACCCCCTCCTGCGCTCTTTGCTCTTTCCTTTATGTACTATTTCTCCTGGGCTAGTAGAATATAATACAGAGCCTGATCCTGATCTACGGTTAGGAGATGACTTCGATGAGGATTCTGCCCTTGGAGTGGAAAGTAAGCCCTCTACTTCAGCAGAGCCCTTGGTCAAGGACCTGTCCTTTAAATCTCTACTGAAGAACATGAATTCCACCCTCTCTCTCCAGTCGTCAGAGCTGGATCCATGGAAGCCATTGCGCCTTCAGTATCTGCATATTCCAGAGGTCCCTGTGGAATTGACTCCTCCGGTACAGTCCTCTTTCGAGACTCTCTCACAGATGGTGTGGGATAATCCGGCGCTTATTCTTTCCATGGCTAAGTCCATAGATAGGAAGTATGTTTCCCCTAAGGATCGACCAATCCTGGCCCCCCAAGCCTTTGCAGATGCCATTATGATCTTGGCAGAAAATGACAAAGCTGTACTCGCTCAGGAATCTACAGCTCATCTGGTAAATAAAGAATCCCGCAAGACTGACACCCTAGGGAAACAAGTCTTCGCCACTGCTACCCTAGGAATGCATATGCTAGCTACTGGGGGCTACTGCCTCAATTTGAGATACCTTTGGCATTCGCGAATGCCTCAGTTGAAGCTTCTTCCGGAGTCTGATGCTGCTTCAGAGCTTCTTCAGACCATTACTAGAGGCATCGAGTCCAATAACCAGCAGCTTAAGGCTGCTCTGGATGCTTTTGACACTGCCTCTAGGGCAGCAGCAGCAGGGAGTTGCACCCAACACCACTCTCGAAGCCACACGGAAAACTAGGACTGCCATTAAAACTGCCAGACCAACCCCTGCTGCCCCTCAGTGGGGTGGGAACCGTCGACAGTTTCATAACCGCCAGTCCTTTCATGGCAAGGGCAGAGGGGGTTTCAGCAAGAATCAAGCCTCTCAGCCGCAGAAGAAAACGCAGCAGAAGGCACAGGTCCCAAAGGCGCCTAGTTCCACCCTCTGAGATTCTGGCCCAAGTCCCACCTCAGCTGTCTGAGAGGGACTTTTCTTCGGCAGTAGGGGGGCATCTGACTCAGTTTTACAACCAGTGGAAGTCAGCCACATCGGACAAATGGGTTCTTAGAATAATTTGCGAGGGTTACTCTAAATTTGTCAGAAACCGCGCTGGATCATCCACCCAAATGACAGCCCAGGCTGTCTGTCACCCAGTCAGACCTCCTCGCTTCTGAAATCCAAGGCCTTCTGAACAACAGGGCAGTAGAAATAGTTCTGCAGGATCAAGGAACTCCGGTTTCTACTCTCATTACTTTCTGCTTCCAAAGAAAATGGGCGTTATGCGCCCATTCTGGACTCTACGGAAGTTAAACAAATTCCTTTACAAGGAGAAGTTCAAGATGGTATCACTCGGTACACTTCTACCTCTGATTCATCAAAACGATTGGCTGGCCTCCCTGGACATGCAGGACGCTTACCATCATGTTTCTGTGCACCCAAACCATCACAAGTATCTCCGATTTTGTGGCTCTGGGTCAGCACTACCAATTCAGAGTCCTGCCCTTTAGGCTGTACTCTGCGCCTTGAGTCTTTACAAAGTGCTTTGCAGTTCTCGCAGTGCATCTCAGAATTCCAGTGTTCCTGTATGTGGACAACTGGCTCCTAGTAAGCTCATTCAGACAAGGGATGTAAGAAGCTGTTTGCCACGGCTTCCAAATTTCTGACTTCCATGGAGTTCTGTTGAATCAGGAAAAATTGCAGCTACAGCCACCCAACAGCTCCTCTTCATAGGAGCTCTTCTGGACAATTCCAGAGCAAGAGCCTTCCTTCCAGAGGACAGAAGAAACAATATCCTCAAGATGGCTTGCTTCATCAAGGAGAAACGACTCAGTCGAGCTCTCTCTCGATGTGGTGCTGGGTCTCATAGTGTCATCTGGCTTCACGAGGCATCCCTTACAAATCTTCAAATGAGGACCACTCGGTGGATGCTCAGTACTCCCCGAACACACACCCACAGTCCTTTCACATCAATGTGATGGAACCTCTAAGGTGGTCACTCACCTGGTGGACTCAAGAGGACAACCTGCTTCAAGGCTTACCCTTCGCTCCACTGGAGGCACAGATCACCATCACCATAGATGCATCTCTAGTCGGCTGGGGCGCTCACTGTCAGACTGTCCACACACAGGGTCTGTGGAACCAGGACAAAGCTCAGCTGCACATAAATGTCCTGGAAATGAGAGCTGTCCTGTACATTGTCCGAGCCTTGAAGGACATCCTCTGTCACATAGCAAGTCTCCTTCAGACGGACAACAAAGCAGTGATGTACTAAATCAACAAGCAGGGTGGGGCACACTCTTAGTCCCTGTGCAGGAAAGCAATGAGAGTGTGGGAATGGTGCCTAGAGCACAAAGCTTTGATCCAAGCTGTCTACCTTCTGGAGTCAAGAACGATCTGGCAGCTTGCCTCAGCAGAACGGAAGTGGACCCTCATGAGTGGTCTCTCGACGTAAACGTCGTGCAGTCGCTCTTTGAAGAGTGGAGCACACTGGACCTGGACCTTTTTGCATCCCCACTTATCGCAAAACTGCCTCTATTCTGCTCCAGAAATTCAGAACCTGACGCTTTCTGTCAGGATGTATTAAAACTGCATTGGACAAGACACTTTCTGTGCACATTTCCTTCTCATCCCTTAGTTCAGAGGGTGCTGCTCAAACTGTTGGCACGGGGCAGAATGATCCTCATCGCCCCCTTCTGGCCTCATCAGATTTGGTTTCCATTGATCAGCAAATTGTCAGAAACTCCACCAAAACAACTACCACTTCAGTCGGACCTGCTGACCCAGGAACCAGTGGTCCATCCCAATCTGAGATCCCTTCATCTCCACGCATGGCTCCTGAGGAGATAGAAGTGAGTAGATGTGATGTCTCACGTAGAGTCTCAGACATTCTCCTAGCAGCACGCAAGCCGGTTATTAGGAAAACTTGCACAACAAAGTGGAAATGTTTTTCCATCTGGTGTGCAAAGTCTTTACTGGACCCCATTTCTTGCCCACCTAACAAAGTCCTGGAGTATCTGCTAGACCTGTCAAACACAGGGCTACAGTACTCAACTGTGAAGGTCCATCCCTGTGCAATTTCAGCCTATCATGAGCCTATATACTCTATGTCCCTGGCTCAATTACCCCTGGTTAAGAGGTTCCTTAAAGGTATACTCCACACTAGGCCACCAGTCAGGAGACCAGTAGCCTCTTGGGATATTAACCTTGTGTTAGACATGCTCACCTGTAAACCTTTCAAGCCTCTAGTAACGTGAGCTGAAGTTCCTGACCTAGAAGGCCGCCTTCCTTGCAGCCATTACCTCCGCTTGCAGAGTGTCTGAAGTACACGCGCTGGTCACAGACCACCTGTATACCATATTTCACAAGGACAAGGTGATTCTCAGAACTCACCCTAAGTTTCTCCCCAAAGTAGTTTCTGAATTTCATCTGAATCAGCCTTTGGTTCTTCCGACCTACTTCGCGAACTTCCAGAATGAAGGAGAGCGTACCCTACATTCTCTGGATGTTAAAAGGGTTTTGCAGGTTTATATAGACAGAACTAAAGAGATCCGCAATTCAAAGCAACTCTTTATCTCCTTCAGCATGGCCCGGCTATGTCAGCCTGTCGCTGTCAGATGAATTTCAGCATGGCTGGTGGCATGCCTTTGCCAGTGCTACTCCATGGCACAGGTTAAACTGGAAAGCAAAGTATATGCCCGTTCTACCAGGGCAGTCGCAGCATCTCTGCAGAAATTCAGAATGTGCCTATTACAGACATCTGCAATGCAGCTACATGGAGCTCTGTACACACTTTTGTGAAACGTTACACTTTGGATGTTCATGCCAGACAGCATCCATCCTTTGGCAGGACAATCCTGAATGGGCTTCTGTCCTAAGTGAGCTCCTCTCTCCTGTCGCCCTTCTCTGAGGATTATTTTAGCTTGGTACTTTCCCATCAGTGTGACTGAGTGGTGGAGACTTTATGTCCAGGAAGATATGAAAATTACATACCTGCCATAATTCTTGATCTTCTTGGATGAAGTCTCCACCACTCGTTAAAACGCCCACCCTCCATCCCCCAAGCACACTTATCTATTTTGGTCTTCACTCCCTCAGTGGCTGGGCTATGAAGACTCAGTTGTGTTTATCCTTCTTATATGGGTCATTCGGACTATCTTATGTCTGTCGTAGGTTAGTTTCACTAGATTAGTTTACACTGCACCTCCTCGGTCAATAAGGTACTGAGGCGGTTGGAGGATTGATGCTGTGGTAGCCAATACAGCGCGAGCCGGGCTTGCAATGCCGCTGCTTCCCTGTGGTCATACCTAGGCGCCAGCCCTCCTGAAGATGTTTGGCTCCCACTTGGTCCTAGCACCTCTGGCATAGTCCTATGAGTGGTGGAGACTTCGTCCAAGAAGATCAAAATATACGGTAGGTACGTCATTTTAATTTCTTGCATACCATGCTGCACCTGCTAAGCCTGGTGACCACCAATTGATCTACTGCTTGGAGTCATGGAAGATTTACTCCTGCTGGGGTCCTCACAGCACATGCTCCCCAGGTTTCTCTCCGGCCATCAGGTCGAAAGGGGCGATCTTCCCATGGGACTATCGCAAGCTCAATAACAAACTCCTGAGGGAGTATCTCAGTAGAATAGCCCTGCTGCTACTCCTGCTCTCTAGGAACATCCATCCCAATCCAGGCCCTCCTTCAAGGTATGGCACAGGTCAGAATAATGCTGGCTCGCTAACGTTTGCATCAGTCAACATCTAGCCTCCTGGATAAGCTTGACCTTCTTCAGGCCTGGGTCGCACAGCTCAACCCAGATGTGCTATCAGTGGTAGAAACCTGGCTTTTGCCCAGCGTCCCTGATGCATCCATCATTATACCAGGGTACACGGTGGTTCACTAGGATAGATGTACCAGATGAGGTGGGTGTGCAATGTATGAGGGACAACCTACAAGGGTTTGCCCTGCTGCTACCCATCCCAGGGGATAACATACTAGCAATTGCTGTAAAAATTCTCCTTGGGGCTCAAAATAAGGCTGTTACCGTCATATCAGCATACATCCCCCCCATGACACACTGTAACAGGTTTTGACACACATCAATTGCCTAGGTAATCTGAGTCTCAACTCTGAAGTCATTCTGCTTGGTGACTTCAGTATAAACTGGCTCACTGATAAAACAAATCCTTACAAAGATGCTATCACGGCTCTCCACTTCTCTCAACTTGTTGAAGTTCCCATGCTTATAAACTGTAGGACAGGCACAAGTACCTTATTAGACTGGGTACTCTCAACCCCCCCTGCACATATAACCGACACCACCGTGCTCCCTGATGGTATTAGTGACCACTCCCCTGTAACTTTCTGTTGGTCCAATAGGTTTTCCAAACCACCCATCAGAACAATAACTAACAGGGTCCTTCTTTGTGACCACCTTGATTTATTTAAAAATGACCTTCGACACACTGACTGGGCTGCAATATACTCGTCTAATGATGTTGACTTAGACCTTGAGCACCTCATCTACCGCTTCAACAAAGTGTGTGACAAGCATGCCCCTCTTAGAAAGTTAAAAGTCAAGGGTCATAACGATTCATGGATCTCCCCTGACATTATTGACCTCCTAAAGGCCAGAGACCTCTCCTGGCATAAAGCGTGTTACTCGGGTAATCAGTCGGATGTGCAGTCTTATAAAAAGGCTAGAAATGATTGTACCAGGTCAATCCGGGCCGTGAAAAACTCTTACTATAAAGAAGCCCTGTCTCGTGCCTGGAATGGAAGCAGGCACTTCTGGAGGAATCTCAATGAAGTCACTCAGTGGGAAGGATCCTAAATCTGCCCCTACTATGTTTAACATAGATGGGGTCCCTACGTTAGACCCAAAACCATCTCGAGCTCCTTCAACACAACATTCACTGACCTCAGTTGAGTTCTCCCCCACCCCCCAACGCTTTCAGCCCTACCTCCCACTGCTGGCTTTAACAATCCTGTCCAGTCCCCTACTCATCCGCCTTTCTGTTTTGAGAACTCTCCTCTTAAAGAAGCCAGGAAGTATCTCCTAAAGGTGTTAGGTAAAGGTTGTTACAGTAGAGGCAACTTGGGACCTCAAGTTTGTCAGTCTTACCCTGGAGGAGCTACTGGCACCCCTTACACATATAATTAACATTTCCTAAGGTTCACCCACTTTCCTCAAAAGTGGAAATCTGCAGTAGTGACACTGGTCCATAAGGGTGGAGACCATGCCTCTCATGGTAACTACCAACCTATTTCCATCCTACCTCCACTATCCAAAGCCCTTGAGAAAATTGTTTCGGACCAGCTGGTTGAATACATGGATAAGTATCAACTTCTATGCACCCAGCAACACGGGTTTAGGGCTGGATACACCACCACCACTGCCCTGCTTAAGTTCACGGGCTACATTTATAATTCCGTGGACCAGGGTCAGATGGTTGATGCTGCATACATTGACTTAACCAAGGCATTCGATATGGTTAGCCATGCCCTCCTGGTGGAGCAACTTTCTAACCTTGGTCTTTCCCCCGATGCCATGGCTTGGTTCAGGAGCTACCTTCTGAATCGATCGCAACAAGTAAAAGTTGCCGACGTTCTCTTGGACAGCAAACCTTTCAAGTCAGGAGTCCCACAAGGATCAGTCCTGGGTCCCCTCCTGTTCAGTGTCTTTCTGAATTGGCTTCCCCTCTCCTGCCGGGGACGCATCCTTCTCTATGCAGACAATGCGGTCCTCTTTACTAGTGCTACTGATCACAAGGCGATTGAACATGAGCTCCAACAAAACTTTGCTGCAGTAGAGAGTTGGTTTAACAACCGTAAATTAGTCTTGAACTATAAAAAGACAAAAACCATGCTGTTTGCAACTGCCCAAAGCAAGCACAGATACTACCCACTCACTATCATAAATGATGCTGGAGCATCACTGGAGCTAGTACCTCATTTTAAATATCTAGGGATCACAGTTGATAGCACCCTCTCTTATGCCAGGCATATTTTTTTTTTAATTTAGTTTTTGTTGACCGGGTAAGTGCACTAGACAAATCCTACGTATTTTCAGGCATGACCCAGGGGAGGGGGATACAGATGAATGCCAACTGACCTTGAACCAGATTAAGCTGTTGGTGGTATTTTTAGTGAATGAGGGAAATTTGGCCAGGACACGGAAATTCCCATCTCTTTCATTTAATACTTTCTCTTTATGCCCCTTCTTGCTGTGCTCTATTCCTTTCTTGAGGATCCCTAGGCTCACGTATTCCGTAGTCCCACCCCCAGGTACCTCCCTCTGGGTATTGGTTAGCCTTTCCCATCCTGCCCCGCTTACTTCGCCGGGAGGAGAGGACCCCTCTTTAGTCCCCTCTCACACCTCAAGTATGCGTCTGAAGGCATCACCAGCCCCATCTATGGAGCCTGGTTTAGGGTTATCTTGACACGCCGGGTCCCATCTACAGGAGCTGCCTGCACGCAGGCTATGAGTGACGACTACTATCGCGTTAACGCCCGGCCTCCCGGTAGACGCCCTCCCTTAATGCCATCTCGCTGCACCTCCACCCGTGATCACCCAAGTGGCGGTATCGCAGCAGGACCCACATCCCACCCTGCCCAGAGGAGGAGAGCAGCCCTGGGCGCCAATCCTCCTCCCCCAGCCGCCCAGCGCCTGTTCCCAAACATGGGTCGCATGCTGGCAGCGGTAGCCCCACCGCTGCACTGGTGGGCCGCAGACCTCACTCTTTTGATAAGTGCCATAGATCTTTACCATCCACCTGAACTAACACCAATCCAGGCAGATGGGACCTCGGTTTAACGTCCTCATCCGAAGACAGCACCTCAGAAGTGCAGCACCCCTCTTATGCTGCACTACAGTGTCAGTACTGGGATATTAACCCAAGTGCCAGATGTGGGAACTGAACCCACAGCCCTCTGATCTCCCGGCCTCAGAGGCGAGTGTGCTACCTACTGAGCCACTGACACTGCCACTTTTGTTTGGAAAATATCTGGTATTACTGTTGAAATACATATATTTATAATTTGAGATGATTGTAAACTCTAGAGGTTACTTGAGTGCAAATGTTGAGCCTTTTGCAAAAGGCACTGTCATTATATAGATAACTTATCCAAAGCCATCAACATGCAAATTGGGCTCCTGTACAGACATTGGCGTAGTCTGCCTCCCGAAGTCTTCAGCACAACTTTACACAGCTCGGTGGTCTTACTTGTGGACTGCAGTCTTATCGTATATGGGTGATTGTAAACTCTAGAGGTTACTTGAGTGCAAATGTTGAGCCTTTTGCAAAAGCTGTAGGGGCCTCAAGAAGCACACTGAAACTTGCAAGGACAGGATGTTTGCTAAGGATGGGGGTTGAAAAGACTTATAAAAGAGCTAAGCTGCTACTGCAAGATAGATTAGAAGAGAAAGGGACAGAGACTGAAGGAAAACTTTTATGTAAGCATTAATCCCCGACAGAGGAGTGCTCTACTGGTGGATTAGCTTCCAACCACTCACCGGGCATTAATCCACTGGTAGAGCCCGACGCTGGAGGGGATTAATACGCTTGTAACATGGCAAGCACTGAATAATATTGCGAGTTTGTGAGAAGTATTCTGTTATACGATGTTTAACGATCGAATGAGTGCTGAACTAGATGTGTTACATGTACTTTGCTTTCAATAATAATGCTTATTTATATGGCGCGTAGTAGTTTGTAACAAACAGAACATCATTAGTTGTTAGTGTGCACTCAACGATAGTGTGCTGCTGCGATTTATTTTAATATCGATGCATGCAAAACTTGAGAAACTTACATAGGGTTGTAGGGTATGCTGCTATTCTCCCTCATTTGCATGTCTTCCTACGTCTTCTCCCCCTCCCTTTTCTCTACCTATCAGCGCTGCAGTGACGGCTTTGTCCATTATGCAGCCCTGGGTTTACTTCCTCACCGCTGTTTGCCTGCTTGATACTTGTTCAAGGCTACCCCATACTGATCATGAACCCAGCAATGTATTCGTTTTACTCCACACAAGGAGAGAGTCATAATACAATTATCAGTGTTTCTCTCTCGTCCCTTATTGTTGTGCGATTTACAATGGCCAGTTGGTGGGTGGATGGCTGGGTGATGTCTCTATTTTATACTGTTATGCCCTGCTTACTCTGTTGGTCATCTCTGTGTACTGCTTCACTACTTCATGTATGCCTTATGGCTGTTTTATTCTTTTGTGCAGAATTTACTGTTCTAGGGACATGGATATGTTGTTCATCCACACTGTCTGGCAGGTTCCTTGCCGCTTTAAATCTTGCCGGAAGGTCTTCAAGCTGGCTCCTCCCACCCACCCGGGTGGTAAAACTCTCGGCTCCGCCCCATGACGCCAGATCTTCCTTACCGCTTGGAAGCTCAGGTTCCCTCCTTAACGCTCTGCGTGTAGACTGGATCCTAATCTTTTGGTTCGCCTGAAACTTATTTTAAAATTTTCAAGACTTTGGTCAAGTTTCTCCCTCGCGGCTGCGATGGACAAATCGACTCCCGGATTTCGGCTGTGCCCTTGTGGGCAGAAGATGTCCAGGACGGACCCGCACTCCACGTGCGTCTACTGCCTCGGCCTAGAACACGACCCGCAGGCCTGCGAGTCATGCCGTTCGTTTTCGGCCAATGTCCTGGAAGATCGCGCTGCCCGGTTACAGCTTGGACGCCCCGAGAAGCGCTACCCGCAGGTTAAGTCAAAGGAGGCCCATTGGGCGGTTACCGTGGAGGCTGGCTCGGCTGAGCAACTCGAGCAGATGATCACCCTCGAGGAGGAGGCGGCACAGGCCGCATCATCCGCTTCCCCAGTCGCGGCATTTATCCCGCTCTCACTGGGTACCTCGTATTCAGCTTCTTTCAAGGAGCTTTGCCAGTCCCTTTCCATGAAGGGAGAGGGGCTATCGGGACATTCCTCTCGGTCCAAAAAGAAGGACTCAAAGGGTGGGAGCGGGAGAGGTCCCCTTCCCCGGACAGTCGACACTCGACTTAGGTCGAGGTTGCGGCTAAGGCCGCTGGCTTCACGGCGTCCCCGTCAGGCCAGCCGACCAAGACACCCGTTGACGTGGTCGAGAATATTCTCGACCCGTCGGACGGGCTGTCGATTGGTGAAGCCGACAACCCTTCTTCACCAGTTCCCACGGTGGAGACCGAGGACTTGCCTGCACCTCCGGTACCGCAGTCCCCGGTTAAGGCTTCCGAGCCGAGGGAAGAGCGGGTGTCTCCCGCCCCTTCCCAGACCCATCCTCGGAAACACCGAGGGTCTCGGTCTCAGACATCGTCTCGGTCCAGCTGATCCCACCGACATTGGCGGTCTCGGCACCGAAGTAAGCGGCGCTGCCGCTCTTCCTCGTCTTCCTCCTCGGAAGAGGAGAGGCTTCAGCGCAAGTTGCGTCGACGCTACGAGGACCTGATGTGGCAGCAGTTACTTCTGTCTGGGAACAAGCTGTCGCCTTCCCTGGCCATCAAGTGGCTGTCACCCAAGCGGCGAAACAACCCTCGCTGTAGCGAGGTGCCCAAGCCTGGGCTGGTTGTTTGGCGAAACCAGCTGCCCACCGATTGTGGTGGAACCTCCGCCTCACAACTAAAATCGGGCGACCACGGACTCTGTCGGGTCAGGGTCTGCCCCACAGGTTGTCGGTCACCCTTACTCCCAACCGTCCTCGGCAGGTGGAGGGTGGCTCAGGCCCCAGGCAGCTCTTCACGGACTCCTCTGAGTCCGACGACGACTCCTCCCTGTTCTCCAGGCCCATTGACCTGGAGTCCTCCGGGGGTCAGTCGATGGACGAAAGCCCATCGTCCTTCATGGGTTTGCTTCGGCTCATCTTGGAGTCCACCGGGATGCAGCTCGAGCCCGTATCCAAGCAGGGGCCAAGTATCCCCTGACGGAGATACTGGACCGAGGGGATTCACCCACGGAGGCCTTTCCGGTGGCTGAAGCCATTGTTGGCCCAGCCTTGAGCTCTGGCAGCGGCCTGCTTCTGTCCTGCGCCTTGGCCAGGAAGTATGCGGTCCCTACCGCTTTTGCCCGTGTTGAACACCCTCTGCCGAGGGTTGGTCACCGACAGCGTTTTCCGGCGTTCGGGGACGCTAGGGATGTGAACATGCCCTCTGACAAGGAGTCCAAAAGCTGGACTATTCCGGGCACAAGGTGTACGCTGCATCCTCCCTTGGCCTCCGCCAGGCCAGCTCGGCCGTGCTGGTGGCACACTTCTCCCACGCCGTCATGGGCTCCGTGGATGAGGTGATCCGTCATCTTCCGGCCGACCTGCAGACAACGGTCTGGCAGGTGCGGGACCAGGGTAGGGCAGTGGCTAAGCAGCAGCTTCAAACGGCTCCGGACATCGGAGACTCCTGTGCTAGATCAGTTGTGGCCACGCGCCGCAGGGCATGGCTGAGGATATCCACCTTCATGGCAGATACCCAGCACAAACTGGCGGATGTCCCCTTCTTGGGGACCGACCTCTTCGTCCCTGGAGTGGTAGGTCACCTCCAGCGGATCGAAAAGTCCAGTGACACTCTGGACTCTGTCACCTCCGCCCAGAAGGACAAAGGCCGCCGACAGCAGCAGCACAAGTCCTTTCGTCCTTCTGCGCCTGTAGCACGTCCGGCCCAACAGCACCAGCAGGCTCGCGCTTGGCATCTCAAACCCAAGCCCGCGGCTTCCTCCAGCAGGAAGCAGGGAGGTAAAGGCCCAGGAGGTCCCTCGGCCGGTCCCTCCTCTAAGCCTGCCCAGTGATGGGTTGAGGGGTGTCACCCCCAGCCTCGTCACTCCCCCCTGGGTTCCCCCCGTGGGGGGACGGCTCCACCACTTCCTTTCTGCTTGGTCCGTTATCACCACGGACCATTGGGTTTGGAGGTGGTAGGAAAGGGCCTGCCCCTGGAGTTCGAGCAGGCCCCGACCTTCCGAGCCGTCGCCCCTCGGGGGGCTATGGGGTTCGCAGCCTCTTTGTCGGCTCGTCGAGCCGATATTGCCCTGCTCCTCGAAAAAGAGGTGATCAGGAAGGTGGCGGATCCTCCTCCAGACCCGGGGTTTGTGTCCAGGTACTCCTGGTCCCAGAACGGACGGGGGGCTGGCGTCCCATTCTCAACCTGCACGACCTGAACAGGTTCCTAAGGTCGCGGACCTTCAGGATGGTCACTCTGGCTCAGATAATCCCATCCTTGGAATGAGGCGTGTGGTTCTGTTCTCTGGACCTTCAGGACGCGTTCTTTCACGTCCCAATCCGTCCGTCCCACCAGAGATTCCTCCGCTTCAGGCGGAGGGATCCCTTTATGAGTTCCGGGCCATGCCCTTCGGCCTTTCCCTAGCTCCCAGGGTCTTCACCAAATGCATGGCAGTGGTGACAGCATTCCTGCGGCGCTGAAGGGTCCGGGTGTATCCCTACCTGGACAACTGGCTGATTGCAGCCCCATCCAGAGCGGAGGTGGAGCGGTCCAGAGATCTAGCCCTCCAGGTTTGCTCTCAGGTTGGCCTCCTCATCAACGAGGCCAAGTTGGAACTCATGCCAAAGCAGGTGATGCAATTCATCGGGGCAGAGCTCGAGACTCTACGAGCCAGAGCATGGCTCCCAGCGCACAGGGCCGAGGTTCTTTCCTCCTTTGCCCAATCATTTCAGATTGGGTAATCGCGCCCTGCCCGGGACTTCCTGAGCCTCATGGCGACCTGCACCAGCGTGGTCCGTTGGGCCCGCTGGTACATGCATCCCCTTCAATGGGGACTGGCCAGCCAATGGTCACAGCACTTCGATCCGCTGGATCAACTAGTGACAGTGACCCAGGGGATGTGGAACTCTGTCCAGTAGTGGACTGTTCCAGCACATCTGCAGGAGGGCATCCCGTTTGTCCGCCCCGAGCCGACGGTCTCTCTATCGACCGATGCCTCTCTGATGGGTTGGGGTGCCCATCTGGGGGAGCACAGAGCCCACGGCGCCTGGTCCCTCGGAGTCCCGATGTCAATCATCCGCTGGAGCTTGAGCGGTTCGTGCCCAGCCCTCACCGCCTCGGCCTGGCCTCTACGGGGTCAAGTGGTTCAGGTCCAGACGGACAATACCATGACCATGTACTACCTAAACCGCCAGGGTGGGACGCGCTCCATGCCTCTGTGCAGGGAAGCTCTCCGCATTTGGTCTCTCGTGCGCAGCCTGGAGGCAGATCTCCTCACCATTCATGTGGCAGGAGCCTCCAACACCCTGGCCGATGCCCTCAGCCGGATAGGGGCTGCGTCTCACGAGTGGTCTGTCCTGCCGGAGGTAGTACAAGATCTCTTCTCCCACTGGGGCATGCCTCAGGCAGACCTGTTTGCCTCAGGAGAATGCGGCTGAGACTGTTTCATACCGCCCCCTCAGCAGGGCTCGCTGCAGGGGGATGCCTTCTTGAGGCCGTGGACCCCGGGCCTCTTCTACACCTTTCCCCCATTTCCCTTGATCCACAAGGTGCTTCTCAAGGCGAGGAGGGACAAGGCGCAGGTGATTCTGGTAGCCCCAGACTGGCCCCGCCAGTTCTGGTATCCAGATCTCCTCAGTCTCAGCTCCAGGCTCCCGAGGCGGCTTCCAGCCCGCCCGGACCTGATCTCAGTCAATCAGGGGTAGGTATTCCATCCGGACCTTCAATCCCTGCACCTGACGGCCTGGTTCCTGAGCGGCTACAGTTCCAGGCCTTGGGTCTTTCCGACGAGGTCCTCAACATCGTTGAGGCGTCCCGTAAGGAGTCGACCAGAAAATGCTACGCCTTCAAATGGAAGAGATTCTCCATTTGGTGTCAGGGCAAGGGCCTGGACCCTTCCTCCTGCTCCTTGGCAAACATTCTGGACTACATGTGGTTCCTTTTTCAGCAAGGGCTTCGGTCGACGACCCTTAAGGTGCACCTGGCAGCCATCTCTGCTTACCGGGCACGGGCCGGGAAGCAGTCGGTGGCGCAGGAGAAGGTGGTCGGGCGCTTTTTCAAAGGCCTTGATCACATATCCCCTCCGGTGCGAGAACCTCCACCTCCATAGGATCTACTGCTGGTATTGGCTAAGCTCATGGGCAAGCCATTCGAACCGATGCACAGGTGTGACACTTCTCACCAGTCGTGGAAGACCACCTTCTTGGTGGCTATCATGTCAGTCAGAAGGATGGGAGAGCTCCAGGCGCCTTCCATCGAGTCTCCTTATCTGGTCTTCCACAGGGACAAGGTTGTCCTGCGCCCCCACCCGAAATTCCTTCTGAAGGTGGTGTTGGAGTTTCACCTTAACCAGGTGTTGACTCTGCCGGTGTTCTACCCCAGTCACACCTCGGAGGCCGAATATAGGCTTCATACTTTGGACCCTAGAAGAGCGCTCGCTTATTATAAGGAGCGGACGGCTGAAGTTCAAGGAGAGGTTCGCCAGCTGTTTGTCACCTATGCTGAAGCCGCTCCTGGCAGACCTGCAGCCAAGCGGACGATAGGCAGGTGGGTCACCTCCTGCATAGATCTCTGTTATAGATTGGCGGGCATGGAGCCTCCCAGAGGGATAAGAGCTCATTCTACCCGCCATACCGCTGCATCGGTGGCTGCTTCCAGGGATGTCCCTATCCAGGAAATCTGCAGGGCTGCTACCTGGAAGTCAGCACACCTTCATCACCCACTACCACATCGACCTTGAGTCACGCCGGGATGCTGGTTTTGGGGCCTCCGGTTTCTCAGTCATTATTCCCTAAGTAGGTGTGTCGCCTTGCCTCCCTTCTCCCGGAGAACTGCTAGGAGTCTGCCAGACAGTGTGGATGAACAACATATCCATGTCCCTAAATACAGGTTACTCTCATGTAACAGGAGTTCTAGTAATGGTATATGTTGTTCATCCACCTAATCCACTCACCTCTCCCGCTCGACGCACAACCTGCTTCCAGCGGGCTAGATCTGGCGCATGGGGCGGAGATAAGAGTTTTACCACCTGGGTGGGTGGAGAAGAAGCTGAAGACCTTCCGCAAGATTTAAAGCGGCAAGGAACGTACAGACAGTGTGGATGAACAACATATACCATTCCTAGAACTCCTGTTACAGGTGAGTAACCTGTATTTTCGTTGTGTGTCTGTACTACGTCGCTATTTCCCTCCTCACTTACAGCTTCTCTAGTGGCCACTGTAAGCAGTGCAACAGCGGGCTCTACTGCTGGATTAATCACTGCTCCGTTTTGGTCAATTGATGCATTTGGACCACTCTATGCTCTCCATTTCACTGTCATTTTCTATGCCATGTTACAATTTGTCTTTGTACATAGTTATACTGAACAAGTTTATTTTTTACGTTACTGCTACTGTAAATAGACCAAGTACCAGGGAAGCACAGAGGAAGGTATGGATTCTGCTCTATGTATTTGTTATGCACTATGCCTCTGTATTTAGTCTCTGTATTTGTCTTCATTCGCTGTATGACGTGGAGCCTTTGTAAATGAGTCCTTGACTCAAAGGGTTGTAATTCCTAGACTTTTAATAAATAAAAAAAAATAATTTTTGGTGAAATCTACAACTGCTCCTGGTTTTCCCTATGCTTTCATACCTGCGCCTCGACGACAGATGGTGTCCGCCTACGTAGGATTTACACCGTGCATACCCTAAGACGGGAGTTTGAGCATGGGTATTGGACCTAGTACCAGGGAAGCACAGAGGAAGGTATGGATTTCTGCAGCAGCAAGTCCAGGAGTGTTTACCTGGAGAATGGCAGCCAAACTAACAGACACAGAAGTCCACTTTGAGATTGTACAGCCAGCACAAGTTATGGAAAAAGAACAGGCAGTGACAGAACCTGAAAGCCTGATGGACTTTTTCAAATGGTGGGCTATACAACAAAAAGAGACTCAGACGCAGAGAAGAAAAGAGATTCAGCGTTTAGAAGTGCAGCGGAGAGAGGAGATGCAGCGACAGGAGCAGTGATGGCTGGATGCCTTGCAAGCTATCAAAGGCAGAGGATCTTGCACAGACCCAGATAAGCAACAAAATGCAAGCAACTTAAAAGCCATTATGCCTACTAAGTTGTGTCCCTCAGATGTATTGAGGCATACTTGACAACCTTTGAAAGAGTTACCACACCTGCCAGTGCCAGAGCAGCAATGGTCAAGCAGACTGGTACCCTACCTGACAGGAAAGCCCAACTTGCCGACAGCAGTATCTAGTAGTAGTAAAACGTTATTTTTAAACAGGAAAAATATTTCATTAGGACCAAGTCCTGTTTACAAGACCGTCCTGTATGTAAAATCTAAAGTTACATAAATAGTAATATAAAGTACAGAATACCAAACACAAGTACACTAAAACATTAAATAAAACAAAAACAATTGGACAACAACATTAATTATAACAATCACATTTAAACATAACTAAAATTCTCAACAGCTGGAAGACATTTTGAATAATCCATTATCTCCGGGTTGCCAGATGTAACTGATTCCAAACTGCAGCAGCCGGAGGTTAAAATCCTATCCCAAACTTGTTTACGTTTCCTAGTGCTATTTTGTTTAGATGGACTGATCTATTAAGTACCTTCTATCAGCCCCACCCCAATATGGAAACACATCATTTGAAATGTGATGGTTGGAAAACCTAAGTTTGTGAATTAAGAGCAACAGGGTTCTATTATGCCCTAGATCAAGCTACACCAATCTAGCCTACTTAATAGTAGGCAATGATGAGTATAGAAACTACATTTGAGCATGTGTCTGGCAATCCTATAAAGAGTTTTGTCCAGGCATGCCAATATTGATTTATTTGCTGTTCTATAGACTAAATTACCATAGTTCAAAGTTATTAAAATAATCTGTTCCACAGTCTTCTTTCTTTTTATTTCAAAAACCCGGTTGTTCTTTTTAGCACCCTCAACTTTTTATTTACTTTTCTGTAGTATTAGTTATATGAGATGCACAATACAATTCAGTATCAAAATAGACCCCTAAGTAATAATAATTATCTACTATTTCAAGATCAATAAGATTCTGCGTATGAATCTTAAGATTATTTGCACCCTTTAACCCCCCCACCTCATTTTGGTGAAAAGTACATCAGCCTAGTCTTCTTCACATTCATCAGCAGCTTCGACCTGGTGAACCACCCCTCAATGTTGGAAAAATCAAACTGTAAGTTTGACTGAAGTTCTGTCAAGTTTTGTGTCCAGGGGCAACTATGGCAGTATCATCAGCATACAGCCTGATGTTTATTTGAGTTGCCATGTTTGGCAAATCATTATTGAAAATAAGAAATAATAGGGGTCCCAAGATGGACCCCTGGGGAACACCCCAATGACTTTCCTTGTTGTTACTCCATTTATTTCAACATTCTGGGAACGACCTCCCAGATATGATTTCAGCCATTTTAGGGGACCATCTGTGAACCCCATACTCTGAAGCCGTATAACCAACAGGGGGGGTGATCCACCAGGTTGAAGGCCTTTAATAAATCCATGTATATAATTGCTCTGTATGGACACTGCACAGTCAGAAAACTGTGACCTGGTGAAAAGCGAAATCCTGAAAAGGTGTGACATCTCCGGAGAGACCTACAGGCAGAGATTTCGATCTCTGAGGTACAGCTCTTGTCGACAGTGCTCGAGAAGCCTTCACCCAACTCAGAACTCCTGCTAAAATGGATCCAGTTAGAGAGCAAAACAGTCCCACAGATCGACGCATTTGCCATGGAGCAATTCATCAGCATCTTGCCTACAGATGTGCAGCTGTGGGTAAAGGAATACCAACCAGAGAGTGGGGAAAAGGCTGTTTCTTTGGCGAGGACTACCAAATGGCCCACAGCAGTGAGGTAATAGCCAAGACATTATTTTTCTCATTTAAACTCGAAGCCTGATAAGAACTCTGCTGGGGTAACAGATCTGTGCAAAAGACGTTATCTGCTATAACTGTAATAAGCTAGGCCATTTGCAAGAAACTACCATAGTAAGGAGAGTGGCACTGGAGCAAATTTGTCCTTGGCAAATTGGGGCAGTACTAACAGATGTGAAGGTGAGGAATAAGACTCTGAAGGGACTCATTGATTAGGAAACAGACAGACCCTAGTTCATGTTAAAGTGCTGGCAAAACACTGCGTAAAGGGACCAGGTACTGGTGTCATCTGCATCCACGGGGACACTCAATACTATCCCACCACCCAAGTGACTCTGACCATTAAGGGTGTGTCACACTAAATGAAAGTGGGGGTAGTACCAAAGTTACCTGTACCTGTGATTATTGGAAATTACTTTCCAGGATTTACTGAGTTGATCAAAGAGGGAGTAAATCCTGATGTTTCAGCATCTGTGGTGACAAGAGCTCAGGCAAAGAAAATCTCAGATGGTTGGGACACTTTTCCTTTCAGTGATTTTGATTCAGACTTGTTTGAGCACAGCTCCAAGATCAGGAAATCCTGGAAAGAAAGATGAAACCTCAAGAAACTATGGCAACAAATGACTGATGGACATGAAGGGTTAAAATATGAAAATGCTTAAACTTAATTAACTGTGATTTTCTTTCAGAACAAGCCAACGATGTTTCTCTCCAGGGTTATTTTAAGCAGCTGGGGGTAAACCAAAACAGACTGGACCAGTGTTTAAAAATGTAATAGGTTACTGTACAGAGTTTGGGTTAAACCTCAGAAGCAGTAACAGACAGAACATAGGATAAAGTATGGGGAGAAGTGTGTTCGCAGTTTACTTTACACGAGTTGTTGGACTTTGCAAACCCCGAGGCCCGAAGCCGAGGGTTTATAATGCCATCAACAAGGTGAAGTAAATCAAGTTTAACACACTTTTCCCCATATTTTATTTTATATAATTGAAGGGCTCCGTCTGAAAAGTCCGAGGTCGCTTTTTGTTTTTTCTGAATTGTGTTGCGGTTTTTCTGCGCTTGTCTTTCGGTTTCAAATCGGCTTTTTTTTTTTTTGACTTCTTGGCTATGCGAGGCTGCTGGAGGCCATTTGGTATAGAGGCAACCCCCGAGAAGTGTGTATTTTAGTCAGTGCCGCTTGAGGTGACAGGGACAATTTGAACACGCGCTATGTTTAGTCTCGAGCACTTTGTTGTTCAAAGGGAGCGCGTGAATGCCGTAACACCTACTCAGGTGTTACGGCATTTAACACACGGTTTTGGCAATGGGCAAAAACGGAGACCATTAATTATAATTGGTTATACAACAGAAGTATAGAACAGAATTGTTACAGATAGCACATGATCATCCTATGGCTGGTCACTCAGGGAGGGATCGCACCCTTGCCAGATTGCTGCTTAGATTTTACTGGCCTGGAGTTTATGAAGATGTTGCTACCTGATGCAATTCCGGTGTCGAGTGTCAGAAAGTAGCCCCAGTCACTAGAAAAGACATGGTGCCCCTACCCTTGATAGATGTGCATTTTGAGAGAATTGCGATGGGTATGGTTGGTCTTTCAGACAAAAGTAGATTTATCTTGGTAGTATGTGACTGTGCTACTCGATACCCAGAAGCAGTTCCAATGCGTACTGTTACAGCTCCAAAAGTTGCAGCAGAGCTTGTCAAAATTTTCAGCAGAGTGGGCATACCTAAAGAAATTATTACTGATCAGGGTAGTAATTTTGGTACTGCATTGCTTAAGGAGCTGTACAGACTGCTAGGTATCACTGCCATAAGAACCTCCCCTATCACCCTCAGACAGACTGTCTTGTTGACCCTAAAGCAGCATATTAAAAGGTTTGTAAAGGGTAAGGGAATGGTTGGGACCAATACTTGCCTTGCCTACTTTTGCTGACAGAGAAGTGCCACAGGCATCAACAGGGTTTTCACCATTTGAAATGCTGTATGGTAGGCAGCCAAGAGGGCCACTGGATGTGATAAAAGAAATGTGGGAAGATAACCCCACCCAGAAACACTCTGTAACATCTTACGTGTGTTCCTCATGAAAGAAGCTGGCAAAATATGTTGAAATTGCCTATGGTAATCAGGAAGAGGCCCAAAACCAGCAGGCGGTATATTATGACCATGGGGTAAAATAAAAGTTTTTGAACCAGGTGAAAAGTTTTGCTGCTGCTACCCACAACAGAAAATAAGCTGTTAATGAAGTGACAAGGGCCCTATAGAGTTCTTGGACGTACTGGCACTGTTAACTATGAGATTGAGACACCTGACAGGAAAAATCCGTCTAAGATATACCAGGCTAACCACCTCAAGAAATGGGTTGAAAAAATGCTAAAAGCTGCTTTGCTAGTTTTACCTGAAACTGATAAGGAAGATATTGATGTAACTTACGATAGACTGGAACAAACTGTAAATGCTGATGCTGTAAAGGTGAATGTTTTCTTAACCTCAGAACAAACTGCAGACATTCATAATGTGCTAAAGACAGTCAATAGTACTTTAAAGGGACACTGGCAACCTGTTATTCATCATATTATTTCTAGTTGAAACCCCACATTTTATGATTGTTTACCCTCTCTAAAATTCACTGATGCTGCTGTTTGTTTTGTCTGTCTTCTTGTTTAGTAGAAATGAAATGCATGGCAATGTATATTTATAAACAACCTCGTTTCGTTTACAATCCTGGTTCTGTTCTTACTGCATACTTTCTGAGCATTAGAAACACACCCAGCCAGTGCAGTCACTCGTAAGAAAGAAGCCTCCTAAACTCCCATTGCATCCTGAGGGGCTAGACTGTTTTGTGGGTATTCCCAAGTCCAGTTGTGGAGTTGTTCAAGGGATGTAAACAAACCTGTTTTGGTGTGATAACACCAGTATGTTGGGCAGTCTGTTTTTCACTTTTTTAAAGAAAATAAGAGTCAGAATCAAACTACCAGCTACATAAGCAAACTTTACTGAATGTTGGCAGTTGTAAAATATGTTTTTTAAACTGGGGACACTTTGAGACCTAAGGGGCTTGACAGTGTTCCTTTAAGGGGTTGAGCACGTAATAGTGACAAGGAATGCTTGTCCTGTTAAGCAAAAGGCATACAGGTTGCCAGAGCAGTTAAGAGCTGATGTGGTTAAGGAAATATAACAAATGAAATAACTGGGTATCATAGAGGAGTGCTTGGTCATCTCTCGTGGTAATTGTAAACAAAAAAGAAGGGGGTGTTAGAATCTGCCTTGATTTTAGGAAACTTAATCAAGTGTCAGAATTTGACAGTTATCCTGTGCCCAGAATAGATGATTTGGTGGACAGACTGGGGAGTGCAGTATATCCGCACCTCTATCTCACCAAGGGTTACTGGCAAATAACTTTAGCTAAAGAATCCAGAGATAAAACTGCATTTGCCACCCTATAGGATTCTATCAGTTCACCACCGTGTCATTTGGTTTACATGGTGCACCAGCTACATTCCAGTGGTACATGGATGTAGTTTTATCCCCTCACACTGATGATTGTGCTGCATACCTGGATGGTGTCATGGTGTACAGTCCAGACTGGAAAAGCCACCTGGAACACCTACGAGCAGTTATCCATGCTATCAAAAATGCCGGTCTATTAATCCTACCAAATGTGCATTGGGCATGCAGGAAACCAGATATTTTGGCTATGTGTTGGGAAATGGAGAAGTTAAGCCAGAGGTTTCTAAAATAGAAGCTGTAGCTAACAGCCCTGTACTTAAAACAAACATGTCAGGTCATTTCTAGGGCTGGCTGGTTATTATCAGAGATTTGTTCCCAACTTTGCAGAGTTAGCTACTCCCCTCACTGAACTCATGAAAAACGATACCCAAATAATGTGAAATGGACCCCAGAGTGTGATGAAGCTTTTCAAGCCATTAAGGCTGCATTATATTCAGCACCTGTTTTAAGAAGCCCAGACTTTGAGAAACCATTTCTGTTGCAAACAGATGCTTCTGAGTAGGCCTAGGTGCTGTCCTAAGTCAAAATGTAGATGGGAGGAACACCCTATTCTGTACATAAGTAGGAAGTTGCATGACAGAGAGAAAAGTTATTCTACTATTGAAAAGGATTGTTTAGCAGCAAAGTGGTCCATGGAGTCGGTTAAATTTTATTTACTAGGAACTGATTTTGTGCTTATAACAGATCACAGTCCTTCTATTGGCTTAACCAGATGAAAGATAAAATTTCAGAATCACACGGTGGTACCTGGCACACAGCCATTTAAATTCACGGTGATACACAAATCTGGTAAAGAGAATAGTAATGCTGATTTTCTATCAAAATATGGATCAGGAATTGAGGGTTCTGAAGGTTGAAAACAAATGTATGAGTTTGAACTGTACTGTTGAGAAAAAAAAATGAATGAGTGATATACAGTATATGTGCTTAATGTCTGAAAGCAGCAAACGTTAATTAGAGAGTTAATAAAAAGTTTTGGAAACCTGTCTAATAAAACAGGTTCCCTCTTAAGGAGGGAGGTGTATGTGACAGGGTAGAATAGGACCCTGTCCCATTTGTTATGGAGAAAGTGTTTAAATGCAAGGATATTTTGTCTCTTCTCTGTGGTTGCGCAACCAAATTTTCCTGAGGACTTGGATCAACCCGAACAGTCTCGCAGTTCTTTGCCTCTTACTGTCTCTCAGTTTTCTCTTGCAGTCTGTTTTTCCTCCCTTGTATATCTGCCAATATAAAAATATATGCAAATCACTGTATGTAAATGTAGCCGATAATGGGATCACTTTTGTTTGGAGAATATCTAGTATTACCGTTGAAATACATATATTTATAATTTGAGATGATTGTAAATTCAGAGGTTACTTGAGTGCAAATGTTGAGCCTTTTGCAAAAAGCTGTAGGGGCCTCAGGAAGCACACTGTGTTCTAGCATCTCCTGAAACTTACAAGGACAGGATGTTTGCTAACAATGGGAGTTGGAAAGACTTATAAAAGAGCTAAGCTGCTACTGCAAGATAGATTAGAAGAGAAAGGGACATAGAGACTGAAAGAAAACTTTGTCTTTGTACATAGTTATACTGAACAAGTTTATTTTTTGTTACTGCTACTGTAAATAAATATTTTTCGTGAATTCTATAACTGCTCCTGGTTTTCCCAATGCTTCTTGACTTATGCCTCAGTCGTATTCCAGTAGCACTAAATAAGGCCTGCCGACTCCTCACAGGTGCAAGCGATCTAACCACATCTGTCCCTATATGCACAGGCAGACTGGCTTCAGTTCAGTGGTCAATTTTTGTCGCCTAGCTAAGATTACCTCTGTTGGCTGATGCCTCTCGGGTTCAGGGAGCTTACCCCTAGTACCAACACACGCCGAACTAGAAGCTCAGTCCGGCAATATTTCAAGACCCCTGAAGGCCTGTACCTCCAGGGTCAAATGTCTTTTTCCTGCTGAGCCCTGCTCTGGTTCAGTTAAACACTAGTGCGTCTCATCTGCTGCTGCCTTAGGAGCCTCAAAGCGGAAGCTTAAACTCTGACTTGTCTCTGACTCCACATGTGACTGCACCCACTAACTGCTTGAACCAACTTACCCCAGGTCACCTTGGCACAACCCCTGTGACTTATGTCTACTCTCCCATGCAGTTAAGCAGCCTGACGAGGCCCCTGGGCTGACTTACATTCTCCCCTGCACCAGATCATCTATTGCTGCCACCACTGCTTTCTCTGTCATTACCTAATATTCTCACTCTCTGTAATTGCTGTTAGTTAATGGATATACTTTTTACAATGCCGTTAAGCCACCATACATGTTCACTGTATGCAATGACTCTTGCTCTTATGTAAATTTGTAACAGTGTAGTAGTGTCATTCTAATCACTGTATTGCCAATCTATTGTTTTCATTCCTTTGTTCGTGTTATTGTCTTGATTGTTGACATGGCACCTATCTAAAGAGCTTTTGCTCAAAGGTATTATCTGAATAAAGAATAAAAATCTGAGAATTCAATAAATAAATAAAAATGTCCTTAGGGGTTCCTGGAAACCCTCAACCAGAAAAACTTATGCTTTCAAGTGGAAGAGGTTTTCTATATGGTGTGGCCATAAGGGTATCCACCCTACTATGACTGGTTTGTCTGTCCTTCTGGACTATCTGACCCATTTAACTTCACTAGGCCTCAGGCCTTCCACCTTGATGGTGCACCTGGCTTAAGTCTTGGCTTACATTTCAGCTGGTAAGGTCAGGTCCCTGGCATCTCATCCTGTCTTCAGGAAATTTTTCATTGGTCTGCTTCACCCTCCATTGAGGGAGCCTGTACTGGCCTGGGACCTGAACATTTACGTTACCAGACTAATGGCACCTCCTTTTGAGTGAATGGCAACTGCAGATTTAAAGTATGTTACTTGGAAAGCTGTCTTCCTAGTAGCCATTATTTCGGCTAGGCGAGTAAGTGAGCTTCAGGCCCTGTGCACAGATCTGAACTATATTTCTTTCCACAGGGATAAGGTGATACTCAGGACTAATAGGAAATTCCTACTTATGCTCATCTCGATTTCATCTGAACCAGTCTATTAAATTGCCAGTCTTTGTCACTGCCAACTGTAGCTCAGGAGAGCGGAGATTACATAGCCTGGATGTCAAGAGGTCACTTAGCCACCATCTTGACAGGATCAAGGCTCACAAGCCAGAGGTTACTCAGTTATTCATTACCTATGGGAAGTCGATAAAGGGTAAACCAACTTCTAGATGAACCATTGCATGCTGGATAGTGGCCTGTGTTCAGTTCTTTTACACCAAAGCTGGTAAGCAGACCCCCCCCCCCCAACCTCGGGGCATAGCTGCATCCGTAGCTGCAGCAAGGGACATGCCCTTACTGGAAATTTGCAAAGCAGCTACGTGGAAAACTGTTCACACATTCACCAAGCACTACTGCTTAGACATACAGTCCAGAAGTGATGCCAGATCTGGCCCAGCAGTTCTGCAGAGCCTTTTTCCCCACATAGGTTCTCTGCCCTACCTCCAAAGGTACTGCTTTGTAGTCTGCATTAATTAAACATACTGAGTGATTCCTGGGATTTGAAGAAAAATTACCACAGTAATTATGTTTCTTCCAAGGGATCACGCAGTATGCTGACGCTCCCTTCCTGCCTCCCCTACCAGAACCAGAGAAAAAGGTATCCCTTATCTTGCATCTCCTGCTTGTCACTACATGTCCTACTGTTTTGTTAGGGTTAATGTTAGGAAGTTTTTAAAGCAGTTGTGTTTAATTGACCATTCCTTAATGGGCTCGTACAGAGATGGGGTTACGTGGTTAGCTGGTTAGGTGCCTTCACTTTGTGAGGCTTCATAATGAATCTGAGCACTTCAGAGTGCAGCAGTTTTAAATTGGCACAAGCCAATGAGAGTTCCATCATTTCAAACCCCAGGAAATCTTACTGTATTCTGATTTCTGCAGTATGGGTTCACCATAAGATTGCCCGGGAGCCAAAATGGTTAGTAGAACCTATGCTAATCATGGAATGCTAGGCTTGAGCTCGGTTTTCAAACCACTGTCCCTGGTAAACATTCTGCAACCGTCTGATTCTTTACTTCACTTGCTTAGTACAGATGCCTTGGAGAGCCCTCCTTCATCTTTCTTTAAGATTTTATTTTCTCGTTTTTTTGAAGTAAATTTATTTCTGTTCATTTTTAAAGCACTGTCCTTAAGTTTACAGGTAGATTAATCTAGATTTAGTTGTATTTCAGTAAGTTTTTCTGTTTCTTCTCAGTTCATTTAACTGGAAGGAAACCAAACTTTTATTTACATTTTAAAAGTTGAATTTATATATTTAAACCTTACTGGGCTGGTCACTTCATTTCTGAGAGTAACCATGGTAATTCTCGGTTCTCTCATCCATTGCTAAACCGACTGCAAAAAAAAAAAAAAGTGTCTTTGTTTATTTGTGGGCTTCTGACTTTCAGAAAACCCACTTTTCAGAGATTTTTACTGGTTATGTCGCTACGCAAGAAAAGAACTGGCCCAGCAGGTTTTCAGCATTGTACAGAGTGTGGGGAACCGTTTGCTAAAGCAGATCCTCACTTAGTTTGTGTTGTCTGTCTGGGGTTTGACCACCTTAAATCAGATTGTGAAATCTGTAAGAATTTTTCTCAATCGATGCTTGATAGGTGTTTGAACAGACTGAAGGAAAAAATGTCCAAGAAGGCTGCTGCTGACCCAGCTGCGGACAAACCTTCCTCCTCTCAGAAGGAGAAACCTAAGTAACCGGTTGAAAAACCCTCTGACCAGGGCGATGGTTCCTCGGGTCAAAAGAGTACTGCGGGCACTGCCGCTGAACTGGCAAGTTCTGCCAAGAAAAAGAGGAAGGAAAAACACTCTGTTAAGGAACCACAACTGATGAACTCTGTCCCAACTGCAAAGGCAATAGCAAATGCTATAAGCATTCTTCAGGCTCTGCAAACTGGTACTGCGGTTCTGGTTCAGCGTCCCAGTTCACAGACAACAGTTCAGGACCTGTGTTCCCTCCTCGGTTCCCGGTTCACTTGAACAGTTTGCGGAGGTTTATGTGGAAGGGGAGGATGAGGATAAAGATTATGGAGAAACTCTTGAACCAGCAGTTTCCCCTGATCCTCACCATCCTGACTCCCCTGAGAAAGGAGCTGAGGATTTTTCATCCCACTTTGCTTTTATATGAAGCAAATGGCACAGACCCTGGACCTCTCCACTCAAGAATCTACAGAGGAGGAAGAGGAACCAGACTACAAGACATAAATTTGTTTCTAAGACTTGATTAGCAGCCTTTGCTAATCAGAATGAAAAATGATTAGCAACTGGTCGAAGTTGATTGGCAGTGGGGTGGAATGGTCAAAAAGTAGTGCCGTTTGCACATTCCTAGCCCTGCAGTCCTGGAGAAATCAATTAGCACCTGCTGCTAATCAAATTCGAAATGGACTTGCATTTGCCAGTGTTTGATTTGCAAATTGCGATGCGACCCACTTATTTTATGCCTTGGACTATATGGAAATGGTGGATGTGCCAGCAGCAAAAAGACTTGTTGCTCATCCATAAGTCCTTAAAGAGACAGGCCTCCAAGATTTTACAGACCGCTACTTCCCCAGTAGATAAGAGGATGGATAGGAAGTACTGGGTGGCCAAGTCTGCAGCAGAATTCCTTTTGGACACCCCACCACGAGGGTGTTGCATGCTGCTGCAGAGTGGCAAGCAGGGATCCCCTGGCATCCATCCACCAGAAAAGGATTCTGAAAAATGGATTCTCTGACAAAGAAGGCCTAGTTGGTGCCTGTTTGGCTATTAGACAAGCAACTTACATGGCTTATTTGTCCAGATACCAAAAGAGCCTCTGGAACACTGTTTTGGAGATAGTCAAGGCATGTCCTGGACATAGGGCATTAGACTTGTCCGAAGCTCCAGAAAGGGGCATAGAAGCTGCTAAATGCCATTTTCGGATGGCAGTGGATGCAAATTATATTGCAGCCAGGCAAATGGCAACCTCCGTGTCTCCGGGGAGATTTTCTTGACTTAGGACCACTAATCTGTCACAGGACACACAGACTAAGGCACTGGACTTTCCTTGTGAACCTATATCTTCGGTGAGCAAACTGAGGCTTACATGAAGAAGATGGATAAGTACAAAGTGGCCTACAAGAGTACTGCTGCGAAAGAGAAGGCAGCAACACCATAGAAGTACCAAGGTAAAGGGGGCAGAGGTAAATCCCACTACAGGCCCTTCTTTCAGGCTCAGGCATCACTAGCTTACCAGCCTCAGAGGGGGTACTGCAGAGGCAGAAGGGGCAGCAGCCATGTTGGCCCCAGCACTCAGCCGAAAGGTAAGAACCAAGCAGACCCCGAGGGGCCTGGTAGGTCGCCTCCACACTTCCAGTAGGAGGCAGGCTGGCCTCATCTCCAGGCTTGGGAATCCATCACTATAGACAAGGAATCCTGGAGGTAAGTGGGCCAGGGGCTTGCTTTCAGTTTCAAGTTCTTCCCAAATTGAGGGCAAGACTCTTCAGACCTACCACCCTATCAGAAGCAGCTCTGTTGGAGGAGAAGTAGCAAAACTCCTTCAGGATAAGGCAGTAGAACCTGTTCCCTTGGCCCAAAGGGAAGGGGTCTGTACATTCGCAGCCCCAGACAATCACCAACTGCCACTGTTCTGTTGCAGGCCTCCTGCAATGGGCACAGTGCCCCTAGATGCACTCCCTGTTGGATTGGACTGGGAAGTTTCTGTATGCCTCCCATTTCCCCTGCTGCTCAAGAGTACTGAACAAGCTCAGGGTTCAGCCAGCAACAATGATCCTCATTGCTCCAGATTGGGTCAGGCAGCCTTGGTATTCCCTGCTACTGACCCAGTCAATCTCATCTCCCTGCTTAGGCAGCACAACCTACTGACCTCCTCTCAGGGCAGGGTCCTGTGCCCCACTCTCCAGTCCCTCAGACTCAGAGCATGGCTCTTGAGGACTTAGAACAGGGGTGCATAACATGCGCCCCCCCCCGCAGCAGCTGTATGTGGCCCCTGAGGACCTAGCAGCTTCCACTTGAAGTCTTTTGTTTATTTTTTTTTTGTTTTTATTTTCAGTAACATGTTGATAAATAAATAAATAGATAAATGCATATCTTGATTTGTTTTATGTGTACATTTTATAATGTCTTGATTGACATTTGTCGCCTTGAGCCATTTTACAGTGGCCCTTGGCCCTCTGCCTAGACTCAAGTCTTCAGTCTGGCCATCCCCTAAAAAAAGTTGTGCACCATTAGAATATGCTGACTTACACCTCTCGGAAGGGGTGCTAGACGCCCTCAGGGTATCTAGAAAACCCTCCACTAGAAAGACTTTCTTCTAAATGGAAGAGGTTTTCTATTTGTTATAGACAGAGACAGATAGACCACCGCCAGGCTGGCTTATCAGTAGTTTTGGACTACCTGGTATATTTACATTCCCATGGCCTTGACCTTCCACTCTAAAGATGCAGCATAGCAGCTGTCTCTGCATACCTCTCTGGTAAAGGGGCATCCCTGGCTGCCAATCAGGTATTCAGAAAGTTTTTCAAGGGTCTAGTACATTTGCATCCCCTCACAGGGAACCCATTCCTGCATGAGAACTAAACATATGCATTGGCCAGCTAATGCAACCACCATTCAAACTCATGTCCTCAGAGGAGCTTAAGTACATGACATGGAAACCAGTGTTCCTGGTAGCCATCACCTCAGCTAGGAGGATCAGTGAGCTTACAGGCCTTGTCCACAGAGCCAGATTACATAGCAGTCCACAGGGAGAAGGCTGTCCTTGGGACCAATGGGAAATTCCTCCCTAAGGTGGTTTCAGACTTCCACCTTAATCAGTCCTTGACTTTGCTAGTCTATTTTCACTGATCATTCCAGTTCAGGGGAACGCAGACTGCATAGTCTTGATGTCAAGAGAGCTATAAGCTACTACTTAGACCATACGAAAGGAAACTGGCAGGATAGAACCGAGCTCTTCCTGACCTGACCTATGGAGAAGTGGGAAAAGGCAAACCTGCCTCAAAGAGGACCATTGCCTGTTGGATTGTGGCCTGTATCCAATTTTGCTACAGCAAAGTGGGTAAAGAGCCTCCTGTTGGCCTCAGGGCCCACTCTACAAAGGTACAGCTGCTTCTTGGCTGCTAGGAAGACTCACCCTTTGTTGAAATCTGCATAGCAGCTACCTGGAAAAGGTTCACAACTTTACCAAGCATTGCGGCCTGGATTCCCAGGCCAGAAGTGATACCAGGTTTGTACGTCAGTACTGCAGAGCTCGTTTCCTAAATAGGTTCTCTACCATCCTCCAAAGGTACTCTGTTGGGTAGTTCAGAAGTCAGAATACAGTAAGATTTCGGTGGGGTTTGAAGAAGAAATTACTTACTATAGTAGTCTTGTTTCTTCCAAGGAATCTTACTGTATTCTGAGCTCCCACCCTTCCTCCCTGCTAGAACCTTTGGGCACTGCAACACAGCAATCTAGGCTGTTTGAAACCTGTGGATATTTCTTTATTGGGCTAGTGACTTGAGTTTTAGTGTTGCCTACAATTTTAAATAAAGGGGACTATTTGGTGCTGGGTGGTGTCAATTGATAATTTAATTAGTAGTATAGTTTAGATAGCTTATTATGCTGCTCCGTAAGAATCTGACGGTTGTGGAATGTTTACCAGGGACAGTGGTTTGAAAACTGAGCTCCAGCCTAACATTCCATGATTAGCATTGGTTGTATTAACCATTTTGGCACCGGGGCAGTCTTATGGTGAGCCCATACTGCAGAAGTCAGAATACAGTAAGATTCCCTTGGAAGAAACAAGATTACTATGGTAAGCATTTTTTCTTCCCTACATTCCATTCTCTCTGTGGCAGTTCAACACTGAAGGCTGACTGCATTAGTTAAGCATACTGAGTGAGCCCTGGAAGAAACATAATTACTATGGTGAGTAATTTTTCTTATCTACTAATACAAATGATTCATGAAGAGCTTTTACTGTTTATACATGTAAGCTAGATGGGTGATAATAATATCGGTACATAGATAATGTCGGTAGACAAGGGCACAGCCCATCCAGTCTGGCCATTTATGCTACTTCCGACAAAGCGCCAGTAGCCCCATCTGATCATTTGCTTTAGCTTTTTCTTCCTATCTCTAATATTCCTTTATTCCTGTCCCATGCACGTGAAGCCTGTCACTGTATGGCTGCCACCACTTTGGGCAGGTTATTCTGTGTATCTACCACCCGCTCCTTAAAAGAACTTCCTGACATTTCCTGTTATGCGGCCACCTTCAGTCTCATGTCATGTCCTCTTGTTCTGGCACTACTTTAAAGTGGAATATGTTGTCCCTTCACATTGTTCATGCCCTTGAAATATTTGAACGTTTCTATCATGTCACCTCTCTCCCTCCTTGCTCCAGTGTGTACAAACTGAGGTCTCTGACTCTTTCCTCATAAGGCTTGTGATTTAGACCCTTCACCATTTTGGTCGCCCTTCTCTGCACGTCTCTATTTGGTCAATGTCCTCATGAAGGTGTGGCCTCCAGAACTGGACACAGTACTGAAGGTGAGGCCTCACCAGGGTCTTGTATAGTGGAACTATTACCTCCTCCTTTGGCTTGCAATTCCCTTCAATACACCTAACATCCCAGTGGCCTTCCCTGCCGCCTTGGCTGCCTACCTTGTGGCCTTCAGGCCATCTGTTATTATGACCCCAAGTCCCTCTCCTCCTTAGTAACTGCCAGCAGCTCTCCCCAGCCTGTAGCTTGTTCCAGGGTTCCTGCTCCCCACGTGCATGATTTTGCACTTCTTTGCATTAAACCTCAGTTGCCACACCTCTGGCCATCTCTCTAACCATTCATTCCCTTTCTCATCTTTTCCACCCACTCCGGGGTATCCACCCTGTTGCAGATCTTGGTTTCATATGCAAACAGACAGACCTTTCCCTCTAGCCCATCTGCAATGTCACTGATGAAGACATTGAAGAGGACTGACCCAGCCAGCCCGGTGGCGCTCAGGGTTGAGGCGCTGGACACCACACCTTACGTCACGCTGGCGACCTGGGTTTGGACGCGAGCCCGGCCTGCCAGAGGGTGGCAGGGGAGGGATAGGATCAAGCATCCCACGGACTGCTCTCCTATCCCGGGGAAGGATTCAGGGAACCAGTGCTCTGTAGTGGCCCCTGGTGATGACCAGGGGCACTATCAGAGCGATGGCAGCAAGGGGGGCAGAGTGCGGCAGATGTCAGCACATTGTGCCTCAGGCGTCATTGCGCGCCTGCACTCTGCAAGGTGAAAATCAAGAGAGGATCCTGCCACAGAGTGTGTGAGCGATTATGGCTGGCTCTGTGGGGTGCCAGACCGGCCAGGGGGCTGAGATCCACCCACTAGAAGAGGTGCAAAGAAAATAAGGTTTAAAAAAAAAAAAAAGGAGGAGGACTGGCCCCAGAACTGATTCTTGAGGTAACCCACTGGTCAACTCCTTTCCTCTGATTGGGTTCCGCTACCACACCTCTGTTTTATTTATTTAGCTTTTTTGTTGACCGGGTAAGTGCACTAGACAAATCCTGCCTATTTTCAGGCACGACCCGGGGGAGGGGGATACAGATGAATGCCAACTGACCTTGAACCAGATTAAGCTGTTGGTGGTATTTTTAGTGAATGTTATGTCCCTTAACTAGTTTCCAATCCAGTTTACCACCTTGTTCCCTATCCCCAGGCTACCTAGCTTGTTGACCAGTCGCCTTTGTGGGACGGGATCAAAGGTTTTGCTGAAATCTAGTTAGCCAATATCTACTCCCCCCCCCTCCCAAAAAAAAACCCTGGTCCACTGCCTTTGTCACCCAGTCAAAGAAGTCTATTAGATTAGTTTGACGAGACCATCCTGTGGTGAACCCATGTTGCCTGGGATCCAGCACCTCCATGGCTTCTAGGTGCTCCGCCATTCTTTCCTTGAGGAGTGTCTCCATTATCTTTCCTACTACAGAGGTTAGACTAACTGGCCTGTAGTTCTCTGCATCTTCTTAACTACCGCTATTGTGAAGAGGGACAACATTTGCCCTTCTACAGTCCTCTGGGACCACTCCAGTGTCTAGGGATTCACTGAACAGGGATGCCAGAGGGGCTGCAAGTTCAATTCTGAGTTCCCTTAGGGCCCTGGCTTGTATGTCATCTGGACCCATGGCTTTGTGAATGGACTGGTGTTTATCTCCTTATCCTTTGTTCCTGTAAAGTCTAGCTGTGGGCCCTGCCCATGCCCTTCCACAGTGAAGACTGAACATTATAACAACAGAGATGGAAGTTAGACCAATGAAAAACAACATGTTGAAGGGTATGTAAAATTGATTGTTATAAGGTCATTATTATTTTAAGTTAATCGTGATTACTACCCAAAACCCATACATTACATGTGCCATAATGAGATCCTATACTTAACCAAAGGTTACCCTCAAAATAAATAAATGTTATCAAAAATTTTCTTTGTGAAATGTTTTTATAATATTATAAAAATCCAGCTCGCAGCATTCTGAGCACTAGACTTTATTCAATGTTAAATATCTTCTTGTTAAGAAAGGAGATGGAGACCGGGGTGGGGGGTGTCACAGATAAAAATCAATCGGATCAAAGAAGATGCACTCCTAATATCTCTGGTCTCATAGAAAGAGCTCCCAATCCATGTAATCATTAAAGTCCAAAGGATTAAGTGATTTAAGTTTAAAAATCCATGTTGATTCTTTCTGTGACAGGTGCAAAGTTCTATCTCCACCCCGTGGATGGAAAGGGATTCCTTTAGTTTTTATATATCAAATGGGTATGCTTTAATTATGGGGTGTCTCAAGCCTTCTCTCCCCACCTCCGGGTGGCTCTCCGACTTTTAGTCCTTTCCCGAACTCAGGATCTTACCTGTATCAATCTTCACCATTCATCACTGGTGGATACTACGCTGGATGTGCTAGGACCCGCTAGAAGCTTTTAATGTAAAAGCTTTCTGCTGTTAGGTGGAAGGGCGCGTCAAACGGCGTTGCCCTTGATGCCGACTCATTACGTGGCGCTTCGTGAGTTGCCAGTTAATGCGTTATCCCTCCACTACCTCAGTTCTGCCTTTCTCGCTGTCGAGACTGCAAGCAACTCTGTGGGATAACAAGATTCAACTGCGACACTACCATTTTCTGCCATTTCTTCTGCTCTTTGAACCTTTACTCGATGCACTAGTAAATGCCGTGTTTGGCACTGTTTTTTTTTTATTTTCTACAGTCAGTTTGTAGCGAGTTCTTTAACTTTCTTTAATTTGTTTTGTTTTAGTTGGTGGTCGGATCATGCCGGATTTGGGGTGTAAAGGTTCCAAGCCGGGACTTATGCTGGTGCCGATGTGGAAGTCTGTTCTCCGAACGGACCCGCATGACCAATGCTTCTCCTGCCTAGGGCCAACCATGACATGGATCTCTATACGCCTGTTTCAGCATGGACTACAGCACTTTGAAATCCACGCGGTTGGGATGAAATAACCTTCAGTGGATGGCGTAGAACGAGGGCCGCTAAGGGGAGGACCTTAGGCTAGTCCGGGCCTCCCCCAGCTGCTACATGGACTGGGGCAGAACAGGCTGCCGCAGGCTTGGGTCTCGCTGAGCCGTGGCGCCTAGGTGAGTGGTCGCGGGAACGATCGTCGATCTCTGGGGGGCCGGCCGTGGATTGCTCAAGTCCCAGTTCCCTTTTGGGGACCCAGCCGACCCTGGTGTCAAGTCTTCAGCTGCACATCGGGCCTACATTGGAAGTCCCTTCGGGGGGGGGGGTGCATCCTCTGCCCCTGACGCTGATTCCAGTGTCGGTGAATGAGGCCGACCCTCCGGTGCCGTGGAGTCCCCTCCCAACACCACTCTCTGTGCTGGGCCGGGTGACTGGGGTTGCTTCTCTTGGGGTCTCCGTGGTCTCTTCCTCAGATTTGAAAGATGACCAGGAGGATCCCGATACCAGGCTTTTTGGAGCTGTTGCCCACTGGGGTCTGCTCAAGGTCGCTTGTGGAATCCGGACTTAGAGGTGATACCGTGCATAGCGCCACCCTTCAAACAACATGCAGTCTTGCTGTATTCTGACAATTGCAGTGATCCCCAACCTTTGAACTGCCCCGGAGAACAAAGAGTTAACTTTCTATGCAGGGCACAGAATACCGAGCTCGGTTGAAGTCTCTGTCTAGAGTGATTCAAACCTAAACCGTCAGATTTCTTTACTCCGCCTCACTGAAGGTCGCTCCGGAGATTTCTTCTTCAGCTCGGTTCGAAAGTCGGTTAAAGTTTTCAGTTTTCGTTGGTTTTTAAACCCAAAAAAGTATCCGCATAGTCGGTTCAGTCTCTGTCTGTGGTGCTGTGAGTACTAGATAGGAATTGTTCTGTTTTTCTTTGTGGAACTTGTAAAAGTGCGGCTCTGTTTGGCTGAACCGGCCATTTGATAGTGAAATTTGTTTGTTTACTTAGTGTGTGGTTACTGGTTCTTATCGGTTCTAAAAAAAACTTGTTCTAGGGACATGGATATGTTGTTCATCCACACTCATTGGCAGTATCCTTGCCGCTTTAAATCTTGCCGGAAGGTCTTCAAGCTTGCTCCTCCCACCCACCGGGTGGTATAACTCGGCTCCGCCCCATGGCGTAGATCTTCCTTACGCTTGGAAGCTCAGGTTCCTCGTAGCAGCTCTGCGTTTGTGACTGGTTCCTATTTCTCCGTTTGCGGATTTAAAATAATATTTTGCAAAAGACTTCAGTCTTGATCCCTCGTGACTGCGATGGATAAATCGACTCGGATTCGGAGATGCCCATGCGGGCTGAAGATGTCTCGGACGGATCCACACTCACGTGTGTCTACTGCTTAGGCCTTGAGCACGACCCGCGGGCTTGCGACCTGTGCTCATCTTTCTCGGCCTCGTCCTCGAAGACGTGCTGCCCGATTGCAACTGGGCGTCCGAGCGTTTCCCTCGGTGCAAAGTCCAAGGGAGGCCGGTTGGCGGTGTCATGGCGGTATTCGGCGGATCAGCTCGGCGGATGGTCGCCCTCGAAGAGGAGGCGGCGCGAGCCGTATCTTCCTCGGCCGCGGCATTTATCCCGCTCTCTCTGGGTTCTTCCTACACGGCTTCTTTTAAGGAGCTTTGTCTGTCCCTCTCCACTAAAGGAGAAGGGCCTGCGTCTGCTGGACCTTATTCTCGGTCCAAAAAGAGGGACAAGGGTAAGTCCCTCCGTCGACGCTCTTGGGAGCGGGAAAGGTCCCTCTCCCCGGGCCGTCGTCCGTCGGCTTCGGTCGACCGCTCGGCTTCCGCCACTGGCCTCACGGTGTCCCCGTCAGGTCAGTTGACCGAGACTCCCACTGATGAAGTCGAGATTTTTCTCGACCCATTGGACGGGCTGTCGCCTTTAGCAGCGAATTCCCTCCCGGTTCCCCCGGGAGGAGTTGAGGATCCCGTGGGCTCGCCTGTGCCTCCGGTTCCGGAGCCCTCGGATGGACCTTCCGAGCCGAAGGGAGTGTCGGTTCCGGCCGACACCTCCCTGCACCGACCCCGGAAATTCCGGGACTCTCGGTCTCGGTCTCGGACCTCTTCGCGGTCCAGCGTTCCCCACCGTCATAGGCGGTCTCGGTCTCGGCACCGCGGTAAGCGGCGTCGCCGCTCGTCCTCGCCCTCCTCCTCGGATGAGGGGAGGCTTCGGCGTAAATTACGTCGACGGTACGAGGACCTTATGTTGCAACAGCTCCTCCTGGCCGGGAATAAGCCGACTCCGGCGCCTTCCCCGGCCATTAAGTGGCTGTCACCGGAACGGCCGACACAACCCCTCGACTTGCCCGAGGAGCCTATACCCAGGCCGGTTGTTCGGCCAAAACCAGCTGCTCCACCGATTGCGGTGGAACCTCCGCCTCCACAGCCACCAATTGGGGCTCCGACCAAGGATTCTCGGTCGGCTAAGGGTTTACCCCATCGGCTGTCAGTTACCCTCACTCCGACCGACCTCGGCAGGTGAAGGGTGGCTCAGGCCAGAGGCAGCTCTTCGAGGACTCTTCCGAGTCCGAAGATGATTCCTCCTTCTTCTCCAAGCGACTGGACTTGGAGTCTTCAGGAGGTCAGCCAATGGACGATAGCCCGTCGTCCTTCCTAGGACTGCTTCGGCTCATCTCGGAGTCTACCGGGATGGAGCTCGAACCCGTTTCCAAACGGGCCAGGTATCCCCTCACGGAGATTCTGGACCGAGGGGATTCTCCGACGGAGGCCTTTCCGGTGGCCGAGGCCATAGTGGGTCCAGCACTGGAACTTTGGCAGCGCCCTGCTTCCTGCCCTGCGCCTTCGGCCAGGATGGCCAGGAAGTATGCGGTCCCTACCGGTTCCTTGTCCGGTTTTTCGGAACACCCCTCTGCTGAGGGGTTGGTTACCGACAGCTTTTCGTGCGCGCCCGGCAACGCCAGGGATGTGGACAAACCTCCTGACAAGGAGTCCAAGAAATTGACTATGTCGGGCGAAAAGTCTACGCTGCGTCCTCTCTCGGCCTTCTCAGCAGGCCAGTTCGGCCGGTCCTCATGGCACATTTTCTCATGCCCTGTTGGGCTCCTGGACGAGGTCATCCTCATCTTCCGCCGATCTGCAGACTACGGTTAAGCAGGTGCGGGACCAGGGCAGGGCAGTGGCCAAACAGCAGCTCCAGACTGCTTTGGATGTAGGGACTCATGTGCCAGATCGGTGGCGGCCGCAGTGGCTATGCGTCGGCGGGCTTGGCTGAGGATATCCACCTTTACTTCGGATACCCAGCACAAGTTGGCGGATGTTCCCTTTTTGGGGACTGACCTCTTCGGCCCTGGGGTGGAAGGTCACCTGCAGAGGATCGAGAAGTCCAATGCCACCTTGGACTCGGTCTCTTCCGCTCAGAAGGACAAAGGCCGCAAACCACAGCCTAAGCCTTTTCGTCCTTCTGTGCCCCCGGAGCGCCCGGCCCAGCAACGTCAGGGCCAGCAGGCTCGGCCTTGGCATCCCAAACCCAAGCCGCCGGCTTCCTCTAACAGGAGGCAGGGAGGAAAGGGCCCAGGAGGTCCCTCGGCCGGTCCCTCCTCCAAGCCTGCCCAGTGACGGGCTGAGGGGTGTCGCCCCCATCCCGCCACTTACCCTGGGTCCCCCGTGGGACGGTCCCGCACTTCCGTTCCGCCTGGTCCGCTGTTACCACGGACAGGTGGGTCTTGGAGGTGGTGGGAAGAGGCCTGCCTCTGGAATTGAGCAGGCACCACCCTTCAGAGCCGCCGCCTCGGGGCTTCGGGATCCCCAGCTTCACTGGCGGCTCGTCGGTACATCACTCTCCTCCTCCAGAAGGAGGTGGTAAGAGAGGTGGTGGACCCTCCTTCAGACCCAGGGTTTGTGTCCAGGTACTTCCTGGTTCCGAAACGGACGGGGGGCTGGCGCCCCATTCTCGACCTACACGACCTAAACAAGTTCCTAAGGTCTCGAACCTTCAGGATGGTCACTCTGGCTCAGATAATACCATCCTTGGAACGCGGGGTGGTTCTGCTCTCTGGACTTGCAGGACGCAGCGTTTTCCGTCCCTATCCGTCCGTCTCACCAGAGATTCCTTCGCTTCGAGCGGAAGGATCTCTTGATTCCAAGCCATGCCCTTCGGCTTGTCTCCAGCTCCCAGGGTCTTCACCAAATGCATGGCAGTGGTGACAGCATTCTCTGCGGCCGAGGGTCCGGTGTACCCTTACCTGGACGACTGGCTGATAGCAGCTCCTCCAGGAAGGAGGCGGAGTGGTCCAGAGATCTGGCCCTCCAGGTCTGCTCTCAACTGGCCTCCCTTGTCAACGAGGCCAAGTCGGAACTCGAGCGAAGCAGGTGATTTTATTCATCGGGCGCAGCTCGACTCTCTTCGAGCCAGGCGCGGCTCCCGGCGGACAGGGCCGAGGTTCTTTCCTCCTTTGCCCGATCATTTCTGGTTGGGCAATTGCGCCTGCCGGGACTTCCTGCGCCTCCTGGGTCTCATGGCGGCCTGTACCAGCGTGGTCCGTTGGGCCCGCTGGAACATGCGTCCCCTTCAGTGGGGACTGGCCAGCCAGTGGTCACAACGCTGCGATCCCTTGGACCAGCTTGTGTCGGTGACACAGGGGATGTGGAATGCTCTCCAGTGGTGGACCGTTCCAGATCAATTGCAGGAGGGCATCCCGTTCGTCCGCCCCGAGCCGACGGTCTCTCTGTCGACCGATGCCTCTCTGATGGGTTGGGGTGCCCATCTGGGGAACACCGGGCTCATGGCCTCCTGGTCCCGCGGAGTCCCGATGCCACATCAACCTGCTGGAGCTCCGCGGTCCGCTAGCTCTCACCGCCTTTGCTCCGTTCCTCCGGGGTCAAGTGGTCCGAGTCAGGCGGACAATACCACGACCATGTACTATCTAAACCGCCAGGGCGGGACCGCCTCCATGCTTCTATGCAAGGAAGCTCTCCGCATTTGGTCACTCGTCGCAGCCTGGAGGCGGATCTCCTAGCCATTCACGTGGCAGGAGCCTCCAACACCCTGGCCGATGCCTGAGCCGGATAGGGGCTGCATCCCACGAGTGGTCTCTCCTGCCGAGGTAGTACAGCATCTGTTCTCCCTTTGGGGCACACCTCAGGTGGACCTGTTTGCCTCCACGGAGAACGCAAGCTGAGTCTGTTCCATGCCCCCCTCAGCAGGGCTCGCTGCAGGGGATGCCTTCTCGAGGCAATGGACCCGGGCCTCTTTCGCCTTTCCCCATTTCCTTGATCCACAAGGTGCTTCTCAAGGCGAGGAGGGACAAGGCGCAGGTGATTCTGATAGCCCCAGACTGGCCTCGCCAGTTCTGGTACCCAGATCTCCTCAGTCTCAGCTCCAGGACTCAGCGGCAGCTTCCAGCTCGCCCGGACCTGCTCTCAGTCAATCAGGGAAGGTGTTCCATCCGGACCTTCAATCCCTGCACCTGGCCTGGTTCCTGAGCTGCTAGAGTTCCAGGCTTTGGGTCTTTCCGACGAGGTCCTCAATGTAGTTGAGGCGTCCCGTAGAGTCGACCAGAAAATGCTATGCCTTCAAATGGAAAAGGTTTTCCATTTGGTGTCAGGAACAAGGGCTTGGACCCTTCCTCCTGTTCCTTGCAAGCATCTTGGACTATTTATGGTCCCTTTCTAGTCAAGGGCTTAGGTCGGCGACCCTAAGGGTGCACCTGGCAGCCATCTCTGCTTACAGGCGCGGGCCGGAAGCAGTCGGTGGCGCAGGAGAAGGTGGTCTGGCTTTTCAAAGGCCTTGATCACATTTCCTCCAGTGCGGGAACCCCACCTCCGTGGGATCTACTGCTGGTACTGGCAAAGCTCATGGGCAAGCCATTCGAACCTATGCACAGGTGTGCTCTCTCTCACCTGTCGTGGAAGACCGCCTTCTTGGTGGCTATCCGTCAGCCAGAAGGATGGGAGAGCTCCAGGCGCTTCCATCGAGTCTCCTTACCTGGTCTTCCACAGGGACAAGGTTGTCCTGCGCCCCACCGAAATTCCTTCCGAAGGTGGTGTCGGAGTTTCACCTTAACCAGGTGTTGACTCTGCCGGTGTTCTACCCCAATCACACCTCGGAGGCCGAATATAGGCTCCATACTCTGGATCCTAGAAGGGCGCTCGCTTATTATAAGGAGCGCACGGCTGAAATTCGGGGAGAGGTTCGCCAGCTGTTTGTCACCTACGCTGAAGCGCATCTGGCAGACCTGCAGCCAACGGACGATAAGCAGGTGGGTAACCTCCTGCATAGATCTCTGCTATAAGTTAGGCGGGCATGGAGCTCCCAGAGGATAAGAGCTCATTCTACCCGCCATACTGCTGCAACGTGGCTGCTTCCAGGGACGTCCTATCCAGGAAATCTGCAGGGCTGCTACCTGAAGTCAGCAAACACCTTCATTACCCACTACCACATCGACCTTGAGTCACGCCGGGATGCTGGTTTGGGGCCTCGGTTCTCCAGTCTCTCTTTCCCAAGTAAGTATATGGGGTGTGCGTCTTGCCTCCCTCCTCCCGGAGAACTGCTAGAGTCTGCCAATGAGTGTGGATGAACAACATATCCATGTCCCTAGAAATACAGGTTACTCACCTGTAACAGGAGTTCTAGGAATGGTATATGTTGTTCATCCACCACTCCCGACCTCCCGGCCTGCCTTTAACCTGAGCTTCCAGCGGGCCAGATCTGGCGTCATGGGCGGAGCCGAGTTATACCACCTGGGTGGGTGGGAGGAGCAAGCTTGAAGACCTTCCGCAAGATTTAAGCGGCAAGGATACTGCCAATGAGTGTGGATGAACAACATATACCATTCCTAGAACTCCTGTTACAGGTGAGTAACCTGTATTTTTAACCATTTTTTTTCCAATACCCGTGACACGGTTAGGAACCGATAAGAGAGTCTTGCCTGGCAGTTGCCGAAAAAAGGGTAAGTTTGGTTAGGTTGGCCATGTCTGAGAAACCCAAGAAAAAAAATGGGCCCACTGGGTTTCAACACTGCAGTGAATATGGGGAGGTCTTTGCTAAGGCCGATCCTCACACCACCTGTGTTTATTGTCTGGGGTTTGACCACCTCGATTCAGACTGCCAAATATGTAAATCTTTCCCAAATCTACCCTTGAGAAGAGATTAGGTAGACTGAGGGAAAATAAGGCCGAGAAGTCCGCTGACCCAGATGGCCAGCCCGGTTCGGTTTTGACCGAACCAGAAGGAGTGCCCTCTGACCAGGGCGATACTACTTCAGGCAAAAGGAGAGCCGATTCCGAGGGATCGGTTCTGACAAAAAGAAAGCGTAAAGATAAATCTACTGGTTCGGATCCAGAGGTTCATGTTCTGACCGTTGAAGAGATAGGCAGGGCGATTCAGATTGTGGAATCGCTGTGTCCGGTTCTGACCGATCCGGCTCCTTCTGGCAGGGGTTCGGTTCAGTTGGTCCCTCCGGTTCAAGAGTATACCCTTGAAGATTTTTATGAACTGGAATTTGAAGAGGAAGGGGAATTTGAGGATGATGAAGTAAGTGAAGGTCTGGATGTGCCTGTGGAACCTGACTTCTCCCCACACAGACCTTCAGCTGTTTCCCCTCCTAGGATTTCTGAGTCCGCTTCTCACTTTGTTTTACAGAAAGGTGGCTGAACCCCTCTAGTTTTCTATGGAGGAGGCTGTGGAAGATCAAGAGGAGCCTGGTTATGTAGAGATGATGGACATCCCAGAGTCCAGGAGACTGTCTATTCCCCTCCATAAATCTTTTGGGAAACAGACACAAAAAATCTTAGTCTCCTAACACTATACCTCCTGTGGATAGAAGAATGGACAAGAGGTATACACCTTCAGGCTCGGACACGGAGTTCTTATATCAACAATGCAGCCATGTTGGGGTAGTGCAGGCTACTGCCTGTGACAAGGCAAATATTCCCTTGGCTTCATACTCCCCTGACAAGGACTCCAGGAAGATTGATGCCATGGCAAAGAAGCAGTACATGGCATCTTCTTTGGGACTCGGGCAGGCGAATTACATGGCCTATACAGCCAGGTACCAGAAGTCCAGGTGGGACACTGTACTGGCACTGGCTAAACAGGCCTCCCCCAGCTGGCCAAGAAGCTGGAGGCGGTGGCTGTAGATGGGATTGAGGCATCTAAGGTTCAGTTTCATGCTGCTGTGGACTCTAATGATGTGTCGGGAAGAGTCATGGCTACATCTGTGGCTCTTTGGAGGATGGCTTGGCTCAGATATACTAGCCTCTCGCAGGACACCCAGGCTAAGGCTATGGATTTTCCTATAGTGGTTAATTCTCTGTTTGCGGAGCAGACAGAGAATTACATGAAGAAAATGGATGAGTACAGGACCACTTACAGGAGTACTCAGGCCAAGGAAAGGCAGGCAACTTCTCAAAGGCAGCAGTCTAGGGGTAGGGGCAGGCCTTTTCACCAAGCACAAGCCTCTTCTTCCTTTTCTCGGAGGGGGTTCTTCAGAGGGAGAGGCAGAAGGGGGATGAGCAGGGCTGCATCCACTCCTCAGCCTAAAGCCCCTGCCAAGCAGACACCCTGATGGGCTTGCCCGGGTCGATTCTTCTATTCCAGTAGGGGACAGGCTGGCTTACTTTGTCCAGGACTGGATGTCTGTTACATCAGACAAGTGGGTCCTGGAAGTAGTAAGCCAGGGACTGGTTCTCAGCTTCAAAAAATTTCCAAAGATGAGAGCCAGATCTTTTCCACCTGCAAATCTCTCAGAAACCCTTGCCCTAGAGGCAGAGGTTTCTTCTCTCCTAGCTTTAAGAGTTATAGAGAAAGTACCTACCACTGGAGCAAAGGACTGTACTCCAGGTACTTCCTGACTCCCAAAAAACAGGGAGTGGCACCCATCCTAGACCTAAGATATCTAAACAAACATCTTTAAAACCAAAGTTCAAGATGATAACTCTGGGAATAATCCTTCCCCCTCTAAGGCCAGGGGACTGGCTAGCCTCCCTGGACCTCAAAGATTCCTACTTTCACATTCCCATCAGATGCTCCCACAGAAAGTACCTCAGGTTCGAGTTTCCCTCAGGCCATTATCAGTTCAGAGCAATGCCCTTTGGCCTAACCTCAGCTCCAAGGGTTTTCACAAAGTGCCTGGCAGTAGTAGTTGCCTTTCTAAGAAGGCAAAAGATTTCCATTTTTCCATATCTGGACGATTGGCTAATAGTGGGTCAGTCTCCAGACCAAGTCAAGTCTCACCTGCAAGTGACCCAGCAAGTGCTCACTTCTCTAGGATTTCTTCTCAACCTTCCCAAGTCAGTTCTCAAACCAGTCCAGCTTCTTACCTTTATTGGGGCAGAACTGGACACACTCAGAGCAAGAGCCTTTCTTCCTCTAAAAAAGGCAAGGGTTCTTTTGGAACTAGCTTCTTCCTTCACCCTTCGGGTATCTCGACCAGCAAGACATTTCCTCCAGCTCTTGGGCTACATGGCAGCTTCAGCAGCAGTGGTCCAAGGGGCAAGATTCCAGATGAGGGATATTCAGTTCCACCTGAGAGCTTTCTAGTCTCAGAGAAAGGACTCCATTACCAAACTGATCCCAGTGACTCTGACCTTGATCCAAGCTCTCCAGTGGTGGCAGGATCAGGATAATTTAAGACAAGTTGTTCCTTTTGTTGCTCAGCCTTGTTCAGTGGTCCTTACCACGGATGCTTCTCTCGGGCTGTGGTCCCCCCAAGAATCTCTTCTCCACATCAGTCTTCTAGAGCTCAGGGCAGTTTTTCTGGCTCTAAAAGCGTTCTCACAGTCAGTACAGAACAAGGTGGTTCAAGTCAGAACAGACAACACCACCACCATGTGGTACATCAACAAGCAGGGAGGCACTCGGTCCACGGCCTTGTGCACAGAAGCCATGAAGTTGTGGTCCCTGACTTATTCACTGCAAACCTCTCTTGTAGCAGTTCATCTTCCAGGCAAGGACAATGTGCTAGCAGATGCACTGAGCAAGATTTCTCAGGGCCATCACGAATGGTCCCTGGACCCTCAGGTGTTGAAAGTGATTTTTTCAAGGTGGGGCACTCCAGAGATAGATCTCTTTGCAGCCCCAGACAGTCACCAACTCCCTCTCTTTTGTTGCAGACCTCCAGTCCTGGGCTCAGTCCCTCTGGATGCCCTGATCCTGAATTGGGAGGGGAAATTTCTGTATGCCTTCCCCCCTTCTCACTCCTGTTCAAAGTTTTGGTAAAAATAAGGTCTCAACCTTGCAAGGTGATTCTGATTGCTCCAAATTGGGTCAGACAGCCCTGGTACCCCGTTGCTGTCCCTAGCAGTCCATCTTCCCCTGTCTCTTCTCAGGAATTACAACCTGTTAACATCCTGTCGGGGAAGGATTTGGTACCCCAATCTTCAGTCTCTCAATCTCAAAGTATGGCCCTTGAAGAGTTAGAGTTTGCAGATCTGCATCTTTCCCAAGGGGTTCTGGATGTCCTCAAGGCTTCTCGAAAGCCCTCCACCAGAAAGACTTACAACTCCAAATGGAAAAGATTCAGCATTTGGTATTCTAAGAAGCATGTTTCTCCAGACACTGCTGAATTGTCTGCAGTTCTGGATTATATGGTCCATCTTAATGGCCTAGGCCTCGGACCAGCTACTCTCAAGGTACACTTGCCAGCTGTTTCTGTGTTTTTGTCTGTGGGGAAGCCTTCCTCACTATCTTCCCATTCTGTGTTCTGTAAATTTTTTAAAGGATTGCTTCACATCAGTCCTCCTTTTAGAGACCCTCCCCCTGCCTGGGATTTGAATGTTTGCATTGCTCAACTTATGCAACCCCCCTTTGAGCCTGTGTCTTCAACAGAGCTTAAGTACTTGACTTGGAAAACTGTGTTCTTGGTAGTCATTTCTTCTGCCAGCCGTATCAGTGAATTGCAAGCACTGTCAGTGGAACCTGATTTTATCTCCTTTCACAGGGATAAAGTGGTCCTTAGAACCAATAGAAGGTTCTTGCCCAGAGTGGTTTCAGGCTTCCATTTAAACCAGTCTGTGTTTCTCCCTGTTTTCTTCACTGATCATTCTTCCTCAGGAGAGAGGAGGCTACACAGTTTAGATGTCAAAAGAGCCCTTAGTTACTACATAGATCGTACCAAGGGTCTCAGGTTTGACTCCTTCCAGTTATTCCTCACTTATGGAGAAGTGGGAAAGGGCAAACCTGCCACCAAAAGATCTGTTGCCAGGTGGATTGTGTCTTGTATACAATTCTGCTATGAAAAGCTGGGAAAAACTCCACCCTTATGCCTGAGGGCTCATTCCACAAGAGGTGCAGCTGCTTCCCTGGCTGCTGCCAGGGATATCCCTCGCTTAGAAGTTTGTCAAGCAGCCACCTGGAAAACTGTCCATACCTTTACCAAGCATTACTCTCTGGATATCCAGGCTAGGAGTGATGCTCGGTTTGGCACAGCAATACTTCAGAGCCTATTCCCAAAGTAGGTTCTGTCCCTCCTCCTTGGAGGTACTGCTTGGTAGTCTGCAATTGTCAGAATACAGCAAGACTTCATGTTGTTTGAAGAAAAAATTACTCACCTTAGTAATTATGTTTCTTCTAATGGAGTCTTTCTGCATTCTGACCTCCCTTCCTGCCTCCCCTCTCAGAACCTGTTTTTGGGAAGTGGGCAGGTGTAGTGTTGATCCCCAAGGGTGTTTTTGGTTTGCACCCTCCTCCTTCTTGTTTGGGTGCCGATTTATTATTATTTTTAGTGCATTGGGTTTTGTTTTTGGGGTTTCCTGACTTGAGTCTTCCTTGGGAATCCAAAACTTTTTTCGGCCAGTTGGCTAGTAAGAATTTTTACAATTTCCACATAGAATTTTTAGTTTAGTTGGGCTTGAATTGGACGGTTTAGGTTTGAATCACTCCAGACAGAGACTTCAACCGAGCTCGAGCTCGGCATTCTATGCCCTGCATAGAAAGTTAACTCTTTGTTCTCCGGGGCAGTTCAAAGGTTGGGAATCTCTGCAATTGTCAGAATACAGCAAGACTCCATTAGAAGAAACATAATTACTAAGGTGAGTAATTTTTTCTTTCCTCTGTCGGCGGTGCGATTGGTGCCGCAAAGGACTTCGTTGCTGTCCCTGGCAACGATGCTCGCAGTGTAATGCGCGATGACTGTGCTGCGGTGGTCAATGCTGAAGTTGATGATGGTGCTGCGGTCGGGGCCGTGCCTGGTGACTGTGCCCTAGTTGGCGCTGCGCTCGGTGCCAGTGCCGTTTCAAGGGTCAGTGCCTTGGCGCCATACCCAATGTCAGTGCCGCTCTTGATGTCAAAGCTGCGGTCAGTGTAGATGACAGTGGTGGCACCAAGGTTGGTGCCGTGACTGACTCCTGCCGCTTCGGGGCTAGGAGGCAGATTTTGGCACCGGGTCACTCTTTGGTGCTGGCGTGGAGTTGGAGGTGGGAATCGGGGCTGACCCTGGTGCCAGCTTCTCTCCCCCCCCCCGCCTTTAGGTTAGTTGCCACTGTGGGACCTTACTAGAGGGGCAGATCTTGGTCCTGTCCTGGGAGGGGGGTGTGGGGCCCGTTCCACCAACTGCTATGCTCAGGTGACCTCCGTCACTCCGGGGTGGAGTTGTAGCACTGGGCCAAGCACTCCCCCCTCCTCTAGGGGGTGGTGTCCTGCATCGGGTGGGGACAGGGGCCACCCTGTTGGGTTTGGTCTGCTCTGGCCTCCCACTAGGGGTCCTCTCCCCTTCGGCTTCCTCCTGCTGGTTTGGGAATGGTCAAGCAGCAGGTGGGATCTGGGCAGCATGTCTACCTTGCCATAGAGGGGTCCCCCGCTTGTGCCCACAGCCCTGCCAGGGAGGGTTCAGTCTCTCAGGATCATACTGCCCAACCTTCGCCCTCTCTGCAACCCCACCCCCTTTCTCCCAGGTCTCGCTGGTCACTTGGTATAGGACCACAGCGAGTGCTTTCTCCATCTATTACAGGGTCATGGATGAGCTGGTGTTCATGCCTCCTCTTTCTGCACCTTTGTTCCCTACTCAGAGCTCCTCCACTTCATTTGCTTCCTCCTCTGAGGAAGAGGACTCCATATCATACGGTCTTCTGATGCTGACTTTACAGAGTGTCAGTGGTTCCTTGCGACGATGTTGGAGGGCTCAGTTTTACCCAGTGATCCAACACAATACTGTGCTTGGAAAGAACTGTAGTTGTACCTTGGTGAGTAAATCCAAGATCATAGTAATCCCTCCATGGCCTCGGCCCTTTTATGGAGGAGTCGCACAGCGCCTGACAGTCGCTCACTTCGGCTTGCCCAGCCCCTGGAGACTGCCAGCACCGATATTGCTCTCCCTTGGGGCCTCCAGGTCTTTGCCCTGCCCAATATTGGGCTTGGAGTGGCTGGACACTCCTCTGGGCATCTGCGCCTGATGAAAGACTGTTCTCCAGTCATGGACTCTGCGGAGGTCGACCGTTTGGGCAGGAGAGTTTTTGCTTCAACATGTCTCTTGTTATCCATTGCGGCACATGAGGCTCACATGGTGGCCTATGAGAGGGGCCTGTGCGCCATGTTAGGGCAAATCCTAGTGGCCTTGCCTGATAGCGAGGCAACCAGGTGAGCCATCATCATCTCCACGCAGGGCCTGGAGCTAGTGAGACACCAGGCGCGGGCATCCAAAGACGCCAGCGCGGTAGCCTCCAGGCTTGAGGGATCTGCGGTCTGCATTAGGTGGGCGGCATGGCTTCACCTCTCTCGGTTGTCATCCTTGGCCAGGTCCATTCTGGGGGGCCCTGTTTTTCTCCCGCAGAGGCAGGTGGAAACTGTTGGGGCGCCCTCCCTCTCCTGCGGACCAGGATTCCCGTCCTGACTCTGAACAGTGGCGGGTCTGACTAGACACATGATGGGCCCTCTCCCCTCGTGACTCCCCACGAGGGGCTGAAGACTGTCCAGCCTTCAGGGAGGTACTAGTCCACTTTGAGGGCTTAGTACTTACCCACCAGTGATGAATGGTAAAGATTGATACAGATAAGATATGAAAATTACTGCATCACTGTAATTCTTGGATCTTCCTGTATATCCTCACTGTTCATCACTGCTTCCTGCCCATCATCCTCTTGGGCCTCAGCTTCTGGGCAGTGCCTCCTCCTGCTTGCTCTCCCCCCCCCAATTGAGGCCAATTGTGGGCAAAGTCCCACTGGTACATCTGGGATCCCTGCTACTTCCTTGAAGCACCGAGGACCCACTAGTAGGGGCTCTTGCCGCCTTTGGCTCCTCGGGCCCTGTTGACAGAAGGGGTCCTCTGATTTCTGTTCTAGAGTCTCATCAGGTCCCCTAGCGGGTCCTGCCCTACTCCTAGAACCCTCAGCTGGGACTAGGGTCCTAGGGGCCCTCTATGTTTTGGTCTATTTTCCTTTGCAGGGGACCCTTCCTGGGTCCCTTATCAAATTTCAGTCCCTTTGACTTTCAAGTTTTAGGAACCTCCCTGAGGGTTCCTTTCTTTTTTTTTCTTCCGAACTCTCTTTATTCTCCTTAACCCTGAACTCTCTGACGCTGCCCTGATTCGCTGGTATGCTCCACTGCCCACCGTGGTGGTCCTCCTGTATATGGTTACTGCCCCTTGGTGACCTACCCAGGCAAGCCCCAGCTCGACTCTGAGCCCCTCGGGGCAGGGTCGCCATCAACTGCAGCGCTCTATCTAGAATCCAGATCACCTGGCTTTAGCCACCAAGAGACCAAAGGGCGGAGAGAAGACCCGGTGTTGGGCGTGTGGCATCCAGCACTGCGAGGAGCCATCGCCTTTGAGTGGAATGTTTTTTTTTTCTTTGTTGCACCCCATGCCCCTCCCTCCCTGCAGCATGCACTGATGCCAGGGATGTCCGTCGTGGCTCTGTGTCTCCACTGCTGTGGCCCTGTGCGTTGCAGTGCCTCCGGTCTCCATCGGGGCCCTACGATGCTGGGCTGTCCCTGGATCCCCAAGAGGAGAGCGATCCTCCATGTGCTCGATCCTCTCATTCCCTGCCGACCCCGGCGGCCGGGCTTCCCGAACCGGGTCCCGGTGTGGTGCAAGGTGTGGTGTCCAGAGCTCAACCCTCAGCGCCAGCAGGCCGGCCTGAGGTTTCCTTTCTTGATAAATCACCTCCCAGTGGTACTGTACATAAGAGTTCTTACCCTGTTAGACCGCGGGACTTCCCTTTGGGTGCAGAGGTGAACTCCAGTTGGAGGTGGACACTCTGCCTCCAACCTTAAGAGGAGGAGCGTTTTATGACCCTGTGTTCTTCCCTAGTTGACCAGGAGGCTAACTTTTTGCCTGTCGGGCAGTGTCTCCTGTCAGACCCCTCTTGTTTGTGAGGGTTAAAATTCATTCTCCTTTTAGGGTGGTCCAGATCTCTGGACTAATGCCTCTTTTCAAGATTTCCTTAAAAAGCAAACAAAAAAAAACTGTAAAGAGGTGAAAGCAGTCAAGTTAAGTCACCTTGGTCCACAGGGTTCTGGTTAGTGGGGGTATGGTTTCCATCCTCCCACTTCTGCCTCCTTCCTTCCTTTCTTTCTCTTCTCTCTCCGCCTCCTCCCTCCCTAGGATGCCCAGAAGTTGGGGCCCACCTCCCAAAACCAACTAGGTTCCAACTTCTCCAAAACCCCTCTTCTCTGGTCGGCTTATTCCTTTTTCATTTTATATTCTTTCCTTTTGTTGTTCCTTGGACTCCTGTGCCCAGTCCTCTTCCCTTTTTTTCTCTATTCCTGTTTTCCTCTCTGGTGAGCAGAACTGAGGTAGTGGAGGGGATGACGTCTGTTACTGCCAACCTGCAAGCGTCACGCAATGCGTCTGCCTTGAGGGCGGCACTGTCCTCTACATCGCCTCACCTCGTAGAGCAGAAAAACGTCTTACGCTAAAATGCTTCCCATGGGGTCCTAGCACCTCTGGCGTAGTACCCACCAATGATGAATAGTGAAGATATACAGGAAGATCAAGAATTACAGTAGGTACGTTGTTCTCATTTTTTGGCATCGTGAGTGGAATCCCTACCGCTGCGTCAGCAGGCCGGCCCTGGTAGTTGGATTTTGTTTTTTCTTTTTAAAAGTAAAAACTGCTCACCTTATTGGTGTTACCACAAATAGTTTTTACTGTACTTTTCAGCCTCCACTGCATTTTTCAGGACTTGGGAACACCCTAACACAGTTGAATCACTCATGATGCAGTGAGGGGAGGAGACTACTGCATCATGAGTTGCGGCAGTGTTTGGGGCTGTTCTGATGTTTGGGAAGTATGTCAGAGTACATGAAGGATTTGAGACAAAACAAGATTGGATATAATTACACTATTAGCATGCATATCAGTTCTACTAAGAAAGGCAGGAGATAAAACAACTAGCAACGTCAGTGAATTTTAGGGAAGATAAGCAATAATAAAATGTTTTTTTTTTTTTTTTTTTTCCAACTAGGAAGGACATGATACAGAAAGGGTTTAGTTTATTGTTCTAGGAATTACTACATTTGAGCCAGAGGCTCTTTTACAAAGGTTCCACGTCAATTAGGTACAGTACAAAAAAGGTTACATAGATAACACAACAATTTGTGCTGTGTCAAGAGCGAGAAAACATATACAAATACATATCAAATCATTTGTGCAAAATTTGACGGTGTTCCTTTAATAAACATTAGCAGGTGTTGCTTATGATAATTTGCCTAAGGGTGGTAGATATGTGTTGTTGTACATAAACTTTATATAGCTTTGCTCTGCTGTCAGTGGGTTTCATTTAGCCCCCAGTGCCTTTACATTGTTTTATTTCCTTCTAATTTTAATGTCTTATTTAAACAATGCTAATGTTTGATTTACACAGGAGAGTTTAGACTTCATTACTATTTTTATTAATGGAGAATGATAATGGAAACTGTGTAATTAACCTTAGACCTTATGTCAGAGGAACTTGAAATAATTGAAGTGGGGAAAAGCAAGTACAATGTTGACATTTGCTGCAGGGGTTAAAAACAGGTACAGTAAAGGGGGGGATAGTGTGTACATAATCAGACTTCTATTAATGCGATGACTTTATTTTTAACAGATGCAACAACTAGGGGTGCTGCTGCTTCAAATTATACAAATCCCAATTGGGGCCCTGGGCGTCCTCCAGCAACAAGCAGCACCACCCAATCCTGCTCACGGCTGGGAGAAGGTGATTGTAGACGGGTCTGACATGGATGAGTGGCTTGTATTGCCAGCAAAGACATTGAGTCTTCTTCCAAAACACCGCCGACAACAACAGTGCCTCAACCCTGGCTCAGAGAAGAGCGCCTCCAGGATGCACAGCTATCAGCAAGGGAAAGGAAGCCAGTGCCAGACTGGAAGTGCGAACGAATGTACTTTAGGGGCCTGGAACTCGCCTAAAGCCTAAATCTGTTCAATCTTCCAACCTTGCCATAGAGGGCAACAATGGACTTGGAAATTGGAAAAACTTATCTGGCCAGGACAGAGTCAGTCCCAGTTCTGGTTCTAGCAATTTTAACCCAAATACCAACCCATCTGCCTGGCCAGCACTTGTCCAGGACAGCAGTTCTAGGAAAGGGACTTTGGAGTCTGACAGCGGTAACTCCAATGCACAGCTTAGCACAATAGCTCAGACTTCTAGGGATCAGCAGTCAAAGATGGAAAATGCGGGTGTTAATTGGAATGTCTCTGGTAGAGAGCAAGCTCAAATGCATAACACTGATGGACCAAAAAATGGAAACACTAACTCCTTGAACTTAAACCGCCAAACCCTGTGGAGAATAAGGGAATGTCATTTGTAATGGGCTTGGGAACCCTCCAGGAATGCTGATGTCCTTTGCAAAGCACTGAGAGAAAAAGTCAGGGAGTGTGGGATCTTGGGGTATGGGTAGGGGTCTTTCTGGAACTGACACAGTCTCTGGACAAAGCAATTCTGGAAATAATGGGAACAATGGAAGGAATGGAGAGGACTCATGGAAAGGAGGGTCTGCTCAGAAACCTAATGGATCAAGAAATGACTCTTGGGACAGCAGTAGCAGGTCCACTGGTGGTGGGAGTTGGAATTTTGGGGCTCAGGACCCTAGTGAAAGCAAACGTTGGGGTGAAGGGAACAAAACAGCATCTGGGGTTTCTCAGGGAGATTGGAAACAGTCTGGGTCTGAAGAACTGAAGATTGGGGAATGGAGTGGTCCAAACCAACCAAATTCTAGCACTGGAGCATTGGACAATCAGAAGAGCCACTTCCTACCTGAAAACCAGGGCAATTCCCAGACAGTATTTTGGGGCAGGTCTTCCAGCTCCGCAGGAAGTGAGGTGGGAGGTCAAAGCACTGGAAGCAACCATAAAACAGGAAGTACTGATAGCCAGTAACTCTGGCAGTCGGTCACACAGGGTTCCACCTTCTGACACGCAGGTAGTCTTGCATACTTTACTCAGCAGAAATGACTTGGACCCCAGGGTGCTTTCAAACTCTGGGTGGGGCCAAACTCAGATTAAACAGTTCACAAGTTGGGATGTTGAAGGATCACCCAGGAGTGAGTTAAAATCTGATAAAGGAACAGAGGGATGGGAGAGCTCTACCACACAGACGAAGAACTCAGGGGGCTGGGGAGATGCACCTAGCCAAAGCAATCAAATCAAGTCTGGATGGGGTGAGCCACCGACCCCTACGGAATGGAAGGATGTCAAAAACCAAGCAGGGCGGGTTGAATTTAAGAACAACCCAGGATGGGTTGGAAGGCAAGATGAAAAGACATCTCCATCTTGGAATGATGGTGCCAGCAACAAAGATCAGGGTGGGTGAAGGCAGACAAATCAAGGCTGGTCTTCTGAAAGAACAACTGGGGAGAAGATGCGAGCCAGCAAAAACAGTGGATGGGACGAAGCAGGAAATAAGTCTGCTTCTGGCTGGAATGAAAGCAGTCAAAATGAAATTGGAACTTGGGGTAGTACAGCAAACGCTAATACAAATGCAGCTTCAAGTTGGAATGAACAGCCTAAGCAAGCCAACTCTTGGAACAAGCAGCAAGAAGCCACTGTCCCTTGGTGTCCACCGCCAGGCAGTGGACGCCCTCCAAATTCCAGCTGGACTAGTGGGCCAATACCAACCCCTTTGAAGGATGAGGAGCCCAGTGGCTGGGAGGAACCTTCTCACAATCTATCAGCGAAGATGGATATTGATGATGGTCAGCCTGGGGTGATCCTAGCAGTTACAACTACAAGAACGTAAACCTGTGGGACAAGAACATGCAGGGTGGTGGTGGTGGTGGTGGTGGGCAGGTACCACGAGAACAGAGCCTGGGTAACACAGCTCCAAGCAAATGTCCAGGTAATGTTTATAACTCTTGGCATTTAAATGTGTACTTTACTCTTCAATTTTTTTTTTATTGAAAATATACCATCTTTATAAAAGAATGGATAAAGTTACTTTTTAATAATTTTGTTTGTAGTTAGAGCTTCTATGATCTATTTTATATTTCCTTTATTTAAAATATGCATCAAATCACGTTACATTATCATTTTTGGAGATGCACAATGTCCATTGGATATATGGCAGAGTCAGTAATACTTGCATAGTGTAATTGACTCTTCTTTTGCTTTTTAATAAAGAATTACATGATAAACAGTAATGCAACATTTAACGTATGACCTTTTGAGAGAGATTTTTTTTTATTTTGCTACATCCATTCCCAGCAGCTGGGTCATGTTCCCTGGGTGGCTAGGAGAGAGGGGCCCTTATGTTTCCATAATTGAGGCTTGCTCCTCGTCCCATATCTGTTATAGGGTTTTCAGTATTCTCCTCTTCAAGTGTTTCCCTCTTGTTTTATCCCCATGTCAAGTCATAAAGGTGCTGAGGGCTCCTCATGCTTCCCCTTCTTCTTCTTTTTTTTTTTTTTTACTTTCTATTTTTCCTCCTTACGCCCCCGGTCTCTGACTCTTCGGGGGCTCCTGAGAGTCATCCCTCTGCCAGTCACCTCACCCACGAGCCACCCTGAGACCCCATAGAGCCCGGCTATACCCTTTGGGGTAACAAGGTGGGGCCCTTACACCTTGAATGCTTACTTGTTTCATCGTGCAGGTGGTCGTGGGTGAAGGCACATCGAGGGCACACTTCTGGTTTCCGCCTTCCTGGAGGAGGTTGTTATCCTTCTGTTTTTCTCCCTGTGTATGGTGTCGCCCTTGATGTCTAGGCGCAATGCATAGACGCCCACCATATGTCATGGCCAGCCTTCCTGCAATCAGGGCTTGCTGCACTCGAGCCTCCGCCGGGTCGCATGTTGTGGCTTTGGCCCTCCTCCCTGGAGAAGGCGATGTCGGACACTCAAGCTTTTCCCCTTGCCGGCCCTTCAGCGACCAGAGTCCGCCTCCCGAACCTGGGTCGCCAGCGCCGCAGGTGGAAATCCAACTGCCAGCCGACAGGCCGTGCGCTCCTCTTCTTGTGTCATATCCCTCTTGTGCTACATTCAACGGCTCCAACTTGCTATGTATGCTTTATTTCTAGGGACATGGATATGATGTTCTATCCACACTTTCTGGCAGTGTCCTTTCCCTTTAACATGTGCTGGAAAGTCTTCAAGCTAGCTCCTCTCACCCACCCGGATGGTAATTCCTCGGCTCTGCCCCATGACACCAGATCTTCCTTTCCAGTGGAAGAAGCAGGTTCCCTCCTTACCACTTCCGCTGAGTATGCACTAGCACTTAAATTCTTCGAATTACGTCCAAACCAACTCTTAATGAATTTTGTCTTCATCTCGATCTTCAGTCGCGACCGCGATGAATGGTAAGTCCGCTCCTGGGTTCCGCCAGTGCCCTTGAGGGCAGAAGATGTCCAGGATCGACCCGCATGCCATGTGCGTCTACTGCCTGGGATACAACCACGATCTCCCTGCCGCTTGTTTCACCCGACCGTCCTGGAGGACCGTCTTGCCCGCCTCAGACTGGGCCGCCTGGTGCAACAAAACCCGCTGGTCAAATCCAAAGATGCCTGTTGGGTGGTCTTCGCTGCTGTGGGGTCCCCCAAGCAGTTTGCAGCCTTTGAAGAGGAGGCGGCCCAGGCCGCAGCCCATTTCTCCTCAGCTTCTACCTCCATGCTGCTTCAGCTGGGCTCAACTTTTATGGGCTCCTTCAAGGAATTGTGCCAGTCTCTGCTGACCTTTGGTCAGGGACAAGTGTCTAAGAAAGAAAAGACTCATCGATCATGGGATCGGGAGTGCTCTCGGTTGAGGGCCTCCGATTTCTGCACTTTTCCAGATTTGACTTAGGTTGAATCCTTGGACTTGGCCGCTGGCTCCACAGTAACCCCATCGGGCCTGTCGGCTGAGACGCTAGTTGAAGACCCAGCTGAGATTTTTCTCGAGTCGACCGACCAGTTGTCAGCCGAAGAGGCAGATTCTTCCTTGTCTAGGACACTGGTCCTGGCGCAGTCCGTTGGAGGGATGGATCAGTCCGCTGATCCACCGCCTCTGGTCTCTGACCGGGAGGAGCCTTGGCATCGCCGACTCCCTCCGAGCCCTGCCACCAGTTCCCTTGGCAGCTGAGGTCGAGGTCTCTGTCTTCTTCCCGTGAGTTGAGCCTGTCCCTGTCCATCGGCACCATGGGAAGTGGTGCCACCGCTATTCTTCATCCTCAGCCTCCTCCAGTGAGGAGGCTTCACACCTAGAATGCGTCAATGCTACAAGGACTTGATGTGACAACAGTTGGTGTTTACTGGCGCCAAACTGTCCCTGGTTTCTACGCCAGCCATTACCTGGCTTTAGAAACGAAGGCTGCCGCCAGTGGAACCGATTGAGACGGTCCCGACTTGGCCAACTCCGGCATCTCTGCCGATCATGCTGGAACCGCCGCCTAAACAGCCGATGATCAGTGCTCAGACTAAGGAGTGTCAGCTGGCCAAGGGCCTTACCCATCAGCTGTTAGTCACTGTCACCCCTGACCATCCGTGGAGGGTCAGTGGGGACTTTTGACGATTGACCGCTCTTTGACAACTCTTCGGAGTCAGAGGGTTCCTCCCTGCACTCCCGTCCAGTGGACACAGGAGTTCTTGTGGGATCTTTTGACGGACGAAGGGCCATCCTCTCATGAGCCTCCTCCGCTTGATCTCTTGAGTCGACGGTATGAAGATGGAGCCCATCCAGAAATGGGCTCATTACCTATTGACCGAGATCCTCAACCAGGGAGGCTCTCTGGAGGCTTTCCTGGTGGCAGAAGCCATTCTTGGCCCTGTTCTAGAGCTCTGGCAGTGCCCCGCTTCCTGCCCTGCGCCTTCAGTCCAGTTGGCCCGCAAAGATGCAGTGCCCACCGGATCCCTTTTCGGGATTCACAGAGTACCCCTCGGTCGAGGGGTTGGTAGCCAACTCTGTGTTGTGGCACTCCGGCAACACTGGGGATTTTGACAAGCACGCCTTATAAGGAGTCAGAAGTTGTGACCATGCGGCCAGAAGGTCTGTGCTGCCTCCTCGCTTGCCATCTGCCAGGCAAACTCGGCCTCCTTATGGCCTACTTCTCCCATGCCATGCTGGGCACCTTAGATGGGGTGGTTCTTTAGCTGCTCATGGACCTTCAGAGCACAGTCAGACAGGTCTGAGACCGGGCCAGGCCATGGCCAAGCAACAGCTCTAGACTGCCGTGGACACTGGGGACTCTTGTGCCCGCTCTGTGGTGGCCTCAGTCACCATGTGCCGCAGGGCATGGCTGAGGATCTCGACCTTCACAGTGGACACTCAGCACAAGCTGGCAGATATCCCTTTCCTGGGCACTGACTGGTTTTGGTCCAGGATCGAGGGTCACCTCACGCATTGAGAAGTCCAGTGCCACCTTGACTCAGGACATCTGCCCAGAAGGACCCCAGGGCTCCAAGCAGTATCAGAAATGGAAACCCTTTCGGTCCAGCTCCAGTCCAGTGGCCAAGCCAGCCCAGCAACCAGCTGGCCAGCAGGCTTGGGCTTTTCGACCTTGGCCCAAGTCAGTGGCCTCAGCTGTGCATAAGCCAGGAGGGAGAGGCCCCTCAGTCAGGCCCCCCTCCTCCCAGCCTGCTCAGTGATGGGATGAGGGGTCCCTCCTTCATGCCTGTCATGCCTCCCCTTGGGTGCCATCTCTGCCATTTCTTTTCTGCCTGGTCCACTGTCACCACGGACAGGTGGGTTCTAGAAGTGGTGGGTCAGGGTCTGCCTCTGGAGTTTGAGCAGTACCCTCTTTGCCAAGCCTGCGCCCCACGGAAGGGCTTGGTTTCCACAGACATGCTATCAGCTCTCAGAGACGACATAGCCCAGCTCCTCTGCAAGGAGGTCGTGGTTCTTATCGCAGATCCTCCAGAACACCCAGGGTTTGTCTCCAGGTACTTCCTGGTGCCAAAGCGGATGGGGGCTAGTGCCCTGTTCTAGATTTGCATGACCTGAACAAGTTCCTTAGGTCGTGCACCTTCAGGATGGTAACTCTGTCTCAGATCGTACTATCTCTTGAGCAAAGCACACGGTTTTGTTCCCTGGATCTTCACTCGTCCACTTTTGAGCCGAGGGAACCCTCTTCGAGTTCCAGGCCATGCCCTTCAGCCTCTCCTCGGCCCCCAGGGTCTTCACCAAGTGCACTGCAGTGGTGGCAGATTACCTGAGGCGCCAAGGGGTCCAGATGTATCCCTACCTGGATGACTGGTTGATAGCAGGTCCCTACAGGCGGGAGGTAGAGCGGTCTAGGGATCTGGCCCTCCAGACCTGGTTCAAACTTGTCCTCCTGGTCAACAACGCCAGGTCAAAACTTGTACCCTCGCAGTTGATCAGCTTCATCAGGGCAGAGCTCGACTCTTGCAGAGCCAGAGCCCAGCTCCCAGCAGACAGGGCGGAGACTCTCTTCCTGTGCCTAATACCTGGGTTGGGCAGTTGCGCCTGCCTGGGACTTACTGCATTTGCTGGGCTACATGGTGGCCTGCACCAGAGTGGTCTGGTGGTCCCACTGGAGAATGTGCTTCCTGCAGTGGGAGCTGGCCAGCCAGTGGTCTCAGTGCAAGGAACACTTCGGCCAGTTGGTCACTGTGATCCAGTGAATGTGAGATGCCATGCAGTGGTGGTTGGTCCCAGCACACCTGCAGGAAGGGATCCCACTTGTCCACCCAGAGCAGACAGTCATCTTGACAACCGGTGCCCCTCTCATTGGCTGGGGTGCCCACCTGGGGCACAGAGAGTCCACGACTCTGGACTGCTGAGGAGTCCCGATGCCACATCAACCTGCTGGAGCTCTGGGCAGTTCGGCTGGCACTGACTGCATTTGCTCCACACATTTGGGGTCAGGTGGGCCAAGTCCAGACGGACAACACCACGACCATGTACTGCCTCAACAAGCAGGGCAGGATGCACTCCCTGCCCTTGTGCAGGAAGCTCTCTGTGTTTGGACCCCGTGCGCAGCCTGGAGGTGGATCTCATAGCCATCCTTGTGGCAGAGCCTCCAGTCAGCTGGGTGGGTGAGGTGTCTCATGAGTGGTCTCCACCCTGAGTTAGTTCACAGTCTGTTCTCCCAGTGGGGCACCCTCAGTGGACCTATTCGCTCCAGGGAGAACGTTGTTGAAGCTGTTTTAGTACCCGCCCCTCAGCAGGGAATGCTGCAGGGATGCCTCTCAAGGACCTGGACCCCAGGCCTCTTCTGTGCCTTCTGTCCCATTTCCTTGATCCACAAGGTGCTTCTCAAGGCCAGGAGGGACAAGGCACAGGTGATCCTGGTGGCTCCGGACTGGCCACGCCAGTTCCGGTAGCCTGATCTCCTCAGCCTCAGCAGCAGGCTCTCGGTAGGCTTCCCTATGCCAGGACCTGCTTTCCATCAGTCAGGGGCAGGTATTCCACCTGGACCTTCAATCCCTGCACCCTGATGGCTTGATTCCTGAGTGGCTAGAGTTCTCAGGCCTTAGGTCTCCCCAAGATGTCTTCACCATTGTGCAGGCATCTCAGGAGGAGTCGATTAAAAAGTGCTACACCTCCAAATGGAAGAGATTCTCCATTCGGTGACAGGGCAAGGGGTTGGACCCTTTGTTCTGTCCAGTGGCTAGCATCCATGATTACCTTTGGTCCCTCTGTTGGGCCTTTGGTCGATGACTCTTAAGGTGCACCTGGCAGCTATCTCTGCTTATCGGGCGTGGGACGGTCAGCAGTTTGCGCAGGAGAAGGTGGCCTGGTGCTTCTTCAAGGGACTTGACCACATTTCCCCTCCGGTGCATGAACCGCCACCACCGTGAGACTTGTTGCTGATTCTGGCAAAGTTCATGAGCAAGGCATTCGAACTGATGCACAGGTGTGATCTCTCTCACCTGTCATGGAAGACAGCCTTCTTGATGGCTATCATGTGAGCCAGAAGGATCAGTGAGCTCTAGGCACTTTCGTGGAGTCTCCTTACCTGGTCTTCCACAAGGACAAGGTGTCTTCGCTTCCAACCCGAAGTTCTTATTGGAGTTTCCGCCTTTAACCAGGTAATTAATCTCCTGGTGTAGTTCTCCCAGTAACACCGGAGGTTGAGCACAGGCGCCATACTCTGAGCTGAGGTGAGTGCTTGCTTATTGCAAAGCGCACACGGCTGGAGTTCGGGAGAGGTTCGTTAACTGTTTTGTGACCTACGCTGAAGCCGGACCTGCAGCCAGGTGGATCACGTCCTGCATTGATCTGTGCTATAGGTTGGCGGTTAGGGAGCCTCCTGGAGTACAAAGGGCTTATTCCACCCGCCATACTGCTGCATCGGTGGCTGCTTTCAGGGATGTCCCTATTGAGGAAATCTGCAGGGCTGTGACCTGGAGGTCAATACACACCTTCTTTTCCCATTACCACATTGACCTAGAGTCACACTGGGATGCTGGTTTTCAGGCCTCAGTTCTCTAGTCTGTTCCATAAGTAGGGGGAGTGCACCTTGCCTCCCTCCTCCTGGAGAACTGCTAGGAGTCTGCCAGAAAGTGTGGATAGAACATCATATCCACATCCCTAGAAACACAGGTTCTAGGGACGTGGATATGTTATTCATTCCACACTTGTTGGCAGGTACCTTGCTGCTTTAAGATGAGCCAGAAAGTCTTCGTTGGTTCCTCCCACCCACCTGGGTGGAAACCCGGCCCGCCCCCATGACGCCAGATCTTCCTTACCGCTGCCTCTAGGCCTGATCCTAAACCTCGGTTTTACCGAAAATTGTGTTGAAATTCACGAGACTTAAGTCTTCTCCTTCCTTCGTGGCTGCGATGGATTCCAAATCTACTCCCGTCTTCCATCGGTGCCCTTGTGGGCAGAAGATGTCTCAGACCGCCCTGCACGCCATGTGCATCTACTGCCTGGGGCTTGGCCACGATCCGCAGGCCTGCGATCTTTGCAAGTCCTTTTCGGCTTTGGTTCTTGGAGACCATGCTGCCCAACTTCAACTGGGGTGCCCTGAAAAATGGTTCCCGCCGGTGAAGTCGAAGGAGACCTGTTGGGCGGTGTCCGCGGCTGTTGGCTCCGCGGAGCAGCTGGAGCAGTTAATCGCCCTCGAGGAGGAGGAGGTGGCCCAGGCCGCGTTGTCTTCTTCCTTGGCATCTGCATTTATCCCGCTCTCCTTGGGCTCCTCCTATACTGCTTCCTTTCAGGAGCTTTGTCAGTCCCTTTCCACCAGGGGAGAGGGGCCCTCAGGGATTCACTTCAGTCAGTCAAAGAAGGAACCTAAAGGTAAGACCCACCGTCGACGTTCGTGGGAGCGGGAGAGATCTTGCTCCCTGGACCATCCCCTATCGACCTCAGTTGAGGTTGCAGCCAAGGTCGCTGGCTTTTCGGTGTTCCCGTCAGGTCAGCTGGCCGAGACGCCCGTCGATGCAGTCGAAATTTTTCTCAACCTGTTAGACGGACTGTCAACTGGAGAGGCTGACAGCCCTCTTTCACCAGTTCCCCGGTGCCTACTGAGGGCTTTCCTCGCCTCCTGAGCCGAAGTCCCCGGTCAGGATCCTGAACCGGAGGATTAGCGGTTTCCCAACCTCCTTCGACCCATCGCCGGCGACTCTGACGGTCTCGGTCCTCTTCCAGAGTTGTAAGTCCTCACGATATCAGCGGCTCAACCCGACATCACGGAAAGCGGCGTCGCTGCTCTTCCTCATCATCCTCTTCGGAGGACAGGCAAGTTGCATCGGCGCTATGAGGATATGATGTGGCAACAACTCTTATTGGCCGGCAGCAAGCCGACTCCGTTGCCTTCCCTGGCAGTTAAGTGGCTGTCACCCGAATGGCCGAGGGAACCTCTCGCCCCTCGGCTCCTTGGTCGAGGAGCCGACTCCGGCACCAATTGCTCGGCCGAAACTGGCTACTCCACCCATTGTAGTGGAACCACCGCCCCCACAACCGAAGACGGGGGCCCTGGCCAAGGATTCTCGGTCGGGTCAGGGCTTGCCCCACAGGTTGTTGGTCACCCTCACCTCTGATCGGCCTCAGCGAGTGGAGGGTGGTTCAGGCACTCTGCAGCTGTTCGCAGACTTATCTGAGTCCGACGACTCCTCCCTGTATTCCAGGCCCCTCGACCTGGAATCCTCCGGGGGTCTGTCGGTGGACGAGAGACCATCCTTGTTCCTTGGTATTCTTCGGCTCATCTCAGAGTCTACTGGGATGCAGCTCGAACCTGTGCAGAAACAGGCCAGATATCCCCTCACGGAGATTTTGGACTGAGGGGATTCCCCAACGGATGCCTTTCCTGTGGCCGAGGCCATTGTTGGTCCAGCCTTAGAGTTGTGGTAGCGACCTGCCTCCTGTCCTGTGCCTTCGGCCAGGACGCCCCGCAAGTATGTAGTCCTGACTGGTTCCCTCTCCGGTCTTTCAGCACCCCTCGCTGAAGGGCTGGTAGCCGAGCATGCTTTCCCGCACTGATACGCCAGGGACGCGGAGAAGCCCCGGACAAGGAGTCCTAAAAAGCTGGACTACTCCGGTGCAAAGTTTATGCTGCCCTCCTTAGGCCTTTGACAGGCTAGCTCGGCTCTACTGATGGCACACTTTCACGTGCCCTTTGGGCTCCCTGGATGAGGTGCTTCCTCATCTCCTGACTGACCTTCAAATGACGGTCAAGCAGGTGCAGGATCAGGGAAAGGCGATGGCCAAGCAACAGCTCCAGACTGCTCTGGACATCGGAGACTCTTGTGTGCCCGGTCAGTAGCGGCTGTAGTAGCCATGCACTGTAGAGTCTGGCTGTGGATTTCTACCTTCACAGCAGATACCCAGCACAAAGCTGGCAGATGTCCCCTTCTTGGGCACCAACTTGCCCGGGGTGGAGGGCCACCTCCAGAGGATCGAGAAGCCCAATGCCACCTTGGACTCGTTCACGTCTGCCCAGAAGGACAAAGGCCGCTAGCAACAGCGTAAGCCCTTTTGCCCCTGCAGCAAGACCGGCCCAGCAGGCTCACGCTTAGCACCCCAAGGCCAAGCCTGCTGCTTCCTCCAACAGGAAGCCTGGAAGGAAAGTACCAGGCGGCTCCTTGGCCAGCCCTTCCTCCAAGTCTGCCCAGTGATATGTTGAGGGGTGTCACCCCCCAACCTCGTCACTCCTCCCCTGGGTCCCCCCCCCGTGGGGGGGGCGGACAGCTCAGACATTTCCTTTCCGCCTGGTCCGCTATAACCACGGACCGTTGGGTGTTGGAAGTGGTCGGCAGGGGTCTGCCTCTGGAATTTGAGCAGACCCCTCCCTTTCGAGCTGTCGTCCCACTGCTCCTCCAAAAGGAGGTGATCAGCAAGGTGGCGGATCCTCCTCCAAGCCCAGGGTTTGTGTCCACTTCCTGGTCCCAAAACGGATGGGGGGCTGGCACCCCATTCTCTATCTGCATGACCTGAACAGGTTCCTAAGGCCGCGCACCTTCAGGATGGTCACTCTGGCTCAGATCATACCATCCTTGGAACTAGGCATGTGGTTTTGTTCTCTGGATCTCCAGGACGCGTTCTTTCACGACCTAACCTGTCCATCACATCGGCGATTCCTCTGCTTCAGAGCGGAGGGATCCCTTTGCGAGTTCCAAGCCATGCCCTTCGGCCTTTCTTCAGCTCACAGGGTCTTCACCAAATGCATGGCAGTGGTGATAGCATTCCTGTGGTGCCGAGGGGTCTGGATGTACCCTTACCTGGACGATTGGATGATAACAGCCCCTCCATGGAGTGGTCCAGAGATCTGGTCCTCCAGGTCTGCTCTCAGATTGGTCTCCTGATTAACGAGGACAAATCAGAACTCGTGCCATCACAGGCGCTTCAGTTCATCGGGGCAGAGCTCGACTCTCTTCGAGCCAGAGCCCAGCACCCGGCGGTCAGGCCCGAGGTCCTTTCCTCCTTTGCCCAATCATTTCAGGTTGGGCAATTGCGCCTTGCCCAGGACTTCCTGTGCCTTCTGGGTCTCATGGCAGCTTACACCAGCGTGGTCCATTGGGCCCGCTGACATATGCGTCCCCTCCAATGGGGGCTGGCCCGCCAGTAGTCTCAGTGCTCTGGTCCTCTGGACCAGCCAGTAACCATGACCCAGAAGATGTGGGACTGCCTGCAGTGGTGGCTCATCCCAGTTTATCTGCAGGAGGGTATCCCGTTTGTCTGCCCCGAGCTGACGGTCATCCTTACGACAGACGCCTCCTTGACGGGTTGGGGTGCCCATCTGGGGGAGCTCCGGGCCCATGGCGTCTGGTCCCCTCAGGAGTCCCGATGCCACATCAACCTGCTGGAGCATCGAGCAGTACGGTTAGCCCTCACCGCCTTCGCTCCATTTGTACGGGGTCAAGTGGTTCAGGTCCAGACGGACAACACCACGACCATGTACTATCTCAACTGTCAGGGCGAGACGCACTCCGTACCTCTGTGCAAGGAAGCTGTCTGCATTTGGTCTCTCGTGATCAGCCTGGAGGCGGATCTCCTGGCCATCCATGGCAGGAGCCTCAACAGTCTGCCTGATGCCCTCAGCCGGAGAGGTGCTGCATCTCATGAGTGGTCCTCCTGCCGAGGTAGTTCAAGACCTGTTCTCCCATTGGGGCACCCTCAGGTGAACCTGTTCGCCTCAAGGAGAACGCTGCGTTGAGGCTGTTTCATGCCCCCCCTCAGCAGGGCTCGCTGCAGGTGGATGACTTCTCGAGGCCGTGGATCCTGGGCCTCTTCTCCGCCTTCCTCCATTTTCTTTGATCCACAAGGTGCTTCTCAAGGCGAGAGGACGAGGCAGGTGATTCTTGGTAGCCCCAGACTGGCCTCGCCAGTTCTGGTATCCAGATCTCCTCAGCCTCAGCTCCAGGCTGCCCGGACCTGATCTCAGTCAATAAGGGGAAGGTGCTCCATCCGTATCTTCAGTCCCTGCACCTGACGACCTGGTTCCTGAGCGGCTAGAGTTCTAGGCCTTGGGTCTTTTTGACAAGGTCCTCAGCATTGTTGAGGCGTCCTGTAAGGAGTCAACTAGAAAATGCTATGCCTTTCAATGGAAGAGATTCTCCATTTGGTGTCAGGGCAAGGGGTTGGACCCTTAATCCTGTCCGTTGGCTAGCATTGTGGACTACCTGTGGTCCCTTTCTCAGTTAGGACTTTGGTCGACGACCCTCAAGGTGCACCTGGCAGCCATGTCTGCTTACCAGGCGTGGGCGAGGAGGCGTGATGGCGCAAGAAGGTGGTCTGGCGCTTTTTCTAAGGCCTTGATCACATATCCCCTCCGGTGCGAGAACCTCCATCTCCATGGAATCTACTGCTGGTATTGGCTAAGGTCATGGGCAAGCCATTCGAACCGATGCACAGGTGTGACATCTCTCACCTGTCATGAAAGACCGCCTTCTTGGTGGCTATTACGTCAGCCAGAAGGATGGTAGAGCTCCAGGTGCTTTCCATCGAGTCTCCTTATCTGGTCTTCCATAGGGACAAGGTTGTCCTGCGCCCCCACCAAATTCCTTCCAAAGATGGTGTCGGGTTTCACCTTAATCAGGTGTTGACTCTGATGGTGTTCTACCCCAGTCACACCTCGGAGGTCAATATAGGCTCCATACTCTGGACCCCAGAGGAGCACTCTCTTATTATAAGGAGCGGACGGCTGAAGTTCGGAGAGGTTCGCCATCTGTTTATCACCACGCTGAAGCCGCACATGGCAGACCTGCAATAGCGGACGATGGCGGGTGGGTCACCTTCTGCATAGATCTCTGCTATAGGTTGGCAGGCATGGAGCCTCCCAAAGGGATAAGAGCTCATTCTACCCGCCATACCACTGCTTCGGTGGCTGCTTCCAGGGATGTCCCTATCCAGGAAATCTGCAGGCTTGCTACCTGAAAGTCAGCACACACCTTCATTACCCACTACCACATCAACCTTGAGTCACGCCGAGATGCTGATTTTGGGACCTTGGTTCTCCAATCCTTATTCCCTAAGTAGGGGGTGCGCGCCTTGCCTCCCTCCTCCCGGAGAACTGCTAGGAGTCTGCCAATAAGTGTGGATTGAACAACATATTCACGTCCCTAGAAATACAGGTTACTCACCTGTAACAGGAGTTCTAGGAGTGGTATATGTTGTTCATCCACACAACCCAACCGACCTCCCCGGCTTCGACACGCAAGCTGGCTTCCAGCGGGCTAGATCTGGCATCATCGGGCGGAGCCGAGAGTTTTACCACCCAGGTGGGTGGGAGGAGCCAGCTTGAAGACCTTCCGCAAGATTTAAAGCGGCAAGGAACCTGTTAATAGTGGATGAATATAGTACCACTCCTAGAACTTGTTGGTGGTGAGTAACCTGTATTACTCACTCACCTGTAACAGGAGCTCTAGGAGTGGTATGTGTTGTCATCCACATGACCCATCCTACTTCCCCAGCTTCGACGCGTAACCTGGCTTCCAGCGGGCTAGATCTGGCATCATGGGGTGGAGCCAAGGGTTTTACCACCCGGGTGGGTGGGAGGAGCCAGCTTGAAGACTTTCCGGCTCATCTTAATGGCAAGGTACCTGCCAACAAGTGTGGATGATCAACATATACCATTCCTAGAACTCCTGTTACAGGTGAGTAACATGTATTTACTCACCTGTAACAGTAGATCATCTACGGACAGGTCTCTTGCAGTAGGTTATTACTCTTGGGATTTCGCTAGGTGGAGCTGTCACACAGTAGCTTCTTCCAGAAGTCTTCTATGGGGCCTCCCCAATACATTACTTCCTCTGGCTGTGATAAAGGGTGTGGCCCCTGGCACACACTGTTCATTTTCTCACTGACTTCAGCCTGCACGGCAGCTAGCTCAGTCTTCTGTGTTGCAGTCTTCGATGTGAACTTGAAGCAGATTTTTCTTCTCTGTGCCAGGCCTGTAGCATACTCCCAGACCCCGGCTGTTCTACTTCCACTGGGCTGGGTTTGTGACCCACTCACAAGTATCGCTGGCTCTCTTTGTTTCAGTGGGCCTGTGTTCACTCGCAGCACTCCCGCTGCTCCTTGGCCCAGGCTCTCTTGCTGGGTCAGGGACTCCGTCCATGACTGACAAGGCATCCATCCCAGGAAAGACATTGGGGCCCCATGTTAAGGGTGCCCTGGACCAAAGCTTTCGTTCCCGGCATTGGAGCGAACAGGATTCGCACTCCTCTCACCCCCTCCGATCTGCTCCATTGACGTGGCCTTCGTTCCTTCCCTCATCGTCGACGGGTCATCCCCATCGGCGAGCACTCTTCTGCATGTGTTTCATTGCTGGCACCATCCCCGCTGATGGCACGCTCCTCATCGACTGGGCAGCTTCCGCCATCGACGGAGCATTTTTGTCTCTCTTCACCTTCCGGGCATTTCTATTCTGTTCGCCGTCGATGAGAGCTCTTCCCCGTCGACTGACCGCTCCTCATCGACGGGACACCTGGATTTGCATTCTTCGTCGACGGGACATCATGATCTGCTTCCCTCGTCGATGGGGCTGCTTTCCCCTGTCGACGGCACCTCATGGCATTCATTCCTTATCGATGGAGCGGCTTCCCTTGTTGACGGAGGGTGCCCTGCACCCTGGAACGCTTCCGGTCCTGGAGTATGCTTCTGATTCCCCCCACCCCACCCTGGCACAGGCACCTTGATGCTGCGTTGGCTGGGGTTCCCCCTCTGTCCACCCTCTGGGCGACCCTTCTCTCATGCCCACAGCCTGGTTTCAGGGGTCTCGTCCTGATTTTCTCGCCCCTCATCCCGTGCCATCCCGCAGGGGTTGGGATGCCATCCCCAGATGCTGGAGTCTGCTGCCCCAGAGGTGCCTCACCTCACCCTCCTCAGAGTGCCGCTGTTGGGCACCCTCCATCTGTGGAGCTCCCCTCTTCCCAGGTGCCGGGCATTGCCCGCTTCGTTATGGCGGTCCTCCAGTCCATGGTTCATGCCTTGGACTCGTCCCCGGGTCCTCAGGCATGCCATTCCCCCTCGCCCCCTGCCCAAGCACCTTCACCCGATCCAGTGTTTCTGCCGGCCCCACCCCGGTGTGTCCGAACTCCCACTATGGGGACTCTGACGTGGAGGATCCCTTTTGGATGCCCGCTTTTTGGACTACAGGGACCGTGGGTCTCCCTTCTCCGTCTCCTGTGTCTTGGAGGACGTCCTGCCTGCCCCTTTGGATGCCTCCGCCTGTACGGACGCTTCCTTCATGGATCTGCAGTTGCAGATACGGGACTTGTTATGCTTCCCTGCTGGGGACCCGAATTTCCTTCACCGGGACTTGTCTGACTACCCTGGCATGCCTGAGGAGCCTGTTCTGGTTGTCCTTTCCTTGATTTCTGCGTGAGCCAATGCCATGTCTCAGGCTTGGTGCCATCCTGCTTCCATTCCACTCACCCCTGTGGGTCTGACCGCTTTACCATGCACCGCCACACCCTGCTTGTCGGCCGCCCTCGCGCTGACTCTGTGGTACATGCTGCTCACGGCCGGACCGCTTGGCCCCGCCATGTTAGTATGGTGCCGCCAGATCAGGAATCCTGGCGCCTTGATCACTTTGTCAAGAAGGTCTGTGCCTCAGTACCCTGCTGCTGTGCATCTTAACTATCTGAGCCACTTGGCCGATACCTCTGCCACGCTGGGTGCCTCGGCTGTTGACACGCTATCCTCTTTGCCACCCTCCGATGAGTCGGCCCGAGTGGCGCAGACTGTTTCTGCCTTCTCCTCTCTTCCCCATAACCTGCTCAGGGCAAGCTGTGATGCTGTTGATGCCGCTGTCCGCCTGTCTGCCACTGGCGTCACCTTGCGAGTTTGGCTACCAAAGTCCAATTGTCGGTTACCAATGCCCCTTTCTGTGGCGACCGGTTGTTTGGTCCTGGTGCCCAGACCATTCTGGATTCCCTTCAGGCCTCGGGGCATACCCTGAGGTCAGTACAGAACCTCTACCGTACTGCGCCATGGGCCCCGTCTGCCACTTCTGCAGGTGGTCGCTCCCTGACCCTGCTCCCAGGGGCTCCACGGGAGCATGGTAGGGCAACTCGGTCTGCCCTGTCGGCCCTCCGCCTGTACCTGTCTCTCCCCCGGCCTGCCCATGCGCCTTTAGCCCGCCTCCATGGCCTTTCCCCACCTCCTTTGCAGGCCTCTGAGGTGCCCGGCCCTGTCTTGTGGACGCTTGCTTCTGCTTCCAGACATGTCGCCCTTGTCGGATTTCTTGGGGACTCTGTTACCTCCTCCTGGAGCTCTTCAATGTCCCCTGCTGTGGGATTTCAGGGCATCTTGCCCGCTGCTCTCCACTACCTCCTGCACTTTCTGCGATTTTGGTGCTGTACTGGATTTTCTGCTCTCTATGGCCTCTCGACCCCGGCTTGACTGATCGAATCATTGGCATGGCCCTAGTCCTACTCTCCCTTTGTGGAGTGTTCCTGTTCTTGCCACCCTTGGCTTCTCAGCCCTTCCAGGTGTGGCTTGAGTCGACCTGACTATGACTTGTGTGATGCCGCCCCTTGTCCGGGATCACATGGCTGTCTCTTGGATACGTCTGTGGCTTCTCCATGGCTTCCGCTTTGTGTGCTTGCTGCCCCTTTTTCCGTTGTCATGGGTGTGTCTCCTTGGCATTGCTTGGAGCCGTGGCTTATATCCCAGCTTCCTGCTGTACTTGTCCTCCCTTTCTTATAACTGCTTGGTACTCTCCCAAGAGTAATAACCTACTGCAAGAGACCTGTGTGTAGAAGATAGTATTGTTTTGTAAGAACTTACCGTAACAGTAGATCTTCGAGGTACGGTCTCTTGCAGTAGGTACAAGTCCACCTCCGCCCCCTGCCTTTTACTACAATATCCTGGATCGCAGAACATTGGGATGGGTGTTTTACTTGTTCCCCAGTCTTCGGCCTTTTCCATGCTGCAGCCGTAGGAACAAAGTCTGCACCGCCCCCTTTATACACAGCCAGAGGAAGTGGTGTATTGGGGTGGCCCCATAGAAGACTGCTGGAAGAAGCTGCCATGTGATAGCTCCACCTAGCGGACTCCCAAGAGTAATAACCTACTGCAAGAGAATGTACCTCGAAGATCTACTGTTACGGTAAGTTCTTACGTAACGATACTTTCCAGGAGTGATATATGTTGTTCATTCACATGGATCCACCTGACATCCCCAGCTTCGGCAAACTCTTGCATCATTGGGTGGAGTTGAAGGAGTTACCACCTGGGTGGGTGGGAGGAGCCAGCTAAAAGACTTTCCGACACATCTTAAAGGGAAAGGACACTGCCAGAAATTGTGATGAACATTATATACCACTCCTAGAACTACTGTTACAGGTGAGTAACCTATGTTTCTGTTATTACATGTTACGCTTCCATTTCTGCTATGTCTTCTGCTGTATTTACCCACTCTGCCACTTGAGGCCCTCCTGTAGCCATCTCTTAGTAATCTCAACTGCTGCTGTGCAGAGGTACAAACAGAGTGTGTCTTTCCCTTCCAGGATGGAGGTGGAAATACCAGTATTGTATGTTGAAATTGCAGTGGGTTTGGATGAGACAAGTCCCCCAATTTCTTGATACCCTTCAGATTGACTCTTAGGACGGAGCACTGCAAAGATGTGTGTATATGTTGTATGGTTGCACCACAGTTCCTCCAGCATGCTGCGTAGTCCCTGTGTCCCAGTTTTTCTTGATATAAGGCATGATGAAGTATCTAATTTGACCTTTAAAGAGTACTCATGCCATCTAGTGGAAGAAGTGGTATGGAAGGAACCTATCCAGATTTGCCCCATTCTTTGTGTGTGAGTTGTATATTAGCCTCTTTCTGCCAGTTGGCGGAGGGGTGTACAGCAGCTGTGGCCCAATTTTGGAGTGTAAATTGATTTATGCAATATATGTGGACACAAATCCAAGGTCATACTACTGTCAGTCACTCCCACCTTCAGAAAAAAAACCCCAAAAATGCCAGCCCTTGTATAAACAGGACATGCAATAGGGACTTATGTATTACATTATTTATCTACACTCAAGCAGTTTGACCTCTGGCATATCACTTGTGGCTTACGCCACTCATGAGATTACCCAAGGATAGACTGCTTTTGTATAGAGAAATAATGCATCATACAGGTCCCCATTGCATATCCCTATATATTCTTGTAATTTTATTTATTTATTTAAACATCAGTTTAACAACGTTTGAGCCAGGGGCTCATTTACAAAGGTACCTCGTCACATAGAGGACACAGACAGTGGCACAGGAGACAACAGATAATACAGGTTCAAGGTAAGTGTCATTCAAGGTTACAGTTGGTTCCAATACATATGAAGAATAAATAGACTAAATTAGGGTTAGTGGGGAGAGGTAAAGGAGATTGGGGGTAAGAGGGGGGGGCTGGGAAGCAGAAGGAAGGGAGGGCCAGGGAGGAAGAGTGGGTAGGGAAGGCGGTGAGTAGGAAAGGTGGGAGTGCAGCTCGGTGAGCGTTGTCGGAGGGGAGGTGTGTTTTTTTTTTTTGTAATTTAGCGGCATCTGTGAGACATGAGCAGGTGATTTCTGAGGCTGCGTTTAAAGCATGCTAACGAGGGAGAGTCGGAGATAACGGCAGGGAGGGGAGTTAAACCAAGAGGCGCTTGCAAGGGAACGCCTTTGGCCTTGCGAGGTCCTGGCTCTTGGAATGACCCAGTGTTGTTTTGATGAGCTGCGGGTGTTCACAGTCGGATTAGCTCGGGTGATTGAGTCAGATAAACCAGAGGGGATAGCCATGGAGGGTTTTAAAGGTGAGTTGGCATGCTTGGTACATGAGCCATACAGGCTGAGTAGGGTAGCCAAGGAGTACAGCAGACAGGTGTGGGTAAGTCTAGGCGCACCAGTTATAAGTCTGCAGGCTTTGTTAAGTGTAAGACAAACCTTGCTCAGGGCCGTCTGATCCGCAGCCCCATAGACCGGAAGGCTGTAGTCGATGAGTGATATGACAGAGGAGGTGATAGCCAAGCGGAAGGCGTCAGAGGGGAGGCATTTTTTGTGCCGGTAAAGAATGCCCAGCCGTGTGTTGGTGGCAGAGTTCAAGGTGGAGATGTGGCCATGGAAAGAGAGGGCTGGGTCAAAGATTATTCCAAGATATTTATAGGACTGCACACGTTCGATGGGGATATTGAGGGAGGAGTGGATAGCGAGAGGAAAATTGCTGGACTTATTTTGTGGGTGGGAGAAGAGCATGGTTTTTGCTTTCTTTAGGTTGATTATGAGTCGTGCTCAGTGAACCAGGTTTCAGCGGAATCAGAGGGCAAGCTGGAGAGAATTCTGGGCCACATGAGGAGGGTGCTTCAAGGAAGGAGGAGGGGCCAACTAGAGGGCATGGGTGGAAACTGAGGGGAAGATTCAGGGAGAAAGGAGGAGGTGCTACTTCACTGAGAGGTGGTAGAGCCATGGAATGCACTACCTAGGGGCTGGTGGAGGCAGAGACAGTGGAGGGGTTCAAGAGGTGGGACAGGTACAGGGAAGGGTTCAGGAAGCAAAATCCAATGCAGCAAGAATATCCGGAACTGGGAAGGGAGAAGCCAGAGAAGGCAAGGGGGAAAGCAAGGTCAGCACCCAGGGTGGGGGCTGACCAAACGAGCAGACACGAAAGACCATTAGGCCTATTCTGCTGGCATTTTAGTATGTTAGTATGACATGGGATTACTGTCAGAAGTGATGAGTACTGCATCGTCAGCGTAGAGTAGGATCTTACCTGCACATTTGCTGGGTAGCGAGTTGAGGAAGAGGGAGAAGAGTAGGGGTCCAAGAATAGAGCCCTGGGGGACTCCAGAGCGGATCGGCAGGTGCTGAGAGAGTTCCACTAACTTTCACACATTGAGAGCGGGCTGAGAGATAGCTGGCGCACCAGGTGACCGGACCAGTGGCAAAGCCTAGGTGGTCGAGGGTGGTTAACAGGAGAGGATGCGATACGGTATCAAAGGCTTTAGACAGGTCAATGAATAACGCACCAGCCATGGAGCCAGAGTCCAAAGATGTGTGGAGGAAGTTGGCGAACTCCAGGAGAGCTGTATTGGTACTATGACCACCTCTGAACCCATGTTGCTCAGGGCAGAGAACATTGTATTTAGAGAGGTAGCCAGAGATTTGAGTGGCTACAATTTTCTAAGGCCTTAGAGGGGGGCAGGATTGAGATAGGCCGGTAGTTACCTGGAAGAGTTCTGTCGCCACCTTGTGGATAGGGGTAACTGTGTGACCCTCCAGACAGCAGGGAATTGTCCGAGGCAGAGGGATTTGTTAAAGATGCAGGTGATAGGCTAGATGACCTGGTCTAGGACCTGACGAGGAGACAGGATCTAGGAGTCGCTACTGATGGTGTTACCCTTAAGGCTTTTAGCAGGTATGGCCTGACTTCTTGTGTGGTGACACAACGAGGTGGAACAAGGGCGGAGGATGGATGGTGCAGACCTGGGGGTGGAGGACTGAAGAAATTGCCAGGAGCACTGGGCTAAGATCAGTAAAGGAGTTATTGAGGTGAGTGGCAATGAGGGCAGGATCAGAGTAGACAGTACCATTGATGTTAAGAAGTGAAGGAGGGGGACCGGAGTGACCATTCAGCTGCTTGACGTTGTCCCAGAAGGACCTGGGGTTCCCCAAGAGGAGGTAGGAGGCTTGATAGTACTGGCCTTGCTTATGGATAGCCCAGGTGCACCTGTTCCGGAGCCGCAGCATAGGTCTGTTTGTCTGCAGGGCGCCAGTTGCAACAGCAAGGTGCCACAGGTTGTCCCTGCTGCTTTAAAAGCAGTCGAGGGCAGGGTGACCCAAGGGCATGTCTTACTTTAGACCTACGAGCAGTTATAGGTGCTAAGATGTCACAGGCAGAGTTGAAGGTGTTGACAAAGAAGGCCAGCGCTTGTCAATGTTAGTGTGTTTAGCAATGGAGACCAGTCTGTATGTGCGAGGTGTTTTAGGGTCTTTCAACCCACCAGGTCTAAGCCACCCGAAGGTGGTTTGAACAGCTGGCTTGGGCAGAGAGGTAACCCAGTTGAAGAGAACAGGGAGTGGTCACTAAGGCAGTCAGGGAGTATTTGGATATTGTGGATGCGGCTTGGTCTGTTAGTGAGGACTACATCTAGGAGTGTACTAGAGCCCCTTCTGGGGTTAATTCTAGTGGGCTGGGAGACTAGTTGGTTTAGATCAATAGCAGCAAAAGCCTCACAGGAGGAAGAGGATGAGGGCAAAGCCAATTAATGTTCAAGTCACCCACCAGAATCTGGTCAGAGGGTTGGGTAAGGAGGTGAGATAGACAATCAGTGGGCCCAGCGCCTGAGATTGGTTCTTCGGGGTATGTGTCATAGTCAGAAAGATAGGACCCCTAGAGGGTCGGGAGATAGCTTTAGTGTTAGGGCCTGGGCATTATGGTCGGGGAGGGAGGGCTAGTCCAATGAGCGGTCCTTACATAGAAGGCACATCCCCACTCTCCTACCAGACCTGTCCAGCCGGTGGAGGTGTAGCCAGAGAGAGACCTGGGAGTTAGAGGTGGAATCAGACAGCCAGGTTTCAACCAAGGCAACCACATCTGGTTTATGAACCATCACCCAGCATTGTAGAGAGTCCAGTTTTTAAGGAGGCTACAAATGTCATAGTTATGAGACAAAGTCCAGAGATTTGGCGGGGGGGGCCAGTGTCACAGCTCCAGGATTGGGATGGATGTTGCCAGACAGAGCAGGAGCAGGAGGAGGAGTGCTGCTCTGGGAGTAAGTGGCAGAAGGAAGAGATTCCGAGCGGCTCGGGTAGGGGGATGGAGATTAGCCAGCGAATAGGGATAGGGAAGGGTAGCACAGACAGGGAATGTAAGCACGATAGGATGCACGAGGGGGCGGGGTTGAGTGAGAAGGTGCCCATACGAACGGTGATAGATAGAGGCGCAGAATGGGTGAGTGAAGACGGAGGGGCAGGGGGAGAAGAGGGGTGGATTGCAGGCAGATAAATGGGGGCATAAGAACAGCTCGCCAGCGGGCATCTAGCGCCCCTTGGGAAGGTAAGGACTATTAGAATGAGGGGAAGGAGAGGGAAGGGAGCGAGATGGAGAGTGATGGACATGAATGGCGAGGGGTGAGAGTTTTTAGGAAGAAAATAAGGTAGAACAGTAGAGGTAGAGAGAGAGACACCGGGATAGGATTAGGGCCGGTGGAAACAGAGCAGGATTGATAGTTGGGGAACAGTGCCCACTGGTGGCCAGCAGGTATAACCTGCAAATGGGAACACGGGACTTAGGTTCAGGCACACAGGACGTGATGTCACAGGAAGTGGCGCCTCTACCCGAGCCAAGATAACCCACGGCCGCCCGTGGGTGGGTGGTTAGGCGGGAGGGCAGACGACGCAGAGCGTCGTCGGGCTAGCACCCTACAGCCGAGTCCGCGGAAACCAATCAGCGGCTGAGGGGCAGAGAAGCCACGAGTCCGTAGGAATCCCGCTGGCAAAACACTCCCAGGAGATGACTTGCTGGATGCCTTTACCTGAATCTGCAGCTCCCGGAGTAAAAACGCTCCAGGTAGGAGCAGTGTTGTTCTGTCAACTGCCGCGGTCGGCAGCTTACTGAGGTGTGTGGGGGGGGGTAATGACTTCTTCCTCTTCCAGTGAAGTCTCCAGTTATCATAGCGACAGTTCACTGTGGTTATTTATCAAATTCAGTGGACTTAATAGTTATAACCTAATATGTTTTCTGATTTGGAAATATCTAAACCTGTCCCTGTTTTGCCATCTAGACTCTGTTTTACATTCTTCAGACATTTTTACTATGTTCTCTAATAGCATCTGATCAGGGAATCTTAAGTCCTCTTCTGCTGTTGTATGAACCAGGGATCCCTGGTTCATACTGCATGGTGGGAGGAAAGCTCTGTCCTTCACGACCCATTTGAAATGCTAGTGCTGCTGTTGAACCTGATGATATTTTGTAAACCTTTTCCAGGCTTTAAATGTTATCTCCAGGGCCACGATGGAAAAGTTTCCTTTGCCTTTGGAGGTCATGGTCATATAATAGTGTTCTGAGGGTATCCTTCTGAGGAATCTTCTCTGTTTGTTTGCAGTAGACTGGTAAGTTGGGTTACCCCACAAAAGGCAATTTTAGCTTGGTTAGATCCGGTATTCAGTTAAGGAGAGTACTGTCCATCTGTCCCCCTTTACCCAGTAAGAGAGCTTCTAGGAGCGTGGATATGTTGTTCATCCACACTGTCTGGCATGTCCCTTTCCCCTTTAAATCTGGCCAGAAAGTCTTCAAGCTGGCTTCTCACACCCACCCGGGTGATAAATACCTCAGCTCCGCCCCATGATGCCAGATCTTCCTTTCCGCGGGAAGATTCAGGTTCCCTCATGCTACTTCTGCAGTTTGTAGGCCCTGGATTCTCAACGAGGGTTTTCACTGCAGTCGCTTTCTTTAAAACTCAGAGTTTACGATTCCGATCCGAGCGCATCGGACATGGAGGACATGTTGTCCCCCGGATTTCACTGCTGTCCCTGCGGACAGAAAATGTTGCGCACCGATCCCCACGTCTCGTGTGTCTATTGCTTGGGTGTCGTGCATGACACCATTTCTTGCACCATTTGTTTGGCCTTCCATCCCAATGTCCTGGACAACCGCAAGGCGTGTCTAAACTAGGGAGACCGGAGCTTCACAACCCACCGTGAAATCGAAGGAGGCCAGGTGGGCGGTTTCCGTGCTCCGTGGGATCCACGATCAGCTTAACAGATGGCAGCTTAAGAGGAAGCTGCTCAAGCTTCGGACAGCCGAAGTTTTTTCGTGCTGCTTAACCTGGTTTCCACCTTCACTGGGTCCTTTCAGGAGCTGTGCCAGTCTCTCCCTACCAGGGGTGAGGCGCCCTTGGGCTCGCACTCCTCCTGCCCTAAGAAAAGGGACAAGGACCTAAATCTTCTTCTGTCCGAAGACGTCCCTGGGACTGAGAGCGGTCCAATTCCCAGGATCTTGTGGTCTCGACCTCGGTCGAGATCGCTTTCTTGGCCGCCGGCTTCTCGGATCTTCCGTCAGGCCTAGGCACGGAGGCAGAGGACACAGCTGAATCGGCTGAGATTACTCTTGACCCGGTCGAGCTGTTGTCGCCGACTCCCGTCGATGACTCCTTGGAAAGTACACCTATCCTTTCCTTCCCTGACAAGGAGACCCAGCCCTCGGGTCTGCTGATTGAGTGAAAGGTGCCGGTACCTCGGTTCTCACTGACTCCAGCTTCTCCCAATCGAACCAGCCAACCCCATCAGTCTCGATTGAGGACTAGGACCCCTTTGGTCGAAAAACCAAAGAAAGGTCACAAGCGCTCTAGAAAGAGGTGGCGCCACCGATCCTCATCCTCCTCTAATGAGGAGAGACTTGACGAAACTCCGTCGATGTTACAAGAGATCTCGTGGCAACAGCTGATTCTGACTGGTCAGAAGCCAACTCCGCTAGCACCACTGGCCATTACTTAGCCTACAGCCTCTTAGGTCGCGCGACATCGACTCCTCCGGAACCGAAGATTCCGGTTGCTCCACCAGTAGGGCCGGTATGCATTCCAGCTCATCCTGATTCGGTCTTCCCACTGAATTTGGTGGAACCACCACCTAAGCAGCCTCAGGGAGGGGCTCCCTTGAAAGAGGATAGAACAGACACCAGCCTTTCCCGTCGTCTGTCCAGTACGGTGGTACCCGATCGCCCTCGGTGTATCGAGGGAGACATAGGTAGGAGACCCTTACATCCCGATTTTTCAGACTCTGATGCCATTGGTCTGCACTCACATCCGGGGGATGACAAGTCCTCAGTGGCAGGCTTGGGGTAAGGTCCTTCCTCCTTTCAGGGCATCCTCCGCCTCATTTCAGATTTGACCGGAATGCCCTTGGAGACCATCCAAAAGAAGGCGGAGTACCCCCTGACGGATATCCTCAAGAGGGGGGATACCCCAATGGAGGCCTTTCCAGTGGCCGAAGCCATTGTTGGCCCGGCCCTTGAGCTATGGCAACACCCTGCCTCTTGCCCAGCTCCATCTGCCCGCATGTATACAGTACCCATGGGGTCCCTAGCGGGTTTCACAGAGCATCCCTCGGCTGAGAGCCTTGTGACTGCTTCTGTGTTTAGACGCACGGGTAGCTCAGTTGACACTGACCGCCCTCCGGACAAGGAGTCCAAGTATATGGACCATTCTGCCAGGAAGGTTTATGCGGCCTCAACCTTGGGCCTTCATCAGGTCAGCTCGACTGTGATCATGGCATACTTCTATCATGCCATTCTGGGGTCACTAGATGAAGTCCTCCCTCATCTACCAGCGGACATGCAGACCACGGTTAAGCAGGTCCGTGACCAGGGCCGTGCTGTTGCCAAACAGCAGCTCCAGATAGCCCTGGACATTGGAGATTCCTGTGCCTGCTCCTTAGCTGCTGCAGTGGCCACTCGCCGCAGGGCCTGGCTGAGGCTATCCTCCTTTCCGGCGGATACTCAGCACAAGTTAGCTGACGTACCCTTCCTGGGCACTGACCTCTTCGGTCTGGGAGTGGCAGGTCACCTCCAGCGTATAGAGCAGTCCAGTGCCACCTTGGATGCTACCTCTGCAAAGGGTTCTTCGGGCAAGAACCAGCAGAAGCACAAGAAGAAGCCTTTTTGGCACTCTTCCCCTGCGGTTAGACAGCCCTCCTATCAAGGAGGTCAGCAGCAGCAACAGCAGCAGGCTCAAACTTGGCGCCCCAGGCCCAAGCAGGGCCTCAACAGCCCCGTAAAGGAGGCCGAGGTGCCGGTCCAGGAGCCGCCTCCTCTTCTTCTAAGCCTGCTCAGTGATGGGTCAGGGGTTGCCACCCCTGCACCCGTCACGCCAGCTCTGGGTCCTCCCGTGGGGGGCCGGCTCTGCCACTTTCTTTCCGCCTGGTCCAGTATCATTTTGGACAGGTGGGTTCTGGAAGTGGTCGGCCAGGGACTGCCTCTAGAATTGAGCAGTACCCTCCCAGCTGAGCCAGCACCCTCGGGAGGAAAGGATCTCAGCTCACACTCAGGCGGCCCTTCGGGACGACATTGCTCAGCTCCTCTGCAAGGAGGCGATAGCTCCAGTGCCGGATTCTCCTACAGACCCAGGCTTCGTGTCCAGGTACTTCCTGATGCCCAAGCGGATGGGGGGTTGGTGCCCATCCTAGATCTCCACGACCTGAATCAATATCTCAGGTCTTGCACCGTCCGGATGGTAACTCTGAACCAGATCATACCATCTCTGGAGAGAAACGTGGTTCTGTTCACTGGATCTACAGGACGCGTTCTTTCCCGTCCCAATCTGTACGTCCCACCAGCAGTTCCTCTGCTTCAGGGTCGAAGGGACCCTGTACAAGTTCCGAGCCATGCCGTTTGGCCTGTCATCGGCCCCTTGGGTCTTCACCAAGTGCATTGCAGTGGTGGCAGCCCATCTGCGGCGTCGAGGAGTTCGGATATACCCCTATGTCGACGACTGGCTCTTGGCGGGTTCCTCCCTTCAGGAGGTGGAGAGGTCCAGGGATCTGGCCCCTCCGAACCTGCTCCCAACTAGGCCTCCTGATCAAGGAGGCCAAGTTGGAACTCGTGCCCTCTCAGGTGATGGGCTTTATCGAGCAGAGCTTGACTCTTGCCAAGCCAGAGTCGCTCCCGGCGGACAGGCGAGGTTCTTTCCTCCTTTGCCCAATCATTTCTGGTTGGGCACTGCGCCTGCCTGGGACTTTCTGGGCTACATGGTGGCGTGCACCTTGGTGGTCCTTTGGGCCAGGTGGCACATGCGCCCCCTTCAGTGGGAGCTGGCTGCCCAGTGGACTCAGCGATTTGGTCACTTCGACCAGCTGATCACTGTAACCCAGAAGATATGGGACGCTCTCCAGTGGTGGACCATCCCAGACCAATTGCAGGAAGGGATCCCATTTGTCCGCCCCAAGCCGATGGTCGTACTGACGACCGATGCCTCTCTCATGGGCTGGGGAGCCCACATGAGGGACAACAGGGTCCACGGGTTCTGGACCCCCGAGGAGTCCCGATGCCACATCAACCTGTTGGAGCTCAGAGCAATCAGACTGGCTCTGTCAGCTTTCGCTCCTCAGCTCCGGGGTCAAGTGGTTCAAGTCCAGACGGACAATACCATGACCATGTACTACCTCAACAAACAGGGCGGCATGCACTCACGTCTGCTATGCAAGGAGGCGCTCCAAATCTGGACCCTCATCGGCTGGGTGGAGGCGGATCTCCTTGCCATCCATGTGGCAGGAGTCTCGAACCAACTGGCGGATGCTCTCAGCCGCTTAGGCCAGACGTCCCACGAGTGGTCTCTCCATCCAGAGGTAGCTTACAATCTGTTCTCCCGTTGGGGCAAACCGTTGGTGGACCTGTTTGCCTCCAGGTAGAACACGAAACTCAGACTGTACCATGCCCGCCCCACTCAGCAGGGCTCACTGCAGGGGGATTCCTTCTTGAGGCCATGGACCCCAGGCCTCCTCTGCGCCTTCCCTCCATTTCCCTTGATCCACAAGGTGCTTCTCAAGTTGAGGAGGGACAAGGCGAAGGTGATTCTGGTAGCCCCAGATTGGCCTGGCCAGTTCTGGTACCCAGATCTCCACAGCCTCTGCTGCAGGGCCCCGGAGTGGCTTTGTACACGCGTGGACCTGATATCATTGAATCAGGGGAAGGTATTCCATCTGGACCTTCAGTTCCTGCACCTCACAGCCTGGTACCTGAGCGGCTAGAGTTCCAGGCTTTGGGTCTCTCTGAGGATGTCTACACTGTGGTGGAGGCATCTCGTAAGGAATCGACCAGGAAATGTTATGCCTTCAAATGGAAAAGGTTTTCCATTTGGTGTCAGGTAAGAGTCTGGACACCTTATCCTGCTCTGTGGCTAACATTTTAGACTACCTTTGGTCTCTCTCCAAAGGGGGTCTGCAGTCATCGACCCTTAGGGTGCACCTGGTAGCCATTTCTGCTTACCTGGCGCAGACTGGTTAGCCGACATTGGCACAGGAGACAGTGATCGGGCACTTTTTCAAAGGCCTGGATCACATATCCCCTCTGGTGCGTGAACCCCCAACTCCATGGGATCTGTTGCTAGTTTTGGCAAAGCTCATGGGCCAGCCATTTGAACCCATGCACAAGTGTGAGCTCTCACACTTGTGGAAGATGGCCTTCCTGGTGGCTATCATGTCAGTCAGAAGGACTGGGGAACTCTAGGCGCTGTCGGTGGACTCCCCTTATCTGGTCTTTCACAGGGACAAAGTTGTCCTGCGCCCCCACCTGAAATTCCTTCTGAAGGTGGTGTCAGAGTTTCACCTTAACTAGGTGTTGACTCTGCCGGTATACTACCCTAACTACACCTCGGACGCAGAGTACAGGCTCCATACTCTGGACCTCAGACGTGCCCTTTCGTATTATAAGGAAAGGATGGCGGAAATTCGGGGAGAAGTTTGCCAGCTGTTTGTCACCTACGCTGAAGCCGCTTCTGGCAGGCCTGCAGCTAAATGGACCATTGTAAGATGGATTACATCATGCATATGTCTGTGCTATGAGTTGGCGGGCATTGAGCCTCCCAGAGGGATAATATCTTATTCTACCTGCCATACGACTGCATCGGTGGCTGCTTCCAGGGACATCCCTATCCAAGAGATCTGTCGGGCCGCTACCTGGAAGTCAGCAAATGCCTTCATTCTAGGGACGTGGATATGTTGTTCAATCCACACTTACTGGCAGGTTCCTTGCTGCTTTAAATCTTGCCGGAAGGTCTTCAAGCTGGCTCCTCTCACCCACCCGGGTGGTAAAACTCTCAGCTGTGCCCTATGATGCCAGATCTTCCTTACCGCTTGGAAGCTCAGGTTCCCTCCTTAGCACGCTGCGTTTTAGGCCTGGATCCACACTCTTCGGTCAATCCGAAACTTATTCTTAAATTTTAAAGACTTCGATCTTCTCTTCCCTCATGGCTGCGATGGACAAATCGACTCCTGGATTTCGTCTGTGCCCCTGTTGGCAGATGATGTCCCGTACCAATCCGCATTCCATGTGCGTGTATTGCCTTGGACTTGGCCATGACTCACTGGCTTGTGAGTTGTGCAAATCCTTTTCGGCTTCAGTCTTGGAGGACCACGCTGCCCGATTGCTGTTGGGGCGACCCGAGAAACGTTATCCTACCGGTGACGTTCATGGGAGTGGGAGAGGTCCCCTTCCCTGGATGGTCAACACTCGACTTCCGTCGAGGTTGCGGCTAAGGCTGCTGGCTTCACAATGTCCCTGTCAGGTCAGCTGGCCGAGACATCCGTCGACGCGGTCAAGATTTTTCTCGACCTGTCGGATGGTTTGTTGACTGGAGAAGCCGACAGCCCTTCTTCACCGGTTCCCCCGGTGGAAACAGAGGACTTGCCTGTGCCTCCTGTGCCGGAGTCCCCGGTTAAGGTCCCTGAACCTAGGGAGGAGCGGGTCCCCCACCCCAACCCACCCTCGAATCCCTGAAGGTCTCAGTCTCGGTCTAGGACCTCTCCCAGGTCCAGCCAACATCAGCGGTCTCGGTCTCGGCACCATGGAAAGCGGCGACACGGCTCATCCTAGTTGCCCTCTTCGGAGGATAGGCTCCGGTACAAGTTGCGTCGGTGCTATGAGGATCTAATGTGGCAGCAGCTCTTATTATCCAGGAATAAGCCTACTCCGTCACCTGCTCCGGCCATTAAGTGGCTGTCACCGGAGCAGCCGAAACAACCCCTTGTAGTAGTAGAGGAGCAGAAGCCGGCACCAATTGTTCGTCCGAAACCGGCTGCGCCACCCATTATGGTGGAACCCCCGCCTCCGCAACCTAAAACTGGGGCCCCGATCAAGGATTCTCTGTCAGGGCAGGGCTTGCCTCATCGGTTGTCGGTCACCCTCACTCCCGATCGACCTCGGCAGGTGGAGGGTGGCTCAGTCGCTCGGCAGCTGTTCAGACTCCTCGGAGTCTGACGGCGACTCCTTGTTCTCCAGGCTGCTTGACCTAGAGTCCACTGGGGGTCAGTCGGTGGATGAGAGCCCTTCCTCGTTCCTTGGAATGTTTCGACTCATCTCAGAGTCCACTGGGATGAAGCTTGAACCTGTTTCAAAACGGGCCAAGTATCCCCTCACGGAGATACTGGACCGAGAGGATTCCCCTACGGAGGCCTTCCTGGTGGCCAAAGCCATTGTTGGCCCGGCCCTGGAACTATGGCAGCAGCCAGCTTCTTGTCCAGCACCTTCGGCCAGGATGGCTCGAAGTATGCTGTTCCACGGTTCACTATCCGGTTTCTCGGAGCATCCCTCTGTGGAGGGGCTAGTGACCGACAAGCGTTTTCTGGTGTTCGGCAGCGCCGGGATGGGACAAGCCACCCGATAAGGAGTCCAAGAAATTGGACTACTCTGGGCGGGAACTTTATGCTGCTTCCTCCCTAGGCCTTCGTCAGGCTAGCTCTGCCGTCCTGATAGCACACTTTTCACACGCCTTTTTGGGCTCCCTGGATGAGGTGATTTCTCATCTCCTGGCTGACCTTCAAACGACGGTCAAGCAGGTACAGGATCAGGGAAGGGCGGTGGCCAAACAGCGGCTCCAAACTTCCTTGGACATCGCTGACTTGTGTGCCCGGTCAGTAGTAGCGGCAGAGGCCATGCACTGCAGAGCTTCGCTGTGGATCTCCACCTTTATGGCAGATACCCAGCACAAGCTGGCAGACGTTCCCTTCATGGGTATCGACTTGTTCGGTCCCGGGGTTGACGGTCATCTGCAACGGATCAAGAAGTCCAGCGCCACCTTGGACTCTGTCACGTCTGCCCAGAAGGACAAAGGCTGTCAGCAGCAGCGTATGCCCTTTCGTTCTTCAGCCCCTGCAGCATGTCCGGCCCTGCAACACCAGCATCAGGGCCAGCAGGCTCGCACTTGGCACCCCAAAGCTGCCTGCTTCCTTCAGCAGGAAGCTGGGGAAAAGGTCCAGGCGGCTCCTCGGTCGGCCCTTCCTCCAAGCCTGCCCAGTGATGGGTTGAGGATGTCGCCCCAACCCTAGTCACTCTCCCTGGGTTCCCCCATGGGGAGGCGGCTCATCACTTCCTTTCCGCCTGGTCCGATATCACCCACGGACCGCTGGGTGTTAAAGTGGTAGGCAGGGTCTGCCTCTGGGTCGAGCAGTCCCCACCGTGATCGAGCCGTCGCCCCATGGAACTCGAGTTCCATGCACCTCTCTGTCGGCTCGTCGAGTTGACATTGCCCTGCTCCCCAGAAGGAGGTGATCAGGAGGTGGCGGATCTCCTCCAGACCCAGGGTTTGTGTCCAGGTCCTTCCTGGTCCCAAAAGCGGATGGGGGCTGGCCCATTCTAGTTCCGCGACCTGAACAATTTCCTAAGGTCTCGTACCTTCAGGATTGTCACTCTTGCTCAGATCATTCCATCCTTGGAACGAGGCATGTGGTTCTGTTCTTTGGACCTTCAGGATGCGTTCTTTCACGTCCCAATTCGTCCTTCTCACCAGCAATTCCTCTGCTTCAAGGCAGAGGGATCCCTTTACGAGTTCTGGGCCATGCCCTTCGGCCTCTCTCTCTCGCCAGCTCCCAGGGTCTTCACCAAATGCATGGCAGTGGTGACAGCATTCCTGTGGCACCGAAGGGTCCGGGTGTACCCTTACCTGGACGACTGGCTGATTGCAGCCCCCTCCAGGTTGGAGGTGGAGCGGTCCAGGGATCTGGCCTCCAGGTTCGCTCTGATTGGCCTCCTCATCAACGAGGCCAAATCGAACTCGTGCCATCGCAAGTGATCCAGTTCATCGGGCAGAGCTCGATTCTCTTCGAGCCAGAGCACGGTTTCCGCAGACAGGGCTGAGGTTCTTTCCTCCTTACCCAATCATTTCTGGTTGGGCAATTGCGCCTGCCCGGGACTTCCGCCCGCTTCTGGGCCTCATGGCGGCCTGCATCAACGTGGGTCCATTGAGCCCGCTGGATATGCATCTCCTGCAATGGGGCTTGCTCCGCCAGTGGTCACAGCGCTCCGGTCCTCTGGACCAGCCAGTGACAGTGACCCAGGAGATGTGGAACGACTTCCAGTGGTGGCTCGTTCCAGCTCATCTGCAGGAGGGTATCCCGTTTGTCCGCCCCGAGCCGACGGTCACTCTGATGACCGACGCCTCTCTGATGGCTTGGGGTACCCATCTGGGGGAGAACAGAGCCCACGGACTCTGGTCCCTTCAGGAGTCTCGATGCCACATCAACCTGCTGGAGCCTCGAGTGGTCTGACTAGCCCTCACCGCCTTTGCTCCGTTTGTACAGGGTCAAGTGGTCCAAGTCCAGATGGACAACACCTCGACCATGTACTACCTAAACCGTCAGGGTGGGACGCACTCCTTGCCTCTGTGCAAGGAGGCTCTCCGCACTTGGTCTCTTGTGAGCAGACTGGAGGCGGATCTCCTAGCCATCCATGTGGTGGGAGCCTCCAACACTCTGGCTGATGCCCTTAGGTAGATAGGTGCTGCATCTCACAAATGGTTTCTCCTGCCGGAGGTAGTACAAGATCTGTTCTCCCACTGGGGCACTCCTCAGGTGGACCTGTTTGTCTTCAGGGAGAATGCGAAGTTGAGGCTGTTTCATGCCCGCCCCTCACAGCAGGGCTTGCTGCAGGGGATGCCTTCCCGAGGTCGGACCCCGGCCCTTCTACGCCTTTCCCTCCATTTCCTTGATCCACAAGGTACTTCTCGTTGCAGAGGGACAAGGCGCAGGTGACTGTAGCCACAGACTGGCCCCGCCAGTTCTGGTATCCAGATCTCCTCAGCCTTGGCTCCAGGCTCCCGAGGCGGCTTCCAGCCCTCCCGGACCTGATCTCAGCCAACAAGGGGAAGGTACTCCACCCGGACCTTCAATCTCTGCACTTGACGGCCTGGTTCCTGAGCGGCTAGAGTTCCAGGCCTTGGGTCTTTCCGATGAGGTCCTCAGCGTTGTTGAGGCGTCCCGTAAGGAGTCGACCAGAAAATGCTATGCCTTCAAATGGAAGAGATTTTCCATTTGGTGTCAGGATAAGGGGTTGGACCCTTCCTCCTGTTCTTTGGCTAGCATTCTGGACTAGCTGTGGTCCCTTTCTCAGCTAGGGCTTCGTTCGACGACCCTTAAGGTGCACCTGGCAGCCATCTCTGCTTACCGGGCGCGGGCTGGAAAGCAGTCGGTGGCGCAGGAGAATGTGGTGGGGCACTTTTTCAAAGGCCTTGATCACATATCCCCTCTGGTGCGAGAACCTCCACCTTCGTGGGATCTACTGCTGGCATTGGCTAAGCTCATGGGCAAGCCATTCAAACGGATGCACAGGTGTGACATCTCTCACCTGCCGTGGAAGACCGCCTTCTTGGTGGCTATCACGTTAACCAGAAGGATGGAAGAGCTCCAGGCGCTTTCCATTGGGTCTCCTTATCTGGTCTTCCACAGGGACAAGGTTGTCCTGCGCCCCCACCCGAAATTCCTTCCGAAGGTGGTGTCGGAGTTCCACCTTAATCAGGTGTTGACTCTGCGGTGTTCTACCCCAATCACACTCGGAGGCCGAATATAGGCTTCATACTCTGGACCTTAGAAGAGCGCTTTGTTGTTATAAGGGCGGTGGCTGAAGTTCAGGGAGAGGTTCGCCAGCTGTTTGTCACCTACGCTGAAGCCTCACCCAGGCAACCTGCAGCAAGCTGACGATAGGCAGGTGGTCACCTCCTGCATTGATCTCTGCTATAGGTTGGCGGCATGGAGCCTCCCAAAGGATAAGAGCTCATTCTACGTGCCATACTGTTGCTCCGGTGGCTGCTTCCAGGGACGCCCCTATCCAGGAAATCTGCAGGGCTGCTACCCGAAGTCAGTGCACACCTTCATTACCCACTACCACATCGACCTTGAGTCACGCCTGAATGATGGTTTTGGGACCTTGGTCCTCCAGTCTTTCTTTCCCAAGTAAGTATAGGGGGTGCGGGCCTTGCCTCCCTCCTCTCGGAGAACTGCTAGGAGTTTGCCAGTAAGTGTGGATTGAACAACATATCCACGTCCCTAGAAATACAGATTACTCACCTGTAACAGGAGTTTTAGGAGTGGTATATGTTGTTCATCCACACAACTCACCCGGCTTCGACGCGCAACCTGGCTTCCAGTGGACTAGATCTGGCGTCATGGGGCAGAGCCGACAGTTTTAGCACCCGGGTGGGTGGGAAGAGCCAGCTTGAAGACCTTCTGGCAAGATTTAAAGCGGCAAGGAACCTGCCAATAAGTGTGGATGAACAACATATACCACTCCTAGAACTCCTGTTACAGGTGAGTAACCTGTATTTACCCACTACCACATCAACCATGAGTCACGCCGGATGCTGGTTTTGGGGCCTCGGTTCACCAGTCTCTGTTCCTAAGTAGGGTGTGTGCCTTGCCTCCTCCTCCCGCAGAACTGCTTGAATTGTTAGAGAATGTGGATGAACATATCCATGCTCCTAGAAGAACAGGTTACTCACCTGTAACAGTAGTTCTAGGAGTGGTATATGTTGTTCATCCACACGCACCCAACCAACCTCCCGGCTTTAGCGCACCACCTTGCTTCCAGCAGGCTAAGATCTACGCGGGGCGGAGCTAAGGTATTTACCACCCGGTGGGTGGGTGGGAGAGCCAGCTGAGACTCTTCCGCCAGATTTAAAGGGGAAAGGACATGCCAGAGAGTGTAGATGAACAACATATACCACTCCTAGAACTATTGTTACAAGTGAGTAGCCTGTTCATTCCTGACACGTAGGTTAGCATTTGCCCAAATAAATTTAATGATTTATCTCTCGCCTCCTATAACTTCATAAAGGAGGAGTTAGAGGATTTATTACTGATTGACAAAACTGCCAGTGATAAAGAAATTATGGAGGGTTTGAACTTTAAATATAGAACCTGACATAATCTAGAAGACAATAAACAAATCCATTTACACTTTTAAAACTGAGAAACATAAGATACACTTTACACAGAGAGTAGTGAATATTTGGAATGGCTTGTCATCAGAGGTAGTGGACAGTGGGAATTTTAACATCTTTAAAGGGCGATTGGACTTGTCTGGAAAAGGTCTACTGGAGCAGTTATTAACATGGGACAGCTTATATGGTCATTCACCTTCTTCCGTCCCTAAATTTCAAAGTGAAATAACCACTTTTTAGTGAGGCTTACTGGAGCACATTTGAATAGGAAGAAGTACCTATAGGGAGTATGTTCAGTCTTCCAGGAACCAGTCATCTTGTAATTGTAAATGGAGTCCACTCTGAAGAAAGGGTGGTTACTAGTGGGGTACCGCAGGGTTCAGTATTGGGTCCAGTCCTTTTTAATCTTCATCAGTGGCATTGCAGAGGGACTGGAAGGAAAAGTATGCCTTTTTGCAGATGACACAAAGATCTGCAACAGGGTTGATACACAAGGAGGCGTGGAAAGGATGAAAAGGGACTTGGCAAGGTTGGAGGAATGGTCTGACATATGGCAGCTAGGATTCAATGCAAAAGTGCAAATAATGCACCTGGGAAACAAGAACCCAGGGAAGAATACACAATGGGTGGGGAGGTAGAACAACAACAGAACAGGAAAGGGACCTGGGGTAATCATATCAGATGACCTTAAGGTTAGCAAGCAATGTGAGAAGGCAGTAGGGAGGCCGGGTATACTGGGATGTATAGGAGAGGCATCAGCAGCAGAAAACAGGAAGTTGTTATCCTCTGTACAGACAGTTGGTGAGACCCCATGTGGAATACTGTGTCCAGTTCTGGAGACCCCATCTCCGCAAGGACATAGACAGGATAGAGGCAGTCCAGAGGAGGGCAACTAAATGGTGCAGGGTCTGCAAGAGAAGCCGATGAGGAGAGACTAAAGGAGCTTAATATGTATACCCTTGAGAAAAGAAGGAGAGGGGGACATGATAGAAACTTCAAGTACCTCAAGGAATCAACAAAGTCCAAGAGGGTAGCATCTTTCAGAAAAAGAGACTTGCAAGAACAAAGGGACACAATTTAAAGATAGAAGGAGGGCGTGTCTAGGGCAATGTGAGGAAGTATTATTTCACAGAGAGGGTAGTGGATGCATGGAAAAGCCTTCCTGAGGAAGTTGTGGAGTCTAAAACTGTGGGAGAATTCAAGAATGCATGGACAGACATAAGGCAATTCTTTGGGGGCAGGAAGATATAGGCTGTTGGTTAAATAGGATTCATGCCTATCCTGTAGGTAGGGAAATGGGCAGACTAGATGGGCCTAGCGGTCCTTATCTGCTGTCAAAGTCTATGTTTCTATCTTACTTCGAGGGGGCTCTTGCAGTAGGTAATTACATATAGGACTGATGCCGGCAGGCGGCAGGACTCCACGGAAAAATTTCTAGCTAGCAGTCCCTGTCGAGGGACCGCCCCTTATGTCAGGGTGACCAAGGCCAGGGAGACATCGGTATAAGGCGTGTCCCTGACGCCCACCTTTCCAGTTCTTCTCCTACCGTTAGGTTTGTGCAGCTACTGCTGAAAAGCCTGCGGCTAGTCAGCCCAATTCCCGCCAGTTTTACCGGAATAATTTGTTTTTTTCACTCAACGCCAGGTACCATCGCCGGTGTATGTTGTCCCCCTACACCCTCCCGAGCACAAAAATAAGTGCTATCTGCAAGGGCGCCCAACCACCGCAGACAAGGACTGCCATTCCATGTGCCTGTTCTGCCTAGGCCCCGATCACCTGGTCGAGAAGTGCCAGCACTGCCTCAGCTTCAACGCGCTACCCGGAAAAGGCGGCAGCAATCCCTGGAAGCCATATTTGAAGAAAAGATGAGTTCAATGTAGAAGGAGCTCAAAAACTGAGGCAGGCGCCCACTTCCGAAGGCCATCGGAAGAAGGATAAGGAGAGGCACCGGGACAAGGGCTTCTACTGCCTCTCGGGAGCCGCTGACAGGTAACGCCTCCAGGGACCACTGACGGCCTCCTCGGAGGTTTCCGAGGGGTGCTGGGCCCACCCGCCGGGCTCGGGCCTTGGCGGGCGCCTCTGGGCAATTGGAGGCCTCTGCCCCGGTTCGCCGCAGGCTCGCGAGCCTCTGGCGTGGCAACCTGCAAGTCGGGCGCCGGCCTCCGACGTCCGCGCCGGAGAAGGCCGTAAGACGCACGACCCTTCGGGCAGCGTGCGCTCCACTCCATCGACCAGGCCGATCCTTCTCCCTCGCCCGCCTCCGGTGAAGGCTCCCATAAGCCGGACGCCGGCTCATCTGGCGCCCGCCGGGAGCTTGCCCTCAAGCTGCACGTTGGCTTGTCCGAAGTCTGGCCGGTGAAGGAAACGACGACGGACCTCCTCACGTCCGTTGTACCCAGTTCTCCGCAGCCTTCACTGCCGTCCAGGGACCCAGAGTCCCCCCAGCCCAACCCCGGGGATTTTTTCCCTCCATCCCCGGGCGACGCTGGGGATCTTCCTCCGTCAGACCGTCCCCCGGTTGGTACGTCGGATCTGATGGCTTCCCAGACGCCGGCTCCGACACCGGTTCCTCTGATGCCAGGGCCTCCGACGCCGGTTCTACCAACTCCGGAGAGATCCCGCCTGGATGTCCCCCTCCGCCGGCCCCTCCTCCCACTGGGCCCCAACGTGGATCCGCTTGTGAGGCCGCCGCCCTGGCCGCCTACTCTGGCAGCTCTCCCCGCCCCGGTACCTCTGTCCTATCCGACGCCGATGCACTCCAGGACCACAGTATCCGCACCACAGTAACCAACGCCGCTTTTTCTGACGTCGCAGTACCCAACGCCGGGCTTTCTGCAGCTGGGTTTTGGATACTCTCCACACGGGTACAACCTGTATCCTTATCCCCATACCTCCTCCCACCGCCCACAGCCGCTGTGGACCTGCAGGAGACTCTGGCCTCCTGGTGGGCTGAGGCCAAGGCTCAGCTCACCAGAGAGGTTGAGAGCCGCCTTCCGATGACTGTGCCATCTCAGGTTCCCGTACGTCCGAGGCGGCACACTCCCTCACCACCTCCGGACTCCAGGGCTCTTCTGTCTGGAACCAGAGAGGGGCAGGACACGCTTCCCCGGGGGCTTCCCAAGGGGTCCGTTCCTCCTCTGGGTCGGGAAAGGGAGTCTTTTTCCTCTTCATCCTCCTCTTCACCCTCGGACTCCTGGATTCTTCCGCAGTTGCTCCGAGTGGGACGATGAGCCACGCCTCCGTCAAGCCCAGGCCAAGGACTCCTCCAAGTCTCCTCCGAAGATCCTTCTTTACGGAGTTGCTAAGGAAAATCAGGAGGTTATCAGTGGCACTCCTTGGAACCAGATCCTCAGCGTCTGAAACTCGCTGAACATCTGGATTTGCCTGTGACAGCTCCTACCTTGGTGCCACCCTGGATAGAGCCTCACGCCGACCTTATTACCACCATATGGAAACAGCCATTGTCTTTAGCCCCACTTCCTAGGAAGTCGAACAGGCTATATCAGGCTCCAGAGGGTGTTGATTTCCTGGATTCTCACCCTCGTGCCGACTCGGTTGTGATTAGTGCCGCTCACGGCCGGTCGGCCAATCCAAAACACCTCAGCTCATCGCCACCTGACAAGGAATCCCGCCTTCAGGACCAGTATGGGAGGAAGATCTATGCTTCCTCCACGCAGGGGATCAGGGCCCTGAATTATGTCGGCCATATGGGGGACTATCAGAAGGCCATTCTGACCCAGTTGGAAGCGAAATTGGACTCCCTGCCAGACTCCCAAGTCAAGCAGGAGTTGGCTGATCTTGTCCTCTCTGCTCGCTCAGCCAGTCGACACATGCTTCGTGTAACATACGATGCAGTGGACACTGCTGGATGGAGGTCAGCTGCTGTGGCCCACGGCGGCCATGCTTGGCTCTGCCAGGGTTGGTCCCGAGGTGCAGTCTGCTATCCAGGAAGCACCCTTCGGGGTCGGTGCTTTTCAGGGGTGATGTCAAGGACATCATCACCGATTTGCTAGAGAAGGGGACGGCACTGAAGTCAGTTGATTCCATGTACCGTCCCCATCAGCAGCAGCGCCATCCCTTTCGTAGACTGAATTGGCCCAAGGCGAAACCCCAGGGAAGGCGGGCCACAAAACGCTGGGCCCCCACAGCTGCCAAGCCCCACCCCCCGGCTCAAAAAAGCAGTGGGTGCTTCAGCTGCGGCCCTGCCCCACACCACCTGACTCCTCCCCTCTCCCACAGCCTCCGGACTTCCCGGAGGAACCGGTAGGAGGGAGGTTTTCCCTCCACCTTCCGGGCTGGGACAGGATAACAACAGATTCTTGGGTGCTCCAGCTCATCGCAGAAGGACACTCGATAGAGTTTCTTCAGAAACCACCTCGCCACCCCCCTCTGAAGTCGTCGTATTCAAGGGAACATCTTCTCTTGGTCCAGGAGGAAATTTCAGCTCTACTGCTGAAACATGCAATAGAACACGTCCTTCTTCATCTGCAAGGGACGGGTTACTATTCCCATTTCTTTCTGGACCCAAAGAAGACAGGAGATCTTCGACCAATTCTGGATCTCAGTTCCCTGAATCTTTTCATAGAATACAAAAGGTTCAGGATGCTGTCTTTGCAGAGCCTTCTGCCTCTCATCCGGCCGGGTCAATGGCTGTGTGCTCTGGATATGCAGGATGCTTACCTGCACATTTCCATTCGCCCGTCTCACCACAAATACCTTCGTTTTGTGTTCCAGGGGGACCACTACCAATTCAAGGCGCTCCCGTTTGGTCTGTTGTCGGCTCCCGAGTATTTACCAAATGCCTAGCAGTGGTGGCGGCCCACCTAGTGCCATGGGGGGTGCAGGTTTTCCGGCATTTCCGGACGACTGGCTCCTGGCGGCCTCGCCCAGGAGGAACTCCTATGTTACCTCTCCCTTACCCAGCAGGTTTTTGCCTGCCTGGGTATTACCATCAACCATTCCAAGTCTCATCTGATCCCATCCCAGAGACTACAGTTTATTGGGACTATTCTCGATATGACCACGGGCAAGGCCTTCCTGCCACCGGACAGGGCATCCACCCTCCAGACCCAAATAAGTCTGCTGTCCGACTGCAGGAGGGTCTCTGCAAGGTCGGTCCTTCGCCTTCTCAGGCTCATGGCGGCTGCTATCCCGACAGTTCCTCGTGCTCGACTCCACATAAGAGTTTCTCAGTGGACTCTACGCTCCCAATGGAATCAGTTAGTGGATGACCTGGATCACCCAGTTCTGGTCTCCTCATCGATGCTTCGAGACGCAATGGTGGATGGTTGGAGAGAACCTGTTTCGGGGAATTCCATTCTTTCGTCCTCCCCCCCTCCCAGACTCTAACCACAGACGCCTTGGGCGAAGGTTGGGAAGCCCATCTAGGCTCTCATCGGACCCAGGGCTCCTGGTCCAAGCTAGAACAAGCTCTCCACATCAGTGTGCTCGAGCCGGCAGTGTTGTACGCCTCCAAGCCCTTCACCAATACATCTTTCCCGCCACGTAGCTGTCCAGACAGACAACATGCGTGGTTTGCTACATCAGCAAACAGGAGGGATTCGTCCTACCCTCTTTGCAGGAGGCAATGAGGGTTTGTGATTGGGCAACACAACACGACCTTCACCACGGCAACTCACGCTCTGGGAGTCGATAACACCCTGGCAGACAAGCTACGTCGCTCTTCTGCTCTGACTCATGAGTGGGAACAGGACCAAGGGTCCTAGACAATATCTTCTGACTTTGGGGAACAACACAGGTCTAACCTGTTCATCCCCTAAACGCAAGCTTCCTGTCTTCTGCTCGCTCGCTCCAGAGCTGGAGGCGCTTCTTTAAGAGACGCCTGTCTGTAGACTGGAAGGACAGATTCGCTATACCTTTCCCCCAATTCCACTTATCCTACAAGTCTTGCAGAAACTAGCTTCAAAAGGAGCATGAATGATTCTGATTGCTCCTTTCTGGCCCAGGCAAGTTTGGTTCTCTCTTCTACAGCAATACTCAGAGGATCCTCCTCTTCCTCTGTCTCGAGGTTTACTGACCCAGGATCAGGGGACTCTGGCCCATCCAGGCCTCAAATCCCTTCAGCTGCATGCATGGCTCCTGCAGACTTAGCTCAGTCCTGTTTTGGAGTGTCTCCCAAAGTGGCGGAGATTTTAGTGGAGGCCAGAAAACCCTCCACCAGATCCACTTATGCCATGAAGTGGAAAAGATTCACTATCTGGGCCGCTTCCAAGAACGTGGAACCTTTCTCCTGTTCAGTGGGGCGTCTGCTGGAGTATCTACGTCATCTGTTTGACCTGGGTCTCAGTCATTCTTCTCTGAAGGTACACATGGCGGCCATCTCGGCCTATCATGTTCCCTTTGCAGACAAAACTTTCGCTCAATGGGAGGTCTCTAAGACCTTTCTTAGAGGGGTCCTCCATCTGAGACCCCCCATCCGTACTCCTGCTCCCCCTTGGGACTTGAACTTTGTTCTCGAGAAACTTACTCTCCCTCCCTTCGAACCTGCAGCTTCTGCAGATTTGAAGTTCCTTTCATGGAAGACTCTCTTCCTGGTGGCCATTACTTCTGCTCGGAGAATTTCAGAGCTCCAGGCCCTGATGTGTAAAATCCCATACTTGATTTTTCACAAGGAACATGTTGCTCTTCGCACGAATCCTAAGTTTCTTCCTAAAGTAGTAGCAGAGTCTACTCTAAATCGGTCCAATAGAGTTACCTGCCTTTTTCACGCAGTACTCTAATCAAGGGGAGTATTTACTCCATACTATGGATGTTCACTGGATTCTGAGATACTACACCAACAGGACGAAGGATCTCAGAATGACTGATCAATTGTTCGTCTCTTTTGCTCATAAAAGGGAAGGCAGTGCTGTTTCCAAGCAGTGCCTGTCTAAGTGGTTGGCTCATTGCATCACTTTCTGTTATGACAAATACAACAAGACCCTCCCGGGTCAAGTAAGAGGTCACTCCACAAGAGGAGTAGCTGCTTCAGCGGCTTGTTTCAAGAATGTGTCTGCGACAGACATCTGTGCTGCCGCCACCTGGACTTCCGTTCATACCTTTACTAAACACTACAGTTTGGATGTTGCCTCGTTGTAGAGCAGGCTTGGGCTGGCTGTTCTGCAAGGCCTCCTATCTTGTGACTTGCTCAGCTAAATTGCTTTTTAGATAGTTTCCTCCTCCCGGTGCCTTTCTTTGTTCCAGACTGCTTGGGATTCAGTCCTATATGTAATTACCTACTGCAAGAGCCCTCTCGAAGTAAGATAGTACAGTTAACGTAAGAACTTACCGTAACAGTAGATCTTCGAGAGAGGCTCTTTCAGTAGGTAATACCTTCCCACTCTCCATCCCCCTAGGCTTTTTCAGCTCCTTTTCCAGTGAGGGAAATATCCGCACCTCTCTCATCCGGCCTTTCTGGCCCGTGGCGGGAAAGAACTGGAAGGCGGGCATCAGGGACCGCCCCTTTATACCGACATCTCCTGACGCCGGTCACCTGACGTGGGGGCAGTCCCTCGCCAGGGACTGCTAGCTAGAAATTTTTCTTGATGGGGTCCTGCGCCTGCCACGCGCCAGTCCTGTATGTAATTACCTACTGCAAGAGCCTCAAGATCTACTTGTACGGTAAGTTCTTATGTACTGTACTTTCAGCACTAATTCACACTAATGGATCTGAGCTGGAGGCACTAGTACTCCACAGGATCAGAACTTTTCAGGAGGTCTGGCACTGGACAAGCTGCCATGCATCTTGTGACATGAGAGAGACTGGCTTGCTTCACATGGCTTACTTTAGCACCAGCCTTCAAGCTGACTCTGTTACTTTTTCCCCACCGTTAGTGATGCGCTTGCCGGATTCAGAACTTCATGTCTGTATGGCAGCAGCATTTGGTTTTTCCTGTTTAGTGTTTAGATGCTAGTTTGTGTTATTTTTTTGTCAGTTTGGTGGACAAACATGTTTCAACTCCTCTCTCACAGCCCTGAGTGAGCAACCATGAATGACCGGCGTGAGAGCCATCTTGAGCAAGCTACTTCAGCAGTGGGGCTGTGTCCAGTCCACTTTGCCCTTTGAGGAAGGGTTCTGATGACTGCTGGTCCTGTGGGGGGAGGACTGTCCTTCCAGAAGCACAAAAAAGCGGCTTGATCCCAGTTGGTTCTTCATGCTGCTTGGCCTTGAGTTCTTTCTCTTCCCATTGGAAGGGGAACAAGCAGTACCACTACAGGTCACCTCTCTTGAGGTCTGCTGCAGGGTCCTTGCTTCCAGGAGCTGGAAACTGTAACCAGCATCCTTGGCATCACCGGGGACTCTGGTTCTAGGTGTTCGAGGTCTCGAGCCCAGAGTCCCTGTCTGTTAGTGGTGACTCCTGTGGGCAGTTCCACCATTAGGCAGCTCTTATTGAGTAGTGGGTGTAGTATCTGTCTTATTTGCCTTTGTCAGCGGAACTGGTCTCTGGTCCCACGGAACTGGTGGACTTGAACTGCGGCTGGGGCCCACAAGCCAGGTACAGTGTTTGGCCCTGGCAACAGCCCTTGGGTCCTTACCGGTGACTGTGCCACTGGCCCCTGTCCCAGTGGCCAAACCCCCATTCAGTGTCACTGTGATGGAACTGGCTGCGGTACTATTGCTGGTCACTCTTGCACCAGCTGGATTTTCATCAGTGGGGTTGGTGCTGCTGTCAGCACCAGGCAAGCGTAGGCCTTTCAGGGCCTGTCTTGGCACCAAGAACCTCCCCAGTGCCTGATTAAGTTCTGGTTACAGTGGCGCCATTGGCAACAGTCCTTCGTAAACAGGGCTGATGTAACCAAGACTGCATTCTTCATTGAAGGGCTTAAGTTCCACCCTCCCCTCTAACAACCCTGACCTCAACTTCATTTCTTTCTTTCTTATTTTTAATTGTGTTTTATTCAAGAAATGTTTTCAGTAGTACATAATAGTAACAGTACAAATACAAAACAGTTACAGGATGGTCAGATATACTATTACATATACAAATCCAGTTATGAGCTACACATTTCGGTCCAAATAGGTGTCATAACCATGCAGCAGGGGGACCCATATAGTGCCCCTTAAAATTGTTTATGTATTAAAACAGCTTAACATGTTAGTGTTATTCACAGATACATATTAGCTTGCAACTATTTATTTTAAACTTTCCATACTGTCCCATTTTCAGCTTCAGGAATAAAGTCCAGGTCCACTCCTAATTGATGAATCACCATCTGTGCCAAATTCTCGATTTCACTCGATTGCCCCTTACCGAGGCTGTCACAGTTTCAATTTTATATATGAGACTTACTGTTGTAATCCATTTTGCTTTTGTTGGAGGTGTTTTTGCTAGACCAAGTCCAGTTATGAATTTCTTGGCTGCTAATTCTAGTGCAAGTAACCATTTCAATGTTTATGCCCCTTATAGTCCTTGGAGGGATAGGCATAAGGATCAGTGATGGAGTTAGTAAATCCTGATCTGTGAATACCCTATTGTGTATGGTGAGCACAGGACAGGCCCAGAATATATGCGTGTGATTAGCGTTCTCTGCCCCACACTCTCGCCAGCATGTCCCCATTTGAGAACCCATGTACAGTATGTGGCTTGTACTTCTGGGGTTCTGAAATACCTCATGCGACGTTTCCAAGAGAAATCCCTCCATTGTGTTGAAGATGTAAGTCTGTAATTGGCAGTTGCATATTTATTCCAGATCTCCACTGAATGGTCTGTTATTACTTCAGAGTTCCACCTGCATAGGAACATCCGCTGTGAAGTCCAGCAGGAAGACTCCTGTAGAGGCTGCCAATTAAATGTGACCAGTACGTAGGAACATCCACTGCGGAGTCCAGCAGGAACTCTGTTAGGCTCCTATAGAGGCTGCCAAATGTGACCAATGCATGCTTTGTTGGAGTTCTTTTAGAATACAATATATGGAGGGGACCTTCTTTGAGAGTTTTTTAAATGTGGGACTCATCCCCCTGAGATCTGATCAATTTGTAAGTATCTAATATGTGCCATCCTAGGAAGGCCAAATTCCTGCTGTAATTCTTGAAAAGACAAAGCCTTGCACTCTATAGAACTGATACATATATTTCAAGCCTCTAGACCCCAGCATGTGGTGTAGCATCCAAAGAATTAGACAGGAGTGCTTTGTTATGCACCCTAGATCTTAGTCAAATTGGGGTGTAATGTGGGATGTGTTTATTATAGCACAATTCCAGTATTTTAGGGGAATGACCATATATCTTGAAAACTGTAGGAATGGAATTGTTGCCAACGGTTGGAAAAGAGATACTTGTTCACAAGTCATTTATGTTTAATTCGATTGTCTTCTAATTAGCTGAATAAGATGGGGTAACTAGCAACATAATATACGTATTGGGCTGCCAGTGCATAAAGTATAGGTTAGGTAACTTAAAGCCACCTTTTCTTTTAGCACTTGTAAAATATTATTTCTAGGATAGTGGATATGTTGTTCTAGCCACACTTGTTGGCATGTCCTTTCCCTTTAAGATTCTTGCTGGAAGGTGTAAAAGTTGGCTCCTCCCACCCACCCAGGTGGTATATGCCTCAGCTCCACCCCTTGATGCCAGATCTTCTTTCCGGTGGAATATTCAGGTTCCCTCCTTATCGCTCACACGTTACTGTAGGCCTTGGCGCTTAAATCTACGGATTTACCCAAACTCAGACTCGTCAGAGTTTCTCCCAGTCGCTTTGCGATCTCGACCACGATGGAAGACAAGTTCTCACCCGGTTTCTTCCACTGCCCGTGCAGGCAAAAGATGTCTCGCAGTGACCCACATGCCCTGTGCGTTTATTGCCTGGGTCTCGGTCTTGACACCCAGGCATGCAGAATGTATGGCGCTATCCAAACGCCTTCGACGCATCGTCTTGCATAACTGCAAACAAGCAGACCTGAAAACGGAACATCATCAAATTCAAGGAAGCCCGCTGGGCAGTCTCGCGGCCGGGGGTGAGCTAAGCAGCTTGAACGGATGAGTCTCTTTGAAGAGGAGGCAACTCGGCTGCAGATTGGTCCTCTTCCATGTCCATTGTCATCCTGCTCAGTCTGGGCTCCACTTTCTCTGGCTCCTATCGAGTTGTGCCAGTCTCTTCCTACCAAGGGAGAGGGACCCTCAGGCACGCACGCCTCTCAGTCCGTAAAAGGACAAGGAGCATAAGGAACCTTGACCCGGCCTTGCGCTCTGGAATCGTGAGAGATCTTGGTCCCAGGAATCTTCTGTCTCGACTTCAGTCTGGGTTATGCCTGCTGCTGGGTTTCAGTACCCCGATCAGGCCAGCCGGCTAAGATGTGGGACGGCGATCCGTTGAGATTATCCTCGACCCAGTCATCGCTCAGTGAGGCTAAAAACTCCTTATTCAGGACCCCGGTCCTGCCGGCCACTGAGGAGGAGACGCAGCCCACTGGGAATCCCCCCATGGTCCAGATCCCTGACCGGGAAGAGCTGTGGTTCTCCCCGACTCCTTCCGAGCGACCCTGTTGGTCCCCCCGGCTGTCCAAGTCGAGGTCTCAAGACACCTCCCACCGACAGGCTGAAGAAGGCGCTAAGCGCTTGAGAAGCAGCACAGCCGCACTCTTCTTCTTCGCCTCCTCGGATGAGGAGAGGCTCTTGGAGAAACTCAGTCGATGCTACTAGGATTTAATGTGGCAACAGCTGACTATGTCTGGCCAGAAGTCTGCTCCAGCTTCTACCCTGGCCATTACTTGGCTGTTGCCCTCTAGTCAGACGTCTACTCCTCAGGAGCAGGTCTGTACCATTTCTCCGCCCGCGGAACCCATCAAGACCATCCCGGCTCGGCCAAAACTGGTGTCTGCACCAGTTGTGGTGGAGCCACCACAGAAGCAGCCTCCTTCAGGGGCTCCTTTTAAGGAGTCTCAGCCCGTTCCGGGCCTACCATGGAGGCTGTCCGTCACCTTCATGCCTGACTATCCTAGGCGGGTACAGGGCAACTCTGGTGGCTGGCCGATCTATCCGGATTCTTCGGAGTCCAAAGATTCCAACCTACATTCTTGCCCCTTGACGAGGAATCCATCAGTAGTCTTTGATGGAGGAAGGCCCTTCTTTCTTCTTGGGCATCTTCCGCCTCCTCCGAATCCATGGGATACTCTAGAACTCGCTCAGAAACAGGCCAAATAACCTCTCACTGATATCCTCAAACGAGAGGATTCATTGACTGAGGTCTTCCAGTGGCCGAGGCCATTGTCAGTCCGCCTTGAGTTGTGGCAGCACTCTGCCTCCTGCCCCGTGCCTTCAGCCCGAATGGTCCGCAAGTATGCGGTGCCCATTAGGTCTCTTCGGGATTCACAGATCACCTCTTGGCTGAGGGACTGGTGACTGAGTCTGTATTCGGTGCTCAGGTAATTCAGGAGGTACCGATAGCCCCCAGACAAAGAGTGAAAAAATTGACCCATTCGGTCTGGAAAGTATATGCGCCTCTTTGCTGGGCCTTCATCAGGCAAGCTCAGCTCGGCCATCATGGCGCACTCCTCTCATGCCCCACTGGGCTCACTCTCGATGAGGTTGTACCTCACCTCCCAGCAGACGTCCAGACCATGGTCAAGCAGGTCCACGACCAGGGTCAGGCAATTGCGAAACAGCAGCTGCAGATGGCCTTGTACCGCCAACTCCTACGCAGTGACAGCGCTAGGGGTTTTAAAACATGGGTCAAATTAGACCCATAGGTGTAAAAAATGTGGGTCAAAATGAGAAACAACTGGGTCCAAACCTAATCGTAAGTAGAAATTTCATTAGTACAGAAGCTTAAATTTGTTGCGTGAAAATACTTTTCTGTTGTTTAGTTTTCCATCTATAAGCTATTGTTAGAGACAGGTGCACTCACTTTGGACCCGCTGTCCTGTGGAAAGTGGGTCATTTCTGGGCAAGCTGCAACTTTTTCCCTTTTGCCCTATCTAGCGCTGTCTCTGCTCCCACGCTTCGGGTTGCAGCCGCTGCTGCCATGCGCCAAGAGGGCTTGCTAGCCCCACTTTCATGGGGGACACCCAGCACAAGCTGATGGACGTCCCTTTCCTAGGTACTGACCTTTTCGGCCCAGGTGTGGACAGTCACCTCCAATGCATCAAAAGTCCATTGCCACATTGGACTCTGTGACCTCTGATCAGAAGGAATCCCAGGGTTCAAAAAGCAGAAGAAAAGCCTTTTGGCATTCTGCTTCTGCAGCTACGAGTCCCATTTCCAGTCGGGCAGCATCAGCAGCGGGCTGAGCCTGCACCCTCGGCCCAAGTCTGGGCCTCCAGCAGCCTGTAAACTCGAGGACAGGGTTCAGGTAGTCCCCAAGCCAGACCCTCCTCCTCCAGGCCTGCCCAGTGATGGAATGGGGGTGGCCAGCCATATACCCGTCACAACAGCTCTGTGCCCTCCGGGGGGGGGGGCCAGCTCTGCCGCTTCCTTTCTGCCTGGTCTGCTGTTATAACGGACAGGTGGATTTTAGAAGTGGTAGTCCAGGGGCTGCCTCTGGAATTCGAGCAGTACCCACCAAGCCGAGCCCATGACCCATGGGAGGAAATGGTGTCTGTAAACATTCTGTCAGCTCTCCGAGATGACATCACCCAACTTTCCCACAAGGAGGTGGTGGCCAGAGTTGCAGACCCCCTGTCAACCCAGGATTAGTTTCCAGGTACTTCCTGTTCCTGAAACTGACCGGGGGGGGAAGGGGCTGGTGCTTCATTCTAGATCTGCATGACCTGAACCAATTTCTCAGGTCCCGCACATTCAGGATGGTAACTCTGTCGCAGATCATACCACCTCTCGAGCAAAACGTGATTTTGCTCTTTGAATCTTCAGGATGCATTCTTTCACATCCCGCTCCATCCATCTCACCAGAGGTTTCGTTGCTTTCAAGTGGAGGGAGCCCTCTTCGAGTTCCGAGCAGTGCCGTTCGGTCTGTCATTGCTTCTGGGTCTTCACAAATAGATTGCATTGGTAGCAGCCCATCTTGGCATCGAGGGAGGGGTGTACCTGTCTTGGTCAACTGGCTCATAGCAGGTTCCTCCAGACAGGAGGTGGAGAGGTATAGGGACCTGGCCCTCCAGACCTGCATCGATCTTTGTCTCCTGGTCAGTGAGACCAAGCTGGAACTCGTACCTTCGCAGGTGATCTGCTCTATCGGGGCAGAGCTCGACTCTTGCCGAGCCAGGCTCCCAACGGACAGGGCGGAAGTTTGGCTATCACATCAGTCAGAAGGACTGGGGAACTACAGGCTCTCTCTTGTCCTATGCCTTCAAATGGAAAAGGTTTTCCATTTGGTGTCAGGGCAAGGGCTTGGACCCTTTGTCCTGTCCAGTGGCTAGTATCCTCAACTACCTTTGGTCTCTGTCCAGAGGGGTTTTCGGTCTACGACCCGTAAGGTGCACCTGGCAGCCATCTTTGCTACCGGGCACGGGCTGGTTAGCAGATGGTGCATGAGAAGGTGGTCTGGCACTGCTTTAAAGGCCTCAACCAGATTTCCCCTCCGACGCATAAACCACCACCACCACCACCACCACCGTGGGATCTACTGCTGGTACTGGCAAAGCTCATGGGCAAGCCATTGGAACAGATGCACAGGTGTGAGATGTCACATCTGTCGTGGAAGACCACAGACTGGGGAGCTGCAGGCTGTCTCTCTGGTGAGTCTTCTTACCTGGTATTCCACCGGGATGAGGTTGTCCTGCACCTCCACCCGAAATTCCTTCCGAAGGTGGTATCAGAGTTTCACCTTAACCAGGTGTTGACTCTGGTGGTGTACTTCCCCAGTTACACCTCAGGGGCCGAGTACAGGCTCCATACTTTGGACCCGAGACGAGCTCTCTCTTATTATAAGGAGCAGACGGCTAAAGTTTGGGGAGAGGCTCGCCAGCTGTTTGTCACTTACGCTGAAGCCGCACCTGGCAGTCCTGCAGGCAAGCGGATGATTGGCAGATGGATTACATCATGCATTGATCTCTGCTATAGGTTGGCGGGCAAGAAGCCTCCTGTGGAGATAAGAGCTCACTCCACCCGCCATACTCCTGCGTCGGTGGCTGCTTCCAGGTACATTCCTATCCAGGATATCTGCAGGGCTGCTACCTGGAAGTCAGCAAACATCTTCATCACCCGCAACCACATTGAGCTAGAGTCACGCTGGGCTGCTGGTTTTGAGGCCCCAGTTCTCCAATCTCTTTTCCCCAAGTAAGTATTGAGGGTGTGTGCGCCTTGCCTCCCTCTTCCTGGAGAACTGCTAGGAGTCTGCCAAGAAGTGTGGATAGAACAACATAACCACAATTGTAGAAAAACAGGTTACTCACCGGTAACAGTAGTTCTAGGAGTGTTATATGTTGTTCAACCACGCAACCTCCCTGCCTTTGACGCACAACCTAAGCTTCCAGCAGGCAAGGTATGGCATCAAGAGGTGAAGCCGTGGCATATTCCACCCAGTGGGTGGAGGAGCCAGTTTTTAAACCTTCCAGCAAGAATCTTAAAGGGAAAGGACATGCCAGCCAGTGTGGATGAACAATATATACCACTCAAGAACTACTGTTACAGGTGAGTAACCTGTTTATTTGATTTGAGGAGGCCTCCTTCTCATAAAACAGAGATAATGATATTCTGTTATCTAAAATAGGATTTGTGTGGACCAGTGAAAGTCTGAAAAAGAATACAGAAATCTGGGTGAACATTTGATGGATGACTTCTGTTTTAGATTAAAAAAAAAGAGGAAGGACGTGCTACATTTGTAACTTGTTAATTTGCTGGGTGATGGGTCTTTCATCTGCTGAACCCATAAATATTTAATTGTCTCCCTGTTCCACCTAATTGAGAAACTATTTTATCTCATTTTATCTTTATTTTATCTCTGAAATTAAGGCCGAGTTATCTCAGTTTTGAAGATGTTTCATTTAAAGCCTGGTAGCCTCCTACAGTAGTGCCCTCCACCACCTCTTCCTTACAGATAGCTGCTGCTAGTGGCTCGATGTACAATATGAATAATAATGGGATAGAGGACACCCTGTTGGCCCTGATATAGCTTGAGGGGATTTATGTAGCACCTGGAAAGTGGTCAAGACTCTCCGGAAAGGCCATTTTCTGCAGGGCATCCTATAAAAATTGCTAAGATGGCCAGCCCGGTGGTGCTGAGGGTTGAGGCACTGGATGCCACACCACGCACTGCGCTGGTGACCCGGGTTCAGGAACGAGCCCCTGATTGTCGGGGGTCGGCTGGGGGGGAGGGAGAGGAAGGAGATCGAGCCTCCACAAGGCAGATCTCTCCTCCTGGGAGGGTTTGGAGGCTCCCCGGTCACTGGCTGCCACCTAGTGGAGGATGGATGGCGGCGCCATCCTGAGGGAGCTCTGGCAGTAGCCACGAGGAGTTGCAGACAGCAAAACCCCAGAAAATATGTAAAAAAAATTAAAAAATTTGCCAAGGTTTCCTGTCAGATGCCTTCTCAGCATCAAAACTGACCACAACCAGAGTAATAGAGCACTGTGCTGCAAAGTCCATCAGATGTAAATTACGGCATACTTTGTCCTGTGTTTGTCTCCTATGAACAAGCCCCACCTGATCACCATCAAGCAGGTATGGTAATAATATCTTTATTTAAATTAAGCACCTTTCGAGGTATCAAGGCGCTGTACATTACAATTGATAGTAATAAAATCAGCGAAACAAGCAATAAAATGGTCTGTAAGGGATCCTTTCACTCAATTAGCTAGGATTAGCCTGATGCCACAAAAATGTTTTCAGCGCCTGTTTAAACCCCCCAGTCACACTCCCGAGTTGATGGGGTAGAGAATTCAGAGGGTTGGGGCCGCATACCATAAATGCATGGGCCCTGAAGACTTTAGGGATGCCCTCGCATCTCTAACAACCCTCGCCAGTCGTAACAGAGCTGCCGCCAGCAGTAAGGTACTGGGAAGCTTCTTTCAAGTAGTCAGGGCCAAGTCCGTGTAGGGCTTTATATGTTAGCAATCCGATTTTTAAAGATGATCCGACACCGAATCGGCAGCCAGTGCAGATCGCGCAGCACAGGTGTATTATGGGAGTACAAAGAAGTCCCCATCAGCAACCGTGCCGCAGCATTCTGCATTAGCTGCAGGCGGCGGATATCAACCCCAGGTAGCCCTAAGTACGGGGAGTTGCAATAATCAAGGCGTGCGGTCACAAAGGCATGGATCAGTGTGGGAAGGTTGCCGGACAGAACAAGGTGCTTGATCCTGGCGATGTTCCTAAGATGATAAAAGGAAGAGTTGACAACTGATGATACCTGAGATTGTAGTGTCAGCCCATCATCAAGCACCACTCCTAGGTCCCGCACCCGATCGGAGGTAAGGCTGTGGAGCCCCCAGAAAAGTCCAGATGGCTGACCAGCCCTCAACCCCTATCCGTGACCATGATCCATGACCATCACCTCGGTCTTTCCTGCGTTCAGCTTTAGCTAGCTCAAATTCATTCAGTCCTATATTTCAGTGAGGCAGTTGTTGAATATCGAGAGAGCACTATCCTGGTCTGGGGTAAAAGACAGGTAGAGCTGGGTATCATCAGCGTAGCAGTGAAACTTCAGCCCATACCATCTTACAGTGTCTCCGAGGGGCAGCTTATACCGCAAACAACGTAGGAGACAGCACCAAGCCCTGAGGGACCCCACATGACAGAGAGAGAGAGTCAGAGGAATAAATCTCAGGCACCACTCTCTGGGTTCTGCCAGTGAGGAAAGATGTAAACCACATGAGAACTGTACTAGTCAGGCCATAGATGAACCTCAGGCACTCAAGCAGCACCCCATGGTCCACGGTGCCAAAAGCTGAAGAGAGATCAAGGAGCACCAAGATGGAGCGGCTTCTCTGATCTCTTGCCATCAGGAGATCATTGAGCACCCGAACCAGCGCAGTCTTATACTGTGCCTCTTCCAAAACAGGATTGGAGAGGTTCATAGATGTTATGGATGGTCAAGTGGTTCTCCAGTTGTACCGCCACTACTTTCTCAATAACCTTCCTATAAAGGAGAGGTTTCAGATTGGTTTGTAGTCGGCCAGAGTCTCCTGGTCCAGTGAAACCTTCTTTAGGAGGTGTCATCACCGCCTCCTTCAGGGAGCTAGGGAACTCACCTGAAACAAGGAGCACCAGACTATCTGTGCCAGGACCGGACCGATAATATCACAACAGCCCATTATCAGGGAAGTTAGGCCGGGTCCAAAGTACAGCACATAGGGTGCATACTCTGGACAATCCACGAACTGTGGCCTGTCAAAGGTACTCCAAGAAACACGAGGGACAGTGACCAAGTACCGATCAATAGCATCCCCCATAGAGCAAGTCAAGAGGATCTCCGTCCTGATGTCAGCCACCTTATTCGCGAAGAACGGAGCAAGCTCGTCGCACCCCAGTTGCGAAAAGGCTCTTCGAAACTGCACACAGGCTGGGTTGCACAGCCTGTCCACAGTTCGAAAGAGCTGAGCCGGTCGGTTCTGAGCAGCAGCAATCTCCCTTGACAGGAATTCTGCCTTCTTACGGGAGATCAGTGATTGGTAGACTTGGTAATGCTCTACCAATCTGAGGTGGTCGGCCTCCAGGGCGGATTTCCTCCAGCGCCGCTCTAGCCTTCGTCTTAGTCACTGCAACTCCCTCAGGGTCCCATCAAACCAGGGGGCCCAAGGGCGAAGGGAGAGGGGGGGTGAACACAGACTAGAGCAATAGAATCCAGCGCTGTGAGCCGGCCCGGTGGCACTGAGGGTTGAGGCACTGGACGCCACACCTCGCACCACGCCGGCGACCCGGGTTCGGGAATGGACTCAGGCCGCCGGGGGCTGGCAGGGGGAAGGAAGGATCGAGCGCGTCGCGACAGCCTCTCCTTCCTTCGGGTGGGTGGGGTGACATGCGGGCGCGACAGTGGCACCCCAGCGGAGGCTGGGTGTCTGACAGTAGCGAAAGCATCGACGCGGGGAGAGCTGGCAGACGCCTGCATGTAAGTGCACGGATGTCATGGCACACTGCCTCCAGTGGGCTATAACACAAAGAAAAAAGTAGGGAACTCCTCCACTATGAAGCCTCCCGGGCTTCCTTGATCATGTCGCGGATCCCCACTAGTTAAAAGGATCCAGTGGGCTGGTATATGGGGCGCCAGCTCGCAGCCCCACCCTCTGGGGGAAGCCAGGGTAGTGACCGGGGATCACGGTTGGCAATGGGGAAGACCGGGGCCAACCTCGGTGGATACTTGGTGGTAGGTGTAAAAAGAATCCAGCGCTGTGGAGATGGCCCTATTATAGGCCAACACCAAAGCCTCTGGATTCCCACTTGCCACAGGAAACTGGTAAGATGGCATCTAGTCTGTTTGCCCAGATACCTGTGCATAGCTTAAAATCGGTGTTTAACATTGATGGGCAGTAGGAGGAAGGGTCCTCGAGAGACTTCCCAAAGCTGCGATACAAGCATATTCCCACGATAGTGGGGCTGCGTGCCCGCCATCCCTACCCTCACCCCCGAATAGATCAGAATACTTTGTTGCAGTATTGGCAGTGTGGCCTTAGTATACTTTTTTTTTTTAAATGTGCGATTGGGGGCAAGCAAATGAGCCTATTGTTAAGGGGAGATTTGTGGATGTTCCTGGTCGGCCTAGAAGAAATTATTAGCCTCTGAGCTAGTTTCAAAATCCTGCATATGTAAATTAAAGTAATAGTCAGAAAGGATTAGTTTAGAGTCACTGTGATTCCTAGTAAGGTAACCTGTAGATGAATCCTTCAGTTGTATAGTACGCACCTGACTGATTTAGGTCAAAGCTGCCTGGCCAACCTTCAAGCCTCACCTTCGTAGTAATATTGACGTAAGCACATTAATGCGTGTTCTATCTCCTGGTCCATTAGAGCTTGTAATTTCTGTTTGGTTTTAGGTATGCGACCCAGTATTACCTTGTGTTAACAGCTGCTGTAGAGATGTCAACCTTTCTTAAAGGGCCTGATATTTCTGGTTCCTTTGTTTCTGTTTTCGTGAAGCTAACTCTGTTAGGTGCCCCTCGGCACCATTTTTTATTGTATCCAATAAGATTGTGGGAGAGACCCTGTCGCAGTGTCTGGGAATAAACTTCAGATAAGGCAAATTTACAGGTTTAAAACACACCGTGGTGTGATATTTATTTTTCAAAAGTTAAATAATAAATTAAAACAAATAAATTGCAAAGAAAATCACTACTTAACATCAGTAATTTCTCACATAATACAGTCCTGGACCTTAGAGCTCCTAATACCCATTTCATCTGTATTCAACATCTTGTCTACAGTAGCACCTCTCTCCTCTTCTCTCTCAGGGCTGAGCCCCGCTTGACTGCACTGCAGTGAACTTAGTGAAGAGGTTTTATATTTGTTGGTGGACTCGCCTGACTGAGTCCTTTCTGTATTTACATGTCTGGACATGTTGTTTCAAAACCAAGGGGGGGGTTGTTTCAGGGGACTTCCTGGTTCACTGAATATCTCCACAGATATTGACACACTATATCTCTGATCCACAGTGACTAAGCACTTTTATAAAGCATACCATTCAGCCTCATACTTAAAACCTTATACAATAACAGGTTTATAGTGTGAATTTATAAAATACCTTAAGGATTTCTTATAACTGTACTAATCATAAAATTGTTATTGTTTTATATGGCTTCTGAGTCCTTTTTTATTTTCAAAAAGGCTTAATTGTATGTATTCCTATTTAAAATAGCCTTTATTCTATTTTGTACACAAAATGCACTTGTGCACGTTACACAACACCTCTATGGGTGTTCTGCATCATTTCAGGGACTGGATGGATGGAAATGGAAAAAGAATGAAAAGAGAGAACTGGTAGGAAGTTTAGTAGGGGATAGTAAAGAGCTACACTAGGTGGCCGACCTAGGGTAGGTTGGGGGGGGGGGAAGAAAAGCAAAGAGAAAAGTGTTAACTGTTGCTCAACAGAAATTTTCATGGCTAGGAAATGAAGAGATAGAAAAGTGGTACATCAGTCACAGCCGAGGGTGTAGCCTAACTCTGCCACACACCTCCCTCCTTAGGAAAAAAGTTCTCAAAATGATACTGTTTTTTTCAAGAACCTCCTCTTAGTCATAAATGTTCTACCAAAACAGTAGAATGGTGGTTGGTTGAAACTTTCTCTCACCCACTATGAGAGCTTCACCCCTAGGGTCCCTTAATTCAGCTATTTTTAATATTGTCCACCATACCAAGTTACTGCAATATGACAATACTTTCACATTACCCTGGGGCTGTCATACAGTTCAGCACAGTACCCATCTTGCTGTCGGAGGACTTCAGTCTGTAGTGGCTGTCTACCCCCTAACTATTTTGCTCTGGTTACTACAACTCAGATATTTCATATGTAATATCAGGCACCCATCAATAGGCATCGTTTCAGCACCTGTCACTTGGCATCATTTTAGAATCCGGTGCATCCACTATCGTACCTTCATCAGTACATTAAAAAAGAGGAAGTAATACACAACAGTTTTATGCTGACTTCTAGCTTCCTCCATACCCATCACGTGGCATGGTTTCAGCCCTGTGCACCCACTATCTTACCTTCATCGGTACATTTAAAAAAGAGAAGGTAATACACAGTAGTTTTATACTGACGTCTAATATACTAAAATGCCTGCAGAGTAGGCCTAACAGTCTTTCGTGTCTGCCCGTTTGGTCATCCCTCAACCTGGGAGCTGACCTTACTGTCCACCCCACCCCCTTGGGCTTCTCCATTCTCAGTCTAGCTTCCACCATCTAGCTATCAGGGTGGCCATACAGGCCTATACCACAACTTTCTCTGGGGTGAGTTGTACCCAGCTCTAACCCCATTCTAACACATTGTTTCCACCCAGGGCCCAGTCATAGGTTCCACCCCATACCTGGATCCTCCATGACCCTAGGTTCCTCATTTTATATCATACAGTATTGACATTTATTTTATTTTATGCATTTCTTGTAATCATTTCATATATTTCATTTATCCATTTGCTTTTCATATATTTTCTGGTAGACAAGGAACTTTTTATGCTGAACATCAACTAGCCAGTTCCTTACTCCCAAAACCTTTGGGGTTTCTTTTAAACCCTTATTTGTAACATTTTTATGGATTTCCTTTCAACCTCACACCGTTCTGGTACCTCAGCTGACTGTACTCTGCACCAGCCGTAACAGCTATATTCATTCTAAACATTACATGTTTCATACATTTCATACCATATCATAGAGGGTTCAAAACATGGGAGTCCTTTAGCCACCATGGTGTCTTTCCTGTTGCTTGTAGTCTTCACCCCAGTATGCATATGTCCTGAAACAGTCTTACCTGGGGCCTTCATCTCGTTGTCCTCCAAGTAGCAGCAGCCCAGAAAATGGGAAACACTGGTATCTCAAAAGTGGCTGGCAACAAAGGTTCCATCAGGGGCCTCTCCTCTAGAACCCATGGATCCTGGTCCTTTGCCTCCTATGAAATCCTCGGTTGGGAACCCTCCATCAGCACCTGAACAGCGGTGCTCTGCTTCTCCCGGTAGCTGGTCCGCCCTCCGCGTTCCATGAACTCCAATCCAAGTAATAGCTCCTCTCCAGTTCTCCTCACCTGGGCTCTTGCATGCATCGACCGGTAAGCCCTCCTCCTTCAACAGATCCTTGGCATCCACGAGATCTTGGAGGCACGCCATCCTGCTCTTTGCCCTCATGTCTGGATGCCACGGCTGGTATCTGAGTAATGGTCTCCCCTTGTTTCTCTGAACAACCAGTACTATCCACTTCCGATACCAAGTTAGTCACAGCGTGTGGGAATAAACTTCAGACAAGGCAAATTTACAGGTTTAAAACACTGTGTGTGATATTTATTTTCAGAGTTAGAAAAATAATAAATGAAACAAAACATTGCAGAGAAAATCATTAAACATAAGTAATTTCTCACGTAATACAGTCCTGGATCTTAGAGGTCCTAATACCCTTTTCATCTGCATTCAACAGCTTGTGTACAGTAGCACCTCTCTCAGGGCTGAGCCCCGCTGGACTGCGCTGCAGTGAACTTAGTGAAGAGGTTTTATATATTTTGCTGGGGTCACCTGACTGAGCCCTTTCTGTATCTACATGTCTGGACATGTTTCAAAACCAAGGGCATTTTTGTTTCAGGGGACTTCTTGGTTCAGTTAAAGGTACAGTGTATATCTCCACAGATACTGACTCTCTATATCTCTGATCCACAGTGACTAAGCACTTTTATAAAGCATCATTCAGCCTCATACATAAAACCTTATACAGTAACAGGTTTATAGTGTGAATTTATGAAAATGCCTTCAGGATTTCTTCGACTGTACTAATCATGAAATTATTATTGTTTTATATGGCTTCTGAATCCTTTTTTATTTAAAAAGCTTTATTAACTGTATTTATTCCTATTTAAAATAGCCTTCATGTTTTTTGTACACAAAAATGCACTTCAAACAACATGAAGTCTTGCTATATTATGACAGATGCAGTTTGTCCCACCATTAGAACTGCTCCGGAGGTGAAAGAGTTAACTTCCATGCAGTGCATGGAACTTAGAGCGCGAGCTCGGTTAGAGAAGCTCTGTCAGGGTGGTTTCAAACCAAAACCGTCAGATTCTTTACTCCGCCTCACTGAACAGTCGCTCCGGAGATTCCTCCTGCTGCTCGGTTCATTTTCTCGGTTTAAAGTGTTTTTTCTCGGTTAAATTCAACCGCGATATTCTTTATTTTAACGCAAACCGATCGGTTCAAGCTCTGTCTATGGTATTGTAAGTAATAGATAGGTTTTCTGTGTGGAACTTGTAAATGTTTATCGGTTCGGTTTGAACCGAACAAATTGTATTTAAACTTTATTCTGAAGCCTTTTAAGGCTTGTTGAAATCACGGTTCGGTTCTTATCGGTTCTAAAAACCGGATTTCATTACGTTTTTCCACGACCGACACGGTTGGGGAACCGATAAAGGGTGTCTTAGCCTGGCACTGCCATCAAAGGGCAAGTTTTTGGTTAGGCTGGCATTATGTCTAGAAACCCAAAAGAAAACCGGCCCACTGGGTTTCAACACTGTAGTGTCTGTGGGAAGCCTAAGGCTGACCCACACACCACATGTGTTTATTGTCTGGGGTTTGACCACCTCAATGCAGACTGCCAGATTTGCAAGAAATTCCCTGCAGCTACCCTAGATAAGAGAGTTGGTAGGCTCAGGGAACAAGAGGCCAAAAAGTCCGCTGACCCGGATGACCAGCCCGGTTCGGTGCCAACCGAACCGGAGGGAGTGCCCTCTGACCAGGGCCAGACTTCCTCGGGCAAACGTAAAGCTGACTCTGAGGAGCCAGTTCCAGCAAAGAGAACTAGAAAGTCAGCAGGTGTGGAGTCCAAAATCCTTTCTCCAACTGCTGTAGAGATAGCCAGGGCAATACAGATTGTCCAGTCACTTTCCCCGGTTCCCTCCGAACCGCCACTATCTGGCAAAAGGTCGGTTCGGTCGGTTCCAACGGTTCAAGAATATGATATAGAAGAGTTTTATGAACCAGAGGAGGGGGAGGATGATTATGATCAGTGTGAATGTGACTTTGAAAGTCTGGATGTGCCCATTGAACCGGACATCTCCCCAGACAGACCTTTAGGTGAATCTCCCCCTAGGCTTGCTGAGTCCCCTTCTCATTTTTTGTTTTATAAAAAAGTTGCTGAAACCCTCCAGCTTCCTTTAGAGGAGGCTTTGGACGAGCAAGAGGAGCCTGACTTTGTAGAGATGATGGATATCCCAGAGTCCAGGAGATTGTCCATCCCTTTACATAAATCTTTTAGGAAACAAACAATAACAATTTTAAAAGCTCCTAATTCTGTGCCTCCTGTGGATAAAAAGATGGACAGGAGGTACACTTTGTCAGGTCCTGATACAGAATTTCTTTCACAGCAATGCAGTCATGTTGGGGTGGTTCAGGCTGCAGCCTGTGATAAAGCTAATATTCCCCTGGCTTTACATCCTCCTGACAAGGACTCCAGGAAGATTGATGCCATGGCCAAAAACAATACATGGCAGCGTCTTTGGGACTCAGACAAGCAAACTATGTGCTTATGTTGCGAGATACCAAAATCTAGATGGGATACTGTCATGGCCTTAGCCAAACAGGCCCTGGCCAGCTTGCAAAGGAGCTGGAGCAGGTGGCTGTTGATGGTATTGAGGCATCTAAGGTGCAGTTCCATGCTGCAGTGCATTCTAATGATGTATCCTCTAGAGTCATGGCTACATCTGTGGCTTTTCGTAGATTGGCCTGGCTCAGGTGTACTACTTTGTCACAGTATACCCAGTCTGAGGCTATGGATTTTCCTGTGGTGGGAAGTTCTCTGTTTGGGGAGCAGACAGAGAATTATATGAAGAAAATGGATGAATAGAGAACCACTTATAGGAGTGCAAAGCCAAGGAACGGCAAGCCACTCCTCAGAGGCAGCCACCCAGGGGTAGGGGCAGGCCTTTTTACCAGACCCAGGCCTCCTCTTCAGCCTATGTTCAGAGGGGGTTCTTCAGAGGGAGAAGCAGACTGAGTACGAGCAGGCCTCCTCCCACCCCTCAGCCTAAAGCCCCTGCCAAACAGGGACCCTGATGGGATGCCCAGGGTCGGCTCTCCATTACCTGTAGGGGGCAGGCTGGCTTACTTCGTCCGGGACTGGGAGTCTTTAACATCAGACAGGTGGGTCCTGGAAGTAGTGAGCCAGGGTCTGGTTCTCAGCTTCAAAAAATTTCCAAAGATGAGAGCCAGATCCTTTCCACCTGCAAACCCTTTAGAGACTCTTGCTTTGGAAACAGAAGTCTCAACCCTCTTGGCTCTCAGAGCTGTAGAAAGGGTTTCTCCCCTACACTAAGGCAAGAGTCTGTACTCCAGGTACTTCCTTACCCCAAAAGACAGGAGAGTGGCGCCATCCTGGACCTAAGATATCTGAACAAGCACCTTTTAAACCAAAATTCAAAATGGTGACTCTGGAATGATTTTACCCTCCCTAAGGCCAGGGGACTGGCTAGCTTCCCTGGACCTCAAGGATGCCTACTTCCATGTTCTTATCAGAAGCTCCCATCGAAAGTACCTCAGATTCGAACTGCCCTCAGGCCATTATCAGTTCAGAGCAATGCCCTTCGGCCTTACCTCTGCCCCAAGGGTATTCACAAAATGTCTGGCAGTAGCAGTTGCTCATCTAAGAAGGCAAAAGATTGCCATCTTTCCCTACCTGGACGACTGGCTCATTGTGGGTCAGTCTCCAGACCAGGTCAAATCACACCTGCTAGTTACCCAGCAGCTGCTTACCTCTCTGGGCTTTCTTCTCAATCTTCCAAAGTCAGTTCTGGAACCTGTCCAGGTACTCACCTTTATAGGCGCAGAACTGGACACAAAGCAGGCCAGAGCCTTCCTTCCCCTAGAAAGGGTAAGGACCTTGGTAGCCCTGGCCTCGCCCTTCACTCTGCAGGTCTCGACCAGCAAGGCATTTCCTGCAGCTCCTAGGACACATGGCTGCTTCCACAGCTGTAGTGCAAGGAGCAAAATTTCAGATGAGGGACATTCAGTTCCATTTGAGAGCCTTCTGGTCTCAAAGAAGAGATCCCTATCCAAGTTAATCCCAGTGACTCGAACCCTGATCCAGGCCCTTCAGTGGTGGCAGGATCAGAGCAATCTGAGACAAGGGTGCCTTTCATCCTCTGTCCCACCTTGACCCTTACTACAGATGCGTCCTCTTGGGATGGGGAGCTCACATGGCGACCTCTCCACCCAGGGGTTATGGTCCCCTCAGGAATCCCTGCTCCACATCAATCTGTTGGAACTCCGAGCTGTTTTCTAGCACTTCAGGTTTTTCTGCATCTGTTCAGAACAAGGTGGTACAGGTCAGAACAGACAACACCACTACAATGTGGTACATCAACAAACAGGGGGCACTCAGTCTTCGGCCTTGTGCACCGAGGCGATGACGTTGTGGTCTCTGGCTTATTCCCTGAACACTTCCCTCATAGCAGTTCACCTCCCAGGCAAGGACAATGTCCTGGTAGATGCTCTCAGCAGGATTTCCCAGGGCCATCACGAATGGTCACTGGATCCCCTAGTACTGGGGATAGTTTTTGCCAGATAGGGCACTCCTCAGATAGATCTTTTTGCAGCCCTAGACAATCATCAACTTCCACTTTTTTGTTGCAGGCCCCCAGTTTTGGGCTCAGTCCCCCTGGATGCCTTTCTCATCGATTGGGAAGGGAAGTTTCTCTATGCCTTCCCCCCCTTCCCTCTCCTGTTCAAGGTGCTAGTCAAAATCAGGTCTCAGCCCTGCAAGATGATCCTGATTGCTCCAGACTGGGCCAGGCAGCCCTGGTACCCACTCCTTCTGTCCTTAGCAGTCCATCTTCCCCTGTGTCTCCCCAGGAACCACAATCTGTTAACCTGTGCTCAGGGGAGAGTCTGGTATCCGAATCTCAAATCCCTCAACCTCAAGGCCTGGCTCTTGAGGAGTTAGAGTTTGCTGATCTACAACTTTCTCAGGGTGTTCTCGAAATCTTGAAAGCTTCTAGGAAGCCTTCCACCAGGGCTACCGATAACTCCAAGTGGAAAAGGTTTTCCATATGGTGTTCTGGGAAGCATATTTCCCCGGAATCTGCTGATTTACCCACTGTTTTGGATTATATGGTCCATCTTAATTCTTTGGGACTGAGACCAGCTACCCTGAAAGTGCATTTGGCAGCTGTCTCTGCTTTCATTTCAGCAGGAAGCCCTCTTCTCTTTCTGTCACCCTGTATTTTCCAAGTTTTAAGGATTGCTTCATACGAATCCTCCATTCAGGGACCCTCCCTGCTTGGGATCTTAATATTTGCATTGCTCAGCTGATGCAACCCCCTTTGAGCCTCTGTCTTGCAGAACTTAAGTATTTGACTTGGAAAACTGTATTTCTAGTAGCCATCACTTTTGCCAGCGCTATAAGTGAGTTACAGGCTTTATCAGTGGAGACTGACTTTATTTCCTTTCAGAGGATAAGGTAGTCCTCAGGACTAACAGGGAAGTTTTGCCTAAGGTGGTTTCGATTTCCACCTTAACCAATCTATTTCACTTCCAGTGTTCTTCACTGACCGCTCCTCCTCTGGTGAGAGGAGGCTTTACAGCTAGATGTTAAGAGGGCCTAAGTTACTACATAGAGCGCACTAAGGGTCATGGGGTTTGACTCCTCCAACTATTTCTCACTTATGGTGAGGTTGGGAAAGGAGACCTGCCACTAAGAGATCCATTGCCAGGTGGATCGTCTCTTGTATCAATTTTGCAATCAAAAACTGGGTAAGGTTCCCCCTCAGGCCTGAGGGCTCACTCTCTACCAGAGGTACAGCTGCATCTCTAGCTGCTGCCAGAGACATCCCTATCTTGGAGATATGTCAAGCAGCTACTTGGAAAACAGTACACACTTTCACCAAGCATTACTCCCTGGATATCCAGGCCAGGAGGGATGCTCAGTTTGCACAGCCGTGCTTCAGAGCCTATTCCTAAGTAGGTTCTGTCCTCTCCATGGAGGTACTGCTGTGACCAGATTATAGATTATTGTTAGTAGTATTATCACCTAGAATCTTTAATGAGTTCTTTATATAGACTGTCTGTCAGCCTGTCCCTCTCAGAACTCTACTGTATGGGGTGGGGTCCGTTGGCACTTATTGATGCCCTTGTTTGGGTGTTGTGTTTATTTATTTATTTATTGTTTCTGGTCCCCTGACTTGAGTCTTGGTGTTGGGACCAGGAAAATGTGTGAATATTTTAGTAGCCAGTTGGCTAGTGTAGGTTACAGCTTCCACACAGAGCCTTAGTGAGTTTTGCTCATAAAGATCTGACGGTTTCAGTTTGAAACCACCCTGACAGAGCTTCTCTAACCGAGCTCGCGCTCTAAGTTCCATGCACTGCATGGAAGTTAACTCTTTCACCTCCGGAGCAGTTCTAAATGGTGGGACAAACTGCATCTGTCATAATATAGCAAGACTCCATTAGAAGAAACAACATTACTAAGGTGAGTAATTTTTTCTTATGCACTTTACACAACACCTCTCCGGGTGTTTGGCATCATTCCAGGGACTAGATGGATGGAAATGGAAAAAGAATGAAAAGAGAAAACTAGTAGGAAGTTTAGTAGGGACAGTACAGAGCTACGCTAGGTGGTCATCCTAGGATGGGGGAAAAGAAGAAAAGCAAAGAGAAGAGCATTAATTGTTGCACAACAAAAGTTTTGATAGCTAGGAAATAAGCAGATAAGAATGGTGATCAGTCACAGCCTAGGGTGTAGCCTAACTCCACCACAGACCCCCTCCTCACCATTATCTGTGATTATTTCCTGAATCTTTTCTTCTATGATTTTGACTGTATCCTGTTCCTTAAAGACGACAGGAAATAAAAAATGAGATGAAACTATGAAATGCGTCCTGTCTTTTATGTTACTACCATACGTGTGACTGTATTGTTAAATAAACATTTAGTTTGTGATGCTATTATCTTTTTAAATTAATTAAATACATTTTTGCAGTATGGCTGGTTCTGGAGCCACCTCGTTTAACGTTCCGTTTTTTTACTCGGTCAGGTGAACGTACTGATTTCTCAGTGACGCACCTGTTTGTGCTGTTGTCATCATCTGCTGAACTTGTGCCAAGCACACAACGTTCCTCGGGACCTGTCAAATCATTCACCAGGAGCTGTCAGAAGTTTTAGTTCCGTAAGGAAATGAATACATTGATGTCTTTGGATGTAGACGCAAGGGGGGAAGGGTTATTGTAAAGGCCTAAAGGGATACCTAGGCCTATTGGGCAGACTAGGTGGCCCTTTTCTTCCATCACATTCCTATGTAGTCTGCCCTCCCCTTTTTTTTGTTAAATATACTATGAACTCAAGAATCCCAATTTTTATAGATTCAGCAAAGTAAGATCTGACTTCGAGGGGGAGCTCTTGCAGCAGGTAATACCATTAGGACTAATTCCGCCAGGCGTTAGGACCCCACGGAAAAATCTTGTAGCTAGCAGTCTGTAGCAGGGGACTGCCCCCGATGTCAGCTCCGTCCGACGTGGTATAAATGGGGTGGTCCCCTGGCGCCATCTCGGTTCATTTCCCGCTGTTGACCCACTCAGTTCAGCTCCACAGACGCCTTCGATGCAGTTCGACCACTCAAAAGAATTTCTTATATTTTGATATTTCTTCAATGAGACATCCTCCTCCGTTTATGTTTGTCGTCCTCTCCACCATAGCATAAGTCTTAAAATGCGTGTCACGGCAAACAGATTCTGGCCAAAAAGATGGCCACGCGGCCTGCTTCATCTGTCTAGGCCCAGTCCACCGGCCTGCCGACTGACTGCACTGCAAAAAGTTCAATCAGAAGACCAGGACCAGGAGCGCGAATACCCTGAAAGCATGTTTCCTGGAGCAAAAGGTGGTGGCCATGTAGCAGTCCTCGGATCACAGCTCCTCCCCTCCCAAGGATAAGTTGTCTGGGGGGGGGGCACCACCATCACAGGGATAAGGATACGGCCAGGTCTGAGTCCCACCCCAAATCGCCGGCCGAGAAGACTTCATCTTCGGCCTCTGGAGGGAGGCTGGGATTGGTCCCTCCTAAGTTTACCGAGGTCCATAAGTCTAAGCATGCTCCTGCCTCTTCTCAGGGCAAAGCTAGGGAGCCTTCATCCTTGGGGCATTTGCCCTCCCATTCCTCCGTAGCCCACCGACCCCACAAATCCTCTTCAGGGTCTGCCTGGGAGGTTCATTCACCTGCTGGCAAGCCTAAGGATGCAGGCATACCAGACAGCTCATCAGAAAAGCGTAAGCACCCGGAGGACTCCAACAGGCGGTCGGAGGACGTTCGTCACTGGACTCCCCTGCCACCGGCTAAGGTACGCCCACCTGTCTCTGATCAGCACCCTACTAGCCAGTCAGCATTGCCGTTGACCCACTTCCAGACTCCAGACCACGAGCGGTCGTTGGAAGAGACTTGGACGCCCACCCCGCCTTCGGGGGGCTGGTCGCCCGTTGATCCTTCTCTGACCCCAGACGCTAGGTCACCTGGCAACACAGAACCCCAGCTGCCAGACAGGGACAATCAGGACCCGGTAGACCAGATGCCTGACCCGTAGGAGCGTCAGACGCCTGGGTCAACAAACCCGATGCCCGCTGCAGCGGTCGTCCCAGTGGCGGACATCAGTTCGTTCTTTACATCGTGGTGGAACACAGTCAAAGGGGACCTTCTTTATAGGCCCCCAGACCCTACCCCGCAACCTCCTATGGGTCCTCCTCCGCCCCCCACGCCGGAAGGAGAAGAGGTGACCCTCCCAGACAAGGGCAAGCACAGAAGACGGCGTTCTCAGTCCCTCCTCCAGCGGACGCCCATCCTCTCCGGAAGACGGGATGCTAGCTCCTCATCTCTGGAGTCCTCAGAGGAAGAAGAATTGCTCCACCTTTCTGGGCCCTAGGGACTCTCCAGGGTCCCCTGCAGATGACCCATCATCTTTAGACATTATGGGTCACATCCAGTTTATCTTTGAATGGGACACAGAAGTACTGGACCCAGAATGCAGATGCATGGCTGAATTTCTGAGGTCCAAGGATCCAAAGCCTCTGGTCATCCTGCCTCTTGTTGAGCCATTTCAGGATGTCACCAGAATCACATGGCGCAAACCATCGATCTTACTTCGGGTGGGAGCTCTTGCAGCAGGCTATTACAATCAGGACTACGCCGCAGGCACTAGGACCCTCCGGTGAAACTTCTGCCAGCAACACACAGTGGGACCGGCTTCGACGCCGGGCCCCACCCCCGACGCCGGTCAGGTACAAGAGGCGACCCAGCTCCACCGCAGTTCTTTCCCACCGGCCCCACGTGAAGAAGGAACAGCTTCTGCTTGCAGTTGCAGCTCAAACTTGTGGATTTTGTTCTCCAATCAAGATTTCAGACTCGCTTTTGACGGGTTTCTCGCTTGAAGGTACCCGAAGTCAGTCCGCTGCCCGTCCGGTTATTTTTCTTCCTTTTGAGCATTATTTCGCTCTTATCACCGCTTACTGAGACCGACATCAGCGTTGCCGCGCCGGTTCGACGGTTGTCTTCTCGGTGTCAGTATCTCTGAGCATTTAAATAAGTGTGAGTGTGGGAGGCAGATCCCAGCAAAGGACGCCATCAGCGGTGCGTTTTTGTCTAGGCCCGACCACTTACACCGCCTAACTGCCCGGATTGCCAGGCTCTACCAGCAGGACCCACATCCACCGCCTTAAAGCCTACTTGATGGAGCAACAAAGTCGGACAGGCTGTATAAGGCCCCGAGGGCAGAACTCTTTCTAGTGGAACACCCTCAGGCTGATTCTTCGGTGATCACAGCTGCCCATGACAAGTCCAGGCAGCTGAAGCACCTCAGCTCCCAGCCTCCCGACCCGGAGTCTCGCTACTTGGACCAGGTGGGCAAAAAAGTATATGCTGCTTCCACCTGTTACATCCGTCTCCTCAACTTTCTGATGCATATGGTGCAGTACCAGAATGCGCTTGGGAGAGGGGTCTAGAGCTGATGAAGACCATGCCAGACTCTGACCAGAAGGCGGAGCTCCTGGCCTTCTTCCAGTCGGGCTCAGACGAGGCTCCCATGTCCTGAGAGCCTCTAGATGACACTGCAGACAGGGCAGCTGCCGGGGTGTGCCTCCGCGCCATGCCTGGTTGAGAGTCTCGGGTTCACCAGGATCTGCAGGTCGGTATCAAGGATTTGTCCTTCCAGGGTACTGTGCTGTTCAGGCAGGAGACGGAGGCCTTGATCTCCCGCCTCCAGGAGTCGGGCAAGTCGATCTGGTCGGTCCGCCAGATGTACCATGGCGACCAGTGACGACACCACCGTAGATGGCCTTTCGTAAGTCCTCAGGCAGTCAGGGTCAAGCTCCATGGCAACCAACAGGGCAGAGAGGAGGCTTTAGGAGATCCGCAACCAGCAATCTAGTAGACCTCCTGCCCGGGCCCAAGTCCTCCCAGGCCTCTCCCCACTCCGCACTGCCCAATGACTCCCTTCCACCCCCTTCCACGGTAAGATCCAGGGAGCCAGTTAGCTGCTCTCCCTTCATTTCAAGGGTGAGTCAGTCACCGCAGACCAATGGGTCTTGGATATCATCAGGAGGGGACACACGCTGGAGTTCACAGAGTTTTCACCGCACACTCCACCAAAGCTCTCCGTTATCCTCCTTGATGATGCATCGTGCCCCCACATCTACACAACCTCCTCCTCCTCCTCAAAGGGAGGGATGCTGACAGGAGGACCACCACCTCCTCTTCCTACCCCTGTCCAGGGATGCATGATGGAGTTTAGGAATCTTTTACTCTTTAACTTCTGACTTTCATTTAGTGATAGATGTGTTTCTTGGATAAAGTTGATCTCACAGTTTCGATCCCTGAGGAATTTTATATTTGTTTTCTTTTAATGGGATGATTAATCCCATTCACATTATATGACAATTCTGGAGTTAACCTGGATCATACTGAGGGCAAAAAAACTATCTACTGAATTATTCTTCATTATCTTGCTGCACACAGGATCTCTATTTCCCTGCACTCATATCACTCAAATCCTTCACTGTCAACAACATGTACCTTCTTTTCTTGATATCTATCCTTTGGTCTTATACATAGAATCTCGTGCCTACTATAATTTATAAGCATTAGGAAACATTCAGCCCAAAACTGCAAGGCTCTGAAAATTACAAATAACATTTTAAACTGTCTCCCCCAAACTGGGAGTATAATCTTGCATACAACATTAGGCAGAATTAACTGGTGAACAAAACAAATTATTCTGAATTTCATTAGTTTACCTTTAGTGGAGAGCCCCGAGGAGAGTGTCCCCTCCACACGGCTTGTCCCCTGGATTTGTGTATGCAGTTCAGTTAGATGACAGAACTCCACTGTCTGCACCCTCCTGTCCAGTAGCATTTCCTGACTTCCTAGGTCAGCCCATGTTTTGGATTGTGGGCTGGTGTGTGTCTTCTTCAGGACACTTTGCCCTTGTATTTGGTTTGGGCTAAACCTCTCTATTGGAACATTGTGGGATCGTGGTCCCTGCCCCTGAGGTATGGTCAGCATCAGCAGCATCATAGCACACAACATTTCCCTCATTTCAGGTGTTCAGGCCCCCCCCCCCCCCACCAACCATCATTGCATTTTGACGAGGAAGCCTCCCCTCGTGCTCTCACATCATATTTAGGAAAAGAAAAGGGAGAGGCATCCATCGTCAGTGCTAAGTGGGCCCAAGCCTAAACCGTATTTATAAGTTTAACATTGTACTACCTGCCTCTACCTCCTAAATAGGCAAGCAGAAAAAGATGACTTGGACCCCCCAACTTTTGGTTTAACCTGCAGCAAACTCTTAGAATATACTCTTTTAGTGTCTCAACAATGCCTTCCTTACGTGGGTACATGGGGCCCGGTGGGCGTTCATAAATTCATGTCGTAGATGTCTCAGACATGGTGGGCCCTCGAGCATTTCAACTGGGTTATTCCAGCTGCCGGAGACCGCTGTAGGCATAGAATCCCCAAGCACGAGCTCCCCGGTGAGCATAGTTTCGGGACCCCCCAAGAGTCCAGAGTTTTTGTTTTATTTTAAAAAGAAAATGAAGTTTAGGTATAGTACCTTTGGTTTTCCCAAGGGTCTGAGGTAATGTGTCCAGGTCCTACTGCTTATCATTAAATCAAGAAAGGAGACGCACACTATGGCTCAGTGCTGTATGTGGGGCTTCAGCTCCTCCGTAGGTTGTTGGTCGGCATCAGTGAGCTGAACTGTGAAATGTAGGGCTTTAGAAGAGTGGAGATATCAGCCAGGTTCGATGTATGGGGAGAGCTTGCTTGATGTGTCTGGTCAGCCTTCCGCGTACACCGACTATGCTGCATGCCTCAGCTCTTTTCTCCAGTCGCCTTACCAAATTGGGGAACTGTCACCCTCGCTTTTTTCTTTAGGAACTCTGAGGCAGCCTCAAGGTCTCCAAATATTTGGTGCCTTTTCCGTATCCACCTTTAGGTGAGCAGGGAACAACATTTGGGCCTTTATGTTTCTCTCTCTTAGCTGTTTAAGTATCGGCCACATGGTATCTGGCCTCCTGAACTTGAGTAGTGTAATCATTGTCCAGAGTAATTTTGGCCTTTCCATCACGTTAACTGTTTTCATTCTCCATGCACATTGAGAATCTCCTACTTGGAGCCATAGGTTGTCATTTTGGCCACAGAGGATCTTGGACGATGCTCAGGCCAATAGACCTTGAGCTAGTGAGTGGTGAGCCCGATCCATGTTTAAGTCGAAACCCTCCAGTAATTTCAGGGCCTCTCAGTGCACCCTGGAGGAATACTATCAGGTCTGAAGCTCCTTTCTCTGCACCTTCTGGTATCCTGACACTCTCAAATTTTGGCGCCAACTTCTCCTTCAGTGTTGTCAATCTTGCTCATCATCTCTTGCTCCTAGCCATGAGAAACAGTAAGAGTCGGTCGGTTTCCATCCACTTGTTCATGACTGCATTTAATCTCACCTCAAGCTTGTCCGCTCTATGTTCAGTGCTTCCGATGTCTGCTCTCAACGCTGTTGTTGAGCTGTCTATCTTGGCTGCTGTTTTGGCCGCTTGCAGTATCGCCTCGATTAAATGATTACAGCTCTCCTCTGGTTTATGTGCGGCGCCATGCTTCCGTCATCGTCCGAGGGGTCCGAGTTTGCACTGCTTTTTCTCCTTGTAGCAGCATCTGAAACTTCTGTACTGGAGTCTGGGGCCTTCATGACTGTACTTTGAACGCGTTGCTTTTAGCTGGGGATTGCATTAGTTTTACTTGCTGGTTGCCTTTGGATTTGTGGTTGGGGTCGAGAGGAAAGCTATGCTGCCATCAAGCTGCTGATGTCACTGGAAGTTCCAGTTTGAGAATCTATGGTTATTGAAATGCCTTATGAAATTATTTGACTGTATTGTGGGTCAGAGACAGCTGACCTTGCTGTGTGGAGGGACTCCATACCGGTACCAACAGTGTCCTGTCAAATTAACTGAGTTGCCCTGATCTGACTGTAATGACTGATTCGCTGGGTGGACCTTGGTAGAACCCAGCCTAGTCGGTCTCCCCACTCCAGCCCACCATCTCCGGTCTGAGGAAAGGATCATCTTACCCCGCCTCCACACTGACAACATACCCAGTCCAGTTGCTGTAGATTTCAGTCACGGTACATTTATGGTCCCATGTTGGATATCTGTGCTGGTCCAATCCAGTAAGGTGCTTTTCAAAGCTATTAGGGATACAATACTGCAATATGGTGGTATGTTATCACCCTAAGTCACTTTTGGGATCTGCTGGAAGTGCTTCAGCAGATTATTAATGGCTTATAGAGTATCTGATTCTTGTCATTTAGCTACTGCTGCTGATAGCCACTGAGCTCTGGTCCAACTGTCTGCTGTGGGGGTGGGGGGGTGGTTGTTCCAGAGGTTTCTGACGTGCCCTGCACTGAGTTCGGAGGTTGAGGGAGCTGTGGAACTGTGAGTGGGCATCATACGGTAGAGAATGATGTCAACAGTGAAGTGAACTCTTAGTTTTGCCAGGAATGGCATTTGAAACTTGATGCCCGCTTGATGGCATGCCTGGAGATATAGTACGACATGTGTTGTGTTTGTACCACCAGAGCATGGTCCTCATCTAAGTATAATCTATGCGTCCCATCTCCCAGGTTATGACTTTCTTGTGCCAAGCTGCTGTTAGGACCTTTTCCTTAGTGACAGCTGAGAAACCATGTTACTGTTGAGTGAGATCTGCCCCTGTGCTGGATTGGGCCCCAGTGGTCTGTGTATATGCTCTATATGGTGGCTAATCTGCTGGAAAATCGAGGGGTGTCTGATTAATTTTGCTTAAGGTCCAAGATATGCGGTTCTCCAGCCCCATCTGGTAGCTCATATATTCTGAGGTTTTATAGCTAATTCTGCCTTGTAACTTGATTTGTTTTAGTTCCAGCTGGGTTTGTTCAGTGTACATATTATCATGAGGTCACTGATAGCGCCCATTCGGCAGAGTGGTCTGTAAGGGCACTTGACATAGAAGTTTGTTCGGATTTAAGTGTCCATCTCTACTCTTATGGTTTGCAGAGAAGTTGTTACTCTAGGGACGTGATAAGATGTACAGTTTCACCTTTCTGGCTGGAACGCCTTCAAGTTGGCACCCCCACCCATCCGGTGGTAATCTCCCTCTGCACCACTCCGTGATGCCAGACCTTCCTTTCCACTGTAAGAAGGTTCCTACTTACTGCTGTCCAGAAAGAGTAAGTCCTTTGGTTTCGAATTCACAAAATTATTCTAGTCTTCAAGCAAAATTAGAATCTCATTCGAGTCTTGTCGTCGTGGATATTTCGAGGGCGGCGTGATTTAGAAATGCGACTGCGGAATGATCTCCTGGATGGACCCGCACATCTTGTGCGTCTACTGCCTAGACCACAGTCATGATTGTAATGGAAATCCCACTCACCGGGAATTTCTAGCTCACTGCCACCATGAGGTTTTTACCAACAGGAACCAAGAAACCTGTTTTTGTTTTTTTTATCTCCTTGCTCAAGGTACAGGAAGGTCAACACAATAACTGTGGGTAGAGTGCCCCTTCAGAGACGGACTGCAGACAGAGTCCAGCAGAAATAGTAAAATTACCCTTTTAAATAAAACAAGCAGTCACTGATTCTATAAAAATAGAATCTTTACTAAAGCACTACAAGTATTTACAACAGGATGTATTTACAAGACAAAAGGGTTTCACATTTACTAAGAAACAGAAAATAAAGCAAGTTAACAAATAGTTGGTGTTCAGCAAAAGTCTGAGCTTTCCTTATCTAAAATCCGTCACCTGTCCTAGCTACAAAATTACTGTCCCCCTCTGTGCTGTCTTACCAGTCAGCTAGTCTTTGTATGGCAGGGGCTCTGGCGTTGTCCGATGTTCCAGCCTAAGAGAGCGAGCTTGCTTACAGTCCCTCTGCATATTTCTCTCCCCTGTGGGGAGGGGTCTCACTCACTTTGAGTGATAGTTCCATGTTGTCCCAGCCCTCTTTGAGGGAGAGGGAGAGAGAGAGAGTCTGTCTGTGTGTCTTGTCTGTCTGTCCACTCACCCTTCAGCACCATTGCTACCATAATGATGTCCACCTGAGTCTTTTGTTCAACATGGGAACATCTCTAGGAAGGACACTCCCACTGGGTTTATTGCTTTATTGCCTCCCCCCAGCTTTCCTGTTAACTTTCCCATGAGAACATCAGATCTCTAACATAAGCTGTCTATACTACTTGATTATGTGATCTGGTAGCCATCTTGTACCTGAAGCAGATTCATATTTGGAAAATAAATCAATTAAAAGAAAACAGGGTTCTGGTCCCCTTTCCTGTCACATCCCCCCCCCAAAAGAAATGAAGGTGTCCCTCTTTTGGGCAACCCCCAGAGAGACTGCCATTCATGTAAGGCCTGGGAGTGCCTACAGGAATATGCCCTGCACCTAGCCCTGCCGTGACAGTCCATCTGTATTGACATTCTGCACCCCACTTCGGTGCTGAATGATCATATTATATGACTGTAGTGCATACTCATTGCAATAACTTTGTGTTTTGCCCACTAGTCCTGTGGAGTTATGTCAAGGGGTTATGATCAGTAACCACAGTGAACTCCCTCCCATACAGATATGGCTGCAGCTTCTGAAAGGCTCACATTATCCCCAGACATTCCCTCTCACTGTGGCATATGATGACTTTTCCCTGGGCAGAAGCTTCTGGCTGAGGTAACCATGGGTGTTCCTCCCATTGCGTGTAACCTGGTTCAGGGACGCCACCCAGCCCATGGTCTGAGGCATCCACATGTACTATGAACTTTAAGTCATAATTGGGGCTAGCAAGCACGGTGACCCACGTAATGCCTCCTTCAACCATTGGAAGGCAGACTCACGGTCCTCTGTCCAAAGAACTTTTCAGGCATTCTCTTTTGTCAGGTCTGTCAGGGGCTTGGCCACATCACTGTAGTGAGGGACAAACCTCCTGTAGTACCCGGCTGTTCCCAGAAATGCCCTTACCTGTTTCTTTGTGGCAGGGGTGGTGGGCCAGACCTGGATGGCCTCAACCTTCGTTGGCTCTGAACGGATGTGTCCACTGCCCACCCGGTGCCCAAGGTAGGACACTTCAGCCATGCCTACTTGACATTTTTCCGCCTTAACTGTGAGCCCTGCAGCCTTCAGTCTGTGGAACATTTCCCTCTTGTGCTTGACGTTATCCTCCCATGTCTGACTGTAAATGGCGATATCGTCCATGTAAGCCTGTGCATATTCACCTGCCTGTGCCAGGATGTAATCCACAAGTCTCTGGAAGGTTGCAGGTGAATTTTTTCATCCCAAATGGCATTACTCCGAATTCGAATAAAGCCATATGGGGTAACGAAAGCTGACCTCTCCCTGGCTGCAGGGGTTAATGGCACCTGTCAGTAGCCTTTCGTTGGGTCTATCATGGGCAGGAACTGGGCTCCACCCAGCCGTTCCAAGATCTCATCCATTATGGACATGGGGTAGGCATCAGACTCCGTACAGCTGTAGAGCCTCTGGTAGTCGACACAGAATCTTGTGGCACCATCCTTCTTGGGAATCAGGACCACAGGCGAGCCCAGGGGCTGGACTCCTGGATCACTCCAAGGGCCAGCATCTCCCAAGTTCCTCCAGCATGGTCTTACTGAGCAACAGGAAGGAAGCCAGACTGTGAGTTGGCTGGAAGAAGAATGCTTTTCAGGAATGAAGTAGGAACGTTAAAAAATATTTATATATTTGCAGTGTAAGGGGATGTAACGGTAGGAACTGCAGGCAGGGTATTGGGATCTATACTCACAGCAGAGGAACATGCATCTCACTCTCTCATATTTTTCTTTTCCCCTGCAAAGAACGGTATCCCTTACCCGATCATGGCGTACACGCTCAGTCAGCGTTGAAACTTGAGACTCGATTTTCTGCTAGCAATTTTGACACGCTTTTCTTCGGTTTAGTGGCATTTGTATGTTTTCACTCGATGACCCACAAAATCGAGAGACCATGTTTCTTAAAAATACATAAAAACTGCTAACTGCCTTTTATATTTTTTATGACTGCATTGCGAATTAAACTTAATGGAAAGGCCCAGAGAGTGCTGTGTTTCAATTTCACGCTTTGTTCCAGCGAATACGTCGGTTTTCTTGCTTGGTGTTCGGTGGTTCGGAGTGATTTTTAAAAGGAGTTGCTGATCGGCTGGTTGGCTGGCTGGCACTTTTTCCTATGGGGTCATACTACAATTTACACTTTGTAAATCGTGCCAGCCAGCCAATCAAAGTCCAGTATTTTTTATGCCATTGTATAATGTTTCTTAATAGTGTTTCACTTAGTTGTTTTGGCATGTATCCAAATGCAAAATAGGTTTAACGGATTGTAACCACCATCCCCCAATCCCCCGCCCCAAACACTGCTATAAATGTGTGTGATAGTATCTTATGCACTGGTGTCTCCAAGGGATATACAGATATTTTTGTTTTACTTTAGAACAAGGTGATTTAAATTAAATAACCAATAGTAAACTACAGGCTGTGATTTAAAGCATTTTGTGATGCACACATGAGGGGATCTGTGAAGTATAAGCACAAAGGCCAATTGTCCTTGCACCTCTGGGGAATGCATCAGAATGTGTATTACTGGATTTATAAAATGGATTTTTGTGATATCTGCTATAGCATCACACTGCATGCTGTGTTTCTGATGTGCTCTCAACTGATAATTGTGTACAGTAACCTGATTGTGTTCGTACTGCTTTTTGGGGGGCACTGAACTTTACCAGGTGGGAGACCAATACCTGTCATATCTTATTACTAATGTTCTGGTAGTTGAATTGGACTGACTCAACCTGTAGTAACAGCAGGGATTGGAAATTTCAAAACATGCATGATCTTTCTTGCTTCTAATGTTCTACATCTACCTAGAATTAATGGTAGAACCCTCACATAGCGTACTTTGTTGCTACATTAAGTTTCTGTAATTTCCCTTGAAGTATAGCCTTCCGACTATGGACTACAACCCAAAACACTGGGACTACCATTTTGGCAAGGCCAGTTGTCCTGGACTAGCATGTCATTTTGAAATTTATCGATCCCTGCAATGAGCAAATTGCCAAAGCCCCCCACCCCAATGAGCCCTCCTCTGGAAAGAAAACAAAGCGCAGTTATCTTGCAAAGCCCCTTCCTATTGTACACGGCTGCATTATGCTTATGAGTACATCTTGCTACTTATACTTAACTCTCATCTGACCGTGGAAGCAGGGAGGGAGGAAGTCATTATAGTTAGGAAACCTAGGTATAGCAGGCCAGAAATCACAAAATGAGAACCTTTCTCCTCAAGCAGGGTCGTTGCTGGACTGCTTCTGATCATGCATAGTAGTGTCAGCCTTTAGTCTGGCATAGTAGAAACTGCATACTGCTTTCAGTCTGATACACGAGACTTCAGCCAGCTTGAGAGATTTCTCATTCCCTGAAGACATTGCTGTTGTGAGGTGGAATCTGAATCCCTATTTCGTGCGGTTCTGCAGTAGCATCTACTGCTGTGTGAAAGGTAGGTTGACCGACTGGAAATTGAATTATCATCCTGGAGTGGTAAGTGGTATGAAATTTCACATCTTGTTTGAGGGTATCTATCATCAGGCCACACGTATGGAACTAGAACCGCATGGAAACTTTTGCAAGCAGTCCATCAGGGGCTGCCCACGACAACGTCAGATGTCGGTTCTCCCATATAAATGTGGGCAGCCCCTCCTCTCTTCTCCTCAGTTCTTCTTCCTGCTGTCAACCATACTAGGACTGCTAAAGGAAACGCTGCTGCATGAGCCGCTGTTTTATTTCTTTTATCCAAAAAAAAATCCCTTTACAATGTTCAATAACCTGTATGTCATCAAAGGAACTATTGAAATAGTTCGGTATTGTGCCTGTGTTGATGAGATCTACATGGGCAATTCCCATGATGTTTGCTGCCTAGGCCTAAACCACAACATGAAGGCTTGCAACATTTGCCAGGGTTTCAGTTCTGTGACCAGGTGATGTCATAGTGGGGCCCTCAAGAAGCATTTCCTCAAGCAGAAAGTGGCCAGCATGGAGAAGGAGCTCCAACAGAAGAACACTGTTCCATTGTCAGCCCTGTCTGCTGAGTCCAGGTCTTCTAAATCCCAGGACAAGGTGTCAGGGAGTCCCATATACAAGCACTGTCACAAATGCACTTGGGGGGGGGGGGGTCAGGCCCTCTGCTCCCACAGTGACCAACCTTGAAGTGCGATTCATGATCAGGGGACAAACTGACACCCTCTTGTTTGTTTTGGATCAGAGCAAACTACCAGTCTCGAGTCCTGGGGTCAATTATGAACCCTTTTTAGCTAGCACACCCAGGTAGCCGGTCCAAATATCACACTGTCTTCGGGGAAAGCAGCGCTATACTTGACCCGCGGGCATATAGTCAACCTCGTTCACAAACCCCTGCCGACTCAATTGAGGTGCTGGTATTATCTTACCTTGCTGGATCTTTACACAGATCCTTGTTAGTGTGGTTGTATATGGTGACACTCTAAGCAATTTAACAGTTATGTCAACATTATCAATACTATCCTACCATTCACACTCAAAATGAGCAAGTTCCCAAGCAGGTTTTAAGGAAAAACAAAGTTTACTAAAATTAAAAATAGTAAATAAATACAGTACATAAAGCAGACATATATACATTAAGGTTACAGTCAGAAAAGAAATGGACAATTATAAAACAAAGTGCCTTGTAACTGATTTAGCTAATTCTACTTCATTTTCAGTTGGCAAATGAGTTGGGCTGTTACCCGTTTTAGCAGAAGTGTCCATTAGAAGTCCAGAAACAAAGATGACTCTTGAAAGTCCAGGAAGAGTGTCAATCCTTTCAGCCAAGCTTCACCAATATCAGGAAGGTCAGAATGTCCCTACCTCCTTGTGATGTCACAGCTCTGAGCTGCTAGTGTGAGGTCACACTCCCTCCTACATACTTAATTTGGAACATACAGCTGCATAGGCAGACAGGTGAGATTACTACTCGATTGGAATCTGCAAATACAGCAATATTTTTAATTATAACAAGATAGTCCGTCTTCCTCAGAGTATGGTTTACAACACCCTTTGATGCTGCAGAAATATCCTGTAAGGTTAATTCACACATGGTTTCCAAAAACAGTCTTCCTCCTGTTATCCTATAAAATGTAACCTTTTAACGGCAGTTTCCTAAGTTCAAAGGAGGTTGTTTTTATAATCTGTTTACATAACAGCTACACAGATTTTGACAGGTAGGTGTTAAAACAGGAAAGGAAGCTCTAGCTAGTTTATCCTCTAGGTCCTGAGAGGGTGGACCATTTTTTCTTCTCTTTTAAAATCCAGTGTCCCCTGAGGCTGTGCTGCTTGGCCTGTTTCCTAAGCAGGACTGTCATCTGAAACATAGATTTATAACAAAATTATATACACATACTGGCAGATGACTATTCCATTACAAGCGCCAGGAGAAGGAAGAAACCTCCCAGTGTGTTCAGGTCGACCCTCCATTGCAGCAGTACGACCTCTTCTATACCGTCGTGTCTCTCTCCCAAACCATCGACACAGCACCAAGATTGGGGATTGGTGTAGGCACTACCAGGCCTAGTGCGGCTGGTATGTTGCCGTCAATATCTGGGACACTGCTTCCCCTGTCAACCCCTCCAGTCGCGCCTGTCGACCACGTGGGTGCTGATGTTCAGGAGGTTCTGTTGTCTTTCACTAACATGATTAGATGCTTGTTACCTATTTCCTTTGTTCCTTGCCTCAACTGCCTCCTAGGGTACCGTTGCTGTCGCTGGCGTGGTCCCATTGACCCGCTCAGCGATGATTATGAATAAAATCCTGGCATTTTAATAAGGCAGGAGGAGGAGGATGAGGACTATCGAAAGCCACTGTGCTAGGGGCACCAGCTCTACAGTGTCCGCTTGCAGTGAGGACTCAATGGTCCACACCCCAGGTCCTCACCAGAGGACCCTACCTTCTTCACCATGATGCAGCAGTTACAGGCTGCCATGGGCTTTGACGTGGAAGAGCAGGACACTACCAAGAAAAAAATGTTAGATTTCCTGGAGCTGCCTGAATCTCCCCCTATTGTGGTGCCACCTCATTTTCCTGCTGAAGAGGATGCCACCTTTGCTGCCTGGTATAGGCCAAATATTATTCCAGCTGTACCAAGGAAGGTAGATAAAATATATATGGCCCCTTCTGGGAAGCAATTTTTTGCCACCCAGCCTGAGGCAGACTTGGTTGTCATTAATGCTGCTCATGATGGATCAAGGGCACCTGAGTGCCCTCCCTCCTGAGAGATTCCAGGAGGTTGGATGTTTTAGGCAAAGGGACCTTTGCCTTCTCTTCATTGGGCCTTCGTATTGCTAACTGTCCAGCCCACATGATCAAGTACCAGAACATCCTCTGGAGAAAGGCAAAGGCAGCTGCACAAGCCTTACCACAGGGAACCCCAAACAAGAGCTTCTTAAAGTTCTTACTGCTGAGGCCATTGTGGACAAGCATTTGCTTCGCACAGCTTTTGATGTTTCCGATGCTTCTGCCAGGGCTGCTGCCACTGGCATCTGGCTCAGGGTGGCAGAGTTTGCAAGTGATGTTCAACAGTTTATTCTCATTGCCCCTTTCAGAGGACATAAGCTGTTTGGTTCTTTTTTTTTTTACCCCAATTCTACTTCTACTCCTGTCTCTGGCAACTCTCTCCAGCTACCTCACTTGCCAGTGACTCTACCTCCCGTCTGAAGCCCTCATCAGATCTGCTCTAGCCTGGCGAATCCCCCGGCTCTGAACCCCCCCCGAGGTGGGGCTGCCATCGCCCTGGCACTCTATCTACAATCTAAGGCGTTAGGCCAGAGTCGGGGGCCCTAGTTGAAAGCCCGACTGTGGGGCATGTGATCATGGCACTGGAGGAGCCTTCACCTATCTGTGAGACGGGATTTTTCCTCTTATTGCCCCAGAGCCCTGGCGTGCAGTGACGTCCCTTGGCACCTAACATGCCTGATGTCCCTCAGCCCGCCCCATCTGCCAGCACTGCATGTCCAGTGCGCCACCCCTGACTGCCATCAGAGGCCACTCAGGAGCAGAGCAGACTCCGCTTTACCCTCCCTGGAAAGGGAGAGCAGTCCTTCCGAACCGGGTCACCGTGAGGTGTGGCCCTGTGCCTCAACCCTCAGCGCCACCGGCTGGCATAGCTGTTTGGTTCTGATGTGCAAGAAATTGATCTACCCTTTAGGCCTCAGGCAGCATCCTGAAGTCAGTGCACTCCTTACCATACCCAGCCAAGGGATAGGCACTGGGTTCCTTTTGTCCGGCTAGTGCCAGACACTGCCCAGCAACCAGACAGCAGGGAATGGGCAAGGGAGCGGAGCCTTGACAGCCCCAGTACCAACCCAGGTGCCCATGTAAAAGCCCCTAGAGGTGGTGGTACAGGGGAACTGCCTCTGTGCTGGCTCCACCTAACTTTATACACCCCCCATCTTTGCCTCCAGAGGTGGCTGTAGGGAGTTGCCTCTCCCTTCAGTTAAGTCAGTGGAAGGAAGTGACATCAGATCAGGTTTCCCCATAGACTGCAAATATAGGGCAGTGATTGTGGTGATCAGGGCTGAAGGTGTATTATTTCTTGGGTCTCCTAAATACACTGTACATGTACATAAGTGGTTGTAAGTAAGATTTAGAGCACTGGTATCAAAACATGGGTAGTCCTACAGTAAAGGATGGTGAGAAAAGGTAATTTTGGAGGATTTTATAAAAATGGATTAGGCTGCTAACTACAAATATAGGGTGGTGGTAAAACAACAGTGTGGTGGTAAAAAAAAAAAAAAAATATATAGGGGGGTGGCTCACCATGCTAAAATAATGAATGGGGAACACTGCAGATGCTTGGGTTCTAGAAATGATAGAACAAGGCCATGCTCTGGAACTTCTGGACACACCTCCAGATCATCCACCAGTGGTAACTCGCTACCCTCAGACCACCTATCCTCTGCTTCTGGAGGAAATAAAGACTTTACTTCAGAAACCTGCCCTTAGGGCCTGTGCCCTTCAAACAAAGGTACACAGGGTTTTACTCCTGCTACTTCCTGGTCGGAGAGTGGACAGGAGACTTGAGGCCTATCCTGGCTGTCAGAGAACTGAACTTCTTAGAGTACAAATAGTTCAGAATGGTCATCGTGCAAGGCCTACTCCCACTGCTGTAGGCAGGGGTTTTAATCTGTTCCCTCAGTATGAAAGATGCTTACCTTCATGTCAAAATTCAGAAGCCTCTGCCAGCCTGCCGGCGCAGTGGTTGTATTTCCACTTGTGACGCCAGCGACCCGGGTTTGGGAATGAGCTCGGGGAGTTGGAGGGCAGGCAGGGGAGAATGCTGCGTCCCAGGACAGCTCACCTTCTCCAGGGAGGGGGATAAAGTCCGCGCAAGACTGGCCAAGCGGAGGTCTGGGGCACAGCATGCGCAGAGACAAGAGAGGGAGGGACGCCGGGCGCTATGCGCCTTGATGACAGGGGTTTATGCGACCCCCACAGAACACTGGAAAAATACAAGCTCCGGAACGCTGAGGGGAAGGAGCGCCACTGCAGACCCTAATGGCTCCCTCCTGCCTTGACTAATAGAGACCCAACAAAAACAAGTAAGCATCGGGGTGTTCGGGCCCCACCTCGTACCTGCCTGGGGGGTATAACCACGGCTCCATGGGGTTCCACCACAGAACCAGGTAAGGAGGCGATGCAGGGTGGCAACTGAGCATCTCCCGACTGAGCAGAGTTCCGGTGCAGGGGAGGAGGCAAAAATAGAAAGTAAAAAAAAAAAAAATAATAATTCAGAAGCCTCACAGAAAATACTTGAGGTTCCTGTTCAAGGGGAACATTACCAATTCAGATTGTTGCCCACGAGTCTTTACCAAACGCTTGGTGGTAGTGGCAGCAGTCCTTCACAGGGAAGGCCTTTATGTTTTCTCCTACCTGGACGACTGGCTGTTGAAAGCGTCTCCAGGGACCAGCTCCTGCACACACTAGCTCAAACCAGACAGCTGTTTGATGCTCTGGGGTTACTGTCAATATACCAAAATCGTTGTTGACTCCTTGTGAGTGACTGCAATGTATAGGAGCAATCTTGGACACACTCAGTGCTCAGCCTTCCTGCCCCTGGACAGGGCCCAGTGCGTGGTTACCTAAGCACAACTAGTACATGACAGCGGTATGTCTCAGTCAGGACATTCCTAAGCCTTATGGGCCTTGTGGCAGCGGCAGTTGTGACAGTACTATTGGTCAGGCTGTACGAGGATATCCAGTGGACTTTAAGAGTCGAGTGGGATCAGCTCCTGACCTGGCACAAATGGTTCTAGTCCCATCTCCCATGCCAAGTGCTCAAGTGGTGGGTGGAACCCAGCAATCTGTTAAAGAGGATTCCCTTCCTAATCCCCTCCCTTGTTCAGATTCTTACAACAGATGCTTCGCTGATCAGATGGAGTGCACACTTTGGGCCCCATCAGACACAGGGTTCGTGGACCCCAGTGGAGAGCACTTTACACATAAATGTTCTAGAAATACACGCTGTTCTGTATTGTCTTCAGGCCTTCTAGACTCATCTGTCCCCAGGTCCTCTGCTAGTATAGATGGACAGTGTCAGTATGATGCACTGTGTCAGCAAGCAGGGAGACTGATTCTATCCCATATGCAGGGACGCGATGAGAGTTTGGTATTGGGCTCTAGAACATGATCTAGAACTGTCAGCAGTATATGTTCTGAGGCATCCAGAATGTCTCAGTGGACAAGCTAAGCATGACTCAGTCCAGAGTACATGAATGGGAATTGCTGAACTCAGTAATCAAAAACCTGTTTGACAGATGGGGCTGTCCAGAGTTGGACCTTTTTGCATCCCCACACACACAAAACTACCACTTTTCTGGTAGCTTGTTCCCGGACCTGAAGTTTTCTGGTGAGACATGTTGTCCCTCTCTTGGAAAGGGAGGTTCTTCTATGCCTTCCCTCTAACACTGAGGGTGCTACTCAAGGTCAAGATGGAGGGGGCACTCTAATACTCATTGCTCCACTATGGCCTTGACAGATCTGATTCTTCTTGCTACAACAGCTAGTGGTGGAACCACCAGTACTTCTGCCCCTATGCAGGAGTCTGCTGTCTCAGGAACAGGGAACCTTGGTGCATCTGAATCTCAGATCTCTCCATCTCTGTGCATGGCTCCTGAGAACATAGCCATTGCATGGTTTGGGGTTTCCCAAAAGTGGCTGTTCTGGTGGCTGCTAGAAAGCCTTCCAGAAGATCCACTTAATTCGATGATGTGGAAGCAGTTTGCTTTATTGGATGCATCTCACCACTTGGATCCGTTCACCTGTCCAGGTAATCAGGTTCTGGAGTTATCTGCTATCCTTATCGGATGCAGGCCTGTGGTATTCCTTAAATTAAGGTGTACTTGGCTGCTATTTCAGCTTTCCATGTGCCTATTAAGGGTCGTGTGGTTGCACAGTTGGAGGTGGCCCCATACATTCTTGAGAGGCAGTCTCCATCTGAAGCCTCCCATCTTTATCGAGGGTATCTCGGTCATCAGGTCACACACATGGAATTTCACTGTTGGTGAAGCAGGATCCACACGGAAGATTTTCAGCATTACAGCTGGGGCCACCCATGCCGATGTCATCTGCTGACGTTACCAACCCTATAAAGGCGTGAGCGACCCCGCTTCCTTCTCTGTTCTTTCCCAATTCTGTTTACATGGGTCTCTGCGAGCTCGATGCAGTTTTCGCCATTTTGCCTACAGCTTTTTCATACTTAGTCCTTTAGAATCTCTTTTTCTAAAAATATTCCTTTGCTTTGTTTATGTCGAGTTAATTCTTCAACTTCTGTCTTCCATTGTTGTTGCTGAAAGAAGATTGAACAGTCACTCTGTGTCTGGTGGCTTGGGTCTGACCATGACATCTCTGACTGTGAGCTCTGCCAGAGGTTTAATCAAACCACCCTCGGACGACACGAAAAGGCTCTCAAATTCCTAAGGGAGCAACAGGTAGCCAGTTCTGGGCAGGGGTCCTCTGGGTCCCTCCTTCCCAGTTGCTGGTAGGTTCATCGAGCTCCCAGGCGCTAAGACCGAGACAAGTACCCGGGAAAAGTTGTAAAAGAACTGTGATCAGGATTACTCCCCTGGCAGCATTCCGCTCACTGATGCCCTTCCTTTTTCATTTGGAGGTACTCCATTGGCTGCGCCAATGCCTGCTGCTGTCCAGGTCTCTGTTCCTACCAGACTCCTACCAACAGCACCACTGCACAGGGTGACCGGTCATCGACCTCAGGTCGTCGGTCCCACTATGTCGACGACGGGAAGATTGAACAGTCACTCTGTGTCTGGTGTCTTAGGTCTGACCACAACATCTCTGACTGTGAGCTCTGCCAGAGGTTTAATCAAACCGCCCACAGGTAATGCAGTAAGGCTCTCAAAAAATTCCTAAGGAAGCAACAGGTTGCCAGTTCTGAGCAGGGGTCCTCTGGGGTCCCTCCTTCCCAGTTGCTGGTAGGGTCATCGTTGAGTTCCCAGGCGCTAAGGCCCAAGACAAGTCCCTGGGAAAAGTTGTAAAAGAACTGTGATCAGGATTGCTCCCCAGCGACATTCCCGTTCTCCTCAACACCCTGCTCTTTTTCTTCTGGGGGTACTCCATTGGCTGCGGCTGCGCCAACACCTGCTGCTGTCCAGGTCTCTGTCCCTGCCAGAGTCCTACCAAAAGCACTGCCGCCTTCTGCACTGGTTGACTGGTTGTCGGGATCGTTGTCAATGGCCTTCTCGTCAAGACCTGATGCTCCTCCAGGTCCTTGGGCTTCAGGTAGCTCAGGCTTTCCGGAACCGCTGTATGGGTCATCGCACGCTGCACAATTGAACCCCGCCCCCATTGGCTCAACATTCCACTGTTGTTGACTTTTAACAACATTTTGACCAAGTTCACTACAGTCTCGGGTCCATGCCAGGGCACATAGGCTCTGTATCACCTGCGCCTCAGCTGGCACTGTTGTCTGACACCGCCTGCCCTCAAGGGCCGCTGGACGGTCCCTCGCTCGTTTGACCTAAGCTGGAACAGGTCACCGAGGAGGAGTACCATCCTGACCTCATCTTACCTGAGGAAGAGGAAGGCTCTCCTTCCTCTGACAGGTCCACTGCTGCCTCTGTGAGCAAGGACTCTGACAAACATACTCCTAGGGCCCTTCCAGAGGACCCTACCTTTTTAATGTCATGAAGCAACTGTCTTCAGCAATGGGCTTCCATACTGAGGAGGAGCATGCCACAAAAGGAATCTGGTGGACTTCTTGGAGATCACAGCATTTCCCCAAGGTCATTCCTCCTAACCTTCCTGCCCTGAGAATTTTTTATTTATTTATTTAGCTTTTGTTAACCAGGTAAGCACACTAGACAAAAACAGATACCTATTTTCAGGTGCTACCTGGGAGGTTACAAGGAGATAATGATGCAAGTAACAGTTAAGTAATACAATGCACAGGTAAACAATGTACAGGCAGTTCAGCGATGAGACAGAGAGGCAGTTCAAGGTAATACAGAGTGAAATGCACGATGCCAGTAGTAGTCAAGTAATACAATGCACAGGTAAATAATAAACAGGAAGATTCAGTGATGAGACAGAGATGCAAATCAAGGTAACATAGAGTGAATGCACGGGGAACAGGTAAACAATATATAGGACATTTCAGAAAGAGACATGCCACTACTGCGCCTGGCACAGGCTCTGACATGGTGCCAGCCATGCGCTGCAGGGCTGATAAGTTGTGTTATGCCCCCAAGGTCTGCTGTATTATGCTGCTCAATCTGAAACTAATTCTGTGGTTATTAAGGCAGCTCATGAGAGGTTGAAGGTGCCCAGGCACCTCAGCCCCCCCCCCCCCAAAAAAATAGAGAAGCCTGTAGGGTTGATCTCCGGGGCAAGAGGCTCTGTGCCTCTTCCATCCTAGGGCTGAAGATTGCCAGTTACCTCTCCCACATGGTCTGTTGGACGAAGGGCAAGGCCACAGTGCAGGCCCTTACTGATTGTTCCCAGAAACAGAAGGTTCTTAAATGCTTGCAGAGTGCTGATATTAGCAAGCACTTCCCAAGGGCCCGCTACGATATTTCGGATACAGGTGTCAAGGCTGCTGCCACAGGCATTTGCCTTCGTAGGCACTCCTGGTTGAAGGTCTCGGGTTTCCCAGCTGATGTCCAGCAAAAGGTGCATAATGCCCCTTTTAATGGCTCCAAGCTGTTTGATCTGGATGTCCAGGACATCATAAATGAACTTCAGGCATCTGATAGGGCTATAAAGTCTGTCCACTCTCTCTATGATATGCAGCCTAAGAGCAGACAGCGCCCTTCTTTTCTTAAGGTGTCCCACAAATCGGACCGCCTCCTGACCCCAGGCCAAGAAAGAGCCTCCTCTGCCTTGCCAAGCCTCCTCCTCCAGCACCACAGCAAAGCACCCTAGGGGTGACGGATCAACCCAGCGCTGGATCTGCCTCCGCTTGACTCCTTACCAGACCCCCTCTTCCAGTCCCTTCCAAGAGGTGGTGGTCGGAGGTCTGTTCTCCCACCATCTCAATCAGTAGAGAACCATTACTTCAGGTGCCTGGATTCTTGAGATCATAGAGAGGGGTCACACTCTGGAACTCATCGAGATGCCCCCAGAGACTCCTCCAGTACCCTCCGCCTACCCCCGGCCCATATGTCTGTTCTCTGGGAGGAGGTACAGTCCCTTCTGCATAGAAAGGCGATTGAGCCAGCGCCCAGGCGCCAAAGAAACTTTTTTATTCCAAGGTCTTCCTGGTTCCCAAGAAGACCGGAGATCTGAGGCCCATATTAGATCTCAAGGACTTCGGTCTATATGTCCAGTACAAAAAGTTCTTCATGGTAATCCTGCCAGGCCTGATGTTGCTTTTCAAGCGGGGTGACTGGCTGTGCACCCTGGACATGCAGGATGCATATTTCGGGTGTTTCCACCATGCAGGAGATATTTCTCTTTCAGGGCGTGCACTACCAATTCAAAGTATTGCCTTTTGGCTCATCCTTTGCGCTGTGGGTCTTTACCAAGTGCTTAACAGCAGTCGCTGCAGCTCTCAAAAGGGAGGGATTGTATGTTTTCTCCTGTCTGGACTATTGGCTCAGAAGGCCACATCCAGAGAACAGCTTCTCCGGACTCTGGAGAACCCTTCAGCTGTTTCTTTCCCTGGGCATCACGGTCAACTTGCCCAAGTTAGTCCTAACCCTGTTGCAAAGGCTGCAATATAAAGGGGCAGTCCTGGACTCGGCGCAGGGAAAGACCTACCTGCCTCAGAACAGAGCGGAGTGCCTTAACGCCCAGGCTCAGGAGGTTGACCAGAGCTGTTACAGCAAGGGTATAGCTGAGGCTTTTGTGGTTGATGGCTGCAGCCATTCCCACAGTTTCACTGGCTTGTCTGCACATGCAAGTCCTTCAGTGGACACTCAGGGTGCAATGGGACCAGTGTAAGGATGAGATAAAACAGTTAGTGCTGGTCTCCTCCCCAGGGCACAAGGTGCTCCAGTGGTGGATGGACCCTTTAAACCTGTTGCAAGGGGTTTCATTCCAGATCTCCTTCCCCCAGCAGATTCCCACCACGGATGCCTCTGGTTTGGGCTGGGAGGCGCATCTGGTTCCCTTACTGACTCTGGGCTCTTTGTCCCGGATCAAAACCTCCTTGCATATCAACGTCATGGAGATGTGGGCAGTACTGTATGCCATGCAGGCTTTTCAGAACCATCTCCTCCTGGGTCAGCTGCTGATCCCGTTCAACAACCTCAGTGTTGTCCACTGCCTCAACAGATGGGGGAGGGGGGGCATTCGTGTCCCTATGCAGGGAGGCCATGAGAGTTTGGTACTGGGCGCTAGACCACAGTCTGGTTCTGTCGTCCGTCCATGTCTCAGGCATGCTAAACACCCTGGCAGACTGCTTGTCAGGCTCAGTCTAGCATGCACGAATGGAAACGTCTCTCATCCGTCGCAGAAGATCTGACAGACGAGGTCGTCCAGAGTTGGACCTTTATTTATTTATTTTTCGGAAACCACCTTTGAGCAGGAGCTCTTTTAAAAGGTTCCATGTCAGACATTGTCACAATTAATACAATCAAATATAACATAAATAACTAACAGACACTGTTACAGCAATAATATTTGACAAAAGGCAACAATGTAATATCCTAAGTACAGAGGAGAACCCTGGAGGTGGGGGAGAAAGGAGGAGAGAGAAATGTAAGCAGTCTCGTAGATGACCTTGTCGATCAGATAGTGGGGTGAGGGTGCCTCACTGGGGGAAAAAGTGGTTGGTTGTGGAAGGGGCAGAGGAATGTAGGGGCAGGGAAAAAGGGAGGAGGGCCAAGGTGAAAGGAGGTTGTACAGAGCAAGGTAGGAAGGGGTGAAAGGAGGGGGCTCAGGGCAGGGAATAGACAGCATAGTCAAAGTAAGGGGGATGGGGATCTGGGGAGAATACAACATAAGGGGGAATACAGGCAAGAGCAGTACAACTTAATGGAGGGTCCGTGGAGCAAGGAGCTGCTTAGGGATAACTTCATGTGCCCCTCTGGCAGTCACAGGTGTCCCTGGAGAAGGAGATATTGTTTAAGTTTGGTCTTAAAGGCTGGTAGACATAGTACTTTATGAGGCTTCCAGACACTCATTGAAACGGTGGGAGGGGGGCTCTATATGCGAAGGCTCGTTGACCAAGTGCAGTTCTGCGGAATGGGACAGCAAGTGTGCGCATCATTCTACCTCTGGTTCCATACTTTGAGCCAGCTTGGGGAGGAAAGTTCGAGATGCAGGGGGTCTTGCCCAGAAGCGCCTTCTTGCCAAGGAGGACGGGTTTGGAATTTTATTCTGTACTCCAGGGACAGCCAGTTTGACTGACTGTGTATAGAGAGAGCAGGTGTGTGTGAAATGGTTGGCATCAGTGGCTAGCCTACGCCTTTTAAAGAGGCAGTCACCACTCGGCTTTAGTGTAGTATCTGTAAGCTGATCCATGAACCACTAGCCTAGCACTATGATGGACAAAATCAAACTAGTGATAGAGAGACGGAGGGCATCTGGTGTGAGGTTTTTCAGTGTCTATGTAAGACTCTTAGCTTGGAGTTTGCATTCCCACTCAGTGCAAAACTGCCCAGTTTCAGCTTGCTAGATCCAGGGCCTGGAGATTTCTGGCAAGACTCATTGTCCCTCTCCTGGAGTGGGAGTTTCCTTTACACCTTCCCTCCATTTCCTCTGATTCAGACTGTGCTAATCAAGCTACAGATGGAGGGGGGCCAGCATGATTCTGGTAGCTCCATTCTGGCCATGGCAGATGTGGTTTCCGTTACTGCAGCAGCTAGCGGAGGAACCTCCGATCTTACTTCGAGGAGAAGCTCTTGCAGCAGGTTCAACAATGAGGACTGATGCCACCTGGCGGCGGTTCCGGCAACTTTTCTCTAGCAGTACTGATGTAGGGGCGCCCCCGTCAACATCGGCTCCACTTGACGTCCTGTAAAGGAAGGAGCTCCCCATGTGCTCCAGTTCTTTCCCACCGCACGGTCAGTGTTAGTTCATCGTTTCGGCTAGTACCGATCGCTCTTCTCCACCGCTTAGAAATTCGAATTCTCATTGTGTTTTTCAACATCTGCGTCATTGCATATAAATAAGTGCGCTTGTGGGCGACAGATTCCCGCGAAGGACGGACATTCCGAGTGTCTCTGCTGCCTGAGGCCTGACCACCGCACCGACGCCTGCCCTCATTGCCAGGCCTTCAATTCGTGGACTCGAATCCGGGGCCAGAAGTCCCTTGCAGCCTACCTCCCTGAGTCAAAACTTGCTGCCATGGATTGGGCCTCCTTCTCGAGGGAATCTGATCTTCAACCCACCCGCAAGCACCACAGACATCGGGAGCAGGACAGTGGGAGATCCCACTCCAGATGCAGGTCGGGATCGAAGTCCGGGTCGTCTGGGCATGACTCCCGCCTCACAGCCCTCAAACCATCGTCTGTGGGCTCCGCATCGAGTGCTCTTCAGCCACTCAGTATGTCAGCGCTCCGAGAAATCTCAAGGGCTCAGGTAAGGGCTCCTCCCGATCAGCTTCTTCTTCTAAAGCTGACTCCCGGGAGCTGAGCAAGACCTCTGTGTCTTCTAGCGGCAGGACCTCCTCCTTGCCATCAAAACATAAGACCTCAGACCCCAGCGCCAGCCTCCCAGCTTCTGACTGGTGTTCGGCCGAGAAGTCCTCGAGCCATAAACCTGCCCATCTGTCTCCACGACAAGAGCGGCCTTTCGTCGGTTCCCATGGAGAAGCAGGCGCAGACTCTCGTTCGCCGCTGCTCCTTGACCCCGGTCGCGGCGGTTATCACGCTGCGGTTGTAGTCAAACGCACGGCCCGTCCGTGCGGTTCTGTCTCCGACTCCCAACATCTGCTCGGACACCCCTTCTCCACGGTGCTGGTTTGCCTGATGCAACCCGATGGCGGTGGAGCTGATACCCCAGCGTTCCCCCTTAGGCTGGGCGGTTGATAAGTGCAGACCCAATGCGGCCCCTCCCGGACGGCAGGGCGGCTCAAGCGCTCCTTGGCCTACTCTGATTCTCAAAATTACACCTCTCACAGGTTAAGGAGCTTTTTCTCACTGGTGGGAGACCATTAAAAGACCTACCAGGCGGAGTGCGCCTCCGCCTACTCGTTGGCGGTTTCCTGATCCAGTTGAACAGGATGGCGGGGGGCGTGCCTCCTCACAAGCCGACAAAAATCTAAGCGGGACCGGTCCAGTAGTTCCTCTCGTTCCCCATCTCCTCCTCCGGACAAGAGGCCTGAGGAAGAGGCGTAGCCCCTCACCCTCTTCTCCTACTACCGCTACGGAACCGGACTTTCCTCAGTCTGCTTGGAGCCGGACCCATGGATGCAGAGGGGTTCCAAATCTCCCCAGATGACCCAGCTTTATGGAGGTAATGAGGCACATCCAGGCCAACATGGTTTGGGACACAAGGCCCTGTACCGAGCGATTGCGGCTGGCTAATACCTGCCTAAAGGACCCAAAGCCGGTGGTCATCCCTCCCATGGTAGACACCTTCGACGATGACACCGGGCTACCTGGAAGCACCCTCATTACTCCTTCGCTGTGCCAGAGAACACTCACCGGCTCTACTGGGTGCCTGCGGACCATTCCTTTTAGCGAACCACCTGCTGTGGACTCAGTGGTGATTTCGGTGGCTCACGGTGTTAGCAGAGGCCCAAACATCTGAGCACCCAGCCACCTGATAGAGAATCGAAGCAGCTGGATTCCATGGACTGTAAGGTACTCTGCTGCCACCTGCAGCATAAGAGTCTCAACTCTTAACTCACATGGTCCAATTCCAGAGCGCCCTCTGGGAACAAGGATTGGACATAGAGCAGACCCTGCCCAATTGTCCTCAGCAGACTGAGCACGCCAGTTGCTGCAGACCCGGCTCAGGCGTGGGTACCCACGTTCTGAGGTCTGCCTATGATCTCGCGGACACCTCCTCTGGGTGGCTGCCACTGGCATCTGTCTCCATTGCCATGCTTGGCCGGGTATCAGAGTTCGATCCAGACATTCAGACCAATCTTCTGCATGCTCCTTTAAGAGCTCCGTGCTCTTGGCGAGGACACGGGTGAATCATCACCAAGCTGCAGGACTCCGGAAAGGCTATCCGTTCCGTGCAGTCTGTGTACAGCCCAAAGCAGGGGCACGCGTAGAAACCCGTTTTCATGTCCGTAGGACACCAAGCTCCGCCAACCTCGTTTTCAGCAGCATGCTCAACAAGGAGGCTTTGGTCATAGAGGCGGAGCCAGAGGCATCTCGGCCTCAGCATCTAGACCCTCCCAAAGCAGGCGCTGCTGCCCTCCCTCACCCAATGCCTGACTTGTCAGGAGGCCCTCCTCCTCTGGTACCCACACCAGAGGAGCCAGTTGGAGGCAGCTTCACTCTACCGGATCGTGGGCTCAGGTGACCTCCGACCACTGGGTACTGGAACTCGTGGAGTTTGGGCACTCTATCTTGTTCACATCAGTTCCTCCCGGACAGACCACCTCCTCCATCCCAGTACCAAGGAAACACAGAGCCCTGATCCAGACAGGAGATATCCTCCCTTCTGGACAAGAGGCCATCGAGCTGATTCCACCGGCCGAGTCAGGAAAGGGGTTCTTCTCTCACTTTTTCCTAGTTCTGAAGAAGTTGGGAGATTTCAGACCCGTTCTGGACCTCAGCGATTTGAATCAGTGGGTCTCCTACAAGAGATTCAGGATGGTTTCTCTCCCCACCCTCCTCCCTCTCATTTTGGCAGGAGACTGGCTAGCCTCTCTGGATATGCAGGACGCTAACTTGCATATCCCAATTATCAGAAGCCATCGGAGATTCCTCAGGTTCAGGTTTGAAAACGAGGACTATCAATTCCGAGTCCTCCCTTTCGGCCTTTCCTCGTCCCCAAAGGTCTTCACCAAGTGCTTGGAGTTTGTGGCGGCAGCGCTTCGAAGACAGGGCCACTTCGTGTTTCCTTACCTGGACGACTGACTCTTTCTGGCCCATTCCCAGGCCCCACCTGTCAGAGATGCTCAGGGACTCAACCTCTCTGTTCCAGAGTCTCGGAGTCACCATCAACAGGGACAAGTCTCATCTCTCTCCTTCTCAGATCCTTCAGTTTATAGGAGCTTTTCTGGATACCACTCTTGGGAAGGTTTTTCTTCCCTCCGACAGAGCGGGTCACATTCGATCCATTGCGTCCCAGATCTCTTTGGCCTCAGCGGTGCCGGCTCGCCTTCTCCTCAGATTGCTGGGACACATGGCTGCAGCCACAGCATCAATTCCTCTGGCACGTCTCCGCATGAGGACCATTCAGTGGTTCCTGCGGGTACAGTGGGACCAAATGTGAGACCATCTGGACGCCTTGGTCAGAATATCAGAGCCAATCTGCTGAGAGCTTCGCTGGTGGGTGTCGTCCGAAAATCTGCTAAAGGGTATACCCTTTCAGTTGAGGCGCCATCCAGTCTCTAACAATGGATGCATCATCCCTGGGATGGGGCGCACATTTGGGGAACTAGTACCCAAGGTACTTGGTCTCCCCTGGAAGCTAATCTGCACATCAGTGTCCTGGAAATGAGAGCCATGCTGTATGTCCTACAAGCTTTTGTATCGGTCCTATCCCCGGGCCATCTTTTGATGCAGACAGACAACACCTTGGTGATGTTTTACATCAACAAACAAGGCAGCACACATTCCTATTCCATTTGCAGGGAGTCAATGCGGGTATGGGATTGGGCTCTGGAACACCACCTGTTCCTGACAACAGTTCACGTTCCCGGGCTTCAGAACATGCTGGCAGGCATGCTCAGCAGGACAAGGTCGCAAGCTCATGAGTGGGAATTGCATCAAGACATGGCAGATCGCATCTTCCGCCTGTGGGGGACACCAGAGGTGGATTTTTTCGTGTCTCGATTCAACACAAAACTGCCCAGTTTCTGCTTGCTAGGTCCAGAACCTGGTGCTTCCTGGCAAGACGCGTTATCCTTCTGTTGGAGCGGGAGGTTCCTTTATGCTTTCCCTCCCTTCCCTCTTCTTCAGAAGGTCCTCCTCAAGGCTCAGTCGGAACCTTCCACCATTATTATGATTGCTCTGATGTGGCCTCGCCAGATTTGGTTTCCATTACTGCACCGTCTAGCAGCGGAGCCTCCGATGCCTCTTCCTCTATCCTCGCACCTTTTGTCGCAGGACAATGGGTCCTTGTTGCACCCGAACCTATGCTCTCTTCACCTGCATGCCTGGCTCCTCAGGACTTAGCCAAGGTCCATTTTGGGGTGTCTGATCAAGTTGCCCAAGTGTTGGTTGAGGCTAGGAAACCTGCCATGAGGGCCACTTATGCTATGAAGTGGAAACATTTTTGCATTTGGGCCATAGCGAAGCAGGTGGACGTGTTGGTCTGTCCGGTTAACACTGTCCTAGAATACTTGCTCTTTATCTTTGAGAAAGGCCTTAACTAGTCTTCCATCAGGGTAGACCTAGCTGTCATCTCCGCTTACCATTCTTTCGTGTTGGGTAAGACGGTGGCTCAGATGAAGGTCTCCAAAGCTTTTCTGCTTGGCATTCTGCATATTAGACCTCCCATCAGGGACTCTGTCCCCCCCCTTGGGATCGCCTGTTCATCCTGAGAAGCTCTCCCCCCACCCCCCTTCAAACTGGCTATGAGCGCTGAGCTCCGTTTTCTTTCCTGGAAAAGCTGCTGTTGGTAGCTGTTACTTCGACCGGGCGCATTTCGGAACTTCAAGCCCTCATGTGTAGGGAACCCTATCTGGTCTTTCACAAGGACAGGGTGGATTTGCGCACAGATCCGAAGTTTTTGCTGAAAGTGGTCACAGAGCTCACCTTAAACCAGTCTGTTCAGCTTCCAGTTTACTACCTACCCAGAACATTCCAGTAGGAGAGAGGCCCTTCTCCATTCTTTGGACATCCACAGGGCTCTCAGGTGTTACTTGGCTAGAACCAAGGAGGTCAGGAAGTCTGATCAGCTATTCGTGTCCTTTGCCCCACTGTCCGTAGGTCGCCTCGTCACCAAACACACTCTTGCGCTGGTTGGTCCATTGCATCTCCTATTGTTACGAGAAGCACAACAGGTAGACTTAGGGGCCGATTAAAGCCCACTCTACGAGGGCTATTGCAACTTCCTTCACTGTGCTGAAGAGAGTTCAGATGGCAGATATGTGTGCTGCTGCTACCTGAAGCTCCATGCATACCTTTGTCAGGCACTACAGCCTAGACATTATTTCCAGACGCAGAGCAGGGTTTGGCTTTGCAGTCCTGCAGGGCCTGGTTTCCTGAGGGTTCTCCTCTCCATGTTTCCCTGTTTCCTGTTCTCCACCCTCTCAAGGGGTTGTTATACTGCTTGGGACTCGGTCCTCATTGTTGAACCTGCTGCAAGAGCCCTCCTCAGTAAGATAGGTACAGTTCACGTGGGAACTTACGTAGAGGTAGATCTTTGAGAGAAGCTCTTCACGGCAAGTATATTCCTGCCCTCCTTCCCCGGGATCAGGTCCTTTTCAGGTTGGCATCGTTTCCTCTTTGAGGGTTGTCCGTTGACAATCAGTTACCGTGTCTGGCCTGCGGTTTCTTTGCCTGACAGGGGGCGTGCAAGAACTGGAGCATGTGGGGGAGCTCCTCCCGCTATGGGGCGGCGTCGGGGGTGGGGCTGGCCGTCGGCGAGGCGCTTTCACGTCGGGGAACTACTAGAGAAAAAGTTGCCGGGACCGCCACCAGGTGGCATCAGTCCTCATTGCTGAACCTGCTGCAAGAGCTTCTCTCGAAGGTCTACTGTTACGTTAAGTTCTTGCGTAACTCTACTGTCCCTCTACAGGGATCTTTTGACACAGGCCCGGGACTCTGGTCCATCCCAGCCTCAAGTCCCTTTGTCTGCATGCCTGGTTCCTGAGGACATAGCCATCGCCCGACTTGGAGTGTCCCAGAGGTGGCAGATGTCTTGTGGCCGCTCTGAAGCCCTCCACTCAAGCCACATACATCATGAAATGGAAGAGGTTTGTGATATGGGCTGCCAAGCATCACCTGAACCCTTTCACTTACCCGATGAGCCAGATCCTGGATTATCCGATATCCCTGTCAGACTCGGGCTCTCCAGTACTCCTCCCTTAAGGTGCACCCTTTCTGCTGTCTCAGCCTTTCATGAGCCTGTGGGTGGCCGCACCTCAGCTCAATTGGATGTCTCCTGTACTTTGCTTAGGGGCATCCTGTATCTGAAACCTCCAGTCTGTTCCCCTTTCCCGGCTTGGGATTTGAATTTTGTTTTGGAGAAGTTCACCCTGTCTCCTTTTGAGTCAGCTGTGACTTGCAAGCTACGCTTTCTTTCCTGGAAAGTGCTCGTTCTAGGGATGTGGATATGTTGTTCAGTCCACACTGACTGGCAGGTTCCTTGCCACTTTAAATCTTGCGGAAAGTCTTCAAGCTGGCTCCTCCCACCCAGGTGGTAAAACCATGGCTCCACCCATAACGCCAAATCTTCCTTACCACTTGGAAGCTCAGGTTCTCTCCTTAGCGCTCTGCGTTTTAGGCCTGGATCTAATTTGGAAGTTCTGAAAATAATTTTTAAAATTCTCTAGACTTGCGTCTTCATCTTCCCTGGCGGCTGCGATGGATAAATCCACTCCCGGCTTCCGTCGGTGTCATATGGGCAGAAAATGTCCCAGACCGACCCGCACTCCACGTCGTCCTATTGCCTGGGTCTTGCTCATGATCCTCAGGCCTGCAACTCTGCAAATCCTTCACGGCTCGGTTCTGGAAGACTGCTGCCCGACTCAGCTGGGGTGCCCGAGAAACAGTACCGGCGGTGAAGTGAAGGGAGGCCCGTTGAGTGTCCGTGGCTGCGGGCTCCACGAACAGCTGGAGCAGTTGATAAGCCCTCGAGGAGGGCGGCTCAGGCGCATCTTCTCCTCCTCTGCTTGGCGTTTATTCCACTCTCCTTGGGCTCCTCCTATACTGCTTCTTTCAAGGAGCTTTGTTAGTCCCTCTCCACCAAGGGAGAAGGACCCTTGGGACACTCAAGTAGGTCAAAGAAAAAGGAACCAAAAGGTAAGTCCCACCATCGACGTTTGTGGGAGCGGGAGAGATCTCCCTTCACTGGACTGTCGGCTGTCGACTTTGGTCGAGGTTGCGGCTAAGGCCGCTGGCTTCATGGTGTCCCCATCGGATCAGCCAGCCGAGACACCTGTCGACGCAGTCGAGATTTTACGACCATTGGACGGGTTGTCGACTGAGAAGCCGACAGCCCTTCTTCACCGGTTCCCCAGTGGTAACCGAGGACTTGCCCGTGCCTCCTGTGCCAAAGTTCCTGGTCAAGGATCCTGAACTGAGGGATGAGCGGGTTTCCACCTCCCCCTCTTTGAACCACCCTTGGCGATCCCGAAGGTCTCGGTCCTCTTCCATGTCGGGTAGTCGGGTAGGGAAGGGAGGTGGCCAAACAACAGCTCCAAACTTCTTTGGATATTGGTGACTCTTGTGCCCGGTCAGTAACGGCAGCAGTAGCCATGCGCTGCAGAGCTTGGCTGCAGATCTCCACCTTCACGGTGGACACCCAACACAAGCTGGCAGACGCTCCCTTCCTGGGCACTGACTTGTTTGTGCCATGGTAGAAGGCCATCTCCAGAGGATCGAGAAGTCCAGTGCCACCTTGGACTCTGTCACATCTGCCCAGAAGGACAAAGGCCTCAAGCAGCAGCGTAAGCCCTTTCGCCCTTCCGCCCCTGTGGCATGTCTGGCCCAGCAGCACCAGCAACAGGGCCAGCAGGCTCACACTTGGCATCTCAAGGCCAAGTCTGCCGCTTCGTCAGTAGGAAGCATGGAGGGAAGGGTCAGTGCCCCTCGCGCCCTTCCTCACAAGTCTGCCCAGTTATGGGTGTCTCCCCAACCTTGTCACTCCTCCCCAGGTTCCCCGTGGGGGCAACTCCGCCACTTCCTTTCCACCTGGTCCGCTGTCACCCGGACCTCTGGGTGCTGGAAGTGGTTGGCAGGGGTCTGCCTCTGGGATCAGGCAGTCCTTCCCTATTGAGCTGTCGCCCAATGGAGGCTCCGGGCTCGCAGCCTCTCTGTTGGCTGTCGAGCCGACATTGCTCTCTTCTCCAGAAGAAGGTGATCAGCGAGGTGGCGGATCTTCCTCCATACCTGGGGTTTGTGTCCAGGTACTTCCTGGTCCAAAAACGGACAGGGGGCTGGCGCCCCAGTCTCGATCTGCACGACCTGAACAAGTTCCTAAGGCCGTGCATCTTCAGGATGGTCACTATGGCTCAGATCATTCCATCCTTGGAACTAGGCATGTGGTTCTGCTCTCTGGATCTCCAGAACGTGTTCTTTCACATCCCTGTCCATCCATCTCATCAGCGATTCCTCCACTTCAGAGCAGAGGGATCTCTTTACAAGTTCCGGGCCATGCCCTTCGGCCTTTCTCCAGCTCCCAGGGTCTTCACCAAATGCATGGCAGTGGTGACAGCATTTCTGCGGCACAGAGGGGGTCCAGATGTACCCTTACCTGGATGACTGGCTGATTGTAGCCCCCTCCAGCTTGAAGGTGGAGTGGTCCGGGGATCTGGTCCTCCAGTTCTGCTCTCAGATTGGTCTCCTGATCAACAAAGCCAAATCGGAACTCATGCCGCCATGCGGTGATTCAGTTCATCGGGCAGGCCCAACTCTCTTCGAGCCAGCTCCCGGCGGACAGGGCCGAGGTCCTTTCTTCCTTTGCCCAGTCATTTCTGGTTGGGCAATTGCGCCCTGCCCGGGACTTCCTGCGCCTTCTGGGCCTCATGGCGGCCTGAACCAGCGTGGTCCGTTGGACCTGCTGGCATATGCCCCCTTGCAATGGGGGCTGGCCCGCCAGTGATCACAGTGTTCCGGTCCTTTGGACCAGCCATTGGCCATGACCCAGAAGATGTGGGATGGCCTGCAGTGGTGGCTCATCCCAGCTCATCTGCAGGAGGGTGTCCCGTTTGTCCGCTCAGAGCTGACAGTCACTCTGATGGCCGACGCCTCTCTGATGGGTTGGGGTACCCATCTGGGGGATCTCCGGGCCCACGGCCTCTGGTGAGTCTGTTCCACGCCAGCCTCCCTCAGCAGGGCTTGCTGCAGGGGGATGCCTTCTCAAGGTCGTGGACCTCGGGCCTCTTCTATGCCTTCCCTCCATTTCTCTTGATCCACAAGGTGCTTCTCAAGGCAAAGAGGGACAAGGCGCAGGTGATTCTGGTAGCCCCTGACTGGCGTCGCCAGTTCTGGTACCCAGATCTCCTCAGCTCCAGGCTCCCGAGGCGGCTTCCAGCACGCCCGGACCTGATATCAGTCAACAAGGGGAAGGTTCTCCACCCGAACCTTCAATCCCTGCACCTGATGGCCTGGTTCCTGAGCGGCTAGAGTTTCCAGGCCTTGGGTCTTTCTGACGAGGTCCTCAACGTCGTTGAGACGTCCCGTAAGGAGTCGACCAGAAAATGCTATGCCTTCAAATGGAAGAGATTCTCCATTTGGTGTCAGGATAAGGGGTTGGGTCCCTCTTTCTGTCCATTGGCTAGTATTTTGGACTACCTGTGGTCCCTTTCTCAGCTAGGGCTTCGGTCGACGACCCTTAAAATGCACCTGGCAGCCATCTCTACTTACTGGGTGCGGGCGGCAAGCAGTTGGTGATGCAGGAGAAGGTGGTCGGTGCTTTTAAAGGCCTAGACCACATATCCTCGGTCGCGAGAACCTCCACCTCCATGGGATCTACTGCTGGTATTGGCTAAGCTCAAGGGCAAGCCATTTGAACCGATGCACAGGTGTGACATCTCTCATTTGTCGTGAAAGACCGCCTTCTTGGTGGCTATTACGTCCAGCCAGAAGGATGGGAGAGTTTCAGGCGCTTTCCATCGAGCCTCCCTACCTGGTCTTCCACAGGGACAAGGCTGTCTTTCAGCCCCACCCAAAGTTCTTTCCGAAGGTGGTGTCAGAGTTTCACCTTAACCAGGTGTTGACTCTGTCAGTGTTCTACCCCAATCTCACCTCGGGGGCCGAATATAGGCTCCATTCCTTGGACCCTAGAAGGGCGCTCGCTTATTATGAGGAGCGGACTGCTGAAGTTTGGGGAGAGGTTTGCCAGCTGTTTGTCACCTACACTGAAGCCGCACCTGGCAGACCTGCAGCCAAGCAGACGATAAGCAGGTGGGTCACCTCCTGCATAGATCTCTACTGTAGGTTAGCGGGCATGGAGTCTCCCAAAGGGATAAGAGCTCATTCTACCCGCCTACCGCTGCTTCGGTGGCTGCTTCTAGGGACGTCCCTATCCAGGAAATCTGCAGGGCTGCTACCTGGAAGTCAGCACACACCTTTATTTCCCATTACCACATTGACCTAGAGTCATGCCGGGATGCTGATTTTGGGACCTCGGTTCTCCAGTCCTTCAGTCCTTATTTCCCAAGTAGGGGGTGCGTGCCTTGCCTCCCTTCTCCCGGAGAACTGCTAGGAGTCTGCCAGACACTGTGGATTGAACAACATATTCACGTCCCTAGAAATACAGGTTACTCACCTGTAACAGGAGTTCTTGGAGTGGTATATGTTGTTCATTCACACGACCCACCCAACCTCCTGGCTTCACGCGCTACCTGGCTTCCAGCGGCTAGATCTGGCATCATGGAGCCGGAGCTGAGGGTCTTACCACCTGGGTGGGTGGGAGGAGCCAGCTTGAAGACCTTCCGGCAAGATTTAAAGCGGCAAGGAACCTGCCAGACAGTGTGGATGAACAACGTATACCACTCCTAGAACTCCTGTTACAGGTGTGTAACCTGAATTTTTAGTTACTATTACTTCTGCTTGAGGATTTCCAAGCTTCAGGCCCTCTGGTGCAAGGAGGCTTATTTGATTTTTCACAAAGACGGGGTGTCTTTGCACATGAATCCTAAGTTTCTTCCCAAGGTGGTATCTGAGTTTACTTTGAACCAGTCTAACCACCTACCTGTTTATTTTCCCAAGTGTGCCAGTCCAGGGGAAGCACTGCTTCATACGCTAGATGTGCATGGAAGTTTGAAGTATTATGTGCTCCGAACTAAGGAATGCATAAAGTCGAAGCAGCTTTTTGTTTCTTTTGCCCCAGGTAGAGACGGCATTCAGGTTTCTAAACAATGTTTGTCTAAATGGTTGGCACATTGTTTTGTGTTCTGCTATAACAAGCATGGCAAAGAGTTGCCAGGGGCAGTGAAAGTCCATTCCACAAGGCGCATGGCTATCCCTGTGGTCTGTTTCAGAGGAGTCTCAGCCGCTGACATTTGCGCTGCTGCCACATGGAGTACCTTCCATACTTTCACCAAGCACTACAGTCTGGACATTGCCTCTTGTGCCCTTGCAGGTTTTGGCAGGGTTGTGCTGCAGGGCCTCCTGTCTTAAATTTAAGGGTGACCTTCCTCCCAGACTGTTTCTGTGCATCTGTAACTGCTTGGGACTCATTCCATATGTGTGACCTGATGACTATGATACCTGCAAAGAAGATAGAACAGTTACATAACTTGCCGTAACAGTAGATCTTCGGGGAGATCTCAGTCATCAGGTCTGCCTTCCTCCACCATCCCCACATAGGGCTCTTTCTCAGAACTGTATCCAGCCTTTTGTTTAGGCCTGGGCAACTCTCTCTCTCCTCTCAGTCCCCCATAGCATGAGCTTTGCTCCCTTAGCCTGTGGGGAAAATAACTGAGGTAGTGGGGCTGCTCACGCCTTTATAGGATTGGTGACATCTTTAGACGAAGTTGGCATGGGCAGCCCCAGTTTTACTGCTGAAAATCTTCCATGTGGATCCTCCTTTACTGATGGTGAAGTTCCATATGTGTGATCAGATTATTGAGATCCTCAAAGATCTGCTGTTATGGTAAGTTCTTAGTGTAACTGTTCTATTAATAATCCACTCCCAGCTTGTGATCTGAATTTTGCACTTTTATTTATAAAAGTTTTATGCCATAATGAACAAAATTACACTGAGCAATGCCATACATCATTCACTTCGGAGTAAACTGACATAAAGAGTCACTGCTACCTTTGTGCAAGAAACGGAATACCAGCTTATTTCCATTTTTCAATTTATTTTTCAGGAAAGACACAGTTGAGATACTCATTTGCAAGGTGGTCCTGGAAGGACAACACAAGTACAATGAAGGAACACAAGTTAAATTTGTAAAGTACAGAGCAGGAAATACAAATTCAGAAGCAGACATATCAACTTCACAGTAAATACAGTCATATCAATTTCACGTAAATAGGCCGTGAACAGGCCAGGCATAAATGCAGCATCACTGCCCAAATAGTTTAGCGGCAAAACAGGAGGTAAGAGAGATAGCAGTGGACTGAGGATGCAGGAGATGGAAAAGGAGGGAGGGCGAGGAGGAGCCGAAATGTTGTACAAAGGTGTATTTTCTGAGTTAGAAACTAACGTGGTGTGAACGTGAAAATATCGGAGATGTATTGGGGAGTTTTTAGTAAGGGCTTTAAAGGTCCAGATAGTGGCATTGCGCCACCTTCTGGCTGCACCCAGGGTCCAGCGTATTTTGTGATAGAGCGAGCAGTGGTGAGTTTTGTATGGGGAATTGGTCACAAATTTTAAGGCCCTGTGGTACAATGCGTCTAATTTAACAAGAACAGTGTTGGGACAGTTACTGTATAGAAAATCAGCATAATCTAAGAGCGGTTGAAATGTAGATTGTACTGTCCTTGATTTTGCATGGGCGGTGAGTAACACCTAATGCAGAAAAAATAATCCCAGCCTTTGTTTTAGTTTTGGAGAGCTCAGCCAGATGAGGGATAAATGAGAGATTGCAGTCCAGCCAAAACCTAAATATTTAAATTTTAACACTTTTCCGGGATTCGCCATCGTAGTTGTAATTCCAGTGTGGGTAGTAGAGTCCGGAACTGGCATAGCTTTAGGCGGTGAGATAACCGTTATTTTGGTTTTCTTAGCACTGAGGAGCAATTTCATTTGGATCAGGTTCTGCTGTAGTGTGTCGAAATCTTGGTGGAGAACCGCCATGCAGATTCAGAAGATGGATGAGCAACATAAAGGACAGTGTCATCTGCAAATAGATGAACACTGGCAGGCTGATGTTATGGTCAGTGTTGTTGATGTATATTGCAAATAGTAAGGGGCCCAAGATTGAGCCTTGGGGACCCCTCGGAGGAGTTTTAATGGTAGAAAGGTGCGCTTACGATTTCACCAGTTGCAGTCTACCGACAAGATAGCAAGAAAAGCAATGTAGAGCAGCGCCATCTAGTCTGATGTTTTGCAGTAGGGACAGTAATAGATCGTGTTCCACCATATCAAACACTTTGCTTAAGTCAAGGAACAACACAGCTACGTGATTGCTGGTGACAAGTGAGGTTAGCCAGTTGTTAGTGACTTTAGCTAGCGTCGTGACCATACTGTGATTTGGCCTAAAACTAGACTGAAAGGGATTTAAAAGATTATGGCATTCTAAAAGGTTTCTTAGCTGGGAATTTACCAGTTTTTCGAGAAGCTTTGACAGAGTGGGTAGTAAGGAGATGGGTCTGTAGTTATTTAAATCACATGGGTCACCTGATTTGAACAAAGAGATAACATGGGCTATTTTCCGCACATATGGAGTGTGCCCTCACTAAGGGACAAGTTGAAAAGATGGGTAATTGGTGATGCTAGGTGGTAATAGCCTAGCTTCAGTAGGACAGGATCTATTAGAGCAGCCCCTGCACTTTTGCGAGTGTCTAAAGAGGTTAGTAGATCTGTCTGTTTTAGTATGATAGGAGAGAAGTTAAATTTAGCAGGACTGAAGGGGATGGTAGTGGGGGGCCACGGAGAACTATTACCTAAATGCTGCTTTAGTAGATTGCTTAAGGGGGAGGAATCAAAAGCAAGGCCTGCTGTGGCAAAGTGGTTATTGAAGGCTTCTAAGATGTCCTGTTTAGTTGTGTCCCCAAGGGAGATTTTGGAAGGTAAAGAGGACGAGGAAGTATGTCCTTCTACTTCCTTCAGGATTTGCCAGAATTTGGCACTGTTATTTCCTATGGGCGACTCAGGGCATTTTGAAGAATCCTAGTTCGATGGGGCTTGTGTCCCGAGAGACTCTCAATCGCCTGAGGAGAAAGGGAGAGAAACAGAATTTAATTAGTGGCTAAAGGAAGCAGAGAGCACAAAGGGACAAAAGAATAGGGAGTGGATGTGGCAAGCAAGGGGAGTGAGGCGGGGTAGCAGACTGCTGTGGGGCGGGGGGATGAAATCTGCTACGGGGGCAGTGGGGTAGAGGCAGGGAATGCAGTCTCTAGCTGACTACAGTATATAGTACTGTCTCCAATGGCTAATGCTGCCAACGCTTAAAATTGTAAATTTCTAACCCATTACATCTCTAAACAATGAAAAAATCCATTTCTTTAGCCTTTATAGTAAATATACTTAAGGTATACTCCAAATGTACACTCCAGTAATCCTCTCATTTCACTCCCTCAACCTCCAAACACTATGAGATTTATCAAATCCCCAGTATAAACCAGCCCTTTGTACCCATCATAAGACTAGCCCCGCAGCTAATGCCCTTATAATTAAACTTTCTATCAGTCCTTCGAGATGAGGTATTCCTGCTGTGCCGTATAAGGTAGTAGTCCCATAATGTCCCACTGAATGAACAAAAAGAAACAAGGAACAGTTCCAGCTTCAGTGTATCTGCAGCAAATATATCTGTCCAACAGAAAGTCCCACTGAAAAAAAAAAAAGGTATACCGCAGTAAATCCATCAAAAGCAAAGACTACTAACAAAGTCTGTTTCCATACAGCTAGGTGGAATCAATGATTAAGTAGTAGCACAGTTTATATTCAAGTGTCCCCATCTCAGTCTCCAAGAGGAATCTCCTTCTCTTGTGTCTCTTTCTGTTTCCAGCTTGTTGATAAGTTTGCTGCCTCCTTAGGGTCTGTGTAAATGTATGTCCTCCGATCCACTGAAATATGCAGGCGGGCAGCATGAGGAGATTAATTAGAATATCCATTGCCTCAGACTGAACAGCATCAAAACTTTTCTCTTCTGCTGTGTGGAATAGGACAGATTGGGGAAGAGCAGAACCCTGGACCCATCCACCTCCATGTTTCTTTTATTTCGGGCTGCTTGTAATATTCTGTCCCCGATGGCCACAGAAATAGTAGACAACAGGATTGTCCTGGCACCCTCAGTTGGGCCACCAGCTCTCCGCAGATTTATTCTATAAGCCCAGACCACCATTCCTTGTAAGTTCAGACCCAAAGTCTCCATTAGCCAATTAGCCAGGAACGTATGCAGGTCCTCTCCCTCCACTCCCTTCGCATCCCAAGCACACAAACATTAGCTGCCCTCTTTAGATTTTCCAAATGTTCCAGACGCGCTCACAACAGGGCTTTAAACTTAACACGTTTCTTCCACGCGGGCCTGTGCTCGCTCCGATGACCTTTCAGCCGCCTGCACGGTATCCACCACACCATCCAGTTTTTGCTCCACATTCACCATACAGTCGTGGTAGGTGTCCATTTTTTTGTCTATTTTGTTGGACCATTTTAGTTAGGTTCAAAACTGCTGATTGTAAAGACTCCAGCGTTGCTGGTCGGAACTCTTCTTTACTCTGCTCCGTGGATGAGGAGGCCCTGCCCGCGGAGCAAAGAAGTTCACTTTCTGTTCTGCATTTTTCCTGCCCATACTGTAACTCTGATCTCCCAAACTGGACACGACACTCACAGATATCAGAAGGTTTAGGGCAAGTTTAGATGGATAAATTATCAAACATAACACAATTTGAATGTTGGATCGGGAGCTCCCTGAAAGTACGTCCGTTCTGCTAGGCAGTTAGCCATGCCCCCCTGTGATCTGAATTTTGTGTTGGAAAAGCTTATTTTGGCTCCTTTTGAGACAGCTAAGACTTGTGTCTTGCACATTCTTTCTTGGAAAGTGTTGTTAGTTGCAGTCACTTCTGCTTGATGGATTTCAGAGCTACAGGCTTTAATGTATGAACCTCCTTATTTGATTTTCCAGAAAGACGTGCTGTCTTTGCGAACCAGTCTAAGTTTCTACCAAGGTGGTGTCGAGTTTACTTTAAACCAAACCATTCACCTACCATTTTATTATCCTGAGCTTGCCAGTCCAGGGGACGCATTGCTACATACTCTAAATGTTCCAAGAATACTCGGGTACTGTATACACTGTACAAAGGCTACAGAAAGTCTTTGCAGCTTTTTGTTTCACTCATTCCTGGGAAACGGGGCACCCCAGTTTCTAAACAGTGCTTGTCCAAATGGCTAGAAAACTGTGTTACGTTCTGTTACAGGAAGTATGGTATGTAATTTTCCTTGGGTGGTTCGTGGTCATTCCACAAGAGGCATGGCCACATCTGTTGCTTGTTTTGAAAATGTTTCTGCTGCAGACATCTGTGCAGCTGCCACCTGGAGTACTGTCCACACCTTCACTAAACACTGTAGTCTGGAAATTGTCTCTCACAAAAGGGCTGTCTTTGGCCTAGCTGTACTCCAAAGCCTACTTTCTTAGGCCTGTAGGCTCCAGCCACCAGGACTCTTCATGGTCAGTGCTGCTTGGTACTTGTTCCATAGGTGTGGCCTGATGAGATATCCTTGAAGAAGATACAACAGTTACGTACTTACCGTAACAGTAGACCTTTGAAAGAATTTCTTTCATCAGGCCATGCCATTCCTCCCTCCCTCTTCCCCCTTATGAGCTCCAGCTTTTGCTGTCTCCATCTACATTATGGTGTACCTACAGCTCTCTACCTCACCTAGGTTTGCAGAGTACCAAGTTCTCTCCTGCTTCCCTACAGAGGTCCATGAACATGATCTCTGGCGGGAAATGAGAGAGGTCCACCCATGTTTATATGGGAGACTATGTCTGATGCATCATGGGCAGCCAAAGGGACTGCTTGCAAAAGTTTCTTTGTGGTCCAAGTGCCTGGCAGCTTACAGTTCCATGGGTGTGGCCTGACAAAAGAGATTCTCTTGAAGATCTACTGTTATGGTAAGTACATAACTGTTCTTTTTCTCTCATGTAACACTTTAATGATTTGAATGTATTCCCTTCTCTGGGTCCTTATGCAAGATAGATAATCATTGCCAAAGTGCAGTCTGTTCTGCACAAAGACTACCTCTTTCATTCACCAAGCCCTGGCCAACACATCTTGCTTTATTTACTGTATATTTAAGATACTCATAACAATCAGTCTGGGCCAGGCCATGGTATCTGCTGTCTTAAGGCTTGGCGCTTGACTTGCCCTCAGTAATTCAAGATGATATTTGAGCTCCAAATGAAGTGCTTGGTAGGTAAATTGTCCACAACGTAATGCTTTCTGGCCTTCTGCCCCTCCGGGAGTCCATACAGACGTAAATTAATGTGGTGAGTGTGGCTTTAAATATCTTCCAGCTTTTATTGCATTTGCTACCACAGTTGATGGAAGTATGGCACTAGGGCCTTTGTGCTGTCTACCTGCCAGTCCATATCCGCAGTTTGTTTCTGCACTTCATCTAATCTGACCTTGATAACTCTGGACTTTAGACTGCATAGAGGTCCTAGCGCCTCCTCCATTCTAAGACCAAATAGTGGTGTTCTGTGGAGAAGACATTACTAAAGATCTGGAGTTACGGTAACTTTCCATTTACTTCTGGGTAGTGCCATCTTCCCCATTCGCCTCAAAAGCAAGCTTCAAGTTTTGAGTGTGTTAAGACTTGTCATTTTAGAAATCTGCTTTGATGTGAAAGCAGAAAATCCAGAAGACTACAATTTTGACTGTTTTCAACGCATAAAGATGCCTTAATATTATTTTTATGGTTTTATTTGTAAACTAAAAATACTGAATTTGTTTTCAAATGAATTGAAAGCAGGTGAATAAGTCCATCATGGCTGTCAGACCATCTCTTTTGACAGTAAGTGGAATAAGCAAGTGGGTCTGCAAAACTAAATGGCGGTGTGCAGAGCATCAGTCCATAGTTGTCAGTCCAGCATACCAGTAGTGTTGTTTGATGTCACTTATGACCTGCATAGAGTGAAAAAAAAACAAAACATGCTGATGTATGAAGTGAGAAAACTCATTTAGGTTTTTTTTTGTGCAGCTGGTTGGAATGAAAGTGTGTCCACCACCCCAGTAGATAATGGCACAGCTGCATGGGGAAAGCCAAGTGAGACCAGCTCAGGATGGGGCGACCCAGATGATACAAGAACCTCGACTGCAGGCTGGGGAAACACCCCCACAAACCCTCCAAATGCCATGAAACCTAGTAAGTAGAGCAGGGTTTTCTGGGACGTAGGTACCTGTGCCCTTTATGTGCAATCAGCAGTTCAAGATGCAGGTGCTTACCTGATGTGTGATGAGCAGTTTCCTACAGTTGCTTTCAAACCTGCCAAATTGTGTAGAGGAAATATCTGCAGTTTGTCACCATTTTACAAGTAGACACTCAAACTAGCACATTAGCTGTTTTCTGTTGGCTGTACAGAACCCTCAGAAAATTCTATTGATAACCTTGTGGAGGTTGCTACCAAACCAGAGTTTCAGCTAGAGTGATTTCTGTTCAAGACACATGTAGATATTGTACGTAGCTTCACCACAGAGACACCATATAGCTGTATTCTAGTCTGTTGACTTTTGTGGAGGAACTCCTACAGTGCAGTTTGACCCAGCAGGGATTTAATGTCTTACATGTGCCTCTGCCACTTAGGAAAATGTTTCGGCTCTAATGCCCTATCCACATTTTTTTAAACCCTCAGTGATGGAATGAGTTTGGAAAACAGCTTCTAGGATCATGGAGGATATGTTGTTCATCCACACTTATTGGCATGTCCTTTTCCCTTTTAGGATCACCGGAAGTCTTCAGGCTGGCTCCTCCCACCTGCCTGGGTGGTATATCCTCGGCTCCACCCATGACACCAGATCTTCCTTTCGCTGGAAGATTCAGGTTGCCTCCCTCGTGCTCACGCGTATTTTGTAGGCCCTGGCTTTCAAACCGGATCTACGAAATTAAAACTCGCTCGAGTTAGCGATTGCACTCTTGCGTTTTGCTCATGGAAGAAAAATCTTCACCCGGATTTGCGGTGACCTTGGCGGGCCAGAAGATGTCACGCACTGATCCCCATCTCATTTATGCTCACTGCCCAGGTGTCGGCCATGACACCTCGCCCTGCAGCTTTTGCTTGGCCTTCCATCCCAACATTCTGGATGACGCTACGCGCTTAAAGTTGGGGAGACTGGCGAAAAAGGAACCCTCTGGTGAAGTCCAAGGAGGCTAGGTGGGCGGTTTCCATGGCTGCGATCGCACGAACAATTGAGCAGCATGACAGCGCTAGAGGAAAAGTGGCTCGTGCACGACACTCGGGCTTCTTCGCTCCTCTTGACCTAGGCTCTACTTTTCGGCTCCTTCCGGGAGTTGTGCCAGTCCTTTCCCACCCAGCAAGAGGCACCTGTGGGCTCGCATTCCTCCGATCCGTGAGCGGGAGAAGGAACGAGTAAACTTTGTCTCCAGCGAAGAGGCGCTCTTGGGACCGAGAGGTCCCAGTCCCAAGAGCATGTGGTCTCGACTTCGGTCACAGTCGCTTCTTTGGCCGCTGGCTTTTCGGACCTTCCGTCGGGCCAGATGACCAAAGATGCGGTCGACGAGGTTGAGATTGTCATCTACCTCATTGACCCACGGTCGCTGGCTCCGGCCAAGACGACTCCTTGGAAAGGACTCCAATCCTTGTCTTCCCTGATGAGGAAACCCAGCCTGCTGGTTTTCCCATTGAGGACCCGGTTCCGGACCCCCGGAAGTCACCGGTCCCGCCAGTGTCTCCGGAGCGACAGAGTCAGCCCGCCCGATCTCGGTTGCAGTCTAGAACCTCCTTGACTGACAGGCCGAGGAAGAGCCATAAGCGCTTTAAGAAGAGGCGATGCCATTGGTCATCCTCGTCCTCCTCGGATGAAGAGAGGCTCCGGCTGAAACTCCGTCTGCGCTACAAGGACCTCATGTTGCAACAGCTGATCTTGTCCGGGCACAAGCCGACTCCAGCTCCTTCCCCTGCCATTACTTGGCTTTCACCTCCTAGGTCAAGCTGACCCCTCTGGAGCGAAATCCACCTCTTCAGCCTTAACCAGCCTGTCCACCCATTGTGGTGGAACGCCGCCTAAGCAGCATGTGGGAGGCTCCTTTGAAAGAAGACAGACCCGACACCGGACTTCCCCAGCATTTATCGGTCACGGTCACCCCTGACCGCCCTTGGCGTGGCAAGGATGATTAGGCTGCAGGCCACTGTCTCGGACTCCTTGGATTTGGAAGTCACTGGACTTCACTCTCATACTGAGGATAATGAGTCATCCGTTGGCATAGGGATGGAGGAAGGTGCTTCCTCTTTCCAAGGGATCCTTCACCTCATCTCTGAGTCCACAGGGATGCCCCTGGAACCCATCCAGAAAAAGGCGGAGTACCCTTTTATGGACATCCTTAAAAGAGGGGATACCCCGACGGAGGCCGTTCCTGTGGCCGAGGCCATTGTTGGTCCGGCACTTGAACTCTGGCAGCGTCTGGCTTCTTGTCCAGCACGTCTGCCCACATGGCCCGCAAGTACACGGTGCCCATGGGGTCCCTTGCGGGGTTCACAGAGCACCCTTTGGCAGAGAGCCTGGTGACTGCCTCTGTGTTCAGGCGTACTGGCAGTTCTGCCGACACTGACCGACCTCCTGACAAAGAGTCCAAGCTCTAGGACCATTCGGCAAGGAAGGTCTATGCAGCTTCCTCCTTGGGCCTTCGTCAGGCAAGTTCGGCTGTCATCATGGCACACTTCTCTCATGCCCACCTCTGGTCATTAGATGAAGTCCTCCCACATCTCCCCGCGGACATGCAGACCACGGTCAAGCAGATCCAAGACCTGGGCTGAGCTTTTGCAAAACAGCAGTCCCAGATGGCCCTGGACATTGGGAGCTCTTATGCCCGCTTGATGGCTGCCACAGTTGCTCGCACTGCTGGACTTGGCTGAGGCTTTCCTCCTTCCCGCGGATACTCCGCACAAATTAGCTGACGTGCCCTTCCTTGGGACCAACTTGCTTGGCCCAGGAGTGGCGGTCACCTTCAGCACATAGAACAGTCCAGTGCCACCTTGACGCCACTTCTGCCAAGGGTTCTTCGGCAAGAACCAGCAGGAGAAGAAGCCCTTTGGCACTCTTCCCTGTGGCTCAGCAGTCCTCCTTTCAAGGGGACAGCAGCATCAGGCTCAAGCTTGGCTCCCTCGGCCCAAGCCTGGACCTCAACAGGCCCATAAAAGAGGCCGAGGCTCAGGCCCTGGAGCCTCCTTCTCCTCCTCCAAGCCTGCTCAGTGACGGGGTGGGGGCTGCCACCCCTACTCCCATCACGACAGCTCTGTGTCCTCCCGTGGGGGGCCTGCTTCGCAACTTCCTTTCCCCCTGGTCCTCTGTCACTTTGGACAGGTGGGTTCTTGAAGGGGTCGGTCAGGGACTGCCTCTAGAGTTCAAGCAGTACCCTCCCAGCTGAGCCCGCGCCCCTCGGGAGGAACGGATATCCACTCACACCCAGTCGGCTCTTTGCGACGACAGTGCTCAGCTGCTCCTCAAGGAGGCAATAGCTCCCGTGGCAGATCCTCCAGCCAACCCAGGCTTTGTCTCCAGGTACTTCCTGGTGCCCAAGCGGACGGGGGTGCTGGCGCCCCATTCTAGATCTCCATGACCTGAATCAATATCTCAGGTCTTGCCCCTTCGGATGGTCACTCTGTCCCAGATCATTCCATCCTTGGAATGAAACATGTGGTTCTGTTCACTGGATCTGCAGGACATGTTCTTTCACGCCCCAATCCATCCGTCCCATCAGCGGTTCCTCCACTTCAGGGTCGAGAAAACCCTCTATGAGTTCTGAGCCATGCCGTTCGGCCTGTCATCGGCTCCACGGGTCTTCACCAAATGCATTGCAGTGGTGGTGGCTTATCTACGGCGTTGGGGGATCAGAATTTACCCCTACCTCGACAGCTGGCTTCTGGCAGGTTACTCCTTACAGGAGGTGGAGAGAGCCAGGGATCTGGCCCTCCAGGCCTGCTCCCAACTCTGCCTCCTAATCAACTAGGTTCAAGCTGGAATTCCTGCCTTCTCAGGTGATGGGCTTTATCGGGGAAGAACTTGACTGTTGTCAGGCCAGAGCTTGGCTCCCGGCAGACAGGATGAAGGTTCTTTCCTCCTTTGCCCAGTCATTTCTGGTTGGCCAGTTCGCCTGCCTGGGACTTTCTGCTCCTTCTGGGCTACAAGGTGGTGTGCACCTCGGTCTGTTGGGCCCAGTGGCACATGCGCCCCCTCTGGTGGGAGCTGGCCGCTCAGTGGACTCATGCCACGGTCATTTCGACCAGCTGATCACTGTAATCCAGAAGATGTGGGACGCTCTCCAATGGTAGACTGCCCCAGACCTGTTGCAGGAAGGGATCCCGTTTGTCTGCCCTGAGCCAACGGTCGTTCTCGCGACTGATGCCCCTCTCTTGGGCTGGGTAGCCCACATGGGGGACAGAAGGGCACACAGGCTCTGGACCTCCGAGGAGTCCCGATGCCACATCAACCTGTTGGAGCTCAGAGCAGTCAGACTGGCACTGTCAGCTTTCGCTCCTCAGCTCTGGGGTCAAGTGGTTCAAGTCCAGACGGATAATACCACGACCATATACTGTCTCAACAAATGGGGCATCACGCACTCCTGTTTGCAGAGTAAGGAGGCGCTCCGCATCTGCACCCTCGTGAGCCAGTTGGAGGCGGATCTCCTAGCCATCCATGTGGCAGGAGCCTCGAACCATCTGGTGGATGCTCTCAGCTGCTTAGGTCAGACATCCCACGAGTGGTCTCTCCATCCAGAGGTAGCTTACAGGCTGTTCTCCCATTGGGGCAAACCGATGGTGGACCTGTTTGCCTCCAGGAAAACACCAAGCTGAGGCTGTTTCATGCCCACCCCCTCAGCAGGGCTCACTGCAGAGGGATGCCTTCTAGAGGTCAGGGACCCCCTCCTCTGTGCCTTCCTCCAACATTTCCCTTGATCCACAGGGTGCTTCCTAAGGTGAGAGGGACAAGGCGGTGGGTGATCCTGGTAGCTCCCAGATTGGCCATGCCAGTTCTGGTATCCAGATCTCTTCAGCCTCAGCTGCAGGCCCCCGGAACGGCTTTGTACATGCCTGGACCTGATATCACTCAGTCAGTGGAAGGTATTCCATCTGGACCTTCAATCACTGCACCTCACAGCCTGGTACCTGGGTGGCTAGAGTTCCAGGCTTTGGGTCTTTCCGAAGATGTCTACACTGTGGTGGAGGCATCTAGAAAGGAATCAACCAGGAAGTGTTATGCCTTCAAATGGAAGCGGTTTTCCATTTGGTGTCAGGACAAGGGCCTGGACCCTCTGTCCTGCCCCGTGGCTAACATTCTCAACTACCTTTGGTCTCTCTCCAAAGAGGGTCTGCGGTCATCGACTCTTAGGGTACACCTGGCAGCCATCTCTGCTTACTGGGTGCAGGCCGGTCAGCCGACGTTGGTGCAGGAGACCGCGGTCGGGTGCCTTTTCAACGGCCTGGATCACATATCCCCTCCGGTGCGTGAACCTCCACCCCCATGGGATTTACTGCTGGTACTGGCAAAGCTCATGGGAAAGCCATTTGAACCCATGCACAAGTGTGAGTTGTCACACTTGTCGTGGAAGACTGCCTTCTTGGTGGCTATCACGTCAGCCAGAAGGACAGTGGAGCTCCAGGCACTTTCGGTGGACTCCCCTTATTTGGTCTTCCACAAGGACAAAGTTGTCCTGCGCCCCCACTCAAGTTCCTTCCGAAGGTGATGCCAGAGTTTCACCTTAACCAGGTGTTGACTCTGCCGGTATACTACCCATATTACACCTCGGAGGCAGCGTACAGGCTCCATACTTTGGTCCTGAGATGTGCTCTCTTGTTATAAGGAGAGGATGGTGGAAATTTGTGGAGAGGTTCACCAGCTGTTTGTCACGTATGCTGAAGCTGCTTCTGGCAGACCTGCCGCGAAGCGGACTATGATGAATTGCATCATGCATAGGACTGTGCTATGAGTTGGCGAGCAAGGAGCCTCCCAGAGGGATAAGAGCTCATTCCACCCGCCATACTGCTGCATCAATGGATGCTCCAGGGACATCCCTATCCAGGAAATCTGTCGGGCTGCTACCTGAAGTCAGCAAACACATTCATCACCCACCACCACATCGACCTTGGAGTCACGCTGGGATGCTGGTTTGGGGCCTCAGTTCTCCAATCTCTTGCCTAAGTAGGGGAGTGCGCCTTGCCTCCCTCCTCCTAGAGAACTGCTAGAGTCTGCCAGTAAGTGTGGATGAACAACATATCCATGATCCTAGAAGAACAGGTTACTCACCTGTAACAGTAGTTCTAATGAGTGGTATATATTGTTCATCCACACAGACCCATCCGACTTCCCGGCTGCGGATCGTGACACCTGGTTTCCAGCGGCTAAGATCTGGCATCATGGGCGGAGCTGAGGTATATACCACCCGGGTGGGTGGGAGGAGCCAGCTGAAGACTCTCCGTGATCCTTAAAGGGAAAGGGACATGCCAGTAAGTGTGGATGAACAACATATACCTCTCCTAGAACTACTGTTACAGGTGAGTAACCTGTTCTTGTTTAGGCTCAAGGTGATTTCATGTTAAGTGTCGGCTGGTTCAAACAACGAAGTCTTGCTATATGTAATAATGCAGTTTGTCCCAGCCTTGAACTACTCGGAGGTGAAAGAGAACTTCCATGCAGGCATGGAACTGGGCTGCTCGGTTAGAAGAAACTCTGTATGAGCAATTTCAACTGAAACTGTCAGATTCTTTCCTCAGCCTCACTGACAATCGCTCGGAGATTCCTCCTACTGCTCTGTTCATTTCTCGGTTAAAGTGTTTTCTCAGTTAATTCCGCGGTATATTTATTTAACCTTAAAAACCAGTCAGTTCAAGCTCTGTCCGCGTTTTGTAAGTAATAGACAGGTTTACTTTTCTGTGTCGGAACTTGTAAATGTATTTATCGATTCGGTTTAGTTAGATCGGTTGTTTTCAAAACATTCAAAAATCATTTTAAGTCATTGCAGTGATTCGGTTCTTTTGGTTTCTAGCGGATTTCATTCAGGTTTTCCACGTTAAATGACACGGTTAAGAAAGAGAAGAAGTGTCTTGCTGCAGGAAAAGACAGGATTTTGGTTGGCTGTATGTCTGAAAGCCCAAAAGAAAAAGCCGGGCCCACTGGGTTTCAACACTGTAATGTCATGGGGAAGGCACGCCCAGGCAACCCAACATGTTTATTGTGGGGTTTGACACTCAATGCAGACCAGGTTGCAAGAATTTCTCTGCAGCTACCTGGATAAAAAGAGTTTATTTAGACTCCAGAGCGAGAGGCCAAAAAGTCCGCTGACCGGATAGCCCAGCCCGGTTCGGTGCCGACCCGGAAGATCTCTCTGACCAGGCGAGACTACACTCAGCGAAAAAAGCTGACTCAGGGGCCAGTTCCAGCAAAGAGACTAGAATATATCAACAGGTGTGGAGTCAAAATTCTTTCTCAACTGCAGAGATACCAAGCGTCAAATGTCCAGTCACTTCCCGGTTCGTCATGCCACTATCTGGTAAAGGTCGGTTCGGAGTTCCGGTTCAGAATATGATGTAGAAGAGTTTATGACCGGAGGAGGGAGATGATTATGAACAGTGTGAATATGATTTGAAAGAATGCAGATGCCATTAGACGGACATCTCCCAGACAGACCTTTAGGAGAGTCTCCCCTAGACTGAGTCCTTCTCATTTTCTGTTTTATAAAAGTTGCTGAAACCCTCCGCTCCTTTGGAAGCTGTGGATGAGCAAGAGGCCTGACTGTGGAATGATGGATGTCCAGAGTCCAGGTTGTCTATTCCTTCACATAAATCTTTAGAACAAACAATATGATACAAAGCTCCTAATTCTGTGCCTCTGGATAAAAGATGGACAGGAGGTACACTTTATCAAGTTCTGATACAGTTTCTTTCTAACTGATGCAGCCATGTTGGGGCATTGGGCCAGCCTGTGATAAATTATCATTCCTGGCTTCCACACCTCCTGACAAGGACTTGGGAGGGATTGATGTGGCTAAACAATACATGGCAGCGTCCTTGGGACTCAGACAGGCAAAATTATGGCCTATGTTGAGATACCAGAAATCCAGATGGTATACTGTCACACAGCCAAACAGGCCCCTAGCCAACATGAGAGCTGGAACAGGTGGCTGCTGATGATATTGAGGCATCTAAGGTGCACAATTCCATGCTGCAGTGGATTCTAATGCGTATCTTCACAGATCATGGCTACATCTGTGGCTTTTCGTAGATTGGCTTGGCTCAGGTGTACTAGTCTGTCACAGGATACGCAGGCTAAGGCCATGGATTTTTCCTGTGGTGGGAAATTCTCTGTTCTAGGGACATGGATATGTTGTTCATCCACACTCATTGGCAGTATCCTTGCCGCTTTAAATCTTGGAAGGTCTTCAAGCTTGCTCCTCCCACCCACCAGGTGGTATAACTCGGCTCCGCCCATGGCGCCAGATCTTCCTTACCGCTTGAAGCTCAGGTTCCTCCTTAACGCTCTCGTTTGCGACTAGTTCCTATTTCTTCGTTTGCTGTTTGAAAATAATATTTTGCAAAAGACTTCAGTCTTCGATCCCTTGGCTGCGATGGATAAGTCGACTCGACAGTTTGGAGATGCCCATGCGGGTGTGAAGATGTCTCGGGCGGATCCACACTCCCGTGTGTCTACTGCTCAGGCCTTGAGCACGACCCGCGGGCTGCGACCTGTGCTCATCTTTCTAAGCCTCGTCCTGAAGAACCGTGCTGCCCGATTACCAACTGGCCGTCCGGCGTTCCCTCGGTGAAGTCCAAGGAGGCCGGTTGGCGGTGTCGCGGCCGCGGGCCTGCGGATCCTTTCGGCGGATGGTAAGCCCTCGAAAGAAGGCCCGGCGTGAGCCGTATCTTCCTCGGCCGCGGCATTTATCCGCTCTCTCTGGGTTCTTCTCTGCGGCTTCCTTTAGGAGCTTTGTCTGTCCCTCTCCACTAAAGGAGAAGGGCCTCGTCTATGGACCTTTTCTCGGTCCAAAAAGAGGACAAGGGTAAGTCCCTCCGTCGGCAGCTCTTTGGGAGGCGGGAAGGTCCCTCTCCCGGGCCGTCGACCGTCGGCTTGATTGAACCGCTCGGCTTGACCACTGGCCTCACGGTGTCCCACGTCAGGTCAGTTGACGAGACTCCCACTGATGAAGTCGAGATTTTCTCGACCCATTGAGACAGACTGTCGCCTTTAGCGCGAATTCCCCTCTCCCGGTTCCCCGGGAGGAGTTGAGATCCGTGGGCTCGCCTGTGCCTCTGGTTCGGAGCCCTCGGATGGACCTTCCGAGCCGAGAAGTGCGGTTCGGCCGACACCTCCCGCACCGACCCGGAAATTCCGGGACTCTCGGTCTCGGTCTCGGACTCTTCGCGGTGCACCCGTTCCCACCGTCATAAGCGGTCTCGGTCGGCTGGCACAGCGATGGCAGCCGCCGCTGGGTATAATCTCCTCCTCGGATGAGGGAAACCGGCGTAAATTAAATCCGGCCTTGATGCGAGGACCTTATGTTGCAACAACTCCTCCTGGCGGGAATAAGCCGACTAACCTTCCCGGCCATTAATAACTGTCACGGGCGGCCGACACAACCCCTCGACTTGTCCGAGGACCTATACCCAGGCGGTTGTTGGGCCAAAACCAGCTGCTCCCCGATTCGGTGGAACCTCCGCCTCCACAGCCACCAACTGGGGCTCCGACCAAGGATTCTCGATCGGCTAGGGTTTACCCCACGGCTGTCGGTACCCTCACTCCCGACCGTCACCTCGGCAGGTGAAGGGTGGCTCAGGCCAGAGGCAGCTCTTCGAGGACTCTTCCGAGTCGAAGATGATTCCTCCTTCTTCTCCAAGCGACTGGACTTGGGTCTTCAGGAGGTCAGCCAATGGGCGATAGCCGTCGTCCTCCCTGGGACTGCTCGACTCATCTCGGGTCTACCGGGATGGAGCTCGAACCCGTTCCAAGCGGGCCAGGTATCCCCCTCACGGAGATTCTGGACCGAGGGATTCTCCGGCGGAGGCCTTTCCGGTGGCGAGGCCATGAGTGGGTCCAGCACTGGAACTTTGGCAGCGCCCTGCTTCCTGCCCTGCGCCTCCGGCCAGGATGGCCAGGAAGTATCACGGTCCCTACCGGTTCCTTGTCCGGTTTTGAGACACCCCTCTGCTGAGGGTTGGTTACCGACAAGCGTTTTCCGGTCGCGCCCGGCTACGCCAGGGATATGGACAAACCTCCTGACAAGGGTCAAGAGAGTGGACTATGTCGGGCGAAGAAGTCTACGCTGCGTCCTCTCGGCCTTAAATCGGAGCCAGTTCGGACCCGTCCTCATGGCACATTTTTCTCATGCCCTGTTGGGCTCCCTGGATGAGGTCATCCCTCATCTTCCGTCCGATCTGCAGACTACGGTTAAGCAGGTGCGGGACCAGAACAGAACGGTGGCCAAACAGCAGCTCCAGACTGCTTTGGATGTAGGGACTCATGTGCCAGATCGGTGGCGGCCGCGGTGGCTATCGTCGTGAGGCTTAGCTGAGGATATCCACCTTTGCCGGATACCCAGCACAAGTTGGCGGATGTTCCCTTTTGGGGACTGACCTCTTGACCCTGGGGTGGAAGGTCACCTGCAGAGGATCGAAAGTCAATGCCACCTTGGACTCGGTCTCTTCCGCTCAGAAGGACAAGGCACGCAAACCACAGCCTAAGCCCTTTGGTCGTCACAGCCTTTGGCGCCCGCCCAACAACGTCAGGGCCAGCAGGCTCGGCCTTGGCATCCCAACCCAACGCTGGCTTCCTCTAACAGGAGGCAGGGAGGAAAGGGCCCAGGAGGTCCCTCGCGGTCCTCCTCCAAGCCTGCCCAGTGGCAGGCTGAGGGGTGTCGCCCCATCCCCGTCACCTGCCACCCTGGGTCCCCCGTAGAAGAGCGGCTCAAGCACTTCCGTTCCGCCTGGTCCGCTGTTACCACGGACAGGTGGGTCTTAGAGGTGGTGGGAAGAGGCCTGCCTCTGGAATCGAGCAGGCACCACCCTTCAGAGCCGTCGCCCCTCGGGGGGCTTCGGGATCCCCAGCCTCACTGGCGGCTCGTCGAGCCGACATCGCTCTCCTCCTCCAGAAGGAGGTGGTAAGAGAGGTGGTGGACCCTCCTTCAGACCCAGGGTTTGTGTCCAGGTACTTCCTGGTTCAAGCGGACCGGGGCTGGCGCCCCATTCACCGACCTACGACCTAAACAAGTTCCTAAGGTCTCGAACCTTCAGGATGGTCACTCTGGCTCAGATAATACCATCCTTGGAGCAGGTGTGGTTCTGCTCTCTGGACTTGCAGGGCCAGCGTTTTCCGTCCCTATCCGTCCATCTCACCAGAGATTCCTTCGCTTCAGCGGAAGGATCTCTCTTGAATTCAAGCCATGCCCTTGACATTCTCCAGCTCCCAGGGTCTTCACCAAATGCATGGCAGTGGTGACAGCATTCTCTCGGCCGAGGGGTCGGGTGTACCCTTACCTGGACGACTGGCTGATAGCAGCTCCCTCCAGGAAGGAGGCGGAGTGGTCAGAGATCTGGCCCTCCAGGTCTGCTCTCAACTGGGCCTCCTTATCAGCGCCAAGTAGGGAACTCGAGCGAAGCAGGTGATTTTATTCATCAGGCGCAGCTCGACTCTCTTCGAGCCAGGCGGGCTCGGCGGACAGGGCGAGGTTCTTTCCTCCTTTGCCCGATCATTTCTGGTTGAGCAATGCGCTTCCCGGGACTTCCTGCGCCTCCTGGGTCTCATGGCGGCCTGTACCAGCGTGGTCCGTTGGGCCCGCTGGAACATCGTCCCTTCAGTGAGGAACTGGCCAGCCAGTGGTCCTGGCAACTGCGATCCCTTGGACCAGCTTGTGCCGGTGACACAGGGGATGTGGAATTCTCCAGTGGTGGACCGTTCAGATCATTTGCAGGAGGCATCCGTTCGTCCGCCCGAGCAGCCGGTCTCTCTGTCGACCGATGCCTCTCTGATGGGTTAGGGTGCCCATCTGGGGAACACCGGGCTCATGGCCTCTGGTCCCCTGGGAGTCCCGATGCCACATCAACCTGCTGGAGCTCGGGGCGGTCCGCCTAGCTCTCACGCCTTTGCTCCGTTCCTCCGGGTCAAGTGGTCCGAGTCAGGCGGACAATACCACGACCATGTACTATCTAAACCGCCAGGGCGGGCGCGCTCCATGCTTCTATGCAGGAAGCTCTCCGCATTTGGTCACTCGTGCGCAGCCTGGAGGCGGATCTCCCTAGCCATTCACGTGGCAGGAGCCTCCAACACCCTGGCCGATGCCCTGGGCCGGATAGGGGCTGCATCCCACAGTGGTCTCTCCCTCCGGAGGTAGTACAGCATCTGTTCTCCCCTTTGGGGCACCTCAGGTGGACCTGTTTGCCTCCATGGAGAGCATGGCTGAGTCTGTTCCATGCCGCCCCCCTCAGCAGGGCTCGCTGCAGGGGATGCCTTCTCGAGCAATGGACCCGGGCCTCTTTTCGCCTTTCCCCATTTCCCGTCATCCACAAGGTGCTTCTCCAAGGCGAGGAGGGACAAGGCGCAGGTGATTCTGATAGCCCCAGACTGGCCTCGCCAGTTCTGGTACCAGATCTCCTCAGTCTCAGCTCCAGGACTCATGGCAGCTTCCAGCTCGCCGGACCTGCTCTCAGTCAATCAGGGGAAGGTGTTCCATCCGGACCTTCAATCCCTGCACCTGGCCCTGGTTCCTGGCGGCTAGAGTTCCAGGCTTTGGGTCTTTCCGGCGAGGTCCTCAATGTAGTTGGGCGTCCCGTGAGTCGACCAGAAAATGCTATGCCTTCAAATGGAAAAGGTTTTCCATTTGGTGTCAGAACAAGGCTTGGACCCTTCCTCCTGTTCATTGGCAAGCATCTTGGACTATTTATGGTCCCTTTCTAGTCAAGGGCTTAGGTCGGCGACCTAAGGGTGCACCTGGCAGCCATCTCTGCTTACGGGAGCGGGCGGGAAGCAGTCGTGTGGAGAGGAGAAGGTGGTCTGGCACTTTTTCAAGGCCTTGATCACATTTCCCCTCAGTCGCGGAACCCCCACCTCCGTGGGATCTACTGCTGGTACTGGCAAAGCTCATGGGCAAGCCATTCGAGACCTATGCAGAGGTGTGCTCTCTCTCACCTGTCGTGGAAGACCGCCTTCTTGGTGGCTATCCATCAGCCAGAAGGATGGGAAGCTCCAGGGCGCTTTCCATCGAGTCTCCTTACCTGGTCTTCCACAGGGACAAGGTTGTCCCTCGCTTCCCCACCGAGAAATTCCTTCGAAGGTGGTGTCGGAGTTTCACCTTAACCAGGTGTTGACTCTGCGGTGTTCTACCCCAATCACACCTCGGAGGCCGAATATAGGCTCCATACTCTGGATCCTAGAAGAGGCGCTGCTTATTATAAGGAGGCGCACGGCTGAAATTCGGGAGAGGTTCTTCAGCTGTTTGTCACCCTACGCTGAAGCCGCGAATCTGGCAGACCTGCAGCCAAGCGGACGATAAGCAGGTGGGTAACCTCCTGCATAGATCTCTGCTATAAGTTAGCGGGCATGGAGCCTCCCAGAGGATAAGAGCTCATTCTACCCGCCATACTGCTGCAGCGGTGGCTGCTTCCAGGGGCGTCCCTATCCAGGAAATCTGCAGGGCTGCTACCTGGAAGTCAGCAAACACCTTCATTACCCACTACCACATCGACCTTGAGTCACGCCGGGATGCTGGTTTTGGGGCCTCGGTTCTCAGTCTCTCTTTCCCAAGTAAGTATATGGGGGTGCGTCTTGCCTCCCTCCTCCTGGAGAACTGCTAGGAGTCTGCCAATGAGTGTGGATGAACAACATATCCATGTCCCTAGAAATACAGGTTACTCACCTGTAACAGGAGTTCTAGGAATGGTATATGTTGTTCATCCTACATTCCACGAACCTCCGGCCGACGCTGAACCTGAGCTTCCAGCGGCCAGATCTGGCGTCAGGGGCAGCGAGTTATACCACCCGGGTGGGTGGGAGGAGCAAGCTTGAAGACCTTCCGGCAAGATTTAAAGCGGCAAGGATACTGCCAATGAGTGTGGATGAACAACATATACCATTCCTAGAACTCCTGTTACAGGTGAGTAACCTGTATTTTCGAGACAGACAGTGAATTATATGAAGAAAATGGATGAATATAGAACCACTTATAGATTGCACAGGCCAAGAAGGCAAGCTACTCCTCAGAGGCAGCCCCAGGGGCAGGGGCAGGCACTCTTCACAGGCCTTTTTAGCAAGCCCTGGCCTCCTCTTCAGCTTATGTTCAGAGGGGTTCTTCAGAGGGAGGCAGGCGAGATGCAGGCAGGCCTCCTCCCACCCCTCAGCCTAAAGCCCTGCCAAACAGGCACCCTGATGGGATGCCCAGGGCCGATTCTACATTACCTGTAGGGGCAGGCTGGCTTACTTGCGTCCAGGACTGGGAGTCTTTAACATCAGACAAGTGGGTCCTGGAAGTAGTAAGCCAGGGACTGGTTCTCAGCTTCAAAAAATTTCCAAAGATGAGAATCAGATCTTTTCCACCTGCAAATCCACTAGAGACTCTTGCTTTGGAAACAGAAGTCTCAACCCTCCTTGCTCTCAGAGCTGTAGAAAGGGTTTCTCCCCTACACCAGGGCAAGGGACTGTACTCCAGGTACTTTCTTACCCCAAAAAAGACAGGAGAATGGCGGCCCATCCTGGACCTAAGATATCTGAACAAGCACCTTTTAAAACCAAAATTCAAAATGGTGACTCTGGGAATGATTTTACCTTCCCTAAGGCCAGGGGACTGGCTAGCTTCCCTGGACCTCAAGGATGCCTACTTCCATGTTCTTATCAGAGCTCCCACAAAGTACCTCAGATTAGAACTGCCCTCAGGCCATTATCAGTTTAGAGCAATGCCCTTGACCTTACCTCTGCCCCAAGGGTATTCACAAAATGCCTGGCGGTAGCAGTTGCTCACTTAAGAAGGCAAAAGATTGCCATCTTTCCCTACCTAGACGACTGGCTTATTGTGGGTCAGTCTCCAGACCAGGTCAAATCACACCTGCAGGTTACCCAGCAGCTGCTTACCTCTCTAGGTTTTCTTCTCAGTCTTCCAAAGTCAGTTCTAGAACCTGTCCAGCTACTTACCTTCATTGGCGCAGAACTGGACACAAAGCAGGCCAGAGCCTTCCTTCCCCTAGAAAGGGTAAGGACCCTGGTGGCCCTGGCCTCCTCCTTCACCCTGCAGGTCTCTCGACCAGCTAGGCATTTTCTTCAGCTCCTAGGACACATGGCTGCTTCCACAGCTGTAGTGCAAGGAGCAAGATTTCAGATGAGGGACATTCAGTTCCATTTGAGAGCCTTTTGGTCTCAAAGAAGAGATCCCCTATCCAAGTTGATCCCAGTAACTCGAACCTGATCCAGGCCCTACAGTGGTGGCAGGATCAGAGCAACCTGAGACAAGGGGTTCCTTTCATCCCTCAATCTCACTCCTTGATCCGTACTACAGATGCGTCCCTTTTGGGATGGGGAGCTCACATGGGCGACCTCTCCACCCAGGGATTGTGGTCCCCTCAGGAATCTCTGCTCCACATCAATCTGTTGGAACAAGAGCTGTTTTTCTAGCACTTCAGGATTTTTCTGCATCTGTTCAGAACAAAGTGGTACAGGTCAGAACAGACAACACCACTACAATGTGGTACATCAACAAACAAGGGGGCACTCGGTCTTGGCCTTGTGCACCGAGGCAATGAAGTTGTGGTCTCTGGCTTATTCCCTGAACATCTCCCTCATAGTAGTTCACCTCCCAGGCAAGGACAATGTCCTGGCAGATGCTCTCAGCAGGATTTCCCAGGGCCATCACGAATGGTCACTGGATCCCGTAGTACTGGGGTTAGTTTTTGCCAGGTGGGGCACCCCTCAGATAGATCTTTTTGCAGCCCCAGACAATCATCAACTTCCGCTTTTTTGTTGCAGGTCCCCAGTGTTGGGCTCAGTCCCCCTGGATGCCTTCCTTCTCGATTGGGAAGGGAAGTTCCTCTATGCCTTCCCCCCCTTTCCTCTCCTGTTCAAGGTGCTAGTCAAAATCAGATCTCAACCTTGCAAGATGATTCTGATTGCTCCAGATTGGGCCAGACAGCCCTGGTACCCTCCTTCTGTCCTTAGCAGTCCATCTTCCCTGTGTCTCCCAGGAACCACAATTTGTTAACCTGTGCCCAGGGAGAGTTTGGTATCCAGTCTCAAATCCCTCAACCTCAAGGCCTGGCTCTTGAGGAGTTAAAGTTGCTGACTACACCTTTCTCAAGGTGTTCTCGAAATTTGAGAGCTTCTAGGAAGCCTTCCACCCGGCTACTTATAACTCTAAATGGAAAGGTTTTCCATATAGTGCTCTGGAAGCATATTTCCCCAGAATCTGCTGTTTTGCCCACTGTCTTGGACTATATGGTCCTTCTAAATTCTTTGGGGCTGAGACCAGCTACCCTGAAAGTGCATTTGGCAGCTGTCTCTGCTTTTATTTCAGCAGGGAAGCCCTCTTGTCTTTCTGCTCACCCTGTATTTTCCAAGTTTTTCAAGGGATTGCTTCATACCAATCCGCCATTCAGGGACCCTGCCCCTGCCTGGGATCTTAATGTTTGCATTGCTCAGCTGATGCAACCCCCCTTTGAACCTCTGTCTTCAGCAGAGCTTAAGTACTTGACTTGGAAAACTGTGTTTCTAGTAGCTATCACTTCTGCCAGGCGCATAAGTGAGTTACAAGCTTTGTCAGTGGAGACTGACTTTATCTCCTTTCACAGGGATAAGGTAGTCCTCAGGACTAACAGGAAGTTTTTGCCTAAGGTGGTTTCAGATTTCCACCTTAATCAATCTATTTCTCTTCCAGTGTTCTTCACTGACCACTCCTCCTCTGGCGAGAGGAGGCTACACAGTTTAGATGTTAAGAGGGCCCTTAGTTACTACATAGAGCGGACTAAGGGTCACAGGTTTGACTCCCTCCAACTCTTTCTCACTTATGGTGAGGTTGGGAAAGGGAAACCTGCCACTAAGAGATCCATTGCCAGGTGGATTGTCTCTTGTATCCAATTTTGCTATCAAAAACTGGGTAAGGATCCCCCTTCAGGCCTGAGGGCTCACTCTACCAGAGGTACAGCTGCGTCCCTAGCTGCGGCCAGGGACATCCCTATCTTAGAGATATGTCAAGCAGCTACTTGGAAAACAGTACATACTTTCACTAAGCATTACTCCCTGGACATCCAGGCCAGGAGGGATGCTCGATTTGGAACAGCTGTGCTTCAGAGCCTATTTCCTAAGTAGGTTCTGTCCCTCCTCCATGGAGGTACTGCTGTGTACTCTGCAATTGTCATAATATAGCAAGACTTCATGTTGTTTGAAGAAAAAATTACTCACCTTAGTAATGTTGTTTCTTCTAATGGAGTCTTGCTATATATAAACCTCCCATGCCCCTCTCAGAACCTCTACTCTGGGAATGGGGTGGGCAGTCCAATGTTGGCACTTATTGATACCCATCTTGTGTTTTCCACCCTTCTTTTGGGGTGTTTGGGTGTGTGTTTTATCTTATCTTATTTTCTGGTCCCCTGACTTGAGTCTTGGTGTTGGGACCAGGAAAATGTATTAATATTTAAGTAGCCAGTTGGCTAGTGTAGGTTTACAGCTTCCACACAGAACCTTAGTGAGTTTTGCTCGTAAAGATTTGACAGTTTCAGTTTGAAATTACACAGACAGAGTTTCTCTAACCGAGCTCGTGCTCCAAGTTCCATGCCTGGCATGGAAGTTAACTCTTTCACCTCCGGAGCAGTTCTAAGGCTGGGACAAACTGCAATTGTCATAATATAGCAAGACTCCATTAGAAGAAACAACATTACTAAGGTGAGTAATTTTTTCTTCTGGACTACCTGCTTTCCCTTTTTCATTCTGGACTGGCTTACTCATCGATTAAAGTGCACCTTTGTGCAATTTCTGCTTACCATGCCCCCGTAGGCCATCGGACGGTGGCCCAGTTGGACACTACTCGTGCCTTTTTAAGGGGAGTCCTCCACCTTAGGCCACCCATCAAGGATCCGATTCCTCCTTGGGACTTACCCTTCGTCCTGGAGCAGCTTACGCTGCCACCTTTTGAACCAACCTTGGCAATTGCGAGAAACTCGTTTTCTATCGTGGAAAAGCGTTATCTTTAAATCTGATTACTTGACGAGAGGATCTCCGAATTGCATGCACTAATGTGCAAAGAGCCTTATTTAGTTTTCCATCAGGACAGGGTATCCCTGAGGACAAACCCAAAGTTTCTGCCTAAGGTGGTTTCAGCCCTCACCCTTAACCAGGATATTGATTTACCAGTGTATTTCCCAAGGCACACTAACCGAGGAGAAGCCCTTCTGTGTACCCTCGACGTGCATCGATGCCTCAGATATTGTCTGACCAGAACCAAACAGTTTCGAAAGGCGGATCAACTTTTTGTCTCCTTTGCTTTCAGAATGAAAGGAGCTCCCGTCTCTAAACAGTCTCTCTTGAGGTGGCTCATCCAATGCATCACTTTCTGTTATGATAAGCGCAATAAACCCTTACCGGGCGCTGTCAAGGGTCATTCCACGAGAGGGATGGCCACTTCTTTTGCAGCGTTAAAGAACTTCTCCACCTCAGCTATTTGCGCTGCAGACACTTGGAGCTCTGTGCATACCTTTATCAGGCATTGCAGCCTGGACATTGCATCAAAGAGCGAAGAGCAGGGTTCGACCTAGCCGTCTATGGGACTTCTGTCCTAGCTCGAGTTGTATTGAGACTTCTACCTTTCCTCCTCCCTGTGGCATAAGATTGCCACTATTGCAGAAATCAGTCCTAATGGTGTAACCTGCTACAAGAGCTGTATCTCGGTAAGATAGTACAGTTATGTAAGAACTTACCGTAACAGTAGATCTTCGAGAACAGCTCTTGCAGCAGGTACCTTCCCGCCCACCATCCCCCTTCTTGTGGAGGTAGGTCGTAGCCAAACATCCATCTTACGGGATGGGACGTTCTGATTTTAGTCTTGGCCATCTGGTGGCGGATCCTCGGTCTCCTCTTCTGAAGTCATCCTGCGGCCGGGAGTCTCCGGCAAGAGAACTGAGGATTGTGGGGGGACCGCCTCCTTATGTACTATGCCTGACGTCGGGGGCGGGACTGACGTCGGAGGTGGTCCCCGCTGAAGACTGCTAGCTAGAAAATTTCTGTGGGGTCCTGGCGCCTGACGGCTTCAGTCCTAATGGTCTAACCTGCTTTAAGAGCTGTTCTCGAAGATCTACTGTTACGGTAAGTTCTTACGTAACTGTACTTTACAGGTGAGTAACCTGTATTTTCCTGACACTAATGTCAGAAGTGCCTAGAAAAAAGAAATGGACATAACCAACTAATTTTAAAAACTGCACTGGTTGTGGACAGATAGTGGCTGAAGTGGATAGGCACGATTTGTGTATTTCCTCTCTGGGAACTAGTCATATATTTGTAAACTGTGATATTTACAAAACTTTCTGCCCCAAAACTCTGAAGAAGAGGGCCAAGAAGCTTGAAGAGATGGCTACTCCTGCATCTCCACCAAAGCCTTCTGATGAGTCTTCCTCTTCCGAAAAAGATAAGAACAAAGAACCGGTGGAAAAATCCACTGAGAAGCCTGATTCTACCAAAGCAAAAAGACCAGTGGAACCGGCCTCAGAGCCAGTTCCTGCAAAAAGAAAACATAAGGAAAAACATACTGCTGCACCTCCTGCTGAAAAAGCAAAGGAGCTCTCAGTGGGTAGATCAACTATGCCCTCTGTGGAGGAAATTGTTAAGGCCCTGCAAGTTGTTACGGGTCTTCCAGGCTGTCTGTTCATTGGTGCCTCACCCGGTTCCCACTTCAGTTCTCTCTTCACAGGAACCAGTATATTTGTATGAAGAATCAGAGGAGGAGAAGGAGGGAGAACTCATGAAGCCAGAAGTCTCTCCGGAGCAGGACTTCGGTTCCTTCCCCATGCTCCAGAGGACTACTCATCTCACAATTCTTTTGTGAGGCAGATGGTAGATACCCTCAACCTCTCTATATAGGAGTGAGTCAAGGATGAAGAGGAAGCTGATTTCCTGAATATGATGGGTCCGCCCCACAAAAGACTGCTACTGCCTATCCATAAATCCTCAGAAAAGCAGTATTGAAAATTTATTGAAAATTCTGCAAACTCCCCCTTTAGTGCCGGGGTGGACAGAAAGGTGGATAAAAAGTACCAGTTCAATAGATCTAACGTTGACTTTTTTTTCACTTATCCTGACCATGAAGGAGTGGTACAGGCTGCAGCCTGTGACAGGGCCAGGGTGCCATTGGCATCCCAGCCCCCTGACAAAGATTCTAGAAAATTGGAAACCATGGGTAAGAAAGGTTGCATGGCAACTTCTCTCCTAGTCAGGCAAGCCAGTTATATGGCTTATGCAGCTCAGTACCTGAAAGCCCTTTGGACCACGGAACTGGCTATGTCAGACAAAAGCCAGGGTGAAATTGTACTGGATGTGGCTGAAATCACTAGGACAGCTTTAGATGCCACAAAATATCAGGTCTTACTTGAGGCGGCTCTTGCAGCAGGCAGAACCATAAGAACTGAAACCGGCCGAGCACGAGGACCCCATATAAAACTTCTAGCATTAGCAGGGGATAGCCACTGGCGTCAACTTGCCCTGGCGTCCGCCTGTAGTATAAAATGGGCAGTCCCCAGTGCAACCTCAGTTCTTTCGCTGTCAACCCACAAGTCGGACCTTCTCAGGCGCCTTCTGCTCTAGTCAACTGCCATTTTCTTTGCAATTTACCAGCTTTATTATTTTACTTTCTTCTTTTAATTTTCAGCATTTTCTCGCATGTCTTCTCCATCGTCTTCTTCAGAGCAGCGGCAGATGAAATGTGCTTGTGGCAAGCAGCTCCCCTGCATAAACAGCCACTCCTCTTGCCTGATTTTCCTAGGCCTGGACCATTACATTGAGGCCTGCCAGCACTGCCAGAATTTCAACCTGCGCACCAGGAGTTGCCACCAGAAGACCCTGGAAGCCTTCCTGCTACAGCAGAAATTAACCGCAATGGAGATGGAGCTCCAGGGCAAAAGTACCTCATCTTCCCCAGCCTCTGGGGCCTCAACTTCTTCTTCATCCCACGAGGAGAAGTCCAGTGGAAAGCACAAAGACTGAGAGAAGAATAGGGAGAAACTCCGGTCAGCTTCCCGATGTAGGTTTCCGTATAAGTCGGCAACCGAATCTGGGACTTCCTCCCACAGGAGATTGGCCTCCTCCACCCGGCAGCCCTCACTCCCTCCTGGCTCACGGTGGTCAAACCCCACAATCTCATCACCTATTTCGGGTGGTGGTACTTCGGTGCTCGGGACTTTGTCCCCAGCCTCTTAACCCCTGATGCTCCAAGCCCCTACACCATGGGTTCTCAGCCAGGTGGCTTGAGCGGGCCTTCGGGCGATGGAGCTTTGCTCATCACCCTCCTGGTCGGGCGTCTGCTAAGTCTGCCCAGACTTCATGGACCGACGTCTCCTTGCAATATCCAGGGCATGCGCTCATCTCCCCCACGAGAGTGACACCTCTCCTGCTCAGGAGCCAGGTCCCCGGCACAGGCCTCTCCATCTCCGCTAGCGCCAGCTGACTCACCAGCCCGACGTCAGCATATGCCTGTCTGGTTGACTCCAGTCTCCCTGATATTGATCCTGGCTATTTTTGCACAACCCTCCGTGGTCGCCGGCTGAATCTGTGGTCACCCCTCAGCCGACACCTGAGGGACCGTCGCCCAGTTTGTTGACTCCCATTAGACCGACACCGGAAAACTCCACGCTGTTGGGACTGATGCCTGCTAACCCAATGCCTTGGGAACAGACACCCGGGTTACCAAAGCCTAAGGAACTGACGGCGGGGCCCTCTACTCCTAACCTCTTGTCGCAGGTCCCCCCCATCACCCCTCAGAATCCACCTGTGGATCTCTGTGCCCTCTTTGCAGCTTAGTGGGCGTACTTTAAGGACAAGGAGGCCCCTACTCCTCCTAAGGACTCTCCTAATCTGGATAAGCCTAAGGACCCTCCTAGGAAGCCACCAGTGCCATCTCCTACAGAGTCCACTCTGCAGTCTTGATGGGGCTGGCTCCAGAGGAAGGGCGCTGAGCCATTAGGGTGCCAATCTGCAATGTTGTTGACCACTGTTTTGCCCCACCCCCTCCCCAACTATAGATCCCAAGTCTGGGGTGGGCAGACCACGGGAAGGGGGCGGAGAATCCCGATTTTGGCACCCTGATGGCTCAATGCCCTAATGCCAGCGCTCTGAATGCCTGCAGTGGGCACCAGCCATCTGAGAACTCACCAACACAGTCTCCAGGGAGCTGGACAGACATTCTTCCTCCTCCTATTGGATGAGTTCAAAGGCTCTGACTTGCTTTCAGAGCCAGAGGAACCAGAGATACCCCTAGGTCTCTTCCAGATGACCATTCCTTTTATGGATGTGTCACGGCACATCAAACCAGTATGGGTTGGGACATAGAAGAATTGGATCCCGTGCGACGTTGGCTGACCATTTTTCTCCGTAAAAAGGAGTCATTTCCCTTGGTTGATCCTTCTCTCATTGATTCCTTTAAGGATGTTAGTAGGGCTGCCTGGAAACATCCTTCCACAACTCCGGCGGTGTCCAAGGCAGATCGCTTGTATAATTCCCCTTTTATGGGGAACATCCTAAGGCTGACTCAGTAATCATTAATGTTGCCCGTGACCACTCCAAGTGGCCTCGGCACCTTAGCACTCAGCCTCCGGACAGAGATTCTAGACAGATGGACCAGTTCAGCAAGAAGGTCTATGCTTCAGCCTCTGTACTATCAGTTCACTGAACTTCCTAGCCGCATGGTCCAGTACCAGAACACCCTGTGGGAAAAGGCTTTAGAGATGGTTCAAGCTGAGCCTAATTACCCTGGCAAATGCACATTATAAAATTGGGTACCCACATTCTTCAAGCCTCCTATGACTCTGAGGAATCCTCCGGCAGTGCTGTGGCGATAGGAGTTTGTCTTCGTCGCTTCTCCTGGCTCAGGGTCTCAGGTTTTGCTCCTGATGTACAGTCCAGACTCCTGGATGCCGCTTTCAGGGGTCCTGTTCTTTTCGGCGAGGATTCTCAGAACACAATCAGTCACCTCCAGGAGTTGGGCAAGGCTTTGCGCTTGGTGCATACCTTGTACTGCTCCCAGCCCAAATCCACCCAGCAACAGTCCTTTCGTTGGCCCCCAGGCAGCAATCCAAGGGAAAACAGTCCAAAAGTGCCTTGAAAAGAAAAGCCACTACCCAAGCTACTGGAGGTTCAGCCCCTAGGGCCCACAGAACCTCTCAGGCGCACTGCCTGTCCCCTGTTCCTCTGCCTGACTCCTTGCTTGGCCCTCCTCCCGCAGCCGAGTCTTTGGGGGAGGCAGTGGGGGGTCCTTTTCCCCTTTTTCTAGCGGGATCTCACAAAATAACCTCAGACCAATGGGCGCATCAGTTAGTGGAAAAGGGAAAAAGGGCACACTCGAGAGCTCTTGGAGATGCCCCCGCACAATACCCCCTTGCCCTCTCATTACCCTCAGGGCCCACATCACCCTCATTCAGTAGGAAATTCAGGCACTCCTGCAAAATCAGTCTATAGAACCCATCCCGCCAGTACAAAGAAGGAAGGGATTCTTTTCTCATTTCTTCCTGGTTCCAAATAGAACTGGAGACTTGCTCTCCATCCTAGACCTCAGCCACCTGAACCAGTACATCCAATACAAATGCTTCAGGATGGTAGCTCTTTCCAGCCTTCTTCCCCTACTTCATCAGGGGGATTGGCTTTGTCCACTGGACATGCAGGGCGCTTATCTTCACATCCTGGTCTTTCCACCCCACAGGAGGGTCCTCCGCTTCCAAGGAAACCATTGCCAGTTTCAGGCTCTGCCCTTCGTCCTGTCCTTGGCTCCTCGAGTCTTTACAAAGTTTTTACAAAGTGCCTAGCAGTAGTGGCTGTGGCCTTAAGAAGGCAAGGTTATTATGACTTCCCTTACCTGGACGACTGACTTCTGACAGCTCTCACCAGGGACTAGTTGATCAGCACCATGGAGGCCGCCTTCGCCTTGTTTCGGGATCTGGGATCACCCTCAATCTCCCCTGATCCTCCCCTTGGTCAAGCCAGAGGCTCCAGTACATCGGGGCAATCTTGGACATCACCCAAGCAGAACTTTTTTGCCTCCAAAAAACTCAAAAAACTAAAACTCTTGGCTCTGCCCCATGACGCCAGATCTTCCTTACCGCTTGGAAGCTCAGGTTCCCTCCTTAACGCTCTGCGTGATAGACTGGATCCTAATTCTTCGGTTCGCCCGAAACTCATTTTAAAATTTTCAAGGTCATCTTTCTCCCTTGCGGCTGCGATGGACAAATCGACTCCCGGATTTCGGCGGTGCCCTTGTGGGCAGATGTCCAGGACGGACCCGCACTCCACGTGCATCTACTGCCTCGGCCTGGAACATGACCCGCAGGCCTGTGAGTCTTGCCGTTCTTTTTTGGCCAACGTCCTGGAGGACCGCGCTGCCCGGTTATAGCTTGAGCGCCCCGAGGAGCGCTACCCGCCGGTTAAGTCGAAGGAGGCCCGTTGGGCGGTTACCGTGGCGGCTGGCTCGGCTGAGCAACTCGAGCAGATGATCGCCCTCGAGGAGGAGGTGGCCCAGGCCGCATCATCCTCTTCCTCGGTCGCGGCATTTATCCCGCTCTCTCTGGGTACCTCGTATTCAGCTTCGTTCAAGGAGCTTTGCCATTCCCTTTCCACAAAGGGAGAGGGCCATCGGGACATTCCTCTCGGTCCAAAGAAGGACTCTAAGGGTAAGTCTATCGTCGGCGTTAGTGGGAGGCGGGAGGTTCTCCTTCCCCGGACGGCCGACCGTCGACTTTGAGTGGGAGGATTGCAGCTAGGCCGCTGGCTTCCTGACGTCCCTGTCAAGCCAGCGGCGAGACTCCCGTTGGCAGCGGTCAAGATTTTTCTCCGACCTGTCGGACGGGCTGCAGCCGACTAATGAGGCCGACAACCCTTCTGCACGGTTCCCCGGTGGAGACTTACGGATCTACCTCGGCGGTGCAGCAGTCACGATGAAACTTCGAACCAAGGAAGCGGGTGTCCCCGCTCCTTCATTCCGATCCTCGGAAACACCAAGAATCTCGGTCTCGGACTTCTTCTCGGTCCAACCCGATCCGCCCGACATCGGCGGTCTCGGCCTCAAATAAGCGGCGCGCTGCTCGTCCTCATCTTCCTCCTCGGAAGAAGAGGCTTCGGCGCAAATTGCGTCAATGCTACGAGGACCTGATGTGGCAGCAGTTACTTCTGTCCGGGAACAAGTCGACGCCGTCGCCTTCCCCGGCCATCAAGTGGCTGTCACCGGCGGCAAAACAACCCCTCGCCGTAGTCGAGATGCCCAAGCCTGGGCCGGTTGTTCGGCCGAAGCCTGCTGCCCCACCGATTGTGGTGGAACCTCCGCCTCCACAACCGAAATCGGGGGCACCGACCAAGGACTCTCTGTCAGGTCAAGGTCTGCCCCACAGGTTGTCGGTCACCCTCACTCCCGACCGTCCTCGGCAGGTGGAGGGTGGCTCAGGCCCCAGGCAGCTCTTTGTGGACTCCTCCAAGTCCGACGACGGCTCCTCCCTGTTCTCCAGGCCAGTTGACCTGGGGTCCTCCGGGGGCCAGTCGTTGGACGAAAGCCCATCGTCCTTCATGGGTTTGCTCCGGCTCATCTCGGAGTCCACCGGGATGCAGCTCGAGCCCGTATCCAAATGGGCCAAGTATCCCCTCACGGAGATACTGGACCGTGAGGGGATTCCCCCACGGAGGCCTTTCCGGTGGCTGAGGCCATCGTGGGCCCAGCCTTGGAGCTTTGGCAGCGGCCTGCTTCCTGTCCTGCACCTTTGGCCAGGAAGTATGCGGTCCCTACCGGTTCTTTGCCCGGTTTTTCGGAACACCCCTCTGCCGAGGGGTTGGTCACCGACAGCGTTTTCCGGCATTCCGGGAATGCTAGGGACGTGGACAAGCCCCCCGACGAAGAGTCCAAAAAGCTGGACTACGCCGGGCGCAGGGTGTACGCTGCGTCCTCCCTTGGCCTCCGCCAGGCCAGCTCGGCCGTGCTGATGGTGCACTTCTCCCACACCCTCATGGGCTCCCTGGATGAGGTGATCCCTCATCTCCCGGCCGACCTGTAGACCATGGCCCGGCAGGTGCGGGACCAGGGTAGGGCAGTAGCTAAGCAGCAGCTCCAAATGGCTCTGGACATAGGAGACTCCTGTGCCAGATCGGTTGCGACCGCGGTGGCCATGCGCTGCAGGGCATGGCTGAGGATATCTACCTTCACGGCGGATACCCAGCACAAATTGGCGGATGTCCCCTTCCTGGGGACCGACCTCTTCGGCCCTGGAGTGGAAGGTCACCTCCAACGGATCGAGAAGTCCAATGCCACTCTGGACTCTGTCACCTCCACCCAGAAGGACAAAGGCCGCCGACAGCAGCAGCACAAGTCCTTTCGCCCTTTTGTGCCTGCGGCACGTCCGGCCCAACAGCACCAGGGCCAGCAGGCTCGCGCTTGGCATCCCAAACCCAAGCCCATGACTTCCTCCAGTAGGAAGCAGGGAGTAAAGGCCCAGGAGGTCCCTCGGCCGGTCCCTCCTCCAAGTCTGCCCAGTGACGGGTTGAGGTGGCCGCCCCAGCCTCGTCCTCCCCTGAGTTCCCCTGTGGGGGATGGCTCCATCACTTCCTTTCCGCCTGGTCCGCTATCACCACGGACTGCTGGGTGTTGGAGGTGGTAGGAAAGGGCCTGCCTCTGGAGTTCGAGCAGGCTCCGTCCTTCCGAGCCGCAGCCTCTCTGTCGGCCCGCTGAGCCGATATTGCCCTGCTCCTCGAAAAAGAGGTGATCAGGAAGGTGGCGGATCCTCCTCCAGACCCGGGGTTTGTGTCCAGGTATTTCCTGGTCCCAAAACGGACCGGGGGGCGGGGGCTGGCGCCCCATTCTCGACCTGCACGACCTGAACAGGTTCCTGAGGTCTTGGACCTTCAGGATGGTCAGTCTGGCTCAGATAATCCCATCCTTGGAACAGGCGTGTGGTTCTGTTCCCTGGACCTTCAGGACACGTTCTTTCCGTCCCAATCCGGTCCGTCCATCAGAGATTCCTCCACTTCAGAGCAGAGGATCCCTTTACAGATTCTGGGCCATGCCCTTGACCTTCCTAGCTCCCAGGGTCTTCACCAAATGCATGGCAGTGGTGACAGCATTCCTCGTGGCGCGAAGGGTCGGGTGTACCCCTACCTGGACAACTGGCTGATTGCAGGCCCTCCAGAGAGGAGGTGGAGGCGGTCCAGAGATCTGGCCCTCAGGTTTGCTCTCAGGTTGGCCTCCTCATCAACGAGGCCAAGTCGGAACTCATGCCAAAGCAGGTGATGCATTTCATCGGGCAGAGCTCGACTCTTTTCGAGCCAGAGCAGGGCTCCGGCAGACAGGGCGAGGTTCTTTCCTCCTTTGCCCAATCATTTCAGGTTGGGCAATTGTGCCCTACCGGGACTTCCTGGGCCCTCATGGCGGCCTGCACCAGCATGGTCCCGTTGGGCCCTCTGGTACATCGTCCCCTTCAATGGGACTGGCAGCCAATGGTCACAGCACTTGATCCGCTGGATCAGCTAGTGACAGTGGCCAGGGGATGTGGCATGCTCTCCAGTGGTGGACGTTCCAGCACATCTGCAGGAGGGCATCCGTTTGTCCGCCTCGAGCCCGACGTCTCTCTGTCGACCGATGCCTCTCTGATGGGTTGGGGTGCCCATCTGGGGAGCACAAGCGCCACGGTCTCTGGTCCCTCAGGAGTCCGATGCCATATCAACCTGCTGGAGCTTCGAGCGGTTCGTCTAGCCCTCACCGTCTTCGCTCCATTTCTACGGGGTCAAGTGGTTCAGGTCCAGACGGACAATACCACGACCATGTACTACCTAAACCGCCAGGGTGGGACTCGCTCCATGCCTCTGTGCAGGGAAGGTCTCCGCATTTGGTCACTCTTACGCAGCCTGGAGGCGGATCTCCTCGCCAGTCACGTGGCAGGAGCCTCCAACACCCTGGTCGATGCCCTCAGCCGGATAGGGGTTGCATCTCACGAGTGGTCTCTCCTGCTGGAGGTAGTACAGGATCTCTTCTCCCACTGGGGCATGCCTCAGGCAGACCTGTTTGCCTCCAGGGAGAATACGAAGCTGAGACTGTTTCATGCCGCCCCCTCAACAGGGCTCGCTGCAGGGGATGCCTTCTCCAGGCCATAGACCTGGGCCTCTTCTCACGCCTTTCCCCATTTCCCTTGATCCACAAGGTGCTTCTCAAGGCGAGGAGGGACAAGGCGCAGGTGATTCTCGTGAGCCTCAGACTGGCCCCGCCAGTTCTGGTATCCAAATCTCCTCAGCCTGAGCTGCAGGGCCCGGAGGCGGCTTTTGTACACGCCGGACCTGATATCGTTGAACCAGGGAAGGTCTTCCACTGGACCTTCAATCCCTGCACCTCACAGTCTGTTCCTGGCGGCTAGAGTTCCAGGCTCTGGGTCTTTCAAGGATGTCTACACTGTGGTGGAAGCATCTCGAAAAGAATCGACCAGGAAATGCTATGCCTTCAAATGGAAAAGGTTTTCCATTTGGTGTCAGGAAAGAGCCTGGACCCCTTATCCTGCTCTGTGGCTAACATTCTAGACTACCTTTGGTCTCTCTCAAAGGGGTCTTGATCATCGACCCTTAGGGTGCACCTGGCAGCCATCTCTGCTTACAGGCAGGGCCAGTCAGCCGACATTGGCACAGGAGACAGTGGTCGGGCACTTTAAGGCCTGGATCACATATCCCTCGGTGCGTGAACCTCCACCTCCGTGGGATCTCTTGCTGGTTTTGGCAAAGCTCATGGGCAAGCCATTCGAACCCATGCACAAGTGTGAGCTTTCGCATTTGTCGTGGAAGACTGCCTTCCTGGTGGCTATCACGTTTGCCAGAAGGACATTGGAGCTTCAGGCGCTTGTGGACTCCCCTTATCTGGTCTTTCACAGGGACAAAGTTTTCCTGCGCCCCCACCCGAAATTCCTTCCGAAGGTGGTGTCAGAGTTTCACCTTAACCAGGTGTTGACTCTGCCAGTATATTACCCTAACTACACCTCGGATGCCGAGTACAGGCTCCATACTCTGGACCTCAGACGTGCTCTCTCCTACTATAAAGAGTGGACGGAGGGAATTCGGGGAGAGGTTCGCCAGCTGTTTGTCACCTACGCTGAAGCCGCTTCTGGCAGACCTGCAGCCAAGCAGACCATTGCAAGATGGATCACATCATGCATAAGTCTGTGTTATGAATTGGCGGGCAAGGAGCCTCCCAGAGGGATAAGAGCTCATTCTACCGCCATACTGCTGCTGCTTGGTGGCTGCTTCCAGGGACATCCCTATCCAGGAAATCTGTCGGGCTGCTACCTGGAAGTCAGCGAACACCTTTATTACCCATTACCACATCGACCTTGAGTCACGACGTGATGCTGGTTTTGGGGCCTCGGTTTCCCAATCTCTTTTTCCTAAGTAGGGGTGTCGCCTTGCCTTCCTCCCTCGAGAGAACTGCTAGGAGTCTGCCAGACAGTGTGGATGAACAACATATCCACGCTCCTAGAAAAACAGGTTACTCACCTGTAACAGTAGTTCTAGGAGTGGTATATGTTCATCCATCACCTTTCCTCCCGACCTCCCGGCTTAAGGCGCACAACCTTGCTTCCAGCGGGCTAGATCTGGCGTCATGGGCGGAGCAGAGGTATTTACCACCCGGGTGGGTGGGAGGAGCCAGCTTGAAGACTTCCGGCAAGATTTAAAGGGGAATGGGACAATGCCAGACAGTGTGGATGAACAACATATACCACTCCTAGAACTACTGTTACAGGCGAGTAACCTGCTTTTTCTCCCGTAGAGCGAGACAGCGTTTGTCGGGGCAGCTTCCTTCCCCCTCCAGGGGGTCCATGTCTCACTCTCGGGCCTCTCCAGGCCCTGAAGGTTCTCCCTCTTAGTGTGTCACCCACTGAGAGCTAAGGGACTTTGTCCCTTAGGGTGTAAAAGAAACCCCCCTTCGGGAGGGCTCTGCATTCACCCAACAGTGATGAATGGTGAAGACTGACTCAGATAAGATATGAAAATTACGTACCTACCGTAATTATGATCTTTCTGTGTATCTTCACCATTCATCACAATCCCACCCTCCATCCCCCTGGGGCCTCAGTCTCTGGGTCCCCCTCCCTCTCTGTGCCCATCCTCCCCCTCCTTTCTTGTCAGGAGTGGGGTAAAACAGGGGCACATATGGGAATAATATTCTGGGAGAGTGGTCAGCATGGGGGCACTCCTTCTCCAGTCGTTAACTCCACCCCTGTGGGTGGGAGTTACAGTTGCCCTCCATTCTCTCTTCCTCCTTGTTCCCATCCAACTTATTTCTCCTTGTCCTTGGACTATCTTTTATTACAAAAAAATAAAAATTAACTCCTTTTCACCAATAATCTTTCCCTGAGAGGGTGTTAATTCTCTGTACCCTGTCCTTCTTCCAGAATAGCCAACTCTGCTCAACTGGAGTTTTTTGCCAGCCATTCTGTGCCTTGAATTCTGGCAAGAAGCCTTTGGCTACTCCTTGCAGTTCCTATGTAATCTGGAGATGGACCAGGGGCTGGGATGTGTTTAACCTCCCCCCTCTCCTCCTAAATTATCTATGCCACCCTACCTCCCTGTTCTATTTCCAGAGATTGGGGCCCCTCCCAATCCTCTTAGTTTCCGTCTTCTCCCTCTTCTGTCCTCTCAGTCGTTATTTCTCCTTTTAGTTCATATATGTTTTCCTTTTTCAATACCTTGGACTTCCTTGTCCCACCCTCCACTCCCTTCCTCTTACCTCTCCGGTGACTCAGAACTGGCAGGCGGGCATGATGAGAGCCCTGCTTGACCCAACCAGCGGAGTGCCACAGTCGTCAGCCTTGAGGGCTGCACCGATGGTGCGTCGGCTCTGCCTACCAAAAATAAAAAAGAGCTCCCGAGGGGTCATGACCTCTGGCCATGTACCCAACAGTGATGAATGGTGAAGATGCACAGAAAGATCATAATTACGGTAGGTTTGTAATTTTCATTTTTTGCCTAAGGTGGTGTCTGAGTTTACTCTGAATTAAGACATCCACCTGTTTGTGTATTACCCAGAGTATCCCAGTCAAGGGGAGGCCTTATTTCACACTCGGGACGTCCACTGGGTGCTTCACTATTATTTGGACCGCACCTGTGCCATTCGGAAAACGGAGTAGTTTATTTCGTTCACCCCGAAGACAAAAGGATCTCCTCCTGTTTTGAAGCAATATTTATCTAAATGGTTAGCCAGTTGCATTGTTTATTGTTACTGCAAGTACGACAAGCCTTTACCAGGCCCGGTCAAAGGCTGTTCTACCAGGGGCATGGCTGTTACGTTTGCTTCCTTCAAAAATGTATCTGCTGCTGCTGTCTTTGCAGCTGCCAATTGGAGTTCTGTCCACACTTTCATTCAGCATTACAATCTGGACATTGTCTCTGGCGTAGGGCAGCCTTTGGACTTGGAAGTCCTGCGGGGCCTTCTCTCTTGAGAGCCTTACACTGACTTCTGCCTCCTCCCAGCTGACTGGGGTCAGTCCTTACATTGCTTGGGACTCTGTCCTAATGGTGTTGCCTGATGCAAGAGCCCCCTCGAAGTACAGTGGTACAGTTACATAAGAATTTAACCTAACAGTAGATCTTCGAAAGGAGCTCTTGCAGCAGGCGCTGCTTTTCCTCCCTCCATCCTCCTGGTGGCGACTTCTCCATCACGGTTACCTCGTTTTCCTCTGTTTAGTTACTGTGCATACTGGGGTCTCTGGCAGGAAACTGAGGTTGGGCTGGGGTACCGCACACTGACGGGCAGGCTGATGTTAGGGTGTCGCCCCCACTGTAGACCGCTGCTAGAAGCTTCAGAGGGCCCTGGTGCCTGCCGGCTTCAGTCCTAATAGTGTCGCCAGTTGCAAGAGCTCCTCTCGAAGATCTACTGTTACGGTAAGTTCTTATGTAACTGTACTTTCTATGTGGCCGTAGATGCCAATGACACTGCCACCAGGCTTATGGCCCTCACAGTCTTCATGAGGAGGTTTGCCTGGCTTAGAGCCCCAAACCTATTTCAGGACACCCAAGCTAAGGCCATGGATTTCCTCCATGAGAATAACACTCTTTTTGGGGACAAAACAGAGGCATTCATGAAGAAAGTTGAGGAGTACAAAGCCACCTACAGGGGTAATGCAGTCAAGCATAGGCCCTCCACTTCCTACAGGTCTCAGACTAGGAGAAGCAGGGGTAGAGGATCCTACTACAGTCCTTTTTTTTCCAGGCCCAGGCCCTGCCAAACTACCAGCACCCCAGGGGTACTTTAGAGGTAGGAGCAAAAGGACAGTGACATGGGCAGAGCCTTCCCCCCAGGCCAAGGCTCAACCGAAATAGAACTCCAGATGTGTTCATGCAGGCTGCCTCCCTCCTACCAGTAGGTGGCAGGCAGGATCACTTCCTCCATGCTTGGCAGTCTGTCACCACAGACAAGTGGGTCTTGGAGGTAGTGAACCAGGGTCTGTCTCTAAGCTTCAAACACTCCCCAAGCTAAGAAGCAAACATTTTATCCAGTAACTCCAACAGAAAGAGTCGTCTGAAACAGAAATTGCCTATGTGTTGCTGATCAGAGCAGTGGAACCTGTCCCTCTATCACAGAGGGCAAGGAATTCTACTCCGGATATTTCCTAACACAGAAGAAGAATGGGAACTGGCGACCAATATTAGATCTCAGACTCCTGAACAAGTATGTGACAAAGCCAAAGTTCAGAATAGTCACCCTGGCTATGACAGTACCCATTCTCCAGCAAGGAGACTGGCTGGTATCAAGGATGCCTACCTCCACATTCGCAAAGTGCCTAGCTGTCATAGTGGCTCACCTAAGACGGCAAGGGGTCACAGTATTCCCTTACCTAGATGACTGGCTAGTCATGGGACAATCCCTCAACACACAGAGATTCTCTTGCTCTAGTTCAGAGCACCCTGGAGTGTCGGAGTTCCTAGTAAATGCCCAGAAGTCCCAGGTAGAACCGGTTCAGATATCAGACTTCATGGGGCAGAGCTGGACACCCTGCAAGGAAGGGCATTCCTCCCTCAGGACAGGGTGAAAAGTATTCTGCAGCTGGCAGGATCTTTCAAACTGAACAGGCCCAGGCCAGCAAGACACTTCTTGCAACTGCTAGGTCACATGGCAACAGACCACGGTCATAGTGCCAGGGTCAAGATTCCAAATGAGGGACATTCAGTACACCTAAGGGCTCACTAGTCCCAAACAAGGGATCCTCTGGCCATGCTGGTATGTGTTTCAAAAACTGTCATACAGGCATTGCAGTGGTGGATTACATACATACATAGACAGTGTCGGCAGATAAGGGCTTATGGCCCACCCAGTCTGCCCATTTGAGCTTGTAAGTTCAGTTTATGTTTTCCTAGAAGTCTGTTGCCCCTTACCCCTGACCTCCAGAATTCCTTTATGTCTATCCCATGCATTCTTAAATCCCGTGATTGTTTCAGCCCCCACCAGGTCCTCTGGCAGGGTGTTCCACTTGTCCACCACCCGTTCTGTGAAGAAATTCTTCCTCATGTTTCCTCTGAATCGTCCTCCCTCCAACTTCATCCCATGCCCTCTAGTCCTGGAACATCTTTTTCGCTTAAAAATAGTGTATTCCTGCACCCTATTCCTCCCTGTAAGATACTTGTATGTCTCTATCATATCTCCTCTCTCCCTCCTCTCCTCCAGGGAGTACATGTTCAGTTCCTTCAGCCTGTCTTCATAGGACTTGTGATGCAATCCATGCACCGTCTTTGTTGCCCTCCTCTGAGACCTTCTCTACCCTGTCTATGTCCTTACGTGGTATGGTCTCCAGAACTGTACACTGTACTCCAGGTGGGGCCTCACTAGTGTCTTGTATAGCGAATTATGACCTCCCTTTTCCTGCTGGTGATGCCCTGCCTATACATCCCAGCATCCTATTTGCTTTACGTGCTGCCTTGTCACACTGTTTCCCTACCTTAAGGTCATCAGAGATGATAACCCCAAGATCCCTTTCCTGCTTGGTGAATGCTATATCCTCACCCCCCAACTGATATATTGTGCCAGGGTTTTTGTGCCCCATATGCATTATCTTGCACTTCTTTGCATTGAATTTCAACTGCCAAACCCCTGACCATTCTTCAAGTTTCTGCAGGTCCCTTCTCATTCTGGCTACACTCTCTGGTGTGTCTACTCTGTTACAGAGCTTTGTGTCATCAGCAAACAGTGAAATTCTGCCTTCTAGGTCCTGAATGTCACTGATGAAGATGTTGAATAGGACGGTCCCAGCACTGATCCCTGTGGTACCCCACTGGTCACTCTTCCCTCTGTGGAGTGACAGCCATTTACCACCACCCTTTGTGTCCTGCCACCCAGCCAATTACCTACCCACCACACTACTGTCCTGCCCACACCTATATTCCCCAGTTTGTGTAATAGTCTTCTGTGTGGCACAGTGTCAAAGGCCTTGCTGAAGTCCAGATAGGCCGTGTCCACTGCCCTCCCTGATCCACCTCCCTAGTCACCCAGTCAAAAATTCAATGAGGTTGGTCTGACACGACCTCCCCTGGTGAACCATGCTGCCTGGGTCCTGTAGTCCATTGACAACCAGATGTTCCACCAATCTCTCCTTCACTAGTGCTTCCATGATCTTCCCACTACCGAGGTGAGGCTGACTGGTCTGTAGTTCCCTGCTTCCTCTTTGTTCCCACTTTTGTATAAGGGACTACATCTGCTGTCCTCCAGTCTTTGGGTACCTCCCCTGTTTCCAGTGATCGGCTAAACAGGATAGCCAGAGTTTCAGCCACCACCTCTTAGTTCTTTAAGCACCCTGGGGTGCACCCCATCTGGCCCCATTGCTTCATCAACTCTTATTACTTCCAGTTCCTTCAGGACCCTTTCTCGTGTAAAGGGACTTGTGTCCATTTCTGCACCATTCTCACCCCTTGTACTCCCTTCAGACCCATTATCCTCCTCTTCCTCAGTAAAGACTGAGCAGAAATACCTGTTCAATATGTCAGCTTTACTGTTGTCATCCTCCACATGGCCCCCATCCTCCCCCTTCAGTCTCACTATCCCTCCCTTTGTCTTTCTTTTTTTACTTATGTACTGTACCTGTAAAAGGTTTTGTCCCCTCTACCCACTGATTTTGCAATGTGTTCTTCTGCCTGAGCTTTGGCTTCCCTTACTGTCCTCCCTGCCTCCCTTTGCTTCTCCTGGTACTTCTCCCTAGCCCCTTCTGCCTGTGTCTTTTTGTATTGCCTGAATGCAATCTTTTTGGCTTTCACTTTCTTTGCTACCTCTTTGGAAAACCATAATGGTCTCCTCTTCCTTTTCCTCTTGCTAACCTGCTTAATGCATAATTCTGTTGTTCTTGTAATCCCCATTTTAAATACTGCCCACTGTTCCTCAACCCCTGATTCCTGATTGACAGGGAGAATCTGAGCGAGAACCCTCTTCCAAAAGTAGGACTCCTTACTAGTGCTCACTGCAGGCTTCCTTGTTTGGGGGACACATGAGTGGAAACACTCACACAGTCAGTGGTACATGGTCCCAGAATCTCTTCACATCGGTCGTTGCGCTCAGAGCAGTGTACAGGCTCTTCAGTCATTTGCACCTCAGCTGAGGGGCAAGGTGGTGCAGGTCAGAACAGGCAACACAGCCACCATGTATTACATCAACAAGCAGGAGACGCCAGATCGACCTTTACTATGTATAGAGGTAATGAAGGTCTGGAATCTGGCCTACTCCTGCAGGTGCCCCTGTCTGCCATCCATCTACTAGGCAAGGGCAACATTCTGGCAGATTCCTCAGCAGGATCAGCCAGAACCATCATGAGTGGTCGATCAACGCACAGGCGCTACACTCAGTGTTCAGAAAGTGGAACACACCAGAGATAGACCTCTTTGCCTCCCCAGACAACAACCAGCTGCCACAGTTCTGCTGCAGACCTCCAGCAAAAGGGACTGTGCCAGTGGATACCCTGACATTGGATTGGTCCGGCAGATTTCTTTATGCCTTTCCTCCCTTTCTACTGTTGCTCAGGGTCCTGATAAAAGTCAGGACTCAGCCAGCAACAATGATCCTGGTAGCCTCAGATTGGGTGAGACAGCCTTGGTACTTGCTCTGTTGGCCCTGTCAGTGGCACAGCCAATTCACCTTCCTCAGAAGCACAATCTGCTGACATCCTCGCAGGGCAGGATACTGTACTGCAGCCTACAGTCCCTCCGCCTCAGGGCTTGGTTCTTGAGGACTTGGAGATTGCCAGTCTGCATCTCTCTGAAGATGCCCTCAATGTCATGGAACCTCTGTAAACAAGCTTTTATTTATTTATTTAGTTAGTTTTTGTTGACCGAGTAAGTGCACTAGACAAATTCTTGCCTATTTTCAGGTACGACCCGGGTGGAGGGGGATGCAGATGAATGTCAACTGAGCTCGAACCAGATTAAGCTGTTGGTGGTATTTTTAGGTCAAAGGTATCAAGTAACAACATCTGATCGTCCTGGACATAAAGTCTCGACCACTCATTCACACTGATGGGACTACGCCGGAGGCGCTAGGACCGAGTGAGAGCCAAAAATCTTCAGGAGGGTTGGCGCCTAGGTATGGCCGCAAGGAAGCGGTGCCATGAGCCCGGCAAACACCGTATAGGCTACCTTGACGTCGACCCTCCTACTGCCTCAGTTCCTTTTTTCCCCGTTGCCAAGTGCGTTTCAGTGACGATGCCGCTCACACACCGGGAGTCAAATCTTCACATCTATATGACAGCAGCTAAGTCGTTCAGTTTGATTTAGTTTCAGTATATTCTTAGTTTTTAATTTAAAAAAAAAAAAAATGTTTCTTTTCGCAAGAAAGAACAGAGAATCTTCTTCAGCAGACCTTCGACGGAGTCTACCATGAACGGGGCCAGTGATGGTAGGGAGATTTCATGTGAAAGCTGTATTTCCAGCAGGGCTGGGTCCGGTTCGCCGCCCTCTATGGAGAGGCAGTCTGACTATGGGCAGTCCAGTGGGGGGGGGGTCCTCCCAAAAGCACAGAAAGAAGCGGGCCCATTCTGATCTTTGTCTGTAAGCCAGCACCACTCGGCCTCAAGTTCTTCTTCATTCCACGATTAGAAGAAGAAGCGGTGCCTGCTACGAGGTAAGCCCTCTGGTTGATCTCTGCATGTTGTCGTCGGGTTGCAGGGAGAGTCTGTTTGAAGTCAGGGTCACCTGTGGCCTCTGTCCCTGGTGACCGGCATCTTCGACTCTGTAGTCCCTTCCCGCCCCCTAGGGGGTCCTCCGGTGAGCAGTTTCATCATTGGGCCGCTCTTATGGAGCAGTGGGTTCGGCAGTTGTCCCAACTTCCTGAGCCGGCGGGAACTGTCCCAGGGCCTCCTTTGGGCCCAGGGGCTTCGAACCTGTGGGCGGGGCAGTTGGGTCAGCCTTGTTGTGCAACACTTTCTTTGGTGCCGTCGACGCTGCGCTCTGCTGCCCCCCCCCCCCAACATGGCTGTAGTGCAGGGGCCAGCACAGGTACCTCTTCCTTCTCCTCAGGTTTTCAGATCTTCATCCTTGGGTGCCCCAGAGTGCCCGTGCAGCACCGCCTTCGACTCCGGTCTTGGCACCGTGACCAGTGCCGCATGTGGCACCGGCCATGGTGCTGTGTTTGGTGCTTTTTCCTGCACCGCCTCATATGCAGGGTTTCTCTACTCCGAATTGAGGCGCACCCCCTCCTGCGCTCTTTGCTCTTTCCTTTATGTACTATTTCTCCTGGGCCAGTAGAATATAATACAGAGCTGATCCTGATCTACGGTTAGGAGATGACTTGATGAGGATTCTGCCCTTGGAGTGGAAAGTAAGCCCTCTACTTCAGCAGAGCCCTTGGTCAAGGACCTGTCCTTTAAATCTCTACTGAAGAACATGAATTCCACCCTCTCTCTCCAGTCGTCAGAGCTGGATCCATGGAAGCCATTGCGCCTTCAGTATCTGCATATTCCAGAGGTCCCTGTGGAATTGACTCCTCCGGTACAGTCCTCTTTCGAGACTCTCTCACAGATGGTGTGGGATAATCCGGCGCTTATTCTTTCCATGGCTAAGTCCATAGATAGGAAGTATGTTTCCCCAAGGATCGACCAATCCTGGCCCCAAGCCTTTGCAGATGCCATTATGATCTTGGCAGAAAATGACAAAGCTGTACTCGCTCAGGAATCTACAGCTCATCTGGTAAATAAAGAATCCCGCAAGACTGACACCCTAGGGAAACAAGTCTTCGCCACTGCTACCCTAGGAATGCATATTGCTAGCTACCAGGGCTACGTCTCACAATTTGAGTATACCCTTTGGCATTCGGCGAATGCCTCAGTTGAAGCTCTTCCGGAGTCTGATGCTGCTTCAGAGCTTCTTCAGACCATTACTAGAGGCATCGAGTCCAATAACCAGCAGCTTAAGGCTGCTCTGGATGCTTTTGACACTGCCTCTAGGGCAGCAGCAGCAGGGAGTTGCACCCAACACCACTCTCGAAGCCACACGGAAAACTAGGACTGCCATTAAAACTGCCAGACCAACCCTGCTGCCCCTCAGTGGGGTGGGGAACCGTCGACAGTTTCATAACCGCCCAGTCCTTTCATATGGCAAGGGCAGAGGGGTTTCAGCAAGAATCAAGCCTCTCAGCAGAAGAAACGCGAGCAGAAGGCATCAGGTCCCAAAGGCGCCTAGTTCCACCCTCTGAGATTTTGCCCAAGTCCCACCTCAGCTGTCTGAGAGGGACTTTTCTTCGCAGTAGGGGCATCTGACTCAGTTTTACAACCAGTGAAGTCAGCCACATCGGACAAATGGGTTCTTAGAATAATTTGCGAGGGTTACTCTAAATTTGTCAGAAACCGAGCTGGATCATCCACCCAAATGACAGCCCAGGCTGTCTGTCACCCAGTCAGACCTCCTCGCTTCTGAAATCCAAGGCCTTCTGAACAACAGGGCAGTAGAAATAGTTCTGCAGGATCAAAGGAACTCCGGTTTCTACTCTCATTACTTTCTGCTTCCAAAGAAAATGGGCGTTATGCGCCCCATTCTGGACCTACGGAAGTTAAACAAATTCCTTTACAAGGAGAAGTTCAAGATGGTATCACTCGGTACACTTCTACCTCTGATTCATCAAAACGATTGGCTGGCCTCCCTGGACATGCAGGACGCTTACCATCATGTTTCTGTGCACCCAAACCATCACAAGTATCTCCGATTTTGTGGCTCTGGGTCAGCACTACCAATTCAGAGTCCTGCCCTTTAGGCTGTACTCTGCGCCTTGAGTCTTTACAAAGTGCTTTGCAGTTCTCGCAGTGCATCTCAGAATTCCAGTGTTCCTGTATGTGGACAACTGGCTCCTAGTAAGCTCATTCAGACAAGGGATGTAAGAAGCTGTTTTGCCACGGCTTCCAAATTTCTGACTTCCATGGGAGTTCTGTTGAATCAGGAAAAATTGCAGCTACAGCCACCCCAACAGCTCCTCTTCATAGGAGCTCTTCTGGACAATTCCAGAGCAAGAGCCTTCCTTCCAGAGGACAGAAGAAACAATATCCTCAAGATGGCTTGCTTCATCAAGGAGAACGACTCAGTCGAGCTCTCTCTCGATGTGGTGCTGGGTCTCATAATGGTGTCATCTGCATTCACGAGGCATCCCTTAAGCAAATCTTCAAATGAGGACCACTCGGTGGATGCTCAATACTCCCGAACACACACCCACAGTCCTTTCACATCAATGTGATGGAACCTCTAAGGTGGTCACTCACCTGGTGGACTCAAGAGGACAACCTGCTTCAAGGCTTACCCTTCGACTCCACTGGAGGCACAGATCACCATCACCATAGATGCATCTCTAGTCGGCTGGGCGCCACTGTCAGACTGTCCACACACAGGGTCTGTGGAACCAGGACAAAGCTCAGCTGCACATAAATGTCCTGGAAATAGAAGCTGTCCTGTACATTGTCCGAGCCTTGAAGGACATCCTCTGTCACCTTGCAAGTCTCCTTCAGACGGACAACAAAGCAGTGATGTACTAAATCAACAAGCAGGGTGGGGCACACTCTTAGTCCCTGTGCAGGAAAGCAATGAGATGTGGAATGGTGCCTAGAGCACAAAGCTTTGATCCAAGCTGTCTACCTTCTGGAGTCAAGAACGATCTGGCAGCTTGCCTCAGCAGAACGAGTGGACCCTCATGAGTGGTCTCTATCGTGAAACGCCGTGCAGTCGCTTTTGAAGAGTGGAGCACACTGGACCTGGACCTTTTGCATCCCCACTTATCTAAAACTGCCTCTATTCTGCTCCAGAAATTCAGAACCTGACGCTTTCTGTCAGGATGTATTAAAACTGCATTGGACAAGACACTTTCTGTGCACATTTCCTTCTCATCCCTTAGTTCAGAGGGTGCTGCTCAAACTGTTGGCACGGGGCAGAATGATCCTCATCGCCCCCTTCTGGCCTCATCAGATTTGGTTTCCATTGATCAGCAAATTGTCAGAAACTCCACCAAAACAACTACCACTTCAGTCGGACCTGCTGACCCAGGAACCAGTGGTCCATCCCAATCTGAGATCCCTTCATCTCCACGCATGGCTCCGAGGAGATAGAAGTAGTAGATGTGATGTCTCACGAGAGTCTCAGACATTCTCCAGCAGCACGCAAGTCGGGCTATTAGGAAAACTTGCACAACAAAGTGGAAATGTTTTTCCATCTGGTGTGCAAAGTCTACTGGACCCCATTTCTTGCCCACTAACAAAGTCCTGGAGTATCTGCTAGACCTGTCAAACACAGGGCTCAGTACTCAACTGTGAAGTCCATCCCTGTGCAATTTCAGCCTATCATGAGCCTATATACTCTATGTCCCTGGCTCAATTACCCCTGGTTAAGAGGTTCCTTAAAGGTATACTCCACACTAGGCCACCAGTCAGAGACCAGTAGCCTCTTGGGATATTAACCTTGTGTTGAACATGCTCACCTGTAAACCTTTCAAGCCTCTAATGCGTGAGCTGAAGTTCCCACAACCTAGAAGGCCGCCTTCCTTGCAGCCATTACCTCCGCTTGCAGAGTGTCCCAAGTACAGCTGGTCACAGACCACCTGTATACCATATTTCACAAGGACAAGGTGATTCTCAGAACTCACCCTAAGTTTCTCCCAAAGTAGTTTCTGAATTTCATCTGAATCAGCCTTTGGTTCTTCCGACCTACTTGCGAACTTCCAGAATGAAGGAGGCGTGCCTACATTCTCTGGATGTTAAAGGGTTTTGCAGGTTTATATAGACAGAACTAAAGAATCCTCAATTCAAAGCAACTCTTTATCTCCTTCAGCATGGCCGCTATGTCAGCCTGTCGCTGTCAGATGAATTTCAGCATGGCTGGTGGCGCCTTTGCCAGTGCTACTCCATGGCACAGGTTAAACTGGAAAGCAAAGTATATGCCCGTTCTACCAGGGCAGTCGCAGCATCTCTGCAGAAATTCAGAATGTGCCTATTACAGACATCTGCAATGCAGCTACATGGAGCTCTGTACACTTTTGTGAAACGTTACACTTTGGATGTTCATGCCAGACAGCATCCATCCTTTGGCAGGACAATCCTGAATGGGCTTCTGTCCTAAGTGAGCTCCTCTCTCCTGTCGCCCTTCTCTGAGGATTATTTTAGCTTGGTACTTTCCCATCAGTGTGACTGAGTGGTGGAGACTTTATGTCCAGGAAGATATAGAAAATTACATACCTGCCATAATTCTTGATCTTCTTGGATGAAGTCTCCACCACTAGGTCCTTCCACCCTCCATCCCCCAAGCACACTTATCTATTTTGGTCTTCACTCCCTCAGTGGCTGGGCTATGAAGACTCAGTTGTGTTTATCCTTCTTATATGGGTCATTCGGACTATCTTATGTCTGTCGTAGGTTAGTTTCACGATTAGTTTACACGCACCTCCTCGGTCAATAAGGTACTGAGGCGGTTGGAGGATTGATGCTGTGGTAGCCAATACAGCGCGAGCCGGGCTTGCAATGCCGCTGCTTCCCTGTGGTCATACCTAAAGCCAGCCCTCCTGAAGATGTTTGGCTCCCACTTGGTCCTAGCACCTCTGGCATAGTCCTATGAGTGGTGGAGACTTCGTCCAAGAAGATCAAAATATCTGATAGGTACGTAATTTTAATTTCTTGCATACCATGCTGCACTCAAGCCTGGTGACCACCAATTGATCTACTGCTTGGAGTCATGGAAGATTTACTCCTGCTGGGGTCCTCACAGCACATGCTCCCAGGTTTCTCTCCGGCCATCAGGTCGAAAGGGGCGATCTTCCCATGGGACTATCGCAAGCTCAATAACAAACTCCTGAGGAGTATCTCAGTAGAATAGCCCTGCTGCTACTCCTGCTCTCTAGGAACATCCATCCCAATCCAGGCCCTCCTTCAAGGTATGGCACAGGTCAGAATAATGCTGGCTCGCTAACGTTTGCATCAGTCAACATCTGTAGCCTCCTGGATAAGCTTGACCTTCTTCAGGCCTGGGTCGCACAGCTCAACCCAGATGTGCTATCAGTGGTAGAAACCTGGCTTTTGCCCAGCGTCCCTGATGCATCCATCATTATACCAGGGTACACGGTGGTTCACTAGGATAGATGTACCAGATGAGGTGGGTGTGCAATGTATGAGGGACAACCTACAAGGGTTTGCCCTGCTGCTACCCATCCCAGGGGATAACATACTAGCAATTGCTGTAAAAATTCTCCTTGGGGCTCAAAATAAGGCTGTTACCGTCATATCAGCATACATCCCCCCCATGACACACTGTAACAGGTTTTGACACACATCAATTGCCTAGGTAATTTGAGTCTCAACTCTGAAGTCATTCTGCTTGGTGACTTCAGTATAAACTGGCTCACTGATAAAACAAATCCTTACAAAGATGCTATCACGGCTCTACTTCTCTCAACATGTTGAAGTTCCCATGCTTATAAACTGTAGGACAGGCACAAGTACCTTATTAGACTGGGTACTCTCAACCCCCTGCACATATAACCGACACCACCGTGCTCCTGATGGTATTAGTGACCACTCCCTGTAACTTTCTGTTGGTCCAATAGGTTTTCAAACCACCCATCAGAACAATAACTAACAGGGTCCTTCTTTGTGACCACCTTGATTTATTTAAAATGACCTTGACACACTGACTGGGCTGCAATATACTCGTCTAATGATGTTGACTTAGACCTTGAGCACCTCTCTACCGCTTCAACAAAGTGAGTGACAAGCATGCCCCTCTTAGAAAGTTAAAAGTCAAGGGTCATAACGATTCATGGATCTCCCCTGACATTATTGACCTCCTAAAGGCCAGAGACCTCTCCTGGCATAAAGCGTGTTACTCGGGTAATCAGTCGGATGTGCAGTCTTATAAAAAGGCTAGAAATGATTGTACCAGGTCAATCCGGGCCGTGAAAAACTCTTACTATAAAGAAGCCCTGTCTCGTGCCTGGAATGGAAGCAGGCACTTCTGGAGGAATCTCAATGAAGTCACTCAGTGGAAGGATCCTAAATCTGCCCCTACTATGTTTAACATAGATGGGGTCCCTACGTTAGACCAAAAACCATCTCGAGCTCCTTCAACACAACATTCACTGACCTCAGTTGAGTTCTCCCCCCACCCCCAACGTTTTCAGCCCTACCTCTCCCACTGCTGGCTTTAACAATCCTGTCCAGTCCCCTACTCATCCGCCTTTCTGTTTTAGAACTCTCCCTCTTAAAGAAGCCAGGAAGTATCTCCTAAAGGTGTTAGGTAAAGGTTGTTACAGTAGAGGCAACTTGGACCTCAAGTTTGTCAGTCTTACCCTGGAGGAGCTACTGGCACCCCTTACACATATAATTAACATTTCCCTAAGGTTCACCCACTTTCCTCAAAAGTGGAAATCTGCAGTAGTGACACTGGTCCATAAGGGTGGAGACCATGCCTCTCATGGTAACTACCAACCTATTTCCATCCTACCTCCACTATCCAAAGCCCTTGAGAAAATTGTTTCGGACCAGCTGGTTGAATACATGGATAAGTATCAACTTCTATGCACCCAGCAACACGGGTTTAGGGCTGGATACACCACCACCACTGCCCTGCTTAAGTTCACGGGCTACATTTATAATTCCGTGGACCAGGGTCAGATGGTTGATGCTGCATATATTGACTTAACCAAGGCATTCGATATGGTTAGCCATGTCCTCCTGGTGGAGCAACTTTCTAACCTTGGTCTTTCCCCCGATGCCATGGCTTGGTTCAGGAGCTACCTTCTGAATCGATCGCAACAAGTAAAAGTTGCCGACGTTCTCTTGGACAGCAAACCTTTCAAGTCAGAGTCCCACAAGGATCAGTCCTGGGTCCCCTCCTGTTCAGTGTCTTTCTGAATTGGCTTCCCTCTCCTGCGAGGCGCATCCTTCTCTATACAGACAATGCGGTCCTCTTTACTAGTGCTACTGATCACAAGGCGATTGAACATGAGCTCCAACAAAACTTTGCTGCAGTAGAGAGTTGGTTTAACAACCGTAAATTAGTCTTGAACTATAAAAAGACAAAAACCATGCTGTTTGCAACTGCCCAAAGCAAGCACAGATACTACCCACTCACTATCATAAATGATGCTGGAGCATCACTGGAGCTAGTACCTCATTTTAAATATCTAGGGATCACAGTTGATAGCACCCTCTCTTATGCCAGGCATATTTTTTTTTTAATTTAGTTTTTGTTGACCGGGTAAGTGCACTAGACAAATCCTACGTATTTTCAGGCATGACCCAGGGGAGGGGGATACAGATGAATGCCAACTGACCTTGAACCAGATTAAGCTGTTGGTGGTATTTTTAGTGAATGAGGGAAATTTGGCCAGGACACCGGGGGAAATTCCCCATCTCTTTTCATTTTAATACTTTCTCTTTATGCCCCCTTCTTGCTGTACTCTATTCCTTTCTTCGGGGATCCCTAGGCTGCGTATTCCCGTAGTCCCACCCCAGGTACCTCCCTCTGGGTATTGGTTAGCCTTTCCACATCCTGCCCCGGTTTACCCCCCGGGCAGGGAGGAGAGGGACCCCCTCTTTAGTCCCCCTCTCACACCTCAAGTATGCGTCTGAAGGCATCACCAGCCCCATCTATGGAGCCTGGTTTAGGGTTATCTTGAGACAGCCGGGTCCCATCTACAGGAGCTGCCTGCACGCAGGCTATGAGTGACGACTACTATCGCGTTAACGCCCGGCTCCCGGGTAGACGCCCTCCCTTATATGCCATCTCGCTGCACCTCCACCCGTGATCACCCAAGTGGCGGTATCGCAGCAGGACCCACATCCCACCCTGCCCAGAGGAGGAGAGCAGCCCTGGGCGCCAATCCTCCTCCCCAGCCGCCCAGCGTCTGTTCCCAAACATGGGTCACATGCTGGCGCCGCAAGCGGTAGCCCTACCGCTGCACTGGTGGGCCGGCAGACCCCTACTCTTTTTGATAAGTGCCATGGGATCTTTACCATCCACCTGAACTAACACCAATCCAGGCAGATGGGACCTCGGTTTAACGTCTCATCCGAAAGACAGCACCTCAGAAGTGCAGCACCCCTCTTATGCTGCACTACAGTGTCAGTACTGGGATATTAACCCAAGTGCCAGATGTGGGAACTGAACCCACAGCCCTCTGATCTCCCGGCCTCAGAGGCGAGTGTGCTACCTACTGAGCCACTGACACTGCCACTTTTGTTTGGAAAATATCTGGTATTACTGTTGAAATACATATATTTATAATTTGAGATGATTGTAAACTCTAGAGGTTACTTGAGTGCAAATGTTGAGCCTTTTGCAAAAGGCACTGTCATTATATAGATAACTTATCCAAAGCCATCAACATGCAAATTGGGCTCCTGTACAGACATTGGCGTAGTCTGCCTCCCGAAGTCTTCAGCACAACTTTACACAGCTCGGTGGTCTTACTTGTGGACTGCAGTCTTATCGTATATGGGTGATTGTAAACTCTAGAGGTTACTTGAGTGCAAATGTTGAGCCTTTTGCAAAAGCTGTAGGGGCCTCAAGAAGCACACTGAAACTTGCAAGGACAGGATGTTTGCTAAGGATGGGGGTTGAAAAGACTTATAAAAGAGCTAAGCTGCTACTGCAAGATAGATTAGAAGAGAAAGGGACAGAGACTGAAGGAAAACTTTTATGTAAGCATTAATCCCCGACAGAGGAGTGCTCTACTGGTGGATTAGCTTCAACCACTCACCGGGCATTAATCACTGGTAGAGCCCGGCTGGAGGATGTCACGCTTGTAACATGGCAAGCACTGAATAATATTGCAGTTTGTGAAGTATTCTGTTATCGATGTTTAACGATCGAATAGTGCTGAACTAGATGTGTTACATGTACTTTGCTTTCAATAATAATGCTTATTTATATGGCGTAGTAGTTTGTAACAAACAGAACATCATTAGTTGTTAGTGTGCACTCAACGATAGTGTGCTGCTGCGATTTATTTTAATATCGATGCATGCAAAACTTGAGAAACTTACATAGGGTTGTAGGGTATGCTGCTATTCTCCCTCATTTGCATGTCTTCCTACGTCTTCTCCCCCTCCCTTTTCTCTACCTATCAGCGCTGCAGTGACGGCTTTGTCCATTGTCGGCGCCCTGGTTTACTTCCTCACCGCTGTTTGCCTGCTGATACTTTGTTCCGCGCTACCCCCATACTGATCATGAACCCAGCAATGTATTCGTTTTACTCCACACAAGGAGAGAGTCATAATACAATTATCAGTGTTTCTCTCTCGTCCCTTATTGTTGTGCGATTTACAATGGCCAGTTGGTGGGTGGATGGCTGGGTGATGTCTCTATTTTATACTGTTATGCCCTGCTTACTCTGTTGGTCATCTCTGTGTACTGCTTCACTACTTCATGTATGCCTTATGGCTGTTTTATTCTTTGTGCAGAATTTACTGTTCTAGGGACATGGATATGTTGTTCATCCACACTGTCTGGCAGGTTCCTTGCCGCTTTAAATCTTGCCGGAAGGTCTTCAAGCTGGCTCCTCCCACCCACCCGGGTGGTAAAACTCTCGGCTCCGCCCCATGACGCCAGATCTTCCTTACCGCTTGGAAGCTCAGGTTCCCTCCTTAACGCTCTGCGTGTAGACTGGATCCTAATCTTTTGGTTCGCCCGAAACTTATTTTAAAATTTTCAAGACTTTGGTCAAGTTTCTCCCTCGCGGCTGCGATGGACAAATCGACTCCCGGATTTCGGCTGTGCCCTTGTGGGCAGAAGATGTCCAGGACGGACCCGCACTCCACGTGCGTCTACTGCCTCGGCCTAGAACACGACCCGCAGGCCTGCGAGTCATGCCGTTCGTTTTCGGCCAATGTCCTGGAAGATCGCGCTGTGTTTGAGCTGGGACGCCCCGAGCGCTACCCGCAGGTTAAGTCAAAGGAGGCCCATTGGGCGGTTACCGTGGCGGCTGGCTCGGCTGAGCAACTCGAGCAGATGATCACCCTCGAGGAGGAGGCGGCACAGGCCGCATCATCCGCTTCCCCAGTCGCGGCATTTATCCCGCTCTCACTGGGTACCTCGTATTCAGCTTCTTTCAAGGAGCTTTGCCAGTCCCTTTCCATGAAGGGAGAGGGGCTATCGGGACATTCCTCTCGGTCCAAAAAGAAGGACTCAAAGGGTGGGAGCGGGAGAGGTCCCCTTCCCCGGACAGTCGACACTCGACTTAGGTCGAGGTTGCGGCTAAGGCCGCTGGCTTCACGGCGTCCCCGTCAGGCCAGCCGACCAAGACACCCGTTGACGTGGTCGAGAATATTCTCGACCCGTCGGACGGGCTGTCGATTGGTGAAGCCGACAACCCTTCTTCACCAGTTCCCGGTGGAGACCGAGACTTGCCTGCACCTCCGGTACCGCGGTCCCGGTTAAGGCTTCGAGCCGAGGGAAGCGGGTGTCTCCGCCCTTCCCAGACCCATCCTCGGAAACACCGGTCTCGGTCTCAGACATCGTCTCGGTCCAGCTGATCCCACCGACATTGGCGGTCTCGGCACCGAAGTAAGCGGCGCTGCCGCTCTTCCTCGTCTTCCTCCTCGGAAGAGGAGAGGCTTCAGCGCAAGTTGCGTCGACGCTACGAGGACCTGATGTGGCAGCAGTTACTTCTGTCTGGGAACAAGCTGTCGCCTTCCCTGGCCATCAAGTGGCTGTCACCCAAGCGGCCGAAACAACCCCTCGCTGTAGCCGAGGTGCCCAAGCCTGGGCTGGTTGTTTGGCCGAAACCAGCTGCCCCACCGATTGTGGTGGAACCTCCGCCTCCACAACTAAAATCGGGGGCGCCGACCAAGGACTCTGTCGGGTCAGGGTCTGCCCCACAGGTTGTCGGTCACCCTTACTCCCAACCGTCCTCGGCAGGTGGAGGGTGGCTCAGGCCCCAGGCAGCTCTTCACGGACTCCTCTGAGTCCGACGGCGACTCCTCCCTGTTCTCCAGGCCCATTGACCTGGAGTCCTCCGGGGGTCAGTCGATGGGCGAAAGCCCATCGTCCTTCATGGGTTTGCCTGGCTCATCTTGGAGTCACCGGGATGCAGCTCGAGCCCGTGTCCAAGCAGGCCCAAGTATCCCCTGACGGAATACTGGACGAGGTTCACCCACGGAGGCCTTTCCGGTGGCTGAAGCCATTGTTGGCCCAGCCTTGGAGCTCTGGCAGCGGCCTGCTTCCTGTCCTGCGCCTTTGGCCAGGAAGTATGCGGTCCCTACCGGCTTTTTGCCCGGTTTTTCGGAACACCCCTCTGCCGAGGGGTTGGTCACCGACAGCGTTTTCCGGCGTTCCGGGAACGCTAGGGATGTGAACATGCCCCCTGACAAGGAGTCCAAAAAGCTGGACTATTCCGGGCACAAGGTGTACGCTGCATCCTCCCTTGGCCTCCGCCAGGCCAGCTCGGCCGTGCTGGTGGCACACTTCTCCCACGCCGTCATGGGCTCCGTGGATGAGGTGATCCGTCATCTTCCGGCCGACCTGCAGACAACGGTCTGGCAGGTGCGGGACCAGGGTAGGGCAGTGGCTAAGCAGCAGCTCCAAACGGCTCCGGACACCGGAGACTCCTGTGCTAGATCAGTTGTGGCCACGCGCGCGCGAGCATGGCTGAGGATATCCACCTTCTGGCAGATACCCAGCACAAACTGGCGGATGTCCCTTCTTGGGACCGACCTCTTCGTCCCTGGGTGGTAGGTCACCTCAGCGGATCGAAAAGTCCAGTGACACTCTGGACTCTGTCACCTCCGCCAGAAGGACAAAGGCCGCCCGACAGCAGCAGCACAAAGTCCTTTCGTCCTTTCTGCGCCCTGTAGCACGTCCGGCCAACAGCACCAGCAGCAGCTCGCGCTTGGCATCTCAAACCCAAGCCCAGCGGCTTCCTCCAGCAGGAAGCAGGGAGGTAAAGGCCAGGAGGTCCCTCGGCGGTCCCTCCTCTAAGCCTGCCCAGTGATGGGTTGAGGGGTGTCACCCCCAGCCTCGTCACTCCCCCCTGGGTTCCCCCCGTGGGGGGACGGCTCCACCACTTCCTTTCTGCTTGGTCCGTTATCACCACGGACCATTGGGTTTGGAGGTGGTAGGAAAGGGCCTGCCCCTGGAGTTCGAGCAGGCCCCGCCCTTCCGAGCCGTCGCCCCTCGGGGGCTATGGGGTCCGCAGCCTCTTTGTCGGCTCGTCGAGCCGATATTGCCCTGCTCCTCAAAAAAGAGGTGATCAGGAAGGTGGCGGATCCTCCTCCAGACCCGGGGTTTGTGTCCAGGTACTTCCTGGTCCCAGAACGGACGGGGGGCTGGCGTCCCATTCTCAACCTGCACGACCTGAACAGGTTCCTAAGGTCGCGGACCTTCAGGATGGTCACTCTGGCTCAGATAATCCCATCCTTGGAATGAGGCGTGTGGTTCTGTTCTCTGGACCTTCAGGACGCGTTCTTTCACGTCCCAATCCGTCCGTCCCACCAGAGATTCCTCCGCTTCAGAGCGGAGAGGATCCTTATGAGTTCGGGCCATGCCCTTGGCCTTTCTAGCTCCCAGGGTCTTCACCAAATGCATGGCAGTGGTGACAGCATTCCTCTTGGCTGAAGGGTCCGGTGTATCCCTACCTGGACAACTGGCTGATTGCAGCCCCATCCAGAGCGGAGGTGGAAGCGGTCCAGAATCTAGCCCTCCAGGTTTGCTCTCAGGTTGGCCTCCTCATCAACGAGGCCAAGTTGGAACTCATGCCAAAGCAGGTGATGCAATTCATCGGGGCAGAGCTCGAGACTCTACCAGCCAGAGCATGGCTCCCAGCGCACAGGGCCGAGGTTCTTTCCTCCTTTGCCCAATCATTTCAGATTGGGTAATCGCGCCCTGCCCGGGACTTCCTGAGCCTCATGGCGACCTGCACCAGCGTGGTCCGTTGGGCCCGCTGGTACATGCATCCCCTTCAATGGGGACTGGCCAGCCAATGGTCACAGCACTTCGATCCGCTGGATCAACTAGTGACAGTGACCCAGGGGATGTGGAACTCTGTCCAGTAGTGGACTGTTCCAGCACATCTGCAGGAGGGCATCCCGTTTGTCCGCCCCGAGCCGACGGTCTCTCTATCGACCGATGCCTCTCTGATGGGTTGGGGTGCCCATCTGGGGGAGCACAGAGCCCACGGCGTCTGGTCCCCTCGGGAGTCCCGATGCCGTATCAACCTGCTGGAGCTTCGAGCGGTTCGTCTAGCCCTCACCGCCTTCGCTCCGTCTCTACGGGGTCAAGTGGTTCAGGTCCAGACGGACAATACCATGACCATGTACTACCTAAACCGCCAGGGTGGGACGCGCTCCATGCCTCTGTGCAGGGAAGCTCTCCGCATTTGGTCTCTCGTGCGCAGCCTGGAGGCAGATCTCCTCACCATTCATGTGGCAGGAGCCTCCAACACCCTGGCCGATGCCCTCAGCCGGATAGGGGCTGCGTCTCACGAGTGGTCTGTCCTGCCGGAGGTAGTACAAGATCTCTTCTCCCACTGGGGCATGCCTCAGGCAGACCTGTTTGCCTCCAGGGAGAATGCGAAGCTGAGACTGTTTCATGACCGCCCCCCTCAGCAGGGCTCGCTGCAGGGGGATGCCTTCTTGAGGCCGTGGACCCCGGGCCTCTTCTACACCTTTCCCCCATTTCCCTTGATCCACAAGGTGCTTCTCAAGGCGAGGAGGGACAAGGCGCAGGTGATTCTGGTAGCCCCAGACTGGCCCCGCCAGTTCTGGTATCCAGATCTCCTCAGTCTCAGCTCCAGGCTCCCGAGGCGGCTTCCAGCCCGCCGGACCTGATCTCAGTCAATCAGGGTAGGTATTCCATCCGGACCTTCAATCCCTGCACCTGACGGCCTGGTTCCTGCGGCTACAGTTCCAGGCCTTGGGTCTTTCGACGAGGTCCTCAACATCGTTGAGGCGTCCCGTAAGGAGTCGACCAGAAAATGCTACGCCTTCAAATGGAAGAGATTCTCCATTTGGTGTCAGGGCAAGGGCCTGGACCCTTCCTCCTGCTCCTTGGCAAACATTCTGGACTACCTGTGGTTCCTTTTTCAGCAAGGGCTTGATCGGCGACCCTTAAAGGTGCACCCTGTAGCAGCCATCTCTGCTTACCGGACACGGGCCGGGAAGCAGTCGGTGGCGCAGGAGAAGGTGGTCGGGCGCGTTTTCAAAGGCCTTGATCACATATCCCCTCCGGTGCGAGAACCTCCACCTCCATGGGATCTACTGCTGGTATTGGCTAAGCTCATGGGCAAGCCATTCGAACCGATGCACAGGTGTGACATCTCTCACATGTCGTGGAAGACCACCTTCTTGGTGGCTATCATGTCAGTCAGAAGGATGGGAGAGCTCCAGGCGCTTTCCATCGAGTCTCCTTATCTGGTCTTCCACAGGGACAAGGTTGTCCTGCGCCCCCAACCGAAATTCCTTCTGAAGGTGGTGTTGGAGTTTCACCTTAACCAGGTGTTGACTCTGCCGGTGTTCTACCCAGTCACACCTCGGAGGCGAATATAGGCTTCATACTTTGGACCCTAGAAGGCGCTACGCTTATTATAAGGCGGGCGGCTGGAAGTTCAGGAGAGTTACGCCAGCTGTTTGTCACCTATGCTGAAGCCGCTCTGGCAGACCTGCAGCCAAGCGGACGATAGGCAGGTGGGTCACCTCCTGCATAGATCTCTGTTATAGATTGGCGGGCATGGAGCCTCCCAGAGGGATAAGAGCTCATTCTACCCGCCATACCGCTGCATCGGTGGCTGCTTCCAGGATGTCCCTATCCAGGAAATCTGCAGGGCTGCTACCTGGAAGTCAGCACACCTTCATCACCCACTACCACATCGACCTTGAGTCACGCCGGGATGCTGGTTTGGGGCCTCCGGTTCTCAGTCATTATTCCCTAAGTAGGGTGTCGCCTTGCCTCCCTTCTCCCGGAGAACTGCTAGGAGTCTGCCAGACAGTGTGGATGAACAACATATCCATGTCCCTAAATACAGGTTACTCTCATGTAACAGGGTTCTAGTAATGGTATATGTTGTTCATCCACCTATACCAGACACTCGGCCCGGACGCACAACCTGGCTTCCAGCGGGCTAGATCTGGCGTCATGGGGCGGAGACAAGAGTTTTACCACCCGGGTGGGTGGGAGAAGCCAGCTTGAAGACCTTCCGGCAAGATTTAAAGCGGCAAGGAACGTGCCAGACAGTGTGGATGAACAACATATACCATTCCTAGAACTCCTGTTACAGGTGAGTAACCTGTATTTCTCGTTGTGTGTCTGTACTACGTCGCTATTTCCCCTCCTCACTTACAGCTTCTCTAGTGGCCACTGTAAGCAGTGCAACAGCGGGCTCTACTGCTGGATTAATCACTGCTCCGTTTTGGTCAACTGATGCATTTGGACCACTCTATGCTCTCCATTTCACTGTCATTTTCTATGCCATGTTACAATTTGTCTTTGTACATAGTTATACTGAACAAGTTTATTTTTTACGTTACTGCTACTGTAAATAGACCAAGTACCAGGGAAGCACAGAGGAAGGTATGGATTCTGCTCTATGTATTTGTTATGCACTATGCCTCTGTATTTAGTCTCTGTATTTGTCTTCATTCGCTGTATAGCGTGGAGCCTTTGTAAATAGGTCCTTGACTCAAGGGTTGTAATTCCTAGACTTTTAATAAATAAAAAAAAATAATTTTTGGTGAAATCTACAACTGCTCCTGGTTTTCCCTATGCTTTCATACCTGCGCCTCGACGACAGATGGTGTCCGCCTACGTAGGATTTACACCGTGCATACCCTAAGACGGGAGTTTGAGCATGGGTATTGGACCTAGTACCAGGGAAGCACAGAGGAAGGTATGGATTTCTGCAGCAGCAAGTCCAGGAGTGTTTACCTGGAGAATGGCAGCCAAACTAACAGACACAGAAGTCCACTTTGAGATTGTACAGCCAGCACAAGTTATGGAAAAAGAACAGGCAGTGACAGAACCTGAAAGCCTGATGGACTTTTTCAAATGGTGGGCTATACAACAAAAAGAGACTCAGACGCAGAGAAGAAAAGAGATTCAGCGTTTAGAAGTGCAGCGGAGAGAGGAGATGCAGCGACAGGAGCAGTGATGGCTGGATGCCTTGCAAGCTATCAAAGGCAGAGGATCTTGCACAGACCCAGATAAGCAACAAAATGCAAGCAACTTAAAAGCCATTATGCCTACTAAGTTGTGTCCCTCAGATGGTATTGAGGCATACTTGACAACCTTTGAAAGAGTTACCACAGCCTGCCAGTGGCCAGAGCAGCAATGGTCAAGCAGACTGGTACCCTACCTGACAGGGAAAGCCCAACTTGCCGACAGCAGTATCTAGTAGTAGTAAAAACGTTATTTTTAAACAGGAAAAATATTTCATTAGGACCGAAGTCCTGTTTACAAGACCGTCCTGTATGTAAAATCTAAAGTTACATAAATAGTAATATAAAGTACAGAATACCAAACACAAGTACACTAAAACATTAAATAAAACAAAAACAATTGGACAACAACATTAATTATAACAATCACATTTAAACATAACTAAAATTCTCAACAGCTGGAAGACATTTTGAATAATCCATTATCTCCCGGGTTGCCAGATGTAACTGATTCCAAACTGCAGCAGCCCGGGAGGTTAAAATCCTATCCCCAAACTTGTTTCGTTTCCTAGTGCTATTTTGTTTAGATGGACTGATCTAATAAGTACCTTCTATCAGCCCCACCCCAATATGGAAACACATCATTTGAAATGTGATGGTTGGAAAACCTAAGTTTGTGAATTAAGAGCAACAGGGTTCTATTATGCCCTAGATCAAGCGACAACCAATCTAGCCTACTTAATAGTAGGCAATGATGAGTATAGAAACTACATTTGAGCATGTGTCTGGCAATCCTATAAAGAGTTTTGTCCAGGCATGCCAATATTGATTTATTTGCTGTTCTATAGACTAAATTACCATAGTTCAAAGTTATTAAAATAATCTGTTCCACAGTCTTCTTTCTTTTTATTTCAAAAACCCGGTTGTTCTTTTTAGCACCCTCAACTTTTTATTTACTTTTTCTGTAGTATTAGTTATATGAGATGCACAATACAATTCAGTATCAAAATAGACCCCTAAGTAATAATAATTATCTACTATTTCAAGATCAATAAGATTCTGCGTATGAATCTTAAGATTATTTGCACCCTTTAACCCCCCCACCTCATTTTGGTGAAAAGTACATCAGCCTAGTCTTCTTCACATTCATCAGCAGCTTCGACCTGGTGAACCACCCCTCAATGTTGGAAAAATCAAACTGTAAGTTTGACTGGAAGTTCTGTCAAGTTTTGTGTCCAGGGGCAACTATGGCAGTATCATCAGCATACAGCCTGATGTTTATTTGAGTTGCCATGTTTGGCAAATCATTATTGAAAATAAGAAATAATAGGGGTCCCAAGATGGACCCTGGGAACACCCAATGACTTTCCTTGTTGTTACTCCATTTATTTCAACATTCTGGAGCGACCTCCCAGATATGATTTCAGCCATTTTAGGGACCATCTATGAACCCCATACTCTGAAGCCGTATAACCAACAGGGGTGATCCACCAGGTTGAAGGCCTTTAATAAATCCATGTATATAATTGCTCTGTATGGACACTGCACAGTCAGAAAACTGTGACCTGGTGGCGAAATCCTGAAAAGGTGTGACATCTCCGGAGAGACCTACAGGCAGAGATTTCGATCTCTGAGGTACAGCTCTTGTCGACAGTGCTCGAGAAGCCTTCACCCAACTCAGAACTCCTGCTAAAATGGATCCAGTTAGAGAGCAAAACAGTCCCACAGATCGACGCATTTGCCATGGAGCAATTCATCAGCATCTTGCCTACAGATGTGCAGCTGTGGGTAAAGGAATACCAACCAGAGAGTGGGGAAAAGGCTGTTTCTTTGGCCGAGGACTACCAAATGGCCACACAGCAGTGAGGTAATAGCCAAGACATTATTTTTCTCATTTAAACTCGAAGCCTGATAAGAACTCTGCTGGGGGTAACAGATCTGTGCCAAAAGACGTTATCTGCTATAACTGTAATAAGCTAGGCCATTTTGCAAGAAACTACCATAGTAAGGAGAGTGGCACTGGAGCAAATTTGTCCTTGGCAAATTGGGGCAGTACTTAACAGATGTGAAGGTGAGGAATAAGACTCTGAAGGGACTCATTGATTCGGGAAACAGACAGACCCTAGTTCATGTTAAAGTGCTGGCAAAACACTGCGCAAAGGGACCAGGTACTGGTGTCATCTGCATCCACGGGGACACTCAATACTATCCCACCACCCAAGTGACTCTGACCATTAAGGGTGTGTCACACCAAATGAAAGTTTGGGTAGTACCAAAGTTACCTGTACCTGTGATTATTGGAAATTACTTTCCAGGATTTACTGAGTTGATCAAAGAGGGAGTAAATCCTGATGTTTCAGCATCTGTGGTGACAAGAGCTCAGGCAAAGAAAATCTCAGATGGTTGGGACACTTTTCCTTTCAGTGATTTTGATTCAGACTTGTTTGAGCACAGCTCCAAGATCAGGAAATCCTGGAAAGAAAGATGAAACCTCAAGAAACTATGGCAACAAATGACTGATGGACATGAAGGGTTAAAATATGAAAATGCTTAAACTTAATTAACTGTGATTTTCTTTCAGAACAAGCCAACGATGTTTCTCTCCAGGGTTATTTTAAGCAGCTGGGGGTAAACCAAAACAGACTGGACCAGTGTTTAAAAAATGTAATAGGTTACTGTACAGAGTTTGGGTTAAACCTCAGAAGCAGTAACAGACAGAACATAGGATAAAGTATGGGGAGAAGTGTGTTACGAGAATTTAGCACACACCCGAGTTGTTGGATGGCACATAAACCCCGAGGGCGAAGCCCGAGGGGTTTATGAATGCCATCCAACAACGAGGGTGTGTGTTAAATTCAAGTTTAACACACTTTTCCCCATATTTTATTTTATATAATTGAAGGGCTCCGTCTGAAAAGTCCGAGGTCGCTTTTTGGTTTTTCTGAATTGTGTTGCGGTTTTTCTGCGCTTGTCTTTCGGTTTCAAATCGGCTTTTTTTTGACTTCTTGGCTATGCGAGGCTGCTGGAGGCCATTTGGTATAGAGGCAACCCCCGAGAAGTGTGTATTTTAGTCCGTGCGCTTGAGGTGTCAGGGACAATTTGAACAGCAGCTATGTTTGAGTCGAGCACTTTGTTGTTCAAAGGGGCCATTGAATGTAATAACACCTACTCAGGTGTTCTGACATTTTCCACACGGTTTTGGCAATGGGCAAAAACGGAGACCATTAATTATAATTGGTTATACAACAGAAGTATAGAACAGAATTGTTACAGATAGCACATGATCATCCTATGGCTGGTCACTCAGGGAGGGATCGCACCCTTGCCAGATTGCTGCTTAGATTTTACTGGCCTGGAGTTTATGAAGATGTTGCTACCTGATGCAATTCCGGTGTCGAGTGTCAGAAAGTAGCCCCAGTCACTAGAAAAGACATGGTGCCCCTACCCTTGATAGATGTGCATTTTGAGAGAATTGCGATGGGTATGGTTGGTCTTTCAGACAAAAGTAGATTTATCTTGGTAGTATGTGACTGTGCTACTCGTGCAGAAGCAGTTCAATGCGTGCTGTTACAGCTCAAAAGTTGCAGCAGAGCTTGTCAAAATTTTCAGCAGAGTGGGCATACCTAAAGAAATTATTACTGATCAGGGTAGTAATTTTGGTACTGCATTGCTTAAGGAGCTGTACAGACTGCTAGGTATCACTGCCATAAGAACCTCCCCCTATCACCCTCAGACAGACTGTCTTGTTGACCCTAAAACGCATATTAAAAAGGTTTGTAAAAGGGTAAGGGACGGATTGGGACCAATACTTGCCTTGCCTACTTTTTGCTGACAGAGAAGTGCCACAGGCATCAACAGGGTTTTCACCATTTGAAATGCTGTATGGTAGGCAGCCAAGAGGGCCACTGGATGTGATAAAAGAAATGTGGGAAGATAACCCCACCCAGAAACACTCTGTAACATCTTACGTGTGTTCCTCATGAAAGAAGCTGGCAAAATATGTTGAAATTGCCTATGGTAATCAGGAAGAGGCCCAAAACCAGCAGACGGTATATTATGACCATGGGGTAAAATAAAAAGGTTTTGAACCAGGTGAAAAGGTTTTGCTGCTGCTACCCACAACAGAAAATAAGCTGTTAATGAAGTGACAAGGGCCCTATAGAGTTCTTGGACGTACTGGCACTGTTAACTATGAGATTGAGACACCTGACAGGAAAAATCCGTCTAAGATATACCAGGCTAACCACCTCAAGAAATGGGTTGAAAAAATGCTAAAAGCTGCTTTGCTAGTTTTACCTGAAACTGATAAGGAAGATATTGATGTAACTTCGATAGACTGGAACAAACTGTAAATGCTGATGCTGTAAAGGTGAATGTTTTCTTAACCTCAGAACAAACTGCAGACATTCATAATGTACTAAAGACAGTCAATAGTACTTTAAAGGGACACTGGCAACCTGTTATTCATCATATTATTTCTAGTTGAAACCCCACATTTTATGATTGTTTACCTCTCTAAAATTCACTGATGCTGCTGTTTGTTTTGTCTGTCTTCTTGTTTAGTAGAAATGAAATGCATGGCAATGTATATTTATAAACAACCTCGTTTCGTTTACAATCCTGGTTCTGTTCTTACTGCATACTTTCTGAGCATTAGAAACACACCCAGCCAGTGCAGTCACTCGTAAAGAAGCCTCCTAAACTCCCATTGCATCCTGAGGGGCTAGACTGTTTTGTGGGTATTCCCAAGTCCAGTTGTGGAGTTGTTCAAGGGATGTAAACAAACCTGTTTTGGTGTGATAACACCAGTATGTTGGGCAGTCTGTTTTTCACTTTTTTAAAGAAAATAAGAGTCAGAATCAAACTACCAGCTACATAAGCAAACTTTACTGAATGTTGGCAGTTGTAAAATATGTTTTTTAAACTGGGGACACTTTGAGACCTAAGGGGCTTGACAGTGTTCCTTTAAGGGGTTGAGCACGTAATAGTGACAAGGAATGCTTGTCCTGTTAAGCAAAAGCATACAGGTTGCCAGAGCAGTTAAGAGCTGATGTGGTTAAGGAAATATAACAAATGAAATAACTGGGTATCATAGAGAGTGCTTGGTCATCTCTCGTGGTAATTGTAAACAAAAAAGAAGGGGGTGTTAGAATCTGCCTTGATTTTAGGAAACTTAATCAAGTGTCAGAATTTGACAGTTATCCTGTGCCCAGAATAGATGATTTGGTGGACAGACTGGGGAGTGCAAAGTATATCCGTACCCTCTATCTCACCAAGGGTTACTGGCAAATAACTTTAGCTAAAGAATCCAGAGATAAAACTGCATTTGCCACCCCTATAGGATTCTATCAGTTCACCACCGTGTCATTTGGTTTACATGGTGCACCAGCTACATTCCAGTGGTACATGGATGTAGTTTTATCCCCTCACACTGATGATTGTGCTGCATACCTGGATGGTGTCATGGTGTACAGTCCAGACTGGAAAAGCCACCTGGAACACCTACGAGCAGTTATCCATGCTATCAAAAATGCCGGTCTATTAATCCTACCAAATGTGCATTGGGCATGCAGGAAACCAGATATTTTGGCTATGTGTTGGGAAATGGAAAAGTTAAGCCAGAGGTTTCTAAAATAGAAGCTGTAGCTAACAGCCCTGTACTTAAAACAAACATGTCAGGTCATTTCTAGGGCTGGCTGGTTATTATCAGAGATTTGTTCCCAACTTTGCAGAGTTAGCTACTCCCCTCACTGAACTCATGAAAAAACGATACCCAAATAATGTGAAATGGACCCCAGAGTGTGATGAAGCTTTTCAAGCCATTAAGGCTGCATTATATTCAGCACCTGTTTTAAGAAGCCCAGACTTTGAGAAACCATTTCTGTTGCAAACAGATGCTTCTGAGGTAGGCCTAGGTGCTGTCCTAAGTCAAAATGTAGATGGGAGGGAACACCCTATTCTGTACATAAGTAGGAAGTTGCATGACAGAGAGAAAAGTTATTCTACTATTGAAAAGGATTGTTTAGCAGCAAAGTGGTCCATGGAGTCGGTTAAATTTTATTTACTAGGAACTGATTTTGTGCTTATAACAGATCACAGTCCTCTCTATTGGCTTAACCAGATGAAAGATAAAAATTTCAGAATCACACGGTGGTACCTGGCACTACAGCCATTTAAATTCACGGTGATACACAAATCTGGTAAAGAGAATAGTAATGCTGATTTTCTATCAAAATATGGATCAGGAATTGAGGGTTCTGAAGGTTGAAAACAAATGTATGAGTTTGAACTGTACTGTTGAGAAAAAAAAATGAATGAGTGATATACAGTATATGTGCTTAATGTCTGAAAGCAGCAAACGTTAATTAGAGAGTTAATAAAAAGTTTTGGAAACTGTCTAATAAAACAGGTTCCTCTTAAGGAGGAGGTGTATGTGACAGGGTAGATAGGACCCTGTCCCATTTGTTATGGAGAAAGTGTTTAAATGCAAGGATATTTTGTCTCTTCTCTGTGGTTGCGCAACCAAATTTTCCTGAGGACTTGGATCAACCCGAACAGTCTCGCAGTTCTTTGCCTCTTACTGTCTCTCAGTTTTCTCTTGCAGTCTGTTTTTCCTCCCTTGTATATCTGCCAATATAAAAATATATGCAAATCACTGTATGTAAATGTAGCCGATAATGGGATCACTTTTGTTTGGAGAATATCTAGTATTACCGTTGAAATACATATATTTATAATTTGAGATGATTGTAAATTCCAGAGGTTACTTGAGTGCAAATGTTGAGCCTTTTGCAAAAGCTGTAGGGGCCTCAGGAAGCACACTGTGTTCTAGCATCTCCTGAAACTTACAAGGACAGGATGTTTGCTAACAATGGGAGTTGGAAAGACTTATAAAAGAGCTAAGCTGCTACTGCAAGATAGATTAGAAGAGAAAGGGACATAGAGACTGAAAGAAAACTTTGTCTTTGTACATAGTTATACTGAACAAGTTTATTTTTTGTTACTGCTACTGTAAATAAATATTTTTCGTGAATTCTATAACTGCTCCTGGTTTTCCCAATGCTTCTTGACTTATGCCTCAGTCGTATTCCAGTAGCACTAAATAAGGCCTGCCGGCTCCTCACAGGTGCAGAGCGTCTAACCCACATCTGTGCCCTATATGCACAGGCAGACTGGCTTCAGTTCAGTGGTCGACTTTGTCGCCTAGCTAAGATTACCTCTGTTGGCTGATGCCTCTCGGGGTTCAGGAGCTTCTTACCCCTAGTACCAACACACGTCGAACTAGAAGCTCAGTCCGGCAATATTTCAAGACCCCTGAATGCTGTACCTCCCAGGGTCAAATGTCTTTTTCCTGCTGAGCCCTGCTCTGGTTCAGTTCGCTTGCTATTGACGTCTCATCTGCTGCTGCCTTAGGAGCCTCCAAACGGAAGCTTAAACTCTGACTTGTCTCTGACTCCACATGTGACTGCACCCACTAACTGCTTGAACCAACTTACCCCAGGTCACCTTGGCACAACCCTGTGACTTATGTCTACTCTCCCATGCAGTTAAGCAGCCTGGACAGAGGCCCTGGGCTGACTTACATTCTCCCTGCACCAGATCATCTATGCTGCCACCACTGCTTTCTCTGTCATTACCTAATATTCTCCTCTCTGTAATTGCTGTTAGTTAATGGATATACTTTTACAATGCCGTTAAGCCACCATACATGTTCACTGTATGCAATGACTCTTGCTCTTATGTAAATTTGTAACAGTGTAGTAGTGTCATTCTAATCACTGTATTGCCAATCTATTGTTTTCATTCCTTTGTTAGTGTTATTGTCTTGATTGTGACATGGCACCTATCTAAAACTTTGCTCAAAGGTATTATCTGAATAAAGAATAAAAATCTGAGAATTCAATAAATAAAAAAAATGTCCTTAGGGGTTCCTGGAAACCCTCAACCAGAAAAAACTTATGCTTTCAAGTGGAAGAGGTTTTCTATATGGGTGTGACCATAAGGGTATCCACCCTACTATGACTGGTTTGTCTGTCCTTCTGGACTATCTGACCCATTTAACTTCACTAGGCCTCAGGCCTTCCACCTTGATGGTGCACCTGGCTTAAGTCTTGGCTTACATTTCAGCTGGTAAGGTCAGGTCCCTGGCATCTCATCCTGTCTTCAGGAAATTTTTCATTGGTCTGCTTCACCCTCCATTGAGGGAGCCTGTACTGGCCTGGGACCTGAACATTTACGTTACCAGACTAATGGCACCTCCTTTTGAGTGAATGGCAACTGCAGATTTAAAGTATGTTACTTGGAAAGCTGTCTTCCTAGTAGCCATTATTTCGGCTAGGCGAGTAAGTGAGCTTCAGGCCCTGTGCACAGATCTGAACTATATTTCTTTCCACAGGGATAAGGTGATACTCAGGACTAATAGGAAATTCCTACTTATGCTCATCTCGGATTTCCATCTGAACCAGTCTATTAAATTGCCAGTCTTTGTCACTGCCAACTGTAGCTCAGGAGAGCGGAGATTACATAGCCTGGATGTCAAGAGGTCACTTAGCCACCATCTTGACAGGATCAAGGCTCACAAGCCAGAGGTTACTCAGTTATTCATTACCTATGGGAAGTCGATAAAGGGTAAACCAACTTCTAGATGAACCATTGCATGCTGGATAGTGGCCTGTGTTCAGTTCTTTTACACCAAGCTGGTAAGCAGACCCCCCCAACCTCGGGGCTGGCTGCATCCGTAGCTGCAGCAAAGGACATCCCTTACTGGAAATTTCCGAAAGCAGCTACGTGGAAAACTGTTCACACATTCACCAAGCACTACTGCTTAGACATACAGTCCAGAAGTGAGATCTGGCCCAGCAGTTCTGCAGAGCCTTTTCCCCACATAGGTTCTCTGCCCTACCTCCAAAGGTACTGCTTTGTAGTCTGCATTAATTAAACATACTGAGTGATTCCTGGGATTTGAAGAAAAATTACCACAGTAATTATGTTTCTTCCAAGGGATCACGCAGTATGCTGACGCTCCCTCCCTGCCTCCCCTACCAGAACCAGAGAAAAAGGTATCCCTTATCTTGCATCTCCTGCTTGTCACTACATGTCCTACTGTTTTGTTAGGGTTAATGTTAGGAAGTTTTTTTAAAGCAGTTGTGTTTAATTGACCATTCCTTAATGGGCTCGTACAGGGGAATGGGGTTACGTAGTTAGCTAGTTGAGGTGCCTTCACTTTGTGAGGCTTCATAATGAATCTGAGCACTTCAGAGTGCAGCAGTTTTAAATTGGCACAAGCCAATGAGAGTTCCATCATTTCAAACCCCAGGAAATCTTACTGTATTCTGATTTCTGCAGTATGGGTTCACCATAAGATTGCCCGGGAGCCAAAATGGTTAGTAGAACCTATGCTAATCATGGAATGCTAGGCTTGAGCTCGGTTTTCAAACCACTGTCCCTGGTAAACATTCTGCAACCGTCTGATTCTTTACTTCACTTGCTTAGTACAGATGCCTTGGAGAGCCCTCCTTCATCTTTCTTTAAGATTTTATTTTCTCGTTTTTTTGAAGTAAATTTATTTCTGTTCATTTTTAAAGCACTGTCCTTAAGTTTACAGGTAGATTAATCTAGATTTAGTTGTATTTCAGTAAGTTTTCTGTTTCTTCTCAGTTCATTTAACTGGAAGGAAACCAAACTTTTATTTACATTTTAAAAGTTGAATTTATATATTTAAACCTTACTGGGCTGGTCACTTCATTTCTGAGAGTAACCATGGTAATTCTCGGTTCTCTCATCCATTGCTAAACCGACTGCAAAAAAAAAAAAAAGTGTCTTTGTTTATTTGTGTGGGCTTCTGACTTTCAGAAAACCCACTTTTCAGAGATTTTTACTGGTTATGTCGCTACGCAAGAAAAGAACTGGCCCAGCAGGTTTTCAGCATTGTACAGAGTGTGGGGAACCGTTTGCTAAAGCAGATCCTCACTTAGTTTGTGTTGTCTGTCTGGGGTTTGACCACCTTAAATCAGATTGTGAAATCTGTAAGAATTTTTCTCAATCGATGCTTGATAGGTGTTTGAACAGACTGAAGGAAAAATGTCCAAGAAGGCTGCTGCTGACCCAGCTGCGGACAAACCTTCCTCCTCTCAGAAGGAGAAACCTAAGTAACCGGTTGAAAAACCCTCTGACCAGGCGATGGTTCCTCGGGTCAAAGAGTACTGCGGGCACTGCCGCTGAACTGGCAAGTTCTGCCAAGAAAAGAGGAAGGAAAACACTCTGTTAAGGAACCACAACTGATGAACTCTGTCCCAACTGCAAAGGCAATAGCAAATGCTATAAGCATTCTTCAGGCTCTACAAACTGGTACTCGGTTCTGGTTCAGCGGCCCAGTTCTAAGACAACAGTTCAGGACCTGTGTTCCTCCTCGGTTCCAGTTCACTTGAACAGTTTGCGGAGGTTTATGTGGAAGGGAGGATGAGGATAAAGATTATGGAGAAACTCTTGAACCAGCAGTTTCCCTGATCCTCACCATCCTGACTCCCTGAGAAAGGAGCTGAGGATTTTCATCCCACTTTGCTTTATATGAAGCAAATGGCACAGACCCTGGACCTCTCCACTCAAGAATCTACAGAGGAGGAAGAGGAACAGACTACAAGACATAAATTTGTTTCTAAGACTTGATTAGCAGCCTTTGCTAATCAGAATGAAAATGATTAGCAACTGGTCGAAGTTGATTGGCAGTGGGGTGGAATGGTCAAAAAGTAGTGCCGTTTGCACATTCCTAGCCCTGCAGTCCTGGAGAAATCAATTAGCACCTGCTGCTAATCAAATTCGAAATGGACTTGCATTTGCCAGTGTTTGATTTGCAAATTGCGATGCGACCCACTTATTTTATGCCTTGGACTATATGGAAATGGTGGATGTGCCAGCAGCAAAAAGACTTGTTGCTCATCCATAAGTCCTTAAAGAGACAGGCCTCCAAGATTTTACAGACCGCTACTTCCCCAGTAGATAAGAGGATGGATAGGAAGTACTGGGTGGCCAAGTCTGCAGCAGAATTCCTTTTTGGACACCCCAGCCACGAGGGGGTGTTGCATGCTGCTGCAAGTGGCAAAGCAGGGATCCCCCTGGCATCACATCCACCAGAAAAGGATTCTAGAAAAATGGATTCTGCGGCCAAGAAGGCCTAGTTGGTGCCTGTTTGGCTATTAGACAAGCAACTTACATGGCTTATTTGTCCAGATACCAAAAGAGCCTCTGGAACACTGTTTTGGAGATAGTCAAGGCATGTCCTGGACATAGGGCATTAGACTTGTCCGAAGCTCCAGAAAGGGGCATAGAAGCTGCTAAATGCCATTTTCGGATGGCAGTGGATGCAAATTATATTGCAGCCAGGCAAATGGCAACCTCCGTGTCTCCGGGAGATTTTCTTGACTTAGGACCACTAATCTGTCACAGGACACACAGACTAAGGCACTGGACTTTCCTTGTGAACCTATATATCTTGGTGAGCAAACTGGGAGGCTTACATGAAGAAGATGGATAAGTACAAAGTGGCCTACAAAAAGACTACTGCGAAGAGAAGCAGCAACACCATAGAAGTACCAAGGTAAAGGGGGCAGAGGTAAATCCCACTACAGGCCCTTCTTTCAGGCTCAGGCATCACTAGCTTACCAGCCTCAGAGGGGGTACTGCAGAGGCAGAAGGGGCAGCAGCCATGCTGGCCCCAGCACTCAGCCGAGTGTACAAACCAAGCAGACCCCCGAGGGGCCTGGTAGGGTCGCCTCCACACTTCCAGTAGGAGGCAGGCTGGCCCTCTATCTCCAGGCTTGGGAATCCATCACTATAGACAAGTGAATCCTGGAGGTAAGTGGGCCAGGGGCTTGCTTTCAGTTTCAAGGTTCTTCCCAAATTGAGGGCAAGACTCTTCAGACCTACCACCCTATCAGAAGCAGCTCTGTTGGAGGAGGAAGTAGCAAAACTCCTTCAGGATAAGGCAGTAGAACCTGTTCCCTTGGCCCAAAAGGGAAGGGGTCTGTACATTTTCGCAGCCCCAGACAATCACCAACTGCCACTGTTCTGTTGCAGGCCTCCTGCAATGGGCACAGTGCCCCTAGATGCACTCCTGTTGGATTGGACTGGGAAGTTTCTGTATGCCTCCCCCCCATTTCCCCTGCTGCTCAAGAGTACTGAACAAGCTCAGGGTTCAGCCAGCAACAATGATCCTCATTGCTCCAGATTGGGTCAGGCAGCCTTGGTATTCCCTGCTACTGACCCAGTCAATCTCATCTCCCTGCTTAGGCAGCACAACCTACTGACCTCCTCTCAGGGGCAGGGGTCCACCCTCTCTCCAGTCCCTCAGACTCAGAGCATGGCTCTTGAGGACTTAGAACAGGGGTGCATAACATGCGCCCCCCCCCGCAGCAGCTGTATGTGGCCCCTGAGGACCTAGCAGCTTCCACTTGAAGTCTTTTGTTTATTTTTTTTTTGTTTTTATTTTCAGTAACATGTTGATAAATAAATAAATAGATAAATGCATATCTTGATTTGTTTTATGTGTACATTTTATAATGTCTTGATTGACATTTGTCGCCTTGAGCCATTTTACAGTGGCCCTTGGCCCTCTGCCTAGACTCAAGTCTTCAGTCTGGCCATCCCCTAAAAAAAGTTGTGCACCATTAGAATATGCTGACTTACACCTCTCGGAAGGGGTGCTAGACGTCCTCAGGGTATCTAGAAAACCCTCCACTAGAAAGACTTTCTCTTCTAAATGGAAGAGGTTTTCTATTTGTTATAGACAGAGACAGATAGACCACCGCCAGGCTGGCTTATCAGTAGTTTTGGACTACCTGGTATATTTACATTCCCATGGCCTTCGGCCTTCCACTCCTAAGGTACGCATAGCAGCTGTCTCTGCATACCTCTCTGGTAAAGGGGCATCCCTGGCTGCCAATCAGGTATTCAGAAAGTTTTTCAAGGGTCTAGTACATTTGCATCCCCCCTCACAGGGAACCCATTCCTGCATGAGAACTAAACATATGCATTGGCCAGCTAATGCAACCACCATTCAAACTCATGTCCTCAGCGGAGCTTAAGTACATGACATGGAAACCAGTGTTCCTGGTAGCCATCACCTCAGCTAGGAGGATCAGTGAGCTTACAGGCCTTGTCCACAGAGCCAGATTACATAGCAGTCCACAGGGAGAAGGCTGTCCTTGGGACCAATGGAAATTCCTCCTAAGGTGGTTTCAGACTTCCACCTTAATCAGTCCTTGACTTTGCTAGTCTATTTTCACTGATCATTTCCAGTTCAGGGGCATAGACTGCATAGTCTTGATGTCAAAGAGAGCTATAAGCTACTACTTAGACCATACGAAAGGAAACTGGCAGGATAGAACCGAGCTCTTCCTGACCTGACCTATGGAGAAGTGGGAAAAGGCAAACCTGCCTCAAAGAGGACCATTGCCTGTTGGATTGTGGCCTGTATCCAATTTTGCTACAGCAAAGTGGGTAAAGAGCCTCCTGTTGGCCTCAGGGCCCACTCTACAAGGGGTACAGCTGCTTCTATAGCAGCTGCAAGAGATACCCCTTTGTTAGAAATCTGCATAGCAGCTACCTGGAAAAAGGTTCACAACTTTACCAAGCATTGCGGCCTGGATTCCCAGGCCAGAAGTGATGCCAGGTTTGGCACGTCAGTACTGCAGAGCTCGTTTCCTAAATAGGTTCTCTACCCTCCTCCAAAGGTACTGCTTGGGTAGTCTGCAGAAGTCAGAATACAGTAAGATTTCGTGGGGTTTGAAGAAGAAATTACTTACCATAGTAGTCTTGTTTCTTCCAAGGGAATCTTACTGTATTCTGAGCTCCCACCCTTCCTCCCCTGCTAGAACCTTTGGGCACTGCAACACAGCAATCTAGGCTGTTTGAAACCTGTGGATATTTCTTTATTGGGCTAGTGACTTGAGTTTTAGTGTTGCCTACAATTTTAAATAAAGGGGACTATTTGGTGCTGGGTGGTGTCAATTGATAATTTAATTAGTAGTATAGTTTAGATAGCTTATTATGCTGCTCCGTAAGAATCTGACGGTTGTGGAATGTTTACCAGGGACAGTGGTTTGAAAACTGAGCTCCAGCCTAACATTCCATGATTAGCATTGGTTGTATTAACCATTTTGGCACCGGGGCAGTCTTATGGTGAGCCCATACTGCAGAAGTCAGAATACAGTAAGATTCCCTTGGAAGAAACAAGATTACTATGGTAAGCATTTTTTCTTCCCTACATTCCATTCTCTCTGTGGCAGTTCAACACTGAAGGCTGACTGCATTAGTTAAGCATACTGAGTGAGCCCCTGGAAGAAACATAATTACTATGGTGAGTAATTTTTTCTTATCTACTAATACAAATGATTCATGAAGAGCTTTTTACTGTTTATACATGTAAGCTAGATGGGGTGATAATAATATCGAGTACATAGATAATGTCGGCAGACAAGGGCAGCCAGGCCCATCCAGTCTGCCTATTTATGCTACCCGACAAAGCGGCCAGTAGCCCTATCTGATCATTTGCTTTAGCTTTTTCTTCCTATCTCTAATATTCCTTTATTCCTGTCCCATGCACGTTTGAAGCCTGTCACTGTATGGGCGGCCACCACTTTTGGGGCAGGTTATTCTGTGTATCTACCACCCGCTCCTTAAAAAAGAACTTCCTGACATTTCCTGTTATGCGGCCACCCTTCAGTCTCATGTCATGTCCTCTTGTTCTGGCACTACTTTTAAAGTGGAATATGTTGTCCCCTTTCACATTGTTCATGCCCTTGAAATATTTGAACGTTTCTATCATGTCACCTCTCTCCCTCCTTGCTCCAGTGTGTACAAACTGAGGTCTCTGACTCTTTCCTCATAAGGCTTGTGATTTAGACCCTTCACCATTTTGGTCGCCCTTCTCTGCACGTCTCTATTTGGTCAATGTCCTCATGAAGGTGTGGCCTCCAGAACTGGACACAGTACTGAAGGTGAGGCCTCACCAGGGTCTTGTATAGTGGAACTATTACCTCCCTCCTTTGGCTTGCAATTCCCCTTCCAATACACCCTAACATCCCAGTGGCCTTCCCTGCCGCCTTGGCTGCCTACCTTGTGGCCTTCAGGCCATCTGTTATTATGACCCCCAAGTCCCTCTCCTCCTTAGTAACTGCCAGCAGCTCTCCCCCCAGCCTGTAGCTTGTTCCAGGGTTCCTGCTCCCCACGTGCATGATTTTGCACTTCTTTGCATTAAACCTCAGTTGCCACACCTCTGGCCATCTCTCTAACCATTCATTCCCTTTCTCATCTTTTCCACCCACTCCGGGGTATCCACCCTGTTGCAGATCTTGGTTTCATATGCAAACAGACAGACCTTTCCCTCTAGCCCATCTGCAATGTCACTGATGAAGACATTGAAGGACTGAAGCCAGCCGGTGGCGCTCAGGGTTGAGGCGCTGGACACCACACCTTACGTCACGCTGGCGACCTGGGTTTGGACGCGAGCCCGGCCTGCCAGAGGGTGGCAGGGGAGGGATAGGATCAAGCATCCCACGGACTGCTCTCCTATCCCGGGGAGGGATTCAGGGAACCAGTGCTCTGTAGTGGCCCCTGGTGATGACCAGGGGCACTATCAGAGCGATGGCAGCAAGGGGGGCAGAGTGCGGCAGATGTCAGCACATTGTGCCTCAGGCGTCATTGCGCCTGCACTCTGCAAGGTGAAAATCAAGAGAGGATCCTGCCACAGAGTGTGTGGCGATTATGGCTGGCTCTGTGGGGTGCCAGACCGGGCTCCGGGGGGGGGGGGGGCTGGAGATCCACTCCACTAGGAAGAGGTGCAAAGAAAAATAAGGTTTAAAAAAAAAAAAAAAAAGAGGAGGAGGACTGGCCCCAGAACTGATTCTTGAGGTAACCCACTGGTCAACTCCCTTTCCTCTGATTGGGTTCCGTTTACCACGACCCTCTGTTTTATTTATTTAGCTTTTTTGTTGACCGGGTAAGTGCACTAGACAAATCCTGCCTATTTTCAGGCACGACCCGGGGGAGGGGGATACAGATGAATGCCAACTGACCTTGAACCAGATTAAGCTGTTGGTGGTATTTTTAGTGAATGTTATGTCCCTTAACTAGTTTCCAATCCAGTTTACCACCTTGTTCCCTATCCCCAGGCTACCTAGCTTGTTGACCAGTCGCCTTTGTGGGACGGGATCAAAGGTTTTGCTGAAATCTAGTTAGCCAATATCTACTCCCCCAAAAAAAAAACCTGGTCCACTGCCTTTGTCACCCAGTCAAAGAAGTCTATTAGATTAGTTTGACGAGACCATCCTGTGGTGAACCCATGTTGCCTGGGATCCAGCACCTCCATGGCTTCTAGGTGCTCCGCCATTCTTTCCTTGAGGAGTGTCTCCATTATCTTTCCTACTACAGAGGTTAGACTAACTGGCCTGTAGTTCTCTGCATCTTCTTAACTACCGCTATTGTGAAGAGGGACAACATTTGCCCTTCTACAGTCCTCTGGGACCACTCCAGTGTCTAGGGATTCACTGAACAGGGATGCCAGAGGGGCTGCAAGTTCAATTCTGAGTTCCCTTAGGGCCCTGGCTTGTATGTCATCTGGACCCATGGCTTTGTGAATGGACTGGTGTTTATCTCCTTATCCTTTGTTCCTGTAAAGTCTAGCTGTGGGCCCTGCCCATGCCCTTCCACAGTGAAGACTGAACATTATAACAACAGAGATGGAAGTTAGACCAATGAAAAACAACATGTTGAAGGGTATGTAAAATTGATTGTTATAAGGTCATTATTATTTTAAGTTAATCGTGATTACTACCCAAAACCCATACATTACATATTGCCATAATGAGATCCTATACTTAACCAAAGGTTACCCTCAAAATAAATAAATGTTATCAAAATTTTCTTTGTGAAATGTTTTATAATATTATAAAAATCAGCTCGCAGCATTCTGAGCACTAGACTTTATTCAATGTTAAATATCTTCTTGTTAAGAAAGGAGATGGGAGACCGGGGTGGAGGTGTCACAGATAAAAATCAATCGGATCAAAGAAGATGCACTCCTAATATCTCTGGTCTCATAGAAAGAGCTCCCAATCCATGTAATCATTAAAGTCCAAAGGATTAAGTGATTTAAGTTTAAAAATCCATGTTGATTCTTTCTGTGACAGGTGCAAAGTTCTATCTCCACCCCGTGGATGGAAAGGGATTCCTTTAGTTTTTATATATCAAATGGGTATGCTTTAATTATGGGGTGCTCAAGCCTTCTCTCCCCCCCCCACACCCTCCGGGTGGCCCTCCGACTCCCGAGTCCTTTCCCGAACTCAGGATCTTACCTGTATCAATCTTCACCATTCATCACTGGTGGATACTACGCTGGATGTGCTAGGACCCCGCTAGAAGCTTTTTAATGTAAAAAGCTTTTCTGCTGTAGGTGGAAGGGCGACGTCAAGAACGGCGTTGCCCTTGATGCCGACTCATTGCGTGGCGCTCGCGGGTTGCCCAGTTAATGACGTCATCCCCTCCACTACCTCAGTTCTGCCTTTCTCGCTGTCGAGACTGCAAGCAACTCTGTGGGATAACAAGATTCAACTGCGACACTACCATTTTCTGCCATTTCTTCTGCTCTTTGAACCTTTACTCGATGCACTAGTAAATGCCGTGTTTGGCACTGTTTTTTTTTTTTTATTTTCTACAGTCAGTTTGGCAACGAGTTCTTTAACTTTTGTTTTGTTTTAGTTGGTGTGGTCGGATCATGCCGGATTTGGGGTGTAAAGGTTCCAAGCCGAGGACTTCCCTTATGCGTTGGTGCCGATGTGGAAGTCTGTTCTCCGTAACGGACCCGCATGACCAATGCTTCTCCTGCCTAGGGCCGAACCATGACATGGATCGTTGCGACGCCTGTTTCAGCATGGACTACAGCACTCTTGAAATCCACGCGGCGAAGTTGGGATGAAATAACCTTCAGTGGATGGCGTAGAACGAGGGCCGCTAAGGGGAGGACCTTAGGCTAGTCCGGGCCTCCCCCAGCTGCTACATGGACTGGGGCAGAACAGGCTGCTGCAGGCTTGGGTCTCGCTGAGCCGTGGCGCCTAGGTGAGTGGTCGCGGGAGCGATCGTCGATCTCTAGGGGGCCCGGCCGTGGATTGCTCAAGTCCCAGTTCCTTTTGGGGACCCAGCCGACCCTGGTGTCAAGTCTTCAGCTGCACATCGGGCCTACATTGGAAGTCCCTTGAGAGGTGCATCCTCTGCCCTGGACGCTGATTCAGTGTCGGTGAATGAGGCCGACCCTCCGGTGCCGTGGAGTCCCCTTCCAACACCACTCTCTGTGCTGGGCCGGGTGACTGGGGTTGCTTCCCTTGGGGTCTCCGTGGTCTCTTCCTCAGATTTGAAAGATGACCAGGAGGATCCCGATACCAGGCTTTTTGGAGCTGTTGCCCACTGGGGTCTGCTCGAGGTCGCTTGTGGAATCCGGACTTAGAGGTGATACCGTACGCAACGCCGCCCTTCAAACAACATGCAGTCTTGCTGTATTCTGACAATTGCAGTGATCCCCAACCTTTGAACTGCCCCGGAGAACAAAGAGTTAACTTTCTATGCAGGGCACAGAATACCGAGCTCGGTTGAAGTCTCTGTCTAGAGTGATTCAAACCTAAACCGTCAGATTTCTTTACTCCACCTCACTGAAGGTCGCTCGGAGATTTCTTCTTCAGCTCGTTAGAAAGTCGGTTAAAGTTTTCAGTTTTCGTTGGTTTTAAACCCAAAAAGTATCCGCATAATCGGTTCAGTCTCTGTCTGTGGTGCTGTGAGTACTAGATAGGAATTGTTCTGTTTTTCTTTGTGGAACTTGTAAAAGTGCGGCTCTGTTTGGCTGAACCGCCATTTGATAGTGAAATTTGTTTGTTTACTTAGTGTGTGGTTACTGGTTCTTATCGGTTCTAAAAAACTTGTTCTAGGGACATGGATATGTTGTTCATCCACACTCATTGGCAGTATCCTTGCGCTTTAAATCTTGCCGGAAGGTCTTCAAGCTTGCTCCTCCACCCACCGGGTGGTATAACTCGGCTCCGCCCCATGGCGTAGATCTTCCTTACGCTTGGAAGCTCAGGTTCCTGCTAGCAGCTCTGCGTTTGTGACTGGTTCCTATTTCTCCGTTTCGGATTTAAAATAATATTTTGCAAAAGACTTCAGTCTTGATCCCTCGTGACTGCGATGGATAAATCGACTCGGATTCGGAGATGCCCATGCGGGCAGAAGATGTCTCGGACGGATCCACACTCCACGTGTGTCTACTGCTTAGGCCTTGAGCACGACCCGCGGGCTTGCGACCTGTGCTCATCTTTCTCGGCCTCGTCCTCGAGACCGTGCTGCCCGGTGCAACTGGGCGTCCGAGCGTTTCCCTCGGTGAAGTCCAAGGGAGGCCGGTTGGCGGTGTCATGGCGGTATTCGGCGGATCAGCTCGGCGGATGGTCGCCCTCGAAGAGGGAGGCGGTAGCAGACGTATCTTCTCGGCCATGCATTTATCCGCTCTCTCTGGGTTCTTCCTACGGCTTCCTTTAAGGAGCTTTGTCTGTCCTCTCCACTAAAGGAAGGGCCTGCGTCTGCTGGACCTTTTCTCGGTCCAAAAGAGGGACAAGGTAAGTCCCCTCCGTCGGCGGCTCTTGGGGGCGGGAAGGTCCCTCTCCGGGCCGTCGTCCGTCGGCTCGAGTCGACCGCTCGGCCGGCCACTGGCCTCACGGTGTCCCGTCAGGTCAGTTGACCGAGACTCCCACTGATGAAGTCGAGATTTTTCTCGACCCATTGAGACGGGCTGTCGCCTTTAGCAGCGAGATTCTCTCCCGGTTCCCGGGAGGAGTTGAGATCCGTGGGCTCGCCTGTGCCTCGGTTCCGGAGCCCTCGGATGGACCTTCCGAGCCGAAGGGAGTGTCGGTTCGGCCGACACCTCCTGCACCGACCCGGAAATTCCGGACTCTCGGTCGGTCTCCGGACCTCTTCATGGTCAGCCGTTCCCACGTCATAAGCGGTCTCGGTCTCGCACATGCTGATGGCGGCGTCGCCGCTCGTCCTCCTCCTCCTCCTCGGATGAGGAGGCTTGGCGTAAAGTCGTCGGCAGTGCGAGACCTTATGTTGCAACAGCTCCTCCTGGCGGGAATAAGCCGACTCCGGCGCCTTCCCGACCATTAAGTAACTGTCACCGGGCAGCCGACACAACCCCTCGACTTGCCGAGGCCTATACCCAGGCGGTTGTTGGCCAAAACCAGCTGCTCCACGATTGCGGTGGAACCTCCGCCCTCCACAGCCGCAATTGGGCTCCGACCAAGGATTCTCGGTCCGGCTAAGGAGTTTACCCATCGGCTGTCAGTTACCCTCACTCCGACCGACCTCGGCAGGTGAAGGGTGGCTCAGGCCAGAGGCAGCTCTTGAGGACTCTTCCGAGTCGAAGATGATTCCTCCTTCTTCTCAAGCGACTGGACTTGGAGTCTTCAGGAGGTCAGCCAATGAGCGATAGCCGTCGTCCTTCCTAGGACTGCTTCGGCTCATCTCGGGTCTACCGGGATGGGCTCGAACCCGTTCCAAACAGGCCAGGTATCCCCTCACGGAGATTCTGGACCGAGGGATTCTCCGGCGGAGGCCTTTCCGGTGGCCGAGGCCATAGTGGGTCAACACTGGAACTTTGGCAGCGCCCTGCTTCCTGCCCTGCGCCTTCGGCCAGGATGGCCAGGAAGTATCACGGTCCCCGGTTCCTTGTCCGGTTTTGGAACACCCCTCTGCTGAGGGTTGGTTACGACAGCGTTTTCGGTAGCGCCCGGCGCGCCAGGGATGTGGACAAACCTCCTGACAAGGAGTCAAGAAATTGGACTATGTCGGGCGAAAAGTCTCGCTCGTCCTCTCTCGGCGCCGTCAGGCCAGTTCGGCCGTCCTCATAGCTTTATTTCTCATGCCTGTTGGGCTCCTAGACGAGTCATCCTCATCTTCCGCCGATCTGCAGACTACGGTTAAGCAGGTGCGGGACCAGAGCAGGGCAGTGGCCAAACAGCAGCTCCAGACTGCTTTGGATGTAGGGACTCATGTGCCAGATCGGTGGCGACCGCAGTGGCTGTCAGTCTGAGCGGGCTTGGCGGGGATATCCACCTTTACTGGGATACCCAGCACAAGTTGGCGGATGTTTCCTTTTGGGACTGACCTCTTGACCCTGGGGTGGAAGGTCACCTGCAGAGGATCGAGAGTCAATGCCACCTTGGACTCGGTCTCTTCGCTCAGAAGGACAAGGCCGCAAACCACAGCTAAGCCCTTTCGTCCTTCTGTACTGACCTGCCGCCCATAGCAACGTCAGGGGCCAGCAGGCTCGGCCTTGGCATCCCAAACCAAGCCATGACTTCCTCTAACAGGAGGCAGGAGGAAAGGGCCCAGGAGGTCCCTCGGCGGTCCCTCCTCCAAGCCTGCCCAGTGACGGGCTGAGGGGTGTCGCCCCTCCCGTCACCTTACCCCTGGGTCCCCCGTGGAGGCGGCTCCAGCACTTCCGTTCCGCCTGGTCCGCTGTTACCCACGGACAGGTGGGTCTTGAGAGGTGGTGGGAAGAGGCCTGCCTCTGGAATTGAGCAGGCACCACCCTTCAGGCCGTGCCCTCGGGGCTTGAGGATCCCCAGCCTCACTGGCGGCTCGTCGAGCCGACATCACTCCTCCTCCTCAGAAGGAGGTGGTAAGAAGGTGGTGGACCCTCCTTCAGACCCAGGGTTTGTGTCCAGGTACTTCCTGGTTCCGAAGCAGACGGGGCTGGCGCCCATTCTCGACCTACACGACCTAAACAAGTTCTAAGGTCTCGAACCTTCAGGATGGTCACTCTGGCTCAGATAATACCATCCTTGGAGCAGCAGTGTGGTTCTGCTCTCTGGACTTGCAGGGCGGTTTTCCGTCCCTATCCGTCCGTCTCACCAGAGATTCCTTCGCTCCGGCGGAGGATCTCTCTTGATTCAAGCCATGCCCTTGACTTGTCTCCAGCTCCAGGGTCTTCACCAAATGCATGGCAGTGGTGACAGCATTCCTCCGGCCCCGAGGTCCGGTGTACCCTTACCTGGACGACTGGCTGATAGCAGCTCCCTCCAGGAAGGAGGCGGGTGGTCAGAGATCTGGCCCTCAGGTCTGCTCTCAACTGGGCCTCCTTGTCCATGAGGCCAGAGGCAGATTCGAGCGAAGCAGGTGATTTTATTCATCGGGCGCAGCTCGACTCTCTTCGAGCAGGCGCGGCTCCGGCGGACAGGGCGAGGTTCTTTCCTCCTTGCCCGATCATTTCTGGTTGGGCAATTGCGCCCTGCCGGGACTTCCTCGCCTCCTGGATCTCATGGCGGCCTGTACCAGCGTGGTCCGTTGGGCCCGCTGGAACATGCGTCCCTTCAGTGGGACTGGCCAGCCAGTGGTCCTGGCCCTTCTGCGATCCCTTGGACCAGCTTGTGTCGGTGACACAGGGATGTGGAATGCTCTCCAGTGGTGGACCGTTCCAGATCAATTGCAGGAGGGCATCCCGTTCGTCCGCCCGAGCAGCCAGTCTCTCTGTCGACCGATGCCTCTCTGATGGGTTGGGGTGCCCATCTGGGGAACACCGGGCTCATGGCCTCCTGGTCCCAGCAGGAGTCCCGATGCCACATCAGCCTGCTGGAGCTCGAGGCGGTCCGCCTAGCTCTCACCGCCTTTGCTCCGTTCCTCCGGGGTCAAGTGGTCCGAGTCAGGCGGACAATACCACGACCATGTACTATCTAAACCGCCAGGCGGGGCCGCTCCATGCTTCTATGCAAGGAAGCTCTCCGCATTTGGTCACTCGTGCGCAGCCTGGAGCGGATCTCCTGGCCATTCCGTGGCAGGAGCCTCCAACACCCTGGCCCGATGCCCTGAGCCGGATAGGGCTGCATCACAGTGGTCTCTCCTGCCGAGTAGTACAGCATCTGTTCTCCCTTTGGGGCACACCTCAGGTGGACCTGTTTGCCTCCACGGAGAGCGAAGCTGAGTCTGTTCCATGCCGCCCCCTCAGCAGGGCTCGCTGCAGGGGATGCCTTCTCGAGCAATGGACCCGGGCCTCTTCGCCTTTCCCATTTCCCTTGATCCACAAGGTGCTTCTCAAGGCGAGGAGGGACAAGGCAGGAGTGATTCTGATAGCCCCAGACTGGCCTCGCCAGTTCTGGTACCCAGATCTCCTCAGTCTCAGCTCCAGGACTCATGGCAGCTTCCAGCTCGCCCGGACCTGCTCTCAGTCAATCAGGAAGGTGTTCCATCCGGACCTTCAATCCCTGCACCTGGCCTGGTTCCTGGCTAGAGTTCCAGGCTTTGGGTCTTTCCGACGAGGTCCTCAATGTAGTTGGGCGTCCCGTAAGTCGACCAGAAAATGCTATGCCTTCAAATGGAAAAGGTTTTCCATTTGGTGTCAGGAACAAGGGCTTGGACCCTTCCTCCTGTTCCTTAGCAAGCATCTTGGACTATTTATGGTCCCTTTCTAGTCAAGGGCTTAGGTCGGCGACCTAAGGGTGCACCTGGCAGCCATCTCTGCTTGCGGGCGCGGGCCGGAAGCAGTCGGTGGCGCAGGAGAAGGTGGTCTGGCGCTTTTAAGGCCTTGATCACATTTCCTCCAGTCGGGAACCCCACCTCCGTGGGATCTACTGCTGGTACTGGCAAAGCTCATGGGCAAGCCATTGAACCTATGCACAGGTGTGCTCTCTCTCACCTGTCGTGGAAGACCGCCTTCTTGGTGGCTATCCGTCAGCAGAGGATGGGAGGCTCCAGGCGCTTTCCATCGAGTCTCCTTACCTGGTCTTCCACAGGGACAAGGTTGTCCTGCGCCCCACCGAAATTCCTTCCGAAGGTGGTGTCGGAGTTTCACCTTAACCAGGTGTTGACTCTGCCGGTGTTCTACCCCAATCACACCTCGGAGGCCGAATATAGGCTCATACTCTGGATCTAGAGGCGCTCGCTTATTATAAGGCGCGCGGCTGAAATTCGGGAGAGGTTGCCAGCTGTTTGTCACCTACGCTGAAGCAGCATCTGGCAGACCTGCAGCAAGCGGACGATAAGCAGGTGGGTAACCTCCTGCATAGATCTCTGCTATAAGTTAGCGGGCATGGAGCCTCCCAGAGGATAAGAGCTCATTCTACCCGCCATACTGCTGCTAGGTGGCTGCTTCCAGGGGCGTCCTATCCAGGAAATCTGCAGGGCTGCTACACATGTCAGCAAACACCTTCATTACCCACTACCACATCGACCTTGAGTCACGCGGGATGCTGGTTTGGGGCCTCGGTTCTCCAGTCTCTCTTTCCCAAGTAAGTATATGGGGTGTCGTCTTGCCTCCTCCTCCCGGAGAACTGCTAGGAGTCTGCCAATGAGTGTGGATGAACAACATATCCATGTCCTAGAAATACAGGTTACTCACCTGTAACAGGAGTTCTAGGAATGGTATATGTTGTTCATCCTACAATCTCGACCTCCGGCCGGCCTTTGAACCTGAGCTTCAGCGGGCCAGATCTGGCGTCATGGGCGGAGCCGCGAGTTATACCACCTGGGTGGGTGGGAGGAGCAAGCTTGAAGACCTTCCGGCAAGATTTAAAGCGGCAAGGATACTGCCAATGAGTGTGGATGAACAACATATACCATTCCTAGAACTCCTGTTACAGGTGAGTAACCTGTATTTTTTAACCATTTTTTTTCCAATACCCGTGACACGGTTAGGAACCGATAAGAGAGTCTTGCCTGGCAGTTGCCGAAAAAAGGGTAAGTTTGGTTAGGTTGGCCATGTCTGAGAAACCCAAGAAAAAAAATGGGCCCACTGGGTTTCAACACTGCAGTGAATATGGGGAGGTCTTTGCTAAGGCCGATCCTCACACCACCTGTGTTTATTGTCTGGGGTTTGACCACCTCGATTCAGACTGCCAAATATGTAAATCTTTCCCAATCTACCCTTGAAGAGATTAGGTAGACTGAGGAAAATAAGGCCGAGAAGTCCGCTGACCAGATGGCCAGCCGGTTCGGTTTGACCGAACCAGAAGGATGCCCTCTGACCAGGGCGATACTACTTCAGGCAAAGGAGAGCGATTCCGAGGATGGTTCTGACAAAAAGCGTAAAGATAAATCTACTGGTTGGATCAGAGGTTCATGTTCTGACCGTTGAAGAGATAGGCAGAGGTTCAGATTGTGGAATCGCTGTGTCCGGTTCTGACCGATCCGGCTCCTTCTGGCAGGGTTCGTTCAGTTGGTCCCTCGGTTCAGAGTATACCCTTGAATTTTTATGAACTGGAATTTGAGAGGAAGGGAATTTGAGGATGATGAAGTAAGTGAAGGTCTGGATGTGCCTGTGGAACCTGACTTCTCCCCACAGACCTTCAGCTGTTTCCCTCCTAGGATTTCTGGATCCGCTTCTCACTTTGTTTTACAGAAGGTGGCTGAACCCTCTAGTTTTCTATGGAGGAGGCTGTGGAAGATCAAGAGGAGCCTGGTTATGTAGAGATGATGGACATCCCAGAGTCCAGGAGACTGTCTATTCCCCTCCATAAATCTTTTGGGAAACAGACACAAAAAATCTTAGTCTCCTAACACTATACCTCCTGTGGATAGAAGAATGGACAAGAGGTATACACCTTCAGGCTCGGACACGGAGTTCTTATATCAACAATGCAGCCATGTTGGGGTAGTGCAGGCTACTGCCTGTGACAAGGCAAATATTCCCTTGGCTTCATACTCCCTGACAAGGACTCAGGAAGATTGATGCCATGGCAAAGAAGCAGTACATGGCATCTTCTTTTGAGATCGGGCAGAGCGAATTACATGGCCTATACAGCCAGGTACCAGAAGTCCAGGTGGGACACTGTCTGGCACTGGCTAAACAGGCCTCCCCAGCTGGCCAAGAAGCTGGAGGCGGTGGCTGTAGATGGATTGAGGCATCTAAGGTTCAGTTTCATGCTGCTGTGGACTCTAATGATGTGTCGGGAAGAGTCATGGCTACATCTGTGGCTCTTTGGAGGATGGCTTGGCTCAGATATACTAGCCTCTACTTGGGACACCCAGGCTAAGGCTATGGATTTTCCTATAGTGGTTAATTCTCTGTTTCATGAGACAGAAATTACATGAAAAATGGATGAGTACAGGACCACTTACAGGAGTACTCAGGCCAAGGAAAGGCAGGCAACTTCTCAAAGGCAGCAGTCTAGGGGTAGGGGCAGGCCTTTTCACCAGCCACAAGCCTCTTCTTCCTTTTCTCGGAGGGGGTTCTTCAGAGGGAGAGGCAGAAGGGGGATGAGCAGGGCTGCATCCACTCCTCAGCCTAAAGCCCCTGCCAAGCAGACACCCTGATGGGCTTGCCCGGGTCGATTCTTCTATTCCAGTAGGGGACAGGCTGGCTTACTTTGTCCAGGACTGGATGTCTGTTACATCAGACAAGTGGGTCCTGGAAGTAGTAAGCCAGGGACTGGTTCTCAGCTTCAAAAAATTTCCAAAGATGAGAGCCAGATCTTTTCCACCTGCAAATCTCTCAGAAACCCTTGCCCTAGAGGCAGAGGTTTCTTCTCTCCTAGCTTTAAGAGTTATAGAGAAAGTACCTACCACTGGAGCAAAGGACTGTACTCCAGGTACTTCCTGACTCCCAAAAAAACAGGGGAGTGGCGACCCATCCTAGACCTAAGATATCTAAACAAACATCTTTTAAAACCAAAGTTCAAGATGATAACTCTGGGAATAATCCTTCCCCCTCTAAGGCCAGGGGACTGGCTAGCCTCCCTGGACCTCAAAGATTCCTACTTTCACATTCCCATCAGATGCTCCCACAGAAAGTACCTCAGGTTCGAGTTTCCCTCAGGCCATTATCAGTTCAGAGCAATGCCCTTTGGCCTAACCTCAGCTCCAAGGGTTTTCACAAAGTGCCTGGCAGTAGTAGTTGCCTTTCTAAGAAGGCAAAAGATTTCCATTTTTCCATATCTGGACGATTGGCTAATAGTGGGTCAGTCTCCAGACCAAGTCAAGTCTCACCTGCAAGTGACCCAGCAAGTGCTCACTTCTCTAGGATTTCTTCTCAACCTTCCCAAGTCAGTTCTCAAACCAGTCCAGCTTCTTACCTTTATTGGGGCAGAACTGGACACACTCAAGCAAGAGCCTTTCTTCCTCTAAAAAGGCAAGGGTTCTTTTGGAACTAACTTCTTCCTTCACCCTTCGGGTATCTCGACCAGCAAGACATTTCCTCCAGCTCTTGGGCTACATGGCAGCTTCAGCAGCAGTGGTCCAAGGGGCAAGATTCCAGATGAGGGATATTCAGTTCCACCTGAGAGCTTTCTAGTCTCAGAGAAAGGACTCCATTACCAAACTGATCCCAGTGACTCTGACCTTGATCCAAGCTCTCCAGTGGTGGCAGGATCAGGATAATTTAAGACAAGTTGTTCCTTTTGTTGCTCAGCCTTGTTCAGTGGTCCTTACCACGGATGCTTCTCTCCGGGGCTGTGGTCCCCCCAAGAATCTCTTCTCCACATCAGTCTTCTAGAGCTCAGGGCAGTTTTTCTGGCTCTAAAAGCGTTCTCACAGTCAGTACAGAACAAGGTGGTTCAAGTCAGAACAGACAACACCACCACCATGTGGTACATCAACAAGCAGGGAGGCACTCGGTCCACGGCCTTGTGCACAGAAGCCATGAAGTTGTGGTCCCTGACTTATTCACTGCAAACCTCTCTTGTAGCAGTTCATCTTCCAGGCAAGGACAATGTGCTAGCAGATGCACTGAGCAAGATTTCTCAGGGCCATCACGAATGGTCCCTGGACCCTCAGGTGTTGAAAGTGATTTTTTCAAGGTGGGGCACTCCAGAGATAGATCTCTTTGCAGCCCCAGACAGTCACCAACTCCCTCTCTTTTGTTGCAGACCTCCAGTCCTGGGCTCAGTCCCTCTGGATGCCCTGATCCTGAATTGGGAGGGAAATTTCTATGCCTTCCCCTTCTCACTCCTGTTCAAAGTTTTGGTAAAAATAAGGTCTCAACCTTGCAAGGTGATTCTGATTGCTCCAAATTGGGTCAGACAGCCCTGGTACCCGTCGCTGTCCCTAGCAGTCCATCTTCCCCTGTCTCTTCTCAGGAATTACAACCTGTTAACATCCTGTCGGGGAAGGATTTGGTACCCCAATCTTCAGTCTCTCAATCTCAAAGTATGGCCCTTGAAGAGTTAGAGTTTGCAGATCTGCATCTTTCCCAAGGGGTTCTGGATGTCCTCAAGGCTCTCGAAGCCCTCCACCAGAAAGACTTACAACTCCAAATGGAAAAGATTCAGCATTTGGTATTCTAGAAGCATGTTTCTCCAGACACTGCTGAATTGTCTGCAGTTCTGGATTATATGGTCCATCTTAATGGCTAGGCCTCGGACCAGCTACTCTCAAGGTACACTTGCCAGCTGTTTCTGTGTTTTTGTCTGTGGGAAGCCTTCCTCACTATCTTCCCATTCTGTGTTCTGTAAATTTTTAAAGGATTGCTTCATCAGTCCTCCTTTAGAGACCTCCCCTGCCTGGGATTTGAATGTTTGCATTGCTCAACTTATGCAACCCCTTTGAGCCTGTGTCTTCAACAGAGCTTAAGTACTTGACTTGGAAAACTGTGTTCTTGGTAGTCATTTCTTCTGCCAGCCGTATCAGTGAATTGCAAGCACTGTCAGTGGAACCTGATTTTATCTCCTTTCACAGGGATAAAGTGGTCCTAGAACCAATAGAAGGTTCTTGCCCAGAGTGGTTTCAGGCTTCCATTTAAACCAGTCTGTGTTTCTCCCTGTTTTCTTCACTGATCATTCTTCCTCAGGAGAGAGGAGGCTACACAGTTTAGATGTCAAAAGAGCCCTTAGTTACTACATAGATCGTACCAAGGGTCTCAGGTTTGACTCCTTCCAGTTATTCCTCACTTATGGAGAAGTGGGAAAGGGCAAACCTGCCACCAAAAGATCTGTTGCCAGGTGGATTGTGTCTTGTATACAATTCTGCTATGAAAAGCTGGGAAAAACTCCACCCTTATGCCTGAGGGCTCATTCCACAAGAGGTGCAGCTGCTTCCCTGGCTGCTGCCAGGGATATCCCTCGCTTAGAAGTTTGTCAAGCAGCCACCTGGAAAACTGTCCATACCTTTACCAAGCATTACTCTCTGGATATCCAGGCTAGGAGTGATGCTCGGTTTGGCACAGCAGTACTTCAGAGCCTATTCCCAAAGTAGGTTCTGTCCCTCCTCCTTGGAGGTACTGCTTGGTAGTCTGCAATTGTCAGAATACAGCAAGACTTCATGTTGTTTGAAGAAAAAATTACTCACCTTAGTAATTATGTTTCTTCTAATGGAGTCTTTCTGCATTCTGACCTCCCTTCCTGCCTCCCCTCTCAGAACCTGTTTTTGGGAAGTGGGCAGGTGTAGTGTTGCTCCCCAAGGGTGTTTTTGGTTTGCACCCTCCTCCTTCTTGTTTGGGTGCCGATTTATTATTATTTTTAGTGCATTGGGTTTTGTTTTTGGGGTTTCCTGACTTGAGTCTTCCTTGGGAATCCAAAACTTTTTTCGGCCAGTTGGCTAGTAAGAATTTTTACAATTTCCACATAGAATTTTTAGTTTAGTTGGGCTTGAATTGGACGGTTTGGTTTGAATCACTCCAGACAGAGACTTCAACCGAGCTCGAGCTCGGCATTCTATGCCCTACATAGAAGTTAACTCTTTGTTCTCCGGGGCAGTTCAAAGGTTGGGAATCTCTGCAATTGTCAGAATACAGCAAGACTCCATTAGAAGAAACATAATTACTAAGGTGAGTAATTTTTCTTTCCTCTGTCGGCAGTGCGATTGGTGCCGCCAAAGGACTTCGTTGCTGTCTAGCAGCGATGCTGCATGATGTGATCTGTGATGACTGTGCTGCGGTGGTCAATGCTGAAGTTGATGATGGTGCTGCGGTCGGGGCCGTGCCTGGTGACTGTGCCCTAGTTGGCGCTGCGCTCGGTGCCAGTGCCGTTTCAAGGGTCAGTGCCTTGGCGCCATACCCAATGTCAGTGCCGCTCTTGATGTCAAAGCTGCGGTCAGTGTAGATGACAGTGGTGGCACCAAGGTTGGTGCCGTGACTGACTCCCGTGCCGCTTCGGGGGCTAGGAGGCAGATTTTGGCACCGGGTCACTCTTTGGTGCTGGCGTGGAGTTGGAGGTGGAATCGGGGGCTGACCCTGGTGCCAGCTTCTCTCCCCGCCTTTAGGTTAGTTGCCACTGTGGGACCTTACTAGAGGGGCAGATCTTGGTCCTGTCCTGGGAGGGGGGTGTGGGGCCCGTTCCACCAACTGCTATGCTCAGGTGACCTCCGTCACTCCGGGGTGGAGTTGTAGCACTGGGCCAAGCACTCCCCCCTCCTCTAGGGGGTGGTGTCCTGCATCGGGTGGGGACAGGGGCCACCCTGTTGGGTTTGGTCTGCTCTGGCCTCCCACTAGGGGTCCTCTCCCCTTCGGCTTCCTCCTGCTGGTTTGGGAATGGTCAAGCAGCAGGTGGGATCTGGGCAGCATGTCTACCTTGCCATAGAGGGGTCCCCCGCTTGTGCCCATAGCCCTGCCAGGGAGGGTTCAGTCTCTCAGGATCATACTGCCCAACCTTCCTCTCTGCAACCCCACCCCTTTCTCCCAGGTCTCGCTGGTCACTTGGTATAGGACCACAGCGAGTGCTTTCTCCATCTATTACAGGGTCATGGATGAGCTGGTGTTCATGCCTCCTCTTTCTGCACCTTTGTTCCCTACTCAGAGCTCCTCCACTTCATTTGCTTCCTCCTCTGAGGAAGAGGACTCCATATCATACCGGTCTTCTGATGCTGACTTTACAGAGTGTCAGTGGTTCCTTGCGACGATGTTGGAGGAGCTCAGTTTTGACCCAGTGATCCAACACAATACTGTGCTTGCGACTATGGTGTACCTTGGTGAGTAAATCCAAGAATCCTTAGTAATCCCTCCATGGCCTCGGCCCTTTTATGGAGGAGTCGCACAGCGCCTGACAGTCGCTCACTTCGGCTTGCCCAGCCCCTGGAGACTGCCAGCACCGATATTGCTCTCCCTTGGGGCCTCCAGGTCTTTGCCCTGCCCAATATTGGGCTTGGGTGGCTGGACACTCCTCTGGGCATCTCGCCTGATGAAGACTGTTCTCCAGTCATGGACTCTGGGAGGTCGACCGTTTGGGCAGGAGAGTTTTGCTTCAACATGTCTCTGTTATCCATTGCGGCACATAGGCTCACATGGTGGCCTATGAGAGGGGCCTGTGCGCCATGTTGGGCAAATCCTAGTGGCCTTGCCTGATAGCGAGGCAACCAGGTGAGCCATCATCATCTCCACGCAGGGCCTGGAGCTAGTGAGACACCAGGCGCGGGCATCCAAAGACGCCAGCGCGGTAGCCTCCAGGCTTGAGGGATCTGCGGTCTGCATTAGGTGGGCGGCATGGCTTCACCTCTCTCGGTTGTCATCCTTGGCCAGGTCCATTCTGGGGGGCCCTGTTTTTCTCCCGCAGAGGCAGGTGGAAACTGTTGGGGCGCCCTCCCTCTCCTCCGGACCAGGATTCCCGTCCTGACTCTGAACAGTGGCGGGTCTGACTAGACACATGATGGGCCCTCTCCCCTCGTGACTCCCCACGAGGGGCTGAAGACTGTCCAGCCTTCAGGGAGGTACTAGTCCACTTTGAGGGCTTAGTACTTACCCACCAGTGATGAATGGTAAAGATTGATACAGATAAGATATGAAAATTACGTACCTACCGTAATTCTTGGATCTTCCTGTATATCCTCACTGTTCATCACTGCTTCCTGCCCATCATCCTCTCTTTGGGCCTCAGCTTCTGGGCAGTGCCTCCTCCCTGCTTGCCTCCCCACCCCAATTGAGGCCAATTGTGGGCAAAGTCCCACTGGTACATCTGGGATCCCTGCCACTTCCTTGAAGCACCGAGGACCCACTAGTAGGGGGCTCTTGCCGTCTTTCCTTGGCTCCCCGGGGCCCTGTTGACAGAAGGGGTCCTCTGATTTCTGTTCTAGAGTCCTACTTCAGGTCCCCCTAGCGGGGTCCTGCCCTACTCCTAGAACCCCTCAGCTGGGACTAGGGTCCTAGGGGCCCTCTATGTTTTGGTCTATTTTCCCTTTGCAGGGGACCCTTTCCTGGGTCCCTTATCAAATTTCAGTCCCTTTTGACTTTCAAGTTTTAGGAACCTCCCTGAGGGTTCCTTTCTTTTTTTTTCTTCCGAACTCTCTTTATTCTCCTTAACCCTGAACTCTCTGGCGCTGCCCTGATTCGCTGGTATGCTCCACTGCCACCGTGGTGGTCCTCCTGTATATGGTTACTGCCCTTGGTGACCTGCAGGCAAGCCCCAGCTCGACTCTGGCCTCGGGGTGAGAGTCGCCATCAACTGCAGCGCTCTATCTAGAATCCAGATCACCTGGCTTTGCCACCAAGAGACCAAAGGGCGAGAGAGACCGGTGTTGGGCGTGTGGCATCCAGCACTGCGAGCCAGCCTATGAGTGGAATGTTTTTTTCTTTGTTGCACCATGCCCCTCCCTCCCTGCAGCATGCACTGATGCCAGGGATGTCCGTCGTGGCTCTGTGTCTCCACTGCTGTGGCCCTGTGCGTTGCAGTGCCTCCGGTCTCCATCGGGGGGCCGCTACGATGCTGGGCTGTCCCTGGATCCCCCCAAAAGAGGAGAGCAGTCCTCCGCATGCTCGATCCTCTCATTCCCCTGCCGACCCCCGGCGGCCCGGGCTCGTTCCCGAACCCGGGTCACCGGTGTGGTGCAAGGTGTGGTGTCCAGAGCCTCAACCCTCAGCGCCAGCAGGCCGGCCTGAGGTTTCCTTTCTTGATAAATCACCTCCCCAGTGGTACTGTACATAAGAGTTCTTACCCTGTTAGACCGCGGGACTTCCCTTTGGGTGCAGAGGTGAACTCCAGTTGGAGGTGGACACTCTGCCTCCAACCTTAAGAGGAGGAGCGTTTTATGACCCTGTGTTCTTCCCTAGTTGACCAGGAGGCTAACTTTTTGCCTGTCGGGCAGTGTCTCCTGTCAGACCCCTCTTGTTTGTGAGGGTTAAAATTCATTCTCCTTTTAGGGTGGTCCAGATCTCTGGACTAATGCCTCTTTTCAAGATTTCCTTAAAAAAGCAAACAAAAAAAAAAACTGTAAAGAGGGTGAAAGCAGTCAAGTTAAGTCACCTTGGTCCACAGGGTTCTGGTTAGTGGGGGTATGGTTTCCCATCCTCCCACTTCGTCTCCTTCCTTCCTTTCTTTCTTTCTCCTTCTCTCTCCGCCTCTCCTCCCTCCCTAGGATGCCCAGAAGTTGGGGCCCACCTCCCAAAACCAACTAGGTTCCAACTTCTCCAAAACCTCTCTTCTCTGGTCGGCTTATTCCTTTTTCATTTTATATTCTTTCCTTTTGTTGTTCCTTGGACTCCTGTGCCCAGTCCTCTTCCCTTTTTCTCTATTCCTGTTTTCCTCTCTGGTGAGCAGAACTGAGGTAGTGGAGGGATGGCGTCTGTTACTGCCAACCTGCAAGCGTCCGCACATCGTCTGCCTTGGTGACACTGTCTCTACATCGCCTCACCTCGTAGAGCATGAAAAACGTTTACCTTAAATGCTTCCATGGGTTCTCAGCACCTCTGGCGTAGTACCCACCAATGATGAATAGTGAAGATATACAGGAAGATCAAGAATTACAGTAGGTACGTTGTTCTCATTTTTTGGCATCGTGAGTGGAATCCCTACCGCTGCGTCAGCAGGCCGGCCCTGGTAGTTGGATTTTGTTTTTTCTTTTTAAAAGTAAAAACTGCTCACCTTATTGGTGTTACCACAAATAGTTTTTTACTGTACTTTTTCAGCCTCCACTGCATTTTTCGTGGACTTGGGAACACCCTAACACAGTTGAATCACTCATGATGCAGTGGGAGGGGAGGAGACTACTGCATCATGAGTTGCGGCAGTGTTTGGGGCTGTTCTGATGTTTGGGAAGTATGCGGTCAGAGTACATGAAGGATTTGAGACAAAACAAGATTGGATATAATTACACTATTAGCATGCATATCAGTTCTACTAAGAAAGGCAGGAGATAAAACAACTAGCAACGTCAGTGAATTTTAGGGAAGATAAGCAATAATAAAATGTTTTTTTTTTCCAACTAGGAAGGACATGATACAGAAAGGGTTTAGTTTATTGTTCTAGGAATTACTACATTTGAGCCAGGCTCTTTTACAAGGTTCCACGTCAATTAGGTACAGTACAAAAGGTTACATAGATAACACAACAATTTGTGCTGTGTCAGAAGCTGAAAACATATACAAATACATATCAAATCATTTGTGCAAAATTTGACGGTGTTCCTTTAATAAACATTAGCAGGTGTTGCTTATGATAATTTGCCTAAAGGTGGTAGATATGTGTTGTTGTACATAAACTTTATATAGCTTTGCTCTGCTGTCAGTGGGTTTCATTTAGCCCCCAGTGCCTTTACATTGTTTTATTTCCTTCTAATTTTAATGTCTTATTTAAACAAGCGAATGTTTGATTTACACAGGAGAGTTTAGACTTCATTACTATTTTTTTATTAATGGAGAATGATAATGGAAACTGTGTAATTAACCTTAGACCTTATGTCAGAGGAACTTGAAATAATTGAAGTGGGGGAAAAAAGCAAGTACAATGTTGACATTTGCTGCAGGGGTTAAAAATAAAGGTACAGTAAAGGGGGGGATAGTGTGTACATAATCAGACTTCTATTAATGCGATGACTTTATTTTTAACAGATGCAACAACTGGGGGTGCTGCTGCTTCAAATTATGCAAATCCCAATTGGGGCCCTGGAGCGTCCTCCAGCAACAACGGCACCACCGCCAATCCTGCTCACGGCTGGGAGAAGGTGATTGTAGACGGGTCTGACATGGATGAGTGGCCTTGTATTGCCAGCAAAGACATTGAGTCTTCTTCCGAAAACACCGCCGACAACAACAGTGCCTCGAACCCTGGCTCAGAGAAGAGCGCCCCTCCAGGATGCACAGCTATCAGCAAGGGGAAAGGAAGCCAGTGCCAGACTGGAAGTGCCGGGAACGAATGTACTTTAGGGGCCTGGAACTCCGGCCTAAAGCCTAAATCTGTTCAATCTTCCAACCTTGCCATAGAGGGCAACAATGGACTTGGAAATTGGAAAAACTTATCTGGCCAGGACAGAGTCAGTCCCAGTTCTGGTTCTAGCAATTTTAACCCAAATACCAACCCATCTGCCTGGCCAGCACTTGTCCAGGACAGCAGTTCTAGGAAAGGGACTTTGGAGTCTGACAGCGGTAACTCCAATGCACAGCTTAGCACAATAGCTCAGACTTCTAGGGATCAGCAGTCAAAGATGGAAAATGCGGGTGTTAATTGGAATGTCTCTGGTAGAGAGCAAGCTCAAATGCATAACACTGATGGACCAAAAAATGGAAACACTAACTCCTTGAACTTAAACTCGCCAAACCCTGTGGAGAATAAGGGAATGTCATTTGTAATGGGCTTGGGGAACCCCTCCAGGAATGCTGATGTCCCTTTGCAAAGCACTGGAGAGAAAAAGTCAGGGGAGTGTGGGATCTTGGGGTATGGGTAGGGGTCTTTCTGGAACTGACACAGTCTCTGGACAAAGCAATTCTGGAAATAATGGGAACAATGGAAGGAATGGAGAGGACTCATGGAAAGGAGGGTCTGCTCAGAAACCTAATGGATCAAGAAATGACTCTTGGGACAGCAGTAGCAGGTCCACTGGTGGTGGGAGTTGGAATTTTGGGGCTCAGGACCCTAGTGAAAGCAAGCGTTGGGGTGAAGGAACAAAACAGCATCTGGGGTTTCTCAGGAGATTGGAAACAGTCTGGGTCTGAAGAACTGAAGATTGGGGAATGGAGTGGTCCAAACCAACCAAATTCTAGCACTGGAGCATTGGACAATCAGAAGAGCCACTTCCTACCTGAAAACCAGGGCAATTCCCAGACAGTATTTTGGGGCAGGTCTTCCAGCTCCGCAGGAAGTGAGGTGGGAGGTCAAAGCACTGGAAGCAACCATAAAACAGGAAGTACTGATAGCCGTAACTCTGGCAGTCGGTCACACAGGGTTCCACCTTCTGACACGCAGGTAGTCTTGCATACTTTACTCAGCAGAAATGACTTGGACCCCAGGGTGCTTTCAAACTCTGGGTGGGGCCAAACTCAGATTAAACAGTTCACAAGTTGGGATGTTGAAGGATCACCCAGGAGTGAGTTAAAATCTGATAAAGGAACAGAGGGATGGGAGAGCTCTACCACACAGACGAAGAACTCAGGGGGCTGGGGAGATGCACCTAGCCAAAGCAATCAAATCAAGTCTGGATGGGGTGAGCCACCGACCCCTACGGAATGGAAGGATGTCAAAAACCAAGCAGGGCGGGTTGAATTTAAGAACAACCCAGGATGGGTTGGAAGGCAAGATGAAAAGACATCTCCATCTTGGAATGATGGTGCCAGCAACAAAGATCAGGGGTGGGGTGGAAGGCAGACAAATCAAGGCTGGTCTTCTGGAAAGAACAACTGGGGAGAAGATGCCGAGCCAGCAAAAAACAGTGGATGGGACGAAGCAGGAAATAAGTCTGCTTCTGGCTGGAATGAAAGCAGTCAAAATGAAATTGGAACTTGGGGTAGTACAGCAAACGCTAATACAAATGCAGCTTCAAGTTGGAATGAACAGCCTAAGCAAGCCAACTCTTGGAACAAGCAGCAAGAAGCCACTGTCCCTTGGTGTCCACCGCCAGGCAGTGGACGCCCTCCAAATTCCAGCTGGACTAGTGGGCCAATACCAACCCCCTTGAAGGATGAGGAGCCCAGTGGCTGGGAGGAACCTTCTCCACAATCTATCAGCCGAAAGATGGATATTGATGATGGTACGTCAGCCTGGGGTGATCCTAGCAGTTACAACTACAAGAACGTAAACCTGTGGGACAAGAACATGCAGGGTGGTGGTGGTGGTGGTGGTGGGCAGGTACCACGAGAACAGAGCCTGGGTAACACAGCTCCAAGCAAATGTCCAGGTAATGTTTATAACTCTTGGCATTTAAATGTGTACTTTACTCTTCAATTTTTTTTTTATTGAAAATATACCATCTTTATAAAGAATGGATAAAGTTACTTTTTAATAATTTTGTTTGTAGTTAGAGCTTCTATGATCTATTTTATATTTCCTTTATTTAAAATATGCATCAAATCACGTTACATTATCATTTTTGGAGATGCACAATGTCCATTGGATATATGGCAGAGTCAGTAATACTTGCATAGTGTAATTGACTCTTCTTTTGCTTTTTAATAAAGAATTACATGATAAACAGTAATGCAACATTTAACGTATGACCTTTTGAGAGAGATTTTTTTTTATTTTGCTACATCCATTCCCAGCAGCTGGGTCATGTTCCCTGGGTGGCTAGGAGAGAGGGGCCCTTATGTTTCCATAATTGAGGCTTGCTCCTCGTCCCATATCTGTTATAGGGTTTTCAGTATTCTCCTCTTCAAGTGTTTCCTCTGTTTTATCCCCATGTCAAGTCATAAAAGGTGCTGAGGGCTCCTCATGCTTCCCCTTCTTCTTCTTTTTTTTTTTTTTTACTTTCTATTTTTCCTCCTTACGCCCCCGGTCTCTGACTCTTCGGGGGCTCCTGAGAGTCATCCCTCTGCCAGTCACCTCACCCACGAGCCACCCTGAACCCCATAGAGCCGCGGCTATACCCCGCGAGTGGGTAACAAGGTGGGGCCCGTACACCTTGAATGCTTACTTGTTTCATCGTGCAGGGTGGTCGGGGTGGGTGAAGGCATATCGAGGGCACACTTCTGGTTTCCCGTCTTCCTGGAGGAGGGTTGTTATCCTTCTGTTTTTTTCTCCCTATGTATGGTGTGCGCCCTTGATGTCTAGGCGCAATGCATAGACGTCCACCATATGTCATGGCCAGCCTTCCCTGCAATCAGGGCTTGCCGTACTCGAGCCTCCGCCGGTCGCACAAGTTGTGGCTTTGGCCCTCCTCCCTGAGAAGGCGAGCTGTCGGACACTCAAGCCTTCTCCCCTTGCCGGCCCTTCAGCGACCAGAGTCCGCTCCCGAACCTGGGTCGCCGGCGTCGCAGGTGGAAATCCAACCGCTGTGCCGACAGGCCGGCGTTCCCCTTCTTCTTGTGTCATATCCCTCTTGTGCTACATTCCACCGGCTCCAACTTGCTATGTATGCTTTATTTCTAGGGACATGGATATGATGTTCTATCCACACTTTCTGGCAGTGTCCTTTCCCTTTAACATGTGCTGGAAAGTCTTCAAGCTGGCTCCTCTCACCCACCCGGATGGTAATTCCCTCGGCTCTGCCCCATGACACCAGATCTTCCTTTCCAGTGGAAGAAGCAGGTTCCCTCCTTACCACTTCCGCGTTGAGTATGCACTAGCACTTAAATTCTTCGGAATTACGTCCAAACCAACTCTTAATGAATTTTGTCTTCATCTCGATCTTCAGTCGCGACCGCGATGAATGGTAAGTCCGCTCCTGGGTTCCGCCAGTGCCCTTGCGGGCAGAAGATGTCCAGGATCGACCCGCATGCCATGTGCGTTTACTGCCTGGGATACAACCACGATCTCCCTGCCGCTTGTTTCACCCGACCGTCCTGGAGGACCGTCTTGCCCGCCTCAGACTGGGCCGCCTGGTGCAACAAAACCCGCTGGTCAAATCCAAAGATGCCTGTTGGGTGGTCTTCGAGGCTGTGGGGTCCCCCAAGCAGTTTGCAGCCTTTGAAGAGGAGGCGGCCCAGGCCGCAGCCCATTTCTCCTCAGCTTCTACCTCCATGCTGCTTCAGCTGGGCTCAACTTTTATGGGCTCCTTCAAGGAATTGTGCCAGTCTCTGCTGACCTTTGGTCAGGGACAAGTGTCTAAGAAAGAAAGACTCATCGATCATGGGATGAGTGCTCTACGATGAGGCCTCCGATTTCTGCACTTTTCCAGATTTGACTTAGGTTGAATCCTTGGACTTGGCCGCTGGCTCCACAGTAACCCCATCGGGCCTGTCGGCTGAGACGCTAGTTGAAGACCCAGCTGAGATTTTTCTCGAGTCGACCGACCAGTTGTCAGCCGAAGAGGCAGATTCTTCCTTGTCTAGGACACTGGTCCTGGCGCAGTCCGTTGGAGGGATGGATCAGTCCGCTGATCCACCGCCTCTGGTCTCTGACCGGGAGGAGCCTTGGCAATCGCCGACTCCCTCCGAGCCCTGCCACCAGTTCCCTTGGCAGCTGAGGTCGAGGTCTCTGTCTTCTTCCCGTGAGTTGAGCCTGTCCCGTCGTCATCGGCACCATGGGAAGTGGTGCCACCGCTATTCTTCATCCTCAGCCTCCTCCAGTGAGGAGAGGCTTCAGCACAAGTGCGTCAATGCTACAAGGACTTGATGTGACAACAGTTGGTGTTTACTGGCGCCAAACTGTCCCTGGTTTCTACGCTAGCCATTACCTGGCTGTTGAACGAAAGGCTGACGCCGCCAGTGGAACCGATTGAGACGGTCCCGACTTGGCCAACTCCGGCATCTCTGCCGATCATGCTGGAACCGCCGCCTAAACAGCCGATGATCAGTGCTCAGACTAAGGAGTGTCAGCTGGCCAAGGGCCTTACCCATCAGCTGTTAGTCACTGTCACCCCTGACCATCCGTGGAGGGTCAGTGGGGACTTTTGACGATTGACCGCTCTTTGACAACTCTTCGGAGTCAGAGGGTTCCTCCCTGCACTCCCGTCCAGTGGACACAGGAGTTCTTGTGGGATCTTTTGACGGACGAAGGGCCATCCTCTTTCATGAGCCTCCTCCGTTTGATCTCTTGAGTCGACGGGTATGAAGATGGAGCCCATCCAGAAATGGGCTCATTACCTATTGACCGAGATCCTCAACCAGGGAGGCTCTCTGGAGGCTTTCCTGGTGGCAGAAGCCATTCTTGGCCCTGTTCTAGAGCTCTGGCAGTGCCCCGCTTCCTGCCCTGCGCCTTCAGTCCAGTTGGCCCGCAAGTATGCAGTGCCCACCGGATCCCTTTTCGGGATTCACAGAGTACCCCTCGGTCGAGGGGTTGGTGGCCAACTCTGTGTTGTGGCACTCCGGCAACACTGGGGATTTTGACAAGCCGCCTTATAAGGAGTCCAAGAAGTTGGACCATGCGGCTAAGAAGGTCTGTGCTGCCTCCTCGCTTGCCATCTGCCAGGCAAACTCGGCCTCCTTATGGCCTACTTCTCCCATGCCATGCTGGGCACCTTAGATGGGGTGGTTCTTTAGCTGCCTGCGGACCTTCAGAGCACAGTCAGACAGGTCTGAGACCGGGGCCAGGCCATGGCCAAGCAACAGCTCTAGACTGCCGTGGACACTGGGGACTCTTGTGCCCGCTCTGTGGTGGCCTCAGTCACCATGTGCCGCAGGGCATGGCTGAGGATCTCGACCTTCACAGTGGACACTCAGCACAAGCTGGCAGATATCCCTTTCCTGGGCACTGACTGGTTTTGGTCCAGGATCGAGGGTCACCTCATACGCATTGAGAAGTCCAGTGCCACCTTGGACTCCAGGACATCTGCCCAGAAGGACCCCAAGGGCTCCAAGCAGTATCAGAAATGGAAACCCTTTCGGTCCAGCTCCAGTCCAGTGGCCAAGCCAGCCCAGCAACCAGCTGGCCAGCAGGCTTGGGCTTTTCGACCTTGGCCCAAGTCAGTGGCCTCAGCTGTGCATAAGCCAGGAGGGAGAGGCCCCTCAGTCAGGCCCCCCTCCTCCCAGCCTGCTCAGTGATGGGATGGGGGTCCCTCCCTTTCATGCCTGTCATGCCTCCCTAGGTGCCATCTCTGCCATTTCTTTTTCTGCCTGGTCCACTGTCACCCACGGACAGGTGGGTTCTAGAAGTGGTGGGTCAGGGTCTGCCTCTGGAGTTTGAGCAGTACCCTCTTTGCAAGCCTCGCCCCCCACGGAAGGGCTTGGTTTCCACAGACATGCTATCAGTCTCGAGACGACATAGCCCAGTCTTCTGCAAGGAGGTCGTGGTTCTTATCGCAGATCCTCCAGAACACCCAGGGTTTGTCTCCAGGTACTTCCTGGTGCCAAAGCGGATGGGGGCTAGTGCCCTGTTCTAGGATTTGCATGACCTGAACAAGTTCCTTAGGTCGTGCACCTTCAGGATGGTAACTCTGTCTCAGATCGTACTATCTCTTGGGCAAAGCTACAGTTTTGTTCCCTGGATCTTCACTCGTCCACTTTTGAGCGAGAGACCCTCTTGAGTTCCAGGCCATGCCTTCAGCCTCTCCTCGGCCCCTCAGGGTCTTCACCAAGTGCACTGCAGTGGTGGCAGATTACCTGAGGCGCCAAGGGGTCCAGATGTATCCCTACCTGGATGACTGGTTGATAGCAGGTCCCTACAGGGGAGGTAGAGCGGTCAGGGATCTGGCCCTTCAGACCTGAGTCAAACTTGTCCTCCTGGTCAACAACGCCAGGTCAAAACTTGTACCCTCGCAGTTGATCAGCTTCATCAGGGCAGAGCTCGACTCTTGCAGAGCCAGAGCCCAGCTCCCAGCAGACAGGGCGGAGACTCTCTCTTCCTGTGCCTAATAATTTCGGGTTGGGCAGTTGCGCCCTGCCTGGGACTTACTGCATTTGCTGGGCTACATGGTGGCCTGCACCAGAGTGGTCTGGTGGTCCCACTGGAGAATGTGCTTCCTGCAGTGGGAGCTGGCCAGCCAGTGGTCTCAGTGCAAGGAACACTTCGGCCAGTTGGTCACTGTGATCCAGTGAATGTGAGATGCCATGCAGTGGTGGTTGGTCCCAGCACACCTGCAGGAAGGGATCCACTTGTCCACCCAGAGCAGACAGTCATCTTGACAACCGGTGCCCTCTCATTGGCTGGGGTGCCCACCTGGGGCACAGAGAGTCCGACTCTGGACTGCTGAGGAGTCCCGATGCCACATCAACCTGCTGGAGCTCTGGGCAGTTCGGCTGGCACTGACTGCATTTGCTCCACACATTTGGGGTCAGGTGGGCCAAGTCCAGACGGACAACACCACGACCATGTACTGCCTCAACAAGCAGGGCAGGATGCACTCCCTGCCCTTGTGCAGGAAGCTCTCTGTGTTTGGACCCCCGTGCGCAGCCTGGAGGTGGATCTCATAGCCATCCTTGTGGCAGAGCCTCCAGTCAGCTGGGTGGGTGAGGTGTCTCATGAGTGGTCTCTCCACCCTGAGTTAGTTCACAGTCTGTTCTCCCAGTGGGGGCACCCCTCAGGTGGACCTATTCGTCTCCAGGGAGAACGTTAAGCTGAAGCTGTTTTGTACCCGCCCCCCTCAGCAGGGAATGCTGCAGGGGGATGCCTTCTCAAGGACCTGGACCCCAGGCCTCTTCTGTGCCTTCTGTCCGATTTCCTTGATCCACAAGGTGCTTCTCAAGGCCAGGAGGGACAAGGCACAGGTGATCCTGGTGGCTCCGGACTGGCTACGCCAGTTCCGGTAGCCTGATCTCCTCAGCCTCAGCAGCAGGCTCTCGAGGCTTCCCTATGCCAGGACCTGCTTTCCATCAGTCAGGGGCAGGTATTCCACCTGGACCTTCAATCCCTGCACCCTGATGGCTTGATTCCTGAGTGGCTAGAGTTCTAGGCCTTAGGTCTCCCCGAAGATGTCTTCACCATTGTGCAGGCATCTCAGGAGGAGTCGATTAAGAAGTGCTACACCTCCAAATGGAAGAGATTCTCCATTCGGTGACAGGGCAAGGGGTTGGACCCTTTGTTCTGTCCAGTGGCTAGCATCCATGATTACCTTTGGTCCCTCTGTTGGGCCTTTGGTCGATGACTCTTAAGGTGCACCTGGCAGCTATCTCTGCTTATCGGGCGTGGGACGGTCAGCAGTTTGCGCAGGAGAAGGTGGCCTGGTGCTTCTTCAAGGGACTTGACCACATTTCCTCCGGTGCATGAACCGCCACCACCGTGAGACTTGTTGCTGATTCTGGCAAAGTTAATGAGCAAGGCATTCGAACTGATGCACAGGTGTGATCTCTCTCACCTGTCATGGAAGACAGCCTTCTTGATGGCTATCATGTGAGCCAGAAGGATCAGTGAGCTCTAGGCACTTTCGGTGGAGTCTCCTTACCTGGTCTTCCACAAGGACAAGGTGGTCTTGCGCCCCAACCCGAAGTTCGTATTGGAGTTTCGCCTTAACCAGGTAATTAATCTCCTGGTGTAGTTCTCCAGTAACACCTCGGAGGTTGAGCACAGGCGCCATACTCTGGAGCTGAGGTGAGTGCTTGCTTATTGCAAAGCGCACACGGCTGGAGTTCGGGGAGAGGTTCGTTAACTGTTTTGTGACCTACGCTGAAGCCGGACCTGCAGCCAGGTGGATCACGTCCTGCATTGATCTGTGCTATAGGTTGGCGGTTAGGGAGCCTCCTGGAGTACAAAGGGCTTATTCCACCCGCCATACTGCTGCATCGGTGGCTGCTTTCAGGGATGTCCCTATTGAGGAAATCTGCAGGGCTGTGACCTGGAGGTCAATACACACCTCTTTTCCCATTACCACATTGACCTAGAGTCACACTGGGATGCTGGTTTTCAGGCCTCAGTTCTCTAGTCTGTTCCATAAGTAGGGGAGTGCACCTTGCCTCCCTCCTCCTGGAGAACTGCTAGGAGTCTGCCAGAAAGTGTGGATAGAACATCATATCCACATCCCTAGAAACACAGGTTCTAGGGACGTGGATATGTTATTCATTCCACACTTGTTGGCAGGTACCTTGCTGCTTTAAGATGAGCCAGAAAGTCTTCAAGCTGGTTCCTCCCACCCACCTGGGTGGTAAAATCCTCGGCTCCGCCCCATGACGCCAGATCTTCCTTACCGCGTCTCTAGGCCTGGATCCTAAACCTTCGGTTTTACCGAAAATTGTGTTGAAATTCACGAGACTTAAGTCTTCTCCTTCCTTCGTGGCTGCGATGGATTCCAAATCTACTCCCGTCTTCCATCGGTGCCCTTGTGGGCAGAAGATGTCTCAGACCGCCCTGCACGCCATGTGCATCTACTGCCTGGGGCTTGGCCACGATCCGCAGGCCTGCGATCTTTGCAAGTCCTTTTCGGCTTTGGTTCTTGGAGACCATGCTGCCCAACTTCAACTGGGGTGCCCTGAAAATGGTTCCGCCTGAGAGTCAAGGAGACCTGTTGGGCGGTGTCCGCGGCTGTTGGCTCCGCGGAGCAGCTGGAGCAGTTAATCGCCCTCGAGGAGGAGGAGGTGGCCCAGGCCGCGTTGTCTTCTTCCTTGGCATCTGCATTTATCCCGCTCTCCTTGGGCTCCTCCTATACTGCTTCCTTTCAGGAGCTTTGTCAGTCCCTTTCCACCAGGGGAGAGGGGCCCTCAGGGATTCACTTCAGTCAGTCAAAGAAGGAACCTAAAGGTAAGACCCACCGTCGACGTTCGTGGGAGCGGGAGAGATCTTGCTCCCTGGACCATCCCCTATCGACCTCAGTTGAGGTTGCAGCCAAGGTCGCTGGCTTTTCGGTGTTCCCGTCAGGTCAGCTGGCCGAGACGCCCGTCGATGCAGTCGAAATTTTTCTCAACCTGTTAGACGGACTGTCAACTGGAGAGGCTGACAGCCCTCTTTCACCAGTTCCCCCGGTGCCTACTGAGGGCTTTCCTCGGCCTCCTGAGCCGAAGTCCCCGGTCAAGGATCCTGAACCGGAGGATTAGCGGGTTTCCCCCAACCCTCCTTCGACCCATCGTCGGCGACTCTGACGGTCTCGGTCCTCTTCCGTGTTGGGTAAGTCCTCACGATATCAGCGGCTCAACCCGACATCACAAAGCGGCGCCGCTGTTTTCCTCATCATCCTCTCTCGGAGGACAGGCCAAGTTGCATCGGGCGCTATGAGGATATGATGTGGCAACAACTCTTATTGGCGGCAGCAAGCGACTCCGTTACCTTCCTGGCAGTTAGTGGCTGTCACCCCGAATGGCGAAGGAACCTTCGCCTCGGCTCCTTGGTCGAGGAGCCGACCGCACCAATTGCTCGCCGAAACTGCCACTTCCACCCATTGTAGTGGAACCACCGCCCACAACCGAAGACGGGCCCTGGCCAAGATTCTCGGTCGGGTCAGGGCTTGCCCCACAGGTTGTTGGTCACCCTCACCTCTGATCGGCCTCAGCGAGTGGAGGGTGGTTCAGGCACTCTGCAGCTGTTCCCAGACTTATCTGAGTCCGACGTCTCCTCCCTGTATTCCAGGCCCCTCGACCTGGAATCCTCCGGGGGTCTGTCGGTGGACGAGAGACCATCCTTGTTCCTTGGTATTCTTCGGCTCATCTCAGAGTCTACTGGGATGCAGCTCGAACCTGTGCAGAAACAGGCCAGATATCCCCTCACGGAGATTTTGGACTGAGGGGATTCCCCAACGGATGCCTTTCCTGTGGCCGAGGCCATTGTTGGTCCAGCCTTAGAGTTGTGGTAGCGACCTGCCTCCTGTCCTGTGCCTTCGGCCAGGACGCCCCGCAAGTATGTAGTCCTGACTGGTTCCCTCTCCGGTCTTTCAAAGCACCCCTCGGCTGAAGGGCTGGTAGCCGATAGCGTTTTCCGGCACTCCGGATACGCCAGGGACGTGGAGAAGCCCCCGGACAAGGAGTCCTAAAAGCTGGACTACTCCGGGTGCAAAGTTTATGCTGCCGCCTCCTTAGGCCTTTGACAGGCTAGCTCGGCTCTACTGATGGCACACTTTTCACGTGCCCTTTTGGGCTCCCTGGATGAGGTGCTTCCTCATCTCCTGACTGACCTTCAAATGACGGTCAAGCAGGTGCAGGATCAGGGAAAGGCGATGGCCAAGCAACAGCTCCAGACTGCTCTGGACATCGGAGACTCTTGTGTGCCCGGTCAGTAGCGGCTGTAGTAGCCATGCACTGTAGAGTCTGGCTGTGGATTTCTACCTTCACAGCAGATACCCAGCACAAAGCTGGCAGATGTCCCCTTCTTGGGCACCAACTTGCCCGGGGTGGAGGGCCACCTCCAGAGGATCGAGAAGCCCAATGCCACCTTGGACTCGTTCACGTCTGCCCAGAAGGACAAAGGCCGCTAGCAACAGCGTAAGCCCTTTTGCCCCTGCAGCAAGACCGGCCCAGCAGGCTCACGCTTAGCACCCCAAGGCCAAGCCTGCTGCTTCCTCCAACAGGAAGCCTGGAGGGAAAGTACCAGGCGGCTCCTTGGCCAGCCCTTCCTCCAAGTCTGCCCAGTGATATGTTGAGGGGTGTCACCCCCCAACCTCGTCACTCCTCCCTGGGTCCCCGTGGAAAGCGGACAACTCAGACATTTCCTTTCCGCCTGGTCCGCTATAACCACGGACCGTCTGGTGTTGGAAGTGGGACGGGCAGGGGTCTGCCTCTGAATTTGAGCAGACCCTCCCTTTCGAGCTGTCGTCCCCACTGCTCCTCAAAAGGAGGTGATCAGCAAGGTGGCGGATCCTCCTCCAAGCCCAGGGTTGTGTCCACTTCCTGGTCCCAAACGGATGGGGCTGGCACCCCATTCTCTATCTGCATGACCTGAACAGGTTCCTAAGGCCGCGCACCTTCAGGATGGTCACTCTGGCTCAGATCATACCATCCTTGGAACTAGGCATGTGGTTTTGTTCTCTGGATCTCCAGGACGCGTTCTTTCACGACCTAACCTGTCCATCACATCGGCGATTCCTCTGCTTCAGAGCGGAGGGATCCCTTTGCGAGTTCCAGGCCATGCCCTTCGGCCTTTCTTCAGCTCACAGGGTCTTCACCAAATGCATGGCAGTGGTGATAGCATTCCTGTGGTGCCGAGGGGTCTGGATGTACCCTTACCTGGACGATTGGCTGATAACAGCCCCTCCATGGAGTGGTCCAGAGATCTGGTCCTCCAGGTCTGCTCTCAGATTGGTCTCCTGATTAACGAGGACAAATCAGAACTCGTGCCATCACAGGCGCTTCAGTTCATCGGGGCAGAGCTCGACTCTCTTCGAGCCAGAGCCCAGCACCCGGCGGTCAGGCCCGAGGTCCTTTCCTCCTTTGCCCAATCATTTCAGGTTGGGCAATTGCGCCTTGGCCAGGACTTCCTGTGCCTTCTGGGTCTCATGGCAGCTTACACCAGCGTGGTCCATTGGGCCCGCTGACATATGCGTCCCCTCCAATGGGGGCTGGCCCGCCAGTAGTCTCAGTGCTCTGGTCCTCTGGACCAGCCAGTAACCATGACCCAGAAGATGTGGGACTGCCTGCAGTGGTGGCTCATCCCAGTTTATCTGCAGGAGGGTATCCCGCTTGTCTGCCCCGAGCTGGACGGTCATCCTTGACGGCGACGCCTTGACGGGTTGGGGTGCCCATCTGGGGAGCTCCGGCCCATGGCTGCCTGGTCCCTCAGGAGTCGATGCCACATCAACCTGCTGGAGCATCGGGCAGTAGGGTTAGCCCTCACCGCCTTCGCTCCATTTGTACGGGGTCAAGTGGTTCAGGTCCAGACGGACAACACCACGACCATGTACTATCTCAACTGTCAGGGCGAGACGCACTCCGTACCTCTGTGCAAGGAAGCTGTCTGCATTTGGTCTCTCGTGATCAGCCTGGAGGCGGATCTCCTGGCCATCCATGTGGCAGGAGCCTCGAACAGTCTGCCTGATGCCCTCAGCCGGAGAGGTGCTGCATCTCATGAGTGGTCTCTCCTGCCGGAGGTAGTTCAAGACCTGTTCTCCCATTGGGGCACCCTTCAGGTGAACCTGTTCGCCTCCAAGGAGAACGCGAAGCTGAGGCTGTTTCATGCCCGGCCCCCTCAGCAGGGCTCGCTGCAGGTGGATGACTTCTCGAGGCCGTGGATCCTGGGCCTCTTCTCCGCCTTCCCTCCATTTTCTTTGATCCACAAGGTGCTTCTCAAGGCGAGGAGGGACGAGGCGCAGGTGATTCTGGTAGCCCCAGACTGGCCTCGCCAGTTCTGGTATCCAGATCTCCTCAGCCTCAGCTCCAGGCTGCCCGGACCTGATCTCAGTCAATAAGGGGAAGGTGCTCCATCCGTATCTTCAGTCCCTGCACCTGACGACCTGGTTCCTGAGCGGCTAGAGTTCTAGGCCTTGGGTCTTTTTGACAAGGTCCTCAGCATTGTTGAGGCGTCCTGTAAGGAGTCAACTAGAAAATGCTATGCCTTTCAATGGAAGAGATTCTCCATTTGGTGTCAGGGCAAGGGGTTGGACCCTTAATCCTGTCCGTTGGCTAGCATTGTGGACTACCTGTGGTCCCTTTCTCAGTTAGGACTTTGGTCGACGACCCTCAAGGTGCACCTGGCAGCCATGTCTGCTTACCAGGCGTGGGCCGGAAAGCAGTCGGTGGCGCAGAAGAAGGTGGTCTGGCGCTTTTTCTAAGGCCTTGATCACATATCCCCTCCGGTGCGAGAACCTCCATCTCCATGGAATCTACTGCTGGTATTGGCTAAGGTCATGGGCAAGCCATTCGAACCGATGCACAGGTGTGACATCTCTCACCTGTCATGAAAGACCGCCTTCTTGGTGGCTATTACGTCAGCCAGAAGGATGGTAGAGCTCCAGGTGCTTTCCATCGAGTCTCCTTATCTGGTCTTCCATAGGGACAAGGTTGTCCTGCGCCCCCCCCAACCGAAATTCCTTCCAAAGATGGTGTCGGAGTTTCACCTTAATCAGGTGTTGACTCTGATGGTGTTCTACCCCAGTCACACCTCGGAGGCCGAATATAGGCTCCATACTCTGGACCCCAGAGGAGCACTCTCTTATTATAAGGAGCGGACGGCTGAAGTTCGGGGAGAGGTTCGCCATCTGTTTATCACCTACGCTGAAGCCGCACATGGCAGACCTGCAGCCAAGCGGACGATAGGCAGGTGGGTCACCTTCTGCATAGATCTCTGCTATAGGTTGGCAGGCATGGAGCCTCCCAAAGGGATAAGAGCTCATTCTACCCGCCATACCACTGCTTCGGTGGCTGCTTCCAGGGATGTCCCTATCCAGGAAATCTGCAGGCTTGCTACCTGAAAGTCAGCACACACCTTCATTACCCACTACCACATCAACCTTGAGTCACGCCGAGATGCTGATTTTGGGACCTTGGTTCCAATCCTTATTCCTAAGTAGGGGGTGTGCGCCTTGCCTCCCTCCTCCCGGAGAACTGCTAGGAGTCTGCCAATAAGTGTGGATTGAACAACATATTCACGTCCCTAGAAATACAGGTTACTCACCTGTAACAGGAGTTCTAGAGTGGTATATGTTGTTCATCCACAAACCACCGACCTCCCGGCTTCGACGCTAAGCTGGCTTCCAGCGGGCTAGATCTTGCATCATCGGGCGGAGCCGAGTTTACCACCCAGGTGGGTGGAGGAGCCAGCTTGAAGACCTTCCGGCAAGATTTAAAGCGGCAAGGAACCTGCCAATAAGTGTGGATGAACAACATATACCACTCCTAGAACTTCTGTTACAGGTGAGTAACCTGTATTTACTCACTCACCTGTAACAGGAGCTCTAGGAGTGGTATGTGTTGTTCATCCACATGACCCATCCTACTTCCCCAGCTCCGACCCGTAACCTGGCTTCCAGCGGGCTAGATCTGGCATCATGGGGTGGAGCCAAGGGTTTTACCACCCGGGTGGGTGGGAGGAGCCAGCTTGAAGACTTTCCGGCTCATCTTAATGGCAAGGTACCTGCCAACAAGTGTGGATGATCAACATATACCATTCCTAGAACTCCTGTTACAGGTGAGTAACATGTATTTACTCACCTGTAACAGTAGATCATCTACGGACAGGTCTCTTGCAGTAGGTTATTACTCTTGGGATTTCGCTAGGTGGAGCTGTCACACAGTAGCTTCTTCCAGAAGTCTTCTATGGGGCCGCCCCCCCAATACATTACTTCCTCTGGCTGTGTATAAAAGGGTGTGGCCCCCTGGCACACACTGTTCATTTTCTCACTGACTTCAGCCTGCACGGCAGCTAGCTCAGTCTTCTGTGTTGCAGTCTTCGATGTGAACTTGAAGCAGATTTTTCTTCTCTGTGCCAGGCCTGTAGCATACTCCCAGACCCCGGCCGTTCTACTTCCACTGGGCTGGGTTTGTGACCCACTCCAAAGTATCGCTGGCCTCTTTGTTTCAGTGGGCTCAGGTTCACCTCGGGCAGCACTCCCGCTGCCTTGGCCCCAGGCTCTCTTGTTGGGTCAGGGACCCGTCCATGACTGACAAGGCATCCATCCCAGGAAAGACATTGGGGCCCCATGTTAGGGTGCCCTGGACCAACTTTCGTTCGGCATTGGGCCGAGCAAGATTCACCTCCTCTCACCCCTCCGATCTGCTCCATTGACGTGGCCTTCGTTCCTCCCCTCATCGTCGACGGGTCATCCCCCATCGAAGGAGCACTCTTCTGCATGTGTTTCATTGCTGGGCACCATCCCCCCGTTGATGGCACGTTCCTCATCGACTGGGCAGCTTCCGTCATCGACGGAGCATTTTTGTCTCTCTTCACCTTCCGGGGCATTCTATTCTGTTCGCTCGTCGATGAGAGCTCTTCCCCGTCGACTGACCGTTCCTCATCGACGGGACACCTGGATTTGCATTCTTCGTCGACGGGACATCATGATCTGCTTCCCTCGTCGATGGGGCTGCTTTCCCCTGTCGACGGCACCTCATGGCATTCATTCCTTATCGATGGAGCGTTTCCCTTGTTGACGGAGGGTGCCTGCACCCTGAAACGCTCCGTCCTGAGTATGCTTGATTCCCCCACCCCTGGCACAGGCACCTTGATGCTCGCTGGCTGGGGTTCCCTCTGTCCACCCTCTGGGCGACCCTTCTCTCCATGCCCACAGCCTGGTTTCAGGGGTCTGCCCTGATTTTCTCGCCCTCATCCCGTGCCATCCCGAGGGTTGGGATGCCATCCCAGATGCTGGAGTCTGCTGCCCCAGAGGTGCCTCACCTCACCCTCCTCAGAGTGCCGCTGTTGGGCACCCTCCATCTGTGGAGCTCCCCTCTTCCCAGGTGCCGGGCATTGCCCGCTTCGTTATGGCGGTCCTCCAGTCCATGGTTCATGCCTTGGACTCGTCCCCGGGTCCTCAGGCATGCCATTCCCCCTCGCCCCTGCCCAAGCACCTTCACCCGGATCCAGTGGTTTCTGCCGGCCCCCACCCCCCCGGGTGTGTCCGAACTCCCACTATGGGGACTCTGACGTGGAGGATCCCTTTTGGATGCCCGCTTTTTGGACTACAGGGACCGTGGGTCTCCCTTCTCCGTCTCCTGTGTCTTGGAGGACGTCCTGCCTGCCCCTTTGGATGCCTCCGCCTGCACGGACGCTTCCTTCATGGATCTGCAGTTGCAGATACGGGACTTGTTATGCTTCCCTGCTGGGGACCCGAATTTCCTTCACCGGGACTTGTCTGACTACCCTGGCATGCCTGAGGAGCCTGTTCTGGTTGTCCTTTCCTTGATTTCTGCGTGTGCCAATGCCATGTCTCAGGCTTGGTGCCATCCTGCTTCCATTCCACTCACCCCCTGTGGGTCTGACCGGCTTTACCATGCACCGCTGGGCCACCCGTGCTTGTCGGCCGCCCCTGCGGCTGACTCTGTGGTCATTACGGTGGCTCACGGCCGGACCGCTTGGCCCCGCCATGCTAGTATGGTGCCGCCAGATCAGGAATCCTGGCGCCTTGATCACTTTGTCAAGAAGGTCTGTGCCTCCAGTACCCTGCTGCTGTGCATCCTTAACTATCTGAGCCACTTGGCCCGATACCTCTGCACGCTGGGTGCCTCGGCTGTTGACACGCTATCCTCTTTGCCACCCTCCGATGAGTCGGCCCGAGTGGCGCAGACTGTTTCTGCCTTCTCCTCTCTTCCCCATAACCTGCTCAGGGCAAGCTGTGATGCTGTTGATGCCGCTGTCCGCCTGTCTGCCACTGGCGTCACCTTGCGAGTTTGGCTACCAAAGTCCAATTGTCGGTTACCAATGCCCCTTTCTGTGGCGACCGGTTGTTTGGTCCTGGTGCCCAGACCATTCTGGATTCCCTTCAGGCCTCGGGGCATACCCTGAGGTCAGTACAGAACCTCTACCGTACTGCGCCATGGGCCCCGTCTGCCACTTCTGCAGGTGGTCGCGTTCCCTGACCCCGTTCCCAGGGGCTCCACGGGAGCATGGTAGGGCAACTCGGGTCTGCCCTGTCGGCCCCTCCGCCCCGTACCTGTCTCTCCCCCCCCCCCCGGGCCTGCCCATGCGCCTTAGCCCGCTCCATGGGCCTTTCCCCCACCTCCTTTTGCAGGCCTCTGAGGTGCCCGGGCCCGTTCTGTGGACGCTTGCTTCTGCTTCCAGACATGTCGCTCCTTGTCGCGGATTTCTTGGGGACCTCTGTTACTCTCCCTCCTGGAGCTCTTCAATGTCCCCTTGCTGTGGGATTTCCAGGGCATCTTGCCCCGCTGCTCTCCACTACCTCCTGCACTTTCTGCGATTTTGGTGCTGTACTGGATTTTCTGCTCTCTATGGCCTCTCGACCCCGGCTTGACTGATCGAATCATTGGCATGGCCCTAGTCCTACTCTCCCTTTGTGGAGTGTTCCTGTTCTTGCCACCCTTGGCTTCTCAGCCCTTCCAGGTGTGGCTTGAGTCGACTCTGACTATGACTTGTGTGATGCCGCCCCTTGTCCGGGATCACATGGCTGTCTCTTGGATACGTCTGTGGCTTCTCCATGGCTTCCGCTTTGTGTGCTTGCTGCCCCTTTTTCCGTTGTCATGGGTGTGTCTCCTTGGCATTGCTTGGAGCCGTGGCTTATATCCCAGCTTCCTGCTGTACTTGTCCTCCCTTTCTTATAACTGCTTGGTACTCTCCCAAGAGTAATAACCTACTGCAAGAGACCTGTGTGTAGAAGATAGTATTGTTTTGTAAGAACTTACCGTAACAGTAGATCTTCGAGGTACGGTCTCTTGCAGTAGGTACAAGTCCACCCTCCGTCCCCCTGCCTTTTTTACTACAATATCCTTGGATCGCAGAACATTGGGATGGGTGTTTTACTTGTTCCCTCAGTCTTCGGCCTTTTTCCATGCTGCAGCCGGCAGGGAACAGTGTGTGTCTGGGGACCGCCCCCTTTTATACACAGCCAGAGGAAGTGGTGTATTGGGGGGTGGCCCCATAGAAGACTGCTGGAAGAAGCTGCCATGTGATAGCTCCACCTAGCGGACTCCCAAGAGTAATAACCTACTGCAAGAGAATGTACCTCGAAGATCTACTGTTACGGTAAGTTCTTACGTAACGATACTTTCCAGGAGTGATATATGTTGTTCATTCACATGGATCCACCTGACATCCCCAGCTTCGGCAAACTCTTGCATCATTGGGTGGAGTTGAAGGAGTTACCACCTGGGTGGGTGGGAGGAGCCAGCTAAAAGACTTTCCGACACATCTTAAAGGGAAAGGACACTGCCAGAAATTGTGGATGAACATTATATACCACTCCTAGAACTACTGTTACAGGTGAGTAACCTATGTTTCTGTTATTACATGTTACGCTTTCCATTTCTGCTATGTCTTCTGCTGTATTTACCCACTCTGCCACCTCTTGAGGCTCCTCCTGTAGCCATCTCTTAGTAATCTCAACTGCTGCTGTGCAGAGGTACCAAACAGAGTGTGTCTTTCCCCTTCCAGGATGGAGGGTGGAAATACCAGTATTGTATGTTGAAATTGCAGTGGGGTTTGGATGAGGACAAGTCCCCCAATTTCTTGATACCCTTCAGATTGACTCTTAGGACGGAGCACTGCAAAGATGTGTGTATATGTTGCATGGGTTGCACCACAGTTCCTCCAGCATGCTGCGGTAGTCCCTGTGTCCCAGTTTTTCTTGATATAAGGCATGATGAAGTATCTAATTTTGACCTTTAAAGAGTACTCATGCCATCTAGTGGAAGAAGTGGTATGGAAGGAACCTATCCAGATTTGCCCCATTCTTTGTGTGTGAGTTGTATATTAGCCTCTTTCTGCCAGTTGGCGGAGGGGTGTACAGCAGCTGTGGCCCAATTTTGGAGTGTAAATTGATTTATGCAATATATGTGGACACAAATCCAAGGTCATACTACTGTCAGTCACTCCCACCTTCAGAAAAAAAAAAACCCCCAAAATGCCAGCCCTTAGAGCAATGAGGACATGCAATAGGATTCTAGTGTATACATTATTTATCTACACTCACAGTTTGACCTCTGCATATCACTCTAGGCTTACGCCACCATGAGATTACCCAAGATAGACTGCTTTTAGTATAGAGAAATAATGCATCATACAGGTCCCCATTGCATATCCCTATATATTCTTGTAATTTTATTTATTTATTTAAACATCAGTTTAACAACGTTTGAGCCAGGGGCTCATTTACAAAGGTACCTCGTCACATAGAGGACACAGACAGTGGCACAGGAGACAACAGATAATACAGGTTCAAGGTAAGTGTCATTCAAGGTTACAGTTGGTTCCAATACATATGAAGAATAAATAGACTAAATTAGGGTTAGTGGGGAGAGAGGTAAAGGAGATTGGGGGGTAAGAGGGGAGTGGGGCTGGGAAGCAGAAGGAAGGGGGAAGGCCAGGGAGGAAGAGTGGGTAGGGAAGGCGGTGAGTAGGAAAGGTGGGAGTGCAGCTCGGTGAGCGTTGTCGGAGGGGAGGTGTGTTTTTTTTTTTTTTTTTGTAATTTAGCGGCATCTGCGTGAGACGAGCAGGTGATTTCTGAGGCTGCGTTTAAAGCATGCTAACGAGGGAGAGTCGGAGATAACGGCAGGGAGGGGAGTTAAACCAAGAGGCGCTTGCAAGGGAACGCCTTTGCCTTTATGGTGTCCTGGCTCTGGAATGACCTCAGTGTTGTTTTGATGAGCTGCGGGTGTTCACAGTCGGATTAGCTCGGGTGATTGAGTCAGATAAACCAGAGGGGATAGCCATGGAGGGTTTTAAAGGTGAGTTGGCATGCTTGGTACATGAGCCATACAGGCTGAGTAGGGTAGCCAAGGAGTACAGCAGACAGGTGTGGGTAAGTCAGGCTAATTCAGTTATAAGTCTGCAGGCTTTGTTAAGTGTAAGACAAACCTTGCTCAGGGCCGCCTGATCCGCAGCCCCATAGACCGGAAGGCTGTAGTCGATGAGTGATATGACAGAGGAGGTGATAGCCGCTGGAAGGGCCAGAGGGAGGCATTTTTGTGCGTAAAGAATGCCCAGCCGGTGTTGGTGGCAGAGTTCAAGGTGGAGATGTGCCATGGAAAGAGAGGGCTGGGTCAAAGATTATTCCAAGATATTTATAGGACTGCACACGTTCGATGGGGATATTGAGGAGGAGTGGATAGCGAGAGGAAAATTGCTGGACTTATTTTGTGGGTGGGAGAAGAGCATGGTTTTTGTTTTCTTTAGGTTGATTATGAGTCGGTGCTCAGTGAACCAGGTTTCAGCGGAATCGTAGGCAAGCTGGAGAGAATTCTGGAGCGACATGAGTGAGGGTGCTTCAAGGAAGGAGGAGGGGCCACTAGAGGGCATGGGTGGAAACTGAGGGGAAGATTCAGGGAGAAAGGAGGAGGTGCTACTTCACTGAGAGGTGGTAGAGCCATGGAATGCACTACCTAGGGGCTGGTGGAGGCAGAGACAGTGGAGGGGTTCAAGAGGGGTGGGACAGGTACAGGGAAGGGTTCAGGAAGCAAAATCCAATGCAGCAAGAATATCCGGAACTGGGAAGGGAGAAGCCAGAGAAGGCAAGGGGGAAAGCAAGGTCAGCACCCAGGGTGGGGGCTGACCAAACGAGCAGACACGAAAGACCATTAGGCCTATTCTGCTGGCATTTTAGTATGTTAGTATGACATGGGATTACTGTCAGAAGTGATGAGTACTGCATCGTCAGCGTAGAGTAGGATCTTACCTGCACATTTGCTGGGTAGCGAGTTGAGGAAGAGGGAGAAGAGTAGGGGTCCAAGAATAGAGCCCTGGGGGACTCCAGAGCGGATCGGGCAGGTGCTGGAGAGAGTTCCACTAACTTTCACACATTGAGAGCGGGCTGAGAGATAGCTGGCGCACCAGGTGACCGGACCAGTGGCAAAGCCTAGGTGGTCGAGGGTGGTTAACAGGAGAGGATGCGATACGGTATCAAAGGCTTTAGACAGGTCAATGAATAACGCACCAGCCATGGAGCCAGAGTCCAAAGATGTGTGGAGGAAGTTGGCGAACTCCAGGAGAGCTGTATTGGTACTATGACCACCTCTGAACCCATGTTGCTCAGGGCAGAGAACATTGTATTTAGAGAGGTAGCCAGAGATTTGAGTGGCCACAATTTTCTCTAAGGCCTTAGAGGGGGGGGCAGGATTGAGATAGGCCGGTAGTTACCTGGAAGAGTTCTGTCGCCACCTTTGTGGATAGGGGTAACTGTGGCGACCCTCCAGACAGCAGGGAATTGTCCGAGGCAGAGGGATTTGTTAAAGATGCAGGTGATAGGCTAGATGACCTGGTCTAGGACCTGACGAGGAGACAGGATCTAGGGAGTCGCTACTGATGGTGTTACCCTTAAGGCTTTTAAGCAGGTATGGCCTGACTTGTGTGGTGACACAACGAGGTGAACAAGGGCGTGGGATGGATGGTGCAGACCTGGGGGTGGAGGACTGAAGAAATTGCCAGGAGCACTGGGCCAAGATCAGTAAAGGAGTTATTGAGGTGAGTGGCAATGAGGGCAGGATAGACAGTACCATTGATGTTAAGAAGTGAAGGAGGGGGACCGGGAGTGACCATTCAGCTGCTTGACGTTGTCCCAGAAGGACCTGGGGTTCCCCAAGAGGAGGTAAGGGAGGCTGATAGTACCTGCCTTGCTTATGGATAGCCCAGGTGCACCTGTTCCGGAGCCGCAGCATAGGTCTGTTTGTCTGCAGGGCGCCAGTTGCAACAGCAAGGTGCCACAGGTTGTCCCGCTGCTTTAAAAGCAGTCGTAGGGCAGGGTGACCCAAGGGCATGTCTTACTTTAGACCTACCGCAGTTATAGGTGCCAAGATGTCACAGGCAGAGTTGAAGGTGTTGACAAAGAAGGCCAGCCTTTGTCAATGTTAGTGTGTTTAGCAATGGAGACCAGTCTGTATGTGCGAGGTAATGCTTTAGGTCTTTCAACCCACCAGGTCTAAGCCACCTCCGAAAGGTGGTTTGAACAGCGGGCTTGGGCAGAGAGGTAACCCAGTTGAAGAGAACAGGGGAGTGGTCACTAAGGCAGTCGGGGAGTATTTGGATATTGTGGATGCGGCTTGGTCTGTTAGTGAGGACTACATCTAGGAGTGTACTAGAGCCCCTTCTGGGGTTAATTCTAGTGGGCTGGGAGACTAGTTGGTTTAGATCAATAGCAGCAAAAGCCTCACAGGAGGAAGAGGATGAGGGGCAAAGCCAATTAATGTTCAAGTCACCCACCAGAATCTGGTCAGAGGGGTTGGGTAAGGAGGTGAGATAGACAATTAGTGGGCCCAGCGCCTGAGATTGGTTCTTCGGGGGTATGTAAGCCATAGTCAGAAAGATAGGACCCCTAGAGGGGTCGGGAGATAGCTTTAGTGTTAGGGCCTGGGCATTATGGTCGGGGGAGGGAGGGCTAGTCCAATGAGCGGGTCCTTTACATAGAAGGCACATCCCCCACCTCTCCTACCAGACCTGTCCAGCCGGTGGAGGGTGTAGCCAGGGAGAGAGACCTGGGAGTTAGAGGTGGAATCAGACAGCCAGGTTTCAACCAAGGCAACCACATCTGGTTTATGAACCATCACCCAGCATTGTAGAGAGTCCAGTTTTTTAAGGAGGCTACAAATGTTCATAGTTGCGATACAAAGTCCAGAGGATTTCAAGGGGGGGCCAGTGTTGCCAGGCCCAGGATTGGGATGGATGTTGCAGACAGAGCAGGAGCAGAGGAGAGTGCTGCCTGGGAGTAAGTGGCAGATGGTGCTCCTATTCTCGGGTAGGGGGATGGGCTGCATAGGGATAGAAGGTATCACAGACAGACTGGAAGCACGATAGGATTTACGAGGGGGGGGGGGTTGAGGAGAAGTCTCATACTAACGGTATAGATAGAGGCGAGAATGGTGAGTGAAGACGGAGTGCAGTGTATAAGAGGTGATTGCAGGCAGATAAAGTAAGTATAAGAACAGTCTCAGCGGCATCTACGCCTGGGGAAGGTAAGGACTATTAGAATGAGGGAAGAGAGGAGGGAGCGAGATGGAGAGTGATGGACATGAATGGCGAGGGGTGAGAGTTTTTAGGAAGAAAATAAGGTAGAACAGTAGAGGTAGAGAGAGAGACACCGGGATAGGATTAGGGCGGGTGGAAACAGAGCAGGATTGATAGTTGGGGAACAGTGCCCACTGGTGGCCAGCAGGTATAACCTGCAAATGGGAACACGGGGACTTAGGTTCAGGCACACAGGACGTGATGTCACAGGAAGTGACGCACTCTACCCGAGCCAAGATAACCACGGCCGCCCGTGGGTGGGTGGTTGGGGCGGGTAGGGCAGACGACGCAGAGCGTCGTCGGGCTAGCACCCTACAGCCGAGTCCGCGGAAACCAATCAGCGGCTGAGGGGCAGAGAAGCCACGAGTCCGTAGGAATCCCGCTGGCAAAACACTCCCAGGAGATGACTTGCTGGATGCCTTTACCTGAATCTGCAGCTCCTAGTAAAACGCCTCCAGGTAGGGCAGTGTTGTTCTCTGTCAACTGCCGCGTCGGCAGCTTACTGAGGTGTGTGGGGGGGGGGTAATGACTTCTTCCTCTTCCAGTGAAGTCTCCAGTTATCATAGCGACAGTTCACTGTGGTTATTTATCAAATTCAGTGGACTTAATAGTTATAACCTAATATGTTTTCTGATTTGGAAATATCTAAACCTGTCCCTGTTTTGCCATCTAGACTCTGTTTTACATTCTTCAGACATTTTTACTATGTTCTCTAATAGCATCTGATCAGGGAATCTTAAGTCCTCTTCTCGCCTGTTGTATGAACCAGGGATCCATACTGCATGGTGGGAGGAAAGCTCTGTCCTTCACGACCCATTTGAAATGCTAGTGCTGCTGTTGAACCTGATGATATTTTGTAAACCTTTTCCAGGCTTTAAATGTTATCTCCAGGGCCACGTATGGAAAAGTTTCCTTTGCCTTTTGGAGGTCATGGTCATATAATAGTGTTCTGAGGGGTATCCCTTCTGAGGAATCTTCCTCTGTTTGTTTGCAGTGAGACTGGTAAGTTGGGTTACCCCACAAAAAGGCAATTTTAGCTTGGGTTGCGATCCGGTATTCAGTTAAGGAGAGTACTGTCCATCTGTCCCCCTTTACCCAGTAAGAGAGCTTCTAGGAGCGTGGATATGTTGTTCATCCACACTGTCTGGCATGTCCCTTTCCCCTTTAAATCTGGCCAGAAAGTCTTCAAGCTGGCTTCTCACACCCACCCGGGTGATAAATACCTCAGCTCCGCCCCATGATGCCAGATCTTCCTTTCCGCGGGAAGATTCAGGTTCCCTCATGCTACTTCTGCAGTTTGTAGGCCCTGGATTCTCAACGAAGGTTTTCACTGCAGTCGCTTTCTTTAAAACTCAGAGTTTACGATTCCGATCCGAGGATCGGACATGGAGGACATGTTGTCCCCGGATTTCACTGCTGTCCCTGCGGACAGAAAATGTTGAGCACCGATCCCCACGTCTCGTGTGTCTATTGCTTGGGTGTCGTGCATGACACCATTTCTTGCACCATTTGTTTGGCCTTCCATCCCAATGTCCTGGACAACCGCAAGGCGTGCCTAAAACTAGGGAGACCGGAGCTTCACAACCCACCGGTGAAATCGAAGGAGGCCAGGTGGGCGGTTTCCGTGCCCGTGGGATCCGCCGATCAGCTCGAACAGATGGCAGCTTTCGAAGAGGAAGCTGCTCAAGCTTCGGACAGCCGAAGTTTTTTCGTGCTGCTTAACCTGGTTTCCACCTTCACTGGGTCCTTTCAGGAGCTGTGCCAGTCTCTCCCTACCAGGGGTGAGGCGCCCTTGGGCTCGCACTCCTCCTGCCCTAAGAAAAGGGACAAGGACCTAAATCTTCTTCTGTCCGAAGACGTTCCTGGGACTGAGAGCGGTCCAATTCCCAGGATCTTGTGGTCTCGACCTCGGTCGAGATCGCTTTCTTGGCCGCCGGCTTCTCGGATCTTCCGCCAGGCCCTAGGCACGGAGGCAGAGGACACAGCTGAATCGGTTGAGATTACTCTTGACCCGGCGAGCTGTTGTCGCGATCCCGCCGATGACTCCTTGGAAAGTACACCTATCCTTTCCTTCCCCTGACAAGGAGACCCAGCCCTGGGTCTGCTGATTGAGTGAAAGGTGCCGGTACCTCGGTTCTCACTGACTCCAGCTTCTCCCAATCGAACCAGCCAACCCCATCAGTCTCGATTGAGGACTAGGACCCCTTTGGTCGAAAAACCAAAGAAAGGTCACAAGCGCTCTAGAAAGAGGTGGCGCCACCGATCCTCATCCTCCTCTAATGAGGAGAGACTTCGACGGAAACTCCGTCGATGTTACAAGGATCTCGTGGCAACAGCTGATTCTGACTGGTCAGAAGCCAGCTCCGCTGGCACCACTGGCCATTACTTGGCCACAGCCTCTTAGGTCGACGCTGACATCGACTCCTCCGGAACCGAAGATTCCGGTTGCTCCACCAGTAGGGCCGGTATGCATTCCAGCTCATCCTGATTCGGTCTTCCCACTGAATTTGGTGGAACCACCACCTAAGCAGCCTCAGGGAGGGGCTCCCTTGAAAGAGGATAGAACAGACACCAGCCTTTCCCCGCTGCCTGTCCAGTACGGTGGTACTCGATCGCCTCGGTGTATCGAGGAGACATAGGTAGAGACCCTTACATCCCGATTTTTCAGACTCTGATGCCATTGGTCTGCACTCACATCCGGGGGATGACAAGTCCTCAGTGGCAGGCTTGGGGTAAGGTCCTTCCTCCTTTCAGGGCATCCTCCGCCTCATTTCAGATTTGACCGGAATGCCCTTGGAGACCATCCAAAAGAAGGCGGAGTACCCCCTGACGGATATCCTCAAGAGGGGGGATACCCCAATGGAGGCCTTTCCAGTGGCCGAAGCCATTGTTGGCCCGGCCCTTGAGCATGGCAACACCCTGCTCTTGCCCAGCTCCATCTGCCCGCATGTATACAGTACCCATGGGGTCCCTAGCGGGTTTCACAGAGCATCCTCGCTGAGAGCCTTGTGACTGTTTCTGTGTTTAGATCGACGGTAGCTCAGTTGACACTGGACCTCCGGACAAGGAGTCCAAGTATATGGACCATTCTGCCAGGAAGGTTTATGCGGCCTCAACCTTGGGCCTTCATCAGGTCAGCTCGACTGTGATCATGGCATACTTCTATCATGCCATTCTGGGGTCACTAGATGAAGTCCTCCCTCATCTACCAGCGGACATGCAGACCACGGTTAAGCAGGTCCGTGACCAGGGCCGTGCTGTTGCCAAACAGCAGCTCCAGATAGCCCTGGACATTGGAGATTCCTGTGCCTGCTCCTTAGCTGCTGCAGTGGCCACTCGCCGCAGGGCCTGGCTGAGGCTATCCTCCTTTCCGGCGGATACTCAGCACAAGTTAGCTGACGTACCCTTCCTGGGCACTGACCTCTTCTGTCTGGGAGTGGCAGGTCACCTCCAGCGTATAGAGCAGTCCAGTGCCACCTTGGATGCTACCTCTGCAAAGGGTTCTTCGGGCAAGAACCAGCAGAAGCACAAGAAGAAGCCTTTTGGCACTCTTCCCTGCGGTTAGACAGCCCTCCTATCAAGGAGGTCAGCAGCAGCAACAGCAGCAGGCTCAAACTTGCGCCTAGGCCCAAGCAGGGCCTCAACAGCCCCGTAAAGGAGGCCGAGGTGCCGGTCCAGGAGCCGCCTCCTCTTCTTCTAAGCCTGCTCAGTGATGGGTCAGGGGTTGCCACCCCTGCACCCGTCACGCCAGCTCTGGGTCCTCCCGTGGGGGGCCGGCTCTGCCACTTTCTTTCCGCCTGGTCCAGTATCATTTTGGACAGGTGGGTTCTGGAAGTGGTCGGCCAGGGACTGCCTCTAGAATTCGAGCAGTACCCTCCCAGCTGAGCCAGCACCCCTCGGGAGGAAAGGATCTCAGCTCACACTCAGGCGGCCCTTCGGGACGACATTGCTCAGCTCCTCTGCAAGGAGGCGATAGCTCCAGTGCCGGATTCTCCTACAGACCCAGGCTTCGTGTCCAGGTACTTCCTGATGCCCAAGCGGATGGGGGGTTGGTGCCCCATCCTAGATCTCCACGACCTGAATCAATATCTCAGGTCTTGCACCGTCCGGATGGTAACTCTGAACCAGATCATACCATCTCTGGAGAGAAACGTGGTTCTGTTCACTGGATCTACAGGACGCGTTCTTTCACGTCCCAATCTGTACGTCCCACCAGCAGTTCCTCTGCTTCAGGGTCGAAGGGACCCTGTACAAGTTCCGAGCCATGCCGTTTGGCCTGTCATCGGCCCCTTGGGTCTTCACCAAGTGCATTGCAGTGGTGGCAGCCCATCTGCGGCGTCGAGGAGTTCGGATATACCCCTATGTCGACGACTGGCTCTTGGCGGGTTCCTCCCTTCAGGAGGTGGAGAGGTCCAGGGATCTGGCCCCTCCGAACCTGCTCCCAACTAGGCCTCCTGATCAAGGAGGCCAAGTTGGAACTCGTGCCCTCTCAGGTGATGGGCTTTATCGGAGCAGAGCTTGACTCTTGCCAAGCCAGAGCTCGGCTCCCGGCGGACAGGGCGAAGGTTCTTTCCTCCTTTGCCCAATCATTTCTGGTTGGGCACTTGGGCCCTGCCTGGGACTTTCTGGGCTACATGGTGGCGTGCACCTTGGTGGTCCTTTGGGCCAGGTGGCACATGCGCCCCCTTCAGTGGGAGCTGGCTGCCCAGTGGACTCAGCGATTTGGTCACTTCGACCAGCTGATCACTGTAACCCAGAAGATATGGGACGCTCTCCAGTGGTGGACCATCCCAGACCATTGCAGGAAGGGATCCCATTTGTCCGCCTCAAGCCGATGGTCGTACTGACGACCGATGCCTCTCTCATGGGCTGGGGAGCCCACATGAGGGACAACAGGGTCCACGGGTTCTGGACCCCCGAGGAGTCCTGATGCCACATCAACCTGTTGGAGCTCAGAGCAGTCAGACTGGCGCTGTCAGCTTTCGCTCCTCAGCTCCGTGGGTCAAGTGGTTCAAGTCCAGATGGACAATACTACGACCATGTACTACCTCAACAAACAGGGCGGCATGCACTCACGCCTGCTATGCAAGGAGGCGCCCAAATCTGGACCTCATCGGCTGGGTGGAGGCGGATCTCCTGCCATCCATGTGGCAGGAGTCTCGAACCAACTGGCGGATGCTCAGCCGTGAAGGCCAGGACGTCCCACCCAGTGGTCTCTCCATCCAGAGGTAGTTACAATCTGTTCCTCCGCTGGGGCAAACTGCTGGTGACCTGTTTGCCTCCAGGTAGAACACGAACTCAGACTGTACCATGCCCGCCCCACTCAGCAGGGCTCACTGCAGGGGATTCTTCTTGAGGCCATGGACCCCAGGCTCCTCTGCGCCTTCCTCCATTTCCCTTGATCCACAAGGTGCTTCTGTTGAGGAGGGACAAGGCGAGGTGATTCTGTAGCCCCAGATTGGCCTGGCCAGTTCTGGTACCCAGATCTCCACAGCCTCTGCTGCAGGGCCCCGGAGTGGCTTTGTACACGCGTGGACCTGATATCATTGAATCAGGGGAAGGTATTCCATCTGGACCTTCAGTTCCTGCACCTCACAGCCTGGTACCTGAGCGGCTAGAGTTCCAGGCTTTGGGTCTCTCTGAGGATGTCTACACTGTGGTAGAGGCATCTCGTAAGGAATCGACCAGGAAATGTTATGCCTTCAAATGGAAAAGGTTTTCCATTTGGTGTCCAGGTAAGAGTCTGGACACCTTATCCTGCTCTGTGGCTAACATTTTAGACTACCTTTGGTCTCTCTCCAAAGGGGGTCTGCAGTCATCGACCCTTAGGGTGCACCTGGTAGCCATTTCTGCTTACCTGGCGCAGACTGGTTAGCCGACATTGGCACAGGAGACAGTGATCGGGCACTTTTTCAAAGGCCTGGATCACATATCCCCTCTGGTGCGTGAACCCCAACTCCATGGGATCTGTTGCTAGTTTTGGCAGCTCATGGGCCAGCCATTTGAACCCATGCACAGTGTGAGCTCTCACACTTGTGGAAGATGGCCTCCTGGTGGCTATCATGTCAGTCAGAAGGACTGGGGAACTCTAGGCGCCTGTCGGTGGACTCCCTTATCTGGTCTTTCACAGGGACAAAGTTGTCCCGCGCCCCCACCTGAAATTCCTTCTGAAGGTGGTGTCAGAGTTTCACCTTAACTAGGTGTTGACTCTGCCGTATACTACCCTAACTACACCTCGACGAGAGTACAGGCTCCATACTCTGGACCTCAGACGTGTCTCTTTCGTATTATAAGGAAAGGATGGCGGAAATTCGGGAGAAGTTTGCCAGCTGTTTGTCACTCACGCTGAAGCCGCTTCTGGCAGGCCTGCAGCTAAATGGACCATTGTAAGATGGTATCATGCATATGTCTGTGCTATGAGTTGGCGGGCATTGAGCCTCCCAGAGGGATAATATCTTATTCTACCTGCCATACGACTGCATCGGTGGCTGCTTCCAGGGACATCCCTATCCAAGAGATCTGTCGGGCGCTACCTGGAAGTCAGCAAATGCCTTCATTCTAGGGACGGATATGTTGTTCAATCCACACTTACTGGCAGGTTCCTTGCTGCTTTAAATCTTGCCGGAAGGTCTTCAAGCTGGCTCCTCACCCACCCGGTGGTAAAACTCTCAGCTGTGCCCTATGATGCCAGATCTTCCTTACCGCTTGGAAGCTCAGGTTCCCTCCTTAGCACGCCATGCGTTTAGGCCTGATCCACACTCTTCGTCAATCAAACTTATTCTTAAATTTTAAAGACTTCGATCTTCTTCCTCATGGCTGCGATGGACAAATCGACTCCTGGATTTCGTCTGTGCCCCTGTTGGCAGATGATGTCCCTACTAATCCGCATTCCATGTGGTGTATTGCCTTGGACTTGGCCATGACTCACTGGCTTGTGAGTTGTGCAAATCCTTTTCGGCTTCAGTCTTGGAGGACCACGCTGCCCGATTGCTGTTGAGGCGACCCGAGAAACGTTATCCTACCGGTGACGTTCATGGGAGTGGGAGAGGTCCCCTTCCCTGGATGGTCAACACTCGACTTCGGTCGAGGTTGCGGCTAAGGCTGCTGGCTTCACAATGTCCCTGTCAGGTCAGCTGGCCGAGACATCCGTCGACGCGGTCAAGATTTTTCTCGACCTGTCGGATGGTTTGTTGACTGGAGAAGCCGACAGCCCTTCTTCACCGGTTCCCCCGGTGGAAACAGAGGACTTGCCTGTGCCTCCTGTGCCGGAGTCCCCGGTTAAGGTCCCTGAACCTAGGGAGGAGCGGGTCCCCCACCCCAACCCACCCTCGAATCCCTGGAAGGTCTCAGTCTCGGTCTAGGACCTCTCCCAGGTCCAGCCAACATCAGCGGTCTCGGTCTCGCACCATGGAAAGCGGCGACACGGCTCATCCTAGTTGCCTCTTCGAGGATAGGCTCCGCACAAGTTGGCGCCGGTGCTATGAGGATCTCAATGTGGCAGCAGCTCTTATTATCCAGGAATAAGCCTGATCCGCCACCTGCTCCGCCATTATGGCTGTCACCGAGCAGCCAAACAACCCCTTGTAGTAGTAGAGGAGCAAAGCGGCCTCAATTGTTCGTCTCGAACGGCCACAGCCACCCATTATGGTGGAACCCCCTCCGCAACCCAAAACTGGGGCCCCATCAAGGATTCTCTGTCAGGGCAGGGCTTGCCTCATCGGTTGTCGGTCACCTCACTCCCGATCGACCTCGGCAGGTGGAGGGTGGCTCAGTCGCCGGCAGCTGTTCAGACTCCTCGGAGTCTGACGGCGACTCCTTGTTCTCCAGGCTGCTTGACCTAGAGTCCACTGGGGTCAGTCGGTGGATGAGAGCCCTTCTCGCTCCTTTGAATGTTTCACTCATCTCAGAGTCCACTGGGATGAAGCTTGAACCTGTTTCTAAACGGCCAAGTATCCTCACGGAGATACTGGACCGAGAGGATTCCCCTACGGAGGCCTTCCTGGTGGCCAAAGCCATTGTTGGCCCGGCCCTGGAACTATGGCAGCAGCCAGCTTCTTGTCCAGCACCTTCGGCCAGGATGGCTCGGAAGTATGCTGTTCCCACCGGTTCACTATCCGGTTTCTCGGAGCATCCCTCTGTGGAGGGGCTAGTGACCGACAGCGTTTTCTGGTGTTCCGGCAACGCTCGGGATGTGGACAAGCCACCCGATAAGGAGTCCAAGAAATTGGACTACTCTGGGAGGAAACTTTATGCTGCTTCCTCCCTAGGCCTTCGTCAGGCTAGCTCTGCCGCCCTGATAGCACACTTTCACACGCCTTTTGGGCTCCTGGATGAGGTGATTATCTCCTGGCTGACCTTCAAACGCACGGTCCACAGGTACAGGATCAGGGAAGCGGCGTGGCCAAACAGCTGCTCCAAACTTCCTTGGACATCGCTGACTTGTGTGCCCGGTCAGTAGTAGCGGCAGAGGCCATGCACTGCAGAGCTTCGCTGTGGATCTCCACCTTTATGGCAGATACCCAGCACAAGCTGGCAGACGTTCCCTTCATGGGTATCGACTTGTTCGGTCCCGGGGTTGACGGTCATCTGCAACGGATCAAGAAGTCCAGCGCCACCTTGGACTCTGTCACGTCTGCCCAGAAGGACAAAGGCTGTCAGCAGCAGCGTATGCCCTTTCGTTCTTCAGCCCCTGCAGCATGTCCGGCCCTGCAACACCAGCATCAGGGCCAGCAGGCTCGCACTTGGCACCCCAAAGCCAAACCTGCTGCTTCCTTCAGCAGGAAGCTGGGAGGAAAAGGTCCAGGCGGCTCCTCGGTCGGCCCTTCCTCCAAGCCTGCCCAGTGATGGGTTGAGGGATGTCGCCCCCAACCTAGTCACTCCTCCCTGGGTTCCCCCCATGGGGGGACGGCTCCGCCACTTCCTTTCCGCCTGGTCCGATATCACCACGGACCGCTGGGTGTTTAAAGTGGTAGGCAGGGGTCTGCCTCTGGAAGTCGAGCAGTCCCCACCGTATCGAGCCGTCGCCCCCATGAAAGCTACGAGTTCCAGCACCTCTCTGTCGGCTCGTCGAGCTGACATTGCCCTGCCCCCAGAAGGAGGTGATCAGGAGGTGGCGGATCCTCCTCCAGACCCAGGGTTTGTGTCCAGGTACTTCCTGGTCCCAAAAGCGGATGGGGGCTGGCCCATTCTAGTTCCGCGACACTGAACAATTTCCAAAGGTCTCGTGCACTGGGATTGTCACTCTTGCTCAGATCATTCCATCCTTGGAACGAGGCATGTGGTTCTGTTCTTTGGACCTTCAGGATGCGTTCTTTCACGTCCCAATTCGTCCTTCTCACCAGCAATTCCTCTGCTTCAAGGCAGAGGGATCCCTTTACGAGTTCTGGGCCATGCCCTTCGGCCTCTCTCTCTCGCCAGCTCCCAGGGTCTTCACCAAATGCATGGCAGTGGTGACAGCATTCCTGTGGCACCGAAGGGTCCGGGTGTACCCTTACCTGGACGACTGGCTGATTGCAGCCCCCTCCAGGTTGGAGGTGGAGCGGTCCAGGGATCTGGCCCTCCAGGTCTGCTCTGATTGGCCTCCTCATCAACGAGGCCAAATCGGAACTCGTGCCATCGCAAGTGATCCAGTTCATCGGGGCAGAGCTCGATTCTCTTCGAGCCAGAGCACGGTTTCCGGCAGACAGGGCTGAGGTTCTTTCCTCCTTTACCCAATCATTTCTGGTTGGGCAATTGCGCCCTGCCCGGGACTTCCTGCGCCTTCTGGGCCTCATGGCGGCCTGCATCAACGTGGTCCATTGAGCCCGCTGGCATATGCATCTCCTGCAATGGGGGCTTGCCCGCCAGTGGTCACAGCGCTCCGGTCCTCTGGACCAGCCAGTGACAGTGACCCAGGAGATGTGGAACGACTTCCAGTGGTGGCTCGTTCCAGCTCATCTGCAGGAGGGTATCCCGTTTGTCCGCCCCGAGCCGACGGTCACTCTGATGACCGACGCCTCTCTGATGGCTTGGGGTACCCATCTGGGGGAGAACAGAGCCCACGGACTCTGGTCCCTTCAGGAGTCTCGATGCCACATCAACCTGCTGGAGCCTCAGTGGTCTGACTAGCCCTCACCGCCTTTGCTCCGCTTGTACAGGGTCAAGTGGTCCAAGTCCAGATGGACAACACCTCGCCCATGTACTACCTAAACCGTCAGGTGGGACGCACTCCTTGCCTCTGTGCAAGGAGGCTCTCACTTGGTCTCTTGTGAGCAGACTGGAGGCGGATCTCCTAGCCATCCATGTGGTGGGAGCCTCCAACACTCTGGCTGATGCCCTTAGGTAGATAGGTGCTGCATCTCACAAATGGTTTCTCCTGCCGGAGGTAGTACAAGATCTGTTCTCCCACTGGGGCACTCCTCAGGTGGACCTGTTTGTCTTCAGGGAGAATGCGAAGTTGAGGCTGTTTCATGCCCGCCCCCCTCAGCAGGGCTTGCTGCAGGGGGATGCCTTCTCGAGGCCGTGGACCCCGGGCCTCTTCTACGCCTTCCCTCCATTTCCCTTGATCCACAAGGTACTTCTCAAGGCGAAGAGGGACAAGGCGCAGGTGACTCTGGTAGCCACAGACTGGCCCCGCCAGTTCTGGTATCCAGATCTCCTCAGCCTTGGCTCCAGGCTCCCGAGGCGGCTTCCAGCCCTCCCGGACCTGATCTCAGCCAACAAGGGGAAGGTACTCCACCCGGACCTTCAATCCCTGCACTTGACGGCCTGGTTCCTGAGCGGCTAGAGTTCCAGGCCTTGGGTCTTTCCGATGAGGTCCTCAGCGTTGTTGAGGCGTCCCGTAAGGAGTCGACCAGAAAATGCTATGCCTTCAAATGGAAGAGATTTTCCATTTGGTGTCAGGATAAGGGGTTGGACCCTTCCTCCTGTTCTTTGGCTAGCATTCTGGACTAGCTGTGGTCCCTTTCTCAGCTAGGGCTTCGTTCGACGACCCTTAAGGTGCACCTGGCAGCCATCTCTGCTTACCGGGCGCGGGCTGGAAAGCAGTCGTGGTGGCGCAGGAGAATGTGGTGGGGCACTTTTTCAAAGGCCTTGATCACATATCCCCTCTGGTGCGAGAACCTCCACCTTCGTGGGATCTACTGCTGGCATTGGCTAAGCTCATGGGCAAGCCATTCAAACGGATGCACAGGTGTGACATCTCTCACCTGCCGTGGAAGACCGCCTTCTTGGTGGCTATCACGTTAACCAGAAGGATGGAAGAGCTCCAGGCGCTTTCCATTGGGTCTCCTTATCTGGTCTTCCACAGGGACAAGGTTGTCCTGCGCCCCCAACCGAAATTCCTTCCGAAGGTGGTGTCGGAGTTCCACCTTAATCAGGTGTTGACTCTGCCGGTGTTCTACCCCAATCACACCTCGGAGGCCGAATATAGGCTTCATACTCTGGACCTTAGAAGAGCGCTTTGTTGTTATAAGGAGCGGACGGCTGAAGTTCAGGGAGAGGTTCGCCAGCTGTTTGTCACCTACGCTGAAGCCTCACCTGGCAGACCTGCAGCCAAGCGGACGATAGGCAGGTGGGTCACCTCCTGCATTGATCTCTGCTATAGGTTGGCGGGCATGGAGCCTCCCAAAAGGATAAGAGCTCATTCTACGTGCCATACTGCTGCTCCGGTGGCTGCTTCCAGGGACGTCCCTATCCAGGAAATCTGCAGGGCTGCTACCCGGAAGTCAGTGCACACCTTCATTACCCACTACCACATCGACCTTGAGTCACGCCTGAATGATGGTTTTGGGACCTTGGTCCTCCAGTCTTTCTTTCCCAAGTAAGTATAGGGGGTGCGGGCCTTGCCTCCCTCCTCTCGGAGAACTGCTAGGAGTTTGCCAGTAAGTGTGGATTGAACAACATATCCACGTCCCTAGAAATACAGATTACTCACCTGTAACAGGAGTTTTAGGAGTGGTATATGTTGTTCATCCACAACTCACCAACCCGACTTAGCACCTGGCTTCCAGTGGACTAGATCTGGCGTCATGGGGCAGAGCCGACAGTTTTAGCACCCGGGTGGGTGGGAAGAGCCAGCTTGAAGACCTTCTGGCAAGATTTAAAGCGGCAAGGAACCTGCCAATAAGTGTGGATGAACAACATATACCACTCCTAGAACTCCTGTTACAGGTGAGTAACCTGTATTTACCCACTACCACATCAACCATGAGTCACGCCGGGATGCTGGTTTTGGGGCCTCGGTTCACCAGTCTCTGTTCCCTAAGTAGGGGGTGTGTGCCTTGCCTCCCTCCTCCCGCAGAACTGCTTGGAATCTGCCAGAGAATGTGGATGAACATATCCATGCTCCTAGAAGAACAGGTTACTCACCTGTAACAGTAGTTCTAGGAGTGGTATATGTTGTTCATCCACACGCACCCAACCAACCTCCCCGGCTTTAGGCGCACCACCTTGCTTCCAGCAGGCTAAGATCTGGCGTCATGGGGCGGAGCTAGGTATTTACCACCCGGTGGGTAGGTGGGAGAGCCACTTGAGAGACTTCCGCCAGATTTAAAGGGAAAGGACATGCCAGAGAGTGTAGATGAACAACATATACCACTCCTAGAACTATTGTTACAAGTGAGTAGCCTGTTCATTCCTGACACGTAGGTTAGCATTTGCCCAAATAAATTTAATGATTTATCTCTCGGCCTCCTATAACTTCATAAAGGAGGAGTTAGAGGGGATTTATTACTGATTGACAAAACTGCCAGTGATAAAGAAATTATGGAGGGTTTGAACTTTAAATATAGAACTCGACATAATCTAAGAAGACACAATAAACAAATCCATTTACACTTTTAAAACTGAGAAACATAAGATACACTTTACACAGAGAGTAGTGAATATTTGGAATGGCTTGTCATCAGAGGTAGTGGACAGTGGGAATTTTAACATCTTTAAAGGGCGATTGGACTTGTCTGGAAAAGGTCTACTGGAGCAGTTATTAACATGGGACAGCTATATGGTCATTCACCTTCTTCCGTCCTAAATTTCAAAGTGAAATAACCACTTTTAGTGAGGCTTACTGGAGCACATTTGAATAGGAAGAAGTACCTATAGGAGTATGTTCAGTCTTCCAGGAACCAGTCATCTTGTAATTGTAAATGGAGTCCACTTGAAGAAAGGGTGGTTACTAGTGGGTACCGCAGGGTTCAGTATTGGGTCCAGTCCTTTTAATCTCATCAGTGGCACTGCAGAGGGACTGAAGGAAAAGTATGCCTTGCAGATGACACAAAGATCTGCAACAGGGTTGGATAAGCACAAGGAGGCGGAAAGGATGAAAAGGGACTTGGCAAGGTTGGAGGAATGGTCTGACATATGGCAGCTAGGATTCAATGCAAAAAAGTGCAAAATAATGCACCTGGGAAACAAGAACCCAGGGGAAGAATACACAATGGGTGGGGAGGTAGTAACAACAACAGAACAGGAAAGGGACCTGGGGGTAATCATATCAGATGACCTTAAGGTTAGCAAGCAATGTGAGAAGGCAGTAGGGAGGGCTGGGGGTATACTGGGATGTATAGGGAGAGGCATCAGCAGCAGAAAACAGGAAGTTGTTATCCTCTGTACAGACAGTTGGTGAGACCCCATGTGGAATACTGTGTCCAGTTCTGGAGACCCCATCTGCAAGGACATAGACAGGATAGAGGCAGTCCAGAGGAGGGCAACTAAAATGGTGCAGGGTCTGCAAGAGAAGCCGTATGAGGAGAGACTAAAGGAGCTTAATATGTATACCCTTGAGAAAAGAAGGAGAGGGGACATGATAGAAACTTTCAAGTACCTCAAGGAATCAACAAAGTCCAAGAGGGTAGCATCTTTCAGGAAAAGAGACTTGCAAGAACAAAGGGACACAATTTAAAGATAGAAGGAGGCGTGTTCTAGGGCAATGTGAGGAAGTATTATTTCACAGAGAGGGTAGTGGATGCATGGAAAAGCCTTCCTGAGGAAGTTGTGGAGTCTAAACTGTGGGAGAATTCAAGAATGCATGGGACAGACATAAGGCAATTCTTGTGGGGGCAGGAAGATATAGGCTGTTGGTTAAATAGGATCTCGGCCTATCCTGTAGGTAGGGAAATGGGCAGACTAGATGGGCCTAGCGGTCCTTATCTGCTGTCAAAGTCTATGTTTCTATCTTACTTGAGGGGCTCTTGCAGTAGGTAATTACATATAGGACTGATGCGGCAGGCGTACAGGACTCCACGGAAAAGAATTCTAGCTAGCAGTCACATGTCGAGGGACCGCCCCTTATGTCAGGGTGACCAAGGCCAGGGAGACATCGGTATAAAGGCGTGTCCCTGACGCCCACCTTCCAGTTCTTTCCTACCGCTATTTGTGCAGCTACTGCTGAAAAGCCTGCGGCTAGTCAGCCCAATTCCCGCCAGTTTTACCGGAATAATTTGTTTTTTTCACTCAACGCCAGGTACCATCGCCGGTGTATGTTGTCCCCCTACACCCTCCCGAGCACAAAAATAAGTGCGATTCCTGCGGCGCCCAACTACCGCACAAGGACTGCCATTCCATGTGCCTGTTCTGCCTAGGCCCCGATCACCTGGTCGAGAAGTGCCAGCACTGCCTCAGCTTCAACGCGGCTACCCGGAAAAGGCGGCAGCAATCCCTGGAAGCCCATATTTAAAGAAAAGATGAGTTCAATGTAGAAGGAGCTCAAAAAACTGAGGCAGGCGTCCACTTCCCAAGGCCATTGGAAGAAGGATAAGGAGAGGCACCGGGACAAGGTCCTCTACTGCGCTCCCTCGGAGCCGCTGACACAGGTAACGCCTCCAGGGGACCACTCCTCGACGGCCTCCTCGGAGGTTTCCGAGGGGTGTTGGCCCACCCGTCGGGCTCGGGCCTTGCGGGCGCCTCTGGGCAATTGGAGGCCTCTGCCCCGGTTCGGCCGCAGGCTCGCAGCCTTCTGGCGTGGGCAACTCCGGTAAGTCGGGCGTCGGCTCCTCCGACGTCCGCGCGGAGAAGGCCGGCAAGACGCACGACCCTTCGGGGCAGCGTGCGGCCTCCACTCCATCGGACCAGGCCGATCCTTCTCCTCGGCCTGCCTCCGGTGAAGGCTCCCATAAGCCGGACGCCGGCTCATCTGGCGCCCGCCGGGAGCTTGCCCTCAAGCTGCACGTTGGCTTGTCCGAAGTCTGGCCGGTGAAGGAAACGACGACGGACCTCCTCACGTCCGTTGTACCCAGTTCTCCGCAGCCTTCACTGCCGTCCAGGGACCCAGAGTCCCCCCAGCCCAACCCCGGGGATTTTTTCCCTCCATCCCGGGCGACGCTGGGGATCTTCCTCCCAGACCGTCCCCCGGTTGGTACGTCGGATCTGATGGCTTCCCAGACGCCGGCTCCGACACCGGTTCCTCTGATGCCAGGGCCTCCGACGCCGGTTCTACCAACTCCGGGAGAGATCCCGCTTCCGGATGTCCCCCCTCCGCCGGGCCCTCCTCCCACTGGGCCCTCCAACGTGGATCCGCCTGTGAGGCCGCCGGCCTGGCCGTCTACTCTGGCAGCTCCCCCGCCCCGGGTACCCTCTGTCCTATCCGACGCCGACGTACCCAGGACCACAGTATCCGGCACCACAGTAACCAACGCCGTCTTTTCTGACGTCGCAGTACCCAACGCCGGGCTTTCTGCAGCTGGGTTTTGGATACTCTCCATACGGGTACAACCTGTATCCTTATCCCCTACCTCCTCCTCCACCGCCCCCCACAGCAGCCGGTGGACCTGCAGGAGACTCTGGCCTCCTGGTGGGCTGAGGCCAAGGCTCAGCTCACCAGAGAGGTTGAGAGCCGCCTTCCGATGACTGTGCCATCTCAGGTTCCCGTACGTCCGAGGCGGCACACTCCCTCACCACCTCCGGACTCCAGGGCTCTTCTGTCTGGAACCAGAGAGGGGCAGGACACGCTTCCCCGGGCTTCTAAGGGGTTCCTCCTCTGGGTCGGGAAAGGGAGTCTTTTTCCTCTTCATCCTCCTCTTCACCCTCGGACTCCTCGGATTCTTCCGACAGTTGCTCCGAGTGGGACGATGAGCCACGCTCTCCGTCGAAGCCCAGGCCAAGGACTCCTCCGAAGTCTCCTCCGGAAGATCCTTCTTTTACGGAGTTGCTAAGGAAAATCAGGAGGTTCATCAGTGGCACTCCTTGGAACCAGATCCTCAGCGTCTGAAACTCGCTGAACATCTGGATTTGCCTGTGACAGCTCCTACCTTGGTGCCACCCTGGATAGAGCCTCACGTCGACCTTATTACCACCATATGGAAACAGCCATTGTCTTTAGCCCCACTTCCTAGGAAGTCGAACAGGCTATATCAGGCTCCAGAGGGTGTTGATTTCCTGGATTCTCACCCTCGTGCCGACTCGGTTGTGATTAGTGCCGCTCACGGCCGGTCGGCCAATCCAAAACACCTCAGCTCATCGCCACCTGACAAGGAATCCCGCCTTCAGGACCAGTATGGGAGGAAGATCTATGCTTCCTCCACGCAGGGGATCAGGGCCCTGAATTATGTCGGCCATATGGGGGACTATCAGAAGGCCATTCTGACCCAGTTGGAAGCGAAATTGGACTCCCTGCCAGACTCCCAAGTCAAGCAGGAGTTGGCTGATCTTGTCCTCTCTGCTCGTTCAGCCAGTCGACACATGCTTCGTGCAACATACGATGCAGTGGACACTGCTGGATGGAGGTCAGCTTTCGCTGTAGGCCTACGGCGTCATGCTTGGCTCCGCGTCAGGGTTGGTCCCGGAGGTGCAGTCTGCTATCCAGGAAGCACCCTTTCCGGGGTCGGTGCTTTTCAGGGGTGATGTCAAGGACATCATCACCGATTTGCAAGAGAAGGGGACGGCACTGAAGTCAGTTGATTCCATGTACCGTCCCCATCAGCAGCAGCGCCATCCCTTTCGTAGACTGAATTGGCCCAAGGCGAAACCCCAGGGAAGGCGGGCCACAAAACGCTGGGCCCTCAGCTGCCAAGCCCCACCTCTGCTCAAAAAGCAGTGGTGCTTCAGCGCGCCTGCCCCACACCACCTGACTCCTCCCTCCCACAGCCTCCGGACTTCCCGGAGGAACCGGTAGGAGGGAGGTTTTCCCTCCACCTTCCGGGCTGGGACAGGATAACAACAGATTCTTGGGTGCTCCAGCTCATCGCAGAAGGACACTCGATAGAGTTTCTTCAGAAACCACCTCGCCACCCCCCTCTGAAGTCGTCGTATTCAAGGGAACATCTTCTCTTGGTCCAGGAGGAAATTTCAGCTCTACTGCTGAAACATGCAATAGAACACGTCCTTCTTCATCTGCAAGGGACGGGTTACTATTCCCATTTCTTTCTGGACCCAAAGAAGACAGGAGATCTTCGACCAATTCTGGATCTCAGTTCCCTGAATCTTTTCATAGAATACAAAAGGTTCAGGATGCTGTCTTTGCAGAGCCTTCTGCCTCTCATCCGGCCGGGTCAATGGCTGTGTGCTCTGGATATGCAGGATGCTTACCTGCACATTTCCATTCGCCCGTCTCACCACAAATACCTTCGTTTTGTGTTCCAGGGGGACCACTACCAATTCAAGGCGCTCCCGTTTGGTCTGTTGTCGGCTCCCCGAGTATTTACCAAATGCCTAGCAGTGGTGGCGGCCCACCTGCGTACCAGGGGGTGCAGGTTTTCCCGTACCTGGACGACTGGCTCCTGGCGGCCTCGTCCAGGGAGGAACTCCTGCGTTACCTCTCCCTTACCCAGCAGGTTTTGCCTGCCTGGGTATTACCATCAACCATTCCAAGTCTCATCTGATCCCATCCCAGAGACTACAGTTTATTGGGACTATTCTATATGACCACGGGCAAGGCCTTCCTGCCACGGACAGGGCATCCACCCTCCAGACCCAAATAAGTCTGCTGTCCGACTGCAGGAGGGTCTCTGCAAGGTCGGTGCCCAGCCTTCTCAGGCTCATGGGCTGCTATCCCGACAGTTCCTCGTGCTCGACTCCACATAAGAGTTTCTCAGTGGACTCTACGCTCCCAATGGAATCAGTTAGTGGATGACCTGGATCACCCAGTTCTGGTCTCCTCATCGATGCTTGAGGCGCAATGGTGGATGGTTGGAAGAACCTGGTTGGGAATTCCATTCTTTCGTCCTCCCCCCCTCCCAGACTCTAACCACAGACGCCTTGGGCGAAGGTTGGGAAGCCCATCTAGGCTCTCATCGGACCCAGGGCTCCTGGTCCAAGCTAGAACAAGCTCTCCACATCAGTGTGCTCGAGCTTCGGGCAGTGTTGTACGCTCTCCAAGCCCTTCACCAATACATCTTTCCCGGCCACGTAGCTGTCCAGACAGACAACATGTGCGTGGTTTGCTACATCAGCAAACAGGGAGGGACTCGGTCCTACCCTCTTTGCAGGGAGGCAATGAGGGTTTGTGATTGGGCAACACAACACGACCTTCACCTCACGGCAACTCACGTTCTGGGAGTCGATAACACCCTGGCAGACAAGCTACGTCGCTCTTCTGCTCTGACTCATGAGTGGGAACAGGACCAAGGGGTCCTAGACAATATCTTCTGACTTTGGGGAACAACACAGGTCGACCTGTTCGCATCCCCTCTAAACGCAAAGCTTCCTGTCTTCTGCTCGCTCGTTCCAGAGCGAGGCGCCTTTTTAAGAGACGCTCTGTCTGTAGACTGGAAGGACAGATTCGTCTATACCTTTCCCCCAATTCCACTTATCCCACAAGTCTTGCAGAAACTAGCTTCAAAAGGAGCATGAATGATTCTGATTGCTCCTTTCTGGCCCAGGCAAGTTTGGTTCTCTCTTCTACAGCAATACTCAGAGGATCCTCCTCTTCCTCTGTCTCGAGGTTTACTGACCCAGGATCAGGGGACTCTGGCCCATCCAGGCCTCAAACCCTTCAGCTGCATGCATGGCTCCTGCAGACTTAGCTCAGTCCTGTTTTGGAGTGTCTCCCAAAGTGGCGGAGATTTTAGTGGAGGCCAGAAAACCCTCCACCAGATCCACTTATGCCATGAAGTGGAAAAGATTCACTATCTGGGCGCTTCCAAGAGCGTGGAACCTTTCTCCTGTTCAGTGGGGCGTCTGCTGGAGTATCTCGTCATCTGTTTGACCTGGGTCTCAGTCATTCTTCTCTGAAGGTACACATGGCGCCATCTCGGCCTATCATGTTCCTTTGCAGACAAAACTTTCGCTCAATGGGAGGTCTCTAAGACCTTTCTTAGAGGATCCTCCATCTAGGACCCCCATCCGTACTCCGCTCCCCTTGGGACTTGAACTTTGTTCTCGAGAAACTTACTCTCCCTCCCTTCGAACCTGCAGCTTCTGCAGATTTGAAGTTCCTTTCATGGAAGACTCTCTTCCTGGTGGCCATTACTTCTGCTCGGAGAATTTCAGAGCTCCAGGCCCTGATGTGTAAAATCCCATACTTGATTTTTCACAAGGAACATGTTGCTCTTCGCACGAATCCTAAGTTTCTTCCTAAAGTAGTAGCAGAGTCTACTCTAAATCGGTCCAATAGAGTTACCTGCCTTTTTCACGCAGTACTCTAATCAAGGGGAGTATTTACTCCATACTATGGATGTTCACTGGATTCTGAGATACTACACCAACAGGACGAAGGATCTCAGAATGACTGATCAATTGTTCGTCTCTTTTGCTCATAAAAGGGAAGGCAGTGCTGTTTCCAAGCAGTGCCTGTCTAAGTGGTTGGCTCATTGCATCACTTTCTGTTATGACAAATACAACAAGACCCTCCCGGGTCAAGTAAGAGGTCACTCCACAAGAGGAGTAGCTGCTTCAGCGGCTTGTTTCAAGAATGTGTCTGCGACAGACATCTGTGCTGCCGCCACCTGGACTTCCGTTCATACCTTTACTAAACACTACAGTTTGGATGTTGCCTCTCGTTGTAGAGCAGGCTTCGGGCTGGCTGTTCTGCAAGGCCTCCTATCTTGCGGCTTGCTCAGCTAGAATTGCTTTTTGGAGTAGTTTTCCTCCTCCCGGTGCCTTTCTTTGTTCCAGACTGCTTGGGATTCAGTCCTATATGTAATTACTACTGCAAGAGCCCTCTCGAGTAAGATAGTACAGTTAACGTAAGAACTTACCGTAACAGTAGATCTTCGAGAGAGGCTCTTTCAGTAGTAATACTCCACTCTCCATCCCCTAGGCTTTTCAGCTCCTTTTCCAGTGAGGGAAATATCCGCACTCTCTCATCCGGCCTTTCTGGCCCGTGGCGAGAAAGAACTGGAAAGGCGGGCATCAGGGACGCCCCTTTATACCGACATCTCCTGACGCCGGTCACCTGACGTGGGGGCAGTCCCTCGCCAGGGACTGCTAGCTAGAAATTTTTCCATGGGGTCCTGCCGCCTGCCGGCGTCAGTCCTGTATGTAATTACCTACTGCAAGAGCCTCTCTCGAAGATCTACTGTTACGGTAAGTTCTTATGTACTGTACTTTCAGCACTAATTCACACTAATGGATCTGAGCTGGAGGCACTAGTACTCCACAGGATCCAGAACTTTTCAGGAGGTCTGGCACTGAGACAAGCTGCCATGCATCTTGTGACATGAGAGAGACTGGCTTGCTGCACATGGCTTACTTTAGCGCCAGCCTTCAAGCTGACTCTGTTACTTTTTTCCCCACCGTTAGTGATGCCGCTTGCCGCCGGGATTCAGAACTTCATGTCTGTATGGCAGCAGCATTTGGTTTTTCTCCGTTTTAGTGTTTAGATGCTAGTTTGTGTTATTTTTTTTTTGTCAGTTTAGTGGACAAACATGTTTCCGTCACTCTCTCACAGCCCTACCAAGTGAGCAACCATGGACGACGACGTAGGGAGCCATCTTAGGCAAGCTACTTCAGCAGTGGGGCTGTGTCCAGTCCACTTTGCCCTTTGAGGAAGGGTTCTGATGACTGCTGGTCCTGTGGGGACGGGACTGTCCTTCCAGAAGCACAAAAAGCGGCTTGATCCCAGTTGGGTTCTTCATGCTGCTTGGCCTTGAGTTCTTTCTCTTCCCATTGGAAGGGGAACAAGCAGTACCACTACAGGTCACCTCTCTTGAGGTCTGCTGCAGGGTCCTTGCTCTCCAGGAGCTGGAAACTGTAACCAGCATCTTTGGCATCACCGGGGGACTCTGGTTCTAGGTGTTCGAGGTCTCGAGCCCAGAGTCCCTGTCTGTTAGTGGTGACTCCTGTGGGCAGTTCCACCATTAGGCAGCTCTTATTGAGTAGTGGGTGTAGTATCTGTCTTATTTGCCTTTGTCAGCGGAACTGGTCTCTGGTCCCACGGAACTGGTGGACTTGAACTGCGGCTGGGGCCCATAAGCCAGGTACAGTGTTTGGCCCTGGCAACAGCCCTTGGGTCCTTACCGGTGACTGTGCCACTGGCCCCTGTCCCAGTGGCCAAACCCCCATTCAGTGTCACTGTGATGGAACTGGCTGCGGTACTATTGCTGGTCACTCTTGCACCAGCTGGATTTTCATCAGTGGGGTTGGTGCTGTGTCAGCACCAGGCAAGCGTAGGCCTTTCAGGGCCTGTCTTGGCACCAAGAACCTCCCCAGTGCCTGATTAAGTTCTGGTTACAGTGGCGCCATTGGCAACAGTCCTTCGTAAACAGGGCTGATGTAACCAAGACTGCATTCTTCATTGAAGGCTTAAGTTCCACCCTCCCCTCTAACAACCCTGACCTCAACTTCATTTCTTTCTTTCTTATTTTTAATTGTGTTTTATTCAGAAATGTTTTCAGTAGTACATAATAGTAACAGTACAAATACAAAACAGTTACAGGATGGTCAGATATACTATTACATATACAAATCCAGTTATGAGCTACACATTTCGGTCCAAATAGGTGTCATAACCATGCAGCAGGGGGACCCATATAGTGCCCCTTAAAATTGTTTATGTATTAAAACAGCTTAACATGTTAGTGTTATTCACAGATACATATTAGCTTGCAACTATTTATTTTAAACTTTCCATACTGTCCCATTTTCAGCTTCAGGGAATAAAGTCCAGGTCCACTCCTAATTGATGAATCACTCATCTGTGCCGAAATTCCTCGCACTTTACCCGATTGCCCCTTACCGAGGCTGTCACAGTTTCAATTTTATATATGAGACTTACTGTTGTAATCCATTTTGCTTTTGTTGGAGGTGTTTTTGCTAGACCAAGTCCAGTTATGAATTTCTTGGCTGCTAATTCTAGTGCAAGTAACCATTTCAATGTTTATGCCCCTTATAGTCCTTGGAGGGATAGGCATAAGGATCAGTGATGGAGTTAGTAAATCCTGATCTGTGAATACCCTATTGTGTATGGTGAGCACAGGACAGGCCCAGAATATATGCGTGTGATTAGCGTTCTCTCGTTCCTATACTTTGTATGTTCTTACTTGAGAACCTATGTACAGTATGTGGCTTGTACTTCTGGGGTTCTGAAATACCTCATGACGTTTCCAAGAGAAATCCCTCCATTGTGTTGAAGATGTAAGTCTGTAATTGGCAGTTGCATATTTATTCCAGATCTCCACTGAATGGTCTGTTATTACTTCAGAGTTCCACCTGCATAGAACATCCGGCTGTAAGTCCAGCAGGAAAGACTCCTGTGAGAGGCTGCCAATTAAATGTGACCAGTACTGTAGGAACATCCACTGCGAGGTCCAGCAGGAACTCTGTTAGGCTCCTATAGAGGCTGCCAAATGTGACCAATGCATGCTTTGTTGGAGTTCTTTTAGAATACAATATATGGAGGGGACCTTCTTTGAGAGTTTTTTAAATGTGGGACTCATCCCCCTGAGATCTGATCAATTTGTAAGTATCTAATATGTGCCATCCTAGGAAGGCCAAATTCCTGCTGTAATTCTTGGAAAAGACAAAAGCCTTGCACTCTATAGAACTGATACATATATTTCAAGCCTCTAGACCCCTAGCATGTGGTGTAGCATCCAAAGAATTAGACAGGAGTGCTTTGTTATGCACCCTAGATCTTAGTCAAATTGGGGTGTAATGTGGGATGTGTTTATTATAGCACAATCTCCAGTATTTTAGGGGAATGACCATATATCTTGAAAACTGTAGGAATGGAATTGTTGCCAACGGGTTGGAAAAGAGATACTTGTCTAACAAGTCATTTATGTTTAATTCGATTGTCTTCTAATTAGCTGAATAAGATGGGGTAACCAGCAACATAATATACGTAATTGGGCTGCCAGTGCATAAAGTATAGGTTAGGTAACTTAAAGCCACCTTTTTCTTTTAGCACTTGTAAAATATTATTTCTAGGATAGTGGATATGTTGTTCTAGCCACACTTGTTGGCATGTCCTTTCCCTTTAAGATTCTTGCTGGAAGGTGTAAAAGTTGGCTCCTCCCACCCACCCAGGTGGTATATGCCTCAGCTCCACCCCTTGATGCCAGATCTTCTTTCCGTGGAATATTCAGGTTCCTCCTTATCGCTTCACACGTCACTGTAGGCCTTGGCGCGCTTAAATCACGATTTATCAAACTCAGACTCGCGAGCCCTAGTCGCTTGGCGATCTCGACCACGATGGAAGACAAGTTCTCACCCGTTTCTTCCACTGCCCGTGCAGGCAAAAGATGTCTCCCGCAGTGACCCACATGCCCTGTGCGTTATTGCCTGGGTCTCGGTCTTGACACCCAGGCATGCAGAATGTATGGCGCTCATCCAAACGCCTCGACGCATCGTCTTGCACAACTGTAAACAAGCAGACCTGAAAACGGAATCATCAAATTCAAGGAAGCCCGCTAAGCAGTCTCATGCCGCGGGGTGAGCTAAGCAGCTTGAACGGATGAAGTCCTTTGAAGAGGAGGCAACTCGGGCTGCAGATTGGTCCTCTTCCATGTCCATTGTCATCCTGCTCAGTCTGGGCTCCACTTTCTCTGGCTCCTATCGGGAGTTGTGCCAGTCTCTTCCTACCAAGGGAGAGGGACCCTCAGGCACGCACGTCTCTCAGTCCCGTAAAAAGGACAAGGAGCATAAGGAACCTTCGGCCCGACGCCGCCGCTCCTGGAATCGTGAGAGATCTTGGTCCCAGGAATCTTCTGTCTCGACTTCAGTCTGGGTTGCGGCCCCCGGCTGCTGGCTTCTCAGTACCCCGATCAGGCCAGCCGGCTAAGATGTGGGACGATGATCCGGTTGAGATTATCCTCGACCCAGTCATCGCCAGTGAGGCTAAAACTCCTTATTCAGGACCCCGGTCCTGCCGGCCACTGAGGAGGAGACGCAGCCCACTGGGAATCCCCCCATGGTCCAGATCCCTGACCGGGAAGAGCTGTGGTTCTCCCCGACTCCTTCCGAGCGACCCTGTTGGTCCCCCCGGCGGTCCAAGTCGAGGTCTCAAGACACCTCCGACCGACAGGCTGAAGAAGGCGCTTAAGCGCTCTGAGAAGCAGCACAGCCGGCACTCTTCTTCCGCCTCCTCGGATGAGGAGAGGCTTCGATGGAAACTCAGTCGATGCTACGAGGATTTAATGTGGCAACAGCTAATTATGTCTGGCCAGAAGTCTGCTCCAGCTTCTACCCTGGCCATTACTTGGCTGTTGCCCTCTAGTCAGACGTCTACTCCTCAGGAGCAGGTCTGTACCATTTCTCCGCCCGAGGGAACCCATCAAGACCATCCCGGCTCGGCCAAAACTGGTGTCTGCACCAGTTGTGGTGGAGCCACCACAGAAGCAGCCTCCTTCAGGGGCTCCTTTTAAGGAGTCTCAGCCCGTGCCGGGCCTACCATGGAGGCTGTCCGTCACCTTCATGCCTGACTATCCTAGGCGGGTACAGGGCAACTCTGGTGGCTGGCCGATCTATCCGGATTCTTCGGAGTCCAAAGATTCCAACCTACATTCTTGCCCCTTGGACGAGGAATCCATCAGTAGTCTTTCGATGGAGGAAGGCCCTTCTTTCTTCTTGGGCATCTTCCGCCTCCTCTCCGAATCCATGGGGATACTCTTAGAACTCGTTCAGAAACAGGCCAAATAACCTCTCACTGATATCCTCAAACGAGAGGATTCATTGACTGAGGTCTTGCCAGTGGCCGAGGCCATTGTCAGTCCGGCCTTGGAGTTGTGGCAGCACTCTGCCTCCTGCCCCGTGCCTTCAGCCCGAATGGTCCGCAAGTATGCGGTGCCCATTAGGTCTCTTTCGGGATTCACAGATCACCTCTTGGCTGAGGGACTGGTGACTGAGTCTGTATTCGGGTGCTCAGGTAATTCAGGAGGTACCGATAGCCCCCCAGACAAAGAGTGAAAAAAATTGACCCATTCGGTCTGGAAAGTATATGCCGCCTCTTTGCTGGGCCTTCATCAGGCAAGCTCAGCCGTCATCATGGCGCACTCCTCTCATGCCCTACTGGGCTCACTCGATGAGGTTGTACCTCACCTCCCAGCAGACGTCCAGACCATGGTCAAGCAGGTCCACGACCAGGGTCAGGCAATTGCGAAACAGCAGCTGCAGATGGCCTTGTACCGCCAACTCCTACGCAGTGACAGCGCTAGGGGTTTTAAAACATGGGTCAAATTAGACCCATAGGTGTAAAAAATGTTGGTCAAAATGAGAAACAACTGGGTCCAAACCTAATCGTAAGTAGAAATTTCATTAGTACAGAAGCTTAAATTTGTTGCGTGAAAATACTTTTCTGTTGTTTAGTTTTCCATCTATAAGCTATTGTTAGAGACAGGTGCACCACTTTGGACCCGCTGTCCTGTGGAAAGTGGGTCATTTCTGGGCAAGCTGCAACTTTTTCCCTTTTTGCCCTATCTAGCGCTGTCTCTGCTCCTACGCCTCTTCGGTTGCAGCCGAGGTTGCCATGCGCCGCAGGGCTTGGTTGTGGGTCTCCACCTTCATGGGGGGACACCCAGCACAAGCTGATGGACGTCCCTTTCCTAGGTACTGACCTTTTCGGCCCAGGTGTGGACAGTCACCTCCAATGCATCAAAAAGTCCATTGCCACATTGGACTCTGTGACCTCTGATCAGAAGGAATCCCAGGGTTCAAAAAAGCAGAAGAAAAAGCCTTTTTGGCATTCTGCTTCTGCAGCTAAGCAGTCCCATTTCCAGTCGGGGCAGCATCAGCAGCGGGCTGAGCCTCGGCACCCTCGGCCCAAGTCTGGGCCTCCAGCAGCCTGTAAACTCGGAGGACAGGGTTCAGGTAGTCCCCAAGCCAGACCCTCCTCCTCCAGGCCTGCCCAGTGATGGAATGGGGGTGGCCAGCCATATACCCGTCACAACAGCTCTGTGCCCTCCGGGGGGGGGGGTCAGCTCTGCCGCTTCCTTTCTGCCTGGTCTGCTGTTATAACGGACAGGTGGATTTTAGAAGTGGTAGTCCAGGGGCTGCCTCTGGAATTCGAGCAGTACCCACCAAGCCGAGCCCATGACCCATGGGAGGAAATGGTGTCTGTAAACATTCTGTCAGCTCTCCGAGATGACATCACCCAACTTTCCCACAAGGAGGTGGTGGCCAGAGTTGCAGACCCCCTGTCAACCCAGGATTAGTTTCCAGGTACTTCCTGTTCCTGAAACTGACCGGGGGGGGAGGGGGCTGGTGCTTCATTCTAGATCTGCATGACCTGGAACAATTTCTCAGGTCCCGCACTTTCAGGATGGTAACTCTGTCCAGATCATACCACCTCTCGAGCAAAACGTGATTTTGCTCTTTGAATCTTCAGGATGCATTCTTTCACATCCCGCTCCATCCATCTCACCAGAGGTTTCGTTGCTTTCAAGTGGAGGGAGCCCTCTTCGAGTTCCGAGCAGTGCCGTTCGGTCTGTCATTGGCCCCCGGGGTCTTCACCAAATGAATTGCATTGGTGGCAGCCCATCTTCGGCATCGAGGGGTCGGGGTGTACCTGTCTTGGTCAACTGGCTCATAGCAGGTTCCTCCAGACAGGAGGTGGAGAGGTATAGGGACCTGGCCCTCCAGACCTGCATCGATCTTTGTCTCCTGGTCAGTGAGACCAAGCTGGAACTCGTACCTTCGCAGGTGATCTGCTCTATCGGGGCAGAGCTCGACTCTTGCCGAGCCAGGCTCCCAACGGACAGAGGCGGGAAGTTTGGCTATCACATCAGTCAGAAGGACTGGGGAACTACAGCTCTCTCTTGTCCTATGCCTTCAAATGGAAAAGGTTTTCCATTTGGTGTCAAAACAAGGCTTGGACCCTTTGTCCTGTCCAGTGGCTAGTATCCTCAACTACCTTTGGTCTCTGTCCAGGGGTTTTCGGTTCACTGACCCTGTAGGCACCTCGCGCAGCCATCTTTGCTACCGGGCACGGGCTGGTTAGCAGATGGTGCATGAGAAGGTGGTCTGGCACTGCTTTAAAGGCCTCAACCAGATTTCCTCCAAGCATAAACCACCACCACCACCACCACCACCGTGGATCTACTGTGCTGGCAAAGCTCATGGGCAAGCCATTGGAACAGATGCACAGGTGTGAGATGTCACATCTGTCGTGGAAGACCACAGACTGGGGAGCTGCAGGCTGTCTCTCTGGTGAGTCTTCTTACCTGGTATTCCACCGGGATGAGGTTGTCCTGCACCTCCACCCGAAATTCCTTCCGAAGGTGGTATCAGAGTTTCACCTTAACCAGGTGTTGACTCTGGTGGTGTACTTCCCCAGTTACACCTCAGGGGCCGAGTACAGGCTCCATACTTTGGACCCGAGACGAGCTCTCTCTTATTATAAGGAGCAGGCAGGCTAAAGTTTGGGAGGAGGCTCGCCAGCTGTTTGTCACTTACGCTGAAGCCGCACTGGCAGTCCTGCAGGCAAGCGGATGATTGGCAGATGGATTACATCATGCATTGATCTCTGCTATAGGTTGGCGGGCAAGAAGCCTCCTGTGGAGATAAGAGCTCACCCACCCGCCATACTCCTGCGTCGGTGGCTGCTTCCAGGTACATTCCTATCCAGGATATCTGCAGGGCTGCTACCTGGAAGTCAGCAAACATCTTCATCACCCGCAACCACATTGAGCTAGAGTCACGCTGGGCTGCTGGTTTTGCGGCCCCAGTTCTCCAATCTCTTTTCCCCAAGTAAGTATTGAGGGTGTGTGCGCCTTGCCTCCCTCTTCCTGGAGAACTGCTAGGAGTCTGCCAAGAAGTGTGGATAGAACAACATAACCACAATTGTAGAAAAACAGGTTACTCACCGGTAACAGTAGTTCTAGGAGTGTTATATGTTGTTCAACCACTCAACCTCCCTGCCTTTGACGCACAACCTAAGCTTCCAGCAGGCAAGGTATGGCATCAAGAGGTGAAGCCGTGGCATATTCCACCCAGTGGGTGGAGGAGCCAGTTTTTAAACCTTCCAGCAAGAATCTTAAAGGGAAAGGACATGCCAGCCAGTGTGGATGAACAACATATACCACTCCAAGAACTACTGTTACAGGTGAGTAACCTGTTTATTTGATTTGAGGAGGCCTCCTTCTCATAAAAACAGAGATAATGATATTCTGTTATCTAAAATAGGATTTGTGTGGGACCAGTGAAAGTCTGAAAAAAGAATACAGAAATCTGGGTGAACATTTTGATGGATGACTTCTGTTTTAGATTAAAAAAAAAAAAGAGGAAGGACGTGCCACATTTGTAACTTGTTAATTTGCTGGGTGATGGGTCTTTCATCTGCTGAACCCATAAATATTTAATTGTCTCCCCTGTTCCACCTAATTGAGAAACTATTTTATCTCATTTTATCTTTATTTTATCTCTGAAATTAAGGCCGAGTTATCTCAGTTTTGAAGATGTTTCATTTAAAGCCTGGTAGCCTCCTACAGTAGCGTGCCCTCCACCACCTCTTCCTTACAGATAGCTGCTGCTAGTGGCTCGATGTACAATATGAATAATAATGGGGATAGAGGACACCCTGTTGGCCCTGATATAAGCTTGAGGGGATTTATGTAGCACTCAGAAAGTGGTCAAGACTTCCTCCGGAAAGGCCATTTTCTGCAGGGCATCCTATAAAAATTGCTAAGATGGCCAGCCCGGTGGTGCTGAGGGTTGAGGCACTGGATGCCACACCACGCACTGCGCTGGTGACCCGGGTTCAGGAACGAGCCCCTGATTGTCGGGGTCGGCTGGGGAGGGAGAGGAAGGAGATCGAGCCTCCACAAGGCAGATCTCTCCTCCTGGGAGGGTTTGAGGCTCCCCGGTCACTGGCTGCCACCTAGTGGAGGATGGATGGCGGCGCCATCCTGAGGGAGCTCTGGCAGTAGCCACGAGGAGTTGCAGACAGCAAAACCCCAGAAAATATGTAAAAAAAATTAAAAAATTTGCCAAGGTTTCCTGTCAGATGCCTTCTCAGCATCAAAACTGACCACAACCAGAGTAATAGAGCACTGTGCTGCAAAGTCCATCAGATGTAAATTACGGCATACTTTGTCCTGTGTTTGTCTCCTATGAACAAGCCCCACCTGATCACCATCAAGCAGGTATGGTAATAATATCTTTATTTAAATTAAGCACCTTTCGAGGTATCAAGGCGCTGTACATTACAATTGATAGTAATAAAATCAGCGAAACAAGCAATAAAATGGTCTGTAAGGGATCCTTTCACTCAATTAAGCTAGGATTAGCCTGATGCCACAAAAATGTTTTCAGCGCCTGTTTAAACCCCCCCCCCCCAGTCACACACTCCCGAAGCTGATGGGGTAGAGAATTCCAGAGGGTTGGGGCCGCATACATAAATGCATGGGCCCCTGAAGACTTTAGGGATGCCCTCGTCTCTAGCAACCTCGTCAGCGAACAGAGCTGTCGCTTGGGGCGTGGGTACGAAGCTTCTTTCAAGTAGTCAGGGCCAAGTCCGTGTAGGGCTTTATATGTTAGCAACTGATTTTAAAGATGATCCGCCATCAATCGGCAGCCAGTGCAGATCGCAAGTAGCACAGGTGTATTATGGGAGTACAAAGAAGTCCCTATCAGCAACCGCGGCTGCAGCATTCTGCATTAGCTGCAGGCGGCGGATATCAACCCCAGGTAGCCCTAAGTACGGGGAGTTGCAATAATCAAGGCGTCCGGTCACAAAGGCATGGATCAGTGTGGGAAGGTTGCCGGACAGAACAAGGTGCTTGATCCTGGCGATGTTCCTAAGATGATAAAAGGAAGAGTTGACAACTGATGATACCTGAGATTGTAGTGTCAGCCCATCATCAAGCACCACTCCTAGGTCCCGCACCCGATCGGAGGTAAGGCTGTGAGAGCCCCCCAGAAAAAGTCCAGATGGCTGACCAGCCCTCAACCCCTCTATCCGGTGACCATGATCCATGACCATCACCTCGGTCTTTCCTGCGTTCAGCTTTAGCTAGCTCAAATTCATTCAGTCCTATATTTCAGTGAGGCAGTTGTTGAATATCGCGAGAGCACTATCCTGGTCTGGGGTAAAAGACAGGTAGAGCTGGGTATCATCAGCGTAGCAGTGAAACTTCAGCCCATACCATCTTACAGTGTCTCCGAGGGGCAGCTTATACAGCAAACAAGAGGGAGACAGCACCAAACCCTGAGGGACCCCACATGACAGAGAGAGAGTCAGAGGAATAAATCTCAGGCACCACTCTCTGGGTTCTGCCAGTGAGGAAAGATGTAAACCACATGAGAACTGTACTAGTCAGGCCATAGATGAACCTCAGGCACTCAAGCAGCACCCCATGGTCCACGGTGCCAAAAGCTGAAGAGAGATCAAGGAGCACCAAGATGGAGCGGCTTCTCTGATCTCTTGCCATCAGGAGATCATTGAGCACCCGAACCAGCGCAGTCTTATACTGTGCCTCTTTCCAAAACAGGATTGGAGAGGTTCATAGATGTTATGGATGGTCAAGTGGTTCTCCAGTTGTACCGCCACTACTTTCTCAATAACCTTCCCTATAAAGGAGAGGTTTCAGATTGGTTTGTAGTCGGCCAGAGTCTCCTGGTCCAGTGAAACCTTCTTTAGGAGGGGTGTCATCACCGCCTCCTTCAGGGAGCTAGGGAACTCACCTGAAACAAGGGAGCACCAGACTATCTGTGCCAGGACCGGACCGATAATATCACAACAGCCCATTATCAGGGAAGTTAGGCCCGGGTCCAAAGTACAGCACATAGGGTGCATACTCTGGACAATCCACGAACTGTGGCCTGTCAAAGGTACTCCAAGAAACACGAGGGACAGTGACCAAGTACCGATCAATAGCATCCCCCATAGAGCAAGTCAAGAGGATCTCCGTCCTGATGTCAGCCACCTTATTCATGAAGAACCGAAGCAAGCTCGCGACCCCAGTTATGAAAGTTTTCTCGAAACTGCACACAGGCTGGGTACAGCCTGTCCACAGTCCGGAAGAGCTGAGTCGGTTCTGTTCTGAGCAGCAGCAATCTCCTGGACAGGAATTCTGCCTTCTTACAGGAGATCAGTGATTGGTAGACTTGGTAATGCTCTACCAATCTGAGGTGGTCGACACTCCAGAGTTCCTCCAGCCGCTCTAGCCTTCGTCTTAGTCACTGCAACTCCTCAGGGTCCCCATCAAACCAGGGGCCCAAGGGGGAGGGGGTGAACACAGACTAGAGCAATAGAATCCAGCGCTGTGAGCCGGCCCGGTGGCACTGAGGTTGAGGCACTGGGCGCACACACCTCGCACCACGCGGCGACCCGGGTTGGGAATGGACTCAGGCCGCCGGGGCTGGCAGGGAAGGAAGGATCGAGAGCGCATCGCGACAGCCTCTCCCTTCCTTCGGGTGGGTGGGGTGACATGCGGGCGCTACAGTGGCACCCAGCGGAGGCTGGGTGTCTGACAGTAGCGAGAGCATCTGACGGGGGAGAGCTGGCAGACGTCTGCATGTAAGTGCACGGATGTCATGGCACGCCGGCTCTCCAGTGGGCTATAACACAAAGAAAAAGTAGGGAACCTCCACCTCTATGAAGCCCTCCCCGGGCTTCCTTGACCCATGTCGCCGGATCCCCCAACTAGTTAAAAGGATCCGTGGGCTGGTATATGGGGGCGCCAGCTCCGCAGCCCCACCCTCTGGGGGGGGAAAGCCAGGGGTGACCGGGGGATCACGGTTGGCAATGGGGGAAGACCGGGGGCCGTGACCAGGGCGGATACTTGGTGGTAGGTGTAAAAAAAAGAATCCAGCGCTGTGGAGATGGCCCTATTATAGGCCAACACCAAAGCCTCTGGATTCCCACTTGCCACAGGAAACTGGTAAGATGGCATCTAGTCTGTTTGCCCAGATACCTGTGCATAGCTTAAAATCGGTGTTTAACATTGATGGGCAGTAGGAGGAAGGGTCTCGAGAGACTTCCCAAAGCTGCGATACAAGCATATTCCCACGATAGTGAGGCTGCGTCTACGCCATCCTACCCTCACCCCAATAGATCAGAATACTTTGTTGCAGTATTGGCAGTGTGGCCTTAGTATACTTTTTTTTTTTAAATGTGCGATTGAAGCAAGCAAATGAGCCTATTGTTAAGGGAGATTTGTGGATGTTCCTGGTCGGCCTAGAAGAAATTATTAGCCTCTGAGCTAGTTTCAAAATCCTGCATATGTAAATTAAAGTAATAGTCAGAAAGGATTAGTTTAGAGTCACTGTGATTCCTAGTAAGGTAACCTGTAGATGAATCCTTCAGTTGTATAAATGCTCTGACTGATTTTTAGGTCAAAGCTGCCTGGCCAACCTTCAAGCCTCACCTTCGTAGTAATATTGACGTAAGCACATTAAGGCGTGTTCTATCTCCTGGTCCATTAGAGCTTGTAATTTCTGTTTGGTTTTAGGTATGCGACCCAGTATTACCTTGTGTTAACAGCTGCTGTAGAGATGTCAACCTTTCTTAAAGGGCCTGATATTTCTGGTTCCTTTGTTTCTGTTTTCGTGAAGCTAACTCTGTTAGGTGCCCCTCGGCACCATTTTATTGTATCCAATAAGATTGTGGGAGAGACCCTGTCGCAGTGTCTGGGAATAAACTTCAGATAAGGCAAATTTACAGGTTTAAAACACACCGTGGTGTGATATTTATTTTTCAAAAGTTAAATAATAAATTAAAACAAATAAATTGCAAAGAAAATCACTACTTAACATCAGTAATTTCTCACATAATACAGTCCTGGACCTTAGAGCTCCTAATACCCATTTCATCTGTATTCAACATCTTGTCTACAGTAGCACCTCTCTCCTCTCCTCTCTCAGGGCTGAGCCCCGCTTGACTGCACTGCAGTGAACTTAGTGAAGAGGTTTTATATTTGTTGGTGGACTCGCCTGACTGAGTCCTTTCTGTATTTACATGTCTGGACATGTTGTTTCAAACCAAGGGGTTGTTTCAGGGGACTTCCTGGTTCACTGAATATCTCACAGATATTGACACACTATATCTCTGATCCACAGTGACTAAGCACTTTTATAAAGCATACCATTCAGCCTCATACTTAAAACCTTATACAATAACAGGTTTATAGTGTGAATTTATAAAATACCTTAAGGATTTCTTATAACTGTACTAATCATAAAATTGTTATTGTTTTATATGGCTTCTGAGTCCTTTTTTATTTTCAAAAAGGCTTAATTGTATGTATTCCTATTTAAAATAGCCTTTATTCTATTTTGTACACAAAATGCACTTGTGCACGTTACACAACACCTCTATGGGTGTTCTGCATCATTTCAGGGACTGGATGGATGGAAATGGAAAAAGAATGAAAAGAGAGAACTGGTAGGAAGTTTAGTAGGGGATAGTAAAGAGCTACACTAGGTGGCCGACCTAGGGTAGGTTGGGGGGGGGGGAAGAAAAGCAAAGAGAAAAGTGTTAACTGTTGCTCAACAGAAATTTTCATGGCTAGGAAATGAAGAGATAGAAAAGTGGTACATCAGTCACAGCCGAGGGTGTAGCCTAACTCTGCCACACACCTCCCTCCTTAGGAAAAAAGTTCTCAAAATGATACTGTTTTTTTCAAGAACCTCCTCTTAGTCATAAATGTTCTACCAAAACAGTAGAATGGTGGTTGGTTGAAACTTTCTCTCACCCACTATGAGAGCTTCACCCCTAGGGTCCCTTAATTCAGCTATTTTTAATATTGTCCACCATACCAAGTTACTGCAATATGACAATACTTTCACATTACCCTGGGGCTGTCATACAGTTCAGCACAGTACCCATCTTGCTGTCGGAGGACTTCAGTCTGTAGTGGCTGTCTACCCCCTAACTATTTTGCTCTGGTTACTACAACTCAGATATTTCATATGTAATATCAGGCACCCATCAATAGGCATCGTTTCAGCACCTGTCACTTGGCATCATTTTAGAATCCGGTGTACCCACTATCGTACCTTCATCAGTACATTAAAAAAGAGGAAGTAATACACAACAGTTTTATGCTGACTTCTAGCTTCCTCCATACCCATCATGGCATGGTTTCAGCCCTGTGCACCCACTATCTTACCTTCATCGGTACATTTAAAAAGAAGGTAATACACAGTAGTTTTATACTGGCGTCTAATATACTAAAATGCCTGCAGAGTAGGCCTAACAGTCTTCGTGTCTGCCCGTTTGGTCATCCCTCAACCTGGGAGCTGACCTTACTGTCCACCCCACCCCCTTGGGCTTCTCCATTCTCAGTCTAGCTTCCACCATCTAGCTATCAGGGTGGCCATACAGGCCTATACCACAACTTTCTCTGGGGTGAGTTGTACCCAGCTCTAACCCCATTCTAACACATTGTTTCCACCCAGGGGCCCAGTCATAGGTTCCACCCCATACCTGGATCCTCCATGACCCTAGGTTCCTCATTTTATATCATACAGTATTGACATTTATTTTATTTTATGCATTTCTTGTAATCATTTCATATATTTCATTTATCCATTTGCTTTTCATATATTTTCTGGTAGACAAGGAACTTTTTCATGCTGAACATCAACTAGCCAGTTCCTTACTCCCAAAACCTTTGGGGTTTCTTTTAAACCCTTATTTGTAACATTTTATGGATTTCCTTTCAACCCTCACACCGTTCTGGTACCCTCAGCTGACTGTACTCTGCACCAGCCGTAACAGCTATATTCATTCTAAACATTACATGTTTCATACATTTCATACCATATCATAGAGGGTTCAAAACATGGGAAAGTCCCTTTAGCCACCATGGTGTCTTTCCTGTTGCTTGTAGTCTTCACCCCAGTATGCATATGTCCTGAAACAGTCTTACCTGGGGCCTTCATCTCGTTGTCCTCCAAGTAGCAGCAGCCCAGAAAAATGGGAAACACTGGTATCTCAAAAGTGGCTGGCAACAAAGGTTCCATCAGGGGGCCTCCTCCTCTAGAACCCATGGATCCTGGTCCTTTGCCTCCACCATGAAATCCTCCGGTTGGGAACCCTCCATCAGCACCTGACAGCGGTGCTCTGCTTCTCCCCGGCGCTGGTCCGCCTCCGCGTTCCATCGAACTCCAATCCAAGTAATAGCTCCTCTCCAGTTCTCCTCACCTGGGCTCTTGTATGCATCGACCGGTAAGCCCCTCCTCCTTCAACAGATCCTTGGCATCCACGAGATCTTGGAGGCACGCCATCCTGCTCTTTGCCCTCATGTCTGGATGCCACGGCTGGTATCTGAGTAATGGTCTCCCCCTTGTTTCTCTGAACAACCAGTACTATCCCACTTCCGATACCAAGTTAGTCACAGCGTGTGGGAATAAACTTCAGACAAGGCAAATTTACAGGTTTAAAACACTGTGGTGTGATATTTATTTTTCAGAAGTTAGAAAAATAATAAATGAAACAAAAACATTGCAGAGAAAATCATTAAACATAAGTAATTTCTCACGTAATACAGTCCTGGATCTTAGAGGTCCTAATACCCTTTTCATCTGCATTCAACAGCTTGTGTACAGTAGCACCTCTCTCAGGGCTGAGCCCCGCTGGACTGCGCTGCAGTGAACTTAGTGAAGAGGTTTTATATATTTTGCTGGGGTCACCTGACTGAGCCCTTTCTGTATCTACATGTCTGGACATGTTTCAAAACCAAGGGCATTTTTGTTTCAGGGGACTTCTTGGTTCAGTTAAAGGTACAGTGTATATCTCCACAGATACTGACTCTCTATATCTCTGATCCACAGTGACTAAGCACTTTTATAAAGCATACCATTCAGCCTCATACATAAAACCTTATACAGTAACAGGTTTATAGTGTGAATTTATGAAAATGCCTTCAGGATTTCTTACGACTGTACTAATCATGAAATTATTATTGTTTTATATGGCTTCTGAATCCTTTTTGTTATTTAAAAAGCTTTATTAACTGTATTTATTCCTATTTAAAATAGCCTTCATGTTTTTTGTACACAAAAATGCACTTCAAACAACATGAAGTCTTGCTATATTATGACAGATGCAGTTTGTCCCACCATTAGAACTGCTCCGGAGGTGAAAGAGTTAACTTCCATGCAGTGCATGGAACTTAAAATAGTGAGCTCGGTTAGAAGCTCTGTCAGGGTGGTTTCAAACCAAAACCGTCAGATTCTTTACTCCGCCTCACTGAACAGTCGCTCCGGAGATTCCTCCTGCTGCCGGTTCATTTTCTCGGTTTAAAGTGTTTTTCTCGGTTAAATTCAACAGCGATATTCTTTATTTTAACATAAACGATCGGTTCAAGCTCTGTCTATGGTATTGTAAGTAATAGATAGGTTTCTGTGTGGGAACTTGTAAATGTTTATCGGTTCGGTTTGAACCGAACAAATTATATTTAAACTTTATTCTGAAACCTTTTAAGGCTTGTTGAAATCACGGTTCGGTTCTTATCGGTTCTAAAAAACCGGATTTCATTACGTTTTTCCACGACCGACAGGTTGGGAACCGATAAAGGGTGTCTTACCTGGCACTGCCATCAAAGGCAAGTTTTTGGTTAGGCTGGCATTATGTCTGAGAAACCCAAAGAAAAACCGGGCCCACTGGGTTTCAACACTGTAGTGTCTGTGGGAAGCCTTTGCCAAGGCTGACCCACACCACAATGTGTTTATTGTCTGGGGTTTGACCACCTCAATGCAGACTGCCAGATTTGCAAGAATTTCCCTGCAGCTACCCTAGATAAGAGAGTTGGTAGGCTCAGGGAACAAGAGGCCAAAAAGTCCGCTGACCGGATGACCAGCCGGTTCGGTGCCAACCGAACGGAAGGATGCCCTCTGACCGGGCCAGACTTCCTCGGCAAGCGTAAAGCTGACTCTGAGGAGCCAGTTCAGCAAAGAGAACTAGAAAGTCAGCAGGTGTGGAGTCAAAATCCTTTCTCCAACTGCTGTAGAGATAGCCAGGGCAATACAGATTGTCCAGTCACTTTCCCAGTTCCCTCCGAACCGCCACTATCTGGCAAAAGGTCGGTTCGGTCGGTTCCACCAGTTCAAGAATATGATATAGAAGAGTTTTATGAACCAGAGGAGGGGGAGGATGATTATGATCAGTGTGAATGTGACTTTGAAAGTCTGGATGTGCCCATTGAACCGGACATCTCCCCAGACAGACCTTTAGGTGAATCTCCCCCTAGGCTTGCTGAGTCCCCTTCTCATTTTTTGTTTTATAAAAAAGTTGCTGAAACCCTCCAGCTTCCTTTAGAGGAGGCTTTGGACGAGCAGAGGCCTGACTTTGTAGAGATGATGGATATCCCAGAGTCCAGGAGATTGTCCATCCCTTTACATAAATCTTTTAGGAAACAAACAATAACAATTTTAAAAGCTCCTAATTCTGTGCCTCCTGTGGATAAAAAGATGGACAGGAGGTACACTTTGTCAGGTCCTGATACAGAATTTCTTTCACAGCAATGCAGTCATGTTGGGGTGGTTCAGGCTGCAGCCTGTGATAAAGCTAATATTCCCCTGGCTTTACATCCTCCTGACAAGGACTCCAGGAAGATTGATGCCATGGCCAAAAAACAATACATGGCAGCGTCTTTGGGACTCAGACAAGCAAACTATGTGGCTTATGTTGCGAGATACCAAAAATCTAGATGGGATACTGTCATGGCCTTAGCCAAACAGGCCCCTGGCCAGCTTGCAAAGGAGCTGGAGCAGGTGGCTGTTGATGGTATTGAGGCATCTAAGGTGCAGTTCCATGCTGCAGTGCATTCTAATGATGTATCCTCTAGAGTCATGGCTACATCTGTGGCTTTTCGTAGATTGGCCTGGCTCAGGTGTACTACTTTGTCACAGTATACCCAGTCTGAGGCTATGGATTTTCCTGTGGTGGGAAGTTCTCTGTTTGGGGAGCAGACAGAGAATTATATGAAGAAAATGGATGAATAGAGAACCACTTATAGGGTGCAAAGCCAAGGAGCAGCAAGCCACTCCTCAGAGGCAACCACCCAGGGGTAGGGGCAGGCCTTTTACCAGACCAGGCCTCCTCTTCAGCCTATGTTCAGAGGGGTTCTTCAGAGGGAGAAGCAGACTGGGTACGAGCAGGCCTCCTCCCACCCCTCAGCCTAAAGCCCCTGCCAAACAGGGACCCTGATGGGATGCCCAGGGTCGGCTCTCCATTACCTGTAGGGGGCAGGCTGGCTTACTTCGTCGGGACTGGGAGTCTTTAACATCAGACAGGTGGGTCCTGGAAGTAGTGAGCCAGGGTCTGGTTCTCAGCTTCAAAAATTTCCAAAGATGAGAGCCAGATCCTTTCCACCTACAAACCCTTTAGAGACTCTTGCTTTGGAAACAGAAGTCTCAACCCTCTTGGCTCTCAGAGCTGTAGAAAGGGTTTCTCCCCTACACCAAGGCAAGAGTCTGTACTCCAGGTACTTCCTTACCCCAAAAAAGACAGGAGAGTGGCGGCCCATCCTGGACCTAAGATATCTGAACAAGCACCTTTTAAAACCAAAATTCAAAATGGTGACTCTGGGAATGATTTTACCCTCCCTAAGGCCAGGGGACTGGCTAGCTTCCCTGGACCTCAAGGATGCCTACTTCCATGTTCTTATCAGAAGCTCCCCATCAAAGTACCTCAGATTGAACTGCCTCAGGCCATTATCAGTTCAGAGCAATGCCCTTGGCTTACCTCTGCCCCAAGGGTATTCACAAAATGTCTGGCAGTAGCAGTTGCTCATCTAAGAAGGCAAAAGATTGCCATCTTTCCCTACCTGGACGACTGGCTCATTGTGGGTCAGTCTCCAGACCAGGTCAAATCACACCTGCTAGTTACCCAGCAGCTGCTTACCTCTCTGGGCTTTCTTCTCAATCTTCCAAAGTCAGTTCTGGAACCTGTCCAGGTACTCACCTTTATAGGCGCAGAACTGGACACAAAGCAGGCCAGAGCCTTCCTTCCCCTAGAAAGGGTAAGGACCTTGGTAGCCCTGGCCTCGTCCTTCACTCTGCAGGTCTCTCGACCAGCAAGGCATTTCCTGCAGCTCCTAGGACACATGGCTGCTTCCACAGCTGTAGTGCAAGGAGCAAAATTTCAGATGAGGGACATTCAGTTCCATTTGAGAGCCTTCTGGTCTCAAAGAAGAGATCCCCTATCCAAGTTAATCCCAGTGACTCGAACCTGATCCAGGCCCTTCAGTGGTGGCAGGATCAGAGCAATCTGAGACAAGGGTGCCTTTCATCCCTCTGTCCCACTCCTTGACCCTTACTACAGATCGTCCCTCTTGGGATGGGGAGCTCACATGGCGACCTCTCCACCCAGGGGTTATGGTCCCTCAGGAATCCCTGCTCCACATCAATCTGTTGGAACTCCGAGCTGTTTTCTAGCACTTCAGGTTTTTCTGCATCTGTTCAGAACAAGGTGGTACAGGTCAGAACAGACAACACCACTACAATGTGGTACATCAACAAACAGGGGCACTCAGTCTTGGCCTTGTGCAGGCGATAACGTTGTGGTCTCTGGCTTATTCCCTGAACACTTCCCTCATAGCAGTTCACCTCCCAGGCAGGACAATGTCCTGGTAGATGCTCTCAGCAGGATTTCCCAGGGCCATCACGATGGTCACTGGATCCCCCTAGTACTGGGATAGTTTTTGCCAGATAGGGCACTCCTCAGATAGATCTTTTTGCAGCCCTAGACAATCATCAACTTCCACTTTTTTGTTGCAGGCCCCCAGTTTTGGGCTCAGTCCCCCTGGATGCCTTTCTCATCGATTGGGAAGGGAAGTTTCTCTATGCCTTCCCCCCTTCCCTCTCCTGTTCAAGGTGCTAGTCAAAATCAGGTCTCAGCCCTGCAAGATGATCCTGATTGCTCCAGACTGGGCCAGGTAGACCTGGTACCCACTCCTTCTGTCCTTAGCAGTCCATCTTCCCTGTGTCTCCCCAGGAACCACAATCTGTTAACCTGTGCTCAGGAGAGTCTGGTATCCGAATCTCAAATCCCTCAACCTCAAGGCCTGGCTCTTGAGGAGTTAGAGTTGCTGATCTACAACTTTCTCAGGGCGTTCTTGAAATCTTGAAAGCTTCTGGAAGCCTTCCACCAGAACTACGTATAACTCCAAGTGGAAAAGGTTTTCCATATGGTGTTCTGGGAAGCATATTTCCCGGAATCTGCTGATTTACCCACTGTTTTGGATTATATGGTCCATCTTAATTCTTTGGGACTGAGACCAGCTACCCTGAAAGTGCATTTGGCAGCTGTCTCTGCTTTCATTTCAGCAGGAAGCCCTCTTCTCTTTCTGCTCACCCTGTATTTTCCAAGTTTTTAGGGATTGCTTCATCTGAATCCTCCATTCAGGGACCCTGCCCTGCTTGGGATCTTAATATTTGCATTGCTCAGCTGATGCAACCCCCCTTTGAGCCTCTGTCTTCGGCAGAACTTAAGTATTTGACTTGGAAAACTGTATTTCTAGTAGCCATCACTTTTGCCAGGCGCATAAGTGAGTTACAGGCTTTATCAGTGGAGACTGACTTTATTTCCTTTCACAGGGATAAGGTAGTCCTCAGGACTAACAGGAAGTTTTTGCCTAAGGTGGTTTCGGATTTCCACCTTAACCAATCTATTTCACTTCCAGTGTTCTTCACTGACCGTTCCTCCTCTGGTGAGAGGAGGCTTTACAGCTTAGATGTTAAGAGGGCCCTAAGTTACTACATAGAGCGTACCAAGGGTCATAGGTTTGACTCCCTCCAACTATTTCTCACTTATGGTGAGGTTGGGAAAGGGAGACCTGCCACTAAGAGATCCATTGCCAGGTGGATCGTCTCTTGTATCAATTTTGCAATCAAAAACTGGGTAAGGTTCCCCCTCAGGCTGAGGGCTCACTCTCTACCAGAGGTACAGCTGCATCTCTAGCTGCTGCCAGAGACATCCCTATCTTGGAGATATGTCAAGCAGCTACTTGGAAAACAGTACACTCACCAAGCATTACTCCCTGGATATCCAGGCCAGGAGGGATGCTCAGTTAACACAGCCGTGCTTCAGAGCCTATTCCCTAAGTAGGTTCTGTCCCTCCTCCATGGAGGTACTGCTGTGTAGTCTGCATCTGTCATAATATAGCAAGACTTCATGTTGTTTGAAGAAAAAATTACTCACCTTAGTAATGTTTCTTCTAATGGAGTCTTGCTATATTATGACCTATCCACCAGCCTGTCCCTCTCAGAACTCTACTTTGGGTATGGGGTGGGCAGTCCACTGTTGGCACTTATTGATGCCCCTTTTATGTTTGGGTGTTGTGTTTTATTTATTTATTTTATTTTATTGTTTCTGGTCCCCTGACTTGAGTCTTGGTGTTGGGACCAGGAAAATGTGTGAATATTTTAGTAGCCAGTTGGCTAGTGTAGGTTACAGCTTCCACACAGAGCCTTAGTGAGTTTTGCTCATAAAGATCTGACGGTTTCAGTTTGAAACCACCCTGACAGAGCTTCTCTAACCGAGCTCGCGCTCTAAGTTCCATGCACTGCATGGAAGTTAACTCTTTCACCTCCGAGCAGTTCTAAATGGTGGGACAAACTGCATCTGTCATAATATAGTAAGACTCCATTAGAAGAAACAACATTACTAAGGTGAGTAATTTTTTCTTATGCACTTTACACCACCCTCCCGGTGTTTGGCATCATTCAGGGACTAGATGGATGGAAATGGAAAAGAATGAAAAGAGAAAACTAGTAGGAAGTTTAGTAGGGACAGTACAGAGCTACGCTAGGTGGTCATCCTAGGATGGGGAAAGAAGAAAAGCAAGAAGAGCATTAATTGTTGCACAACAAAAGTTTTGATAGCTAGGAAATAAGCAGATAAGAATGGTGATCAGTCACAGCCTAGGGTGTAGCCTAACTCCACCACAGACCCCCTCCTCACCATTATCTGTGATTATTTCCTGAATCTTTTCTTCTATGATTTTGACTGTATCCTGTTCCTTAAAGACGACAGGAAATAAAAATGAGATGAAACTATGAAATCGTCCTGTCTTTTATGTTACTACCATCGTGTGACTGTATTGTTAAATAAACATTTAGTTTGTGATGCTATTATCTTTTAAATTAATTAAATACATTTTTGCAGTATGGCTGGTTCTGGAGCCACCTCGTTTAACGTTCCGTTTTTTACTCGGTCAGGTGAGCGTACTGATTTCTCAGTGGCAGCACCTGTTTGTGCTATTGTCATCATCTGCTGAACTTGTGCCAAGCACACAACGTTCCTCGGGACCTGTCAAATCATTCACCAGGAGCTGTCAGAGTTTTAGTTCCGTGGAAATGAATACATTGATGTCTTTGGATGTAGACGCAAGGGGGGAGGGGTTATTGTAAAGGCCTAAAGGGATACCTAGGCCTATTGGGCAGACTAGGTGGCCCTTTTCTTCCATCACATTCCTATGTAGTCTGCCCTCCCCTTTTTTTTGTTAAATATACTATGAACTCAAGAATCCCAATTTTTATAGATTCAGCAAAGTAAGATCTGACTTCGAGGGGGAGCTCTTGCAGCAGGTAATACCATTAGGACTAATTCCATGAGCGTTAGGACCCACGGAAAAATCTTAGCTAGCAGTCTGTAGCAGGGGACTGCCCCGATGTCAGCGCTCAGTCCGGCGTGGTATAAATGGGGTGGTCCCCTAAGCGCCATCTCGGTTCATTCCGCTGTTGACCACTCAGTTCCAGCTCCACAGGCGCTTCGATGCAGTACGACCACTCAAAAATTTCTTATATTTTGATATTTCTTCAATGGACATCCTCCTCCGTTATATTTGTCGTCCTCTCCACCATAGCATAAGTCTTAAAATGCGTGTCACGGCAAACAGATTCTGGCCAAAAAGATAGCCACAGCGGCCTGCTTCGCTATCTAGAGCCCAGTCCACCGGCCTGCCCGACTGACTGCACTGCAAAAAGTTCAATCAGAAGACCAGGACCAGGAGCGCGAATACCCTGAAAGCATGTTTCCTGGAGCAAAAGGTGGTGGCCATGTAGCAGTCCTCGGATCACAGCTCCTCCCCTCCCAAGGATAAGTTGTCTGGGGGGGGGCACCACCATCACAGGGATAAGGATACGGCCAGGTCTGAGTCCCACCCCAAATCGCCGGCCGAGAAGACTTCATCTTCGGCCTCTGGAGGAAGGCTGGGATTGGTCCCTCCTAAGTTTACGAGGTCCATAAGTCTAAGCATGCTCCTGCCTCTTCTCAGGGCAAAGCTAGGGAGCCTTCATCCTTGGGGCATTTGCCTCCCATTCTCTCCGTAGCCCACCGACCCCTGAAATCCTCTTCAGGGTCTGCCTGGGAGGTTCATTCACCTGCTGGCAAACCTAAGGATGCAGCATACCAGACAGCTCATCAGAAAAGCGTAAGCACCGGAGGACTCAACAGGCGGTGGAGGCGTTAGTCACACCTGGACTCCCCTGCCACGGCTAGAGTCGCCCACCTGTCTCTGATCAGCACCCTACTAGCCAGTCAGCATTGCCGTTGACCCACTTCCAGACTCCAGACCACGAGCGGTCGTTGGAAGAGACTTGGACGCCCACCCCGCCTTCGGGGGGCTGGTCGCCCGTTGATCCTTCTCTGACCCCAGACGCTAGGTCACCTGGCAACACAGAACCCCAGCTGCCAGACAGGGACAATCAGGACCGGTAGACCAGATGCCTGACCCGTGGGGCGTCAGGCGCCTGGGTCAACAAACCCGATGCCCGCTGCAGCGCGTCGTCCCAGTGGCGGACATCAGTTCGTTCTTTACATCGTGGTGGAACACAGTCAAAGGGGACCTTCTTTATAGGCCCCCAGACCCTACCCCGCAACCTCCTATGGGTCCTCCTCCGCCCCCCACGCCGGAAGGAGAAGAGGTGACCCTCCCAGACAAGGGCAAGCACAGAAGACGGCGTTCTCCAGTCCCCTCCTCCAGCGGACGTCCATCCTCTCCGGAAGACGGGGATGCTAGCTCCTCATCTCTGGAGTCCTCAGAGGAAGAAGAATTCGTTCCACCCTTTCTGGGCCCTAGGGACTCTCCAGGGTCCCCTGCAGATGACCCATCATCTTTAGACATTATGGGTCACATCCAGTTTATCTTTGAATGGGACACAGAAGTACTGGACCCAGAATGCAGATGCATGGCTGAATTTCTGAGGTCCAAGGATCCAAAGCCTCTGGTCATCCTGCCTCTTGTTGAGCCATTTCAGGATGTCACCAGAATCACATGGCGCAAACCATCGATCTTACTTCGAGTGGGAGCTCTTGCAGCAGGCTATTACAATCAGGACTACGCCGCAGGCACTAGGACCCTCCGGTGAAACTTCTGCCAGCAACACACAGTGGGACCGGCTCCGACGCCGGGCCCCACCCCCGACGTCGGTCAGGGTACAAGAGGGGGCCGACCCAGCTCCACCGCAGTTCTTTCCCACCGCGTCCTGCACGTGAAGAAGGAACAGCTTCTGCTTGCAGTTGCAGCTCAAACTTGTGGATTTTTGTTCTCCAATCAAGATTTCAGACTCGTTTTTTGACGGGTTTTCTCGCTTGAAGGTACCCGAAGTCAGTCCGCTGCCCGTCGGTTATTTTTTCTTCCTTTTGAGCATTATTTCTCGCTCTTATCACCGTTTACTGAGACCGACATCAGCCGTTGCCCGGCCGAGTTCGACGGTTGTCTTCTCGGGTGTCAGTATCTCCTGAGCATTTAAATAAGTGTGAGTGTGGGAGGCAGATCCCAGCAAAGGACGGCCATCGGCGGTGCGTTTTTTTGTCTAGGCCCGGACCACGACACCGCCAACTGCTCGGATTGCCAGGCCTTTACCAGCAGGACCCACATCCACCGCCTTAAAGCCTACTTGATGGAGCAACAAAGTCGGACAGGCTGTATAAGGCCCCGAGGGCAGAACTCTTTCTAGTGGAACACCCTCAGGCTGATTCTTCGGTGATCACAGCTGCCCATGACAAGTCCAGGCAGCTGAAGCACCTCAGCTCCCAGCCTCCCGACCCGGAGTCTCGCTACTTGGACCAGGTGGGCAAAAAAGTATATGCTGCTTCCACCTGTTACATCCGTTCCCTCAACTTTCTGATGCATATGGTGCAGTACCAGAATGCGTTTGGGAGAGGGGTCTAGAGCTGATGAAGACCATGCCAGACTCTGACCAGAAGGCGGAGCTCCTGGCCTTCTTCCAGTCGGGCTCAGACGTAGGCTCCCATGTCCTGAGAGCCTCGTATGACACTGCAGACAGGGCAGCCGCTTCCGGGGTGTGCCTCCGGCGCCATGCCTGGTTGAGAGTCTCGGGCTTTCACCAGGATCTGCAGGCCGGTATCAAGGATTTGTCCTTCCAGGGTACTGTGCTGTTCAGGCAGGAGACGGAGGCCTTGATCTCCCGCCTCCAGGAGTCGGGCAAGTCGATCTGGTCGGTCCGCCAGATGTACCATGGCGACCAGTGACGACACCACCGTAGATGGCCTTTTCGTAAGTCCTCAGGCAGTCAGGGTCAAGCCCATGGCAACCAACAGGGGCAGAGAGGAGGCTTTCGAAGGAGATCCGGCAACCAGCAATCTAGTAGACCTCCTGCCCGTGGGCCCAAGTCCTCCCAGGCCTCTCTCCCCACTCCCGGCACTGCCCAATGACTCCCTTCCACCCCCCCTTCCACGGTAAGATCCAGGGAGCCAGTTGGGGGCCGTTCTCCCTTCATTTCGAAGGGTGGAAGTCAGTCACCGCAGACCAATGGGTCTTGGATATCATCAGGAGGGGACACACGCTGGAGTTCACAGAGTTTTCACCGCACACTCCACCAAAGCTCTCCCGTTATCCTCCTTGATGATGTATCGTGCCCCCACATCTACAATAACCTCCTCCTCCTCCTCAAAGGGGAGGGATGCTGACAGGAGGACCACCACTCCTCCCCTCTTCCTACCCCTGTCCAGGGATGCATGATGGAGTTTAGGGAATCTTTTACTCTTTAACTTCTGACTTTCATTTAGTGATAGATGTGTTTCTTGGATAAAGTTGATCTCACAGTTTCGATCCCTGAGGAATTTTTATATTTGTTTTCTTTTAATGGGATGATTAATCCCATTCACATTATATGACAATTCTGGAGTTAACCTGGATCATACTGAGGGCAAAAAAAAAACTATCTACTGAATTATTCTTCATTATCTTGCTGCACACAGGGATCTCATTTCCCCTGCACTCATATCACTCAAATCCTTCACTGTCAACAACATGTACCTTCTTTTCTTGATATCTATCCTTTGGTCTTATACATAGAATCTCGTGCCTACTATAATTTATAAGCATTAGGAAACATTCAGCCCAAAACTGCAAGGCTCTGAAAATTACAAATAACATTTTAAACTGTCTCCCCCAAACTGGGAGTATAATCTTGCATACAACATTAGGCAGAATTAACTGGTGAACAAAACAAATTATTCTGAATTTCATTAGTTTACCTTTAGTGGAGGCCCGAGGAGAGTGTCCCCACACGGCTTGTCCCTGATTTGTGTATGCAGTTCAGTTAGATGACAGAACTCCACTGTCTGCACCTCCTGTCCAGTAGCATTTCCTGACTTCCTAGGTCAGCCCATGTTTTGGATTGTGGGCTGGTGTGTGTCTTCTTCAGGACACTTTGCCCTTGTATTTGGTTTGGCTAAACTCTCTATTGGAACATTGGGGATCGTGGTCCCTGCCCTGAGGTATGGTCAGCATCAGCAGCATCATAGCACACAACATTTCCCTCATTTCAGGTGTTCAGGCCCCCACCAACCCATCATTGCATTTTGACGAGGAAGCCTCCCCTCGTGCTCTCACATCATATTTAGGAAAAAGGAAAAGGGAGAGGCATCCATCGTCAGTGCTAAGTGGGGCCCCAAGCCTAAACCGTGTATTTATAAGTTTAACATTGTACTACCTGCCTCTACCTCCTAAATAGGCAAGCAGAAAAAAGATGACTTGGACCCCCCCCCCCAACTTTTGGTTTAACCTGCAGCAAACTCTTAGAATATACTCTTTTAGTGTCTCAACAATGCCTTCCTTACGTGGGTACATCGAGGCCCGAGCGGAGCGTTCATAAATTCATGTCGTGATGTCTCAGACATGGTGGGCCTCGAGAGCATTTCAACTGGTTATTCCAGCTGCCGGAGACCGCTGTAGGCATAGAATCCCCAAGCATCGAGCTCCCGGTGAGCACAGTTTGAGACCCCCCAAGAGTCCAGAGTTTTTGTTTTATTTTAAAAAAAGGAAAATGAAGTTTAGGTATAGTACCTTTGGTTTTCCCCAAGGGGTCTGAGGTAATGTGTCCAGGTCCTACTGCTTATCATTAAATCAAGAAAGGAGACGCACACTATGGCTCAGTGCTGTGGCGTGGGGCTTCAGCTTCCTCCGTAGGTTGTTGGTCGGCATCAGTGAGCTGAATCCGTGAAATGTAGGGCTTTAGAAGAGTGGAGATATCAGCCGTCAGGTTCGATGTATGGGGAGAGCTTGCTTGATGTGTCTGGGCCGTTCCTCTGCGTGCCACCGACTATGCTGCATGCCTCAGCTCTTTCTCCAGTCGCTCCTTACCAAATTGGGGAACTGTCACCCCCCGCCTTTTTTTCTTTAGGAACTCTGAGGCAGCCTCAAGGTCTCCAAATATTTTGGTGCCTTTTCCGGTATCCACCTTTAGGTGAGCAGGGAACAACATTTGGGCCTTTATGTTTCTCTCTCTTAGCTGTTTAAGTATCGGCCACATGGTGCATCTGGCCTCCTGAACTTGAGTAGTGTAATCATTGTCCAGAGTAATTTTGGCCTTTCCATACGTTAACTGTTTTCATTCTCCATGCACGATGGAGAATCTCCTACTTGGAGCCATAGGTTGTCATTTTGGCCACAGAGGATCTTGGACGGGCGTTCAGGCCAATAGACCTTCGGGCTAGTGAGTGGTGAGCCCGATCCATGTTTAAGTCGAAACCCTCCAGTAATTTCAGGGCCTCTCTCAGTACCCCCTGGAGGAATACTATCAGGTCTGAAGCTCCTTTCTCTGCACCTTCTGGTATCCCGTACACTCTCAAATTTTGGCGCCAACTTCTCCCTTCAGTGTTGTCAATCTTGCTCATCATCTCTTGCTCCCTAGCCATGAGAAACAGTAAGAGTCGGTCGTGCCTATCCACTTGTTCAATGACTGCATTTAATCTCACCTCAAGCTTGTCCGTTCTATGTTCAGTGCTTCCGATGTCTGCTCTCAACGCTGTTGTTGAGCTGTCTATCTTGGCTGCTGTTTTGGCCGTTTGCAGTATCGTCTCGATTAAATGATTACAGCTCTCCTCTGGTTTATGTGCGGGCGCCATGCTTCCGTCATCGTCCGAGGGGTCCGGAGTTTGCACTGCTTTTTCTCCTTGTAGCAGCATCTGAAACTTCTGTACTGGAGTCTGGGGCCCCTTCATGACTGTACCTCTGGAACGCGTTGCTTTAGCTGGGGATTGCATTAGTTTTACTTGCTGGTTGCCTTTGGATTTGTGGTTGGGGTCGAGAGAGTCGAAAGCTATGCTGCCATCAAGCTGCTGATGTCACTGGAAGTTCCAGTTTGAGAATCTATGGTTATTGAAATGCCTTATGAAATTATTTGACTGTATTGTGGGTCAGAGACAGCTGACCTTGCTGTGTGGAGGGACTCCATACCGGTACCAACAGTGTCCTGTCAAATTAACTGAGTTGCCCTGATCTGACTGTAATGACTGATTCGCTGGGTGGACTTTGGTAGAACCCAGCCTAGTCGGTCTCCCCACTCCAGCCCACCATCTCCGGTCTGAGGAAAGGATCATCTTACCCCCGCCCCCACACTGACAACATACCCGCAGTCCAGTTGCTGTAGATTTCAGTCACGGTACATTTATGGTCCCATGTTGGATATCTGTGCTGGTCCAATCCAGTAAGGTGCTTTTCAAAGCTAATTAGGGATACAATACTGCAATATGGTGGTATGTTATCACCCTAAGTCACTCTTTTGGGATCTGCTGGAAGTGCTTCAGCAGATTATTAATGGCTTATAGAGTATCTGATTCTTGTCATTTAGCTACTGCTGCTGATAGCCACTGAGCTCTGGTCCAACTGTCTGCTGTGGGGGTGGGGGGGTGGTTGTTCCAGAGGTTTCTGACGTGCCCTGCACTGAGTTCGGAGGTTGAGGGAGCTGTGGAACTGTGAGTGGGCATCATACGGTAGAGAATGATGTCAACAGTGAAGTGAACTCTTAGTTTTGCCAGGAATGGCATTTGAAACTTGATGCCCGCTTGATGGCATGCCTGGAGATATAGTACGACATGTGTTGTGTTTGTACCACCAGAGCATGGTCCTCATCTAAGTATAATCTATGCGTCCCATCTCCCAGGTTATGACTTTCTTGTGCCAAGCTGCTGTTAGGACCTTTTCCTTAGTGACAGCTGAGAAACCATGTTACTGTTGAGTGAGATCTGGCTCCCTGTGCTGGATTGGGCCCCAGTGGTCTGTGTATATGCTCTATATGTAGTGGCTAATCTGCTGGAAAATCGAGGGGTGTCTGATTAATTTTTGCTTAAGGTCCAAGATATGCGGTTCTCCAGCCCCATCTGGTAAGCCATATATTCTGAGGTTTTTATAGCTAATTCTGCCTTGTAACTTGATTTGTTTTAGTTCCAGCTGGGTTTGTTCAGTGTACATATTACTGCGAAGGTCACTGATAGCGTCCATTCGAGCAGAGTGGTCTGTAAGGGCACTTGACATAGAAGTTTGTTCGGATTTAAGTGTCCATCTCTACTCTTATGGTTTGCAGAGAAGTTGTTACTCTAGGGACGTGGATAAGATGTACAGTTTCACCTTTCTGGCTGGAACGTCTTCAAGCTGGCACCTCCCACCCATCCGGGTGGTAACTCCCTCTGCACCACTCCGTGATGCCAGACCTTCCTTTCCACTGTAAGAAGGTTCCCTACTTACTGCTGTCCAGAAAGAGTAAGTCCTTTGGTTTCGAATTCACAAAATTATTCTAGTCTTCAAGCAAAATTAGAATCTCATTCGAGTCTTGTCGTCGTGGATATTTCGAGGGCGGCGTGATTTAGAAATGCGACTGCGGAATGATCTCCTGGATGGACCACATCTTGTCGTCTACCGCCTAGACCACAGTCATGATTGTAATGGAAATCCACTCACCGGAATTTCTAGCTCCTGCCACCATGAGGTTTTACCAACAGGAACCAAGAAACCTGTTTTGTTTTTTTATCTCCTTGCTCAAGGTACAGGAAGGTCAACACAATAACTGTGGGTAGAGTGCCCCTTCAGAGACGGACTGCAGACAGAGTCCAGCAGAAATAGTAAAATTACCCTTTTAAATAAAACAAGCAGTCACTGATTCTATAAAAATAGAATCTTTACTAAAGCACTACAAGTATTTACAACAGGATGTATTTACAAGACAAAAGGGTTTCACATTTACTAAGAAACAGAAAATAAAGCAAGTTAACAAATAGTTGGTGTTCAGCAAAAGTCTGAGCTTTCCTTATCTAAAATCCGTCACCTGTCCTAGCTACAAAATTACTGTCCCCCTCTGTGCTGTCTTACCAGTCAGCTAGTCTTTGTATGGCAGGGGCTCTGGCGTTGTCCGATGTTCCAGCCTAAGAGAGCGAGCTTGCTTACAGTCCCTCTGCATATTTCTCTCCCCTGTGGGGAGGGGTCTCACTCACTTTGAGTGATAGTTCCATGTTGTCCCAGCCCTCTTTGAGGGAGAGGGAGAGAGTCTGTCTGTGTGTCTTGTCTGTCTGTCCACTCACCCTTCAGCACCATTGCTACCATAATGATGTCCACCTGAGTCTTTTGTTCAACATGGAACATCTCTAGGAAGGACACTCCCACTGGGTTTATTGCTTTATTGCCTCCCCAGCTTTCCTGTTAACCTTCCCATGAGAACATCAGATCTCTAACATAAGCTGTCTATACTACTTGATTATGTGATCTGGTAGCCATCTTGTACCTGAAGCAGATTCATATTTGGAAAATAAATCAATTAAAAGAAAACAGGGTTCTGGTCCCCTTTCCTGTCACATCCTCCCCCCAAAAGAAATGAAGGTGTCCCTCTTTTGGGCAACCCCCAAGAGAGACTGCCATTCATGTAAGGCCTGGGGAGTGCCTACAGGAATATGCCCTGCACCTAGCCCTGCCGTGACAGTCCATCTGTATTGACATTCTGCACCCCACTTCGGTGCTGAATGATCATATTATATGACTGTAGTGCCATACTCTATTGCAATAACTTTGTGTTTTGCCCACTAGTCCTGTGGAGTTATGTCAAGGGGTTATGATCAGTAACCACAGTGAACTCCCTCCCATACAGATATGGCTGCAGCTTCTGAAAGGCTCACATTATCCCCAGACATTCCCTCTCCACTGTGGCATATGACTTTTCCCTGGGCAGAAGCTTCTGGCTGAGGTACACTATGGGGTGTTCCTCCCATTGCGGTGTAACCTGGTTCAGGACGTCACCCAGCCCATGGTCTGAGGCATCCACATGTACTATGAACTTTAAGTCATAATTGGGGCTAGCAAGCACGGTGACCCACGTAATGCCTCCTTCAACCATTGGAAGGCAGACTCACGGTCCTCTGTCCAAAGAACTTTTTCAGGCATTCTCTTTTTCGTCAGGTCTGTCAGGGGCTTGCCCACATCACTGTAGTGAGGGACAAACCTCCTGTAGTACCCGGCTGTTCCCAGAAATGCCCTTACCTGTTTCTTTGTGGCAGGGGTGGTGGGCCAGACCTGGATGGCCTCAACCTTCGTTGGCTCTGAACGGATGTGTCCACTGCCCACCCGGTGCCCAAGGTAGGACACTTCAGCCATGCCTACTTGACATTTTTCCGCCTTAACTGTGAGCCCTGCAGCCTTCAGTCTGTGGAACATTTCCCTCTTGTGCTTGACGTTATCCTCCCATGTCTGACTGTAAATGGCGATATCGTCCATGTAAGCCTGTGCATATTCACCTGCCTGTGCCAGGATGTAATCCACAAGTCTCTGGAAGGTTGCAGGTGAATTTTTCATCCCAAATGGCATTACTCCGAATTCGAATAAAGCCATATGGGGTAGCAAAGCTGACCTCTCCTGGCTGCAGGGTTAATGGCACCTGTCAGTAGCCTTTCGTTGGGTCTATCATGGGCAGGAACTGGGCTCCACCCAGCCGTTCCAAGATCTCATCCATTATGGACATGGGGTAGGCATCAGACTCCGTACAGCTGTAGAGCCTCTGGTAGTCGACACAGAATCTTGTGGCACCATCCTTCTTGGGAATCAGGACCACAGGCGAAGCCCAGGGGCTACTGGACTCCTGGATCACTCCAAGGGCCAGCATCTCCCCAAGTTCCTCCAGCATGGTCTTACTGAGCAACAGGAAGGAAGCCAGACTGTGAGTTGGCTGGAAGAAGAATGCTTTTCAGGAATGAAGTAGGAACGTTAAAAAATATTTATATATTTGCAGTGTAAGGGGATGTAACGGTAGGAACTGCAGGCAGGGTATTGGGATCTATACTCACAGCAGAGGAACATGCATCTCACTCTCTCATATTTTTCTTTTCCCCTGCAAAGAACGGTATCCCTTACCCGATCATGGCGTACACGCTCAGTCAGCGTTGAAACTTGAGACTCGATTTTCTGCTAGCAATTTTTGACACGCTTTTCTTCGGTTTAGTGGCATTTGTATGTTTTCACTGCGATGACCCATACAAAATGCGAGAGACCATGTTTCTTAAAAAAATACATAAAAACTGCTAACTGCCTTTTATATTTTTTATGACTGCATTGCGAATTAAACTTAATGGAAAGGCCCAGAGAGTGCTGTGTGTTTCAATTTCACGCTTTTCGTTCCAGCGAATACGTCGGTTTTCTTGCTTGGTGTTCGGTGGTTCGGAGTGATTTTTAAAAAAGGAGTTGCTGATGCGGCTGGTTGGCTGGCTGGCACTTTTTCCTATGGGGTCATACTACAATTTACACTTTGTAAATCGTGCCAGCCAGCCAATCAAAGTCCAGTATTTTTATGCCATTGTATAATGTTTCTTAATAGTGTTTCACTTAGTTGTTTTGGCATGTATCCAAATGCAAAATAGGTTTAACGATTGTAACCACCATCCCCAATCCCCGCAAACACTGCTATAAATGTGTGTGATAGTATCTTATGCACTGGTGTCTCCAAGGGATATACAGATATTTTTGTTTTACTTTAGAACAAGGTGATTTAAATTAAATAACCAATAGTAAACTACAGGCTGTGATTTAAAGCATTTTGTGATGCACACATGAGGGGATCTGTGAAGTATAAGCACAAAGGCCAATTGTCCTTGCACCTCTGGGGAATGCATCAGAATGTGTATTACTGGATTTATAAAATGGATTTTTGTGATATCTGCTATAGCATCACACTGCATGCTGTGTTTCTGATGTGCTCTCAACTGATAATTGTGTACAGTAACCTGATTGTGTTCGTACTGCTTTTTTTTGGGGGCACTGAACTTTACCAGGTGGGAGACCAATACCTGTCATATCTTATTACTAATGTTCTGGTAGTTGAATTGGACTGACTCAACCTGTAGTAACAGCAGGGATTGGAAATTTCAAAAACATGCATGATCTTTCTTGCTTCCTAATGTTCTACATCTACCTAGAATTAATGGTAGAACCCTCACGCAACGTACTTTGTTGCTACATTAAGTTTCTGTAATTTCCCTTGAAGTATAGCCTTCCGACTATGGACTACAACCCAAAACACTGGGACTACCATTTTTGGCAAGGCCAGTTGTCCTGGACTAGCATGTCATTTTGAAATTTGTCGATCCCTGCAATGAGCAAATTGCCAAAGCAGCACCCCCCCAACCCCAACGGCCCTCCTCTGGAAAAGAAAACTGTGCGCAGTTATCTTGCAAAGCCCTTCCTATTGTACACGGCTGCATTATGCTTATGAGTACATCTTGCTACTTATACTTAACTCTCATCTGACCGTGGAAGCGGGAGGGAGGGAAGTCATTATAGTTAGGGAAACCTAGGTATAGCAGGCCAGAAATCACAAAAATGAGAACCTTTCTCCTCAAGCAGGGTCGTTGCTGGACTGCTTCTGATCATGCATAGTAGTGTCAGCCTTTAGTCTGGCATAGTAGAAACTGCATACTGCTTTCAGTCTGATACACGCAGAGACTTCAGCCAGCTTGAGAGATTTCTCATTCCCTGAAGACATTGCTGTTGTGAGGTGGAATCTGAATCCCTATTTCGTGCGGTTCTGCAGTAGCATCTACTGCTGTGTGAAAGGTAGGTTGACCGACTGGAAATTGAATTATCATCCTGGAGTGGTAAGTGGTATGAAATTTCACATCTTGTTTGAGGGTATCTATCATCAGGCCACACGTATGGAACTAGAACCGCATGGAAACTTTTGCAAGCAGTCCATCAGGGCTGCCACGACAACGTCAGATGTCGGTTCTCCCATATAAATGTGGGCAGCCCCTCCTCTCTTCTCCTCAGTTCTTCTTCCTGCTGTCAACCATACTAGGACTGCTAAAGGAACCGCTGCTGCATGAGCCGCTGTTTTATTTCTTTTATCCAAAAAAAAAATCCCTTTACAATGTTCAATAACCTGTATGTCATCAAAGGAACTATTGAAATAGTTCCGGTATTGTGCCTGTGTTGATGAGATCTACATGGGCAATTCCCATGATGTTTGCTGCCTAGGCCTAAACCACAACATGAAGGCTTGCAACATTTGCCAGGGTTTCAGTTCTGTGACCAGGTGATGTCATAGTGGGGCCCTCAAGAAGCATTTCCTCAAGCAGAAAGTGGCCAGCATGGAGAAGGAGCTCCAACAGAAGAACACTGTTCCATTGTCAGCCCTGTCTGCTGAGTCCAGGTCTCTAAATCCAGGACAAGGTGTCAGGAGTCCCATATACAAGCACTGTCACAAATGCACTGGGGGGTCAGGCCCTCTGCTCCCACAGTGACCAACCTTGAAGTGCGATTCATGATCAGGGGACAAACTGACACCCTCTTGTTTGTTTTGGATCAGAGCAAACTACCAGTCTCGAGTCCTGGGGTCAATTATGAACCCTTTTTAGCTAGCACACCAGGTAGCCGGTCCAAATATCACACTGTCTTCGGAAAGCAGCGCTATACTTGACCAGCGGGCATATAGTCAACCTCGTTCACAAACCCCTGCCGACTCAATTGAGGTGCTGGTATTATCTTACCTTGCTGGATCTTTACACAGATCCTTGTTAGTGTGGTTGTATGGTGACACTCTAAGCAATTTAACAGTTATGTCAACATTATCAATACTATCCTACCATTCACACTCAAAATGAGCAAGTTCCCAAGCAGGTTTTAAGGAAAAACAAAGTTTACTAAAATTAAAAATAGTAAATAAATACAGTACATAAAGCAGACATATATACATTAAGGTTACAGTCAGAAAAGAAATGGACAATTATAAAACAAAGTGCCTTGTAACTGATTTAGCTAATTCTACTTCAGATTTTCAGTTGGCAAATGAGTTGGGCTGTTACCCGTTTTAGCAGAAGTGTCCATTAGAAGTCCAGAAACAAAGATGACTCTTGAAAGTCCAGGAAAGAGTGTCAATCCTTTCAGCCAAGCTTCACCAATATCAGGAAGGTCAGAATGTCCCTACCTCCTTGTGATGTCACAGCTCTGAGCTGCTAGTGTGAGGTCACACTCCCTCCTACATACTTAATTTGGAACATACAGCTGCATAGGCAGACAGGTGAGATTACTACTCGATTGGAATCTGCAAATACAGCAATATTTTTAATTATAACAAGATAGTCCGTCTTCCTCAGAGTATGGTTTACAACACCCTTTGATGCTGCAGAAATATCCTGTAAGGTTAATTCACACATGGTTTCCAAAAACAGTCTTCCTCCTGTTATCCTATAAAATGTAACCTTTTAACGGCAGTTTTCCTAAGTTCAAAGGAGTTGTTTTTTTATAATCTGTTTACATAACAGCTACACAGATTTTGACAGGTAGGTGTTAAAACAGGAAAGGAAGCTCTAGCTAGTTTATCCTCTAGGTCCGCGAGAGGGTGGACCATTTTTTTTCTTCTCTTTTAAAATCCAGTGTCCCCTGAGGCTGTGCTGCTTGGCCTGTTTCCTAAGCAGGACTGTCATACGAAACATAGATTTATAACAAAATTATATACACATACTGGCAGATGACTATTCCCATTACAAGCGCCAGGAGAAGGAAGAAACCTCCCCAGTGTGTTCCAGGTCGACCCTCCGTACAGCAGGTACGACCTCTTCTATACCGTCGTGTCTCTCCCCCCAAACCATCGACACAGCACCAAGATTGGGGATTGGTGTAGGCACTACAGGCCTAAAAGCGGCTGGTATGTTGTCAGTCAATATCTGGGACACTGCTTCCTGTCAACCCCTCCAGTCGCGCCTGTCGACCACGTGGGTGCTGATGTTCAGGAGGTTCTGTTGTCTTTCACTAACATGATTAGATGCTTGTTACCTATTTCCTTTGTTCCTTGCCTCAACTGCCTCCTAGGGTACCGTTGCTGTCGCTGGCGTGGTCCCATTGACCCGCTCAACGATGATTATGAATAAAATCCTGGCATTTTTAATAAGGCAGGAGGAGGAGGATGAGGACTATACTGAAAGCCACTGTGCTAGGGGCACCAGCTCTACAGTGTCCGCTTGCAGTGAGGACTCAATGGTCCACACCCCCAGGTCCTCACCAGAGGACCCTACCTTCTTCACCATGATGCAGCAGTTACAGGCTGCCATGGGCTTTGACGTGGAAGAGCAGGACACTACCAAGAAAAAAATGTTAGATTTCCTGGAGCTGCCTGAACCCCACTCTCCCCTATTGTGGTGCCACCTCATTTTCCTGCTGAAGAGGATGCCACCTTTGCTGCCTGGTATAGGCCAAATATTATTCAGCTGTACCAAGGAAGGTAGATAAAATATATATGGCCCCTTCTGGGAAGCAATTTTTGCCACCCAGCCTGAGGCAGACTTGGTTGTCATTAATGCTGCTCATGATGGATCAAGGGCACCTGAGTGCCCTCCCTCCTGAGAGATTCCAGGAGGTTGGATGTTTTAGGCAAAGGGACCTTTGCCTTCTCTTCATTGGGCCTTCGTATTGCTAACTGTCCAGCCCACATGATCAAGTACCAGAACATCCTCTGGAGAAAGGCAAAGGCAGCTGCACAAGCCTTACCACAGGGAACCCCAAACAAGAGCTTCTTAAAGTTCTTACTGCTGAGGCCATTGTGGACAAGCATTTGCTTCGCACAGCTTTTGATGTTTCCGATGCTTCTGCCAGGGCTGCTGCCACTGGCATCTGCTCAGGGTGGCAGAGTTTGCAAGTGATGTTCAACAGTTTATTCTCATTGCCCCTTTCAGAGGACATAAGCTGTTTGGTTCTTTTTTTTTTTTACCCCAATTCTACTCTCCTGTCTGGCAACTCTCTCAGCTACCTCACTTGCCAGTGACTCTACCTCCCGTCTGAAGCCCTCATCAGATCTGCTCTAGCCTGGCGAATCCCCGGCTCTGAACCCCCGAGGTGGGGCTGCCATCGCCCTGGCACTCTATCTACAATCTAAAGGCGTTAGGCCAGAGTCGGGGGGGGGGCCCCCTAGTTGAAAGCCCGACTGTGGGGCATGTGATCATGGCACTGGAGGAGCCTTCACCTATCTGTGAGACGGGATTTTTCCTCTTATTGCCCCCAGAGCCCTGACGTGCAGTGACGTCCCTTGGCACTAACATGCCTGATGTCCGCTGCAGCTCCGACCCGCATTCGCTAGCACTGCATGTTCCAGTGCGCTACCCCTGACTGCCATCAGAGGCCACTCAGGAGCAGCATAGACCCCGCTACCCTCCCTGGAAAGGGAGAGCAGTCCTTCCGAACCCGGGTCACCGGTGAGGTGTGGCGTCCTGTGCCTCAACCCTCAGCGCCACCGGGCTGGCATAGCTGTTTGGTTCTGATGTGCAAGAAATTGATCTACCCTTTAGGCCTCAGGCAGCATCCTGAAGTCAGTGCACTCCCTTTACCATACCCAGCCAAGGGATAGGCACTGGGTTCCTTTTTGTCCGGCTAGTGCCAGACACTGCCCAGCAACCAGACAGCAGGGAATGGGCAAGGGAGCCGGAGCCTTGACAGCCCCCAGTACCAACCCAGGTGCCCATGTAAAAGCCCCTAGAGGTGGTGGTACAGGGGGAACTGCCCCAGCTGGCTCCACCTAACTCTTTATACACCCCCCCCCCATCTTTGCCTCCAGAGGTGGCTGTAGGGAGTTGCCTCTCCCTTCAGTTAAGTCAGTGGAAGGAAGTGACATCAGATCAGGTTTCCCCATAGACTGCAAATATAGGGCAGTGATTGTGGTGATCAGGGCTGAAGGTGTATTATTTCTTGGGTCTCCTAAATACACTGTACATGTACATAAGTGGTTGTAAGTAAGATTTAGAGCACTGGTATCAAAACATGGGTAGTCCTACAGTAAAGGATGGTGAGAAAAGGTAATTTTGGAGGATTTTATAAAAATGGATTAGGCTGCTAACTACAAATATAGGGTGGTGGTAAAACAACAGTGTGGTGGTAAAAAAAAAAAAATATATAGGGGGGTGGCTCACCATGCTAAAATAATGAATGGGGAACACTGCAGATGCTTGGGTTCTAGAAATGATAGAACAAGGCCATGCTCTGGAACTTCTGGACACACCTCCAGATCATCCACCAGTGGTAACTCGCTACCCTCAGACCACCTATCCTCTGCTTCTGGAGGAAATAAAGACTTTACTTCAGAAACCTGCCCTTAGGGCCTGTGCCCTTCAAACAAAGGTACACAGGGTTTTACTCCTGCTACTTCCTGGTCGGAGAGTGGACAGGAGACTTGAGGCCTATCCTGGCTGTCAGAGACTGAACTTCTTAGAGTACAAATAGTTCAGAATGGTCATCGATCAAGGCCTACTCCCACTGCTGTAGGCAGGGTTTTAATCTGTTCCTCAGTATGAAAGATGCTTACCTTCATGTCAAAATTCAGAAGCCTCTGCCAGCCTGCCGGCGCAGTGGTTGTATTTCCACCTTGTGACCAGGACCCGGTTTGGGAATGAGCTCGGGAGTTGAGGCAGGGCTGGGAGAATGCTTGAGCCATTCCCAGGACAGCTCACCTTCTCCAGGAGGGGGATAAAGTCCCGGCGCAAGACTGGCCAAGCGGAGGTCTGGGGCACAGCATGCGCAGAGACAAGAGAGGGGAGGACGTCGGCGCTATGCGCCTTGATGACAGGGGTTTATGCGACCCCCACAGAACACTGGAAAAATACAAGCTCCGGAACGCTGAGGGGAAGGAGCGCCACTGCAGACCCTAATGGCTCCCTCCTGCCTTGACTAATAGAGACCCAACAAAACAAGTAAGCATCAGGTGTTCGGGCCCCACCCTCGTACCTGCCTGGGGTATAACCACGGCTCCATGGGGTTCCACCACAGAACCAGGTAAGGAGGCGATGCAGGTGGCAACTGAGCATCTCCCGACTGAGCAGAGTTCGTGCAGGAGGAGGAAAAATAGAAAGTAAAAAAAAAAAAAATAATAATTCAGAAGCCTCACAGAAAATACTTGAGGGTTCCTGTTCAAGGGAACATTACCAATTCAGATTGTTGCCCACGAGTCTTTACCAAACGCTTGGTGGTAGTGGCAGCAGTCCTTCACAGGGAAGGCCTTTATGTTTTCTCCTACCTGGACGACTGGCTGTTGAAAGCGTCTCCAGGGACCAGCTCCTGCACACACTAGCTCAAACCAGACAGCTGTTTGATGCTCTGGGGTTACTGTCAATATACCAAAATCGTTGTTGACTCCTTGTGAGTGACTGCAATGTATAGGAGCAATCTTGGACACACTCAGTGCTCAGCCTTCCTGCCCCTGGACAGGGCCCAGTGCGTGGTTACCTAAGCACAACTAGTACATGACAGCCGGTATGTCTCAGTCAGGACATTCCTAAGCCTTATGGGCCTTGTGGCAGCGGCAGTTGTGACAGTACTATTGGTCAGGCTGTACACGAGGATATCCCAGTGGACTTTAAGAGTCGAGTGGGATCAGCTCACAGACCTGGCACAAATGGTTCTAGTCCCATCTCCTGTGCGCCAAGTGCTCAAGTGGTGGGTGGAACCCAGCAATCTGTTAAAGAGGATTCCCTTCCTAATCCCCTCCCTTGTTCAGATTCTTACAACAGATGCTTCGCTGATCAGATGGAGTGCACACTTTGGGCCCCATCAGACACAGGGTTCGTGGACCCCAGTGGAGAGCACTTTACACATAAATGTTCTAGAAATACACGCTGTTCTGTATTGTCTTCAGGCCTTCTAGACTCATCTGTCCCCAGGTCCTCTGCTAGTATAGATGGACAGTGTCAGTATGATGCACTGTGTCAGCAAGCAGGGGAGACTCGATTCTATCCCATATGCAGGGACGCGATGAGAGTTTGGTATTGGGCTCTAGAACATGATCTAGAACTGTCAGCAGTATATGTTCTAGGCATCCAGAATGTCTCAGTGGACAAGCTAAGCATGACTCAGTCCAGAGTACATGAATGGGAATTGCTGAACTCAGTAATCAAAAACCTGTTTGACAGATGGGGCTGTCCAGAGTTGGACCTTTTTGCATCCCCACACACACAAAACTACCACTTTTCTGGTAGCTTGTTCCCGGACCTGAAGTTTTCTGGTGAGACATGTTGTCCCTCTCTGGAAAGGAGGTTCTTCTATGCCTTCCTCTAACACTGAGGTGCTACTCAAGGTCAAGATGGAGGGCACTCTAATACTCATTGCTCCACTATGGCCTTGACAGATCTGATTCTTCTTGCTACAACAGCTAGTGGTGGAACCACCAGTACTTCTGCCCCTATGCAGGAGTCTGCTGTCTCAGGAACAGGGAACCTTGGTGCATCTGAATCTCAGATCTCTCCATCTCTGTGCATGGCTCCTGAGAACATAGCCATTGCATGGTTTGGGGTTTCCCAAAAAGTGGCTGTTCTGGTGGCTGCTAGAAAGCCTTCCAGAAGATCCACTTAATTCGATGATGTGGAAGCAGTTTGCTTTATTGGATGCATCTCACCACTTGGATCCGTTCACCTGTCCAGGTAATCAGGTTCTGGAGTTATCTGCTATCCTTATCGGATGCAGGCCTGTGGTATTCCTTAAATTAAGGTGTACTTGGCTGCTATTTCAGCTTTCCATGTGCCTATTAAGGATCGTGGTGGTTGCACAGTGAGGTGGCCCCTATACCTTTTGAGAGGCAGTCTCCATCTGAAGCCTCCCATCTTTATCGGGGTATCTCGGTCATCAGGTCACACACATGGAATTTCACTGTTGGTGAAGCAGGATCCACACGGAAGATTTTCAGCATTACAGCTGGGGCCACCCATGCCGATGTCATCTGCTGACGTTACCAACCCTATAAAGGCGTGAGCGACCCCGCTTCCTTCTCTGTTCTTTCCCAATTCTGTTTACATGGGTCTCTGCCGAAGCTCCGATGCAGTTTTGCGCCATTTTTGCCTACAGCTTTTTCATACTTAGTCCTTTAGAATCTCTTTTTCTAAAAATATTCCTTTGCTTTGTTTATGTCGAGTTAATTCTTCAACTTCTGTCTTCCATTGTTGTTGCTGAAAGAAGATTGAACAGTCACTCTGTGTCTGGTGGCTTGGGTCTGACCATGACATCTCTGACTGTGAGCTCTGCCAGAGGTTTAATCAAACCACCCTCGGACGACACGAAAAGGCTCTCAAATTCCTAAGGGAGCAACAGGTAGCCAGTTCTGGGCAGGGGTCCTCTGGGTCCCTCCTTCCCAGTTGCTGGTAGGTTCATCGAGCTCCCAGGCCGCTAAGACCCGAGACAAGTACCCGGGGAAAAGTTGTAAAAAGAACTGTGATCAGGATTACTCCCCCCTGGCAGCATTCCCGCTCACTGATGCCCTTCCCTTTTTCATTTGGAGGTACTCCATTGGCTGCGCCAATGCCTGCTGCTGTCCAGGTCTCTGTTCCTACCAGACTCCTACCAACAGCACCACTGCACAGGGTGACCGGTCATCGACCTCCAGGTCGTCGGTCCCCACTATGTCGACGGCAGGAAGATTGAACAGTCACTCTGTGTCTGGTGTCTTAGGTCTGACCACAACATCTCTGACTGTGAGCTCTGCCAGAGGTTTAATCAAACCGCCCACAGGTAATGCAGTAAGGCTCTCAAAAAATTCCTAAGGAAGCAACAGGTTGCCAGTTCTGAGCAGGGGTCCTCTGGGGTCCCTCCTTCCCAGTTGCTGGTAGGGTCATCGTTGAGTTCCCAGGCCGCTAAGGCCCAAGACAAGTCCCTGGGGAAAAGTTGTAAAAAGAACTGTGATCAGGATTGCTCCCCCCAGCGACATTCCCGTTCTCCTCAACACCCTGCTCTTTTTCTTCTGGGGGTACTCCATTGGCTGCGGCTGCGCCAACACCTGCTGCTGTCCAGGTCTCTGTCCCTGCCAGAGTCCTACCAAAAGCACTGCCGCCTTCTGCACTGGTTGACTGGTTGTCGGGATCGTTGTCAATGGCCTTCTCGTCAAGACCTGATGCTCCTCAGGTCCTTCAGGCTTCAGAGTAGCTCAGGCTTTCCCGAACCGCTGTATGTGGGTCGCCATACGCTGCACAGATGAACCCGCCCCATTGGCTCAACATTCCACTGTTGTTGACTTTTAACAACATTTTGACCAAGTTCACTACAGTCTCGGGTCCATCAGTTAGGCATATAGGCCTGCTATCACCTGCGCCTCAGCGGCACTGTTGTTTTACACCGCCTGCCCTCAAGGGTCGTTGGACGGTCCCTCGCTCGTTTGACCTGTTGAACAGGTCACGAGGAGGAGTACCATCCTGACCTCATCTTACCTGAGGAAGAGGAAGGCTCTCCTTCCTCTGACAGGTCCACTGCTGCCTCTGTGAGCAAGGACTCTGACAAACATACTCCTAGGGCCCTTCCAGAGGACCCTACCTTTTTTAATGTCATGAAGCAACTGTCTTCAGCAATGGGCTTCCATACTGAGGAGGAGCATGCCACCAAAAGGAATCTGGTGGACTTCTTGGAGATCACAGCATTTCCCCCCCAAGGTCATTCCTCCTAACCTTCCTGCCCTGAGGAATTTATTTATTTATTTATTTAGCTTTTGTTAACCAGGTAAGCACACTAGACAAAAACAGATACCTATTTTCAGGTGCTACCTGGGAGGTTACAAGGAGATAATGATGCAAGTAACAGTTAAGTAATACAATGCACAGGTAAACAATGTACAGGCAGTTCAGCGATGAGACAGAGAGGCAGTTCAAGGTAATACAGAGTGAAATGCACGATGCCAGTAGTAGTCAAGTAATACAATGCACAGGTAAATAATAAACAGGAAGATTCAGTGATGAGACAGAGATGCAAATCAAGGTAACATAGAGTGAATGCACGGGGAACAGGTAAACAATATATAGGACATTTCAGAAAAGAGACATGCCACTACTGCGCCCTGGCACAGGCTTGACATGGTGCCAGCCATGCGCTGCAGGGCTGATAAGTTGTGTTATGCCCCCAGGGTCTGCTGTATTATGCTGCTCAATCTGAAACTAATTCTGTGGTTATTAAGGCAGCTCATGAGAGGTTGAAGGTGCCCAGGCACCTCAGCCCCCAAAAAATAGAAGCCTGTAGGGTTGATCTCAGGCAAGAGGCTCTGTGCCTCTTCCATCCTAGGCTGAAGATTGCCAGTTACCTCTCCCACATGGTCTGTTGGACGAAGGCAAGGCCACAGTGCAGGCCCTACTGATTGTTCCCAGAAACAGAAGGTTCTTAAATGCTTGCAGAGTGCTGATATTAGCAAGCACTTCCCAAGGCCCTTCGATATTTCGGATACAGGTGTCAAGGCTGCTGCCACAGGCATTTGCCTTCGTAGGGCACCCTGGTTGAAGGTCTCGGGTTTCCCAGCTGATGTCCAGCAAAAGGTGCATAATGCCCCTTTTAATGGCTCCAAGCTGTTTGATCTGGATGTCCAGGACATCATAAATGAACTTCAGGCATCTGATAGGGCTATAAAGTCTGTCCACTCTCTCTATGATATGCAGCCTAAGAGCAGACAGCGCCCTTCTTTTCTTAAGGTGTCCCACAAATCCGGAGCCGCCTCCTGACCCCAGGCCAAGAGAAGAGCCTCCTCTGCCTTGCCAAGCCCCTCCTCCTCCAGCACCACAGCAAAGCACCCTAGGGGTGACGGATCAACCCCAGCGGCTGGATCTGCCTCCGCTTGACTCCTTACCAGACCCCCCTCTTCCAGTCCCCTTCCAAGAGGTGGTGGTCGGAGGTCTGTTCTCCCACCATCTCAATCAGTAGAGAACCATTACTTCAGGTGCCTGGATTCTTGAGATCATAGAGAGGGGTCACACTCTGGAACTCATCGAGATGCCCCCAGAGACTCCTCCAGTACCCTCCGCCTACCCCCGGCCCATATGTCTGTTCTCTGGGAGGAGGTACAGTCCCTTCTGCACAGAAAGGCGATTGAGCCAGCGCCCAGGCGCCAAAGAAACTTTTTTATTCCAAGGTCTTCCTGGTTCCCAAGAAGACCGGAGATCTGAGGCCCATATTAGATCTCAAGGACTTCGGTCTATATGTCCAGTACAAAAAGTTCTTCATGGTAATCCTGCCAGGCCTGATGTTGCTTTTCAAGCGGGGTGACTGGCTGTGCACCCTGGACATGCAGGATGCATATTTCAGGTGTTTCCACCATGCAGGAGATATTTCTCTTTCAGGGCGTGCACTACCAATTCAAAGTATTGCCTTTTGGCTCATCCTTTGCGCTGCGGGTCTTTACCAAGTGCTTAACAGCAGTCGCTGCAGCTCTCAAAAGGGAGGGATTGTATGTTTTCTCCTGTCTGGACTATTGGCTCAGAAAGGCCACATCCAGAGAACAGCTTCTCCGGACTCTGGAGAGAACCCTTCAGCTGTTTCTTTCCCTGGGCATCACGGTCAACTTGCCCAAGTTAGTCCTAACCCTGTTGCAAAGGCTGCAATATAAAGGGGCAGTCCTGGACTCGGCGCAGGGAAAGACCTACCTGCCTCAGAACAGAGCGGAGTGCCTTAACGCCCAGGCTCAGGAGGTTGACCAGAGCTGTTACAGCAAGGGTATAGCTGAGGCTTTTGTGGTTGATGGCTGCAGCCATTCCCACAGTTTCACTGGCTTGTCTGCACATGCAAGTCCTTCAGTGGACACTCAGGGTGCAATGGGACCAGTGTAAGGATGAGATAAAACAGTTAGTGCTGGTCTCCTCCCCAGGGCACAAGGTGCTCCAGTGGTGGATGGACCCTTTAAACCTGTTGCAAGGGGTTTCATTCCAGATCTCCTTCCCCCAGCAGATTCCCACCACGGATGCCTCTGGTTTGGGCTGGGAGGCGCATCTGGTTCCCTTACTGACTCTGGGCTCTTTGTCCCGGATCGAAACCTCCTTGCATATCAACGTCATGGAGATGTGGGCAGTACTGTATGCCATGCAGGCTTTTCAGAACCATCTCCTCCTGGGTCAGCTGCTGATCCCGTTCAACAACCTCAGTGTTGTCCACTGCCTCAACAGATGGGGGAGGGGGGGCATTCGTGTCCCTATGCAGGGAGGCCATGAGAGTTTGGTACTGGGCGCTAGACCACAGTCTGGTTCTGTCGTCCGTCCATGTCTCAGGCATGCTAAACACCCTGGCAGACTGCTTGTCAGGCTCAGTCTAGCATGCACGAATGGAAACGTCTCTCATCCGTCGCAGAAGATCTGACAGACGGGGTCGTCCAGAGTTGGACCTTTATTTATTTATTTTTCGGAAACCACCTTTGAGCAGGAGCTCTTTAAAAGGTTCCATGTCAGACATTGTCACAATTAATACAATCAAATATAACATAAATAACTAACAGACACTGTTACAGCAATAATATTTGACAAAAGGCAACAATGTAATATCCTAAGTACAGAGGAGAACCCCTGGGAGGTGGGGGGGGGGGAGAAAAGGAGGAGAGAAATGTAAGCAGTCTCGTAGATGACCTTGTCGATCAGATAGTGGGGTGAGGGTGCCTCACTGGGGGAAAAAGTGGTTGGTTGTGGAAGGGGCAGAGGAATGTAGGGGCAGGGAAAAAGGGAGGAGGGCCAAGGTGAAAGGAGGTTGTACAGAGCAAGGTAGGAAGGGGTGAAAGGAGGGCTCAGGGCAGGAATAGACAGCATAGTCAAAGTAAGGGGATGGGGATCTGGGAGAATACAACATAAGGGGAATACAGGCAAGAGCAGTACAACTTAATGGAGGGTCCGTGGAGCAAGAGCTGCTGAGGGATAACTTCATGTGCCCCTCTGGCAGTCAAGGTGTCCCTGGAGAAGGAGATATTGTTTAAGTTTGGTCTTAAAGGCTGGTAGACATAGTACTTTATGAGGCTTCCAGACACTCATTGAAACGGTGGAGGGGGCTCTATGCTAAGGTCGCTGACCAAGTGCAGTTCTCATGGAATGGGACACAAGTGTGCGATCATTCTACCTCTGGTTCCATACTTTGAGCCAGCTTGGGAGGAAAGTTCGAGATGCAGGGGGGGGGGTCTTGCCCAGAAGCGCCTTCTTGCCAAGGAGACGGGTTTGGAATTTTATTCTGTACTCCAGGGACAGCCAGTTTGACTGACTGTGTATAGAGAGAGCAGGTGTGTGTGAAATGGTTGGCATCAGTGGCTAGCCTACACGCCTTTTAAGGGCAGTCACCACTCGCTTTAGTGTAGTATCTGTAGCTGATCCATAGACCACTAGCCTGTAGCCTATGATGGACAAAATCAAACTAGTGATAGAGAGACGGAGGGCATCTGGTGTGAGGTTTTTTCAGTGTCTATGTAAGACTCTTAGCTTGGAGTTTGCATTCCCACTCAGTGCAAAACTGCCCAGTTTCAGCTTGCTAGATCCAGGGCCTGGAGATTTCTGGCAAGACTCATTGTCCCTCTCCTGGAGTGGGAGTTTCCTTTACACCTTCCTCCATTTCCTCTGATTCAGACTGTGCTAATCAAGCTACAGATGGAGGGGGGCCAGCATGATTCTGGTAGCTCCATTCTGGCCATGGCAGATGTGGTTTCCGTTACTGCAGCAGCTAGCGGAGGAACCTCCGATCTTACTTCGAGGAGAAGCTCTTGCAGCAGGTTCAACAATGAGGACTGATGCCACCTGGCGGCGGTTCCGGCAACTTTTTCTCTAGCAGTACTGATGTGGGGAACGCCCCCCGTCAACATCGGCTCCACCCGGCGTCCTGTAAAGGAAGGAGCTCCCCATGTGCTCAATTCTTTCCCACCACTTACGGTCAGTGTTAGTTCATCGTTTGGCTAGTGATGGCTCTTCTCCACCGCTTAGAATTGAATTCTCATTGTGTTTTCAACATCTGCGTCATTGCATATAAATAAGTGCGCTTGTAGGCGACAGATTCCCCATGAGGGCGGACATTCCAGTGTCTCTGCTGCCTGAGGAGGCTGACCACCGCACCCGGCGCCTGCCCTCATGCCAGGCCTTCAATTGTGGACTCAATCCGCGCCAGAAGTCCTTGCAGCCTACCTCCCTGAGTCAAAACTTGCTGCCATGGATTGGGCCTCCTTCTCGGGGAATCTGATCTTCAACCCACCGCAAGCACCACAGACATCGGGAGCAGGACAGTGGAGATCCCACTCCAGATGCAGGTCGGGATCGAAGTCCGGGTCGTCTGGGCATGACTCCCGCCTCACAGCCTCAAACCATCGTCTGTGGGCTCCGCATGCAGTGCTCTTCAGCCACTCAGTATGTCAGCTCGAAATCTCAGGGCTCAGGTAGGGCTCCTCCCGATCAGCTTCTTCTTCTAAAGCTGACTCCGGGAGCTGAGCAAGACCTCTGTGTCTTCTAGCGGCAGGACCTCCTCCTTGCCATCAAAACATAAGACCTCAGACCCAGCGCCAGCCTCTGGCTTCTGACTGGTGTTCGGCCGAGAAGTCCTCGAGCCGCCGCCTGCCCATCTGTCTCCACGACAAGGAGGCGGCCTTTCGTCGGTTTCCCATGGAGAAAGCAGCGCCAGACTCTCGTTCGCCGCTGCTCCTTCGGCTCCCCGTCCCGGGCGACGGTTATCACGCTGCCGGTTGTAGTCAAACTCGACACCGCCCGTCCGTGCCGGTTCTGTCTCCCGACTCCCAACATCTGCTCGGACACCCCTTCTCCACGGTCGCTGGTTTGCCTGATGCAGACCCGATGGCGGTGGAGCTGATACGCCAGCGTTCCCCCTTAGGCTGGCGGTTGATAAAGTGCAGACCCAATGCGGCCCTCTCCCGGACGGCAGGGCGGCTCAGGCGCTCCTTGGCCTACTCTGATTCTCAAAATTACACCTCTCACAGGTTAAGGAGCTTTTTCTCACTGGTGGGAGACCATTAAAAGACCTACCAGCGGGTGCGCCTCGCCTACTCGTTGGCGGTTTCTGATCCAGTTGAACAGGATGGCGGGGGCGTGCCTCCTCAAAAGCCGACAAAAATCTAAGCGGGACCGGTCCAGTAGTTCCTCTCGTTCCCCATCTCCTCCTCCGGACAAGAGGCCTAAAGGGAAGAGGCGTAGCCCCTCACCCTCTTCTCCTACTACCGCTTACGTAAACTCGGACTCTTCCTCAGTCTGCTTGGAGCCGGACCCAGCGGATGCAGAGGGGTTCCCCAAATCTCCCCCAGATGACCCCAGCTTTATGGAGGTAATGAGGCACATCCAGGCCAACATGGGTTGGGACACAAAGGCCCTGTACCCCGAGCGATTGCGGCTGGCTAAGTACCTTCGCCTAAAGGACCCAAAGCCGGTGGTCATCCCTCCCATGGTAGACACCTTCGACGATGACACCCGGGCTACCTGGAAGCACCCTCATTACTCCTTCGCTGTGCCAGAGAACACTCACCGGCTCTACTGGGTGCCTGCGGACCATTCCTTTTTAGCCGAACCACCTGCTGTGGACTCAGTGGTGATTTCGGTGGCTCACGATTGTTCGCAGAGGCCCAAACATCTGAGCACCCAGCCACCTGATAGAGAATCGAAGCAGCTGGATTCCATGGACTGTAAGGTATACTCTGCTGCCACCTGCAGCATAAGGAGTCTCAACTTCTTAACTCACATGGTCCAATTCCAGAACGCCCTCTGGGAACAAGGATTGGACATAGAGCAGACCCTGCCCAATTGTCCTCAGCAGACTGAGCTCGCCAGATTGCTGCAGACCGGCTCAGACGTGGGTACCCACGTTCTGAGGTCTGCCTATGACTCTGCGGACACCTCCTCTAGGGTGGCTGCCACTGGCATCTGTCTCCATTGCCATGCTTGGCTTCGGGTATCAGAGTTCGATCCAGACATTCAGACCAATCTTCTGCATGCTCCCTTTAAGAGCTCCGTGCTCTTCGGCGAGGACACGGAGTGAATCATCACCAAGCTGCAGGACTCCGGAAAGGCTATCCGTTCCGTGCAGTCTGTGTACAGCCCAAAGCAGGGGCACACGTGAAAACCCCGTTTTCATGTCCGTGAGGGACACCAAGCTCCGCAACCTCGTTTTCAGCAGCATGCTCAACAAGGAGGCTTTGGTCATAGAGACGGAGCCAGAGGCATCTCGGCCTCAGCATCTAGACCTCCCAAAGCAGACGCTGCTGCCCTCCCTCACCCAATGCCTGACTTGTCAGGAGGCCCTCCTCCTCTGGTACCCACACCAGAGGAGCCAGTTGGAGGCCGCTTTTCACTCTACCCGGATGCGTGGGCTCAGGTGACCTCCGACCACTGGGTACTGGAACTCGTGGAGTTTGGGCACTCTATCTTGTTCACATCAGTTCCTCCGGACAGACCACCTCCTCCATCCCAGTACCCAAGGAAACACAGAGCCCTGATCAGACAGGAGATATCCTCCCTTCTGGACAAGAGGGCCATCGAGCTGATTCCACCGGCCGAGTCAGGAAAGGGGTTCTTCTCTCACTTTTTCCTAGTTCTGAAGAAGTTGGGAGATTTCAGACCCGTTCTGGACCTCAGCGATTTGAATCAGTGGGTCTCCTACAAGAGATTCAGGATGGTTTCTCTCCCCACCCTCCTCCCTCTCATTTTGGCAGGAGACTGGCTAGCCTCTCTGGATATGCAGGACGCTAACTTGCATATCCCAATTATCAGAAGCCATCGGAGATTCCTCAGGTTCAGGTTTGAAAACGAGGACTATCAATTCCGAGTCCTCCCTTTCGGCCTTTCCTCGTCCCCAAAGGTCTTCACCAAGTGCTTGGAGTTTGTGGCGGCAGCGCTTCGAAGACAGGGCCACTTCGTGTTTCCTTACCTGGACGACTGACTCTTTCTGGCCCATTCCCAGGCCCCACCTGTCAGAGATGCTCAGGGACTCAACCTCTCTGTTCCAGAGTCTCGGAGTCACCATCAACAGGGACAAGTCTCATCTCTCTCTTCTCAGATCCTTCAGTTTATAGGAGCTTTTCTGGATACCACTCTTGGGAAGGTTTTCTTCCCTCCGACAAGCGGGTCACATTCGATCCATTGCGTCCCAGATCTCTTTGGCCTCAGCGGTGCCGGCTGCCTTCTCCTCAGATTGCTGGGACACATGGCTGCAGCCACAGCATCAATTCCTCTGTACGTCTCCGCATGAGGACCATTCAGTGGTTCCTGCGGGTACAGTGGGACCAAATGTGAGACCATCTGGACGCCTTGGTCAGAATATCAGAGCCAATCTGCTGAGAGCTTCGCTGGTGGGTGTCGTCCGAAAATCTGCTAAAGGGTATACCCTTTCAGTTGGGGGCGCCATCCCAGTCTCTAACAATGGATGCATCATCCCTGGGATGGGGCGCACATTTGGGGAACTAGTACCCAAGGTACTTGGTCTCCCCTGGAAGCTAATCTGCACATCAGTGTCCTGGAAATGAGAGCCATGCTGTATGTCCTACAAGCTTTTGTATCGGTCCTATCCCCGGGCCATCTTTTGATGCAGACAGACAACACCTTGGTGATGTTTTACATCAACAAACAAGGCACACACATTCCTATTCCATTTGCAGGGAGTCAATGCGGGTATGGGATTGGGCTCTGGAACACCACCTGTTCCTGACAACAGTTCACGTTCGGGCTTCCAGAACATGCTGGCAGGCATGCTCAGCAGGACAAGATCATAAGCTCATGAGTGGGAATTGCATCAAGACATGGCAGATCGCATCTTCCGCCTGTGGGGACACCAGAGGTGGATTTTTCGTGTCTCGATTCAACACAAAACTGCCCAGTTTCTGCTTGCTAGGTCAGAACCTGGTGCTTCCTGGCAAGCAGCGTTATCCTTCTGTTGGGCGGGAGGTTCCTTTATGCTTTCCTCCTTCCCTCTTCTTCAGAAGGTCCTCCTCAAGGCTCAGTCGGAACCTTCCACCATTATTATGATTGCTCTGATGTGGCCTCGCCAGATTTGGTTTCCATTACTGCACTGCCTAGCAGCGGAGCCTCCGATGCCTCTTCCTCTATCCTCGCACCTTTTTGTGCATGGGACAATGGGTCCTTGTTGCACCAGACCTATGCTCTCTTCACCTGCATGCCTGGCTCCTCAGGACTTAGCCAAGGTCCATTTTGGGGTGTCTGATCAAGTTGCCCAAGTGTTGGTTGAGGCTAGGAAACCTGCCATGAGAGGCCACTTATGCTATGAAGTGGAAACATTTTTGCATTTGGGCCTGCAGAAGCAGGTGGACGTGTTGGTCTGTCGGTTAACACTGTCCTAGAATACTTGCTCTTTATCTTTGAGAAAGGCCTTAACTAGTCTTCCATCAGGGTAGACCTAGCTGTCATCTCCGCTACCATTCTTTCGTGTTGGGTAAGACGGTGGCTCAGATGAAGGTCTCCAAAGCTTTTCTGCTTGGCATTCTGCATATTAGACCTCCCATCAGGGACTCTGTCCCCTTGGGATCGCCTGTTCATCCTGAAGCTCTCCCCCACCCCTTCAAACTGGCTATGGCGCTGAGCTCCGTTTCTTTCCTGGAAAAGCTGCTGTTGGTAGCTGTTACTTGACAGGCGCATTTGAACTTCAAGCCCTCATGTGTAGGGAACCCTATCTGGTCTTTCACAAGGACAGAGGTGGATTTGCGACAGATCCGAAGTTTTTGCTGAAAGTGGTCACAGAGCTCACCTTAAACCAGTCTGTTCAGCTTCAGTTTACTACCCAGAACATTCCAGTAGGAGAGAGGCCCTTCTCCATTCTTTGGACATCCACAGGGCTCTCAGGTGTTACTAGCTAGAACCAAGGAGGTCAGGAAGTCTGATCAGCTATTCAGTGTCCTTTGCCCCACTGTCCGTGGTCGCCTGTCACCAAACACACTCTTGCCGGCTGGTTGGTCCATTGCATCTCTATTGCTGAGAAGCACAACAGGTAGACTTAGGGGCGATTAAAGCCCACTCCACGAGGGCTATTGCAACTTCCTTCACTGTGCTGAAGAGAGTTCAGATGGCAGATATGTGTGCTGCTACTGCAAGCTCCATGCATACCTTTGTCAGGCACTACAGCCTAGACATTATTTCCAGACGCAGAGCAGGGTTTGGCTTTGCAGTCCTGCAGGGCCTGGTTTCCTGAGGGTTCTCCTCTCCATGTTTCCCTGTTTCCTGTTCTCCACCCTCTCAAGGGGTTGTTATACTGCTTGGGACTCGGTCCTCATTGTTGAACCTGCTGCAAGAGCCCCTCCTCGAAGTAAGATAGTACAGTTACGTAAGAACTTACCGTAACAGTAGATCTTTGAGAGAAGCTCTTGCAGCAGGTATATTTCCTGCCCTCCTTCCCCCAGGGATCAGGTCCTTTTCAGGTTGGCATCGTTTCCTCTTTGAGGGGTTGTCCGTTGACAATCAGTTACCGTGTCTGGCCTGCCGGTTTCTTTGCCTGACAGGGGGGCGTGCAAGAACTGGAGCATGTGGGGGAGCTCCTCCCTGCTATGGGGCGGCGTCGGGGGTGGGGCTGGCCGTCGGCGAGCGCTTTCACGTCGGGGAACTACTAGAGAAAAAGTTGCGGGACCCGCCACCAGGTGGCATCAGTCCTCATTGCTGAACCTGCTGCAAGAGCTTCTCTCGAAGGTCTACTGTTCGTTAAGTTCTTGCGTAACTCTACTGTCCCTCTACAGGGATCTTTTGACACAGGCCCGGGACTCTGGTCCATCCCAGCCTCAAGTCCCTTTGTCTGCATGCCTGGTTCCTGAGGACATAGCCATCGCCCGACTTGGAGTGTCCCAGAGGGTGGCAGATGTCTTGTGGCCGCTCTGAAGCCCTCCACTCAAGCCACATACATCATGAAATGGAAGAGGTTTGTGATATGGGCTGCCAAGCATCACCTGAACCCTTTCACTTACCCGATGAGCCAGATCCTGGATTATCCGATATCCCTGTCAGACTCGGGCTCTCCAGTACTCCTCCCTTAAGGTGCACCCCTTTCTGCTGTCTCAGCCTTTCATGAGCCTGTGGGTGGCGCACCTCAAGCTCAATTGGATGTCTCCTGTACTTTGCTTAGGGCATCCTGTATCTAAAACCTCCAGTCTGTTCCCTTTCCGGCTTGGGATTTGAATTTTGTTTTGAGAAGTTCACCTGTCTCCTTTTGAGTCAGCTGTGACTTGCAAGCTACGCTTTCTTTCCTGGAAAGTGCTCGTTCTAGGGATGTGGATATGTTGTTCAGTCCACACTGACTGGCAGGTTCCTTGCCACTTTAAATCTTGCCGGAAAGTCTTCAAGCTGGCTCCTCCCACCCAGGTGGTAAAACCCTTGGCTCCACCCCATAACGCCAAATCTTCCTTACCACTTGGAAGCTCAGGTTCTCTCCTTAGCGCTCTGCGTTTTAGGCCTGGATCCTAATTTGGAAGTTCTGAAAATAATTTTAAAATTCTCTAGACTTGCGTCTTCATCTTCCCTCGCGGCTGCGATGGATAAATCCACTCCCGGCTTCCGTCGGTGTCCTTGTGGGCAGAAAATGTCCCAGACCAACCCGCACTCCACGTGCGTCTATTGCCTGGGTCTTGCTCATGATCCTCAGGCCTGCAATCTCTGCAAATCCTTCACGGCTTCGGTTCTGGAAGACTGCGCTGCCCGACTCAGCTGGGGTGCCCGAGAAACAGTACCGGCGGTGAAGTGAAGGGAGGCCCGTTGGGCGTGTCCGTGGCTGCGGGCTCCACGGAGCAGCTGGAGCAGTTGATCGCCCTCGAGGAGGAGGCGGCTCAGGCCGCATCTTCTTCCTCCTCTGCTTCGGCGTTTATTCCACTCTCCTTGGGCTCCTCCTATACTGCTTCTTTCAAGGAGCTTTGTTAGTCCCTCTCCACCAAGGGAGAAGGACCCTTGGGACACTCAAGTAGGTCAAAGAAAAAGGAACCAAAAGGTAAGTCCCACCATCGACGTTTGTGGGAGCGGGAGAGATTCCCCTTCACTGGACTGTCGGCTGTCGACTTTGGTCGAGGTTGCGGCTAAGGCCGCTGGCTTCATGGTGTCCCCATCGGATCAGCCAGCCGAGACACCTGTCGACGCAGTCGAGATTTTTCTCGACCCGTTGGACGGGTTGTCGACTGGAGAAGCCGACAGCCCTTCTTCACCGGTTCCCCCAGTGGTAACCGAGGACTTGCCCGTGCCTCCTGTGCCAAAGTTCCTGGTCAAGGATCCTGAACTGAGGGATGAGCGGGTTTCCACCTCCCCCTCTTTGAACCACCCTTGGCGATCCCGAAGGTCTCGGTCCTCTTCCATGTCGGGTAGTCGGGTAGGGAAGGGAGGTGGCCAAACAACAGCTCCAAACTTCTTTGGATATTGGTGACTCTTGTGCCCGGTCAGTAGCGGCAGCAGTAGCCATGCGCTGCAAACTTGGCTGCAGATCTCCACCTTCACGGTGGACACCCAACACAAGCTGGCAGGCGCTCCCTTCCTGGGCACTGACTTGTTTGTGCCATGGTGAAGGCCATCTCAGAGGATCGAGAAGTCCAGTGCCACCTTGGACTCTGTCACATCTGCCCAGAAGGACAAAGGCCTCAAGCAGCAGCGTAAGCCCTTTCGCCCTTCCGCCCCTGTGGCATGTCTGGCCCAGCAGCACCAGCAACAGGGCCAGCAGGCTCACACTTGGCATCTCAAGGCCAAGTCTGCCGCTTCGTCCAGTAGGAAGCATGGAGGGAAGGGTCCAGGCGGCCCCTCGGCCGGCCCTTCCTCCAAGTCTGCCCAGTTATGGGGTGTCTCCCCCAACCTTGTCACTCCTCCCCAGGTTCCCCCGTGGGGGGGGGGGGACGGCTCCGCCACTTCCTTTCCACCTGGTCCGCTGTCACCACGGACCTCTGGGTGCTGGAAGTGGTTGGCAGGGGTCTGCCTCTGGAATTCGAGCAGTCCCTTCCCTATTGAGCTGTCGCCCAATGGAGGCTCCGGGCTCCGCAGCCTCTCTGTTGGCTTGTCGAGCCGACATTGCTCTGCTTCTCCAGAAGAAGGTGATCAGCGAGGTGGCGGATCTTCCTCCATACCTGGGGTTTGTGTCCAGGTACTTCCTGGTCCAAAAACGGACAGGGGCTGGCGCCTCAGTCTCGATCTGCGACCTGAACAAGTTCCTAAGGCCGTGCATCTTCAGGATGGTCACTATAGCTCAGATCATTCCATCCTTGGAACTAGGCATGTGGTTCTGCTCTCTGGATCTCCAGAGCGTGTTCTTTCAATCCCTGTCCATCCATCTCATCAGCGATTCCTCCACTTCAAGCAGAGGGATCTCTTTACAAGTTCGGGCCATGCCTTCGGCCCTTTCTCCAGCTCCCAGGGTCTTCACCAAATGCATGGCAGTGGTGACAGCATTTCTGCGGCACAGAGGGGGTCCAGATGTACCCTTACCTGGATGACTGGCTGATTGTAGCCCCCTCCAGCTTGAAGGTGGAGTGGTCCGGGGATCTGGTCCTCCAGTTCTGCTCTCAGATTGGTCTCCTGATCAACAAAGCCAAATCGGAACTCATGCCATCCACAGGTGATTCAGTTCATCGGGGCAGAGCCCAACTCTCTTCGAGCCAGCTCCCGGCGGACAGGGCCGAGGTCCTTTCTTCCTTTGCCCAGTCATTTCTGGTTGGGCAATTGCGCCCTGCCCGGGACTTCCTGCGCCTTCTGGGCCTCATGGCGGCCTGAACCAGCGTGGTCCGTTGGACCTGCTGGCATATGCCCCCTTGCAATGGGGGCTGGCCCGCCAGTGATCACAGTGTTCCGGTCCTTTGGACCAGCCATTGGCCATGACCCAGAAGATGTGGGATGGCCTGCAGTGGTGGCTCATCCCAGCTCATCTGCAGGAGGGTGTCCCGTTTGTCCGCTCAGAGCTGACAGTCACTCTGATGGCCGGCGCCTCTCTGATGGGTTGGGGTACCCATCTGAGGGATCTCGGGCCCACGGCCTCTGGTGAGTCTGTTCCACGCCAGCCTCCCTCAGCAGGGCTTGCTGCAGGGGGATGCCTTCTCAAGGTCGTGGACCTCGGGCCTCTTCTATGCCTTCCCTCCATTTCTCTTGATCCACAAGGTGCTTCTCAAGGCAAAGAGGGACAAGGCGCAGGTGATTCTGGTAGCCCCTGACTGGCGTCGCCAGTTCTGGTACCCAGATCTCCTCAGCTCCAGGCTCCCGAGGCGGCTTCCAGCACGCCCGGACCTGATATCAGTCAACAAGGGGAAGGTTCTCCACCCGAACCTTCAATCCCTGCACCTGATGGCCTGGTTCCTGAGCGGCTAGAGTTTCCAGGCCTTGGGTCTTTCTGACGAGGTCCTCAACGTCGTTGAGACGTCCCGTAAGGAGTCGACCAGAAAATGCTATGCCTTCAAATGGAAGAGATTCTCCATTTGGTGTCAGGATAAGGGGTTGGGTCCCTCTTTCTGTCCATTGGCTAGTATTTTGGACTACCTGTGGTCCCTTTCTCAGCTAGGGCTTCGGTCGACGACCCTTAAAATGCACCTGGCAGCCATCTCTACTTACTGGGTGCGGGCCGGCAAGCAGTTGGTGATGCAGGAGAAGGTGGTCGGGTGCTTTTTTAAAGGCCTAGACCACATATCCCCTTCGGTGCGAGAACCTCCACCTCCATGGGATCTACTGCTGGTATTGGCTAAGCTCAAGGGCAAGCCATTTGAACCGATGCACAGGTGTGACATCTCTCATTTGTCGTGAAAGACCGCCTTCTTGGTGGCTATTACGTCAGCCAGAAGGATGGGAGAGTTTCAGGCGCTTTCCATCGAGCCTCCCTACCTGGTCTTCCACAGGGACAAGGCTGTCTTTCAGCCCCACCCAAAGTTCTTTCCGAAGGTGGTGTCAGAGTTTCACCTTAACCAGGTGTTGACTCTGTCAGTGTTCTACCCCAATCTCACCTCGGGGGCCGAATATGGAAGCTCCATTCATGAGACCCTAGAGGCTCGCTTATTATGAGGAGGCGGACTGCTGAAGTTTGGGGAGAGGTTTGCCAGCTGTTTGTCACCTACACTGAAGCCGCACCTGGCAGACCTGCAGCCAAGCAGACGATAAGCAGGTGGGTCACCTCCTGCATAGATCTCTACTGTAGGTTAGCGGGCATGGAGTCTCCCAAAGGGATAAGAGCTCATTCTACCCGCCTACCGCTGCTTCGGTGGCTGCTTCTAGGGACGTCCCTATCCAGGAAATCTGCAGGGCTGCTACCTGGAAGTCAGCACACACCTTTATTTCCCATTACCACATTGACCTAGAGTCATGCCGGGATGCTGATTTTGGGACCTCGGTTCTCAGTCCTTCAGTCCTTATTTCCCAAGTAGGGGGTGCGTGCCTTGCCTCCCTTCTCCCGGAGAACTGCTAGGAGTCTGCCAGACACTGTGGATTGAACAACATATTCACGTCCCTAGAAATACAGGTTACTCACCTGTAACAGGAGTTCTTGGAGTGGTATATGTTGTTCATTCACACGACCCACCCAACCTCCCTGGCTTCGACGCGCTACCTGGCTTCCAGCGGGCTAGATCTGGCATCATGGAGCGGAGCTGAGGGTCTTACCACCTGGGTGGGTGGGAGGAGCCAGCTTGAAGACCTTCCGGCAAGATTTAAAGCGGCAAGGAACCTGCCAGACAGTGTGGATGAACAACGTATACCACTCCTAGAACTCCTGTTACAGGTGTGTAACCTGAATTTTTAGTTACTATTACTTCTGCTTGAGGATTTCCAAGCTTCAGGCCCTCTGGTGCAAGGAGGCTTATTTGATTTTTCACAAAGACGGGGTGTCTTTGCACATGAATCCTAAGTTTCTTCCCAAGGTGGTATCTGAGTTTACTTTGAACCAGTCTAACCACCTACCTGTTTATTTTCCCAAGTGTGCCAGTCCAGGGGAAGCACTGCTTCATACGCTAGATGTGCATGGAAGTTTGAAAGTATTATGTGCTCCGAACTAAGGAATGCATAAAGTCAAGCAGCTTTTTGTTTCTTTGCCCCAGGTAGAGACGGCATTCAGGTTTCTAAACAATGTTTGTCTAAATGGTTGGCACATTGTTTTGTGTTCTGCTATAACAAGCATGGCAAAGAGTTGCCAGGGGCAGTGAAAGTCCATTCCACAAGGCGCATGGCTATCCCTGTGGTCTGTTTCAGAGGAGTCTCAGCCGCTGACATTTGCGCTGCTGCCACATGGAGTACCTTCCATACTTTCACCAAGCACTACAGTCTGGACATTGCCTCTTGTGCCCTTGCAGGTTTTGGCAGGGTTGTGCTGCAGGGCCTCCTGTCTTAAATTTAAGGGTGACCTTCCTCCCAGACTGTTTCTGTGCATCTGTAACTGCTTGGGACTCATTCCATATGTGTGACCTGATGACTATGATACCTGCAACGAAGATAGAACAGTTACATAACTTGCCGTAACAGTAGATCTTCGAGGGAGATCTCAGTCATCAGGTCTGCCTTCCCTCCCACCATCCCCCCACATAGGGCTCTTTCTCAGAACTGTATCCAGCCTTTTGTTTAGGCCTGGGCAACTCTCTCTCTCCTCTCAGTCCCCCATAGCATGAGCTTTGCTCCCTTAGCCTGTGGGGAAAATAACTGAGGTAGTGGGGCTGCTCACGCCTTTATAGGATTGGTGACATCTTTAGACGAAGTTGGCATGGGCAGCCCCAGTTTTACTGCTGAAAATCTTCCATGTGGATCCTCCTTTACTGATGGTGAAGTTCCATATGTGTGATCAGATTATTGAGATCCCCTCAAAGATCTGCTGTTATGGTAAGTTCTTAGTGTAACTGTTCTATTAATAATCCACTCCCAGCTTGTGATCTGAATTTTGCACTTTTTATTTATAAAAGTTTTATGCCATAATGAACAAAATTACACACTGAGCAATGCCATACATCATTCACTTTCGGAGTAAACTGACATAAAGAGTCACTGCTACCTTTGGTGCAAGAAACGGGAATACCAGCTTATTTCCATTTTTTCAATTTATTTTTTCAGGAAAGACACAGTTGAGATACTCATTTGCAAGGTGGTCCTGGAAGGACAACACAAGGTACAATGAAGGAACACAAGTTAAATTTGTAAAGTACAGAGCAGGAAATACAAATTCAGAAGCAGACATATCAACTTCACAGTAAATACAGTCATATCAATTTCACCGTAAATAGGCCGTGAACAGGCCAAGGCATAAATGCAGCATCACTGCCCAAATAGTTTAGGCGGCAAAACAGGAGGTAAGAGAGATAGCAGTGGACTGAGGATGCAGGAGATGGAAAAGGAGAGGGAGGGCGAGGAGGAGCCGAAATGTTGTACAAAGGTGTATTTTCTGAGTTAGAACGAACGTGGTGTGAACGTGAAAATATCGGAGATGTATTGGGGGAGTTTTTTAGTAAGGGCTTTAAAGGTCCAGATAGTGGCATTGCGCCACCTTCTGGCTGCTAACGAGGTCCAGCGTATTTTGTGATAGAGCGAGCAGTGGTGAGTTTTGTATGGGGAATTGGTCACAAATTTTAAGGCCCTGTGGTACAGTACGTCTAATTTAACAAGAACAGTGTTGGGACAGTTACTGTATAGAAAATCAGCATAATCTAAGAGCGGTTGAAATGTAGATTGTACTGTCCTTGATTTTGCATGGGCGGTGAGTAACCGCCTAATGCAGAAAAAATAATCCCAGCCTTTGTTTTAGTTTTTTGGAGAGCTCAGCCAGATGAGGGATAAATGAGAGATTGCAGTCCAGCCGAAAACCTAAATATTTAAATTTTAACACTTTTTCCGGGGATTCGCCCATCGTAGTTGTAATTCCAGTGTGGGTAGTAGAGTCCGGAACTGGCATAGCTTTAGACGGCGGTGAGATAACCGTTATTTTGGTTTTCTTAGCACTGAGGAGCAATTTCATTTGGATCAGGTTCTGCTGTAGTGTGTCGAAATCTTGGTGGAGAACCGCACATGCAGATTCAGAAGATGGATGAGCAACATAAAGGACAGTGTCATCTGCAAATAGATGAACACTGGCAGAGCTGATGTTATGGTCAGTGTTGTTGATGTATATTGCAAATAGTAAGGGGCCCAAGATTGAGCCTTGGGGGAACCCCTCGGAGGAGGGTTTTAATGGTAGAGAAGGTCGGCTTGCGATTTCACCAGTTGCAGTCTACCGACAAGATAGCAAGAAAAGCAATGTAGAGCAGCGCCATCTAGTCTGATGTTTTGCAGTAGGGACAGTAATAGATCGTGTTCCACCATATCAAACACTTTGCTTAAGTCAAGGAATAACACAGCTACGTGATTGCTGGTGACAAGTGAGGTTAGCCAGTTGTTAGTGACTTTAGCTAGCGTCGTGACCATACTGTGATTTGGCCTAAAACTAGACTGAAAGGGATTTAAAAGATTATGGCATTCTAAAAGGTTTCTTAGCTGGGAATTTACCAGTTTTTCGAGAAGCTTTGACAGAGTGGGTAGTAAGGAGATGGGTCTGTAGTTATTTAAATCACATGGGTCACCTGATTTGAACAAAGAGATAACATGGGCTATTTTCCGCACAATGTGGAGTGTGCCCTCACTAAGGGACAAGTTGAAAAGATGGGTAATTGGTGATGCTAGGTGGTAATAGCCTAGCTTCAGTAGGACAGGATCTATTAGAGCAGCCCCTGCACTTTTGCGAGTGTCTAAAGAGGTTAGTAGATCTGTCTGTTTTAGTATGATAGGAGAGAAGTTAAATTTAGCAGGACTGAAGGGGATGGTAGTGGGGGGCCACGGAGAACTATTACCTAAATGCTGCTTTAGTAGATTGCTTAAGGGGGAGGAATCAAAAGCAAGGCCTGCTGTGGCAAAGTGGTTATTGAAGGCTTCTAAGATGTCCTGTTTAGTTGTGTCCCCAAGGGAGATTTTGGAAGGTAAAGAGGACGAGGAAGTATGTCCTTCTACTTCCTTCAGGATTTGCCAGAATTTGGCACTGTTATTTCTGGACGACTCAAGGGCATTTTGAAAGAATCCTAGTTCGATGGGGGCTTGTGTCCCCGAGAGGGCTCTCAATCGCCTGAGGAGAAAGGGGAGAGAAACAGAATTTAATTAGTGGCTAAAGGGGAGGGGAAGCAGAGAGCACAAAAGGGACAAAAGAATAGGGGAGTGGATGTGGCAAGCAAGGGGGGAGTGAGGCGGGGGTAGCAGACTGCTGTGGGGCGGGGGGATGAAATCTGCTACGGGGGCAGTGGGGTAGAGGCAGGGAATGCAGTCTCTAGCTGACTACAGTATATAGTACTGTCTCCAATGGCTAATGCTGCCAACGCTTAAAATTGTAAATTTCTAACCCATTACATCTCTAAACAATGAAAAAATCCATTTCTTTAGCCTTTATAGTAAATATACTTAAGGTATACTCCAAATGTACACTCCAGTAATCCTCTCATTTCCTCCCTCAACCTCCAAACACTATGAGATTTATCAAATCCCCAGTATAAACCAGCCCTTTGTACCCATCATAAGACTAGCCCGCAGCTAATGCCCTTATAATTAAACTTTCTATCAGTCCTTCGAGATGAGGTATTCCTGCTGTGCTTATAAGGTAGTAGTCCCATAATGTCCCACTGAATGAACAAAAAGAAACAAGGAACAGTTCCAGCTTCAGTGTATCTGCAGCAAATATATCTGTCCAACAGAAAGTCCCACTGAAAAAAAAAAAAGGTATACCGCAATAAATCCATCAAAAGCAAAGACTACTAACAAAGTCTGTTTCCATACAGCTAGGTGGAATCAATGATTAAGTAGTAGCTTACAGTTTATATTCAAGTGTCCCCCATCTCAGTCTCCAAAGAGGAATCTCCTTCTCTTGTGTCTCTTTCTGTTTCCAGCTTGTTGATAAGTTTTGCTGCCTCCTTAGGGTCTGTGTAAATGTATGTCCTCCGATCCACTGAAATATGCAGGCGGGCCGGCATGAGGAGGTTAATTGGAATGTCCATTGCCCTCAGACGGCGTTGAACAGCATCAAAACCTTTTCTCTTCTGCTGTGTGGAATAGGACAGATTGGGGAAGAGCAGAACCCTGGACCCATCCACCTCCATGTTTCTTTTATTTCGGGCTGCTTGTAATATTCTGTCCCCGATGGCCACAGAAATAGTAGACAACAGGATTGTCCTGGCACCCTCAGTTGGGCCACCAGCTCTCCGCAGATTTATTCTATAAGCCCAGACCACCATTCCTTGTAAGTTCAGACCCAAAGTCTCCATTAGCCAATTAGCCAGGAACGTATGCAGGTCCTCTCCCTCCACTCCCTTCGGCATCCCAAGCACACAAACATTAGCTGCCCTCTTTAGATTTTCCAAATGTTCCAGACGTGCTCACAACAGGGCTTGTACTTTAACACAAGTCGACGTCGCGGCCTGTGCTCGCTCCGATGACCTTTCAGCCGCCTGCACGGTATCCACCACACCATCCAGTTTTTGCTCCACATTCACCATACAGTCGTGGTAGGTGTCCATTTTTTTGTCTATTTTGTTGGACCATTTTAGTTAGGTTCAAAACTGCTGATTGTAAAGACTCCAGCGTTGCTGGTCGGAACTCTTCTTTACTCTGCTCCGTGGATGAGGAGGCCCTGCCCGCGGAGCAAAGAAGTTCACTTTCTGTTCTGCATTTTCCTGCCCATACTGTAACTCTGATCTCCCAAACTGACACCTACACTCACAGATATCAGAAGGTTTAGGGCAAGTTTAGATGGATAAATTATCAAACATAACACAATTTGAATGTTGGATGGAGCTCCCTGAAAGTACGTCCGTTCTGCTAGGCAGTTAGCCATGCCCCCCTGTGATCTGAATTTTGTGTTGGAAAAGCTTATTTTGGCTCCTTTTGAGACAGCTAAGACTTGTGTCTTGCACATTCTTTCTTGGAAAGTGTTGTTAGTTGCAGTCACTTCTGCTTGATGGATTTCAGAGCTACAGGCTTTAATGTATGAACCTCCTTATTTGATTTTCCAGAAAGACGTGCTGTCTTTGCGAACCAGTCCTAAGTTTCTACCAAAGGTGGTGTCCGAGTTTACTTTAAACCAAACCATTCACCTACCATTTTATTATCCTGAGCTTGCCAGTCCAGGGGACGCATTGCTACATACTCTAAATGTTCCAAGAATACTCGGGTACTGTATACACTGTACAAAGGCTACAGAAAGTCTTTGCAGCTTTTTGTTTCACTCATTCCTGGGAAACGGGGCACCCCAGTTTCTAAACAGTGCTTGTCCAAATGGCTAGAAACTGTTTTACGTTCTGTTACAGGAAGTATGGTATGTAATTTTCCTTGGGTGGTTGTGGTCATTCCACAAGAGGCATGGCCACATCTGTTGCTTGTTTTGAAAATGTTTCTGCTGCAGACATCTGTGCAGCTGCCACCTGGAGTACTGTCCACACCTTCACTAAACACTGTAGTCTGAAATTGTCTCACAAAGGGCTGTCTTTGGCCTAGCTGTACTCCAAAGCCTACTTTCTTAGGCCTGTAGGCTCCAGCCACCAGGACTCTTCATGGTCAGTGCTGCTTGGTACTTGTTCCATAGGTGTGGCCTGATGAGATATCCTTAAGAAGATACAACAGTTACGTACTTACCGTAACAGTAGACCTTTGAAAGAATTTCTTTCATCAGGCCATGCCATTCCTCCCTCCCTCTTCCCCCTTATGAGCTCCAGCTTTTGCTGTCTCCATCTACATTATGGTGTACCTACAGCTCTCTACCTCACCTAGGTTTGCAGAGTACCAAGTTCTCTCCTGCTTCCCTACAGAGAGGTCCGCCGAACATGATCTCTGGCGGGAAATGAGGAGAGGGTCCACCCATGTTTATATGGGAGACTATGTCTGATGCATCATGGGCAGCCCAAGGGGACTGCTTGCAAAAGTTTCTTTGTGGTCCAAGTGCCTGGCAGCTTACAGTTCCATGGGTGTGGCCTGACAAAAGAGATTCTCTTGAAGATCTACTGTTATGGTAAGTACATAACTGTTCTTTTTCTCTCATGTAACACTTTAATGATTTGAATGTATTCCCTTCTCTGGGTCCTTATGCAAGATAGATAATCATTGCCAAAGTGCAGTCTGTTCTGCACAAAGACTACCTCTTTCATTCACCAAGCCCTGGCCAACACATCTTGCTTTATTTACTGTATATTTAAGATACTCATAACAATCAGTCTGGGCCAGGCCATGGTATCTGCTGTCTTAAGGCTTGGCGCTTGACTTGCCCTCAGTAATTCAAGATGATATTTGAGCTCCAAATGAAGTGCTTGGTAGAGTAAATTGTCCACAACGCTAATGCTTTCTGGCCCTTCTGCCCCTCCGGGAGTCCATACAGACGTAAATTAATGTGGTGAGTGTGGCTTTAAATATCTTCCAGCTTTTATTGCATTTGCTACCACAGTTGATGGAAGTATGGCACTAGGGCCTTTGTGCTGTTCACCTGCCAGTCCATATCCAAGTTTGTTTCTGCACTTCATCTAATCTGACCTTGATAACTCTGGACTTTAGACTGCATGAGGTCCTAGCGCCTCCTCCATTCTAAGACCAAATAGTGGTGTTCTGTGGAGAAGACATTACTAAAGATCTGGAGTTACGGTAACTTTCCATTTACTTCTGGGTAGTGCCATCTTCCCCATTCGCCTCAAAAGCAAGCTTCAAGTTTTGAGTGTGTTAAGACTTGTCATTTTAGAAATCTGCTTTGATGTGAAAGCAGAAAATCCAGAAGACTACAATTTTGACTGTTTTCAACGCACAAAGATGCCTTAATATTATTTTTATGGTTTTATTTGTAAACTAAAAATACTGAATTTGTTTTCAAATGAATTGAAAGCAGGTGAATAAGTCCATCATGGCTGTCAGACCATCTCTTTTGACAGTAAGTGGAATAAGCAAGTGGGTCTGCAAAACTAAATGGCAGTGTGCAGAGCATCAGTCCATAGTTGTCAGTCCAGCATACCAGTAGTGTTGTTTGATGTCACTTATGACCTGCATAGAGTGAAAAAAAAACAAAACATGCTGATGTATGAAGTGAGAAAACTCATTTAGGTTTTTTTTTGTGCAGCTGGTTGGAATGAAAGTGTGTCCACCACCCCAGTAGATAATGGCACAGCTGCATGGGGAAAGCCAAGTGAGACCAGCTCAGGATGGGGCGACCCAGATGATACAAGAACCTCGACTGCAGGCTGGGGAAACACCCCCACAAACCCTCCAAATGCCATGAAACCTAGTAAGTAGAGCAGGGTTTTCTGGGACGTAGGTACCTGTGCCCTTTATGTGCAATCAGCAGTTCAAGATGCAGGTGCTTACCTGATGTGTGATGAGCAGTTTCCTACAGTTGCTTTCAAACCTGCCAAATTGTGTAGAGGAAATATCTGCAGTTTGTCACCATTTTACTAAAAGTAGACACTCAAACTAGCACATTAGCTGTTTTCTGTTGGCTGTACAGAACCCTCAGAAAATTCTATTGATAACCTTGTGGAGGTTGCTACCAAACCAGAGTTTCAGCTAGAGTGATTTCTGTTCAAGACACATGTAGATATTGTACGTAGCTTCACCACAGAGACACCATATAGCTGTATTCTAGTCTGTTGACTTTTGTGGAGGAACTCCTACAGTGCAGTTTGACCCAGCAGGGATTTAATGTCTTACATGTCCTCTGCCACTTAGGAAAATGTTTCGGCTCTAATGCCCTATCCACATTTTTTTAAACCCTCAGTGATGGAATGAGTTTGGAAAACAGCTTCTAGGATCATGGAGGATATGTTGTTCATCCACACTTATTGGCATGTCCTTTTCCCCTTTTAGGATCACCGGAAGTCTTCAGGCTGGCTCCTCCCACCTGCCTGGGTGGTATATACCTCGGCTCCACCCCATGACACCAGATCTTCCTTTCCGCTGGAAGATTCAGGTTGCCTCCCTCGTGCTCACGTATTTTGTAGGCCCTGGCTTTCAAAACCGGATCTACCGAAATTAAAACTCGTTCGAGTTAGCGATTGCACTTTTGCGTTTTCGCTCATGGAAGAAAAATCTTACCCCGGATTTCGGCGGTGACCTTGCGGCCAGAAGATGTCACGCACTGATCCCCATCTCATTTGCGTCTACTGCCTAGGTGTCGGCCATGACACCTCGTCCTGCAGCTTTTGCTTGGCCTTCCATCCCAACATTCTGGATGACCGCTTGGCACGCTTAAAGTTGGGGAGACTGGCGAAAAGGAACCCTCTGGTGAAGTCCAAGGAGGCTAGGTGGGCGGTTTCCATGGCTGTGGGCTCCGCCGAACAATTGGAACGCATGACAGCGCTAGAGGAAAAAGTGGCTCGTGCCGACGACACTCGGGGCTTCTTCGTTCCTCTTGACCTAGGCTCTACTTTTTCCGGCTCCTTCCGGGAGTTGTGCCAGTCTTTTCCCACCCAGCAAGAGGCACCTGTGGGCTCGCATTCCTCCCGATCCGTGGCGGGAGAAGGAACAGTAAACTTTGTCTCCAGCGAAGAGGCGCTCTTGGGACCGAGAGGTCCCAGTCCCAAACATGTGTCTCGACAGGTCTGAGTCGCTTCTTTGGCCGCTTGGCTGGACCTCCGTCGGGCCAGATGACCAAAGATGCGGTCGACCAGGCTGAGATTGTCATCTACCTCATTGACCCACGGTCGCTGGTTCGCCAAGACCACTCCTTGAAAGGACTCCAATCCTTGTCTTCCTGATGAGGAAACCCAGCCTGCTGGTTTTCCCATTGAGGACCCGGTTCCGGACCCCGAAGTCACCGGTCCCGCCAGTGTCTCCGGAGCGACAGAGTCAGCCCGCCCGATCTCGGTTGCAGTCTAGAACCTCCTTGACTGACAGGCCGAGGAAGAGCCATAAGCGCTTTAAGAAGAGGCGATGCCATTGGTCATCCTCGTCCTCCTCGGATGAAGAGAGGCTCCGGCTGAAACTCCGTCTGCGCTACAAGGACCTCATGTTGCAACAGCTGATCTTGTCCGGGCACAAGCCGACTCCAGCTCCTTCCCCTGCCATTACTTGGCTTTCACCTCCTAGGCCGAAGCTGACCCCTCTGGAGCCGAAATCCACCTCTTCAGCCTTAACCAGCCTGTCCACCCATTGTGGTGGAACCGCCGCCTAAGCAGCATGTGGGAGAGGCTCCTTTGAAAGAAGACAGACCCGGACACCGGACTTCCCCAGCATTTATCGGTCACGGTCACCCCTGACCGCCCTTGGCGTGGCAAGGATGATTAGGGCGGCAGGCCACTGTCTCCGGACTCCTTGGATTTGGAAGTCACTGGACTTCACTCTCATACTGAGGATAATGAGTCATCCGTTGGCATAGGGATGGAGGAAGGTGCTTCCTCTTTCCAAGGGATCCTTCACCTCATCTCTGAGTCCACAGGGATGCCCCTGGAACCCATCCAGAAAAGGCGGATTACCCTTTTATGGACATCCTTAAAGAGGATACCCGACGGAGGCCGTTCCTGTGGCCGAGGCCATTGTTGTCCGGCACTTGAACTCTGGCAGCGTCTGGCTTCTTGTCCAGCACGTCTGCCCACATGGCCCGCAAGTACACGGTGCCCATGGGGTCCCTTGCGGGGTTCACAGAGCACCCTTTGGCAGAGAGCCTGGTGACTGCCTCTGTGTTCAGGCGTACTGGCAGTTCTGCCGACACTGACCGACCTCCTGACAAAGAGTCCAAGCTCTAGGACCATTCGCAAGGAAGGTCTATGCAGCTTCCTCCTTGGGCCTTCGTCAGGCAAGTTCGGCTGTCATCATGGCACACTCTCTCATGCCCACCTCTGGTCATTAGATGAAGTCCTCCCACATCTCCCGCAGGACATGCAGACCACGGTCAAGCAGATCCAAGACCTGGGCTGAGCTTTTGCAAAACAGCAGTCCCAGATGGCCCTGGACATTGGGAGCTCTTATGCCCGCTTGATGGCTGCCACAGTTGCCTCGCACTGCTGGACTTGGCTGAGGCTTTCCTCCTTCCCGGCGGATACTCCGCACAAATTAGCTGACGTGCCCTTCCTTGGGACCAACTTGCTTGGCCCAGGAGTGGCCGGTCACCTTCAGCACATAGAACAGTCCAGTGCCACCTTGGACGCCACTTCTGCCAAGGGTTCTTCGGGCAAGAACCAGCAGGAGAAGAAGCCCTTTTGGCACTCTTCCCCTGTGGCTCAGCAGTCCTCCTTTCAAGGGGGACAGCAGCATCAGGCTCAAGCTTGGCTCCCTCGGCCCAAGCCTGGACCTCAACAGGCCCATAAAAGAGGCCGAGGCTCAGGCCCTGGAGCCTCCTTCTCCTCCTCCAAGCCTGCTCAGTGACGGGGTGGGGGCTGCCACCCCTACTCCCATCACGACAGCTCTGTGTCCTCCCGTGGGGGGCCTGCTTCGCAACTTCCTTTCCCCTGGTCCTCTGTCACTTTGGACAGGTGGGTTCTTGAAGGGTCGGTCAGGGACTGCCTCTAGAGTTCAAGCAGTACCCTCCCAGCTGAGCCCGCGCCCCTCGGGAGGAGCGGATATCCACTCACACCCAGTCGGCTCTTTGCACGGCGACGAGTGCTCAGCTGCTCCTCAAGGAGGCAATAGCTCCCGTGGCAGATCCTCCAGCCAACCCAGGCTTTGTCTCCAGGTACTTCCTGGTGCCCAAGCGGACGGGGGTGCTGGCGCCCCATTCTAGATCTCCATGACCTGAATCAATATCTCAGGTCTTGCCCCTTTCGGATGGTCACTCTGTCCCAGATCATTCCATCCTTGGAATGAAACATGTGGTTCTGTTCACTGGATCTGCAGGACATGTTCTTTCACGTCCCAATCCATCCGTCCCATCAGCGGTTCCTCCACTTCAGGGTCGAGAAAACCCTCTATGAGTTCTGAGCCATGCCGTTCGGCCTGTCATCGGCTCCACGGGTCTTCACCAAATGCATTGCAGTGGTGGTGGCTTATCACGACGCTAGGGGATCAGAATTTACCCCTACCACAGCTGGCTTCTGGCAGGTTACTCCTTACAGGAGGTGGAGAGAGCCAGGGATCTGGCCCTCCAGGCCTGCTCCCAACTCTGCCTCCTAATCAACTAGGTTCAAGCTGGAATTCGTGCCTTCTCAGGTGATGGGCTTTATCGGGGAAGAACTTGACTGTTGTCAGGCCAGAGCTTGGCTCCCGGCAGACAGGATGAAGGTTCTTTCCTCCTTTGCCCAGTCATTTCTGGTTGGCCAGTTGCGCCCTGCCTGGGACTTTCTGCTCCTTCTGGGCTACAAGGTGGTGTGCACCTCGGTCTGTTGGGCCCAGTGGCACATGCGCCCCCTCTGGTGGGAGCTGGCCGCTCAGTGGACTCATGCCACGGTCATTTCGACCAGCTGATCACTGTAATCCAGAAGATGTGGGACGCTCTCCAATGGTAGACTGCCCCAGACCTGTTGCAGGAAGGGATCCCGTTTGTCTGCCCTGAGCCAACGGTCGTTCTCGCGACTGATGCCCCTCTCTTGGGCTGGGTAGCCCACATGGGGGACAGAAGGGCACACAGGCTCTGGACCTCCGAGGAGTCCCGATGCCACATCAACCTGTTGGAGCTCAGAGCAGTCAGACTGGCACTGTCAGCTTTCGCTCCTCAGCTCTGGGGTCAAGTGGTTCAAGTCCAGACGGATAATACCACGACCATATACTGTCTCAACAAATGGGGCATCACGCACTCCTGTTTGCAGAGTAAGGAGGCGCTCCGCATCTGCACCCTCGTGAGCCAGTTGGAGGCGGATCTCCTAGCCATCCATGTGGCAGGAGCCTCGAACCATCTGGTGGATGCTCTCAGCTGCTTAGGTCAGACATCCCACGAGTGGTCTCTCCATCCAGAGGTAGCTTACAGGCTGTTCTCCCATTGGGGCAAACCGATGGTGGACCTGTTTGCCTTTAGGGAAAACACCAAGCTGAGGCTGTTTCATGCCCACCCCCCTCAGCAGGGCTCACTGCAGAGGGATGCCTTCTAGAGGCCGTGGACCCCACGCCTCCTCTGTGCCTTCCCTCCATTTCCCTTGATCCACAGGGTGCTTCCCAAGGTGAGGAGGGACAAGGCGAAGGTGATCCTGGTAGCCCCAGATTGGCCATGCCAGTTCTGGTATCCAGATCTCTTCAGCCTCAGCTGCAGGCCCCCGGAACGGCTTTGTACATGCCTGGACCTGATATCACTCAGTCAGTGGAAGGTATTCCATCTGGACCTTCAATCACTGCACCTCACAGCCTGGTACCTGGGTGGCTAGAGTTCCAGGCTTTGGGTCTTTCCGAAGATGTCTACACTGTGGTGGAGGCATCTAGAAAGGAATCAACCAGGAAGTGTTATGCCTTCAAATGGAGCGGTTTTCCATTTGGTGTCAGGACAAGGGCCTGGACCCTCTGTCCTGCCCGTGGCTAACATTCTCAACTACCTTTGGTCTCTCTCCAAGAGGGGTCTGCGGTCATCGACTCTTAGGGTACACCTGGCAGCCATCTCTGCTTACTAGGTGCAGGCCGGTCAGCCGGCGTTGGTGCAGGAGACCGGTCGGGTGCCTTTTCAACGGCCTGGATCACATATCCCCTCCGTTCGTGAACCTCCACCCCCATGGGATTTACTGCTGGTACTGGCAAAGCTCATGGGAAAGCCATTTGAACCCATGCACAAGTGTGAGTTGTCACACTTGTCGTGGAAGACTGCCTTCTTGGTGGCTATCACGTCAGCCAGAAGGACAGTGGAGCTCCAGGCACTTTCGGTGGACTCCCCTTATTTGGTCTTCCACAAGGACAAAGTTGTCCTGCGCCCCCAACTGAAGTTCCTTCCGAAGGTGATGCCAGAGTTTCACCTTAACCAGGTGTTGACTCTGCCGGTATACTACCCATATTACACCTCGGAGGCAGCGTACAGGCTCCATACTTTGGTCCTGAGATGTGCTCTCTCTTGTTATAAGGAGAGGATGGTGGAAATTTGTGGAGAGGTTCACCAGCTGTTTGTCACGTATGCTGAAGCTGCTTCTGGCAGACCTGCCGCGAAGCGGACTATGATGAATTGCATCATGCATAGGACTGTGCTATGAGTTGGCGAGCAAGGAGCCTCCCAGAGGGATAAGAGCTCATTCTACCCGCCATACTGCTGCATCAATGGATGCTTCCAGGGACATCCCTATCCAGGAAATCTGTCGGGCTGCTACCTGGAAGTCAGCAAACACATTCATCACCCACTACCACATCGACCTTGAGTCACGCTGGGATGCTGGTTTTGGGGCCTCAGTTCTCCAATCTCTCTTGCCTAAGTAGGGGGAGTGCGCCTTGCCTCCCTCCTCCTAGAGAACTGCTAGGAGTCTGCCAGTAAGTGTGGATGAACAACATATCCATGATCCTAGAAGAACAGGTTACTCACCTGTAACAGTAGTTCTATGAGTGGTATATATTGTTCATCCACACAGACCCATCCGACTTCCCCGGCTGCGGATGCGTGACACCTGGTTTCCAGCGGGCTAAGATCTGGCATCATGGGGCGGAGCTGAGGTATATACCACCCGGGTGGGTGGGAGGAGCCAGCTTGAAGACTTCCGGTGATCCTTAAAGGGAAAGGGACATGCCAGTAAGTGTGGATGAACAACATATACCTCTCCTAGAACTACTGTTACAGGTGAGTAACCTGTTCTTGCCTTTGTCTAGGTGCAGCTAGCCTCCCCTGGCTGTACAGATTAAGATTCAGTAGTTTTGAGAAAATGAGCAGTGGAACGTGCCAAAGCTGGCATTTTTACAGTTCACAAAATATAGAGGAGTTTGATGGCTGACTAAGGGAATGGCATAGGGAGAAGGGATTTGGATACATAGGGAACTGTATTTGGGGGAGACCTGGCAAGATGAAATCCTCTACTCACCTGATAGGCTGCACCTAAGCAGGAGGGGGAACCTGGGTTTCTCGGAGCAGGGGGCAGACAGGCCCCCCGTAGAGAAAGAACACAGAGCAGTCAGAAAGGGGAAGGCATAGAAAAAATGGGAGGGTTCAGAGCCCCCCCACTTCAGATAATCAGCACGTGTGGGTCAGTATAGGGGAAAAGTGGTGGGAATAGGAGGGGGCTAGGAGTGACCGAAATTAAGGGGAAGACCAAGGGCAGAAGAGGGGAGAGCGGGTAGCCAGGCAGAGGAGGAGAGAGGTACTTAGTCAGAAAAGAGTGGAGAGAGTCAGAAGTGGTGGAGGGTAGTGTCCCTTAATGTTAGAAGTCTTGGGAGCAAAATGAATGACCTGCAGGCGATGATGGCAGAGGGAAAGGTGGATGTGATGGCAGTCTACAAGACCTGAGCTACCCCGAATCATGATTGGGACCTCTCCATTCCAGGTGATGCTCTTTGTAGAAGGACAGGGAGAAAGGGAATTGGGGTGGAGGCACAATATACGTCTGGGAAGGCATTACTGCCACTAGGGATGAAAGGATGGGAAAATAGAGGTGCTGTGGGTACAATCCTAAAGGCAGCAGGAAGGACATTAAAAATCTGTGTAGTTTATAGGTCACCTAATTAGGATGAGGACAAGGATAGGGAGTTGGGTACCATGAACAGGATGGCAGCTGAAAGGGGTGAAGTGGTAGTGATGGAAGACTTCAGTTTGCCTAAAGTGGGTTGGAGTATCCTGTCCGCCACCTGTGCCAGGAGCCGTTTGATGGTGGATACTGTCCAGGATGGGTTTTATTTATTTATTTATTTAGCTTTTGATAACCGGGTAAGTACACTAGACAAGACATTTGCCTATTTTCAGGAATGACCCGGGAGAGCACAGTAAAGTACGATTCAGATACATGGGACAGCTTGGTACAGATACATTCCAATTAACAGAAACAGGTAAAACATCACATACCCAGATAGATTACGTGGAACAGCACAGTACAGATACAATCAGATAAACAGAATCAGGGAAAACGATTACATGTTCAGATAGGGTATGAACAGTGGTACAGTGCATAAAGATATTAGGTTTCTGGTTCAAGGGATGACTGAGCAGACAGTGGAGGGAGCCACCCTGGTATTAACAAACAGGGATTATATCGGGGACATTGCAGTAGAGGAGCCCATGGGGAATGGTGAGTTAACATGGGGAAGGAAATACTAAGCACGAAGACAAAAGTGCTAGATTTCACTAAGGCGTCCTATTATAAGATGAGTGAGATTTTGAGGGGGTTACCTAGCTAGCATCAAGGAGGATATGAACGTGGATCAAAGTGGACATTGATCAGGGAAGGAATAACAACATCCACTAGAACATACCTAAAGCAGAAGGGAAAGAATTCCCAAGCCAGGAAACAAAGTTGATTCAGTAGGGAGGTGAGCCAGGTAGTGAGGGATAAGAGGGACACACATAGAAAGTTCTGGAAGGACAAGGATGCCGGGGTCCATTTGGAGAAAGCTAGGGAGGCCAGTAGAATAGTCAGGTAGGCCAGAGCTAGGAAGGTGCCGCAAACTGCAGTGGGGATTAGGGAAGGAGAGAAAGCCTTGTTCAGGTGTATCAGTGAGAAGAGGGACACAAAGGTAGGCATAGTGAAGCTAAAGGAGCAGGGGATGAGTGGAAAGCAGTAAAGAAAAGTCTTGAATGAATACTTATGCTCTGTCTTTACTAAAGAATAGGATGGACCAGTGCAACAAAGGAGGATGAGAGGAGGAGGAGGGGGTAACATGACTGAAGTCAAGATGACAGAAGACCGGGTTAGGGTAGGGCTCATGTCCCTATGGGCCTAAAGTTAAACAAGTCTCTGGGCCTGGATGACATGCACCCAAGAGTGTTGAGGAACCTGGTGGGTCTACAGGTGGATCTGTTTAATAGCTCTTTAGATATGAGGGTGGTACCACAGGAGTTGAGAACCGCACATATAGTACCATGGCACAGAAGTGGGCCCAGGGATGACCCTGGCAAGTAGCAACTGTAGGCTGGTCATTCTGACCTCTATTATGGGTAAACTGATGGTGATCATTCTGAAGGAAAGGCTAGTTGATTTTCTTGAAGCCAATGAGCTACATGATGAGAGGTAGCATGGGTTTAGGTCAGGAAGGTTCTGTCAGACTTACCTTATCAACATTTTTGACTGGGTAATAAAGGCAGTAGACAAGGGTCAGATGGTTGACTGTCTGTATTTGGATTTCAACGAGCCTTCGACTCTTGTGTCCCACAAGAGATTGATCAGGAAGTTGGAGGACCTGTGGGTAGGGAGCAAATTAATCAGGTGGATGGCATACTGGCTCAGCTGTAGGACCCAGATGTTAGGTGTGGAGGGATAGTTGGTAACTCTCAGGAACGAGGAAAGTTACAGTGGTTTCCCGCAAGGGTCGGTGCTTGGCCCAGTGCAGTTTGTTTGTTTGTTTATTAAACTTTATTTTTTCATAAAATAGTGTGTATACATGTACACATAGTAGAATCAACATTCAGTAAATATTATCTTACAGTGATATAATCCCATTAATAAAACATTTTTTTAATAAGCACTCACTTTCTTATTAAAGTGCTTAGATTCAAGTACAGATACTGAAATTGCAGGCTAAGACTTTTATATAGAGGATCTGCTATTCAGATTTATCCAATTTTGTGTTGGGGTCAAACTCTGTCTATGATTCTGTAGAATAAACATACAATAGAACTATTCCATAGAACAGATATTTGGGGACCAGATAACTGTTTTTTTGTTTATTGGTTTGGAAAGTTTGAATAAATTATATTGTTCTAACCTCAGTAGTACTCGGGTAGTCATAACTTCTGCAGTGACCCTTTAAGGCAGAACTGCCCGGAGAGAATGGAACACATACAAATGATGGAAACTTTTGCGCGCGACAACTTTTCAAATGCTGCCTTGAACTAACTGCCTTAGTTCTAAACCTCTCAGATTTCACTCTCCGCCTGTCAAGTCTAGACACTTGGAGTTCCTCTCCTCCGCTTCTATCTGTGACGTGAAGAAATGTATAAATTCATACAAGTATCTTTTTTTTTTATTCATTTGCTTCCTTTTACTTTTTGTAATGATAGCTAAACCATAATTTTATCTGTATTTTTTTATCAGCTCTTCCCAGTTTGGTATAACCGGTGGGGAATGGAGTTATTTTAGTTTAGTTCTGAGTTTTCTGACTAAAAAACTGTCAGTTTAGTTTATTTTTATTTAAAAACATTGTTTTTAGTAACTGCTTTATCTGTTACTGAACAGATAACCTTGGTTCATTTTTTCTGCGGTTCCCAGGTTCCTGTCTGTTCTTTTATTGGTTTCGGAACCAACCACAAGTGTTAAATATTACTTAAAATTTAAAATCCTTTAGCGGTTTAAGCTTTGTATTGGTTCCTGATAAAAATGTTTGAAAAACCTAAAAAGAAACCGGTGAACCTGGTTTTAAAAACTGTTCTGATTATGGGGAAGTATTTGCCAAGGCAGATACACAGCAGTTAGTGTGTTGCCTGCCTTGGCTGTAATCACCTAAAAGAAGATTGTGATATTTGTAAAACTTTCCTAAAGAAAACTGTGGAAAAATGCCTGGAACGGCTAAAGAAAAAAACATCCTCCACGTAAGGGTCCCTTAGTCTCTGACCAGCTGACACCCTCTTCTGCTGTGGGTGTAACCACTGCAGTTTTACATTTAACCCCTGAGAAGGGTGAAAAAATGACTTCTAAGAGACTTGCTGACCGGCTGACTCCTCGATTCCCTCAAAAAAGGCTAAAACATTAAAGTACACAGAACCCCCTACTGAACAAAAAAAGGGGACTTCTGTGGGTGCTCTGGCTGTCCCCTCTCCTCAGGAGATAGCTCAGGCTTTGAGTGGTACAAGCCTTGCAGGGAATTTTTTTCTCCTGGCCAGCAGCCATCTGGGCAGACCCCAGCTAGACAGGCTAGCCACTCAGCCAAATCCTCATTTTTTGAGGAGGAGGAGTATGGGGAGTGTCAGGAGGAGGGGGAACCCATTGAACCTGAAGTTTCCCCTGAGCAGGATTTTGGCTCTCCTCCCAGAGCTACTGAGGATTATTCCTCACACTTTTGTGAGGATGGCTGATTCCCTGGACATCACCACAAGTGAAGAAATAGAGAATGAGGAGGAGGTGGAATATCTTGAGATGATGGGGTTAACACCCACTAAAAAGCTCCTCCTCCCAGTCAGTAAATTCTTCAGAAAAGATGCTTTGAAGATTTTGGAAACTCCTAACCTTCTGTTTTCCCACCCTGACCATCAAGGGGTGGTGCAGGCAGCAGCCTGTGACAAGGCTAAAGTGCCCCTGGCTTCTTACCCACCGGAAAAGGAGTCCAGAAAAATTAACAGTATTGCCAAGAAGGGATATTTGTTAGCCTCCTTGGCCATCAGGCAGGCTAATTTTCAAGCCTATGCAGCACAGTACCAGAAGTCACTGTGGCAATCTGTCCTGACTATGGCAGATAAGGCCACACTACCCTTGTCGGCTGATCTTGCAGAAACTGCTAAGTTTGACTTGGAAGCAGTCAATTATCAATTTCAAATGGCTGCTGATACTAACGATACAGCAGCTAGGTGGATGGCCAGTACTGTTGCTCAAAGGAGATTTGCCTGGCCAAGAGCTACGAATCTTATCCAGGACACACAAACAAAGGCAGTGGATTTCCCTCTTGAGGGTAATTGCCTTTTTGGAAACAAAACAGTGGCTTACATGAAGAAATAGTGAATACAAAACCACCTTTGAGTGCAATTCAGCCAAAGAGAAGGCCTTCCCATCCACCAGACCCTATGGGAGGGGAGGCAAGGGCAGGTCCTTTCATAACAGGCCCTTTTTCCAGGCAATGGCTGCACCCCGATACCAGCAGTATCCCCAGCAAGGGTACTTCAGAGGTAGGAGTAGAAGGGGCTCCAGGCGGGAATCTCAACCCCCGTCTCAGCCCCAGAGTAAACAAACAACCCTGATGTGTTTTTACAGGCCACCTCCTCTCTGCCTGTTGGAGGCAGGCTGGCTCATTACCTCCAGGCTTGGCAAGAAATTAAAACAGACATGTTGGGTCCTGAAGGTAGTCAGGGATTGTCACTGACTTTCAAATCCCTTCCAGTTCTGAGAATCAGAGTATTCAGATCATTCTCCATCACAGAAAAGAAGCTGCTGGAGGAAGAGGTTCACAACTTGCTACTGTCAAAGGCAGTCAAGCCTGTCCCAGCTCAACAGAAAGGAAAGGGATTTTACTCAAGGTACTTCCTCACCACAAAGAAAAATGGGGAGTGGCGGCCTATCTTAGACCTCTGGGTACTAAACAAGTATTTAACAAAGCCAAAGTTCAAAATGGTAACATTGGCATTGATTCTGCCAGCACTCCAAAAAGGAGACTGGTTGGCATCACTGGACCTAAAAGATACCTATTGCCATATCCCCATAAGGGAGTCTCACAGAAAATACTTCCGGTTCAGACTCCCATCAGATCATTACCACTTCTCAACCCTGCCATTTGGTCTCATTTCAACTCTAAGAGTGTTCACAAAGTGCTTTGCAGTGGTCGTGGCTCACCTTCAAAGATAAGGTGTCAGTGTTCCCATACTTGGACGACTGGTTGGTGGTAGGAAATTCACCACAGCAAGTCAGTCAGTACCTGCAGATCACCCAGAGGCTTCTGGAGTCCCTGGAGTTCTTGGTAAACCACAAAAAATCTGTCCTACTATCTGCACAGGTGTTGCAGTTCATACGGGCAGAAATCAACACCCTGCAGGACAGGGCCTACCTGCCTCTGGACAGGGTAAGAAGTGTCCAGCTCATTCAGCCTGCACAAGCCAAAAACTGGAAGGCAAATCTTCCTGAACATAAAGTCTCCACCACTCATTCACACTAATGGGAGTACGCCAGAGGCGCTAGGACCCAGCGAGAGGAAACTTCTCAGGAGGGCCGTGCCTGAGATGGAGCCGCGAGGAAGCGGCACCGCGAGTGCTGGCAGGTGCAGTAATGACTGTCTCGGCGTCGACCCTCCAACCGCCTCAATTCCTTTTTTTCACCACTGAGTGCGCTTCAGTGACGGCATCGCTCACCTGCCGGGAGTTAAACTTCACTAGCAGCAATAGTTCAGTTTATTGTTTTGTAGAATTATTTTGAATCAGTACCGATTATATATTTTAATTGTACAACAGAAGAATTCAGCCCTCCATTGACGGAGTCGACCATGAGTGGGTCGGGTGACGGTAGGGAGACTTCGCATGAAAGCTTGTTCAGTCAGCCGGGCTGGGTCTGGTCCGCTGCCCTCCCGGGGGGTGTCTGACAATGGGCGATCCCCTGAAGCATAAAGGAAATGGTCCCATTCTGGCACCGTTAAGCCTCGAGTTCTTCTTGATACATAGAGTCGAGAAGAAGAAATGAATCACTCAGGGTCACCCTCTGGTATGTCTGTGCATAGACAGTCCGGTTATGGGCCAGCTGGACGGTCTCCACCTCTGTCCGGAGTCGCGGTTTCTGTCTGTAGTAGCCTGACCTCCATGACACCAGGCCCCCTCCGCCTATTGGAGGAGCTTCGATGAGCAGTTAGGGCGGTTGGCCTCCCAGTCGCGTAGCACCTTCCTCGGTGCCGTTAACTCTGCGCTCGGGTGTTTATCCCCCTCACATGGCTGCGGCACAGGGATCCACACTGATCCCTCTATCTCCTCCAATGTTTCCCTCTTTTATCTCAAATTGCAGTATTCAGACCCCTGGGACTCTCTTGGTGCCGTCCGCGGTGCCGTGGGCTCTCTCTGCACCGTCTGTGACACTGCACGCTCTCTCAGCGCGGTGCCAGGGGCTCTGTTGGCGCCATCCACAGTGCCATGGACTCTGTCATGGTGCCGTTTCGTCTAGCGCCTTCCTTCTTGTTCTTGGCGCCGTTTTCTTCTGTGGTGCCGGGGACTGGTGCAGTGCCAGCCGGTCTTCAGGGCTTATTGACTCCGATTCTTTCTTCTTCTGTTCTTCCTCCTGATTTTTACTCCTTTCAAACAACATGAAGTCTTGCTGTATTCTGACAATTGCATTGGACAATTGCAGTGATTCCCAACCGTTGAACTGCCCCGGAGAACAAAGAGTTAACTTTCAATGCAGGGCATAGAATGCTGAGCTCGAGCTTGGTTGAAGTCTCTGTCTGGAGTGATTCAAACCTAAACCGTCAGATTCTTTACTCCGCCTCACTGAACGGTCGCTCTGGAGATTTCTCCTTCAGCTCGGTTCGGAAGTTGGTTAAAGTTTTCAGTTTTCGTTGGTTTTTAAACCGAAAAAAGTATCTGCATAGTTGATTCAGTCTCTGTCTGTGGTGCCGTGAGTACTAGATAGGAATTGTTCTGTTTTTCTGTGTGGAATTTGTAAAAGTGCGGCTCGGTTCGGCTGAACCGGCCATTTGATAGTGAAATTTGTTTGTTTACTTAGTGTGTGGTTACCGGTTCTTATCGGTTCTAAAAAAAAAAAAAAAAGTGTTTTGAACCGTTTTTTTCCAATACCTGTGACACGGTTAGGAACCGATAAGGAAGTCTTGCCTGGCGGTTGCCGAAAGAAGGGTAAGTTTGGTTAGGTTGGCCATGTCTGAGAAACCCAAGAAAAAACCGGGCCCACTGGGTTTCAGCACTGCAGTGAGTGTGGGGAGGTCTTTGCTAAGGCCGATCCCCACACCACCTGTGTTTAGTGTCTGGGGTCTGACCACCTCGATTCAGACTGCCAAATATGTAAAAACTTTCCCAAATCTACCCTTGAGAAGAGATAAGGTACACTGAGGGAAAAGGAGGCCGAGAAGTCCGCTGACCCGGATGGCCAGCCCGGTTCGGTTCTGACTGAAACAGGAGGAGTGCCCTCTGACCGAGGCGATACTTCTTCAGGCAAAAGGAGAGCCGATTCCGAGGGATCAGTTCTGACAAAAAGAAAGTGCAAAGATAAATCGACCGGTTCAGATCCAGAGGTTCATGTTCCGACCACCGAAGAGATAGCCAGGGCGATTCAGATTGTGGAATCTGGTTCCGACCGATCCGGCTCCTCCTGGCTGGGGTTCGGTTCAGTTGGTTCCCCTGGTTCAAGAGTATACATTTGAAGATTTTTATGAACCGGAATTTGAAGAAGAAGGGGAATTTGAGGATGATGATGTAAGTGAAGGTCTGGATGTGCCTGTGGAACCGGACATCTCCCCAGACAGACCTTCAGGTGTTTCCCCTCCTAGGCTTTCTGAGTCCCCTTCTCACTTTATGCTTTACAGAAAAGTGGCTGAAACCCTCCAGCTTCCTATGGAGGAGGCTGTGGAAGATCAAGAGGAACCTGATTGTGTAGAGATGATGGGCATCCCAGAGTCCAGGAGGCTGTCTGTTCCCCTCCATAAATCTTTTGGGAAACAGAAACAAAAAATCTTAGTCTGCTAACACTATACCTCCTGTGGATAGAAGATTGGACAAGAGGTATACACTTTCAGGCTCAGATACGGAGTTCTTATATCAACAGTGCAGCCATGTTGGGGTTGTGCAGGCTGTTGCCTGTGACAAGGCAAATATTCCCTTGGCTTCCCCCGACAAGGAATCCAGGAAGATTGATGCCATGGCAAAGAAGCAGTACATGGCATCTTCTTTGGGACTCAGGCAGGCAAATTACATGGCCTATACAGCCAGGTACCAGAAGTCCAGATGGGACACTGTACTGGCAGTGGCTAAACAGGCCTCCCCCCAGATAGCCAAGGAGCTGGAGGCGGTGGCTGCAGATGGGATTGAGGCATCTAAGGTTCAGTTTCATGCTGATGTGGACTCTAATGATTCAAGAGTCACAGCTACATCTGTGGCTCTTCAGAGGATGGCTTGGCTCAGATGTACTAGCCTCTCGCAGGACACCCAGGCTAAGGCCATGGATTTTCCTGTAGTGAGTAATTTATCTGTTTGGGGAGCAGACAGAGAATTACATGAAGAAAATGGATGAGTACAGGACCATTTACAGGAGTGCTCAGGCCAAGGAAAGGCAAGCAACTCCTCAAAGGCAGCAGTCTAGGGGCAGGGGCAGGCCTTTTCAAAGGCCTTTTTACCAAGCACAGGCCTCTTCTTCCTTTTCTCAGAGGGGGTTCTTCAGAGGGAGAGGCAGAAGGGGGATGAGCAGGGCTGCATCCACTCCTCAGCCTAAGGCCCCTGCCAAGCAGACACCCTGATGGGCCTGCCTGGGTCGACTCTCCTATTCCAGTAGGGGGCGGGCTGGCTTACTTTGTCCAGGACTGGATGTCTTATTACATCAGACAAGTGGGTCCTGGAAGTAATAAGCCAGGGACTGGTTCTCAGCTTCAAAAAATTTCCAAAGATGTGAGCCAGATCTTTTCCACCTGCAAATCTCTCAGAAACCCTTGCCCTACCCACCCTACACTGGGGCAAAGGACTGTACTCCAGGTACTTCCTGACCCCCAAAAAGACAGGGGAGTGGCGACCCATCCTAGACCTAAGATATCTAAACAAACATCTTTTAAAACCAAAGTTCAGGATGATAACTCTGGGTATAATCCTTCCCTTTCTAAGGCCAGGGGACTGGCTATCCTCCGTGGACCTCAAAGATGCCTACTTTCACATTCCCATCAGGTGCTCACAAAGAAAGTACCTCAGGTTCGAGTTGCCCTAAGGCCACTATCAGTTCAGAGCAATGCCCTTTGGCCTAGCCTCAGCCCCAAGGGTTTTCACAAAGTGCCTGGCAGTAGTAGTTGCCTTTCTAAGAAGGCAAAAGATTTCCATTTTTCCATATCTGGCCGATTGGCTAATAGTGGGTCAGTCTCCAGACCAAGTCAAGTCTCACCTGCAAGTGACCCAGCAAGTGCTCACTTCTTTAGGATTTCTTCTCAACCTTCCCAAGTCAGTTCTCAAACCAATCCAGCTTCTTACCTTTATAGGGGCAGAACTGGACTCACTCAGAGCAAGAGCGTTTCTTCCTCTAGAAAGGGCAAGGGTTCTTATGGAACTAGCTTCTTCCTTCAGCCTTCGGGTATCTCGACCAGCAAGGCATTTCCTCCAGCTCTTGGTCCACGTGGCAGCTTCAACAGCAGTGGTCCAAGGGGCAAGATTCCAGATGAGGGATATTCAGTTCCACCTTAGAGCTTTCTGGTCTCAGAGAAAGGATTCCCTTACCAAACTGATCCCAGTGACTCTGACCTTGATCCAAGCCCTCCAGTGGTGGCAGGATCAGGACAATTTAAGACAAGGTGTTCCTTTTGTTGCTCAGCCTTGTTCAGTGGTCCTTACCACGGATGCTTCTCTCCTGGGCTGGGGAGCCCACCTGGGGTCCCTTACTGCCCAGGGGCTGTGGTCCTCCCAAGAATCCCTTCTCCACATCAATCTTCTAGCGCTCAGGGCAGTTTTTCTGGCTCTAAAAGCATTCTCACAGTCAGTACAAAACAAGGTGGTTCAAGTCAGAACAGACACCACCACCGTGTGGTACATCAACAAGCAGGGAGGCACTCGGTCCACGACCTTGTGCACAGAAGCCATGAAGTTGTGGTCCCTGGCTTATTCCCTGCAAACCTCTCTTGTAGCAGTTCACCTTCCAGGCAAGGACAACGTGCTAGCAGATGCACTGAGCAGGATCTCTCAGGGCCATCACGAATGGTCCCTGGACCCTGAGGTGTTGAACGTTATTTTTTTCAAGGTGGGGCACTCCAGAGATAGATCTCTTTGCAGCCCCAGACAATCACCAACTCCCACTCTTTTGTTGCAGACCTCCAGTCCTGGGCTCAGTCCCTCTGGACGCCCTGATCCTGAATTGGGTAGGGAAGTTTCTGTATGCTTTCCCCCCTTCCCACTCCTGCTCAAAGTTTTAGTCAAAATAAGGTCTCAACCTTGCAGGGTGATTCTGATTGCTCCAGATTGGGCCAGACAGCCCTGGTACCCCCTGTTGCTGTCCCTAGCAGTCCATCTTCCCCTGTCTCTTCCCAGGAATTACAACCTGTTAACATCCTCTCAGGGAAGGATTTGGTACCCCAATCTTCAATCTCTCAGTCTGAAAGCATGGCTCTTGAAGAGTTAGAGTTTGCTGATCTGCACCTTTCCCAAGGGGTTCTGGATATCCTCAAGGCTTCTTGAAAACCCTCCACCAGAAAGACTTACAACTCCAAATGGAAAAGATTCAGCATTTGGTGTTCTAAGAAGCATGTTTCTCCAGACACTGCTGAATTGCCTACGGTTCTGGATTATATGGTCCATCTTAATGGCCTAGGCCTCAGACCAGCTACTCTCAAGGTACATTCGTCAGCTGTTTCTGCGTTTTTGTCTGTGGGGAAGTCTTTCTCACTATCTTCCCATCCTGTGTTCTGTAAATTTTTTAAAGGATTTCTTCAAACCAGTCCCCCTTTTAGAGACCCTGCCCCTGCCTGGGATTTGAATGTTTGCATTGCTCAACTTATTCAACCCCCTTTTGAGCCTGTGTCTTCCGTAGAGCTTAAGTACTTGACTTGGAAAACTGTGTTCTTGGTAGCCATTACCTCTGCCAGGTGTTATCAGTGAATTGCAAGCCCTGTCAGTGGATCCTGATTTTATCTCATTTCACAGGGATAAAGTGGTCCTTAGAACCAATAGAAGGTTCTTGCCCAAAGTGTTTTCAGACTTCCATTTAAACCAGTCTATGTCTCTCCCTGTTTTCTTCACTGATCATTCTTCCTCAGGAGAGAAGAGGCTACACAGTTTAGATGTCAAAAGAGCCCTTAGTTACTACATAGAGCGTACTGAGGGTCACAGGTTTGACTCCCTTCAATTGTTCCTCACTTATGGAGAAGTGGGAAAGGGCAAACCTGCCACCAAAAGATCTATTGCCAGGTGAATTGTGTCTTGTATACAATTCTGCTATGAAAAGCTTGGAAAAGCTCCACCCTCAGGCCTGAGGGCTCATTCCACATGAGGTACAGCTGCTTCCCTGGCTGCTGCCAGGGATATCCCTCTCTTAGAAATCTGTCAAGCAGCCACCTGGAAAACAGTCCATACCTTTACCAAGCATTATTCTCTGGATATCCAGGCTAGGAGTGATGCTCGGTTTGGCACAGCAGTACTTCAGAGCCTATTCCCAAAGTAGGTTCTGTCCCTCCTCCTTGGAGGTACTGCTTGGTAGTCTGCAATTGTCAGAATACAGCAAGACTTCATGTTTGAAGAAAAAATTACTCACCTTAGCAATTCTGTTTCTTCTAATGGAGTCTTGCTGTATTCTGACCTCCCTCCCTGCCTCCCCTCTCAGAACCTGTTTTTGGGAAGTGGGTGGGCAGGTGCAGTGTTGCACCCCAGGGGTGTTTTTTGCTTGCACCCTCCTCCTTTTTGTTTGGGTGCCTATTTATTACTGTTCTTCATAGTACATTAGGTTTTATTTTTGGGTTTCCTGACTTGAGTCTTCCTTGGGAATCCAAAACTTTTTTCAGCCAGTTGGCTAGTAAGAATTTTTACAATTTCCACATAGAATTTTTAGTTTAGTTGGGCTCGTAAGAACTGACGGTTTAGGTTTGAATCACTCCGGACGGAGACTTCAATCAAGCTCGAGCTCAGCATTCTATGCCCTGCATAGAAAGTTAACTATTTGTTTTCCGGGGCAGTTCAAAGGTTGGGAATCACTGCAATTGTCAGAATACAGCAAGACTCCATTAGAAGAAACATAATTACTAAGGTGAGTAATTTTTTTCTTCCTGTCTATACAGTCCACTCTGGACTGTCAGCAGATGATTTTGAGCCTGACTGAGCTCTTCGCCTGGGTGATGATATTGATGACACTGCCCTGGGAGCAGGCATCAGTCCTTCTGCAGAGCCTGTGGTTGAAGACTTTTCCTTCTAAGTCTCTGCTCAAAAATGTAAATTCTACTCTTTCTCTCCAGACTACAGAAATCGATCCTGGGAGGCTTTTGCGACTCCAATATCTTCATGTCCTGGAGCTCCCTTTGGATTTAACTCCTTCGGTACAGCCCTCTTTCGAGACCCTCTCTCAGATGGTATGGAAGAATCTGGCTCTCATTCCTTCCGTGGCGAAGTCCGTAGATAGGAATTATGCCCCTCCCAAGATTCGCCCCATTTTGGCCTCACAAGCCTTTGCTAATGCCATTGTAGTCTTGGCAGAGAATGATAAGGCTGTCCTTCCTCAAGGATCTACAGCCCGACTAATGAATAAAGAATCTCGCAAGCTAGACACCTTTGGTAAGAGAGTCTTTGCTGCCTCAGCCCTGGGTATGCACATTGCCAATTACCAAGGTTGTTATTTCTCAATACGAGTATGTTCTTTGGCATTTCCTCAAAGAAATGGTAGAAACTGTGCTCGAATCGGAAGTTAGCTCAGAGCTACTCCAGACTATAACTAGGGGTATCGAATCCAATAACCAACAGGTTAAAGCTGCAATGGATGCCTACGATACCGCCTCCCGGGCGGCGACAGCTGGCATCTGCAGCCGCCGCCACTCTTGGCTATGTACTTTAGGCTTGACGAGTGACGCCCAGCAGCAGGTCATGGCTTTACCTTTTGACGGTATGCATCTCTTCCGGCCTCAGGTGGAGCAAGCTCTGGAGGCTACGCAGAAGACTAGGTCTGCCATTAAGACGTCAAGACCTGCACCCACCCCACACTCCTGAGTGGGTGCAAACAAGTGTCAGTCCTTTTGGGGCAGAGGAGGAACTTCCTGGACATAAAGTCTCCACCACTCATTCACACTAGTGGGATCTACACCGGAGGTGCTAGGACACAACGGGAGCAAACTTTCCGAGAGGGTCGGCGCCAGAGTTGGAGCAATGAGGAAGTGGCACCACGAGCCATGGCTCATGCAGTAAAGACTACCTCGACGTCGACCCTCCAACTGCCTCAGTTTCTTTTTTCCCCGCCGTCGAGTGCGCTTCAGTGACGACGTCGCTCGCCTGCCAGGAGTCAAACTTCAAACTAGCAGCATAGTTTTCAGATTATTGTTCTGTGATTTATCTTCGAAAATACCAAGTAGATTTTAATTAAATTTATTGATTAATAAAGAAGTCTTCAGCTCTCCATTGACTGAGTCGACCATGAGCGGGTCAGGTGATGGTAGGGAGACTTCGTATGAAAGCTGTTCAGTCTGCCAGGCTGGGTCTAGTCTGCCACCCTCTCCAGAGGGTGGGTCTGACAACGGACGGTCCAATGCTGAGGGAGATGGGCGATCCCCCCGGAAGCATAAAAGGAAACTGTCCCATTCGTGGCATCATTCCACCTCAAGTTATTCTTCGGCGCACAAGTCGAGAAAGAGAAGGCATCACTCGAGGTCGTATTCTGGTATGTCTGTGCATCGACGGTTGGTCATTGGGGCTAGGCACCGGTCTTCTCCCCTCTTGAGTCGCCAGTTTCTGGCTCCAGTGCTCAACCTCTTCGACATCTGAGCCCGTCCCCGCCTGTTGGATGGGCCTGCGGTGAGCAGTTTCACCAGTGGGCTGCTCTTACGGAACAGTGGGCTCAGAGGTTGGTCCAGTTGTCCGGGCTGGTCAGTCCGACGCCGGGGCCTTCGGGCCATTCAGTTTCGGAGGGATGGGTAGGGCGGTTGGGCCTTCCTAGTCGCGTGGCACCTTCTTCAGTGCCTTTGACTCCACGCTCGGGTGTTTATCCCCCTCACATGGCTGCGGTGCAGGGGTCCACACCAATGCCTCTATATCCTGCCATTTTTCCCTCTTTTACCTCAAATCAGTTTTCAGACCCCTTGGGCTCCCTCGGCACCGTCTGTGGTGCCACGGGCTTTCTCTGCACCGTTTGTGGCGCCGCACGCTCTCTTTGCATGGCGCTGCGGGCTCTGCATGGCGCCATTTTGGCTAGCGCCTTTCTTCTTGTTCTCGGCGCAGTTTTCCTCTATGGCGCTGGGGACTGGTGCTGCGCCAGCCGGTCTTCAGGGCTTCTTGACTCAGATTCTTTTTTCTTCTGTTCTTCCTCCTGATTTTCACTCCTTTCTTTCCTATACAGTCCCCCCGGACTGTCAGGAGATGATTTTGAGCCTGACTGAGATCTTCACCTGGGTGATGGATGTTCATGACACTGGTTTGGGAGCAGGGATCAATCCTTTTGCAGAGCCTGTGGTTGAAAACCTTTCTTTTAAGTCGCTGCTCAAAAATTTTAATTCTACTCTTTCTCTCCAGACAACAGAAATCGATCCCGGGAGGCTTTTGCGACTCCAATATCTTCATGTTCTGGAGCTCCCTTTGGATTTAACTCCTTCGGTACAGCCCTTTTTCGAGACCCTCTCTCAGATGGTGTGGAAGAATCCGGCTCTCATTCCCTCTGTGGCCAAGTCCTTAGATGGGAAGTATGCCCCCCTAAGGATTGCCCCATTTTGGCCTCACAAGCCTTTGCTGATGCCATTATAATCTTGGCAGAGAATGATCAGGCTGTCCTTCCTCAATGATCTATAGCCCAACTAATGAACAAAGAATCTCGCAAGCTAGACACCTTAGGTAAGAGAGTCTTTGCTGCCTCAGCCCTGGGTATGCACATTGCCAATTACCAGGGTTATTATTTCTCAATATGAGTATGTAGTTTGGCATTCTGTCAAAGAAATGGTAGAAGTTGCACCCGAATTGGAAGTTAGCTCAGAGCTACTCCAGACCATAACTAGGGGTATTGAATCCAGTAACCAACAGGTTAAAGCTGCAGTGGATGCCTACGATACCACCTCCCGGGTGGCGGCAGCTGACTTCTGCACCCGCCGCCACTCTTGGCTATGTACTATGGGCTTCATGAATGTCGCCCACCAGCAGGTCATGGCTTTACCTTTTGACGGTATGTATCTGTTCGGGCCTCAGGTGGAGCAGGCTTTGGAGGACACACAGAAGATTAGGTCTGCCATTAAGACGGCTAGACCTGTCCTCCCCCCTCCCGAGGGGGTGCGAACAAGCGTCAGTTTCACAACCATCAGTCCTTTTGGGGCAGAGGCAGAGGAGGAACTTCCTGGACATAAAGTCTCCACCACTCATTCACACTAATGGGATCTACACCGGAGGTGCTAGGACTCAGCAGGAGCAAACTTTTCGAGAGGGTCAGCACCAGAGATGGAGCCGCTAGGAAGCGGCACCGCAAGCCATGTCTCGTGCAGTAAAGACTACCTCGGCGTCGACCCACCAACCGCCTCAGTTTCTTTTTTCCCCGCCGTCGAGTGAGCGTCATTGACGACGTCGCTCACCCACCGGGAGTCAAACTTCAAACTAGCAGCATAGTTTTGAGTTTATATTTTAGTAATTTATCTTCAAAAGTACAGAGTAGATTTTAATTAATTTTATTTATTAATAAAGAAGTCTTCAGCCCTCCATTGATGGAGTCGACCATGAGCGGGTCGGGTGACTTTAGGGAGACTTCGTATGAAAGCTGTTCAGTCAGCCGGGCTGGGTCTCGTCCGCCGGCCTCTCTGGAGGATGGGTTTGACAACGAATGGTCCAGTGCTCAGGGAGATGGGCGGTCCCCCCGAAAGCATTAAAGGAAACTGTCCCATTTGTGGCACCGTTCGGCCTCAAGTTCTTGTTCGGCGCACAAGCCGAGAAAGAGAAGGGATCACTCGAGGTAGCCTTCTGGTATGTCTGCACATCGACGGTCGGCTCTTGGGCTAGCACCGTGCCTCCTCCTGGAGTTCTCCGGCCGTGCTCAACCTCTTTGACATCTGGAGCCTGTCCTCGCCTTTCGGATGGGCCTCTGATGAGCAGTTTCACCAGTGGGCTGCTCTTATGGAGCAGTGGGCTTGGAGGTTGGTCCAGCTGCCTGACCCGGTCACACTGGGGCCTTCGGGGCACTCCAGGGACCGAGTAGGGCGGTTGGACCTTCTTAGTCAGGCGGTGCCTTCTTCGGTGCCGTTGACTCCGTGCTCAGGTGTTTTCCGGCCCTCACATGGCTGTGGCGCAGGGGCCCACACCGATGCCTTTATCTCCTGTTAATTTTTCTCCTTTTTCTTCAAATCGCAGTTTTCGGAACCTGGGGACACTCTCGGAGCCGTCCACGGTGCCGAGGGCTCTGTCACCACCATCTGCGGCGCTGAGGGATTTTTCAGCACCATCTGGCACCAGGGACTCTGTCGGTGCCATGGCCTTTGTTGGCGTCATGTGCTGGGCTGTTTCCGATGGCGCCGACTTCCTTGGGTTCGGCGCCGTGTTATTCATCGGCGCCGATGCTTAGTGGGCACCATCCAGCCTCCAGGGCTTTTCGACTCCGATTCTTTCCTTTTCTAATTTCTGTTCTGATTTTCACTCCTTTCCTGTCCATACAGTCCCCCCTGGACTGTCAGGAGATGATTTTGAACCTGACCCAGATCTTCATCTGGGTGATGATGTTGAAGGAGCAGGAGTTAATCCTGCTGCAGAGCCTGTGGTTGAAGACCTTTCCTTTAAGTCTCTGCTGAGAAATTTAAATTCCACTCTTTCTCTTCAGGCTACAGAAATTGATCCTGGGAAGCTGTTAAGACTCCAATACCTACATGTCCTGGAGATCCCTATGGATTTAACTCCTCCAGTACAACCATCTTTTGAGATCCTTTCTCAGATGGTATGGAACAATCCTGCTGTCATCCCTTCCGTGGCTAAGTCCATAGATAGGAAGTACGCTGCTCCCAAGGATCGACCCATATTAGCCTCACAAGCTTTTGTTGATCCCATTGTAATCATAGCAGAGAATGACAAGGCTGTCCTCCCTCAGGCATCCTCAGCCCAGCCTATCAATAAAGAATCTTGTAAGATAGGCACCTTAGGTAAGAGAGTCTTTGCTGCCTCCACCCTGGGTATACGTATTGCCAGCTACCAGGGCTATTTTTCTCAATATGAATATGTCCTTTGGCATTTGCTCAAGCAAATGGTAGAAGCTCTGCCCGAGTCGGAAACTAATTCAGAGCTACTTCACACCATAACCAGGGACGCCGAGTCCAGTAACCAACAGGTTAAAGCTGCAGTGATGCTTTCGATACTGCTTCTTGAGCAGCGGCGCGGGCATTTGTACCCATCGCCACTCCTGGCTACATACTTCGGGCTTCACGAATGATGCCCAGCAGCAGGTCATGGCCTTACCCTTTGACGGTAGATATCTGTTCGGACCCCAGGTGGAACAAGTTCTGGAAATCACACGGAAGACTAGGTCAGCCATTAAGATAGCTCAACCCACACCTGCCCGTTCGGGGGGGCGGTGCCAATAAACGTCAGTTTCATAACGGTCAGTCCTTTCGGGGCAAAGGCGGGGGGGGGGCTTTAACAAAAGCCACACCCTGCAGCCACAAAAGAAAACGCAGCAGAAGGCACAAGCGCCCAGTGCCACCTTCTGAGTTCTCGGCTCAGGTCCCAACTCAGCTGCCTGAGGGGGACTGTTCCTCAGCAGTGGGAGGACATCTGACTCAGTTCTACGACCAGTGAAAGCCTATAACATCAGACAAATGGTTCCTCCGGATAATCCGCGAGGGGTATTCGCTCAATCTTTCAGACTCTCCCCCCATCATCCCCCTAAACGACAGCCCAGACTGTCGGCAGTACAGTAAGGCCTTCTGAACAACAGGGCAGCAGAAGTAGTTTCGCCGGATCAATGAAACACAGGTTTCTACTCCCATTACTTTCTAGTCCCGAAGAAAACTGGAGGCATGCGCCCTACTCTGGCTCTCAGAAACTTAAACAAGTTCCTTCACAAGGAGACGTTCAAGATGATATCACTAGGTACCATGCTACCTTTGCTTCATCGACACGATTGGTTAGCCTCCCTGGACATGCAGGATGCCTACCAACACATTCTTATACACCCAAAGCACCACAAATACCTGGGGTTTGTAGAGTTGGGTCACCATTATCAGTTCAGAGTGCTGCCCTTTGGGCTGTTCTCGGCACCATGAGTTTTAACAAAGTGTTGTGCAATTCTTGCAGCACATCTCAGGAAAATCGGAATTCAGGCGTTTCCATACCTGGACTGACTTCTAGCAAGCCCTTCCAGGTAGGGAACTCTGGACACCGTAGCCAGAGCATCAGACTTCCTCACGTCCACGGGAGTCCTGCTAAATCGCAACAAATCGCAATTGCAGCTCTCCCAGAAACTCCTTTTCAAAGGAAGTTTTCTGGATACCTCCTGTGCGAAAGTTTTTTTTCTAGAGGCCAGAAGGAGCGATATCCTACAGATGGCCCAGTACATCAGAGAAAATAGACCGGTTCGAGCTATCTGGATGCAACGGATGCTGGGTCTCATGGCATCCTCTGTGTTTACTGTACCTCTAGCTCAACTCCACATGAGAACCTCTCAGTGGATGCTCAGTTCTCAGTGGTCCCCAACCACTCATCCTCAGTCCTTTCCCATCAAGGTGACAGAACCTCTAAAGAGGTCACTCACCTGGAGATCACAAGAGAACAATCTTCTGGAAGGGTATCCCTTTGCTGCTCTGGATCATTATATCTCCATTACCACCGACGCGTCCCTGATGGGGTGGGGAGCTCACTGCCAGAATCTCCACACCCAAGGTACAGTACGTGGACTCTGGACGAATCCCAGCTTCACATAAATGTCCTGGAAATGAGAGCCATCCTCTATATAGGCCTTGAAGGACATACTCTGTCACAAGAACATTCTCCTTCAAACGGACAACAAAGCAGTGATGTAGTACATCAACGAGTAGGGCCGTGCACACTCTTACCCATTATGCAGGGAATCTATGAGAGTGTAGGAATGGTGCGTGGTGCACAAGGCTCTAATCCACACGGTTTACCTACCAGGCATGCAGAACGAACTGGCAGTCCGTCTCAGCAGAACAGAGACAGATCCTCTTGAGTGGTCTCTCGACTCAACCATCGCTCAGTCCCTCTTCAAAGAGTGGGGAAATCCAGACCTGGACCTTTTTGCATCCCCACTCAACGCAAAACTGCCTCTCTTCTGCTCCAGAAATCCAGGACCTGGCATTTTCTGTCAGGATGCGTTTAGGCTGCGGTGGAGAAAACGCTTTCTATATGCCTTTCCTCCTTTTCCTCTAATTCAGAGGGTACTTCTCAAATTTGAATCTCAGGGAGACGGAATAATTCTCATTACTCCCTTCTGGCCTCGACAGATATGGTTCAGGCTGCTCAAAGGTTTGTCGTCAACCTTTCTGAAGGCACTTCCCCTTCAGACGAACCTTCTGACCCAGGGAGCCGTGGTCCATCCCAATCTGAAGGCGCTTCACCTTCGGCTCCTGAAGAGATGGAGGTGAATAGGTTCAGTGTTTCCTATAGGGTTTCAGATATTCTCTTGGCTGCGCGTAAACCAGCCACTAGAAATACCTACACAGCCAAATGGAAGCGTTTCTCTTTCTGGTGTGCAAAATTCTCTTTGAACCTTTTTTTCTGCCCACCAAATAAAGTCTTGGTGTACCTTTTAGACCTCTAAAATTCAGGTCTGCAGTACTCTACTGTCAAAGTTCATCTGTGTGCCATTTCAGCTTATCATGAGCCGGTACATTCCTTGTCTCTGGCTCAGGTACCTATAGTTGAGAGGTTTCTTAAGGGTATTCTGCATACCAAACCTCCTATCAGACGTCCAGTCACAGCCTTGGACATTAACCTTGTGCTAGACATGCTTACTTGGAAACCTTTCAAGCCTCTAGCTAACTGCGAGTTGAAGTTCCTCACTTGGAAAATGGCCTTCCTGGTGACCATCACTTCGGCCCGTAGAGTTTTTGAAATACGTGCTCTGGTCACAGATCCCCCGTACACTATATTTCACAAGGACAAAGTAGTTCTTAGTACTCAACCTAAGTTTTTCCTAAGGTTGTCTCAGAATTTCATCTAAACCATCCTTTACTCCTATCTACCTACTTTGCTGACTTTCAGAATGAAGGGGAACATACCCTTCATTCTTTGTATGTTAAGTGAGCACTGCGATTCTATCTGGATAGAACCAAGGAAAGTCAGAAGGCTCAACAACTGTTTGCTTCCTTCAGCGAGACCCGGCTGGGTCAACCTGTCGCTATTAGGTGCATTTCAGTGTGACTGGTAGCATGCCTCCACCACTGCTATTCTGTGGCACAGGTTAAGCTGCAAGGCAGAGTGTACGCTCACTCTACTAGAGCAGTCACGGCATCTCTTGCAGAAATCTGCAACATGCCCATTGCAGATATTTGCACGCGGCTACATGGAGCTCAGTGCATACTTTTGTTAAGCACTATGCTTTAGATTCCCATGCCAGACGACATCTGTCATTTGGTAGGACTATTCTTAACGGACTTCTGTCCTAAGTATGTGAGCTCTTAGTTTCTCCTGCCGCCTGTCTCGGGGATTTATTAGCTCGGTACTCTCCCATTAGTGTGAATGAGTGGTGGAGACTTTATGTCCAGGAAGATATAGAAATTACATATCGACCGTAATTCTTGATCTTCTTGAATGAAGTGTCCACCATTCATTCAGACGCCCACCCGCCATCCCCCGAGCTCACGTCTCTGTTTTTGGTCTTCACTCCCTCAGTGGCTGGGCTGTGAAGACTCTAGTGTTGACCCTTCTTACACAGGTCATTCAGACTATCTTATATCCGATTTTGTTAGGTTAGACCTCTAGGTTAGTTACGCTGCACCTCCGGGAGTACTGAGGTGTTTGGAGGACGATGCCGAGGTAGACTTACTGCATGAGCCACGGCTCGCAGTGCCGCTTCCTCGCAGCTGCAGCTCTGGCGCCTACCCTCTTGAAAAGTTTGCTTCTGCTGGGTTCTAGTGCCTCCGGTGTAGATCCCATTAGTGTGAATGAGTGGTGGAGACTTCGTCCAAGAAGATCAAGAATTACGGTAGGTACGTAATTTCCATTTTCACACACAACCCCATGTTTTATTTTATATAATTGCTCGGTATCCTTTTTCGCCACAATAATTATATAAAATAAAAACGGTTCCTATGCGACCACAGACTGGTCAGGTTTCAGCATGGTCTGCGGTCGCAAGTGCCAACAGGGGAAACGTTAACCTTTTTTCTTTTGTTGTTTTTTTTTCTTATGTTTAAATTAGCTCCCTCGAAGGAGGTTAGCCTAGTGAATGTGTCTTAAAAAGTGCACTGCCGAGTTCGAGTGGTGGCGAAGTCTCTCTCGGTGGCCTGCGCTGAAGCAGTGAAGAGTGGACGGCTCAGAGAAGATCACAGTTTGCACATGCGCAGAGTTAGGGAAACCGGGCGCGTGATCACCGTTATAATGGTGAAATTATAACCAATTGGGGAAAAAGGGAGACCCAGTAATTATACTGCTTTTATGGTAGTTCTATTGTAAAGCGCTTTAATATTTATGAATTGCGCTATATAAATGAAGTTATCGTTATTTTACGTCCCAGTCCGTCCATCGCATCGAAGGTCCCTCTGCTTTTGAGCAGAGGGAGCCCTCTACAAGTTCCAGGCCATGCCTTTCCGCTTCTCCTCGGTCCCCAGGGTCTTCACCAAGTGCATTGCAGTGGTGGCAGCTTACCTGATGCGCCGAGGGGTCTGGGTTTTCCCTACTTGGACGACTGGCTGATCACAGGTCCCTCCAGGCAGGAGGTGGAGCGGTCCAGTGACCTGGCCCTCCAGACCTGCGTCTCCCTTGGCCTCCTGGTCAGTGAGGGCAAGTCGGAACTTGTGCCCTCTCAGATGATCAGCTTCATCAAGGTGGAGCTTGACTCTTGGAAGAGCCAGAGCCCCCGGCGGACAGGGCAGAGGTTCTCTCCTTCTGTGCCCGATTATTTTAGGTTGGGCAATTGTGCCCTGCCCTGGACTTCCTGTGCTTGCTGGGCTACATGGCAGCTTGCACCAGTGTGGTCTGTTGGGCCTGCTAGAGAATGCGCTCCCTGCAGCGAGGGCTGGCCAGCCAGTGATCTCAGTGCAAGGATCACTTTGTCCAGCTGGTCACTGTGACCCAGCGGATGTGTGATGCCATCCAGTGGTGGTTCGTCCCAGCATACCTGCAGGAAGGGATCCCGTTTGTCCTCCCAGAGCTGATGGTCATCCTGATGACCGATGCATCTGTCATGGGCTGGGGTGCCAACCTGGGGGACCACAGAGTCCACGGCTCTGGACCCCAGAGGAGTTCCGATGCCACATCAACCTGCTGGAGCTTCGGGCAGTTTAGCTGGCACTAACTGCTTTCGCTCCACACATTTGGGGTCAGGTGGTCCAAGTCCAGAATGACGACATCACGACCATGTACTACCTCAACAAGCAGGACCGGACGCACTCTCTGTCCTTGTGCAGGGAAGCTTTTCGTGTTTGGACCCTCATGCGCAGCCTGGAGGTGGATCGCCTAGCCATCTGTGTGGCAGGAGCCTCCAATCTGCTGGGTAGGTGAGGCATCCCACAAGTGGTCTCTCCACCCAGAGGTAGTTGACAGTCTGTTGTCCCAGTGGGGCACCTCTCAGGTGGACCTATTCACCTTCAGGGAGAACTGAAAGCTGAGGTTGTTTTGTGCCCATACCCCTCAGCAGGGAACGCTGCAGGAGGATGCCTTCTTGAGGCCGTGGACCCCAGGCCTCTTCTATGCCTTTCCTCCAATTCCCTTGATCCAGAAGATGCTCCTCAAGGCCAGGAGGGACAAGACACAGGTGATCCTGGTGGCTCCAGAGTGGCCACGCCAGTTCTGGTACCCTGATCTTCTCAGCCTCAGCAGCAGGCTCCTGAGGCGTCTTCCCCTATGCAGAGACCTACTTTCCATCAATCGGGGAAGGTACTCCACCTGGACCTTCAGTCCCTGCACCTGACAGCCTAGTTCCTGAGCGGCTAGAGTTCCAGGCCTTGGGTCTCTCTGAAGCTGTCTTCACCGTTGTGGAGGCATCTCTGAAGGAGTCGACTATGAAGTGCTACGCCTTCAAATGGAAGAGATTTATCTATTTGGTGTCAGGGCAATGAGTTGGACCCTTTGTCCTTTCCAGTGGCTAGCATTCTCGATGACCTTTGGTCCCTCTCCCAATCGGGCCTTCGGTCGATGACCCTTAAGGTGCACCTGTCATCCATCTCTGCTGACCGGGCGTGGGCCGATCAGCAGTCGGTGGCACAGGAGAAGGAGGTCTGGCGCTTTTTCAAAGGCCTTGACCATATTTCCCCTCCGGTGCGTGAACCACCACCACTGTGGGACTTGTTGCTGGTTTTGGCAAAGCTCATGGGCAAGCCATTCGAAGCGATGCAGAAGTGTGATCTCTCTCACCTGTCATGAAAGACCGCCTTCTTGGTGGCTATCACGTCAGCCAGAAGGATCGGTGAGCTCCAGGCGCTTTCGGTGGAGTCTCCTTATTTGATCTTCCACAGGGACAAGGTTATCCTGCGCCCCAACCCGAAATTCCTCCGAAAGGTTGTTTTGGAGTTTCACTTTAACCAGGTGATTAATCTCCCGGTGTACCTCACCATCACACTTCGGAGGCCGAGCACAGGCTTCATACTTTGGACCTGCGTCGAGCCCTCACTTATTATAAAAAGCAGACATTTGGAATTTGGGGAGAGGTTCACCAGCTGTTTGTCACCCTCACGCTGAAGGTGCAGTGGCAGACTTGCAGCCTAGCGTACGATTGGCAGGTGGATCACATCCTGCATTGATCTCTGCTATAGGTTGGCTGGTAGGGAGCCTCCTGTAGGGCTATGGGCTAATTAAACCCACCATACTGCTACGTCGGTGGCTGCTTCCAGGGACATCTCTATCCAGGAAATCTGCAGTGCTGCTACCTTGAGTTCAGCAAACACCTTCATTTCCCATTACCACATTGTCCTAGAGTCACGCTGGGATGCTGGTTTTGGGGTCTCAGTTCTCCAGTCCTTATTTCCTAAGTAGGGGGTGTGCGCCTTGCCTCCCTCCTCTCGGAGAACTGCTAGGAGTCTGCCAGAAATGTGGATAGAACATCATACCCACGTCCCTAGAAAAAACTGTTACTCACTTGTAACAGTAGCTCTTCTACAGACTGGTCTCTTGCAGTAGGCTATTACATTTGGGAGTTCCACTAGGTGGTGCTATCACACGGCAGTTTCTTCTGCAGTCTTCCATGGGGCCGCCCACACAACATCACTTCCTGTTCATTTTCCCACTGGCTTCAGCTCACACAGACAGCTCTCCTAGCCTTTTGTGTTGCAGTTTTCGATGTGAACTTGAACCACTTGTTCTGCTTCTGTTCTGGGACCTGTGTACTGCTCACAGCACACCCTGACTTCTATTCGTCAGCAGACCTGTGACCTACTCACAGTTGTTCTCCTGCTCCCTGATCCAGGCACTCTTGCTGGGTCTTGGGACTCGCCTCTGGCTGTGTAGGCAGCCCTGCCGGATTGGACCTTAGGGCACTGTTTTAGGGTTCCCTGGCCAAGGGCTTATGTCCCCGGCTTCGGACAGAGATGGACTAACCCTCCTCATCCTCCCGACGGGGCCATGCCGACTGTGGCTCCTCTGCCGTCGATGGAGTCTTCCTCGTTGATGGGGCTGCTCCCCCCTGTTGACAGAGCCTTCGATGCTCATACCCTCGTTGATGGGCCATACCCCATTGGCCAGGAGCACTGCGGGACATTTCCGTTGGCGGGCACTGATCTCTCCCCCTCGTCGACAGGATGTTCCTCATCGATGGGGAGGCTTCCCCCATCGACGGAGCATGTCTGCTTCTTCCCTCATTGACAGGAGCACTTCCTCCGTGGACGGGCCATGCAACTGCTTTCTCTCGTTGTTGGGGGCTCTTCCCCAATTGACGGAGCACTCCTCATTGATGGGAAGGCTTCACCCGTCGACTGAGCATGTCCTCCTTCCCTCGTCGATGGAGCATCCTGCTCATTCTCTCTCATCGAGAGAGGCTCTTTCCCCTGTCGATGGAGCATTCCTTGTCGATGGGGCTGCTTCCCCAATCAACGGGACATCCTGTTTTTCACTTCTCGTCCACGAGGCTGCTTCCCCGTTGATGGGACGGCACCGGTCTTCTTCCTCATTGATGGGGGCTGCTTTCCCATAGATGGGACACCCCCTCTTTCCTCCCTTTCCACATGGCTGGGCTCCGCACCTTGGGACATTCCCAGTCCTGGGGGTCTCCTCCGTTCCCCCCCACCTATTCTGGCACTGACGCACTCTTCCTGCGTTGCTGGGGGTTCCCCCCATGTCATCATTTTTTGTGCCCATGGGGCACCCATTCTCTTGTGCCCTTGGATGGGGTTCCTGGGTCTTGTCCCTCTCTTCCCCCCCTTCTGTGACACCCCGTTGGGAATCAGACGTTTACCCCTCTCCTCCTTTTCAGGGGCCCTTTCAGCTCACCATGGGCGCTGGCGTCCGTCTCTCCCCCCTTTTTTTCATGCCCTGCATGGGCCTTCAGGCGGTGCATCGCCTTGTTGGGCCTTCCCTGTTTTCCACCGCTTCTCTGGCTGCCTCCTCGGGGACTCCTGTCCAGACCACTCTGCCCTATTTGCCTGTCTTTGTCTGCCGGATATGGTTCCCCAGCGCCCTGCTGGCTTTGGCATGATGGTTTCCCTATCGTGCCTTGCTGCTTTGCCACATTTCTTATGTGGGCCTTGTGGTCTGGCGCCTCAGCGCCCCATGTGCTTTTGCTTTGGCGTCTTCTCCCCACCCCTGCCTCTCTCCCCAGGGTTGGCCCTGCCCAGGTCCATCTTTTTCCTGCTTTCCTGACACAGCGTTGCTACGGTCTCCAATGCCATGGGTGCATGTACTCGTCTGTCTGCCACTGCCATCGCCTTGCAGCGCCATGCCTGACTTCCGGTGTTGGGTTAAGCCTTCGACATGCACCAGTCGGTTGTCGTTGCCTCTTTTGTGGTGCCACTTTGTTTGGTCCTGCTGCCCAACCCTTCTGGGTTCTCTGCCACCGCTGTCCAGTCATGTCTGGTGGTGGTCCTGGACCTCTCCTGTGTCCCCCCACATTCCTGTCATCCTCCAGTCAGCTGCTGGGATGTCCGGCTCCTGCCCCTCTCTCGGGGTGCTGCTCTGGACCGCACTGGGGCCTCTTGTGGGGCTGCCTTGTTGGCTCCTCCATCTCGTGCCCATCCCTCTGGGTAGGCCGGGCCTGCCCCTTCTCTTCCACCACTCTCTGGACTTCCTCCCCGCCTCCTTTCATATGCCGCGGAGGAGCCCTGGAGTCCGGCAGCTCTTTCCTTTGAGGTCTGCTTCCTGTGTCTGTTCACATTCCTCCTCTCTGCGGTACTTTTGGAACTCCTGCTGCTCCCCCTTATGGAGCCCCTTAGTTCCCTCTTGTGGGTTCCGCAGTGTGTCATGCCCGGTACACTCCACCTCCTCCCCACGCGCTCCATGCTTTGCAAACTCTCCTGGATTTGACTTTCTGCCATGGCCTTTCGACCCCTGCCTTGTCAGAATGAATCACCGTGCCTGGCCACCTACTATTCTTCTACAGCACCATGCTTCCAGCATATTGTCGTCACCTACCTTTGGCTTTTCTGCCCAACTGGGTGTGGTTCGACTTGACATTTCTCTTATGTTTCTACTTGTCTTGCCTGGTTGGCTGCTGGGTTTTGTAAGGGCCCGACCATTGGGGCATGCCGTCTTGCCAGCTTCCAGCCTTGCCTGTCCTCCCTGTTGGGAATAACTGCTTGGCACTCTCCCAAGTGTAATAACCTACTTCAAGAGACCAGTCCGTGGAAGATAGTATTGTTACGTAAGAACTTACCATAACAGTAGATCTTCGAGGAACTGTCTCTTGCAGTAGGTATGATCCCGCCCTCTGTCCCCCTACCTGTCCGCTTTCATTCACTGCAACTCAGGATGTTGGGTGGGGTCTCTTTGGTCTCTTTTTTTTCCCCTCGGTCCAGGCCTTGCTCGCTGAAGCCGATGGGGAACAGTGGGTCCTTGGGGCTGCCCACACTTACACTCAGCATCAGGAAGTGATATCGTGTGGGCAGCTCCCATGGAAGACTGCTAGAAGAAGCTGCCGTGTGCCACCTGGTGGAAATCTCAAGTGTAATAACCTATGGCAAGAGACAGTTCCTCGAAGATCTACTGTTGCGGGTAAATTCTTACTTAACTATACTTTCTAGGAGTGGTATTTGATCATCCACACGAACTCACCCGACCTCCCCTGGCTTTGACGCACACATCTACTTTCAGCAGACAAGATCTGGCGTCATAGGGTGAGCCGAGGGAGTTACCACCCGGGTGGGTGGGAGTAGCCAGCTTGAAGACTTTCCGGCATCACCTTAAAGGGAAAGGACACTGTCAGAAGTGTGAATGAACATCATATACCACTCCTAGAACTACTGTTACAGGGGAGTAACCTGTTTTATTTAATTACTATTACTTCTGATTGAAGGATTTCTGAGCTTTAAGCGCTCATGTGTGAGCAGCTGTATTTGATTTTCCGCAAAGACAGGGTGCCTTTATGTACCAGTCCTTAGTTTCTTCTAAGGTGGTGTCGAAGTTTACATTGAATCAGTTCATCTACCTATCCATTTATTTTCCAGAGCGTGCCAATCCAGGAGAAGCATTGCTCCATACTTTGTTTGGATGTGCATAGAATTTGAGGTACTGTACACTATACTATAGGAAGTCCTCCCAATTGTTTCCTTCCTTTGTCCCTGGGAAAAGAGGGTGTTCTGGTGTCCAAACAGTGTTTATCCAAATAGTTAACCAATTACATTATTTTTTGTTACAGTAAGAATGGTAAGGAACTTCCTGTTGTGGTTCGTGGCCATTCCACCAGAGGCATGGCCACTTCCACTGCCTGTTTCTGTAACGTTTCCACTGTAGCGATCTGTGCAAATGCTACTTGGAACACTGTCCATATCTTTACCAAATACTACAGTGTGGACATCGCCGCTAGGCGTAGGGCCAATTTTGGCCTAGCTGTTCTTCAAGACCTTCTCTCTTAGATCCTAACAGCCAACCCCCTGGACTCTCTGTCAGTTCTTGACAGAACTGCTTGGGACTCATCCTATCGGTGTGGCCAGCTGCAAGAGATACCCTCGAAGTAAGACAGTACAGTTACGTAAGAATTTACTGTAACAGTTGATCTTTGAGCAGATCTCTTGCAGTAGGCCATGCTTTCCCTTCCTCCTTTCCCCTCTTTTTCCTGGTCTTCAGGGCCTTTCTGCTTGGCTCTCCTTTCAAACATGAAGTCTTGCTATATTCTGACTATTGCAGTTAGCCCCAGCCTTTAAACTGCCCCGGAGAAAAAGGGTTATCTTTCTATGCAGAGCATAGAATGCTGAGCTCGAGCTTGGTTGAGGTCTCTGTCTGGAGCCCTTTGAAATCCAACAGTCAGATTCTTTACTTTGCCTCACTGAACAGGCGCTCCCGAGATGTCTCCTTCAGCTCAGTTCAAAAGTCTATTAAAGTCTCTGTTAAGTTGTCGGTTTTTACCGAATTTTTTTTCCGCATAGTCGGTTCAGTCTCTGTCTGTGGTACCGTGAGTACTAGATGGGTTTTGTTCTGATTTTCTGTGTGGAATTGTAAAGCGTTAGATCAGTTCAGCTGAACCGATCATTTGTATTGAATCCTTGTGTTTTACTTTAGAGTGTGGTTACCGGTCCTTATTGGTTGTTAAAAAAAAAAAAAATGTGTTTTGAACGTTTTTTTCCAACATGGTGACACGGTTAGGAACCAATAAGGGAGTCTTGCCTGGCGGTTGCCATAAAAAGGGTAAGTTTGATTAGGTTCGCCATGTCTGAGGAACCCAAGAAAAAAAAACGGGCCCACTGGGTTTCAGCACTGCAGTGAGTGTGGGGAGGTCTTTGCTAAGGCCAACCCCCACACCACCTGTGTTTAGTGTCTGGGGTTTGAACACCTCGATCCAGACTGCCAAATTTCTAAAAAAAAGTCCTAAATCTACCCTTGAAAAAAAGATTAGGTAGACTGAGGGAAAAGGAGGCCAAGAAGTCCGCTGACCTGAATGGCCAGCCCGGTTCGGTTCCGACCAAACCAGAAGGAGTGCCCTCTGACCAGGTCGATACTTCTTGGGGCAAGAGGAGAGACGATCCTGAGGGGTCGGTTCCTACAAAAAGGAAATGCAAAGAAAAATCGACCGGTCGGGATTCAGAGGTTCATGTTCTGACTGCCGAGGAGACAGCCAGAGCGATTCAAATTGTGGAATCACTTCGCCTGGTTCCGACTGATCCGGCACCTTTTCGCAGGGGTTCGGTTTGGTTGGTTCCCCCGGTTCAAGATTATACCCCTGAAGATTTTTATGAACCGGAGTTTGAGAAGGAGGGGGAGTTTGAAGATGATGGTGAAAGTCTGGATGTGCCTGTGGAACAGGACATCTCCCCAGACAGACCGTCTGGTGTATCCCCTCCTAGGCTTTCTGAGTCCCCTTCCCATTTTCTGTTTTACAGAAAAGTGGCTGAAACCCTCCAGCTTCCTATGGAGGAGGCAATGGAGGATCAGGAGGAGCCTAATTATGTGGAAATGATGGACATCCCAGAGTCCAGGAGACTGTCTGTTCCCCTTCACAAATTCTTTAGGAAACAGACACAAAAAATCCTGAAGTCTCCCAATTCTGTACCCCCTGTTGACAGAAGGATGGACAAGAGGTACACACTATCAGGCTCAGATACTGAGTTTTTATACCAGCAATGCAGCCATGTTGGGGTAGTGCAGGCTGCTGTCTGTGACAAGGCAAACATTCCCTTGGCTTCACACCCCCCAGACAAAGACTCCAGGAAGATAGATGCCATGGCAAAAAAACAGTACATGGCATCTTCCTTGGGACTCAGGCAGGCGAATTATATGGCTTATACAGCCAGGTACCAGAAGTCCAGGTGGAACACTGTACTGGCACTGGCTAAACAGGCCTCCCCCAGCTAGCCAAGGAGCTGGAGCAGGTGGCTGCAGATGGGATTGAGGCATCAAAAGTACAGTTTCATGCTGCTGTGGACTCCAGTGTTGTGTCATCAAGGGTCATGGCTACATCTGTGGCTCTTCGGAGAATGGCTTGGCTCAGATGTACTAGCCTCTCGCAGGACACCCAGGCTAAGGCCATGGATTTTCCTGTAGTGGGTAATTCTCTGTTTGGGAGCAGACAGAGAATTACATGAAGAAAATGGACGAGTACAGGACCACTTATAGGAGTGCTCAGGTGAAGGAGAGGCAGGCAACTCCTCAAAGGCAGCAGTCTGGGGGCAGGGGTAGGCCTTTTCATAGGCCTTTTTACCAAGCGCAAGCCTCTTCTCCCTTTTCACAGAGTGGGTTCTTCAGAGGGAGAAGCAGAAGGGGGATGAGCAGGGCTGCATCCACTCCTCAGCCTAAGGCCCCTGCCAAGCAGACACCCTGATGGGTCTGCCCGGGTCGACTCTCCTATTCCAGTAGGGGGTAGGCTGGCTTACTTTGTCCAGGACTGGATGTCTGTTACCTCAGACAAGTGGGTCCTGGAAGTAGTAAGCCAGGGACTGTTTCTCAGCTTCAAAAAATTTCCAAAGATGAGAGCCAGATCTTTTCCACCTGCAGGTCTCTCAGAAACCCTTGCCCTAGAGGCAGAGGTTTCATCTCTTCTGGCCTTAGGAGCCATAAAGAGAGTTCCTACCCTACACAGGGGCAAAGGTCTGTACTCCAGGTACTTCCTTACCCCAAAAAAGGGGAGTGGCGACCCATCCTAGATCTAAGATACCTGAACAAAAATCTTTTAAAACCTAGGTTCAAGATGGTAACTCTGGGAATAATTCTTCCCTTTCTAAGGCCAGGAGACTGGCTAGCCTCCCTGGACCTAAAGGATGCCTATTTTCACATTCCTATCAGGTGCTCCCACAGAAAGTACCTCAGGATCAAGTTACCCTCAGGCCACTATCAGTTCAAAGCAATGCCCTTTGGTCTAACATCAGCCCCAAGGGTTTTCACAAAGTGCCTGGCAGTAGTCGTTGCCTTTCTAAGAAGGCAAAAGATTTCAATTTTTCCATATCTGGAAGACTAGCTCACAGTGGGTCAGTCTCCAGACCAAGTCAAGTCAGACCTGCAAGTGACCCAGCAAGTGCTCACTTCTCTAGGATTTCTTTTCAACCTTCCCAAGTCAGTTCTCGAGCCAGTGCAGCTCCTTACCTTTATAGGGGCAGAGCTGGATACTGTCAAAGCAAAAGCCTTTCTTCCTCTGGAAAGGGCAAGAGTTCTTATAGAACTGGCTTCTTCCTTCAGCCTTCCGGTGTCTCGACCAGCAGGGCATTTCCTCCAGCTCTTGGGCTACATGGCAGCTTCCACAGCAGTGGTCCAAGGGGCAAGATTCCAGATGAGGGACATTCAGTTCCATCTGAGGGCCTTCTGGTCCCAAAGGAAGGATTCCCTTACCAAACTGATCCCAGTGACTTGGACCCTGATCCAAGCCCTTCAATGGTGGCAGGATCAGGACAGTTTAAGGCAAGGGGTCCCATTTGACACTCAGTCTCATTCAGTGGTCCTTACCACAGATGCTTCCCTCCTGGACTGGGGAGCCCATCTGGGGGCCCTCACTGCCCAGGGACTGTGGTCCCCTCAGGAATCCCTTCTCCATATCAATCTCCTAGAACTCAGGGCAGTTTTTCTGGTCCTGCAAGCTTTCTCTCGGTCAGTGCAGAACAAGCTGGTTCAAGTCGGAACAGACACCACCACCACCATGTGGTACATCGGCAAGCAAGGAGGCACTCAGTCTATGGCCTTGTGCACAGAAGCCATGAATTTGTGGTCCCTGGCTTATTCCCTGCAAACCTCTCTGATAGCACCCCACCTTCCAGGGAAGGACAATGTGCTAGCAGATGCACTGAGCAGGATCTCACAGAGCCATCACGAATGGTCCCTGGACTCTCTGGTCTTGACGGTGATTTTTTCGAGGTGGGGCACTCCAGAGATAGATCTCTTTGCAGCCCCAGACAATCACGAACTTCCTCTCTTTTGTTGCAGACCCCCAGTCTTGGTCTCGGTCCCTCTAGATGCTCTGATTCTGAACTGGGAAGGGACATTTCTGTATGCTTTCTCTCTCTTTCCTCTACTGTTAAACGTTTTAGTCAAGATAAGGTCACAACCTTGCAAAGTGATTCTGATTGCTCCAGATTGGCCAGACAGCCTTGGTACCCCCTGTTGCTGTCCCTAGCAGTCCATCTTACCCTGTCTCTTCCCAGGAATTACAACCTGGTAACCTTTGCTCAGGGGAGAATTTGGTACCCCAATCGTCAGTCTCAAGGCATGGCTCTTGAAGAGTTAGAGTAGAGTATGCAGATTTTCATCTGTCTCAGGGGGTTCTAGATATCCTCAAAGCCTCTCGAAAGCCCGCCACTAGAAAGACCTATAACTCCAAATGAAAGAGATTCAGCATTTGGTGTTCCAAGCAACATATTTCCCCAGACACTGCTGAATTGCCTACAGTTCTGGATTATATGGTCCATCTTAATGGCCTAGGCCTCAGACCAGCTACTGTCAAGGTACACTTGTCAGCTGTCTCTGCTTTTCTGTCAGTGGGGAAGTCTTCCTCACTATCATCTCATCCTGTGTTCTGTAAATTTTTCAAGGGATTGCTTCATACCAATCCTCCCATTTAGACACCCTTCCCCTGCCTGAGATTTAAATGTTTGCATTGCTCAATTGATGCAACCTCCCTTTGAGCGTGTGTCCTCAGTAGAGCTCAAGTACTTGACTTGGAAAACTGTGTTTTTAGTAGCCATTACCTCTGCCAGGCATCAGTGAACTGCAAGCCCTGTCAGTGGAACCTGATTTTATCTCCTTTCATAGGGATAAAGTGGTCCTTAGAACCAATAGAAGGTTCTTGCCCAAAGTGGTTTCAGATTTCCACCTGAATCAGTCTGTCTCTTCCTGTTTTCTTCACTGATCATTCCTCTTCAGGAAGAGGAGGCTACACAGTTTAGATGTTAAAGGGTCCTTAGCTACTATATAGGCGTACCAAGGATCTGGGTTTGATTCCTCAGTTATTCCTCACTTATGGAGAAGTGGGAAAGGAAAACCTGCCACCAAGAGAACTGTTGCCAGGTGGATTGTGTCTTGTATACAGTTCTGCTATGAGAAACTAGGAAAAATTCCACCCTCAGGCCTGAGGCCTCCACCAGAGGTACAGCTGCTTCCCTGGCTGCTGCAGGATATTCTCTCTTAGAAATCTGTCAAGCAGCCACCTGGAAAACAGTCCATACCTTTCTGAAGCATTACTTTCTGGATATCCAGGCTAGGAGTGATGCTCGGTTTGCCTATCGGTACTTCAGAGCCTATTCCCAAAGTAGGTTCTGTCCCTCCTCCATGGAGGTACTGCTTAGTAGTCTGCAATAGTCAGAATACAGCAAGACTTCATGTTGTTTGAAGAAAATACTCACCTTAGTAATTCTGTTTCTTCTAATGGAGTCTGCTGTATTCTGACCTCCCTGCCTGCCTTCCCTCTCAGAACCTGTTTTTGGGAAGTGGGTGGGCAGATGCAGTGTTGCATCTCAGGGGTGCTACTTTTACACCCTCTTCTTTTTGTTTGGGTGTTTGTTTTATTATTATTCTTATTTGGATTGGTTTTTGGTTTTGGGTTTCCTGACTTGAGTCTTCCTTTGGGAATCCAAAACTTTTTGTTGCCAGTTGGCTAGTAAAAATTTTAGTTTCCACATAGGATAGTTAGTGAGTTTTTGCTCGTAAGAATCTGATGGTTGGATTTCAAAGGGCTCCAGAGACCTCAACTGAGCTCGAGCTCAGCATTCTATGCTCTGCATAGAAAGTTAACCCTTTGTTCTCCGGGGCAGTTTAAAGGCTGGGGCTAACTGCAATAGTCAGAATACAGCAAGACTCAATTAGAAGAAACATAATTACTAAGGTGAGTAATTTTTTTCTTCCTCAGGAGGGGTGCCTTCAGCTTCTGTCCCATGAGTCTTTTTCACAGGATACCTCGGTTTCCCTAGCAGACTCCTGATTTTGGTCTCCGGGCTGGAGAACTGAGGAGGGCATTGGGCTGCCCACTCTTGTAGGGTAGGCTGACTTCAGAGGGCGATGTTGGCAGTGGGCGGCCATCTCTGGTAGACTGCTAACTAGAAAGTTTCTGTGTGGTCCTAGTGCCTGGCTACTATGTCGTTGTGGTGTGGCCTGCTGCAAGCAATCCTCTCGAAGATCTACTGTTATGGTAAGTTCTTACATAACTGTACTTTCTGGAGACTGAGAGTCTGTGACTTGACTTGAATAGCCTGCAGTAAAACACCCCAAGTCATGCCAAGTAACTGATCCAGTTGTGTCCCTGTGACAGGGTTGAATAAGGCCCTGTATCAGTTGTTATAGAGAAAGAGTTTAAATGCAAGGATCCGATCTTCCCTTGTCAATCTTCACCATTCATTACTGAAGGCTGTAAGCCGGGGGCGCGCACTCGCTACGGGATTTTTTATTATTTTTTTGGATGGAGAGGTGGCGCTGCCCTCGAGAGTGACATATTCATGTGGTGTGTGAGGGCGGCTGTTAGCACGCAGACCTCCTCCATCGCGGGTTCTGTTTCTCCGTTGCCACCCGCTGCGCGAGAGCAGTTTGCGCCGCCAGTAGACCCAGGTTCTGCTTGAAGCTTCTACCTTTGTCCCAGTTCGATTTTTCCCAACGTCGTTGTCACCGGTAAGACTGTTCTTTTTCTATATTTTATGGCGCCGGGGGCTTTGCTGTTTATAGTTGTTTTCGCATCATGTCTGGTTTGGGAGCTAAACGTAAGTCGAATGCAGGCCGTGCCCTCATGCGTCGGTGCTCCTGTGGCCGGCATTTTTCCATGTCAGACAGGCATGATGTCTGCCTTCGTTGCCTGGCACCCAGCCATGTTATGGATAAATGCGACGCCTGTTTCTCGATTGACCGCTGTGTTCTCGAAGTCCGCGCATTTAAAATTGGCAAGGCCCTGCCAACTTTTGGAGGACGGTGTCTTTCTGAGGCTTCCCAGGCCAGATCTTTAGATCCTTCCTCCGTGTCCCCTCTCAGGCCTATACGGTCTGGTGAGGAGGAGGTCTCCTCATCGTCAAGCCTTGCCGAGGAGGAGGCCTCTTTTGAGGTGTCAGGGGAATGCCGTGGCCCCTCCCGGGGGTCACGTCAGGGACACCACCTCAGCAGTTACCTCTTCGGAGGTGTAGGCTCTCCTAGTGTCGCAGCCAGTGGTTCCTGGGTCCGACACTGGTGGACCCTCGACGCTGCCCACTGGCGCAGTCTCGGATCCTGGCGCCAGTAGTTGGGGTGGCGCCACATGCGGCGCTGGTTTGCTTCTCAGTGCAATGGACCCATTCAACTCTGGCGGCGCCGTGTTGAGTTCTGGTGCCACTGGCGGCACCAGGGACTCGACTGGAGCTGAGGGCAGGTTGGAGCCGGGTTCTGGAGCCGTGTGCGGTGCGGCCGGAGTCGCAGGTAAGGCCGTTCGCGGCACCGTTTTTCAGGGAACTCTTGGGGTGGCCTGCATCAAGGTCCTTCTGGTCGACTCTTCTTCGGAAGCGGACGATTCAGAGGTTGACCTGGCCTGGCTCCTTGATTCTTCGGAATCAGAGTCTTTTGTGGAACGCGGTGTCAGGCAGCCCAATGCCCCTATTCCTGACTCTCCACAGCAGTCTTCCTCTGTGGACTCCCAGACTGGGGGTGGTCTGGGGTCCATGGGGGAGGGTGGCTTGGGGGTCAGGGAGGGGACTGTCCTCCCAGAGGGGGCTGTGACAGCTGCCGATTCCGATGCTGCTGTGCCTCCTCGGGGTGGACTGAGGGTCCTGTCTTCGGGGGGGGCCCCCTCGGGAGGCCTCGGGATCGACTGACCCTGTTGCTGGGGTCCAGGAGGAGGGCATCCTCAGAGTCTGAGGGGTTGAGGAGTCAGGGTGAGGGGCATTGATGCCCCCCTGCCACCCCTTGGTGCAGGGAGGAGCTGTAGCGCTGAGCTCTGCCTCTCCCTCTTGCCCTCAAGGGACCCTTCTGGTGGCGTTGCCGTGGGTTGCCCTTCTGGATCCATGCAGCCCCAGGTGCATCACGGGAGATTCCTCTTTTGGGCTTTTCCAGAGTTCGCATCCCCAGGGTTCCGTCTTGCAACCTGGCTTGATCTCCAGGACCCCCGCCAGCTCGGGCTCAGTTCCCTGGATTTCAGAGCCTCCACAGAGGATAGTTGCCTCCTCGTAGGTGCCCCTCTCCAGTTCCTCTGCAACCACCCCCCCTCTCTTCCAGGCCATGTCTGTCCTACGGGGCCGTTATCCTGGGAGACGTTCAGAGGCACTGCGGTGACCTTCCAGTCATATATTCGATATATGCATGAGCGGGTTTTTCGCCTCTCCCCTCCGCCGCAGCAGTCTTCTGGACATTCGAGTTCCCCATCCTTCTCGAAGGGAGAGGAACCCTCTGCTCCCATTTCATCCGACGCTGATTTCACTGAATTTCAGCGCTTCCTATCGAGGATGGTTGGGGATCTTCGTATCTCCTGTATCAGACGTGACAGTACTGAGCGGGAGACACGTGAATTCCTCAGTGAATTCAGTGCTCAGCATTTGGTGGTGCCATCCTGGCCTGTTCCCTTCCAGGAGGTGTCTGTCTGCACCCGGCAGTCTCCAGCCGACCCTATTCCAGCTCCGGCAGACTGCAGAAGGAAGTATTGTGCCCCATCTGTGTCCTTAGGTTCTCTCCCCAACCCGCCCTCTGGTTTGGTGTCTCTAGAGACTCCTTCTGGGCGCCGCTGCCTGGCGCACAACTGACCACCGGATTCAGATTCTCTACAGTTTGACCGGTGGAGACAAAGAGTGTTCTTTTCCTCTCATGCGATGCTGTGTATTGCATCACATCAGGCACACCATGCTGCTATAACAGGCATTTATGGTCGATGCTATCCCAGCTTCTAGCATCAATGCCTGATAGGAGCAATCTATAGCTATAGGCCTGGAACTGGCAAGGCACCAAACAACGGCATCCTGTGACGCCAGTGAGGTGGCTTCCAGGTTTGCAGGGACAGCGATCTGCATTAGGCGGACGGCATGGCCTCATCAATCAAGATTGTCACCCCCTGGCCCGGCATAGGGTGATTCGCTCTGCCTTCCGAAGGACCCGCCTCTTTTCTTCCAGGGCTAGGAGGCTTCTGCAGGGGCTTCCTCCATCCCCTCGTCTTCAGGGGACACCTCCTAGCTCTCCTTGGCCTTAGGCTTCCAGTCTAGTACGGCCAGGGTCTCCTCTTCCTGTTTCTCACCAGCAGGAGGCTGGGGGTCTTGTTCCCTCAGGGTTACTCTAGTCCCCCTCCAGGGGGGCTTGGTACTCACCCAGCAGTAATGAACGGTGATAATTGACAAGGGAAGATATGAAAATTACGTACCTACCCTAATTCTTGATCTTCTCTTGTATCTTCACCATTCATTACTGAATTCTGCCCACCTTCCCCTCATTGGTCTCCTTACTGGGCGTCCCCTCCACCCTGCTCATTCCTCCTCCCCTTCTCCTCATGGTCTTAGAACCTAAACCCCTAAAAATGTGGGTCTTCCATTCTTCTCTCAGAACAAATAGCATAAATCTTGAAGGCGAGGAGAACGAGTAGGATTTGTCTTTCTCCTGAGGGAACTCTTTCTGATTACCCTTGAAGGTGCCCTGCGGGCCCCGTCTTAGGCCATGTTTACTCAATCACCAGTTAACAAGGCTACTCTTAAACGGTCATGTTCCTTGGCCAGGATCCCATTGGCATCTCTAGATATTGTCCTGTCTTCGCCAGTCTGTGCTAGTCGGACTCTATTCTAGCATTTTTCAAATTGCCTTTGGAACTGGTAATCTGATTTTTGCCTCTGCCTCCCAGGGAGTCAGAACGAGTTTTCTGCTCTATCTTTGTCCGCCTTCTCAAATAGGTGCCCTCAGTAGGGTTTCAACCCCCCCCCCACACACACACAAGTATTGGCACGCAACAATGCGCTAGTGGAGTCCTTTCTCCCCTATCATAGTTGAGCGCCCTCCCTCAGGAACAGATTTTGTGCCTTGGCAGTCTGTGAGCTGTCAGCTTGAGTAAGGGGTTGGGGATAGCGGGAGGTGTAGAAAGTCTGCCTTTTGTGTATCAAGCTGTGCAAAAGTTTCAGTTGAACCTTCTTAGGCCAGGTTTTGTTTGAGGGGGTGCTTACTCCCTTGCCTTTGGTTCCGAGCTGATAAGCCTTTAAGCCAATTTAATTCACAACGTGGCAGAATTTTTCCCTCCTCCCAACATCCCTTCTTCTTCCTTCTTTCTTCCTCTACCTCATCTGTTCCCCTCTGTCTCCCCAGAAGTGAGGCCCTCCGGTTCCTTAGGGTAGGGCTCCCCTCTTTCTTGTCCTCTATATTCCCTTTTCAGTTTGTTTTCTTTCCTTTGCCTATCCCTCGGCTCCTTTGCCTTGCTCTCTTTTTCCTAATCCTTATTTTGCCTCTCTGGCTTACAGAACTGGGATGGAGGAGGAGTCTCCGGCGCCTAACGGCCGCCCCTAGCCCACATAGTGCGTCGCTCTCGAGGACGCCGCCGTTGACGCAGACTCCTCCCTAAAAAAAAACCCAAAAAACAACTCCTGTAATGGGTTCGCGCCTCTGGCTTACACCCAGCCGTAATGAATGGTGAAGATGCAAGAGAAAAAAAGAATTGCGGTTGGTACGTAATTTTCATTTCTGTTCTCTCCTTTTCTGTCTTTCATCTATCTAGTTGTGCAGCCAAATTTTCTCGTAGACCTAGGACTTGATCACCCCGACGGTCTTGCAGTTCTCTATCTCTTACTGTCTCTCTACCCTCACTTGCTATTCTGTCTTTTCTCCCCCCTTGCATATGTGCAGGTGTAAAAATATATGTGAATCATTATGTGCAAATGTAACTGATACTGAGATCCCTTTGTTTAGAAATGTATATAGTTTTACTGTTGAAATGTATATAGTTATGCTGTTGAAGTGATTGCAAAAAGCTGTTTGGAACTCAAGGGGGTAAGCTGTTTGCAAACTCCCTGAGAAGCTGTAAGCAAGAGGTCAGTTCTAGGTCACAATGTTTTTTTTGCTGAGCTTGTTGAAACTTACAAGAACACTGAGAAGCATGCTGTTTTCTTAATGAGTGGGGGTTGCAAAGACTTGGAAAAAAAAAACAGGCAGAGCTGCAATTTCTTGCAAGAGAAGCACAGAGACTAAGATTGGAAATTGAGAAGAAACTCTGATGGACGTTCTCTGTTTACATTGCATTTGTAAATAGTTATAATGAACAATTTTACTTTTTTATTTTACTGTTAATAATAAATCACTTGTTTGAATTTTACAACTCCTGGTTTTCTTATGCTTCCTGACCTGTGCCTCAGCTACAGATGGTGTCAGCTTAAATGGGATTTATACTGTACATACTGTAAGCCAGGAGTTTTGTGCATGGGTACTAGTCCTGGCACCAAGGAAGCATAGAAGAAAGGTATGGATTCTGCAGCAGCAAGCCTAGGAGTGGTTACCAGGAGAATGGCAGCCAAACTAGCAGAGACAGAAGTCCAAGCTGAGACTGTACAGCTAGCACCAGTTTTAGAAAAAGAACAGGCAGTGACATAACTTGAAAGCCCAACTGCCTTTTTCAGATGGTGGGCTATACAACAAAAAGAAATGGAGAAGCAGAGAAAAAAAGAAATTCCACGTTTAGAGGCACAGAGAAAAGAAGAAATGCAACAACTTGAACAGCAGAGAAAAGAAGAGATGCAGCGACAGGAGCAGCAAAGAAGAGAAGAGATGCAGCGATGGGTGGATGCCTTACAAGTTATGAAAGCTGGAAGATCTGGCACTGGTCCAGCAGAGCAACAAGACACTAACAAAATACATTAAACTTGCAAAGTTGTGTCCCTCGGATGATATCGAAGCATACTTGACAACTTTTGAAAGGGTTGCTACAGCTTGCCAGTGACCAAAGTAGCAGTGGGCAGTCAGACTGGTATCTTACCTGATGGGGAAAGCCCAACTTGCCTACAGCAGTATACACACTGCACAGTCTGAAAACCATGACTTGGTGAAAAGCAAAATCCTGAAAAGGTATGACATCTCAGGAGAGACCTACAGGCAGAGATTTCGATCTCTGAGGTACAACTCAGTCAGTACTCGAGAAGCCTTCACCTGACTCAGAGAACTCCTGATAAAATGGCTCAAACCAGAGAGCAAAACAGTCCCACAGATCGACACATTTGCAATGGAGCAGTTCATCAGCATCCTGCCTACAGATGTGCAGCTTTGGGTAAAGGAACACTGACCCAAAAGTGGCGAAAAGACTGTTTCTTTGGCCAAAGACTAGCAAATGGCCAGACAGACACCACAGCAGTGAGGTAACAGCCAAGCACCGGTAAGACACACTCTTTCCCATTTAAACTCCCAAGTCTGAATCTGTTCCCAAAGACGTTATTTGCTAACTGTAATAAGCCAAGTCATACTGCAAGAAATTGCCATAAGAAGAGTGACATTGGAGCAGATTTGTCCTTAACAAATTGGGACAAGTGCTTAATAGATGTGAAGGTGGGAGATAAGACTGTGAAGGGATTTGAAGACTCGGGAAGCAGACATACCCTAGTGCATGTTGAAGTGCTGGGAAAACAATGTCCAAAAGGACCAGGTACTGGTGTCTTCTCATCCACAGGGACATTCGATACTATCCCACCAGGCAAGTGATTCTATTAATGGGGTGTCGCACCAAATGAATGTGGGGATAGTACCTAAGTTACCTGTACCTGTGATTACTGGAAATGACTTTGCAGGATTTACTGAGTTAAAGAGGGAGTAAATCCTGATGTTTCAGCAGCTGTGGTGACAAGAGCTCAGGCAAAGAAAATGGTGGGACTGTTTTCCTTTCACTAATTTTGATTCGGACTTGTTTGAGCACAGCTGCAAGATCTGGAAATCCAAGAAAGAAAGATGACGCCTGAAGAAACAGTAGCAACAAAAAACTGATGGACATAAGGGGTTAACATATAAAAATGCTGAAAGTAAACTGATCACTGATTGTGATTTTCTTTCAGGAGACGCTAACAGTGTTTCTCTCCAGGGTTATTTTAAGCAGCTGGGGGTGAAACCAAAACACAGTGAACCTGTGTTTAAAAAATGTAATGGGCTACTGTACAGAGTTTGGGTTAAACCTCAGACACCAGACCAGATAGAACAATTGGTTATACAACAAAAGTATAGATCTGAGTTGTTGCAGATGATAGTCCTATGGCTGGTCACTCAGGGAGGGATCGCATCCTTAACAGGTTGCTGTACAGATTTTACTGGCCCCGGAATTCATGAAGATATTGCTACCTATTGCAGTTCTTGTGCTGAGTGTTAGAAAATATCCCCAGTGACTAAAAAACACAAAGTGCACCTGGTGCCCCTACCCTTGATAGATGTGCCTTTTGAGAGAATTGCAGTGGACGTGATTGGCTCCCTAGACAAAAGTAAAAAGGGAAATCGATTCATTTTGGTAGTATGTGATTATGTTACTCAATACCCAGAGGCAGTTCCTATGCATACTGTTGCAGCAGAGCTTGCCAAAATGTTCGGCTTGGTGGGCATACCAAGAGAGATTATTACTGATCAGGATAGTAATTTTGGTGCTGCATTACTGAAGGAGCTGTACCAACTACTAGGTATCACTGCCATAAGAACCTCCCCTTATCACCCTCAGACAGTCTTGTTGAACATTTTAATCAAACCCTAAAACACATGTTAAAATGTTTTTTAAAAACGGAAGGGAAGGACTGGGACCAATGCTTACCGTACCTGCTTTTTGCTTACAGAGAAGTGCCACAGACATCAGCAGGTTTTTCACCGTTTGAAATGCTGTATGGTAGACAACCTAGAGGGCCACTAGATGTAATAAAGGAAAAAAAAAGTTCAGAGGTTCTCCGGTAAGCCGTGGCATGTCTGCAGCATCCAAAGAAACACAGCAATCCAGGAAAAAAACACAAAGGATGCACAAATGAAGGCACAGAGAGCTATGTAAATAATGCTGGTGTAAATTTATTGTGCACAACGTTCAAATAGAGCAGCCCCAGAGCTTTGAATTCCTGCGGATTCCTCATTAGGGGGAGCGGTGAGAGTCTCTGAGCCCTTGCAGTGTGAGGGCTCCAATTTAAAGTGACAGTGCTAAGTGAATATATTACACATTATACACACATAACACTTACAAAAGTGCTAAAATACAGTAGCAAACCAGCAGGTGATGGAGAATAAATACAAGTCTAATGTCAACATATGTAACTGTGACAATGAAATCTACTAATCATAATAAATTCATATACTAAAAACATTAGTTTTGCAGTATATAGAAATGTTTGTTGTAAGGTGAGAAGTATTCTCAAATTCTGAACCACTTGATGGCCACCTAAAAGAGTAAAACACAAACAGCAAAAGACCCATTAATGATATAAAGTAATAGTCTATATATAATCACCAAATATGTAGAATAAATTATAAAATGTGTATAAAGATGTATGTGCCCTATTTCTATTGACGTTATAAATTGCATCAATTATATAGGGAGTTCATATTCTGAGTAGAATGTTTCATTAAAAACTCTTAAAAATTCAGAAGGAGCTCCAAAAAAGTTAACAATGGAAGAACCTCCAGAATGCAATAATGAAAATCAAATCTGATGCCATAAACAGAATAATATGACATGGGAAATATAACATAAAAGCACCAGAGCAGAAAATAAGGGGGGAGAGGAAAGAAATGGAAAAGCCAGTAACAAAATGTTTGACGGAAAATAAAAAATACTGTCTCTTTTATAGTAAAGGGGTTATGTCCCAATTTTGATTCATCAGGGTAAAGTGCCTCTAATTGGTAGATGAGCCTACTTTTTTGGGAAGATGACCTCCATCAGAAGCAACCTATAACATCTTAAATGTGTGCCCTGAGAAAGAAGCTGGCAAATATGTTGAAATCGCCCATAGTAATCAGGAAGAGGCCCAAAACCAGCAGAAGGTGTATTATGACCATGAGGTAAAAGAAAAAGTTTTTGAGCCAGGTGAAAAGGTTTTGCTGCTGTTACCTACTACAGAAAATAAACTGTTAATGAAGTGGCAAGGGCCTGATAAAGTGCTGAGACGTACTGGCACAGTTAACTATGAGATTGAAACCCCTGATAGGAAAAATCCTACTAAGATATACCGTGCTAACCTCCTTAAGAAATGGGTTGAAAAAACACCAGAAGCTGTTTTGCTAGATTTACTGGAAACTGATAAATATATTTATGTAGCTTATGATAGATTGGAGCAAACTGTAACAGCTGATGCTGTAAAGGTGAATGTTTCCTTAACCTCCAAACAAACCGCAGAAATTCGTAACTTGCTAAAGACATTTAACAGTACTTTTACCACAGTACCAGGCCGAGCAAAAGGGGACGAACACTCAATAGTGACCGGGAATGTTCGCCCTATTAGACAAAAGACATACAGATTACCAGAGCGGTTAAGAGCAGATGTGGTTAAGGAAATACAAAAAATGAAAGAATTGGGCATCATAGAAGAGTCTAGAAGTGCTTGGTTAGCACCAGTCGTGATTGTAAACAAAAAAGAAGGGGGTGTAAGAATCTGCCTTGATTTTAGGAAACTTAATCAAGTGTCAGAATTTGACAGTTATCCTGTGCCCAGAATAGATGATTTGGTTGACAGACTGGGAAGTGCCAAGTATGTCAGTACCCTTGATCTCACCAATGGCTACTGTCAAATCCCCTAGCTAAAGAATCCAGAGACAAAACTGCATTTGCCACTCCTGTAGAATTCTGTCAGATCTTCCTGGACATAGTCTCCACCACTTATTCAAACTAATGGGATCTGCGCCGGAGGCACTAGGACCCAGAGGGAGCAAACTTTTTGCTAGAGGGTCGGCACCAGAGATGAAGCTGGGGAGCAGCACCGCGAGCCAACTGGTGCAGTAATGACATCTCAGTGTTGACCCTCCAACACTCAAGTTCCTTTTTCCCATGGAGTGCACTTCAGTGACATCAGCTCACCCACGAGAGTCAAACTTCAAACTAGCAGCTTAGTTTTTAGTTTTATTGTTTTATAGTAATATTTGAATAAGTATTGCTTAGTTTATTTATTCTTATGTAAAGAATAGTCTCAGCCTACATTGACTGAGTCAACCATGAGCAGGTCGAGTGACGGTAGGGAGACTTCGTATGAAAGCTGTTCAGTCAGCCGGGCTGGGTCCGGTTTGCCGCCTTCTCCGGGGGTGTCTGACAGTAGACAGTCCAATGCCCGAGGGGGTGGGCGGTCCCCTTGAAAGCATAAAAGTAAACGGTCGCACTCTCAGCACCGTTCGGCCTTGAGCTCGCCCTCTGATATGTCTGCGCGTAGACAGTCAGTTATTGGGGCTAGTTGCCAGTCTCCTCCCGAATCGCTGGTTTCTGTTTCTGGTAGCCGGCGTCTTGACATCGGAGCCCTACCCGCCCTCTGGTAGGTCTTCAGATGAGCAGTTTCATTAGTGGGCTGCTCTTATGGAGCAATGGGCTTGGAGGTTGGTCCAGCTAATTGGCCCGGTCACTCAGGGGCCTTCAGGCTTTTTGGGAGATCAGGTAGGGCGGTTGAGCCTCCCTAGTCGCGCAGTGCCGTTGATTCCGCGCTTAGGTGTTTTCCCCCCTCACAGGGCTGCTGCGCAGGGGGCCACACCGATGCCTCTATCTCCTGGTATTCATCCTTCTTTCTCCTCAAATCCTGTTTTTCGGAGTCTTGGGATGTTTTCGACACCCTTGGCATCGATGACACACTCGGCGCCGATGTGTCTGGTGCCGTTGAGTTTCTTGGCCGTTATTAGCCCGTCACGGTGCTGTCCTGAAATGCGGCCTCTTGGCCGTCTGGCTTTTCGAAAGCGTGTCCTCTCGGCACCATCCGGCCTCTTGGCACCGTGCGTATTTTTGGCGCCATGCGTTTCATCGGCACTGAGACCTGTTAGGACGTCATCCAGCCTTCAGGACTCCTCCTCTTTTAATCCTTTTCCTTCCTCATTTCCTTCTGATTTTCACTCTTTTCCTGTCCATACAGTTCCTCCTGGACTGTCAGGAGATGACATTGAGCCTGACCCAGACCTTAGGCTGGTGATGACGTGGAAGGAACAGGATCTATTCCTGCTGCAGAGCCTGTGGTCAAGGACCTGTCTCTTAAGTCTCTGCTGAAAAACTTGAATTCCACTCTTTCTCTCCAAACTACAGATATCCATCCTGGGAAATTATTAAGACTCCAATACCTCCATGTTCCGGAGAGCCCTATGGATTTGACTCCTCAGGTACAGCCCTCCTTTGAGACACTGTTTCAAATGGTATGGAATAATCCTGCCTCTCATTCCTTCTGTGGCTAAGTCCACAGATAGGAAATATGCTGCTCCCAAGGATCGACTCATTTTGGCATCCCAAGCCTTTGCGGATCCTATTGTAGTCTTGGCAGAGAATGATAAGGTTGTCCTTCCCCAGACTACTACAGCTCGACCTATTAACAAAGAATCTCATAAGATAGACACTTTGGGTAAGAGAGTCTTTGCTGCTTCCACCCTAGGTATGTGTATTGCCAGCTACCAAGGCTATTTCTCTCAATATGAGTATATCCTTTGGCATTCGCTCAAACAAATGGTTGAAGCTCTACCGGAGTCGGATACTAATTTAGAGCTTCTTCAAACCATAACCAGGGGTATCGAGTCCAACAACCAGCAGGTTAAAGCAGCTATGGACGCCTTTGATAGTGCCTCCAGAGCGGCGGCGGCGGGCATTTGTACCCACCGCCATTCCTGGCTGCGCGGTTCAGGTTTCACAAATGATACACAGCAGCAGGTAATGGCGTTGCCTTTCGATGGTGTGTACCTCCAGGTCCCTCAAGTAGAACGAGCTCTAGAGGCCACACAAAAGACTAGGTCAGCCATTAAATTGGCTCGACCTCCTCCCGCTCCCTCTCGAGGGGGTGTTAACAAACGCCAGTTTCATAACCGGCAGTCCTTTTGAGGCATAGGCAGGGGAAGTTTTAATAAAAACCAAGCCCCCCAGCCTTAAAAGAAAATGCAGCAGAAGATGCAAGGACCAAAAGCACCCAGTGCCGCCTTCTGAGTTGTTGGCCCAAGTCCCACCTCAGGTGCCCGAGGGGGACACTTCCTCACCGGTGGGAGGTCGTCTGACTTACTTCCACAATCAATGGAAATCCATAACCTCGGACAATTGGGTCATCCGGATAATCTGCAAGGGGTATTCCCTCAATCTTTTGGACACCCCTCCGGATCGTCCCCTCAGATGACAGCCCAGGCTGTCAGTTCATCAGTCAGAACTTCTCGCCCCCGAGATGCAAGGCCTTTTGAACAACAGGGCAGTGGAAGTAGTTCTGCTGGATCAATGGAACACAGGGTTCTACTCCCATTACTTTCTGGTTCCAAAGAAAACCCGGGGCATGCGCCCCATTTTGGACCTCGGAGAATTAAACAAATTCCTACCCAAAGAGAAATTCAAAATGATATCGCTAGGAACCCTGTTACCTTTGCTTCATCAACATGACTGGTTAGCCTCCCTGGACATGCAGGATGCTTACCAGCACATTCCTATTCACCTGAAGCATCACAAATACCTAAGGTTCATGGCTTTGGGACAGCATTATCAGTTCAGAGTCCTGCCTTTTGGGCTATCCTCGGCGCCACAAGTTTTTATAAAGTGTTTTGCAATTCTCGCAGCACATCTCAGAAAAATCGGAATACAAGTGGTCCCATATCTGGACGATTGGCTTCTAGCAAGTCCTTCCATGCAAGGAACTCTGGAAGCCATAGCCACGGCTTCACACTTCCTCACATCCATGAGAGTCCTAATAAACCTCAAGAAATTGCAGCTGCAGCCCTCCCAGAGGCTCCTTTTCATAGGAACTCTTCTAGATACCTCCTGTACGAACGCATTTCTTCCAGAGGACAGGAGGAGCGATATCCTTCAGATGACCTGACACATCGGAGAGAGCAGCTCGGTGTCAGCTCTCTCAATGCAATGGATGCTAGGTCTCATGGCATCCTTGGTGTTCACCGTACCCCTAGCACGCCTCCACATGAGAACCTCTCAGTGGATGCTCAGTACTCAGTGGTCCCCGACCACGCACCCTCAGTCCTTTCTCATCAAAGTGACAGAACCTCTGAAGAGATCACTCACCTGGTGGTCGCAAGGGGACAATCTTTTGGAAGGATACCCCTTTGCTCCTCTGGATCATCAAATTTCCATTACTGCGATTGTGTCCGTGGTGGGGTGGGAAGCTCACTGTCAGACTCTCCACACTCAAGGTATGTGGACTCAGGACGAGTCCCAACTTCACTTAAATATTTTAGAAATTAGAGCCGTCCGTTATGGAGTCTGGGCTTTGAAGGACATTCTCTGTCACAAGAACATTTTCCTTCAAACAGACAACAAAGCAGTGATGTATTACATCAACAAGCAGAGCGGTGCTCATTCTTACCCCTTATGTACTGTAGGGAAGCAATGAGAGTGTGGGAATGGTGCTTGGAGCACAAGGCTCTAATTCAGGTGGTCTGCCTACTGGGAGTGCAGAACGAACTGGCAGACTGTCTCAGCAGAACAGAGACAGATCCTTACGAATGGTCTCTCGACTCAGCCATAGCTCAGTCACTATTTGCAGAGTGGGGAACTCCAGACCTGGACCTTTTTGCATCCCCACTCAACACAAAATTGCCTCTCTTCTGCTCCAGAAATCCAGGACCTGGCATTTTCTGTCAGGATGCGTTCAGGCTGCGGTGGACAAAACTCTTTCTATACGCCTTTCCACCTCTTCCTCTAATTCAGAGTACACTTCTCAAATTCGAGTCTCAGGGGGACAAAATGATCCTCATTTCTCCCTTCTGGCCTCGCCAGATATGGTTTCCACTGCTCAACAGTATGTTGGAAACTCCTCCGAAACCGTTTCCCCTTCAGATGAACCTTCTGACTCGAGGGCCTGTGGTCCATCCCAGTCTGAGGTCACTTCACTTTCACGCTTGGCTCCTGAAGAGATAGAAGTGAACAGGTTCAATGTCTCTCGTAGGGTTTCAGATATTCTTCTGGCTGCACGCAAGCCAGCCACTAGGAAAACTTACACAGCCAAATGGAAGCGTTTTTCACTTTGGTGTGCAAAATCCTCTTTGAATCCTTTTTCCTGCCCACCAGATAAAGTTCTAGAGTACCTTTTAGACCTTTCAAATTCAGGTCTGCAATACTCTACAGTTAAGGTTCACCTTTGTGCTATTTCAGCTTATCATGAGCCAGTACTTTCCTTGTCACTGGCTCAGTTACCTGTGGTTAAGAGGTTTCTTAAGTGAATTCTGCATACCAGACCTCCTATAAGACGTCCAGTCGCAGCCTAGGACATTAATCTGGTGCTAGACTTGCTCACTCAAAAACCTTTCAAGCCTCTAGCTACCATAACGTTAACATTTCTCACCTGGAAGGCGGCCTTCCTAGTGGCCATTACCTCAGCCCGCAGGGTCTCTAAGATACATGCCTTGGTCACAGACCCTCTGTATACTGTGTTTCATAAAGACAAAGTAGTTCTTAGGACCCATCCTAAGTTTCTCCCTAAGGTTGTTTCAGAATTCCATCTAAACCAACCTTTGGTCCTTCCTTCCTACTTTGCGAATTTCCAAAATGAAGGAGAGTGTTCTCCTCATTCCTTGGGTGTCAAAAGTAGCTTTGCGTTTCTATCTAGATAGAACAAAATACTTTTGCAAAGCTCAACAACTGTTTTGTTTCCTTCATCGAGACCCGTCTGGGTCAACCGGTTGCTATCAGATGTATTTCAGCATGGCTGGTGGCATGCCTTCGCCACTGTTATTCCATGGCGCGGGTTAAGCTGGAGGGCAGAGTGTACGCTCACTCTACTAGATGGGTCGTGGCATCTCTAGCGGAAATCTGCAACGTGCCCATTGCGGATATTTGCAATGCGGCCACCTGGAGCTCAGTACATACTTTCGTCAAACACTATTCCCTGGATGTACATGCCAGATGACATCTTTCTTTTGGCAGAACCATCTTTAATGGACTCCTGTCTTAAAACTGTGAGCTCTTGGTCTCTCCTGCAGCCCTCTCTGGGAATTATTAGCTCGGTACTCTCCTATTAGTGTGAATGAGTGGTGGAGACTTTATGTCCAGGAAGATATGGAAATTACGTACCTACCGTAATTCTTGATTTTCTTGGATGAGACTCCACCACTCATTAACACGCCCAACCCACCATCCCCTGAGCTCACCTCTGTTGTTGGTCTGCCTCCTCAATCTTTAGGCTGTGAAGACTTCTTTGTTGACCCTTCTTATATGGGTTGTCAGACTGTCTTATGTCCGGTTTTTGGTTAGGCTATCCTTCTAGGTTAGTTACGCTGCACCTCCTCAGAAAAAAAGGTACCGAGGCAGTTGGAGGGTCGACGCCGAGATAGTCATTACCGCACGAGCTGGGGTTCATGGTGCTGCTCCTCGTGGCTCCATCTCTGGTGCCGACCCTGTAGCAAAAGAGTTTGCTCCCACTGGGTCCTAGTGCCTCCGGTGCAGATCCCATTAGTGTGAATGAGTGGTGGAGACTCTTCCAAGAAGATCAAGAATTACGGTAGGTACGTAATTTCTATTTCACCACCATGCTGTTTGGTTTACATGGCACACCCGTTACATTTCAGTGGTACATGGATGTAATTTTATCCCCTCTCACTGGTTATTGTGATGCATACCTGGATGTTGTGGTGGTGTATAGTCCAGACTGGAAAAGCCACCTGGAACACCTACCAGCGGTTATCCAATCGATCAAAAAGGCAGGTCTAACAATTAATCCTGCTAAGCGTGCATTGGACATGCAGGAAACCAGATATTTGTGCTATGTTTTGGGAAATGGAGAAGTCAAGCCAGGGGTTTCCAAGATAGAAACTGTAGCTAACAGCCCTGTCCCCAAAACCAAGAAGGATGTCAGGTCATTTTTAGGGCTGGCTGGTTATTATCAGAGATTTGTTCCCCATTTTGCCGTGTTAGCCTCTTCCCTCACTGAACTGACAAAGAAACGTTCCCCAAATAATGTGAAATGGACCCAAGAGTGTGATGAGGCTTTTCAGACAATTAATGCTGCATTATGTTCCTCCTCTGTTTTCAGAAGCCCAGACTTTGAGAAATAATTTCTATTAGACTGATACATCAGAAGTAGGCCTAGGCGCAGTTTTGAGTCAAAATATAGAAGGGACAGAACATCCTATTCTCTATATTAGTAAGAAGTTGCACGACAGAGAGAAAAGGTGCTCCACCATTGAAAAGGAATGCCTTGTAGCAAAGTGGGCTATGGAATCCCTTAAGATCTTACTTCGAGATACAGCTCTTGCAGCAGGTAACACCATTAGGACTGAAGCCGGCAGGCGTCAGGACCCCACGGAAATCTTCTAGTTAGCAGTCTTCAGCGGGGACCACCTCTGACGTCGGTCCCGGCCCCGATGTCAGACGTAGTACATAAGGAGGCGGTCCCACCAGATTCCCCAGTTCTTTCCCGGCGTCGACTTGCATGTCTCGACCCTTTGGTTCGTTTCTAGCGCGCGACGCCTGGTTAAGTTCTTCCTTCAGGAAAAAGTTTGTTTTTTCTGCTCAGTTTCTATCTGATGTCCTCTCCAACCTCCGTTGAAGGCCATCCTTCGAAGTGCGCCTGTGGGAAGCAAATCCCGTTCAAAGACCCGCATTCGGCCTGCGTCCGGTGCCTAGGCCCAGACCACGACACCCGGACCTGTTCCTTCTGCCAGGGATTCAACAGCCGGACCCGGTTCCATCGCCAGAAGGCCCTTCAGGCTTTCCTGCTCGAGGAGAAGATTAAAGTCATGGACGCAGCCTCCAAGGGGGAATCTTCCGACAAGGCCCGGAGACACCTCGAAAAGCATAGGGAGAGAGTGAGATCCAGGTCCCCGTCTAGGGCCTCTTACTCCCGTAGCTCCGGCTCCCGGTCCGACCGCTCCCCCTCTCGGGCCCGCTCTCAGCCTCCCCCTGCAGCGGTGAAGACCTCCTCGGGTTCCTCCTCTCTTTCTCAGGCCAAGACCTCCAGACCTTCTTCGTCTTCAACCACCAAGGCCCTGTCGAGGTCAGGGGACCGTCACCACCATCACAAGTCCGGTTCCCGCCATTCGGAACCTGACGCCAGGTCAGTCTCTTTGCCTCCTCCCCAGCGGAAGACCAAAGAACTGACTTCTCTCAAGAGATCGTCGGACCCGGCGCGGCCCTCCCGGCGACCGCCAGGCGCCCGTCAGCCGTCAGGGCTTTCGCCTCCATGGACGCCGCCGGGGACCGACATCCCACCTACCGAGAAGAGACCCCCTCGGGCCCCACCGACGTCGGTCAAGAGGCGATCACGGAGGAGGAGCTGACCCAGCCCGAGGACCAGACGGGTGAAACCGGTCCTGTCGTACCCCCCAGGGAACCCTCGCCGGAACCTGAGGCCCCTGGGGAACCGACGCCGGAACCCGATGACCGGCCATCGGCGCCCGGTCCGTCGTCGGGCCTCAGCATATCAGAGGTCAAGGAGTTGTTTACTTCTTGGTGGGACACCATAAAAAGGGATGTGGTTCCCACACCTCCTCCTCCTCCTGCTACTCCGCCGGCCCCCGCGCCCCCTACTTCACCCAGGGATGCGGGCCGAGTACCGTCCCTCCAGGAGCCTACGGACCCTCCTAGGGGTAGATCACGAAATAGGAGACCTCCGTCCAGAACTTCTTCAGGGTCACCCAGCCCCAAGAGACCCAGAAGACGCCGGCGTTCGCCTTCGACAGAGGACACGGGATCGGACTTCTCGGACGGATCCAGATCCCCCTCTCCGATCAACGTCCCTTCTCTGGACCCACGTGAGCTTCCAAGATCTCTTCTGAATGACCCATCGTTCTCAGAGATTATGAGGCATATCCAAGAGAACATGGGGTGGGACGCAGAGGAATTAGACCCCGAGAGATTACGCCTTGCCAGATACCTTCGGCAGAAAGATCCAAAGCCTGTGGTGGTGCCACCCTTGGTGGACACATTCGTGGACGTCACCAAGGCAGCGTGGAAATGTCCACACTCGCTTACGGCGATGCCGAAGAAAGCTGACCGCCTGTACAAGGCCCCTAGGGAGGACTAGTACTTGGCATCACATCCTCTGTCCGATTCTCTGGTCATTACAGCCTCTCATGACCAGTCCCAGAGGCCGCAACATTTGAGCACCCTGCCACCGGACCCAGAGTCCAAACAGCTGGTCGCTATGGGCAGGCGCCGCGTATGCATCCGCTACCTGCGCCATCAGATCCCTCAACTACTTGACCCACATGGTACAGTTTCAAAACGCCTTGTGGGAACAGGGACTGGATCTGGCGGAAAAGATGCCAGAAGGTGAGCAGAAGGAGGAGTTGCTACAGCTCCTTCGTACGGGTTCAGATGTGGGAACCCAGGTGCTGCGAGCCGCGTATGATTCCGCGGACTCCTCGGCCAGAGCGGCAGCTTCAGGCGTATGCCTCCAGAGACATTCATGGCTCCGTGTTTCCGGATTCACCCTGGATGTCCAGAAGAACATCCTGGACACCTCGTTTCATGGAGAAATTCTTTTTGGTGAGTCTTCGGAGAAGGTCCTCACCAAACTTCAAGAGGCCGGGAAGGCGGTACAGTCTGTCCAGGCCATGTACAGACCCAAGCTTAGTTCCTTTCGTAGGAACCAAAACCGTTTTCGAGGCTGGATGCAGAGACAGCAGTCCTGCGCCGGTCCTCAACAGAGGGGCTCGTTCTCCCGCAGAGCCCAGGGGAAGTCGTCAGCGGGCCGAAGTCAACGACCAGCTAAGTCGGCCCAGGCTGCTGGACCCTCAGCCGCCACAACATGACTCCTTCCCGGCTCCCGCCCCTCAGGATCAACAGGACACCAAGGTCGGGGGTCGTATTGTGTACCACCTGGCAGGGTGGCAGTCCATAACCACCGACAGGTGGGTCCTTCAGTTGGTCGAAAGAGGCCACTTTATAGAATTCGTGGACAAGCCACCCACAAGGCCTCCTCTGCTCTCCCGTTACTCGGGTCAGCACAGATCACTCATCAGGCAAGAGGTACTCGCGCTCCTGCAAAAGGGAGCGGTGGAGTATGTCCCAGAGAGCCAGATAGGATCCGGATACTATTCCCACTTCTTTCTGGTTGCGAAGAAAACAGGGGACCTCCGTCCAATCCTGGACCTCAGCTGACCTCAACATGTCGAGTGCCTAAGCGTTACGCATGGTGACCCTCAGGACTCATTCCCATGCTGAAAAAGGATGCCTTCTTAGCGTCCCTGGACATGCAGGGCGCCTACCTGCACATCCCAGTAGCTCAAGTGCACAGGAGGTTCCTGCGCGAGTTTCTCGGCCACCACTTTCCGTTCCGGGCCCTTCCGTTCGGACTGTCTTACCCCAGGGTCTTTACCAAGTGTATGGCAGTCGTGGCAACGTCTTTGAGGAGACAGGGCCACTACGTGTTCCCGTACCTGGACAACTGGCTTCTCATGGCCGCCTCCAAAGAGGCACTGTTGATGGCTATTCAGAGCACCCAGGACCTGTTCCAGTCTCTGGGCATTCTTATCAACTACGAGAAGTCTCTCCTAGTACCGTCCCAGAAGCTGCAGTTTATAGGCGCAGTTCTGGACACCGTCCAAGGGAAAGCCTTTCTTCCCGACGAAAGAGCGGAACACATCAGATCCCTCATCAGGGATCTTTCAGCGAAAAAGACCGTCCCCGCCAGGTTGGTCCTTCGCTTGCTCAGACACATGGCTACGGCCATTCCGACCATCCCTTTGGCAAGGCTCCACATGCGGGTAACTCAGTGGATGCTCAAGGTGCAGTGGGACCAAAGGCAAGACCACATGCAGCATCCGGTCAGAATCATGAACGCCGTGATTCGAGACTGGCAATGGTGGCTAGACCCAGGGACACTTCCTGCGGGTGTCCTGTTTACCGCATCGTCCCGAAGGCAATCCTCTCCACAGACGCCTCAGGGCTGGGATGGGGAGCGCACCTGAACAGGGTGAGGTCCCAGGGAACATGGACCCCTCAGGAAGCTCACCTCCACATCAACGTGCTGGAGATGAGGGCGGTCCTTTACGCCCTGCAGGCCTTTCAGTCAGAAATACTGTCGAGTACCCTTCTGCTTCAGACGGACAACACGGCGGTGATGTATTACCTCAACAAACAAGGAGGCGCACACTCTTACCCCCTCTGCTGGGAAGCTACGAGGGTGTGGGATTGGGTAATCCGACACGGCGCGAGCCTGATTGCAGTTCACGTTCCCGGAGTGGACAACACAATCGCAGACGGCCTGAGTCGTTCCCAGGCCAGAGTCCACGAGTGGGAACTTCTTCAGGAGGTAGCAGAGGATCTGTTCCTTCAATGGGGCACTCCAGAGTTGGACTTATTCGCTTCCCCATCCAACGCAAAACTGCCCAATTTTTGCTCGCTAGATCCAGGGCCTGGTGTTTTCTGGCGAGATGCATTGTCCCTCTCCTGGGCGGACAGATTCCTCTACGCTTTCCCTCCCTTCCTGTTGATCCAGAGAGTTCTTCTCAAACTGCGCAGGGAGCGCAACAATGATCCTGGTAGCGCCTTTCTGGCCCAGGCAGATCTAGTTCCCCATGCTGGCCGCAATTGTCCTGGGAACCTCCAGTTCCGTTGCCTTTCAGCTCCCACCTATTGTCTCAGGAGGAGGGTTCACTAGTCCACCCGGACTTACGCTCACTGAACCTGCATGCATGGCTCCTAGAGACATAGCCATTATCGCGATATGGGGTCTCTTGCAGAGTGGCGGAAGTCCTTTCCGCGGCCAGAAAGCCGGCAACACATGCGACGTACGCCATGAAGTGGTGCCGTTTTTTCTTATGGTCGCAGGCACGCGGCCTTTTCCCTTTAGAATGCCCGGTGAAAGGGGTGCTGGAATACCTTCTTTCCCTATTCCATTCAGGTCTCGCCTACTTCTCCATTAAAGTGCACCTCTGTGCGATCTCTGCATACCACTTCCCAGTGGGACAGCACACAGTGGCACAGCTTGATGCCTCTCGAGACTTCCTGAGAGTGGTGTTACACCTTAGGCCACCCATCAAGGATCCCGTTCCTCCTTGGGACTTACTCTTTGTCCTGGAACAACTCACGCTTCTCCCCTTTGAACCTGCCGCGGATTGCAAGCTGCGTTTTCTGTCATGGAAAACGTTATTTTTAGTTGCTGTCACGTCAGCAAGGAGAGTTTCCGAGCTTCACGCTCTCATGTGCAAGGAGCCTTATTTAATTTTTCATCAGAACAGTGTGTCTCTGAGAACGAATCCTAAATTCCTACCTAAGGTGGTCTCTGCCCTCACTCTCAACCAGGACATCGACTTGCCTGTGTATTTTCCCAAGTACTCTAATAGAGGAGAGCGTTGCTTCACACCCCTGGATGTTCATCGCCCTAAGGTTCTACCTGAATAGAACTAAACAGCTTTGCAGCCGGAGCAACTGTTCGTTTCCTTCACTGAGAGGATGCTGGGCCAACCAGTCTCAAAACAGACCCTTTCTCGCTGGCTTGTCCAGTGTATTTCATTTTGCTACAACAACAGACATAAGCCCCTCCCGGGTACAGTCCGGGGCCACTCGACAAGGGGGGGGTGGCTACCTCCTTTGCAGCACTGCGCAACGTCTCCACTTTGGCCATTTGTGCTGCAGCTACTTGTAGCTCAGTGCACACATTTATTAGGCACTATAGCCTGGATATTACATCACAGTGGAGGCGGTTTCGGCCTAGCCATTCTACAGGGTCTCCTGTCCTAGAGTCAGGACTTGTTCAAGATCTCTCCTAATTTCCTCCTCCCAGAATGCTTTCAGGCGCCATTGCTTGGGAATCTGTCCTAATGGTGTTACCTGCTGCAAGAGTTGTATCTCGAAGTAAGATAGTACAGTTACATAAGAACTTACTGTAACAGTAGATCTTCGAGAACAGCTCTTGCAGCAGGTATCTTCCCGCCCACCATTCCCCCTTGGAGGAGGTTCGGCCTACCAGGCCTTGGCAGGAGCTGTAGTTGTTTTTCTTCTGATGGCGGATCCTCGGTCTCCCTTTCTGATGTCATCCTGCGGCGGGAGTCACCCGAGCGGAGAACTGGGGAATCTGGGCGGGACCACCTCCTTATGTACTACGTCTGACGTCGGGGGCGGGACTGACGTCAGAGGCGGTCCCCGCTGAAGACTGCTAGCTAGAAGATTTCCGTGGGGTCCTGCTGCCTGCTTCAGTCCTAATAGTGTTACCTGCTGCAAGAGCTGTTCTCGAAGATCTACTGTTACAGTAAGTTCTTACGTAACTGTACTTTTTACTTACTAGGAGCTGATTTTGTACTTGTAACAAATCACAATACTCTCTGTTGGCTTAACCAAATGAAGGATAAAAATGCTAGAATCACACGGTGGTACCTGGCATTATAGCCATTTAAATTTAAAGTGATGCACAAATCCGGAAAAGAGATGTCCGTGCAGATTGTCTGTCCAGATATGGATCAGGAATTGAGAATTCCGAAGGTTGAAAAACCAAAAATGTGAGTTGAAACTTCTCTGTTTGCTATGCTGCATATGCACAGAACTGTAAAGGTTGTATGCTTATGTTAGATGAGAATTACAAGAAAGTTTTGGAAAATGTTTTTTGTAAAACGGGTTCCCTCTTAAGGAGGGGAGGTACGTGACAGGGTTGAATAAGGCCCTGTCCCAGTTGTTCGGGAGAAAGAGTTTAAATGCAAGGATCTGTTCTATTCTCTCCTTTTCTGTCTCTTGTCTGTCTGGTTATGCAACCAAATTTTCTTGTGAGACCTAGGACTTGATCACCCCAGTGGTCTTGCAGTTCTATACCTCTTGCTGTCTCTCTACCCTCACTTCCTATTCTGTCTTTTTACAACTGCTTCTGGTTTTCCTATGCTTCCTGACCTGTGCCTCAACGACAGTCCCTGTTAAGCATCAGAACTACTAATTGAAAACAATGAAGCACTAATTGCTTACCAAGGAAATGACACAGTTAACTGCGTATCCCCATGAACCTCATCCTGATTAAGGGGCTTCATCTGTATATGATATCTGCTGTAGATATGTACATTCACTTGACTACGCTAGTGCAATCCCAGGCCAAGGGTTGTCCGTTCAGGGAAAATACTGAAGTGTTTTTAAATCTTTGGGAATCCTCTCTACAGTTCCCTTTGGTGGAACTCTGTTTCGTCTTTTGAGGCTCTGTAGAACCCCTCGCAACTTCCTCCCTTTTTAGGGTTGGCTGTTTTCCCTTTTGGGAATCCTTTCCAGGTTATACTGATTTCCATTCTAGTTCTGTTTGTTTTATGTCCCAGGAAACTCATGTGGACACTTAATGTTCCTAAGCCTTTTTTGTTTTATTACTTTTTAGAAGGTGGTTGGGGCTGGTACTACTGTTATGCTGTTGGTGTGTGTGCCACCATGCTCTGTACTGTGCACATGGTGTGTGCAGACACCAAACCTTCAAACTCCCATGGGGTCCTAGTACCTCTGGACCTTGTGGCTGTGTGAAGAAATGTAGATGACTTTTATTTTATTTATTTCAAAGTTGGATAAATTACAGGATCGGTTCTATGAGAAACGAGTCTCGTTTGCAGAATGTCCCAAGTCATCAACAGTGTATACACAAGTGGATATAAACAACAAAGATTGTGCAAATACAAATGCACATTTAAGACTCATTGTACCACACAGTTTAGGACTCAAAAATGCAAATGAAATGGATGAAAAAAAATATCCTTACCAACATCAGTTAAAACAAGTACATGTAAGTTCCTGCAGTAACAATTTTTTTTAAGTCATGTTGAAATGTACAAAGAGATTATGACTTGGCTGATGACAGCAGATAAAGGCCTAGTAGTCTATCCGGTCTTACCGAGTCTGTCTAATTTTGGGGCTGTGCTTTTGTCAGTCCTCACTACTCTCTCTCCCACCATCATCTGCCCCATTACCCATCGTTCCCATGTGCGTGTACTATCCCCTTTTGTACCCTCAGACTGTTTCAGCCCCGATGACCTCCTTCAGAAGCTTGTTCCACTTAGTCACCACTGTTTCTGTTAATTAATTTAAAAAAAAAAAAAAAGTACTTCCTGACATCCTTCTCAAACCTCCCCACACCAGTTTCAGGGACTTACTCCTGGTACTGATGTTACCACTCATTGTGAACAGCTCGCTGTTGGGCCACATTGTTTTTTCTGCGGGCGTACACGAACATCTCAGTCATGCCACTCTTTCTCCTGTTTACTGGCATTTACATTTTTAGATGCTTTAAGCACTTCTCATTGGACCCACCCTGTTGCCCCTGTATCATTTTGGTGGCATGTCTCTGCACGTCTGCACCGCCAACTTGTCCCTGTCCTTTGTCAAGTGTGGGCTCCAAAGCTGCACTCAGTACTCTCAAATGAAGGTGAATCACGGATCTGTAAAGGGGCTGTACCACCTCTCTCCTTCTGCCACTAATCCCTCTGCTTATGCATCACAGTGTCCAGTTTGCCTTGCCTGCAGCCCTACGACATTGTGCCTTTGCCTTAATGTTCTCCATTATTTACACCTCCAGGTCCCTTTCCTCTGTTATGCTGTCCACCACCACCTCATTTATCCCATAATTGGTTCTTCACCCGGTGTGCATTACCATGTACTTTTTCATGTTAAATGGAAATGGCCATCAGAACCTGCCCCACACCTTAGTAAGGAGCAGGCCCTGATTAGTTTGCAGAAAAGGATAATATTTACCTTTCTTGCAGTTTATCTGGTTGATCCTGCCATCCCTCTGGCCTAACATTTTGTATACTGATTCTTTAGTGGTGTGTCCCAGAACGTCCCACAGCTGACATCGGAGCCAGAGATCAGCTGCGGGAGAGTGTATTGCAGATATCATTAGTATGAGGTATTAAAAGTTCCATTTTGTAACTTGCCAACCCTGGTGTCATGTCCAGAGGAAGTAAAAGACTGACGAGTTTATACTTTTCCTGGGCATGGCATCGGTCTCTGTAAATTACGAAACCGAGCTTTTAATAGCTCATAGAAATGATATCTGCACTACACTCTCCCGTGGCTGATCCCCAACCCTGATATCAGTCACAGAAAGTTCTGGGAGGTGCCACTAGAGGTGCATCAATGCGAAATGTCAGGCAGAAGGAACTGCAGGCTCTACCAGATAAATGTAAACATAAGAAACCGTAGGAAAGGTAAACATCCTTTTTTGCGAATTGCATAATTCGGGACTGGTCCTGATGGTCATTTCCCTTTAAATTTCTACTGTCACATCCTCAACCCATCTCTACAGAGTTTCCAGATCTTTGTTTATGGCCAGTATCCCCTTCTCGGTGTCCACTCTTCCAGAGACCTTGGTGTCATCTGCAGATTTCCACAACTTTCCTTGAACCCTCTTCCCTATGGGGGATAGTCTTGAAAATCTGAAGTTACAGCAGGTAACCTTCCTTTCCACCAAAACTGTTAAATATGCTGTTCAAATCTCTGGACTTCTGTGACAGCAAATTCCTGTCCTGTAAGTTAATTTACTTAATAGCTGTGACCTCGGCCAGAAAAGTAAGTGAGCCTTAGGCCCTGTTCATAAAGGTGAGAATGAATGTCCTTAGGACTTATCCAGGGTCCTTTCGTAAGGTGGTCTCTTGAGTTCCGTATCAGCCGGCCTGTTTCTTGGTCACTCCCCAAAAGGTATTAAGTGAACCTGCATATGAAGACAGATATGAGTTACAGCTTGTGTTGGGCTCAGTAAAGGAGCAGTTATGCTTGGAGGAAATTTCTCCAGGCAAACTCATGACCAAAAAGACTATCCTATCGGATAGTTTCCTTTATAACCTAGAGGCAAGGTTGTAGCCGTTGCAATAGCCTTGCTTCTCACCCTATCTCTGAAGGACTGTATGCCCTTACTACTGGGGTGTGACCACCTTAGTGGGAGCCTCTTGATCTGCTACCCACATTTTTATCTCATACTACTGTGTAGAACTTAAGTCTCAATGGGATGTAGGCTTCGAGGCTGCTGTTCTGAGAAAGTTTGCAAAATAACTCTTATTCTCTCCCTTCTCCCAGTGTATTGCTTGTAGTCTTAAAAGGTGTGCTGCTATTAATGAATCCACATTGCTGGAAGAAAAGTTTACTTTCTGGAGATATTGATCCACAGTCACACAGACCACACCATTGTCCCTGGTTTGTGCTATTTTGGGGGAAGTACATAACTTAAACCACCTCTAAGGTTCTCTCCCCCCTTCTGTGCCAAAGATCTGACAGACCAAGGTGTGAGATTAAAATCTTTTGACTGGCTTCGGGGCTGGCTTCTTTCTTTTTTTTTTTAAATTTCTTCTTTATTAGGGTTTTATAACATATTTACAAATAAGTCAGCCAGATCGACAAGAGTAATTTTGTGGTTATGTATATTATCGGTTCCAGTATGGGTATTAAACTGCATGACAGTGTAAAACAGGATGAATAAGAGTCCAGGTTGAGCGCAGGCCCTAGATGAGAGTAATTTCTAGCTAAAATAGTCTTGGCCTATTAATTTATAGGCGGGCTTTTAGATCATCAAGATTTTGAATGTCGTAGAGCATCTCCTTATTTAAAGAGATCAATTACATCCTCTGGAGAAAGTTCTCAGCGCCCCTATCTGACTAACGCAGCTACGTATCCATAGCCATAGTGTCAGTTACCTGCATAACAGGGATCTATTGGGGGTGCTCTCCTCGGCAGCGGACCACAGGCTCCCCTGTTCAGTGGAGCAGTCACCCCCCCCCCGGGTCACCTATGACAGGGAAAGGTGGGGAGGCCCCCCCCCCAACGCCATTCCAGCTCTCCACAGGGCACAAATGTGGGGTCCTTTAACATGTAGTATATTTGCCACCTAGCCCATCTGGTTGCAAATGTCCCTTCTTGATTATTTAGGCTGTGTGTTATTTTCTCCATAGTGTAAACTTGTCTAGTAATGTTCCACCAGTCTTGTATCGTGGACGTTCTAGGCGTCGGCCAATGTTTTGTGATGGCCTTTTTTGCTGCCGTGAGGAGAATGAGTAGCAAATGTCCGGTTATTGGCCTGCGGAAATTTTGGGGGAGAATTGGGAACAGGAGCATCTCCATTGTCAGCTGGAGATGAGGATCAGATATCTCCTGGAGGTGAGATTGCAGGAGCGTAAAATAAGGTTTCAGGGATGGACAGCCCCACATTATGTGGGAGTGATCTGCCCTCATGTTACCACAAAGGCGCCAGCACGTGGCCCCTAGTTGTGACCCATAGTGGCTCGTAATTACCGGGGTTCTGAAGTAACGAATTAAACATTTCCATGCGAACTCCCTCCAGACATATGAGCTGGACACTCTAGCCGAGTATTTCCAGGCCTTTTGCCAGTCCTCAGGAGTTATTGGATAGCCCGACTCTTGACTCCACTGCTCCCGGATGCTATCTGTACATGTAAGGCTCTGTGCCCTGAAAGCTTGATAGTATAATGAGATCAGATTGTTTTGCTTTTGGGTTTTGTTAAGGATAATTTGGCTCTGTATTAATGGTGGGAGCTGCTCATAGTCCCAGATCATTCAGGGCAAGCGGTCTATGTAGTGTCTGAGCTGTAGGTACCGGTAAAAGTCTCCCTTTGGTAGGTTATATTCCTTTTGAATTTCCGTGTAAGCCCACATTATGCCTTGGCTCACTATCTGACCCAAGTATCTCAGTCCCCTTCTTTTCCACTGCCGAAAGCTGCCATCAAGGTCATTTGGGGGGGGAAGTTACTCAGGCTAGGAATTGGACAGATGAGCGGCAAAAAAGGAGTCAGTCGATGATTCCGCCTAATGGTCCGCCAGCCTCTAACCGAGGCCATGAGCCATGGATTTCCCTGTTTAACTGGGGTCCCATCTTCCCTGTTTTGGTACTGGGCCCTGTGGAATGCATGATCATCCATCAGTGCCCGTTCTATGTCCAACCAGTGTGGGTTATTTGTTTTGGTTTGTCTAGACATCAGGTGCATCACATTCACCGCCTGCTGGTACAGTCTCAAGTCCGGAAGGCCCATGCCTCCCCCATCCCGGGGGAGGGTGAGAATTTTAAAACGCACCCGAGGTCTGTTGTTTGCCCAAACAAAATTGGAAACATGACGGTTTATTTCTTTAAAGGTTTGTAAAGGGAGGTGGATGGGAATATTCTGGAACAGGTACATTGCTCTCGGAAGGGAGACCATCTTAATCAGGTCAATCCTTCAAGCCAGCCCCAGAGGGAGAGTCGCCCATGCTGCCAAATCCGCTTTGAGTTGCGCTACGAATGGAATGTAATTATATTTATAAAACTCTAGGGGAGATTTAGGGATATGTATCCCCAAATATTTTAGTTTTCCTAGGTCCCACCTTCCCGGGACATCAGCGTGAACTTTTTGTGTGGGTGAATAGTGAAAGGGGAGCATCTCTGTTTTCGTAAGGTTTAACTTGTATCCCAACACCCTACCAAAGGATTCCAATATTAGCTTAACTGAAGGAAGAGATTGTTCGGGGTTTTGTAGATATAGCAAAATGTCATCTGCGTAGAGGGCTATTCGGTGTTCGGATCCTCCCAGTACCACTCCCTCTGTATCTTGTGCTTCCTTGATCCTCTGGGCCAAAGGCTCAATAAAAGCCGCGAATAGAAGGGGTGAGAAAGGGCATCCCTGCCTTGTCCCCCTGTATAGTGGAAAGTAAGCTGAATGGTGTCCATTCACCTTCACACATGCCTGTGGAGAGGCGTATATATTTTGTATGACATTTATTAGAGCAGGAGAGAAGCTGAATTTGTGTAGTGTTTCATAAAGGAACAGCCACGCCACTCTGTCGAATACCTTTTCGGCATCCAAGCTGACCAGTATGGATGGAGCTCCTTCGGTGTGCATATAATGCACCACGTGCAGAGTCCGCCTTATGTTGTCTGTTGTAGTGCGGGACCGAACAAACCCCGTCTGATCCTTATGAATTAGCAGAGGGAGTACCTGATTACCTGATGCCTTAAGATTGCCATAAATAGTTTATAGTCTTGATTAAGTACCGATATAGGCCTATAAGAAGCACAAAGTTGTGGATTCTTATTTGGTTTCAGGATAACAGAGATTGTAGCATACGACCAGGGGGGGGGGGTGTCCCCCTTCATAACCGTGTTGAAAACATCCAAGAGGTTAGGAAGGATCTGGGCCTTTACCGTCTTGTGAAATTCCGCCCCGAATCCATCTGGTCCAGGCGACCTTTGTGATTTGGCATTCTTTATGGCAGCCATCAATTCCGCCTCTGTTGTTGGAGAAGTTTGGGCCTGATTTTGTGTCTCTGTCAGGCGCGGGAGGGTGACTGATCTCACAAATTCCGCTATTTGATGTGGGGACGCTGAATTTTCTGGGGTGTATAGGGACCTGTGTCTGAGGTGAAAGGCTTCCGCGATTTCATGTGTCTTGGTGAGGCATTGTCCTCCGTGGGTGCACACCGATGTGATCGTACGCTTTTGCTTCCGGCTTGGTATGCCAACAGCCTGGTAGCCTTCGCCCAACTTCATAGTACTTCTGGCGCAAGAAGGTCAGGGCTATCTCGGTTTGCTGTTGAATTAATCGGTCCAGTTCAAATCTGGTTTGCTGCAACTGAGGGAGCACCATGCATCCCTGCTTGTGTGCCATTTGTAAAAGTGAAGGTATCTTCCAGCTTAAGTTTTTGCACGTTACGCTGTTTTTCTTGTTCTGCTGTGTATTTTATTATATGACCCTAAGGACAGTCTTAATCGTATCCCAGTACATGGCAGGGGTAGAATCCGTGACCGGATTGTCTACTTTTATCTCCTGGATCTTCTTTATGAGAAAATCACAGAACTTTTTAGAACGTAAATAATACGGGTTGAGCCTCCATAGTGTCCATTTGGGTTGGAGCTCAAAGTCCCACATGGAGGTCTGAGGGGCATGGTCTGAAACCGCAATGTCTCCAAATTGAATATTGTGCAGCATCCCCAGGTTCTCCACTTGCATGTGCACCTGATCAATGCGAGAATAAGTTTGGTGAACCGGTGAATAATAAGTATAATTCCTCGAATGGGGATGGAGTTTCCTCCAGACGTCACACCAACCTGCTTCGTTTGTAAATCTTTTGAAGAACCTTTGGACTACCGATTGTTTAGGAGGTTTCGTATTAGTAGAGTCCAGGTTAGGGTCAAGTTAAGGTCGCCTGCCATCAAAAGTACCCCCTTTGTTTTTTGTATAATTTTATCTAGTAAAGGTTTAAGGTGAACAACCAGGGTTCCTGGGGGGAAATATACATTAACCAATGTTACTGGTTTATCGTGTAGTGTGCCCTGCACCAAAATCATGCGCCCCTCTGGGTCAGCCCAGGTATCCCCGGCCCTAAACGGAGTCCCGGGGGGAGATCACTATGGATATTCCCCTACACCTTCCGGACTTGGCCGAAGAATGAAAAACCTGCCCCCTACTTAATTTGGCCAATTTTGTTTGTTCAGCCGCACTCATATGGGTCTCTTGTAGATATGTTAGATCGGCTTTGGAGCGCCTAATAAAGGCCAGGGTCCTTGACCTCTTAATAGGCGATGCAAGGCCATTTATATTTAAAGAGAGTAATTTTACCTTAGCTGTATCCATTTTCTGGTCCAGTTCTCATCTCTAATTCCATCTCTCTCGCCCCAATGGGGCCCTAGGTCTGCTATCCCTGGAGAGCACCCACACTAAGGTCATTTGTTCGGATCTGGCGACTAACACATCACAACTTACGATACAAAACAGTACATAGCCCATACTGACTACATTAAAACATATTACATAACATCCAAACATCTTAACATTCAACATTTACAAACTGGTACTTCCACGAGTCAGGAGATCCTGACCCTATGGCAAGGAAACCTTACCAATTGCCCAGAGTCACTGGGCTTTAGCACAAAGTGCTACTTAGGAAAGGGTATATAGGATAGGTAACTATTATATATGGCGCCTGTGATCCCCTAAGATCCTGGCTATAACTTATAGGGGAATATGCTGGTCTGAGGAGACTCTCTTCCATCTCGGGTCTCAAGACCAAAGCCTCAAAGGAGGCGGTGCAGCTAAGGCCCAGTTGAGGAGGAAAGGCGACCACTCCGCCAGACCCCCGCTCCTGTACACCTGAGTCAAGGCTGGGTGTAGTAATTAATTTAACTGTTCAACCCTTCTTACCCAGGAGAGGGAGGGAGGCAGACAGGCCCGGCCTTCGCATTAAGCTGTGCACAGTTTCAACGCTGTAATCCATGTGGGGCACCAGCCCCACCCCTCCCCCCAGAACTGGCTACGTTACTCCCCGGTATGCTTGGGGATCCTCGGTCGAGAGGCACCGGCCATCGCGAGCCTCCACCACAGCTCTGTCATGACCAGCTTCAGGAGGGAGCCCCCCTCCCCCCCAGCGTCCCCTGGGAACAAGCCCAGGGGATTAGCAGCAGCACTGGGAGGACAACCTTCTGGGTCAGCCCTGCACCTCTCCCTCCCCCACATTCCCAGGCCCGCCCCCCAACCCCTCCGGCAGACCAGTTGCCCTCCGACTCCCCGGGTCCCATACAGGAGGAACTGCTGGGCCCATGCACCTCCATCTTCTGTGGACATAGTTCCGAGGTCATGCCTCCCGCCAGAACCCTCCCATACATCACCTTCACCTATGTCATCTTCTCCCCTCACCCTACAGGGCCCAGCTCCCATCTCCCCCAGTCATAGCTAATGGGGTGGGAGAGAGACCCACAACAACTACTAGAGAAACCCCTCCCCATTCCCTCACCCCCAGGTGCCCACCCCCAAATCTGACGGCGAGGTCGGGGAGGAGAAAGACCCCCCAGGCCCCTCCCAGCAGTGTCATACATATTTCCATTTCCTGCCCTCCCATCTGCACCTTCCCGAGTGGTCAGCATTCTTGTTCTGTATTGATTACTCATGTTTTTTATTAGTGGTTAACTGCTGGATCATATTCATGTCCACAGGGCCTTTAAGTCGGTATTCTGTTGCTTGCTGCTGTGTTTCGCCCCGGTTCCGTTTATTCTCAGCTCTTCGTCACTCCCTCCCCTTCCTCCCCCCACCCCGCCCCATCTCCCACTTCCCCTTATTTGCACTGAGGTTCAGCGTCGCTTCATATCGGTGGGCTGCTTCTGCTTGGTACCCGTGGGATGATCTTCACAGTCTGATTAACCCTCACTCCCCGTGCCTCCTCCTCCCCCTCCAGCTCCTTCCCCCACCCATCTGTTCTGCCCCCGCTTAGTCTTCCTGGCAGGGATCAGTGTGTACTCCACACAGCACTTCCAACCATACTATGCCAGGGAGCTCAGCCATCCATACCCCTCCCCGCCTCCCATCTCTCCTCACCATCGGATCCCGAACAGTTCCCCCAACAGAGAGGTGCACCCTCCCCTGCACCACCTCCTATGTTCACCCCCGCCCTCCTCCGCCCCCATCCCCAGTCCCTCCTTGTGGCGATTCCTTCCTGCCCCTTGCACCAGAAGCTTCTGCCCCAATGTCAGAACCTGGACATCAATTCCATTCGGTGCCCCCCACCCCCAATAGCTGCTGGTTTATACATGCTTTGCTGTTGCCGCCCCCAGGCCCTACCTCCTCCAGCTCCTACAAGGTTGAACAGAGTTACTTGCGGCCTCCTCATGTCTCTGCGACGGTCTCCGGCGTCCGCTGCTCCTCCTCGATAGTCTGTGATGCCCTCAATGCTCCGACAATCCGCTGGGTGGCCTCCGCTCCCTGCCTGCGCCTCATGTCCCTCTGTCCTTTATTCCACATCTTTTGGGCAAGTTTGGATGCTACAGAGGGCTCTTTGTGGACTTTGATTTGGGGGACATCTATATTCCTCTTGTTCAGCTCGACCTCTGCCTCTTCCGCTGACTCCACAGTTCTTGCTCCGTCCGAAAACAAGATCACCATTTTCGCAGGGTAGGGAGTGCGGAATCTAATCTCGCCGCCTTCAGTGCTTTCATTACTGCAGAATAGGCGCGCCTTCGTGCTGCTCGGGGCATAATCATTATCAAAAAAAAGGCACTGTGATCCTAGAAGGACTTTCCCCATCCTCCAGGCCACCCTTAGGACTGCTTCTTTACCTTGGAACCGCAGGAATTTCGCCAGGACGGTATGAGGACGAGAGCTCGGAGGGGGCCTAGGCCCCAACGCTCGATGCGCCCGCTCTAACTCCAGGAAAATATCCTCAGGTAAGGGAAGCAATTCTCTCAAGAGCTTTTGAATATAAGTGATCATTTCTGGTCCTTCGGAGCCCTCAGAAAGTCCCGAGATCCTTATATTGTTTCTCCGACTGCGACTCTATGCATCTTCAGCCCAGGCTCTCAGGGCCTTGACTTCCCCATGAAGCTGTGCTATGGTATGCTCTGCATCGTCGAGCCTTCCCTCCGTCCCTGCAATGCGGGCCTCGCTAGTTTCCTGTCGTTGTTCGAGTTTCCCCATGTCGGTGCGGAGGGCAGTTGCCGTTTATTTCATTTCTTGGCGGAAATCTCTTATCTCCGCCAGCATCTGGGCCATTTGCTTTTGCAGAATCAAATGGGATGCCTGCTCAGATGCTGCGCCGCCCTGGAGCGAGGACAACGAGGCCCTCGAGTCTTCGCTCTCCGACCCTTCGTTTTGAGATTTCTCCTCACTGAGATGTGCCAGGATCGCAAATTTGTTATCCCCTTTCTTCTTCGGCATTTTGGGATACCCTCCTGGTTTAGTTGTATTCGGATGGCAATGGATAAGGTGTATTAGGAGGGATAATATAGGATCGATCGGAGAGCCTCTTGGTCTAGGCTGCCATTTCCTCTGCGACGTCACCAGAAGATGGGGCTGGCTTCTTGAACCAGAATTCTTCATGTGCATGGCTATGGATATACACCACTAGAAGAATCAGTTAAAAATAAAATGTTCATGTCTGTCCCTTAGACTTTATTTAATCCTACTGATTTTTTTAAACCTGAAATCATAAGCAGTTACTTGTGACATCATCATTTCCCTCTTGACAAAGTGATGTCACAAGTAGATGAATTTAACTTTCATTGTGGGCAAGAAGCTGCAGCAAAATCATTTTAAAGCATAAGGATCAGGCCAGCCCAATGGCATGGGGTGCTGAAGTGCTGTGCACCTTACCTCCTGCCATGCCAATGACCTGTGTTTGGGAATGGACTCAGGTTGTTGGAGATTGGTCAGGGTTGGGGAGAATCGAGTGTCAGAAGGATTGCTCTCCTTTCCCAAGGTGGGGAGGTCTGTTTGCCTAGTCCTAGACTGCCACCCGCTGGATGCCTGGTGGCAGTACAGCTTAGGCGGCAAAGTAGGGAGGGGCTGTAAGTATGTATTGTGTGTGTGCCTCCACATACACACATACACATCTTGCAGCTGGGACGGGAACCAGAAGCCCTGCCTGCCTGCCTCTAGTCTGCACTGCTACCCAGTGGACCCCAGCTCTGATTTGGATTGTGGATGGTGAGGCCCACCCTCTTCCATCCCGCCAAAGGGGGAAAGCAGTGGGGGGAACTCTTAAGACCAATTGAATCCCTTGAGGAAGTAGTCACCAGTCGGAGGGCACAAGGCTAACCAGCCACCACTGCCGTCATGGTGCAGAAAAACCTCTATTAACAAAAAAAAAAAAAACCACAAGGTTTAGGTTTTCATGACTGCTTCTTTGGTATTAAACAAAAAGGGGTAGGAGTGGGGATTACAGAATTACAGAAAAATGTTTTCCTGGTTGCTTTTAGGGGCCATTTACAGTCGACTTTGTAAGGATTCTGTAGCAAGTCTGTGTAGCAGTTCTATGGCAGCCCCATGCGTGTACCTATAATGAACAGTAAATAAATGACAATGCAGTCTAATATCGGTGCACCTGAAAGAATGGAATGTTTGGAACTGTTGTGTTGGTGGTGCAAGATTCAAGTTTGATAGGGAAGGGATGAAGATTATAAATGTTTGTTTTTTTTTAATTTTGTGAAGTTAATCCAAGTAGAAGTTACTTTTTAAATTTTACTACTATAAGGATTTTTTTCCTTTCTCAAGGTACAAAATCTGTGCCAGATGGCTGGGGTGAGAGTGATGGGACTGTAACAGGAAACCGTCATTCAAGCTGGGAGGAGGAAGAGGAGGGAGGAGTCTGGAGCGCAGGCTCTCAGGGAAGCAATTCCACTTACAATTCAGCCAGTTGGGGTCAAGGAGGCAAGAAACCTCCAAACAAGGTAAGAGTTAACATCATGCCTTGCAAGCAGGTACCATGTAGCACACCCAGTGGAATTCTGTAAGGTTTTTGATTCACATGAGATTTTTGTAGGAATTTGGCAACAGGTTTCCTGAAATTAAGCAGACTTTCTCCAAAGAAATCCACTAGAATCCATGATTTTATCTGTGTCAGTCGTCACCATTCATCACTGTTGGGTACTGAGCTGGAGATCAGGACCCTGCAGGAGCTTTTTTTTTTTTTTGCAACAGGAGTCGACGACGTAGAGACGGCGCCGCCCTCGAGGCCGACGTATTACGTGGTGCTTTCAGGTTATCTAGTAACCATTGTTGACGCCTCCTCAGCCCAGTTCTGCTTCTCCTGTCGTCAAGTAAGGACCTCGTGTGTGAAGCTCGGAAAATCGGACTGTGTTAGCGACCTAGTCTGTCGTCTTCATCAGCTCTAGTTCTGTTCTGCCTCCGTTCTCTGCGCCGTCCCTCCGGTAAGATCTTTCCTTTTATTTGACGCTGTTGAGTATCTTGTTTTGTTTGTTGTGTTTTCCATCCGGTCATGTCTTGTTCAGGGCACAAGAAAAACTTTCTAAGGCGGGTCAGCCTCCCGATGCAGCGGTGTCCCTACGGCCGACTTTTCTTCGTCTCAGACCAGCATGACTGGTGCTTGACCTGCTTGGGCTCTAGCCACGATATGGATCATTGCGACGCCTGTTTCTCCATGGACTGTTGAGTTATGGATTGGCACGCGTTTAAGGTCAGACGTGCACCGCCGAATTTCGGCGTACAGGCTTGTACTCGGGACACCAAATGCAGGGTTCTTGACCCTTCCTCCAGGTCCCCTCTCAGTCCTATATGGCCTGTGGAGGCGGGGGTTTTTGCCCTTCCTAGCCTTGCCTTGGCGGGAACCCCTTCCACGGTGCAGGAAGCCCAGTCTGGTCTGGGGGGAGGGGCAGGGCGGGAGGCACCGTCCTGACAGTTGCCTCTTTGGAGGTGAAGGCTCTCCCAGTGTCACATTCTGGGGCCCCCGGGCCTAAGCCGGTGCCGTCCTTGGCGCTGCCTCTGATACCGGTGCCGCTTGTGGCATCGGGGATCGGGGCGGCACCACAGGGCAGGCCTCGGTGCCATTTCTGACTCGACACTATTTTCTGTGCCAGGGATGGGGGCGGCGCCATGGGCAGCGCACACTGGTCGGTGCGTCACCCAGCACCGCAGCCGAGAGAGATTGGGATGTCGCTCATGCCTGGGCCGCCTCGGATGACGATGACTCGGAGGCTGACCTGGGCTGGCTTTCAGATTCCTCCAATCCCTCTTCAGTCCCCTCCTGGGGAGAGGACGGATTCTGTTGGTACCGGGATCGATAGCACCGACCAACCCTCGGATACCGAGGTGGGTAGTGCAGGGCAACCCGGAATCGATAGCCGTCCTCACCTCGGGAGGTGTACCCCCTTCTGTGATAGTCCTAGCCAGCCGGACTTCTGGGCAGGCTGGGGCATCCCGGGCCGGGGAGGGTGCTCTACCCTGACTGTCTCCCAGGAGGCGATCACAGGGTGCAGCTGCCTAGCCTGGTGGTGAGGAAGAGGGTTGTCTCGTAGTCTGAGGGGTTTAGCAGGATTGATTCGGTGCGGCAGCCTTCCCTGAGAACCAGCAGGGGTTCGGGGAGGAGCCGTAGTGCTGGACCAGTCTTATCCCCCGAGGTTCCCCCAGGAGGAACATCTTCTCTGGAGGTCAGGGGCCGCCCTTTTGGGCTCATGCGGCCCCAGTCACCTCACGGGGGAGAATTCTTCCGTCAGGCTTAGCTCTGGCCGTTCCATCTCGGTTGAGCAGCTTTTGTCTATTGGGACCACCGGGACTTCTGCCTTGAGGTCTCCCATCCAGTCCCCTTGCCCGGGCAGAGGCCGTGCCCCTTCCCGGAGGTGCCTGGCCCCCTTGTCTCTGTCAACCTCGCCCTCTCTCCCAGGTCTTTTTGGTCCTATGGGGCCTCTTACCTGGGAACAGTTTAGGGCCATGGCTGCACTGTACATTGCCTGTTTACAAGCCATGGATGAACAGATGTTTCACCATTCCCCAGTGCAACCTGACCCTAACTCTCCGAGCTCATCAGCTTCCTCATCTTCCTCCTCTGAGGGAGAGGAGTCCTCAGCCCACCTTTCCCCAGCAGCTGATCTTTCCAGCTACCAGTGTTTCCTGTCAGGGTTGCTCAACGAGCTCCACATTTCAACCCTTAGCCGACATAATCGACGGTCGTCGCGTACCTTCTTAGGCGGTAGCGTGGTTAACCTTTTGGTTCCGCCTGGCCTGTTCCATTCTGGGAAGCTTGGCCGAGTCTGGCAATGTCCTTCCCCTACCTCCAGCCCTGAGGACCTCTGCCAGTGGTATTGCCCCCCCCCCCCGGGGTCTCCAGGAACTCTGCCTCACCCTCCTTCGGGCATGACACGCCTGGACACCCCTTCTGGGCGTAGAATCCTGAGCCGTGACTGGCCCCCGGACTCCGTCTCAGACGAGTTTGATTTCTGGAGCAGGAGAACCTTCTCTTCGGCACGTCTTATGCTTTGTGTGTTAGCACATCAGGCCCACCATGCTGCCTACAACGGGCACTTGTGGTCGTTGCTAGGCCAGGTCCTAACCTCTCTGCCTGATTCGGAGGCAGCCAGACAAGCCATTGTGCTCTCGGCGCGAGGGCTGGAGCTTGTAAGGCACCAAGCAAGGGCATCCTATGATGCCAGTGAGGTGGCTTCCAGGATAGCGGGGACAGCGATCTGCATCAGGCGATCAGCATGGCTTTGTCTTCCCTGGTTGTTACCCCTGGCCCGGCGTAGGGTGATTGCCTCTGCCTTCCGGAGAACTCTCCTCTTTTCCCGTAGGGTGAGGCGAGAGCTTCAGGGGCGCCTTCCCTCTCCCGCGAGGAGATCCTCTCCTCACCCAGACCAGCCTCAGGCTTAGCCAGATCTGCGAGGGTTCTCCTCCGGTGTCTCCCCCACTGGAGGCTAAGGGACACTGTCCCTTGGGGAGGTTCTGGGCCCCCTTTGGGTGCTTGGTAATCACCCAACAGTGATGATTGATGAAGATTGACACAGATAGGATATGAAAATTATGTACCTACTGTAATTCTTGTTGTTTCTGTGCATCTTCACCATTCATCACTGAATCCCACCCACCTTCCCCTCTCAGACCTCAGTCTCTGGGTGATTCTCCTCCTCCCTGTTTGTCTCCCACTTGGACCTTGGTCCCTTCCAGCACCTCCTACCCCCACCTTTTTTTTTTCTAGGGGTCCGGGGTTCTCCCTTTGGGGGTCGGAGAGGGAGGGTCCTACTGTTGGGGATCACCAGAGTTCGCTCTCTCTCTCTCTCTCTCAACCTAGGTAGCTCTTGGGGTTTCCAACTCCCTGTTGTACTCTTGAGGGAGTTTTGATGGTAGCTGGGAGCTCTTGTGATTCCCTCAGATCTTACTTCGAGAGGATTCTTTCAGTAGGTCATAACATGTAGGACTAGCGCCATGTGGCGTCAGGACCCAACGGCAGACTTGTCCAGCAGTATCCGACGGGTGACCGCCCACCAACATCTTGTGACTAATGTCAATGCGAGTCTATATAGTGGGCGGTTCCCAGGCCCACCCTCCAGTTCTATCCTGCTGTTACGTCATGTAGTGCCTTTCGGAAGACACCTCGGCAATTGTCGGTCAAACGTACTGTTTTTTCAGTCGGTCTTTTCCTCAAAAAATCGCCACTTTTTCTTATTTTCAAATGATCTATGTCATCTCCAAAAAAGAAGTGCAAGGCTTGTGGCACGCAGATTCTGCACAAGAACAGTCACAAACGGTGTGTGGTCTGCCTAGGCCCAGACCATCCATTTGCCTCCTGTGCCGACTGTCAACCTTTCAACCAGGTCACACGGAAGCGAAGGCAGCAGGCCTTAGAGGCACATCTCCTCAAAGCTCGATTAGCATCGTTAGAGAAACAAATGGAGAAAATCCGGGATTTGGCCTCCACTTATTCCTCTTCCCCTTCAGAACATAAAAAGGAAGAGAAACACCGTGAAGAGGAGCACACCACTTGGAGCAGGCCTGAGGCTTCGAGGCCTGCGGCAAGGAAGGCCACTCCCCTGCCACCTGCGGTAAGGATCCAGGCTGCATCCAGGGACTCTTCCCTCAAGACTCTTCTCCCAGTTATAGTGCAAGGTGAGCCCGCGGCTGCTGCTATGCCACTCCCCAGCTCCTCTGGGGACTGCACGGCTGCCGACCAGTCAGTTCCCCGCTCCACGGGGTCCTGTGCGGCTGTTGGGGGGGGGGGCTCCTACTCCTTGACTCCTGCTGCACCTTTGCCCGCTCAGACGCTCCCTTCTGGGGACCGCTGGGGCGTGGTTGTACCGTCGGGGACTAACGACAGTCCACCCGGCATCCGGAATAGCCCAGGGAAGACTACCCCTCTTTCCCTTCCTTCTCCGCCGGCTGTGGCTTCTTCCAACCCCACCTCTCCGGCTGGAGATGGCGCCGGTCCTCTGGAGACAGTCTCTCCAGGGTCCACCCACTTTCCCCTTCTGGGGTCTCAGGTCAAGAGGATCCTTGTCCGCCTACGCAGCTGCACTTGGAGGTTCCCCCATACCGGACTTCGAGAGCATTCCATGGCCAGTTGATCAGCCTGCCCCTCGCCGGAGCAGCCCCTTGTGACTTTGGCTTCTCTAACACCAGTCTCCCGGCCGGAGCCCGCTCCCTTGCCACTGTTGGACCTTTCTATGGGATCGGGTCCCTCGTCGGATCCCTTGCGACTGGTCCTGATGCCAGCGTGCCTGACGCCAGATGTGGTCCTGACATCAGTGCTGCTGATCCTGTCGTCAGTAGTTCTGACGCCGGCCTACCCGACGCCGGATCCCTTGCGCATTCTGTCGACGGGGGTCCCGACGCCGGCCTATCCTACGCCGGACCCTACGCATGTCTACAGTGCGCTGGGTCCGACATGGATACACCCGATGGCCCCCCCCCCCGACGTCTGGTCCCTTTGGTTGACCCCACTTTGTCCCTCAGTACTCCTCAGGGTATTTCAGAGGCCATACCCCGGCTGGTCTGTCGCATGAGTGGCTCTCCCAGGGACATGTCTACCAGAGTTATTCACATTTCCAAGGTTATTCTCCAGGGTACCCAAATATTCTTATTTTCTTCGTGGTTACCCTCTGCCTATAACTTCTCCTCCTCCACCCTCTCCGGTCTCTCAGCCGGACATTAGGGAGGTCATTACATCCTGGTGGACGGATGCAAGAGCTGAGCAAGTCACAGACCTGGAGAGTAGGCTCCCATATCCTACTCCCTCTCCCAGGTCCGATTCCTGCATGGACTTCGACTCAGACTCTGACAGTGTCCACGTCCAGGGAGCTGCCAGGGCAGACATTTCTGTACCGGATTTCCAAACGGGAGATGATCTGGGCTCTTCGGGGGAATCATTGCTTCCTGATTCTCTGACCGCGGGGAAGGTATCTCTGAAATCTCCTCCGGAAGACCCTTCCTTCGCAGATCTTCTGAGGTCTGTTCAAACCTTCTATGAGTAAGAGACGGAGGAACAAGACTTGATGTGGCAGAGGCTTGTGGAGCATCTGGATTTCAAGACCCAAGCTACAGTACCTGTTCCCCCTTGGATAGCACCTCATCTAGACCTCACCTCGACCATCTGGCAGCTGCCTAATTCCATCCCGGCTGTCCCAAAGAGAGCTGATGGGACATACTGGGCACCTAAGGATGCCCCATTTCTGACTGCCCATCCTAAGGTGGACTCTGTGGTCATTTCAGCTGCTCAGGATCGATCGTCTGCTCCTATGCACCTGAGTTTGGTTCCTCCCAACAAAGAATCTAAGCAGTTTGACCAGTTTGGGAAAAAAGTTTATTCCTCGGGTATGTGTGACTTGAGGTCCCTGAACTACGTAGCCCGCATGGTGTCCCACCAAAAAGCTACCCTTGCCAGGCATCAGGACCGAATTCAAGATATGCCTTCAGACCAACCTCAAAGAGGAACTCACTTGGGACTCCGACTCTTAAAAATTTTTGTCGGCATGCTCTCCAGGCCACTTACGACTCTGTTGACTCAGTGGCTTGAACCTCAGCGACCGCCGTCTCCCTTCGGTGGCATGCCTGGCTCCGCATCACGGGCTTCGCTAACAAGGTCCAATCGGCCATAGTGGATGCCCCCTTCTGGGGCTCTGTTCTCTTTGGTGGGGATGCCGAGGACATCATCACAGATCTTCAAGAACGAGGTCAGGCTCTTAGGTCTGTGAGATCCCTGTACCGTCAGGGCAGCCAGCAAGGTCAAGCGAGGGAGCAAAAATTATCCTTATTGCTCCTCTCTGGCCCAGACAGATTTGGTTCCCACTTCTACTGCAGTTGTCAAGGGAACTCCCAATTCCACTTCCATTACAGCACAGCCTCTTAACCCAGGACAAGGGTTGGCTGGTGCACCTGAGGCTCAGGACCTTGCAGCTTCATGCTTGGCTCCTACAGACATTACAATTTCACACTTTGGAGTCTCTTCGAGAGTTGCTCAAGTCATCGTGGAGTCCTGAAAAACCTTCCGTGATGTCCACTTATGCTATGAAGTGGAAACGTTTTTACATTCGGGCAACTTCCAAGGGTTGGGACCCCTTTACATGTTCGACCCTGCATCTAATGGAATACCTGCTCTTTTTGTCTGACTCTGGCCTTTCCTATTCTTCACTGAAAGTCCACTTAATGGCCATTTCGGCCTACCATGTGCTAGTGGATGGTAAACCCATGGCACAGTTGGAACTTGCCAAAACCTTTCTGAAGGGCATACTCCACCTGAAACCTCGCCATCCACAGCCCTACGCCACCTTGGGATCTTAATTTTGTGTTGGAGAAACTTACTGTCCCTCCTTTTGAACCAGTGATGAGCTGTGATATGCGTTACCCTTCCTGGAAAACACTCTTTAGTCGCTATTACTTGTGCTCTAAAGATCTCCGAGCTCCAGGTTTTAGTTTGTAAGGAGCCTTATCTTATTTTCCACAAGGACAGGGCTGTCTTCCATACTCATCCTAGGGTTCTTCCCAAGGTGGTATCGCAGCTGACCCTCAACCAGTTGGAGCTGCTGGTGTACTATCTGGCCCCAACAAATAAAGGTGTGTGAGGCCTTACTTCATACCCTGGATGTACACCAGATCCTTGGGTATTACACCTCTTGCACAAAGGAATCTCGAAAAACGGATCAGCTCTTTGTTTCATTTGCATCGAGGACGTTGGCTAAGGCGGTTTTCAAACAATGCCTTTCAAAATTGTTAGGAAACTGCATTCGCTTCTGTGTCCAGAAGTACGAGAAGCTTTTGCCGGGACCTGTTCAGGCTCATTCCACTAGGGGTGTGGCTGCTTCTGCAGCTTTCCTCTGCCATGTTTTTGCAGTGGAGATCTGTGCAGCAGCAACCTGGAGTTCAGTCCGTACCTTTACCAAGCATTACAGTCTGGACATCACTTCTAGGCGAAGGGCCGGTTTTGGCCTAGTTGTCCTGCAGGGCCTTTTGTCCTAGGCACGCTCCTTTCTGTGTTTCAGTTGTTCCTCCTTCCTTGTTTCTCTCGGTCTCTTTTTCGAGGGACTGCTTGGGATTCTGTCCTACATGTTATGACCTACTGAAGGAACCCTCTTGAAGTAAGATAGTACAGTTACGTAAGAACTCACCGTAACAGTAGATCGAGAGAGGTTCCTTCAGTAGGTCATGTTTTTCCTGCCCTCCTTCCCCTTAGAAAATGTTTGATTTGATCTCCAGACCTGCTACCTCTCCTTCCGGGGCTCCGGCAGGAGAGAACTGGAGGGTGGGCCTGGGGACCGCCCACTATATAGACTAACGCTGACGTTGGTCACGTGACATCGGTGGGCGGTCCTCCGTCAGGTATTGCTGGAAAAGTCTGCTGTTGGGTCCTAACTCCAGATGGCGCTAGTCCTACATGTTATGACCTACTGAAGAAACCTCTCTCGAAGATCTACTGTTATGGTTAGGTCTTGCATAACTGTACTTTTTCCAACCCCTTTATCCTCTTTCAGTCATTTCTCCTCTGGAGAATTTGACTTTTCTCCCCTTCGGTTCCTCTTCTGGAAGTACCTTCCCCTCTAAATTATTAAGTTTCTATCCTGTGGGGTGTCTCTCTAGAGCACCTTTAGGCAATACTTCTGCCTCAGTTATGTTTGGAGGAGTGGGAGACACGTCCTGTCCCTAGTCCTCTGATCTGTTGCTGCCCCCTGAAAGAGTGCCATTTTTCAAGCCTTGGCTTCTCTGGCTGTCTGTTGTCTTGTGGCTGCCTTCTTCAGTGCAGTTCGGGGCAGTGCCTCGGGGGCGGTGTCTCCCCTCCTCCCTCTACCTCCCTTCCTCCTTTCTCTACTCTCCCCCTCCTTTCCCATCCATTCTTTTTCGCCCAGAGATTGAGACTCTCACTCCCCAACCTTTGGCTTCCTCCTTTCCTGTCTTCTCATCAGCATATTTCTCCTTTAGTTCTATATCCTTCCTTTTCTGTCCTTGGGCTCCCTTACCCACCCTCCCAACCTTCTTGTTTTTCTGTCTCTCTCCGGCATGCAGAATGGGGGCTGAAGAGGTGGCGACAGTTACTAGTAGCCATGAGGCGCCATGTAATACGTCTGCCTCGAGGGTGGTGCCTTGTCGACTCCTCCTCCTCCTCTTGCAAAAAAAAAAAAAACCCCGCAGGGGGTCCTTTCCTCTGGCTCAGTACCCAACAGTGATGAATGGTGAAGATACACAGAAAGATCAAGAATTACGGTAGGTACGTAATTTTCATTTAATGTTTAATTACTAACTCTGACAGAACAGTGTAACCACTTGTATACTATTGTATTTGATATTCATTCATCCTGGAGGCCAGAAGAGAGAGGGGAGGTTTGACCAAACATTAAAGTAACTGAATGGTATGAAGAGGGATAACAGCCAGCAACTGTTTTAATCTTGGTGAGGGATCCATCACAAGGGACCACAACTGTAAGCTGGCAGGGGGAAATTTAGGAGTGGCATGAGGGAACACCTATTAATGAAGAGGGTGGTGGAAAAGTGGAACTGTCTCCCAAGGTAGCTGGTCACTGTTAACACGGTGGCAAGCTTTATAAAGGGGTGGGATAGATGCATGGGACTAAAGAGAAAATGTGGGGGGGGGGATAGTTCAGATGGAGTTATGGAATGATTGATCTGCTGGTGGCCTGGCCAGTGCTAGACTGGTGATTTCCCGAGTAGGAAGTGGACAGACAGAATAGACCATGAGTCTCTATCTGTACATTAACGTCTGTGTACCTGTGGGATGCATTGTCAGGGTTTATGCACAAGGAGGAATATCTGCATCTTACCCTTTTTTTTTTTTACTTATTTTTCTGCGCTTACTATCCCTTCAGCCTCCACTTCTTCGGTCCCCCAAGGAACATCACCCTCCCAACCCTACTGACTATCCGGGTCTGCCCCTAGAGTACACAATCACTGCCATTGGGGCCCTTGATGGCCCGGATTACCCCCTGGGCGTGGTGAGGAGAGATCCCTTCCTTACCTCCCTCTTACCCCTGCAGTGAGCTGTACAGTGGGGTCTGCCCTTTTCCGGTCGGCTGGTGGCGAGACTGGCTCCGGAGCACGTCATCTAGGCAGCTGGAGGGCATTTTCCTCCTGGTTGTATTTTTCCCCAACGTTGGCGTGCTCTGCCAACAGGTGGCGGTATCGCGGTGGAGAGCGCGAGTCCCCCTCCCTGGAGAAGGAGAGCAGCCGTTGGGCGCTCAATCCTTCTCCCTCCCGGCTGACCCCCCATTGACCCGAGCTCGCTCCCGAACCCGGGTTGCCGGTGTGTTACGAGGTGTGGCATCCAGCGCCTCAACCCTTAGCGCCACTGGGCCGGCCTTTCCTTTTGTTTAATGCTGTTTTCACCTCCGTTGCATTTGCAGAGAATTCTACGGGAAGTGATGTTAAGCTAGATGCAAACTGTTTGAGAACTGATGCATACAAGCAGGCTGTTACATAATACTGTTTTTCCTGAAAAATGGAGGAAGTAGAATCAATAACTCACAAAGTAGAACCCCCAAAAAAAAACACACACAGTCTCTCACTTTCATCCCTAGGGGCATATTTTAGGGTGGGAAATGGCTGATACAGCATAACTAAATTCTGCACAAACGGGAGATGCAAGTCATTCTAGGGGCTTGAATATGATTCACTAACCACACACTGGCAGTTCCACTGAAAGGCGATGTTTGGTTGGACATCTTTTTTTTTTCAAATTTATTTCCCTCGGGTCGCGGCCCCATGGACCTCTCTCAGGCATTCAAGTCCGTGTATTGCCCACCAGTGGCGCCCCCCCGAGCTGTACCTCCTCTCTCCCCCCCCCCTTCCTGCAGCTGGTACCCCTGGTCTAACCCTCCCAGGTTGGGTCGCCCTCCTCCTCTTGGGCACGCTTATAGTCTGACTCCGGCTGCAGGGTAGGGCCAGCCGTGGAGGACCTGGAAGGTCAGTCAGGGTTGGTCCAGCGAAGGGCATGGGAGACTGTTGCTGTCGCCTATCCATGGCGCTGTTGTTTTCCCTGTTCTTGTGTGTTCCTTGAGCTCGAACGTGCAATGACGTCCAGCTCAGCTGGTGCATACACCTGTACACCCCCGAATGACGTCCGCCGCAGCTCCAATCCCCAGCATCTTGCAGCCGTGCACTGTAGTGCCTCCAACCTCTGCTAGAGGTCACCAGTGCATCAGCTGGTGGATCCCCCCCCCTCCCCGGGGAAGGAGAGCAGTCCTGAGGACACTCAGTCCTTTCTCCTCCCTGCCGACCCTCGACGACTTGTGCTCGTTCCCGAACCTGAGTCCCCAGCGTGGCACGAGGTGTGGCGTCCAGCACCTCAACCCTCAGCGCCACCGGGCCGGCACTGGTTGGACATCTTTAAGCTAATCTCCCACCATCCGGGCGGATATATTCTCTGACTCTGCCCTGTGATTTCAGATGTTTCTTTCCATGGGAAGAATAGGTCACCTCCTTCATTCTCCGCTTAGAATTTTCTATGCAGTGTTGGCGAACAGGTATTTCAAAGGTTTTTTTAAGCTCTTTACGTACTTTTAGGGGTTTCTTTAACTTAGTCTCTACCTTCATGATGGATCGCAAGAAGCCAGGATTTAAATTTTGCATTAAGTGCCACCAGAAAATGTTAGTCACTAAAATGCATGACACGTGTACTGCCTGAGCGGGCAACACAATGTGGCTGGGTGCAACCTTTGTCTATCTATGCTCCCTAATTCCCTTGGGGAGAAGAAGCACCGGCTCGTGCTGTGCCGGCCTTTGAAACTGGATCCGAAGGATTACTCTGAGGCCGGCAGAAAGACCTTGGCAGCTGCTGGTCTTCAGTACAACGGCCCTTGAAGTGGATGCGGCAGCCACGGCAGACATCTCCTTGGCACTGCTTCCAGTTGGGTCCAGCCTTAGAGGGGCCTTCAGGGGCCAGTTCCATGAATTGTGCCAGTCCCTCCAGACTGTGGGTGAGAGCCCTGCCCTCCATGACTCCCGGTCAAAGACGAAGTCCAAGTTACCCTTTCTCCACCATTGCTGGTCATGGGATGGGGAGAGATCTCAGTTCTCCGGGTCTCTCGACTCGCCTGACTGTTCAGCAGCTGTCGCATGCCCCTTGGCCAAGGGGCAGATCAAAGGCTCATCGGCCCGCTGGTGGATCAGTCAGTCTTGACTCCGGTCGATCAGCTGGCCAAGATCTTTCTCAACCCTGTTGATCTATTGTCGGACGAGGCCGAGAATTCGGTCTTGCAGACCTTGGTACTCCCATTGCTAACCCAGGAGGATGTGGCTTGATCGGCATCCTCTGTCAACCTTGTTTGGGACAAGCCTCCAAGCCAAAGTTGGGTCTTCGCCCACACTGTTGAATGTGGGCTGGCATAGGATTTATGGCCAGGACCAGGATGACCCTGCCTGCCGTCGACTAGTTGGTGGGCGTTTGAGGTTATAGTCAAGGTTTTGGCGCTCTAAAGCCTGTTCACTGGGAGGTGCTGCCATCAGTGCTCCTTGTTCTCCACATCCTTGGGTGAGGAGAGGCACCACCCTAAAATGCACCGGTGCTACGAGGAGTTTCTCTGGCAGCAGTGGGCCACCATGGGGCAGGGTAGGGCTCTACCCCATGGACCAGTGGTCCCCTGGCAGCCGCCATTGGTTACCCCACAGGCCCAGACTCTGCAGGTACTGCCAACACCTGCTTCTCCACCAGTTACAGTGGAGCCACCACCCCGCCAACTTCCAGTCAGCACTCCGATGGAGTCCAGCCGTTCAGTTCCTGGCTTGCCAAGTTGGTTGTCTGTGATGATCATCCCGGGTGATGAGTCCTGAGAGGTCCATGGCGAATCATGGCAGAGGGACGTCTTTGAGTCCTCAGATGACTCAGACCAAGAGTCCATGGCCTCCTCTGGGGCTCCACTTTTTGACCAGGATGTGGTCGATGAGCCTTGGTTGCACTGACCTGGGGTCGGTCTCGTTCGGGGCACTGCTCTGTCTCATTTCAGAGTCCAGGGATGTCTTGTTGGAACCAGTCCAGAAGAGTGCCAAGTACCCTCTTATGGATATCTTGGACCAGGATGAATTTTGGGGTTACCCTCCCTGTGGCTGAGGCCATCTTGGAACTGGCCCTGGAGCTTTTGCAGCTTCCAGCATACTGCCAGGCACCCTTAGCCCATATAGTCCACAACTATGCGGTCCCTACCGACTCGCTTTCAGGGTTCTCTGACCTCTCTTCAGCAGAAGGGCTGGTTACGGACCCTGTGTTCCATAAGTCTGGACACCAGGGGAACATGGACAAGCACCCAGACAAGAGATCCCGTAAGGTTGACCATGCCACTAAAAAGGTGTACGGTGTGACTACCTTAGAGTGCCAACTTAGACTGTTGAATGTGGTCCGGCATGGGATTTATGGCCAGCACCAGGATGACCCTGCCTGCCGTAGACTTGTTGGTGGGCGATTGAGGTTATAGTCAAGGTTTTGGCGCTCTCAAGTCTGTTCACTGGGAGGTGCTGCCATCAGCGCTCCTCGTTCTCCACATCCTTGGGTGAGGAGAGGCACCACCCTGTGTCGTTATGATAGCCAGTTACAGCCATTCCATGATAAGTATGTTCACCATGATCCTCCCCCACCTCCACCCAGAGCCGCGGGTGGTGGAGCTCATCCGAGACCATAGTCAATCGCTAGCTAAATACCAGCTCTAGACAGCCTTGGATATGATGACTTGTGCACCCATGCAGTGGCAGCGGCTGCCACCATGCATTGTAGGGGCTGGCTGTGATTGTCCCAACTTCATGGCACACACCCAGCAGAGGTTAGTGAATGTCCCCTTTCTGGACAGAAACCTCTTTGGTCCTGGTGTAGAGGGACATCTCATGAGGCTCGAGAAGGCCAGTACCACCCTAGACTTGATTACTTCATCCCAAAGAAACCTGAAGGGAAAAAAAAGGTGAAGAAACGGGCTTTTCAGTACCAGTCCTTTCAGTCACTGCCTCCCTAGCATTAGCCCGAGCAGAGACAGTTTTGGACTTGGTGTCTCAAGAAGTCTGGGGCCAAGGTCCAAAAAAAGGGAGTGGAGCAGGAGTAGTCGTGCCCCTCCGGCAGTAGCTGCTGGTGCAACTACCAAGCCTTCCCAGTGATGGGTTGGGGGTGCTATCCCTCCACCTGTCCTGTCCCGACTGCTTGCCCTGTCAGAGGCAGGTTACGTCTCTTGCCATGTTGGTCTGCTGTCAGAGCAGACGAGTGGGTGTTGGACGTAGTGGTCAGAGGATGATCTCTTAATTTTGAGGCTCTCCCACCCTACCACCTCCATGTGCCTCTACAGTCCAGGTGTCTCAGGACACTTGTTTCTTGATTATGTATTTTTGATTGTCTCTATGTTCATCTTGCAATGTCTGTATATCGTTAACCTGAAACTCTGTACATTGTTACTCTGCCTGTAATTGCCTCCATATTTCCTTGTAACCTCTCGGGTCACACCTGAGGCCCCCAAACCTCCCAGGCCCTTTTGTCTGTCCTCGGTTCTTCGGCCTGACTCCTAACGTCACCCCCTGACCCCAAAGGAATCTTTGGAGGAGGTGATGGGGTGGGGTCGCTTCTGTCTGTGTAAAGAGGGATGGCACAGAATAACTATGGATCAGTGAGTTCTTCAGCTGATAGAGGAAGGGCATACTCAAGAGTTCATGGAGATGCCCCCATGCAACCCACCCGCAACCATAGTCTCACCTCTCCCTCATTCAGGAGGAAGTGCTGTTGCTGAAGCAGGCCATGGAACAGTTCCGCCAGATCAAAGAGGGAAGGGATTTTATTCCCACTTTTTTCCGGTTCCAAAGAAAACAGGGGACCTACGTCCTATCTTGGATCTCAGCCACCTGAACAAGTATATAGAATATAAATGATTCAGGATGGTCACCTTTCCAGGCCTGCTCCCCTCCTTCATCAGGGGGATTGGCTGTGCTCTCTTGTATGCAGGACCCTTACCTCCACGTTCCACTACCAGTTCTGCGCCCTGCCATTTGGCTTGTTCTGAGTTTCCCGGGTTTTTACAAAGTGCCTGGCAGTAGTGGCTGCGGCTCTCAGGAGGAAAGGCCACTATGTCATCCTCTACCTGGACGATTGGCCCTTGGCAGCTCTCCCCAGGGATCAGCACCATGGAAGACACCTTTACCTTGTTTCAAGACCTAGGAATCACTCTCAACCTCCCAAAGTCCTCCCTGTGGCCCAGCAGAAGGCTACAGTACATCGGGGCAGTTCTGGACACTACTGAAGGAAAAGCCTTCCTTCCTCCACACAGGGTGGAACGCCTTCAGGATCAGGCTCGTCTGTTTCCTCATCCCGTTAAATCCCAGCCAGAGTATTCCTAAGGCTGCCAGGGCACATGGCAGTGGCCATCGCAACAGTCCCTCTTGCACCACTGCACATGAGGGTTCCCCAGTGGACCCTTCGGGTCCAATGGGACCAACACATGGAAGAACTGGAGCAGCTTATGACAGTCTCCGCTACGGTGCACCAGACTCTGGTATGGTGGTTGAACCCCTTCAATCTTTCCACAGGGTCCACTTTTGGCAGGAGTCTCCTTGTCAGGTTCTGACCACAGATGCATCTGGCCAGGACTGGGGCATCCATTTGGCAGACCGTCAAACCCAGGGGACTTGGTCTCCCCGAGAGCAACATCTCCATATCAACATATTGGAGATGCAGGTGATATTCTTATGCCCTACAGGCTTTTCAGATGAATCTGCTCCCGGGCCCTCCCCTTGTTCAGGTGGACAACATGTCAGTGGTGTTCTACATAAAAAAAGCAAAGGGAGGGACTCACTCTTACCCCCTGTACAGGGAGGCCATGAGAGTCTGGTATTGGGCCATTGAGCATCATCTGGAACTCACTGCCGTGCATGTCCCAGGCATACAAAAGCACCTTGTCCGACAGTTTAAGCCAGCCTTGGTCCAAGGCACATGAATGGGAACTTTTTCAGTATATGGCCAAAGGGCTATTTGACAGGTGGGTCTGGCCAGAGTTGGACCTCTTCGCATCCCCACTCAACGAAAAACTGCACAGTTTTTGCTCGCTAGATCCAAGGCCGTGGCCTGGAGTTTTCTGGCGAGATGTGTTGTCCCTTTCTTGGGCAGGGAGGTTTCTGTATGCCTTCCCTCCCTATTACTGCAGAGTCCTTCTCAAATTGCAGTCAGAGGGAGCGGGAATGATCCTAGTTGCTCCCTATTGGCCACATCAGATTTGGTTCCCGCTACTTCAGCAGCTGGCAGTGGAATCCCCGATCCCCTGCACCTGAGCTCAGACTTGCTCTCCCAGGAGCAGGGCACCCTGGTCCATCCGGACCTCAGGTCACTACACCTGCATGCATGGCTCTTGCAGATTTAGCAGTTGCTCGGTTTGGGGTTCCCCCAGAGTATCAGACGTCTTGGTGGCCGCAACAAAGCCTTCCACCAGGGCCATTTATGTGGTGAAGTGGAAGCGGTTCTGCATTTGGACCTCCGCTCACCACCTTTATCTCTTCACCTGTCCAGTGAATTCTGTTTTGGAGTACCTCCTTTGTCTGTCAGACTTGGGGCTGAGCTATTCCTCCATTAAGGTGCATTTATCAGCCATCTCTGCGTATCATACACTGGTAGAGGGTAAAAATCTTACCCAGCTGGCTCTTTGTCGCACTTACTTGCTGGGTATTCATCATCTTAAACCTCCCATCAGGGACCCTGTTCCCCCATGGGACCTTTTATTTGTTTTGGAGAAACTTACACTGCCTCCCTTCGAACCGGCCGCAAGTTGCGAGCTGTGCTTTCTGTCTCGGAAAGCATTATTTTTAGTTGCCATTAGTTCTGCTAGAAGTATTTGTGAGCTTCAGGCTCTGATGTGTAAAGAGCCTTATTTAGTCTTCCACAAGGACAGGGTAGCCTTGTGGACGAATCCTAAGTTTTTGTCTAAAGTGGTGACTGAATTTGCACTGAATCCGGATGTCCACCTACCAGTTTACTATCCAGATTATTCTAACAGAGGGGAGGTTCTACTTCATACTCTGGATGTTCACCGGGTGTTTCGTTTCTACGTAGATCGCACCCACGCTGTCCGAAAGTCTGAACAATTTGTTGGTTTTTTTTCGTCCCGAGAACTGAAAGGGCACCTGTTTCTAAGCAAACTTTGTCTAAATGGTAGTTAACTGTATTGTTTATTGGTACCGCAAATATGACAAGCCTTTGTGGGGACCGGTCAAAGCCATTCTACCAGGGGTATGGCTGCTTCCTTTGCATCCATTAAAAATGTGTCTGCAGCTGATATCTGCACAGCTGCCACTTGGAGTTCTGTACACAACTTCATTTGGCATTACAGTTCAGACATCGCCTCCTATCTTAGGACAGGCTGTGGCCTCGCTGTCCTACAAAGCCTACTCTCGTGAGTATTTCATCAGATTTATTTCCTCCTTCTGGCTGACGGGGGTTAGTCCTCCCACTTCTTGGGACTCGGTCCTTATGGTGTAACCTGCTGCAAGAGCTCCTCCTCAAAGTGAGATAGTACAGTTACGTAAAGAACTTACCGTAATGGTAGATCTTGGAGAGGAGCTCTTGCAGCAGGTGCTGCTTTCCCTCCCGCCTTCCCCCTGGTGACTGTGTCTCCATCATTGGCTATTTTGATTTCCTCATTTCGGAGGAACCTCCTCGGTTCTCCATTTCTGAGTTTGCCGGGATCTCCGACGGGAGAACTGAGGTTGGGCTGGGAAATCCCACTTTTATACCATTGGCCGACAGGGTCTGGCTGATGACAGGGGGCTGTCCTCCTCTACAGACTTAGCTAGAAGTTTTCCGTTGGGTCCTGGTACTTGCCAGCTTCAGTCCTTATGGTGTAGCCTGCTGCAAGGGCTCCTCTCTCGAAGATCTACTGTTACAGTAAGTTCTTACATAACTGTACTCTCAAAATGGACACCCTGACTCTGGTGATCCATTCCTTACAGCAGGGAGACTGGCTAGCCTCCTTAGATCTCAAGGACGCCTATTTTCACATCCCTATCAAGCCGTCCCACAGAACGTTTCTCAGGTTCAGGCTGCCATCTGGCCATTACCAGTTTGCCGCCCTACTGTTTGGTCTCATTTCAGCTCCAATTATCCTTACAAAGTGCCTGGCAGTAATAGCCTCCCACTTAAGGAGACAAGAAGTGTCAGTCTTTCCATGTCTGGATGACTGGCTGATAGTGGACAAGTCACCAGACAAGGTCAGGGAAGCTCTCAGACTAACAATAAGTACTCTGGGGTCCCTGGTATTTATCATCAACAAAGGAAAGTCCCACTTTGAACCAGTTCAGTTACTAGACTTTATTGGAGCAGAGCTGGATTCCATCCAAGGCAGTTATTCTTCCTGTGGACAGGGTCCAGAACTTCCTAGACTTGGCAAATTCCTTTGCCTTGGACCAGCCAAGGCTGGCCAGGCATTTTCTCAGACTGCTAGGCCACATGGCTTTCATGACAGCTGTGGTCCCAGGTTTCAAATGAGGAACATCCAGTATCACCTGAGGGCTCACTGGTCCCAAAAGCGGGACCCCTCTGAAAGCTAATTCCAGTCTCGAGAACCTTGCTTCAGGTCCTGGACTGGTGGAAGGAAAGGGAAAACCTCAGGGTAGGAGTCCCTTTTCAGCAGAGAGAGACCTCCAGGATTCTTACCACGGATGCCTCCCTCCTAGGATGGGGGTGCTCATCTGGCAGACCAGTCAGTAAGTGATACCTGGTCCCCCAAGGAGTCCTCATCACATCAGTCTTCTTGAACTCAGAGCTGTGTACCTGGCTATCAAGACCTTCGCTCCACAGCTAAAGGGTCACTCAGCCCAAATCAGAACAGACACCACTGCCATGTTCTGCATCAAGAAACAGGGTTGCACAAGGTCCACCAAACTCTTTACAGAAGCCATGAAAATTTGGTCCCTGAACATGGCACCTGTCTGCCATTCACCTCTCAGGCAAGGACAATGTATTGGCAGACTCCCTCAGTCTTATCAGTTAGGGCCGTCACGAGTGGACCCTTAACAGACAAGTTATGGACTCATTGGTCAGGCGGTGGGGCACCCCAGAGGTAGACCTCTTCACCTCCAACCTCAGCCATCGGCTCCGACTTTACTGTTACAGACCCCTAGCTTGGGGTGCACTGCCCATAGATGCTCTGACTTTGGCTGGGCAGGGAAGTTCCTCTACGCCTTCCCTCCTTTTCCTCAGATTCACAAAACTCTCCTGAGGCTTAGGGACCAGTCAGCCACCATGATTTTGGTGGCTCCAGACAGGGCAAGGCAGCCTTGGTACTCCCTACTCCTTGCTCTGTTGACCAGGAAGTCCATCCACCTGCCACCAAGCCACAGTCTCCTGACTGTGCATCAGACAGGGGTAGCTTATCACAGTTTAGTCACTTCTCCTCAAGACCTGGTTCTTGAGGAGTTAGAGTATCCTGATTCTCAGTACTCTGAACAAGTCCTAGAGATCTTTCGCATGGCTAAAAAACCTAGTATGAAAAAAAAAAAAAAACTGTGCTTCCAAGTGGAAAAGGCTCTCCCTGTGGTGTAGAGGTAAGCAGATAGATCCTCTCAGGGTCACTCTGCCTACCGTACTGTACTACTTACTTCACCTGCAGTCAACAGGCCGTAAAGCCTCATCCCTTAAGGTACAATACATTTAGCAGCCATATTGGTATCTCTCTGATGGAAAAGAAAAATCTGTGATTTCACATTCTGTTTGTAAAATGTTATTCAAAGGCCTGCTGCGTCTTCATCCCCCACTAAGGGAGTCTGTCCCTCCCTGGGACTTGAACCTTTGCATAGCCAAACACTCACAAAGTCACAGTCTGCAAACTGTAGCACAGCCAGCAGCACAGTCAGATGGATGTCCAAACACTGATGCAGATCAAGTAGAGAAAGCAGCTTTATTCCATAAAATCCATGGTTCCAAACAGCATACAGCAAAGGGCCAAATCCGCAGGAGAGAGTTACCCCCTCCCCAAATGACCAAACCTCACAAAGTCGAACGTTTTCACACCAAACTAGCGCTTTCTCAAGACAAGTGAGATCTGGAATTACATCCTTTATAAAGGATATCATTTAAAGTGACCAGTGCCAGAAAAAACTTAATTGTGACAAAATTGGAGTGCTGAAACCCGCTAGTAAAATAAGTTACCTTTAAAAACAGTATGAAATACTGAAACTTTTTATCTCACACAATATCTAAATAGCCAAATATATATGCATTGACTCAAAAGACCAAAAGAACACACGCATTTTATACAATTTAATAAAATAAAATACTTAAGCAATAAAAATATAGCTATATATGTTTTCTAATAAGTAATCTGGTATCTTCAGATCAATATCATAATAAATGTCCTTTTTTTAATTTTAAGGTCGGATCTTCTGTTATTCTCTCATAATAATCCAATTGGCTTAATTGATGTAACATCTCATTTTCATAATCCTGTCTGGACCAAATAACTGTGGCCCCACCTTTGTCTGTTGGTTTGATAATGATTATTTATTATTTGTAAGTGTTTTTATTGCTTCTTTTTCAGCTATTGTACACCTTTCCTATTGGAATAACAAATAACAAGGAATCCATAATAATAATATTACAGTTAGGTGTAAAAATCTTTCTTCTTTTTTCTAAGAAATACATAGATGTATGCAAAATGTATTTCTTTCTATTTGATAAAATCTGTGTAGAATGAAATAGGGATTTTCTAAAGCTGTAGATTATCTAAATATTTTATATACATAGTAAGAAGTATACATATATAAACTTCTAAGTTAATATTTCATATATAAAATATATAGGTTTCTTCTCTCCTCATAACATTGTTTGCTTAGCCTAAAAGATAAGTGATGTGATCACATACATTTATGATATTGATCTGAAGACACCAGATTACTTCATTATTAGAAAACGTATATAGCTATATTCTTATTGCTTAAGTATTTTATTTTATTGATTGTATAAAATATCTGTGTCAATTTTCAGCATTCATCACCTTTGGGTACTTGGTCATGACCTCGCGGGAGCGCTTTTTTCTTTTTGAATGGGCGGAATCGATGCATCATCGGTGCCGCCCTAGAGACCGATGCACTGCATGGCGCTCGCAGGTTGGCCGCTAGTTGTTGTCGACTCCGCCCTTCCTCCAGTTCCTCGTCTCCCGCCGTTGAGGTCACCTCATGGAAAGCTCACAGAAGAATTTTCAGAGGCCTACCTCTACCATAGAAGCCTTCAACTGCGTATCTCGACTCCGTGTCGCTTCGTAGTCAGTCGACTCAAGAGTATCCTACCAGTTCTGTTCGCCCCTCTCTACATCGCCTGGTAAGACTGTTCCTTATTTTATGACATCGGGTCTTGTTTTGGTGTTGTTTCTCCCCATAGGTCATGTCTATTGGAATAACAAATAACAAGGAATCCATAATAAATAATAATATTACAGTTAGGTGTAAAAATCTTTCTTCTCTCCTTTCCTCTTTTTTCCAAGAAATATATAGTTGTATGCAAAATGTCGGAGGGCAAGAAATCTTCTAAGATGGGACGGCCCCCCATGCGACTGTGCCCATGCGGCTATAAGTACTCCGTCACCGACCAGCACGACCGTTGCCTTGCATGTCTTGGCCTGCTTCATGACATGGATTCTTGCGACACCTGCTTCTCCGTGGACCGCCGGGTCATCGAGCAACGTGTGTGGAAAGTGGGGCGAACTCCGCTGACTTTTGGGGGACAGGCACGCACTCGGGCCAAGCCGCATTCTCTCGGCCTTTCCTGCGGGTCCGTTCCCGGTTCTATACGGACCAAGGGGGAAAGGCCGTGGCAGAGTCCCCTTCCGCGGTGCAGGAGGCCCGGTCTGTCCCCTGCAGGAGGCACCGCCTTGGCAATCGCTCCTTCGAGGGAGCTAAGGCTCCCCTGGTGTCATACCCACTGCTTGGAAGGCCTAGGTCGGCGCCGTTCTGGGCCTCTGTGCTGTTCACAGCACCATGGGCCCTGATGACGCCATCGTTGGTGCCGGTCCTTCGCTAGGCACCATTGCTGCTGTCTGCACCGTTTGCGGCACCGATGCAGCTGTCTGCGCCATGGGCGGCTCTGCGGCACCGTCCCTGACTGTTTCTTGCCCCGGTGCCGCGAACGGCGCCGTGGTTGAGCATGGCGCTGTGTCCAGTTCTGGAGCCGTTCGCGGCCCCGAGCATGGGCACGGCACCGTCGGGGTTTCAAAGCTTGGTGTATTTCGCGGTGCCGAGAGTCCTATCGGCGCCATCTCTGTCATCTGCGCTGCAGGGGGTCTCCGGAATGGCGCCGCCGAGATCGCAGTCGGAGTAGTCGGCGCCGTTGCTGGTCTCTGCGCCGCTTGCAGCACCGTGGGTTGGGACGGCGCTGTGACAGGCTCTGGCTCCGAGGCTGCTGTCCTTGTTGGGGCCGTGTCCTCTTGTGGCACCGTTCGCAGTGCGGAGGGAGGCACCGGTGTGGACTCTGGTGCAGTCTCTGGTTCTGGTGCCCTGTTCAGTAGGGATGGCAGTGGGCGTCCGCGCACTATCTGGCACAGGAGTTCGATCTCCACCTCTTTGGAGGAGGAGGCGGACTCTGGGTCGGACACGCAGTCTGGCTCCTTGGAGTTGGCTGCTGGCGTGGACACCCTGGTAGTGTCCTTGACAGGCCAGAATCAGACCCTCTCTGAGGAGCAGACGGTGACTGCTGGGGCCAGGGTCAGGGGTTCTGACCAGCAGGCGGTGGTGCAGGCCACCATTGCCCTGCAGCCTGGCCTCGGAGGGTTCTCTGATCCCTCAGTGGTGGAACCACGCCCCCACCCCCCTTCCCGGTGGTGTGCCTGGATCGCCCAACTCTGGAGCCGATCAGAGCATCCACAGGAGGGGAAGGTGCTGCTCCCTGGATAGCCCCTTCGGGGGCCGACCAGGGCTGTCAGCTGCCTGGGCTGGCTCTCTCAAGGAGGAGTGCACTCTTGGATTCCGAGGGGTTGAGGGGCATGGGGTCTGTGTGGCGGCCTTTTTCTGGAGCCCACCTGGGCTCTGGGAGAAGCCACAGTGCGGATCTCCGCCCTTCCCTTTCGGTTTCCTTGAGAAGGCCCTGTTCTTTTGAGGTAGGGGACCATCCTTTTGGACCTACATAGCCCCGTCGCCTCACAGGGGGGATTCTTCAGGGCGCAGCCTAGGCAGTTCCAGTTTGGTTGATCAGCTGTCAGCTGTGGAGTTTTCAGGAGCTCCTTTTTTTCCTAGGGCTCCTGGTGCGCTCCCTAGCCCAGGCGGAGGTAAGCTGATTCCTGTTATCTGCCCTGCCCCATTCCTCTGCCACATTCTCCTGCACTCGCAGGCATTCTTGGTCCTAGCGGGCTTCTCTCCTGGGAACAGTTCAGAGCTCAGGCTGCTCAGTTTCCCTCTTACATTAGGGCTATGGACAGACAGGTTTTTCAACCTTCCCCTTAGCAGACAGCTTCTGAACCTTCAAAGTCCTCTGACTCTTCATCCCCCTCTTCTGGGGGAGAGGAGCCATCTGTCCACATCTCTCCAGCTGCTAATATCGCTGAGTATCAGCGATTCCTCGTGAGGATGTTGGAGGACCTGCACATCACCTCTCCCGCTCAACACAATCCAGAGCTCATGGCGCATACCTTGTTGGGCAGTTTCAGTGATGACACCCTTGTGGTGACCACTGGCCTGCACCCTTTCGGGAGGCGTTGTTGTGTTTCTGGCAGAGACCTTCTTCCAGATTTCCTGCCCCTAGGGATCTCTGTCAGCGGCATTGTGCGCCCCCCAGAGTCTCCAGGGTCCATGCCTCATTCTCAGTCAGGAATGACGCAACTGGACACTCCTGATGGGCTTTGCGCACCTTACCGTGACCGGTCCCCAGATCAAGACTACTCGGATTTTGACTTTTGGGGGAGGAGGACGTGCTACTCGGTACGGTTGCTGCTCTCTATTGCAGCACATCAGGCCCACTACGTAACCTATGACAGGTTCCTGTGGTGTAGGCTGGGTCAGCTCCTAGCCTCCATGCCTGACACGGAGCAAACCAGACAAGCCATTGCACTCTGTGCATGTGGCCTGGAGCTAGCAAGGCACCAAGCAAGGACATCGTATGATGCCAGTGACGTAGCTACCAGGGTCGTAGGGACAGTGATCTGCACTAGGTGGACGGTATGGCTGCGTCTTTCCCGGTTGTTGCCCTTGGCCTGGCGTAGGGTGATTAACTCCACCCACCAGAGACCTTATCTCTTCTCCTGTAGAGTGAGGCGGCGTCTGTTGGGGCAACTTCTACCCCCTCCTGGGGGTCCCTGTCTCACTCTCCCCACTCTTGGGCCTCTCCAGACCCGTGAAGGTTCTCCCTCTTAGTGTATCACCCACTGAGAGCTAAGGGACTCAGCCCCTTAGGGTTATAAACCCCCCAGGGGGGGCTCGGCACTCACCCAAAGGTGATGAATGGTGAAAATTGACACAGATAATATGTGGAAATTACGTACCTACCGTAATTCTGATCTTTCTGTGTATCTTCACCATTCATCTCAATCCCACCCTCCATGCCCCTGGGGCCTCATTCTCTGGGTCCCCCTCCCTCTCTGTGCCCCCTCTCTTGCCCCCCTTCCTTTCTGTTAGTCGGGGCAGGGTAAACAGGGGCACATAGGGGAGTAGTTTTCTTTAGGGGTAGAGTGGTCAGGATTGGGGGCACTCCTTCAGTGCTTCGGCTCTACCCTTGTGGGGTGGGGGTTGGCAGTTGATCCCTTTTCTTTCCTTCTCCCCGTCAGTCCTTGATTTCCTTGTCCTGTGGACATAACCTCAGTTAATTTAAGAAACTAGGTTTCTTGCACCAAAATCTCCTTTGGGGGGGGGGGATCCCTGTTTTCCTGTCTTTTCTTCCAGAATAGCTGATTCTGCTTGTAGGAGTTTTTGTCAGTAATTCTGTGCCTTTAATTCTGGCAGTTAGCCTCTTGGCTACTCCTTCGCAGTTCCTATGTAAACTGGAGACAGGTCAAGGTTACAGGGTATGTCTGTCCTGACTCCCCCCACTCTCAATTTTTTTCCTTACTTCTAAAATCCTTAACCCTCCCTCCTCCTTTTCTGCTTCCAGAGACTGGGGCCCCTACCCAATCCCCCTTAGACTTCGAACTTCTTCTGTCCTCTCAGTCGTTTATTTCTCCTTTTAGTTTTATCTTTTTTCCTTTGTCTGTCCCTTGGACTTCCTTGTCCCACCCTCCCAACCCTTTTTCTAACCTCTACGGTGACTCAGAACTGGCGGGAGGGCAGAGTTGACAACACCTAACGGCCAACCCGCAAGCGCCATGCAGTGCGTCTGCCTCGAGGGTGGCGCCGATGGTGCATCTACTCCACCCATCCAAACAAAAAAAAAAAAAAAAAAAGAGCTCCCCCGGGGTCATGACCTCCGGCCAAGTACCCAAAGGTGATGAATGGTGAAGATACGAAGAAAGATCAGAATTAAGGTAGGTACTTAATTTCCATATCTCACCTGTCTTGAGAAAGCTCTAGTTTGGCGCGAAAACGTTCGACTTTGTGAGGTTTGGTTGTTTGGGGAGGGGGTAGCCATCTCCTGCTGATTTGGCCCTTTGCTGTATGCTATTTGAAAACATGGATTTTATGAAATAAAGCTGCTTTCTCTACTTGATCTGCATCAGTGTTTTGGACATCCATCTGACTGTGCTGCTGGTTGTACTACAGTTTGCCGACTGTGACTTTGTAAGTGTTTGAATTTTTTGTTGGCATCTGTTATTTGGTGTTGAGCCATCTCTGCTTTCATAGTCTTTGCATAGCCAAGCTCATGGAGCCTCCTTTTGAGCCCATGGCTACTGCTCACTTGAAGTATGTCACCTGGAAAACCATCTTTCTAGTTGCCATCACCTCTGCCAGAAGGATTTCAGAGTTGCAGGGCTTGTGTACTGAGCTTGTGTACAAGAGCTTGCTAAGCTCAGGGTGGATAAGGCAATGGGACCTGATGGCATACATCCCAGGGTACTTAAGGAGCTAAAGGAGGAACTAGCAGAGCCTTTAGCAGAATTGTTTAGTGAGTCTCTGAGCACAGGAGAGGTCCCAGAAGACTGGAGAAGGGCTCATGTGATCCCACTCCACAAGAGTGGTAGCAGGGAGGAGGCGGGGAACTACAGACCGGTCAGTCTTACCTCAGTAGTGGGCAAGATTATGGAGGCACTCCTTAAGGAAAGGATAGTGCAACACCTGGAATCCATAGGGCACAGGATCCAAGACAGCATGGGTTTACAAAGGAAGGTCCTGTCAAACTAATCTCATAGATTTCTTTGACTGGGTAACCAGAGTGGTGGACCAAGGGGAGCAGTTGATGTCGCCTACCTTGACTTCAGCAAAGCTTTTGACACTGTTCCACATAGAAGATTGATAAATAAGCTAGGTAGGCTCGGGTGGGTCAGAAGTTGGTCAACTGGGTGGCAAACTGGTTGACTGGCAGAAAACAGAGAGTGGTGGTAAATGGTATACAGTCAGAAGAGATGCAAGTCACAAGTGGGGTACCTCAGGGATCAGTCCTGGGGCCAGTCCTATTCAACATCTTCATTAGTGACCTCGCAGATGGACTAGAGGAAGGCTTGTCTGTTTGCAGATGACACCAAGATCTGCAACAGAGTAGATGATCCAGATGGGGTGGGCAGAATGAGAAGAGATCTGGATAAACTAGCAGAATGGTCAGAAGAGTGGCAACTGGGATTTAATGCAAAGAAGTGCAAAATCATGCACATAGGGAAGAGAAACCCTGAAGCCACTTATAGGCTGGGAGGAGTTGCTAGCAGTCACAAAGGAAGAAAGAGACTTGGGCATCATCATCACTGATGACCTAAAATCATCAAGCAGACCTCTAAAGCAGTAGGTAAGGCTAGGGGGTGTTAGGGTGTATTAGTAGGGGTATCACAAGTCGTAAGAGGGAGGTAATAATCCCTCTGTACAAGACATTGGTTAGGCCCCATCTGGAGTACTGCGTGCAGTATTGGAGGCCACACCTTCACAAGGACATAATCCAAATTGAGGCAGTCCAGAGAAGGGCAACCAAAATGGTGCAGGGACTGCATCAGAAGACATATGAGGACAGATTAACGGAGCTCAATATGTATACCCTTGAGCAAAGGAGGAGAGAGGTGATATGATCGAGACATTTAAACACCTTAAGGGCATAAACAAGGTGAAAGAGTCTAACATGTTTAAATATAAGAAAAATAGCAGGACAAGAGGACACAGCATGAGATTAGAGGGAGGCCGATTAAGGGGGAATGTGAGGAAATTCTTTTTCACAGAAAGGGTGGTAGATGCATGGAATGGCTTACCACAAGAAGTGATGGCTATGAATACAGTGCAGGGCTTCAAACAGGCATGGGATAGGCATAAGGGAGCAATACAAATGACTATGAATAGATAGGTCACTGACAGAGCAAAGGCCGATGGCACATTTATAAGGTAGAAAAAGAAATGGGCAGACTGGATGGGCCTTGCGGTCCTTATCTGCCGTCAACTTCTATGTTTCTATGTTCTATGTAGCCTAACTACATCATTGCCCACAGGGACAAGGTAGTATTTAGAACAAATAGGAAATTGCTGCCTGAGGTGGTGTCTTGAGTTCCACCTCAACCAGTCCCATCACTCTCCCAGTCTCTTTCATAGAAAAATCCACACCAGGTGAACGTAAGCTTCATGGCTTGGATGTAAAAAGAGCCCATACCGACTACTTGGAGCATATCAAACAGTTCAGGGAGACTCATACTCAGCTGTTTCTCACCTGTGGTGAGGTAGGCAGGGGAAGACCAGCCACCAAGAGGACTGTTTCGCATTGGATAGTCTCTTGCATTTACTTCTGTTACAGCAGAGCTGGCAAACAGCCCCCTTAGGGTCTCGGCGCATTCTACTAGGGGCACTGCTGCCACAGTGGCAGCCTCAAGGGATATTCCCCTGCTTGATGTCTGCAAAGCAGCCACCCGGGAGAACTGTACATACCTTCACAAAGCACTGTTGCTTGGATGTAAAGGCCAAATCAGATGCCAAATTTGGCACAGCATTCCTGCAGAGCCTCTTTCCTGAGTATGTTCTGTACCCGCTTCCCAACTGCACTGTTTTGTAATCTGCATTTGTCAAGCACACTAAAGGACCCCTGAAGTGAGAAGAAAAAATTACTCACCGTAGTAATATTTCTTTCAAGGTGTCCTTTAGTATGCTTGACCTCCCACCCATCCTCCCCTTCATAACCTGACTGAGGATGACTGTGCAAAATTTTCTTACTGTTTTTGCCTTAAGCAAAGTTTTTTTTTTTTTTTTCCACAGTTGTGGATGTTTTCTATTTTCTGTGTATTCTTAGTTGATTTTTATTCCTATTGGAATAGTTCATTTTTAAGGGCCATGTTTTTCCCCTTTCAGTTCGAAGTAATTCTGGTGCCCTCTAGTCTGATAACATGCAGCACAGCCACCTGCTCTCTCCTTACTGGCTAATTTGCTGAACTCATTACCATTGGTTCCACCTCTGGGGTAGCCGAACCCAGCTGGCATTCTGCATTTGTCAAGCATACTAAAGGACACCTTGGAAGAAACAATATTACTACGGCAAGTAATTTTTTCTTATTCCTGGTTAAGATAGTTCGATGTCTGTGATGGATAACTGTGTTGTGGATATAAAACGCGGTTGTCTGTCTTCTGGTTAAAGATGAACCCCTGGCATCAGATGAACCCCCTGGCGTCATCCAGCAGGGATTGGCTTAGGCTTCCCACAGTTGATGGTTTCTGCTTGAGGCAGAGAAAGTGGTTTGCTGGTATATAGGTGTATAGTTCACTAGTGAGACCACACCTCGAGTACAGTGTCCAATTCTGGAGGCCCGTTTGAAAAAGAACATAGCTTGGGTGGAGATGGTACAAAGGAGAGCAACCAAAATGGTAGAGGGCTGCATCAAAAATCCTATGAAGGGCCTTCCGGTGGTGCTATGGGCTAGATCGGTTGTCTCTCCACAAGCTCTCTTCCCGCGATCAACAGTAAACCAAAAAAAAAAAAGTAATCGCCCGAACCTTTTTTTGTCTGAAACTACTTGCAGGCAATAATAATTGGGCACCATCCATCGATCCCACACTTACCACTATTTGATGCTCCGATCATTGCGCAACTGCTTTCAGATCTTTGCTGAGGCAGACGACCCGGATGACTCCCCTGCTGACTCTGATGCATCCATGGTGGTCTCAGACGATCACACCGACACCAAGGGTCGTCCTCCTAAAGCTCTACCGGGCGGACGATGCACGGACTCCACCGAGACTATTTTGGCAGCACTGCAGGAGTTCTGTGCTGAGATGCGGTAGTCCATACGAGACCTCCGGACCAAACTTGGCACTCTTCAGGGATGCTTAGACGAAGCGGACCACCAAATCTCTACTAATACTTCATGCCTTGGCAATCTCGAAGAGGTCATAGAGGAATTAACCAGAACACAGCTGCAGATTGTCCTCAGGCAGGAGGATGGAGAAAATAGGGGAGAAGGAAAAATCTAAGAATTTACCTAATTCCGGAGGGTGAGGAATCCAGGGACATGCCAGCTTTCCTGGATAATTTTCTGCACACCCAGTTAAACCTGGGCCCAGAATATCCGATAGATGTAGAAAGAGCACACCAGGCCCTAGTTCCCAAACCTACTGCACCGGATGCAAGGCCTAGATTCATAGTGATCTGTTTTTTGAACTATGCGTCAAGGAGGACCGACTTCAAAAAACTTAGAGAAAGAAGGTTTTGAAATATACTTTCAAGAGAATTTTCTTTGATGATGATTATGCCCCATGACACAAAAACAACGCAGGGAATACATACCACTTTTCCCCTGTCTAAGACAACATGGCCTAAAATTTAAGACTTCCTATCCTGCAAAACTATTGGTGCAATTCCTGATTAGATCTCAGCTCTGCACTACTGCCGAGGAAGTGAAATCCGATTTTCTGGCCCGCAGGCTCCTCACCGAACATATGGACCACAAACAGCCTTCCAGAACATGAGAGGGAGTCTCCCAGAGAGGGCAAAGGGACAGCTCTACCCAGGATTTGAATCTGTGCTCTGACCTCTCTGTAGCGGACATTCTTAAACAACTCTGGCAATTCCGCTCTTCATCGACCTACCGTTGATTTCTGAAGACGACCTCACAAGATGGACTACCTTACTAGGCCTACAGAGACTATGTGGCCTAGCAGGCTGGTAGTGGCTGGGGAGGGGTTGATGGGGGGGCCTCATGATCCTGAGCCTTCTGTCCGGTGGTTTTTAGGTGTCCCTGGACTCCCACAGCGTTTTACGTCCCCCTTGTTATGGCAGGACCTAGCAGCCTGGCTATGGGAGGGAATGGAGAAAGGAGATACTGTGGTGGCTTCGTGGTTGTGGGTCCTGGGGGGGGGTCTGGGTTGCTCCCCCCTGTCCTTCCGTGCCCTTTCTCTCTCCCCCACCTACCTTCCTGGAAACACCAAAGGAATATCTCCGGAATCAGAGGCAGACACACTAACTCATTGATTTTTTTTTTTTTAGATTTTTTTTTGGCATCACCTCAAGGTTTACCCCTCTCCCTTGTTACCCTCCCTCATTACCCTTATCCCCTTCGTTTGTTACCCCGTCTCTCCCTTATGCTGTTATAGTGGAAATTTATACATTTAAGTATAATTAGCCCCCACTAATCTGGGCAACAATATCTCCTTAAATTTAAACTTCAGGGGCCTATCACAAATTAAAGGATCATGACGCTAGAGCCTGGAGGAGAACTTGAGAGGTTGCCGGACACCAACCTAGGCTCCACCCATGGTTTGAGTAATGGCAGACAGGCTCTTTCATGTTCTTATATGGTACGGAACATAAGTGATCCCCCTGAGGCACTCTTGGTGTACAATAATTGCCCTAACCCACCGAGACTTTTTCCAGGAATTTGGCGCACATATCAGCAAGGGCTGCTCCCCCTCCGACCTCCTTACAAGTTTTATATAACCATTTGGGAGAGGTGTACTGCACTATTTGGGGGTTTCTGGGAGGTGGGGTACATCAGGGGCTATTTGGCAACCCTGGTTAATGGATTCCTTCCCTGGAAAGGATCTCATTATCTTTATGAGCCAGCCCATTGGCTCTTGGTTTGCACCAAAACTTCTTACCTTTTTGATCCAGGTATAAACGGGAGCTGCAAAGATGATTCCACAGCTGTGTGATACAATTTAGTTCAATATACAGATCTGACTAAGAATTTAGAAATACTGACTCTGCATGAAGCGAAAGAGGTTAATTTCATTAGCTATCCTGCAGTGCCATCTAGTGGCCACTTTGAGGTACTTTCTAATAGGGAAACTATTAGTACTGTAATCCCTGATTCCTCCCTCAGGGGAAGTTTTCTCCTTTTCTCCCTTTCTCCCTACCTAAGCCTCAACTAAGGGGAAAGGAATCTAATATATCCCCATACGCTCTTGAGATAGTTAAAACACCCCCTCCCTACCTATCCCATCCCTCCTGCTTAGCTCCTAATATTATCCCTTATCAGATCCACCCTATTGTTGGTAAAAGGGGAGAGAGCTCGTCCCGGAGATCCCTATAGGATGCCACCACATTTAATTTTATTTGCCATCTTGGCAGAGTTTTTCTTATTTGGGAACATACTAGTTCCCCAAGGAGCCTCTTTAGCTACAAAGGTAGCTTTTTGCCCTCTGTTTCAGGGATACCCCTAATGTCGAGTATAACCCCCGAAACACCCAGAAGGTGGTTGAAATTTCCAACCTCCAAATTGAAAGTTGCCTTGTACATAGTTTTTCCTTTTACAAGTTCTCTCTTTCTAAATAAGAGATTATTATCCCCCTTAAAGGGTAAACCGTTTATAGTTCCAAACCCTTGCAGGTTCCCCTTTGTTTATTTGGGGAAAGAGAGGAGGGGAAAGTGTTTACTTAGGAGGAAAGTCTTTCACCTCATTAAAAGTATTGGTTCAGACCACAGTTGTGGCCCATTAGATAGATCCTTATATTATAAAAAAAGACGGGCACACATATGAAGTTTGGGAAGCATTTGATCCTTTATTGATGTAGAGAGTGGGGAGGGTCTCCCGGTGGCAGCGGAGTGGTCGGGGCCTGCTGTCCGTCTTCTTGACCTCAGCCGACTGCATTGGATTCCTCAGGATGGCTGTGGGGGAGCGGATGAGGTCCTTGTCCTCTAGGTCTTAGGCGATTAGATTCTGGTGGAGTCCTCCCCCTCTTCTTCCTCATCAAAAATGTATTTATTTATTTGTACATCAGTTTACAACCTTTGAGCCAGAGGCTCATTTCCAAAGGTACCTCGGCACATTGAGGACAAATACATTACAGATTCATTGATACATCATACGGTTACAAATTTTAGCAAAAAACAAAAACGTGTATTTACAATCTTTTGTACAGAGAAAAAAACAGATTAGATGGCAATAAACTCTGTCAAAATATTTTCACAGAATGTCAGTGGCCTACATAACCCAATAAAATGAAATAGCCTTATGCAATATTTGGGAAAACAAGCAGCTGATCTCTACTTCTCCACAAGAAACCCACTTGTCTGGGGTGGAACATCAAAAGCTGAGATGGGGTCATAGATATGCAGTGTTTGGTTCCTCCCATTCTAGTGGCCGCCGACAAGGCGTGGCCATTCTTGTACCAACCTCCACTCCCTTTGAACTACAGGATGAACATGTTGATTCACAGGGCAGACACGTAATTTTGAGATGGATGCTTTATTCTCAACAGGTGACGTTGGTGAGTGTTTACCTTACCCCCCAGTCTACTCTCCCAGTAATGTGGAACTTTATACATAAGGTGTTGGAGCTATTGTGGGGGCTGATTATGGGGGGAAGACTTTAATGCAGCTCTTTCTGCTCACCTCGACTCCTCCAACCCACAGGCATACAGATCCTCAAATGCGGTAAAATACCTTAAATGTACCTTAGCCCAGTTGGGATTTGTGGATGTATGGCGGTAACTATTTCCCTCACTGCAAGGTTTCACTTTCTGTTCAGGACGCCATCAGACGTATTCTCATCTAGATTACTTTTTGATTACATATGAACATTTCTCCTTAGTCCAAGACTTATCCCTTCAACCATGTCTCCTTTCAGAACATCATCCCTTGATTCTCAAAATAGATCTAGGGAAACCTCAAAAACAAAAATTATGGAGATTTAACCCCCTCTCTTTTAAGAGACTCTGAATACCTAGAATATATGTGCACATGTATTCCCCAGATACTTCAAGATGATAATACACCAGATATCACAGACCCAATAAAATGGGACACACTTAAAGCAGTGATTAGAGGAGAAAACAATAGCTTATTCAACTAGACTTAAACATAAACTAGATGCCAAATATAATAAACTACAGGAACTGCTGACTTCTTTATAGAGGGTGACTCCATACTACAAAGGAAAATCGGAGAAACGAAAAAAGATCTGCAAAAAATCATGGACCTTAGAGTGTTGCAGACCTTAACATTTTTGAAACAAGCTAACTATGAAGGAGGATCCAGGGGGACCTGAATACTATCCAGAAAGCTTTGTGCCAGATGACAAGCTGCAACAATTTTGAAAATTAAGCACCCTATATCAAAACAAATCTCCCATAATGAAGACCAAATAAGATAATCTTTTGTCTCCTGTTATCAGGCTTTATATTCCTCTCCCCCTTCTACCATATCACATGCTAGGGGCAACTTCTTATCTCGTCTCTCATTTCCTAAACTCTCAGAAGTACAAAGGACCACTCTGGAGTCCCCAGTTGGACCAAATGAAGTTTTAGAGCACATACAAGCCCTTCGTACCTTAAAATGCCCAGGCCCTGACTGTTTTATAGCCAGATGGTACAAAACGTTTGCAGGATTACTTCTGCCTATACTTTTGCCTACATTCAGAACAGTTGCAGAGGGAACCCCCACCTCCCTCTTGTGCTTATGCAGTACTAGCTCCCATCCCCAAAACAGATAGAGATATCACAGAGACACCTTCTTACCACCCCATCTCTATCCTAAATGTGGACTACAAAATTGATATGCCCATATGGGCCACAAGATTAGAACGCATCCTCCCTACACCCATTCACCTGGACCAATCAGGCTTTTTTAAACAAAGTACCACCACTGATAATATCAGAAGAATCGTGCTGTTGCTAGAATACATCAATTCGAGACAAATCCCGGCTGCCTTGTTGAGCCTAGATGCTAAAAAGGCATTAGACTCCAGCCCGGTAGCACTGAGGGCAGGGTTGGGGGGTGGGCAGGGGAGGAGAAGAATCGAGCATCCGCGGAGTGCTATCCTTCTTCAGGGAGAGGGGATGTCAGTGGTCGGGTTTCGACTGGCCCCTGTTGGGGCGGGGACAGCAAGCAAGCTGCAGCAAGGGGCGGAGTTGTGGCAGATGCTTGAGGAGTGCGATGCGTGCTCCCTCCACCGTGCTGTACTACAACTCCAGGGCGTGAAGCGGAAAATTGGCCTTAGTTGGGCAGCATGAGCTTCCGACCTCTGCGGCCCAACCCCGAATGGCGCTTCCTCATCTGGATCTGTACGGTTGAGTTGAGCTTAAGAGGGAGAGGCTTCTCACCACCCCGCCACCAGGGGCAAGCTGTGGGGGAATTGAAGAAGTTGGTCTGATGTTGGTGGTGCAGGCCGGGAGGTCAGTCGGGATGTCAGCCAACCAGGAAGCAATGGGGAAGGAGAAGATAGCCGAAAAGAAAAGGCATTTAACAGGATGTCGTGGGATTTCTTGTGGGATACTTTGGCTACCTTTTCCTTTCCTGATTCCTTTTTAAAATGGATCCAAAATACATATCTCTGCCCCCAAGCATACATATGGATAAATAGGGGATACATGATGGGCATGAGTGTGATGTGGCAAATATTGGCACGGGTGAGATATCCAGAGCTCACGATGCAGGAGTGACAATATTTGCCATAGCACACGTTCTGCCATATATACATACATACATACATAGACAGTGTTGACAGATAAGGGCCTATGGCCCACCCAATCTGCCCATTTAAGTTTGTAAGTTCAGTTTATGTTTTCCAGGAAGTCTGTTGCCCCTTACCCCTAACCTCCAGAATTCCTTTATGTCTATCCCATGCATTCTTAAATCCCGTGATTGTTTCAGCCCCCACCACTTCCTCTGGCAGGGTGTTCCACTTGTCCACCACCCGTTCTGTAAAGAAATTCTTCCTCACGTTTCCTCTGAATCGTCCTCCCTCCAACTTCATCCCATGCCCTCTAGTCCTGGAACATCATTAATCATGATGGAACATAGTTCTGACCATCATGTATTCGATATATACAATAGGGCCGAGAGTTTTAGAAATTTTGTTATGCTCTCTTGTGTTCTGTTCCTGTTCATGTGTTTTCTCATTCTGTGTGTGAGCTTTTCTGAATGGGCTGGCAGTGTTATAAACTCTGGGAGACACATGAGTGTGTTTTGCAATGCTAAATGAGTTAGTTTTAGGTAGGAGTGAGAAACATACTTTTGTGAGACGTATTGTTTAGAAGTCTGGCTGCAGTGAATCTGAGAGCATCACAGTAATTGTAATGAGCTGAGAGTCAGTGTGTCAGAACAGTTGATACTGTTTTCAGTGGTAATTAAGTTAGCTGTAGGCAGAGTGTTCTGTGAAATTGTGCTCTTTAGGATTCTGGCTGTAGTCAAGCTGATAGTATCACAGTAATTGTAATGGGTGAGAATCAGAGTTTGAGGAACAAGTGAGAGTGTGTTTCAGTGGTAGTTGAGTTAGCAGCAGGTAGTAGTTTAGACTGTTCTGTGAAGCTGTGCTGTTTAGAATTCTGGCTGCAGTCACAGTAATGAGCTGGAAGTTGGTGGGTGTGGGGGGGCGGAGTAGGTGTGTTTTGTAATGCTCACTGAGTTAGCTGTTAGCAGCAGTGAGACCTCTGAAGTAGTTCTGCATTTGTGTCTATGGTAACAGCACAGGAGTTTCTTGCATGCTGAGGGGAAGGCTGCCTAGAGTGATGACCTTTTGTGACCTGTGTGTGTAAATAGCTGATATCATCACAGCAGAGCAGAGGATAAAAATATCACACTGCAGTGGATGATGCACTGTTTTATCTCACTCATTTACCACTCACCCCTATTGTATATATGGAGCTATCACCCCACCTATACCCTTTATATCTAAGAACTTGGCAGGGGTGCCCCCCCCCCCCTTTATTTGCACTCTATATGGAGCCATTGGCTAGAGCTCATAGACAAGATGACCTTATTGAGAGAATCCCGTTGGGACAAACATATAAGGTCTACTTATTTGCGGATGACGTCCTCCTGATGGTACTGTCCCCTGAGCAGTCTATTTAGGCTACTTGGGAAATATTACAAGAATATGAGAAAGTAGCAAACTTTAAACGGAATATAACCAAAACCGAAGTACTGTTACTAAACTTTTGTCCGTCCTGTAGTCTAAAGCACATGATCCCTCTAAAATGACTCTGCACTAAAATTCAATACCTGGGTGTTTATATCCCCAAAGACAGGAATCTGGATCTGGTCAATTATGAGCCCCTTTCTATTCTCATTCAAAATGACGTAACTAAATGGGGAAATCTTACCCTCACTTTCTTTTAGTGAATAGAGATTATTTGTATGAATGTTCTCCCACGACTCCTCTAATTGTTCCAAAATATCCCTTCTTTCCCGTCAGGATTTTACTTCAAGTCATGGAACAGAATAATTTCTAATTTTATATGGTGGGGGTACAGAGACCCCAAATTTTCCTATCCTTCAACGATCTCTCCCACAAGGGGGCGCCACTCTACCAAATTTTATTTAGTTATATATTTATTTTATTTGTTTTTGGTAACCAGGTAAGTGCACTGATCCAGTTGTCCATTTTCAGTCACGACCTGGGCCACATGGTGGCGATACAGGGAATCTCATGCTTTATGCTAAGGCAGCTTTCTTAAATCCTTTTCTTATGGCTCACCCCATCATTCTGTGCCCCCAGAAGACGATCGAGCTTGTAATCAGTGATTTGCATGATATTGAGAAATGAACCTTTTCCACAGGGGAACAAACACCACGTATTAAAAACTTCACTAAATATACGGCTCCAATTTTGAAAATTTGGCATAGTATAAAACAAAAAAAAGTATTTAAAGATACAATTTTCTTGCATACTCTCCTGTCTGAAGATAATTTTTTCCCAGCCAAATTTGACATAACATTTCAGTCTTGGAGATGACTAGGACTCAATTATACCTACCAGTTTTTCACAATGGTAGGTATAACCCCTTTTCCTGAACTACAGGAGAAATATGATCTGTCAGACAGAGACCTATTTCATTATTCCCACGTGAAGAATTATATGTTAAGACAACACGAAATTGCGCCTAAGATACCCACCCCACACACACATGCTCTCTTTGGACTTTACTAAAAGATACACTCCAGGATCACCCTTGGGGCCACCTTATAGGCCAACTATACAAAATCTTGAGACAGTCCCTTGGTGACTCATCCCTGTCGATTCTGGAGAGCTGGAATAAGGACCTGACACTTGATATCCAACTCTCCTTATGGAACGCCACGTCTTTAAAAGCCATTAAAGAGCCGCTGAGGCCAAAAGTGCTACATTGCAGAACCCGAATAAGCATACCCCCAATAAATCACATAATAAAAACTAGATCTCTACATTACTTCATTTTAAAGTTATTAGCCATTTTGTAACCCTGATTTCACTACCTGTACTAAAACTGCCTGTTTCAGTGAAGAGCTGCCGATGATGTCATTTAGGGACCTCACAGTCTACTATTGTCTGTCAGCAAGCATATAGGACCTGTTTCTCCAAATATGTAAAGATCTTGTACAATGGTTTTCACATGTAAAACAGGCAGCACCATTCAAAAAACATTGCTATAAAAACTATATGAGTGTCAGGTTTTGTAACAGTTAATTCCACAGTAGAACCATGGTTTAGAGTGATTTAATGTGTTTGTAACAAGGCCAGTGCCGAAACAGGGAGTTATGCTCTATAAGAGATTGTAACATGACATCCTATATTAACTAGTGCAATAAAACACAAATATAGACGCATATGGGGTGGAATCATCTCCATCATCCTGCTGTGTTTGCTGTTTGGGAACTGGTTGCTGTGCATTATGGGAAATGCATATATTTAACTACATTTTTGTGTATTGTGGGTGCAATGGTGAACAGTCATTTAATTACCGATTACATGCAGATGTGATCAACATTTCAGAATATATGTTTTGGCTAACTTACTTTTGTGAACTGTGGAATCATCTCCGTTTTTCTGCTGTGTTTGCTGTTTGGCCGCTGTGCATTATGGAAAATGCATATATTGAAGTGCACAGGAGATTTCAGCGCTGGTAGTTGTTCCTGCAGTTCCCTTGGCAGGCCAACAGATGGCTATGAAACAATGCTATCAGCACAGCACTGTTCTGTAACCATATTGAGATAGATTTCCAAGTGTACTGAACTGAGCCACTGGGGGGGGCCTTCATAGACCAAGGAAAACAAAAGAGCCCACATAGTTTACTGCCTGGTGCTGCCTCTTTTACTTGTGAAAACCATTGCACATGATCTGTACGACTTTGGAGAAACAGGTCCTATAAGCTTGCTGACGGGGAATACTAGACTTTGAGGTCCCTAGATTACATCATCATCAGCTCTTCACTGAAACAGGCTTTTTGTTGAACAGGTTGTGGAATCAGGGTTACAAAATGGCTTATAACTTTAAAATTAAGTAACACAAATCTAGTTTTTGGTATGGGGTTTACTGGGGGTATGCTTATTCTAATTCTGCATTGCAGCACTTTTGACCAGATGGTGTCAGTTGCTCTTTAAAATAACCTCATCACACATTTGGAAGGAGTTCGCTTGGAAGTGTCGAACCAGATTCTTTTGCTCACCAGCGGATACTTAATGGCATCATACAGGCATTGTTGGCAGGCATGTAACTGTAGGTTGGCAGATCTGGAGCATGTATTTTGGTTATGCCCTAAATTGTTGCCATTTTGGATCACCTTACAGGAGGAGCTAAGGGACTTGTCTGGGTGAGTCTGTAGAGCTTACAGCTGAAATGGTGATACTATCTATTTTCTACCCCGCTACCCCATATCTTCTAACAGCAAAAGAAGCAATAACCCACAAATGATTAACACCCAACATACCATCAGTGTTGGAATGGTGTCAGATAGTTGAGGAGATTTACAAATTAGAAGCTTTAACAGCAGCCATACAAAATAAACAAACAACTTTTAAGGAGAAATGGCAACGCTGGATCTACTATATGGTTAAGAAAGGCTTAAGGAGCTGAATTTGTACTCCCTAGAGGAAAGGAAGGAAAGAGGGGGTATGATAGAAACATACAGATATCTTACAGGTAAAAACAGGGTACAGGAAGGTAGCATTTTTCAAAGAAAAAGATGCTCAAGGAAAGGGGGACATACTATGAAGGCGGAAGGGGGGAGACTCAGAGGAAATGTAAGAAAGGACTTCTTCACAGAGAGTGCAGTGGTTGCATGAAACAGCCTCCTGGTGGAGGAAGGTAAAACAGTTACAGGATTCAAGAATGCATGGGATAGATGGAAGGGGATCTTGGAAGTAAAGGGGTGGGGTGGGGGAGACCAAAGACTGAGTAGGGTCTGTGGTGTAGCCGTAGGTAGGGAAAATTTATTTATTTTTAGAATTTTGGTAACCGGGTAAGTCCACTGAGACAATTACAGTCCCTTTTTCATGGGCAACCCAGAAGTGCAGCAATAAGAGGAACAGTGCAGTGAGTTACATGCAGGAAGACAAAGTTGAAGCATCGTACAGATAAGACTACAGTAAAAGAATATACAACAACATATTACGATACAGTAGTTGAATAAACAGAAGCATAAAACATTAAGTAGCAAGTAATCGGTGATATATGCTGGCAAACCACATAATTGTAAACACCATATATATCACATCCATGAGTAAGACGGATAAAAATAAAAAAAAAATAGACTAGATGGGCCATAAGGTGCTTATCTGCTAACATCTTCTGTTTCTGTGCAGCCTGGGAGAAATGCTTGGCAGTGAGCTGACCCTCATATCGTAGGTTTCAGCAGTTGTTCAGAGTGTGTGTTTTTTTGGGGGGCTAAATGTTTTGATTCCAAGGGAATCTCCATAGCATTTCTATAAAGGAATGTATGCTCTGTCTGATGCACTGCCTAATCTGCAGATAATTAACAAAAAAAAAAAGCTAATGGGGCCAGATTATAGTGTAATTTTTAAATGTACAAAGGACTGGAGAACTCCCCCTTTGTATAAGTTGTTGGTGGTTTGCTAAGTTCAGTACCATTTCCAAGGTAAGAGGAACTGAAGCCCATACTTCTGGGAGAATTACGACCACTAATGAAAGAACCACTTGGTGCCACAGCCATTTTTGACCCCCTGCGCCATTCCTGTGATAAATGGATGTGATATTTTCTTTATGCTTATCTGGCTTAAGTCGGGAAACCGCATATGTGACATTAAAGGTCTATGTAGTGAATCTGCCCCCCCCATATGTCTCAGTGCAGGGTGGGTAGGAGACATCCTGGAGGAAAGCAGTTTGGGCTGCAGTATAACTGAAAATGTTCAGTATAACACAGGTTAATGTTGGGTAGACTTAAACAGCCCCTCCCTGCATGATTTTTCATTTGCAAATCATCATAGTCTTCTGCCATGAAAAGGAGATCAGACGACTCTATTATCTTCAAATATGTGACGGACACTCACACTGGGACAGACCGAAATGGATATAATAATGTAGGGAGAATACACTTCTGGACTGTGGCCACTCTGCCAGGTAGAGTGGAGGGCAGGAAATGCCATCTGTCACAATCTTAATTTTTTTTCTTACAGACCATCATAATTTGTCTTCCATAGTGTGGAGAGTTTAGTTGGAACAAGGATGCCTAGATATTATAAATGTAGAGAGGGTTTTATAACTGGAGCATCTGCAGAAAGCATCTCGGGGCTTTTGTTCCCTGTGGCCAACTGCTCACATTTCCACAAGTTAATTGTGTGTCCTGAAAGTGGACGGTGGATGTTAAAAAGGTCCATCGAGGCTGGGAGTGCCACCCCACTCACTCAAGTATGTCAGAATATTATCAGCAAAAAGTTTCAGTGACAGAGTCACCAGAATCAACCCCATACTACATTTGCGTACCAGCCATAGCGACATGGTTTTGAATGCCATTGCCAGGGGCTTCATTTGTATTGAGGCGAGCAGTGCGGTGCCACACTTTCAGATGAAATGGAACCATGCAGCGTCCACCATGTTTGGGAATCCCAGACTAAACAAAAGTAAAATAAAGTAAGTAAAAACATGGAAAACATTCTTCTTTCTGTTTGAAAAGCCTAATCAAGAGGTAAAGTTTTTGGGGAGGGAGCTACACATAATGACTGCTTTCTTTTAAAGTTGCTGTCCGGTAATAGCACACAAAGTTTGTTTCCAGTCATAGCTGGGATATGGGTTACAAGGCATGGATAACACTAGAAGCAAATGCAAAAGGTGATGCCTGTAGAATACATCCTGCAGTACAGTGCATTTCAGAAGTGCAGGGTAGAGCAGCGTCATTAACAAAAAAAAAAAAAAATTAGAGCAGACTTCTGAAAATAAAATACTAACACCCTCACAAGTGACCTGACTTCATGAAATGTGGAATTGATGAAATTTGTAAATCTTCATGCTTTAGAAAAAGTTTCCGCTTAGACAAGAAAGGAGTTTTCCCTGGTTACCCTCTAATAACCAAGAAGTCGGGAGTAGTAATGTCTAGTGCTGGATTTTTATTTCTTGCAGTAGTTGTATAAATAACATTTTAAAGATGAGTCAGCCCAATAATACAGTCACTGGGGAACTCTTTCTGTGCCAGCTATCCAGGTTCACATCCGAAGTCTGGGTCATCACTGTTGGCTAGCATAACAAGGACTGAGCCTCCCATGGGATGCTCTTCACTACAAAGGTTGGAGAGGTACATTTGCTGGAGCACTGTATCTGTTGCTGCAGACGTAGCAAGTGTTTGCGTCATGAGGCACTTTGGAGGTGCCAGTGGGCAGGGATGAATGAACAAACACAGAAAATGGATGGTACAACCTAGAGGATGACAGCCCTACATTCCCACCTCCTCCACTAGAGCCTACCATGTCTCCATGCCTGAAAGACAACCTTTAAGGAAGACTTGTTTTGATGTTCTGCTAGAGTACTGTTGCTTAGTTTCTGTTGGCCATCCTCTATTTGAATAAACTGTTGCTTAGCAAAAATTGCAGTGTGTGTTAAACTCTGTTTATGAATAGAATTTTGCTGCCTGACCACTGTCGTTGTTATTGTTTTAATGGTAGAGTTCACTAAAGGGAGGAAGCAGTGATTCCTGGATGAACCCGCTGTCCAAGCAGATGTCACAGATGGGATTGTTGGTAAGTAGATTAGCAGATTCTTTACTCTTTGTGACCCTAACATTACCTTCACTGGGCTTGGGTTGCTTGAAAATGGCCTCCAGTTTTTGTAGTGGTTTTATTGAGCTGAGGTTATTGGGGAGTTAAAAGGCCTATAGAAATGCTGACCTCAACCTGCTTCATGTTATCAGGCAGCGGAACATGAACTGGTCATGCTGACTGGATTCAACCCCGAATGACAGGAGTGGAGGCTAGCCGGGAGGGTGATGGAGCATCCCCCAGGATACTGTCCTCTGGGTGGAGAGGTACACCACTATGAGAGTGGCTGTTTGTGGTGGTGCCTTAGCATGTGGAAGTCTCAGGTTTTATAGTAAAGGGAAACAAATCAGAAATCTTAATATTAAATGGACAGATTTCCCCTGGGACCAAGCAACTAATTCCTCTGAGGTGGACCACTTGGCCAGTCTGTTACCTAGGAGTAAAAATGACTGCAGCCCTAGGAAATCTGTATAATCATACATTGATTTTTGTGGTGGGGTGGGAGGGCAGGCCTTGGCGGGGACAAAATCTGTTGGAGAAAGGGGAGTACCAGGCCTGGAGATAAATTTGAGAGCTGCACAGATCAGAACCCATCTAGACTACGTGAGGCAGGATGGGGGGGAGGGGGTGTTGTTTGATGGTGCTTAGGGAATATTGTGGTCATTCCAGACAAGCTTTATTCCCTCCCAGTAGTCCAGGTCTTGAAGCAAAAGGCTAGGGTCTTATTGAACCCATGGACTAAACATACTTTCCTGATCTAGGCGGACACCTTGGTAAAATTTGACTTGCACAACTTACCATTCCTTGCATCCCGTATACATGCATGCATGCGGTTTACACCAGCCCTTATGGATCCAGCTTTCTCTCATTGTAGACTCCATTGCTGCGTTCACTCATGGGAGACTCCATGGCCTGACACAGTTAGGCCAGCTGTCCCAAAATAATTTGATGAAGTTATTTCAGGACCTAGGGGTTGGATTTGGCTTGAACAGAGTGTATCATTTTGGATTCCTTCGTATGCTGGACCTGGTGAAGTAAAAGCATATAAAATCATTCCTGGCTCATTCCCTAACAGAAGGCTGCATATGCACTCCCCCCAGTATAGTTAAGGCCAAGTTGTGTACTTAGCTAAGATACTCCAAAAACACCAAGCTAGCAGCAGCCCTGTTTATATACAGGATAAATGGACGATACACATCGGTATTAATTTAACAGGTGCACAGTGGAAAGCGATCTGGGAGGGTGTCCACAAAACTACTATGAGGAATAGCTGGTGCAGTCTAGGTAGAAATTAATCCACTTTTTCTTTCTGACCCAGACAGTAACAGAACACTTCCCTTCCACCAACACTTGTGTTAGCAGAAATGTTAAAAAGCAGGTCATCTACACATTTTTTGGGGGAATGCTCGGTCATAGCCTTGTACGTGAGACAAATGTGATCAGAGATCTCCAAAATTCTTAAAATACCAATCCAATTACGATCATAACGTATTATCCTGATCTTGGTAATGGGGTACAATATCTCTGTAATATTTTAATAGCAGCAACCAAAGCACATGTCTGTGGCTCACAGACTGCTTCCCAAATCTGGCAACTTGTAGAGAACAGTGTAAGAAAATGAAGGCAGTGGAGTTATTTAAATATAGGTTGAGATAGAAAAAAGGAGTTCTGTAATAGTCAGGGTTCCTAGTCGTCTGTGGCACTTTGCAGAACTTTGTCCTGATTTCTGCTGCAGGGTTCCTAGGCTTCTGCTGCTGCATTTTCTGATTTCTGCAGCATGATTATTTATTTTTGTGGCAGAATGCAGTCCAGCAGCTGGCTAAAATATGATGTGATGTCATCGATGATATTGCATGCCAAGCAATAGAGGAGGTGTTTCAGGATAAACAAGATGGAAAAGGGAACGAGGTACTATGGAAAAGCTATATTTGAATAAAAATCAACCAATAACCGTGAATTCTACAGCACCGTATACATTCTGCAGCATGATGCAGATTCTTTAGAAAATTCCACATCTGCGGAATCACTGAACACTAGGGGCCTTGGTAAATGCACATGATTGTCCTTTTTTACATATCTGTAGTAGATGAGGTAGAGTATATCTGTAATAAATTAACTTATGGTGTAAGATCACTCTTATGAAAGTGTTTCATTTCACTCTTTAAAACACTTGAGTAATACCATTGCCCAAAAGGCTGATCTGCTCTTTTTTTCATGAAGTGCCGAAATTGTCATGCAAAAAGTTAAAAAAAAAAAAAAATGCAGTTTTAAATGAGATGTGCCAAGGGTGCCTTCAGGAGTGATGGGGTTCCAGCGGGTTAAGGAACTGACCTTGAATAGTGTATGGGAGTTGGTAACTGAGCTGCCAACAAATGTTACGAGTCCCAGCCTTTGGCTTTTTTTTTTTTTTTAATTACGTATTTTGCTTCCCGCATACCAAGGGTGGGAATTCTGCCCCGAGCCGACCACCCGCGAACCCGACCACCACCAACCAACCCTGAGACCCCTCCCCCCCCAATGGCTTGTCCCCTGTGGTGGTGCTGGGAAGGGAGCCTCCCCTCTCCCCGGAGCACAATCCAAATCCAGGGAGGCTGTGGCAGCGGGACGGGGGTGAGGCTTTATGAAGCCCCCGTTCACCATTTTCTGGTGATTCGCCTCCCGACACATGACCACGTGCTTGTGGGGGCACGGCACTCCGCGATCACTGGCTACTGGCCCTCTCAGCCTGAGCCCCCCAGCCCCAACCAGAGGGCGGACAGGCGGGATGATAATCCCTCCCTCCCTGAAAGAGGAGAGCAGTCCTCTGAACGCTTGATGCTCTCTCGCCCCTGCCGACCCGGTCTCATTCCTGAACTCGGGTTGCCGGTGTGGCACAAGGTGTGGTGTCCAGCATCTCAACCTCCAGCGCCACCGGGTTGGCACACCTTTGCCTTTTTGTGGGAGGCTTACATGCATAGTTCATATGTGTTGAAAACAGGTGAGTACTATTCATTTATTTCTAATCTTGACATCTGTGTAATACATAAATAGAAAGGAAACAAAAATAACAAGTTAGGTCTAGAATTTTTGCTTCGGAGGAAAATAGAGCTAATAGATGATATGAGAATCTATAGTCTACCATTCCCTGCCCCTGAACCACTCCAGTGGAACTTTCTTAAAGATGGTGTTCATCCACTTGTCTGACTAATGGGGTCCTTGTTTTCCTTTTCTTTCCTAGAGCCATAACGATGATCCTACAGGTAGCAAGATGGACTTGTCAGTGGGTATGTAGAATTAAAACATAACACTGTCATACCGCAGTTTTACTCATGAACTGCTTCAAAGAAAAGAAATCACCTGTCCGCACCTTTCTTTCTGAAGTTTACACCCCATAGTTATATTGTACATTTGTGATACAGCAAGAGGTATTCGCATGAAGGACAAATTGGAATTTTACCTTGTTAGGCAGTGTTTCAGTGCTGACACCTTTTTTTTTTTGTCCTTTTTGATTCATTTTGGTTACTAAGTTTGGGTTAACCTTGTTCTCAACCCTCCTTTCTATAATTTTTTCATTTACTTTGTTTTTTCCTTTTTTAGCTGCTCTTCTGATTTCCAGCATGGACTCATCCCGTCCACCATGTGCAGTGTTAACCCAAGAGGGGTGAATACTGTGACAGGCCATTGACTCAAGAGCAAGGTTCCTGGGACATCCGTTTAGGTTTTGAGTTGTATGTTGAGCTGCCTTTTTTTCATACATCTTTTTACTTCTGCCATTGAGCTCTTTGGTTCATGTGTGACACCCACCTCCTCTGGACTGACTTGGAGTTTGTTCCTTCATGGATACCTCCCCCCCCTCCCAAAAAAAAATGGCAAGGTGGAGAGGGGAGGACCATCCCACCCACCCATGTCCAGTTTGGCCCCAGGCATCCAGATGGTGGTGCGGGTCTGGGGAAGAGCGCAGGTTTTCATCCTGTGGCAGGATCCCTTTTCAGTTTTCTCTCAAACCCCTAGCACGGTTTCACATCAAAGCATGCACATAGAGGTGTGCACATCCTGCAGATCAGCGGCCCCACTGCTGAGTCGCTAGTTGTCTGCACTACCACTGGACCTCCACCTGGTTGCTGTTAGAGGTTGATACAGCTGCCACTCCTTCCCCGGGAAAGGAGAGCTGTCCATGGGACACTGAATCCTCTCACACCCCACTGACCCCTGGCAACCCTTACTCGTTCCCGGCATGGCAGGCAGTATGGCGCTAGAGGCATCAACCCTCCGAACCACTGGGCTGGCCTTACTTTGAGTTTCATTAGTTTTGCACAGGGGTACACAGGGCCCACCTGGAAAATCAATAGAGGAGGGCCCAGGTTGACACAGTCGTATCGATATTCCACTTCAGTCTGATACACTAGCTCTATCTTTGCATCTCACATTTATCAACAGTGTCCTAGATACCCCATTTAATTAGAAAAAAGATGATAAAAGCAAAAGTTTTCAGAGTTCAGAAGGTAACCACTTACCCAACTGAGGGGGCTCTTTGCATTACTCTGGTGTGACCCTTTTCCTTGTAAGTGCTCAGTTTGCCATAAAGGAATGCTAATACAGTGACTTCACAGAGCCTAAACAAGTCGTGCCTTAGCACTGTTCAGGCTGTATGTGCCATAGTCACAAGAGCAAGACAACTTCGCCTTACTAGGAAATGAAACCAAGAACTGAGGCGGGTTTTGGGGAAAAATAAGAATTTCTAAGGATGTGGATATGTTGTTCTAGCCACACTTCATGGCATGTCCTTTCCCTTTAAGAATCTTGTCAGAAGATCTAAAAGCTGGCTCCTCCTATCCACTCAGGTGGTAGAACCTTCGGCTCCGCCCCTTGACACCAAATCTTCCTTTCTGCTTGAAGATTCAGGTTCCCTCCTTATCGCTTCCGCGTTGAGTAGGCCCTGGTGCTTAAATCTTCTGATTATTTACCTAAGCTAAAACTCATTAGAGTTTCTCCACATCGTTTCACGATCATGACCGAGATGGAGGACAGGTCCTCGCCCGGGTTTCGCTGGTGCCCCATCAGGAAGATGTCTCGCACCGACCTGCGTACCACGTGTGTCTATTGCCTGGGCCACGATCATGATACCCAGGCCTGCACTTTTGTCGCTCATTCCAGACGAACTTGTTGGATGATTGCCTCACATGCTTACAGCTCGGATGACCAGAAAAATGGAACCTGCCGGTCAAATCTAAAGAGGCCCGTTGGGCGGTCTCCGTGACTGCAGGGTCTACTGAGCAACTTGAACAAATGAAGGCCTTCGAGGAGGAGGTGGCTCCGGCCGCCAATCAGTCCTCTTCAGCATCGGTCTTCGTGTCACTCAAACTGGGCTCTACCTTTACAGACTCCTTCAGGGAGTTGTGCCAGTCTCTCCTGAATAAGGGGGAGGGCCCGTCGGCTTCGCACAGCTCTCGTTCCTGAAAAAAGGAGTCCTAGGAGCCGAGAGATAAGTCTCGTCGACGTCAGTCTTGTGGTCGAGAGAGGTCTTGGTCTCGGGAATCTCCTGTTTCGACTTGGGTCTAAATTGTGACCTCTGCCGCTGGCTTCACGGTGCCCCCGTCAGGCCAGTCGGCTAAGAGGCGAGACGACGACCTGGTTGAAATTATTATCGACCCCGTCAACCTGTTGTCGCTGGATGAGGCCTGCAGTTCCTTGTTCAGGACTCCCCGGTCCTGACTGGACCTACCGAGGAGGAAACTCAGCTTGCTGGGAACCTCCCCACAGTCCCTGACCCCGGCCTGGAGGAGCCGCAGGTTTCCCCGGCTCCTCCTGAGCACCCCCGTTTTTCCCCCGATGGTAGAGATGTCGGTCATCCTCGACCAACAGGTTGAGGAGAACTCACAGACGCCATTCTGGGCGTTCTAAGAAGCGGCACCGCCGCTATTCATCCTCTTCCTCCTCGGAAGAGGAGAGGGTTTGGCGTAAGTTGCATCAATGCTACGAGGATCTCATGTCGCAACAGTTGGTGTTGGCCGGTCCGAAGTCAACCCAGGTTTCCACTCTGATCATCACATGGCTGTCACCCTCTAGGCCAACGCCGAGTCCTCTAGAGCTGGCTGACGCCGTCCCTCCGTCTGCGGAACCGGTGAAGGCCCTTCCCGGCTCGACTGAACCTGGCCTCTCCACCAATTGTGGTGGAGCCAACACCTAAACAGCCTCCCTCCGGGGCTCCTGTTAAGGAGTGTTGGCCCACTAAGGTTCTTCCGCATAGGCTGTTGGTCACCCTTACTCCCAACCGTCCGCAGCGGGTCGAAAGTGACTCAGGTGGTCGGCCGCTTTATCCAGACTTCTACTTGCACTCTCGTCAGTTCGACGAGGCTTCGACGAGGAGTCTCTCGACAGAGGAAGGTCCCATGTCCTTCATGGGCATTCTCGGTCTCATCTCCAAATCCATGGGGATGAAACTGGAGCCTGTCCAGAAATGGGCTCAGTATTCCCTAACAGATATTCTGACTAAAAAGGATTCTCCGACAAAGGCCTTCCCAGTAGCCGAAGCCATTACTGTCCCGGCTCTGGAGCTTTGGCAGCACCCTGCCTCCTGCTCTGCGCCACTGGCCCGGATGGCTCGCAAGTATGTGGTTTCCATCTGCACCCTATCAGGGTTCACAGAGCACCCCTCGGCTGAGGAATTGGTGACCGAATCTGTGTTTCGGTGATCAGGAAATTCAGGAGACACTGATAGATTTCCGGACAGAGAGTCCAAAAAAAACTGGACCATTCTGCCCAAAATGTCTATGCTGCCTCTTCGCTCGGTCTTCGTCAGGCAAGCTCGACTGTCATCATGGCACACTTCTCCCGTGCCCTCATGGGCTCTCTAGATGAGTTGCTTCCATATCTCCCCACGGACCTTCAGACTACGGTCAAGAAGGTTTAGGATCAGGGTCGGGCTGTTGCAAAACAGCAACTCCAAACAGCTCTGGACATTGGGGATTCCTGTGCCCGTTTGGTGGCTACCGTGGATGCCATGCGCTGCAGGGCCTGGCTGAGGGTCTCGACCTTTACGGCGGACACTCAGCACAAACTGGTGGGTGTTCCCTTCCTGTGCACTGACTTGTTTGGTCCAGGAGTTATCGATCACCTCCAGCGCATCGAGAAGTCCAACGACACCTTGGACTCCATTGTCTCCGCCCAGAAGGAATCTCAGGGTTCCAAGATGCAGAGGTGTACGCCCTTTCGGCCTTATGCCCCTGTGGCCAAGCAGCCCCAATACCAATCGGGGCAGCAGCAGGCTCAATCTTGGTACCGTCGGCCAAATTCAGGGGCATCGGCGGTCCACAAGCCTGAAGAGAAGGCTCCCAGCAGTTCTGCGGCCAGATCTTCCTCCTCCTCCAAGCCTGCTCAGTGACGGGATGGTGGTGACCACCCACATGCCCATCACACCTACTCTAGGTCCTCCCATGGGGGGCTGACTCCACCACTTCCTTTCTACCTGGTCCACTGTCACAACTGATAGGTGGGTATTGGAAGTGGTCGGTCAGGGTCTGCCTCTGGAATTTGAGCGGTACCCACCAAGCCAGGCCCCACGGGAGGAGAAGGTATCCGTGGACATTCGGTCAGCTCTTCGAGACGACATCGCCCAACTTCTCCACAGGGAGGTAGTGGTCAGAGTCGCGGATCCCCCTGTCAACCCAGGGTTCGTTTCCAGGTACTTCCTGGTCCCAAAATGGATGGACTGGGGGGGGGGCTGGCGCTTCATTCTACAGCTGCACAACCTGAACAAGTTTCTCAGGTCTCGCATCTTCAGAATGACAGCTCTGTCTCAGATCATACCATTTCTCGAGCAGAACATGTGGTTTTGCTCTCTGGATCTGCAGGACATGTTCTTTCATGTCCTGATCCATCCGTCACACTGAAGGTTCCTCCACTTCCTAGCGGAGGGAACCCTCTGCGAGTTCCAAGCCGTGCCTTTTGGCCTGTCATCGACCACCAGGGTCTTCACCAAATGCATTGCAGTGGTGGCAGCCCATTTTTGGTGTCGAGGGGTCAGGGTGTACCCCATCTGGACGATTGGCTCAAAGCGGGTCCCTCCAGACAGGAGGTGGAGAGGTCCAAGGATCTGGCCCTCCAGACCTGCATCAACTTTGGCCTCCTGGTCAATGAGGCCAAGTCGGAACTCGTGCCTTCGTAGGTGATTTGCTTCATCGTGGCAGAGTGCGACCCCTTGCAGGACCAGAGCCAGGCTTCCAACTGATAGGGCGGAGGTTCTCTCCTCCTTTCCCCTATCATTTCTGGTTGGGCACTTACGCCCTGCCTGGGACCTCTGGGCTACATGGCGGCCTGCACCTCCATAGTCTGGGCCCGGTGGCATATACGCCCCCCTCAATGGGAGCCGGCCAGCCAGTGGACTCAGCATCTAGGTCATTTCGACCAGCTGGTCACTGTAAACCAGAAGATGTGGAATGCTCTCCAGTGGTGGACCATCCTGGAGCATCTGCAGGAAGGGATCCCGTTTGTCCGTCCTGAGCCGACGGTCATCTTGACAACTGACTCCTCTCTCACAGGCTGGGGTGCCCACATGGGGAACCACAGAGTCCACGGGCTCTGGACCCCTGAGGAATCCCCGATGCCACATCAGCCTGCTGGAGTTTCAAGCAGTTTGGCTGGCGGTGACTGCATTAGCTCCGTTCCTTCGGGGTCAAGTGGTTCAGGTCCAGATGGACAACACTACAACCATGTACTAGCTCAACAAACAGGGCGGCGTGCACTACCGGCCTTTGTGCAGGGAAGTTCTCTGCATATTTGACTTCCTTGCCTGTACATATTGTATATATATTTTTTACTGAGTATTCTGTTTATTACTTGCTCACTGAACGATGTAGTCTCACACTGTACACTGTGCCTATGATTTGTTTGTTTTGTACCAAATCTCCTCATGTGCGATATTGAAACCTTGTATTCACTGTTCTCAAATGGACCTGTGCATCAAACCTGTATATTGTGCTTACTATTGTTACTTGTATCAAATCTGTTTCATGTGTATTACTGTTACCTTGTACTCCACTGCCACCCTGTGCTATGTGTTATGGCCTGGGTCGTGCCTGAAAACGGTCCCTGGGATCAGTGCATTCACCTGGTTATCAAAGTCATAAATAAATAAAAATCTGGACCCTCATGAGCTGACTGGAGGCAGATCTTCGTGCCATTCATGTGGCAAGAGCCTCAAATCAGCTGTGTGGGCGAGGCGTCCCACGACTGGTTTCTCAATCCATAGGTAGCACACAGCCTGTTCTCCCAGTGAGGAACCCCTCAGGTGGACCTTTTCAATTCTAGGGAGAAAGCAAAGCTGAGGCGGTTTTGTGCCTGCCCCCCTCAGCAGGGCTAGCTGCAGGCGGATGCCTTCTCGAGGCCGTGGATCCCAGGCCTCTTTTATGCCTTCCCTCTACTTCCCTTGATCCACAAGGTGCTCTTCAAGGTGAGGAGGGATAAGGCACAGGTGATCCTGATGGCTCTGGATTGGCTCCACCAGTTTTGGTACCCCAATCTCCTCAGCATCAGGCTCCTGAGGCGTCTTCCAGCATGCCTGGACCTGCTCTCAATCAGTCAGGGGAAGGTCCTCCACCCGGATCTTCAGTCCCTGCACTTGACAGCCTGATTCCTGAGCGGCTAGAGTTCCAGGCTTTGGGTCTCTCTGAAGATGTACTCACTGTAGTTGAGGCATCTAGGAAGGAATCGACCAGGAAGTGCTATGCCTTCAGGTGGAAGAGATTCTCCATTTGGTGTCAGGGCAAGGGCCTGGACCCTTTGTCCTGTCCGGTGGCTAACATTCTCGACTACCTTTGGTCTCTCTCCAAAGGGGGTCTGCAGTCTATGACCCTTAAGGTGCACCTGGCAGCCATCTCTGCTTACTGGGCGCGGGCCGGTCAGCAGACGATGGCACAGGAGAAGATGGTCTGGCGTTTCTTCAAAGGCCTCGACCATATTTCCCCTCTGGTGCGTGAACCACCACCACTGAGGGATCTACTGCTGGTACTGGCAAAGCTCATGGGCAAGCCATTCGAACCAGTGCACAGGAATGAGATGTCACACCTGTCGTGGAAGACTGCCTTCCTGGTGACTATCACGTCGGCCAGAAGGATTGGGGAATTCCAGGTGCTCTCTGTTGAGTCTCCCTGTCTGGTCTTCCACAGGGACATGGTTGTCCTGCACCCCAACCCGAAGTTCCTTCCGAAGGTTGTGTCGGAGTTTCACCTGAACCAGGTGATGACTCTGCCGGTGTATTACACTAATCACACCTTGGAAGCTGAGTACAGGCTCCATACTTTGGACCTGAGACGAGTGCTGTCTTTACTATAAAGAGCGCACGGACGGAGTTCTGGGAGAGTTTCACCAGCTGTTTGTCACCTACGCTGAAGCCACACCTAGGAGACCTGCAGCCAAGCGGATGATTGGCAGATGGATTACATCATGCATCGATCTTTGCTATAGGTGGGCAGGTAGGGAGCCTCTTGTAGGGCTTAGGGCTAATTCCACCCGCCATATTGCTGCATCGGTGGCTGCTTCTAGGGACGTCTCTATCCAGGATAATCTGCAGGGCTGCTACCTGTAAGTCAGCAAACACCTTCATTTCCCATTACCACATTGACCAAGAGTCACGTCAGGATGCTGGTCTTGGGGCCTCAGTTCTCCAGTCTCTGTTCCTTAAGTGGGAGGTGTGCACCTTGCCTCCCTCCTCTCGGAGAACTGCTAGGGGTCTGCTAAGAAGTGTGGATAGAACAACATATCCACATCCCTAGAAACACAGGTTACTCACCTGTAACAGTAGATCTTCTGCGGAGTGGTCTCTTGCAGTAGGTAATACTTTTGGGTTACCAGCAGAGGTCGCTGTGGCACATGGCAGCTCTTCTAGCAGTTTTTCACCAGGGACCACCCACACATGACATCAGCTTCTTGTTTCCTATATAAGTGTGAGTGGTCCCTGATATCCTCAGTTAATTTTCCCACCGTCTTCAGCTGGCGCAGCTGAGACATAGACTTTGATGGCAGGTAAGGATCGCTTGGCCCACCCAGTCTGCCCATTTCCCTACCTATTGGATAAGCTGCAGATCCTAGTTAACCAACAGCCTACTTCCTCCTACCCCCCCCACAAGAATTACTTTGTCCGATGAATTCTTGAATTCCCCCCATTTTTGACCCACATTCTCCTGAAGAATGTTGTTCCATGCATCCGCTACCCTCTCTGCGTAAAAATACTTCCTTACATTGCCTCTGAGCCATCCCCCCTCTATCTTCAAATTGTGTCCCCTTGTTCTTGTACATCTCTTTTTCTGAAAGATGCTACCCTCTTGGACTTTATTAATTCCCTTGAGGTACTTAAATGTTTCTATCATGTCCCCCCTCTCCCTCCTTTCCTCGAGGGCATACATTTTAAGCTCCTTTAGTCTCTCTTCATATGGCTTCTGGTGCAGACCCTGCACCATTATAGTTTCCCTCCTCTGGACTGCCTCCATCCTGTCTATGTCCTTGTGGAGATGAGGTCTCCAGAATTGCAGGCAGTATTACAGATGGGGACTCACCAACTGTCTATACTAAGGGATAACAACTTCCTGTTTTCTTCTAGTGATACCTCTCCCTACACATCCCAGTATCCCCCCCACCAGCCCTCCTTACTGCCTTCTCACCTTGCTTGCCTACCTTTAGGTCATCTGATATGACTACCCCCAGGTCCCTTTCCATTTTTGTTGTTGTTAGAACCTCCTGTTAGCTAGTGCAATTTCTGTGTAGCAGTCATCCATGAGAAATTTGGAACTAAGACGAATGTCTACAGATTCTTTAAACAAACGAGCATTATTTTGTTCCTGCTGTTGCGGTAGGAAGATATACTGCTTTGACAACCACAGTCTTTATGTAAGGTGTCTGGGACCCACACACAACACCAATTCCTGCAGTTTGTCAGGAATTTAATTGGGCAACTCGTCGACAGCAGTTGCTTGAAGTGAAACAGCTTTTGATGGAGCAGAAAATGTCTCTCTTGGAGAACCAGGGCGCTTGTACCAAGGGCTTCCCCTCTACTGGTTCTCGTTCCAGGCAGAAAAAGGAGGAGAAACCCTCCTCACACTCCCTGCCTCATCGCCCATCAACAGCCACCGTTTCAGGTGTCCCTCCATCAGCGACGCATCCTCTAACCACTTCTTCATCGATGGGGGCTCATACCCTGTCGTCGATGGCGCTTTCAATGCAGTTCAGACTGTAACTGCACCATTGACAGAGGCTTATACTCTCTCGTCTATGCTTTCCAGTGCTTTACATACAGCTAAATATACAGCTGCTCTGTCGATGGGGGCTCCTCCCCTATCGACTGCATCTGACAATTTAAGTGAAAATAATTCCTTTTCTCCTGCGGGCCCATCAGTGAGACCCCACATTCCTCAGGGAAAACCTATGGTTTATGCCTTACTAACTGTCCCTCTGCCTTCACAGGTGGCTTCCTATAAGGGTTAGGCGGACAGAGATCGGGACCCTGGTCTTATCACCCAGGGGTGCGACCTGCTCATACTACATGTCCAATCCCCTCTGTTACCCCTCTTGTTTCCCAGCATGCCCCCCCTTCATCCCAAGAAAGGGACATCACCAACGTAGTCTGACAGGTCTTACATGCCATGTGCACTCTTAACCCTCCAACTCAGGAGAGCTGGGCGATCCTCCCTGATCTCCTCTGCCTAAAGGATTCCATAGTGACAGGGATACCTTGCCACCCCACGTTGGTCCCCCCTTCTCCTTTCATGGAGGACTGTTTGTCAGATGAACAAGAATTAGCGGCTGACTTCACCGGTGATCTTGAGGATGAAGAGTTTCAAGATTTGGATTTTCCCAATCCTGACTTCCCTTATTCGGAAATCTCTTCCCTGGATAAGGACCTGCCTATAGCTTCCGAAGCCTCTCCCCCAGATGACCAGACCTTTAGTGAAATGATGTCTCAAATACAAAAGGTCATGAGATTCTTGACTACTGAACATGATAAACAACGTAAGGATATGGCAGAATATCTTGGAATTACCTGAGGAGCCCGTTTTAGTGGTTCCCCACTAATATCAACTTATCAGAATGCCATGCTGGCTGCTTGGCATCAGCCGTCAGCTATTACAGCTGTTCCCTGCAAAGTGGATCATCTATATCAAGCTCCTCTGGACCATCCCTTGCTGTCCAGCATTCCTGAGGCAGATTCTGTGGTCATTACTGCCGCTCATGACCGTACCAAAAAACCCAGACACATGAGCTCCTTACTCCTGATAAGGAATCCTGAAGAATTGACTATATGGGGGGAAAAAGTCTTTTCCTCAGGTGCTGTGAATATCAGAATCTTAAACTATATGGGTCATATGATTAAATAACAGCGTACCCTTGGGTCCTCTGCCATCGAGCTTATCAATAAACTCCCTCCCTCACAGGACAGGGATAAATTATTGGCTACAGTAACAACTAGTAATTCTATTTCCCATCACCTTCTCAGGTCAGGATACGATGCCGTAGATACCTCAGCCCGACTATCAGCCACTGGTATCACCTTGCTTCACCATGCCTGGCTTCGCGTTTCAGGCTTTGCACCTGATATACAACATAAAGTAGTTAATGCCCCATTTAATGGGTCTAAGCTGTTCGGGCCAGGTACTCAGACTTTGCTGGATCACTTACAGGCAAAAATGTTTGTGCTTCCACCTACTGGGTCAAAATTACCAGTTTCGAACACTCTGTTTCAGCCTCTCATCAGCCCCCAGAGTGTTCGCCAAGTACCTAGCAGTGGTGGCAGCAGCCTTACGAAGAAAAGGGCACTTCATCTTTCCATATCTAGACGATTGGCTAATCTAAGCAGACTCCAAAGTAGCTCTGCTTGCCTCCCTAAATGCTACCCTGAAAATGTTCACAGATCTGGGCATCACACTCAGTTGGCCAAAGTCTAGCCCAAATCCGACATAGTCCCTCCAGTATATTGGAGTTGTCCTAGATAAAGTCATAGCCAGGGCTTACCTCCCGCCTGCCTGGCAGGACACACTTACGTCTCTGGCGTCACACATAGAGACTCAGAAAATAGTCACAGCCAGACAAATGCGCCTTCTGGGTCACATGTCCGCTGCCATCCCTATGGTGGCATTAGCCCGTCTCCACATGAGACCTGTCCAGTGGACCCTGTAGAATCAATGGTCTCAAAAAACAGGACCGTTCGAAGACGAAATCAGGGTCACTCCCTCTCTAAAGTCAACCCTGACAAGGTGGACAGCTAGAATCAATCTGGATCAAGGAATGCCTTTACACCCTCCCTCCCCCAGCAAATGTTAACCACAGATGCTTCCCTACAGGGCTGGGGCGCGCACTTTGGTCCTTATCAGACAAAAGGCGGTGGCCGCTTCTCCCAGTCAACCTCATATCAGTCTCCTAGAGATGAAAGCAGCCTGTCTGGCCCTTCAGGCGTTCCGGCCTTACATCAAGCCAGGATCGTTACTGATCCAGTCAGACAACACTGCAGTAGTACTCTACCTCAACAAGCAAGGGGACACAAAATCCTGCACCCTGTGCATGGAGACTCATGCAGTTTGGCAAGAAGCCATCCGACAACAAGTGACGCTAACGGCTGTCCACTTACTGGGACATTGCAACCAGTTAGCCAACCGGCTGAGTCACCACTGCCCCACTCACGAATGGACAGTTCATGAGCAAGTACTCCAAGAAATCTTAAACCTATGGGGCACTCCACAGCTGGATCTGTTTGCCTCTACAGTGAATTACCGTCTTCCCAAGTATTTTTCCATTATCCCGAACAAAAAGGGACAGTCTATAGATGCCCTATCCCAACCATGGGCGAGACTCTTCTTAATTGATTCCCCCACCCCCCGTCCCTCTCCTGCAACGGACTCTACTGCAACTACAACTAGAACCAGCCACAATGATACTCATAGCCCCAATATGGCCTCACCAGATGTGGTTTCCCCTACTCCTACAGCTGTCAGTACGGGACCCCGTTCCGTTGCTAGCCTGACTGGACCTTTTGACTCCGTGTCAGGGGTCTCTCCTACCAACCTGAAGGCTTTACACCTTCATGCTTGGCTCCTGAGGATGCTTTCATAACTAGATTACAAGGGTCCTCTCCTGTTGCCGATATTCTCTTAGCCTCCCGTAAGCCAGCAACAAGAGCAACATACAATTCCAAATGCAAATGCTTTTCCATATGGTCTGCCTCTCGATCTTTGAACCCTTACTCCTGTTCACTAACAAAGGTTCTGGACTACCTGGCCTCACTATCTGAGTCTGGTTTAAGTTACTGTTCCATCAAAGTCCACTTGGCCGCCATCTCGGCTTTCCATGACCCTCTAGATGACAGATTACTGTACCAACATCATCTAGTTAAGATGTTTTTGAAAGGAATGTTACATATTAAACTACCTATTAGAAGACCCACTTCTCCGTGGGATCTCAATTTTATGATAGAAAAATTGACCCTTGAACCTTTTGTGCCATCAGCCACTTGCGAACTTTGTTTTCTTTAATTGAAAACCCTATTTCTGGTGGCTGTCACTTCCACTCGACATATTTCTGAGCTTCATGCCCTCATGTGTAGGGAATCTTACTTGATTTTCCACAAAGACAGGGTTATATCACCCAGGCGGGTGGGAGGAGCCAGCTTTTAGCTCTTCCAGCAAGATTCTTAAAGGGAAAGGACATGCCAAGAAGTGTGGATGAACAACATAACCACTCCTAGAACTGCTGTTACAGGTGAGTAACCTGTGTTTATTCAATAAATTGAAAACCAGCAGCCCTGAAAACACTCGACTTGCATGAAACATTTCATGCAGACTTGATTCTTCTCCAAGGTTTCAGGACAGGGGTGCTTTTAAGGGAAGTGGTGGCAAAAACTCAGGATGACCGGTGTCATGATCAGTTGCCAAAAGCAAGAAGTGGTATGAGAGCGCTTTCACTTCCTCCTGCAATGATCCACTAGCACCTCCATCACCATCAGTCAAGTGGGTTTTGAGATCTGTGTTGCGTTACTTTTCCATACCCAAGAAAGTTCTGTGTGGTCATGCTGAACCATATAATTTTGTTTCTGGAACCTGGTGTGTGTGTGTGTGTCTCTCTCTACTCCCTGTACCAGCAACACTCTTACTTCCACATCCCTATCCACTCACTTCAGATGTCAACTCCTCTTCCAAGTGCACTGAAGCCTGTACCAGTTTCAAGCTATTTCATTTGGCCTGTTCTCAGCCCTGGTGATGTTCATGAAGTCTGTCAGTAGTGGCAATGTTCCTCCAGTACAGGCACCTCTGGAGGGAGGGAGGAAAGGAGGGCATATCCTTCCTAACTTTTTTCCAGCATTTAGTACAGATCGCTGTAGTCCCATTCGACAAGTTAACTGTGACCTCATCCAGAAGCATCCCTGGCTAGCAGACATGTTTGGATCATCCAAGAATCAGTCTTCTCTATGGAGCTTCGCTCTTCTGCCTTAGGGCCAGGGGAGCTGGAACCCTGTAGGAGCAAACCTTTTAGTCAGGGTGCAGACAACAGAGTCCATACTAATGCATGTGTAACACAATGCACTGGAGCCAGTAACTCTCGTCAGTGCCCTAACTGTGCCTCAGTTGTGTTTCTCCTGCTGATGAGCATGCACCATGGGAGCTGAACATGTGTTTTAGTTTGCTGTTTTCACCTTGTATTGTTTTTAGAGAGGAGTATGTTGGGTTCCAAACAGCATAAACCTTCTAAGGTGCTGGAGTCACTTTTCTAGCGTTGTCAGTATGGGAAATATGATCTGCATGGACCGACATACAGTACACTTTGCTTTACCTGTCTTGGACACACCCATGATATGGAGGCCTGCTCCAGCTTTGATTTTTCAGGAGCTTCTGGCCCTGAAGATGGGAAGACCTGCCCTAAACTTTAGCACAGGCAGTCTCTTGGCAGGTTGCCACACCATTACCCCAGCTCCTGCTCTTCAGAGATAGTCTGAGCTGTCTTATCACCCTACGCCTTGTCCAGAGGTCATGATGGAGTCTCAAGTGGTGGCATCAGACAATCCTCCAACCTCTTCTCAGTGGTTGCAGGGGCACCTACTACCTTCCTGTAGCCATCGGCAGGACACAGTTGTGATCCCTCCCTGGCACACTATACTAGAAGAGGCCACCATGGCAGTCTTGAGACATCCCTTCATTACTACTCCTGATCTGTGGGGACTTCTGAATCAGTTCCTGGCTCCAGCTGTGTCTGCTGGAGATCTCCGCCACCCCCACTGTGAGGCTGTCATCTCTCTTGACACCACTGAGAAACAGATCTGTACCTGAGAGAAGATTGTACCCCATTGCTGTACCCTAGAAGATGGACTCTTTGGGGAAGATATTTACTTCAAGGGCCGTGGATGTGATGTACAACTCCACACTTCTGGCAGTGTTCCTTTCCCTTTAAGGCTTGCCGGAAGATCTTCAAGCTGGCTCCTCCCACCCACCCGCGTGGTAACTCCCTCGACACCGCCCGTTGACATCAGATTTTCTGTTCCTCAGGAAGAAGGTTCTATCCTTACCACTGTCAGCGCTGAGTAGGCCCTTTGCTTTCAGAATTTGCGATTTAGCACACTTCTCATCCTCAGACGATTTGGACAATCTCTGCAATGGATGACTTGAAGTTGGCGCCAGGATTTTAAAAAGTGCGAGTGTGGCAGAAGCTGTCCCAGTGGACCCGCACACCACATGTGTTTGCTGCCTAGGCCATGAACACGATCCCCAGGCATGAAGCTTCTGTCGCACTTCGCATCCTTCAACTTTAGAAGACCAGCACAGTTGGCTTCTTTTAGGGCATCTAGATGAATGGGATTCCCCCATTTGCTCGAAGGACACCTGTTGGGCAGTCTCCATGGCTGCGGGGTCTGCTGAACAACTTGCAGCTTCTGAAGAGGGTGCCGCTCAGGCCTCGGAGCATGCCTCTTCAGCTTCAACCTTCATGCTGCTTACTTTTGGCGCCACCTTTTCAGGGGGGTTCGTGATTTGTGTCAGTTCCTTCCCACCTTTGGGCAGGGCCCTTCTATGTTCACAAAATCTAAATCTTCCAAGAAGGAGACTAAGAAGAAATTTTGCCATCGATCATGGGATCGTGAGCACTCTCAGGCCTTGGATTCCCTTGCTTTTCTGGAGGTTTCGACTATGGTCGACCCTTCGTCCCATGCTGCTGGCTCAACAGTCTCTCCGTCGGGCTATTTGGTAGAGACACCCACCAACCAGCCTGTAGAGATTTTTCTTGACCTGGTCGACATGTTGTTGCCAGATGAGGCTAATGCTTCTCTAGGACTCCAGTCCTACCTCTTATCTCTCAGGGTGGGCCGGACCAGCCTACTGGTCCAGTCCATACCCCCTGGGATCCTGTAATCCAGGAGGATCCTACGCTTTCGCCGGCTCCCTCCGAGACCCACCATCGGCATCCCTGATGGTCAATGTCCTGATCCCGAAGCCCTGAGTCGAGCAGCTCACCTTGGCATTGGTGTTACCACTCCCGGCATTTGGGCAAGTGGCATTGCCGCTGCTTCTCCTCCTCTTCTTCCTCCATGGACGAGGAGAGGCTCCACTGCAGAATGCAGCGGCGGTACGAGGAGCTCATGTGGCATCAGCTCATGTTTACTGGAGTTGAGCTGGCCCTGGCCTCCAACCCGGCTAACACGTGGTTCAAACCACCAAGGCCTCAGCCTGCACTGGCTCAGCTAACCCCAGCTTAGCCTATCCCGGCCTCTCTGACCATCCAGGTGGAGTGTTGCCTAAGCAGCCAAAGGGGCGCCCTCTTCCTAAGGATGCCTGTACTCCTCCTGGGCTTCCTCATTGGCTGTCAATCATAGTCACTCCTGACGGACCCCGTAGGGTCAGCGGGGACTCTGGCGGTTGACCGCTGTTAGACAAATCCTCAGAGTCTGGGACTCCTTCCTTCACTCCCATCTGGTGGACACTGGGCTGTGAGAGGATTTGTCCACAGAGCGTGGTTCCACTTTTTTCATGGGCTGCTCTGCTTAATATTGGAATCTACAGGTCTTCAGATGGAGCCTGTCCAGAAATTAGCTAAGTACCCCCGACTGAGATTCTTGACTAGGGTGACTCCCCTGGGGAGGCCTTCCTGGTCACTGAGGCCATTCTAGGCCTGCTATGGAGGTTTTGTAGCATCCTGCCTCTTGCTCTGCATCATCAGCATGGATAGCCCTCAAGTATGCCATCCGTATCAATTCCCTGACGGGTTTCATCGAACATCCCTCGGCTGAGGGTATGGTGGCCGACTCTTGTCTGCTGGTTCCGTGGATAAGCCTCCTGACAAGGAATCCAAGAAATTGAATCACATGGCTAGGAAGGTCTATGCAGTCTCTTCCCTTAGCTTCCTGCAGGCGAGTTCTATCCTTTTGATTGCTCACTTTCCTTATGTCCGTTTAGGCACCCTTGATGAGGTGCTTCCCCAGCTCCTGGCTGACTTGCAGACCACAGTCAAGCAGGTCCGGGACCAGGGTTGAGTGATGGCTAAGCAGTAGCTCCAGGCGGCCATGGACATTGGCAACTCTTGCACCTGATCTGTGTCTGCCACAGTGGCCATGTGCTACAGGGCTTGGTTGAGGATCTTGACCTTCACAGCAGATATCGAGCACAAGTTGGCGGATGTCCCCTTCCTTGGCACCGACTTGTTCAAGCTGAGGGGCGGAAGGACATCTCATTGATACTGAGAAGTTCATTGTTACCCTGGACTCTTGTTACCTCCACCTAGAAGGATCCCAAGCGCTCTATGGTCCAAAAGAAAAAGCTGTTCTTACCGAGGAGTCCTTTAGCCTTGTTAGTTAAGCAGTGGCCATGATTTATTCTGACTGGCCATCTAAACTACCTAAATTTGTCTTTTTAAAACAGCCCCATTCAAGTCAATGGACACTCGTCCCCGTGCTACTCAAACAGTGATGACACAAAACGCAGTAGCACGGTGGCGGATCGAGGGTGGATCAGTCGAGGCACAGGTACCAGGAAGTGGAAGGGATCGACGCGGCGGAGTTCCATGGAGCAAAAATACGATTCCCTTCCCTTCCAAAATGGGGACTTTTTGAAAATAAATTTTTGCAGGATTTAATTTGGGGGCAGGTAAAGGGATATTTGTGTTTCTTGGGAGCACCAGGTAGAAAGTTGCTCTTTAAGGGATCCCTCACTATTTTTACACTCCCTACCCTGCCTCCCCTTCCAGAACGTGTGATAGGTTCACACAAGAATCAGATATTTCTAGGGACATGGATATGTTGTTCATCCACACTTATTGGCAGGTATCCTTGCTGCTTTAAATCTTGCCGGAAGGTCTTCAAGCTGGCTCCTCCCACCCACCTGGGTGGTAAAACTCTCGGCTCCGCCCCATGACGCCAGATCTTCCTTACCGCTTGGAAGCTCAGGTTCCCTCCTTAACGCTCTGCGATTAAGACTGGTTCCTAATTCTTCGGAAGTTCGAAATCAAAAGTTTTTGCTAAAAAGACTTTGGTCGTCTTCTCCTCGCGGCTGCGATGGACAAATCGACTCCCGGTTTCCGGAGGTGCCCTTGCGGGCAGAAGATGTCTAGGACGGATCCGCACTCCACGTGCTTCTACTGCCTGGGCCTTGAGCACGACCCGCAGGCCTGCGACTTGTGCTCTTCTTTTTCGGCCTACGTCCTTGAAGACCGTGCTGCCCGATTACAACTGGGGCGCCCCGAGAAGAGAATTCCAACGGTGAAATCTAAAGAGGCCCGGTTGGCGGTGTCCGCGGCGGCGGGCTCAGCGGATCAGCTCGAGCAGATGATCGCCCTCGAAGAGGCGGCGTGGTGCTTCTACCTCGGCTGCCGCATTTGTCCCGCTCTCTCTCGGTGCCTCGTACTCTGCTTCTTTTAAGGAGCTTTGTCTGACCCTCTCGACGAAAGGTGAGGGTCCAACTTCTTCGGGACCTTTTCCAGGTCCAAAAGAGCAAAGTAAGTCTCTCCATCGACGCCTCTTGGGAGTGGAAAGATCCCCTCCCTTGTCGACAGTCGACTTTGGTCGACCCCTCAGCTTCGGCCACTGGCTTCACGGTGTCCCTGTCAGGTCAGTTGACTGAGACTCCCGACGACGCGGTCGAGATTTTTCTCGACCCGTTAGACGGGTTGTCGGCTGGAGAAGCTGAGAATCCCCTCTCCCCGGTTCCCCCGGTGAGAGTTGAGGATCCCGTCGGCTCGTCTGTGCCTCCGGTTCCGGAGCCTTCAGTGGGATCGTCCTGAGCCGAGGGGAGTGCTGGTTCCCGACACTTCTCCTCGCCTTCCTCGGCCTAGTCGAGACTCTTGGTCTTGGTCTCGGACATCCTCGCGGTCCGACCGATCCCGCCGCCATAGGCGGTCTCGGCACCGCGGCATGTGGCGCCACCGCTCTTCCTCGGATGAGGGGAGGCTTCGGCGCAAGTTGCGTCGGAGGTACGAGGAACTCATGTGGCAACAGCTCATTTTGACCGGGAATAAGCCGACTCAGTCGTCTTCCCCGGCCATTAAGTGGCTGTCACCGGAGCGGCCGAAACAACCCCTCGTTGTAGCTGAGGAGCCTGTTCCCAGGCCGGTTGTTCGGCCAATTCCAGCTGCCCCACCGATTCTGGTGGAACCTCCGCCTCCATAGCCATTAGTTGGGGCTCCGACCAAAAATTCTCGGTCGGCCTTGGGTTTGCCCCATAGGCTGTCTGTCACCCTCACTCCCGATAAACCTCGGCAGGTGGAGGGTGGCTCAGGCCCGAGGCAGCTCTTTGAGGACTCTTCCGAGTCCGATGATGGTTCCTCCCTCTTCTCCAAGCGCATGGACTTGGAGTCCTCGGGAGGGCAGTCAGCGGACAATAGCCCTTCGTCCTTCTTAGGGTTGCTTCGACTCATCTCGGAGTCCACTGGGATGAAGCTCGAACCTGTTTCTAAACGGGCCAGGTATCCCCTCACGGAGATTCTGGACCGAGGGGATTCTCCTACGGAGGCCTTTCCGGTGGCCAAAGCCATAGTGGGTCCGGCCTTGGAACTTTGGCAGCGTCCTGCTTCCTGCCCTGCGCCTTCGGCCAGGATGGCCAGGAAGTATGCGGTCCCTACCGGTTCCCTGTCCGGTTTGAACACCCCTCGGCCGAGGGTTGGTTACCGACAGCGTTTTCCAGCGTGCGGGAAGCCATGGGATATGAGACAAACCTCCCGACAAGGATCCAGAAATTGGATTATGCCGGGCAAAAAGTCTACGCCAGTCCTCTCTCGGCCTTCGTCAGGCCAGTTCGGCCGTCCTCATGGCACATTTTTCTCACGCCCTGTTGGGCTCCCTGGATGAGGTTGTCCCTCATCTTCCCGGAGATCTGCAGACTACGGTCAGGCAGGTGCGGGACCAGGGCAGGGCAGTGGCTAAACAGCAGCTCCAGACTGCGTTAGACATTGGGGACTCATGTGCCAGGTCTGTGGCGGCCGCGAGTGGCCATGCGTCGTCAGGCTTGGCTGAGGATATCCACCTTTACCGGATGCCCAGCACAAGTTGGCGGATGTTCCCTTTTTGGGGACTGACGTCTTCGGCCCTGGGGTGGAAGGTCACCTGCAGAGGATCGAGAAGTCCAGTGCTACCTTGGACTCGGTCTCTTCCGCTCAGAAGGACAAAGGCCGCAAGTCACAGCCTAAGCCCTTTCGTCCTTCTGCGCCCGCGGCGCGCCCGGCCCAGCAACGTCAGGGCCAGCAGGCTCGACCTTGGTATCCCAAACCCAAGCCGTCGGCTTCCTCCAACAGGAAGCAGGGAGGTAAAGGCCCAGGAGGTCCCTCGGCCGGTCCCTCCTCCAAGCCTGCCCAGTGACGGGCTGGGGGTGTCGCTCCATCCGTCACCTGCCCCTGGTTCCCCGTGGGAGGCAGCTCCGACACTTCCTTTCCGCCTGGTCCGCTGTTACCACGGACAGGTGGGTACTGAAGTGGTGGGAAAAACCTGCCTTTAGAATTCGAGCAGGCCCGCCCCTGAGCCGTCGCACCTCGGGGGGCTGGGGTCATAACCTCACTGGCGGCTCGTCGAGCCGACATCACTCTCCTCCTCCAAGGTGGCGATAAGGAGGTAGAGGACCCCCCTCAGACCTGGGGTTCGTGTCCAGGTATTTCCTGGTTCCGAAACGGACGGGGGGCTGGCGCCCCATTCTCGACCTGCACGACCTGAACAAGTTCCTAAGGTCTCGAACCTTCAGAATGGTCACTCTGGCACAGATAATACCATCTCTGGAACACGGCGTGTGGTTCTGCTCTCTGGACCTACAGGACGCGTTCTTTCACGTTCCTATCCGTCCGTCACATCAGAGATTCCTTCGCTTTCGAGCGGAGGGATCCCTCTTCGAGTTCCAAGCCATGCCCTTCGGCTTATCTCCAGCTCCCAGGGTCTTCACCAAATGCATGGCAGTGGTGACAGCATTCCTGCGGCCGAGGGTCGGTGTACCCTTACCTGGACGATTGGCTGATAGCAGCCCCTCCAGACAGGAGGTGGGCGGTCAGAATCTGGCCCTCCAGGTTTGCTCTCAAGTCGGCCTTCTCATCAACGAGGCCAAGTCGGAACTCGAGCCGAAGCAGGTGATCCTGTTCATCGGGGCAGAGCTCGACTCTCTTCGAGCCAGAGCACGGCTCCCGGCGGACAGGGCCGAGGTTCTTACCTCCTTTGCCCAATCATTTCTGGTTGGGCAATCGCGCCCTGCCCGGGACTTCCTGCGCCTCCTGGGTCTCATGGCGGCCTGTACCAGCGTGGCCCGTTGGGCACGCTGGCACATGCGCCCCCTTCAGTGGGGACTGGCCAGCCAGTGGTCACAACACTGCGATCCATTGGACCAGCTAGTGATAGTGACCCAGGAGATGTGGAACGCTCTCCAGTGGTGGACCGTTCCATCTCATCTGCAGGAGGGCATCCCGTTTGTCCTCCCCGAGCCGACGATCTCTCTGTCGACCGATGCCTCTCTGATGGGTTGGGGTGCCCATCTGGGGGAACACCGAGTGCACGGCCTCTGGTCCCTGCGGGAGTCCCGATGCCACATCAACCTGCTGGAGCTCCGAGCGGTCTGCCTAGCTTTCACCGCCTTTGCTCCGTTTCTCCGGGGTCAAGTGGTCCGAGTCCAGACGGACAATACCATGACCATGTACTGCCTGAACCGCCAGGGCGGGACGCGCTCCATGCTTCTATGCAAGGAAGCTCTCCGAATTTGGTCACTCGTGCGCAGCCTGGAGGCGATCTCCTAGCCATTCATGTGGCAGGAGCCTCCAACACCCTGGCTGATGCCCTGAGCGGATAGGGGCTGCATCTCACGAGTGGTCTCTCCTGCGGAGGTAGTACAAGACCTGTTCTCCCACTGGGGCACACCTCAGGTGGACCTGTTTGCCTCAGGGAAGCAGCGGCTGAGGCTGTTTCATGCCCGCCCCCCTCAGCAGGGCTCGCTGCAGGGGGATGCCTTCTCGAGGCTGTGGACCCCGGGCCTCTTTTACGCCTTTCCCCCATTTCCCTTGATTCACAAGGTGCTTCTCAAGGCAAGGAGGGACAAGGCGCAGGTGATTCTGATAGCCCCAGACTGGCCCCGCCAGTTCTGGTACCCAGATCTCCTCAGCCTCAGCTCCAGGCTCCCGAGGCAGCTTCCAGCTCGCCCGGACCTGCTCTCAGTCAATCAGGGGAAGATGTTCCATCTGGACCTTCAATCCCTGCACCTGACGGCCTGGTTCCTGAGCGGCTAGAGTTCCAGGCCTTGGGTCTTTCCGACGAGGTCCTCAGTGTTGTTGAGGCGTCCCGTAAGGAGTCGACCAGAAAATGCTACGCCTTCAAATGGAAGAGTTTTTCCATTTGGTGTCAGGGCAAGGGCTTGGACCCTTCCTCCTGTTCTGTGGCAAGCATTTGGGACTATTTATGGTCCCTTTCTAGTCAAGGGCTTAGGTCGACGACCCTAAAGGTGCACCTGGCAGCCATCTCTGCTTACTGGGCGCGGGCCGGGGAGCAGTCGGTGGCGCAGGGGAAGGTGGTCTGGCGCTTTTTCAAAGGCCTTGATCACATTCCCTCTGGTCACGAGAACCTCCACCTCCGTGGGATTTACTGCTGGTACTGGCAAAGCTCATGGGCAGGCCATTCGAGACCAATGCACAGGTGTGATATCTCTCACCTGTCGTGGAAGACCGCCTTCTTGGTGGCTATCACGTCAGCCAGAAGGATGGGAGAACTCCAGGCGCTCTGCATTGAGTCTCCTTACCTGGTCTTCCACAGGGACAAGGTTGTCCTGCACCCCACCCGAAATTCCTTCCGAAGGTGGTGTTGGAGTTTCACCTTAACCAGGTGTTGACTCTGCCGGTGTTCTACCCCAGTCACACCTCGGAGGCCGAATATAGGCTCCATACTCTGGACCCTAGAAGGGTGCTCGCTTATTATAAGGAGCGCACGGCTGAAATTCGGGGAGAGGTTCGCCAGCTGTTTGTCACCTACGCTGCAGCCGCATCTGGCAGACCTGCAGTCAAGCGGACGATAGGCAGGTGGGTCACCTCCTGCATAGATCGCTGCTATAAGTTGGCGGGCATGGCGCCTCCCAGAGGGATAAGAGCTCATTCTACCCATCATACTGCTGCATCGGTGGCTGCTTCCAGGGACGTCCCTATCCAGGAAATCTGCAGGGCTGCTACCTGGAAGTCAGCACACACCTTTATTACCCATTACCACATCGACCTTGAGTCACGCCGGGATGCTGGTTTTGGGGCCTCGGTTGTCCAGTCCTTATTTCCCAAGTAAGTATTGGGGTGTCGCTTGCCTCCCTCCTCCTCCCGGAGAACTGCTAGGAGTCTGCCAATAAGTGTGGATGAACAACATATCCATGTCCCTAGAAATACAGGTTACTCACCTGTAACAGGAGTTCTAGGAATGGTATATGTTGTCATCCACGATTCCTCCGACCTCCCGGCCGGACGCAACAACCTGAGCTTCCAGCGGGCCAGATCTGGCGCAGCGGAGCCGAGAGTTTTACCACCCGGGTGGGTGGGAAGAGCCAGCTTGAAGACCTTCCGACAAGATTTAAAGCGGCAAGGATACCTGCCAATAAGTGTGGATGAACAACATATACCATTCCTAGAACTCCTGTTACAGGTGAGTAACCTGTATTTTTTAATCGTGGTTGCTTGAGCATTACTATTGCAGTTCTTACAGTTGTGAGTTTGTTGATCTTCCTGTATGTATCTTCACCATTCATCACTGGTGGGTTATACGCCGGAGGTGCTCTGACCCCATGGGAGCTTTCAGCTTACACATTTTGTTTTCTGGGGGAGGCGCCAGTGTCGTGGACGGCACTGCCCACAAGGACGCCACACAGAGTGCTGCTCGAGCGTCAGCCAATAACAGACGACTCCTCCCTTAGTTCTGTTTTTCCCACCGTTGAGAGTGCACCTCATGGGAGCTGAAGAGTCAAATTGCACAGTTCTTCATTTGTTTGAAGTCGCCAAAATTCTGTTTGTTGCTCAGTGCCGTAGAGCTGCAAATGGGTGAGACAGTTCATTGTTATTATATTTCTTGTTTTATTGTTTCTACGGCGCAGAGTTTTTTTTCTGTATTTTGATTTATTTTGTGTGCAGTCGATCATGTCCGATCTGGGGCCTAAGTCTAAGGCGGGACGTGCCCCCATGCATCGATGCCCCTGTGGCAAATACACCTCCGTAACGGATCGCCATGACTGATGTCTCTCTTGCTTGGGCCCACAGCATGACATGGACAACTGCGACGCGTGCTTCTCTATGGACCGCCGGGTCCTCGAAACAAGCGTGTTGATGGTGGGTTGGAAACCTCCTACCTTCGGAGGACGACGTCAGTCCAGGGATGCCATGGCAAGAACTTTGGACCCTTTCCCCGGGTTGCCCTCCGTTACTGTACGTACCGGAGGATCGCGAGCCATCGACGGTGCCAGCCTCACTAGAGGGATCAGGTGGACAGTCAGCCTGCTCCCATGGGTCGGTTGAGCATCCCTCTCGGTTGTCGGCCTCCTCGGGGCCATGACCACCCCCGGTGTAGCAGTTGGAACTATACAGTGGATCTGAACTGGTGGGGCCGTCGCCTCCGGCCGACTCCGCTCGAGTTCCTGTCCCCGTCTTTGGGGCCAGTGAGCACGACGGCGCCGAGGTTTTGGCGCAGCCTTTGTTCGGTGCCGCATCCAGTAGGGTGCGAGGAGTGGCCTCTCTTCTGGTCGCCCTGCTCTCTTCCTCTTCAGAAGAGGAGGATGCCTCTGACCCAGAGTGGTTGCCCCATTCTGAGGAGCTCTCTGGCTCCGAAGAGTCTCTCTGCCCTACAAGGCCTAGCTGCAAAATTCTGGCGGTGTCTTCTACCTCCCTGACTGGCTCTGTCTCTGGAGTTGCCCTCTCAGAGTCTTGCAGTGCCTGGTTCAAACAACATGAAGTCTTGCTGTATTCTTACTTAATGCAGTTAACCCCAGCACTTGAACTTCCCCGGAGAGTAAGGAGTTAAACTCTGTGCAGGAGCATAGAACGTTGAGCTCGACCCCAGTTTTCAAACCTCTGTCTGTGGTACTTCCCAGTGTAACCGTCAGATTCTTTACTCTGCCTAACAGTGAAGTCGCTTTGGAGATTCCTCTGCTCGGTTCGGTAAAAAGTAAAGCGTTCGGTTTTAAACCATTCTATTTGTTATTTTTTCGGATTTCCAGCCTCTGTCTATGGTACAGGTAATGTTGTAGATAGGTAGTGACTTTATTTTGTAAAAGTGTGTGGAAATTACTTTTTTCCTCGATTTTCTTTTCGCCGGTCCGGTTAGGAACCGACCTTGTATTTCTTCTGTTTTTCTAAGAAAATTTTCCGGGATTAGAGTGGTTGTCCCATATCGATCGGTTTCAAAGAACTGGGCCTTTTCTGGTTCTTTCTCAAAACTTGTGACACGGGTTGTAACCGATCGGTTATTTTATTACCTGGCTTGAAAGCTGCTATAGGGTAATTTAGTATGTTGGCCATGTCTGACAAACCCAAAAAGAAAACCGGTGCCACTGGATTTCAGCACTGTACTGAGTGTGGGGAGGCCTTTGCGAAGGCTGACCCCCACCTCATCTGTGTTTTTTGTCTGGGGTTTGACCACCTCAAGTCAGACAGCCAAATTTGTAAAAACTTTCCTAAATCCACTCTAGATAAGAGACTGAGTAGGCTAAAGGAATAGGAGGCCAAGAAGTCCGTAGTTCCGGATGGTCAGCCCGGTTCGGTTGTGGCCGAACCCGAGGACGTGCCTGCTGACCTAGGCCATATCTCCTTGGGCAAAAGGAGAGCCGACCCTGAGGGGCCGGTTCCGTCAAAAAGAAAACGAAAGTCCACCAGTTCGGATCCTGTATCGCATTCTCCAACCGCAGACGAAATAGACAAAGCGATTAGCATTGTTCAGTCACTTAGACTGGTTCCATCCGAACCGGTACCGCCGGTTAGGTTGGATCTGTCTCCTTCGGATTATGATCCAAATGCTTTTTTATGATGCGTTGGGGGGAGACGAAGACTATCCCGATAATGATGATGACCGGGGGGTCTGGATGTGCCCATTGAACCGGACATCTCCCCAGACAGGCCCTTGGGTGCCTCTCTTCCCAGGCTGTCTGAGTCCCCTTCACACTTTTTGTTTTACAAAAAGGTGGCCGAAACCCTTCAGCTTCCCTTGGTTGAGGCTGCAGAGGAGGAAGAAGGGCCTGATTTTGTGGAAATCATGGACATCCCAGAGTCCAAAAGGCTGTCTATCCCTCTTCATAAGCCCTTGGGGAAACAGGCACACAAAATTTTACAAACTCCTAATTCAATACCTCCTGTGGACAAGAGAATGGACAGGAGGTATATGTTATCAAGCTCAACTACGGAGTTCCTTTATAATCATAGCAGCCATGTTGGGGTAGTCAGGCTGCAGCCTGTGACAGGGCTAAAATTCCTTTGACTTCACACTCCCCGGATAAGGACTCCAGAAAAGTGGATGCCATGGCCAAAAAATAGTATTTGGCATCCTCTTTGGGACTCAGGCAGGCTAATTATATGGCCTACACAGCCAGGTACCAGAAATCCAGATGGGCTATGGTTCTGGAACTGGCTAAACAGGCCTCCCCCCAGCTAGCCAAAGAGCAGGAGGAGGTGGCTGCTGATGGAATTGAGGCATCGAAAATGCAATTTCATGCTGCTGTGGACTCCAGTGTTGTGGCATCTAGAGTCATGGCTACATCTGTCTCTCTCAGAAGACATGCTTGGCTCAGATGTACTAGCCTTTCACAGGATACCCAGACTAAGGCTATGGATTTTCCTGTAGTAGGTAACTCTCTGTTTCGGGAGCAAACAGGCTTACATGAAGAAAATGGATGAATACAGGACCACATACAGGAGTGCACAGGCCAAGGAAAGGCAAGCCACTCCTCAAAAGCAGCAGTCTAGGGGCAGGTCTTTTCACAGGCCTTTTTTACCAAGCCCAGGCCTCCTCTCCCGTCCCACAGAGGGGGTTCTTCAGAGGGAGGGGCAGGAGGGGGATGAGCAGGGCTGCTCCCTCCTCCTCCCAGTCTAAGGCTCCTGCCAAGCTGACACCCTGATGTGTCAACCCAGGTTGACGCCCCAATTCCAGTAGGAGGCAGGCTGGCTTACTGCTTCCAGGCCTGGAAGTCTGTGACCTCAGACAAGTGGGTCCTGGAAGTAGTAAGCCAGGGACTGGCCCTCAGCTTCAAAAAGTTTCCAAAAAAGAGGGCTAAATCTTTTCCACCTGCATCAGTCTCAGAAACCTTTGTCCTAGAGTCAGAGGTCTCCTCTCTCTTTTAGCTCTCAGAGCTATAGAGAATGTTCCTACTCAGCACAAGGGAAAAGGACTGTACTCCAGGTACTTCCTTACCCCAAAGAAAATGGGGGAGTGGCAACCCATCCTAGACCTAAGGTATTTGAACAAACACATTTCAAAGCCCAAATTCAAAATGGTAGCTCTGGGAATAATCCTTTCCTGTCTAAGGTCAGGAGATTGGTTAACATCTCTGGACCTCAAGGATGCCTACTTCCATATCCCTGTCAGGTGCTCCCACAGAAAATACCTCAGGTTCGAGTTGCCTTCAGGCCATTACCAATTCAGAGCCATGCCATTCGGCCTAACATCAGCTCCAGGGGTGTTCCCAAGGTGCCTTGCAGTAGTGGTGGCTTACCTCAGAAGACAGGGTATCACCATCTTCCTTATCTGGACGACTGGCTCATTGTGTGTCAGTCATCTCTACAGGTCAAGTCAGCTCTGCAAACTACCCAGGACCTTCTCAGTTCCCTAAGTTTTCTTCTCAATCTTCCAAATTCTGTCCTCGAACCAGTTCGACTAATCACCTTTATAGGAATAGATCTGGACACCGTATAACCAAAAGCTTTCCTTCCCCTGGCAGGGTGAAGGCCCTAGTGGATCTTGCTTCATCTTTTCGACCTCAGGTTTCTCGCCCAGCAAGATAGTTCCTCCGGCTTCTGGGCCACATGGCAGCTTCCACTGCAGTAGTGCAGGGAGCAAGATTCCAGATGAGGGACATTCAGTTTCACCTAAGGTTCTTCTGGTCTCAGAAAAAGGATTCTCTTACCAAACTAATTCCAGTGACTCAGACTCTGGTCCAGGCTCTTCAGTGTGGCTGGATCAGGACAACCTCAGACAAGGAGTCCCATTTCTCTCGAAAACTTCTTCAGTAGTTCTGACTATGGATGCTTCTCTCCTAGGTTGGGGAGCCCACCTGGGGGCCCTGACAGCCCAAGGGGTCTGGTCTCCACAGGAGTCTCTCCTTCACATCAGCTTTCTGGAACTTAGGGTAGTGTTCCTTGCCATTTAGTGCTTCTCAGAGTCGGTCAAGGGCAAGGTGGTCCAAGTTAGAACAGACAACACGACCACAATGTGGTATATCAACAAACAAGGAGGCACTCTGTCCTCGGCCTTGTGCACGGAAGCCATAAAACTGTGGTCTCTGGCCTGTTCTCTTTAGTCTTCCCTAGTAGCAGTTCACCTTCCAGGGAAGGACAATGTACTGGCAGATGCTCTGAGCAGAATATCCCAGGGACATCATGAATGGTCCCTGAATCCTCTCATCCTGCAGATTACCTTCTCCAGATGGGGCACTCCAGAGATGGATCTCTTTGCAGCACTGGACAATCACCAACTCCCTCTGTTCTGTTGCAGACCTCCACTCCTGGGGACTGTGCCCCAGGATGCCCTGATTTTGGATTGGAAGGGCAGGTTCCTCTATGCCTTCCCCTTCATTTCCTCTGCTGTTCAGAGTCCTGATCAAGATCAGAACTTAACCTTTCACAGTGATCCTAGTGGCTCCAGACTGGACCAGGCAGCCTTGATATCCTCTGCTCCTATCCCTGGCAGTGTCTCGTCCCCTGTCCCTTCCCAAGAGACACAATCTTCTGTCTTCCCAGGGGAGGATCTGGTATCCCCGATCTCTAGTCTCTCAATCTCAAGGCCTGGCTCTTGAAGAGCTAAAATATGCAGACCTGCATCTTTCTCAGGCAGTCCTGGATATCCTGAAGGTTTCCAGGAAACCATCTACAAGAAAGACTTATGATTCCAAATGGAAGAGGTTTACCATTTGGTGTACTCAGAAAGGCATTGTCCCTGATTCTGCAGACATCTCCACAGCCTTAGATTATCTGGTTCACCTCAATGGTCTAGGCCTTAGGCCTGCAACTCTAAAGGTTCACCTAGCAGCAGTTTCTGCTTTCCTTTCAGCAGGGAAGGGCTCTTCCCTGGCCTCTCGTCATGTGTTTAAAAAGGTTTTCAAGGGTCTGCTTCATACAAACCCTCCATTTAGAGAACCGACTCCTGCTTGGGATCTTAATGTCTGCATTGCACAGCTCGTGCAGCCTTCCTTTGAACCCATGGCTTCCGCTGAGCTGAAATACTTGACCTGGAAAACAGTGTTCCTGGTAGCCATTACTTCTGCCAGGAGGATTAGTGAATTACAAACCCTGTTAGATGAACCTGACTTCATATCCTTCCATAGGGATAAAGTGGTCCTAAGAGCCAGTATGAGGTTCTTACCCAAAGTGGTATCAGATTTTCATCTAAACCAGTCTGTCTCGTCCTGTATTTTTTCAATGACCACTCCTCTTCAGGTGAAAGAAATCTACACAGCTTGGATGTTAAAAGAGCTCTTAGCTATTACATAGAGCACACTAAGACTCGCAGGAATGACTGTCTTAAGTTGTTTCTCACCTATGGTGAGGTGGGGAAAGATAGGCCTGCCACTAAATGAACTATTGCCAGGTGGATTGTCTCTTGCATACAGTTCTGCTATGATAAATTGGGTAAAGCCCCCCCCCCCGGGCCGGAGGGCTCAGTTGATTAGGGGTACAGCTGCTACTCTGGCGGCAGCCAGATATATACCCTTGTTAGAGGTCTGTAAAGCAGCCACCTGAAAAACTGTACATACATTCACCAAGCATTACTCTCTGGATATCCAGGCTAGGAGAGATACTAGGTTTGGCACAGTAGTACTGCAGATCCTGTTCCCAAAGTAGGTTCTGCATTCCCTCCTCCGTAGGGAACTGCTTGGTAGTCTGCATTAAGTCAGAATACAGCAAGACTTCATGATGTTTGAAGAAAAAATTACTCACCATAGTAATGTTGTTTCTTCTAATGGAGTCTTGCTGTATTCTGACCTCCCCTGCCTCCCCTCTCAGAACCTAGTGTTTGGGAAGTGGGCTGGCAGGTACAGTGTTGCACCTCAGGGGTGTACCTTGCACCCCCCCCCCCGCCATCTTGGGTGAGTTAATTGTTAATTCTGTTTGTCTTATAAATCTGTTTAGTGTTGTCACTACTTTTTTCTTCTTGGGTTCTCGACTCGTCTTCTGGGCCCAAATTGCTGCCTTTTGACTTACACCAAAACAAGTTCCACACACACTTTATGTGTGTGTATGTATATATATATATATATATATATCTAGACTCAGCTAGTTAGTTGCTCGTAAGAATCTGACGGTTACACTGGGAAGTACCACAGACAGAGGTTTGAAAACCGAGCTCAAGCTCAACGTTCTATGCTCCTGCACAGAGTTTTAACTCCTTACTCTCCGGGGCAGTTCAGGTGCTGGGGCTAACTGCATTAAGTCAGAATATAGCAAGACTCCATTAGAAGAAACAACATTACTATGGTGAGTAATTTTTTTCTACTCGCACGGCTCCAGCCCTGGTGCCATGGAGAGGGACGGCACCGAGGATGGAGTGGGGTCGGGAGACAGTGTCGAGTCTGGGAGTGGTGCCACACCCGATGCAGAGTCGGAGGTTGGCACCTCTGTGGAGGCCTAATCCGGCATTGAAGCTGGGAGCAGTGCTACTTCTGTTCCCGAATCGGGCTAACTCAGGGGTTGCTGTGGCAGACTTGCAGATGCCTGTGGCTCTTCTGGTGTTGCCCCCCGCTGCCTCACGGATGGACAAGGGGCAGGTCTCTCTCTGATGGGGAGGGCTTGAGTGTGCCTGGGGTGACTTGAGGGTTTTCTTCCAGGGCTGCTAGTAACTCTGGGAGGAGCCGCAGTGCTGACCCCTGCGTTTTGCTCTCCTCAGCGGGCGGGATCTGCATCAGGTGTGGTAAGGGGCTGCTGCAAGAGCTAGACCGGCCCCGATCTCCTCACGGTGAGGCTTCCTCCTTGGGGCACCATTTGGGTCACACCTGTACGGTTGTGCAATCTTCCGTGGATTCTTTGTGCAGCCCCTCCCTTCTGGAGGGGTTGCATGAATGTTCCCGAAGCCCTAGCAGGGATCCTTCTCTGGCTTGCCAGTCTTCTCCTGCTTCTTCAGATCCTCTGCCTCGCCCTTCTGCTCTCCCGGGCATTTCAGGTCCTATGGGGCCCCTATCTTGGGACCAATTCAGAGGCTCAGCTGCAGCTTTCCCTCGCTATTTAAGAGCTCTCAACCAGGTAATTTTTAGACCAGAAACCCCCACTGCGCTCCGATCTGAATCGAGCTCCTCTGCCTCCTCGTCTTCCTCCTTTGAGGAAGAAGAAGACTGTTCGGTCCACCTGCCCTCGGATGCTGGTATCACCAGCTATCAGCGATTCTTGTTGAGACAGTTGGAAGAGCTCCACATTTCCCATTTTGAAAGTCGTGATCCTGCTCATGTGATGTGTGCTCTCCTGGGAGAGTTCTCCTTGGAGAATGTGGTCATTCCCCCATCAGGTCTGGCAGACTCCCTCTGCCCCCAGGGACTGCCAGCGCAGGTATAGTGCCCCCCAGGGGTCCCCAGGTTCCATGTCTCACCCCACGTCGGAGATAGAGCTACTGGATACCCCCTCTGGGCCTCGCCGCCCAAGACACAGCCCCCACGAGTTCAACACTGCTGAGTTTAACCACTGGTGGGAGAAGGATTTTTTTCCTCATCATATCTCCTCCTATGTATTTCAACCCATTAGGCCCATATGGCTGTCTGTGCTAGATACTTATGGATGGCACTAGGACAGCTTCAAGCCACTTTGCCTGTCTCGAAGGCAACCGGGCAAACCATCTACCTTTCTGCTTCTGGCCTAGAGCTTGTGAGGCATCTCTCAAGGGCATCATGTGACACTAATGGGGTAGCTTCTAGGTTGGCAGGATCTGCAGTCTGTATAAGACGGGCAGCATTGGTTCGCCTTTCCAGGTCATCACCCTTGGCCTGGCATAGGGCAATTGCCTCCCCCTTCCAAGGAGCCCATTTTATATCCCGCAGGGTGAGATGGGAATTAGCGGGGCATCTTCCTTCTCCCAGGTGACAGGAGTCCCCGTCTCGCCCTTATCAGTCATGGGCCTCTCCGGACCCATAGGGGGCTTCTCCCCCTGTGGTTCTCTCCCACAAGGGGCCGAGGGAAGTTCTGCCCTCAGGGAAGGGCAAGGTCCCCTTCAGCGGGCTTGGTACTCACCCATCAGTGATGAATGGTGAAGCTACATACAGGAGGATTTGAAAATTACATACCTTCTGTAATTCTTGATGATCTTGTATATCGTATTCATCACTGCTTCCCGCCCACCATCCCCTCTGTTGCCTCAACCTCTGAGTAGTGCCTCCTCCCTGTTTGCTCTCCCCTCCATGGATACCCTTTTGGGGTAAGCCTTCTGGCTTCTCTGCTCCTTTGTTCCTTCCAGGGTGTTAGTAGTTCTCCGGGGGGGGGGGGCCAGCAGGGCCTTTTGCCCTCTTATAATGAGGGCTCCTCAGGTTCCGTCCTGATCTCCGTCTTTGCCTTCTAGCAGAGATGGAGTTCAGTCCTCCTTCGGGACCTTTTTCGAATCCCAGTGGACTCTGGGGGACCACCCCCTTGTCTTTTTTCTCTTTAACTGATCTGGTTAACCTGGGGTAGTTTCCCTCCTTCCACAGCTTCTCCTCCCTTGCCACTGGCTCAGGATGAGTTACAGGAAATAACACCTGGATGTGGAATGGCTGAGGGGTGGATCCTGTCTCCATCTGTGCATCCTTGGATAACCTGTAGAGACCCCGGCATCCTACTCCCCAGGGTTCTAATAGGTGTTCTCTCCTGCTTCAGCCTTGGTTTTTTTCCCTCAAGGCTGTCTATTAGCTCAAATACACAACCAGAGGTCATCTGCATGCACCACAAAAGAGGCGGCTAACCTCCATGAAATAAAGCAGTCCAAAAATATGTGGTGCTCAAGGAATACAAGACGCAGTGTTGCTTTTAAGCAATCATTTTACTGCCAAAGTGTTATACAAAGTAGTTAAGCAGAAACGTGACGAGTGGTTACCCCGGCATAACTTTACTTCGGCAGTAAAATGATTGCTTAAAAGCAATACTGTGTCTTGTATTCCTTGTGCACCACGTATTTTTGGACTGCTCTGTTAGCTTAAATAGCCTGGACTCGTCTCAAATGGAAGACAGTCCAGTCACTCCTTCATGTGAAAGTGTCTGGAGAGCCAGCCGGGGAGAAGGATTAGGCATCCTGGGGACTGCTCTCCTTCTCTTTGGGGAAGAGTCTGTGCTTGATTTGCCCTCTGGCGGAGGTCAGCACTGCAGCAGTTGGTGCTAGTATGTCAAGTGGGCGGGTCATTGCAAGTCCTCGCCCCGAGGAAGCAGGTAACAGGAAAATGCCGTCCCCCAGCATGACTGCCCCGCTCCGCCATCCACTGCCTCCAGAACCCACCGGAGGGGTCCCCGCTTTCATGGCCCTGACCCGGGGGGAAGGGGGGTAATCCAGGGCTTGCCCACAATGTCCTTAGGGAGTGGGAAGCCCCCTCGGCGGCCCCACCCAGGGGAGCAAGCCTGGGCATGGGGCAGCAGCTGGCGGATGGGTCCAGAGGAGAGGGGGCTGAGAAAAAAAAAAAAAAAAGTGTCTGGAGAATCTAGAGGTGGAAGCCACCCTTGACACCTTTATCCTGTCTCCCTGTGGGGAATGGGGTGCCGTAGGGTCTCTCATAATTCTTTTCTATCCCTCCTTCTCCTCCTCCTCCTAAATTTTCCTTAATCCTTCCCACTTCTCTATCCGTTAGGACTGTCCAGTGGTTGGGGCCCCCTTCCTAAGCCACACCCTCAGGTAGCCTCCCTCTCCTCATTTTGGCCATTTTTCTCCTTTCTGTTTATATCCTTTCCTTTTGCTATCTCTCGGGCTCCCTTGCCCCGCCCTCTCTTTTCTCTATATCTGTTTTTCCCTCTCTATGGTGGACAGAAGGTGAGGAAAGAGTCTGCATCGGTACTGGCTGACACTCAAGCAGCACGCTGTGTGTTGTCATCGTGTGCGGTGCCATCTACGACACCGGCTCCTCCCCCAGGAAGAATTTGTAAGCTGAAAGCTCCCACGGGGTCATAGCACCTCTGGCGTATAACCCACCAGTGGTGAATGGTGAAGATGTACAAGAAGATCAAGAATTATGGTAGGTACGTAATTTTCAGTTTTTGGTTCATATGACAAAAATGTTTCTCAAGTCTGTTTTCAAAATGTCAGCTTTTTTTTATTTTATGAAAATCCAGCTTGGAAACAGATCTGAGCAACAGCCAGAGTGGAGCGCAGATGCAGAGTTTGAACCTACTTTCCAAATTCAAAAATTTGCATAGGTTCTATCGCTGGGGTGTCCCTCTCAGCTGAGATGACTGCATAAAGTGTAAGCATAGTGAGGGATCCATTAAGGGGAAACAACATTGCTATGGTTAGTCATTTTTTCTTCTTGAATATCTTTAATAACTGTTTCCACATCGTCCATTGTATTACTGTCTGTTGTGGTGGCCTGTTTTTCAAGATCGTTAGTACGTTATTCTAAGGAGGCGACATCTCCACAGAAAAGGACTTTGGAATCGGGGGTTGGAGGTGTGGACTGGTCCTCACTGGGACCCCTCCTTCCCCACTTGGGACACGGACTGGTGTTGCTCTCCCGCAGGGCTCCTACCATAGAGGAGTCGGACCGTGGAGAGAGCGAGTGAGAGACGGAGTGAAAGGAAAAATTCAAATTCTGCCTCTCCCACCCCGTTTCCTCCTCCCCTTAAATGGTTGCAAGCCCCTTCCTTAATGTTTCGGGGATCCTATTGGGAGTGGCTAAAAACAACAAAACAGTTTCTTGTCATTTGTCTGTTTTCACTAGCTTATGATGTCTTACATTGCATGGGGCTTCGTGTACTGCTTATACTTTCCTGTACCATATGATTATTGAATGCTCCTGCCTACTCTTTAAAATTACCCTGTACTGTTACTTCGGGTGTTAGCCCGGCTAATAATGGCAATAAGTTAGCATTCTCTAGGTTTCATGTTAGTAATACCCTAACTGCTCAGTATCTGCACAGGATGTTGCTTTGAATATTTGCTGGACTATCTAGTTAAAAAGTTGGGGTTCTCCGGTTTCCTACTTGCCCTTACGTAACTGTTGGTATCATCGGGGTGAGTGCTTTGCAGTTAAGTCCAGGTCATTGTTCCTCTGTCTACGCTGTATGCCTTTACACTCTCAGGCAGACCCTGTCTGCACTAGCTGTACTAGCACACTAAGAACTCTGTTCTCACCCCTCTCAAGCTGACCCACCAGTCACGGCTGTCTCTTTGAGTTGGGTGTCACTAGTCACTGCTGAGAAAAAGGGGAAATGGATACTCCAAAGCCTACCAGGAATGGTGTCCTGCCCTTCTTGCCTTGTGCTGTCCTCTCCATTGGTCTCCTTGCCAGTCTTTTTTTTCCCCTAATGGTCATAGACTCTTGGTCGCATGGGGTCCACTGGGGAACTGCTGTCCCGCATGAGGGGTTTGATTTCACCTTCTCTAACCTTCTGGGTCAAGACAGACTGCCTCCCTGGCCTGCCTGCTGTCTTGACCTCAGATGCCTTGTGCACTGCCTTGGTGAGAAGACGTCTGTCCCAAAGGCCCTCGGCCACTGGTACTCCTCCCCCCCATGAGGTTTCTCCTCTGGCTCTTCCTTGTGATTCTGGTCCTTGCGGGTGACATCGAGTTAAACCCTGGTCCCACAGATCAGGCCCCCCTCAATCCCTGAATGTTGGAAATTGGGAAAGGGGCTAAAAATTGCTCACCTTAACATTCGCAGTCTACTACCCAACCGTGATGAACTATCTGCCTAGGTCATCCACTGTAAGCCTGACGTATTAGGCATTATAGAGTCCTGGCTGAAACCCTCAATACCAGACTCGGCTTGTGTACTCCTAGCTATGAGTTAATTAGACAAGATCGACAGGGGAAAAAAGCGAGGGGGCGGTATCCTAATTTACTATGTCACCTTAGTGTATCTTTGGTAATCCATCAGCAGTCCTCCCTGTCTACATGTGAGCTGCTGCACACAGTACTGCTGTTTTGAAATACAAAGAAGCTGCATATTGTATGCACATATAATCCCCCAAGGGTGGACTGCCTGGACTTACCCACCTCCTGGATACCATTGGTCCTTCTGCTGGGGATAATGAACTTTTGATCCTAGGAAATGTGAACTTAAACTGGACAGGAGGTAACTCCAAGCTGTTTGAACCTCTGGTGAGCCTTGCCCTGACTCAGCTTATCCAGGAGCCCACTAGATGGGCTGCTAAAGGTGGTACTAGCTCCCTACTGGACTGGGTCCTGTCTAACCGCCCAGATAGGATCAGCTCCGCTGGAACCCTACCTGACTCCATCTCAGATCATACCCCGGTGTTTTGCGTGTGGAAGGTCCCTTCCCCTAAAATTCCACACAGAATCATTCATGTTAGGGATTTCTCTAAGTTTGATCTGGGATCATTTCATGATGATCTGAGGATCACTGACTGGTCAGGAGTGCTTAGTGCCCATGACCCGTCCACAGCTATCTCCCAGTTTCTCACTGTTTTCAGCGCCTTGCAGGACAAACATGCCCCCCTTATTAGACGGAGAGTGAGGGGGTCAGCCACAAAATGGCTGCATGGGAGCCTCCTAGCCCTTATGCGGGCAAGGGACAAGTGTTGGGCTCACTTCAAACGCACGTTGGATCAGTCCATCTTCCAACAGTGCAGGAAGCTCAGAAACGAGTGCAAAAATGCCATCAGGGTGGCAAAAAATGAATATTATAAATCTGCCCTGCTTAGCTCTGCTAAGGACCCACAAAGGTTCTGGAGGAACATAAAAAACTTAGCAGCTCCTCCAACTCGGGGGTTTCTGATATGATCATTGGAGGGTCAAGTTGTAATAATCCACTCACAATTGCTAATGCTTTAAATTCCCACTTTTCGGACTTGTTTGCGCTTTCCTCCTTTTTCCCTGCTGTAGGGGATATTAGTGGCCCCTCGGCCACTGTCACTCAGGAGGCTCACCCCTCTCGCCCATTATTTTATCTCAGGGCTGTCTGTCAAGGAGACGCAAAGACTTCTCTCTGGTCTCTCCCCACACTCCAGCGCTGGCCATGATAACATGGAGCCCAAGCTTCTGAACCTGGGTGCTCCCCACTTTGCCATCCCAGTGGCACATATCTTCAGTCTGTCCCTTGCCACTGGTGTTATCCCTGGTATTTGGAAAGTAGCAAGGATTGTCCCCGTTCCGAAGCAAGGTAACCCCAAAGTCCTAGACAACTATCGTCCAATTGCCATCCTATTGGGCATTAGTAAACTCTCAGAGAAAACTTGGCTGAACAGCTTACAGAGTATATTCAGACTCATAAGTTGCTGTCACCTGCACAGCATGGATATCGTAAAGGGTATGGTACGACCACTGCCCTTGTCTCTGTCTCTACCAGCATAAGGGTGGCCATGGACCAGGGCTGACTCTCTGGGGCTATATTCATAGACTTATCCAAGGCCTTTGACCTTCTAGACCATGCCTTACTCTGCTCACACATGCAGTCCTTAGGCCTGTCCCCCCCGCCTTGAGTTGGCTGAGAAACTACCTCCTGGGCAGAATACAGCAGACTAAATTCAACAAGGTCCTCTCTGACCCCAATCCGGTGACCTCTGGTGTCCCACAGGGATCAGTTTTGGGGCCCCTTCTCTTTTCTACATTTGTTAACAACCTCCCTGCTGCTGCTCCCAACTGTAGTGTCACCCTTTATGCAGATGATCTTGTCATCCTTGCACATTCCCGAGACATTGGGGTTCTTAACCTTCAGCTGAGCAAGGCCTTTAAGAATACTCAAGCCTGGGTAATGTCTCACAAGCTGATCCTTAATCTGAAAAAAACTCAGGCCATGCTCTTTGGGTCAGCAGCCAAGATCAAGGCCTCCCCTGTCCCTCTGTGTCAGTGGTGTGGATGGCTCTCCCCTCCTAACCACAGTTTCAATAGAATACCTTGGGGTTACACTTGACCCCCAACTCGACCTGGAGAGTTGCATCCTAAATGTTTGCAGAACCGTAAACTGCAGACTGGGTCTTGCCTACAGGGCAAAGAAAAATTTGACACCTGCAGCTCGCTTGGCACTGGCCAGAGGTGTGCTGCTCCCTTCACTAAGCTATGGCCTTCTCCTGTTCGCTGGCACCTCCAAGGTCCACCTTACCAGGTGGAACATGACCTATAACAACATCTGTCGCTTTGCCCTGGCTGTCCCACGTCTCACTCACCATTGTACATTATACAACAAACTGAACTGGCTTTCCCCGGCCAATCACTTGAAATACGGGTTGGGCTGCTTCGTAGGAAAGGTGCTCAGAACCCCACCGGGGCTTGTGCAGCTTCTCATGCCTGCTGTATCCTCTTCCTACTCTCTTAGGTCTCAGGGTCCGGCGGTGCTCAAAGTTCCATATACTCGAACCCTAATGGGGGATAGGGACTTTGCTATATGTGCTCCGAGGCTATGGAACTCCCTTCCTGACCATGTTCGTTCCTCCTCCTCCCAACTGTGTCTCCGGAATTCCCTGTGGGAGCACTTGAAACTGTCCTCTGTGTGTGGGTGTCCCAAGCCACCCTAACCAGGTCTCCAAATTGGTCCCAGCTGACCCACTGCCTACTGTCCTTTAACTCTGGGTAGCATGTGATTGATCTCCAACTGCTTGTGAATTAAGTGGCCCTGGTAAATAGGGTCACTCATGCAATGTAATTACCATTGAATGTGTTATTCTGTTTATTCTGTATGTATATGTATATTTTACCTATTACTGCTCACTGTAGACTATCTATGTTTATCTTGCTCTCTTGTAACTCCGTACATTGCCCCTCTTGTTGTTATGTACCTTGTTTGAACCTATATTTTCATTGTACTCTCCCGGGTTGTACCTGAAAATAGGCATACAGACTGTCTAGTGTACCCACCTGGTCAACAAAAGCTGAATAAATATCTCTTATAGCTTATTTCACATCTGTCCAAAATGCCATCAATTCCTGGTAGATAGTTTTCAGATTTATTTTCTTATTGTTAGGAGTCAGATTCACTTTTGGTTTGCCTTCAGCAGTTGTGGCTTGGGGAAGCCCTGAAGTCGAGTTTGGAGTCTAACACCTCTGTGGGGGATCCACTGCAATCCTCTGGTGCAGTCACAGGTTAGGTCTTATCACATCTTACCATGCAAAGAACTCCCTTTCTCAGTGGTTTTGAGAGGACAATTGGAAGAATCACCAAGTTTTAACAGGGATTAAGTGAGGGGGAATCAGGAGGCAATGAATCCAGCAGTCATTTTGTCTGTGACGTCACTGCAAGTCCAGCATTTGTCCAACTTCTGATACCTCACAAATGTAATGTGCTGTGGCTGTAGGGTGATAGGTAGGTTCTACCAAGTGATTCTTCTGGGTTTTGACTACAGAAGTCAGCATGAAGCACATTAATGGGATTTGCAAGAAATACTTTTATTTTCGTGTTCTTTTGGAGAATGCCTTCTTGTAAGGCAGTGATGTGGCTGAGTCTGCATAGAAACTCTTGACTTTCTGGGCAGTTTCTGCTAGCAATTCAGATTTTTGGGTCACTTGCTTACATTGACCCTGTGATAATTATCATCCTTGTCCCATTTATTACCAGTGTAGTGCTTGCAGACTGCAGCAACTGTACTTTTTTTTTTTTTTAATTGTCAATGCAGTGATTATCTTTTCATCTATCTTCTGTCATGTTTTTGTGGGGCAGTTAAGAGACTCCGGTTGTCTTTCATGGCTTCTAGCAATATCTTGTGTGGGTTTGTTCGGCATGTCAGGTTTATATGTTTTTCAAATGCAGCCTTCTTGGCTGCTGAGGCAGAAGAAATAATTTTGTCAACTGGATGGGCGGCAGGACACAGAGGGTGGTGGTAAATGGCTGTCACTCCACAGAGGGAAGAGTGACCAGTGGAGTACCACAGGGATCAGTGCTGGGACCGGTTCTATTCAACATCTTCATCAGTGGCATTGCACAGGACCTAGAAGGCAGAATTTTACTGTTCACTGATGACACAAAGCTCTGTAACAGAGTAGATGCACCAGAGGGTGTAGACAGAATGAGAAGGGACCTGCAGAAACTTGAAGAATGGTCAGGGGTTTGGCAGTTGAAATTCAATGCAAAGAGTGCAAGATAATGCATATGGGGCACAAAAACCTGGCACAATATATCAGTTGGGGGTGAGGATATAGCTTGCACCAAGCAGGAAAGGGATCTTGAGGTTATCATCTCTGGTGACCTCAAGGTAGGAAACAGTGTGACAAGGCAGCAGGTAAAGCAAATAGGATGCTGGGATGCATAGGCAGGGGCATCACCAGCAGGAAAAGGGAGGTCATAATTCCACTATACAAGACACTAGTGAGGCCCCACCTGGAGCACAGTGTACAGTTCTGGAGACCTTACATACGTAAGGACATAGACAGGGTAGAGAAGGTTCAGAGGAGGGCAACAAAGATGGTACATGGATTGCATCACAAGTCCTATGAGGACAGGTTGAAGGAACTGAACATGTACTCCCTGGAGGAGAGAGGGGATATGATAGAGACATGCAAGTATCTTACAGGGAGGAACAGGGTCCAGGAATACACTATTTTTAAGCGAAAAAGATGTTCCAGGACTAGAGGGCACGGGATGAAGTTGGAGGGAGGACGATTCGGAGGAAACTTGAGGAAGAATTTCTTCACAGAACGGGTGGTGGACAAGTGGAACACCCTGCCAGAGGAAGTGGTGGGGGCTGAAACAAACACAGGATTTAAGAATGCATGGGATAGACATAAAGGAATTCTGGAGGTCAGGTAAGGGGCAGCAGACTTCTAGGAAAACATAAACTGAATTTACAAGCTCAAATGGGCAGACTGGGTGGGCCATAGGACCTTATCTGCCGACACTGTCTATGTATCTATGTATCTGTGTATCAATAGTGGCAGCAAAGCATGTTGGCAGTAGAAGCAGCTGTGCTCTTGCCCTTTGAACTGCTTTCCTAATGGCCATGTTTGAACATTGATCAATGTATGAATGTGTGCTAGGGTTACTGCTGATCTGTGCCATTGTTTCTGGTGTGTTGCTAGTGGTGGTGGCAACTTCAACATTTTTGTTGAGCACTTCTGGTATTTTGCATGCTTTTTCTTGTGACATCCCTCTTTCTGTGCAGACATTGATGTGCGAACCTGTCTTTTCTGTTCTTTCCAGGACTTTCTTTCTGCCTTTTTTGTTTGTCTGCTGTGGTGGTTCTTTTCCTTTTGGTGCAGTGGGCTTTAAAGTTTCTGAAGCTTGCTTCTCCTCCAGTCTCTCTCTGTAATTCTGCATTTGCAGTTTTGCTCTTTCACTATTGATATTGCGCTGCTCCTCATCCAAATAATCCCTGTACGTCTGTTGTTGGGCCTTCAATTTCGCTTTATGTGTGGTATAACTTTCGGTGTCATTCAGCATCTTCTCTCTGTAACGTCAAGATCATTTCTTATCTGACAATGTGCAGTAAAACTGCTCGGAATCTTTAAACAGTGTCTTCTCCTGGTTGTTCATTTCATAAAGCTAGGTATGAGAGTACATTTCTGGTTCCCATGAAAAACAGCTGAACAAAAAACATTCCACTTCCCTTGACTATGGAAAGTTACTCCTCAAGGATGGTGGATGATTCAGCATTGGACGGATGGACTGACGGAGAAGGGCTTCCCATGGAACACAGTACGACTAACTGAAGGCACTGCACATTCCACCAAAGATGGCACATCTGGGAGGCTACACACCCTACACAATATGACAGACTGAAGGAGAGAGGCTTCACATGGTACACAATATTTGAACCTGTGGACAAATGTCATCTGTCACATTTGTCGAGGAAGACTGTTTTTGGTTGCTATCACATTGGCCTAATAGGTAAGTGAACCCCATGCATTTTCTGTGGAGCCACCATAGTTGGTTTTGCACAAATACAAGGCTATCATACACCCCATGCAAAATTCCTGTCCAGTAATGTCGAGCTGAAATTTGTTTAAACCAGTCGTTGGTGCTGTTTTTGCCAAAGCCTGATACTTTGGATACCGATTGGATGCTCAACTATCTTAAAGCTTACCGAGACCCACTGTTCCATAAAGGGTGCACAGTGGAATTAAGTGTTGAGGATGCCAGCTTTTTGTCTCCTACTCTGAAGTTGCCCAAAGCAGGCAGGCAGACCATTGCCAAGTGTGTCACATTCTGCATTATGCTCTGCTATCAGTTGGCTGGAAGAAGCCACAAGAGGGTATTCAGCCCTTTTCCACCGGATACCTCGCTCCTCTTGCTGTTGCTTGATACGTCCCCATCTCTGTGATGTGTTTTGGTGCTACCTGGTCTAATGCATTTACATTCATTTCCTACAACAGCATCGACCAGCCACCAGGATGTTGCTGATCAGGTCCTCAGTCCTACAGGCTTTTTCTGCCTAAAACATTTGGGGTGCATGCCTATACCCTTCTTCCTGGAGAACAGCTTGGAGTCTGACTAAGTTTGGATAGTGAATTGAATCTGGGTAGTTGGGAGAAGAGGTTACTTACTTGTAACCATAGTTCTGCTACTAGAATTCATTTCACATCCACATGACCAACCTAACTTCACTTGACCCGGCTTTCTCATTGGTTTGGTTTTGCCGGCATCCAGATCTGTTAGCAGTGGAGGTTGAGCCAGGAGCACACATGATTGGGTGGTAGGAGGAGTTAAGCTGGATGGCTGTGGTGGTGACTGATCCTGCTCAGTGGATATTGCCAAAGTATGAATGTTAACAGACTACTAGTAATAGAACTACAATTACAAGTAAGTACCTTCTTCCTTACTACCGTGCAGTCGTGCATGGCACCTGCATGCAGCTTGGTCACTTTCACATGCCCCTGCACTTTTCATCTTTTTTTCTGTTCTCCTGCTCACTTTTTCCTGGTATTGACGGTCTTTATTTTCTCCATTTGCTCCTCTTAATCTCTCTGGCTCTGTTCTTTCTTTCTTTTTCTGATGTCTTCTATTTTCTCTGCCTGTCTTCTCTCCGTCATCACTGCACCTCCTTTACGCTATACTTGGTGGTCTAGATAGAAGGAGGCCATAATGCCCCTCGCATCCAACCCCCTCTTCTCAGTGGTGGCAATAACCAATGGACCCTGCATTTACATAGGAATCCTAATTATATTTTAAGGCCTCCTATGTTCTCGATTCAGTTGTATTTTTCAGCAGCGAAGTCCATGTCCTGACTACTCTTTATTTGTGGTAACATTTACATGTGTCTGTTTTAAATGGTTTTGCTTCCAGTTGAAGATTTCTGTGGTGTATTAAGGTCAGTCGATAATGCCTCTTTACTTATTTGTCCTGTCTCGAGACCATCAAGATTTGAGATTATTCTTCCTGTCTGTGACCCAATAAACCATGCACTTCCTGAACTGTTTCCAGTGGAGTAGAATTTGTGTTACATTTGATATTATTGATTGGGAAAAGTTTTGCTTTTTTGTGAAAATGTGTTCTGGAAACATGTCGACCCCAACTGTAGAAGAATGTGCAGTGGGATGCCATGTGCATCTTCTGTGATGTTCTACTCATTAAATTATGTGACTTCAGAAAGTCCTTAAGAAGGAAAGGGGAAAAGGCAGTGATCGGTATTGAGACAGGCTGGGTAGGATCCAGGCTGCCCTATCCTTTGAAGAAAACTAATGGCCTTGGGGATGTCCCTGCTGATGATCATCAACTAGTCACATGTAGAATGGGGCTCACAGCACTGTTTAGAAAATGGGCTTATTATTATTCCCTGACCGGCTAACAGCCATTCCAAGGGGGTGTATTGGGTATAAGTAGAGACCAGCAATAAGCCCCAGTCCCGCTTGCCTCAATACAAAATTTTTTATTTTTTTATTTATTATACTTTATTCCCCTGCCACCAGTCACCCGGTACCTCTGCCCGGTCATGGACCTCTAGCTTCCACTTCCAGATTGGCTGTGACCCTCTGATACCCCCTGGCTTACCCCCCAGGGTGGAGTTGAGGCACCATACCCCTGCAGTACTGCAGACGATGGGATAGGTAGGAGGGCTGGCCTGGAAACTAATTGAAGCCCAGGTCGGCTTCATCTAGGGTGGCCGGCACAACAGTGATTTTCCCTGATGTGCGAGGGTGGGAACGTTCAGTGACATCCAGCGTCCACCCCCCCCCAGGCTAGTGGGCGTTGGTGCAGTCGGTGCACCCAGCTTCAGCTAGGTGTCCGTAGTGCGCCGATCACTCAACCCCCCCCCAAGTGGAAAAGGAGAGCAGTCACCAGATGCTCAATCCTCCACTAGCCCGCCAATGACCTGGGTCCGTTCCCGAACCTGGGTCACCGGCATCGAAGGTAGGCGCCCTGCCCCTGTGCCAGTGGGTCATCTTTCATTTCATCGTTATATTTATTTTTTTATACTTGTAGGCATGATGAGCAATACTGCTCGTTTTCACATGCGACAAGTCATACATAGAACACTGGTTATAAATACAAACATACAGGTTAAAAAAACAAACATTCTCATGAGAAATACAAAATATAAACAGGCTAATATTGCATCTTCTATGGCGAGAAACATGTACATTCATTATAAACATCAAACCATGTTCTAAATCTTGTTTTAAAAGTTTGTATTGTCATACAGTTGGATACTTCCATTGGGAGGGAATTAAACAAGAGGGGGGCTCCATATAATAGGGACCTTTGTCCATTAGTCTTTTTAAAAATAGGTAATTTAAATACAAATCTACTTTGGGATCTAGTTCCATAATGATTTGTGAGCCTGGGAAATAAAACATTAACAGAAGAGGAGAGAAGACCTACAATACCCTTGAACAAAAGACTCCCCAATCTAAATCTAACCCTGTTTTCAAGGGTTAGGCAAATTGATGACGTTAACAATTCCCAATGGTGTGTTCGATTCAGTAAGCATGTCATAAATCTAAGAATAGAATTACAAGTAACCCTAAGTATGTTCAAAAGCTTAGCACTGGTAGCTGTATGAATGATACGTCCATAGTCTAACACTCTTAAAAGAAAGCTGTGAGAAAGTAATTTCCTGGATTCTGTAGTCAAGAAAGGATTTCACCTTGTAAAGTAATCCAAGCCTTTGATGTATTATTTTCTTAAGGTTGTTAATGTGCAGTTCAAAAGTGAGGTTGGGATCCAGGGTAATACCCAAATATCTAAAATTTTCAACAAGTTCAATAACTTCACCACTAAGATCTACAATGGGATTCATATTTTCTACTTTTGTTAGGCCCTGAAAAGAGCATAACTTTTTTTTTTTAATTTAATACCATATATTTTGATAAAAGACATTTCTGGAAAAAATGGAAATCAGTTTGTACATTCTCCATTGCAGCACTAGGTGTCGTATCAACGCGGTATACTACAACGTCATCTGCATACAAGGTCATTGATATTTGGGAACAAATACTGGGTGCAGAATTCATAAATAAAGAAAAAATAAGCAAACCCAATAGTCATCCCTGGGGAACCCCACATTTGATCATTTTTGGATGAGTTAGGTTTCCTTCAATCCTTGTTCTGTGAAATCGATTGTTCAGGTAATCAGAATACCACTTAACAACACCAGAAGAGAAAAGCAAATCATGAAGAATGTTTTGTAGAAGGGGATATTCCACCAAGTCAAAGGCCTTGGTGAGGTCCACAAATATGGCTACAATAGAGCGCCCTTTATCTGGGGCACTCTGTATGCAGCCAGCGAACCCCACCAAGGCCGTCTCAGTATTGTGTTTGGATTTAAACCCATGTTGACGCTCTGTGAGTAAACTATATTTTTCAAGATGTTTAACAGTCTGATCAAGGATTATTTTTTCTAGTATTTTTGAAAGGGGAGCTAACAGGGAAATTGAATGATAAATTGGTATCTCTGTGCCAGTTTGGTTTTTAAAAGTTACCAGCTGCCATTTTTTTTTACTGCTCACTTGTGAAGTGAGCGACCCCACCCCTGCAAAACAGTAGTCACTTTAAGGAGCAACCATCCAGGTGCTCCCCTAAGAAGCATGACAGATCCATACCTGCCCTGAAGTCATATGCTACCAATATTTCTTTTATAGTTGCCCCTGTTTAAGAAGGAGGGATCATATTTTGGCTCTGTGGTGCCAAGCCGCTCTATCCTTCCACTTCCTGGTACCTTATGCTGTAGCAATCCGTCCCCATGCTAGAATGTTTTGTAAAGTCACTATATGGAGGGGGGGGGGGCTTCATAGACATGAATAGGGCTGTTTTTTTTAAAGTTAATTTTTTGTGATTTAGATGGCCACTCATAGCAAATCATGGCCCACTTCTTAACTAACAAGGTCCTTGTTAGTTAAGCAGTGGCCATGATTTGTTCTGAATGGCCATATAAACTTCGAAAAATTTACTTTCAAAAACAGCCCCATTCAGCTGTCCTGGTGGCTCAGAGGGCTGAGGCTCTGTGGACACCTTACCTCATGTCATGGACTTGGGTCATCGGCGAGCCAGCACATGGTGGAGAGGTTGAGAGCAGGATTGAGCAGCCGTAGGGCAGCTCTCATCTCTCGGGGTTGTAGTCACCACCCCGTAATTCCACTCCCACTGGGTGGAGGTCCGGTGGCTAGCATAGGACAGAGGCAGTGGCTAGTTGTGGGAGGGTGTCGGGAGCTGTGGTGTGCGCATGCCTCCACATGCACACGCCCGGCTGAGAATGTTGACGGGAGAAAAAGCATAAAAAATGTATGTAGAAAAAAACGGCCCCATTCATGTTTGTGGAGCGATCCCCTGCTCTCCATATAGTGACATCAGAAAATGTACTTGGTCTGGGCTGGATCACTGTAGCAGAACATACCAGGAATGGGAAGGGATTGGCATGGCTCGTCTCCAGGGAGCCAAATTGAGATCCCTTCCTAAATAGGGGCAACTATAAAAAGAAATATTGATAGCGTATGACTTTGGGGCAGGTAAGGGTATGTCATGCTTCTTGGGGGGGGGGGATTTTGAAAAAGAGTGGCTTAGTTGCTGTTTTATCACATAACAGCATTCCCTCGCCACACACACATACTTTTTTTTTTTAAGTTCTGTTATTAGCACACTCAGACTCGGTTCCCCCCACTCAGCTTTGACGTCTCCACTTGGAAATAGCAGTGGTCACTGTAAAAAAAAAATAAAAAAAAAATGTGTGTTTTTTTTTTTTAATGCGAGTCTGACCTGTGCTCTTCAAATCAAGATGACTCTGGTATCTGAACCTGTAAGTTCATCCCTGACATGCCATGGCTTTCCTGCTTGGTAGCAGTCACCAACTGACAACACTTAGGATGACAACAGTTATTGTGGCTTTGCCGACCATGGTCATTGTGTGTCTGCCAGCTGCACTCACAGCTATCACTGACCGTGCTCACTCTGCCAGTCCTGCACTCACCATCTCTGCACATCACATTCCCTTTAAGTGAGACAAAATAGGTAACAAAACAAGAAAAATAAAAGAATTGAAACCGTCTTTAAAAAAGACTGACTTCTAAACACTCCTGCTATCAACAGGTATTATATAGCAGCAGTGCCCTCTACTAACAACTCCACCAGTGGAGGGGCTGCTTTACAAAAAATGCCTTTTTTAAACTGAGTCTTTTAATTGTTTCAACATTTTATTTATGTATGTATTTATAATTGTTATATAGACAGTATATAAACCTATTTTCTAAGCACAATAATACTCTCCAGGGTGTGAGGTATGGGCTATACTGGACCTTCCAGGGGCTGTAGGACCCTCCGTCTGGCCTCATTATACCCCTGGGCAGTCAATTATAGCACAGTACTGCCCTACCCTGTCAGATATTATAGCTTGCTTATTATAGTTCTTGGCCTCTCTAATTTTTAGAATTGCCACACAAAGGAGACTTTGTCAGGCCCAAAAGTCAGTGTTTGTGAAGATTAGTGGGTAGACAGATGAAACAAACACAGGTGAAAGGTGTAGAATGCACTTTGCAGTAATTATTTTCCAAAATAAAATAAACATACAGAAAGGAAATAGGTGATTAGTCCTTCATTTCTGCAAAAACAGTGCACAGTTCCCTTAGTGCACAGCTTCCCGGCTTAGTTCCAGCCAGATAGATTCCTAGCACATGAAAACTTACATGTACTATGAGATGCTTCCTCCACGACAGTCAGGTCTCCACTGACTGACTCATCTGTTTTTCATCTCAGGAGGTAGGCTTTTATACCTGCCTACTGATGTTGTCGGCATCATGTGAGCTGTCTGACTCACAATTCTCTAAGTAAACACAGGCAGGCTGACTCATCTGACATGAGATCATGATATTTCTTTAGAAAATGGGGTACTGTATGATTATTTATAGATTATTACAGCATCTGTCTTCATTTTCCTTAAAATCAGTGTTACCCTCTAAATTGGCACAAGCCCTTCTTATTAAAATGACAATCACATTTTATGGTAACAGTATAAAAGAACTGGCTTTTCATCCGACCGAGCGGTTGGCTCCTCGACTTGGGGACAGCTACAGTATCTCTGTAGTTAGCTGCCCCTTTTATCTTCATTCCCCACCAACTCAGAAGAGGGAATAAAACACTAAATAAAACAATGTTGTTGGTCCTTCATTTATCAGGTAAGGCCTCCCTATCATAGTTTCTTCAGTTTTAGGATATGGACTGTATCCTGCTGATTATGTTGAATTTTCAACTTTGATTTCCTTTACCTTAAAAACTGCGTATATTATCAGGACTATAGGTTCCCGTTTGTGCTTCAGCAGCATGGTAATAGCATAACTGCGCAATTACAGTAGTAAAATGTCTGACTGTCAGCTGTAGGATGTTTTGCAGCTGTAATTGCACCATGGTGCTGTTACCATGCAGTTAATGGAAGCATGAGCAGGAATGTCCAAGTCTTGATAAAATGCCGATTTGTAGATAAAGTAAATCAAAGTTATAAATTAAACATAATCAGGATACAGTTCATGTGTTAAAATTGAAATGCTGTTACTAGGATGCAGTTAATAGAGACACAAGCAGGAAACTTTAGTCCTAGTAATAAATGCAGTTTTTTAGGTAAAGGAAATCAAGGTTACAAATTTGGCATAATCAGCAGGTTACAGTTCATGTGTTAAATTTTAAGAACACCGAGAGCTGGGCCTGACAAAGTGGTGCGTGGGACACCAAACATTGCCAATGATCGGCTGCCGAAATTTTGACAAGGTAACACTGATTTCTGCTGTTTTCATTTTTCCTGTTATAGGCGGACTCTCGGATAAGAAGACTGAGTCGGACAAGCGAATGATGAATCTTGGGGATAATGGGATTATGAGAAAAGACCGATCAGGGTTTCGTCCACCTATTTCCAAAGATGTAGGAGCCATGGATAGTGGTCCTTATTTTGAAAAGGTAGGCCACATACTATGATAATACAATGTTCTGCAATGTGGACTGGGCCTTTTTGTAGATTTTATATGTAGACATACACACACTCATGCACATACACATGCACAAATGAGTAAACTTGCATGTCAGGAGTGGTAAATCTAACACAAGGGTTATGACCTCAGTTAGGGAATAATTAGATGGAGCAGATGAACCTTAAGGAATAAAGCCACTTGATTTCATACAGACACTTTAGCAATTAAATGTTTGGAAATTCAACAACAAAAAATATATATATATATATATATATATATATATATAATTTTTCCCCTGCTGGTGCTAGCAGTGATTTCCTTCTGTAACTGGACCACTGTTTAAATGAGCACAGTTTTTAAAATACATACGGATTTGCGACAAGCCCACTTGTGCAGAAAAGCCAGTTTGGGACAACCCCCTCTCTTGCCCAGATGCTTAATTTAAAATGTATTTCTAAGGTAATTTGAGGTTTTATGATTCAGATTAAAAAAAATTACACCATTCTCTTAACTAGATGCTTTGAAAAAATGAAGTTGAACTGTACAATTATTCTAGCCTACAGAACTGGATCTTCCAAGATGCAGTCTCCTCCATAGAGACCCATTATTTGGTCTTAGTCAGAAGCACTAAGATCCTCGGGGGGCCAGAAATTTTGGGAATGACTCACACCGTACAAACAGAACCAATGTACAGTGTCATGCCCACTGACGGTATGAATAAGCTTTAAGTCAGCCCTAAAGACTTATTTGTTTAATTTCGCATATCCAGATTTTTAAAATATATTTATGGATTGATTTTAGGAATTTGTTTAAGTTTTATGTACTGATCTGTTGTAAAAGCGCCTTGGTTTTGGAAAGGCGCTTCTTAAAAATAAAGTATTCATTCATTAACGCCAGCTCCAACTTCCGCATTTCCTTTTTTTTTCCCCCCATACTTGTACTGCTCATTACTTTGTTGGGAACCATAGAAACATAGAATTTAACGGCAGATAAGGACCGCTTGGCTCACCTAGTCTGCCCATTTCCCTACCTAATTGATAAGCTGCAGATCCTAGTAAACCCAAAAGCCTACTTCCTCCTACCCCCCACTAGAACTGCCTTATGTCTGTCCCATGCATTCTTGAATTCTCCCACTGTTTTTGACTCCACCACCTCTTCAGGAAGGCTGTTGCATGTATCCACTACCCTCTCCATGAAAAAATACTTCCTCATATTACCTCCGAGCCGTCCTCCCTCTATCTTCAGATTGTGCCCCCTTGTTCTTGCACATCTCTTTTTCTGAAAGATACTACCGTCTTGTACTTTAATTCCCTTGAAATACTTGAAAGTTTCTATCATGTCCCCCCTCTCCCTCCTCTCCTCGAGGGTGTACATATTAAGCTCCTTTAATATCTCTTCGTATGTCTTCTGGTGCAGACCCTGCACCATTTTAGTTGCCCTCCTCTGGGCAGCCTCCATCCTGTCTATGTTCTTGCTGAGATGGGGTCTCCAGAACTGCACGCAGTACTCCAGATCGGGTCTCACCAACTGTCTGTACAGAGGGATAACAACCTCCTGTTTTCTACTAGTGATGCCTGTCCCTGTGCATCCCAATATCCCGCCAGCCCTTCTTAGTGCCTTCTCATATTGCTTGCACACCTTTAGGTCATCTGATATGACAAACCCCAGGTCTGTTTCCATTTTTGTTGTTAGTATCTCACCCCGATTGTGTACTATTCCCCTGGGTTTTGTTTCCTAGCTGCATTACTTTGCACTTCTTTGCATTGAATCTGAGCTGCCATACATTTGATCATTCCTCCAACTTTGCCAAGTCCCTTCTCATCCTTTCCACCCCTCCTTCTGTATCGACCCTTTTGCAGATCTTTGTGTCATCTGCAGAGAGACATACTTTTCCTTCCAGTCCCTCTGCAATGTCACTTATAAAGACCAGGACTACTTATTGCTTTGAATAGCTTTCTAATCTAGTTTGTTTCTATTTTCATTATTTATTTCTTGTAAATACTTATAATTAGTAGTTTGGTGTAATGTTTTATTAATTTAACAGATTACCCATGCTATGTGGTTGCTCAGTTCAGTCGCTGTGACTGTTATGTGGCCAATTTTTTTGTTTCGTTTCATCATGGTTGTGATTTATCAGTTTTTGGTGCTGTTAGTCTCTACACCACTGACCCCCAAAAAAGTTTAAATTATTTTGAGCTAATATCGATATCCAGCATTCCTCTGCTGGTCAGGCAATAGATAAGGGACGCCATAGAACAGGGTTTAGGATATGTCCTTTTTAGAAGAAAAATAATTCGCATTTATATAGCACATTTTTTTTTTTGTGTGTGTGACTCTGTTTCTGCTCCATACCTTCGGGGCATCTCTCACGGTCCCAGTCACAGCTCCTTGGCTCCACTGCCCGCCTGAACCATCCTCCGTGAGCTTCATCGGGTTAAGGACTTCGGTCTCTTCTGGCCCCTTGGAGAGGCCCCGGAATCCCAAGGGGGAGGTATGGAGGAATGGCCGACATTGGACGTGTGGCCTTTGGCTACTGATAGTCGCCGTCACCTCACCCACCAATAGAGGGATTTTCTTAATTTTCTCCCTGAAGCTTGGACGTGCAATGATGTCCCACTCAGCGTGTGCATGCTCCCACGCACACCAGAAAGATGTCCGCTACAGCTCCAATACCCTGCATTCTACGGCCATGCACCGTAGTGCCTCCAGCCACCTCTAGAAGTCGCCAGTACACTGGCATGTGGAACCCCAGGAAGGAGAACAGTCCTTAGGTTGCTCGATCCTTCCCCATCCCCTAACGTGGCCCAGTCTTGCACCTGAACCCAGGTTCCGGTGTGGCGAGATGTGGTGTCCAGCGCCTCAATGCCACCGGCTGGCTCTATATTGCACTTTTCATACACATTGTAGCACAAAGCACTGTACAAGCAGTGAGAGCAGGCAGTGAAGTGACTGTCAGCATATAGTGGTAGCCATTTCGCACATCAACATCTGTACACAGCCTTGCACAATTGTATGAATCGGATTTATGAGAAGGGACATGTTAACCAGGACATTGAGAAAAATCCATTTTTTTTATCTGTTAATTTTGACTTTCCATTTCTGTACTGTTGAGTTCCTAATAAAACATTCTTCTACTCTTGTGAAAAGTGCTTGGGTTCTTTCACTTCCACCTGGACACCCATCAGACAGCACCAAAGATGGGCAGAAAGAACCTTTGTTTAACATTTCAGCTGAAGGAAGCACACATTGACAGTACAGCATCCCTCTTGAACTGCACTTAGGTGCCAACCTTAGTGGTATAAATCCAGTCCCATTGTGGTACTGGAACTCGTGACCCTCCAGCCCAGACGCAGATGTGCTATGAACAGAGTCCAGCTAATCAATCAATCAATCAATCAATCAAAATCTTTATTTATTCAGGCGGACATCATTGAGCGAAGCTCATTTACAAGATGGACCTGATAGGTCAAGATCAAAATAAGGTACTGTAGCATACATAAACAAATACAGAGAAAGAGACAAAGACTTAAATATAAATAAACAGCTACAATAATAAAAAAACGTATATACAAGCAAGGTAGCTAATGATTTTGGACCACAAAACAAAATAATTCAGACAGGTTTGACCCAGATGACTGTAGGGTATTGGGATTGTGGAATTGGTCAGGTTGTGTTGTAATTGGGTAGATACTTAAGCAAGTAGAAATGGGGGGATAAAAAAGAAAGGGAATGGCAATGGATTTTAGGGTATATTGTAGATAAGTTTAGAAAAGGTATATAAACTGTGATAGAAAGAAAAAAAGGGGGGTAAAGGGTAAGAGGGGATTAGGCTTAGTGAAAACAGTTGCATCTCTCAGGAAGGGACTTATAAAGAGCTTTTTAAGGATGCTATAGGGATGAAGGTGTTCAACTTTAGGGTCTTCTGCAGAGAATTCCAGGTAGATGCTAAGAAGTAGCTGATTGCAGATCTCCCATGCCGGGTACAGGCTTTAGGTATCTTCAAGGTGATAAGGTTATTGCTTCTTAGGGCATACGATCTAGGTGTAGCCAGGGTAAAGCAATCAGAATATAAGATGGAAGTTTATTTGACAGAGCTTTGTAAATCCATAGTGCAGCATTTTATTCCTTCTAAGGTTTAGGATGTCCAGCCAACAGCATTATAGAGAGACGTGATGAGTGTTGAAGGAAGATCTGTGATGAATCTTAGAGCTCTGTGATACAAGGTATCCAATTTACTTAAATAGGACATAGTACAGTGGCCATAAAGGAAATCTGCATAATCGATGAGAGATAGAAATGATGCCTGTATTAGTCTTTGTTTTGGACTCTATGGTTAGATAATGTTTGATTCTGAAGAATAGGCCGAGCCTCTGTCTGAGTTTTTAAGGAGTTCTCAACATGTTGAGTGTAATCAAGTCTATTATCAATCCATACCCTAGATATTTGAATTTATCCACATAATCCAGATTTTCTCCAAGGATGGTGGATAGTTGGGGAAGAATGTTTGATGAGAGAGGTAGAATATATATTGGTGGAAAAGAACATAGCCTTTGTCTTCTTGGCATTTAATAGTAGTTTCTTTTCAAGTAGTTGATGTTGCAGCAGGAGAATTCTGATTGTAATAACTCACAGGCCTTTGATGGTGAGGGGTTACTGACATACAAGACAGTGTCATCAGCAAAAAGGTGGACATTGGCAACAGTGAGGTTGGAATCGATGTTATTGATATAGACAGCAAAGAGGATAGGGCCCAGGATGGATCCTTGCGGTACTCCCCTTAGAAGTGGTTTTGAGGAGGATAGGGCACCTTCATCTTTCACCTGCTGTATTCTATCAGTGAGGTAACATCTGAACCACCCAAGGGAGGTTGAATCCAGGCCTAAGGAGTGCAGTGAGGAAATTAGCAGCTCATACCTTTCTAGGACCACTCTTGAGTAATGAGGAGGACTCATTGAGGTTTTGTTGATGCCCAACAACTACAGGGAAACTTTTTTTATGTCCATCTCCTGTCCACACCATGACATGTCCATGATGATGATGGCACCGACATCCGTACCAGTAGCCTTAGCTTACTGCCGACGTTGTACTGACATCGGGGGCCTTAGATACCCAGCAACATTGGTGCCAAGCATGATGCCATCATCGATGCTGAGCATGCTGCTGTAATTTGTGCCATAATAGGGACAGTTCCAAGCCCAATTTCATGCAGTTTTGCATCATGCAGCTGCTTTTTCACGCAGTGTTGCAGTATTTTTGCGCAATTTAATGCATAAATTTAGCAGAGATTTGTGCTATTTTCCTGCAACTTCTCACAGGTTTTCTTTGCTTGGCACACTGGCCTCTCATTGCCAGTGGAACAAAGTGGAGCAGGACTAGGCCTTATTTGGCTAAAAATGTGGTCAGCAGTACATCCACTTCCTAAAGTGGGCATGTCCACTCCTGGAACAGACAGCACTTTCCATTAACATTGTTGTGCCACGGTCAAGTACTACAATATCTCTGGTAGACCCCTTGCAGTTAGTAGAGAGTGCTGTATGTTTGTATGGTAGGCATTGTGACCATTATTCTTATGGTCTATTCTAGATGGGTCCCCGCCCTGCCTGATTGGAGCATATCTTCCAAAAATCAGTCTTCACCACTCATCACTGGTGGGTCTATGCTGGAGGCACTACGACCCTGTGGGAACGTATGTCTTTAAAGCTTTGGTGGTAGGGAAACAGCGTTGGAGATGGCGCTGCCCACGAGGTGAATGTATGACATAGTACTCGTGGACTGGCCAGTAACCAATGCCGGCTCCCCTGCCTCCTCAATTCTGTACTTCCCGCCATCGAGGAAGGCACTCCGTAGGAGTATTCACCATTTTTAGAAACATAGAATTTGATGGCAGATAAGGACCACTTGGCCCACCTAGTCTGCCCATTTCCCTACCTAACGGATAAGCTTCATATCCTAGTTAACCAACAGCCTACTACCTCCTACTCCCCCCACTAGAATTGCCTTATGTCTGTCCCATGCATTCTTGAATTCCCCCACTGTTTCAAACAACATGAAGTCTTGCTGTATTTTGACAATTACAGTTAGCTCCACCCTTTCAACTGTCCCGGAGAACATAGGGTTAACTTTTCTATGCATGGCATAGAATGTTCATCTCGAGCTCGGTTGAAGCCTCTGCCTGTTGTTATTCGAACTGCAACTGTCAGATTCTTTATTCCGCCTAACCGAACAGTCGCTCCGGAGATTTCTCCTGCTGCTCGGTTCAAAGTCGGTTGAAGTGTCGGTTTTCAGTCGGCTTTTCTTCCAAAATTGTTGTTCTAGGGACATGTATATGTTGTTCATCCTCACTGTCTGGCAGGTAGCTTGCCACTTTAAATCTTGCCGGAAGGTCTTCAAGCTGGCTCCTCCCACCCACCCGGGTGGTAAAACTCTCAGTTCTGCCCCATGACACCAGATCTTCCTCACTGCTTGGAAGCTCAGGCTCCCTCCTTAGCGCTGTGCATCTAGACTGGATCCAAACTCTTCAGTTCACCCGAAAATAATTTTAAAGTTTTCTAGACTTCGGTGTACCTCTTCCTTCGCGGCTGCGATGGACAAATCGACTCCTGGTTTTCAGAGGTGCCCATGTGGGCAGAAGATGTCCAGGACCGATCCGCACTCCACGTGCGTCTACTGCCTCGGGTTTGACCACGACCCGCAGGCCTGCGAGTTGTGCAGGTCTTTTTCGGCAAACGTCCTCAAAGACCGTGCTGCCCAGCTCCAACTTGGGCGCCCCGTGAAACATTATCCGTCGGTGAAGTCCAAGGAGGCCCATTGGGCGGTTTCCGAGGCGGCTGGCTCGGCTGAGCAACTCGAGCAGATGATCGCCCTCGAGGAGGAGGCGGCCCAGGCTGCATCTTCATCTTTCTCAGTCGTGGCATTTATCCCGCTCTCCTTGGGATCCTCCTACACAGCTTCTTTTAAGGAGCTTTGCCAATCCCTCTCCACAAAAGGTGAGGGGCCATCGGGACACTCTTCTCGGTCAAAAAAGGAGGACTCGAAGGGTAGTCCCACCATTGATGTTTGTGGGAGCGGGAGAGGTCCCCTTCCCCGGACAGTCAACACTCGACTTTGGTCGAGGTTGCGGCTAAGGTCGTGGCTTCACGGGGTCCCCGTCAGGTCAGCTGGCCAAGACATCCGTCAACACGGTCGAGATTTTTCTCAACCCGTCGGACGGGCTGTCGACTGGTGAAGCCAACAACCCTTCATCACCGGTTCCCCCGGTGGAAACCGAGGACTTGCCTGCGCCGGAGTCCCCAGTCAAGGCTTCCGAGCCAAGGGAGGAGCAGGTTTCCCCGCTCCTCCCAGACCCACCCTCGGAAACACCGGCGGTCTGGGACCTCGTCTCGGTCCAGCGATCCGCCCGACACCGGTCTCCCGGAGTCAACACCGAGAAAGCGGCGTTGCTGCTTCGTCCTCGTCTTCCTCCCCCTCGGAGGAGAAGCTTCGGTGCAAATTGCGTTGACGCTATGAGGTCTTAATGTGGCAGCAGCTCCTTCTGACCGGGAACATTCCCTGGCCATTAAGTGGCTGTCACCCGAAAGCCCGAAACAACCCCTCGTGGTGGTCGAGGTGCCCAAGTCTGGGACGGTTGTTCAGCCGAAACCAGCTGCCCCACCGATTATGGTGGAACCTCCGCCTCCACAACCGAAATCAGGGGCTCCGACCAAGGATTCTCTGTTGGGTCAGGGACTGCCCCACCGGTTGTCGGTCACCCTCACTCCCGACCGTCCTTGGCAGGTGGAGGGTGGCTCAGGCCCTAGGCAGCTCTTCGCAGACTCCTCCCTGTTTTCCAGGCCCCTTGACCTGGAGTCCTCCGGGGGGCAGTCGATGGACGAGAGCCCATCATCGTTCATGGGTCTGCTTCAGCTCATCTCGGAGTCCACTGGGATGCAGCTTAAGCCCATATCCGAGCGGGCCAAGTATCCCATCCCGGAAATACTGGACCAAGGGGATTCTCCCACGGAAGCCTTTCCAGTGGCTGAAGCCATTGTTGGCCCAGCCTTGGAGCTATGGCAGCGGCCGGCTTCCTGTCCTGCTCCTTTGGCCAGGATGGCCAGGAAGTATGCAGTCCCTACCAGCTCTTTGTCTGGTTTCTCGGAACACCCCTCTGCGGAGGGGTTGGTTACAGACAGCGTTTTTCCGGCGTTCCGGGAGCGCTAGGGATGTGGACAAGCCCCCCGACAAAGAGTCCAAAAAGCTGGACTGTGCCGGGTGCAAAGTATATGCTGCGTCCTCCGTCAGGCTACTTCGGCCGTACTAATGACGCACTTCTCCCATGCCCTTATGGGTTCTCTGGATGAGGTGATCCCTCATCTCCCGTCTGATCTGCAGACTACGGTCAAGCAGGTGCGGGATCAGGGAAGGGCAGTGGCGAAACAGCAGCTCCAAACGGCTCTTGATATCGGAGACTCCTGTGCCTGGTCGGTAGCGGCCGCAGTGGCATGCGCCGCAGAGCTTGGCCGAGGATATCCACCTCTACGGCGGATACCCAGCACAAGTTGGCAGACGTTCCCTTCCTGGGTACCGACCTGTTCTGGCCTGGAGTGGAAGGCCACCTCCAGAGAATCAAAAAGTCCAATGCCACCTTGGGCTTGGTCACGTCTGTTCAGAAGGACAAAGGCCGTCGACAGCAACATATGCCCTTTCGCCCTTCTGCCCCTCCGGCACTTCCGGTCCAGCAACACCAGCATCAGGGCCAGCAGGCTCGTGCTTGGCACCCCAAAGACAAGCCTGCAGCTTCCTCCAACAGGAAGCCGGGAGGAAAAGGCCCAGGAGGTCCCTCGGCCGGTCCTTCCTCCAAGCTTGCCCAGTGACGGGTTTCGCCCCCAGCCTTGTCGCTTCCCCCCCATGGGGGGACGGCTCCGCCACTTTCTTTCCGCCTGGTCCGTTATCACCACGTACCGTTGGGTGTTGCAGGTGGTAGGAAAGGGTCTGCCTCCAGAGTTCGAGCAGGCCCGCCCTTCGACCCACGTCGCTCTACGAGAAGTGCAAGAGATCCGCAGCCTCTCTGTCGGCCCGCCCGAGCCGACATTGCCCTGCTCATCCAAAGGAGGTGATCAGGAAGGTGGCGGATCCTCCACCAGACCCAGGGTTTGTGTCCAGGTACTTTCTGGTCCCGAAACGGACGGGGGGGCTGGCGCTCCACTCTAGACCTGCACGACCTGAACAGGTTCCTAAGGTCTCGAACCTACAGGATGGTCACTCTGGCTCAGTTCATGCCATCCTTGGAACGAGGCGTCCGGTTCTGTTCTCTGGACCTCCAGGACGCGTTCTTTCATGTCCCAATCCTTCCGTTCCACCAGCGATTCCTCCGCTTCAGAGCAGAGGAGTCCATCTACGAGTTCCGGGCCATGCCTTTCAGCCTTTCTCTAGCTCCTAGGGTCTTCACCAAATACATGGCAGTGGTGGCAGCATTCCTGCGGCGCCGAAGGGTCCGGGTGTACCCCTACCTGGATGACTGGCTGATTGCGGCCTCCTCTAGAATGGAGGTGGAGCAGTCCAGGGATCTGGCCCTCCAGGTTTGCTCTCAACTTGGCCTCCTTATCAATGAGGCCAAGTCGGAACTCGTGCCAAAGCAGGCGATCCAATTCATTGGGGCAGAGCTCGACTCTCTGCGAGCCAGAGCACGGCTCCCGGTGGACAGGGCCGAGGTTCTTTCCTCCTTTGCAAAATCATTTCAGGTTGGGCAATTGCGCCCTGCCCAAGACTTCCTGCGCCTCATGGCGGCCTGCACCAGTGTGGTCCGTTGGGCCTGTTGGCACATGCGTCCCCTACAATGGTGACTGGTCAGCCAGTGGTCACAGTGCTCCGGTCCTTTGGATCAGCCAGTGACAGTGACCCAGGAGATGTGGAATGCTCTCCAGTGGTGGATCGTTCCAGCTCATCTGCAGGATGGCATCCCGTTTGTCCGCCCCGAGCCGACGGTCTCTCTCTCTCTCTCTCTCGAGGCCTCTCTGATGAGTTGGGGTGCCCATCTGGGGGAGCACAGAGCGCACTGCCTCTGGTCCCCTCAGGAGTGCCGATGCCACATCAACCTGCTGGAGCTTCGAGTGGTTCGTCTAGCCCTCACCGCCTTCGCTCCGTTTGTACGGGGTCAAGTGGTCCACGTCCAGACGGACAATACCATGACCATGTACTACCTAAACCGCTTAGGGCGGGATCGCTCCATGCCCTGTGCAGGAGCTCTGCATTTGGTCCCTCGTGCGCAGCCTGGAGGCGGATCTCCTTGCCATCCATGTGGCAGGAGCCTCCAACATTCTGGCCGATGCCCTAAGCCGGATAGGAGCTGCGTCCCATGAGTGGTCTCTCCTGCCGGAGGTAGTACAAGATCTGTTCTCCCACTGGGGCACGCCTCAGGTGGACCTGTTTGCCTCCAGGGAGAATGCGAAGCTGAGGCTGTTTCATGCCCCCCCCCTCAGCAGGGCTCGCTGCAGGGGGATGCCTTCTCGAGGCCATGGACCCCAGGCCTCTTCTACGCCTTTCCCCCATTTCCCTTGATCCACAAGGTGCTTCTCAAGGTGAAGAGGGACAAGGCGCAGGTGATTTTGGTAGCCCCAGACTGGCCCCACCAGTTCTGGTATTCAGATCACCTCAGCCTCAGCTCCAGGCTCCTGAGGCAGCTCCCAGCCTGCCCGGACCTGATCTCAGTCAATCAGGGGAAGGTATTCCATCCAGACCTTCAATCCCTGCACCTGACGGCCTGTTTCCTGAGCGGCTAGATTTGAAGGCCTTGGGTCTTTCTGACGAGGTCCTCAACATCGTTGAGGCTTCCCGTAAGGATTCGACCAGGAAATGCTATGCCTTTAAATGGAAGAGATTCTTCATTTGGTGTCAGGGCAAGTGCCTGGACCTTGCCTCCTGTTCCCTGGTAAGCATTCTGGACTACCTGTGGCCCCTTTTTCAGCTAGGGCTTCGGTCGATGACCCTTAAGGTGCACCTGGCAGCCATCTCTGCTTACCGGGCACGGGCCGGGAAGCAGTCGTCACAGGAGAAGGTGGTCGGGCGCTTTTTCAAAGGCCTTGATCACATATCCCCTCCGGTGCGAGAACCTCCACCTCCGTCGGATCTACTGCTGGTATTGGCTAAGCTCATGGGCAAGCCATTCGAACTGATGCACAGGTGTGACATCTCTCACCTGTCGTGGAAGACCGCCTTCTTGGTGGCTATCACATCAGCCAGAAGGATGGGAGCGCTCCAGGTGCTTTCCATCGAGTCTCCTTATCTGGTCTTCCACAGGGACAAGTTTGTCCTGCGCCCCCACCCGAAATTCCTTCCGAAGGTGGTGTTGGAGTTTCACCTTAACCAGGTGTTGACTCTGCTGGTGTTCTACCCCAGTCACACCTCAGAGGCCGAATATAGGCCCCATACTCTGGACCCTAGAAGAGCACTCGCTTATTATAAGGAGCAAATGGCTGAAGTTCGGGAAGAGGTTCGCCAGCTGTTTGTCACCTACGCTGAAGCCGCACCTGACAGACCTGCAGCCAAGTGGACGAAAGGCAGGTGGGTCACCTCCTGCATAGATTTCTGCTATAGGTTGGTGGGCATGGAGCCTCCCAGAGGGATAAGAGCTCATTCTACCCGTCATACTGCTGCATCGGTGGCTGCTTCCAGGGGACGTCCCTATCCAGGAAATCTGCAGGGCTGCTACCTGGAAGTCAGCACACGCCTTTATTACCCATTACCACATCGACCTTGAGTCACACCGGGATGCTGGTTTTGGGGCCTCGGTTCTCCAGTCATTATTCCCTAAGTAGGGGGTGTGCGCCTTGCCTTCCTCCTCCCAGAGAACTGCTAGAGTCTGCCAGACAGTGTGGATGAACAATATATCCATGTCCTAGAATGCAAATTACTCACCTGTAACAGGAGTTCTAGGAATGGTATATGTTGTTCATCCACCATTTCCTGTTTCTCCAACGCCGCGCAACCTGGCTTCCAGCGAGCTAGATCTGGCATCATGAGGCGGAGCCAAGAGTTTTACCACCCGGGTGGGTGGGAGGAGCCAGCTTGAAGACCTTCCGGCAAGATTTAAAGTGGCAAGGAACCTGCCAGACTGTGGATGAACAACATATATCATTCCTAGAACTTCTGTTACAGGTGAGTAACCTCTATTTTCGCATAGTCGGTTCAAGTCTCTGCCTGTGGTACCATGAGTACTAGACAGGTTTTGTTCTGTTTTCTGTGTGGAACTTGTAAAGCTGTGGATCGGTCCGGCTGAACCGATCATTTTGAGGTAAAATTTGTACTTTACTGTAGTGTGTGGTTACTGGTCCATATCGGTTCTAAAAAAAACGGGTTTTAGTACGTTTTTTTCCAAGATGCGTGACACGGTCAGGAACCGATAGGGGAGTCTAGCCTGGCGGATTGCCGAAAAAAGGGTAAGTTTGGTTAGGTTGGCCAAATTTGCAAAAATTTTCCCAAATCTACCCTGGAAAAGAGATTAGGTAGACTGAGGGAAATGGAGGCTGAGAAGTCTGCTGACCCGGATGGCCAGCCTGGTTCGGTTCTGACCGAACCAGAAGGAGTGCCCTCTGACCAGGGCGATACTTCTTCGGGCAAAAGGAGAGCCGATTCCGAGGAATCTGTTCCGACAAAAAGGAAAAAGACAAGTTGACCGGTTTGGATCCAGAATCCCATACTCCGACCGTCGATGAAATAGCCAAAGTGATTTGTATTGTGGAATCGCTTCGATCGGTTCCGACTGAACCGGCACCTTTTTGCAGGGGCTCTGTTCGGTTGGTTCCCCCGGTTCCGGATTATGCCCTGGAAGAATTTTATGAACCAGAGTTTGAGGAGGAAGGAGAGTTGGAAGATGATTATGGTGATGGTGATAGTCTGGATGTGCCTGTTGACCTGGACATCTCCCCAGACAGACCTTCAGGTGTTTCTCCTCCTAGGCTTTCTGAGTCCCCTTCACATTACATGTTTTACAGAAAGGTGGCTGATACCCTCCAGGTTCCTGTGGAGGAGGCAGTGGAGGATCAGGAAGAGCCTGACTATGTAGAGATTATGGACATCCCAGAGTCCAGGAGACTGTCTATTCCCCTCCACAAACCTTTTGGGAAACAGACACAAAAAATTCTTAAGTCTTCCAGTTCCATACCTCCTGTGGACAGAAGAATGGACAAGAGGTATACTCTTTCAGGCTCAGATACGGAGTTCCTTTTTCAGCAGTGCAGCCATGTTGGGGTTTTACAGGCTGCTGCCTGTGATAAGGCAAGCATTCCCTTGGCATCACACCCCCCAGACAAGGACTCCAGGAAGATTGATGCCATGGCAAAGAAGCAGTACATGGCATCATCCTTAGGACTCAGGCAGGCTAATTATATGGCCTATGCAGCCAGGTACCAGAAGTCCAGGTGAGACACTGTACTGGAACTGGCTAAACAGGCTTCCCCCCAGCTTGTCACGGAGCTGGAGGAGGTGGCTGTGGATGGGATTGAGGCATCAAAAGTTAAGTTTCATGCTGCTGTAGACTCCAATGATGTGTCATCAAGAGTCATGGCTACATCTGTGGCTCTTCAGAGAATGGCTTGGCTCAGATGTACTAGCCTCTCACAGGATACCCAGGCTAAGGCCTTGGATTTTCCTGTAGTGGGTAATTCTCTGTTTGGGGAGCAGACAGAGAATTACTTGAAGAAAATGGATGAATACAGGACCACTTACAGGAGTGCTCAGGCCAAGGAAAGGCAAGCAACTCCTCAAAGGCAGCAGTCCAGGGCCAGGGGAGGCCTTTCCAAAGGCCTTTTTACCAAGCACAGGCCTCTTCTTCTTTTTCACAGAGGGGATTCTTCAGAGGGAGAGGCAGAAGGGGGATGAGCAGGCCTGCATCCACCCCTCAGCCTAAAGCCCCTGCCAGGCAGACACCCTGATGGGTCTGCCCGGGTCGATTCTCCTATCCCAGTAGGAGGCAGGCTGGCTTACTTTGTCCAGGACTGGATGTCTCTTACAGCAGACAAGTGGGTCCTGGAAGTAGTAGCAGGGTCTGGTTCTCAGCTTCAAAAATTTCCCAAGCTGAGAGCCAGATCTTTTCCACCTGCAAATCTCTCAGAAACCCTTGCCCTAGAGGCAGAGGTTTCTTCTCTCCTAGCTCTCAGAGCTATAGAGAGAGTACCTACCCTACACTGGGGCAAAGGATTGTATTCCAGGTACTTCCTAATCCCCAAAAAGACAGGAGAGTGGCGACCCATCCTGGATCTAAGATACCTGAACAAACATCTTTTAAAGCCAAAGTTCAAGATGATAACTCTGGGAATTATCCTTCCCTCTCTAAGGCCAGGGGACTGGCTAGCCTCCCTGGACCTCAAAGATGCCTATTTTCACATTCCCATCAGGTGCTCCCACAGAAAGTACCTCAGGTTCAAGTTGCCCTCGGGCCACTGTCAGTTCAGAGCAATGCCCTTTGGCCTAACATCAGCCCCAAGGGTCTTCCCAAAGTGCCTGGCAGTAGTTGTTGCCTTCCTAAGAAGACAAAAGATTTCCATTTTTCCATACTTGGACGACTGGCTCGTAGTGGGCCAGTCTCCAGACCAAGTCAGGTCACACCTGCAAGTGACCCAACAAGTGCTCACTTCTTTAGGATTTCTTCTCAACCTACCAAAGTCAGTTCTGAACCAGTGCAGCTCCTCACCTTCATAGGGGCAGAGCTGGATACGGTAAAAGCAAGAGCCTTCCTGCCCCTGGAAAGGGCAAGGACTCTCATGGAACTGGCCTCTTCATTCAGCCTTCAGGTGTCTCGACCAGCAAGGCATTTTCTTCAGCTACTGGGCCACATGGCAGCTTCTACAGCAGTGGTCCAAGGCGCAAGATTCCAAATGAGGGACATTCAGTTCCACTTAAGAGCTTTTTTGGTCCCAAAGAAAGGATTCCCTTACCAAACTAATTCCAGTGACTCGAACTCTGATCCAAGCCCTGTAATGGTGGCAGGATCAAGACAATTTGAGGCAAGGGGTTCCATTTGCCATTCAGTCTTATTCAGTGGTTCTCACCACAGATGCTTCCCTGCTGGGCTGGGGAGCCCATTTGGGGGAACTTACCACCCAGGGACTGTTTTTTTTATTTTTTTTATTTTATTTAAACAGCAGTTTGGGAAAACCTTTGAGCCTTAGGCTCATTTACAAAGGTACCTTGTCACAGTAAGACAAACCAAAATACACAGTATAGCAGTACAACACATAAGTATAACAGTAAATTAAGACTTAGATACAAACAAGCTGGTACAGGTAGGATGGATGCAAACAATACCAGAGTTATGTCGTCCTTAGCAGCTTAGTAATAAACTTTGTCATAAGTATTGAGTACAGCTTTGACTAGTGGCAGTTACAGCATCGGGTGTTAATAAGGTGGTTACGTAAGGAAGTTTTGAAGCACAATATAGTTGGAGCTTCGGAGATGGAGGGGGCAGTGTGTTGAACCAGGAGGGGGCCCTAAAGCTGAAGGCTCTTTGGCCGTGAGAGGTCCTAGCTCTAGGGATAACAAGAGAGGTTTTCCCTGAGGTCCGAGTATGAACTAGTGGGACAGAGCGGCGTATGGTGGTGGTCAATCCTGGTTGCCTCAGGAATCTCTGCTTCACATCAGTCTCTTGGAACTCAGAGCAGTGTTTCTGGCACTGCAAGCTTTTTCCAAATCTGTACAGAACAAGGTGGTTCAGGTCAGAACAGACACCACCACCATGTGGTACATCAACAAGCAAGGAGGCACTTGGTCTACGGCCTTGTGCACATAAGCAATGAAGTTGTCCCTGGCCTATTCCTTGCAACCCTGTCTGATAGCAGTTCACCTTCCAGGGAAGGACAATGTCCTAGCAGATGCACTGAGCAGAATATCCCAGGGCCATCACGAATGGGCCCTAGATCCTCTAGTGTTGAAAGTGATTTTCTCAAGATGGGGCACTCCAGAGATGGATCTTTTTTGCAGCCCCAGACAATCACCAACTTCCTCTTTTTTGTTGCAGACCCCCAGTCTTGGGCCCAGTTCCCCTGGATGCGCTGATCCTGAACTGGGAAGGGAAATTTCTGTATGCTTTTCCCCCCTTCCCTCTCCTGTTCACAGTGCTTGTCAAGATAAGGTCACAACCATGCAAAGTGATTCTGATTGCTCCAGACTGGGCCAGACAGCCATGGTATCCCTTGTTGCTGTTCCTAGCAGTCCATCTTCTCCTGTCTCTTCCCAGGAATTAAAACCTGTTAACATCCTCTCAGGGGAGGATTTGGTACCCCAATCTTCAGTCTCTCAATCTCAAGGCTTGGCTCTTGAAGAGTTAGAGTTTGTAGATCTGCATCTTTCCCAAGGGGTTCTGGATATCCCTAAGGCTTCTCGAAAGCCTTCCACCAGAAAGATATACAACTCCAAATGGAAAAGATTCAGTATTTGGTGTTCTAAGAAGAATATTTCTCCGGGACTCTGCTGAATTGCCTACGATTCTGGATTATATGGTCCATCTTAATGGCCTAGGTCTCAGACCAGGTACTCTCAGGGTACACTTGGTAGCTGTTTCTGCTTTCTGATCTGTAGGGAAGTCTTCCTCTCTGTCATCCTATCCTGTATTCTGTAAGTTTTTCAAGGGATTGCTTCACACCAATCCCCCCTTTAGGGATCCTGCTCCTGCTTGGGATCTTAACGTTTGCATTGCTCAGCTTATGCAGCCCCCCTTTTGAGCCTTTGTCCTCAGCAGAGCTTAAGTACTTGACTTGGAAAACTGTGTTTTTGGTAGCCATTACTTCTGCCAGACGTATCAGTGAATTGCAAGCCTTGTCAGTGGAATCTAATTTCATCGCTTTTCACAGAGATAAAGTGGTCCTTAGAACTAACAGAAAGTTCTTGCCTAAAGTGGTTTCAGATTTCCACCTCAATCAGTCTATATGGTAAAAAAGGTAGGTAAAAATTCATTTTTATACAGGTAATACATGTCATTTGGACATAATCCACTTTACAAGACAGACCTGTGTAAATTCCTATCTAAATACATACAAATAGGTTCCACATTTAAATATATATAAATACAAACAACATAGTATGCCTAGAATACTTTCGTATGAATTATTATAAAAGAAATCATAACAGATTCCCAAAAACACCTCCAAAGGCCATTCAACACTCACAAATGTGAGTATATAACTCCTTTATAGTTTGAATAAATAAGGAATAACTTGTAATTTCTCTCACCTCATCAGGGAGAGAATTCCAGAAACCAGCAGCTTGATATAACAAGGACCTATCCCAATATTTGTTTTGGAATTTACCTACAGCTATTTTATTTAAATGAACTGATGTAATTAGCAACCGTTTGTGACAACTTTTCACTGAAAACAATATTAATGAGATTGGATGATTTACTGATAAATATTTCATTTTGTATTTTAAAGTTAACCAATGGCGCTGATAGTAAACTGGTTACCTTTAGATGTAAACTTTCTTCAGCAATAAGCAATGATGAGTCCGATAATTTCCCTTTAATACATATCTTGCTACACGATAATAGATTTTATCTAACTTACACAATAGGACTTTATTTGTGTTCCTATATATTAATTCACCATATCTTAGCACTGGAATAATTAACTGATCTGCCAGTTTTTTCCTATCTGAGAATGTTAAACAGTCAATGCTTCTTCTTAACTCCCCCACCCTTCTATTAACTTTTTTAATCAGTGCAGTAATGTGATTTGAAAAAGACAAATGTTCATCAGATATAACCCCTAAGTAACTATATTCCTTAACCTGTTCTAACTTAATTAGGTTCCCTGTGTGAATAGATAAATTATGAATAGCATCACCACTTTTTTTAGTGGAAGGTTCATGCATTTTGTGTTTTTTTGCATTCATTATTAGCTTTGACCTAGTGAACCACCCCTCTGTCCTTAGAAAATCAGACTGCAGATTAGATTGTAATATTTTTTCCGTTCTTCCAGACGCAATTATTACCGTATCATCGGCATATAGTCAAATCTCTGTTTGTTCTACAATCAATGGAAGACTATTTATGAATATTAAAAACATAGGTCCTAAAATCGATCCCTGAGGAACCCCTCTATTGACATTTCTTCTCTCTGATAAACATCCCTGTACCTCCACTCTCTGGGATCGATTTTCCAGATAAGAGTTTAACCAATTTAAAGAATCGTCTCTAAGATCTATTTCATACAGTCTCTCAGTTAGTAAGGGGTGGTCCACCAGGTCAAAAGCCTTTGAAAGATCTACAAAAATAACAGCTATCTCCTTATTATCTCCCAGTGACATGTTTAATAGGTCATAAAATTCCAAAAGATCTGTTGTGGTAGAATATTTTTTTCGAAAACCAGATTGTTTAATTGTTAAGAAATTATATTTATCCAGATAATCCATTATCTGGATAAAAATAAGTTTTTCAAAACTTTCTGATAAAAGAGGTAATAAGGCTATAGGCCTATAATTACTGACTTCTACCACATCTCCCCCTTTGAAAATTGGCTTAATTCTACTCTCTTTCCAGGATAAGGGAAAATATCCAATTTGAAGACTTCAGTTGAATAGATATGTAATAATTGGCGGTATGTGGAAAGCAGCTAGTTTCAAAAATTTACCTTCTAAACCATCATTACTAAAAGTTTTGTGAATATTTATGTTTTGAAGTATTTTATGTACTTTAGTAACAGTCAAAACTTTAAATCTAAATGGGGGAAGTCCACTTTGTTTAAGTTCTGTTTTAGTTTGTTTTAAATCTAATTGACAAGGTATTTTACAGTTTGGAAGATCAACAAAAAAATTGTTTAAGACATTACAAATTTCCTTCGGATTTTCAGTGAAAATGTCACCATTTTTTAGCCTAAGTATCTCCTCTGAGGAATCACATCCTGGTTTGGTCAGTTTCTTAACCACTCTCCAAAACTGTCTTGGATCTATACTCTAATCTATCTTACTTTTATAAAATGAAATTTTTGAAGCCTTAATTAACATTTTACATTTATTTCTAGCAGCTTTAAAGGAAATCCAATCATTTTCCAGTTTTGAGTTTAAAGCTTTTTTCCAGATTCTATTTTTAATTCGAATTTGTTTTAAAATGTTGTCATTAATCCACGGTAATTTGTTAGGTTTCGTCTTTATTTTGATTTTTGGTGCATGTAAATCACATACTTCTTCAAAAGTTTGACTAAAGTATTTGATTGAAGTATCAGTGTCTGGGATTAGTTTGCATCGATCCCATTTTATTTTACTCACGCTATCTAGAAACCTAGATTCTGAGAATCTTCTAAAATCCCTAGGCCAGTTTTTAGTTTCATGAACCAGATTTTGTTGGAACTGAGACCTTCGAAAAGTAACCCAGATCAAATTATGATCTCCCAAGACGTGGTGAAACACCCGTTGCTTCAACTTCAATTTGAGTAGACACCAAAATTAGGTCTAATATGGATCCATTTGTCATATTTGATGTATATCTAGAAGGTTTTTTTATATGTTGTTTTAGTCCCAAGTTAGTTACTGTATCTTTTAATTGTCTCCCTCTTATGTTTTTCCAGTCACAATTTAAATCTCCCAACAAAATTAAAAGTTTACTTCCTACTTTATCAGTTATTTTAGTTAAAATTATCTCCAAATCTGATATTTTTGTGTTTGGATGTGAATAAACAATTGAAATTACTAATCCTAAGTGTCCCAAATGTACAGCTAAAAATTCTATATTATTTTCACTACCCTGTATTACAATTTCTGAGTAACCCAATATTCATTTTGAGAGAAGCATCACAGCCCCCTCTAGATTCTCTATCTGCCCTCCATACTTTGTAATCTTGAGTACCAAATTCTTCATCTCGATGCTTATTTGAAAGCCATGTTTCACTTAACCCTAATATACATGGATCATTATCTTTCAGCAAAGTTGCTAAAACATCACTCTTAGAACCAATACTACGTGCATTATCATGGAAAATTTTTAGTTTTAAATCTTTAGGCCCTGGATTCATTTCTGTGTCTCTCCCCCCCCCAATATTAATAACAAACAACTTGCCCCAGATAAATTTGAAATAGCAGTGTTAAACCTAAAAGGATTCAAAGGCCTGTAACATCCTCCCGAGATTTGGTTTTTTAATATTCCCTGAAAAGAATTTCTTCTTGATTTGTTACCATTATTTTTTTGTAATTGGTTAAATGAGATTAACCAATTAACCAAACATTTTTCATTTATGGATTTTTTAGCTGTAGTAGATTCTTTTTGAATCGCAACACTCAGGAGGCAACAGAGAAATGAACAAGCTAAAAGGTTAAACACTAACATCTTTCAAAATAATTACTACGAATAAAGTTTGTATAAAAGCAATTTCTAAATTTGAACCCCTACTCTATTCAAAAAAAATTTTATACAAACATCACCTAAACTTTAACATAAATTAAAATACTACTAACCAAACATTTAAAAATCATTCACAATTTACCAAGTGAACTGACAATGATCTCCAAATGAAGTCAGACAACCTTTTCTAATATAAGCTGCGTCCATTTAACATATAGTTTAGCTTAAGTGCTCCCAGTTTTAAAAATGTTTTTTCTACGGAGTGGCGCTTGTGCCACTCACGCTTGTGCCACAGCGCTCGCGCTGTGAGCTGCGTGAGTCTCTATAGCACTCTGCCCCTCCTCTTCTCTGATGCAGGACCCTGGTTCTCCTCCCACCCTCTGCCACAGGTGAAAGTCGCGTTTCTCCGGTTTACCGGAGCTTAACAGGCAGTTTGAATCTGTCCCTCAGAGGTAGGAGCACTGGCACAGATATAAGCACACAGCACAAGGTGAAAACACACAGTTTAGAAGCAGATGATCTTTTAGGCTCACAAACTGTTTTCTTCACTGATCATCCTTCCTCGGGAGAGAGGAGGCTACACAGTTTGGATGTTAAAAGAGCCCTTAGCTACTACATAGAGCACACCAAGGGTCACGAGTTTGAATCCCTCCAGTTGTTCCTCACTTATGGAGAAGTTGGGAAGGGCAAACCTGGCACCAAGAGATCTGTTGCCAGGTGGATTGTTTCTTGTATACAATTCTGCTATGAAAAACTGGGTAGAACTCCATCCTCAGGCCTGAGGGCTCATTCCACAACAGGTACAGCTGCTTCCCTGGCTGCTGACAGGGATATCCTCTCTTAGAAATTTGTCAAGCAGCCACCTGGAAAACAGTCCATACTTTTACCAAGCATTACTCTCTGGATATCCAGGCTAGGAGTGATGCTCGGTTTGGCACAGCAGTACTTCAGAGCCTATTCCCAAAGTAGGTTCTGTCCCTCCTCCATGGAGGTACTGCTTGGTAGTCTGCAGTTGTCGGAATACAGCAAGACTTCACGTTGTTTGAAGAAAAAATTACTCGCCTTAGTAATTATGTTTCTTCTAGTGGAGTCTTGCTGTATTCTGACCTCCCCCCCTGCTTCCCCTCTCCGAACCTAGATTTTGGGATGTGGGTGGGCAGGCGCAGTGTTGGCACCCTAGAGGTGCCTCCCCTTTTACACCCTCTTTTTTCTTTGGGTGGAATGTTGTTTCATCTGATTGATTTTTTTTTGGGGTTTCCTGACTTGAGTCTTCCTTTGAGAACCAAAAACATTATTTTTCTGCCAGTTGGCTAGTTAAAAATTTTACAGTTTCCACACAGGACACCTAGTGAGTTTCCGCTTGTAAAGATCTGACGGTTGCAGTTCGAATAACAACAGGCAGAGGTTTCAACCGAGCTTGAGATGAACATTCTATGCCCTGCATAGAAAAGTTAACCGTATGTTCTCCAGGGCAGTTGAAAGGCTGGAGCTAACTGCAGTTGTCAGAATACAGCAAGACTCCACTAGAAGAAACATAATTACTAAGGTGAGTAATTTTTTCTTTTGACTCCACAACCTCCTCAGGAAGGGTGTTTCATGCATCTACAACCCTCTCCATGAAGAAATACTTCCTCACATTACCTCTGAGCCGTCCCCCCTCTATCTTCAAATTGTGCTCCCTTGTTCAAACAACATGAAGTCTTGCTGTATTCTGACTATTGCAGTTAGCCCCAGCCTTTAAACTGCCCCGGAGAACAAAGGGTTAACTTTCTATGCAGAGCATAGAATGCTGAGCTCGAGCTCGGTTGAGGTCTCTGTCTGGAGCCCTTTGAAATACAACCATCAGATTCTTTACTCTGCCTCACTGAACAGTCGCTATGGAGATTTCTCCTTCAGCTCGCTTCGAAAGTCTGTTAAAGTCTCGGTTAAGTTGTCGGTTTTTACCAAATTTATTTCCGCATAGTCGGTTCAGTCTCTGTCTGTGGTACTGTGAGTACTAGATAGGTTTTGTTCTGTTTCTGTGTGGAAATTGTGAAGTGTTAGATCGGTTTGGCTGAACCGATCATTTGTATTGAATCCTTGTGTTTTGCTTTAGAGTGTAGTTGCAGTTCTTATCGGGTCTAAAAAAAAAAAAAAAAAAACATGTTTTGAGCGTTTTCCGACACTCATGACATGGATAGGAACCGATAAGGAGTCTTGCCTGGCGGTTGCCATGAAAAGGGTAAGTTTGGTTAGGTTGGCCGTGTCTGAGAAACCCAAGAAAAACGGGCCCACTGGGTTTCAACACTGCAGTGAGTGTGGGGAGGTCTTTGCTAAGGCAGACCCCCACACCACCTGTGTTTATTGTCTGGGGTTTGAACACCTCGATTCAGACTGCCAAATTTGTAAAAATGTTCCTAAATCTACCCTTGAAAAGAGACTAGGTAGACTGAGGGAAAAGGAGGCCGAGAAGTCCGCTGACCTGGATGGCCAGCCCGGTTCGGTTCCGATCGAACCAGAAGGAGTGCCCTCTGACCAGGGTGATACTTCTTCGGCAAGAGGAGAGCTGATCCTGAGGGGCTGGTTCCTACAAAAAGAAAACGCAAGGAAAAATCGACCGGTTCGGATCCAGAGATTCATGTTCCGACTGCCGAGGAAATAGCCAGAGCAATTCAAATTGTGGAATCGCTTCACCCTGTTCCGACTGATCCGGCACCTTTTCGCAGGGGTTCTGTTCGGTCGGTTTCCCCGATTCAAGATTATATCCCTGAAGATTTTTATGAACCGAGGTTGGTGGGGGAGGGGGGGAGTTTGAAGATGATGGTGATGATGATGAAAGTCTGGATGTGCCTGTGGAACCGGACATCTCACCAGACAGACCTTCTGGTGTATCCCCTCCTAGGATTTCTGAGTCCCCTTCCCATTTTTTGTTTTACAGAAAAGTGGCTGAAACCTTCCAGCTTCCTATGGAGGAGGCAATGGAGGATCAGGAGGAGCCTGATTATGTGGAAATGATGGACATCCCAGAGTCCAGGAGAGTGTCTATTCCCCTTCACAAATCCTTTGGGAAACGGACACAAAAAATCCTGAAGTCTCCCAATTCTGTACCCCCTGTTGACAGAAGGATGGAGAAGAGGTACACACTGTCGGGCTTAGATACAGAGTTTTTATACCAACAGTGCAGCCATGTTGGAGTAGTGCAGGCTGCTGCCTGTGACATGGCAAACATTCCCTTGGCTTCACCCCCCCCCCCCAGATAAAGACACCAGGAAGATTGATGCCATGGCAAAAAAAAACAGTACATGGCATCTTCCTTGGGACTCAGGCAGGCAAATTATATGGCCTACACAGCCAGGTACCAGAAGTCCATGTGGGACACTACTGGCACTGGCTAAACAGGCCTCCCCCCAGCTAGCCAAGGAGCTGGAGGCGGTGGCTGCAGATGGGATTGAGGCATCAAAAGTTCAGTTTCATGCTGCTATGGACTCCAGTGATGTGTCATCAAGGGTCATGGCTACATCTGTGGCTCTTCGGAGAATGGCTTGGCTCAGATGTACTAGCCTTTCGCAGGATACCCAGGCTAAGGCCATGGATTTTCCTGTAGTGGGTAATTCTCTGTTTGGGGAGCAGACTGAGAATTACATGAAGAAAATGGATGAGTACAGGACCACTTACAGGAGTGCACAGGCCAAAGAGAGGCAGGCAACTCCTCAAAGGCAGCAGTCTAGGGGCAGGGGCAGGCCTTTTCATAGGCCTTTCTACCAGCCACAGGCCTCTTCTTCCTTTTCACAGAGGGGGGTTCTTCAGAGGGAGAGGCAGAAGGGGGATGAGCAGGGCTGCATCCACTCCTCAGCCTAAGGCCCCTGCCAGGCAGACACCCTGATGGACCTGCCCGGGTTGACTCTCCTATTCCAGTAGGGGGCAGGCTGACTTACTTCGTCCAGGACTGGATGTCTATTACATCAAACAATTGGGTCCTGGAAGTAGTAGGCCAGGATCTCGTTCTCGGCTTCAAAAAATTTCCGAAGATGAGAGCCAGATCTTTTCCACCTGCAGGTCTCTCAGAAACCCTTGCCCTAGAGGCAGAGGTTTCATCTCTACTGGCTTTAAGAGCCATAGAAAGAGTACCTACCGTACACTGGGGTAAAGGTCTGTACTCCAGGTACTTCCTTACCCCCAAAAAGACGGGAGTGGCGACCCATCCTAGACCTAAGATACCTAAACAAACATCTTTTAAAACTAAAGTTCAAGATGGTAACTCTGGGAATAATCCTTCCCTCTCTAAGGCCAGGGGACTGGCTAGCCTCCCTGGACCTCAGAGATGCCTGTTTTCACATTCCCATCAGGTGCTCCCACAGAAAGTACCTCAGGCCACTATCAGTTCAAAGCAATGCCCTTTGGTCTAACATCAGCCCCAAGGGTTTTCACAAAGTGCCTGGCAGTAGTTGTTGCCTTTCAAAGAAGGCAAAATATTTCCATTTTTCCATATCTGGACAACTGGCTCATAGTGGGCCAGTCCCCAGACTAAGTCAAGTCAGACCTGCAAGTGACCCAGCAAGTGCACACTTCTGTAGGATTTCTTCTCAACCTTCCCAAGTCAATTCTCGAGCCAATGCAGCTCCTTACCTTTATAGGGGCAGAGACGGATACTGTCAAAGCAAGAGCCTTTTTTTCCCCTTGAAAGGGCAAGAGTTCTTATAGAACTGGCTTCTTCCTTCAGCCTTCACGTGTCTCGACCAGCAAGGCATTTCCTCCAGCTCTTGGGCCACATGGCAGCTTCTACAACAGTGGTCCAAGGGGCAAGATTCCAGATGAGGGACATTCAGTTCCATCTGAGGGCCTTTTGGTCCCAAAGGAAGGATTCTCTTACCAAACTGATTCCGGTGACTCAGACCCTGATACAAGCCCTTCAATGGTGGCAGAATCAGGACAATTTAAGGCAAGGGGTCCCATTTGTCACTCAGCCACATTCAGTGGTCCTTACCACGGATGCTTCCCTCCTTGGCTGGGGAGCCCATCTGGGGACCCTCACTGCTCAGGGACTGTGGTCTCCTCAAGAATCCCTTCTCCATATCAATCTCCTAGAACTCAGGGCAGTTTTTCTGGCTCTGCAAGCTTTCTCTCAGTCAGTGCAGAACAATGTGGCTCAAGTCAGAACAGACAACACCACCACCATGTGGTACATCAACAAGCAGGGAGGCACATGGTCTACGGCCTTGTGCGTAGGAGCCATGAAGTTGTGGTCCCTGGCTTATTCCCTGCAAACCTCTCTGATAGCAGTCCACCTCCAGGGAAAGACAATGTGCTAGCAGATGCACTGAGCAGTATCTCTCATGGCCATCACGAATGGTCCCTGGACCCTCTGGTCTTGAAGGTGATTTTTTTCAAGGTGGGGCACTCCAGAGATAGATCTCTTTGCAGCCCCAGACAGTCACCAACTTCCTCTCTTTTGCTGCAGACCCCAAGTCTTGGGCACGGTCCCTCTGGATGCTCTGATTCTGAACTGGGAAGGGAAATTTCTGTATGCCTTCCCTCCTTTTCCTCTACTGTTCAAAGTTTTAGTCAAGATAAGGTCACAACCTTGCAAAGTGATTCTGATTGCTCCAAACTGGGCCAGACAGCCTTGGTACCCCTGTTGCTGTCCCTAGCAGTCCATCTTCCCCTGTCTCTTCCCAAGAGTTACAACCTGGTAACCTCCTCTCAGGGGAGGATTTGGTACCCCAATCTTCAGTCTCTCAATCTCAAGGCATGGCTCTTAAAGAGCTAGAGTATGCAGATTAGCATCTGTCTTAGGGGGTTCTGGATATCCTCAAGGCCTCTCGGAAGCCCGCCACTAGAAAGACCTATAACTCCAAATGGAAGAGATTCAGCATTTGGTGTTCCAAGCAGCATATTTCCCCAGACACTGCTGAATTGCCTACAGTTCTGGATTATATGGTCCATCTTAACGGCCTAGGCCTCAGATCAACTCTCAAGGTACACTTGTCAGCTGTCTCTTGCTTTTCTGTCAGTGGGGAAGTCTTCCTCACTATCATCTCATCCTGTGTTCTGTGAATTTTTCAAGGGATTGCTTCATACCAGTCCTCCATTTAGAGACCCTGCCCCTGCCTGGGATTTAAATGTTTGCATTGCTTACTTGATGTCCTCAGTAGAGCTTAAGTACTTGACTTGGAAAACTGTGTTTTTAGTAGCCATTACCTCTGCCAGACGTATCAGTGAACTGAACTGCAAGCCCTGTCAGTGGAACCTGATTTTATCTCCTTTCATAGGGATAAAGTGGTCCTTAAAACCAGTAGAAGGTTCTTGCCCAAAGTGGTTTCAGATTTCCACCTGAATCAGTCTGTCTCTTCCTGTTTTCTTCACTGATCATTCCTCTTCAGGAAAGAGGAGGCTACACAGTTTAGTTGTTAAAAGGGCCCTTAGCTACTATATAGAGCGTACCTAGGGTCACAGGTTTGATTCCCTCCAGTTGTTCCTCACTTATGGAGAAGTGGAAAAGGGCAAACCTGCCACCAAGAGAACTATTGCCAGGTGGATTGTGTCTTGTATACAATTCTGCTATGAGAAACTGGGAAAGATTCCACCCTCAGGCCTGAGGGCTCACTCCACCAGAGGTACAGCTGCTGCCAGGGATATTCCTCTCTTAGAGATTTGTCAAGCAGCCACCTGGAAAACAGTCCATACCTTTACCAAGCATTACTCTCTGGATATCCAGGCTAGGAGTGATGCTCAGTTTGGCACAGCAGTACTTCAGAGCCTATTTCCAAAGTAGGTTCTGTCCCTCCTCCATGGATGTACTGCTTGGTAGTCTCGTAATAGTCAGAATACAGCAAGACTTCATGTTATTTGAAGAAAAAATTACTCGCCTTAGTAATTATGTTTCTTCTAGTGGAGTCTTGCTGTATTCTGACTTCCCTCCCTGCCTCCCCTCTCAGAACCTGTTTTTGGGAAGTGGGTGGGCAGGTGCAGTGTTGCATCTCAGGGGTGCTCCTTTTACACCCTCTTCTTTTTATTTGGGTGTTTGTTTCATTATTATTCTTGTTTGGATTGGTGTTTGGTTTTGGGTTTCCTGACTTGAGTCTTCCTTTGGGAATCCAAAACTTTTTGTTGCCAGTTGGCTAGTAAAAATTTTACAATTTCCACATAGGATAGTTAGTGAGCTTTTGCTCGTAAGAATCTGACTGTTGGATTTCAAAGGGCTCCAGACAGAGATCTCAACCGAGCTCGAGCTCAACATTCTATGCTCTGCATAGAATGTTAACCCTTTGTTCTCCGGGGCAGTTTAAAGACTGGGGCTAACTGCAATAGTCAGAATACAGCAAGACTCCATTAGAAGAAACATAATTACTAAGGTGAGTAATTTTTTCTTTTCGCACTTCTGGTGCAGAATAGCGTTTCAGCCAGTAAAGCTGCAGAATTGCCTGCATGGGTCTAAGTACCATATAGTGAAGACAGCTCTTCTTGTGGCATAGGGCCCTGCACCTCTCCACCCGTGGGTGGCATTGGAGCCTGTACATTGGCTGACAGATGGACTCTTTGACCTGTGCTTCTGTAACTGCGGCCACATGGAAGCACAGGGACCAGAGGACCCACACAGCCCTAGGAATTCTTGGCATCTATCGCTTCACAGAAGTGCAGGGTCCTTGGGCAGACAGAATCTTCCCTTGGCACAGGACCCAGAGGGCCCTGCACATCTGAATGTGTTCATGCAGGTCCCTAAGGAACCTGCATGAATGACAACACAGTTCCACTATCTCAGAAAGAAAGGAAATTGTTTGCCAAAAAAAAAACTCCCCCAAAAACTGCTTTAGTGTACTGTTTAGGGTTCAGGTTAACGCCACAAAAGTAGGGAAGGGTGGCCTTAACATTTTCAACCCTAACTCCTCACCCCCTCACGCCATGCAGTAGAAGATAAAAACATTAGGGTTTGGGTCTCTGGAATCTTGGTGAATCAGTGATGGGTCTTCTTGGAGTTGTCAACCCTTATGCTCACCCCTCCTCCCCAGCCCGTAGTCTCCTGTCTGAAGCACGGTATATGCCTCCAAGCCAGTGCCTCATCGTAATACACTCTTGAAAGGTAGGGAAGTATTTTTTGTAACATGTTGCCAGTACAATCTGTTGTAGATTTTTTCATGTTTGACCTTGTTTGCTCAGGGAATGGGGTGGGCATTAGGATTGACAACCCCAACAAAGATCCCACCACTGATATGCCAGAAATCCAGAACCCTAATGTTTTTCCTTTTGCAGCTTGGGGGTGGAGGTAGGGAACTGGGGCTGAAAACCTGAATACATTTTCCTACTTTTGTGGCTTTAGCTTAATACCAGACTGATGCATTTTCTGTTTGCCCTATTATTCATCACAATGTAGTGGCTGCAGTAGCCCTCATATAGGTAATTTGGCTATCCTTTGTCTTTTGTTATACTTAATGTTTTAAAATAGTCGCATGTGATATTTTAAGTAGTTTATCGCTGTGTACTTTTTCTTTCTTTGGTAAAAGTGATCTTCCCTTGTCAGTCTTCACCATTCATTACTGCTGGGTGTAAGCTGGGAGCGCTCCTGCTAGGCAGAGTTTTTGGTTTTTTGTTTTTGGAAGGAGGAGTTGGCGCCTATGGTGCTGCCCATGAGAGCGACTCACTATGTGGTGTGTGAGGGGCGGCCGTTAGGTGCCGCAGACTCCTCCTCCATCTCAGTTCTGTTTTTCCCACCATCGAGGCTACACCTACTACACACGAGTGGAGTTGTTGCTGTGCCATTGAGCCTTAATGTCGTCCGATCTCCTTCATCCCGGTTCATTTTTCCCAACACTGTTAAAGCCGGTAAAACCGTTTTATTTTATATTTTGATGACGCCAGGATCTTTACTGTTTATAGATTCTGTTTTGCATCATGTCAGGTTCGGGAGCTAAGCGTAGGTGGAAAGCGGGCCGTGCCCCCATGCGTTGGTGCTCCTGTGGTCGGCATTTCTCCGTGATGGACCGGCATGATGTCTGCCTTCGGTGCCTGGGACCTATCCATGATATGGATAGATGCGATGCCTGTTTTTCCATGGACTGCCGTGTTCTTGAAATCTACGCGTTCAAAGTTGGCAAGGCTTCGCTGATTTTCGGAGGACGGCGTCATTCTCGGACTTCCCAGGCCAAATCCTTAGTCCCTTTCTCCGGGTCCCCTCTCAAGCCTATACAGTCTGGTGAGGTGGAGGCCTCCTCATCTTCAAGCCTTGCCGAGGAGGAGGCCTCTTTTGCGGTGTCGGAGGAGCGGTGTGGCCCCCCTCCGGGGTCGCGTCGTTGATGGTGCCTCGGCAGTTCCCTCTCCTGAGGTGCAGGCTCCCCTTGTGTCGCAGCCCAGGGTTGCTGGGTCCAGCACTGGCGGACCCTTGACGCCGCTTTCTGACACCGCCTCGGATCCTGGTGCCGTCTGTGGTGCTGGTGATCAGGGCGGCACTGCATGTGGCGCCGGTTTGCTTGGTGCCACGAGCAGCACCATTGGCCTGGTCAACTACATTGATGGCACCGTATTGAGTGCCGGTGCCATGGATGGGGTGGCATCGGGTTTTGGGCCATGGGCAGTGCGCTGGGAACGGCCTGCGCCACGGGCAACACCATTTCTCAGGGGGCTCCCGGGTGGCCAGTATCGAGGTCCTCCTGGTTGACTCCTCTTCGGAGGAGGACGACTCTGATGTGAACCCGGTCCATCTCCCTGATTCCTCGGAATCCTCTCTGGAACACGGTGTCAGGCTGTCCAGTGCTCCCATCCCTGAATCTCCACGGTGGTCTTCCTCTGAGGATTCCAGGCTGGGGGTGGCCTGGAGTCCATGGGGGAGGGGACTGTCTCTTCGGGGAGGTTGCGGCAGCCGCCAACCTTGGTGCTGCTGCGCCCTCCGGGGGGGGGATTGGGTGCCCCATCTTCGGGGACCTCCCTCAGGAGGCCCCTGGATCACGGGACCCCTTCTCTGGTGTCGAGGCGGAGGGCATCCTCAGAGTCTGAGGGGTCGGGTGAGGGGCGTTGGCTCTCTCCTGCCACCCCTCGGGGTGCAGGGAGGAGCCGTAGCGCCAAGCCCCACCTCTTATTCTCTGGTTTAGGGGTCCCCTCCAGTGATGCTGCTGTGGATTACCCTTATGGACTCATGCAACCCCAGGTGCATCACAGGGGAGATCCCCCATTTGGGCTCTTCCAGAGTTCGCATCCCCAGGGTTCCATCATGCAATCCGGTTTGATTTCAGGGATCCCTCCAGCTCGGGCTGCATTCCCTGGATTCCAGAGCCCTGGCAGAGGACAGTCACCTCATTGTAGGTGCCCCTCTCCCATTCCTCTGCAGCCAACCCAGACACGTCGTCCTCACGAGGCCATTATCATGGAGATGTTCAGAGGCACTGCGGCGTCCTTCCGTCATATGTTAGATACATGCACTAATGGGTCTTTTGCCTGTCCCCACTGCCAGAGGAGTCTTCTGGACATTTGAGTTCTTCATCCTCCTCGGCTCCTTCCTTTGAGGGAGAGAACTTACTGCCCACGTTTCTTCTGGCGCTGATTTCACTAAATATTGGTGCTTCCTATCAAGGATTGGTTCGGATCTCCGATTTCTACATCAGACGGGACAATACCGCCGAGAGATTGTGAATTCCTCAGTGAATTCAGTGCCCAGCACTTGGTGGTATCATCCTGGCCTATTCTTCCAGGAGGCATATATCCGCACCTGGCAGTCTCCAGCCAACCCTCTCCCAGCCCGCAGACTGCAGGAGGAGGTATTGTGCTCTATCTGAGTCTGTAGTTTCTGTCCCTAACTCGCCCTCGGGCTTGGTGTTCCTAGAACCCCTTCCAGGCACCGGCGCCTGGCGCACGACCGATCACCGGATTCAGATTCCTTACAATTTGACCGGTGGGGGGCGAAGAGTGATCTTACTTTGAGATACAGCTCTTGCAGCAGGTTACACCATTAGGACTGAAGCCGGCAGGCATCAGGACCCCACGGGAAAATTCTAGCTAGCTATCTTCAGCAGGGACCGCCCCCGACGTCGGTCCCGCCTCCGACGTCAGGCGTGGTACAAAAGGGGGCGGTCCCGCCAGATTCCCCAGTTCTTTTCCCGCCGTCGAATAAGCTTGTCTCGACCCTTCAGTTACAGTCTAGCGCGCAACGCGTGGTTTAAGTGCTTCTCTTCGAGAAATTTGATTTTCTTCAAGCAAGACCTTTGCTGATGTCCTCTCCAACCTCTGGTCACTCCTCCAAGTGTGCTTGCGGGAAACAGATCCCCTCTAAGGACCCCCACACAGCCTGCGTTAGGTGCCTGGGCCCAGACCACGATACCCGGGCCTGCCCATCCTGCCAGGGGTTCAACAGTCGTACTCGGATCCGACGTCAGAAGGCCCTTCAGGCTTTTTTGTTGGAGGAAAAGCTGAAGACCATGTCCTCCAAGGGGGAATCTTCTTCTCAAAAATCCCACAAGCACGCGGAGAAGCGAAGGGAGAAGGCCCCTTCCAGGTCCCCATCCAGGGCTTTGGAGTCACGCAGCTCCGGTTCTAGGTCCGACCGCTCTCCCTCCTGGGCCAGCTCTCAGCCTCCCGGCTGCGGAAGAAACCTGCTTCTCAGGCCAAGTCCGCCAGGCCGTCCTTGTCTTCCTCCAAGACCTTGGCGAAGTCCGGGGAGCGCCACCATCATCACCACAAGTCGGGTTCCCGCTCTTCAGTACCCGACATCAGGTCTTCTTCGGTGCCTCCTCGCAAGGCGCTGGAGCTCACGCCCTTAAAGAGACCTATGGACCAGACGCCGTCGCGACTGTCGGCTGCGCGTCATACCTCCCTGGAGCCGCTGTCGGCCAGACGACCGTCACCGGCCAAACCATCACCTCAGCGGACGCCGGCAGGGGGACCGATGTCCGCTCCTCCTGAGAAGAGGGACCTGTCGCCTCCGACCGACGTCGGTCAGGAGACTTTAACCGAGGAGGACCGAACGCAGCCGAGGACCAGGCAGGCGACCCGGTTTCGTTAAACTCCCAGGGAACCCTGCGCGTTACCAGAGCCCCCTGGAGCCGGCGCTGGACCCGGCGACCGCGCGCCGGCGTCATCAGGTCTTTCTTTAGCAGAAGTGAAGGACCTTCACCTCCTGGTGGGACACCATAAGGAAGGACATGGTTCCCACTGTTCCTCCTCCTCCTCGGTTCCTGCACCCCTTCACCATCGGGGTCGGCAGGCCGCTTACCTTCTGCCTGGGAGCCTGGATCCTCCCAGGGGAGACCAGAAAAATGGAGACCTCCGTCGAAATCTTCTTCTGGATCACCCAGCCCCAAGAGATCCAGGAGACACCGACGTTCGCCTTCAACGGAGGACACGGGATCAGACTACTCTGCCTCTAGATCCCCATCTCCACTTTCCATCCCTTCTCCGGACCCACGTGAGATGCCCAAATCTCCTCCGGATGATCCTTCGTTCCTTGATATTATGAGACACATACAAGAGAACATGGGATGGGATGCAGAAGACCTAGACCCCGGAAGGGTACGCCTCGCCAAATATCTTCGGCAGAAGGACCCCAAGCCTGTGGTGGTACCACCTTGGTGGACACTTTTGTGGACGTCACCAAGGCAGCGTGGAAGCGTCCACACTCGCTCCCGGCGATGCCGAAAAAAGCTGATCATTTGTACAAGGCTCCTAAGGACGACCAGTACTTGACGCAGCAGCCTCAGGCCGATTCTCTGGTCATCACAGCCTCACATGACCGGTCACAGAGGCCGCAACATTTGAGCACCCTGCCACCGGACCCAGAGTCCAAGCAGTTGGACGCATTGGAAGCGCACGTATGCCTCCGCTACCTGCGCCATCAGATCCTTGAACTATTTAACCCACATGGTTCAGTTCCAGAACGCTTAGGAACAGGGTCTGGAAACGGCTGAAAAATTGCCTGAAGGTGAGCAGAAGGAGGAGATGCTTCAGCTCTGCCGTACGGGTTCAGACGTGGGGACCCAAGTGCTACGAGCCACGTACGACTCCGCGGACTCATCGGCCCGAGCAGCAGCTTCTGGCGTATGCCTCCGGAGACACTCCTGGTTACGCGTCTCTGGTTTTACCCCGGACGTCCAGAAGAATATTATGGACGCTCCTTTTGAGGGAGAAGTCTTGTTTGGTAATCCTTCAGAGAAGATCATTACCAGACTTCAAGAGGCCGGGAAGGCGGTAAGGTCGGTTCAGGCCATGTACCGACCCAAGCTTGGTTCCTTTCGTAGGAACCAAAGCCGTTTTCGTGGGCGGACGCAGAGGCAGCAGCCCCGCTCCACTGCACATCAGAGGGGCTCCGGCTTCCGTAGAGCCCAGGGGAAACAGCCCGCCAGCCGAGGTCAGCGTTCTCCTAAGCAGGCCCAGCCAGCGGGCCCATGTGCCGCCACAGCCTGACTCCTTTCCAGCCCCCGCCCCTCAGGATCAATGGGAAATCATGGTTGGGGGTCGCATTGCGAACTTTCTGCCGGGATGGCAGGCCATAACCACCGACAGGTGGGTTCTTCAATTGGTCAGTCTAGGCCACTTTATAGAATTCGAGAAAAGCCACCCTGAGGCCTCCTTTGCTCTCCCGGTATCCGGGTCAGCACAAAGCTTTGATCTGGCAAGAAGTACTCACGCTCCTGCGAAAGGGAGCAATAGAGTATGTCCTGGAGAACCAGAGGAGACAAGGATATTACTCCCACTTCTTCCTGGTTCCAAAGAAAACAGGGGACCTCCGTCCGATTCTGGACCTCAGCGACCTCAACGTGTCGGTCGCCTACAAGAGATTCCGCATGGTGACTCTTCCGGGTCTTATTCCCATGCTGAAACAGGACACCTTTTTAGCGTCTCTAGACATGCAGGACGCATACTTGCATATCCCTATGACTCAGGCGCACATGAGGTTCCTGCGCTTCGAGTTTCTCGACCACCACCTTCAGTTCCGAGCCCTTCTGTTCGGACTGTCTTCCGCACCAAGGGTCTTTACCAAGTGCATGGCAGTTGTGGCAGCGTCTCTGAGGAGACAGGGCCATTATGTGTTCCCATACCTGGACGACTGGCTTCTCATGGCCGCCTCCAGAGAGGCGCTACATGTGATTCAGAGCACCCAGGACCTGTTCCGATCTCTGGGCATCCTCATACAAATTACGAGAAGTCTCTCCTGGTACCGTCGCTAGAAACTGCAGTTTATAGGTGCAGTACTGGACACTGTTCAGGAAGAGTTTTTCTTCCGCCGACAGAGCGGAGCGCATCAGATCCCTCATAAGGATTTATCGCTGAACAAGATCGTACCTGCCAGGTCGGTCCTTCGCTTGCTCGACACATGGCTGGCGCCATTCCTACTGTCCCTTCGCAAGGCTCCACATGCGGGTAACTCAGTGGATGCTCAAAGTGCAATGGGACCAAAGGCAAGACCACTTGCAGCATCCGTCAGAATCACAAATTCGTGATTCGAGACTGGCAATGGTGTCTAGTCCAGGGTCGCTTCCACGGGCGTCCCGTTCGTAGCGCTGTCCCCGGAAGTAACCCTCACCACGGACGCTTCAGGTCTTGGGTGGGGGGCACACCTGAACGGGGTAAAGTCCCAGGGTACGTGGACCCAGATGGAAGCTCATCTTCATATCAACGTCCTAGAGATGAGAGCGGTTCTCTATGCCCTGCAGGCCTTTCAGTCAGTAATCCCACCATGTACTCTTCTGCTTCAGACAGACAATACAGCGGTGATGTATTACCTCAACAAACAAGGAGGCGCACACTCTTACCCCCTTTGCAGGGAGGCCATGAGGGTGTGGGATTGGGTAATCGGACACGGCGCAAATCTGATCACTATGCACGTTTCCGGGGTGGACAACACGATTGCAGACAGCCTGAGTCGATCCCAGGCCAGAGTCCACGAGTGGGAACTTCTTCAAGAGGTAGCAGAGGATCTGTTTCTTCGATGGGAAACTCCAGAGCTGAACTTGTTCGCATCCCCATCCAACGAAAACTGCCCAATTTTTGCCTCGCTAGATCCAGGGCCTGGTGTTTTCAGGACGCTATCACCTCCTGGGCAAACAGATTCCTCCACGCTTCCCTCCCTTCCCGCTGATCCAGAGAGTTCTTCTCAAACTGCGGAGCACGCACTCATGATCCTGGTGGCCCTGCTCTGGCCCAGACAGATCTGGTTCCCTTTGTTGGTGCAACTATCTCGGGACCCCCGCCTCCCGCTGCTGCTCAGCTCCCACCCACTGTCTCAGGAGAAAGGTTCACTTGTCCATCCGGACCCACGTCTGCTGAACCTGCATGCTTGGCTCCTAGAGACATAGCCATCTTGGCGACGGGGTCTCGAAGAGGTTGCAGAGGTCCTTTCTGCAGCCAGAAAGCGGCATCAAGATAGACGACGCCATGAAATGGCGCTGTTTTTGTTTATGGTGCGAGCACGCGATTTTTCCCCTTTAGGTTGTCCTGTGGGAGTAATTTTGATTATCTGCTCTCCTCTTCATTCGGACTAGCCTACTCCTCTATTAAGGTGCACCTCTGTGCCATTTCGCCTATCACCTCCCGTGGACATCGTACAGTGGCTCAGTTGGACGCCTCAGGAATTTCTTAGGGAGTGTTGCACCTAGGCCTCCTATTAGGGACCCTGTGCTCCATGGGATCTGCTCGTTGTCCTGGAACAGCTCACGCTTCCCCTTGAACCTGCCGTGGATTATGAAGCTACGCTTTCGTCGGAAAACGTTGTTTTAGTTGCTGTTACTTCAAGAAGAATATCTGAACTTCACGCCTTATGTGCAAAGAGCCTTATTTAGTTTTCCACCGGGACAGAGTATCCCTGAGGACGAACCCTAAATTTTTGCCTAAGGTGGTCTCTTCACTCACTCTGAACCAGGATATCGACCTTCCGGTCTACTTCCCGAGTTACTCGAATAGAGGAGAGGCTCTGCTTCACACCCTGGATGTTCACCGCAGCCTGAGGTTTTACCTCAACAGAACTCAATCCTTTCGTAGTTCTGAGCAGCTTTTCGTTTCCTTCTCTGAGAGAATGATGGGCCAACCCGTATCCAAACAGTCCCTTTCTCGCTGGCTTGTCCAGTGTATTTCTTACTGTTATGATATAAAACAAAAGCCCCTCCCGGGCACAGTCCGGGGTCATTCTAGTAGAGGTGTGGCCACCTCCTTTGCAGCATTCAGAAACGTCTCCACCTCTGCTATATGTGCTGCAGCCACTTGGAGTTCTGTGCATACCTTTATCAGGCATTATAGCCTAGACATCGCCTCTTGGCGAAGGGCTGGTTTCGGCCTGGCGGTGCTACAGGGTCTCCTGTCCTAGGTTTAGGACCTGGAATTCATCTCCTATTTTCCTCCTCCCAGAATTTCTGGCAGCGTTACTGCTTGGGAATCAGTCCTAATGGTGTAACCTGCTGCAAGAGCTGTGTCTCGAAGTAAGATAGTACAGTTACGTAAGAACTTACCGTAACAGTAGATCTTCGAGAACAGCTCTTGCAGCAGGTACCTTCCCGCCCACCTTCCCCCTCTTGGAGGAGGCATGGCTCAGTTTTTCTGAGCAGGGATTTATACCTTTCTGTCTTCTGACGGCGAATCCTTGGTCTCCCATTTCAATGTCAGCCTGCGGCCGGAAGTCTCCGGCGGGAGAACTGGGGAATCTGGCGGGACTGCCCCCTTTTGTACCACGCCTGACGTCGGAGGCGGACTCATCGTCAGCGGTCCTCACTGAAGATAGCTAGCTAGAATTTTTCCAGGTCCTGACGCCAAGCCGCTTCAGTACTAATGGTGTAACCTGCTGCAAGAGCTGTTCTCGAAGATCTACTGTTACGGTAAGTTCTCACGTAACGTACTTTCTTCTTCTCGTGCAATGTTGTGCATTGGGTTAAATCAGGCACACCATGCCGCCTATAACAGGCACTTGTGGTTGATGCTGCTCAGATGCTAGCATCGATGCCTGATAGGAGCAATCTCAACAAGCCATTGCCCTCTCTGCTGTAGGCCTGTAACTGGCAAGGCACTGCTAAGGGCATCTTACGACGCCCAGTGAGGTGGCTTTCAGTTTGCAGGGACAGCGAGCTGCATTAGACAGACGGCATGGCTTCTTCTGTCAAGGTTGTCAACCCTGGCCCCATGAGGGTGAGATACGCCCGCCTACTGAGGGACCTACCACTTTTTTCCAGGGCTAGGAGGCTTCTGCAGGGCTTCCTCCATCCCTTGTCTTCAGGAGACACCTACTAACTCTCTCGGCCTTAAGCTTCCAGTCTAGTACAGCCAGGGTCTCTTCTTCCTGTTTCTCACCAACAGGAGGCTGAGGGTCTTGTTCCTCAGGGTTATGATAGTCCCCCTTGGGGGCTTGGTACTCACCCAGCAGTAATGAATAGTGAAGATTGACAAGAGAAGATATAAAATTACATACTTACCATAATTCCTGATCTTCTCTTGTATCTGCACCATTCTTTACTGAATCCCGCCCACCTTCCCCTCATGGGCTTCATTCTTGGGCATCCCCTCTGCCCTACTTGCTCTCCCTCCCCCTCCTTCTTTCTGGCCTTTAGAGCCTAAATCCCCTAGCCTTTGGGTCTTCCGTTCTTCTCTCAGAAGAGGTAACATAGATCTGGAGAGGGAGGAGAGCGAGTAGAGCATCATCTTTCTCCTGAGGGAACTCTTTCTGATTACCCTTGAAGGTGTCCCTTCTGGCACCTTTTTTCTTTGGCCAAGTTTGTTTAATCACCAATTAACAGAAATAGTTCTTGAATGGTCCTGTTCCTTAGTTCTTGGACTTCGCTGGTACCTCTGGATCTTGTCCTGTGTATGCCAGTTTGGTGCTAGTCAGTGTCTTTCTAGCCCATTTTCGAAATTGTCTTCAGGAACTGGTGGTCTGATTCTTCGGCCTCTGCCTCCCAGGAAGTCAGAACGAGTTTCCTTCCCTATCTCTGTCCACTTTCTCAAGGGAGTTCCCCCTTTAGGGCTTCAGTTCCCACCCCCACCCATCTGTTTTAACACATGGCAGTGTGCTAGTGGGGACCTTTACCCTTTCCTAAGTTAGCTTTTCTCCAGAACAGATAGTGTGCCTTGGCAGTCTGTGAACTCTCAGCTTGAATGATGGGCCTCGGGATAGCGGGAGGGGTAGAAAATCTGCCTTTTGTATATCAATCTGTGCAAACGGTTCGGTTGAACCTTTAGGCCAGTTTTGTTTGAAGGGATCCTTGCTCCCTTGCCCTTTGGTTCCAAGCTGATAACCGTTAAGCTAATTTAATTCACAACTTGGCAGTATTTTTCCCTCCTCCCAGCATCCCCCCCCCCTTCTTCTTCTTTGGTCTTTCTTCCTCCCTATCTGATCCCCTCAAGCTGCCCCAGGAGTGAGGCCTTGCAGTCCCTTAGGTAGGGTTCTTCTTCCTGTGTCCTATCAGCTTGTTTCCTTTCCTTTACTATGCCTCGCCTCTTGCCTCGCCTCTTATTTTCTAATCTTTTATTCACCTCTCGGCTTACAGAACTGGGATGGAGGAGGAGTCTCGTGTGCCTAATGGCAGTCCTTTGCCTACCACGAGTTCAGCCCGACTCACTCCCAAAACCACATTAACTCCCATGAATGCGTGCACGCTTCTGGCTTACACCCAGCAGTAATGAATGGTGAAGATTCAAGAGAAGATCAGGAATTATGGTAGGTACGTAATTTTTATTTACTGAGGTGGTTAGGGATGGCATTGCTATTTATACTGTAGGTGTGCATTGCACCGTGTCTTTTCGATGTGTGTGGCATGCATCAGCCCCAAAACATCCGGTTTCTGCAGGGTTCTGGTACCTGCAGGATAAGACTAAACAGTGTGACTTTAAGAGTTACAATTAAGCAACTTTTCTGTTTTACATTTCAGAAAGGCTTGTATTACAATATTATAAAATGGGTAGGGAAATGGACAATAAATCTAAAACTTTCATTGGTTAAAAGTAGTCATGTAAGCATTGTTTAATGCCTAGTAAACACACAGACCTACTGCTGACCTGGATATTCTTTGATGTACAGCCGAATGTAGTACAAGCTGAAATCACTCCCCGTTGTGTATAGGCACTGAAAACTGTGCCATTTTTAAAAAGCAGCTTAAAAGGGGAAGTGAAATCAACCATGCGTGACCATTCACACCACACACCAAACTTTCTGCTGTCCCACTCACTCCTCAGGTCATAATACTAACTCACTCAGTAGACTACAGGACGGCAGCACAACAGCATTAGCAGCTACCACAGTCCTGCTTCACAACCATCAGATCAATTTCAGCTACCCGATTCCCACACTACAATTACTGCTTCACAACGGGCAGATTAGCCTCTGCCTCCTCCCACCCCCAGTTGCCCTGCTACCTACCTACCCACCTTCCAGTACGGATACAAGCACTGAAAGAGCATCTAGCGCAGACCGATTGAAGTGCAAGTCGCCGAGGCAGTGCACAAAGTGCGAGGCTGCTGGACTGTGAGTTTACTTGTGTAAACGATTGGAAAACATACTAATTTGTTTTGGGGGGGCGGCTTGTAGTGCAACACACTGCACATAAACTTTCAGGATCGGCTGTGGGGAGGGGTAAAGTAAGTGACAGTTTCTCAGATCTTAGAATTTAGTTTATTAAAAAGGATCTAACCAAACCAGTTTACTGGTTTATTTCTCACATTTCTGTTATTATCAAACAAATGAAATTTTCATCTATTGATGCAGACTACTTTTGAAAGTGGCAGGATACACATGAATTTCTAATTTAAACAACAAAAAATTCTCCTTTAAAACAATGTGAATGACCCATCTTACAAGTGCAGTAACCCACTCCATGCCATGTGCATGGAGGACATTAATGCCTTTCCTGGGTGGTTGTAGGTCACTCTGCTTTCGACCTCGTGTCTCACCACACACCCAGGGTGTGCATTAATTCCCCCATACAACCTCTGTTGACATGCTGTGTGTACCTTCCTAACACATCTAACTGTAACCCCACAGTAAATGTTCCATCCCTTTCTATTTATCCTCATTCCTTATCCTGTTCTCCTTTGCCCTGCATCACCTTCAAAGTAGCCATTACTATTTAGTCTTAATAGCCCTTCAGACCAGTCGTGTCTTTAAACTAATTTGAAGCATTTATTTCATTACCATGCGCCCCATACTGTTGTGTGTGTTTTTTTTTTTTAGACGAAAGGAAATGTTTAGAAACCACCATCCATGATGTATTCTTTACCCTAAAATTTTGTGTGTGTTTAAGGAATAGTGTTGCAGATCTTTGCCCCACTCATTTAGTACATTCCTGACTAGTTGTGGCCTTGTATTTGCTTAGTTTGTCCTTACATATTTTGTTTGCCACTTATTTTTGTATTGCTTTGGATCTGTACCAGCATGGTGTGGCTATAGTGCCTATCTTTTGGGTTCAGGTTTTGTAACCACTCTGTTCCTTCCTCTTTGTACATTTATTTATTTACACTGGATAAATACCTTTGAGCCAACGGCTCTTTACAAAGTTCCATGTCAGTATACAAAGACTAGAAGTACAATTTGTGTGATTAGCAGGCAAGCAGTTTGAATACAAAATTCAGTACAGGGTATACATGGTCTAAAAAGCTACAGGTAATATAAGTAACAGTTAGAACAACACAATCAGGCATATATTTAAGAATGATGAGTCATAACAAACAATATTTACAAGAATTAAAGCTGCCAGAAGGGCATTGTCAAAGGGAATGGTAGAGTGGAAAAACTGAGCTGCTGCCAGTTGTGCCAGGTAACATAGGAAAGTGAAAGAGAGTGGGTGCAGAGGGTTATCTGGAAGGGAGGTAGAAGGAGAGGTGGGTGGAGGCAAGGATCGGGGAACAAGTGCAATGGTGGGTGGGGTGAGCAGATTAGAAAAGGGAGAGAGAGGGAGTTGAAGGAGTGTAAGAGGAAGATTGTGGACCATGGCTAGGAGAGAGGCAGGGTATATATGGGAGGGTGGTGGCAGGTGAGGTGGTGGAATGTAGAGAGGTGCGAAGAACAGAAGTGACTACCTGGGAGGTTAGGGAAACAGTCACAGGTGGCTCTGGACATGAGCTGCTTGATGTAGCTTGTGTTTGAACCGAGCAGAGGGTGGGCTAAGTTGGTGAGTTCGCTGCCCAGGAGTTAAACATCTTAGGGGCTCTACCTGGGCAAAAAGACTGCTGACCTTGAGCAGTGCGACAGCAGGAACAGACAGAAAATAGTGGTCAGAGCTTCTTGTAACGGGGTGGTTGGCTGGGCTTAAGAGAGACTGAACCCCAGGGGGCATGAGTCCCATCAATGACTTTTTGCTGATAGGCAGGTTTGGAAAGTAATCCTTCCCTGAAGTTGTAGCCAGTTTGACTGTTGGTTAGAGGTCCCAGGTATGCGTGGTGGGCAACGAGTAAGGAGTCTGCATGCTCTATTCAGTGCTGTAATGATTCGGCGTATGCTGCAGCTGTGGCTGTTCGGAGATAAGCCCATAATCAATGATGGAGACAATATAGCTGTGTATTGCTAGCTTAAGGGCATCAGGGTGTCAGGCAGTGTGTATGTTTATAGAGAAGGCCTGTACGGATAGTTACAGATTTTGCAACTGAATCGATATGGCTGGAGAAAGACAGAGTAGGGTCCAGGGTTATACCAAGGTATTTGAAAGTCTGCGTCTGGTCCAGGGTCACACCCAAGCTGTTTTTGATAGCCAACTGTGTGGGTGTCTGTGTTTGTTATGTGTGCCATTGAACAGCATAGTCTTTGTTTTTTTTTTTTTTTTGTAATTTAGCACTAGTTTCTAGGAGATGAACCAGGCGTCAACTTGCGTGAAACTTTCCTGCCTTTGTTTCTCCAAGAGGGAGAGGTCAGAATTCTTAGAGAAAATCACTGCGTCATCAGCATACAGAATAATGTTTTCATTACAGGCAGAAGGGAGATTGTTCAAGAAGATGCCAAAAAGAAGGGGTCCCAATATTGACCCTTGGGGAACACCAGCCCGGACAGGTAGTTTGGAGGAGAGGGAGTCACTAATCTTAACTTTGTGTAGCTGATTGGAGAGATAACTATTGAACCATTGTTGAGTATCGTGAGAGAGCCCTAAGTTTGCCAAGTTGTCCCAGTAGTAATGGATGGTTGATTGTATCAAAGGCCTTCGAGAGGTCTATAAAGGTGGCACCAGCAAGTTTTTTATTTATTTACTTATTGAAATTTCTGATAACACCTTGGAGAACAAGCTTATTTCATAGGTTCCACTTCAGACCTAACAGTACATATTTAAAAAGTATGAGACGGAGAACAAACAAAACAAGGAATTATACAATACATTACCAGAGTGTATAACTAGAAAAGTTCCAATACATGTGGCATTGTACAGTGTATGCCAAGGTTCGATTTGATTAAACCTGGAATTCAGAGGCCATATTAGAGGGGTGGGGTCTTATGAAACGCACTTTACAGGAAATGAGAACAGACTCAGCCTACTATCTAATAATCAACAAGGTAAGGGATGGCATCAGACCAGGGGCCTCATCAGAGGTGAGAAGGTATGGGATAAAGCATTTTAAAGTGAGCAAGGGAGCTCAGAAGATATAACGGGGAAGGGGGTTGGGGGAAAGCCATAGAGGGGTGAGGGGGAAGAGTGGAAGGGATCAAGAGGTAATATGGAAGGAGAATGATTAGCAACTTAGAACACTTATTTACATGCTGAGAACAGTTATGCATAAGGTCAGGATAGCATAAGGTTAGAGTAAGTGCTGGTCACAAGAAGGAAGGTTATTGGAAGCAGTCACAACTGGCATCAGCAACTAAGCAGTTGCTTAAATTTAACCTTGAAGGAACCCAAGGTGGGTGCTGAAGTGATGTCATGGTGCAGCGAGTTCATCTATAGCGGGGCACAGTAGGCAAAGGACCTTTGTCCCAGAGAAGTGTGACAGCGGGGTATATTAAAAATCTGGCTAGTAGAGCTTCTGGTGCAACGATGGTTATAGTGGGGGGAATAAGCTTTTGCACTCCTGGGTGCATTTTGCCATGGCTTACTTTTTTGGATAGTAAACATGTTTGGCACATGAGTCTACCTTTGAATTGGAGCCAGTTAGCCTGAGCGTACATGTCACAGGTATGGGACAGATGGGCTGAGCCAGTAAGGAGCTGGCATGCTTTGTTGAGTGCAACTATGATGCGGTGAAGAGTTGTTTCAGTAGCTGATTCATAGATTGGTAAGCTGTAATCAATAAGCGAGACAAGAGAGCTTTGAATGGCCAGGTTGAGCCTCTGGGGTCAGACATTGCTTATGGCCTATAAAGTAGCCCAATGCAGGTGTTAAGAGCCTCAGCAATGTTGTCAGTGTGATAGGCATAGGTGATTGTACTGTCAGTAGTAATCCCAGATATTTAAAGAGCTGAACTAGCTCCAGGGGAGAGCTCTCTTCATTGATGATAGAAAGAGGGTAAATTCTGTGCCTATTTTGGGAGCTGGAGAACAGCATAATTTTAGTCTTGCTGTAATTCATAACTAACTTGTGCTTATGGAACCATCTTTCTACGACTACGAAATTACTCTGTAGCCTGGATTAAAGAACCTTAGGGTCTGGATTGCTGGTAAACAGGACAGCATCATTAGCATATGAAAGTTGTCCTTGGTCGAGTGCTAGATGAATGTGGCCTGTAAATTCAAGGAGGGCAGAGGTGGTGCTATGTCCTTTGTGAAAGCCATGTTGCTGTGGGCATTGCAAGTTGTATTTTTCCAAGTACTCCACCAATTGGTCTGCGTTGATTTTTTCAAGAGCTTTGGAAAAAGGGGGTAGGATGGAGATGGGCCTATAGTTACAGTGTAATGTCCTATCCCCAGACTTGTGTATTGGGGTCACCAGGATGGACTTCTACTTGAGCAAGAACTGGGAGAGCGTGAGGGACTGGTTAATAGTCTTGGTAAGAGGGTGCAGGACATCGTCAAGGGTGAGGGCAATGAGCTTCAAGTCAAGTGTGTCCCCACTTGATTTGGATTTTCCGAGCACCTTGAGGAGGTATTTTTTTGGCATCCCTTTCAGTAACTGCCTTGAAATAGAAATGAGGTTGATTTGTATCCCGAGTCTGTGGATATTGGGAGGCCGTGGTTTGGTTGGTGTCAAAGTAGTTAGAGGGAAGCACATGGCTGAGATCACTGAATGCCAGATTGAAATTTACTGTGTTAAGTTTATTTTGTAATTATGTATGCACATTACTGATGAATTGCTTGCTTTTTTGCATCATTGTTCCTCCCCCACTGACAATCTTAACGCGAGCTGTTATCAGTTCTGTATTTCTTTCTTGGTAAAACTTTTGAAACATAAATATTATCTAGATCACGCACTCATTGACTATCATTCCTCTTGGTATATGATGATGCGCAATTAAGCCCTTGTTCATAGTACCTCTGCAAAAAATAACCCTAATATTAGTGATGATTTCTATGTATTTCAACTGACCTAAACCAACTAATTGCTCTCTTCTTGTTTTTTCTTTCTTTTTCTGTTTTGGCTTCTGTTGCTTGACTAACACAACTCGCTGGTTGGCTAACTCGCCCTTCATCAGCTGACCTTGCCTTTCTCCAATCAAGATGGGTGCCTTGGGGATGAGGCCCCCTGCTCGCCCTTCTCCCCCACCCCCAGCTACAAGCTGTCTCCCTTGGGTTCCACAGCACCCAATGCCAGCCTGGGCACCTGCTCGGGCTCAACCCCAAAACTTCAGTGCTAGACAAGTAAGGCTCCTTCCTTCCTTAGCATCATGCTTGCATAACTTTGTTTCAGGCTTACCTGCATGGGCTACTCTGTCATAGTTTGTGGATCATTAGCAGTCTGGTTTGTGTTTAGTTGATAATTCTTTACAGCAATGATAATTGCCATAGGCACCAGTTGGTTATCTTGGCATTTTGGTGCATGAATTAATTGCCTATAAAAACAAACAAGCAGCAACTGAAATTATGTTTATATTATTAATCATTACATCATAACTATGCAGATGCATCTTAAAAACATTAAAGCTTGGATACAAAGAACATTCTGGGTAACAGTATGTTGATCTCCCTAGGAGGTAGGCTTGCATGAACAGGGTTAGAAATTTAGAATATTCTGGTGGCAGACCACTGGGCTCCTAACTCTTGCATTTTCGGGGGGATCCATACCACATTAAGGAGCCTGTAATTTATGGTGCTGTGATTTGCAGTTAGACCTCGCAGCCAGTGTTATACTGAGCCACTCTGGCTCCTCCTGTTCTGTTTACTAAGAGCCCAGTGGAAATTCTGGGATCCCTGATCTCCAAAACCACTGCTAGTTGATACCTGTACAAGAAAGCCTTCAGTTTGCTCCTTGGCTCTATCCTGATGTATACTATGTAGTTATTACCCTCATGGAGCTCTAAAGTAAATGAATAGTCATCTTTACAATTGCCTCTCATTTCTGTGCAGAGATATTGCCCACGAAGTGAAACATATAATTTTTGTGGTAGACACAAGGGAGAACGCAAAGAGCAGCACACTATTTTAAAGGTAAAGATCAAGCCCTCATTGTGTGTGAGAGCTTGTTCCAGCACCACTTAACATGTTGGTTCCCCTTTTATGACCTTATCATAGAAACAGGCCCACAAAGTGTTGCTAGCGAGAGAGCCCATTTGTAGTATATATGTGCAGGAATCAAGTTAATGTTTTGGTGCAGTGAGACTTCCTTGCATCATTCTCTATGTCCCAGAAAAACATGCAGCTAATGGAAAGAATACACAATGAGGTTTACACACAGTGGGCACTTTTAAAAAAAAAAAAATGTGATTAAGTTTATTAATTTAGTTAATTATACAGAAACAATAACAGACCTGCTGGATTTATTGCCTGTACAGAAACAGCTGCTGCAGGTTGCATCCCTGCCATTTCCAGCAGTTATCGCTGATCCTCTTTGGGGTATCTCAGTCATTGGTCACACAGAGGAACCTCACCGTCGGTGAAGCAGGATCCACGTGGAAGATTTTCAGCGGTACAACTGGGGCCTATGCCGAGGTCATGTGATAGCGTCACCAACCCTCTCTGTAGGTGGCCCTGCTCCCTTCACAGTTCTTTCCACCGTCAGCTTGTTTGCATGGGTTTCCGCATAAGCTCCACCATAGTTTTGTGCCATTTTCACCTACGGCTTTTTTTCAACCCAATTACTGTAGAATCTCTTTTTTTTGTTTTTTAAAGAGATTCCTTTATTTTGTTTATGTTGAGAGTTAATCCTTAGATCTCTCTCTCTCTTCCGTCACTGCCACTGTGAAAAGAAGATTGCCACCACAGATGAACACACTCTCTGTGTCTGCTGTCTTGGGCCTGACCACGAAGTCTCCGACTGTGAGCTCTGCCAGAAGTTTACTCAAACAATCCTCCGGCGACGCAAAAAGGCATTTAAAAATGTCCTAATGGATCATCAGGTAGCCAGTTCCGGGCAGGGGTCCTCCAGGGTTCCAGCATCTCAGTCGCTGGCATGGTCATTGAGCTCCCAGGCCGCTAAGGCCCGGGACAAGTCCTCGGGAGGAAAAGTCACAAAAAGGACAGAGATCGGGACCACTCTTCCTGGCCCCAGTCCCGCTCCCCGACGCCCCTCCTTCCTCGTCCAGGGGTTCTTAGTCAGCTGCAGCTACACCGATGCATAAATCTGCTGTCCAGGCTCTTTGCCCGCCAGACCCATACCAACAGTATCTCCATCCGATACCGGGGCAGATGGTCGTTGACCTCCTGGTCGTCTGCTCCTCCATCATCGACGATGGCCTTCCCGTTGAGGCCTGCTCCGACCTCAGGCTACAGGCTGTTCTGGCTCTCAGGGCCCATCTGGCAGGTCGTCGCTCCCTGTGCTTTTGACACACACACCCCCTCGACGTAGTCTTCGACCTCAATGAGATTTTGACTAAATTCACCTCTCTGGTTGTTCACCAGCTTGGCGCATACAAGCCTGCATCCCTTGCACCATTGGCAGCTTCATCATCGACCCCTCCTTGATGGCCGTGGGCTGCCTCATGCAGGTCGTCAATTGGTGCCTTGCATGTCTGACCTGGATCTGGAAAAGGTCGACGCGGAGTACCACCCTGACCTTATTCTTCTTGATGAGGAAGAAGAGGGGGGAGGAACCGCCCACCTCAAACAGATCCACTGCTTCTTCAGTCAGTGAGGATTCTGTCAAACATACTCCTAGGTCTCCTCCAGAGGACCCTACCTCCTTCACTGTCATGAAGCAGCTGTCCTCAGTCATGGGCTTCCATACTGAGGAGGAGGATGCCACCAGAAAGGATTTGATGGATTTTCTTGAGATCCCAGAGTCTCCTCCTAAGATCATTCCTCCTATTTTGCCTGCTTTGCAGAATGCTACTACAGCAGCCTGGCACAGGCGGGACATGGTTCCAGCTATGCCCCGCAAGGCAGATAAAACTTTATCATGTCCCTCAGTGGTTTCCATATTATGCTGTCCAGCTTGAAACAGATTCGGTGGTCATAAAGGCAGCTCATGACAGTTCTAAAGTGCCCAAGCACCTTCGCCCCCCCAAAGAGTCACGGAGAATTGATCTTTGGGGCAAGAGGGTTTATGCCTTTTCCACCCTTTGGCTGAGGATTGCCAGTTACCTGTCCCATATGGTAAAGTACCAGAACACCAACTGGAAGAAGGGCAAGGCCACTTCCTAGGCCCTCCCAGAAGGTACACAGAAGCAGGAGCTCCTCAAATGCTTGTGGACAGCACCTTCTGTGGGCCTGCTATAATATTTCAGACACAGTTACCAGGGCTGCTGCCACCGGCATTTGCCTCCATAGGCACTCCTGGCTGAGGGTCTCTGGTTTTGCTGCTTATGTTCCGAAGAAGGTGCTTAATGCCTCTTTAATGGCTCTAAGCTTTTCGGCCCACATGTCAAGGACATTAATGACCTTCAAGCGTCTGGCAGGGCTGTTAAATCTGTCCACTTGCTCTACCACACGCAGCCTAAGACCAGACAGTGCCCTCCCTTTTGTAAGGCACCCAGTAGATCAGGAGCAGCCTCTCGGCCCCAAGGCAAATGCAGAGTCTCCGCTGCCTTGCCCGCCCCTCCAATGCTGGAGCCGTGCAGTCCCAGAGGTAATAGACCAGCCCCAGCGTCTGGATCCGCTTTCTGATTGACTTTTGACAAACCCCCTCTTCCGTCCCGACCAAGAGGTGGTGGTCAGAGGTCGGTTCTCCTCTATCTCAATCAGTGGATCGGTAATCAAATCATTACTGATCCTGCTAGACTTTCAGTGGCTACTGACTCACATTCCTTAATAGACTGGATCATGACAAATAGGTCAGACAGAATCTCTAATGCTGGTATACTCTCAGATGCTACTGCAGACCACTGCCCCATTTACTGCACATGGCGGGCCCGTGCTCTCCCCACCACTCCCAAAGTTATCTCTTTTCGTGACCTCTCTCAATTGAACCCTGCCACCTTCTTAGATGATCTCTCCAGTATAGACTGGAGCCCACTCTGTACCTGTAATAATGTCGATTAGGCACTGGAGTACTTCATATCCCAATTTTGTGCCTTCCAGGACCAGCGTATCCTTAAAGTGTCATGTAGGATTAGTGGAACACACCACAAAATGGCTTCAAAGACCTCCTTACTCAGCTAAAGTCTGGGGACAAGAGCTCGTCTAAATTTAGGACATTTGTCTTACAGGCTGACATGAATGAATACCGGTCAAAGAGAAATGCCTGCAAGAGGGCCATGCACCTTACTAAGAGCTCTTATTGCAAGAATATGCTACTGAACGCTGCTGGTGACTCTGAGAAATTCTGGGTTCACATCAAAAGTTTTATGGGTGTTAAGCATGCACAATCCTCAAATGACATGGTGCTTGATGGTATTCTCTGTTTGCAAAGGCAGTGGGTGTAGACAGGTGCCAGGTATTGTACCAGCCAGTTGTCTGGCTGGGAGGTAATCCATTGAGCTGGTGCCTTGTTCCTTTATTGTACTGTGGCTGCAAGTGAGAGGAAGTCCTAAGGGGACAACATCTTTTGGGACACCACGAACATCGTGGTAGAGTGTAGATATTTTTAGCAGACTACCCTGGTGATTGTGTTTCCACGTTAATCCCTGAGCTGTTGCCTGATCTTTTAAGGGCAGGGCAAAGCTATTTTATATATTTTTGGGGACTTTTCTGTAATGAGGGGACTGGAAGCGGGTTTATACGCTGCTGTCAGTCGCGGCACTATTTAACTCGTAGAACACCTGGAGTCTGTTTTTTGCAGAGGCAGTGGATGTAGACAGCTGCCAGGTTTTGTACCAGCCAGTACACTACTTCTGATCATGGTGAGTCCAGCAAAGGTGACACAGCTAAGGCAATAGCTTTGTCTGCCACGTAAGCCGGGGAAAGGGGCACCAGATTATAACCATATGGTAGGGAAACAAACAGGGAGTTCTGTTTACTGTGATCATGGAATAAATGAATGAATCCTGTGGAGTGTGCAGCATGAAAGAACAGAGGAACAGATGGGTAGTCAGGCATGCATAAAATGCATGTATATTAAGGCTTTAGAGGACAAAGTGTACAGATAGGCATAAATGATATAGAAAAGTTTGTGCGAAATACCAGGAACTTGTTAGAAGAAAAGGAAAGAAAACCATTAGTTAAGCAAATTAATAAAGGCCCTAGTGACAAAAGGAAAGAGAGAGTGGGTATTTCAGGTCCTGAAACTACAAACTAAGATGAAGAGGGATGGTATTCGGTTCAGAGAGGTCCTAAAAAACAGAGAACAGATGAGTATATCCAATTAGAACTTAGAAACAGATATAGTGATCTTGCTATGGAGAATGATGATGCCCAAAGTCAGGATGATACTCCAGATACTGAGTCAGCCATCGCCCAGACAGCTAAGAAAAAAACAGCTAAAGTACACACTAAAATTAGTACAGAAACAGGCACCTGCAGACATCAGTTAGATCTAGCCAGACAGAGTATAGAACATGGAGTAAGCACACCAGCTGTGTTGCAACCGGCTGCACTAAACTCCACAAACAGGAGGAAGGAAGACCAAACCTCTAAAAAACCGAGACACCAACAAAATCATAGGCCCCAGTCAAACAATAGGGATATATTTGCTGTAGGGCCCCACTTTGGATGAACTCAATCCCTGACTCTATCTTATCAATCCCCAGGCTTGGGCCTTTTAAACCTGAGTTACTGAACCACATTATGTCCAACTCCCACTGCGACTGCTGATGAAACTTTAAAAAAAAAAATGTATATGCACCATAATTTCACAATTGCTGATGTTCCATGTGTGTGTTATGTACTTTCTTTCACCTCTGTAGGTACTGTCATTTTTCTGTATTACAGCTGTAGTCTGAATTGTGTATTCCATGTTATACTGTGTTCCAGTCTATTTGATGTAAGACGTGGAGCCTTTGCAAATGAGTCTCTGACTCAAAGGGTTGTAATTCCTAGACAATAAATATAAACCAGCCTGTAGAAAGCATAAATGACACAGTAGTCATAGGTGATTCCATGCTAAGAGCAGCTGAAAGAAAAATCTGTAAGAACAGAAAAGATCAGGTTATGCTATCCTGCTTACCTGGGGCCAGGATATCAGATGTTAAAAAAAATTGCTCCCAGGGCTCCTAGAGCATACTAGCAATCCACTTGTATTTCTCCAGATAGGAACAAATGATGCTGGGAAAAGGGGGGGTTACATATATCCAGAAGGATTTTGAGGAAGTGGGAAATGAGCTAAAAAGACTAATTGTTCGGGAGTCGTATCTGATATCCTCCCAGTTCCACGGGCTAGTACACACAAAACCAGTGAATTAAAAAGAATAAATGGATGATTATGAGGGTGGTGGAAAAGAGAAAACTTTGAGTTTGTGGCTCACTGGCGTAGATTTGATAACGCATAGCAACTGTATGCCCCTGATGGACTTCACTTGAATAAAAATAATAATAAAGGCTTTATTTGTAGAGTGCAATTCTAAAATCAGAGCACTGTACATTATTAAAATATAAAAACAACAAAACAGTCTAAAATGATTTACAATACAAATTTAAGTAAGTCAGATAAAATAATCACTAAATGCTGAATGTTTGCTGAAACAAGTAGGTTTTAGGCCTGCTTTAAAAGCTCTCCACAGTCCTGCACTCTCGAATCTGACGAGTTAGAGAGTTCCACAGGGTGGGGACACCAAACATAAAAGCCCGGGCCCCAGGTGTTTTCAGACAGATCCTGCGAACCTCTGACAACCCCTCATCAGTTGAACGGAGAGGATGGCCAGGGCTGTAGGGAGTCAGGAGTTCTTGCAGATAGCTTGGACCCAGTCCGTGCAGGGCCTTATAGGTCAGAAGTCTGACCTTGAAGGTGATCCGCCACTGTACAGGCAGTCAGTGCAGTTCGCGCAGCATGGTACTAAAAATGGTACTGTGGTACTAGCAGAGAGATTTAACACTAAAATCTGCAATCGGAGGAGATAAAGAAAGAACTGTTCCTAGTAAAACAACTAATAAGCTGGTGAAATCAACTAACTGGAGAGCATTATTAGTAAATGCACGAAGTTTAAATAACAAAAAAGATGAATTGGAGCTTATTCTAAATGAAGAAAATATCGCATTATGTGCTATCACAGAAACTTGGTGGAAAAAGGATGCATGGAGGCAGACATCAAAGGGTACCAGCTGTTCAGATAAGATAGGGAAGATAGAAGCGGGGGTGGCCTTATATGTCCGAAATTATATGGAGGCCTATGGAATCAGTGTTTTCCCTGAACCTGATTATGAACAGCTTGTAGTACAACGAATTCCCCACAGGAGAAACAGATCACTGTGGTAGTATATTATAGACCACCTTCATTAAATCTTGAAAAACTATGGACTTAATTGCCCAGATCGGTAATTTAAATCCATCCAGAAGATTGATGCTCCTTGAGACTTCAGTTTTCTGAGAATCAACGGGAAGTCTTGGCTACCTCCTCTGCAGTAGAGGCGTCATTCCTTGAAGTATTAGATTCCCCAACACTGTTAAATCATGTAGAAGAAGATGCTAGAAATGACAATATTCTGGATCTGGTTATCAGTAATATGGAAAATACAATAGAGTATTGCAAAGTTTATTGGTTTGTTAGAATCTCAGATTTATACCTTTGAGCTGGAGAGCTCGTTTACAAAGTTCCACGTCAATAATGGTACAGACAAAATTATATATAATTTACATGACTGATGGAAGAGATCGTAACAAACACATATACAATTATTACAATCAGAGACACAAGAACACAGTTTGTAGACAGCATTAAAACTAAAACAATTGGGTACAGTGTAATACAGGGTGCAACTAACAGATACAGTGCTTAAGGGCTACAGTGCCTTCAGAAAGTATTCACCCCCTTGGATTTTGTCACATTTTCTGATGTTGCAAACTCAAATTAAAACACATTTATATGGGGATTTTTTTTGTCATGTATCTACAGAAATTACCCTATAATGTCAAAGTGGAATGAAACTTCTGGAATTTTTTGTACATGTAATTTAAAATAAAAACCTGAAATGTCTTGATTTGATAAGTATTCACCCCCTTTGCTATGACACTCCAAATTGAGCTCAGGTGCATCCAATTTCCTTGTGAGATCACGCTAAAACTTGAATGGAGTCCACCTGTGGTCAGTTCAAATGGTTGGCGTGATTTCAGAGGAAATGCACCTGTCTATATAAGGTCCCACTGTTGACAGTGCATGTCAGAGCAGAAACTCTACCATGAAGACCAAGGAGCTGTCCGTAGAACTCTGTGATATAATTGTGAGGAGGCATAGATCTGGGGAAGGGTATAAAAACATTTCTAGGGTGTTGAATGTTCCCAGGACCACAGTCAAGTCCATCATTAGGAAATGGAAAGATTACGGAACCACCCAGACTCTTCCTAGAGCAGGCCGTCCTCCCAAACTGAGCAACCGAGCAAGAAGGACCTTGGTCAGGGAAGTGACCAAGAACCCAATAACCACCCTGACAGAACTACAGAGATCTTACTTCGAGATACAGCTCTTGCAGCAGGTTACACCATTAGGACTGAAGCCGGCAGGCGCCAGGACCCCACGGAAAAATTCTAGTTAGCTATCTTCAGTGGGAACTGCCCCGACGCGGTCCCGCCTCCGGCGTCAGGCGTGGTAATGCAAAGGCGGTCCTTAGTTCCCAGTTCTTTCCTTGCGTCGACTTGCATGCCCTCGACCCTCCGGTCTTAGTCTAGCGCTCGACACGTGGTTACAGAGCTTTCCCACGGAATTTCGCTTTTCTGAAATATATTACGCTGATGTCCTCTCTGACCTCCGGTCATCCATCAAAGTGTGCTTGCGGGAAGCAGATCCCCTTCAAGGACCCCCACACGGCCTGCGTCAGGTGCCTGGGCCCAGACCACGACACCCGGGCCTGTTCTTTCTGCCAAGGGTTCAATAGCCGAACCAGATCCGGTGCCAGAAGGCTCTTCAGGCGTTCTTGTTGGAGGAGAAATTAAGAGCTGTGTCCTCCAAGGGGGAATCGTCCGCTAAATCCCACAAGCACACGGAAAAGAAAAGAAAGGAGAAGGCCCCTTCCAGGTCCCCGACCAGGGCCTCCGAGTCCCGCAGCTCTGGGTCAAAGTCCGACCGCTCTCCATCCAGGGCCTGTTCTCTGCCTCCCCCGGCTGCGGTTTCTGCACCTCGCTCTTCTCAGGCCCATTCCGCCAGGCTGTCGTCGTCCTCTGCCTCCAAGGCCTCGGTGAAGTCCGGGGAGCGCCACCACCATAGGTCGGGTTCCTACCCTTCGGCACCCGACGTCCGGTCGTCTTCTGTGCCACCCCGAAAGACGTTGGAGCTACTTCCTGAAGAGGCCGTAGACCCGACGCCACGCTCGACCTTGTCGCCGCTCACCCTCCCTGAGTCGCTGCCGGCCGGAGACCGCCGCCAGCTGCTCCCAGCGGACGCCGGTTGGGACCGACGCCCGCCCTGCCCGAGAAGAGGGTCCTGCGCCCGACCGCGCCGGGCAGGAGTCGCTGACGGAGGAAGATCTGACGCAGCCCGAGGACCAGACGGGCGACCCGGCCTCATGCAGTCTCCAGGGCCCCTCGCCTCCGCCCGAGGCCCCTGTGGAGCCGTCGCCCGGGACCCGGCAGTTCTCCGTGCCTGGGCCGCCTTCGGACTTTCTTTAGCGGAAGTGAAGGATCTTCACTTATTGGTGGGACACCATTAAGAGGATGTGGTCCCCACTTCCTTCCTCCTCCACCACCGGCGCCAGCCCCCTTTCGCCTTTGGGGTCGGCAGGTCGCCTAACTCCCTGGGAGCCCAGATCCTCTCCTAGGGGCGGTCGGAAAAAGGAGACCCACAAGATCTTCTTCTGGATCACCCAGCCCCAAGAGGTCCAGGAGACACCGACGTCGGCCGACGGAGGACACGGGATCAGTTTACACCTCCTCTAGATCCCCATCTCCATTCTCCATCCCTTCTCCGACCCACGTGAGACGCTGAGATCTCCTCCTCCGGATGACCTCTGCTCATGGATATTATGCGCCATATCCAGGAGAACATGGGTGGGATGCGGAAGAATTAGACCCGAAGGTTACGCCTTGCCAAGAATCTTCGGCAAAGGACCCCAAGCCTGTGGTGGTACCACCTTGGTGGACACTTTCTGGACGTCACTAGGCTGAGGGAAGGCTCACATTCGCTCTCCAGGCGGTGCCAAAGAAAGCTGACCGTCTGTACAAGGCTCCTAAGGAGGACCAGTACCTGACACAGCAGCCTCAGGCCGACTCTCTGGTGATCACAGCCTCACATGACCGGTCACAGAGGCTGCAACATCTGAGCACCCTGCCACCGGACCCAGAATCCAAACAATTGGACTCTCTGGGCAGGCGCACGTATGCTTCCGCTACCTGTGCCATCAGATCCTTAAACTACCTAACCCACATGGTTCAGTTTCAGAACGCTTTGTGGGAACAGGGTCTGGAGGCAGCTGAAAAGCTGCCCGAAGGTGAGCAGGAGGAGGAGATGCTCCAGCTCCTCCGCACGGGTTCAGATGTGGGGACCCAAGTGCTTCGAGCCGCGTACGATTCCGCTGACTCATCGGCCCGAGCAGCAGCTTCTGGCGTTTGCCTCCGGAGACACTCCTGGCTACGCGTCTCCAGCTTCACCCCGGACGTCCAGAAAAACATTATGGACGCTCCTTTCGAGGGAGAAGTTTTATTTGGTAATCCTTCTGAGAAGATCATTACCAAACTTCAAGAGGCCGGGAAGGCGGTGAGGTCGGTCCAGGCCATGTACCGACCTAGGCTTGGTTCCTTTCGTAGGAACCAAAGCCGTTTTGTGGGCGGACACAGAGGCAGCAGCCTCGCCCGCCACACATCAGAGGGCTCTGGCTCGTGAGAACCCAGGGTAAACAGTCCGCTGGCTGAGGTCAGCGCTCCCCTAGGCCAACCCAGCCAACGGGCCCATCTGCCGCCACAGCCTGACTCCTTTCCGCCCCGCCTCAGGATCAATGGGAAATCATAGTCGGGGTCGATCGCGACTTCCTGCCGGGATGGCAGGCTGTCACCACCGACAGGTGGGTTCTGCAGTTGGTCAGTCTTGGCCACTTTATAGAGTTCGAGAAAGCCACCCCGAGGCCTCCTTTGCTCTCCCGGTATCCGGGTCAGCACAAAAGCTTGATTTGGCAAGAGGTACTCGCGCGCCTAAGAAAGGGAGCGATAGAGTACGTCCCGGAGAACCAGAGAGGACAGGGATATTATTCTCACTTCTTCCTGGTTTCCAAGAAATCAGGGGACCTCCGTCCAATTCTGGACCTCAGCAACCTCAACGTGTCAGTCGCCTACAAAAGATTCCGCATGGTGACTCTTCTGGGCCTTATTCCCATGCTGAAACAAGACGCCTTTTTAGCGTCCCTAGACATGCAGGACGTGTACCTGCATATCCCCATAGCTCATGCGCATCAGAGGTTCCTGCGCTTCGAGTTCCTCGACCACCACTTTCAGTTCCGGGCTCTTCCGTTCGGACTGTCATCCACACCAAGGGTCTTTACCAAGTGCATGGCAGTCGTGGCAGCATCTCTAAGGAGACAGGGCCACTATGTGTTCCCGCACTCTCACGACTGGTTTCTTATGGCCGCCTCCAGAGAGGCGTTGTTGTCATGGGTCCAGAGCACCCAAGACTTGTTCCAATCTCTGGCATTCTCATAAATTACGAGAAGTCTCTTGGTAACGCCGCAGAAACTGCAATTTATAGGCGTAGTACTGGACACCATTCAGGGAAGAGCTTTTCTTCCGGACGATAGAGCGGAACGATCAGGTCCCTCATAAGGGATTTGTCATCGAACAAGATCGCGCCTGCCAGGTCGGTTCTTCGCCTGCTCGGACACATGGCTGCGGCTATTCTACTGTCCTTCGCAAGGCTCCACACGAGGTAACCCAGTGGATGCTCAAGGTGCAATGGGACCAAGGCAAGACCACTTGCAGCATCCGGTCAGGATCACGAACTCAGTGATCCGCGACTGGCAGTGGTGGCTAGCCCCCGGGTCGCTTTCCAAGGGCGTCCCATTTGTAGCGCCGTCCCCGGAGGTAACCCTCACCACGGACGCCTCAGGTCTTGGGTGGGGGGCACACCTGGACAGGGTAAAGTCCCAGGGTTCGTGGACCCCGTTGGAGGCTCATCTCCATATCAATGTCCTAGAGATGAGGGTGGTCCTCTACGCCCTGCAGGCTTTTCAGTCAGTAATCCCACCGTGTACCCTCCTGCTTCAGACAGACAACACGGCGGTGATGTATTACCTCAACAAACAAGGAGGCGACACTTCCCCTCTGCAGGGAGGCCATGAGGTGTGGGATTGGCAATCGGACACGGCGCAAATCTGATCACTGTGCACGCCCGGGTGGACAACACGATTGCAGACGGCCTGAGTCGCCTCCAGGCCAGAGTCCACGAGTGGGAACTTCTTGAAGAGGTAGCAGAGGATCTGTTTCTTCGATGGGGAATTCCAGAGCTAGACCTGTTCGCATCCCCATCCAACGCAAAACTGCCCAATTTTTGCTCGCTAGATCCAGGGCCTGGTGTTTTCTGGCGAGACGCTATCCTCTCTCTGGGTGAACAGAACCTCTACGCCTTCCTCCCTTCCTGCTGATCCAGAGAGTTCTTCCTGCAGCGGAGGGAGCATGCACAAATGATTCTGGTGGCCCCATTCTGGGCTCATGACAGATCTGGTTCCTTGTTGATGCAACTATCTCGGGAACCCCCGCTCCCGTTGCCGCTCAGCTCCCACCTACTGTCTCAGGAGAAAGGTTCATTACTCCATCCGGATCTAAGTTCGTTGAACCTGCATGCTTGGCTCCTAGAGACATAGCCATCTTGTGTCACGGGGTCTCGCAAGAGGTTGCAGAGGTTCTTTCTGCAGCCAGAAAACCGGCAACGTATGCGAAGTACGCCATGAAATGGCGCCAGTTTTGTTTATGGTCACGAGCTCGTGATCTTCCCTTTAGGTTGTCCTGTGGGAGTACTTTGGATTACCTCTCTCTCTTTTCATTCAGGCCTAGCCTACTCCTCTATTAAGGTGCACCTTTGTGCCATTTCTGCCTATCACCTCCCCGTGGGACATCGTACAGTAGCTCAATTGGACGCCTCTTGGGAATTTCTTAGGGGATTGTTACACCTGAGGCCTCCCATTAGGGACCCTGTGCCTCCATGGGATCTGCTCTTTGTCCTGGAACAGCTTACGCTTCCTCCCTTCGAACCTGCCGCGGATCGTGAGCTACGTTTTCTGTCGTGGAAGACGTTATTTTTAGTTGCTGCTACTTCAGTGAGAAGAATTTCTGAGCTTTACGCCTCGCAGTAAAGAGCCTTATTTAGTTTTTCCACCGACAGAGTATCCCTGAGGATGAACCCTAAGTTTTACCTAAGGTGATCTCTGCACTCACTCTAAACCAGGATATTGACCTTCCGGTCTATTTCCCCCGAGTTATTCTAATAGAGGAGAGGCTTTGCTGTACACCCTGGATGTTCACCGCAGCCTGAGGTATTACCTCAACAGAACCAAGTCCTCTTGTAGTTCTGATCAGCTTTTTGTTTCCTTCTCTGAGAGAATGATGGGCCAATCAGTATCCAAACAGACTTTGTCTCGCTGGCTTGTCCAGTGTATTTCCTACTGTTATGATATAAAACAAAAGCCCCTCCCGGGTCCTATCCGGGTCATTCTACTAGGGTGTGGCCACATCCTTTGCAGCACTCAAGAACGTTTCCATCTCTGCTATTTGTGCTGCAGCCACTTGGAGTTCTGTGCATACCTTTATCAGGCATTATAGTTTCGACATCGCCTCTCGGCTAAGAGCCTATTCCAAGCTCAGCGGTGCTACAGGGTCTCCTGTCCCAGGTTTAGGACCTGGAATGTTCTTTCTATTTACCTCCTCCCGGAATTTCTGGCAGCTGCTACTGCTTGGGAATCAGTCCTAATGGTGTAACCTGCTGCAAGAGCTGTATCTCGAAGTAAGATAGTACAGTTACGTAAGAACTTATCGTAACAGTAGATCTTCGAGAACAGCTCTTGCAGCAGGTACCTTCCCGCCCACCTTCCCCCGTGGAGGAGGCAGGGCTCTGCCTTTTCTTGTTGGGATCTCCTCCCTTATTGTCTTCTGACGGTGGAGTCTTCGGTGGGAGAACTGGGGAATCTGGCGGGACCACCCCTTATGTACCACGCCTGACGCCGGAGGCGGGACCAGCGTCGGGCGGTCCCGCTGAAGATAGCTAGCTAGAATTTTTCTCCAGGTCCTGGCGCCTGCCGGCTTCAGTCCTATTTAGGTTTGCTGCAAGAGCTGTATCTCGGTAAGATAGTACAGTTACGTAAGAACTTATCAGAACAGTAGATCTTCGAGAACAGCTCTTGCAGCAGGTACCTTCCCCGCCCACCTTCCCCTTGGAGGAGGCAGGGCTCTGCCTTTCTTGTTGGGATCTCCTCCCTTATTGTCTTCTGACGGTGGAGTCTCCGTGGAGAACTGGGAATCTGGTGGGACCGCCCCTTATGTACCACGCTCGACGCCTGAGGCGATCAAGGCCGGGCGGTCCCCGCTGAAGATAGCTAGCTAGAATTTTTCCGCGGGTCCTGCGCCCGCCGGCTTCAGTCCTAATGGTGTAACCTGCTGCAAGAGCTGTTCTCGAAGATCTACTGTTACGGTAAGTTCTTACGTAACTGTACTTTCCATGGCTGAGATGGGAGAACCTGTCCAGAGGACAACAATCTCTGCAGCACTTCACAGATGTAGCCTCTATGGGAGAGTGGCTAGACGGAAGCCACTCCTGAGAAAAGGCCACATAAGAGCATGCCCGGAGTTTGCAAGAAGGCACGTGGCAGACTCTGAGACCATGTGGCAAAAGATTCTCTGGTCTGATGAAACAAAAATTGAACTCTTTGGCCTGAATGCAAAGCGTTATGCCTGGCGCAAACCGAACACAGCTCATCACCCGTGTAACACCATCCCTACCATGAAGCATGGTGGTGACAGCATCATGTTATGGGGATGCTTTTCAGCGGCAGGGACTGAGGCACTTGTCAGGATAGAGGGAACAATGAATGGAGCCAAATACAGGCACATCCTTGAGAACCTGCATCAGTCTGCAATAGACCTTGGACTGGGGCAAAGATTTACGCTCCAGCAGGACAATGACTCAAGCATACAGCCAAAGCAACACTGGAGTGGTTTAGAACAAGAAGGTGAATGCCCTTGAGTGGCCCAGCCAAACCCACACTTGAATCCCATTGAAAATCTGTGGAAAGACTTAAAGATTAAGTGTTCACCCATCGCCCCTATCCAACTTGACAGAGCTTGAGCAAATCTGCAAGGAAGAATGGGCGAAATCCTCAAATCCAGATGTGCAAAGCTGATACAGACATACCCAAGAAGACTCAAAGCTGTAATTGCTGCCAAAGGCGCTTCTACAAACTATTGACTCAGGGGGGTGAATACTTAAGTAAACAAGATATTTCAGTTTTCAATGTTTCATACATTTTTGTTACACAATAAAAATATTTTGCCCCTTTAAATTGTTGAGTATGCTGTGTGAATCAAGGGGGAAAAAATAATTTCAATGCATTAAAAATTCTGGTAGTAACACAACAAAATGTGACAAGATCCAAGGGGGGGTGAATACTTTCTGAAGGCACTGTACCTGTTGTGGTTGAGAGGGTAGAATAGAGGGTGAGCCTTGGTGATGGGGAGAGGTAGATAAGAACAGATGGGGGGTTGAAAGCTGATAAGAGGGAGTGCCAGGATTGGTGGGTTAAGTGGGTGGGGTGGGGTTGAATCCATCCAAGGGGTATCGTTTGTAGGGATGGGATATGGGTAGAGGCAAGGAAGCCACTAACAGGTTTTAAGGCTAGGAACCTTTATTGGGAAGTGACCATAATATTGTGACATTCCAAATAGAAATTAATACAGGTATCCAACAGGGTGTTACTAAAATAAAAAACTACAATATGGCTAATTATCATTTGCTTAAAAAAAGGTGCAACAGTGGGAATGGGAAAACAATTTGACGGTTTGAATGCGCCCCAAATGTGGCAGTTACATAAAGGATTCCTTCACTGGTTGGTGGAAGATAGCATACCAACAAAATCAAAATACAACATAAAGGGAAAGATCCCAGTATAGTGTTTTACAAAGATAAACAAATTAAAAAAAAAAAGAAAGCATATAAAAAATTTAAGAAAAGGGACTGGGGTATATAGAGAAAAGTATCAAAAAAGTTTGCCGGATTTGAAAAGGGTAATTAAAAAAAAAAAAAAAAGAGGAATTTCAATTTAAATTAGTTGATAAAGTTTCAGACAACCGAAAAGCCTTTTATAATTATGTGGGATCTCTAAAACGTAACAATAATAGTATAGGGCCACTCCTTCAAGGGAATGACATAATAACTGACTTCCAGGAAATGGCAGAGCAATTATTTTGAAAGTATCTATCGTAAAGGGGATACACTGGTGAGCGACACAATAGGGAATCGCACACTGCACTCTAAGAATGATACCAGACATGGTCAAGGACAAGCTAGCCAGCCTGAACCTGACAAAGTCCGCAGGACCAGATGATCTGCATCCCAGGCTGTTCAAAGAATTGACAACTGTCTTGAGTTACCCAATCCAAATCATTTTTCAAACATCTTTAGAGGAGGGTGAGATACCAGAGAACTGGACAAATGTTGTTCCAGTACATAAGAAAGGCTCTAAATCTGTATGTTCCAACTATTGGCCTGACTAGTATTTAAGGTAAAGTCTTGGAATCCTTTATTACGGATTTCATTGAAAGTATATTCAGAATGAGGGGTACTTGGACATATAACAGCATGGGTTTAGAAGAAACGTACTCTCTTTCTTTGAACCAGTAAGTGCAGCTGTAGACAAGAATCTGCCTGTGGATGTATTGTATATAGATTTCGAGAAGGCTTTCGATAGCGTGTCACACCAGGAGCTAATAAATACTCTGCAGAAAATAGGTTTGGATAGATGTATTATTCGATGGATTATAGCCTGGCTGAGAATTAGGAAATAATGGGTTTGTATAAAGGGGTACATGTCCACTCTGGTCCCCGTGAAGTGGGGTGTGACAGGGATCCGTTCTCGGATCTACTCTGTTTAATATTCTTATAGCCTCTCTAAACTGTAATTCTAAATAATGGATGGCAAAGTTTGCCAATGATATAAAATTGGGAGCAGTGGTATTAAATGAAAATGATGCAACGTCATTTCAATCAAATATAGATGCACTGGCAAAAAATGTGGGAAAAAAAATAAACATTTAACATGGCTAAGTGTAAAGTCATGAATCTGGGTAAAAAAAACACAGTTACGGATACAATATAAATGGGCATAATATCTCAACTGCTGAAACAGAAATACTTAGGCATACAGATCTCCAAAAATATGGAATTCACTAGTCACTGTACAGTTGCCACTAAAAAGGCCTATAGTATTTTGGCTTCTATAAGAAGGAACATAAAGAGTAGAGAGATGATGGTCCCACTTTATGTTTCACTCGTCTGCCCCCACATGGAGTACGGAGGCAGTATTTGGATGCCCAGGTTAAAGGAAAACATTAGAGGTTGGAGGGCATCCAGAGACTGACAACTAGGCTAATAAGAGGGTTGAGGGACATGTCATATGAGGAGAGATTATGGGATCTAGGACTATTTCCATTGCAATATAGAAGATACAGAGGCAACATGTGTTTGGTGTATAGGACATGTAAGGAACCTGACCTTTGGGAATGTATAGGATTAGAAAAAAGACCAGACACTACCACAAATAGGGGTCACCAGTACCAACTGAGTGGAGAGAATTATAATAAAAATAAAAGGGGAGGATGGTTCTCACGAGTGGTGACACAGTAGAATGCATTACCTGAGTCGGTGGTATCCTGTGACACTATGAACCAGTTTAAATCAGCACTAGATGAATATAGTGTAATACTTTGCTACCAAATTACTGTATAAGCAGAGCAGGTTTAATATAGCCATAAGGCTAAAAGTACTTGATGAGCATCTTACGAATCTTATGAATTGCTAATTCCTTCAATCGCTATTTCTCTGACCTATCTAGATATACCTGTTCTACCTCTACACTCCCTACCTTCATCCCCTCCTCCTTCTCAGTTGACACACCCAACACTACTCCTTGCTTCCATCTGCGTACCGTTACTAGCCAGGCAGTGCGTGAGCTCCCAAACTCCATCTCTGACTGCTGCAGTGTTGGCGCTGATGGCCTGTAGCCTAGGCTGCTTAAGCTGGCCGCTCCTGTCCTTGTTTCCTCATTGGCTAGAATATTCAACCTGTCCCTTTGATCTGGGATTGTTCCAGATATTTGGATGCTCGCCAAGATTGTCCCGGTATTTACGAAAGGTGACCCTAAAGTCATCCACCATTACTGTCCTATTGCCATCCTCTCGGTCCTGAGCAATCTTCTTGAAACACTTGTCTCTACCCAAACTGTCTCCTACCTTCATGACCAAAGCCTCCTTTCTGATGCCCAGCACTGTTTCAGAAAAGGTCATAGTACTGCCCCAGCGCTTCTCAAATTCACCAGTGACACAAAAGTAGCAATGAACAATGGCCTTCTAACTGGGGCTGTCTTCATTGACCTCTCAAAGGCCTTTGACCTTGTTGATCAGTCTCTCCTTAAATCTAAAATGCTATCCTTTGGCTTCTCGACAAAGGTGGAAACCTGGTACAGCAGCTGCTTAACAGGCAACAATTTGTCAAATATGGCTCTGCCACCTCTGACTATTCCACAGTTAACATTGGAGTGGTCCAAGGCTCTGTACTTGGCCCTCTCCTTTTCACTGTTTTCATTAATGATGCATCTCTTAATGCCTCCACTTGCACTTCTTTTCGTAGATGACCTTGTTCACTGTACCAGCTCAAACAACTTCTCTGATCTTAATTCTACCCTTACTTCTGTCTTCCGCATCATCCATCATAGGCTGTCCCAAAATAAGTTAGTACTTAATACGACAAAACCACTTGTGCTCTTTGGCTTTGCCCATAGATTGAGAAAATTACCATGTCATTTATCCATCTCCTTTTGTGACGGTTCTCCTCTTGAAAATGTCCATGCTTTCAAATGCCTTGGCGTTACCCTTGACCCTTCACTAGATTTTGACCAACACATCACCAGCACTTGCAGAGCTGTAGACTGCAAGCTTGGCCTGGTCTACAAAACTAGCTATGCCATTACACCCTTTGCCAGAATTGTCATTGTGTAGGCTGATCTCACTTCATGGGGGATCTTGCAGCAGATTACACCATAAGGACTGAATGGGTAGGTGCCAGGACTTTCATCGAGGCACAGGTCGGAAGTGTAGGAAACCAGGAGCAGTTGTAAAATGTGAACAAGTGATTTATTATTAACAGTAAAATAAAAATATTGTTCATTATAACCATTTACAAAGGCAGTATAAACAGAGAAAGTCCATCAGGGTTTCTTCTCCGTTTTCAATCTCGGTCTCTGTGTTTCTGTGTCTCCCTCTTGCAAGAAATTACAGCTCTGTTTTTACAAGTCTTTGCAACCCCTGCTCATTAAGAAAATAGCATGCTTCTCACAGTGTTCTTGTAAGTTTCAAAAAGTGCAGCAAAAAGAACATTGTGACCCAGAACTAACTTCTTGCTTATAGCTTCTCAGAGTTTGCAAACAGGTTAACCCCTTGAGTTCCAAACAGCTTTTTGCAATCATTTCAACAGTAAAACTATATACATTTCTAAACAAAGGTATCCCAGTATCAGTTACATTTCCACATAATGATTCACATACATTTTTATACCAGCAGATATGCATGGGGGGAGAACAGACAGAACAGCAGGTGAGGGTAGAGAGATCATGAGAGTCGGAGAATTGCAAGACCGTCGGGGTGATCAGGTCCTAGGTCTCACAAGGAAATTTGTTGTGCAACCAGAGAGAGAAGAGACAGAAAAGGGGAGAATAGAACAGATCCTTGCATTTAAACTCTTTCTCCATAACAACTGGGACAGGGCCCTATTCAACCCTGTCACAAGGACCTCACAAAAAACTTCTAGCTAGCAGTCTATAGCGGGGGACTGCGTCCTGATGTTGACCCTCACAAGTCAGACATCCTCGGACGCCTTCTGCTTAGGTCGATCACCATTTTCCATGTTACAAGCGCTTATGTGTTTTGTATTTTTCATGCATGTTCGCCTGCTCTAACAGCGGTGAATGAAGTGCCTTGTGGCAAGCATTTGCCCCACAAGACGGCCATTCAGCCGTGTTGTTTTGCCTAGCCCCGATCATGACATTGAGGCCTGCCAGCACTGCCAAGTCTTCAATCAGTGCACCTGGCTTTGCCGCCAGAAGACCTTGGAATCCTCCTGCTATAGCAGAAACTTCTTGTGCTTAAGAAGGAGCTCACCAGAGTACTCCTATTCCCAGCCTCCGAGGCCTCCACTCTTCAGTGAGGGATTTAAGAAGTTTTCGGAAAGCACAAACACCAGGAGAAGCATAGGGAGAAACCCTGCTCCTCTTCCTGATCCAGGTCCTCGTGCAAGTTGGGCACTGACCATGGGTCTTCTCCCACGGGAGGTCGGCCCCCTCCACTCCCTTAGCCCTCTCTCCATCTGGGCTACCAGTGGTCAAACCACCCGCTGTCCCTACAGTCTTGAGCAGTGGTTCTTTTGGGCTCGGGTCTTTGACCTAAGCCTCTCAGTCCTTGAAACTTAGGCCCATCCAGAACACGAGTGCTCAGTCAGGTGGCTCGACTCGGTCCTCTTTGGGTGGCGGGTCTTGCCCGCCACCCTCCCAGTCAAGGCATGTGTGAAGTTGGTTCTGGAAGACAGGGACCGACATCAGTTTGTGACGCCCGGGGCATAAGGTCACCTCCCCCACTAGAGTGACGCCTCTGTCCCACACGAGAGTCCGCTCTCCTACACGAGCTTCTCCTTCCCGGCACAGGCTTGTTCCCCAGACCGGCATCAGCTGACACCTGTTCTGTCGACACCGGCTTCTCCGATGCTGACTCCAACGATGAAGCAACCGTCGTCCCCTGACCTTACACAGCAGACGCCAGTGGGACCAATGCCCGACCTTTCGATGCCAGTCACACTGACACCAGTGGGTTCTTTGCCTTGGGACCAATCACTGGTCAACCCGACGCCAAGGTTATCGCAGCCAGATGAATCGATGACAGGGCCTTCCAAGCCTACCCCACAGACGTCGGTTACCCTGACCTCGCCCCAGTTCCCACTTGCAGAGATAACACTTTATGTGGCTTGTCATATTTTAAAGACAGCAGAGCTCAAGGAGCCCCCAACTCCCATGCTCTCTTTTAGAATGCTCCGACACCTACTTCTAGGGAGCCTACGCCGCAGCCAGACACTGGTCATTCTGGGCCTTATTAGTCTAGGCCTCGGTGCCCTCGCTCTCTCTCACTAGATTCAGGTGAATCATGGATATTCTTTCTCAGTGTACGATGATTCTGAAGATTCAGATGTTCCTTCAGAACTAGAGGAGCCCAAGGACACTCTGCAGTATCCTCCAGATGACCCAGCTTTCATGGATGTGATGAGGCACATTCAGGCTCTCATGGGCTGGGACACTGAGGAAGTGGACCCCAAGTGATGTTGGCTAGCCACTTTCCTTCGTAAGGAGGAGTGCTTGCCTCTAGTTGTTCCCCCTTTCATAGACTCCTTTAAGGATGTCAACAGGGTGGCCTGGAAGCACCCGTCCTCTACTCTGGTGACATCCAAAAGGGTGAATTGTTTGTATAATGCCCCAGGGGATGAACCCTTTAGTGGGGAGCACCCGGAGGCTGACTCGGTCATTATCAGTGTGGCCTATGACTGTTCCAAATGACCCCGGCACCTCAGTACTCAGCCTCCTAAGGACTCCAGGCAGATAAACTATTTCAGCAAAAAGGTCTACACCTCGTCCACTTGTGCCATCTGTTTCCTAGCCCACATGGTTCAATATCGGAACATCCTGTGGGAAAAGGCCTTTGAGGTAGTTCAGTGTTAGCCAGATCTCCCCGGGAAGACAGCTGCTGCACCTTCTCAAGTCAGGCTCTGACATGGGGACCCACGTTCTGCGAGCCTCCTATGATTCTGCAGACTCCGCAAGAAGAGCGGCGGCTACGGCATTTGCCTTCACCACCACTCGTGGCTTAGGATCTCTGGGTTTGCCCCAGTTGTCCAGTCTAAGATCCTGGACGTCCCCTTCAGAGGCTCCATCTTGTTTGGTGAGGATTCCCAAAATATAATTACTCGCCTCCAAGAGTTGGATAAGGCCATCTGATCAGTTCTTACCCTATATTGGTCTCATCCTACCTCTTCTCTATGTCAGCCTTTTCATTGCAGCTCCATGCAGCAACCTAGGGATCAGCAGCCCAGGGGTGCCTTTAAGAGAAAGGCTACTTCCCAAATCACAGGAGGTTCAGTGCCCAGAGCTCCCAGAATCTCGCAGGCCACATTGCTTGTCTCGGCCCCCACCTTCATCAGAATCTCTGGGGGAAGCGGTGGGGGTAGCCTCTCTCTTTACAGGGAAGGTTGGGGCAGAATAACCTCAGACCAGTAGGTCCTACAGTTAGTGGAACAGGGACATACCCTAGAACTGTTGGAGATTCCTCCGAACAATCTTCCAGCTTCCTCCCAGGCCCATCTCGATTTGATCCGAGACGAGATACAAGCTTTTCTGCAAAAATAGCCATCGAACCCATTCCCCTGGCACAACGTGGGAAGGGATTCTACTTGCATTTCTTCCTGGTTCCCAAGAAAATTGAGATCTGTGCCCATTCTGGACCTCAGCAATCTGAATAAATTCATATAGTACAAGAGGTTCAGGATGGTCAATCTTCCCAGTCTTCTCACATTACTTCATCAAGGGATTGACTCTGCTCCTGGGTATGCAGGATGCTTACTCCACATTTTGGTATTTCCACCCCACAGGAGGTTCCTCATGCCCACCTCCAATGAAACCATTACCAGTTTCGGACCCTGCCTTTGGTCTGTCCTCGGCCCCACAAGTCTTTACAAATGCCTGGCGGCAGTGGCAGCCACCCCAAGGAGGGAAGGCCATTATGGGGTGGGAGGTAGGGTTGGGAGTTTTAAGTTATTGTGTGTATGTTATGCAAATGGTGTTTGGCTAGTTCTTGTATTAGTGTGTTGCTGAACAAGTGAGTGAAGTGTTTTGTGTATTTAGTTAGTTAAAATTGTGTTTGTTCCAACCCCAGTAATTTCAAGTATTCATAACTTTCCCAGTAAGCCCTTTTAGCTAGAACTGCCCGAGAGAATAGAACACATGCAAATGATAGAATTCTTTGCCCGTGACTGTGACACTTAGACAGCTGGTTCTGATAACGCTTATTATTTTTGTAAATATAAAATGTAGTGGGATTGTCTGTCAGGAAAATCCTGTACCTGGGATGACAAAACCCCACCCCCAAGGTGTCTGTTCAAAAGACAGGATATATGTTAAACCAGCAGCTCTCTGAATGCAATTAACTTGTCAGTTTGCTTTGAAGCCAGGAACTAATATATCCATTTTATAACGTCCTCAGGAAAGTCCTTTAATTGCACCTGGTGTCATATGAAGTGGAATATCCATTTTATGACGCCCTCAGGAAAGTCAGTTGATTGCACTTGGTGTCATAAAAGTCCTTTCTTGTGTTTGAGAAAAGGAACTGCTCATGGATCAAAGGGACTGAGAAATTACAGTCTTAATTAAGAGTGTCATCATTTGGACAATGGGTCTTGGCTGAAGTCACAGAATTCAGTACCTTGATGGGACTTCCTGTTTTGTGTATATGTGTATACATATATATATATATATATATATATATATATATATATATATATATATATATATGTATGTATTTTTTTTACTGTATCCTGAAAGGGAGGAGCTAGATGATGACATCATGAAGAGGGTTGAAACACAGCATTTTTAAACTGCAGTCTGTATTCCATTGAGACACAGTCATATACTTGGACTGAGAAAAGGAACATCTAAGAGCACTGAAAGATTATAAGAAATACCTTAGATAAATAAGTCTAATGGTTGGTAGGAATTTTGCACTTTTAAACCCGTTTTGTTTTTAAGATTGTATGCGTTGGGATATTTTGTTCTGTATTTACTGTTTACCTATTTTTATCAATCTTAAAGTAAAGATATATATTTTAAAACAGAAACTGCCTGGTGTGCCTTGAAACTTCTTTTTTTTTTGTAAGTGAAGCTTAGATGGTTAAAGTTGACACGTTGCTTGAGCTTATTGGGATGCCAAATTGGGAAACAGGTAAAAGTTTCTCTAAGGTCTTGCATATAGTTTTAAGGGTTCATTTTGTAATACCTGGTTGGGTGCCTGTGGCAAAAGATATCTGGCATTTCCCCGAAGAACAGAATTATCTGAGCTTGTACATTGGGTACGCTAGCAAAAGGTTCACAGTTTGAATCCCTCCAGAACTTGAGACCAGAGTTTAATTCGAACCCACAGAACAGACCGGAGGGTTACCTTGATCTGTTAACTGTTCATACTGCTACACTCAGAGGTTGGCACTTTGGGAGTAGAGGGCTGACCTGCTGAGGATGGTTGTGACAGTGACAACTTTTCAAATGCTGCCCCATACTAACTGCCAATGTTCTAAAACTCCTCAGATTTCACCCTCCGCCTGAAATGTATGGTCGCTGGAGTGTCACTGTTCTACTTTTTCCTGTGACGTGAAGAAAATTATAAAATATGTATGTATTTATTTATTTCATTTACTGCATTATACTTATTGTTTTTTGTAGTTAAACTTAGTTTTTAGTGTTATTTTGAATTTTTATCGTTCCTCCCAGTTCAGTATAACCGGTGGGGACCAAGTTAGTTTATTTTATTTCGAGGTTTTCTGACTAAAAACCTCATTAGTTATTTAGATTTCATTTAAATATTTGTTTTTGTAACCACTTTTCTGGTTACTGAACCTGTAATCTGGTTCGTTTCTTCATCGGTTTGGTTTCCATCAGTTCGTATCGGTTCTGGAACCGACAGCAACTGCTAAACTTCTATAGAAATTTTAAAATTGTTTAGTGGTTTTCTTTTTTTGTCAGTCCCTGATTTAAAAAAATAAAAAGAAAGTCAGAGAAACCGAAGAAGAAAACTGGTGAACCCGATTTTAAAAATTGTTACGATTATGGGGAAGTGTTTGTTAAGGCAGACAAACATAATCTGTGTGGCCTGCCTTGGCTATGAGCATCTCAAGGAAGATTGTGACATCTATAAAACCTTCCTGGAGAAAACTGTGGAGAAACGCCTGGAACGGCTAAAGAAAAAACGTCCTCCACCAAGGGGGTCCCTCTGGCTCTGACAGGCCGATACCCCCTTCTGATATGGCTGAAACCACTTCCATTGTTGCCTCTACCCCTGAGACAGGTGACAAAGGCCCTAAGAGGATTGCTGAACCGGCTGACTCCCCGATTCCCTCAAAAAAGACTAAAAAACTGAAGCACACAGAACCCCCAACTAGTAAAAAGAGGACTTCTACGCCTGCTCTGACATTGCCTTCTCCCCAAGAAATTGTTCAGGCATTCAAGGTGATACAGACCTTACAGGCCTTGTGCCCACTGACCAGCAGCCACCTCTCCTGGCTCCTGTGGGACAGACTGGCAGAACAGGAGATCTTCCCTCATGAAAGAGAAGGATTACAGTGAGTGTGAGGAGGAGGAAGGGAACCTATCGAATTGGAGGTATCCCCTGAGCAGGAATTTGGCTCTCTTCCTAGGAACTCTGTTGATTATTCCTCACATTTTACCTTTGTCAGGAAGGTGTCTGATGCCCTGGATGTCACCACAAAGGAGAATATAGAAGATGAAGAAGAGGTGGAATACCTCAAAATGATGGGTTTAACCCCTACAAGAGCACTTCTCCTGCCTGTCAACAAATTATTTAAAAAAGATGCTCTGAAACTCTTGCAGACTCCTAACTCTATCTCCCCCCCCACCCTTGACAAGAGGATGGATAAAAAATACTAAAGGGAAGGGGCAGAGTTCCTGTTTACCCACCCTGACCATCGGGGTGGTACAGGCGGCTGCCTGTGATAAGGCTAGGGTCCCTCTGGCTTCACACCAACCAGATAAGGACTCTAGAAAGATTGACAGCATGGCAGAGAAGGGGTATTTGTCAGCTTCATTGGCCATACGACAGGCAAACTTTCAGGCCTACGCTGCCCAGTACCAGAAATCCTTGTGACAGTCTGCATTGGCCATGGCACAGAAATCTCCCTCACCTCTGTCTGATGGCCTGGCAGAAACTGCCAGGTTTGGTTTAGAGGGGGCTAAATACCAGTTCCAGATGGCTGCTGACATGAATGACACTGCAGCCAAATGGATGACGAACACTTTTGCCCAGAGGAGTTTTGCCTGGCTAAGAGCCACAAATCTAGCTCAGGACACCCAATCAAAGGCTCTTGATTTTCCTCTGGAGTGAAATGCACTTTTGGGAGTCAACAGTGCTATATGAAAAGGTGGATGAATATAAGAGCACATATAGAAGCAATTCTGCTAAAGAGAAAGCTTCACCATTTACGAAACCCTATGGAAGGGGAGGCAGGAGCAGGTCCTCAAACACCAGGCACTTTTTTTCAACCAGTGACTGCGCCCCAGTACCAGCAGTACCCACAGCTTGGGTACTTCATGGGTAGGGGTTCTCGGTGGGGGTCCCAAGCCCAGCCTCAGTCCCAGACAAAGCAAACGCCCTCTCATGTCTACACAGGCTGCCTCCTCCATACCTGTCAGAGGTAGGATCTCATTTCATCCAGGCTTGGTTAAGCATTACCACAGACAAGTGGGTCCTGGGGGTAGTGAGTCACGGATGTGTCTGAATTTCAATCCTTCTCTTCAAAAACATGGTTTTCTGTCCACCTCCTGGCAGAAAAGAAGCAGTTGAAAGCCAAGGTTTGAAACCTACTGCTGCTAAGGGCAGTGGAACCTGTCCCAGTCCAGCAGAGAGGAAAGGGTTTCTACTCAGGTATTTCCTCAACGCAAAGAAAAACTGGAGTGGCGGCCTATCTTGGACCTCAGGGCCCTAAACAAGCATCTGAAAAAGCCAAAGTTCAAAACAGTAACTCTGGCATTGATACTGCCAACACTCCAGAAAGGAGACTGGTTTGCATCACTGGACCTAAAATGTGCTTATTTCCACATCCCAATAAGAGAGTACTACAGAAAATACTTCAGGTTCAGACTCCCATCAGGCCATTACCAGTTTTCAGCCATGCCCTTTGGCCTCACTTCGGCCCCAAGGGTATTCACAAAGTGCCTGTCAGCGGTTGTGGCACACCTTCGAAGACAGGGTGTTGCAGTATTCCCATATCTGGACGACTGGCTGGTGGTAGGAAAATCACCAGACCAGGTCAGACCACCCAAGGGCTCCCGGAGTCCCTGGGGTTCCTGATAAATCACAAAAAATAAGTCCTTCTACCTGCACAGTTCCTGCAGTTCATAGGAGCAGAGCTCAACACCCTGCAGGGCAGGGCCTGCCTGCCTCTCAGCAGGGTGAGAAGTCTCCAGCTGATTGTAAACTCATTCAGCCTGCACAAGCACAAAACTGCAAGGCAGTTTCTACAGCTACTGGGCCATATGGCTGCAGCCACAGGCACAGTCCTAGACTCCAGGTTCCAAATGAGGGACATCCAGTTCCACCTAAGAGCACACTGGTGCCAGAGAAGAAACCCTGTCTCAAAGCCTATTCCAGTGACAAAGACCTTGTTACAAGCACTTCAGTGGTGGAAAGAGGAATCCAACCTAGGGGAAGGTGTTCCTTTCCAGCGAGAGTCCCCATCAGTTGTTCTTACAACAAACGCAGATCTCTTGGGGTGGGGCGCCCATTTAGGGGACCACACAACCCAGGGCACTTGGTCAAGTGTAGTCACTTCAGCACATAAATTTGCTGGAACTCAGAGCAGTGTTTCTGGCAATAAAAGCTTTCACAGCATTGGTGCAGGGAAAGGTGGTGCAAGTCAGAACAGAGAACACCACCACAATGTATTACATAAACAAGCAGGGAGGCACCAGGTCAGGCCTTCTCTGCACAGAAGCCATGAAAATCTGGACCCTGACTTACTCCGTGGGAGTTTCCCGACAGGCAATCCTTCTACCATGAAAGGACAATATCCTGGCAGATGCTCTGGGTCTAATTAACCAGGCCCATTATGAATAGACTCTGAACAGGCAAGTGGTGCAAGTAATCTTCAGGTGGTGGGGCACTCCAGAGATGGACTTGTTTTCATCCACGGAACCACTACCTGCCTCAGTACTTGTTGCAGGCCACCAGATCAGGGTACAGTTCCTCTGGATGCTCTGGCTCTGACTGGTTATGGAAGTACCTGAATGCCTTTCCTCCCTTCCCCTGGTATTCAGGATTTTGCTCAGCTCAGGTCCCACTCAGCATCACTAATCTTGATAGCTCCGCCTGACTGGCCCAGGCAGCCATGGTACTCTTCTGCTCTCCATGTCTGTAGCCGAGACAATACATCTCCCTCGGAGGCACAACCTGTTAACCTCGACCAAGGGACCCTTCTGTACCCGAATCTCAGGTCTCTCAGCCTCAAAGCTTGGCTGTTGAAGACCTAGAATATGCAGGTTTACACTTCTCCGAAGCTGTCTTGGACATCCTGAGAGGATACAGGAAGCCTTCCACTAAGAAAACGTATGCCTCAGAATGGAAAAGGTTTTCTATTTGGTGCTCAGCCAGGGACTTGGTGCCACTATAGGCTGGGGTTCCAGCTGTTCTTGATTACCTCTCCTACTTATATTCCCTGTGACTGCAGTCTAGCACCCTGAAGGTTCACCTGGCCATAGTATCTGCTTGTATTTCTGCTGGGGGAAAGGTGACAATGGCTTCAGAGCCTATTTTTAGGAGGTTTTTCAAGAGCTTGGCCCATCTGCATCCCCCTCATAGGGAACCAGTGCTAGCATGGGACCTCAGTGTATGCATAGCTAAGCTCATGGGACCTCCTTTTGAGCCTATGTCTTCAGCTCACCTAAAATATGTCGCATGGAAAACAGTTTTCCTAGTGCCAATGATCTCTGCAAGAAGAATCAGTGAGCTTCAGGCTCTCTGCATTGAACAGGACTACATTTCATTTCATATAGACAAGGTAGTCCTGAGGACAAACAGGAAATTTCTCCCTAAGGTGGTTTCTGATTTCCACCTTAACCAATCCATTACCCTATCCACCTCTGGCGAAAAAAGGCTTCACAGTCTGGATGTCAAAAGAGCTCTTAGCTACTACGTGACAGCCACTAAAGACCATAGGCAGGACAAGAAATGGCTGTTCTAGGATTGTTGATATGTTCATCCACACTTATTGGCATGTGCGTTTCCCCTTTAAATCTTGCCGGAAGTCTTCAAGCTGGCTCCTCCCACCTACCCGGGTGGTATGTACCTCGACTCCACTCCATGACGCCAGATCTTCCTTTCCGCTGGAAGATACAGGTTGCCTCCCTCGTGCTCACGCATTTCGTAGGCCCTGGCTTTCAAAACTTCAGTTTTACCGAAATTAAAACTCATTCGTGTTAGCAATCGCGCTTTTAAGGGCCCTGGATCATGGAAAATAAATTCCAGGATTTCGCGGTGTCCTTGCAGCCAGAAGATGTCACGCACCAGTCACCATCTCACGCGCGCCTGCTGCCTTGATGTCGGGTCATGACACCTGCCCTGCAGCTATTGCTTGGCTTTCCATCCCAATGTCCTGGACGACCGCCTGGCACGCTTTTAAAGTTGGGGAGACCGGGATGAGGAATCTTCCGTGAAGTCTAAAGAAGCTAGTTGGGTGGTTTCATGCCCACGGGTTCCACCGAGCAGCTGGAATGCTTGAAGGCGTTTGAAGAAGAAGCCACCTCGCTTCGAGCTAATCGAGCTTTTCGCTCCACTCAAACTGGGCTCCACCTTCACAGATACCTTTAAGGAGTTGTGCCAGTCTCTCCCACCAAGGGTGAGGCACCCGTGGACTCGCACTCCTCCCGATCTCGTAAGAGAGACAAGGAACCTGGCACATCTTCGTCTCGGCGAAGGCGCTCTTGGGACCGAGAGAGGTCTCAGTCCCAGGAGCATGTGGTCTCTACCTCGATCGAGATTGCTTCCTCGGCCACAGGCTTTACGGACCTTCCGTCTGGCCAGACGACAGAGGATATGGCCGATGAGGTCGAGATTGTTCTCGATCCAATCGCCCCTCTGTTGCCAGCCATAGCTGACGACTCTTTGTGTTCTCCGATGAGGAGACCCAGCCCGCTAGTATCCCCATCGAGGTCCTGGTTCCGGATCCTCTGGTTTCACCGATCCCTCCAGTGTCTCCTGAATGACTGAGTCGGCCTGCTCGGTCGAGGTCTAGAACCCCCTCAGTTGATCGACCAAGGAAGAGCCACAAGCGCTCCAAAAGAGGCGATGTCACAGGTCATCCTCGTCCTCCTCGGATGAGGAGAGACTCCGACGTAAACTCCGTCGACGCTACAAGGACCTTATATGGCAACAGCTGATTTTGTCTGGGCAGAAGCCGCTCTTTGCCTACCCTGGCCATTACTTGACTCCTGCCTCCTAGGCCGAGCTTTCGGGTCCCCTGCCGGTGGGGCTGGCCCGTCCTCCGGTTCGGCCTATTCCCGTCTCTCTACCGATAGTGGTGGAGCCACCGCCTAAACAGCCTGTGGGAGGGACTCCTTCCAAAGAGGACCAACCAGATACCAGGCTTCCCTGACGTCTGTCGGTCATGGTCACCCCGGACTGCCCTCGGCGGGTTGAGGGTGATTTGGGCGGCAGGCCACTGTACCCCGACTCTTTGGACTCCGATGTCACTGGGCTTCACTCGCATCCTGGGGATGACGAGTCGTCCGTTTGCACAGAGATGGAGGAAGGCCCTTACTCCTTCCAAGGGATCATTCGTCTCATCTCTGATTCCACAGGGATGCCCCTGGAACCCATCCAGAAAAAGGCAGAGTACCCTCTCACGGACATCAAGAGAGGGGATACCCCAGTGGAGGCCTTTCCTGTGGCCGAGGCCATTGTTCGTCCGGCACTCGAACTTTGGCAGCGCCCTGCCTCATGTCCAGCACCATCTGCCTTCGTGGCCCGCACGTATGCGGTGCCCATGGGATCCCTTGCGGGGTTCGCAGAGCACCCTTCGGCTGAGAGCCTGGTGACTGCCTCTGTGTTCAGGTGTACTGGCAGTTCTGCTGACACTGACCTCCCTCCCAACAAGGAGTCCCAAGTATTTGGACCACTCGGGGCAGAAGGTCTGTGCGGCGTCCTCCTTGGGCCTTCGTCAGGCGAGTTCGGCCATCATCATGGCACACTTCTCCCATGCCCTTCTCGGGTCATTGGATGAAGTCCTCCCACATCTCCCCGCGGACATGCAGACCACGGTCAAGCAGGTCCGAGATCAGGTCCGTGCTGTCGCCATACAGCAGCTCCAGACAGCCCTGGACATCGGGGACTCTTGTGCCCGCTTGATGGCTGCTGCAATTGCCTCTCGCCGCAGGGCTTGGCTGATGCTGTCCTCCTTCCCGGCGGATACTCAGCACAAGTTAGCTGATGTACCTTTCCTTGGGACCGACTTGTTCGGCCCAGGAGTGGCTGGTCACCTACAGTGCATAGAGCAGTCCAGTGCCACCTTGGACGCTGCTGCTGCTAAGAGTTCTTCAGGCAAGGACCAGCAGAAGAAAAAGAAGAAGCCTTTTCGTCACTCTTCCACTGCGTTTCAACAGTCCTCCTTCCAGGGAGGACATCAGCATCAGCAGCAGGCTCGAGCTTGGTGCCCTTGGCCCAAGCCTGGACCCAAGTGGCCCACAGAGGAGGCAGAGGCTCAGGTCTTGGAGCTTCCTCCTCCTCCAAGCCTGCTCAGTGATGGGGTGGGGGCTGCCACCCCATTCCCGTCACGCCAGCTCTGGGTCTTCCCGTGGGGGGCCAGCTCTGCCACTTCCTTTCCGCCTGGTCCGCTATCACTTCGGACAGGTTGATTCTCATAGTGGTCGGTTACGGACTTCCTCTAGAATTTGAGCAGTACCCTCGCAGCCGAGTCTGCGCCCCTCGGGAAGAACGGATTTCCGCATGCACCCAGTCGGCTCTTCGAGATGACATTGCTCAGCTCCTTCTCAAGGAGGCAGTAGCTCTTGTGGCGGATCTGTCTGCAGGCCCAGACTTTGACTCCAGGTACTTCCTGGTGCCGGGGGGGGGGCAGGCGCTCATTCTAGATCTTCATGACCTGAATCAGTATCTCAGGTCACACACCTTTCAGATGGTCACTCTATCCCAGATTATACCATCCTTAGAGCGAAACATCTGGATTTGCAGGACGCTTTCTTTCATGTCCCAATCCATCCGCCCCATCAGCGGTTCCTCTGCTTCAGGGTTGAGTGGACCCTGTACAGTGTCCTGAGCCATGCCGCTCGCCTGTCATCGGCCCCACGGTCTTCATCAAATGCATTGCAGTGGTGGTGGACCATCTCCGGCGTGGGGGTCAGAATTTACCCCTACCTCGACGATTGGCTCCTTGCAGGTTCCACCCAACAGGAGGTAGAGAGGTCCAAAGATCTGGCCCTCCAAATCTGCTACCAACTTGGCCTCCTGATCAGTGAGGCCAAGTCGGAACTCATGCCTTCTCAGGTGATGGGCTTTATCGGGGCAGACCTCGACTGTTGTCAAGCCAGAGCTCAGCTCCCGCGAACAGGATGGAGGTTCTCTCCTCCTTGCCCAGTCATTTCTGGTTGGGCACTTTCGCACTGCCAGGGACTTTCTGTGCCTTCTTGGTTACATGGCGGCATGCACCTCCATGGTCCATTGGTCCCAGTTGCACATGCACTCCCTCCAATGGGAGCTGGCCGCCCAGTGGACTCAGCGATGGTCATTTTGACCAGCTGATCACTGTAACCCAGAAGATGTGTGATGCTGTCCAGTGGTGGACCACCCCAAACCAGTTGCAGGAAGGGATCCCATTTGTCCGCCCCAAGCTGATGGTCATCCTCACTACTGATGCCTCTCTCATGGGCTGGGGAGCCCACATGGGGTACAACAGGGCCCATGGACTCTGGACCCCCGAGGAGTCCTGATGCTACATCAACCTGTTGGAGCTCAGAGCAGTCAGACTGGCACTGTCAACTTTTGCTCCTCAGGTCTGGGTTCAAGAGTTTCTAGTCCAGATGGACAATACCACGACCATGTAGTACCTCTACAAACAGGGCGGCATGCACTCCCGTCTGCTGTGCAAGGAGGCGCTCTGCATCTGGACCCTCGTGAGCCGGTTGGAGGCAGATCTCCTGGTCATCCATGTGGCAGGAGTCTTGAACCAGCTGGCGGATGCTCTCAGCCACATAGGCCAGACATCCCATGAGTGGTTTCTCCATCCAGAGGTAGCTTACAGCCTGTTCTCCCGTTGGGGCAAACTGATGGTGGACCCGCTTGCCTCCAGGGAAAACAAGCTGAGGCTGTTTCTGCCTGCCCTCAGCAGGGCTCGCTGCAGGGGATGCCTTCATTTCCTTGATCCACAAGGTGTCGTGAGGAGGGACAAGGTGATGCTGGTAGCTCCAGACTGGCCGCGCCAATTCTGGTAGCCAGATCTCCTCAGCCTCAGCTGCAGGCCCCCGGAGCGGCCTTGTACATGCCCAGACCTGATATTTCTGAACTAGGGGAAGGTCTTCCTTCTGGACCTTCAATCCCTACACCTCACAGCCTGGTACCTGAGTGTCTAGAGTTCCAGGCTTTGGGTCTTTCCGAAGATGTCTACACCGTGGTGGAGGCACCTAGAAAGGAATTGACCAGGAAATGTTGTGCCTTCAAATGGAAAAGATTTTCCATTTGGTGTCAGGGTTAGGGTCTGGACTCCTTATCCTGTTCTATGGCTAACATTCTCAACTACCTTTGGTCTCTCTCCAAAGTGGGCCTACGGTCATCGACCCTTAGGGTGCACCTGGCCGCCATTTCTGCTTACCGGGTGTGGGACGGTCAGCCAACGGCGCAGGAGACAGTGGTTGGACACTTTTTCAAAGGCCTGGATCACATATCCCCTCCGGTGCGTGAACCTCCACCTCAGTGGGATCTACTGCTGGTATTGGCAAAGCTCATGGGCAAGCCATTTGAACCAGTGCACAAGTGTGAGCTGTCACACTTGTGGAAGACTGCCTTCCTGGTGGCTATCACGTCTGCCAGAAGGACAGGGGAACTCCAGGCACTTTCGGTGGACTCCCCTTTTCTCGTCTTCCACAGGGACAAAGTTGCCCTGCGCCCCCACCCGAAATTCCTTCCGAAGGTGGTGTCAGAGTTTCACCTTAACCAGGTGTTGACTCTGCTGGTATATTACCCTAATTACACCTCGGAGGCTGAGTACAAGGTCCGTACTTTGGACCTGAGACATGCTCTCTCCTGTTACAAGGAGAGGACGGCTGAAATTCGTGGAGAGGTTCGCCAGCTGTTTGTCACCTATGCTGAAGTCACTTCTGGCAGACCTGCAGCCAAACAGACCATAGCAAGATGGATTACATCATGCATAGGTCTCTGCTGTGAGTTGGCGGGCATGGAGCCTCCCAGGGGGATAAGAGCTCATTCTGCCCGCCATACTGCTGCATCGGTGGCTACTTCCAGGGACATCCCCATACAGGAAATCTGTTGCCCACTACCACATCGACCTTGAGTCATGCCAGGATGCTGGTTTTGGGACCTTAGTTCTCCAGTCTCTGTTCCCTAAGTAGGGGGTGTGCGCCTTGCCTCCCTCCTTCCGGAGAACTGCTAGGAGTCTGCCAGTAAGTGTGGATGAACAACATATCCACGATCCTAGAAAAACAGGTTACTCACCTGTAACAGTAGTTCTAGGGTGGTATATTTGTTCATCCACCTAAACTCCCACCGACCTCCCTGGCTGCAGACGCACACACAACCTGGCTTCCAGCGGCTAAGATCTGGTGACATGGGGGTGGGAGCCGAGGGATATGCCACCCGGTGGGTGGGAGGAGCCAGCTTGAAGACTTGTGGCAAAATTTAAAGGGAAAGGGACATGACAATAAGTGTGGATAAACAACATATACCACTCTAGAACTACTGTTACAGGTGAGTAACCTGTTTTCCTTGACTTATGTGGAAAAGGGTAACCCAGCGTCAAAAGACCCATTTCTGGATGGATAGTCCAGTGTATCCAATTCTGTTACACTAAAGCTGGTAGGGAGCCCCCAACAGGATTGAGGTCCCACTCCACAAGAGGGACAGCTGCTACTTTAGAAGCTGCCAGAGATGTTCCATTGGTTGACATCTATAAATCAGCTACCTGGAAAACAGTACACACCTTTACGAAGCACTGCAACCTGGATATTCAATCCAGAGGTGATGCTAGGTTTGGCACAGCAGTCCTGCAAAGTCTGTTTCCAAAATAAAGTTCTGTGCCCACCTCCTGTGGTACTGTTTGTTGTCTGCAGAAAGTTATGAATACCTGAGTATTACTGGGGTTAGAAGAAACAATTACTTACCATAGTAATCTTGTTTCTTCCCAGTGATACTCAGATATTCATAACTTTCCACCCTGCCTACCCTTCCAGAACCTTTAGCCTCTGCACTCCTGCATACTGTGCTCTCAGAGCTATATATGCCACTTTCTGGCACAATTCTAATAAACAGGGTTTATGTTGTGTTTTCCCTTTTCAGGTGACTCTGACTTTTGAGGGGTATCTGTTGTGTTTTTCCTCCAGTTGGAGAGTTTTATTTAAGGGGTTATGGGTTTAATTCTTACGATTATCATTGATTATTATTGATCATTAATACTTTTTTTATTCTTTTTATTGCAGGAGACAAATTTCATTTCAAGAGCGATATATCCTATGTATATGAATATGACTGTGAGGCATATAATTAATACACATTACACATTGCACAACTTGTATAAGTTAGGCAGGTTTAACTATAATTCGAACCAGCCGTTTCCTCCTCGAGGCAGGCGGCCAACCCCACCCCAAGCAATATTCAGTCTCCCATGCTCCTCCCATATCATCTCCTTCCCTCACTGAACAAATTCTGGATCTTGGGAAGACATATGTAGTACCCATCTATGCCATTTTATTTCAAAGAGGGGCAATCTTTTATGAAATTTTGCAATTAGATATTCTGATTTATAAATCTCCTGGGTGAGACTTCTCCAATCCCCTACTGAAGGGGTTGGGGTGTCATCCGTCTACAAGTTATCGCCTTTCTGACGGCAAGTATATAGATTGGCAGCAAAGTATGATCCCATCTGGATCAGTCGAAAGGACCACTATCTCTGCTGTCAATTCAATGTTTTCCCCCAAGCACTCTCCCCACTCTCCAGTTGTCGTGAACACCAGAAAGGAGTCAATCTAGGGCAAAACCAAAAGATATGACCCAAGTCAGTCAACATACAATTACAACCCCTCTGGCAGGTGCCAAATGACATCGAAAGGTACTTTGTTAATATTGCTTGGGATCGAAAGTATCGTGACCGGGATTTCTATGCAATCTCCCTCCAGGTGTTGGAGGAGGTGATCTTAGTAGCTTTCAGAGTTGCTTCCTGCCAGATTGGGAAAGGAGCCTGTAAATTCAGGTCTTTATTCCAGGCTTCAAGGACTGATAATGAGGGATCTCCTAGTGAAGCCCTAAGCATTTTATTTATATGACCAATTAAATTCCCACAGGAATTGCCCTCCAGGGTGTCCTATAGTAAAAACCAAACGGATAGGGGAGAAGAAGGTTGGGGGGGGGGGGGCACGCCACGATGTCCTTCTGTCGCAAAATATAGTTCCTCACCTGAGTATAGCGGAATAGGTGTCTATGTGGGAGAGAAAAAGCATTTTGTAGTTCTGAAAACACAAGGACTACCATTCCCTCTGTCTTCTTTGCCTGGGCCCAGACCATAAGATCGAGGGGTGTGAGCATTGCCAGAAATTTAATCCGGCCACACTTAAACACAGTCAGCAGTCCCTGGAAGCTAATCTTTTGAAGCAAAAGATGGCTAATATGGAAAAGGAGCTGAAGAAACTTAGGCACTCTTCTTCCATCACAAAAAGAAAGACAAGGAGAGACATTGGGACCGGGAAAGGTCCCCATCAAACCTGCCGCCTCCGGCCAGAGTCGCAGCTTTGAAGGTAACTTCCTCCGAGGGAACCATCTTTGAAGACCATGTTGGTGGCTACCAAGTGGCTGTCATCCCGACAGGAGCCTCTGGAGATCAGGATGCACCCACCTCCTCTAAGGCCTCAAAGATTCAGAAACCTAGCGTGCGAGTGGGACCAATAAGTAGAGTTCCAGCTCCTCCGGGTCTCGCACTGCTATGGTTGCTATGTCGCCCACTGGCTCCTCCGACTGTCGCACAGCCCCAGATCCCCTGCCAGGCCCCGATAATAGGCCTGATGATGGCGTGATAAACCAGCTGATGACGGAGATTTCTCAGACTTCTCCTTTACCACCGTTTGAGACGGTACCTCCAGCTCCCCCCACCCACGGGGAACCGGAGGGTGGAGATCACCCGCCGTCAGGGGCCTTGCCTCCCACTTTGCTGGAGCCTCAAATGCCTGAGCTGACATCGGACCTGATGAATGCCCCTCTGGCTCCCTCAGACCTGTCTGTTCTAAAGGACTGCCGTCATACTCGACGTCTGAACCATCAGGACCCTCTGGGCCTACCCCGCTTCCGGATTCCCCATCGGGGCCCTCTGTACTCCCGTCAGGGCATTTTCCAGACCCTTCAGTCCCACCATCCAGACCTACACTGGACCCCTCAACCCCTCCATCGGGTCCTACGCCGGGCCGTCTGGCAACGCCTTTGGGCTCCCGACACCGGGTTATCCAACATCACGTTACCCCACGCCTGGGTACTCGACACTGCACTACCCGACACTGGGATTTCAGACATCGGGTTACTCTCCGTCAGGATTTAATGACCCTTACTACAGGTACCCAAGTTATGGATTTCATAACTCACCGCCCCCACAACTGCAAGTGGATTTGCAGGTGGTCCTTAAATCTTGGTGGATGGGAGCCAAGTCGCAGCTCACATCAGAGCTCGAGAAATGCCAGCAGCCGACGACTCCTACGCCAGCTCCCAGTCCTCTTTCTCTGTCACCACCTCCGCCGTTGGACCCTCAGATCCTGTCGGACAGAAGAACGAAGTCATTGCCACCTAATCCGTAGCTTCTGGAAATTTCCCATCCATCTGACTTCTCAAAGTCGATAGTCATTGCGCTTCCTACGATCAGCTCACCCGACGAAGCCGATCATCAGACTTGGACAGTGATTCAGTTCACTCCGGCTCTCACTTTGAGTCCCCTACACCAGAGGACGCCAGACTGAAAGAATCACCTAAATCTCCACCTGAGGACCCTTCCTTTTGGAGCTCCTCAAGAAGATCCAAGCAGCATGACGACTGGCGACGGTCGCCCAAGGTCCGCAAAGACAGAGATTGGCTGCACACCTGGATTTGACAGATACCTCCCCAACCCTCATTCCACTCTGGATAGAGCCACATGAAGACTTGGTCACAATTTGGAAGCAATCTTCCTCCCTGGCTCCGGTGGCCAGGAAGGCAGATAGGCTTTACCAGACCCCAGAGGGCAAGGACCATCTTAGCCTTCATCCAAAGGTGGATTCGGTGGTCATCAGTGTGGCCCATGATAGGTCTGCAAACCGAAACACCTTAGTGCTTCTCCTCTCAACAAGGAGTCTAAAGTACTTAACCAGCACGAAAAGATCTGTTCTTCTTCCACCCTGGGAACTAGGGCATTAAATTATGTCACCCCCATGGTGGACTACCAAAAATTAGTCTTAAGATAACTGGAGTCCAAAGTAGACTCTCTCCAAGACTCAGCCCTGAAAGGAGAAATGGCAGAGCTAGTCAGGTCTGCTAGATCTGCATGCAGACATATGTTAAGAGCTACCTGTGATGCGGTAGATGCTGCTGGTAGAGGCTCAACGTCGATTATTAGTCTCAGACATCATGCATGGCTTAGGATCTCAGGACTGGCACGTGAAGTCCAGACAGCCATACAGGATGCCCCTTTTAGGGGTTCAGTTCTGTTTGGGGGAGATGTCAAGGACATCATTACTGACTTACAGGACAATGGCAAAGCCTTGCGCGCTGTCCAATTCATGTACAAGCCACCCCAAAAACAAAGGCAGTCATTTCGGAGACAACGATGTCGTCAACAAAGACGACCTCAAAATCGATGTCTGAACAAACATCGGCTGCTTTCGGCTGGTAGAGCTCGGGCGCTGCAGCCTCCTCCCTGCCCACTGCCTCCTGACTCTAACCCTTCCACCTCCACTGGATTGCTTTCTAGAGGAACCAGTAGGAAGAAGATTCTCCCACACCTGCCGGAGTGGGAGAAGATCACAGTAGACTCATGGGTTCTACAATTGGTAGCAAAAGGCCACACAATAGAATTCACTGAGAGACCACCCAAAAATCCTCCAGGTCACTCATTCTACCCACTTCACCACATACCCTTAGTAAGAGAGGAAGTACACTCCCTGCTGGCAAAGGCAGCAATAGAGCCAGTTCCGAAACAATATCACAGGACAGGGTACTCACTGCACTTCTTCCTGGTACCCAAGAAGACAAGCAACCTCAGCCCAAGTCTTGATCTGAGCTCTCTGAACCTCTTTGTGGAGTACAAGAGATTCAGAATGTTGTCCCTTCCCAACCTACCTCTGTTACAGAAGGGTCATTGGCTCTACACTCTGGACATGCAGGATGCCTACCTGCATATCCCGATTTTTTTCACCACACTGCAAATTCCTCAGGTTTTGCTTTCAGGGAGAGCATTTTCAGTTCAGAGCTCTTCCCTATGGCCTTTCTTCAGCACCCAAGAGTGTTCATGAAGTGCCTAGCGGTTGTGGCAGCTTTTCTGAGCAGACAGGGGTACAGGTATTCCCATACCTTGACAGTTGGCTGATTGCAGCTCCTTGAGAGATAGTCTGGCCACTTCTTAGGCTCTTACCCTAGTTATTTTCAATGGGAGGCATTACGATCAATCATGCCAAATCCCACCTTTTCCCAACTCAACAGCTTCAGTTTATTGGAGCAGTTTTGGACACAGTCCAGGGCAAAGCCTTCCTGCCACTGGACAGGTTGGCAACATTGCAACAGCAGGCACATCTGGTGGCCTCGCAGAGAAGGTTACCAGCCAGGTCAGTCCATCAGCTGCTCGGTTTCATGTCTGCGGCCATCCCTTCGGTCCCCTTAGCCAGGCTACATGTGAGAGTCACCCAGTGGACCCTCAGAGCACAGTGGGACCAGAGTTCTTATGATCTGGACTAAGAGATCCTGGTCTCAGACTCAATGGCTTGGGACCTTTTGTGGTGGCAGTACCAAGACAACCTCTCCAGAGGTGTCCCATTCTGCACAGACATTCCTCCCAGACCTTGACAACAGACACTTGGCCTGGGAACCCACAGGACAGAGGGTCTTTGGTCCCACAATAAACTGTCCCTTCATATCAATGTACTCATGATGAGAGCGGTGTTGAATGCCCTGATAGCTTTCCAACACCTCATCCAAACAGGATAGCTCATGATTCAGACAGACATGTGCATAGTCTGGCACATGAACAAAACAAGATGGAACCTGCTCTTGTCCCCTCTGTCAGGAGGCAGAGAGAGTGTGGTGCTGGGCAGCCAGTCACAACCTTCTTTTGACAGCAGGCCACATGCTAGGTGTTCAAAACGTCCTGGTAGACACACTCAGTTGCACCCAAGCCCACGTACACAAGTGGGAATTCAGTCAGTCAGTGGTAGAAGACATATTCAAAAGGTGGGGAAGACCTTGGCTAGATCTGTTCACCTCCCCACTCAACACAAAACTACCAGCTGTCTGCTCACTCACTCCAGGGAGTGGTGTTTTCTGGTGAGACACACTGTCACTGTGTTGAAAAGGGAGGTTTGTATACACCTTCCCTCCACTTCCATTGATTGAGAGTCCTAGTGAAGCTCCAGGTAGAAGGAGCGGAAATGATACTCATTGCTCCCTTCTGGCCAAGACAAATATGATTCTCTCTACTGCAGCAACTTTCAGTGGATCCTCCAATTCCACTGCCAGTCTCTCAAGATCTTTTGACACATGAGCAGGGAACTCTGGTACATCCAAGTCTCAGGTCCTTTCATCTACATGCGTGGCACCTATCGACATAGCTGCTGGACATTTTGGGGTTTCCCCAGGGTAGCTCAGATTCTAGTGGAGGCCAGAAAGCCATCCACTAGAGCCACGTATGTGATGAAATGGAAAAGGTTTTCCATATGGGCAGACTCTAAGGGTCTAGAACCCTTCTTCTGTTCAGTCACACAGGTCTGAGATTACATGCTGCATCTCTATGACCTGGGTCTTAGTTACTCGACTCTAAAAGTCCATTTATCTGCTATTTCTGCCTACCATGTCCCTGTGGGAAGCAAGACTCTGGCTCAGCTGGAAGTATCCAAAACCTTTTAAAGGGATCCTACATTTAAAACCACTAGTATGGAGCCCTGCTCCACCCTGGGACTTGAATTTCATCCTGGAAAAAGTCACACAGTCTCCCCATTGAACTGGCAGCAGATTTGGACATGTGCTGCCTTTCCTGAAAGTGCTCTTCTTGTGGCCTTCACTTCAGCTCGAAGGATTTCTGAGCTTCAGGCCCTAATGTGTAAAGTGCCTTACTTGATTTTCACGGAGACTGGGTGGCTCTGCAAGTAATCCAAAGTTCTTGCATAAGGTGGTCTCGGAATCCACCTTGAGTCAGTCACTTGAGTTGCCAGTGTACTACCTGAGCACTTCAAGTGGGTGAAGCAGTTCTGCACACACTGGAGGCACGAGAATTCTTCGATACTACATGAACGGGACAAAGCCTGTCCGTAAACTGACCAGTTATTTGTGTAATTCAGCTAAAAGAGAGAGTGCCTCTGTTTCATAAGTGTTTGTCCAAATGGTTCGCAAGCTGCTTTATCTTCTGTTACCAGAAGTACAACAAACCCCTTCTGGGGAGGTCAGAGGACATTTAACCAGAGGCATGGCTGCTTGTACTGCTTATTTCAGGAACGTCTCAGCCGCTGATATATGTGCGGCCACAATTTGGAGTTCTGTCCATACGTTCACCAAACATTATAGTTGGACGGGTCAATGTCAATTCGCTCCCGACAATACGTGCCGCGACAGCTCGCTCCCAAAAACTCATATTCATGACAATTAGCTCCTGTACTTTCCACTCCATGTCTTTTCACTCCCCAGCACTCAGTTAATAATTTACATGCCTAATAGCACTGAACGTCAGTTTTCTGAGCTTGCAATTCAGTTTTAATTGCGATTGCACTGAACCATCTGGCTCCTGTGTTCTTTGCCTCTCTCTCGATCCTGTAACCATGGTTGCTGTCAATTACTGCTGTCTGTCACTGTCAATTAGTAATCAACTTCGTTTAAAAACAATGGTCTCTGAAGCAAACGCAATGCTAACACTTCGAAATGGAGGGGAGGTTCATCTTGTCCAAACGCAACAAGCAAAAGCTAGTAGATGCACAGAACTATATTTACACACACCACAAACGTGGTCACAATGGAAAATCGCTTTGGCAGTGTGAACTTGCAGCGAAAAAGGGCTAAGTGTTGCAATGCAAGAGGTGCACACTGTAAGCTATGACAATCCTTGTATAATTGCCACTTTCAGCCAGCACTTGCATGCTTCTGACCCTGCAGCAGTCGAACAAGCCAAGGCAGTAAATGTTGCAAAAAAAAAAGAGCTGCAACTACTCAAGATACTACGGCGCAAGTATTACTGCACTGTAAACAAAATATATCACTGGCAGCACAGGGGTGCATGGTAGATAAAAGCATGAAATGCACTATTCAGCATGTCAGGGTGCATGGTGCACCTCCAAATCCACGTAATTTATGTGAGCTATCGTTGCCTGAGTACTACACAACATTCAAACGTGTTAAGGCATTGAAGTAAATTTCTTGTTGCTCGATAGTGGACCTGGGGTGACCAGATACTAGTTTTTGCACGAAGGAAAACTTACAATACCTAGAGCACTGTAGTAATTGGTTTGCTGATGGCACATTTAGCATTGCTCCACCATAGTTTTACCAAATATTTATAATATTCGGGGAGCGATCTGGAAATGTGCAACCAGCAGCTGGAAATGTGCAACCAGCAGTATACGCTCTATTGCCAGGCAAGAGAAGAGAACATTATGAGCGAGTGCTTAAAGCTATCAAGAAGATAAATTCCCGTCTGGATCCTTTAGTAATAATGACAGACTTCTAGAAGGCCACCATTCAAGCATTTAAGAATGTTTTTCCACAAGCACGGCAAGTGGAGTGCTTTTCTTCACTTTGCTCAGTGTAATTATCGTAAAATACAATCCGAGGGACTGGGAATTAAGTACTTTCAGTACACAGAATTCAGCCTTAAATGCCGATATCTCCCAGCTCTTGCTTTTTATCCTCCTGACCAGGTTGTCGCCAGATTTGAGGAGATCACTGACGAAGCACTCAATATTTTTCCTCCTGAACTAGAGTCAATTATTGACTATTTCGAGGACACTTGGATTGGGTGGAGAAACAGACATGGCACAGGCAGAAGGCAACCACAGTATGCATCTCTCTGTGGAACCATAGTGACACTGTGGCAGAAAAATGCTCAAAGACAAATAATGCTGTTGAAGCTTTCCATAGAGGGATGCAGTTGATTCTGTGTATGACTCGTCCCTCGATATGGAAATTCATTGATGGACTAAGAGGCATTCAAAGAAAGAGGGAAGCTGAAATAGAGCAGCTGATTGCTGGGAATTCTAGAAATGCGCCAAAAAGACAGTACAAGATTGGAAAAGGTCCTTGAGAAATTTGAAGAGCGCTCGACAGAGGAGTTCCTCAGAGGCGTAGCACACTGCTTCCAATATTAACACTTAAATAAAGAATTAATTTTTTAAGTTTTTTAAACTTCTTTATATTAAAGATTGAATTTTTTAACTTGTCAACTGCTGGATATACTGGATGCCTCTCACTATCTTCTGCAGCGCTGAGAACATCAAATGATGTACTGCAGCGTGAGACACAGGTAGGAAGCTGCTCTGTAAGTTTATTTGCAGTGAAAAGCTAACTCTGTCGTTGTTCCAATCATTTTCTCATTAGATGTGAGCTTTATCAGTGCTGGTGCTGCTCTATAAGTTTTTGCGAGTTTATTTGCAGTGAAAGCTTACTCTGTCATTTACTCAGTGCTGGTGCTTAGTGGTATTGCTACTTGTGGTAGCGAAAAAAGCGAGGCGGTTGTCATTGGGAGTGAGTTGTCAGGGCGTATTGTCGAGAGTGAGTTGTTATGTGCGTATTGTCGGGAGCGCACTGCGCGGGCCTCAGTTTGCACATTGCTTCAAGGTGCAGAGTGGCTTTGGACTAGCTGTCCTGCAGGGCCTATTATCTTAGGTTCCTGTTTACTGCAGATCTGCTCTACCCCCATGTCACAGACTTGTATCAGGTCACTGCTTGGGACTCAGTCCTATATGTGAGTACCTACTCGAGAGCCCTCTCAGAGAAAGATAGTACAGTTATGTAAGAACTTACCATAACAGTAGATCTTCGAGAGAGGCTGTTGCAGTAGGTACTGCTTTCCTCCCACCTACCCCCGGGTTTCTTCTACTCTTTCTCCTGTATTAGCTTTTAGCTTCAGGAGCCCACTCCTTATCTCCTGTCACATCTTTCTAGGTCTCCGGCAGGAGAACTGGAGGGTGGGAGTGGGGACCGTTCCCTGTATAGCGCCACACTGACATCTCATGTGATGGGGGCAGTCCCCCGCCAGACACTGCTAGCTAGAAGTTTTCCATGTGGTCCTAGCACCTCGGCGTGTTTAGTCCATATGTGAGTACTTACTGAAAGAGCCTCTCAAGATCTGCTGTTATGATAAGTTCTTGCGTAACTGTACTTTCCTGTCCAGGAGATTACTGCCGGAAGAATTGACCAACTGTGCTCTTTTGGACTGGAGACAGGCTGTTAACTCCAGCCTGCCTGCAGCTGAAAGCTTTTTCTAATGCTTCATGAATAGTTTGCTCTGTTCTTCTCACAGACAGAGGTCCCGCCATCATGCAGGGAATTCTGCCAGTGAGCCAGTCTTCAGCCAGCAGTGATTGCCTTGGGTGCCCGGAGAGTGCTTTGTCTGGTTGGGGCTAGTTTAGGCCAGTGGAGGTGGCTGAGGTTATTGAGGTTGCTTCCAGTATGTGGCACACATATTGTGAACTGGACCCAGAGACTTCCGGTTGAGCTCTCTCGAAGATGGCGGCATAAACATCGAGCTCTGTGCCCACCTTGCCCCAGAACGCTCCCAGACTACATTAAGCCACAGCTGAAAGCAATTAAAAACATTGATACTGGGGACTTTGCATCGGAATACTAACCAAGAACTTTTGGGCCTCCTGCTTTATTTAAACAGTATTTAATACGCTGCCATCGATGTCAGCGGCTGAGGCCTCAGACTCTGGAGCAATCGCAGCCCCTGCAAGAACAACAAGATCAAAATACTCCCAAGTAGACAGAAACCAGCTAAGAGTAAGAGCATCAAACTGGGCGTGATTTATAAAGAGCTTCTATCTTTCCGAGCAGAGATTTAAGGATCTTTATGGGGAATTAAGAAAGGGCGTAGTAAACATTGAGCAAAGAACAGATGTATCGGGCGCCAAATCTGGTAGTGGAAAACCGAGTAAACGATATGGAACTACAAATACAAAATCTACAAGACCAATATGTACAATTACAAGCAAGGCCACAAGATGCTGAGAACAGAGCCTGACGTAAAAATATCAGGCTGTACTGTATCCCTGAGGGGCAGGACATAACTGATTTCACCATTACTTTATTAAAAACTGCATTAGAACTACCCTCAGGCTTTCAAATTGAGATGGAAAGAGTACACAAAGCATTGGGCTCTCACCCCACAGATCCAAACGCCAGACCTCGGCCCATTATTGTGAGATTCCTTAGTTATGCAGTTAAGGAGAAGGTGCTAACAACCACATGGCGTAAGGGAAAAGTTTTCTACGGGCAGATCCGTATATATCTGGACAATGACTATGCCCCACAAACAACAAGGAATCAGTGAGCATATTCAGATATTTTACCAGCACTGAAGGAGGCATCCATTAAATTTACCACGCCATATCCAGCACGACTCATGGTGCAGCTCCCCTCTGGCCAGCAAGAATTTCACACGGCTGAGGAGGCCAGGGAAGCACTTCAGAATCACGGACCACAATTTAAGATGAGGCCAGAACAGAGACGACAAACACAGGATCCGCCTAGGTGGCAGACCGCGATGAACGCATGGAATCTGCAAAGGGGATCTTCCCAAGAAGTATTTTCTATCTCTTAATAGACTGGCTGAATTTCGTCGACTGGCCCATGGACGAACCTGAAGAGTACAAACAATAATTTTGGCACCATTATGTGTTATGCCTGCTGCGACCTCTGCCTCCGATGTACTGGGTGTCACAACCCCACTCAGCAGGTCAGGCCCTCTGCTCCCACAGTGCCAACCTCTGAGCTCAGTCTTGTGACAAGGAACAGAAACAGGGTAACCCCCCTGTCTGTTTTGTGGGTTCGAATCAAACTTTGGTCTCAAGTTTGGGAGGGATTAAAACTGTGAACCTCTTGCTAGCGTACCCAGTGTACAGGCTCAGATAATTCTGCCTTCGGGGCCAGGTATTTTTCACTATGGCCATTCCCAACCAGGTGTATACAATGAACCCTTAAAACTCTATGAAAGATCTCAGAATAAACTGTTACCTTTTCCCAGTTTGGTAAACCAGTAAGCTATGCACAGTGTCAGCTTTTACCCTATGTGCTTCACTTGTCAAAGAAAGAATTTCAAAGGCACACCAAGTAGTCTCTTAAAATAAGAGGTTTTACTTAAAATAAATAAATATGTAAAATGTAAATACAGAACAATACATCACAAAACATACAATCTTTTAAAAGAATAAGGTTTAAAAATGCAAATTCCTACCACAGTACACTTAGACTTGTCTCTAATATATACCTTCTAACAGTGCGTGATGTTGCTTTTCAGCGTCCAAACATGTATGTATCTAAATGGAATACAGCCTACAGTTTAAAACTGGCTTTGCCAACTCTTGCATGAGGTCGCTTAGCTCCTCCCTGTCAGAATATATAAAATTATACAAAACAGGATGTCTTACCAAGCAGGAGGTAAATTAAATAGGTGACATCAGCTAAAACTCATCTCCAATAGGACCCTTTGATCTATGAGCAGTTTCCTCTCTCAAGGACATCAAAGGACTTTTCATGACTCTCTGCCAGATCTCACTGAGGTGTAATTTGCATTGTGACACCAGTCAATTAACTGACCTTCCTGAGGACGTCATAAAATGGATATTCAAACAACATGAAGTCTTCCTGTATTCTGACAATTGCAGTTAGGTCCTGCCTTTCAACTGCCCCGAGAACATAGGGTTAACTTTTCTGTGCCTTGCACAGAATGTTCATCACAAACTCCGGTTGAAGCCTCTGCCTGTTGTTATTCGAACTGCAACTGTCAGATTCTTTACTCCACCTCACTGAACAGTCGCTCCGGAGATTTTGGTTGGTTTCTCTGAATTGTTTCCGCATAGTCGGTTCAAGTCTCTGTCTGTGGTACCGTGAGTACTAGATAGGTTTTTGTCCTGTTTTCTGTGTGGAACTTGTAAACTGTGGATCAGTTCTGCTGACCCGATCATTTTGAGGTAAAATTTATACTTTAGTGTGTGGTTACCGGTCTGTATCGGTTCTAAAAAAAGGGTTTTAGTATGTTTTTTTCCAAGACCTGTGACATGGTCAGGAACTGATAGGGGAGTCTTGCCTGGCGGATTGCCGAAAAAAGGGTAAGTTTGGTTAGGTTGGCCATGTCTGAGAAACCCAGGAAAAAAAATGGGCCCACTGGGTTTCAACACTGCAGTGTGTGTGGGGAGGTTTTTGCTAAGGCTGATCCCCACACCACCTGTGTTATTGTCTGGGGTTTGACCACCTCGATTCAGACTGCCAAATTTGCAGAAATGTTCCCAAATCTACCCTGGAAAAGAGATTAGGTAGGACTGAGGGAAAGGGAGGCCGAGAAGTCTGCTGGCCCGGACGGCTAGCCCGGTTCACTTCCGACCGAACCTGAAGGAGTGCCCTCTGACCAGGGCGATACTTCTTCGGGCAAAAGGAGAGCCGATTCCGGGGAATTGGTTCCGACAGAAAGAAAAAGAAAAGACAAATCGACCGGTTTGGATCCAGAATCTCATACTCCAACCGCCGAGGAGATAGCCAAAGCGATTAGGATTATGGAATCGCTTTGATCGGTTCCGACTGAACCAGCACCATCTGACAGGGGCTCGTTTCGGTCAGTTCCCCCGGTTCCGGATTATACCTTGGAATAATTTTATGAACCGGAGTTTGAGGAGGAGGGAGAGTATGAGGATGATTATGGTGATGGTGAAAGTCTGGATGTGCCTATTGACCCGGACATCTCCCCAGACAGACCTTCAGGTGTTTCTCCTCCTAGGCTTTCTGAGTCCCTTCCCACTACATGTTCTACAGAAAGGTGGCTGATACCCTTCAGCTTCCTCTGGATGAGGCAGTAGAGGATCAGGAAGAGCCTGATTATGTTGAGATGATGGACATCCCCGAGTCCAGGAGACTGACTGTTTCCCTCCACAAATCTTTTGGGAAACAGACACAAAAAATTCTTAAGTCTTCCAATTCTATACCTCCTGTGGACAGAAGAATGGACAAGAGGTATACTCTTTCAGGCTCAGATACGGAGTTCCTTTTTCAGCAATGCAGCCATATTAGGGTTGTACAGGCTGCTGCCTGTGATAAGGCAAACATTCCCTTGGCATCACACCTCCCAGACAAGGACTCCAGGAAGATTGATGCCATGGCAAAGAAGCAGTGCATGGAAGCATCTTTGGGACTCAGGCAGGCTAATTATATGGCCTATGCAGCCAGGTGCCAGAAGTCCAGGTGGGACACTGTACTGGCACTGGCTAAACAGGCTCCTACCCAGCTTGCCAAGAAGCTGGAGCAGGTGGCTACAGATGGGACTGAGGCATCGAAAGTTCAGTTTCATGCTGTTGTAGACTCCAGTGATGTATCATCGAGAGTCATGGCTACATCTGTGGCTCTTCAGAGAATGGCTTGGCTCAGATGTACTAGCCTCTCACAGGATACCCAAGCTAAGGCTATGAATTTTCCTGCAGTGGGTAATTCTCTGTTTGGGGAGCAGACAGAGAATTACATGAAGAAAATGGACGAATACAGGACCACTTACAGGAGTGCTCAGGCCAAAGAAGGGCAAACAACTCCTCAAAGGCAGCAGTCCAGAGGTAGGGGCAGGTCTTTCCAAAGGCCTTATTACCAAGCACAGGCCTCTTCTTCTTTTTCACAGAGGGTGTTCTTTAGAGGGAGAGGCAGAAGGGGGATGAACAGGCCTGCATCCACCTCTCAGCCTAAAGCCCCTGCCAAGCCAACACCCTGATGGATCTGCCCGGGTCGATTCTCCTATACCAGTAGGGGGCAGTCTTGCTTACTTTGTCCCAGACTGGATGTCTATTGCATCAGACAAGTGGGTCCTAGAAGTAGTAAGCCAGGGACTGGTTCTCAGCTTTCCCCCCTTCCCTCTCCTGTTCAAAGTGCTTGTCAAGATAAGGTCACAACTATGCAAAGTGATTCTGATTGCTCCAGACTGGGCCAGGCAGCCATGGTATCCCTTGTTGCTGTCCCTAGCAGTCCATTTTCCTTTGTCTCTTCCCAGGAATTACAACCTGTTAACATCCTCTCGGGAGGATTTGGTACCCAATCTTCAGTCTCTCAATCTCAAGGCTTGGCTCTTGAAGAGTTAGAGTTTGCAGATCTGCATCTTTCCCAAGGGGTTCTGGATATCCTTAAGGCTTCCTAAAGCCTTTCACCAGAAAGACTTACAACTCCAAATGGAAAAGATTCAGCATTTGGTGTTCTAAGAAGAATATTTCTCCAGACTCTGCTGAATTGCCTACGGTTCTGGATTATATGGTCCATCTTAATGGCCTAGGTCTCAGACCAGCTACCCTTAAGGTACACTTGGCAGCTGTTTCTGCTTTCCTATCTATAGGCAAGTCTTCCTCTCTGTCATCCCATCCTGTATTTTGTAAGTTTTTCAAGGGATTGCTGCACACCAATCTCCCCCTTTAGGAATTCTGCTCCTGCTTGGGACCTTAATGTTTGCATTGCTCAGCTTATGCAACCCCCTTTTGAGCCTTTGTCCTCAGCAGAGCTTAAGTACTTGACTTGGAAAACTGTGTTTTTGGTAGCCATTACTTCTGCCAGACGTATCAGTGAATTGGACGCCCTGTCAGTGGAATCTGATTTCACCTCTTTTCACAGAGATAAAGTGGTCTGGTTAAATAAAGTGATTGCTTGATTGGTCCTTAGAACTAGCAGAAAGTTCTTGCCTAAAGTGGTTTCAGATTTCCACCTCAACCAGTCTCTATCTCTCCTGTTTTCTTCACTGATCATTCTTCCCTAGGGAGAGGAGGCTACAGTTTGGATGTTAAAGAGCCCTTAGCTACTACATAGAGCGTACTCAAGGGTCACAGGTTTGAATCCTCCAGTTGTTCCTCACTTATGGAGAAGTTGGCAAGGCAAACCTGCCACTAGGAGATCTGTTGCCAGGTGGATTATTTCTTGTATACAATTCTGCTGTGAAAAACTGGGTAGAACTCCACCCTCAGGCCTGAGGGCTCATTCCACAAGAGGTACAGCTGCTTCCCTGGCTGCTGCCAGGATATTCTGTCTTAGAAATTTGTCAAGCAGCCACCTGCAAAACAGTCTATACTTTCCTAAGTATTACTCTCTGGATATCCAGGCTAGGAGTGATGCTCGGTTTGGCACAGCAGTACTTCAGAGCCTGTGTCCAAAGTAGGTTCTGTCCTCCTCCATGGAGGTACTGCTTGGTAGTCTGCAATAGTCAGAATACAGGAAGGTTTATGTTGTTTGAAGAAAAATTACTCACCTTAGTAATTATGTTTCTTCTAGTGGAGTCTTGCTTGTATTCTGACCCCTCCCCTCTCAGAACCTAGTTTTTGGGATGTGGGTGGGCAGGAGCAGTGTTGGCACCCTGGTGTCCTTTTTACAGCCTTTTTTTCCTTTGGGTGGAATGTTGTTTTATGGATGTGTTTTTGTTTTTGGGTTTCCTGACTTGAGTCTTCCTTTGAGAACCAAAAATGTTATATATTTGCCAGTTGGCTAGTAAAAATTTTACAGTTTCCACACAGAACACCTAGTGAGTTTTTGCTCGTAAAGATCTGACGGTTACAGTTCGAATAACAACAGGCAGAGGCTTCAACCGAGCTCGTGATGAGCATTCTATGCAAGGCATAGAAAAGTTAACCGTATGTTCTCCAGGGCAGTTGAAAGGCAGGACCTAACTGCAATTGTCAGAATACAGCAAGACTCCACTAGAAAAACATAATTACTAAGGTGAGTAATTTTTTCTTTCAGGTCTTGGCTTCAAACAACCCAGATCCTAAATAAGGCTATAAAATATGAGATCCTGGAAGTTAGTCCCATCACAGAGATGTGCTGTTTGACATACCCTGTCTTTTGAAGTGAAACCTGGGGTGGGGGTCGCCCAGGAGCACAGCATTCTCATGACATAATCACACTATATTTTTATTTTACAAAATCATAGAGTAATCAGAACCAGCTGTCCAGGTGCCACAATGGGGACCTGAACTCCTTTACCATTTGGGGACATGTTTATCAGGTACTGCACACTTATTTGAACTGAGGGATTTCTTAAGACTTTCATGGTCTATCTGAAGATATGGACATGAGTATTACATAAAAATTTATAAAAATCACTTGTACATTATTGAAATATGTTTGATATTCTAGACGTTCTAGACCGTCGATAGTTTTAAAGTTGGTTTAAAGACATATTTATTTAGTTTAGCATTTACTTAGCTATGGTTGATACGTTTTAATGTTTGTTTTAATTTTTATTATGTATATGTTTTTATGTACAGTGCCTTGGATTTGAAAGGCGCTATAAAAATAAAGTTGATTTGATTTAACAACGATGTTTACCCCAGTATATATCAGATGATAGAAGCTCTAGTTATTTAGAACAGAAACTCAACTTGGAGTTAGTGTTAGGGCAGCTAAATAATTTTATTTAATGAGGGGCACTATTAGTAAAATCAAGATATAATGGTCCTACTTTGAAAACGTATCATTTTGGGAGATGGTGGGCACTTATACATTGGAGAGGGACAGCTCAAATTGTATTACTTTGCAGGGCTGATGATTTTTTTTTTCACGTGTATACTTTTATGTGATTTATTTTGCTGTTTATTGGGACAACGCACCCCCAGGGGGCCCGGGAGATAACCATCTCCGGATTTCCTCCAGTGCACCTTCCTCTTTTGACGGTGACACATACAGGGAGAGCAAATAAGATCTTCCCTATATTGGAAGTTCAGTACAAGTATGCATGTAACAAGTTTACTTGGATTAGTCTGATACAGATTCTAAACAGTATCCAGGGGTGGCCTCAACAACATCTCTGCCCCAACAATATATTGTTAGCCCTCTTGGCTCAGTAGATTGAAATGTTATTACTATGTTATCGGCTGTGGTGCTTGCACCTTTTATGTAATTTTCGGCAGGATACAACTAGATTGTAATGATTTATATGACAGTGAAACTTTAAAGATGGTAATAGAAGATCTTACTTCGAGAGGGCACTTGCAGTAGGTAATTACATATAGGACTGATGCCGGCCGGCGTCAGGACCCAACGGAAACATTTCTTGCTAGCAGTCTCTGGCGTGGGACCGCCCCCACGTCAGGTGACAGACATCATGTGGCATCAGTATAAAGGCGGTCCCCATGCCCTCCTTCCAGTTCTTTCCCCTGTTCCTCGTGTCACCGCGCGCCATGTAAAGTTCAACGCTAGCTGTCTCTGTCACGGTAGTGTTTACCTTTTGTTTTTCCAAATTATTCGACCTAATCATCAGCCTTTCATTGGTGTATGTCGTCCCCTCACCCTCTGAGCACAAAATAAGTCCACCCAGCGGCGCCAACTTCTGCATAACAAGGACGGCCATTCCCAGTGCCTCTTCTTTCTGGGCCCAGATCATCAGGTGGAGAAGTGCCAGCACTGCCTTAAATTTAACGCCGCCACCCGCAGACGGAGGTAGCAGTCCCTGGAGACCCATATCCTCAAGAAGAAGATGTCCTCCATGGAGAAGGAGTTGAAAAAGCTCCGGCAGGCATCCATTTGTCCTGAAGGCCATCGTAAGAAGGACAAGGAGAAGCATCAGGACAAGGGTTCCTCTTCCACCGCGACTCTGGCTGGAGTCACCGTGCTTCAGGTAACGTCCCCTCCTGAGGACCGCTCCACGACGGCCATCTTGAGGTTTCCAAGGCGGTGTCGGCCTGTCCGTCTGGCTTGCACTCGGGCCCTTCGGGTGCCTCCGGGCTGTTGGAGGTCTCCTCTCCCGGTAAAGCTGTCACTGTGCGGCCTACTGGTTCGAGTGGCTCTGGTAAACTGGACATCGGCCCCTCTGACGCCCGCACAGAGATGGTCAATAGTCGCTCGACCCTTCGGGGCAGCGTCTGGCCACTTTCCCGCCCGACCAGGCCACCCCTTCGCGACCTGCCTCGGGCAATGGATCTGCTAAGTCGGACGCCGGCTCCTCTGACATCCGCCCAGACTCCGCTGGTAAGTCGGACGTCGGCTGAGCCGACGTCGGAACCCTCTTACGTCCGCCATTCCCAGCTCCCTGCAGCCTTCACTGCCCTCCAGGGACCCTGGGTCTCCTCAGCCTGACCCCGGGGATTTTCCCCACTATTCCCGGGCGATGCCGAGGTTCCTGCTGCGCCTCCATCGGGCCTCCCTCCCGCTGTGCCGGACAGCCTGACGTCGGTTCCCCGGACGCCGACTCCGACGCCGGTAATACCGTCTCCGGGCGGCATCCCTCTCCCGGATGCCGCTCCAATGCTGAGCCCTCTGCCCGCCGGGCCTTCTGCGCCAGGCCCGCCCGCTGGGCTTCTGGCAGGGCCGTCTGCTCCATCAGACCCCCCCGGCCCCCGGATATCTGACTCCGTCTTATCCAGCGCCGTTTTACCTGGCTCCGCAGTATCAGACACCCCAGTACCCAACACCAGCCTACCCGACGCCGCAATACTCTGTGCCTCAGTACCCGACGCCAGGTTACCCGCCGTCGGGTTACGGATACTCACCCTACGGGTACACTCAGTATCCGTATTCCCCTCCTCCTCCACTGCCCCCTCAGCCGCCGGTGTACTTGAAGGAGACTCTGGCCTCCTGGTGGGCTGAGGCCAAGGCTCAGATCACCAGAGAGGTGGAGAGTCATCTCCCGGCGATGGTTCCGGTTCCCATGCGCCCCAGACGACAGACTCCCTCCCCACCTCCGGATACCAGGGGCGAGCCTTCTGGTTCCAGGGCGGGGCAGGACACGCTTCCCCGAGGGCTTCCTAAGGGGTCCGTTCCTCCCCCCTGGTGGGAGAGGAGGTCGTCTTCTTCCTCTTCCTCCTCGGACACCTCGGATGACTCCGACGGTTGTTCCGACCCAGACGAGCCACGTTATCCGACCAAACCCAGGCCTAGGACTCCTCCGAAGTCTCCTTCTTTTTCGGAGTTGCTGCACAAAATCCATGAAGTTCATCAGTGGCGCTCTTCAGAGCCGGACCCACAGCGTAAGAAACTCACTGAGCGCATGGATCTGCCCGAAAGCGCTCCGACCTTGGTGCCACCCTGGATTGAGCCTCATGCAGACCTTGTTTCCACCATTTGGAAGCAACCTTCGGCATTAGCCCCTCTTCCTCGGAAGTCTAATAGGCTATACCAGGCTCCCGAGGGTGTTAACTTCCTTGATTCTCACCCTCGAGCTGACTCTGTGATTAGCGCTGCTCACGGCCGGTCAGCTAATCTGAAGCATTTGAGCTTGTCTCCACCTGACAGTGAATCCGCTTATGGACCAGTATGACAAGAAGATCTATACTTCTTCCACTCTGGGTATTAGGGCCCTGAACTATGTGGGTCACATGGGGATTACCAGAGGGTGATTCTTAGAGGTGGAATCCAAGTTGGACTCCCTTTCTGACTCTGATTAAGCAGGAAGTGGCTGACTTTGTCCGTTCTGCTCATTCAGCTAGTTGGCACATGCTTCATGCCACGTACGATGCAGTGGACACTGCTGGTAGGAGCACGGCGTTCGCCGTAGGCTTACGGTGTCATGCCTGGCTCCGTGTGTCAGGTTTGGTCCCGAAGTGCAGTCCGCTATTCAGGAATCGCCCTTCTGGGGTTCGGTGCTGTTCGGTGGTGATGTCAAGGACACCATCACCGATCTGCACGAGAAGGGGACTGCACTGTAGTCTGTGGACTCCATGTGCAGTCCCCCACCAGTGCAGCGTCATCCCTTTCGCAGGCAGAATCGGCAAAGGGCGAAACCACAGGGAAAGCGGGCCAATAAACGTCGGACCCCTCTGGCTGCCAAGCTCCCACCTCCCAAAAAAGCAGCAGGAGCTTTAGCCACGACGCTGCCCCACACCACCTGACTCCTTTCGTCTCCCACAGCCTCTGGTGTTTCCAGAGGAACTGGTAGGAGGGAGGTTTTCCCTCCACCTCCCGGGTTGGGAGAGGATAACGTCAGATTCCTGGGTGCTCCAACTCATCGCAGAGGGACACTCGATAGAGTTTCTACAAAAAAAACCTTGACACCCTCCCCCAAGGTCGTCGTACTCGCAGGAGCATCTTCTTGTGGTCCAGGAAGAAATTTCCTTCCTTCTCTTGAAGGAGGCGATAGAACCTGTCCCCATTCCTCTTCATGGAATGGGGTACTATTCCCATTTCTTCCTGGTCCTGAAGAAAACGGGGGACGTGCGACCGATTCTCGACCTCAGCTCCCTGAACTTGCTCGTGGAGTCAAGAGGTTCAGGATGCTCTCGCTGCAGAGCCTCCTGCCCCTTCTCCGGCCGGGACAGTGGCTGTGCGCTTTGGATATGCAGGATGCCCAGCTGCATATCCCTATCTGCCCTTCTCACCACAAATACCTGTGTTTTGCGTTCCAGGGGGACCACTACCAGTTCAAGGCCCTCCCATTTGGTCTTTTCTTGGCACCCCGGGTGTTCACCAAATGCCTTTCGGTGGTAGCAGCCTACCTGCGTACCCAGGGGGTGCAGGTTTTCTGGCACTGGACTACTGGCTCTCTGACGGACCTGGCCAGGAGGAACCCCGCGCCTTCCCTCACCCAGCAGGTGTTTGCCTGCCTGGGTATTACCATCAACCAGGCCATGTCCCATCTGATCCCCTCCCAGAGGCTCCAGTTTATTGGGGTGATCCTGTACACGACCTCTGGCATGGCCTTCCTGCCACCAGACAGGGCAGTCACTCTCCAAGTCCAGGTCAGCCTGTTGTCCAGCTGCAGGTGGGTCAGCACCAGGTCAGTCCTTCGCCTCCTTGGGCTAAAGGTGGCTGCTGTTCCGAAAGTCCCTCGCGCTCGGCTCCACATGAGACTCTCTCAGTGGACGCTTTGGTCTCAATGGGATCAGCTAGTGGATGACCTAGGTCAGCTTGTCCTGGTCTCCACTCCCATGGCTCGGGACTTGCAGTGGTGGATGGTTCAGGAGAATCTCTGCCGGGGAGTTCCCTTCGGTCTCTCTCCCCCTCGCAGATTTTTACTACGGACGCCCTCAGGGGTTAGAAGCCCATCTCGGTCCTCTCAGGACCCAGGGCTCCTGGTTCAGCTTGAGAAGTCCCTTCACATCAGTGTGCTGGAACTAAGGGCAGTTTTGTATGCTGTTCAGGCTCTGCATCTGTATCTGTCTCCCGGTCACCTAGCTGTACAGACGGACAATATGTGTGTGGTCTGGTACATCAACAAACAGGGAGGAACTCGTTCCTGCCCCCTTTGCAGAGAGGCGATGCAAGTCTGGGATTGGGCAGTGCAGCACAACCTTCACCTCACAGCATCTCACGTCCCTGGGGTCGAGAACATGCTGGCAGACAGGCTCAGCCGGTCATCTGCTCTAGCTCACAAATGGAAACTGGATCAGGGGGTCGTAGACGACATCTTCCTGCACTGGGGAACTCCACAGGTAGACCTGTTTGCATCCCCTCAAAACACAAAACTTCCCGTCTTCTGCTCGCTCGCTCCAGGGCATGGCATTTTTTGGAGAGACACTCTGTCTCTAGACTGGAAGGGCAGATTTGTCTGTGCCTTCCCCCCGATTCCACTGATTATGAGGGTTTTGCAGAAACTCTGTTCGGAAGGAGCTTGAATGATTCTGATCGCTCCTTTCTGGCCCAGACAAGTTTGGATCTCTTCTGCAACAGTACTCAGAGGAACCTCCTTCCTTTTCCTCTGTCGCTATTTTTGCTGACCCAGGATCAAGGGAACCTGGTCCATCCAGGCCTCAAGTCCCTTCAGTTGCCGCGTGGCTCCTGCAGGCGATGCTCAAGCCAGATTCGGGATCCCCCACCCGAGTAGCTGAGATTCTGGTGGAGACCAGGAAACCCTCAACCAGATCTACTTATGCCATGAAATGGAAGCGGTTCTCTATTTGGGCCGCCTCCAATGATGTCGAACCTTTCTCGTGCTCTGTCGCCGACTTCTGGATTACCTGCGACACCTCTTCGATCTGGGTGTCAGCCATTCATCCTTAAAGGTTCGCATGGCTGCCTTTTCGGCTATCACGTCCCCTTTGCAGACAGAACGTTTGCTCAGCTGGAGGTCTCCAAGACCTTTTTGAGAGGGGTCCTTCATGTACGACCCCCTATCTGGGTTCCTGCCCCTCCTTGGGATCTGAATTTCATTTTAGAAGTTTACTCTGCCGCCTTTTGAGCTTGGCAACCTCAGCGGACCTAAAGTTCCTTTCTTGGAAGACTCTCTTCCTACTGGCACGTTACTTCTGCTCGATTGGTTTCCGGTTCCAGGCCCTGATGTAAATCCCGTGTTTGATTTTTCTCAAGGAACGTGTGGCTCTGCGTCCCAACCCTAAGTTTCTCCCTAAGGTGGTAGTGGAATCGACGCTGAATCAATCCATAGAGCTGCCTGCCTTTTTTACACAGTCCTCTAATCAGGGAGAGTATCTCCTGTACACTTTGGATGTTCACCGAATTCTGAGATACTTCTCCAACAGGACGAAGGATCGCAGAAAGACTGATCGACTGTTCGTCTCTTTTGCTCGTAAAAGAGAGGGCAATGCTGTTTCTAAGCAATGCCTGTCGAAATGGTTGGCTCATTATATCACTTTGTTATGACAAGTACGACAAGACCCTGCCGGGTCAAGTTAGATGCCACTCCACTAGAGGGGTCCCTGCCTCTGTGGCTTGTTTCTAGAATGTGTCAGCGGCTGACATTTGTGCAGCCGCCACTTGGACTTCTGTCCATACCATTATGAAACATTACAGTTTGGACATTGCCTCTCGCCGTAGAGCAGGCTTCAGGTTGGCTATTTTGCAAGGCCTCCTTTCCTAAGGCTTTCACATCCAGAGGGTCTACTTCTGAGTAGCTTTCCTCCTCCTGTTTGCTTCTCCTTGTTCCAGACTGCTTGTCCTATATGTAATTACTTACTGCAAGAGCCCTCTCGAAGTAAGATAGTACAGTCACGTAAGAACTTACCGTAACAGTAGATCTTCGAGAGAGGCTCTTGCAGTAGGTACTACCTTCCCACCCTCCATCCCCCTAAGCTTTTTCAGCTCCTTTTCCAGGAGGGGAAATATCCGCTTCTCTCTCATCTGGCCTTTTGGCCTTTGGCAGGAAAGAACTGGAAGGCGGGCGTGGGGGACTGCCCCTTTATACTGACACCGCATGACGTCGGTCGCCTGACATGGGGGCGGTCCCCTGCCAGAGACTGCTAGCTAGAAATTTTTCCGCTGGGTCCTGACACCGGCCGGCATCAGTCCTATATGTAATTACTTACTGCAAGAGCCTCTCTCGAAGATCTGTTGTTACGGTAAGTTCTAAAGTAACTGTACTTTTTGTACAAGTTGGAGTCAGCTGGGAGAGACTTTAAGGATACATTTGAAATACTAATAAATGGTGGCAGCCAAGGCTGGCAGGCTGGGATGTATGCTGCGACTCGGGAAAACATTGTAGGCCTTGGATTTTTTGCAGAACAGCTAATTTTTTATACTATTAAATATGGCAATTAGCACTGTAAAAATGTTTTCACTTAACATAAATGGAATTAATAATCTGATTAAGAGATCCAGATTATTTAAATACCTTAAAAAACAAACTAGTGATGCAATTTATCTACAAGATATGCACCTTTCTGATGAGGAGAATCAGAAATTAGTCTGGGGGGGTCGGTACCGAGTTTTTGCTTCTTCATATCCTAAGGGCAAAAGGAGGGGGGTTGCAATTCTGATCCCTTCTACTACCCAGTTTCACCTGGAGTCACTGTATATAGACCCCCAGGGCTGTTTTGTGATCCATAAAGGTCTAATATATGGAAAACAAGTAACCTTGGTGAATGTCTGTTTTCCACCACAACATGCTCCAGGGAAGCTTCAATGTTTTTTCAATAGGCTGTTGGATCACATGCAGGGCTGTCTGATTATGGGAGGAGATATCAGTCTTCACTGATGCCCCAACTTGATTCCTCATCACCTTCCTATTACTGCGCCTCCCATCACAGAAACAAATTGGACCCAGCAGAATTCTCTTGGGATAATTGATATTTGGAGGCATTTTTTTCCCCACTACCAGAGCATACACTTTTTATTCCTCTAGATACAATACATATTCTAGGTTGGATTATTTTTTATATCCAAAGAACATGTGATTGGCTACAAGATTTAACAATTGACCCCAGATTTTTATCACATCAGTCCCTTTACTTTAGTTAGATTTCAAGATTCCAAAAAGACCACTGGGTGGTGCCTGAATACTTCATTACTTAAAGATGAGGACTTTAAAACTAGATTTAAGGAAAAGATCCCACCGATTCTAGTAGAGAACTCTACCCTGAAATCTTGGCTTCTATTATATGGGACACTCTGAAGGTTGTTATCGGGATTATTGCCTATACAGCCCACAGGAAAAGGCAGTGGGAGTAGGCATGTTAAACTCCACGCAGAACTACAAAACTCTCCAACTTTACCCACCACAGAAGTGAGAGACCAGATTAACCATAAGGAGGCAGATCTACAAAAGATTCTTGATGAAAAAACCCAGCAGGCATTATTTTATCTTAGGTCCTATAAATTGGAAGGGGACCCAGAGGTGCTAGAAATTTAGCATGAAGACTTGGGAACTATAGAACAGCTACTTATTACCCACTTTAAGGATCCGCACTATAATATTTATGCCAGGAGCACCCCTCAGATAATGGAAATTTTTGGACCTACTATTCTCAATTATATTATACCCCCAACCTAACAGCAGGCATGTGAGGAGTTTTTAAATTTATTTCTCTTCCTAAAATTACCCAGGATATGGTAGAGAGAATAAAAGCCCAGATTAGAGCAGAAAGAATAGAGAGTAGTCTCGTATAGTAAAACCTTGAAAACACCAGGCCCAGGTGGCTTACTTTCTGAATGGTTCAAAACGTTTTTCAAACAAGTGGCTCCAGCCTTATTGACAGTGATTCAGGAGGGAGCGCCCCCCCCCCCCTTCGGCCTATACTAATATCTCCCCCATTCTTAAACCAAATAAACCAACAGATCAACCTACTTCTTACCGGCGCATATCCATTCTCAATATGGATTACAAGTTGTTTATGTCTATGTTAGTTTTTAGAATGGATGAGATGCTGCCATTCCTTATAAACTCTGACCAGTCAGGATTTATTCATTCGCGTCAAACCACAGATAATATACATAGGACAATACATCTACGAGACCATATAAATCGGAGGAAAATACCGGCAGTATTTGTCAGCCTCAATGCTAATAAAGCCTTCGACCAAGTTAGGTGGCCTTTTTTATGGCAGACGTTGTCCATATTTGGATTCCCAGTGGAGTTTTTAGCTCTACTAAAGCGTATATATATTCTTCCCCAAAGGCATATCTTAAAATAAATGGCCAGCTATCCACCTTAATATCTCTTAGCTGGGGGACATAGAAACATAGACTTTGACAGCAGATAAGGACCACTTGGCCCACCCAGTCTGCCCATTTCCCTACCTACTGGATGAGCTGCAGGTTCTAGTTAACCAACAACCTATTTCCTGCCACCCCCCACTACAATTGCCTTGTGTCTGTCCCATGCATGTTTGAATTCCCCTCTGTTTTAGCCCCAACAACCTCACCAGGAAGGCAGTTCCACGATCCACCACTCCATAACAAGATTTCCTCACATTACCCTTGAGCCATCCTCTCTATCTTTAAATTGTGTCCCCTTGCTCTTACACACTCTTTTCTGAAAGATGCTACCCTCCTGGACTTTGTTGATTCCTTGAGGTACTTGAACGTTTCTGTCATGTCCACCCCCGCCCCTCCTTTCATCAAGGGTGTACATATTAAGCTCTCTGTCTCTCTTCATATGATTTCTGATGCAGACCCTGCACCATTTTAGTTGCCCTCCTCTGGACTGCTTCCATCCTGTCTATGTCCTTGCGTAGATGAGGTCTCCAAAACTGCACACAGTACTCCAGATGGGGTCTCACCAACTGTCTGTACAGCGGGATAACCACTTCCTTTTCTACTTGTGATGCCCTTCCTATGCATCCCTGTATCCCCTGGCTCTCCTTACTGACTTCTCACATTGCATACCAACCTTTAGATCATCTGATATGACTACCCCAAGTCCTGCTCCATTTTGTTGTTGTTAGTACCTCCCCTGCTATTGTGTACTCTTCTCCTGGGTTTTTGTTTCCCAGGTGCATTACTTTGCACTTCTTTGCATTGAATCTAAGTTGCCATATGTCTGACCATTCCTCCAACCTTGCAAAGTCCCTTCTCATCCTTTCTACCCCCACTTGTGTATCAGCTCTGTTACAGATCTTTGTATCATCTGCAAAGAGGCATACATTTCCCTCCAGACCCTCTGCAATGTCACCTATTTATTTATTTATCAAGTCTAGGATTACAAATACCTTTGAGCCATGGCTCTTTTACAAAGGTTCCACGTCAGAGAAATACAAATTATGGGGAACATCAAGACAGGCATTACAACAATGTGGACATTGCAAACAGAGTACAGATTATTACAGTTCAAGGGTAGCATTGTAACAAGGCAGCCAGCGGCATTTGTCAGAGAAAATAGACAACAGATAAGAAGTGCCAGAGTCATAGGTAGAGGGTAGGGGGGGAGAAGGAATGTAGGAAGGGTGGCAAGAGGGTGAAAAGTGCAGCATTGGGTATACCAAGATGTGAGGGTAGAATCCAGTGAGGAGGGTGGGACAACTAGAGCAGAAAGAGAAGTGGAGAAACAAGGTTAAGTTGGGCAGTCACAGGAGCTGTTGGTAGTGAGATAGTCCTGGAGCCTAGTTTTAAACATACCAATAGTTGGGGCAGAGGAGATGGTTGGGCTGAGGCCATTGAACCAGAGTGGTGCTCGATAAGCAAAAGAGCGTTGTCCCTGTGAAGTGTGACAGTGGGGGACATTCAGTAGCTGTAGCGTGGCTCTCCTAAGGCACCATTTATTACTCGGTGTTGTAACAGAGTTGAGACCCAGAAGGTGCAAGGCCAAGGTAGATTTTTTTGACCATGGAGCAGGTGAGAAACTTTATGTGGTTTGATAGTTGGAGCCAGCCGGTCTGAGTGTACAGGTCACATGTGTGGGTGAGACGGTGAGCACCAGTGATGAGCCGACATGCTTTATTTCAGGCAGTTGAGAGGCGTCTAAGGGTTGTGGTTGTGGCTGAGCCATAAATGATGAGACCATAGTCTATTATAGAGATCACAGAGCTCAGGACTGCAACCTTCAAAGCTTCTGGCGTGAGGTGTGGTCTATGTTTGTAGAGGAGATCAAGCCGTGTATTAGCAGCTCTAGCTACATTATCTACATGAAGTCCATAGGAGAGATTAGGGTCAAGCTGAATCCCTAAGTATTTGAAGGACACCACCTGATCTAGAGTGTTGCCCTGGGTGGTGGAGATAGCCAAGTGGTGTAGCTTGTGGGTTATGAGAGCTGCAGAGAGCATAGATTTGGTTTTCTGTCATTGAGGACCAGTTTATGATTAAGAAACCATGTCTCTACAGAACTGAAACCAAGTTGAAGGTTGTGTTGAAGAGTTGCAGGATCTTTGTGAGTGGAGAATACAACAGCATCATCGGCATATAGTATGATCTGCTCAGAGCAGTGGTAAGGAGGAGTTTAAGAAAAGGCTAAAAGGAGGGGTCCCAGTATGGATCCTTGTGGGACACCAGAGTAACAGGCAGGATGTTAGAAAGAGCGTCTGCAATTTTACTCTCTGTGACCGGTTTTCTAAGTAGCTTTTAAACCAGAGAGAAGAGTCAGGTGATAGCCCAGCATTCCGTGAGTTGTGTATTAGTAGTCCATGGTGTACTGTATCAAGGTCGTGGAGAGGTCGACGGAAACGGCCCTTGTGAGAAGGCTGTTGTCAAGGGATTTGTGCAAAGCTCCAGTGAACTCAAGAAGGGCTGTGGTGGTGCTGTGACCTTTTCGAAGCCGTATTGTTGTGGACAAGGTATATTGTATTTATCCAAGTATCGTAAATAATAATATAAATAATAATAACCTATAAGTATGTTAAAGAGGACTGGACCCAGTACTGAGCCCTGAGGTACTCCACTAGTGACCCACCTTTCTTCGGAATGTGTCCACTCACTATTACCTTCTGTGTCCTGTTGTGCAGCCAGTTTGCAACTCCAGGCTACCACCCTGGGACCCACTCCCAGGCTGGCTAACTTGATTATTAATCTTTTGTGCGGGACTGTGTCAAATGCCTTGCTAAAGTCTAGGTAGGCCATATCCACAGCCCTCCTGGTCTATTACTTTGGTCACCCAGTCAAAGAAATCTATTAGATCTGTCCTGACATGACCTTCCTGCTGTAAATCCATGCTGCTTTGGGTCCTGTGCCCGCTGGTCTCTAGGTACTCAACAATTCTTTCTTTCAGAAGTGATTCCATCATTTTCCTTACCACTGAGGTCAAACTTACAGGTCTGTAGTTTCCTGCTTCTGCCTTGCTCTCACTTTTGTGAAGGGGAATCACATCTGCCCTCCTCCAGTCCTCAGGTACCACCCCATCCTCCCATGATTTGTTAAAAAGTGTGGTCAGTGGTGTCACTAGGTCCTCCCTTAGTTCTTTTAGGATTCTGGGGTGAATCCCATCAGGCCCCATTGCTTTGTCCACCTTGAGTTTTAGGAGTTCTTTCAGGACTCTTTCTTCTGTAAATGGACTGGTGTCAACCACCCTACCCAGAGTGCTTCTATTGTCTGGTTTAGGTAACTCCTCCTCATCTTCTTTTGTGAATACTGAGCAAAAGTATTCATTCAGTATCTCTGCCTTTTCACTGTCTCCCTCTGCCCACCTCCCCTCTCCCTTATTAATCTTCACTATTCCTCCCTTAACCTTTCTATGCTCCCTAATGTACCTATAAAAGGTTTTATCCCCCTTCTTAACTGAATTGGCTATTTTTTCCTCAGTTTAGGCTTTTGTTATTCTGACTGCCTTCCCCACTTCTTTCTGCTTTAATTGATACAGTTCCCTGTCGTGCTCCTTCTGTGATGCCTTATACTTTTTGAATGCAGCCTTTTTCTCCTTAACCTTCCCTGCCACCTCTTTTGAGAACCATAGTGGTTTTTTACTCCGCTTTGTTTTCTTTATCTGTTTCACACAAAGGCTTGTTGCCTCTATGATGGCAGTTTTGATTTTTCTCCGTGTGTTCTTCCACCCCTCCTTTTTGGCCATTTGCTAGTGTATTCCTCAGGTATTCACCCATTTTGCCAAAGTCAGCCCTTCTAAAGTCCAGTATGCTTGTTTTTGTATGGCTTGTCTCCATGGTTGTGCTTATTGTGAAGCACACTGTGCAGTGGTCGCTTGTTCCCAGATGTCTACTGACTTCTAAATTTGTGATCCTTTCTCCATTTGAGAGTACCAGGTCTAGTATTGCTCGCCTTCTTAGTGGGTTCCAACACTAGCTTTCTAAGGCCTGCCCCCTGCAGGGCATCGAGAATGACCCTGCTCTTGGATGTGGCTGCAGTACATGTCATCCAGTTAACATCTGGCATATTCAGGTCCCCCATCAACAGTATCTCCCCTTTTTCAGCCATTTTGAGAATGTCCTCTATCATTTTCTTGTCCATTTCCTTCCCTTGAGATGGGGTCTGTATACAACCCTTGTGCGGATTGTGATGCCATTCCCTGTCTCCAAGGTGACCCAGAGTGCCTCTTGTCCTCCCCTTTTACTTTTTAGTTCTGTAGCTTTGATCCCTTCCCTTATGTATAGAGCTACTCCACCTCCTCTTTTTCTCTCCTGTCCGTTCTGTAGACTGTGTGCCCGACATCCCAGTCATGGTTCCTCGTGGTACCATGTTTCTGTGACTGCCACAATATCCAATTTTTCATCTTCCATCAAGGCTACTAGTCAGGAAGCTTGTTTCAGACTACGGGCATTGGTACCATTGCCTCCATTTAATGTTGGCTTTATCCGTTTTCCCCATGCCTGCTCTTTTTGCCCTTTTCTATTTTTCCATTTTACCCCTGTCCTGCCCTCTGTTGAGCGCTGTACCTCAGTGTTTACCTTACTACCCGTCATGTTTTGTGGGGGGAGGCTTGAAATTTCCTATTAGCACCTCCCCCCATGGCTAGTTTAAAAGCTTGCCAAGGAAGCATTTAAACCTGTCACTTAGGATCTTGGTTCCCTTCATGGACAGCCATGACAGGGTTGCCCTTTGTCACCCCTGCTCTTTGCTCTCTACATAGAGCCTTTAGCCAAATTCATTCGACAACATCCATTGATTCAAGGCATACCACTTGGTGGGAGAAGTTACACTGTTTCCTTATATGCTGCTGATATACTTTTGACATTACTGGACCCAGAAACCTCTATTCCAGCAACACTGGAGGTGATTAATGTTTTCTCTGCTATATCCGGTTATCAAATAAACAGAAAACTGGGGTACAAGCCTTCAATTTTGTCCCTACCCTTGAATTGAAACAACTTGTCTCCCTGCCAGTTGGAGAAATAATAAGATAAAGTATCTGGGGGTGAATATCCCTAACAAATTAGAATACCCGGATCTCTTTAATTTAGAACCACTGTCCCTTGACATTGAATCCTTAATGGGAACATGGTCTCATTTATTTTTGTCCCTTTATTATAGAATACATGCCATCCACATGACTGTTTTTCCTAAGATACTATATTTTTTCCAGACTGTACCTTTAACTCCTCCCCAGTTTTATTTTATGTCTTGGAATAGAATGCTGTCCTGATTTGTATGGGCTGGAAAACAACCAAGGATGCATTGGTCACTACTACAACTAGCAACAGACAAAGGAGGCCTTAGTCTCCCAAATTTGAGGGATTATCATAGGGCAGTAACCTGCAAAACAGTTATGACCTGGCTTAGTGGGCAGCTGAATCCAACCTGGAAACATATTGAATTTGTGTTAAATGACTTATTTGACATCCTTCCTATAGTGTTTGCCCATCTTGCTTCTCCCCCACAGCTCAGGAATGTTACCTTTGGAACTCGTAACACCTTAAAAACCTGGTATGAGATAAGGGCCCTTCCGCAGTTAGAGGAAACTTTTTATTATTTTCGGTTACTAGTTAGTGAGAGAGACTTTATTCCCACACAGATGGATCATGCTTTTAATGAATGGCATATTAGGGGGCTGTCAGTGATATACTAATTTCTGGATACGCAGGGAGTGCTACCCTTTGCCTCTTTGCAAACTGCTTTCCATCTTCCCAACTCCCATCATTATTGATATTTACAGATGAGAACATTTCTGGGTCAGGGAAAAAACACCCCGGAATGCTCTTCCAAACCCTATACCCCCTCTGATGGGCCTTTTGATAGAGGCCATTCAAGGCTGGGAAAACAAAACACTGGTTAGGTTTTATTTATAAGGCCCTCAGGGAACATTGGCAAGAATCCAAAAGAGACGTTTTGCAGACCTGGAACATAGAGCTACAAACCCATCTGACTTTGAGAAGTGGCTGGAACCAATTTAACCTCCAGCAGACTGGATGGGCCTTGGGTCCTTATCTGCCGTCAGCTTCTATGTTTCTCAAGGCCCATACTGGGTTGAATTCATGTGAAATGCAGGCTTCGATTCTTTAATACCCCTGACAAATTAAAGTTTCTGCCAGCCAGCTATGGCATATGTTGGAGAGAATGTGGGAATGTTTAGCTAATGTCTCATATTTTCTATACCTGTCCAATGATAGCCAGTACTGGTAGAATTTGAATCTAGTTTACGACAATTAATGGGAATTGACTTTACACACACTTCACAGCTGGTGCTGCAATATGTAAGTGACGGATGATTCTGTTCTCCTAGTAAAAGTAAAATTATATTTATATCTGGCTGCAGCAAGAAAAGTAATAACTTGCCTTTGGCATACCAGCACTACCCCTACATTGGGCATGTGACATAAGGTCATGTCTGAAATTTACTATTTAGAATGGGTGATTGCCAAAAGAACTAGTAGAACTAAGCATTTTGAATTGGCTTGGAGGCCTTGGGTGTTCTATATTACCCCTATAGATGTCCCTTTTGTTCCCTGAGTACTATAGAAGGATGCATAATTAACCTGAAAGCACATTCTGATTAATGAAATGTATTTATTGTAGTCTCAAGATTTGCCATTCCCAAGCTGCTATATTTATGTAAAAGTATTGATGAATGTCTTTATCACATTTCATTGTGTATATTGTATCCTTGCTGATAACTGATATGCTGAAAAAAAAAAAAAAAGAAAATTAATATTGTGAACTGGACCCGGTGCCAACATGTTTCTTGATGGGATGTGTTGACTCTGTTGGCCCGGTGTTTGCCTTTATTGTCCGGTTCTCCTTGTCAGAGAGGGTCTTCCCAGATGCCTTGAAGGGAGGCACTGGTGAGAGCTCTTCCGAAGAAACCATCTTTGGAACCTGACGTCAAGGCAAATTACCGCCCTATCTCCCAACGTTCCATTTTTGGGTAAGGCTGTTGAGAAGATTGTGGCGCTTCAGCTGGAGGAGCACTTCATGGACTTTGATCTATACGAACCTCTCCAGTCTGGGTTTCGGGCAAGGCATAGCACAGAAACTGCGTTAGTTCGGGTGCACAATGACCTTCTCAGGGCAAGAGATCGAGGGGAGGTGACAATTCTCATTCTCCTTGATCTCTCTTCTGCTTTTGACACGTTGGACCATTGTGTGTTACTTGACCACCTGATGGGAATTTTGTGGACTCCCCGCACAGTCAACTGCTGATTTGAGTCCTTTCTCACAAACAGGAGGCAAAGGGTAGTGATGGGAAATTCTCCTCCTCCTCTCCTAGCCTCCTGTCTTGTGGAGTACTTCAGGGTTCTGTCTTGTCACCAGTGTTGTTCACTGTGTACATGCTGCCGGAAGGCTCATTAGGAAGTACAGCTTGGGTTTCATTGCTATGCCGATGAGACCCAGCTGTATCTTTCCTTGCCCCTGGGACATCCAGCGTAGTGGATGTGCTTAACAACTGCCTTGCTGAAATAAATGACTGGATGGCCTCCAGCTGGTTGCGACTGAACCCCAATAAGACCGAGGTACTGGTAGTGGAGTTGAACTGAGGCGTGATAGGATGGCATCGGGCACAGAGACGGACTTGTCCTGGGATCTGTGCCTTGAAGGCCTCCTGTAGGGTGTGTAACATAGGCGTTATTCTGGACAGTGGACTGACACCTGAGGCTCGGGTGTCGGCCATTGTCCGTACCAGTTTTTACCATCTGAGGAATATTACCAGGATTAAGCCCCTAGTTCTGCCCCTGGACCTCCCTACCTTAGTGCATGCCTTTGTGACGTCGAGGCTGGATTACTATAATGCGTTCTACCTTGGGGTCTCAGGAGGTACCCTCCACCGGCTTCAGCTAGTGCAGAATGCAACTGCCAGGTTGTTGACAGGGCAGTCTAAATATTGTCACATCACCACAGTGCTGCGTGAACTGCACTGGCTGTAATTCAGGTGGAGGGTCCTCTTTAAGGTGGGCTTGCTCACCTTAAAGGCCCTACATGGCCTTGTCCCTGGTTACCTCTCGAACCTTCTTACACCTGCTACCGCAGTCTGCTCCCTCCGTTCCTCCTCGTGGGGCCTCCTTGCAATTCCCAGAACAAAGCTAAAACGCTGCACAGAGCCTTTAGTGTCGCCTGCCCGTCCCTGTGGAATCTCGCCCTGCATCTGTAAGGGAGGCCCCTCGTGGAGGCATTCATAGGCATGCCTTAAGGCCTTCCTTTTTATGCAAGCTTTTCCTGACCCTGTTGTATAATATTGCCTCATTCTATTTATATTGCAAGTCCCTGATGTCCTTCTATTTATTCACTGAGTTTTTATGTATTATTGTATTTTTAATTATTGTTGCTATTTATTGATGAGTTTTCTTTTGCTGGTTTGTTTTTATGTACAGCGCCCAGAGCCTCAGGGATTGAGAGTCTTTAAATAAAATTTGACTTGCCTTGCCATGTCTTCCTTACCTAGACGACTGGCTTTGACAGCTCCTACCAAGGAGAAATTGCTCAGAACCATGGAGGTCACCTTTTCCTATTTCGATCTGGGATAACCTCAGTCTTCCAGAATCATCCCTGGCAAGTCAAAGACTCCAGTACATAGGGATGATCCTAGACACTGAGCAAGGCAAGGCCTTTCTTCCACCAGACACAGCAGAACACCTTCAGACTCTGGCTCAGCTGGTCTCGCTGCTCGACAAGTTCCAGCCAAAATGGTTCTCATATTGCTGGGACATATGGCAGTGGCTATTGAAACAGGCCCTTGGCTCGCCTCCACATGAGAGTGGCCCAGTGGAACCTCCAGGTTCAATGAGACCAACGCTCAGATGACCTGGACCTCTTGGTGTCAGTATCCAGCTTGGTTCGCTAGACCATGAAGTGGTGACTAAACCCTCCAACCTTGTCAAGGGAATTCTCTGGTCAGACACACTGCAAATTCTTGACTTACAGACGTGTCAGGCCAGGGTTGGGGTGCTGTTCCTGGCAGAATGTCAGGACTCAGGGGACTTTGGTTCCATTGGAGTAGCATCTCCATATCAGTGTTTTGAGATGCCAGCAGTATTGTATGCTCTCCAAGCCTTCAGATGCTTACGCCGGATCACCTCTTGATCCGGATGGACAACATGTCAGTTGTCTTTATATAAACAAGCGGGAGGAGGAGGAAGAGACGATTCTTACCTCTTGCAGAGAAGCCATGAGGGTTTGGTATTGGGCCATAGAGCATCATCTGAGCTCCGATGCTGTGCATGTTCCACGATTCAGAACACCTTGGTCGACAGTCTGTAAGTTGTTCTCAGTCCAAGGTTCATGATTGGGAACTTCTTCCTGCAGTGGCTGAAGATCTCTTCGAAGGTGGTCCGCCCAGAGCCGGATCTATTTACGCCTGCATCCAATGCAAAACTGCTCAGTTTCTGCTCACTAGATCCAGGGCTTGGTGTTTTCTGGTGAGATGTTGTCCCTCTCTTGGACAGAGAGGTTTCTGTATGCCTTTCCTCACTTTCCATTGCTGTAGAAAGTCCTGCTCAAATTGCAGTCAGAAGGGGCAGAGATGATTCTTAACAGCCTCTTCTGCCATGACAGATTTGGGTTCCACTTCTACAGCAGTTTGCAGTGGAACTCTGATCCCCTGCCTCTGTGTACAGCTCTGCTCTCAGAGGAGCAGGGCACCCTGGTCCATATGGATCTAAAGTCTCTGCACCTTCATGCATGGCTCCTGCAGACTTAGCAATCACCTGTTTCAGGGTGTCCCCCCCAAGGTGGCAGAGGTTCTAGTGGCTGCCAGAAACCCTCCTACTAGATCTGCTTATGCCATGAAGTGAAACGGTTCTGCATAGGGCCACTGCTCACCATCTGGATCCCTTTACTTGTCCAGAGAATCTCGCTCTAGAGTATCTCCTTTCCTTATCTAACTCAGGCCTGAGTTACTCATCCATTAAGGTGCATCTTTCAGCCATTTCTGCATTATGCTCTATAGCTGGCAAGTCCCTTGCCCAGCTTGACCTTTCCCGCACTTTTTTGTGGAGTATCCTGCATCTGAAGTCTCTCATTCAGGACCCTGTCCCTCCTTGGCATCTGTTATTCATCTTAGAAAAGCTTATGTTGCCTCCCTTTGAGCCTGCCGCAAGTTGTGAGCTTCGCTTTCCCTCATGGCAAATGTTATTTTAGATCTCTTCGGTTATCTCAGTCATCAGGTGCTACCGTAGGAACTTCACCACTGCTGATGAATAGAAATCCACACAGAAGATTTTTTTTTTTTTTAACTTTATTTATTACAGATCGGCACACAAGGCTGCCCCTGAGAGACAGGGGAAACTTCCATAGATTATTATACAGATGGAGAAGTTTGTACAGACATATACAATTTTAAAAACAGAACACCCCAAGCAGCACAACCACTTCTAGAGTCCATTTTCTTTTGTATGTGTGCTTAAAGTCATGAAATAAGCACAGAGTACTTCATGTTTTACAGTGTCTCTAATGAACACATAGTGACTTAGCTTTTTTCATCCATCCTGGAGTATCTTTGGTTGGTAGTCATTTGAAGAAGGAAAAGTTGATCTGTACCGGCTAGGAAACCTACCCCTTCAGGGGGGTACAAAGCTCGATCAAAACTGGCAGGAATATGTGCATAGAGCCAAGAAAATTCATATCAAACTCAAAATCTGAGGAGGGAAGAGAAGGCGATAAGTGGACCCTTTACACAAACAGCCCTAGAGAGTTGGAAACCAGTAATTGGAGATTGCATCTTCAACGGGCTCCCAAATCTTACTGAATTTATCCTCCCTCCTCAACGCCTTCAACTGCGTATGCTCAATTTTCATACAGTGTAATAGTCTTTATACCCATTCTGTCACTGTTGGAGCAGAATTTCTACCCCAGTGATAGGCAAGTATTTGCTATCCCACTGCCATGCTCGAGGCCCATAAAGGGTGATCAAGACCTCCTCTTCATAGATGAGCCCGGAGACCTAAAATAGCTTTGCGAATGCTCACTTGTTGTGAGTCTTGTAAGATCTGTTGCATGATGGAAGTAATTCTTCCAATAAACCTGTATGGTAGGGCATTCCCATAACAAGAGAATGAAGCTCCCGCTCTATATTACATTTTGGGCATCTGTCCAATGATTGGGATCTGTTTTATGAACCAGCAATAGGGTAAAATACACCCTATGCACTATATTATAATGGATAGCCCTGATTCTATTATTAACAGAGCACTTCATGCCCCTTTTCAGTACCATACGCCAGTCTCCCAACAACAAGGCTTCATCTTCCAAATCTCTGTCCCACTTTTGCTTCAAGCTCAAGCTCAGATCCGGGAGGGCATTTAGGAGGGCCTTCTAACACAGTGTCATTATTCTCTTTTTATCGGGGGAGTTTGCCTGCCTAAGGAGTTCTTCAAGAGGCAATTTGCGCAGGAGTGAAGCCGGGTCCCATCTCTGCAGCTGAGATAGAATCTGAAGGTAAGTGAAAAACCCGGGAGGGGGTAGTCCATATCTCCATACCAGCTCCTGATATGGAAGCAAAGTGCCACCCTCGTGAGAGATGGCTGCCAAGCATGTAACCCCATCTATGTCCAGCGTGCTGGGGTTCCTAACTTTTGCCAAGTGATATCGCTTAGCAAGTTCACAAAACTGAGAGGGAGTCAGTTTTGAGGAGTGACCCTCATCCTCCTGCCTCACCCAAGTTTTGACACCGACCCCTGTCTTGTAGATATCCCGTAAGGCAGAAACCTGTGCAGCCAAGTAATAAAGTGTCAAGTTTGGGGGACCCAGACCCCCATAACAATTCCTGCCGAATCCGGGGTTGTCTTGCACCCCATAGGAGAGAACCCACTGCTCCCTTCAGAGACTTGAAATAATATTGAGGGATCCATGCTGGAAGAGATTGGAAGAGGTAGAGGCATTGGGGTAGGATAAACATTTTGACAAGGTTAACCCTACCTGTAAGAGTCAGAGGGAAGCTCTTCCATCTATCACACTGGTCCTTAGTCTTCTTCAGTAAAAGTGTGTAGAGTTCAGATGGAAAAGAGAAGTTAATTTACTGAGGATAAAGACCCCAAGATAGTTTATATAGGGGACTGGGTTGATCTTAAGACCCTGTATCTGAATACTATTTTTTTTGTCCCCTAATGGAAGCCACTCGCACTTAGTTCAGTTAATTTTATGGCCTGATATTGGGCCATATTCTACAAATAGGGTAATCAAAGCCGGGACAGAGACCTCGGGGTGCCTAAGAAATAGTGGGACATCATCTGCAAAAGGGAGACTTTCTGTCTCTGCCTTCAGCCTCGCACCCTGGATATCAGGATGCGCCTGATAGCCTATGCCAGGACTTCCATGGTTAAGACATAGAGACAAAGGGCACCCTGTCTGGTGCCTCTATTGAGGAGGAGGGGGCCGGGACATAGTGTCATTGGTGTAAATTTGTGCTTTAGGGCAGGAATAGAGCATTTTAATCCAGTTAATAATTGGAGAGCCTAATTGGAATGTGTTCAGAGTGGCGAAGATAAAACTCTACTCGACTCTATCGAAGGCCGTCTCAGCATCCAGTGCTAGAAGGCCCCTTTTAACATCATGTCCCTTTCCTTACCACTTATGGAGTATGTTAAGAGTTCTCCGGAGGTTGTGCTTGGCCTGTCTCCCTCCCACAAATCCACATTGATCCTGATGGATCGAAGATGGCAGGATTCCCTCCAGTCGCTTAGCAATAATTTTTGCCACAATTTTATAGTCTGTGTTTAATAAAGAAATGTGTCTGTATGACCCACATTTTGTAGGGTCTTTACCAGGTTTTGAGAGTACAGTGATTGTGGCCAACTGGAGGGAGAAGGGTAGCACACCAGAGGCCAAAACTTCCTGGATCATTTCAGTGAGCAAAAAACCAAGATCTTCCCAAAATAATTGATAAAATTACATGGGAATCCCATGAGGCCCAAGGGCCATCCCCAAATTTGAATCCCAAATGGCCTCTTTTATCTCTCTCGTAGAAAGTGGTAGATTTATATGATCTTACTTCGAGAAACAACTCTTGCAGCAGGTTACACCATTAGGACTGAAGCCGTCAGGCGCCAGGACCCCATGGAAATTTTCTAGCCAGCAATATTCAACGGGGACTGCCCCTGATGTCGGTCCCGCCCCCGACGTCAGGCATAGTATATAAGGGGGCGGTCCCCCAGAATCCCCAGTTCTTTTCCTGCCGTCGACTCGCCAGCATCGGCCTCTCAGTCTCTACCTAGCGCATGATGACTTAGAACTTCAAGAGTTTCTACATAACTAATGTCCTCTCCAACTCCTTCATTTGAGGGATACCTTTCAAAGTGTGCCTGCAGAAAACAGATCCCTTTCAAGGATCCTCATTCTTCCTGCATGCGGTGCTTAGGCCCGGACCACGACACCAAGGCCTGCACCTTTTGCCAAGGGTTCAACAGCCGCACCAGGATCCGTTGTCGGAAGGCACTTCAGGCTTACCTGTTAGAGGAAAAACTTAGTAGGATGGACAAAGAGCTTTCCTCCAGGGGGTGATTCTTCCTCCATGGTCCACAAACACGGGATAAGCACTGGGAGAGAAGGCAAGGTCCAGATCCCCGAACCGGGCCTCAGATTCGAGGAGCTCAGGCTTCACCCGATCGGACCGCTCTCCCTCCAGGGCTAGGTCTCAGCCCCCTCCGGTTAAGGTCCGGGCTTCCAGCGGTTCTTCGACTCTTCAGCCCATCAAGACTTCCAGGCCCTCGGCTTCCTCTACTCCCTCTCGGGCCTCTTCTAAGTCCTCTGAATGCCACAAATCTTCCTCTTCCACCCGACGTCGGGACCCCGACTCCAGGTCGGTCTCCCAGCCCCCTAGGGGCCCGGATCCACCACCCAGAAGATGAAGGATCTGACGCTCCTCAAGCGGACGACGGACCTGATGTCGCCAAGCACCCAACGCCAGCCAGTATGCTCGCTGAGCCAAGACACCGCCAAGCACCAGACACCGCCAGGTGTTCACTGGAGCCGAAGACTGCCCCCCAGTCACCGGTGGACACCGGTCACAGGGACTCCACGGAGGAGGACACCGTGTTGCCTGAGGACCAGGTGGGCGACACAGAGGATGCCGGGCTTCCAAGGGAACCTCTGCCCACCCCGGAGACACCCGAGGACCGGACGCCTGACCCCGGCGACAGACCCGTCATCGGGCATGAATATACAAGAAGTAAAGGAGCTTTTTACTTTCTGGTGGGACACCATTCATAAAGACGTGGTCCCAGTAAAGCCTCCTCCTCCCCCTCCTCCTACTCCTTCACCTCCCACGCCCCCTTCTCCACCACAGGGGCCAGTAGGACAAACACCAACCCCTAAGGAGCAGACTCCACCTCCCAGGGGTAGATCTCACGATCGGAGAAGGCCTCCCTCAAGATCTCCATCAGGGTCTCCCAGCCCCAGACGACCCAGACTTTGGGCGGTATACTTCGTCGGGAGGACTCCAGATCGTGCACCGGATTACTCCAGATCTCTTTCTCCACTCAGCATTTCATCACCTGACCCATATGACCTCCCCAGATTTCCTCCAGATGATCCCTCTTTCTCTGAGATCATGAGGCACATCCAGGACAACATGGGTGGGATGCTGAAGACCTCAAGCCCGAAAAGCAGCGCCTTGCCCGTTATCTTAGGCAGAAAGACCCAAAGCCTGTGGTAGTGCCACCCTTGGTGGACACCTTTGCGGACGTCACCAAGGCTGCTTGGAAGCGTCCGCACTCCACTCCTGCGGTGCCAAAGAAATCTGACCGCCTGTACAAGGCCCCGAGAGAGGATCAGTACTTGGCTGAACAACCTCTGGCAGACTCCCTGGTCATTATGGCCCCACATGACCGGTCCCAAAGATCGCAGCACATGAGCACACAGCCACCGGACCAGGAATCCAAACAGTTGGATGCCCTGGGGAGGCGCATGTATGCGGCTGCTACATGCTCCTTCAGGTCCCTGAACTACCTAACCCATGTGGTACAGTTTCAGAACGCCCTATGGGAAAAGGGCCAGGACCTGGTCAATTTAAGCTTTCGGATGGCGATCAGAAGGCGGAGCTCCTAAACCTTCTCCGCACAGGGTCTGATGTGGGTACCCAGGTACTGCGAGCCGCATACGATTCTGCGGACTTGTCCGCCAGAGCTGCAGCTTCAGGCATCTCTCTCCGGCGACACTCTTGGCTCCATGTCTCCAGCTTCACCCTGGACATATAGAAGAACATTCTTGATGTCCCCTACAATGGTGAAGTACTCTTTGGTGAACTCTCGGAGAAGGTTATCACCAAACTCCAGGACACTGAGAAAGCAGTCAGGTCTGTACAGGCCATGCACAGATCCAGGCCTGGTTCCTTTTGTAGGAACCAGAGCCGTTTTCGCAGCCGGCAACAAAGGCAGCAGCCACGGTCCAGCCAGCAACAAAGGGGCGCCTTTCAGTGGAAAGCCCAGGCTAAGTCTTCCCCAGGCAGAGCCCAACGCTACACTGAACCAGCCCAGCCTGCAGGGACCAGTGCTGCCACAGCATGACTCCTTCCCAGCCCGGCCCTCCTCTGGCTCAATGGGCACAAAAGGTCGGGGGTCGCATCGTTCGCCACTTTTCAGGGTGACCGTTGATTACCGCCGACCGGTGGGTTCTCCAGTTGGTCAAGAAAGGTCATTTCATAGAATTTCTCTACCACCCGCCGCAGGACCTCCCCTGCTTTCCCGTTACTCGGGTCAGCACACCCTGCTCATACAGCACAAGGTGCTGACATGGCCCTGGAAAAGAAGCGAGAGAGCACGCTCCAATGGAACCAGAGGAGTGCAGGGTATTATTCTCACTTCTTTCTGGTTCCCAAGAAAACAGAGGACCTCCGTCCGACTGGACCTCAGCAACCTCAACGAGTCGGTCCTGTACAAACGCTTCTGCATGGTGACCCTCCCAGGTTTGATTCCCATGCTCAAGCAGGGCGCCTTTCTAGCATCCTTGGACAAGCAGGACGCTTACCTGCATATTCCCATTGCTCAAGCACAGGAAGTTTCTGGGCCTCGAGTTCCAGGGCCACCATTATCAGTTCCGGCCCTCCTCTCGGACTGTCATCAGCACCTCGGTATTCACGTAGTGTATGCGTCATAGTGGCGGCTCTGAGGAGACAAGGCCACTACGCCTTTCCCTACCTGGACGCTGGCTCATGGCACTCTCTCGGGAGGCCTTGATGTCCACCATCCATTATACTTAGTCTCTGTTTGAGACGCTGGGCATCATGATCAATCACAAGAAGTCACGCCTGGTTCCGTCACAGACTGCAGTTCATAGGTGCAGTTCTGGACACCGTCCGGGGAAAGCTTTTCTTCCCCAGGACAGAGAGGAACATATTGCCCTCATCAGGGACATTTTGGCTAAGACCACCGCTCCTGCCAGATTGGTCCTTTGCCTGCTCGGACACATGGTTGCGGCCATTGCAACAGTCCCGCTTGCTTGTCTCCACATGCGGGTCACCCAGTGGATGTTACGGGTCCAGTGGGACCAAAAGCAAGACCATCTGCAGCTTCCAGTCCAGATCATGAAGACCGTAATCCGGGATTGGCAATGGTGGCTAGATCCGAAGAATCTATCAGCAGGGGTCCCCTTCATTGCGCCGTCTGTGATAGTGACACTCTCCACAGACGCCTCGGGGCTCAGATGGGGAGCACACCTCGACGGTGTCCGGTCTCGGGGCCTGTGGACAGCACAAGAGACTCATCTCCACATAAATATCCTGGAAATGAGAGCAGTTCTTTACGCCCTGCAGGCCTTCCAGTCGGAGATTCCACCGGGTACCATTCTGTTACAAACGGACAATTCCACAGTGATATATTACCTCAACAAACAAGGAGGCACTCATTCCTACCCGCTTTGCAGGGAGGCCTTGAGGGTGTGGGATTGGGTTTTGCAACATGGTGCAAACCTCATTGCTGTTCATGTCCCAGGAGTGGACAGCACCATTGTGGGCGGCCTGAGCTGGTCTCTGACCAGAGTCCATGAGTGGGAACTACTCCAGAAGGTAGTAGAGGATCTGTTTCACAGATGGGGTACACCAGAGTTAGACCTTTTCTCGTCCCCATCCAATGCAAGACTGCCCAATGTTTGCTCGCTAGATTCAGGGCCTGGTGTTTTCTGGCGAGACATGTTGTCCCTCTCCTGGGCAGGCAGATTCCTCTATGCCTTCCCCTCTTTCCGTTGATACAGAGGGTTCTTCTGAAACTTCGCAGAGAGCAAGCGACACTGATACTCATCGCGCCGTTCTGGCCCAGGCAGAATTGGTTCTCTGCAGCTTATCCATTAGGTAAGGAAATGGGCAGACTGGGTGGGCCAAGCGGTCCTTATCTGCCGTCAAATTCTATGTTTCCCTCTGCTACATCAGCTATCCTGGGAACCTCCGGTGCTTCTGCCAATCAGCTCTCACTTGTCTCAGGAGGAGGGCTGAGCCTGCACGCTTGGCTCCTAGAGACGTAGCCATTTTGCGACACGGGGTCTCGCAAGATGTAGCTGATGTTCTGGTGGCCGCAAGAAAACCGTCCACTCGTATACTTATGCCATGGAATGGCACATGCTTTTTACCTATGGGCTCAAGCGCCGAGTTTCTTCAGACTGTCCAGAAAACTCTGTCTTGGACTACCTCTGTCTCTTTTTCAGACAGGCTTGACCTACTCCTCGATCAAAGTACACCTCTGTGCCATATCAGCCTATCATTATCCTAAAGGCCAACACACCATATCTCAGTTGGACACAGCACAAGCCTTCCTGAGAGGCATTCTCCACCTTAGACCTCTGATTAAGGATCCAATTTTGTCATGGGATCCTTTGTGCTGGAGCAGCTTTCGCTGCCACCCTTTGAACCAGCCGTGGATTACGAGCTACGTCTTCTCACTTGGAAGACATTGTTTTTAGTTGCCGTTACCTCGGCCAGAAGAATTTCTGAACTCCATGCACTTATGTGCAAAGAGCCTTATTTGTTTTTTCACAAAGACTGGGTATCCCTACGGACTAATCCCAAATTCAAACAACATGAAGTCTTGCTGTATTCTGACAATTGCAGTGATTCCCAACCTTTGAACTGCCCTGGAGAACTAAGAGTTAACTTTCCATGCAGGGCGTGGAACGCTGAGCTCAAGCTTGGTTGAAGTCTCTGTCTGGAGTGTTTTGAATTTAAACCGTCAGATTCTTTACTCCGCCTCACTGAATGGTCACTCCGGAGATTTCTCCTTCAGCTCGGTTCGAAAGTCGGTTAGAGTTTTCAGGTTTTCGTCGGTTTTAACCAGAAAAAAGTATCAGCATAGTCGGTTCAGTCTTTGTCTGTGGTGCCGTGAGTACTAGATAGGAATTATTCTATTTTTCTGTGTGGAACTTGTAAAAGTGCGGTCGGTTCGCCTGAACTGACCAATTGATTGTGAATTTTGTTATACTTAGTGTGTGGTTACCGGTTCTTATTGGTTCTAAAAAAAACAAAAACGTGTTTTTAACCACTTTTTTCCAATACCCATTACGGTTAGGAACCGATAAAGAGTCTTACCTGGCGGTTGCTGAAAAGGGTAAGTTTGGTTAGGTTGGCCATGTTTGAGAAACCCAAGAAAAACGGGCTCATTGCTTCAACACTGCAGGAGTTGGGAGGTCTTTGCCAAGGCCGATCCCAACACCACCTGTGTTTATTGTCTGGGGTTTGACCACCCTCGATTCAGACTGCCAATATGTAAACATTTTCCCAAATCTACCCTTGAGAAGAGATTAGTAGACTGAGGAAAAGGAGGTCGAAGTCCGCTGACCCAGATGTATAGCCCGGTTCGTTTCAACCTGAATCCAGAAGGAGTGCCCTATAACCAGGTAGATTTTTTTCGGCAAAGGAGAACCGATTCTGAGGGATCGGTTCCAACAAAAAGAAAGTGCAAAGATAAATCGTCCGGTTCGGATCCAGAGGTTCATGTTCCGATCGCGAAGAGATAGCCAGCATTCAGATTATGGAATCTGTCCGTCTGTTCCGACCGATCCGGCTCCTTCTGGCAGGGGTTCGGTTCGGTTGGTTCCCCGGTTCAAGAGTATACTTGAAGATTTTTATGAACGGAATTTGAAGAGGAAGGGAATTTGAGGATTATGATGTAAGTGAAGGTCTGGATGTGCCTGTGGAACCGGACATCTTCCCAGACAGACCATCAGGTGTTTCCCCTCCTAGGCTTTCTGAGTCCCCTTCCTTACAGAAAGGTGGCTGAAACCCTCCAGCTTTCTATGGAGGAGGCTGTGGAAGATCAAGAGGAGCCTGATTATGTAGAGATGATGGATATCTCAGAGTCCAGGAGACTGTCTATTCCCCTCCATAAATCTTTTGGGAAACAGACACAAAAAATCTTAGTCTCCTAACACTATACCTCCTGTGGATAGAAAAATGGACAAGAGGTATACACTTTCAGGCTCAGACACGGAGTTCTTATATCAACAATGCAGCCATGTTGGGGTAGTGCAGGCTGCTGCCTGTGACAAGGCAAATAATTCCCTTGGCTTCACACCCCCCTGACAAGGACTCCAGGAAGATTGATGCCATGGCAAAGAAGCAGTAGACGGCATCTTCTTTGGGACTCGGCAGGCGACTATCATGGTTTCATACAGCCAGGTACAGAAGTCTAGGGGGACACTGTACTGGCACTGGCTAAACAGGCCTCTCCCAGCTATCCAAGGAGCTGAGGCAGTGGCTGCAGATGGGATTGAGGCATATATGGTTCAGTTTCATGCTGCCGTGGACTCTAATGATGTTTCATCAAGAGTCATGGCTACATCTGTGGCTCTTCGGAGGATGACTTGGCTAAGATGTACTAGCCTCTCGCAGGACACCCAGGCTAAGGCCATGGATTTTCTGTACTGGGTAATTCTCGTTTGGGGAGCAGACCGAGAATTACATGAAGAAATGGATCGAGCACAGGACCACTTACAGGAGTGCTCAGCCAAGGAAAGGCAGGCAACTCCTCAAAGGCAGCAGTCTAGGGCAGGCAGGCTCTTTTCAAAGGCCTTTACCAAGCACAGGCCTCTTCTTCCTTCTCACAGAGGGGGTCTTCAGAGGGAGAGGCAGAAGGGGATGAGCAGGCCTGCATCCACCTCAGCCTAAAGCTCCTGCCAAGCAGACACCCTGATGGGTCTGCCCGGTTGACTCTCCTATTCCAGTAGGGGGCAGGCTGGCTTACTTTGTCCAGGTCTGGATGTCTATTACATCAGACAAGTGGGTCCTGGAAGTAGTAAGCCAGGGACTGGTTCTCAGCTTCAAAAAATTTCCAAAGATGAGAGCCAGATCTTTTCCACCTGCAAATCTTTCAGAAACCCTTGCCCTAGAGGCAGAGGTTTCTTCTCTCCTAGCTTTAAGAGCTATAGAGAGAGCACCTACCCTACACTGGGGCAAAGAACTGTACTCCAGGTACTTCCTGACCCCCAAAAAGACAGGAGTGGTGACCCATCCTAGACCTAAGATATCTGAACAAACATGTTTTAAAACCAAAGTTCAAAACGATAACTCTGGGAGTAATACTTCCCTCTCTAAGGCCAGGGGACTGGCTAGCCTCCCTGGACCTCAAAGTTGCCTACTTTCACATTCCCATTAGGTACTCCCACAGAAAGTACCTCAGGTTCGAGTTGCCCTCAGGCCACTATCAGTTCAGAGCAATGCCCTTTGGCCTAACCTCAGCCCCAAGGGTTTTCACAAAGTGCCTGGCAGTAGTAGTTGCCTTTCTAAGAAGGCAAAAGATTTCCATATTTCCTTATGTGGATGATTGGCTGATAGTGGGTCAGTCTCCAGACCAAGTCAGGTCTCACCTGCAAGTGACCCAGCAAGTGCTCACTTCTGTATGAGTTCTTCTCAACCCTCCCAAGTCGGTTCTCGAACCAGTCCAGCTTCTTACCTTTATAGGGGCAGAACTGGACACACTCAGAGCAAGAGCCTTTCTTCCTCTAGAAAGGGCAAGGGCTCTTATGGAACTAGCTTCTTCCTTCAGGTATCTCGACCAGCAAGGCATTTCCTCCGGCTCTTAGGCCACATGGCAGCTTCAACAGCAGTGGTCCATGGGGCAAGATTCCAGATGAGGGATATTCAGTTCCACCTGAGAGCTTCCTGGTCTCAGAGGAAGGATTCCCTTACCAAACGGATTCCAGTGACTCTGACCTTGATCCAAGCCCTCCAGTGGTGGCAGGATTAGGACAATTTAAGGCAAGGTGTTCCTTTTGTTGCTCAGTGGTCCTTACCACGGATGCTTCTCTCCTGGGCTGGGGAGCCCACCTGGGGTCCCTTACTGCCCAGGGTCTTTGGTTCCCCCCAAGAATCCCTTCTCCACATCAATCTTCTAGAGCTCAGGGCAGTTTTTCTGGCTCTAAAAGCATTCTCACAGTCAGTTCAGAACAAGGTGGTTTAAGTCAGAACAGACAACACCACCATCATGTGGTACATCAACAAGCAGGGAGGCACTCGGTCCAGGGCCTTGTGCACAGAAGCCATGAAGTAGTGGTCCCTGGCTTATCACCTGCAAGCCTCTCTTGTAGCAGTTCACCTTCCAGGCAAGGACAATGTGCTAGCAGATGCACTGAGCAGGATTTTTCAGGGCCATCACGAATGGTCCCTGGACCCTCAGGTGTTGAAAGTGAATTTTTCAAGGTGGGGCACTCCAGAGATAGATCTCTTTGCAGCCCCAGACAATCACCAACTCCCTCTCTTTTGTTGCAGACCTCCAGTCCTGGGCTCTCTCCATCTGGATGCCCTGATTCTGAATTGGTAAGGGAAGTTTCTGTATGCCTTTCCCCCCCTTCCCTCTCCTATTCAAAGTTTTGGTAAAAATAAGCTCTCAACCATGCAGGGTGACTCTGATTGCTCCAGATTGGGCCAGACAGCCCTGGTACCCGCTGTTGCTTTCCCTAGCAGTCCATCTTCCCCTGTCTCTTCCCAGGAATTACAACCTGTTAACATCCTCTCAGGGAAGGATTTGATACCCCAATCTTCAGTCTCTCAATCTCAAAGCATGGCTCTTGAAGAGTTAGAGTTTGCAGATCTGGATCTTTCACAAGGGGTTCTGGATATCCTCAAGGCTTCTCGAAAGCCCTCCACCAGAAAGACTTACAACTCCAAATGGAAAAGATTCAGCATTTGGTGTTCTAAGAAGCATAGTTCTCCAGACACTGCAGAATTGCCTACGGGTCTGGATTATATGGTCCATCTTAATGGCCTAGGCCTCAGACCAGCTACTCTCAAGGTACACTTGTCAGCTGTTTCTGCATTTTTGTCTGTGGGGAAGCCTTCCTCACTATCTTCCTATCCTGTGTTCTGTAAATTTTTTAAAGGATTGTTTCACACCAGTCCCCCTTTAGAGACCCTGCCCCTGCCTGGGATTTGAATGTTTGCATTGCTCAACTTATGCAGCCCCTTTGAGCCTATGGACTTCAGCAGAGCTTTAGTACTTGACTTGAAAACTGTGTTCTGGTAGCCATTACTTTCATGGAGTGATCAGTGAATGGCAAGCCCTGTCAGTGGAACCTGATTTTATCTCCTTTCATAGGGATAAAGTGGTCCTTAGAAACAATAGAAGGTTCTTGCCCAAAGTGGTTTCCGACTTCCATTTAAACCAGTCTGTCTCTCCCTGTTTTCTTCACTGATAATTCTTCCTCAGGAGAGAGGAGGCTACACAGTTTAGATGTCAAAAGAGCCCTTAGTTACTACATAGAGCGTACCAAGGGTCACAGGTTTGACTCCCTCCAGTTGTTCCTCACTCATGGAGAAGTGGGAAAGGGCAAACCTGCCACCAAAAGATCTGTTGCCAGGTGGATTGTGTCTTGTATACAATTCTGCTATGAAAAACTGGGAAAACTCCACCCTCAGGCCTGAGGGCTCATTCCACAAGAGGTACAGCTGCTTCCTGACTGTGGCCAGGATATCCTCTCCTAGAAATTTGTCAAGCAGCCACCTGGAAAACAGTCCATACCTTTGCAAGCATTACTCTCTGGATATCCAGGCTAGGAGTGATGCTCAGTTTGCAACGCAGTACTTCAGAACCTATTCCCAAATAGGTTCTGTCCCTCCTCTGGAGGTACTGCTTGGTAGTTCGTAATCAGTCAGAATACAGCAAGACTTATGTTGTTTGAAGAAAAATTACTCACCTTGGTAATTATGTTTCTTCTAATGGAGTCTTGCTGTATTCTGACCTCCCTCCCTGCCTCTCCTCTCATAACCTGTTTTTGGGAAGTGGGTGGGCAGGTGCAGTGTTACATCCCTTTTTGTTTGGGTGCTTATTTATTATTGTTATTTATACTACATTGGGTTTTATTTTTGGGTTTCCTGACTTCAGTCTTCCTTGGGAATTCAAAACTTTTTCAGCTAGTTGGCTAGTAGAATTTTTATAATTTCCACATAGAATTTTTAGTTTAGTTGGGCTCGTAAGAATCTGACGGTTTAAGTTCAAAACACTCCAGACAGAGACTTCAACCGAGCTCGAGCTCAGCGTTCCATGCCCTGCATGGAAAGTTAACTCTTAGTTCTCCGGGGCGGTTCAAAGGTTGGGAATCATTGCAATTGTCAGAATACAGCAAGACTCCATTAGAAGAAATATAATTACTAAGGTGAGTAATTTTTACTTTCTGCCTAAGGTGGTCTCAGCTCTCACCCTTAATCAGGACATCGATCTACCAGTGTACTTTCCCAACTATTCGAATCGAGGAGAGGCCGTGTTGCACACCCTAGATGTGCATAGGTGTCTCCGATACTACCTGACCAGAACAAAACACCACCAAAAATCGGACCAGCTTTTTGTCTCCTTTGCCCACAGGATGATGGGAGCTCCTGTTTCTAAACAGTTGCTGTCCAGGTGGCTCATTCAGTGTATCATGTTCTGTTACCAGAAGCGTAACAAACCCTTACCGGGGCCGGTCAAGGGTCATTCCACAAGGAGGTGGCTACCTCCTTTGTGGCCCTTAAGAATGTGTCCACCTCGGCTATCTGTGCTGCAGCTACTTGGAGCTCCGTGCACACTTTCATCAAGCATTATAACCTGGATATCGCATCGAGGCAAAGAGCAGGTTTTGGTCTAGCAGTCCTTCAAGGACTTCTGTCCTAGGCTCAGGTTCCATTAAGGTTTTCTACCTTCCCTCCTCCCAATGGTGTGGGATTTCCAATATTGCTTGGGAATCAGTCCATAGTTGTAACTGCAGGAGCTGTTTCGAAGTAAGATAGTACAGTTACGTAAGAACTTACCGTAACAGTAGATCTTCGAGAACAGCTCTTGCAGCAGGTACTTTCCCTCCCGCCATCCCAGCTGGAGGTAGATTCTAGTTTCAACATCCTTCTCTAAGGATCAGGTGTCTCAGCATCTCTCTTGACTGCCATTTAATGGCAGATCCTCAGTCTCCTCTTCTGATGTCATCCAGAGGCCAGGAGTCTCCGGCAGGAGAACTGGGGATTCTGGGGGACCGCCCCCTTATATACTATTCCTGGTGTTGGGGGTGGGACCGACGTCGGGGGCGGTCCCTGCTGAATACTGCTAGCTAGAAAATTTCTGTGGGGTCCTGGCTCCTGCCGGCTTCAGTCCTAATGGTGTAACCTGCTGCAAGCGCTGTTCTCGAAGATCTACTGTTACGGTAAGTTCTTGCGTAACTGTACTTTCCCTCACATCTGCAGTGACCAAAGGTAGTTGAATTTTATTTATAAAGGAGGTAGGGTCTACATTTTTTGGGGCTTCGGATGTATACAAAGATTCATAGAACAGCCGAAATTCCTCATTTATCTGATATGGTTCTGAGATAGTAATACCTCCCCTAGACTCCAAGGCCAAGATTACTCTGTCTGCTTGCTTGGAACGAATCCTCCATGCCAGCCACTTCCCCGCTGTATCCCCCTCAAAATAGGATCTAGCCCCTGCCTTCAAAATGTCCCCCTCTGTCCCTTTACTGGCTAATTGGGGCAGTTGTCCTTTAAGACTATTGAGGTCCCCCACTCTGTTTAAAGCGTTGGATTGCATTATTTCATGCTCTTAAATCCAGAATACGTTCTTCTAGTTCCCTCTCCCGACCTAGAGCCTCTTTACTGAGTTTTGCAGCAAACAAAATTGTTTCCTCCCGACCACTGCCTTGAGGGCTTCCCAAGTTATTGCAGTGGAAGTATCTTTTGTTTTATTATGTAGTAAATAATCCGCTATCACCCCACGAATGTGAACAATGAAAGATGATGTATTTAGCAGTATGGGCTCAAGTCGCCATTGCCTTGTTGGGGGAGGCCTTCCCATCACCAGCAAATCAAATTGTAGAGGAGCCTGGTCCGACACACATATTGGGCCATAAAGCAGTGACTGTGTCCCTCTCAAAATGTTTGGTTAGACAAGAAAGTAATCTAGTCGCGAAAAAATTTTGTGTGTAACGTAATAATACAAGTATTCCCGTTTGGTAGGGTTAAAATGTCTCCAAACCTCTGTCCGTCACCATATCTCTCAGGGCCAGAGAACATTTAGGTGGGTGTTTATATTGGGTGTGTGAGGTATCTATGGATTGGTCCCAGTATGTATTGAAATCGTCCCCTATAATTAAGTTATCTGGCTATGGGGCCAGAGTTATTGCTAAATGATTAAAAAAAAAAAAATCTGAATCGTCGATGTTGGGCCCATAAATTGTCATCATGGTGTATCTTGAGCTTTCAACAGTTTCGTCTGCCAATACATACCGACCCTGGGATCCGACTTTACCTCATTACCACCACCCTAAGATATGGTCAAAACCATGCCTCCCCATGGGCTTTAGAAGTAAAGGTGCAGCCAACAATGTGCTCCCCATGCCCGTTCCAGTTTCTGAGTCTCATCTTTGCTTAAATGAATTTCTTGGAGAAACAGAACGTCTCCCCTTTGTTTTTTAAAATAAGCCCATATTCTCCTCCTCTTAACCACCGTCTTGACTCCACTCACATTCCATGACATACATTTTAAAGTAGATATTTTACCAACCTGCTAAGTACAGTACAATGATAAAGATCCACACTCTCTTGAGCCCATGTGCCAAACAATTTTTCCCCGTTTTTAGCAAACAACGTCCCACATATGTCCCCCTCCCTAACCCCAACAATCCCAACGTTTCAACAGTTAACCAACCCCACTAATATAACTCTTCCCCCCACCCCCAAGTAAGAGAACCCCCCCCGGTGTTGCGGTGAGTCACCTACTTACACCCACCAGACACTAAGACCCGCTACTATTCGTGGATATACCGGGTGAGGCCACCAGCCAAGCTATACAATATAAAACTAATTAAATTCCTGGTTTAAGTGTCGGGGCAGAAAGCTGGGAAGGCCTCCTCCAGGGGCCGGGTTGTGCTCCTTGCTTATTTTGTACCAGGCATGGAAAAAAAGACAGAAAGAAACTGGACTTAAGAGACCCCTAGGGGAGGGAACAAGAGGTGCAGCCCCCGGATTGGGGGCACAACTATCCCTTGACCCACCTCTTATGCGTATACAGATTAGACAAACTCGCTCTACAAGCCTAATAATTTTAGGGGACCTCTCTCAAAAGAATCCACCAACGCCCACTCTGGTATAAAATATAAAGTTACAACTAAGAAAATCTGAACAGTTTGATTCCCCGTCCCCTCCTCCCCGACCCTGAACTATGCATACACCCATTGCTGATATAATTTTGTTATGGACCTCTAAAGTTAGGCCCCTGAATATTTGAAAAATAAAATGATTAAAAAAAAAAAAAAAAAAAGGAAAAGAACGAGGTACCAAACTGAGTTCCCATGTAAGTTACCACTGGTAATTTTGGAGTAGATTGAAATAAATCCCAGCATTGCAAATTCGGGGAATTTAACCCTTCATCTCTTCCCCACAGCCATCCTGAAAGCCTCTAAATAATATCCCCTAGCAGCCATCATATTTACTGCACCCTGCTAAATGTCGCGGCGCCCACTGGAGTTGCGACTAATGAAAATAGAACCATGGTACCTTGCACTCTTCAAGTTTTAGCTTAGCGGCCAAAGCCTCACCGTGTAGGGAGGCATGTCGTGTGTTTGCAATGAACAGGCCTATCAGTGATCATCATATAGTTCCTCCACTCTCTGACCTTTTCCCACACGGCCCCGGGAATAAAAGAAACAGGAAAAATAATAAAAAGAAATATCAGGGTGAATTCCACGGAGGGTGACCAAAAGGCCCCTCAGATAATCAGGACCAAGGACTCGGAGCCCAGCCCTAATAGGCTGGAGATACCTCCATTGTGGGCCCCAAAAGTATGTCTCTCCCAGAGGAAGCCATATCACACCCCACCATTTAAAACTCCTCATACCTCTGGTACAACACTAGACCATCTCGGGTCTGTGTGGGCCATGGGTAAACTATCATGTATGGAACCCAAGGAAAGTGGCCAATTAGGAGAGAGAGATAGAGTATAGCAAACCACATGAACTAGATGTTCAAAAACAGATCACAAAGTAAATATATTACATTCCCTCCTCTTACATTTTCAAGACCTGTGTTACAAAAGAATATATATAACCCCACTAGTTTGAGGCTAGCAATAAGAACATAGTAGAAACATTTAAGTCCCTGGTCATTTCAGTTCACTCTGTTCTGGCTCTCATCTCTCTGCTCCTCGGGCTCCTGCAGCTTCCCCTTGCCAAGGCATCAGCTCCTGTTGCATGTATTGCAGGGCTGCCTCAGGATCCGTAAAAGTTCTACTCTCCCGATTTTGTGGGATAACCATGCGCGCAGGGTAAAGAAGTGAAAACTGGCAATTAATCTCGTGGAGCTTTCGCCTAACTGGCATAAAGGCCTGCCGTTCCCCTTGAAGGCCTTTAGAGAAATCAGGAAATATGCTCACTGACTGGCCCTGTTCCTGCAGTCGACCCGCTCCCCTTGCCACCTCCAGCACTCGCTGCCTGTCTGGGAATCTTAAAAATGTTATAATGACATGCCGAGGGCATTCATTTGGACCTGGTCTACGACCCGGGATCTGGATCTTTAGCATAGGTCTCGGAAGTTCAGCTTGTTTTTATGCCGGATTGAATAAAGGTCACACAGTCCTTCCCCTCGGATCCTTCCGGCAACCCCACAATACAGATATTGCAGCAATGTTCCCTATTTTCATGGTCATCCAAAGCAGATTTTAATGTTTCTATCTCGCATATTGCTTGTTGCAGGCTGAGTCCCATCCTTTGCTGAGTATCCTCCTGATCGCTTACCCATTGCTGTAGCTCGTCTGGACGGGTTGCGTGTGAATCAGCTGTATCACTCAGACCAGTTATCGTTTGTTGTAGTTGTGTTAATTGGGAGCCTATGTTTTCAAAATCTGCCCGCATTTGGCTAGTTATATCGAATTTTAAAGTGTTCAAAAGAGCCTCCATAGATCCGGACTGCTACTGGTTAGTTGCCTCCTGCAACTCAGTTCTCTGGGTGGAAGTGCCAGAGGTAGTTGCCATATTAGTGCCAGGACTCTGCTTAGGGCCTGCAGGTATGGACAGTTTTACCGCTGGGAAGCGCAGAGGAGCTTGTTTCTTTGCTGATTTTTTTTTTTGTTTGCGGATGCCATATGCCTAGATAGAAATGGATCGTCTTGTAGGTTTGCAATGGGATATTACTCGTCGATTTTCACTATATTAGCTGGATGGTCCCAGAGCTGCTTAACTACGCAGCCATCTCTCTCACCGTCAGAGACACACCCCACCCCACCCACCCACCCACACACACAAGATTTTAGCAGTACAACTGGGGCCACTGACATCACCATCCCTATATAGGCATAGGTGGCCCCCTCTCCCCTCAGTTCTTTCCTGTCTTCGACCTTGCAAGCACAGTCTCCACGTAAAAAACATCACAGTGTTCATGCCTTTTTCGGTCTATGGCCTAGATTTATTACAACCGTTAAATCTTTTTTTAGAGATTTATTTTCTCTCTTTTGTTTATGTCAAGAGTTAAACCCTCTACCTCTTTCTTCCATCGCTGCTGCTGTGGAAAGAAGATCGCCTCCAACGACGAGCACTTTGTCTGTGTCTGCTGTCTTGTGCCTGATCACGACGCCTCCAATTGTGAGCTCTGCCAGCAGTTTACTCAGACTACCCTCAGGCAACGCAGGAAGGCTCTAAAAAGCTTCATGGAACAGCAGGTAACTATCTCCAGATCGGGGTCCTCCGGGGCACCATCCACCATCTGGCTTCAAGGCCTCGCAAGTAAAGGATAGGTCCTCGGGGGTGAAAAGTCACAAGAAAGACCAGGATCACAACTGCCCCCCTCCCGCAACAGAGTCGAGCTTTCCAGGCCTCGGTTAGCTCCAGGCCCATACCAACAGCAACTCCTCCCAACTCTCAGGGTGTTCGGCCATTGACCTACGGGTTGTCGGCCCCATCTCTGTTGATGACGGGCTCGACAACAACGACTACCCCTTCACTGCCAGCTCCTTCTTCTCGTTGGGTCAGTGAGTCGGGTCATCAGCCAATGTGCAGTTGACCGCTTCTCCTTTGTCGGCGTTGAACCTGAATGACATTCTTGTCTGTTTTTCCAGCGTCCTGGTTCAGCAATTTGCAGCCTTTACCAGGCCGTCGTCGCCATCGTCTCCGTCGACACCTGTTCATCGGCCCAGAGAATCTACCCACAGGTTGTCGATGGCACATATGTCGGATGATCCAGAGGAGGATGTCGACACTGAGAAGGTACCACCCTGACTTCATCCTCCCAGAAGAGATGGTGGAGGAAGAGGAGAGGAGGACCAGTACCTTACCTCAGACAAATCCACTGGGCACACCCCTAGGTCCCCACCTGAGGATGCCACCTTTTTCAATATCGTGAAGCAGCTGTCTTCCACCATGAGGTTTCAGACAGAGGAGGAGGAGGATGCCACCAGAAAGGATCTGGCGGACTACTTGGAGATCCCAGAGTCTCCCCCTAAGATCATTCCTCCTATGCTTCCGGCATTAAGAAATGCTACCATGGCAGACTGGCACATACCAGACATGGTGCCAGCTATGCCCCATAGGGCCGATAAGTTTTACAGTGCCCCTCGGGTCCTTCCTCACCTTACTGCTAGTAAGTAACTCCTTCAGAGTTACTAAGGCAACATACACACTGGTCTACAGCCCAAACACCTTAGCTCCTTCCCTAGACAAAGTTCCATAGGATTAACCTCTGGGGAAAGGGCATATGCCGCCAACCCTAGGCCTGAGGATTGCCAACTACCTGTCTCACGTGGAGAAATACCAGAACACCAACTGGAGAAAGGTCAAGGCTGCCGACCAAGCCCTTCCTGAGGGTGCCCAGAAGCAGGAGTTACTTCAGTGCCTCCAAACCGCTGAGGATGTTGGCAAGCATCTTCTTTGGGTCATTTATGATCTGTCTGATACTATTGCCAGGGTGGCTGCCACTGGCATATGCCTTGTAGGCATTCATGGCTCCGTGTTTCTGGGTTCGCAGTTGATGTGCAAAACATAGTGCTTAATGCCCCTTTCAGTGGCAACAAGCTTTTTGGTCCGGATTTCCAGGACATCATTAACGATCTGCAGGCCTCTGGCACGGCTGTTAAATCCGTCCACTCCCTCTACCACACCCAGCAGCATGGTAGGGGATGCTCTACTTTTCATAGGCCAATAGACCTGGCACAGGCCCCCGTTCCCAGGGTAAACGCAGAGCCCAGTCTTCTTTGCCTGCCCCCTCTCATTCGGTGGTGGCAGTCAAGCGTCCCAGAACTGAGGGATCAGCTTTCTCATCTGGCCCCGCCTCAGCTTGACTCCTTGCCGGACTTCCTACCTCAGGTGCAAACCCAGGAGGCGATGGTTGAAGGTCGGTTCTCCCTCCACTTAGAACAATAACCATAACTTCAGATGCTTGGATCCTGCTGAACATAGTGTGTGGTCACACTCTGGAGCTCCTCCAACAGTCTTCAGACAACCCCCGCCATCCTCTCTTTTTCCACTGGCTCATCTGCCTGTTCTCGAGGAAGTGCAGTGCCTCCTGCACAGGCAGCCTATAGAACTGGTGCCAAAGCGGCACAGAAACCAGAGATTCTATTCCAGGTTTTTCTTGGTCCCCAGAAAGACTGGAGATCTGAGGTCCATTCTTTATTTGAAAGACCTCAATCTCTATGTCCAGTACAAAAGTTCCGGATGGTAACTTTACCAGGCCTCTTGCCCCTTCTCAGGCCAGGGGGATTGGCTGTGTTCACTGGACATGCAGGACGCTTACCTGCACATAGAGATCTTTCCCCCTCAGTTCCTCCACTTTGCCTTTCAGGGGGAGCATTACCAGTTCAAGGTATTGCCCTTTGGATTGTCTTCTGTGTCACATATCTTTACCAAGTGCTTGGCAGTAGTCACAGCAGCACTCAGAAGGGAGGGACTGTACATTTTCCCTTACCTGGACGATTGGCTTATCCAGGCCCCATCTATAAAACAGCTGTTATCGACCCTGGGGTGGACTCTACAGCTTTTCCAGTCCCTGGGCATAATGGTCAACATGCCCAAGTCTGTCCTAGTAGCATCCCAACTATTGCAATACGTTGGGGCGGTTCTCGATTCCAAACTGGGAAAGGCCTTCTTACCCCAAGACAGGGCAGAATGCCATATAACTCAGGCTCAGAAAGTAGCTTAGAGTCGCTACATTCCTGCCAGGCTATATCTGAGACTCCTGGGTCTAATGGTCACAGCCATTCCCATTGTTCCACTGGCCAGACTCCACATGCACACCGTTCAGTGGACTCTCAGGGTACAGTGGGACCAGCGATTGGATAAGTTGGACCAGCAGCTGTTGGTCTCTTCTCTGGTCCACAAAGAGCTCCAGTGGTGGATGGATTCCTCAAATCTCCTTCAGGGGGTTCACCTCCAGATCACTTTCCCACATCAGATCCTACCATGGATGCTTAGGGGCTAGGCGGGGGAGTGCAGCTGGGCCCATTTTAGACTTCGGGTTCCTGGTCCCTGTGGGAAGCCGCCCTGCATATCAATGTCCTGCAGATGAGAGCGGTGATCTTATTGGACTAGAAATCTTCATCATTCATTCACATTAATGGGACTATGCCGGAGGCACTAGGACCCAGCGGGTACCAAAAATCTTAAGGAGGGCTGGCTCCGAGATAGGACCACACATGCACGGCACCGCAAGGCTGGCTCACATCTGTATGGGCTATCTCGGCGTCGACCCTCCAACCGCCTCAGTTCCTTTTCTCCCGCCGTTGAGTGCGCTTCAGTGATGACTCTCGCCCTCCGGGAGTCAGATTTCTCATCTATACGATGGCAGCTTTTAGTCATTCAGTTCGTTAAGTTTAAATGTTATTCTTGTTTTTGTTAAGTTTAAATGTTATTTTTGTTTGTTTTTTTTTTTAAAAAAGTTGATGTCTCTCAGTCCTGCCCTTCGACAGTGTCGGCCTTGGACGGTCTTGATGATGGTAGAGATTCTTCTTCAGAAGGCTGCTCTGGCAGCGGGACTGTGTCCGGTCCGCTGCCCTCTCCGGAGGGGGGGGGTTCCAACCTCGGGCAGTCCGGTGTCCAGAAGGGAGGACAGTCCTCCTGTAGACACAAAGAAATGGGCCTGATCTTCCTGGACATAGAGTCTCCACCACTCATTCACACTAATGGGATCTGCACTAGAGGCACTAGGACCCAGCGGGAGCAAACTTTTTTGCTAGAGGGTCAGCGCCAGAGATGGAGCCGTGAGGAGTGGCACCGTGAGCCGGAGCTCGTGAGGTAATGACTATCTCGGCAGTCCTCCAACCACTCCCAGTTCCTTTTTCCTGGCCATAGAGTGCACTTTCAGTGATGACGCTGCCATTGCGAGTCAAACTCTAACTAGCAGCATAGTTTTTCAGTTTTATTGTTTTGTAGTAATATCTCGAATAAAGTATTGCTTAGTTTATTCTTATTTAAGAAAGAAGTCTCAGCCTACATTGACGGAGTCGACCATGAGCGGGTCAGGTGATGGTAGGGAGATCTTGCGATGAAAGCTGTTCAGTCAGCTGGCTGGGTCTGTCCGCTTCTCTCTGAGAGGGGGGTCTGACAACGGACAGTCCAGTGCCGGAGGGGTGGGTGGCCCTTTGAAAGCATAAAAGTAAACGGTCGCACTCTCGGCACCGTTCAGCCTCGAGCTCTTCTTCGGCCCACAGGTCAAAAAAGAGAATGCATCATGCAAGGTCGCCCTCTGATATGTCTGCACATAGACTGTCAGTTATTGGGGCTAGTTGCTGGTCTCCTCCTTTGGAGTCGCTGGTTTCTGTTTCTGGTAGCCGACGTCTTCGACATCGGAGCCCTATCCCGTCCTCTGGTAAGTCTTCAGAGGAGCAGTTTCATCAGTGGGCTGCTCTTATGGAGCAGTGGGCTCGGAGGTTGGTCCAGCTACCTGGCCCAGTCACAGGGGCCTTCGGCTTACTGAGAGATCAGGTAGGGCGATTGAGCCTTCCCTACTTGTCGGGCGCTGTCTTCAGTGCTGTCGACCCACTCTTAGGTGTGTCCCCCAACATGGCTGCTGCGCAGGGGGGCTACACCGATGCCTCTGTCTCCTGGTATTCATCCTTCTTTTCCCTCAAATCATGTTTTTGGAGTCTTGGGATGTTTTCGACACCCTCAAGGCCGATGGCACGCTCGACACTGTCTTCGGCGCTGATGTTGCCTGTTGGTGCCTTCCTCTGTGCCGCACCTCATTACGCCCATGTTGCCTCTCGGCCGAGTGTGTTTTCAAGCAGAGACCTGTTAGGGCATCATCCAGTCTTCAGGACTCCTCTTCCTTGAATCTTTTCCTTCCGATTTTCCTCCTTTCCTGTTCATACCGTCCCTCCTGGGCTGTCAGGAGATGACATTGAGCCTGACCAAGACCTTAGGCTGGGTGACGATGTGGAACAGGATCTATTCCTGCTGCAGAGCCTGTGGTCGAGGACCTGTCATTTAAGTCTCTGCTGAAAAACTTGAATTCCTCTCTCTCTCTCTCTCTCTCTCCAAACTACAGATATCGATCCTGGGAAAGTGTTAAGACTCCAATACCTCCATGTTCCGGAGATCCCTATGGATTTGACACCTCCGGTACAGCCCTCATTTGAGACGCTTTCTCAAATGGTATGGAATAATCCTGCTCTCATTCCTTCTGTGGCTAAGTCCATAGATAGGAAATATGCTGCCCCCAAGGATCAACCCATTCTGGCATCCCAGGCCTTTGCAGATCCTATTGTAGTCTTGGCAGAGCATGATAAGGTCGTCCTTCCCCAGACTACTACAGCTTGCCCTATTAACAAAGAATCTCATAAGATAGACACTTTAGGTAAGAGAATCTTTGCTGCTTCCACCCTAGGTATGCGTATTGCTAGCTACAAAGGCTATTTCTCTCAATATGATTATATCCTTTGGCATTCGCTTAAACAAATGGTTGAAGCTCTACCAGAATTAGACACTAATTCACAGCTTCTTCAAACCATAACCAGGGGTATCGAGTCCAACAACCAGCAGGTTAAAGCAGCTATGGACGCCTTCGATACTGCCTCCCGAGTGGCGGCGGCGGGCATTTGTACCCACCGTCATTCCTGGCTGCGCACTTCAGGTGTCACGAATGATGCCCATCAACAGGTAATGGCATTGCCTTTCGATGGTGTGCATCTCTTTGGCCCTCAAGTAGAACAGGCTCTAGAGGCCACACAAAAGACTAGATCAGCCAGTAAATTGGCTGGACGTCCTCCCGTCCCCTCTCGAGGGGGGGTGTTAACAAACGTCAGTTTCATAACTGTCTGTCCTTTCGAGGCAAAGGCAGGGGAAGTTTTAATAAAAACCAAGCCCCCCAGCCTCAAAAGAAAACGCAGCAGAAAGCGCAAGAACCCAAAGTGCTTAGTGCCGCCTTCTGAGTTGTTGGCCCAAGTCCCACCTCAGCTGCCCGAGGGGGACTCTTCCTCAGTGGTGGGAGGTCATCTAACTCACTTCTACAATCAATAGAAGTCCATAACCTAGGACAAATGGATCCTCCGGATAATCCACAAATGGTATTCCCTCAATCTTTTGGAGACCCCTCCAGATCGTTCCCCCCAGACGACAGAACAGGCTGTCAGTTCTTCAGTCAGAACTTCTCGCCTCCGAAATACAAGACCTTCTGAACAACAGGGCAGTAGAAGTAGTTCCGCTGGATCAACGGAACACAGGATTCTACTCCCATTACTTTCTGGTTCCAAAGAAAACCGGGGGGCATGCGCCCCATTTTGGACCTCAGAAAATTAAACCGATTCCTTCCCAAAGAAAAATTCAAAATGAGATCACTAGGAACCCTGTTACCGTTGCTTCATCAACACGACTGGTTAGCCTCCATGGACATGCAGGATGCTTACCAGCACATTCTATACACCCAAAGCATCACAAATACCTAAGGTTCGTGGGTTTGGGACAGTGTTATCCTACCCTTTGGGCTCTTCTCTGCACCGCAAGTTTTTACAACGTGTTGTGCAGTTCTCGCAGCGCATCTCAGAAAAAGCAGAATACAAGTGCTCCCATATCTGGACGATTGGTTTCTAGCAAGTCCTTCCAGGCAGGGAACTCTAAACGCCATAGCCATGGTTTCACACTTTCTTACATCCATGGGAGTCCTGCTAAACCTCAAAAAATCGCAGCTGCGGCCCTCCCAGAGGCTCCTTTTCATAGGAACTCTCCTGGACTCCACCTGTGCGAAAGCATTTCTTCCAGAGGACAGGAGGAGTGGTATCCTTCAGATGGCCCGATACATCGGAGAAAGCAGCTTGGTGACAGCTTTCTCAATGCAATGGATGCTAGGTCTCATGGCATCCTCGGTGTTCACTGTACCGCTAGCATGCCTCCACATGAGAACCTCTCAGTGGATGCTCAATACTCAGTGATCCCCAACCACTCACCCTCAGTCCTTTCTCATTAAGGTGACAGAACCTCTGAAGAGATCACTCACCTGGTGATCGCAAGAGGACAATCTTCTGGAAGGATACCCCTTTACTCCTCTGGATCATCAGATTTCCATTACCATGGACACGTCCCTGATGGGGTGAGGAGCTCACTGTCAGACTCTCCACACTCAAGGTACATGGGCTCAGGAGGAGTCCCAGCTTCACATAAATGCCTTAGAAATGAGAGCCGTCCTTTATGCAGTCCGGGCTTTGAAGGACATTCTCTGTCACAAGAACATTCTCCTTCAAATGGACAACAAAGCAGTGATGTATTACATCAACAAGCAGGGCAGTGCTCACTCTTACCCCTTATGCAGGGAAGCAATGAGGGTGTGGGAATGGTGCTTAGAGCACAAGGCTCTAATTCATGCGGTCTGCCTGCCAGGGGTGCAGAACGAACTGGCAGACCTTCTCAGCAGAACAGAGACAGATCCTCACAAATGGTCTCTCGACTCAGCCATAGCTCAGTCACTTTTCGCAGAGTGGGGAACTCCAGACCTGGACCGTTTTGCATCCCCACTCAACACAAAACTGCCTCTCTTCTGCTCCAGAAATCCAGCTGCCTGGCATTTTCTGTCAGGATGCATTCAGGCCTGCGTGGACAAAACCTTTCTATACCTTCTGCCCTTCCCAATTCAGAGAGTACTTTCAAATTCAAGTCTCGGGACAAAATGATCCTCATTCTCCCTGGCCTCGACAGATATGGTTTCCACTACTCAACAGTATGCTGGAAACCTCCAAAACCGCTTCCCCTTCAGACGAACCTTCTGACTCTGGGGCCTGTGGTCCATCCCAAACTGAGGTCACTTCGCCTTCATGCTTGGCTCCTGAAGAGATAGAAGTGAACAGGTTCAATGTCTCTCGGAGGGTTTCAGATATTCTTCTGGCTGCATGCAAGCAAGCCACTATGAAAACTTACATAGCCAAATGGAAGCGTTTTTCGCTCTGGTGTGCAAAATCCTCTTTGAATCTTTTTTCCTGCCCACCAGATAAAGTTCTAGAGTACCTTTTAGACCTCTCAAATTCAGGTCTGCAATACTCTACAGTTAAGGTTCACCTTTGTGCCATTTCAGCTTATCATGAGCCAGTATTTTCCTCATCACTGGCTCAGTTACCTGTGGTTAAGACGTTTCTTAAGGGAATTCTGCATACAGACCTCCTATAAGATGTCCAGTCGCAGCCTGGGACATTAATCTGGTGCTAGACATGCTCACTCAAAAAACTTTAAAGCCTCTAGCTACCTGTGAGTTAAAATTTCTCTCTTGGAAGACGACCTTCCCAGTGGCCACTACCTCAGCCCACAGGGTCTCTGAGATACATGCCTTGGTCACAGACCCTCCGTATACTGTGTTTCATAAAGACAAAGTAGTTCTTAGGACCCATCCTAAGTTTCTCCGTAAGGTTGTTTCAGAATTCCATCTAAACCAACCTCTGGTCCTTCCATCTTACTTTGCGAACTTCCAAAATGAAGGAGAGCGTTCTCTTCATTCCTTGGATGTCTAAAGAGCTTTGCGTTTCTATCTAGACAGAACAAAAGACTTTCGTAAAGCTCAGCAACTGTTTGTTTTCTTCAGTGAGACCCGGCTGGGTCAGCCTGTCACTATCAGATGTATTTCAGCATGGCTGGTCGCATGCCTTCGCCACTGTTATTCCATGGCGCAGGTTAAGCTGGAGGGCAGAGTGTACACTCACTGTACTAGAGCGGTCGCGGCATCCCTAGCGGAAATCCGCAACGTGCCCATTGCAGATATTTACAATACGGCCACCTGGAGCTCAGTGCATTCTTTTATCAAACACTATGCCCTGGATGTCCATGCCAGACAACATCTTTCTTTTGGCAGAACCATCCTTAATGGACTCCTGTCCTAAAACTGTGAGCTCTTGGTCTCTCCTGCCGCCCTCTCGGGGGATTATTAGCTCAGTACTCTCCTATTAGTGTGAATGAGTGGTGGAGGCTTTTATGTCCAGGAAGATATGGAACTACGACTCACTGTAATTTTGATCTTCTTGACGAGTCTCCACCACTCATTCACATGCCCACCCACCATCCTCGAGTTTACTCTCTGTTGTTGGTTCTCACCCTCAATCTTTAGGCTGTGAGGACTTCCTTGTTGACCCTTCTTATACTGGTCGCCTGGACTCTCTTATGTCTGGTTTTGGTTAGGCTGTCCTTCTAGGTTAGTTACGCTGCACCTTCTCGGGGAAAAAAAGGTACTGAGGCGGTTGGAGGGTCGACGCCGACATAGTCATTACTGCACGAGCTGGGGCTTGCAGTGCTGCTCCTCGCAGCTCCATCTGTGGTGCCGACCCTCTAGCAAAAAAGCTTGCTCCCGCTGGGTCCTAGTGCCTCCGGTGCAGATCCCATTAGTGTGAATGAGTGGTGGAGACTCGTCTAAGAAGATCAAGAATTACGGTAGGTACAGTACGTAATTTCCATTTCTTGATCTAGGTTGTGAACCCAGCACTGTTGACCCGTCAGAAGAGGAGGAGGAGGAAACAGTACCCTTCAAGGTCGCCCTCTGGTATGTCTGTCGGGGAGTCTCCAGTAGCCAAGAGCCCTCTGGGTTTCCCGGTGGCTTATGCTCTCAACGGCCTGGACTCTTGTCATTGGGGCCCTTCTCTGTCCCGGGGTCCATTGGACAGTTTCAACTTTGGGCAGCTCTTTGAACAATAGGTTCAGTGTTGCCGCTGCTCTTGCCGGTGGTTTTGGCACCGCTGGACTGTGGCTGGGTTTAGGTCCGGGTTCTGCTTTTGGTGCCTTCTCAGTGCCGACACAGCCTACGCTGACCCCATGTGCCTACCCCCTCACTCTTCCCAGCAGTGGCTGGCACAGGTACCACTCCTCCGCCCTCTAGGGATGGTCGTCCTCCGGGCTCCCTGGCTTTGACTTTGGTGCTTCCTGCAGTGTTGTCGATATTGGTGCCACCTGCAGTGCTGTTGACTCCATTGCCATGCACGGTGCAGTGTGTGGCACCATCGACTTTGGTGCCGTGCACTGTGCTATCAGTTCCGTGTGTGGCAGTGCCGTTGACTTCTTGATGCCACCTGTGGTGCCATTGACTTCTTGGTGCCACGTGCTGGGTTGTGGGTCTTCAGGGTTGGGCTGGACGCTGGTGCCTTCCAGTCTATCCCTTGGCCAAGTTGGCCTTGCTGGGACATTTCCTGTTTCTTGGGGCGGATATGGAGCATGATGAGTCTGATCTGGACCTCATCATTCTGACAATGGTAAGATGGCTTGTTTTACAGCCTGGACGGAAATTGTCCCAACTGAACCCTGTTCCAAGCCATGTCTTTCAGTCTCTCCTTAGATATGAGTTGTGACCTGGCCCTGCACCATGTAGACGGGGCTTATGCCTGCCCACCCTCCTTGGCATCTTGTCACATGCTGTGGGGAAGGCAGCTTGATTACCTCGGCACCGCTTCTAAGGGAGAACATTTTTGGTTTCTGTGGTTGTCAGACCAGAGCGTGACGAGAGTGTTCTCCCTCAGGGGTCTGCAACGACCTTTCAATATGGAATCTCGCAAGGTTGACACCTTGGGGGAAACGAGCTGCCTCCAGGGCAGCTACTGTGGGTAATCTATGTCAGGCAACTCTCCTGACTTAGAACATTTGGATGTCTAATGATTCTCTCTGTCTGCCACTCAAGTAGCTGCCTTCAGAACAACAGGACCGGCTCCTTCAGCCCCTCAAGGGGCTGGAACCATTGGCAGATTTGCAACAAGCAGTCAGCCATCAGCCACGAAGAAGACGCAGCTTGAGGCAAAAGGCGCCAATTGCCACTTCTGACACCGTAGCCCGAGTTCAGTTTTAACTGCCAGGGGTGGATCTTCACCCTGCAGTGAGAGATTGTCTGACACTTTCAGCGTAGGGCAATCTATAACAATGGACAAGTGGGCCCTCCGGATTTTCTGAAAGGGGTACTCCCTCAACCTTTGGAGGCTTCCCCGACTGTCCCTCCAAGTGGCAGCTCAGTCTCCCCACTTCACAGACAGACCTTCTCTCTTCAGAGATTTGGGGCGTTCTTCGTAGTCGTCTGGTCTCTAAAAGAACAAACACATGCGCCCTTTTCTCGAACTTGGGAACAGAATAGGTCTTTGTTCAGGGCAGGATGATCCCTGTAGAGGCACTCCTACCACCTCCTCAGCGGCTCGACTGTTTGCACCTCTGGACACTCAGGATGTTACCATGAATATACCACTGACCTTGCAGTGTTACAGCTCAAGCCTCTCGGCTTCATAACTGCTTCTGGCTGGTCCACTTGAGGACCACACAATGGATGCTCAGGACTTGGGTTGTCTCCGACCACACACCCACTGTCCTTTCACATAAAGGTGGCGGAATTCCTGACAAGATCAGTTGCATGGTGGACACAGAGAGACAGGCTTCTACAAGGACTACCATTTGCCCCACTGGCTCCTCAGATCACCATCACCACAGATGCATCTCTGATCGGTGGGGGTGATCTCTGTCAAGACCTCCACACTCAGAGTGTGGAACCAGGAGGAGTCTCATCTTCATAAAATCATGAGTCCTGACGGATGTACTCTATCTCGAGGTATCCCCGTCAGATGGACACTAAGGCCATGATGTGTTACACCAATGAGCATGGTAGGACATGTTCCTGCCCTCTGTGCAGGGGGACCATGAGGAGGTGAGAGTCATGTCTTGAGCACGATACCCTATTTCAGGCAACCTACCTGCCAGGCATTCAGAATGACCTAGTGGATCACATCAGGAGGCTGGAGGCGGGTTCCCACGATGGTCACTCGCTCCAGCGGCATACCATCACTGTTCAGAGAGTGGGACAGACCAGGCCTGGACTTTTTCTTGCATCCCCTCTCAACGCAAAACTGCTTCTATCCTGCTCCAGAAATCCAGAACCTGACGTTTTCTGTCAGGATACATTCAGAGTACAGCGGACCAGATGTTTTCTGTACACATTTCCTCCTCTTCCTTTAGTTCAGAGGATGCTGCTCAAGCTGAAGGCTCGGGGACAGGATGATCCTCTTCGCCCCACATTGGGCTCATCAGATATGCTTTCCACTTATCAACAGGTTGTCAGAAGTCTCCCAGAGGAAGCTCCTCTTCGGCCAGACCTCCTGACACAGGGACCCCTGGTCCATCCCAACCTGTGCTCCCTTCATCTCCATGCCTGGCTACCTGAGGAGATAGAAGTGTGTAGGTCTCGCGCTCTCAAGGATCTCAGAAATCTTTTCACGCAAGCTCTTCCACTGGAAACTTCTGCACCCACTAGGTGCTGCTTCCAAATTGGTACATGCAAAAGTCCACGCTGGACACATTTTGTTGCCCAATTTAATGAAGTATTGGAGTACCTCTTAACCTGTCAAATGTAGGACTGCAATTCTTGATGGGGAGGTTTACCTCTTTGCGATTTCCACCTACCTTGAGCCAGCGCAGAACACGTCACTGGCTCAGGTACCGCTAGTCAAGAGATTCTTCAAGGGTATCCTACACACTGGACCATTGGTCAAGAAACTGATGGCCATGTGGAATATCAGTCTCATGCTAGATATGCTCACTCGTAAACCTTTGAGTCTCTAGCCACCTGTGATTTGAGGTTTCTGACCTGGAAGACTGCTTTCTTAGTGGCCGTTATTTCCGTCTGCAGAGTTTCTGAATGCCCTGCATTGATCTCAGAACCTCCATATACTATCTTTCACAAGAACAAGGTGGTACTTCATACTCGCCTTGTATTCCTCCCAAGGGTAGTTTGGGATATCACCTTAACCAACCCCTGGTTCTTCCCTCTTAGCTCGCCAGCTCCAGAATGAAGGGGGAATGCACCCTTAATTCTCTAGATGTTGAGGGGTTCTACAGTTCTTCATCGTCAGAACTAAAGAGTTTCACAAATCCAAGCATCCTTTAGTATTTTAAACATGGCTCTACTGGGTCAGCTTGTTGCCATCGGATGCATTTCTGCATGGTTGGTGGCATGTCTTCGTCACTGCCACTTGATGGTGCAGGTCAAGTTGGAAGGCCAGGTTTACGCCCACTCTACCAGAATGAGTGCAGCATCCCTGGCAGAAATTCATAGCAAACCCATTACAGATATTTGCAGAGTGGCTACTTGGAGCTTGGTGCACACCCTTGTGAAGCACTACGCTCTGGATGTCCATGCCAGATAGCACACTCCTTCGGCAGGACAATTCTTAAAGGACTTCTGTCCTGAGTGAGCTGTCTCCTGCTGCCCTTCTCGGGGTGGGGAGGATTGGTTTTTAGCTTGGTACTCGCCCATTAGTGTGAATGAATGGTGAAGACTTCTAGTCCAGGAAGATATGGAAATTACATACCTACAGTAATTCTTGATCTTCTTGGACGAAGTCTTCACCATTTATTCACACACCCACCCTCCATCTCCCAAGCTCAGTCATCCTGCTTCTAGTCTTTACTCCATCGTCACTTGGGCTGTGAAGACATGGTTGAGTGGACCCTTCTTACATGGGTCATCCAAGCTGTCTCATGCCCGGATTAGGTTAGGTGTTTACTAAGTTCATTTACGCTGCACCTCCTCAGTCGAAAAGGAACTGAGGCGGTTGGAGGGTCGATGCTGAGATAGCCCATACTGGCACGAGCCAGCCTCGAGGTGCCACGCATGCGCGGTCCTACCTCGGTGCCGGCCCTGCTGAAGATTTTTAGTTCCTGCTGGGTCCTGGGGCCTCCAGCGAGGTCCCATTAGTGTGAATCAATGGTGAAGACTTCGTCCAACAAGATCAAGAATTACGGTAGGTACGTAATTTCCATTTCTATGCCATGCAGGCATTTCAGGAGCATCTTGCTGCAGGTCAGTTGTTGGTCCAGTGAGACAATCCGAGTGTAGTCTACTACATCAACAAACGGGGCAGGATTCACTCGTATCCCCTTTTCAGGGAGGCCATGCTAGTGTGGTACTGGACTCTGGAAAACAGCCTAACAGTCTCCATGGTACATGTGCCAGGTGTTTTTAACACCCTGGTGGACAGTCTCAGCAGGACTTAGTCCAGCATGCACAAATGGGAGCTTCTGTCATCTGTAGGAGATCTGTCTGACAGATTGGGTCATCCATAGAATGGACCTTTCTAGGGACATGGATATGTTGTTCATCCACACTCATTGGCAGTATCCTTGCCGCTTTAAATCTTGCCGGAAGGTCTTCAAGCTTGCTCCTCCCACCCACCCGGGTGGTATAACTCTCGGCTCCGCCCCATGACGCCAGATCTTCCTTACCGCTTGGAAGCTCAGGTTCCCTCCTTAACGCTCTGCTTGGTGACTGGTTCCTATTTCTCCGCTTATGGATTTAAAAATAAATTTTGCAAAAGACTTCAGTCTTCATCCCTCGCGCCGCGATGGACAAATCGACTCGGATTTTCGAGATGCCCATGCGGGCAGAAGATGTCTCGGACGGATCCACACTCCACGTGTGTCTACTGCTTAGGCCTTGAGCACGACCCGCAGGCTTGCGACTCAGTGCTCATCTTTCTCGGCCCACGCCCCCAAGACCGTGCTGCCCGATTGCAACTGGGCCGCCCGAGAAGCGCTTCTCCGTGAAGTCCAAGGAGGCCCGGTTGGCGGTGTCCGCGGCGCGGCGGCTTCGGATCAGCTCGAGCGGATGGTCGCCTCAAGAGGAGGCGGCGCGGGTCAGATCTTCCTCGGCCAGCATTTATCCCGCCTCTGGGTTCTTCCTACACGGCTTTTTAAGGAGCTTTGTCTGTCCCTCTCCACTAAAGGAGAAGGGCTCGCGCCTGCTGGACCTTATTCTCGGTCCAAAAAGAGGGACAGGGTAAGTCCCTCCGTCGACGCCTTGGGAGCGGAAAGGTCCCTCTCCCCGGCCGTCGACCGTCCGGCTTCGTCGCATCGCTGCTTGCCACTGGCCTCACGGTGTCCCCCGCCAGGTCAGTTGACCGAGACTCCTGACCGGCGAAGTCGAGATTTTTCTCGACCCATTGACGGGCTGTCGCTTTAGCAGCCGAGATCCTCTCCCGGTTCCCTGGAGGAGTTGAGGATCCTGGCTCGCCTGTGCCTCCGGTTCGAGCCCTCGGATGGACCATCCGAGCCGGAAGGAGTGCGGTTCCGGCCGACACCTCCCGCACCGACCTCGGAAATTCCGGGACTTCGGTCTCGGTCTCGACCTCTTGCGGTCCAGCCGATCCCAGCTCATAGGCGGTCTCGGTCTCGCACGTCATGTAAGCGGGCGTCGCCGCTGGCTCGCCTCCTCGATGAGGGGAGGCTTCGCAGAATTACGCCGGACGGTACGAGGACCTTATGTTGCAACAGCTCCTCCTGGCCGGGAATAAGCCGCCTGCCGCCTTCCCCGCCATTAAGTGGCTGTCACCGAACGGCCGACACAACCCCTCGACTTATCCGAGGAGCTCATACCCAGGCCGGGTGTTAGGCCAAACCAGCTGCTCCACCGATTCCGTGGAACCTCCGCCCACAGCCACCACTGGGGCTCCACCAAGGATTCTCGGTCGGCTAAGGGTCTACCCCATCGGCTGTCAGTTACCCTCACTCCCGACCGACCTCGGCAGGTGAAGGGTGGCTCAGGCCAGAGGCAGTTTCGAGGACTCTTCCGAGTCCGAAGATGATTCTCCTTTTTCTCCAAGCGACTGGACTTGGAGTCTCAGGAGGTCAGTCAATGGACGATAGCCTGCCGTCCTTCCTAGGACTGCTTCGCTCATCTCGAGTCTACCGGATGGAGCTCGAACCCGCTTTCAAACGGGCAGGTATCCTCACGGAGATTCTGGACCGAGGGATTCTCCGACGGAGGCCTTCCGTGGCCGAGGCATAGTGGGTCCGCACTGGAGCTTTGGCAGCGCCGCTTCCTGCTCCTGCGCCTTCGGCCAGGATGGCCAGGAAGTATGCGGTCCCTACCGTTCCTTGTCCGGTTGGAACACCCTCTGCTGAGGGGTTGTTACCGACAGCTTTTCGCGCGCGCAACGCCAGGGATGTGGACAAACCTCCTGACAAGGAGTCCAAGAAATTGGACTATGTCGGGCGAAAAGTCTACGCTATGCCCTCTCTCGGCCTTCGCCAGGCCAGTTCGGCGCCCTCATGGCACATTTTTTCATGCCCTGTTGGGCTCCTGGATGAGGTCATCCTCATCTTCCGCCGATCTGCAGACTACGGTTACAGGTGCGGGACCAGGGCAGGGCAGTGGCCAAACAGCAGCTCCAGACTGCTTTGGATATAGGGGACTCATGTGCCGGATCGGTGGCGGCCGAGTGGCTATGCGGCCGGGCTTGGCTGAGGATATCCACCTTACTCGATACCCAGCACAAGTTGGCGGATGTTCCTTTTGGGACTGACCCTCGCCCTGGGGTGGAAGGTCACCTGCAGAGGATCGAGAAGTCCAATGCTACCTTGACCTCGTCTCTTCCTCCAGAAGGACAAAGGTCAGAAACCACAGCCTAAGCTCTTTCGTCCTTCTGTGCCTCCGCGCCCTGCCCAGCAACGCCAGGCCAGCAGGCTCGGCCTTGGATCCCAAACCCAAGCCGCCGGCTTCCTCTAACAGGAGGCAGGGAGGAGGGCCCAGGAGGTCCCTCGGCCGGTCCCTCCTCCAAGCCTGCCCAGTGACGGGCTGAGGGGTGTCGCCTCATCCCCGCCACCTCATCTGGGTCCCCTGGGGACGGCCCTGCACTTCGCTCCGCCTGGTCCGCTGTTACCACGGACAGGTGGGTCTTGGAGGTGGTGGAAGAGGCCTGCCTCTGGAATTGAGCAGGCACCACCCTTCAGAGCCGCCGCCTCGGGGGGGCTTCGGGATCCCCAGCTTCACTGGCGGCTCGTCGAGCCGACATCGCTCTCCTCCTCCAGAAGGAGGTGGTAAGAGAGGTGGTGGACCCTCCTTCAGACCCAGGGTTTGTGTCCAGGTACTTCCTGGTTCCGAAACGGACGGGGGGCTGGCGCCCCATTCTCGACCTACACGACCTAAACAAGTTCCTAAGGTCTCGAACCTTCAGGATGGTCACTCTGGCTCAGATAATACCATCCTTGAACGCGCGCGTGGTTCTGCTCTCTGGACTTGCAGGACGCCGCTTTTTTCACGTCCCTATCCGTCCGCCTCACCAGAGATTCCTTCGCCCGAGCGGAAGGATCCTCTTCGAGTTCCAAGCCATGCCCTTCGGCTTGTCTCCAGCTCCCAGGGTCTTCACCAAATGCATGGCAGTGGTGACAGCATTCTGCGGGCGCCGAGGGGTCCGTGTACCTCATTCTTGGACGACTGGCTGATAGCAGCTCCTCTCCAGGAAGGAGGCGGAGTGGTCAGAGATCTGGCCCTCCAGGTCTGTCTCAACTGGGCCTCCTTATCAACGAGGCCAAGTCGGAACTCGAGCCAAGGTGATTCTATTCATCGGGCGCAGCTCGACTCTCTCGAGCCAGAGCGCGTCCCGGCGGACAGGGCCGAGGTTCTTTCCTCCTTTGCCCGATCATTTCTGGTTGGGCACTGCGCCTGCCCGGGACTTCCTGCGCCTCCTGGGTCTCATGGCGGCCTGCACCAGCGTGGTCCGCTGGGCCGCTGGAACATGCGCCCTTCAGTGGGGACTGGCCAGCCAGTGGTCAGGCCTGCCGATCCCTTGGACCAGCTTGTGTCGGTGACACAGGGGATGTGGAACGCTCTCCAGTGGTGGACCGCTCCAGATCATTTGCAGGAGGGCATCCTGCTCGTCGCCCGAGCCGACGGTCTCTCTATCGACCGATGCCTCTCTGATGGGTTGGGGTGCCCATCTGGGGAACACCGGCTCATGGCCCTGGTCCCGCTGGAGTCCCGATGCCACATCAACCTGCTGGAGCTCCGGCGGTCCGCCTAGCTCTCACCGCCTTTGCTCCGTTCCTCCGGGGTCAAGTGGTCCGAGTCCAGACGGACAATACCACGACCATGTACTATCTAAACCGCCAGGGGGACGGCGCTCCATGCTTCTATGCAAGGAAGCTCTCCGCATTTGGTCACTGCGCGCAGCCTGGAGGCGGATCTCCTAGCCATTCACGTGGCAGGAGCCTCCAACACCCTGGCCGATGCCCTGAGCCGGATAGGGCTGCATCCCACGAGTGGTCTCTCCTGCCGGAGGTAGTACAGCATCTGTTCTCCTTGGGGCACACCTCAGGTGGACCTGTTTGCCTCCATGGAGAACGCGGGCTGAGTCTGTTCCATGCCCGCCCCTCAGCAGGGCTCGCTGCAGGGGATGCCTTCGAGGCAATGGACCCCGGCCTCTTTACGCTTTTCCCCATTTCCCTTGATCCACAAGGTGCTTCTCAAGGCGGGAGGGACAAGGCAGGTGATTCTGATAGCCCCAGACTGGCCTCGCCAGTTCTGGTACCCAGATCTCCTCAGTCTCAGCTCCAGGACTCGCTGCAGCTTCCAGCTCGCCCGGACCTGCTCTCAGTCAATCAGGGAAGGTGTTCCATCCGGACCTTCAATCCCTGCACCTGACGGCCTGGTTCCTGAGCGCTAGAGTTCCAGGCCTTGGGTCTTTCCGACGAGGTCCTCAATGTAGTTGAGGCGTCCGTAAGTGACCTTAGAAAATGTTATGCCTTCAAATGGAAAGGTTTTCCATTTGGTGTCAGGCAAGGGCTTGACCCTTCCTCCTGTTCCTTGGCAAGCATCTTGGACTATTTATGGTCCCTTTCTAGTCAAGGGCTTAGGTCGACGACCCTGGGTGCACCTGGCAGCCATCTCTGCTTACCGGGCGCGGCCGGGAAGCAGTCGGTGGCGCAGGAGAAGGTGGTCTGGCGCTTTCAAAGGCCTTGATCACATTTCCTCCAGTGCGGGAACCCCACCTCCGGTGATCTACTGCTGGTACTGGCAAAGCCCTGGGCAAGTTATTCAACCTATGCACAGGTGTGTTCTCTCACCTGTCGTGGAAGACCGCCTTCTTGGTGGCTATCACGCCAGCCAGAAGGATGGGAGAGCTCCAGGCGCTTCCATCGAGTCTCCTTACCTGGTCTTCACAGGGACAAGGTTGTCCGCGCCCCCACCCGAAATTCCTTCCTAAGGTAGTGCGGAGTTTCACCTTAACCAGGTGTTGACTCTGCGGTGTTCTACCCCAATCACACCTCGGGAGGCGAATATAGGCTCCATACTCTGGACCCTAGAGGCTCGCTTATTATAAGGCGCGCGCGGCTGAAGTCGGAGAGGTTCGCCAGCTGTTTGTCACCCACGCTGAAGCCGCATCTGGCAGACCTGCAGCCAAGCGGACGATAAGCAGGTGGGTAACCTCCTGCATAGATCTCTGCTATAAGTTGGCGGGCATGGAGCCTCCCAGAGGATAAGAGCTCATTCTACCCGCCATACTGCTGCAACGGTGGCTGCTTCCTAGGACGCCCCTATCCAGGAAATCTGCAGGGCTGCTACCTGAAGTCAGCAAACACCTTCATTACCCACTACCACATCGACCTTGAGTCACGCCGGGATGCTGGTTTTGGGGCCTCGGTTCTCCAGTCTCTCTTCCCAAGTAAGTATATGGGGTGTGCTGCCTTGCCTCCTCCTCCGGAGAACTGCTAGGAGTCTCGTTAATGAGGTGGATGAACAACATATCCATGTCCCTAGAAATACAGGTTACTCACCTGTAACAGGAGTTCTAGGAATGGTATATGTTGTTCATCCACACGACTCCACCCGACCTCCCGGCTCGACGCACAACCTGAGCTTCCAGCGGCCAGATCTGGCGCCATGGGGCGGAGCCGAGTTATACCACCCGGGTGGGTGGGAGGAGCAAGCTTGAAGACCTTCCGGCAAGATTTAAAGCGGCAAGGATACTGCCAATGAGTGTGGATGAACAACATATACCATTCCTAGAACTCCTGTTACAGGTGAGTAACCTGTATTTTTGTGTCCCCACTCAACTCAAAACTGCCCAATTTCTGCTCGCTAGATCCAGGGTCTGGAGTTTTCTGGCAAGACGCACTGTCCCTCTCATGGAGAAGGAGATTTCTGTACATATTTCCTCCGTTTCCACTAATACAGAAGGTGCTGATCAAGCTACAAATGGAAGGGGCCAGCATGATCCTGGTAGCCCCATTCTGGCCTCGCAAGGTCTGGTTCCCTCTGCTGCAGCAGTTGGCAGGGCTCCTAAGGACATAGCCATTGCCAGGTTTGGGGTCTCTAGCAGGGTAGTGGATGTCCTGGTGGCTGCCCGCAAGCCTTCAACCTGTGCCACTTACGCCATGAAGTGGAAGCAGTTTGCCATCTGGGCTGCAAAGCATTCCATAGACCCTTTTGCATGTCCTGGATTACATGATCTTCCCAGTGTCAGTCTTCGCCATTTGCCATTGGTGGGTGTCTGTTGTGAGCACAGCATCCAGCGGGAGCTTTTTTATGCCCCCAAGGTGGAGGAGGCAGCGCTGGTGGCGCAGCCCACAAGGCCAACGTACATCATGGCGCTTGTGAACTGGCCAGTAACGGCAGTTGGCTCCTCCTCCGCCTCAGTTCTGCTTCTCCCATTATTCGATACAGCACCTCGCATCCTGCTTCGTGGTTCTTTGGCGTCAGTGGCGTAGTTTGGTGTGGCATTGCTACCTAGAGTTTGGGGCCGTGTATATCATGCCGTCTATACCGTTCCTCTCTGCTTCGCCTCGGTTCTGCCATCCAAGTTATTCAATACCGTTCCTGAATCCTGGTAAGACCTTTCCTGTGTTTTTTTCACTTGAGTGTCGTCGACTCTGCACTGTTTGTGGTTTAGTTTTCCACTCGCATCATGCCTGGTTCAGGGGACAGAACGCGTTCTTCTAAAGCGGGCCGGCCTCCCATGCATCTGTGTTCCTGCGGCGGGCATTTTTCCATTATGGACCGGCATGATGTCTGTCTTACCTGCCTTGTACCCCAGCACAACATGGATCACTGCAACGCCTGTTTCTCGATGGACCACCGCGTTCTCGAGCTCCACGTGTTCAAAGTCGGCAGGGTTCCTCCAATTTTCGGGGGGTGGCATCGCTGTCATCGGTCCAAGTGTAGGTCTCTCTGCCCTTTATCCGGGTTCCCTCCTGGGCTTATATGGTCTAGTGAAGAGGAGGCCTCCTTCCCTTCCAGCCTTGCCACAAGGCCTCTGCCGCGGCGCCAGAGGGCTGGTCTGGTCCCACCTGGTGCCGAGCCAGGAGCACTGCCCTGGCAGGCACCTCCTCGGAGGTACAGGCTCCCACATTGTTTGGGCCCGCGGTTGCTGGGCCCGACGCAGGGTGCTCCTCAGTGCCACCCGCCAGTGCCGTCTTGGATGCTGGAGCCATCCACGACTCCGGTGATCGAGACGGTGCCGCGAGGGGTACTGGGCCTGCCAGCTGTGCCCCTCACAGCCCTTTTGGATCTCTTCCTTGCCATAGCTGGATGATCGAGAGACTGATTCGGACTGGCGACCTGACTCTTCGGAGTTGGTGTGCTCTCTGGGGCCCAGGACCCTTGCGTCTTCCCAGGTGCCCCCCTCCTGCAGTTCTGGTGACTACGAATGGCGCCATCTTCCATGCCGATGGCGGCGCTGGGGGCACGGCACAAGATAGCCATCCCAGGGCTGAGGGTATGGTGGTCTGGGCATTTGGGGAGTAGTTGGATGCCGTCCCGGTGCCGTCCCCCTTCCTGATTCTGAGACCAGAACTCCCTTCTCTGTGGCCCCCTTGAAACCTTACCTTGTGGGAAACAGGGGGTTGGCTGGGGTGCAAAGGTCTTCCTCGGAGTTGGAGGATGGAGGCGAGAGGCTGCGGTGCTCCTCTGTGGTCCTTCAGGGCTTGGAGGAGCCTGCGCTGAGCTCAAGTTCTCTGCCTCGTCCCCTTTGAGGAAGCGTTTGTTGGGTGGGGCTGAGGACCATCCTTTTAGGCTCTTGCTGCCCCGTTACCCTCATAGGGATGCTTCCCCTACAAGGCTCAGTCCGGACTGCTTTGGGCTTCTTCAGTGGCCGCTAACAGAGCAGACCTGCGGATCCCCTGGTCGTCCAGTATCGCCTGCTAGGTCTCCTAGCCCTGCCAGAGGCACTTCATTTGCTGTGATGAGTTTTTCTCCCTTGTCTCTGTGTCCAGACCCTCTTTTCCCAGGCCATGTGGGTCCTTCAGGGCCTTTGACCTGGGAACAGTTCAGATCCCAGGCTGCAGATTTCCTCCGCTTTGTTAGGGCTGTGGACGAGCAGGTCTTTCGCCCGTCTCCCCCACCACAGCTGGAGTCTGACTTGTCAGGTTCCTCAGCCTCATCTTCCTCCTTCGTGTAAGGGAGTCCTCTGTCCACTTGCTCTCTGACGCATATCAGACACAGTATCAGCGCTTCCTTGTGAGGCTGGTCGAGGACCTGCACATTTCTTATATTGCTCGATGCAATACTGAGCGTACAGCATGAGCCTTCTGTCCTTCCTGTCCTGGCCTATTTCTTTCCAGGAGGCGTCGTACAGTGCTTGGCAGCTTCCATCTGCCCCAGCTCCAGCCCTGTTGGACTGCCAGCATCAGTACTGCGCACCCCAGAGGTCTCCAGGTTCATTACCGCATCCCCCTTTGGGGACTGACGTGACTGGACACCTCTGCCGGGGATAGACGTCCAGTCTGTGACTGGCCTCCGGATCCAGACTCTGTGGAGTTCGACCGCCTGGGGCAGAGAGTCTTCTCTTCGGCATCGATGCCTCTTTGCATTACATCACATCAGGTGCACCAAGCTGCCTATAACAGGCACTTGTGGGTGATGCTGGGTCAGGTTCTGGCATCACTGCCTGATTCGAAGGCAACCAGGCAGGCCACGGCCTTCTCCACTATAGGCCTGGAGTTAGCAAGGCACCATACAAGGGCATCTTAAGACTCCAATGAGGTCACTTCAAGGCTTGCATCAGGTGTACGGTGTGGCTTCGCCCATCTCAGTTATCAGCCCTGTCCCGGCTTAGGGTGATTGCCTCCACATTCCGGGGGATTAGCTTTTTCTCCCACAGGTCGAGGCAGAAACTGCAGGGATGCCTTCCTTCCCCCAGGGAACAGGGGATCCGCCTTGTCCTGACCAGTCTCATGCCTAGCTGGTCTGTAATGGGTCTCCTCCTCCCGTGTTTCCCCCACGGGAGGCTGAGGGACATTTGTCCCTCAGGGAAGTGCTGAAACCCCTTCAGGAGGCTCTGTACTCACCCACGACTGATAAATGGTGAAGATTGACACTGGGAAGATATGAAAATTACTTACCTACCGTAATTCTTGATCTTTCAGTGTATCTTCTCCATTCATCACTAAATCCTACCCACCTTCCCCTCAGAAGACCTCAGTCCCTGGGCAGTCCTCCACCCTAATGATTCTCCTCCCTAGGACCAGTAGGGAGACCTCTTAACTTCTGATAGCCCTAGAACCCATTTCTCCCCAAATTAGGGGAGGAGAACAAGTAGGGTCTTTTCTTGGAAGATCTTTGGGGGATTCCTGGCAGACCCTCTGCCCTCGAGGGAACCTCTGGGGCCGGTCCACCTCCCTCTCAGTGTGCCGCCGTCTCCTTGGGATGCGCCTAGATTTGGGGGCGGGGTCAGGGAGTGCCATCGGGACTCTGCCCTTTTTACACTTCCCCATCTCTTCTACCCCTTCAGTCTCCCTCTGCCTCCGGAGAGGGATGTTGAATGGTGGAGATCATCCTCCCTAACCTTGTGGGTTCTCCTTGTGACTCTTGCTGGGGTCTCCATTCAGGGAGAGTCCTTCCTGCTTCAAACGGGGGGAAGCAGGGGGCCTTCCCAATCACCCTTCTAGCTAAAGGACTTAGAGCTGCTAGTGGCACTCTTGCAACTATTCTTAAGCCTGCTTACCTTTGGAAGCACTTTCTGTCTCCTGGGCAGATCGATCAGGCTGACAGGTGCCCCCTTCTCCTTCCCTTCCCCCTTTTCTGTACATCTTCCTTTCTTCTCTCTTCTTTCCTATTTTGTCTGGCCATCCAGGGACAGGGGCCTTTTGGCCCATGTCTTCCAGATTCTCTGTCCTCTGGCCAGCCTATTCCTTTTTCAATTTATATCCTTTCCTTTTGCTATCACTTGGGCTCCCTTGTCCAGCCCTCAGTTTTTCTCTATTCTGTTTTCCTCTGTCTCTCTGGCGTGCCGAACTAAGGCAGAGGAGGAGCCAACGGCCATTTCTGGCCAGTCCACGAGTGTCACAGCATGCATCGGCTCGTGGGTGGTGCCGGCTCCTCCCCTTTGGGGAAAAAAGCTCCCGCGTGGTGCTGCGCTCATGGCTGACACCCACCAGTGATGAATGGTGAAGCTACACTGGGAGATCAAGAATTATGGTAGGTACGTAAATTTTCATTTTTGCCTTGTACCCTTCCGGGTCATGCCTGAAAATAGGTATTTTTGATGTCTACTGCACTTTCTGGTAATCAAAAAAAAATTAAAAAAAATGGAGAACCATAAAATTGGATGCCTGGATTCTTCAGATCACGGAAAGGGGTCACACCCTGGAGCTCACCGAGCAACCCCCAGAGACGACGACTTTGACCTCCAACTACCCCTTAGCCCATCTGTCTCTAATTCAGGAGGAGGTACAGTCACTAATGCACAAGCGTGCAATCGAGCCAGTGCCCAGGCACAAGTTTTTATTTATTTATTTGATCAAGTCGGATTTACAACCTTTGAGTCAGGGACTCATTTACAAAGGCACCTCGTCGCAGGGAGGGCAAGACAATAGAGCATTGTGCAGATACAACATTGGACAACATTACAGGTGCAGACATTGAACACAGAATACACTTAGTTACATGTTGGTATAAAATACAGATTTACAGTTAAAGATGTACAGTTTCTCTGGAGTTGCAGTGGAATACATCCTTGTATAAACCTAAGGGGGTTGGTAAAAAGAGGTAAGGGAAAGATGGATCAGCAGTCCAGGGGACCTTGTTGAGATTAGAGGGGCCAGGCAAGGAAAGGTCCTGCAGTAGGATTGGGGGCAGGGCTAGTTGCACTTACAGTAGCGGACATTAAAGAGATGGTTCCGGAGAGCGGTTTTGAAGAGACCAGATTGGCAGCGTTGGTGATGCAGGTAGGGAGGGAGGGAGTTGAACCAGGCGGGGGCTCGATAAAAGAAAGACCTCTGGGTGAGGGAGGTCTCGATTTTGGGCACTTTGAAGGTGGCTTTAACAGAGCTGTGGGTGGAAACGGATGAGGATGACCATGGTAGGGAGGCAGAGACTCCTGGGGAGGAAGAGTCCGAGCAGGGATTTCTTAGCAAGAAGGCAGGTCTGATACTGCAGACGTTCCTCGAAGTTGAGCAGGTTCTTCCTGGTCCCCAAAAAGACTGGAGATTTGAGGCCCCTCTTAGATCTAAAGGACCTCAATCTGTACAGTATATGCAGTATAAAAAGTTCCAAATGGTAACTTTGCCAAATCTGACGCCCCTTCTCAAGCAAGGCAACTGGCTGTGTTCTCTGGACATGCAGGATGCTTAGCTGCACATCTTAAGTGTTCCCTCCTCACAGGAGGTTGCTCCGGTTTATTTTTCAGAGTGAACATCAAAGTGCTGCCCTTTGACATGTCCTCTGTGCCGCTGGTCTTTACCAAGTACTTGGCAGCAGTATCTGCGGCCCTCAGAAAGGAGGGACTGTACATCTTCTCTTATCTGCACGATTGGCTCCTAAAGGCCCCATCTAGAGACCAGCTCCTGGGGACTTTAGAGAGAACTTTTCAGTTGTTCCTGTCCCTGGGCATCACCATCAACCTGCCCAAGTCGATCCTGGTTCTGCCCCAAAGGCTGCAATACGTAGAAGCAGTTCTAGACTCGGCGCAGGGGAAGGCCTTTCTGCCTTAAAACAGCACAGAGAGCCTTATTGCCTAGGCTCAGACGGTTGCCCAGAGCCATTATTCCAGCCAAGGTGTACCTGAGGTTTATTGGGACTGATGGTGGCTGCCAACCCCACCGTTCACTGGCCAGGCTGCACATGCACATCCTCCAGTGGACCCTCTGAGTACAGTGGGGCCAGCAGACGGATGAATTAGATCAATTAGTGCTGGTCTCTTCACCAGTCCGCAAAGTGCTACAGTGGTGGATAGACCCCCCAAACCTTTTGCAGGAGGTTCCATTCCAGATCTCCTCTCCTCAGCAAATCCTCACCACAGATGTCTCTGATTTGGACTGGGGTGCTCATCTGGATCCCTTTCAAAGTCGGTGCTCTTGGTCCCAGGTGAAAACCTCCCTGCATATCAATGTTCTGGAGATGCATGCGGTTCTGTATGCCATGCAGGCCTTGCAGAACCATCTTCTTCCTGGCCAGTTGCCAATTCAGTCAGACAACCTCAGTGTAGTGTACTATACTACATAAACAAGTGGGGGGGCACATTTGTACCCCCTGTGCAGGGAGGCCATGAGCATGTGGTATTGGGCACTAGATCATGGCCTGACCCTCTCAGCTGTCCATGTCCCAGAAGTGCTAAACACTCTAGCATACAGCCTCAGCTGGAGTCAGTCCAACATGCACGAGTGGGAGCATCTCTCATCCATCGCAGAAAACATATTTGACAGATGGAGTCATCCAGAGTTGGACCTTATTGTGTTCTCATTCAATGCAAAACTGCCCAGTTTTTCATTGCTCGATCCAGGGCTTAGAGTTTTCTGGTGAGACGCATTATGCCTGTCCTGGAGCAGGAGGTTTCTTTACGCCTTCCCCCCCGTTTCCTCTGATTCAGAGGGTGCTTGTCAAACTGCAGATGGAGGAGGCCAGCATAATCCTGGTAGCCCCATTCTGGCTTCGCCCGATTTGGTTTCCACTACTACAGCAGCTGGTGGAGGAACCTCCAATCCCTCTTCCCCCTTTGCAGTGATCTGCTGACCCAGGATCAGGGGACCATGGTCCATCACAACCCCTGGTTCCTCCATCTGCATGCTTGGCTCCTGAGGACATAGCCATCACCAGATCTGGAATTTTTAATAGAGTAATGGATGTCCTAGTGGCAGCCCAGAAGCCTTCCACCCTCGCCACTTTCGCCATGAAGTGGAAGCCACTTGGGCTGCCAAGCATAATCTGGACCCTTTCACCTGTCCAGTGAACCAGATCCTGGACTACCTGATCTCTTTGTCTGACTCAGGTCTCCATTACTTCTCCCTTAAGGTGCACCTTTCAGCTATCTCGGCTTTCCATGAGCCCGTGGGTGATGGTACCATAGCTCAGCTGGATGTTTCCCATACCTTTTTGAGGGGCATCTTGCATCCGAAACCCCCAATCTGTTCTCCTGTCTTGGTTTAGGATTTAAATCTCATTTTGGAGAAGTTGACCCTGTCTCCTTTTGAGCCAGCCGCAACTTGCAAGTTGCGCTTTTTTTCTTGGAAAGTGTTATTTTTAGTTGCTGTTACTTCTGCTCGAAGAATTTCACAGCTTAAGGCCCTCTGGTGCGAGGAGTCTTATTTGATTTTTCACAAAGACAGGGTGTCTTTGCGCAGAATCCTAAGTTTCTCCTTAAGGTGGTGTCTTGAGTTCATACTGAACAAATCTACCCACCTTCCTGTTTATTTTCCAGAACGTGTCAATCCCAGGGAAGCACTGCTCCATACATTAGATGTGTACAGAACTTTGAAGTATTACCTGCTCTGAACCAAGGAATGTAGAAAGTCGAAGCAGTTGTTTCGTTTGCCCCAGGAAGAGAAGGGCGTTCAAGTTTCTAAACGAATGTTTTTCTAAATGATTGGCTAATTGCATTTTGTTCTGCTACAAGTACGGCAAAGAATTGCCTGGAGTGGTCAAAGCTAATTCTGCAAGGGGCATGGCTACATCTGGCTTATTTCTGAGGAGTCTCGGCCAGTGACATCTGTGCGGCTGCCCCTGGAGTACCATCCACACTTTTACTATGCACTGCAGTCTGGACATTACCTCTAGAACCCGTGCAGGATTTGGCAGGGCTGTGCTGCAGGGACTCCTGTCAAGGTTGACCTCCCTCCCAGACTATCTGTTTGCACCTGTAACTGCTTGGGACTCGTTCCTACGGTGTGACCTGATGACTTGGATACCCCTGAAGAAGATAGAACAGTTACGTAAGAACTTACCTTAACAGTAGATCTTCGACAGGATCTCAGTTATCAGGTCTGTTTTTCCCTCCCATCATTCCTCTTTTTGGGACTCCTTACTGGAACTGGCTATCTGGTGTAGCCAGCCTTTTCTTATTGGCCTGGGCACCTTTCTCTCTCTCCTTGGTCCCCCATGGCTAGAGCTGTGCTCGCTTTGTCTGGGGCGGGGGGAGAAATCAGGAGGGAGCGGGGTTGCTCATGCCTTTATAGGGTTGGTGATGTCGTCACACGACATTGGCAGTCTCATTTGTACTGCTGAAAATCTTTCGTACGGATCCTGCTTCACTGACAGGGAAGTTCCTACTGTGTGATCTGATGACTGAGATCCCCTCAAAGACTTACTGTTACGGTAAGTTCTTACGTAACTGTTCTTTTGTATGTGTGTTGGTGCCTAATTGAGTGTGCTTTTGAAAAGGGGACTGGCCTGCAGAATGTACTGTATACTGGCTGAACATGGTCATAGATTAAAGTCGGTGATCCCACCCCCCCCAATCATCAAACATTCATCACCCAGCTACCTTTTACACATGGCAAGGCCTTCTGAAGCCGAATCTTGGTTTATGAAAAACAGCCTTTTGGCTTTTAACTGCTAATTATTGGTTACAAAAGTTGGCTCAGCTGTACATAATGCTGTATACAAAATGGTGCCTGAGATTTTGTGATGCTTGCTGCGTCACATTTAATTTCATTATTATTGGAGCATTTAAGTATAATTTAAAAAAAAAAAAAAAAAGTAGGTTTAGTTTTTATTTCACATAAAACCCTTTAAGCAGAGCCTATTTTCAAAGGGTTTAGAGTCCGGTGCAACAAAAGAATACAGTAAGACCACAGTTACAATCCATTGGAAACAGGTAAGACAGTAACTTAGCAGTTGATAAGGTTCAGTGATAAAACAGTACATGGAATACAAGTTGTCATTACAGTCAGAGAAAATGCAGTGGAAATAAATGCATTGTAAGAAACCTCTGATGGTCAGCGGTAGCAATTGTATCTTCCGAGTAGGGTAAGTGAGGTGAGAAAAATCCCCCCCCCCCCCAATTTAGCATATTAACAGCTTATTTATTTTGCTGATTACCTATGTCGAGCAAGCTTGGGATGTTGGAGGTGGCTGAGGGTGGCAGAAATGCCAGGGACAACTACTTGGGGGAAGATGAGCGGCGGCATTGGCGTATGCGAAAGTGCGCAGTGACACTATTCGACATAGTACACACACTTCTGTGAACACAGAATTAGGAAAATCACCATGGCTGCCAGGAGGATTTGCTGCCTCTTGCAGGCCCCACACCGGTGACATTGGCATGGCCCCAACCAGATCCTGTGAGAGCAGATTGAGCAAGGATCTCTTCCACCCTGCCACGGGTCAAGCCTTAGGGGAACCCTGGGCCAGTAAGTCCAGGTGAAGCCAGGTGAGCTGGGGTCAGGGGAAGGGCAGCCAGGATCGGAGAGGATAAAATGAAAGGGGAAAAATTTGTTTTAAAGGTAAACGCAAGGTTTTGATTCAAATGCATACTGAAATCTTGTCTGCTGTTCTCTAAAGCACAAACTGCAGATGCGCCTAGCAGTTCCTTGTGCTCTAGAATTTAGTTAATTTCCATTTTCTTTTGAGGCACCTGCACTGAGCATGCCCTGCTAGCAGTTCTTAGTATTAGGCTTACATACAGAAGTCTAGAAATTTAAATGGTGAAACCTACCATCCCTGGCTTTCTTTCTTTAAGTGCAACAATTCTGACTTTGAGCAAGTCGCACTACATAGAAATTAGTAATCAGACGTGCGTGAATGATCTGCTTGGTCAGTATCAACAACACTGAGAATATACTGTGCATTCAGGCTTCTGATGGAGGTTTGTTTGTCTGTTTCTTCTTCATAGGTTGGCAATCATGGTCTGTTTGGAAACAACACACAATCAAGAGGTATGCACAACACTCCGGTGCCACCACTGAACAACTCCCCCAACCTCCGGGCTCCGATGCCTCCCCAGTTCCTTTCCCCTCAGGTAGGTTTACAAAGAACAGCTGTCACTGGTGGTGAGTTATTTCAGACATCTGAAAGGCACATATCTTTGGTTGTCACCGTTGAGCATTTCTGAAAAAGGGGAACTCTGTGACTTTGCAGCATCGTATAGTCTCTCTTGCTATGGTTTGTCAAGGTATTTACAGTCCTGAATTATGTAGTTGTCTAAAGTTTGGAAAGAATGAGCTCAAACCACTGTATAAAACATCCAGACAAATGTACAGTATACTGTACTTCATAACTACGAATTATTGAAATTAGGAGAGTGGAACAGTCTTCTTAGGAAATCAGCTACTCCATAAAGCCCTACTGTTTGGTCTTGGGTAGATGCACTGGGACCAAGAGGGGGAACCAACCACAACTTATGGTGCTGGCGCACAGTGCCTTGCTTATGAATTACTGTGTAAAGTGGCATCATTTTCAGCCTCCTCAGTTCCTTTTTTCCCCACCATCAAAGAGCACATCACTTAATTGCGGTTTAGGACTTCACCAGTGCCTCTAGCTCAATTTCCTGTGTTTCTTCTTTCTTTTTCCCTCTCTGAAGTTTCTAGTCCGTGTCATCATTACTGATCTTCCAGGAATCAATCTTCACCATTGATTCACACTAATGGGCCTGAGCTGGAGGCACTAGGACCCTGAAGGAGACAGAACTTTTCAGGAGGGCTGGCACTAAGGTAAACTGCGCACTTGCATGGCACCATGAGACTGCCTCGTGCTGCATGGCTTACCTTGGCACCAGCCCTCAACTGTCTCGGTTCCTTTTTTCCTCCTGTCAAGTGTGCATCAGGGACAACATTGCTTGCCCGCTGGGAGTCAAAATGTCATGTCTTAAATGACAGCAGTGTTCAGTTCTTAGTTTTTAAAGCTAGAGTTTATTTTTGTGTCATATTAGTGTTAGTACAAAAATAATTTCCTCTCTGTCATCAAGGCGTTGGTCAGGAAGCATAGGTAAATCAGGAGATGTCAGGATAGCTGTTCTACAGACAGCGCGCAAACAAAACAAAGTTCTTTATCTGGCGGTATCTAAATTTTCAGCTCTAACGCTAAATAAAACATGCTCTCCTTATATAAGATTGTTTTTTCTGGCAGTTAAACTCTGCATACTGTGCTTGTCGTACAAATATAAATTACGAACTTATCGTAATTATGATCGTCCCAGATATCTTCACCATTCATTAATAATGGGTCCTACCGGAGGGTCAGGACCCTGCACAGAAATAAAAAAAAAAAAAAAAAAAAGAGCACTGTCTCTTCAGAAATGTTTGTGTGGGTGGAGCGAGCGTCGGAGCGGGCGCGCCCTTGAGCCAGCATTCTACATTAGCACTCATGGGTTGGCCAGTAACAGACACCAACTCCTCCCAGCCCTCGTTCTGTCTGCCTGAAGAGGAACAGAAAAGGTTCAGAGGGCCAGGGTGCCGAAGATAGGTAAGGATAGAGAAAACCAAATAAAGCCAGAACAATAACCAGGGTTAGGTCAGAGGGAAAACTAAGAAGGACAGCAGCAGGAAAACAGGGTACTAAATGAGAAAAAGACCAAGGTAGAAAGGTCAGTGGGGGATGATGCTACAGAAGGTATAGCCATCAAAAAATGGAGAGCAATGAGTACCAATGCCTGTAGTCTGGGTAACAAGCTTCCTGAATTAGTGGCCTTGATGGAGGAGGAACATCTGGATATCGTGGCAGTCACAGAAACATGGTACACACAGAACCATGACTGGGACGTAAACATACCAGGATACACTATCTGCAGGAGGGACAGGGAGGGTAAAAGAGGAGGAGGAATAGTAGCTCTCTACATAAGGGAAGGAATCAAAGCAACAGAAGAAAGGGTAAACAGGGAGGAGAAGAAGCACTGTGGGTCAATTTGGAGGCAGGCAATGGCACCACAATCCGCACAGGGGTTGTGTCAGACCCCTCTGGGAGGAAATGGACAAGGAAATGATAGAAAGTATACTTAGAATGGCAGATAAAGGAGCTATTGCTGATGGGTGATCTGAATATGCCAGATGTTAACTGAGTGCAGTTGCAGCAGCCATTTCTAAGAGGGGGTTATCTAGATGCGCTACAGGGGCATGCCTTAGACAACTAGTATTGGAACCCACTCAGGGGAGCAATCTTAGACCTGGTCCTCTCAAATGGAGATGGAGAGGACAGGACGTAAGTGGGTAGCCATCTGTGAACTAGCGACCATCGAACAGTATGGTTCACAATAAACACAGCAATAGAGTCAAGCCATACAAAGGCAAAAGTGCTGGACTTCAGGAGGGCTGACTTTGCCAAAATGGGTGAGTGCCTAAGGAATGCACTAGCAAATGGGCAGGAAGGAGGGGTGAAAGAACAATGGGAAATAATAAAAACCGCCATCACAGAGGTAACAAGCCTTTGTGTGAAGCAAATGAACAAAACAAAACGATGTAAGAAACTACTATGGTTCTCAAAGGAAGTGGCAGTGAAGGTTCAAGAGAAAAAGAAAGCATTCAGAAAGTACAAGGAAACTCGGAAGGAGCAGGACAGAGAATTGTATCAGTTAAAGCAAAAGGAAGCTGGGAAGGCAGTCAGAACAGCAAAGGCCTGAACTGAGGAAAAGATAGCCAACTCAGTTAAGAAGGGGGATAAAACCTTTTTTAGCTACATCAGGGAGCAAAGGAAGACTAAGGGAGGGATAGTGAGGCTTAATAAAGGGAGGGGTGGGCAGAGGGTGACTGTGAAAAGGCAGAGATACTAAAATATTTTTGTTCAGTATTTACAAATGAAGAGGGGGAGGTACCTAAAACAAACAGTGGAAACACTCTTGATACAGAAGTTGATACCAGCCCATTTACAGAGGAAAGGTTTCTGAAAGAACTCTTAAAACTGAAGGTGGACAAAGCAATGGGGCCTGATGGGATTCATCCCAGAATTCTAAAAGAACTAAGGGTAGAACTAGTGACACCACTGACTACCCATTTTAACAAATCATGGGAGGATGGGGTGGTACCTGAGGACTGGAGGAGGGCAGATCGATTCCCCTTCACAAAAGTGGGAGCAGGGCAGAAGCAGGAAACTATAGACCTGTTAGTTTAACCTCAGTGATAGGAAAATGATGGAATGACTTCTGAAAGAAAGAATTGTTGAGTACCTAGAGGCCAGAGGGCACAGGACCCAAGGCAGCATGGGTTCACAGCAGGAAGGTCATGCCAGATGAATCTAATAGATTTCTTTGACTGGGTGACCAAAGTAGTAGATCAGGGAGGACTGTGGACATGGCCTACCTAGACTTTAGCAAGGCATTTGACTCAGTCCCACACAAAGATTAATATACAAGTTAGCCAGCCTGGAGTGGGTCCCAAGATGATAGCCTGGGTAAAGAATTGGCTGGAGAATAGGACACAGAGAGTAATAGTAAATGGAGGTCCACTCTGAAGAGGGGTTACTAGTGGGGTGCGCAGGGTTCAGTATTAGGACGGTCTCTTCAGCGTCTTTATAAGCTACATTGCAGAGGGACTGGAAGAAAGTATGTCTCTTTGCAGATGACACAAGATCTGCAACAGAGTTGATGCACAAGGTGGGGTGGAAAGGATGAGAAGGGACTTGGCAAGGTTAGAGGAATGGTCAAATATGTGGCAGCCTAGATTCAGTGCTAAGGAATGCAAGGTAATGCACCTGGGAAACAAAAACCCAGGGGAAGAGTACACAATGGGGGTGAGATACTAACAACAACAAAAATGGAAAGGGACCTGGGGTAGTCATATCAGATGACTTAAAGGTGGGCAAGCAATGTGAGAGGGCAGTAAGGAAGGCTGGGGGGATACTGGGATGCATGGGAGGCATCACCAGTAGAAAACAGGAAGTTGTTATCCTCTGTACAGACAGCTGGTGAGACCCCATCTGGAGTACTGTGTGCAGTTCTGGAGACCCAATCTCCGCAAGGACATAGACAAGATGGAAGCTTTCCAGAGGAGGGCAACTAAAATGTTGCAGGCTCTGCACCAGAAGACATATGAAGAGAGACTAAAGGATCTTAATATGTATAGCCTCGAGGAAAGGAGGGAGAGAGGGGGACATGATCGAAACTTTCAAGTACCTCAAGGGAATCAACAAAGTCCAAGAGGGTAGCATCTTTCAAAAAGGGTGTGCAAGAACAAGGGGCACAATTTGAAGATGGGGGCGGCTCCAGAGGTAATGTAAGGAAGTATTTTTTCACAGAGAGGGTTGTGGATGCATGGAACGACCTTCCGGAGGAGGTTGTGGAGTCAAAAACAGTGGTTGAATTCAAGCATGCATGGGACAGTCATAAGACAATTCTAGGAGGTGGGGGTAGAAAGAAGTAGGCTGCTGGTTAACTAGGATCTGCAGCTTATCCATTAGGTAGGGAAATGGGCAGACTGGGTGGGCCAAGCGGTCCTTATGTGCCGTCAGATTCTGTGTTTCTATGTTTCTGTGTGACAGATAGGGATGACCAGAACACTGGGCAGCCCTGGGCAAGGTAAAAATAATTAAGAGACAGGAGAGAAGGAAGGAAGACAGGTGGAGGAAAAGAAACTGGCTCAGCTCTCCCCAGCAGTCCCCAGCCCCACAGCCTGCAGGTCTGTCTCCTCAGGAGTCCGGAGGACTAGATTCCATAAGTGGAAAAAGATTAACCAGGGCTCAAGATACAACTGGATCAAGAGGGAAGGGGGAAGGGAGTTGTAGGAGTTGAAGAGCCAGAGACCTGGGGACCTGGCTATACTGAGAGAAAATAAGTCATTTTGCCATTTTCCTCTTTTTTTTTTTTTTTTTAAACTCGAGAGAGAACTCTTCTCTCATATTGACAAACTTGTTCCTTACCTTCTGCCTCAATCCATACCTTCCCTCCTGGTCTGAATGTCTGTTGTTCTTCTAAAATTCGCCAGAAGGCGAAGAGTTAAGTCCTTGAAGATGCTCGGTCCAGGAAGCAGTCCTAAGGACTGAAGGACTGCTCTGTTAGGTACTCCCTTAAGGGAGTCAACCCTAGAGGTATCACAAAAAAATGGAGCAACCTTGCCGGCTATTAGTGATGGAAGCATCCAGACTGGATACAGGGTTCGCCCAGGACCAAGCCCCAATGTTTGACTCCCCTCAAGGAGGTGAACCCTGTGGGAGAGGATATTCCCCCAGCCTCCCAAGGGGAAGAGAAAGACACTGGAGGAGGGGGGCCAATCTGGGCCTGGCTAGGCCCAAGGGCTTGACTGAGCTGGCGAATGCTCCCAGGATCCGGAAGGTGGAGGGTGCCCCGAAAAACTCACCGTGCCCTGTGGGAAAAGAAGTGGGCCCCCCCCGGAAAGGTGAGGACATCACGCTACGCTGGGTCAGGGGTGACAACCTGGATAGGCGAAGCCACGCAGCCCGCCTAATGCAGACCAAATATCCTACCAGCCTGGAAGCCATCTCGTGGCATTGTAGACAGCCCTAGAGAGATATCTTGCTAGTTCCAGGCCTTGAGCAGTTAGGTGAATGGCTTGCCTTGTTCCCTCACCGTCAGGCAGCGCTGCTAGGACTTGCCCTAGCAGAGAACAGTTGTACCTAACATAGACCACTTGGTGTGCCTGATAAGCCAATATCCGCAAAAGGAGATGTGCTGAAAAAAATATCCTCCTCCCTCATTTGTTGAGCTCAACTGAATCCGACTCGGGGCGGTCTTGATTAAGGCATTGACACCCAGAGAGGGTATCCAGGAACCTCAGACCTGAAGAAGGCTGAGGCATGGCTCCCGGAGACCCCACTGCTGTGCAGTATCTGCGCAAACAGTCCCTGGGGCAGGAGAAGGGGCAGTGGGTCATAGCCAGATGGCATGTGATGCCTCCTGTAATGGCCTTGGCCAAGGAGGGATGACCAAAGTGTCAGCACTGTACTCCCCCAGGGATGATAGCGTCACACAATCAGGGTTCCATCCAACTGGGTGGGAGATATGGAGCTCCCACATCATCTCCCACAGGAAACGCTGGCAGGACAAAAAGTCGTCCCCCGCAGAGGAAAAATGGCATGAAGCATCCTCTTCCTGCACTGAGGAAGCCAAACAAGAGAGAGAGAGAGTCAGATTTAGAGCCAGGCAGTGCTGAAGTGGGAGGTCTGAAAATGACCTCAGAAATGGCCCTGATGTAATGGGGGAACAGTGCCGCCACCACCCTGAACTGTTCCCAAGAAAGGGGGCCTTCAGGGCTAAGAAACCCCAGAAAAGGGGGCAAGGGAGGCAGAGATCGAGGAGGAGGGATATCCTGGCTAAACCAGGATGTACCTCTGCCAGAGCATTGGGCTTGTCCAGATGTGCCCTTTTTTTTTTTTCCGAATTTTATTTTTTGCACCTAATTTTCCAAGGCATCCCTCGGAGGTGCCCACACAAATCTACCCCTTCTACTCCCCACTGTGACCATCTACACCGGATCACCCTTCCTTCGAGGGACTTCCCAGTGCTCCAGATCACCCCCTGGGGCAGGGCCCATCCTCCCTCGGCCGCTCTATCTGCAATTAGAGGGTCCATCCTTCTAGGAAGTTGGCCGTGGATCACCGGTGCGGCCTGGCCCGGCATTGAGGATGAGAGGGAGATCCCTGGGGCCCTCGTCGTCTCCTCGTCGCTACAGGGGGTTTTCACATTTTGGTAGGTGGAGCCCGGCCAGCAAGGCAATGTGCCGTGGCTCAGCTTCAAGCTTTTATCGCCCGGCATACTCGTTCGGCTACCCCAGCCGCCGTGCCAGAGGTCGCCCATGAGCGAGTGCATCCCCAAGCCCTCCCTGGGAAGAGAGAGCAGTCCTCCAGACACTCAATCTCTTCCCTCTTCTGCCGACCCCTGGTAGTCTGGGTTTGCTCGTGAACCCGGGTCGCCAGCGTGGCACGAGGTGTTGCGTCCAGCGCCTCAACCCTCAGTGCCACCGGGCCGGCTATCCAGATGTGCTCTAATTAGAGGAAGAACTGGAAGAGCCTGAAACCCCAGCTCGCCCAACCTCTAAGGAGGCGAGCTGGGGGGCATTTGAGGGTACTCGGAAGGTGAGGCTGGAGCCGTGCAGCACCACTCGGGAGGCTCCTGCCCTCACCCACTGCAGAGCTCTCCACCCTCCCCGGGAGAGAGACCAAACTGGACAGTCCTCCACGACGACCGCCAACAGCCCTAGGGCACACCGGTTGACGTTTACAAACCGGTCCACCAGCCCCTTTCTCCTGGGAGGAAGATCTATCCCTCTTAGAAGGCCCAGTGGAGGAATCTGGGCTTGCCCCACTCGAAGGGAAAGAACCCCCCCGCCAGCGAAGAGGTTAGAGGATCTCCCCAAGACTTCTCGTCGACCAGAATCCCAGTCATTGGAAGATCGGAACCGGCTAACGAGGTAGAGCTAAGAGAAGAGGATGGCCCTGCTGTAGCTGAGGAAGAGCCGACCCCGGCACTGCCAAGAGAGGCGGCACCGACCTCAGCACCTTCAAGAGGAGCGGCACCGATTGCGGCACCCACCACTGACTCGGACACCTCTTCCAGACACGGTGCCACTACACTCCAGAACTGGAGAACCAGAGGAGGTTCTGGCAGGGTCTGGGACACCGGCACCGCTCTCCGAGAAGTCAGTGGTGGAGAATCCAGCACCCCAGGAGACGTCCAAGCAGAGTCCAAAGAGCCAGTGGCCCAATCAGGGTTGCTTCCATCATCATCCCCCAAGGCAGGGGAGGAGACCAGGGACACTTCCAACTGGGCCACACCTGAAACCATGGACACCCCCCCACGCCTCGAGAGACAAAAGGGGGAGGGGAGGCTTGGACACACTAGCCACACCACTCCGCTCATCAGCACCAGAGATGGCGCTGAGAGCCAAAGCCTGCGGCGAGCGTAGTCCTGAGGATTAGCCCATGTATAGCTCTTGACCCCACCTCGGGGGTCGTCTGATCCTCCAAGGAGGAGCCGGACTGCGAGGTGTGGCCGGTCACATCCCTGCAGGAAGGCGACCTCCCCCCCCCAACCCCTCGCGGGAACCTCGTGCCCCAGCAAGAGGAGCACAGGAGGTCCCTACCCACTGGGTGGTATAGGCAGGGGCTTAGGGTGGAGCCAAAGTTTTTGCCTTGGTGTCCCAAGTTTGCTGATGCCTGCCGAAAGTGGGGGGTTCCCTACCCCAGTGTGCCACTCATACAACCAAGGTACGGAGGTCCATTGAAAAACAGGCATGTCACTCGTCCATCAGATGATGGGGACCCAGGCAAGAAAAACGATTATGGGGGTCTCTGACCGCGATGAAGTTGCCATGGGGCACCAACACATAAGGGCAACTCCATACCACTTAGATTTGGAACGACTCCCCGACCCCGACATATCGTTGTTGTGGCTTAAAAACAAATAAATGAAAAAGGTACACCGGCACCGAATTTAAACTTATGGGAAACCCCTTCAGCACCGAATGGCACCGGTACTCATGGCACAGAGAAACTGAGGCCTAGACAGTGATGCAGTTGCTTGCAGAAATTCCCATGCAGGATCCTTCCTCGATGGTGGAAAAAATGGAACTGAAAGCTGGGAGGAGTCAGCATCAGTTACTGGCCAACCCACGAGCACCACGTAGAATGCTGGCCTCTGGGTGGCGCCGTCCCAACGTCATCTGCACCTACACATTTTTTTTTGTTTGTTTTTTTATACTTACTTTTTATCCCTCCTTACTGCTCGTTAGACCCCACTCCTTCGGACCTGACCATTCCCAGTGGACCCTTCCCACAGAGTCTGCCCCTAGAGTGTCAGGTACACTTCTGTATCTGCCGTACCTTCCTTCTTCTCCTCCTAGAGTGCCTGCATACATTGGAGTCTGCCTGCGGGAGGTAAACTGGGAGATTAGGTTGGTCGTCATCTAGGCGGCTAGCTTGGTATTTCCACATTTACTCCCCTGTTACATCCCACTAGCCCTGAGGACGTCGGCACGCAGGACTTGATGTCCAGGCAAAGCTGGCGTGCTGGCGCACGTCGCGCCAATGCCCTGGCGTCCTCCTCCCGATTCCGAAGAACGCCTTGTGCCCGATGTCCGTGCTTCACAGGCACTGGTGGTCGGGTGCAGAAAGCACCCCTAGGAACCCACCCCTGGAGAAGGAGAGCATCCGTTGGGACACTCAATCCACCTCCACCCCCCCCGGCAGTCCGAGTCCGTTCCCGGGTTGCCGGTGTGGTGTGAGGTGTGGCGTCCCAGCATCTCAACACTCCGCGCCACTGGGCCAGCCAACACATTTTCAAAGAGGCAGTGCTCTTTTTTATTGCCGTGCAGGGTCCTGACCTCCAGTAGGACCCATTAGTAATGAATGGTGAAGATTAATTTGTGGAAGATCCTGTGTTCCAGAAAATGTATTGAGACTTGTCAATTTTCTTACCTATGACCAGTCTGAAGAGTACATTAGTCTTCGTAACCGGTGCAGTCAACTAAAACATCCTGTCCTAGTGCTTTATTTCTTCCTGCTAATTCTGCAAACAAGCTTGTGCAGGTCAAAAAGGTACTTCATGATTAATCCCGAATAGCTTTTTGCATTCATTTCGGTAGTATAACTGTATACATTTGCAACTGAGAGGGTGTCAGTTTCGCATAAAGATTTGCATGTGGGTTTTAACCACATAAGAAGCAAGGGGAGAAAGCAAGAAAAAAAACAGCAAGTAGAGGAAGGGAGATAACAAGGGGAAATTGTGGGATCAATGCAATGGCGAGTTCAGAGGTTCCACGAGGAAAATTAGATTGCGCAGTAAGATAGACAAGTGACAGAAGAAGAAAGGACAAAAAAAAAAAGAGAGATCCTTGCTTTCAACTCCCTCTGTAAAACAAATAGGACAGAGTCTTAATACAGCCCTGTTACATACTCCCCTTCTTTAAGAGGGAACCTAATTTGTTTTCTTGTTTCTTTTTAAAACATGTTTCCATAAATCTCCTCTTATTTTTCTCTTAACATTACCTTATAGCATTTACAGTTACTTGCATGTGTGATACAGGTATACCATGTTCATGACACCTGTTACAGCAAACAATTCAGCTAAGCAGACATATTTTTTTCAACCTTCTGAATGTGCAATTCCTGAACCATATCTTGACAGAAAATCAGCATCGATGTTCTTTTTTTCTGAATTTGTGCATCCGTTTGAATTTAAATGGCTATAGTGCCAGGTATCATCTTGTGATTCTGGGATTTTTATCCTTCATTTGGTTAAGCCAACAGAGAGGATTATGATCTGTTACACGATACAAGTCAGCTCCTAGCAAATAAAACTTAAGGGACTCCACTGCCCATTTCGCAGCATGGCATTCTTTTTCAATAGTGGAGTACTTTCTGTCCCTGTTGTGCTGCTTTCTACTGGTATACAGAATGGGATGTTCTTTTCCGTTTATATTCTGATTCGGGATTGCACGTAGGCCTACCTCTGATGTATTTGTCTGTAACAAGAATGATTTCTCAAAGTCTGGACTTCCTAAAACATGGGCTGAGCATAATGCAGCCTTGATGGCCCAAAAAGCCTCACTACGCTCTGAGGACCATTTCGCATTACTCAGGTATCATTTCTTTGTAAATTTTGTGAGGGGAGTAGCTAACTGGGCAAAGTTGGGAACAAATCTCCGGTAGTAACCAGCCAGCCCTAAAAATGACCTGACATTTTTCCTTGTTTTAGGGACAGAAGTGTTAGCTACAGCCTCTGTCTTGGACATCTATGGCTTTACTTCCCCATTTCCCAAAATGTAACACAAATATCTGGTGTCCTGCATGCATAGTGCGCATTTGATAGACTTCATGGTTAGACCTGCACGTTTGATAGATTAGATAACTGCTTGTCTGTGTTCCACGTGACTTTTCCAGTCTGGACTGTACACCACATCATCATCCAGGTAAGCAGCACAATAACCAGTATGGCGGCTAGAATTATATCCATGTACCACTAGAATGTAGCGGGTACGCCATGTAAACCAAATGGAATAGTGGTGAACTGATAGACTCCAACTCAAGTGGAAAATGCAGTTTTGTCTCTAGATTCTTTAGCAAGGGGAATTTGCCAGTAACCCTTGGTGAGATCGAGGGTACTAATGTATTTGGCACTTCACAATCTGCCCACTAAATCATTTATCCTGGGCATAGGATAGCTGTCAAATATGGACAAATGATTGTTTCCTAAAATGGGGGCAGATTCTTAATACCCCTTCTTTTTTTTTTTTCCACAGTCACCATTGGTGATGACCAAGCACTTCTCCATTCTTCTGTGATACCCAACGCTTTCATTTTTTTGTATTTACTTAACCACATCTGCTCTTAACTGCACTGGTAATCTGTATGTTTTTTGTCTGATAGGACATGCATTCTGTCACTTACGTGCTGTACCTGGCACTGTGGTAAAGGTACTTTGAAATGTCTTTACTGAGTTACAGATTTCTGCAGTTTTTTTTCTGTGGTTAAGAGGAAACATTCACCTTTACAGTATCAGAAGATAGTTTGTTGCAGTCTGTCATGAGCTGCATCAGTATGTTCTTTATCAGTTTCTGGTAATTATAACAAAGCAACCTTTGGTGTTTTTTTCCAACCCATTTCTTTAGGAGGTTAGCATGGTATGCTCTGTAGGATTTTTCCTATCAGGTGTCTCAGTTTGATAGTTAACAGTACCAGTACATCTAACCACTTTATAAGCCCCTTGCCAATTCATTAGCACTTTGTTTTCTATCACTCATGGTCATAATACATCTCCTGTGGTTTTGGTACTCTTCCTGGTTACTGTGGGCAGTTTCAGCATATTTTGCCAGTTTCTTCTCAGTGCACACAGGAGATGTAATTCTTTCTAAACGGGGTTATCTTCCCATGTTTCTTTTATTACATCTTGTGGCCCTTTAGATTGTCTATCAAGCAACATATCAAAGGGCGAAAATCCTGTTGATGCATGGGGCACTTCTCTGTAAGCAGAAAGCAGGTAAGGCAAGTATTGGTCCCACTCTTTCCTTCCCTTTCACAAACCTTTTTAACGTGCATCTTAGGGTTTGAAAACGCTCAACAAGACCTTATAGATAAGATCTGAGGGTGATAAGCAGAGGTTCTTATGGCAGTGATGCCTAGTAGTTGGTACAGCTCCTTTAGTACTGCAACACCAAAAATACTACCCTGAACAATAATAATCTCCTTAGGTATGTCCACCCTGCTGAAAATTTTGGCAAGCTCTGCTGCCACTTTTGGAGCTGTGATAGTACTCATTAGAATTGCCTCTGGGTGTCAAGTAGCATAGTTACATACTACCAAAATGAATCGATTACCCATTTTATTTTATTTTTTTTAAGGGGCCAACCATATTCATTGCAGTTCTCTCAAAAGGCACATTTATAAAGAGCAGGGACACCAAGGGCACCTTGTCTTTTTTAGTTAGAGGCTGCTTTCTGACATTCAGCACAAGAATTGCAGTAGGTAGCAACATCCTCTTGAATCCCAGACCAGTAAAATGTGTACAGTAATCTGGCAAGAGTGCAGTCCCTCCCTGAGTGACCAGCCACAGGACTACCGTGCTATCTAGAAAATCTCAATTCTGTACTACTTTGGTATGACCAATTGTTCTATCTGTTCCTGCATCTGAGGATTAGCCCAGACTCTGTGCAGTAGTCCATTACATTTTTTAAACATTGGTAACTTTTGTTCAGAAATAAAATCACAATCGGTTGTCAGTTTAGTTTCAGCATTTTCATGTATCCGTCTTTTAGGTCCATCAGTCTTTTGTTGCCACTGTTTTTTCAAACATCTTTTCTTTCTTGGACTTCGGGATCTTGAAGCTGGGCTCAAACAAGTCTGAGTCAAAGGCACCAAAAGGAAAAGAGTCCACAACATCTGAGGTTTTCTTTGCCTGTGCTCTTGTTATCACAGCTGCTGAAACAGCAGGATTTACTCTGTCTGTGATAACTTTACAAATCCTGGAAAGACATTTCCAATAATCACAGGTACAGATAACATAGATACTACCCCCACATTCATTTGGTGCGACACCCCATTAATGTTCAGAGTCACTTGCATTGTGGGATAGTATTGAGTGGCCCTGTGGATGCAGAGGACCAGTACCTGGTCCTTTTGCACAGTCTTTTCTCATGCACCAGAGTCTGTCGGCTTCTTGAATCTTAAGTCCCTTCACAGTCTTATCCCCCACCTTAATATCGGTTAAATATATGCTCCAGTTTGCTAAGGCCAAATTTGCTGTGGTACCCTCTTTATTTTTATGATGCTTTCTTGCACTATGACCTGGCTTATTACAGTTATAACAAATAAAGTCTTTTGGCGCAGACTTGTTACCCCAATCAGAGTTCGTATCTGATTTGGAGTTATCAAAGATCTTCCTGGGCATAAAGTCTCCACCATTCGTTCACACTAATGGGACTACGCCGTAGGTACTAGGACCGAGCAGGAGCCAAAAATCTTAAGGAGGGCCAGCAAAGAGGTAGGGCCACGAGGAAGTGGCACCATGAGCCCAGCTCACACCATATAGGCTACCTCAGCGTTGACCTCAACCCGCCTCCAGTTCCTTTTTTCACTGCTTTCAGCCGAGTGCGCTTCAGTGATGACATCTCTTGCCCGCCGCGAGTCAAGTCTTCAGTCTATATGACAACAGCTCTAGTTATTTTTAATATTGTTAGGTTTTATTTATTTTACTAGTTTCTTAGATAAAGTAATTTTCGGAAATAAGTTTTCAGCCCTCCTTCGAAGGAGTCGACCATGAACAGGGCAGGTGATGGTAGGAGACTTCACATGAAAGCTGTGTTTCCAGCCAGGGCTGGGTCTGGTTCACCGCCCTCTATGGAGGGGGTCTGACTATGGGCAGTCCGGTGTTCAGGAGGATGGGCAGTCCTCCCGAAAATACAAAAAGAAGAGGTCCCATTCTTGATCTTCGAGGACTCGGCACCACTCGGCCCTGAGTTGTTCTTCTACCTCCCAGTTGAAGAAGAAACGTTACCGTTCGAAGTTGCCCTTTGGTAAGTCTGTGCGTCGATCTTCGGTGGCTGGGGACAGGGGTTCGACTCCAACACTTCTGGGGGTCTCCTTCAGCCTCTGTTCCTGGAGACCGACATCCTCAACTCTGGAGCCCCTTCCCACCTCCTGGGGTGGTCTTCTAGTAAGCAGTTTCATCATTTGGCTGCTCTTATGGAGCAGTGGGTTCAGTGGTTGTCCCACCAGCCTGAGCCAGCGAGTCCATCTCCGGAGCCTTCGGGCATTCTGGTTTTGGACCTGCGGGCAGGGCGGTTGGGGCTTCCTAGTCGCGCGGCACCTTCTTTGGTGCCACTGACGCTGCACTCTAGTGATTTTCCCCCTTATGGCTGTGGCGCAGGGGCCAGCACAGGTACCACTCTCTCCTGCTGAATTTCTCCGTTCTCCCTCGAGTGGGTTGTTGAGGCCTGGTCCTGTGGCTCCGGGTGCCACGCTGGCTCCTCTGATGCCGGTGCTGTGTTCTGTGCCGGCGCAGCCTGTGTTTTCGGCGCCGCATTCTGTGCCAGCACTAGGGGTGCCTGCGGTGCCGTCTAGGGTGCCAGGATTCATGACTCCAATTCGTGGAGCTCCTCCTCTTCCTTCTCCTCTCTTTCCTCCCTTTCCTATTTATTATGTCCTTCCAGGACTAGTAGAAGATGTTATTGAGCCTGATCCTGATCTTCTATTGGGAAGTGACTTTGATAATGATTCCTCTCTAGGGGCGGTGAATAAGCCTTCTATTCCAGCAGAGCCTTTGGTCGAAGACCTTTCCTTTAAGTCTCTGCTTAAGAACATGAATACCTCTCTCTCGCTCTCTCACTCTCTCTCTCAAGACTTCGGAGATTGATCCTGGGAAGCTACTACATCTGCACGTTCCGGATATTACAGTGGAATTGATTCCTCCCGTGCAGCCCTCTTTTGAGACACTCTCACAAAATGATGTTGGATAACCTGGTGCTTATTCCCTCTGTGGCCAGGTTCATAGATAGGAAATGCCCCTCCCAAGAATCGTCCTGTTCTGGCATCGCAAGCTTTTTCTGATGCCATAGTTGTCCTGGCAGAGAATGACAAAGCCATTTTTTCTCAAGAATCTATGGCATGTCCAGTAAATGAGGAGTCACGCAAAATTGGCACTTTGGGGAAGCGAGTCTTTGCTGCCTCCACCCTGGGTATGCGCATTGCTAGCTACCAGGGTTATTTCTCTCAGTGTGAGTATACCTTCTGGCATTCACTCAACTCCACAGTAGAAGCTCTTCCAGAGTTGAACGTTAGCACAGAGCTTCTGCAGACCATTACTAGAGTCTTTGAATCCAATAATCAGCAGCTTAAAGCCGCTGTGGATGCCTTTGACACTGCTTCCAGAGTAGCAGCAGCTGGTATGTGCTCCTGACGACACGCTTGGTTATACATGTCAGGATTCACAAATTATGCTCAGCAGAGAGTTATAAGTTTACCTTTTGATGGTACGTATCTATTTGGTCCTCAGGTTGAACAGGCACTAGAGGCCACACAGAAAACTAGAATGGCTATTAAAATGGCCAGGCCGCTGTCTGCAGCCCCTCAATGGGCGGGAATCGTGACAGTTTCATAACTATCCAGTCCTTTACGTGGCAAAGGGGTCTTCAACAGAAATCAAGCCCCCCAGCCACAAAAGAAAATGCAGTAGAAGGCGTAGGGCCCCAAAGTGCTTAGTGCCAACCTCTGAGATTCCAGACCAATTCCCACCTCAAGTGTCCAAAGGGGACTCTTCCTCGGCAGTAGGAGGGTGTCTGACTCAGTTTTACAATCAGTGGAAGTCGGTCACATCAGATAAGTGGGTACTCAGGATAATCTGTGAGGGATACTTTCTAAACCTTTCCGAAACCCCTCTGGACCACCCAAACGACAGCCCAAGCTGTCCGTTCTCTGTCAGACCACCTTGCTTCCGAAATTCAGTGCCTTCTGAACAACAGGGCAGTAGAAGTAGTTCCGTTAGATCAGCGGAACACAGGTTTCTACTCCAATTACTTCCTAGTTACAAAGAAAACAGGTGGCATGCACCCTATTCTCGATCTAAGGAAGTTAAACAAATTCCTTTACAGGGAAAAGTTCAAGATGATATCTCTCTGCTCCCTGTTACCTGTGATTCATCGAAATGACTGGCTGGCCTCCCCTAGATATGCAGAACACCTACCAGCATGTTCTCATACACCCAAACCACCACAAATACCTCAGGTTTGTGGCATTGGGTCAACACTACCAATTCAGAGTCCTGCCCTTTGGGCTGTCCTCAGCACCTCAAGTCTTTACAGAGAGTTTTGCAGTTCTCGTAGCACATCTCAGGAAGCTCAGAATTCAAGTGTTCCCATATCTGGATGAGTGGCTTCTAGCAAGCCCCTCTAGACAAGAAACTCTGGAAGCCATGGCTACGGCTTCCAAGTTCCTTGCGTCCATGGGAGTTCTGTTGAATTTCGGAAAATCACAGATGCAGCCCTCCCAGTGGCTCCTCTTCATAGGGGCCCTTCTGGACACCTCCAATGCAAAAGCCTTTCTTCCGGAGGACAGAATGAACAGCATTCTTGTGATGGCCCACTTCATCAGAGGGAACAACTCAGTTTGAGCCCTCTCAGTGCAGAGGATGCTGGGTCTCATGGCATCCTCGGTGTTCACTGTGCCTCTGGCTTGTCTTCACATGAGGACTACTCAGTGGATGCTCAGCGCTCAGTGGTCCCCAACCACACATCCTTAGTCCTTTCACATCAAGGTGACGGAACCTCTAAAATGGTCACTCACCTGGTGGACTCAAGAGGACAACCTTCTGAAAGGGTTTCCTTTTGCCCCACTGGAATCTTAGATTTCCATCACCACAGATGCATCCCTACTCAGATGGGGAGCTCACTGTCAAGATCTCCACACCCAAGGTCAATGGAATCAGGACGAGTCTCAACTCCACATAAATATTCTAGCAATGAGAGCTGTCCTGTACGCAGTCTGAGCTTTGAAGGACATTCCCTGTCACAAGATCATTCTCCTTCAAACGGACAACAAAACAGTGATGTACTACATCAACAAACAAGGCAGAGCACACTCTTTCCCCTTATGCAGGGAAACAAAGAGTGGGGGAGTGCTTCCTGGAGCACAAAGCCCTGATCCAAATGGTTTATCTGCCGGAGGTGCAGGATGGTCTGGTGGATCGTCTCAGCAGGACAGAAACAGATCCTCACGAGTGGTTTCTCGACACAAGTGTCGTGCAATTGCTCTTTGAAGAGTGGAGAACTCTGAACCTGGACCTTTTTGAGTCCACAGTCAACGCAAAACTGCCTCTGTTCTGCTCTAGAAATCCAGAACCTGATGTTTTCTGTCAGGATGCATTCAGACTGTGGTGGTCAAGATGCTTTCTGTATGCATTTCCTCCTCTTCCCTTAGTTCAGAGGGTGCTGCTCAAACTGGAGGCACAGGAGGACAGAATGCTCCTCATTGCCCCATTCTGGCCCCGTCAAATCTGTTTTCCATTAATCAACAGAAACTTCACAGAGGCAGCTTCCACTTCAAATGAATCTGCTGACCCAGGGCGCAGTGGTCCATCCCAACCTGAGATCCCTTTACCTCCACGCTTGACTCCTGAGGTGATAGAGGTGAATAGGTTTGATGTTTCACGTCGGGTCTCAGATATTCTGCTAACGGCACACAAGCCAGCTACTAGAAAAACTTACACGGTTAAGTGGGAAGCGGTTCTCCATCTGGTGCACAAAGTCCTCCTTGGACCCTTTTTCCTGCCCACAAAACAAAGTTCTGGAGTATCTTCTGGACCTGTCAAATACAAGACTGCAATACTCAACCGTGAAGGTTCACCTCTGCACGATCTCAGCATACCACAAGCCTGTACATTGCATGTTTCTGGCTCAGTTAACTTTGGTCAAGAGGTTCCTTAAGGGCATACTGCACGCTAGGCCACTGGTCAGTTGGTCGGTAACTGCCTGGGACATTAACCTTGTGCTAGACGTGCTCACCCATAAACCTTTTGAGCTCCTAGCAACTTGTGAGCTGAAGTTCCTGACCTGGAAGACCACCTTCCTTGTAGCCATTACTTCCACTCACAGAGCATCTGAAATACATGCTTTGGTCACAGACTCCCCCATATACTGTATTTCACAAAGACAAGGTGGTTCTGTGAACTCACCCTAATTCTCTCTCTAAAGTGGTCTCAGAGTTCCATCTGAACCAGCCCTTGGTTCTTCCAACCTACTTCGGGAACTTCCAGAATGAGGGGGAATGTACCCTACATTCTCTGGCTGTTAAGAGAGCTTTGCAGTTCTATTTAGACAGAACTAAAGAAATCCACACTGTTTGTCTCTTTCAGCATGGCCCGGCTGGGTCAGCTTGTTGCTATCAGATGTATTTCGGCGCTGCGTGGCTAGTGGCATGTCTTCACCAGTGCTACTCCATGTCACAGGTTAAGCTGGAAGGCAGAGTATACGCTCATTCTACCAGGGCAGTAGCGGCATCTCTGGCAGAAATTTGAAACGTGCTCATTGCAGACATCTGCAGTGCAGCTACTTGGAGCTCTGTGCACACGTTTGTGAAGCACTACGCTTTGGATGTCCATGCCAGACAGCATCAGGGGGGATTATTTCAGCTCGGCACTCTCCCATTAGTGTGAATGAGTGGTGGAGACTTTTATGTCCAGGAAGATATGAAAATTACGTACCTACTGTAATTCTTTATCTTCTTGGACGAAGTCTCCGCTACTCATTCACATGCCCACACTCCATCCCCCGAGCTCACTTACCTGTGTTTGGTCTTCACTCCCTCGATGGCTGGGCTGTGAAGACTCTGTTGTGTTGACCCTTCTTATACGGGTCATTCGGACTGTCTTTTGTCCGACATAGGTTAATTTCATTAGGTTAGTTTACGCTGCACCTCCTCGGGAAAAAGACACTGAGGCGGTTGGAGGGTCGACGCCGAGGTAGCCTATGCGGTGCGATACGGGCTCTCTGTGCCGCTTCCTCACAGCCCTACCTCAGTGCTGGCCCTCCTGAAGATTTTTGGCTCCCCGCTTGGTCCTAGCGCCTCTGGCATATTCCCATTAGTGTGAATGAGTGGTGGAGACTTCATCCAGTAAGATCAAGAATTATGGTAGGTACATAATTTTCATATCTTTTCTGTGTCATTCTTCACCATTCATCATTATTGGGTATAGTTCTGGAGCTAGGACCCCGCGGGAGACTTTTTTTTTTCTTTTCTTTCTCCAGGGGCGGAGTCGATGCAGGGATGGCACCGCCCTCGAGGCCGACGTACTGTCTACTCTGCTCTTGCCCCAGTTCTTCTTCTTCTCTTCCTCCTGCCATCGAGTGAGGAGACTTTAAGCAAGTTTTCGTCTGTGTAGTGCGGCCTAGTCCATCGTGGGTGTAGTAGTCTCAGTTCTGTTTGCCAGTTACTCAATGCCGCTTCTTCGACCCCAGTAAGGTCATTCCTTTCTTTCTTTTAAGTGACGTTGAGTACGGTTTTGTGGTGTTTTTGCCGTCCAGTCATGCCTCGTCTCGGGGACAAGAAGACATCGAAGACGGGGCTGCCTCCTATGCATCGGTGTGCCTGCAGCCGCCTTTACTCTGTCACAGACCAGCATGATCACTGTCTGTCCTGCCTCAGCCCAGCCCATGATATGGACAGCTGCGATGCCTGCTTTTCGATGAACCGCAGGGTTCTTGAAATGCATGCGTTTAAAATCAGATGTGCGCCGCCGCCTTTCGGAGGCGCAGTGCGCAGCCGGCGGGCCAAAGTCAGGACTCTCGACCCTTTCTCCGGGTCCCCTTCCAGTTCTATACGGCCTGCAAAGGAGGGGGCCCCTGCCAGTTATAGCCTTGCCACGGTGGGGGCTCCTCCCACAGTGCAGGATGCCCAGTCTGGCCCTCACGGGGGCCGGGCGGGAGGCACCGTTCAGACAGTCGCTTCCTTGGAGAAGCAATGGCTCCCCTGGTGTTGAGCTCTGGGGCCCATGGGCCTGGGCTGGCACCGTCCTCAGTGCCTTCTGTCAGTGCCGCCCCTGGCTCTGTTGTCGCGGCACCGGGGGCCGGCCCGTGCCTCGGTGCCGTTTCTCCTCTGGCACTGTTCGCGGTGCCGTGGTTGATGCCGCCTCTGAGACTGGTGCCGTTTGCAGCACTGCAATCAGTGCCGCCTTTGACTCTGGCGCCGTTTGCGGTGCCGCAGCCAGTGCTGCTTTTGACTCCGGTGCCATTAGCAGCACTGAGGTGGAGATTAGTGCCGGGCACGGTGCCGCGCTTGGCTCCGGTGCCACTTGCCGTGCTGGGGCTGGGGGCGACGTGGATCGTGGCGGAGGGACCGGGGAGTAGTCCTCCTCCTCCTTGGATTTGGGGAGCCTGATCCGGACTGGCTTCTGGATTCTTCAGAATCGTCTGGTTCTTGGTGTCTAGCACCTCAGCCCTCACTCAGCCTCCCTCTGTGGGTCAGACTGGTCCTGATGGTTCAGGGGTCAGTGGGACTGACCAGCCAGTGGTGGCCCAAGTGGCTACTGCTGCACTACCAGGGGCCGTGGATTTGTCTGCTCCCTCAGTTGGGGTACCCCAGTGCTTGGTGTGCCTGGATAGTCTGAGTTTGGGATGGTCCGTAGCACCCCAGGAGGGGGAGGACACTGTACCTCAGGCCAACTCCCAGGGGTCGGCTAAGGGTTGCCAGCTGTCTAGGTTGGTGGTCATGAGGAAGAGTGCCGTTTTGGAGTCGGAGGGGTCAGGGTCTAGTGCAGCGGCCTCTCCCTGGGACCTGCCCAAGTTCTGGGAGGAACCGTAGTGCGGACCCTTACCCTTCCTCTGAGCACTACTCAAGAGGGACCTCCAATTTGGAGGTCAGGTGCCATCTTTCTGGACTCGCACAGTCCCAGTCACCTCACTGGGGGATTTCTTCTCGTGGGCATAGCTCTAGCCATTCCAACCCGGTTATATGGCTTCTGTCTGCTGGGGCCACTGGGTCTCTCTCACTGTTGGGAGCATCCACTCAGCCCCCCCGCCTGTGTAGAAGCTGTGCTACTTCTTTGAGGTGCTTGGCCCCCATGCCTCTGCCTACTCCTCCTCCTCTCCCAGGTGTTCCCGGTCCTAGGGGGCTCCTGACCTGAGAGCAGTTCAGGGCTTCAGCTGTGCATTTCCCTTCATTCTTTAGAGCCATGGACGAGCAGGTATTCCACCACACTCTGGCGCAGCCTGACCCTGAATCTCTGGACTCGTCAGCACCCTCGTCTTCCTCCTCTGAGGGAGAGGAGCCTTCTGTCCACCTTTCCCTAGCAGCTGATCTCACTGCGTATCAGCCCTTCCTTTCGAGGATGTTTGATGAGCTCCACATAGCCCCCCACTCAGAAGGCAATCCGGACCGGACGACACACGCCTTTTTAGGCAAGTTCAGTGCGGCCAACCTCATGATTCCTGCCTGGCTTGCTCCTTTTCAGGAGGCATCACACCGGGTCTGGTGGCATCTCTTTTCCTCTGTACCAGCCCCAAGGGACCTCTGCCAGAGTTATTGCACCCCACTTCGGGCGTGACGTACCTGGACACCCCACTCTGGGTTTTGAACTCCAGGCCATGACCGACCCCCAGACTCAGACTCTTTGGATTTGAATTTCTGGGGAGGAGAACTTTCTCCTAGATGCTGATTTTGCTCTGCGTAGCAGCCCATTAGGCCCACCATGCTACCTACAACAGGTACTTGTGTTCCAGGCTAGCACAGCTCCTAGCCTCCATGCCTGATTCAGAGAAAACCAGGCAGGCCATTGCCCTCTCTGCACAGGGCCTGGAGCTTGCAAGGCACCAGGCAAGGGCATCTTACAATGTTAGTGAGGTAGCCTCCAGGATTGTGGGGACAGCGATCTGCACTAGGCGGACAGCATGGCTTCGCCTTTTCTGGTTGTCACCCCAGGCCCGGCGTAGGGTGATCTCCGCCGCCTTCTGGAGAACCCACCTTTTAACCCATAGGGTGAGACGGCGGCTGCAGGGGCGCCTTCCTTCTCCCACTGGGAGTTCCCTGTCTTAACCAGACCAGTCTCGGGCCTTGCCATGCCTCTAAGGGTTATCTCCTCCGGTGCCCTCCCCCACTGGAGGCTAAGGGACTCTGTCCCTTAGGGATGTATTGGGCCCCCTTCGGGGGGGCTTGGTCCTCACCCAATAGTGATGAATGGTGAAGATTGACACAGAAAAGATATGAAAATGATGTACCTACCGTAATTCTTGATTTTTGTGTGTATCTTCACCACTCATCACTAAATCTCACCCGCCTTCCTCTCTTGGGCCTCAGTCTCTGGGCATCCCCGTGTCTGTTGTTTTCCAACCCTTCTCCTCTCTTTCCTTTCCCTTGTGGTCAGGAGGAAGGGGACCCTTTGAGGCACATAGGGAGGAGTTCTTCCTGGAGGACTCAGGGTGGGGGTGTCTCCTGTTCCCTTCTCTTTCTTGCCTTGGCTCGGCCCCGTCCCCCTTGGCGGTCTGGGTTGGGGGGGGAAGGCGTAGGAGACTGCTAAGTTTTCATCTCTTTTCCCTTATTATTTTCAAGCGTCCTTTTGGGACTATAACTCCTTTAGTTTTAGGAGGGTTTCTTTCCCCCTTTTTGGAGTTCTTATTAGTTTGGGGCGGATGGACCCCCTGCCTCGTCTACCTGTTGACCTCAGTTTCCCTAGAGGTGTTCACTCTTGTGGGGCTACCTGACTGTGTTGCAGTCATCAACTTCTACCCCTCTGCAGCCTGAAAGTGGTTAAAGAGTTTTCCTATTGAGGTCCAGGTCCACTTGGGCAGGAAGCAGGGTCCTTCCCTCTCCCCATTTCTTTCCTTCTTCTACCCTCCCTTTTCCCAGAGATTGGGGCCCCTTCTCCTAATCCCTCAGGCTATCTCTCTCTCTCTCTCTCGTAATTTTCATTTTTTTCTGATCTGGAGTTAAAGGGGAGGGGGGAGTTACTGTTCCTTGGCTGTTACTTTGCCGCTGCAGTGTCTGGCCATCTGATCGTCCTCAGCTAAGGAAACAGCCTTGTCCCCACTTTCTGGTCGGTGTTCTTTTACCCAGAGCTCTACATCTGTGGAAAGCATGTTGATGAATTGCTCTATTGCAGATCTGTCGATCTGTGGGACTATGTTGCCCTCTGGTTGGAGCCTTCCAAGGAGGAGTTCTCTGAGTCGCTTGAAGGCTTTGCAAAGGGTAGTTTTTTGACTACGCAGTGTCCATATTGCTGTAGGCAAGTTGGGCTTTAACTTTTAGACAGGGTACCAGCCTGATTGTCCATTGCTGTTTTGGCCCTTGGCAGGCTCCAGTGACCCTTTCAAAGGTTGTCAGGTATGTTTCAGTATCATCCAAGGGACACAGCTTTGTATATTTATTGTCTTTCTAGGGATGTGGATATGGTGCACTTATCCACACTGTGGTAGTTTTCCTTTCCCCTTTAAATCTAGCCAGAACGTCTTCAAGCTAAGCTTCTCCCACCCACTTGGGTGTTGCCCTCCTCTGCTCCACTCCCTGACATCGGATCTTCCTTTCCACTGGAAGAGTCAGGTCTCCTCGTTCGCAACTCTGTGCACGAGGTGTAGGCCAGTGTTTCTGTTCATTTTCAAGTGTTTTCTTTAAGAGCCTTCTCTCACCTTACTCTCGAGATACAGTGCTACAAACCTCAGTCCAGTCCCGGATTCAAGAGATGTGTCGCCTGCAATAAAAAAAAAATGTTGGAAAGGACCCGCATACCTCGGGGCAGAGCATGACCCTCAGGCTTGTGAGCTTTGCAAAACCTTGTCACCTTCCTCACTGAAGGAGTAGTACGCCCACCTCCTCCTTGGTCGGCCGGATGACTGGGACCCCCAAGTCTGCTCTAAGCATGCCTGCAAACCAGTATCCGTGGCTGTGAGTTTGGCATCCAGCTTACAGCCTTAGAAGAGGTGGAGGCACAGGTCGCAGCAGTTTCATCATCTGTACCTGCACTGCTCCCGGTTGGTGCCAGTGTTGGGAGTTCATTCACCGGCACCTATCAGGATGTATGCCAGACCTTGCAGATCTTGGGGAGGGGGGCCACCATTCCTGGGGTAACAAACCGAAGAAAACCAAGAGAACCCACTGTCAGTCATTGGACTTGGAAACAGCACACTCTTCCCCCCTCCCGCGAGTCTCTTGACATACTAACATACTAAAATGCCAGCAGAATAGACATAATGGTCTTTTGAGTCTGCTCAATTTTCAGCACCCATACTGAAGGCTGATTTTGGTGTCCCCCCTCACCCCCCCCTTTGGGTTATACTGTCCTCAGTCCCAGATGTTCCACCTGTATTGGGCCTGGTCAGATTTACCCTCCCTCTGTACCTGTCCCATCCCCTCTTAAACCCGTCCACAGTCTCTGCCTCTACCAGCTCCCTGGGCAGCGCATTCCATGGCTCCACGACCCTTTCAGTAAAATAACATCTCCTCCTCTCCCGTCAGAGCCTGCCCCCTTCCAGCTTACACCCGTGACCTCTTGTTGCCCCCCTTCCTTTGGAGCATTCTGACTGGGCCTCCCTTATTGATCCCTTTCATGTACTTAAAGACCTCTGTCATGTCCCCCCGACCCTCCTCTCCTTCATGGTGTACATGTCGAGCTCCTAGAGCTTCTCCTCATAGGTCCTCTCCCCCAGTCCCCAGATCATTTTGGTTGCCCTTCTTTGGACCTTGTCTAGGAGTGTAACGTCCCTCTTTAAATGGGTTTCGAGTTGTCAGCCTTGGCTGAGTTTTCCCTGGTCGAGGGTCAGGCTGCTAGCTTCATGGTACCCCCCCCTTGGGCTTGTTGGCCGTGACTCAGGCCGACCAGCCGGTTGAGATTTTTCTTGACCCGGTCAACCCATTGTTGGATTACATCGAGGATGACTTGATTTCTAGGACTCCGGTCCTTTCAGTCCTCTCTCAGGAGGGGCAGGAGAAGCTAGCCAAGCAGACTGCCTCCTCCCAAGAGATACCCCCTTCAGGGTTCAGCGGAAGGACCCGGTCCATGCCTTGTACACGATCCCTCCTTCCGCATCCCCTTACTGTTGTCGCTCTAGTCATCGGTCAAGGTTACATTCGAGATCACGGTCTCGGGAATCTCTGCATTCCCACACTCAGCCTTTCACCAGGAAGCGATGTCGACGCTCTTCTCACCCGAGGAATTCTCCAGTATTCCTAACTCTTGCAGTCAGCTTTTAAGATAGAACTGCCCGGAGATAGAATGTATGCTAATAATGGAATCTTAGTTGGTTCATGCCACTTCTCAAATGCACTTCTCAACTGCCAGTGTTTTAATGCTTCAGATTTAATTCTCTGCCTGACAAATACAGACTCCTTGGAGACCTCTTCTCACCAGTCATTCCTGTCATGCTGATTTCGGAAAGTATAAGTAATTTTCTTAAATTGTTTCATTTGCTGCCATTATTTTAAGTTCAGTTGTAAACCGCTAGTTAGTTTAGGTTTATTTTGTGTTATTTTCTCGGTTTCTTCCGATTCAGGATAACCAGGAAGAAGCTAAGCTTTAGTGTCAGTTATGGAGTTTTTTGAAAGTAAAACTCCATTTAGTTCTTTATTACGTTTTGGTTATTTTATTTTAAAATTAACCATTAAATTTGTGAAGGTAACCGATAACCTCGGTTCCCAAGTTACCGGTTCCTAGCAGAGCTTTTGTTGGTTCCTGATCTGACCGCAAAAAAAAACCTGTTTCATTTTAAAAATCTTTCTGCGGTTTCTACTTTTATTAGAATTTTAATTATGTCAGACAAACCAAGGAAGGAAACTGGTAAACCTGGTTTCAAAAAATTGTAACCAGTGTGAAGAAATCTTTGCCAAGGCAGCCAGACATTCTTTATGTGTTGACTGCTTTGGCCAGGACCATTTCTCTGCTGATTGTGACATGTGTAAAACCTTCCCTACTAAGACGGTGGTAAAACGTCTGGAAAGGTTGCGGAAGAAATTATAGAAGGGTTCTTCGAGCTCTGACCAGCCAACACTCTCTAGACAAGTGGGTGAAACCACAGAACTTGTAAAGACCACCCCTGATAAGGGTGCCCAGGGTAAAAGACTTGCAGAACCAGCTGACTTCCCGATTCCTCGGAAGAAATCCAAAAAGACTAAACGCATTAAACCCCCAGCCAGTCAGCCCAAGAGGTCTTCTACTGCATGTGCAATAGTGTCTTCATCTAAGGAGATTGCTCAGGCTTTTAAGGTAATACAAGATTTGCAGGGGTTGGCACCGGTCCCTGTCCCCCATACACTGGGATAAACCTTTTTCCAGGCAAGCTACCCCTTCTGCACAGTCCTTAACCCATGAATGTTTGGCAGTCGAGGAGGAGGAGGAGGAGGAGGAAAGGGAGCGTATTGAACCAGAAGTCTCCCCTGAACAGGAGTTTAGTTCCCCTCCTAGAACAGCAGAAGATTTTTCATCTCATTTTTCCTTCATCAGAAGGATGGTGGCTGCACTGGATATCACTACCAGTGAGACTGTGGAAGAATGAAGAGGAGGTGGAATACCTATAAATGATGGGTCTCAGGTCTACCAAAAAGCTCCTGCTTCTAGTATACACATTTTTCAAAATGGATGTTTTTCAAATCTTGCAAACTTCTAATTCTGTCTTCTCTGTGGACAGAAGTTTGGAGATGAAATACGAGCCGGACAGGGAGAGAGCTGAATTTTTATTCACCCACCCTGACTATCGGAGTGGTACAAACTGCAGCCTGTGACAGGGTAAAAGTGCTTCTAGCCTCCCATTCCCCTGACAAGGACTCCAGAAAAATGGATAGCATGGCCAGAAAGGGATGCCTGTCTGCCTCCTTGGCAATCAGGCCAGCTACCAGGCATGTGCTGCACAAGATCAGAAGACACACTGGATATATCCAAGAAAGCCCAGCCTAGCCTCTCCGAGGATTTGGCCGAGACTGCCAGGTATGGGTTGGAGGCTGCTAATTACCAGTTACAAATGGCAGCGGATTCAAATGACACTGCTGCCAGATGGATGGCAAACTCGATATGTTTGAGGAGGTTTGCATGGCTCAGGGCCACAAACCTCACACAGGACACCCATGCCAAAGCTATGGATTTCCCCATAGAAAATAATTCTCTCTTTGAGGACAAGACAGAGGCGTATATGAAAAAGGTGGATGAATACAAAACCACCTATGAGTAATTGAGCTAAAGAAAGGCCATCTCCTTTCACTAGGCCTTATGGAAGGGGAGGCAGGGGTAGATCTCCCTACAGCAGGCCCTTTTACTAGGCCCAGGCTGTTCCACAATACCAGCACTACCCTCAACAAACGGTACTTCAGGGGCAGGGGCATAAGGGGATCTAGGCGAGGTTCCCAGGCTAGCCAGGCTTAGCCCCAGGCAAAACAGACTCCCTGACTCCATTGTCAAGGCCACTTCCCCACTACCAGTAGGGGGCAGACTGACTCATTACTTAAAGGCTTGGAAGAACATCACCACAGACCATTGATCCTGGAAGAAGTGAGTCAGGGTTTGTCCCTAAGCTTCAAATCCTTCCCAAACCTAAGATCCAGAGTATTCAAGCCAGCTTCCATAGCAGAAAGGAAGCTATTGGAAAAGGAGGTTCAAAACCTGCTGCTGTCAAAAGCAGTGGAACCTGTTCCTCCACAGCAAAAGGGAAAGGGTTTTTTATTCAAGGTACTTTCTCACAACAAAAAAGAATGGGGAGTGGCGGCTTATCGTAGACCTCGGACTGTTACACAAGTATTTGACAGAGTCAAAGTTCAAAATGGTAACCTTAGCAATGATTCTGCCAACACTCCAAAAAGGAGCTTGGTTGGCATCCCTGGACCAAAAAGATGCCTATTTCCACATCCCCATAATGAAGTCTCACAGAAAATTTATCGGGTTCAGACTCCCTTTAGGTCACTACCAGATCTTCCCTTGTCAGTCTTCACCATTCATTACTGCTGGGTGTAAGCCAGTGGTGCGCACCTGAACGGGAGCTTTGTTTTTTTGGGGCGGGGGATCGGAGCTGATGGCACCACTCATGAAGCTGACGCATTGCATGACAAATGAGGGTTGGCCATTAGGCACCTCCACGCCAGTTCTGTTTCTCCTGCCGTCGAAGTCGCACCTGCTGCGTGAGTACAGAGTTTTGCTGCTCCGTCACCAGGCCTTCTCAGAATTCAACACCGTGTTCCTGTCCAATCCTCCATCCCGAATCTGAGTACCACGTGATGCAGTTGAACCCGGTAAGCCTGTTCCTTTTATTTCTTACCGGCAGCGCCAGGTCTGTCTGTAGTTTATTTAGATTGCTTTTCGCGTCATGTCTGGTTTGGGGGCTAAGAAAAAATCCAAAGTGGGCCATGCCCCCATGCATTGGTGCTCCTATGGCCGGCATTTTTCCATAATGGACCGATATGATGTTTGTCTTCGTTGCCTGGGTCCCAACCACGTTATGGACAACTGCAACACCTGTTTCTCCGTGGACCACCGCGTTCTTGAGATCCGCGTGTTTAAAGTCGGCAGGGCCCTGCCGACTTTCGGAGGCGGCATCGTTCCAGGGATGCCATAGCAAGATCTCTTGACCCTGCCTCTGGGTCCCTTTCTGGGTCTATACGGCCCTGTGAGGAGGAAACCTCTTCTGATTCCAGGTTTGCCATTCAAGGAGGTGTCTTCTGCAGTGCTGGAGGAACGGCTCGGTTACCTGCGGAGCCAAGTCAAGAGCACCGCCATGGCAGTCACGTCCTTGGAGATGCAGGCTCCCCTGGTGTTGCGGCCCATGGCTTCTGGGCCTGGCACCGGCGGACCCTCGGCACCGCCTGCCAGCACCGTTTCAGATCCTGGTGCCGTTCGCGGTGCTGGTGATCGAGGTGGTGCTGTGTCCTGCAGCTAGGAGAGCTCCCGGGGTCGCTAGTCTGGTGGTATGTGTTGGTCTCCTCTTCGGAGGAGGAGGAGGATGACTCACTAGCGGATCCGGACTGGCGTCCTAACTCCATGGAGTAGGAGAGCCCTCTTGGATGTGGTACCAGGCAGCCCACTGTTCGCCTTCTGGGCTCCCTGGAGTCTGCAGTCTCTGCGGGCCTGTACATTGACTCTGGTGTTGGGGGGGGGGGGTCCTGTGCTGGATGGTGGTTCCAGAGAGCCTGGTGTGACAGTCTCGAACTTGGGGGGCCAGGGCAGCTGCCACCTTTGGTGCTGCCTTGGCTACCTTGGTGTGGATGGGGACCCCCTCTCCTGCAGCCTCCCTCGGGGGACTCCTTAGTACTGGGTTCAAGGAAGAGGGCTGCCTCGGAATCCGAGCAGTTGAGAGGCCGGGGTGAAGTGCAGAGGCCGTCTTCCACTACCTGTGGGAGTGGGTAGGAGCCACAGTGCTAAACCCTGCTTCTCCTCCTCTGAAACTTCAGGGGTGCCCTTAGTGGTCAGCACTGAGGGTTGCCCTTCTGGATCCACATAACCCCAGTCGCACAACAGGGGAGATTCTCCCTCAGGGCTCCCCCCATGTGGGAGGATCTACTACGGGTCTTAGAGCCCTGGCAGAGGCCGGTCACTTTCGGTTAGGTGCTCTTCCCCAATCCTTCTGCAGTCACCTCCCCCTCTCCCAGGCCATGGCCCCCTACGGGACCCTCAAGCTGGGAGACGTTCAGGGCCACTGGTGGCCTTCCCTAGGTATGTTAGAGCTGTGGATGAGCAGGTATTTCGCCTGTCTCACCCGCCGGAGGAGGACTCTGAACATCCAAGCTCCTCGGCTTCCTCATCTGAGGAAGAGGAACCTTCTGTCCACCTTTCCCCTCCCCCCCCCGATGCTGATTTCATCGAATATCAGCGATTCCTCTCGAGGTTAGTTCAGGAGCTCCACATTTCCCATGTGGTAAGACGCAATACCAAGCGGGAGACACGCTCCTTTTTGAACAAGTTTAGTGCTAACCACCTGGTGGTACATTCCTGGCCTATTCCCGTCCAGTAAGCGTCAGTCAGCACCTGGCAGTCACCAGCCGCCTCACCCCCAGCCCTAGCAGACTGCAGGAAGAGGTAATGCGCTCCCCAGGAGTCTCTTCGTTCTCTGCCTCACTCAACCTCAGGGCTGACAGCTTTAGATACAACTTCTGGGTTTCAGCACCCGGCACATAACTGACCACCGGATCCGGATTCTGCTGAGTTCGACTGGTGGGGAAGAAGAGTTTTTTTCCTCTGCTCATGTGTTACACTGCATCAGCTCGCATCAGGCTCTACACGCTGCCTACAGCAGGCACCTGTGGTCGATGCTGGCACAGGTATTAGCATCGTTGCCTGATTCAGAGGAATCTAGGCAAGTCATTGCCCTCTCTGCACAGGGTCTGGAGTTTGCAAGGCACCAAGCAAGGGCATTGTATGACACCAGTGAGGTGGGTTCCAGACTGGCAGGGACAGCGATCTGCATCAGGCGGACAGCATGCCTTCAGCTGTCTAGATTTTTCACCTATTGCCCGGCGTAGGGTGATTTCCTCCACTTTCCTGCGGACCCCTCTTTTCTCCCGCAGGGTGAGGAGGAATCTACAAGGGCATCTTCCCTCCCCCCGGCCATGAGGGACACCTCCTCTTCCTGACCAGCCTTAGGCCATTTTTGGTCTAGTATGGCTATAGGGTCTCCCCCTCCTTTGTCTCCCCCGCAGGAGGCTGAGGGATGCTGTTCTCTCAGGGAAGTGCCTGATCCCCTCCGGGAGGGCTTGGTACTCACCCAGCAGTAACGAATGGTGAAGACTGACAAGGGAAGATATGTAAATTACATACTTACCGTAATTCTTGATCTTCTCTTGTATCTTCACCATTCATTACTGATTTCCACCCACCTTCCCCTATTGGGCCTCAACTCCTGGGCGCCACCTCCACCTTGTTTGCCCTCCCCCTCTTTGAGCCCAGTTGGGGCAGAGTCCCCCTGGTACCTCAGGGCCCTCTGCTTCTTTCTCTTAAGTCACAGAGTGCCCATCCTAGTAGGGTGGCGAGTAGGGTCTTCGCCCTGGCCTCGGAGGGAACTCCCTGGGATTTCTCAGTGGGGTTCACTGTGTGGTCCATTCCATACTTAACACCGATCCACTGATCCGTTTTCTTCTTCTTCGAGTGGAGACTTCGTCAGTGCATCTTGTGGGAGGACCCGTAGGTCCCCCCTTTTTTTTTCCTTTCTCGCTTCCCAGTACTCTTAGGGGTCATTCTGGACAGAGTCCTCTCCTGTTAAGAAGCCCGTTCCCCCCCCCCCGGCTAAGCCATCAAGTGGTAAGCTGTAGAGGGCCGTGCTCCAGGACTTTCATCCCAAATATGGGTCTAGCGGTGGGGGTGGGGGGCTGATGCCACCATGCTTTATATTCTCCAAGACTGTTTCAAATTCTCTTGTTTGTCCAGTGGTCCCTGAAGTTGATGGGATCATTGCACCAGTGTCTTCATACCTCTCAGGTTTTTGAGGCTAAAATAAGCCAGTGGTCTTCCAGCTCGACACGGCGGAAGGCCCGCCTTCATACCCTACATGTGTTGTATCTTCCTCTTCTCTTTCTCTCTTCCTGTGCTGCCACCCAGGGGTTGGGGCCCTTTGGCCACTAGAAAAATGTCTAATCCCTCTGTCCTTGGTCGGCGTATTCCTTTTTCAGTTTATATCCTTTCCTTTTCCTTTCCCTGGGCTCTCTTGCCTCATCTTTGGTTTTCTCTATCCCCTTTTTTCCTTCCTGTCTGGCAGGACAGAACTGGGGTGGAGGAGTCTTCCACGGCACCTAACGGCAAACCCTCGTGCGTCACACAGTGCGTCAGCCTTGAGGGTGGTGCTGTCGACACGGACTTCCCCAAAAAGCCCCGTTCAGGTGCGAGCCTCCAGCACCCAGCAGTACTGAATGGTGAAGATAAAAGAGAAGATCAAGAATTACAATAGGTATGTAATTTTCATTTCTCTACACTGCCATTCAGTCTTACTTCAGCCCCAAGAGTGTTCACAAAGTGCTTGGCAGTGGTAGTGGCACACCTGCGAAGGTTGGGTGTCACAGTGTTCCCATATCTAGATGATTGATTGGTGGTAGGAAACTCACCACAACAGGTAAGGGAACATTTGCAGCTCACTCAGGGCCTCTTAGAGTACTTAGGGTTTCTGATAAATCTCAAAATATCTGTCCTCCTAGCTACACAGGTACTGCAGTTCATAGAGGCAGAGTTGAATACCCCGGAGGGGTACCAACCTCTGGACAGGGTAAGAAACATTGTACAGATTGCGGGCTCCTTCGGCTTCAACAGACCAAAAACTGCAGCACAGTTTCTTGAGTTACTGGGCCATATGGCTGTGGCCACAGGCACAGTCTTTGGGTCCAGGTTCCAGATGAGGGATGTACAGTTCCACTCAGGGCACATTGGTGCCAAAGAAGGGAACCCCTCTGAAAGCTGATTCCAGTAACAAAAATGTCACTGCCGGCACTCCAGTGGTGGAAAAAGGAAGCCAACCTAAGGGAAGGAGTTGCTTTTCAGCAAGAGTTCCCATCAGTCGTTCTCACAACAGATGCATCATTTCTAGGGTGCGGTGCCCATCTGGAGGGTCACACCACCCATGGTACATGGTCAAGTGCAGAGTCACTCCAGAATATCAATCTACTGGAACTCAGAGCCATATTGCTGGCCTTGCAGGACTTCACCCCACTAGTACAGGGAAGGGTGGTACAGATCAGAACAGACAATACCACCACAATGTACTACATAAACAAGCAGGGAGGAACAAGGTTAAGCCCTCTGTGCACAGAGGCTGTGAAAATGTGGAGCTTGACCTTCTCTCTGGGAGCTTCCCTTCAGGCCATCCATCTGCCAGGGAAGGACAACACTCTGGCAGTTGCCCTCAGTCGAATCAACCAGGCCCATCACGAATGGGCCATCAACAGGCAGGTGATGGAAGCAGTTTTCATAAGGTGGGGTACTCCAGAGATAGATCTCTTCGCATCCCATGAGAACCACCACCTACCAAAGTACTGTTGCAGGCCACCAGTCCAGGGGACAATCCCCCTGGATGTTCTGGTCTTGGATTGGTCAGGCATGCACCTGTATGCTTTCTCTCCTTTTCCTTTGGTGCTCAGAGTTTTGATCAACTCAGATCCCAGTCGGCATCAATGGTCTTGATAACACCAGATTGGCCCAGGCAGCCATGATGCTCTCCATGTCTGTAGCCAGACCAGTGCACCTTTCCCAGAGGCGCACCATCTTAACTCATTCAGGCCTAGATACGCCTGTAGGTTGCGTCTGAAAGCATAACCACTCAGTCCAGTAATGACTGTAGATGTACTCAGCTGACTTTGTCAGGCCTGGAAACGTCTGAGGAAGTCAGCAGTCATTACCTAAATATTAAACTGAATTGCTTAGAATTGATTGCATAGCATCGTTAGAAAGATAATTTTGTGCTGAACAACTTTGCAATTGATACTTTTGTGTCTATCATGTATTCGTTGTTTTTGCTTACCTCTTTCTATTCCCTGGCCCCAGTTGGCTTTTCGTTCGGCCGCCATACCAACGCTCTTCTCCCTCAGGCCCTTACCCCCTGTAACTCCCATGGCTTACCCCCATAGCGGTGCAGCAGGGAGTCGCCTTACTCACCTGCCAATTCCGGATCCAGTTCTGGGGCATTACCTCCGGAGACAGAGCATTGGGATGGCCATCAGGCTGCAACGACCAGCCACCAGGGTCTCTTTTTCCCCTTTTACTCCACAGGCAGGAGCTCGGCGTGCAGTGATGTGGTGGGCTTGCGCACGCACCCACATATGGCCACACCAAGCATCTGCCGTGCACCCGCCCCCCATGTTCTTGCGGTGGTGTGCTGCCGAGCCCCAGCCTCTGCTAAGGGTCAGGCGTGCGTCGACCACTGGTCACTCCCTTGCGGAGATGGAGAGCAGACGTCAGATGCTTGGTCCATCTCCTCCCTGCCGACCCCTGCTGGCCCACGCTCGATCCCGAATGTGGGTCGCCAGTGTGGCACGAGGTATGATGTCCAGCGCCTCAACCCTCGGTGCCACCGGGCCGGCTATCATGTATACTTCGGGAGTTATTCGCATTTGTTTAAGGTATGGTGTGCATGGCTGACATCTGTCTCTCAAGCCTCACTTAAGCACCTTAAAAAAACACAGTTGTTTGGTATTTCAGCTAGTATAAAATAAAACCCTAATTGATTACAACTGATTGCATAGCACCATTAGAAAGGTAATTTTATGCTGAACAACTTTGCCCACATGTACTTTGTGTGTAGCACTTATGGTTCAAGAGGTATTCTCATTTGTTTTTGGCATGCTGATTATGACTTGATTTTGCTTAGAAAGGCCCAGGATGCAGTGCTAAGAGTATACAGGACACAAGTGATGGAAGTCTCAAAGAGCTCTTGTGGTGTGAATGAGTTAACCTCCAACCAAGGGAGGATCCTGTACCTGAAACTCTGATCCTTCAGACTCAAGGCATGGCTCTTGAGGACTTAGAGTATGCAGGCTTGCATCTCTCAGAGAGTGTTCTGAATGTTTAAATGGGTTACTAAGAAAGCCTATGCTTCAAAATGGAAAATGTTTTCTGTTTGGTGTTCCACCAATGATGTGGTACCAGCACAGGCAGGGATTCCAGCTTTGCTGGACTATCTTACCCATTTACATTTCCTGGGCTTGCAGCCCCCAACTTTGAAGGTCCACCTAGCTTCAGTGTCTGCTTACAGTTCAGCTGGGAACGATGCCCCCTTGGCATCCAGTCCTGTCTTCAAGAGATTTTTCCAAGGTCTGGCCTATCTGCATCCCCCCCCATAGGGAACCAGTGCCAGCTTGTGACTTGAATGTCTGTATAGCCAAACTCATGGGTCCCCCATTTGAGCCTATGGCCTTGGCTCATTTGAAATATGTCAGTCACATGGGAAACAGTTTTCCTGGTGGTGGTAATCTATGTCAGAAGGATCAGTGAACTTCAGGCTCTGTGCATTGATTAGGACTACATTTCATTTCACAGAGACAAGATAGTCCTACGAACAAACAGGAAATTTCTTCCCAAGGTGGTTTCTGATTTCCATTTAAACCAGTCCATTACTCTACCAGTCTTTTTCACTGAGCATTCTAGTTCAGGTGAGCATAGACTTCATAGTCCGTGAGCCCTTAGTTACTAAATCACAGCTGCTAAGGACCACAGACAAGACAGAAAACAGCAGATCTTCCTGGCCTTAATGTCTCCACCACTCATTCACACTAGTGGGACTACGCTGGAGGGCCAGTGCCAAGCTAGCACCGCGCATGCACGGCGCCGTGAGGCTGGCTCACGCTGTACAGGCTATCCTGGCATCAGCTCTCCAACCGCCTCAGTTCTCTTTTTCCCACCGAGTGCGCTTCAGTGACAACGTTGCGCACCCATTGGGAGTCATAGCTTCACGTCTGTACGACAGCAGCTTAGTTTTTCAGTATTTGATTTAATTTAGTTCTTTGTAATATTAATATTTATTTAAAAAAGATATAGTTTACTTAATTTTCGTTTAAAGCAACAAAGAAAGGAAGTCTTCTTCAGCCCACCATCGACAGAGTCGAGCATGAACGGTGCCAGTAAGGAGACTTTGCTTGAAAGCTGTTTTAGCAGCAGGGCTGGGTCCAATCTGCTGCCCCGTTCGAAGTGGGGTCTGAACACGGGCAGTCCGGTACTTGGGAGGAAGGGCGGTCCTCCAGAAAGCACAAAAAGAAGTGGGCCTGATCAGGTCGGGACTCTGCACCACTCGGTTTCTAGCTCTTCTTCCTCCACTGGTCGAAGAAGTCTTTGTACCCGATCAAGTCGCTCTCTGGTACATCTACATGGAATGATGGTAGTGTTGGACAGGAGGTTGACCCGTCTCTCTCGGGGTCATTAGAGGCCTCTGTGCCTAGCGGCTGTGGTAATCATCTTGGTCCCTCCCGTCCCCGGGGGGGGGGGGGGCTTCCGGTGAGCAGTTTCATCGTTGGGCCAATCTTATGGAGTACTGGGTCCGGTGGTTGTTCCGACTGCCCTTGCCTGCGGACCAGACCCCGGGGCCTTTGGGCCATGGGCCTGCGGGCAGAGCGGTTGGGTCAGCCTGGTTGCGCAACACCATCGGTGCCATCGACACCATTCCCTCGTGCCTTTCCCTCTCACATGGCTTTGGCGCAGGGGCCAGCACAGGTACTGCTGTCTCCTCCTACTCCTGTCCATACTTTCAGGTCTCCAGCTTTGGGTGTCCTGGTGTTGGATTTGGGGACCTCAGGTGCTGGGCCAACGTCGGTCGTGGCACCGCCTTGGGTGCCAGGATTTTCGACTCCCAATTCAGGGAGTGGCACCTCCTGCCCTTCTTCTTTCCTTTCTATACTATCCCTTCTAGGATAGTGGGAGACTTATGCTGAGTCTCATCCTGATCTACGATTAAGGGACGATCTGGATGAGTATTCATTTTTTGGAGTGGAGAGTAAGCCCTCCACTTCAGCAGAGCCTATGGTCGAAGACCTCTCTTTAAAGTCTCTGCTGAAGAATATGATTTCCACCCTCTCTCTTCAGACTTCTGAGGTGGATCCTGGGAAGCTTGTGCACCTTCAGTATCTGCATGTTCCTGAAATTCCTGTGGAACTAACACCACTGGTTCAGCCCTCTTTTGAGACTCTTTCACAAATGGTGTGGGACAGACTGGCGCTCATTCCTTCCATGGCTAAGTCCATAGACAGGAAATAGGCTCCCCTTAAGGATAGACCCAGCCTAGCTTTTCAAGCCTTTGCAGATGTCCTAGTGGTTCTGGCAGAAGATGGCAAAGCCGTGCTTCCCCAGGAGTTCACAGCTTGTCCAGTGAATAAAGAATCTCATAAAATAGACACTCTGGGAAAGCGAGTGTTCACTGCTGCTACCCTGGGCACGCGTATTTCTAGTTGCTAGGGCTATTTCTCTCAATATGAGTATACCCTCTGGCATTCACTCAAAGAAACGGCAGAGGCTGTTCAGACGTTAACTCGGAACTTCTTTAGACCATCACTAGGGGCATTGAGTCCAACAGTCAGCAACTTAAATCTGCTATGGATGCCTTTGACACTGCCTCTAGAGCAGCAGCAGCCGGGATCTGCACTCTGCGTCACTCTTGGCTAAGGACTTTAGGCTTCACTAATGATGCTCAGTAGAGAGTCATGAATGTTCCCTTTGATGGTGTTTATCTGTTTGGCCCACAGATAGAGTAGGCACTGGAGGCCACTCAAAAAAACAGGACTGCTATTAAGATGGCCAGACTGGGCCGGACTGGTGGCGCTGAGGGATGAGACGCTGATGACACACCTTGCGCCACCACGGCGACCTGTGTTTGGGACTGAGCGCATGTTGTCGAGGGCTCAGCAGGGTCGGGACGGGATCCGAGCATCCAGGGATTGCTCTCCTTTCCGGTGAGGAAGTTAAGCACAACCACTGCTCGCTGACCTCTAAGCGGCAGCTGGGATGCAGCAAAAGCAGCTGCAGCATAGGGGAAGAGCTGATGTAGACGACTAAATATGCGCAGGTGCATGCACACGTCGTGCAGGACGTCATTGCTCATCCAAGGTCTGGGGGAAACTACTACTGAAACTCCCCTTGGCTCTGGTAGGCGAAGGTGGGGTCAGGGACCACGCCCAACGCTGAGTGCCCCGGCTGCCTCCTGTGCTCCTTCCACACCCGGATTGCCTGACCAGATTTGCAGAAAGGTCGTCCAGGGAGGACGACGGTCCTGCCTGGGGGGGGGGGGACCAGGTACCGGACTAGTGTTAGAGGAGCTAGGGGAGCCGTTTGGCATGATGGGATGGAGGTGCAGTCGAGTGCCGACACTGGAGAGAGTCTGGAGCCAAGTAGTAAAAAATAATTTTTTGTGGGGGTGGCCAGATAGGCCCCTGCCGCTCCTCAGCGGGGCGGAAACCGCCGGCAGTTTCATAACTGACAGTCCTTCCATGGTAAAGGCAGAGGGGCTTTTAACAAGAACCAAACCCCTCAGCCGAAAAAGAAAATGCAGCGGAAGGCACAGGCCCCAAAGACGCCCAGTGCCACCCTCTGAAGACCCGGCCCAAGTCCCACCTCAGCTGCCCGAGGAGGACTCCTCTTTGGCAGTAGGGGGGCATTTGAATCAGTTTTACAATCAGTAGGAGTCCATTACAGTAGACAAATGGGTCCTTGGGATAATTCGAGAGGGATGCTCTCTAAATTTCTAGGAGACCCCTCCGGATCGTCCATCCAAATGACAGACCAAACTTGTCTACCACTCAGTGAGACTTCCTTGGTTCCGAGATTAAGGGCCTTCTGAATAACAAGGAGTAGAAGTGGTTCCACGAGCAGAATGGGACACGGGTTTCTACTTCCACTACTTCCTTGTTCCAAAGAAAATAGGCGGTATGCACCCTAGTCTAGACATCAGGAAGTTAAATACCTGTTCAGAGAGAAATTCAAGATGATATCGTTGGGATCACTCCTGCCTCTGATTCATCAAAACAATTGGCTGGCTTCTCTGGACATGCAAAACACCTACCAGCACATCCCAGTACACCCAAGCTATCACAAGTACCTACAGTTTGTGGCTCTGGGTCAACACTACCAGTTCAGAGTCCTGCCATTTGGTCTCTCCTCGGTGCCTTGAGTCTTTACAAAGTGCTTTTCAGTACTCGCAGTGCATCTCAGAAAACACGGAATTCTGATGTACCCGTCCTTGGATGATTGGCTCCTAGCGAGCTCTTCCACACAAGGGACACAGGACGCGGTTTCCATGGCTTCCAAGTTCCTCACATCCATGGGAGTTCTCCTGGACCTGGAAAAATCGAGGCTTCAACCCTCCCAACAACTTCTCTTTGTAGGAGCTCTCCTGGACACCTCTAGGGCAAGAGTCTTCCTCCCAGAGGAAAGGGAAAACGACATTCTCCAGATTGCCCGCTTCATCAAGGAGAACAACTCAGTTCTGGCTCTCTCAATGCATCGGATTTTAGGTCTCATGGCATCGTCCGTGTTCTTAGTGCCCCTGGCCCACTTGCACATGAGAACCACACAATGGATGCTCAGCACTCGGTGGTCTCTGACCATGCATTCGCAGTCCTTAAACATCAAGGTGACAGAGCCTTTAACAAGGTCACTCACCTGGTGGACTCAGGAGGACAACCTTGTCCAAGGTTTTCTCTTTGCCCCACTGGAGATGCAGGTCACCATCACCATGGATGCATCTCTGACCGGTTGGGGAGCTCACTTTCAGGACTTCCACACCCAGGGCCTGTGGAGTCAGGATGAGGTCCCAGCTGCCCATTAATGCCCTGGAGATGAGAGCTGTCCTGTATGCTGTTTGAGCCCTGAAGGATGTCCTCTCTCTCACAAAGTAATTCTCCTTCATACGGACAGCAAGGTGGTGAGGTACTGCATTAACAAACAGGGTGGAGCACACACTTACCGTCTGTGCAAAGAAGCCATGAGAGTGTGAGAATGGTGTCTTGAGCACGAAGCCCTGATCCAGGCAATCCACCTGCCAGGAATCCAGAACGATCTGGCGGATTGCCTCAGCAGAACAGAGGTGGCTCCATATGAGTAGCCTCTCGACTCAAATGTGCGATCATTATTCGAAGAGTGCACTCCAGACCTGGACCTTTTTGCGTCCCCACTCAACGAAAAACTGCTTCTATTCTGCTCCAGAAATCTAGAACCTGCCACTTTCTGTCAGGATGCATTCAGACTGCAGTGGAAAATATGCTTTCTGTATGCATTTCTTCTCTTCCCTTAATTCAGAGGGTGCTGCTCAAGTTACAGTCATGGGGGCAGCTTGATTCTCATTACTCCATAATGGACTTGTCGTATATGGTTTCCATTAATCAATGGATTATCGGAGGTTCTCCCAAGACAACTTCACCTTTGGATGGACCTCCTGACTCAAGGTCCAGTGGTCCAGCCCAACCTCAGATCCTTTCATCTCCATGCCTGGCTCCTGAGGAGCTAGAAGTGGGTAGGTTCAACATCTCTCGGAGAATCTCAGACATCCTCCTAGCAGTGCGTAAGCCATCCACTAGGAAGACTTGCATGGCAAAGTGGAACCAGTTTTCCATGTGGTGTGCAGAGTGTACAGGACCCCTTTGCTTGCTCATCAAACAAGGTGTTAGAATACCTTTCTAGACCTGTCTAACGCAGGACTGCAATACTTGACAGAAAAGGTGCACCTTTGCATGATTTCAGCCTACCACAAGCCTATACACAATTTGTCAGTGGCTCAGTTAGCATTAGTCAAGAGATTCCTTAAAGGTATCCTACACACTAGTCCACCAGTCGGGAGACCGGTAGCCACATGAGATGTCAGTCTCGTGTTAGACATGCTCACCTGTAAACCTTTTGAGCCTGTAGCAACCTGCGACTTGAAGTTTCTGACCTGGAAGGCAGCCTTCCTTGTGGCCATTATTTCTTCTCGCAGGGTGTCTGAAATACATGCCCTGTTCACGGCATGTATTTCACAATGACAAGGTGGTCCTCAAGACTCACCCTAAATGCCTTCACAAAGTAGTCTTGGAATTCTGCCTGAACCAGCCCTTGATCCGTCCAACCTACTTTGCAAATTTCCAGAATGAAGGGGAGCGTATCCTCCACTCTCTGGATGTAAAAAGAGTTTTGTGATTTTACATTGACTTAATGAAAGAGATTCACAAATCCAAGCAACTCTTTGTCTCATTCAGCATGGCTTAGCTGGGTCAGCCTGTTGCCATCAGATGCATTTCAGCCTGGTTGGTAGCATGTCTCTGCCATTGCTGCTCGATGGCGCAGGTCATGCTGGAAGGCAGGGTATTCGCCCACTCTACCAGAGCGGTCGCGGCATTCCTAGCAGAGATTCGGAACGTGCCCATTGCAGACATGTGCAATGTGGCCACTTGGAGCTCTGTGCACACTTTCGTGAAGCACTACCCTCTGGATGTCCATGCCAGACAGCACCCTTTCTTTGGCAGGACAATCCTTAATGGACTTCCGTCCTAAGTGAGCTCCTTTCTCCTGCTGCCCTTCTCGGGGGATTTCTTTTAGCGCGGTACTCTCCCACTAGTGTGAATGAGTGGTGGAGACTTTAAGTCCAGGAAGATATGAAAATTACGTACCTACTGTAATTCTAAATCTTCTTGGACGAAGTCTCTGTCACAAACCTACTCAGCAGGTCAGGCCCTCTGCTCCCACAGTGCCAACCTCCGAGCGCAGTCTTGTGAACAGGTAACAGAACTGGGTAACTCTCCTGTCTTTTTTGTGGGTTCGAATCAACCTTTGGTCTCAAGTTCTGGAGGGATTCAAACTGTGAACCTCTTGCTAGAGCACCCAGTGTACAGCCTCAGATAATTCTGCTCTTCGGGGAAATGCCAGATATCTTTCTCCAAGGGCACCTAACTGAGTGTACAGAATGAACCCTTAAAAACTCTATGAAAGACCTCAGATAAATGCTTACCTTTTCTCTGTTTGGTATTACCATTAAGTTATTGTACAGTGTCACCTTTAGCCATATATGCTTCACTTGTCAAAGAAAGAATTTTGAGGGCACACCAAGTAGTCTCTTTAAAATCGAGGTTTACTTTAAAATAGATAAAAAAGTAAAATGTAAATACAGAACAATATATCACAAACATACAATCACTTAAAAGAATAAGGTTCGAAAGTGCAAATTCCTACCAACCATACACTTAGACTTGTCTGTCTAATGTATTATCTCCTTACAGTGCTGATAGATGTTGTAGCTTCAGAGTCCAAACATGAATGTCCCTAGAGGTCAGTCACAGCAATATTAAAAAACTGTCTTGAACCTACCCTCTCCATGATGTCACCCAGCTCCTCCTCTGTTTATTAAAAATCATACAGGATGTCGTATCGTTCAGAAATTAAATTAATTAAGGTGGCATCAGCAAAAACTCACTTCCCCATGACCCCTTTGATCTAGTGTGTCTTCCTGCCCTTCACAGACATCAAAGGAGATTTTTATGACTGTTAGATCTCACTGAGGTGTAATATGCTTTTTAACACCAGGTGTGTTACTAAGAATAGTGACAAGATGCTGGTGTCAAACTACAGGCCAATATCTATCCTCTCCCCACTATCCAAAGCTTTGGAAAAAATTGTGGCAAGTCAACTCAAGAATACCTCACTAAGTACAATCTGCTCTGCCCAAACCAACATGGTTTCAGGCAAAAAACACAGTACCACCATGGCACTGCTGGAATACACTGACTATGTGTACAAGGCGCTGGATGAAGGCAAATTGGGGTCCATCTTCATTGACCTCACCAAAGCCTTCGACAGAGTCAGCCACCTTCTACTAGTACTCCAGCTCCAAAGATTGGGTGTGGCACCTAACGCCCTGAATTGGTTCAATGACTACCTGACACATAGGAGCCAGCGAATCAGAATAGGGCAGACGTTATCCAGCTCCAGAGATGTACTCCTAGGAGTCCCTCAAGGATCAATTCTAGGGCCCCTGCTTTTCAGCCTCTTTGTAAATGACCTACCCACAGCCTGTGACACCAGACTTATCCTGTATGCGGACGATGCCGTGCTGCTGAGCAGTAGCACCTCTCAGGTTGCCCTACAAACAGAACTCTTTCAGTAAACTCGAGGGCTTGTTCAGTAGGCAAAAGCTGCTACTAAATTACAAGAAAACCAAGGCCATGCTACAATCCAACCCCTACAACAAATGCAGGCATGCTTCCCTCATAATCACCAAGAACGCTGGTGAGCAGATTGAGCAGGTGCACTTGTTCAAGTACCTTGGAGTCACCATTGATGACTCTCTCACTTATACACACCACGTAGACTCCTTTGTCAGAGTGGTAAACACAAAGATCGGGGTCCTTTATAGGCATAAGAAATCCCTCACCCCGGAAGCACTCTGAATCTCAGTCTCCAGCTCCATACTCTCCACGATAGACTGTGGGCTGGTGGTCTGTGGAGCTGCTACTGATACAGTGCTCAAAAGGGTCCAAATTGCAGATCACTACACTCATACTTGCACCCTGTATGAGCGTACAAGCTGGCTTAACCTAAAAGACAGGATCAAATACCAAACTTGCCTCCTGGGAAAGAAGGCACTCCTCGGAAAAACCCCACCCTGTATAGGAAACTTGCTCGAGGCTTCTGTCTCATCACACATCACCAGAGGGAGGAAGAATGGAGCACTGTCTGTACCATTCCGCTGAACCTCACTAGGGCAGCACGCTTTATTCTGTCGGGCCCCCCTCTGGATAAATGAACTCCCGATGAAATTACAAACAAACAGCCTGTCTCAATTCAAAGCAGGCCTCGAACAGCACCTAATGTCTAGCTCAGAATGCACCTGCGTCTCAGGCCCTACTTGATAGACAGACCTACCCCCAAGGTAGCACCCCGCACGGCTACTTAGAGAACCCTGGCTCCATTCCAGCCTAGCCAAGGGCTTAAGTAAGCTATCAGTCCTCTTTAAACGCTCTTGGTACTGCCCCCCACACACCCTACTCGACAAAGCCCTCTGGAGCTGCTCCCCATCACAGCCCCCACCCCGTTTCACTATCCCCCACCTCTCGCTGTGTGCAGTAGGTTCAATCCCAATCCTCCTTGTTTCACTGTCACCCAGCCTCTCGCCATCTGGGATAGCGTTAAACCCTATGCAGTTACTCTGCCATAGTCTATCAGTGGATTTGGAGGTTTCCAGGAGTGTGCTACCTAGGGCAACCAGTTAGAAATAGCTTAGTATTCTAATACAACTACTCTGTTTTTGTCCTATTTGTCTAATACATTCTCATGTAATCATTCTTTAATGCCTAATGAACAGGCCTCTGTAACCACTGAATATGTGTATTGTCTTATTGTCCACCCTGATGTGCAATCTTTGTAAAAGAGCTCACGCTCAAAGGTCTTTCCGAGATACTAATTAAATAAATTAAAAATTAAAAGGTGCAATTAACTGTGCTTCCTCTGAAGATGCCATAAAATGGATATTTTCGTTTCCTTTGGCTTCAAAGAGCACAGCTCAACAAGATCATAAAATGTGAGTCTTTGTAAGTTAGTCACATTACAGAGATCTGCTGTTTAACATATATCCTGTCAGTTTAAGTGATACCGGGGGTCATCCCAGGCACAGGATTTCTCATGACAGACAATCAACTACATTTTTGTATTACAAAAATTGTAGAGTAATCAGGACCAGCTGTCCGAGTGTCACAGTCTCCACCACTCATTCACACTCCCACCCACATCCTCCGAGCTCACTCATCCTGTTTTTGGTCTTCACTCCCTCGTTGGCTGGGCTGTAAAGACACTGTTGAGTTGACCATTCTTACATGGGCCATACAGACTATTTTATGTCTGGACTAGGTTAGTTTACGCTGCATTTCCTCAGTAAAAAAGGTACTGAGGCGGTTGAAGGGTTGACGCCGAGATAGCCTATACAGCATGAGCCAGCCTTGTGGCGCCATGCATGCGCAGTCCTACCTCAGCTCCAGCCCTCCTGAAGATTTTTGGCTCCCGTTGGGTCCTAGCACCTCCTGCGTAGTCCCACTAGTGTGAATGACTGGTGGAGACTTCGTCCAAGAATTACAGTAGGTATGTAATTTTCATTTCTGACTCCAGGTATCCACTCATATTATTATTACTCTTGCAGTGCTCCTTTAAATCAGCACTGCCCCAGAGAGAGTAGAATGCTATGCTAATCATGGAATGTTTAGCTCGTGCATCTGTTTTCAAACTGCCCAGTGTCAACTGCTTACATTCTACCTCAGATTTCTTCTCTCTGCTGCAAAGTTCAGTCGCCCTGGAGCTCTCTCTCAATCAAGACAGATTCCTATAGTGCATAGAGCAAAAAAAGTAAGTATTTTTGTTTTATTTTTCATTACTGCCTAGTGTCATTGTTCTTTAATGTTTTATACCTCATAAGTTTTAAATTTAAACTTATTTAGCAGTTCCTTGCGGTTCCTTTGAACCCAGGGGCAACCGGCCTTCTTTTTTTATTTAATCAGATCCTTTTTAAGAGGGTTCCGGTTACTTTATTCTTTAATTTTATTTAATTTTAACCACTTTTGAACTGAGGTTTATCGGTTTCCCCCAGCAGTTTCTCAGTTCCAGATCTGACTGGAACCGATAGCTTTTTCACTTTATCGGTTCCTGAACCGACCGTTACTCTATTGAAACCGACCGCAAATATTTGAATTTAGATTATTTTTTGGTCAGTTACTGATTCTTGTTTTCTATAATGTCAGACTAGCCTAAAAAGAAAACGGGACCCTGTGGGTTCAAGAATTGCTTGGTGTGTGCAGAGGTGTTTGCCAAGGTAGACAAGCATGATCTTTGCTTGATCATCAAAGTGTCAGTGGCTCAGTAGGTAGCACACTCGCCTCTGAGGCCGGGAGATCAGAGGGCTGTGGGTTCAGTTCCCACATCTGGCACTTTGGTTAATATCCCAGTACTGACACTGTAATGCAGCATGAGAGGGGTGCTGCATTTCTGAGGTGCCGTCTTTCGGATGAGACGTTAAACCGAGGTCCCATCTGCCTGGATTGGTGGTAGTTCAGGTGGATGTTAAAGATCCCATGGCACTTATCGAAAAGAGTAGGGGAATTTCCCCGGTGTCCTGGCCAAATTTCCCTCATTCACTAAAAAAATACCACCAACAGCTTAATCTGGTTCAAGGTCAGTTGCCATTCATCTGTATCCCCTTCCCCCGGGTCGTGCCTGAAAATAGGCAGGATTTGTCTAGTGCACTTACCCGGTCAACAAAAGCTAAATAAATGATCTGCCTTGGGCAACAGCACTTCAGTGAAGACTGATATTTGTAAGTTGTTCCCTGTTAAGACAGTAGAAAAACACAGGGAGAGGCTTAAAGGAAAACTAGAGGAGGGGTCCATGGGCTCTAACCAGTCCGCCCCCTCTGACTGTGGCAGTTCCTTCCAGATCCTCTAAATCCACCCCTGATATGGGTAACGGCTCTGGCAAGAGAGGCAACCAACCAGCTGACTCCCACTAGTGGTGCCTGCCAAGAAATTAAAGAAAACCAAACACACTTGACACCCCGGCTGAAACGCCTCAAGGGGGGGTCCCTCAGGTGCCTATTAATGCTCCTTGTCCTGCTGATTTGACACAGGCTTTAGCCTTGCTCTAGGTGCTGCAGGGCCTACTAACCCCTCAGCAGCCTGTGATTACTACTGCTGAAAAAGCAACTGTTGCTGCCCCTCTTTTGCCTACTGCTACATTGGCATATGAGGAAGATGACCTGGAAGAAGAGGAAATTGAACCTCGGATGTCACCAGAACAGGATTTTGGCTCCCCTCCCTGACCCTCAGAGGATTTCTCTTCCCATTTTTCTTTTGTCAAGAAAATGGTAGAAACCATGGATCTCCAGACAGCTGAAGAGTTACAAGATGAAGAGGAGGCACAATACATGGAGCTGATGGGGCTGACACCCTCAAAGAGGCTCCTTTTGCCCATTTCAAATTCTTTAAGAAGGATGTCTTAGAAATCTTAAAGGCTCCCAATACAGTCACACCCACTGACAAAAATTGTGACAAGAAGTATCAGTTCTACAAAGATGATCAAGGGGCTGGGGGACTTATCATACGAGGGGAGGCTGAGGGAGTTGAACATGTACTCGCTGGAGGAGAGGAGGGACCGGGGGACATGATTGAAACCTTTAAGTACATGAAAGGAATAAACAAAACGGATACAGAAGGGCTATTCAAAGTAAGTGAGGAGAGGGACACCAGGGGCCATGATATGACACTGGAGGGAGGAAGGTTCAGGAGGCAGGTGAGGAGACATTTTTTTTACAGAGAGGGTGGTGGCTGGGTGGAATGCATTACCTGCAGAAGTGGTATCCATTAGAACAGTGGACTGCTTCAAAAGGGGATGGGACAGGACAAGGGGGAGGGTCAATGAAGGGGAAGGGTGGAAGGGAAGGGCAGTTGCAGAATAAGGGGTGCTAGCTGCACATTCAAGCAGACTTGATAGACCTCTAGGCCTTTAACTGCTGGCAAATTTCATATGTTCGTAGTTAGAAAGATCTGGTGCGGAGTTTCTTTTTAGTCACCCAGACCACCAGGGTATTGTACAGCAGGCTGCCTGTGAGAAAGCCAAAACTCCCTTATGCTCTCATCCCCCTGAGAAGGATTAGAGAAGGGTGGACAGCATGGTGAAAAAGGGGTACCTTTCGGCATCCCTGGCAATTCATCAAGCCAGCTACACCAGGCCTATGCAGCCCTATATCAAAAAGCTCTCTGGCAGTCAGTACTGGACAATGCTGAGGCTAACCCCTCTTTAACAGAGTCAGAGCTGCTGTACACAGCAAAATTGGGCTTGGAGGCTTCCAAATACCAATTTCAGATGGCAGCTGACACTAATGATACAGCTGTAAGGAGGATGGCTGGTACCATTACTCTAAGAAGATTTGCCTGGCTGAGGGCTATCAGCCTCACCCAGGACACCCAAAGTAAGGCAATGGACTTCCCTGTTGAGGTCCATTCTCTTTTTGGTGCCCAGACTGAGGCATACAGTATATAAAAAAGTAGACTAATATAAAGTTACTTTTAGGAGCAACTCAGCTAGAGACAGACCCTGTACTTCAACTTCCTCTTATTCTAGGGGATGCAGGGGCAGGTCCTCTTTTAGGAGGCCTTTCTTTTAAGGTACAGGCTGTTTCCCAGCAGCAGTACCAACCACAGCAGACTGGATTTTACAGAGCTAGAGGTAGAAGGGGTTCTCTGAGAGGATCCCAATCTGCTCAGCCTCGGCAGCAAGCAAAACAGAACCCCTGACTTTTCCCTTCAGCCTGTCTTTCCACATCCTGTAGGGGGCAGGCTCACCCACTATTTCCAGGAATGGCTGAAAATAACCACAGACAAAAATGGGTCCTGGAAATAGTGAGTCAGGGTCTCTCCCTTTGCTTCAAGTCCCTTCCTCCTCCAAGTTTAAAACATTTTGCACCAGCTCCCTTCTCAGAAAGAAAATTACTGGAGCAGGAGGTACAGGTCCTGCTGCTGGCAAAAGCATTGGAGCCTGTCCTCCACAACCAAAGAGGGGCAAGGGTTCTATTCCAGATATTTCCTAACAATAAAAAAGAATGGAGAGTGGCGGCCTATACTAGACCTCAGACTGCTAAACAAGTACCTGGTAAAGCCCAGGTTCAGAATGGTCACAATGGCCATGATTTTGCCAACTCTGCAAAAAGGGGACTGGCTAGCCTCCTTGGATTTAAAGGACGCATATTACCATACTCCCATAAGGGAATCACACAAAGTGTCTCAGATTCAGACTCCCCTCAGGCCACTACCAGTTCTCAGCACTTCCCTTCGGCCTTACTTCTGCACCAAGGGTCTTTACCAAGTGCATAGCAGTAGTAGTGGCACACCTCAGAAAACTGGGTTCTACAGTTTTTCTTTATCTGGACGATTGGCTAACCGTAGGAAAATCCCACCAAAAGGTATCAGACCAGCTTCAGCTAACCCAGGAATTGCTGCTCTCCTTGGGATTCCTTCTCAGTACGAAAAGGTCAGTCCTGACCCCTGTCCAGGTTATAGGTGCAGAACTGAATACAGTAGTGGGAAGAGCTTTTCTCCCTCGGGAGGCAGAAAGCATTCAGCTTTTGGCAGGCTAAAGCCAGCAAAACAGTTTCTTCAACTGTTCCGGGACATGGCTTCAGCAACAAGCACAGTCATAGGTGCCAGGTTTCAGATGAGAGACATTCAGAGCACACTGGTGCCAAAGGCAGGACCCCCTCTCAAAACCAGTACCAGTCACACAAACGTTACTACAGGCCCTCCACTGGTGGAGGGAACCAGAAAAATTAAGGGAAGGGGTTCCATTTCTACAGGAACCTCCATCTCTGGTTCTCACAACTGATGCTTCCCTGCCAGGATGGGGTGCTCACTTAAGGGATCACACCATTCACGGTACCTGGGAAAGTGCAGACTCAGTCCTGCACATAAACCTGCTGAATTTAAGTGCTGTTTATCTGGCCCTTCAGGTTTTCTCTCATCTCATACAGGGAAAGGTGGTATGAGTCAGAACAGACAATACCACAACAATGTATTGCATCAGCAAGCAAGGAGGGACAAGGTCCACTCCACTGTGTACAGAGGCAATGAAAATATGGAGCCTTGTTTACTCCCTAAACGCCTCCCTACAGTCAGTTCATCTACCTGGCAAGGGCAATACCTTGGCAGATGCCTTGATCAGGATGAACCAGGCCCATCACGAATGGGTATTGAACAAGCAAGTGGTGAATGCTGTATTCAGGAGGTGTGGGACCCCAGAAATGGACCTCTTTGCTTCCCACCAAAATCACCACTTACCTCTCTATTGTTGCAGGGCCCCAGTGAAAGGAACAGTTCTCATGGATGCCCTGATTCTGGATTGCACAGGCAGGTACCTCTATGCCTTTCCTCCTTTTCCACTGTAACTCGAGGTGCTCATCAAGCTCAGGTCACAACCAGCTACGATGATTCTGGTAGCCCCTGACTGGGCAAGACAGCCTTGGTACTGCTGTCATTGTCTGTGAGCAAGCCGATTCACATCCCTCAGAGGTACAATCTCCTGACTTCTTTCCAGGGGAGGGGATTGTACCCCATTCTCGGGTCTCTCAAGCTTGAGGCCTGGCTCATGAGGACTTAGAATATGCAGATTGGTGGTTCTCTGAAGCAGTTTTAGAAGTCCTTAAGGGCTGCAGGAAACCTTCCACTAAGAAAACCTATGCCTCAAAATGGAAAATATTTTCCATTTGGTGCAGTGACATGGGTATAGTTCCAGCCAGGGCCAGGATCCCAGCCCTTCTGGATTATTTGATTCACCTGCATTCCCTGGGGCTGCAGCACTCAACTCTGAATGTGCACCTGGCTTCAGTTTCAGCATACCTTTCAGCTAGAAAGGATACCTCCCTGACATCAAACCCTATATTCAAAAGGTTTTTTTAAGGGCTTTCTCATTTGTTCCCCCCTCACAGGGAACCTGTGCCAACATGGGACCTTAATATTTGGATTGCCCAGCTTATGCTCCCGCCCTTTGAGCCTATGGCATCTGCAGATCTTAAATTTCTTACCTGGAATGTAGTTTTTCAGGTAGCAATCACTTCTGCCAGAAGGATAAATGAGCTACAGGCCCCCTGTGTGAAAAAGGACTATGTTTCTTTCCACAAGGACAAGGTAATGTTGAGAACTAATAGGAAGTTCCTCCCCAAGGTGGTTTCGGATTTCCATTTGAACCAGTCTATAACACTGCCAGTTTTCTTTACCGAACACTCTAGCTCAGGTGAGAGTAGATTGCACAGCTTGGATGTAAAAAGAGCACCGAGTTATTACATGACTCATAACAAAGATCATAGGCAGGACAGACAACTGTTCCTCACCTGTGGGGAAGTAGGTAGAGGTACTCCTGCTTCAAAGAGGACTATCTCTCGATGGATAGTCCAGTGTATTCAGTTTTGCTATTCGAAGGTAGGCAAGGTTCCTCCCTCTGGTCTTGGGACCCACTCTACAAGGGGCACAGCGCCACTATTGCAGCTGCCCGAGAGGTACCTCTAATGGAAATATGTAAAGCAGCTACCTGGAGGTCAGTCCACGCCTTCACTAAGCATTATAGCCTGGACACCCAGTCCTGGAGTGATGCCAGATTTGGCACAGCAGACTTGTAGAGTCTTTTTCCTAAATTAGAGTGTGTCCCACCTCCTTGAGGTACTGCTGCATAGTCTGCAAGAGTAATAGTATTAGTGGATTCCTGGGTTTAGAAGTAAAAATTACTCACCTGTAGTAATCTTGTTTCTTCCAGTGGGATCCACTAATATTATTTCTCCCCGCCCTTGCCTCCTCTTTCAGAGTCAGTAAAAAGAAAAAGCCTCTCCACAGCTGGCAAGATGTATAGTTAGAGTGGCATGCCACCTGCTGGCACCTTCTAGTAATGTTTTGACTCGTAGATTCTTTTCTAAAGGCATATCTGATTTCTGAAAAAAGGGACATTTGTTTATACTAGTCCTTTGGCAAATGTTGTTAGTTGCCCCAGTTGGGCATCATTTTTCTGTAATTATTTAAATAGTGATTCACATGTTGTTATGGCCTTTTTGCAGGCTTCTAAGAAATCTGAGGTAGAATGTAGACAGTTTATTTATTTTATTTATTGAAATTGTTTCACCAGGAAAGACGCACTCTAGCAACAAGCTGCTCGTCTCCCGGTACGACCTGGGGGGAGGGGGAACAGGGGATGGATAACACACAGGTTATCAATTGAGTAACATTTAAACAGCAGAATACATATTGTTTACACTTCTTGTGAGTTACAGATGAGATCAGTGAACTACCAGGTTACAGATAGGCACATAATATACTTAGTACGCGTATAAGAATATACTGTAGTAGAGATTACTCGTATTGAACAATTGCAGACGTATACTCACAGGAAGCAGCTAGCAAAAACATTAAGTGCATAGATACAAAGTGCGTCTGAGCTAAAAATAGGCCAGCTTCATAGCATTTGCTAGATGCTGCTGGTCAGGCAAGGGGGGGGGAGTGGGGCAGGCCTGAAAGTCAGGTGCAGGAGCAGTTTACCATGAAGTAATTTGCCAGGGCAGTGAAGAGAATTGGCAGAGGAGGAGTGATGACTTTGTAGAGGCAGCTTATTCCAGAGCTTAGGGAAGCGGTGAGAGATGACTGTCTGGCCAACAGTGGTCCTCCATCGAGGGATTACTAGTTGGCAGCCGTCGAGGTATCTGAGGGCATGGGTTGGGGCAGAAGAGAGCATTGTGGAAAGGTAAGTGGGAGGACACCTAATTAGTACTTAAAGACAAATTTAGCGCAGTGCATAATGCGTCGATTTTTGAGGGATGGAAATGCCAGAGACTGGTACAGATCGCAGTGAGGGGAAGGGCATGGAGAGCAAAGCTGCAGAAGGCATTGAAGAGGGTATCTAGTTTTGTTAAGGTGGACTTTGGGGCAGTGCTGAAGTTGATGTCGTAGTTGTCGAAGGAGGGAAGTATCATCTTCTGGACTAGTTCACGGCATACGGTTAGAGGGAGGCTTCTACAGTTTCTGTACAGGGCACCTAGCATGGAGTGCAGTTTTTTTTTATGATAGCATCAGTGTGGTCAGCAAAGGATAAATGCCAGTCAAGCCAGACCCCTAAGTATTGGAATGAAGTGACAGCCTCAAGTATTTGCCCATCCAGGGTACAGAAGATGGGGATGGAGGAAAGTCTGGACAGGCGTTGTCACGTGCCGAAAGTCATGGTAACAGTTTTTTTAGCGTTGGGGGAGAGCTGGTGAGAGCTGAACCAGTGTTGGATATTGACGAAATCAGCTTGGAGATTTGCAGCTACCGCAACTGGGGAGGTGCATGAGGAGAAAAGAACGGTGTCATCTGCGTACATGTGAATGGAGGAAGTAGAGCAGATGAGTGGTAAGTCGTTCAGAAAAATGGAGAACAGAATGGGTCCAAGCACTGACCCCTGACGGACATCAGTAGTTAAGGGAAGGGGGGCAGATATAGCATCGGAGATTCTTACGGATTGTGTTCTGCCAGAGAGGTAGGAACTGAACCAATTGGTGGCAGCAATAGAAAGACCAGATTCAGAGAGGCAGGAAAGAAGTAAGGTATGTGAGACCGTGTCAAATGCTTTAGCTAGGTCAATGAAGATGGCAGAGGTGATCTGCCGTCTATCCATACCGGTGAGTATAGAGTCAGTGAGCCTAGTCAAGGAGGAAGCAGTGGAGCGACCCTTCCTGAACCCAGACTGGAAAGCCGTGAAGAAGTTAGTCAGAGAGAAAGGAGGTAAACTGTATGAGCACAAGTTGCTCTTGCAGTTTTGCAAGAGCCGGGAGGAGAGAGATGGGGCGGTAGTTTGACGTGGAGGTGGGGGGGGCCCCCTTTGGGGAGGGGGACACTGGGTAGTTTGAAAATAGATGCACGAGCTAAACATTCCATGATTAGCAAAGCATTCTATTCTTTCTGGGGCAGTGCTGATTTAAAGGAGCACTGCAAGAGTAGTAATATTAGTGGAGCCCTTTGGAAGAAACAGAATTACTACAAGTAAGTAAGTTTTTCTTCCTGACTTATGGGGATGTAGGAAAAGGAAATCCAACATCTAAAAGGTCCATTTCTTGCTGGATAGTTCAGTGTATTCAGTTTTGCTACTCCAAAGCTGGAAAAGAGCCCCCAGCAGGGCTGAGGGCCCATTCCACAATGGGCACAGCTGCTACCATAGTGACTGCCAGGGATGTTCCATTAGTGGAGACCTGTAAAACAGCTACCTGGAGAACAGTGCACACTGTGACAGGGTTGAATAGGGTCCTGTCCCAGTTCTAGAGAAAGAGTTTAAATGCAAGGATCTGTTCTATTCTCTCCTTTTCTGTCTCGTCTGTCTAGCTGCTGTCGAGGCAAAGGTCAGGAAGCATAGGAAAACCCGGAGCAGTTGTAGAATTCACCAAAAATATTTATTTGTACTAGCAGTAACATAAAAAATAAAATTGTTCAGTTTAACTATTTACAAAGGCTAAATAAAATAGAGGAGATCCATCAGAGTTTTCCTCCAGTCTCTGTGTCCCTCTTGCAAGCAATTGCAGCTCTGTCTTATAAGTCCTTCCAACCCCCCATTCTTAACAAGCATCTTCCAAAGTGTTCTTGTATGTTTCAGGCAGGTACTGGCAGGAACACAGTGTGCTTGAGCTGAGGCCCCAAACTATAATTATATACATTTCAAAAATTAACACTACATAATTTCTAAACATAGGGATCCCAATATCCATTACATTTCCATGTAATGATCTGCATATATTTTTATATCATGCAAGGGAGGAAAAGACAACAGCAAGTGAGGGTAGAGAGATAGCGAGAGGCAGACAATTGTGAGACTGTCGGGGTGATCAAATCCTAGGTCTCACAGGAAAATTTGGTTGCGCAACCAGACAGACAAGAGGCAGGAAAGGACAGATCCCTTGCATTCAGACTTTTTCCATAACAACTGGGACAGGGTCCTATTCAACCCTGTCACATACACCCCTCCCCACCCCCTCCTTAAGAGGGAACCTGTTTTATCAAACAGGTTTCCAAAACTTTCTATTAATTCTATAACATTAGCTTCTAAATTTCAGAAATTAAGCACATGTGCAGAATCCTTTTTTCTATAACAGTACAGCAAACAGTAACATTTAAACTCATACATTTGTTTTTCAGCCTTCAGGACCCTCAATTCCTGATCCATATCTTGACTGAAAATCAGCATTGCTATTCTCTTTACCAGATTTATGTATCACATTGAATTTAAATGGCTGTTGTGCCAGGTACCACCTTGTGATTCTGGAATATTTATCTTTCGTTTGGTTAAGCCAACAGAGAGGATTGTTATCTGTTATAAATACAAAGTCAGTTCCTAGCAAATAAAACTTAAGGGACTCCATGGCCCACTTTGTTGCTAAACATTTCTTTTCAATGGTGGAGTACCTTTTCTCTCTATCATGCAACTTCCTACTTATGTACACAATAGGATGTTCTTTCCCATCTATATTTTGACTGAGGACTGCACTTAGACCTACCTCTCTGATGCATCTGTTTGTAACAAAAATGGTTTCTCAAAGTCTGGGCTTCTTGAAACAGGGGCTGAACATAATGCAGCCTTAATGGCTTGAAAAGCTTCATCACACTCTGAGGTCCATTGCACGTTATTTGGATACCTTTTTTTGTGAGTTCAGGGAGGGGAGTAGCTAACTCTGCAATGTTGGGAACAAATCTCTGATAATAACCAGCGAGCCCTAAAAATGACCTGACATGTTTCTTTGTTTTAGGGACAGGGCTGTTAGCTACAGCCTCTATTTTTTAAGTTTCTGGCTTAACTTCTCCATTTCCCAACACATAGCCCAAATATCTGATTCTAACTCCAGGAATCACTCATTATGATTAAACAAAAGCAGTCAGCCTCCTGTGTTGGACTGCCAGGAGAGATGGAATTATATGCAAATTATGGAACTTTCAGTTGGCTCAAGCCACTTTCAAACTGCTGCCCCAGCAACTGTTGTACTCTGAGTGCTTCAGATTCTTTACTCCGCCTGCCTAGTGAAGACATCCCAGAGAGCTCTCCATCAGCTTCTTCAAAATCCAATTATCTGTTCAATAAGTAGTGGTTCTTTATATTTAGGATTGCTGCCTTAGTTTTAGTTTATTTTGTAGTTTGTGTAGAATTTATCGTATTTAGCAGTTCCTTCACGGTTCCTTGGAACCAAGGGTTCCGCTATTTCTAGTGAGGTTTTTACCACAATCTTTTATATTTAACTTTCCACGGTAGGTTCCTAACCACATACATTTATTTAATTTTTATATAGATTTCTAAGTTTCTTGGTGTCAGGAACCGAGTAGCACTCGGTTCCCGGAACCATTAGCGGTTGTTTATAGTGGTTATATTCGGTTCTAAGGAACTGATAATTCATTACATTTTCTTTAGCGATTCCTGCTCAATGTCAGAGGCTCCTGTTGTTAAGCCTAAAAAATGCACAGGACCCACTGGTTTCAAATTGTGTGAGTCTTGTGGTCAGATAATAGCTAAAGCAGACATATATTCTTTGTGTATTTTTTATCTGGGTACTAGCCATATTTTTGCAAATTTTGACATTTGTAAGACATTTTGTCCTAAAACTCTTAGGAAAAGGTCAAAAATATTAGAAGAGATGGGCTCTGTTTCTAATAATACTGGTGAAACTGGTTCCTCCACCTCTGGCACAAGAAAGGATGGAGGCAAAGCTAAGGATCCTGACAAAGGATCAGATAAAGTTGAGCAGGGTAAGTAAAAAAAGATCAGTGGAATCAGGGACTGAACCTGTGCCACAGAAGAAAAAATAATAAAGAAAAGCATGTCGCTGCGCCTCCAGCTGAGAAGGCTAAGGAGCTCCCAGCTGGCAAAACTGGTATGCCCACAGCTGAGGATATTGCCAAGGCCTTACAGGTTTAGCAAGCTGCAGTCCCGGTTTCAGTACCGACTGCCCCGTTTCCTTTACCGGTTCCACCCTCTCAGGAGCCACAGGCTTCATTTTCTGAGGAGAAGGAGGAGGAGGAGGATTTCGAGGAGGAACATATAGACGCAGAGGTTTCTCCAGAACAGGAGTTCGGTTCCCCCCCAAGGGGTCCAGAGGATTATTCCTTACATTATGTTTTTGATAAAAGCATGGTAGAAACATTCAAGCTCCCTCTGCAGGAGACAGAGGAGGATGTGGAGGAAGCCGAGTTCCTGGATATGATGGGGTTAACCCAAACAAAACATTTATTACTTCCTATGCATACGTCCTTAAAAAAGGCTGCAATGCAAGTATTCCAAACTCAAAATTCTATTCCAGGAGTCGACAAAAAAGCTGACAAGAAATATCAGCTTTATAGGTCAACAGCTGATTTTCTGTTCAGCCACCCTGACCCTGAAGGTGTTGTGCAGGCTGCTGCCTGTGACAAAGCCAGAATCCCCTTGGCTATCCATCTTCCAGATGAGGACTCTGAAGATGGATACAATGGGGGAGAAAGGGTATATGGTGGCTTCACTCATCCTTAGACAGGCCAATTATATGGCCTATGCAGTGCAATACCAGAAGGCACTCTGGAATGCAGTGTTAGCTCTGGCTAGCAAAATGCCTGGTGAGGTGGCAGTGGACTTAGAGGATACAGCAAGGGCTGCATTGGATGCCACGAAATACCAGTTCCACATGGCTGTGGACACTAATGACTCTGCAGCCAGGTTGATGGCACTGTCTGTCTCCCTTAGAAGATTTGCCTGGCTCAGGACAACAAACCTGACCCTGGACACCCAAGCTAAGGCAATGGACTTTCCTTTTGAGAAAAATTCCCTATTTGGAGATAAGACAGAGGCCTGTGTAAAAAAGGTAGAATATAAGGCCACCTATAGAAGTAATTCTAAGGATAGGCCTTCCTTACCCTATAGGTCCAAGACCATGGGAGGCAGGGGTAGGGGATCCTACTCCAGACCTTTTTTCTAAGCTCAGGCCTCTCGGCTGCAACAACAGCCTAGAGGATATTTCCAAGAAAGGGGCAGGAGAGCCATGAGGAGAGCTTCTCTCTCCCCAGTGATTCAGGCACAGCCCACTCAGAATCTCTGACTGGCTAGTACAGGTCGCATCCCCTGCCAAAAATCCCCCAGTGGGTGGCAGACTGGCTCATTTTCTTCAGGATTGGTATACTATCACCACAGACAAGTGGGTCCTGGAGGCGGTGAGCCAGGGTTTAGCAATCAGCTTCAAATCTCCTCCCAAGCTGAGAGCAAGAACATTTGCACCAGTCACATTTGCAGACAGAATCCTACTGGATGCAGAAGTAAAACATCTGCTAGCTATCAAGGCAGTGGAGCCTGTGCCCCTAAACCAGAGGGGCAAAGGCTTCTACTCCAGATACTTTCTTACAAAGAAGAAAAATGGGGATTGGCGACCTATCTTGGATTTAAAACTCCTAAACAGACATGTTCTGAAACCAAAATTCAAAATGGTCACTCCTGCTCTGATCATTCCCACTTTACAAAAGGAGAGTGGCTAGCCTCCCTAGATTTAAAGGATGCTTATTTTCACATCCCCATCAGACCTTCCCACAGAAAGTTTCTGAGGTTTAGGCTGGCCTCAGGCCATTATCAGTTTGCAGCCCTTCCTTTTGGCCTGACTTCTGTACCAAGCGCATTCATAAAGTGTTTGGCCGTGGTAGTGGAGTTTCTAAGAAAACAGGAAACATCAGTCTTTCCCTACCTAGACGACTGGTTAGTGGTGGGTCCATCTCTACATCTTACAGAGCAGGCCTCGGCACTAAAAGTCTACTCTGGAATCCCTGGGTTTCCTCATAAATGAGCAGAAGTCTCAGCAAACACCAGTTCAGGTACTCGTTCATTGGAGCAGAACTGAACACCAGTCTGGGCAGAGCTTGAAACAACATGAAGTCTTGCTGTATTCAGACATAATGCAGTTAGCCCCAGCACTTGAACTGCCCTGGAGAGGAAAGAGTTAACTCTATGCAGAAGCATAGAACATTGAGCTCGAGCTTGGTTTTCAGACCTCTGTCTGTGGTACTTCCCAGTGTAACCGTCAGATTCTTTACTCTGCTTGACAGTGACGTCGCTCCGGAGATTTCCTCTGCTCGGTTCGGTAAAAGTAAAGCGGTCTAAACCGTATAATTTTTTGTTATTTTCGGATTTCCAGCCTCTGTCTACGGTACAGGTAGTGTGTAGATAGGTAGTGACTGTGTTTTATTCTGTGAAAAAGTTGGAAATTGTTCTTTTCTTCGGTTTCTTTCCGGTTGGTCCGGTTTGGAACCGACCCATTCAATTTAAATTTATTTTTGGGATTAGAGTGGTGTTCCGGTCCCGATCGATTTCAAAAGAACCAAGGTTTTTTGCCAGTTCTTTTAAAAAGCCTGTGACACGGTTTGTAACCGATCGGTTGTTGTGTTACCTGGCTTGAAAGCTGCAGTAGGGTAATTTGTTAGGTTGGCCATGTCTGAGAAACCCAAGAAGAAAACCGGTCCCACTGGGTTTCAGCACTGTACTGAGTGTGGGGAGGCCTTTGCTAAGGCTGACCCCCACCTCATCTGTGTTTATTGTCTGGGTTTGACCACCTCAAGTCAGACTGCCAAATCTGTAAAAACTTTCCTAAATCCACTCTAGACAAAAGACTTGAGTAGGCTGAAGGAAAGGGAGGCTGAGAAGTCCGTAGATCCGGATGGCCATCCCGGTTTGGTTGCAGTCGAACCTGAGGAGGTGCTACTGACCTAGGCGATACCTCCTCGGGCAAAAGGAGAGCCGACCCAGATGGGTCGGTTCCATCAAAAAAGAAGCGCAAGTCTGCCGGTTCGGATCCGGTATCGCAGTCTCCAACCGAGGACAAAATAGCCAAAGCGATTAGCATTGTTCAGTCACTTAGTCCGGTTCCGTCCAAACCGGTACCACCGGTTAGGCAGTCGGTTTGGTCGGATCCGTCTCCTCCGAATTATGATCCAGACGCTTTTTATGAGGAGTGAGAGGGAGACGAAGACTATCCCGAGGGTCATGATGACCAGGGGGGTCTGGATGTGCCCATTGAACCAGACATCTCCCCAGACAGGCCCTCAGGTGTCTCTCATCTCAGGCTCTCTGAGTCCCCTTCACATTTTTTGTTCTACAAAAAGGTGGCAGAAACCCTGCAGCTTCCCTTGGTTGAAGCTGCAGAGGAAGATGAAGAGCCTGATTTTGTGGGAATGATGGACATCCCAGAGTCCAAAAGACTGTCTATCTCTCTTCATAAATCCTTTGGGAAACAGACACACAAAATTTTACATACTCCTAATTCAATATCTCCTGTGGATAAGAGAATGGATAGGAGGTATTTGTTATCAGGCTCAACTGCAGAGTTCCTTTATAGTCATTGCAGCCATGTTGGGGGGTAGTGCAGGCTGCAGCCTGTGACAGGGCTAACATTCCCTTGTCTTCACACACACCCCCACCCCGGATAAGGACTCCAGGAAAGTGGATGCCATGGCCAAAAAACAGTATTTGGCATCCTCTTTGGGACTCAGGCAGGCTACTTATATGGCCTACACAGCCAGGTACCAGAAATCCAGATGGGATACGGTTCTGGAACTGGCTAAACCGGCCTCTCCCCCAGCTAGCCAGTGAGCTGGAGGAGGTGGCTGCTGATGGAATTGAGGCATCCAAAATGCAATTTCATGCTGCTGTGGACTCCAATTATGTGGCATCTAGAGTCATGGCTACATCTGTGTGTCTCAGAAGACATGCTTGGTTCAGGTGTACTAGGCTTTCATAGGATACCCAGACTAAGGCTATGGATTTTCCTGTAGTGGGTAACTCTCTGTTTGGGGAGCAGACAGAGGATTACATGAAGAAAATGGATGAATACAGGACCACGTACAGGAGTGCACAGGCCAAAGAAAGGCAGGCCACTCCACACAAGCAGCAGTCTAGGGGCAGGGGCAGGCTCTTTCAAAGGCCTTTTTACCAAGCCCAGGCCTCCTCTCCCTTCCCACAGAGGGGTTCTTCAGAGGAGGGCAGAAGGGGGATGAGCAGAGCTGCTCCTTCTCCTCTCAGTCTAAGGCTCCTGCCAAGCAGACACCCTGATGTGTGTCAGCCTGGTCGACTCCCCATTTCCAGTAGGGAGGCAGGCTGGCTTACTACTTCCAGGCCTGGAAGTCTGTGACCTCAGACAAGTGGGTCCTGGAAGTAGTAAGCCAGGGACTGGCCCTCAGCTTCAAAAAATTTCCAAAAAAGAGGGCCAAGTCTTTTCCACCTGCATCACTCTCAGAAACCCTTGCCCTAGAGGCAGAGGTTTCCTCTCTTCTAGCTCTCAGAGCTAGAGAGAAGGTTCCTACTCAGCACAGGGGAAAAAGACTGTACTCCAGGTACTTCCTTACCCCAAAGAAAACAGGGGAGTGGCGACCCATCCTAGACCTAAGGTATTTGAACAACACATTTCAAAGCCCAAATTCAAAATGGTAACTCTGGGAATGATCCTTCCCGCTGTAAGGCCAGGGGATTGGCTAGCATCTCTGGACCTCAAGGATGCCTACTTCCATATTCCTATCAGGTGCTCCCACAAAATATACCTCAGGTTCGAGTTGCCTTCAGGTCATTACCAATTCAGAGCTATGACATTCGGCCTAACATCAGCTCCAGGGGTGTTCACAAAGTGCCTTGCAGTAGTGGTGGCTTACCTCAGAAGACAGGGTATCACCATCTTCCCGTATCTGGACGATTGGCTCTTAGTGGGTCAGTCACCTTTACAGGTCAAGTCAGCTCTTCAAACTACCCAGGACCTACTCAGCTCCTTGGGGTTTCTTCTCAATCTTCCAAAGTCTGTTCTCGAACCAGTTCAACTTCTCACCTTTATAGGCATAGAGTTGGACACTGTACAAGCAAAAGCCTTCCTTTCCCTGGCAATGGTGAAGGCCCTAGTGGATCTCTCTTCCTCCTTTCGACCTCAGGTCTCCCGACCAGCAAGACACTTCCTCCAGCTCCTGGGCCACATGGCAGCTTCCACGGCAGTGGTGCAGGGAGCAAGATTCCAGATGAGGGACATTCAGTTTCATCTAAGGTCTTTTTTGGTCCCAAAAGAAGGATTCACTTACCAAACTGATCCCAGTGACTCAGAGTCTGGTCCAAGCTTTCCAGTGGTGGCTGGACCAGGACAACCTCAGACAAGGGGTTCCATTTCTCCCTCAAGTCCCATCAGTAGTTCTAACTACGGATGCTTCTCTCCTAGGGTGGGGGAGCCCACCTTGGAGCCCTGACAGCTCAAGGAGTCTGGTCCCCACAAGAGTCTCTCCTTCATATCAATCTTCTGGAACTCAGGGCAGTTTTTCTAACCCTGCAGAGCTTCTCAGATTCAGTCAAGGGCACGGTGGTCCAAGTCAGAACAGACAACACCACCACAGTGTGGTACATCAACAAACAAGGAGGCACTCGATCCTCGGCCTTGTGCACAGAAGCCATGAAGCTGTGGTCTCTGGCCTGTTCTCTTCAGACTTCTCTGGTAGCAGTTCACCTTCCTGGGAAGGCCAACGTACTAGCAGATGCTCTGAGCAGAATTTCACAGAGACACCACGAATGGTCCCTGGATCCTCACATACTGAAGGTCATCTTCTCCAGGTGGGGCACTCCAGAGATAGATCTCTTTGCAGCACCGGACAATCATCAACTTCCTCTGTTATGTTGCAGACCTCCAGTCCTGGGGACGGTTCCCCAGGATACTCTCATTTTGGACTGGAAGGGCAGGTTTCTCTATGCCTTCCCTCCCTTCCCTCTGCTGTTCAGAGTTCTGATCAAGATCAGGACTCAACCCTGCACAGAGATACTGGTGGCTCCAGATTGGGCCAGACAGCCGTGGTATCCTCTGCTGCTGTCCTTGTCAGTGTCACGTCCCCTGTCTCTGCCCAGGACATACAATCTCTGTCCTCCTCCCAGGCGGATCTGGTACCCCAATCTCCAGTCTCTCAATCTCGAGGCCTGGCTCTTGAAGAGTTAGAATATGCAGCACTACATCTTTCTCAGGGAGTTCTGGATATTCTGAAGGTCTCCAGGAAATCTTCCACTAGAAAAACGTACAACTCCAAATGGAAAAGGTTCAGTATTTGGTACTCTCAGAAAGGCATCCTGCCTGATTCTACAGACATGTCCACAACCTTAGACTATCTAGTTCATCTGAATGATCTAGGCCTTAGGCTTGCCACTCTGAAGGTTCATCTAGCAGCTGTCTCTGCATTCCTTTCAGCAGGAAAGAGCTCTTCCCTGGCATCTCATCCTGTTTTCAGAAAGTTTTTCAAAGGACTGTTTCACATTAACCCTCCCTTTAGGGAGCCCATTCTGCCTTGGGATCTTGATGTCTGCATAGCTCAGCATATGCAGCCACTCTTTGTACCTCTGCCTTCAGCCGAATTGAAGTACTTGACCTGGAAAATTGTGTTCCTGGTCGCTATTACTTCTGCCAGGCAGATTAGTGAGTTACAGACTCTGTCAGTTGAACCTGACTTCATCTCCTTCCATAGGGGCAAAGTGGTCCTAAGAACCAATAGGAGGTTCTTGCCCAAAGTGGTATCAGATTTTCATCTGAGCCAGTCTGTATCTCTCCCTGTGTTTTTCACTGATCATTCTTGTTCAGGTGAAAGAAGGTTACACAGTCTGAATATTAAGAGGGCCCTTAGCTACTACATTGAGCATACTAAGGCACATAGAAATGACAGTCTTCAGTTGTTTCTCACTTATGGTGAAGTGGGGAAAGGTAAGCCTGCCACTAGAAGAACTATTACCAGGTGGATTGTTTCTTGTATACAATTCTGTTATGACAAGTTGGGTAGAACGCCCCCTTCAGGCCTGAGGGCTCATTCGACTAGGGGTTCATCTGCTTCTCTAGCTGCGGCCAGAGATATACCTTTGTTACAGATCTGTAAAGCAGCCACCTGGAAAACAGTACATACTTTTACCAAGCATTACTCCCTGGACATCCAGGCTAGGAGTGATGCTAGGTTTGGCACAGCAGTACTGCAGAGCCTCTTCACAAATTAAGTTCTGCATTCTCTCCTTCATAGGGAACTGTTTGGTAGTCTGCATTATGTCTGAATACAGCAAGACTTCATGATGTTTGAAGAAAAAATGACTCACCATAGTAATGCTGTTTCTTCTAATGGAGTCTTGCTGTATTCAGACCCTCCACCTCCTCTCTCAGAACCTGTTTTTTTGGGAAGTGGGCTGGCAGGTACAGTGTTGCACCTCAGGAGTGTACCTTGTACCCTCCCTCTTGGGTGGGGTGGATGTTATTATTTTTCTGGTGTTTTATACTTAAATATTGTCACTACCTTTCCTTCTTGGGTTCTCGACTTGAGTCTTTTGGGCCCAAAAATAATTTTTTGGCCTTTGACTATATGTTGAACAATTTCCCTACTATAGTAAGTTAGTTAGTGTGCTCGTAAGAATCTGATGGTTACACAGGGAAGTTCCACAGACAGGTTTGAAAACTGAGCTCGAGCTCAACGTTCTGTGCTTCTGCTTTCCTCGCTGGGGCTAACTGCATTATGTCTGAAAACAGCAAGACTCCATTAGAAGAAACAACATTACTATGGTGAGTAATTTTTTCTTTCTTGCCATAGAACGGGTAAACAGTATTCTACGAATAGCAAGCTCATTTGTACCAGGAAAACCCAAACCAGCCAGAGAGTTTCTCAGGCTTTTGGGCCACATGGCAGCTGCCACCCCAGTGGTACTGGGTTCCAGATTCCAAATGAGGGACATTCGGTTTCACCTGAGACAATACTGGTCACAGAGGACAGAGCCTCTGTCCAAACTGGTTCCAGTCACCCATACTCTCCTACAAGCACTGCAGTGGTGGCTGGACGAGCAAAACCTGCGGGTAGAGGTTCGTTTCATAAAGGAACAACCTTCCTTAGTCCTTACAACAGATGCACCCCTCCTGGGTTGGGAAGCATACATGTTGGATTATACAGTAAGTGGCACATGGTTTGCTCAAGAACCATGTTGCACATACATTTTTTCTATCTCAGGGCAGTGTACCCAGCCCAACAGGTATTTGCTCCACATCTTCAAAACAAAGTGGTGCAGGTCCGAACAGACAACACCACTACTATGTATTACATAAACAAACAGGGAGGAACCAGGTCAGCCCCACTGTGCACAGAAGCAATGAGGCTGTGGTCCCCGGTCTACTCCATGAAGGTATCTCTTTCAGCCATACATCTTCCAGGAAAGGACAATGTACTGGCAGACTCCCTCAGCAGGATAAGTCAGGATCATCATGAGTGGTGTATGAATCCTCAAATTCTCAGCTCGATTTTCAGACGTTGGGGCACTCCAGAGATAGATCTCTCCGCCTCTGCAGAAAATCACCAGCTACCAATATATTGCTGCAGGCCTCCTCTCAGGGGCACACTACCCATGGATACGTTGGCACTGGATTGAACAGGGCAGGTTCTGTACGCCTTCCCTCCTTTTCCACTGATATTCAGGACCCTGCTGAAATTGAGGTGCCAACCGGCAACAGTGATACTGGTGGCACCAGATTGGGTGATGCAGCACTGGTATTCGCTTTTGTTGGCTCAATCGGTGGTACCTCCAATTTATCTGCTCAGGAAGCACAACCTGTTGACTTTCTCCCAGGGCAGGATACTGTACCCCAACTTGAAATCACTAAGGTTCAAGGCCTGGCTCTTGAGGACTTAGAGTATGCGGATCTTAAACTGTCAGAACACGTTTTGGCAGTACTTAGGGGCTCCAGGAAACCTTCCACTAAAAAGACATACTCTGCCAAGTGGATGAGGTTTTCCATATGGTGTGTAGGTAAGAGTATCGACCCATCCAGGGCTGACCTTGCCATTCTTCTGGATTACCGGACACACTTGCATTCTTTAGCTCTGAAGCCTTCCACACTCAGCGTTCATTTAGCTTCAGTTTCAGCTTACCTGTCAGCAGGTAAAGAGAGGTCCTTGGCCTCTCATCCAGTCTTCAGGAAATATTTTAAAGGCCTTAACCTTTTGTACCCTCCTTTGAGGGAACCAGTTTCATCCTGGAATCTGAATATCTGCATTGCCAAGCTCATGGACACCCCATTTAACCTTATGGCAACAGCAGACTTGAAGTATATCACTTGAAAACTGTGTTTTTGGTGGCTATTACTTCAGTCAGAAGAATCAGTGAGTTACAAGCCCTGTGCACGGATGTAGATTACATCTCATTCCACAGGGAAAAAGTGGTCCTCAGGACCAATAGAAAATTTCTTCCCAAAGTGGTGTCTGATTTCCAGTTAAATCAGTCCATCACTTTACTTGTCTTTTTCACAGAGAACTCCAGTTCTTCAGAAAGGAGGCATCATTCCCTTGATGTCAAAAGGGCACTTACCTGGGGAGGTCAGAGATAAGGTTAAGGTATATTTATGGTCCATATTTTTGGGCTCAGCTTATAAAGCCATTACAAAAAAGTGGCTACAAGTGACCCCCCCTCGAATCCTGGAGTGAAAATCGTTAATATTAAATATTCAACACAATGAATAGATATCTCTAAGCCTCCAAGAGAGGATAGTGACATATACCACAAGGTGGGCACGGTGGGAATTATTTCAGGATAAAATATCAGAAGAAAGAGAGGAAGCAAATCAACTATAAGAAATGGGCTCTGACTCTATAACTTTAGAAATGGGGATAAAGCAGCAAGACTTGAAAGTGGGGGAAGGAGATCCTGACAATCATGGTGAGACATGGGAGCCCTGGTAATTATAGGTATCCAAATGCTAATGCCAACTAATTTACAAGAATAAAGCAAGAAAGATATATATGTATAAGGCATAGAAGTAATGTTTATAACATAAGGAGATCGCACTGCGTAGAATGCCAAAGTTTGTTGAGTTGTCTTTGTTATTGTTGAAAATGGAAAGACTGCACATGGAGGCAGCCTAAACTTATATACATGTATGTATTAAATAGTGCTACTAATAAAAGAAGTATAAAAAAAAAAGGGGGAGGGGGGCACTTAGCCACTGTATTGACAGAACTAAGTCTTACAGACCAGGCCAGACACAGCTCTTTCTTACCTGTGGAGAAGTAGGTACGGGTAGACCTGCCACAAAACATACAGTTGCTCGTTGGATAGTGGCATGTATCCAGTTTTACTATAATAAAGTGGGAAAACAGGCTCCCCTGGGCCTCAGAGCACATTCCACCAGGGCTACAGCTGCTTCAGTGGCAGCTTCAAGGGATATTCCACTCTTGGAAATCTGCAAAGCAGCTACATGGAAAACAGTACACAGCTTCACAAAGCATTACAGCCTGGATCTGCAATCTAGAAGTCATGCCAAGTTTGGTACAGAAGTGCTGCAGAACCTGTTTTCCTAAACAGGTTTTCTGCCCAACCTCCAAAGGTACTGCTTGGTAGTCTACATTTGTTTAATCATGAGTGATTTCTGGGGTTAGAAGAAAAAATTACTCACCATAGTAATCTTGTTTCTTCAGAGGGATCACTCATTATGAGTAAAGCACCCACCCTGCCTCCGCTACTGAAAAAACCCATCAACGTTGTTCTGCATCCCTGTTTTAGAATATATTTTTCCATAGAGGTTAAGTTTGAGGCTCACCTTTTGTTAACTATTTGGTTCCCTTGTGGTCTCAAGTTTTTTAGGTTTATTTATTGGGAAGTTTTTTTGACATGAGGGGACAGAGAATTATATAAATATTATCATGGTGGGTGTTACACACAGTTTAGGCTACGTAAGAATCTGAAGCACTCCAGAGTGCAACATTTGCTAGGGCAGCAGTTTGAAACTGGCATGAGCCAATTGAGAGTTCCATAATTTGCATATAATTCTACCTCTCTGGGCAGTCCAAAACAGGAGGCTGACTGCATTTGTTTACTCATAATGAGTGATCCATTTGAAGAAACAAGATTACTATGGTGAGTAATTTTTTCTTTCCTGTATGCCCAATGCACATTTGGTAGGATTAACATACCTGCATTTTTGATAGCTTGGATAACTGCTTGTAGGTGTTCCAGGTGGCTTTTCCAGTCTGGACTGTACACCACAACATCATCCTGGTATGCAGCACAATAACCAGTGTGAGGCGGTAAAATTACATCCATGTACAACTGGAATGTAGTTGGCATACCATGTAAACCAAATGGGATGGTGGTGAACTGATAGAATCCAACAGGAGTGGCAAATGCAGTTTTGTCTCTGAATTCTTTAGTTGAAGGTATTTCCCAGTAACCCTTGGTGAGATTGAGGGTACTGATATACTTTGCACTTCCCAGTCTGTCTACCAAATCATCTATTCTGGGCATAGGATAACTGTCAAATTCTGACACTTGATTAAGTTTCCTAAAATCAAAGCATATTCTAACACCCCCTTCTTTTTTATTTACAATTACCATTGGAAATGACCAAGCGCTCCTCAATTCTTCTATGATACCCAGTTCTTTCATTTTTTGTATTTCCTTAACCACGTCAGCTCTTAATGGCTGTGGTAACCTGTATGTCTTTTGCCTAGCAGGACGAGCATTCCTTGGCACTATCATGTGCTTGATCCCTTTTGCTCGGCCTGGTACTGTGGTAAAAGTACTTTTAAATGTCTTCAGCACACTGTGAATATCTACAGTTTGTTCTGAGGTTAAGGAAACATTCATCTTTACAGCATCAGCATTTACAGTTTGTTCCAGTTTATCATAAGCTACATCAGTATCTTCCTGATCAGTTTTTGGTAGAACTAGTAAAGCAGCTTCTGGCATTTTTTCAACTCATTTCTTGAGAGGTTAGCATGGTATATCTTAGTAGGATTTTTCCTGTCAGGGGTCTCAATCTCATAGTTAATGGTGCCAGTACGTCTAGGCACCTTATAATGCCACTTCATTAACAGTTTATTTTCTGTTGTGGGTAACTGTAGCAAAACCTTTTTACCTGGCTCGAAAACTTTTTCTTTTATCTCATGGTCATAATATACCTTCTGCTGGTTTTGGGCCTCTTCCTGATTACTGTGGGCAATTTCAACATATTTTGCCTGCTTCTTTCTTAGGGCACACATATAAGACATTATAGATTGTTTATGAGTGGGATTATCTTCCCACGTGTTTTTAATTATATCCAGTGGTCCCTCTTGGCTGCCTACCATATAGCATTTCCAATGGTAAAAACCCTGTTTTTTTTTTTTTTTTTATTTAAACTTTCTTTTATTGCTTTTACAGTAAACAATTGCATATTGTACAGTCATCTGCCAGGTGTCAAACATTTTTTTTTTTTTTAACCAGATGCATCAAATGTACATTAGGATAAGAGCCTAGATAGAATGGCTTCAGGATAGGGGGGAAAACTAAAAAGGTTATATTCAAATAGCATATCTAAATGAGCCACAGCTAACTAAGGCTTTTGGGGTCAAGTCCAAAATGTTCAGTCTAAAGTTATTACTGAACTTCCAGTGCTGATATGAACCCCAATCCTAATACTAAAAGGTACTCCTATAATAGTAGCACTAATCATGCATTTTCTATACACCTTTTTATCATTATATTCTAAGCTATTGGGAAAACCAAATGATTCAATGGAAAACAGTAATCACAAGAGCAGGTATGATTATAAACAAATTATTATACCTGTGGACAGTCAGGTTTCTTGATCAGAGTCCAAGTCACTGCCATTACAGCCCTCAGACGCCTGAAACTCTCTGGTTATTGATTCCACTTTTTTGCCAGCTTCGATTGGATCAGTATACTGAAAAGTCTTACCACAATAGTGGATACGAAGTTGGGCCGGCATCAGAAGGGAGTGTGCTACTCCTAATCCCCAGAGCCGAGCTCTCACTGCATCAAACTTCTTTCTTCTGGTACGTGTTGAGAACGATAGATCTGGAAACAAGTGGATGGCAGATCCGTTGAAGGCTAACCCTCCCGATGACCTCGCTGCCTGTAAGAGTTGATCTCTAATGTTGGAGCTTGTAGTTACCATCAGAATCACTCTTGGGGCCTCGCCAAATGGCGTGACGGCTCACGGTATAATTTGGAATGCTTTAAGGAGCTGACCCTTTAAATCTTATGGAAGGTTGAGTGCCGTAGGAATCCACGAATACGGAAAGGAAAGTAGGTCATCCCCTTCGCAGCCCTGTGGAAGACCAATTATACGAATGTGTGAGGCCCTGTTCAAGTTCTCCAGAGCCTCCAGTCTATACCGAAGTTGGGCATTTTCTTGCACAAGTTTGGTTGTGGCTGTTAAAGCTTGTACAGCCGTTTTCTCTGCAGTTGATGCTGCTTGTGTTGCTGTCTCCAACTTGACATCCTGGTCAGCAAAACGTTGAATGATCGACTCTATTTTAGAGTTGATCGCTTGCATGGAGGTCTGCAAAGCTCTCCACGGGGGCCCTCCACTGGTAGTAGTCATGAGGATAGTCGCGGCCTGCTCATTGGCAGCCGCCGCTTGCTTAGGTCCGCTGCCCGTAGCTTTCTGATTCTGTCCCATGACCATCTGATATCCCTCGGCCCCAGGTGACCCGAGCTGTTCACTGCTACAGTTAGATTTATTTTTTCTTAACAGCAAAATATTATTTTTATTACAATACAGCTCTAGATACACAGAGCTGCATGGAAGTGCATCCTGCCAGTTCGCTGCTCCACAGCGCCCCCAGTAAAAACCCTGTTGGTGCCTGTGGCACTTCTCTGTAAGCAAAAAGTAGGTAATGCAAGTATTGGTCCCAATCTTTCCCTTCCCATTTTACAGACCTTTTTAACATGCGTTTTAGGGTTTGGTTAAAACGCTCAACAAGGCCGTCTGTCTGAGGGTGATGGGGGAGGTTCTTCTGGCCGTGATTCCAAGTAGTCTGTACAGCTCCTTAAGCAATGCAGCACTAAAATTGCTACCCTGATCAGTAAAAAACTCTTGGTATGCCCATCCTGCTGAATATTTTTGCAAACTCTGCTACCACTTTTGAAGCTGTGACAGTACACATTGGAACTGCTTCTGAGTATTGAGTAGCATAGTCGCATACCACCAGGATAAATCTATTACCGTTTTTATTTTTGTCTAAAGGACCAACCACATCCATTAAAATTCTCTCAAAAGACACATCTATCAAGGGTAGGGGCACCTTGTCTTTTCTAGTGACTGGGGCTACTTTCTGACACTCAGCACAGGAATTACAGTAGGTACAGTAGCAACATCTTCATGAATTCCAGGCCAGTAAAATCTATACAGCAATCTGGCAAGTTTGCGATCCCTCCCTGAGTGACCAGCCATAGAACTTTCATGTGCTATCTGTACCGATTCTTTTCTATACTTCTGTGGTATAACCAATTGTTCTGTCTGTTCCTATGTCTGAGGTTTAACCCAAAGTCTGTACAGTAACCCATTACATTTTTTAAACATTGGTCCACCCTGTTTTGGTTTCACCCCCAGCTGCTTGAAGTAACCCTGGAGAGAAACATTGATAGCGTGTTCTGAAAGAAAATCATGATCAGTTATCAATTTAGTTTCAGCATTTTCATATTTTAACCCTTCATGTCCCTCAGTCATTTGTTGCCATAGTTTCTTCAGGCTTTGTCTTTCTTTCTTGGATTTCCGGATCTTGGAGCTGTGCTCAAACAAGTCCGAATCAAAATCTTTGAACGGAAAAGTGTCCCCACCATCTGAAATTTTTTTTTGCCTGAGCTCTTGTCACCATCATTCTCTCCCTCCTTGATCAGTTCACTAAATCCTGGAAAGTCATTTCCAATAATCACAGGTACAGGTAACTCAGGTACTACCCCCACTTTCATTTGGTGTGACACACCGTTAATGGTCAGAGTCACTTGGGTGGTGGGATAGTATCACGTGTCCCCGTGGATACAGGTGACACCAGTACCTGATCCCTTTGCACAGTGTTTTGCCAGCACTTTAACATGCACTAGGGTCTGTCTGCTTCCCGAATCAGAGTCCCTTCAGAGTCTTATCCCCCACCTTCACATCTGTTAAGTACTTGCCCCAATTTGCCAAGGACAAATCAGCTCCAGTGCCACTCTCCTTACTATGACAGTTTGTTGCAAAATGTCCTGGCTTATTACATTTATAGCAGATGACGTCTTTGGGCACAGATTTGTTACCCCCACCAGAGTTCTTATCAGGCTTGGAGTTTGAATGGGGAAAAGAGTGTCTTACCGGTGCTTGGCTGTTACCACGCTGATGTGGTGTCTGTGTGGACATTTGGTAGTCCTCGGCCAAAGAAACAGCCTTTTTCCCTCTCTCTGGTCGGTGTTCCTTTACACACAGCTGCACATCTGTAAGCAAGATGCTGATGAATTGCTCTATGGCAAATGGTTCGATGATCTGTGGGACTGTTTTGCACTCTGGTTGGATCCATTTTATCAGGAATTCTGAGTCGGGTAAAGGCTTCTCGATTTTCGACCAAGTTATACCTCAGAGATCGAAATCTCTGCCTGTATGTCTCTCCGGAGATGTATCTTTTCAGGATTTCACTTTTCACCAGGTCATAGTTTTCTGACTGTGTAATGTCCATACTGCTGTAGGCAAGTTGGGCTTTCCCTGTCAGGTAGGGTACCAGTCTGATTGTCCATTGCTGCTTTGGCCACTGACAGGCTGTGGCAACTCTTTCAAAGGTTGTCAGGTATACCTCAATATCATGTGAGGGACACAACTTAGTAAGTTTAATGGCTTTTAAGTTGCGTGCATTTTGTTGCTCATCTGGGTCTCTGCCGGATCCTCTGCCTTTGATAGCTTGCAAAGCATCCAGCCATTGCTGCTCCTGTCGCTGCATCTCTTCTCTCATCTGCTGCTCCTGCCACTGCATCTCTTCTCACCTTTGCTGCTCCTGTTGCTGCATCTCTTCTCTCCTCTGTTCTAAATGTTGAATCTCTTTTTCTTCTCTGCTTCTCAGTCTCTTTTTCTTGTATAGCCCACCATTTCAGAAAGTCCATTAGGCTTTTGGGTCCTGTCCCTGCCTATTCTTTTTCCATAACTTGTGCTTGTTGTAGAATCTTGGACTGGACTTCTGCCTCTGCTAGATCTTACTTCGAGAGGGTTCCTGCAGTAAGTCTTCACATATAGGACTGCACCCCCTTGCGTCAGGTCTGAGTACCCGTGGTGCATGCAAACAAAAAATTCTTCCAAAAATACTGGGAAGTAGGGGGCTCAATCAGGAAAAGTGCATTATACCCCAGGAACTGATAGCCAGTTCACAGTAGAATAAACAAAATAGGGGTCAGCACTGAAAAAATAAACTTTTTATTTAGACATCGAAAATTTTTTGACACACACATAGAAAGGCATAGATCTCATCCAATTGTGAGTAGCAGTGTAGGCATGCATATAAGCGTAGTTGTCCATAAATGTAATAGAAAAAACAGGTCCATAGAGCATAGATAGGTGCACGGGAAGCAAAACGAGCGTACATGCAAAGACTGCGTCTCGGCAAAAAACGGGATATAAACCCACAACCCCAATAAACAACCAGGAACTGCAAAACGCATATAATACCTGCTAAAGGGTAGTAAAATTGCTGAAATCAATAAGGCATACAGCCAGAAAGCCAGAACGCCAAACACTCGTGCCGCCGCTCTAAACAGCTCGACCAACGGACAACATTCTCTTCTGGATACGTTTACGCAGCGACCAATAGGTGGTGCCTACTCTGCTTCTTACAATTGGGTGAGATCTATGCCTTTTTACATGTGTGTCCAAAAATATTCGATGTCTAAATAAAAAGTTAATTTTTTTCAGTGCTGACCCTTATTTTATTTATTGTACCCACGGTGTATGTCGTCTCGACCCAAGAGGAAGCGCTCCAAGTGCAGCGCACAGATCCCGCACGGGGACGACCATTCTCGCTGCATCCTCTGCCTGGGGCCTAGGCACGACTTGGCTGAGTGTGCCATTTGCCAGGGGTTCAACCAGGCCACGTGCGCCCATCACAAGAGGACCCTCGAGGCCCACCTTCTTTCTCGGAGACTAGCCTCCATGGAAGGAGCTTCTGGAGTTAAGAGAAAGGTCGTCATCGCCAGCCCCTGAAAAAGGAAGAAAAAGAAGGATAAGGAGACGTGCCGGAAGCGGAACCGTTTTCCTCATGGCAAGACCAGCCAGACTTCCGTCGACCATCAGGGTGGATCCTCTACTTCTGTGAGTACCATGCCTGCTGTGCCTTCGTCCACTACGGTGGGCTGAATGCCGTCATCCCTCCCCCCCACCAAGGTGAGCGGGCAGCTGGGGGTCGCCTCCATTGAGGTCTTTGTTAGGTCTCCTGTTCAGAGCACCGCCGATAAGTCACCCTCCAGCTCCGCCGCTGGGCACCAGTCCAGGCCAATCAGTCTGACAACGATCTTTCTGCCGCGGTTAGCCCGGCCGTGCCTAGTAAGTTGCCCAACGGATCTTCCATTGACCACATAGATGCATCTGTTCTCCCGTTGGGCTCTCTTGTGGACTCCGGGATGAGTTTACTCACAGGAGAACCTTCATCCCTGCTGGTCTCCACCCCCAGGGATTTGCAACCTGTACCCGACTTGTGTCTTCCGTTGGATACTCTTCAGGACCTGTCGTTGGGGTGCCTACCGGACCTCCCCTCTTCACCAGGCTCTGTTCTGCTGCCGGAACCTCCTTCACTCGTGGATCCGTTGCTGGACCTAGGTGGCTCAGGTATAGACCCTTCGCCTGCCCCACTACCACTCCCTAGCAGCCCTTTGGCACCTCCCCGGCACCTCCTTCAGCTCCTCCTGCGGGTGGTTTTCTGGGGCCAGATCCCCACTACCCACCCCCTGGAGACCCGCTACTGGATAATACCTTTCCGACACCGGGTCATGTTCCGCCCACTCAAGGTTACCCGCCCATTCCGGGTTTCCCCAACGCCAGGCTACCCAGCGCTAGGCTGTCCGTCACCAGGATACCCTGCACCAGGCTACCAGGGGCAGGGCTTGCACCAGTACCGTTACTGGCACCAACCACCCAGTTACCCCTCTTTCCCAGGGTTCCTGGTACCAGCCTCCGCCTTCTGCACCTCCCGACCGTGAGCCCATCCCAACGTGGTGGAAGGATGCTCGGTCACAACCCCTATGGGAGCTTTAGCAGCCTCAGCTGGTAGGGGGCACGCGCCCCCCCCATGGGGGGCCCCCTTCTAGCACAGCACGCTCTGGCCAAGCCTCTGATACCCTTCATCACGGGGAAACCATTGTTGACCCCTCCCTGCCCAGCAAGCCGGAGTCTTACAGACTCCGATGAAGATTCAGACATCGACCAGTCAGAACGCCACTCACTGGTCGAGCCTCAACCTAAGGAGTCTCCTAAATCGTCCCCCCAAGGACCCTTCGTTTGGGGAGCTTTTGAGGACCATTCAGAAGGCTTGTGGCTGGCTATCCAAGGAACTGGACACCCAGTGCAAGAGACTAGCCGAGCATATGGACCTGGCTAGTGTGGAGCCCCTCCCCATTCCCTCTTGGATGGGACCACATGAAGATCTTGCATCCACCATCTGGCAACAGCTCTCATCCATTCTATTTCCCGTAAAGTGGATAGAACCTGTTTTCCCCCAGAAGGAGTCTCCCACTTGACCACACAACTGAGAGCTGACTCCAGGGTCATCACTGCGGTCCATGATAGATCAGCACAACTTAAACACTTGAGTGCTTCTCCCCCTGATAAGGACTCCAAGCAGCTGGATCAGTTTGGTAGGAACATTTTTGCCTCATCCACCTGTGCCATCACGTCATTGAACTATGTTTCACACATGGTGGCGGGTCGTGCCTGAAAATAGTCATTTTATGGCTAGTGCACCTACCCAGTTAACAAAAACTAAATAAATAAAAATTCCTCGCAAACAGAACTGCAGAAGGATCTCCAGGAGATCCCTGCCGAGCAACTCTGTGCCAAATTCCTGGAGAAAGTGCGGATTAACAAATCATTCTGCCGTCACACTCTCTGAGCCACCTATGATTCCATAGATTCTGTGGCTAGGGCAGCGGCCTTGGGGATCTGCCTCAGATGCCTAGCCTGGCTGCGTCTGGCAGATTTGGCACAGGATGTACAATCGTCCCTCTCTGACGCACCTTTTAGAGGTCCTGTTCTGTTCGGTGGCGACGCCAAAGATGTAATAACTGGGCTGCAGGAGAGCGGCAGGTCCCTCCAGGATGTCCGTTCCATGTGCCATACCGTCCAGAAGACACGGCAGCAGCCCTTTCACCGCCAGCAGAAGTGAATAAAGAACCAGGCAGACGTCAAAGCAAATGACGTGCCTCCGGTTCAGGAACCCAACCTCCTCAGGCCAGGTTTGCCAAAGCCACCTCAGGAGGAAAGGCTCCCCTCCCCTCCGCGTCCTGACTCATTTCCCCTCCTTCTATGCCCTCCATATAACTCTGAGGAACGTGCTAGGGGAAGATTCGGGCTTTACGTTGAAGGGTGGAAGGCCATCACCGCAGACGTATGGGTTTTAGAACTCATGCAAAGAGGTCACTTGATAGAGTTCCTGGCAAAACCTCCTTCAAATCCTCCAGGTAGGTTTTTTTACCTGTTGGGTCAGATCCCTCTGGTGAAACAGGAAATCCAGGCTCTGCTGCGAAAAGCAGCCATAGAGCCTGTTCCTCCAGAGCAAACAGGAAAGGGATTCTACTTCCATTTCTTTCTAGCTCCAAAGAAGACGGGGGATCTAAGACCTATCCTAGATCTCAGCATGCTCAACCTCTTCGTGGAATACAAGAGGTTTCGAATGCTGACTCTCCAGGAACTATTGTCCCTGCTCCTTCAAAATACTTGGCTGTGCTCCCTGGATATGCAGGATGCCTACCTGCATATCCCTGTCCTCCCGGCCCACTGCTGCTTCCTCAGGTTCTCCTTTATGGAGGACCACTTCCAGTTCAAACCCCTTCCATTTGGCCTGTCTTCAGCACCTCTGGTTTTCACCAAGTGCTTAGCGGTGGTAGCGGCGTTTCTTCGCTGTAAGGGCATTTGTGTCCCTTACCTGGATGACTGACTCTTTTCAGCCCCCTCACCGGGCAGCCTGAAGGAGTCCCTCTCCTTCACCCTGGACCTTTTCTCCAGTCTGGGAATTTCGGTCAACCTACCCAAGTCCCAGCTAGTACCCTCCCAGCAACTCCAGTTCATTGGAGCAGTGCTGGATATGGTCCAGAGCAAGGTCTTTCTCCCTCTTGACTGAGTGGAAATGCTCATCTCCCAGGCCACATTGGTGGTGTCCTCTTGGTGGACCACAGCTCGGTCTACCTTCGCCTGTTCGGCCTCATGGCGGCAGCCATACCCATGGTACCCCTGACCAGGCTGCATATGAGGGTAGCCCATTGGTCTCTCAGAGTCCAATGGGATCCACGCTCGAACAACATGGACCAAAAGGTCATGGTTTCCAACAGTTTTCAGAAGGATCTCTTCTGGTGGCAGGATCCCACCAGTTTGTTGGGAGGGACTCCCTTCCACCCTCTGGTTCCTTCTCAAACCCTTACTTTGGATGCCTTGAACATAGGTTGGGGGCACATCTAGGGGAACACAGGACTCAGGCTTCCTGGTCCTCTATGGAGGAGAATCTTCATATCAACATCCTGGAGATGAGAGCAGTTCTCTACACTCTCCTGGCTTTCCAGTTGCTTCTTCTCCTGGGAACGCTCCTAACCCAGACAGACAACATGGCCATTGTCTAGTATTTGAACAAATAGGGAAGCACCCGATCATACCGCCTTTGGAGGGGAGTGATGAGGGTGTGGTATTGGGCGGTTCAGCACGGTCTATTCTTGACAGCAGTCCACATGCCTGGAGTTCACAGCATCTTGGCGGACAGTGTCAGCCGATCAGTCGCCAGGGCTCACGAGTGGGAACTAAAGTAGGAGGTAGTGGAAGATCTGTTTCTTCTATGGGGTCAGCCAGACCTAGATCTGTTCACCTCCCCATCCAACGCAAAACTACCCAGCTTTTGCTTGCTCACTTGTTCCCGGGCATGGTGCTTTTTGGTGAGACGCGCTGTCTCTGTCCTGGACAGGGAGGATTCTGTCGCTTGCTTTCCCTCCCTTTCCTCTAATACAGAAGGTTCTTCTGAAGCTCTGGGCAGAGGGGGCTCACATGATTCTCACTGCCCCTCTGTGACCTCGGCAGATATAGTTCCCGTTGTTGCAACAACTGGCTCTGGAACCACCAGTCCCTCTGCCTCTCTCATGACCTTCTGTCCCAGCAACAGGGCACACTGGTCCATCTGAACCTCAGGTCTCTCCATCTTCATGCGTGGCACCTGTGGACGTAGCGATTTCTCGCTATGGAGTTTCCACCCAGGTAGCTCAGGTCTTGGTGGAAGCCAGGAAACTTTCAACTAGATCCACCTATGCCATGAAATGGAAGAAATTTTCTATTTGGGCCGGCCGCAGAAGGCTGGGACCCATTTTCTTGCTCGGGGCCCCCCAGGTGTTGGAGTACCTCTTACATCTGAAAAAAGATTCATCCAGTACAGCCAAATTCCTCAAAAAAAAAATATGTAGAACAAGTATTAGTCACTTATCGTGGGGAGAGGCCTGTTAATACCAGTATAAAAGCTGACACTTAGTAACAGAAAAAAATATACTGGATAATGGGCCCACTCGCCCTATGAAGAATGAATCTAAAAATTCAATGTATTTCTCAAAAATGCAATCGTGTAACTTCCAGTATACACAAATCAACGTTTTGGGTAAAAAGGGCATTTGATAATGGCTGGAATAGTGATTGGGAACAGAGGGCATTAAAAAAAGAATTTCCTATTATTCCAATCTTCTATACCCTCCCAAAATACATAAAGACCCGCTCCACCCACCAGGAAGACCAGTAGTTGCAGGAATTGGCTCTATTTTAGAGCCTTTGTCAGTTTTTGTGGACTTTCATATCAAAGAATTCGTAGAATAGACACAGTCATATTTGAAAGATTCTACACATTTGATTAATCTATTAGAAGAATTTAATGACGGTTATGACATGTCTGATAAATTTCTTTTTCTTGTCAGTTTCGACATCAAAGACCTTTATACCTCCATACCACATTCGTTAGGTTGTGAGGCTTTAAAAGAGATATTAGAAAATTTCAGGACAGAAATGAAACCACCTAATGAATTTTTATTACAATTAGCAAATAGTCTTAACTCAGAATTAATTTAGATTTGAAAAATCATATTATGTTCAAGTGAAAGGAACTGCGATGGGGTCTAGTATGGCCCCATCCTATGCTAATTTGTTCATGAGTTGGTTTGAGAAAAAGTACATTTATGAAAATAACCCATTTTTTAACAATACACTGAAATGGAAACCTTTTATTGACGACATATTTGTATCTAAATAAATAAAATAAATATATGGGAAGGATCAGAAAAAGAGCTTCTAGAATTTCATCTTTTTCTAAATAAACAAACAGATTATCTACAGTTTACAATAGATTACAGTTTGAATGAATTATCATTTTTGGATTTAATAATCTTCAAAAAAAATGACAGACTACACACAAAGATTTTTAGAAAATTGACTAACAGGAATACTACACTTCGAGCAGATAACTTTCATCCCAAAACGTTGATAGAATCTATTCCTTATAGTCAGTTTTTAACGGTAAAACGAAATTGCACAGAAACAGAAGATACAGAACTTTTTACAAATAAAATGACAGCAAGATTTATAGAAAGAGGTTATAGTAATGAAATTTTACAGGAAGCATGCAACAAGAATATATCAAAAGATAGGAAAGAATTATTGAAAAAGAAACAAACAGAAGGGGTTAATTCATTAGAGAAAAAGATCATTCTCTTAAATATAGTGATATTTTCTATGATATTAAAAAATCTGTAAATAAACATTGGAAAATCTTGGAATCTACACAAATGGGAGAGAAAGCTTTTCATAAAGGAGTACAGGTAGTAGCTAAAAAAGTTAAATCATTATCTTCCCCATTTAGTTCATACAGAACATATATAAAATACCAGAAGTAAAGAAAAATGTGCTTTTTACCAGTGAAGAATTAAGAGGGAATTATAGTTGCGGTAGATACGTCCATTGCCATAACATCTATAGGATTAAAACTGTTAGGAATAGTAGTAGAGGAGAGGACTTTAAAATAAAATAATTTATTAACTGCCAAACAGAAGGTGGTATTTATGGCATCAAATGTCCATGCGATCTTATGTACATAGGCAAAACCAAGAGAGCTTTAAAACGAAGAGTGGGAGAACATAAGGGATATATAAGAAATCAAGATTTGACGTCACCAATAGCACAACATTTTTTAGAAGTGGGCATTCTATCGCAACTGTAAGGTTCTTTGGTATTGAAAAGGTACATAAAGATAATAGAGGAGGAAACTATAATAACAAATTATTGCTAAGAGAAGCAAGATGTATTAATTATTTCCAAATAACCCGAAGTTTGGATTAAACGAAGTGATAGAATGGCAGCTGATCTTGTGAAAGAATTATAGGTCTAATGATAATTCTATTATATTTTGGAATGATAGTACGATAATAAAGAGAAAACTCATTTTGGTTGATGAAAAAAGAATATAATTCAGGCACATTTCTGTAGTACAACAATATTTGAGACCCTAGAATCTAAGTAATACGGTACTAGTCACAACATGATACGACTTCAAAATGTAGATAATCACTTTGATCCTGTGTTAATGATAATGTTAAATTAAGGGGAATCTAATGAACTGAGAGCATGAGAATTAACATGATCCATAGAAATATTATCTGTGGGTTTGACAGTCTGACCACTCGAGAATGACAGGGGGTAGGTCAGAAAAAAGTATTTAATTAAACTGAAAAGAATGTAATTTGGTCTGATCTATCATCTCTAACACTGAGAATTAATGAACTTGGTGCCGCCAGAGACAGTGCGACAGTCTGATTACTCAAGAATGATAGGGGACAGGTCAGAAAAAAGTATTTATTAAACTGAAAAGAATATCATTTGGTTTGATCTAATACCCCTAACACTGAGAATTAAGGTACTCGGTGCCGCCAGAGGCGGGTCCAGCACACAGGTAGCCACTGTGTGCTTGCGTAAACGCTTTCCATTGGTTGCTGGATTTGGGAGTGGAGTTCTCCCTCCTTTTAAATGTAGGTACAATAGGCCTCGCGCGTTACTCCCACTACATAGTACGCCAGACGCTGAAAGACATTACTAGTAAGTTTAAACAAAATAAAGATGATTATGAAGGCTAAAATGCCTAAAATGCTTAAATTCTTAAAAACTGATGGAATCTTTTGTTAATTTTGTCTTTAGCGAAGTACGCTGAAATGCATTGAAAAGCCTAAGATATTTAAAACAGGTTAGCGTTTTCTTTTACCCCCCTATGGTTTCTTTTACCCTCTGTATGTAATCCTATACCATTTTAAATGTGAACGCTTATTTAATTCTCGTGAGTCTTTTGAATTCATAATGACTTGGAAATAATAGCGATGTAAAGAGGTAGTGAATGTTAAAAGCAGTACAGTTTAATATCGTAAAAATGAGGGGTGTTAACAGTGATACACGGAGGTAGTAAATGAAGCAGCACTGTTTAATCTTTTAGAATGAGTATTATATCATAGCAAAGTGCTTATTATGCAACTGACTATTTAAACAGTGTAATATAAAGTGATTTTAGGTGTTCACGTATGGACAATTATATACAGGTTATAATTTTGAGAAAACAATGAATTTGAATGAGTTTTTGATCTAAATGAAAAGTAGATATAAAACTGTGGTTGATATAAAAGAGCTTATATTTAGTAACTATTTTATTGTGTGTATGGACAAGTAATTATAGTAAATATCTATTTTTTTTTTTGGTTTTTATCAGTGGCTGTAAGCGGGAGTCAAACCTGAAACAAAAGTTATTGTAAGAAAAGATAATTAATGATCTGAATTTCAAAATGTAAGGACAGTTCCTTTCTTTCTTTCTAAAGATTTAATTATTCACTTTATAGCATCAGATTATTAGTTCAAGAATGAATTAATCTTTTTTATGTGTTTATTTTTTATTTGACTTTATAGAGTAAACCAGTTTCCTGAAGAAGGGTTTACCCGAAACGTTGATTTATGTATACCGGAAGTTACATGATTACATTTTTGATAGAAAAACATTGAATTTTTAGATTCATTCTTCATAGGGTGAGTGGGCCCTATTATCCAGTATATTGTTTTCTGTTACCTCTTACATCTGTCAGAGTTGGGCCTCAGCTGTTCCTCACTGAAAGTCCATTTCTCTGCGGTGTCGGCCTGCCACCTTCCAGTGGAGGGCAAAACCCTGGCTCAGCTACAGGTTTCCAAGACTTCTTTGAAGGGGATCCTTCATATAAAACCTCCAGTCTGAAATCCTGTTCCTCCCTGGGATCTCAGTTTTATGTTGGAATAGTTTACTTTGCCCCCTTTTGAACGGGCAGCAAGCTATGATATCCATTTTTTTAGAGTGGAAAATACTCTTTTTAGTTGCTATCACTTCAGCTCGAAGGGTTTCAGAGCTTCAGGCTCTAGTTTGTAGAGAGCCTTATTTAATTTTCCACAGGGACCGGGGTGGTCCTGTGGACTTATCCTTTGTTTCTTCCGAAAGTGGTTTCAGAGATGACTAAATCAGAGTGTTGAATTGCCAGTGTTTTTCCCAGAGCATTCCAACAGGGGGTACTATCTCTTGCACACCCTTGATGTGCACAGAATTTTGAGGTATTATACTTCTAGGACTAAAGAGGTTCGTAAGTCGAACCAGCTCTTTTTGTTGCCTTTGCATCCCAGTGTCGGGGCAAGGCGATCACAAAACAGACTGTCTAGGTGGCTGGCTAACTATATTCATTACACTTACCAGAAGTACGAAAACCCCCTTCCAGGGGTGGTCAAAGGTCACTCCACCAGTAGTGTGACCACTTCTATCGCCTTTTTCAGGAATGTGTCCATTGTGGATATCTGTGCAGTGACCACTTGGTCTTCCATCCACACCTTCACTAAGTATTACATTCTGGACATTGCCTCTAGGCATCGAGCTGGCTTCGGCCTTGCAGTTTTGCAAGGTCTTCTATCTAGAACAGACCCTTAGTTGGCAGACATCTTCCTCCTCCCAGAACCTCATCTCCGACTCCTCCTCCTTTTGTGTTAGACTGCTTGGTATTCAGTCCAATATGTGAAGACCTACTGCAGGAACCCTCTTGAAGTAAGAAGTAGCAGTTACATAAGAACGAACCGTAACAGTAAATCTTCGAGAAAGGTTCCTGCAGTAGCTCTAGTTTCCCACCCACCTTTCCCCAGCTCCTGTAGTTTTCTTATTCCTGTCCAGGTCTCTGGCATTGCCAGGGCACAGGGTACGAGGAGTTGTCGCTCCTCTTTTCTACTCCCTTTATTTTAGTCTCCAGTGGAAAAGAACTGGGGGGGCCGGTGCGGGGCCGTCCCTTTTATACTTACGCTGATGTCGCATCACCTGACAATGGCGGGGGGCACAGTCCCCATTGATGATTGCTAGCTACAAGTTTGTCGTGCGGACCCGACGCCAAGGGGCACAGTCCTATATGTGAAGACCTACTGCAGGAACCTCTCTTGAAGATCTACTGTTACGGTAAGTTCTTACGTAACTGCTATTTTGGCTGCCATTCTCCTGGTAAGCACTCCTGGACTTGCTGCTGCAGAGTCCATACCTTTCTCTGTGCTTCTCTGGTACTAGGTCCAGTACCCATGTATAAAACTCCTGTCTTAGGGTATGCACGGCTTAAATCCCAGTACTAATACCATCTGTCGTCGAGGCACAAATCAGGAAGCATAGGGAAAACCAGGAACAGTTGTAGAATTCACCAAAAACATTTATTTACAGTAGCAGTAACATAAAAAAATAAACTCTTTCAGAATGACTATGTGCAGAGGAGAAATAGTCTTCCTTCAGTCTCTGCGTCCCTTTTTCTTGTAATCTAGCTTGCAGTAGCAGTTTAGCTCCTTTATAAGTCTTTTCAACCCCCATCCTTAGCAAACATCCTGTCCTTGTAAATTTCAGGTAGGTGCAAGGCAGGAACACATTGTGCTTGCTGAGGGGCCCCTCAGCTTTTGCAAAAGGCTCAACATTTGCACTTGAGTAACTTCTAGAGTTTGTGCAGTCATCTCAAAATATAAATATATACATTTCAACAGCAATACTGTATATTTTCCAAACATAAGTGATCCCATTATCGGTTATATTTTCATACAATGATTTGCACATATTTTTATATTAGCAGACCTAGATATGCAAGGGAGAAAAACAGACAGCAAGAGAAAACCGAGACAGTGAGAGGCAAAGAATTGCAAGTCTGTCGGGTTGATCAAGTCCGAAGTCTCACAAGAAAATCTGATTGCGCAACCAGACAGAAAAGGACAGATCCTTGCATTTAAACACTTTTTCCATAACAAATGGTACAGGGTCCTATTCTACCCTGTCACATGAGTTCTATCTTAAAGGCTGACTGCAGGAGTTATGAATATTGGAGAATACCTTGGAAGAAACAAGATTTCTATGGTAATTAATTTTGGTTTTTTATCCTTGGACGAAGAGAAGCTCCGTCGCAAGTTGCATCAGTGCTACGAGTAGCTGATGTGGCAGCAGTGGGTCCTCGGCTGTGATAAGTCCCTTCCTCAGATCCAAGCATTTCCCTGGTCTCCCCAGGTCTGGCCTGCTCTGGTCCTGCTGAGTCCAGTCATGCCTACCCCAACTTCTCCACCGATTATGGTGGAGCCACCACCCAAACAGCCCTTGCAGGGGGCTCTGACCAAGGCCACTCGTTCATCTATAGGTCTTTCCAGTTGTTTGTCTGCCCAGAAGACCCACTCAGATGAGACTAGGGTGGTTCATGGAGAGAATCGGCTGAAGATGGCATTTGAGGAGTTTTCAGACTCCGAAGGGTCCTCTATGCGGTCCTCAAGGACCCCAGGCTTGGACCACAAGTCAGCCGAAGAGCTCTCTACTGAGCGTGGTCCAGTCTCCTTCGGGGCTCTGCTCCAGCTGATCTCTGAATCAATGGAGATCCAATTGGAGCTGGTCCAGAAGTAGGCCAGGTGCCCCCTTATGGAGATTGTCAACAGGGAAGATTCCCCAGGGGTTGCTTTCCCTGTAGTGACGGCTATTTTTGGGTCTTGCTTTGGCAACATCTGGCTTCTTGTGTGGCACCATCAGCCCGCGTGGTCTGTGAATACGTGGTTCTGACTGGTTCTATTCCCAGTTCTTCGGACTACCCCTTGGCTGAGAGGTTTGTGGCAGACTCTGTATTTCACAATATGGGGAAACATTGGAGATGTGGACAAGCCCCCGACAAGGAGTCAAATAAGCTGGACCATGCAGCGAAAAAGGTCTAGGCTGCCTCCTCCACAGCTGTCCATCAGGCGAGCTCCACCTTGACAATGGCCAACTTCAGACACGCCGTCATGGGTGTCTTGAACTGTGTCCTTCCCCGCTTTAGTGCAGACATGCAGTCAACGGACAAGATGCACAGAGAAGGGTTGCTCCCTAGCCAAGCTACAGCTTCAGACAGCTGTGGATATCAGCGACTGCTGGTCTTGATCTGTGGCAGTAGTGATTGCTATGCACTATAGAGTCTGGCTGTGGATACCCAGCATAAACTGGCCTATTTACCCTTCTTGGGCACTGTCCTGTTTGGTCTGAGGTGGATGGACACCTCACTAGGATTCGGTGATGTCCTAGCAGAAGGACCCTGTCATCGAGGCACAGGTCAGGAAGCGTAGGAAAAACCAGGAGCAGTTGTAAAATTCATAAAAGTTTTATTAGTACTAGCAGTAACTCAAAAAAAACAAAATTGTTGAGTATAACTATTTACGAAGGCAAAATAAACAGAAAAAGTCCATCTGAGTTTTCCTTCAGTCTCTGTGTGTCCTTTCTTGCAAGCAATTGCAGCTCTGTCTTTTTATAAGTCCTTGCAAACCCCCTTTTTATTTATTGAATTGATTCACCAGGAAAGGCACACCGAGCAAAACGATGCTCATCTCCCTGTGCGACCCGGGGGAAGGGTACAAGGGGAGGATACACGCAGGTTATCATAACAATTTGGCAGTTACACAGAAAAGAAAGGTAATACATGGTTACAACATTGTAATAGACCGCTAAAAGCATATACCCGAGAACTACATGTAATTGCTATACATACAAACATACATTCATAGAGTACAGATTGGAGCTGTAGATTAACACTTGGGGCTAAAACTATGCAGGCCAGAGAGAGACAAGAGTGTATGCAAGTAAGTGCCATTTTTGTAAATATATATAGATATATACGCCAACTACCAAGGATAGGGTGGTGCCGCTGGTCAGGCAGAGGAAATTTGGGGCGGGGGGATTAATTTATTGTGGGCAGGAATAGTTGACAGCGAGGTAGTTTATCAGCGCAGTTCATAGAGAATGGGTAGAGGAAGAGTGACAAATCTGAGGGGGGAGAGCATTCCAGAGTTTCAGGAAACGGTGCGAGAAGGCTGTTTGTCCAGCGGAGGTCTTTCAGCTGGGAATATTTAGTAGTTGACGTCAAGGGACCGGAGAGCATGGGGAGCCGACAACAGTTTTGAGGAATGGTGGGATGGGAGAGCGCCAAGCCAGAATTTTGAGTCAAACTTGGAGCAGTGCTGTTTTCGGCAATTTTCTAGGGATGGGCAGGCGAGGGAGTGGTAGAGGTCACAGTGGTGGGAGCGGGGGACATCTAGAGCGAAGCAGCAGAAGGCGTTGAAAAGGGGGTCTAGTATAGACAGGATTTATATTGGTGCCACGCTATAGACTATGTCACAGTAGTCTAAGGAAGGGAGGATAATTTTCTGTACTAGTTCCCGTCTAGCCAAAAAGGGGAGACCAGAGCGGTTCCTGTAGAGGGCTCCTAGCTTGGGACATAGTTTTTTTTTTATAATTGCGTCAATGTGGTCAGAGAAGGTAAGATGACAGTTGAGCCATACACCTAGATACCAGAAGGAAGCGACGTCCTCCAGGGTTGCCCCGTGTAGAGGGAGGGGAGTTGGGCTAACCATTTTCTCGAGCCGAAGGACATGGTGACAGTTTATTTTAGCATTGAGAAAGAGCTGGCGCCAGTTGAACCAAAGTTGAACTTTATCGAAGTCTGTCTGGAGGTTGGATGCTGCTACTTCCGGGGAGGAGCCAGTGGCAAATAGGACGGTATCATCCACGTACATGTGTATAGATGAAGCTGTGCAGGCTTGTTGTGGCAGGTTGTTGAAGAAAATGGAGAACAGGATGGGACCGAGTACCGACCCTTAGGGAACCCCAGTAGTCATAGGGAGAGGGGAGGATATGGCATCTAATTTGTGGCTGAGATAGAGAGGTCTGCCTCCGAGAGGCTTGTTAACAGCTCCTGTTTTTTTCTAATATGTTCTAGTATATTTCAGGCAGGTGCGGGCAAGAACACAGTGTCTCAGAACTGATGCCCCTTTTCTACAGCTCATCTGCAAAAGGCTTAAAAATTGCTCTCAGGTAACCTCTTGATTTTCCAATAGCTTTTTGCAATCATCTCAAACTATTACTTCTATACGTTTCAAAAGTTAACACTATATAATCCCTAAACAAAGGGATCCGAATATTGGTTGCAGTTCCACATAATGATTTTCATATATTTTCACATCAGCAGATAATGCAAGGGAGGAAAAGACAGAAAAGCAAGGAAAGACTGAGAGACAGTGAGAAGCAAAGAACTGCGAGACTGTCTGGGTGATCAAATCCTAGGTCTCACAGGAAAACCTGGTTGTGCAACCAGACAGAGAAGAGACAGGAAAGGAAAGAACAGAACTTTCCATAACAGCTGGGACAGGATCCTATTCCACCCTGCAACATACACTCCACTTCTTGAGAGGAAACCTGTTTTATTAAACAGGTTTCCAAAACCTTCTAGTACTCCTGTACTAACATTAGCTGTTAAGTTTCAGAAATTAAGCACATGTGTAGTATCCTTTTTCTACAACAGTACAGCAGACAGTAAAGTTTAAACTCATACATTTGTTTCTAGGAGCGTGGATATGTTGTTCATCCACACTCTATGGCATGTCCCTTTCCCCTTTAAATCTGGCCGGAAGTCTTCAAGCTAGCTCCTCCCACCCACCCGGGTGGTAAATACCTCGGCTGAACCCCATGATGCCAGATCTTCCTTTCTGCTGGAAGGTTCAGGTTCCCTTGTTCTACTTTAGCAATTCGCAGGCCTTGGATTCGCAACGTCGGTTTTCACCGAAAATTACCTTGAAACTCATCAGAGTTTACGACTCCGATTACAGCGCATCGAACATGGAGGACAAATTGTCCCCCGGATTTCGCCGGTGTCCCTGCAGCCAGAAAATGTCGCGCACCAATCCCCACATCTCGTATGTGTATTGCCTAGGAGTTGGTCATGACACCACGTTTTGTACCTTCTGTTTGGCCTTCCATCCCAACGTTCTGGATGACCGCAAGGCGCCCTTAAAATTAGGGAGACCGGAACTTGGAAACCCGCCGGTGAAATCTAAGGAGGCAAGGTGGGCAGCTAGAGCAGATGACCGCTTTCAAGGAGGAAGCGGCTCAGGCTTTGGCCAGTTGCAGTTTTTTAGTTCCTCTAAACCTGGCTCAACTTTTTCGGGCTCCTCTAGGGAGTTGTGCCAGTCTGTCCCCACCAGGGGTGAGGCGCGCTCGAGGCTCACACTCCTCCCGCCCTCGGAAGAGGGATAAGGACCCCCAAGTCGTCGTCTTCTTCTAGGAGGAGACGCTCCTGGGACCAAGAGAGGTCTGAGTCCTAGGAACATGCGGTCTCGACTTTGGTCACGATCACTTCCTCGGCTACCAGCTTTATGGGCCTTCCATCTGGCCGAGGCATGGAGACCGAGGAAACGGCTGAACCGGCCGAGATTACACTCGACCCAATCGAGCCTTTGTCACTGACTCCGGTAGACAATTCCTTAGAGAGGACACCTATCCTTTCCTTTCCCGATGAGGAAAAGGTGCCGGAACCTCGGTTCTCACGGACTCCGTGTCCCCCGATCGAACGAACTGACCCTGTCGGTCTTGATCGAGGACCAGGACCCCTTCAGTCGAGCGGTGAAAAAGGCCACAAACATTCAAAAGAGGTGCCGCCAATGGTCCTCATCCTCCTCAAGCGAGGAGAGGCTTTGAAGAAACTCTGACGGCTTATGAGACTTAGGCAGCAACAGCTGATTCTGACCGGGCAGGCGCCAGCCGCCCGCCATTACTTAATTCCCACCTCCTAAGCCGATGACCGACCCTTCCGGAACCAAAGGCCTTGGTTCCACCTCCCGTGTTGCCAGCGCGTATCCCAGCTCGGCCTATTCCAGTTTCTCCACCAATTTTGGTGGAGCCACCGCCTGAGCAGCCTCAGGGAGGGGCTCCCTCGAAAGAGGACCATACAGACACCAGGCTTCCCAGACATCTGTCCTTCATGGTCACCCCCGACCTCCTCCAGCGGATCGAAGGGGATTTAGGCGGTAGGCCATTGTACCCTGACTCTTCGGACTCCGATGACATGGGGTTACACTCTCATCCAGGAGATGAGTCGTCCGTGGCCGGACTGGAGGAAGGCCCTTCCTCCTTTCAGGGCATTCTCCGCCTGATCTCAGAGTCCACCGGAATGCCCCTTGAGTCCATCCAGAAAAAGGCGGAATACCCTCTACGGATTTTATCAAAAGGGGGGATACCCCAACGGAGGCCTTTCCAGTGGCTGAAGCCATCGTTGGCCCGGCCCTTGAGTTTTGGCAGCATCCTGTTTCCTGCCCAGCCCCATCTGCCCGCATGGCCCGCAAGTATACGGTGCCCATGTGGTCCCTGGTGGGGTTCACAGAGCATCCTTCGGTCAGAAGCCTAGTGACTGCTTCTGTGTTCAGACGTACTGGTAGCTCAGCCAACACTGACCGACCCCCGGTAAAGGAATCCAAGAATATGGACCATTCTGCCCGTAAGGTCTGTGCGGCCTCCTCCTTTGGCCTTCGTCAGGCCAGCTCAGCTGTCATCATGGCACACTTCTCTCATGCCCTCCTTGGGTCATTGGATAAAGTCCTCCCTCATCTCCCGGCGGACATGCAGACCACAGTGAAGCAGGTCCATGATCAGGACAGTGCTGTTGCAAAACAGCAGCTCCAGACAGCCCTGGACATTGGAGATTCCTGTGCCCGCTCTTTGGCAGTCGCAGTGGCCACTCGCTGCAGGGCTTTGAGGAGGCTGTCCTTCTTCCCGGCGGATACCCAGCACAAGTTAGCTGACGTGCCCTTTCTAGGCACTGACCTCTTCGGTCCAGGAGTGGCTGGTCACCTCCAGCACATTGAGCAGTCCACTGCCACCTTGGATGCTACCTCTGCGATGGGTTCTTTGGGCAAGAACCAGCAGAAGCGCAAGAAGAAGCCTTTTTGGCACTCTTCCCCTGTGGTTAGACAGCCCTCCTATCAAGGAGGCCAGCAGCAACAGCAGGCTCAGATTTGGCGCCCCAGGCCCAAGCAGGGTCCTCAACAGCCCTGTAAAGGAGGCCGAGGTGCCACTCCAAGAGCCTCCTTCTTCTCCTCTAAGCCTGCTCAGTGACGGGTTGGGGGTTGCCACCCTTACACCCATCATGCCAGCTCTGGGTCCTCCCATGGGGGGCCGGCTCCGCCACTTTCTTTCTGCCTGGTCTGATATCACCTCGGACAGGTGGGTCCTAGAAGTGGTCGGCCAGGGACTGCCGCTGGAATTCGAGCAGTACCCTCCCAGCTGAGCCCATGCCCCTCAGGAGGAAAGGATCTCAGCTTGCACTCAGTTGGCTCTTCGAGACGACATTGCTCAGCTCCTCCGCAAAGCGGCGGTAGCTCCAGTGCCGGATCCTCCTACAGACCCAGACTTTGTGTTCAGGTACTTCTGGTGCCCAAGCTGACGGGGGGTTGGCGCCCCATCCTAGGTCTCCGCGACCTGAATCAATATCTCAGGTCTCACACCTTCTGGATGGTAACTCTGAACCAGACCATACCATCTCTGGAGCGAAACATGGTTCTGTTCACTGGATCTGCAGGACGCGTTCTTTCACGTCCCAATCCGTCCGTCCCACCAGCGGTTCCTCCGTTTTAGGGTCGAGGGGACCCTGTACGAGTTCCGAGCCATGCCGTTCAGCCTGTCATTGGCCCCACGGGTCTTCACCAAGTGCATTGTGGTGGTGGCAGCCCATCTTCGGCGTCGAGGAGTTTGGATATACCCATATCTCGACGACTGACTCTTGGCAGGTTTCTCCCTTCAGAAGGTGGAGCGGTCCAGGGATCTGGTCCTCTGAATCTGCTCCCAACTCGGCCTCCTTATCAACCAGGCCAAGTCAGAACTTGTGCCCTCTCAGGTGATGGGCTTCATCAGGGCAGAGCTCGACTCTCGTCAAGCCAGAGCTTGGCTCCCAGTGGACAGGGCGGAGTTTTTTTCCTCCTTTGCCCAATCATTTCTGGTTGGGCACTTGCGCCCTGCCCGGGACTTTCTATGCCTTCTGGGTTACATGGCGGCGTGCACCTCAGTGGTCCGTTGGGTCAGGTGGCACATGCACCCCCTTCAGTGGGAGCTAGCCACCCAGTGGACTCAGTGCCAGGGTCATTGCGACCAGCTGATCACTGTAATCCAGAAGATGTGGGACGCTCTCCAGTGGTGGACCGCCCCAGAACGGTTGCAGGAAGGGATCCCATTTTTCCTGTCAGAGCCAACTGTTGTCCTGACGACCGATGCCTCTCTCATGGACTGGGGAGCCCACATGGGGGACAGCAGGGCCCATGGGTTCTGGACTCCCGAGGAGTCCTGATGCCACATCAACCTGTTGGAGCTCAGAGCAGTCAGACTGGCACTGTCAGCTTTCACTCCCCAGCTCCGGGGTCAAGTGGTTCAAGTCCAGATGGACAATACCACTACGATGTACTATCTCAACAAACAGGGCTGCACGCACTCCTGTCTACTATGCAAGGAGGCGCTCCGAATCTGGACCCTTGTCAGCCGGTTGGAGGCAAATCTAGCCATCCATGTGGCAGGAGTCTCGAACCAACTGGCGGATGCTCTCAGCCGCTTAGGCCAGACATCCCACGAGTGGTCTCTCCATCCCGAGGTAGTTTACAATCTGTTCTCCCATTGGGGCAAACCGTTGGTTGACCTGTTTGCCTCCAGGGAGAATACCAAGCTGAGTCTGTACCATGCCCGCCCCGCCTCAGCAGAGCTTGCTGCAGGGGGATGCCTTCTCGAGGCCGTGGACCCCAGGCCTCCTCTACGCCTTCCTTCCATTTCCCTTGATCCACAAGGTGTTACTCAAGGTGAGGAGGGTCAAGGTGAAAGTGATCCTGTTAGCCCCAGATTGGCCTTGCCAGTTCTAGTATCCAGATCTCCTCAGCCTCAGCTGCAGGGCCCCGAAGCAGCTTTGTACACGCCCGGACCTGATGATATTGAACCAGGGAAAGGTATTCCATCTGGACCTTCAATCCCTGCACCTCACAGCCTGGTACCTGAGCAGCTAGAGTTCCAGGCTCTGGGTCTTTCCGAGGATGTCTACACCGTGGTGGAGGCATCTCATAAGGAATCGACCAGGAAGTGTTATGCCTTCAAATGGAAAAGGTTTTCCATTTGATGTCAGGGTAGGAGTCTGGACCCCTCATCCTGCTCTGTGGCTAATATTCTAGACTACCTTTGGTCTCTCTCCAAAGGGGGTTGACAGTCATCGACCCTTCGGGTGCACCTGGCAGCCATTTCTGCTTACCGGGCGTGGGCTGGTCAGATGACATTGGCACAGGAGACAGTGGTTGGGTGATTTTTTTCAAAGGCCTGGATCACATATCCCCTCCGGTGCGTGACCCTCCATCTCCATGGGATCTCTTGCTGGTTTTGGCAAAGCTCATGGGCAAGCCATTCGAACCCATGCACAAGTGTGAGCTCTCACACTTGTCATGGAAGACTGCTTTCCTGGTGGCTATCACATCAGCCAGAAGGACGGGGAGCTCCAGGCACTTTTGGTGTACTCCCCTTATCTGGTCTTCCACAGGGACAAAGTTGTCCTGCACCCGCACCCGAAATTCCTTCCGAAGGTGGTTTCAGAGTTTCATCTTAACCAGGTGTTGACTCTGCCGGTATACTACCCTAACTACACCTCAGACGCCGAGTACAGGCTTCATACTCTGGACCTGAGACATGCTCTCTCCTGTTATAAGGAGAGGATGGCGGAAATTCGGGGAGAGGTTCGCCAGCTGTTTGTCACCTACGTTGAAGCCGCTTCTGGCAGATCTGCAGCTAAAAGGACCATTGCGAGATGGATTACATCATGCATAGGTCTGTGCTATGAGTTGGCAGGCAAGGAGCCTCCTAGAGGGATAAGAGCTCATTCTACCCGCCATACTGCTGCATCGGTGGCTGCTTCCAGGGACATCCCTATCTAGGAGATCTGTCAGACTGCTACCTGTAAGTCAGCAAACACCTTCATTATTCACTACCACATCGATCTTGAGTCACGCCGGGATGCTGGTTTTGGGGCCTCGGTTCTCCAATCTCTGTTTCCTAAATAGGGGGTGTGCACCTTGCCTCCCTCCTCCCAGAGAACTGCTTGGAGTCTGCCAGAGAGTGTGGATGAAAAACATATCCACGCTCCTAGAAGAACAGTTACTCACCTGTAACAGTTCTAGGAGTGGTATATGTTGTTCATCCACACGCACCCACCTGACCTCCCCGGCTTTAGGCGCACCACCTTGCTTCCAGCGGGCTAAGATCTGGCATCATGGGGCGGAGCCGTGGTATTTACCACCCGGGTGGGTGGGAGGAGCTAGCTTGAAGACTTTCCGGCGAGATTTAAAGGAGAACGGGACATGCCAGAGAGTGTGGATGAACAACATATACCACTCCTAGAATTACTGTTATAGGTGAGTAACCTGCTCTTTCTTTATTTTCTTTCTGGTATCTTAGTTATGTCACAGAAACCAAAAAAGGACGACAGGACCCACTGGTTTCTAGCAGTGTACCGAGAGCGGGGAACTGTTTGCAAAAGCAGATCCTCATTTAATTTGCTTGTTCTGTCTGGGGTCTGACCACCTACAGACGGACTTTGAAATCTGCTATAATTTTCCTCAGTCTACTCTTGATAGGAGGTTGAAGAGACTGAAGGAAAAAAATGACTGAAAATGCTGCTGACCCGGCTGTGGAGCAACTGGATGAACCAGAGGGGTTGCCCTGTGACAGGGGCGATAGCTCTTCTAAAAAGCGTACCGTGGAAAAGGCTGCTGAACCGGCCGTCGTGGTTAAAAAGAAAAGGAAGGAAAAGCACCAGGAACCGCAATCAAAGCAAACTGCGGTTCCTTCTGCTGAAGAGATCACTAACGTGATCAGAATAATTCAGTCTCTTCAGTCCCTGTTTCCGGTTGGGAAGCAACTGGTTATCCAAACTCCCAGTTCACATTCAACCCCTGGTTTAATAGACCAAGGTGGGGATCCTCTTGGGTATGATGACTTTGGGATGGAGCCTGATGATGAGGATGAAGATCAGGTTTATGGGGAGCCCATTGATTGACGTTTCCCCTGATCCTCACAGAACAGATTCCCCTGACAAGGGAATTGAGGATTTTACCTCATACTTTGCTTTCATGAAGCAAGTGGCTCAGTCCCTCGACCTCCCATCCCAGGAAGATATAGAGGATGAGGAGGAAGAGATGATGGATGTCCCACCATCAAAAAGGTTGCTCCTCCCTCTTCACAAATCTTTAAGAAAGCAGACCAAGAAAGTGCTGCAAACCCCTACTTCTGTTCCACCCACAGACAGGAAGGTGGACAGAACGTATTGAGTAGCCAAGGCTGGGGATGACTTTATTTTTGGGCATCCCAGTCATAAAGGCGTGGTGCAGGCTGCAGCTTGTGACAATGCTGGCATTCCCTCTGGCCTCCCACCTTCCAGAAAAAGATTCTAGGAGGGTGGATTCAATTGCAAAGAAAATTTACTTGGGATCTTCTCTGTCTATTAGGCAAGCAACTTATATGGCCTATATAGCCAGGTACCAAAAAAATGTGTGGTCCACAGTCTTAGAGATTGCCAAGGCAGCCCCTTCTCCCATGGCTGCTGACTTGGAGGAAGCTGCTAAAAGGGGAATTGAAGCCTCTAAAACACAATTCAGGATGGCAGTGGATGCTAGTGACACTGCATCCAGACAAATGGCATCTTCTGTATCACTGAGGAGGTTTGCCTGGCTCAGGACTACAGACCTGACTCAGGATACTCAGAATAAGGCCATGGATTTCCCTTGTGACCCGGTGTCTCTTTTTAGGGAACAAACAGAGGCATACATGAAAAAAATGGATAAGTACAAGGCTGCCTACAAAAGTGTAGCAGTTAAGAAGAGGGCTGCTATCTCCCAGATGCACCATGCAATGGGTGGCAGGGGTAGAACTTATAGGCCTTTCTTCTAGCCTCAGGTTTTTCCCCATTACCAGCCTAGGGGATACTGCAGGGGCAGGGGCAAGAGGGGGGTAGTGGCTGCACTAGACCCACTGTTCAGCCAGTAGCTCAATCCAGGCAGACTCCCTGCGGGGACTGTTCGGGTCGCCTCCCCAATCCCAGTAGGGGGCAGGCTGGCCCACTACTTCTAGGAGGAGAGAAATATCACCACAGCCAAGTGGGTCCTGTAAGTAGTGGGCCAGGGACTTGTTCTCAGCTTCAGGGCTTTGCTAAGGCTGAGGTGAAGAGCCTTCAGATCTTCTTCCCCATCAGAAACAGCTCTGCTGGAAAAGGAAGTTTCAAGTCTACTGCTGCTAAAGGCAGTGGAATTAGTACCTCTTTCCCAGAGAGGAAAGGGACTGTATTCCCGGTACTTCCTTACAACAAAGAAAACGGGAATGGCAACCCATCCTGGATCTCAGATACCTAAACAAGCATCTGGCAAAACCAAAATTCAAGATGGTCACCCTGGCTACCATACTTCCTACCCTAAGACAGGGGGATTGGCTAGCATCCTTAGATCTCAAAGATGCCTACTTTCACATCCCAATCAGAAGGTCACACAGAAAGTACCTCAGATTCAGGCTGCCATCCGGTCATTACCAATTCAGGGCAATGTCTTTCAGGCTGACATCTGCTCCAAGGGTGTTCACAAAGTGTCTGGCTGTGGTAGTGGCACACCTAATGTGACAAGGGTGGTAGTGTTCCTCTACCTAGACAACTGGCTCATAATAGGCCAGTCACACCAGCAAGTAAGGGAGGCTCTGTCAATAACACAAAACGCTCTCTCCTCTCTGGGGTTCTTGGTGAACCACTAAAAGTCTGTACTAGAACCAGTTCAGCTGCTAAAGTTCATAGGGTCAGAACTGGACACAGAGAAGGGAATGGCTTCAAACAACATGAAGTCTTGCTGTATTCTGACATATTCTGACATGTGCAGTTAGCCCCAGCACTTGAGTTCGAGCTCGGTTTTAGACCTCTGTCTGCAGCACTTCAAAATGTAACCGTCAGATTCTTTACTCCACCTAACTGAACAGTTGCTCCGGAGATTGCTCCTTCGCTACAGTCGGTTTGGTTTAAAATCCGTTGGTTTAATCATCGATTTTGCCGCTTATTCGGCTTCAGATCCCTGCCTATGGTACAGTAAGTGTTGTAGGTAGTGGACCATAGGATACAATTATTGTATTTTTGTGTGGAAATTGTAAAAACATGTTGATTGGTCCAGTTAGGAACCGATTGTGTTAGGGTTTTTCATTCTTCTTTCTGTAGTGTGAGGTAGCGGTTCCTATCGGTTTAAAGAAAAAAATGCGATTTTTACACATTTTTTCCATGACCTGTAGCACAGTTAGAAACCTATAGGGGGTTCTTACCTGGCTAACCTTTTACTATAGGTGTCGCCCTGCCCTTTAGTCACCATTTCTGTCACTTGAATTCTACTCTTTATAAGGGACTGTCCCATCCCCCCACCCCCACCCCGATTACCAGAGGTTTCTTTCACTGCATACATAATGTTCTCTCTTGCATGCCCAAGGACACTTCTGGTGGTATCAGGATTACTACCCACCATTATCACCCTCTCCTATCTCTCACTTAACATACCAGCTGGATACCCTGGGTTCCACTGCCATGAAGAATTCTCCTTTGTCTTCTCCAACCTCCTACCAACTAGAACCTTGCTCCCTTCTCCTAACCTGTCCCTCTACGTAACTCATCCTTCCAAATTAGGGCATTTCCTACTCTACCACCCCCCTAGCATGCCTAAATGCCTCAAGCGCAATTATAGATTCTACAAAGAAGTTTGGGTGATGCTTCTGGCCTTATGCTTATCAGGAGACATAGAATCTAACTGTGGCCCCCTTGGAATGCCAGGTTCACGGATGACTCCTCATGGTTCTCCCCTAAGGGCTTGAAAATTGCCCACGTGAATATCAGAAGTTTACCAGCAAACTTTCCTGAACTTGAAGCCTGGATAGCCCATTACCGTCCGGACATACTAGGACTAACTGAAACATGGCTCAGGCCAGTTATGCCTGATTCCATGTACAAAATACCTGGCTACAGCTTGTCCAGATCCGATCGCCCCACCAAACAAATGGGTGGAGGAGTTGCCCTTTATTATAAAGAGCATCTCAATGTCTCCGTACACCAGTCTTGGATAACAAATCACTGTGAAGCTCTGCATACGGTTCTACAATTAGGGGATGATAAAAGGCTAAATCTGATCTGTGCATACAATCCTCCAAAGGGGGCTCTCCCTGGCTTAAATGGGCTCTTGGATTATCTGTCCACTCTAAAGGGTAGATCTGAAGTCATACTAATGGGAGACTTCAACCTAGACATATCAGGGAGTCACGCCGGTACATATAATGAAACTCTCGCCCGACTTGACCTAGCTCAACTGATCTCTAGCCCTACACGTATCTCATCCAGTTCTGAGCACCAGTCTCTCCTGGACTGGATGGCTACAAATAGAGCAAATAAAATAATTGCTGCAGGGACCTTTTCGGATTCTATTAGTGATCACCTGCCTACTTGTACAAAATACCAGGCTAGAGCTTGTCCAGATCTGATCGCCCCACCAGTGCAGTGGTTTAAGGCTCTGAGCTTCAAATCTGGTGACATCCAGCAGACAAGACCTGGGTTTGAATCCCATAGCTTCCACTTACATACTGTGTGACCCTGAGCAAGTCACTTAACTTCCCTGTGCTCCCAGGATGCTCCTGTAAAAAAGCTTTCAGCTTGGTGTGCTACTCCTGGTTAAACAACTAAAAAAAAAAAAAAAAAAAAACTTTGTGTTTGGAATGGTCACTGCCTTAAACCCCCTCCAAGAATCATACAGTTTCGGGATTTTGCCAAACTAAACCGAACTGCACTTCTCGAGGATATTAATAACATAGACTGGTCTCCTATCTATCACACTGATGATGTAAACACAGCACTTGAATACCTGATGTCTCAGTTTCTGGCCCTTCAGGATCTGCACATCCCTCTGTAAAAAAGGCGTCTCAGGGGCTCCCCTAATAAATGGCTAAAAAAAGATCTCCTTCGAGCCATGAAAAAAAGAGGCAAGGCCTGGACCTTGGCAAAGAAGTCCCAACAATCAGAAGACTGGGTTAACTATAGACAACTGAGAAATGCCTGCAAAAAAGATATTCGGAAGGCCAAAAGGAGCTACTGCCTTAAGCCTCTCCAATCCTCAGCGGGTGATACCAGGGGTTTTTGGAACCACATCAAAAATTTCATTGGGTAGAGGCCCAAGACGGCTATTACCGACATGACACTGAATGACGCAAACTGTAATAAGTTACCTGCTATTTCTAATGCTCTTAATGCTCAATTCTCGGATCTCTCCGAATACACTGAGAAATTCAACCAACCTCTTACACCTCCTCCTGAGGTGCAAATTCCGAATGAAACCTCCTTTCGTCTCACATTACTGTCCTCCACTGAGGTGCTGCATCTCCTCAAATCAGTATCCCCTTATGGATCTGCAGGCTCGGATGGGCTACTGCCAAGCTTTTTGAAGCAGGCAGCCCCTGCCCTTGCTGTTCCTATTGCAAGAATTTTCAATCTTTCCATACTAACCCAAACAGTACCAACGCTGTGGAAAACCGCCCGCATTGTCCCTGTTCACGAAAAAGGGATACCAAAAATATGGCAAATTATAGACCGATTGCCATTCTCTCTACCCTAAATAAATTTCTCGAGAAGGCCATCGCCACTCAAGTCTTAAATTACCTGCACCTTCACAACCTTATATCCCTTACCCAGCACGGATTCCGAACAGGACACAGCACCACAACTGCCACCACAGCTGACAAATGTAGTCCTTACGGCGATGGATAAGAGCCTGCTCATGGGGGCCATATTTATCGATCTCACAAAGGCATTTGACCTTGTGAATCACTCTCTGCTACTTTCCAAACTGTCCCACCTTGGCTTTGACCAGTCGATCACCTCCTGGTTTGATAACTACCTCTCAGGGAGGTTGCAGTTTGTTCAAATTGAAACTGCTGTCTCAAATCTTTCCTCCACCTCTGTTGGAGTCCCCCAAGGTTCTATTCTTAGCCCACTACTTTTCTCTCTTTTCATTAACAACTTGCCCTCCCTTCCCTGCTCCTCCTCATTGATCCTTTATGCTGACGACATGGTGCTTCTCTCCAGTGGTAAAGATCCCTCATCAGTAAGGGCACATCTTCAAGCAGACTTCAACTGCTTGCAGGCGTGGTTATTACAAAACAGGCTCCTAATGAATGCTAAGAAAACCGTAACTAAGCTTTTTGGCCCCCGTCAAGAATCAGAACTCTTACTCCAGATTTTTTGATACATTCTCTAGATGACGCCCCTCTTGAATTCGTTACCTCCTTCAGGTATCTAGGAGTCACTTTCGATCCATCTCTTGACTTCAACCTCCACATTGCGGCTACATGTAAGGCGGTTTACTCCAAACTCGGTCTTGAATTTAAAATTAGGTCCTCCCTCAATGATGCTGCCCGGCTTGCTATTGCACAAGGATTTCTCCTCCCTTCTCTGACATATTGCTCTCAGGTTTACCTTAAAACTAGCAAAGGAGCACTCCAGAAATGGAGCACCTGCTATAACAGTATATGCAGATTCGCTCTCTCTGCTCACAGACTTACCCACCATTGTCATCTCTACTCAAAACTGAATTGTCTCTCCCCAGACTCGCTCAGACACTATTCTGCGGGCTGTGTAATTGATAATATGATCAGAATGGGGTCCCCTGAATACCTTGCCGAACTATTAACGCAGCCCTTTCAAGCATACCTCCTCAGGGCATCTGCTCAAACCCAACTTGAAATTCCCAGATATCTCACAAAAAAAGAACTATCCTTTGCCATATCTGCCCCCCATTCCTGGAACTCCATTCCCTCCCACATCAGACTCTACAGATCCCGTAAGGCCTTTAAACTGGGTCTTCGGGCACACCTAATAGAATCCGACTGCTGCTCTTGTGCTGTAACTTGAGCCTTACTCCTAGCATATTTTCCTCCCTATGGCACTTACTCATTTCCTGCTGGTCTCCAAAATCTGCATGTTTCCCACATCCAGCAGGAATCCTAATTGTTACAATATAAAGCTACTTCTTTTAAGTTTGTTTGCTGTTTGTCATTTCAAGTTAGTCAATGATGTATCATTGGGTGAAATTAATGTAATGTTGTTTGTTTTCTCTTTGTTGTCACTGATAAGGACTGTACTTGGCTGTATACTGTTCAAATGTTGTGTTCTCACTTCACGCTGTGTCATGAAATACTCTTTAATGTTGACTCTGGTCTCTCGTGCCTGAATATAGGCAACACTGTTGTCTAGTGTACTTACCGGTAAACAAAAACAAATAAATAAATAGCTGTAAAGGGTAAGTTGTAGCCTGGCCATGTCTGCGAAACCCAAGGAAAAAAACGGACCCACTGGGTTTCAGCACTGTGGCGAGTATGGGGATGCCTTTGCTAAGGCAGACTCTCACACCATTTGTGTTTATTGTTTGGGGTTTGCCCACCCTGATTCAGACTGCCAAATTTGCAAAAATTTCCTAAAGGCCACCTTGGAAAAGAGGTTGGGTAGGCTCAGGGAAAAGGAGACTGATAAGTCTGCTAATCCGGATGGCCAGTCCGGTTCCGGATGAGCCTGAGGGAGTGCCCACTGACCTGGGCGATACTCCCTCAGGCAAGAGGAGATCCGACCCTGAGGGGTCAGTTCCATCGAAGCTCAAGAGGAAATAGTCCGTTTCAGATCCAGAACCGCATCATCCAGCTGCCGAAGAAATAGTCAGTGCGATAAGTATAGTGGAATCACTCCATCTGGTTCCGTCTGATCCGGTGCCTCTCGTTAGGCGCTAGGTTCGGTTGGTTCCCCCGGTTCCGGATTATGTGCCGGATGAATTTTATGAACCGGAGTAGGAGGAAGATGATGGTGATGGTGGTGAAGGTCTGGATGAGCCCATTGAACTGGACATCTCCCCAGACAGGCCTTCTAATGTTTACCCTCCCAGGCTTTCTGAGTCCCCATCCCAGTAGTACTTGTTCTACAAGAACGTGGCTGAGACCCTCCAGCTTCCCTTGGTTGAAGCTGCTGAGGAACAAGAGTAGCCTGATTTTGTGGAAATGATGGACATCCCAGAGTCCAAGAGATTGTCTAATCCCCTCCATAAATCCTTTGGGAAACCGACACAGAAAGTTCTTCAAACCCCAAATTCTTTTACCTCATGTAGGTAAAAGAATGGACAGGAGGTATATGCTTTCAGGCTCAGGTACAGCGTTCTTGTTCCACCAGTGCAGCCATGTTGGAGTAGTGCAGGCTACAGCCTGTGACAAGGCTAACATACCCTTGGCTTCACCCCCCCCCCCAGATAAAGACTCTAGGAAGGTGGATGCTATGGCCAAAAAGTAGTACTTAGCATCCTCCTTGGGGCTCAGGCAGGCGAATTATATGGCCTACACAGCCAGATACCAGAAGTCTAGATGGGATACTGTTCTGGAGCAGGTTAAACAGGCCTCCCCCCAGCTAGCCAAGGAGCTGGATGCTGATGGGAGTGAGGCATCCAGAATTCAGTTTCCATGCTGCTGTGGACTCAAATGATGTGGCATCACGAAGTCATGGCTACATCTGTCTCTTAGGAGGTTTGCTTGGCTCAGATATACTAGCCTGTCACAGGACATCCAGGCTAAGGCCATGGATTTCCTTGTGGTGGGTACTTCTCTGTTTGGGGAGCAGACAGAGAATTGCATGAAGAAAATGGATGAGTGTCAGACCACCTACAGGAGTGCACAGGCCAAGGAAAGGCAGGCAACTCCTCAGAGGCAGCAGTCTAGGGGCGGGGCAGGCCTTTTTCACAGGCCTTTCTACCAAGCACAGGCCTCCTCTCCTTTTCCTTACAGGGGGTTCTTCAGAGGGAGAGGTAGAAGGGGGATGAGCAGGGCTGTATCCTCCTCAGTCCAAGGCTCCTGCCAAGCAGACACTCTGATGTGTCAGCCCAGGTTGACTCCCTGATCCCAGTAGAAGGCAGGCTGGCTTACTACTTCCAGACCTGGAAGTCTGTTACCTCAGACAGGTGGGTCTTGGAGGTAGTAAGTCAGGGATTGGCTCTCAGTTTTGCAAAGTTTCCAAAATTGAGGGCCAAGTCATTTCCACCTGCAAACCTTTCCGAGACCACTGCTGTAGAAGCAGAGGTTTCCTCTCTGCTAACCCTCAGGGCTGTAGAGAGAGTTCCTACTCAACACAGGGGCAAGGGTCTGTATTCCAGATATTTCCTTACCCCAAAAAAGACACGGGAGTGGTGGCCCATCCTAGACCTAAGATACCTAAACAAGCACATCTTAAAACTAAAATTCAAAATGGTGACTCTGGGAATAATTCTTCCCTCTAAGGCCAGGGGATTTACTAGCTTCCCTGGACCTCAAGGATGCCTACTTTCACATCCTAATCAGGTGCTCCCACAGACAGTACCTCAGTTTTGAATTGTCTTCAGGCCATTATCAGTTCAGAGCAATGCCCTTCGGCCTAACATCAACTCCAAGGGTGTTCACAAAATGCCTAGCAGTAGTGGCCTTTCTCAGGAGACACAGAGTATCTCCATTGTTCCATACCTGGACGATTGGCTCATTGTGGGGCATTCTCCAGACCAAGTCAAGTCAGACCTACAAGTCACACAACAGTTGCTCACTTCTCTAGGGTTTCTTCTCAATCTGCCAAAGTCAGTTCTCGAACCAGTTCAACTCCTCACCTTCATAGGGGTAGAATTGGATACTGTGCAGGCAAGGGCTTTTTTTTCCCCTTGGCAAGGGTAAAGGCACTTACAGGTCTTGCCTCCTCTTTCCGCATTCTGGTGTCTCGACTAGCAAGACATTTTATTCAGCTCCTGGGCCACATGGCAGCTTCCATTGCAGTGGTACAGGGAGCCAGATTTCAAATGAGGGACATTCAGTTCCATCTGAGGTCCTTTTGGTCTCAGAAAAAAGAGCATCTAACCAAATTGATTCCAGTGACTCAGACTCTGGTCCAAGCTCTCTAATGGTGGTTGGATCAGGACAATCTCGGACCCGTTCATCAGTCAGACTCATTCAGTGGTACTAACCACAGATGTCTCCCTCCTGGGCTGGGGAGCCCACCTGGGAGCCCTCACAGCACAAGGTGGTTGGTCTCCTCTACTTCATATCAGTCTTCTGGAACTCAGGGCAGTATTCCTGGCTCTCCAAGCCTTCTCTGAACTCAGTGAGGAACAAAGTGGTTCAGGTCAGGACAGACACCACCATGTGGTACATCAGCAAGCAGGGAGGCACTCGGTCTACGGCCTTGTGCATGGAAGCCATGAAATTATGGTCTCTGACTTATGCCCTGCAAGCATCTCTAGTAGCAGTCCATCTACCAGGGAAGGACAGTGTGCTGCAGATGCCCTGAGCAGGATCTCTCAGGGCCATCACGAATGGGCCCTGGACCCCTTCATATTGAAAGTAGTCTTCTCCAGGTGGGACACTCCAGAGCTAGATCTCTTTGCAGCCCCAGACAATCGTCAGCTTCCTGTCTCCTGTTGCAGACCTCCAGTCATGGGCACAGTTCCCCTGGATGCTCTGGTTCTGGATTGGGGGCAAATTCCTTTATGCCTTTCCTCATTTTCCCCTGTTATTCAAGGTCCTGGTCAAGATCAGGTCACAACCATGCAGGGTGATCCTGATTGCACCAGACTGGGCCTGGGCCAGACAGCCTTGGTATCCCCTGTTGACGTCCCTAGAAGTCCATCTTCCCCTATCTCTTCCCAAGAGGCTCAACCTGTTAACCTCCTCTCAGGGAAGAATCGGGTACCCCAATCTTCAGTCTCTCAACCTCAAGGCTTGGTTCTTGAAGAGTTAGAGTATGCAGGTCTGTACCTGTCTTGGGGGTGCTGGATATTCTCAAAGCCTCTCGAAAGCCTGCCACCAGAAAATGTATAATTCTAAATGGAAAAGATTCAGCATTTGGTGTTCCAATAAGGATGTCTTGCCAGATAGTGCTTATCTGGCTACAGTTCTGGATTACATGGTTCATCTTAATGGCCTAGGCCTCAGGCCACCCACTTTAAAAGTTAATTTAGCAGCTGTATCTACATTCCTGTCAGCAGGGAAGGCCCCCTCTCTTGCATCTCATTCTGTCTTCTGTAACTTCCTTAAAGGTTTGGTTCATACCTCTCCATGACTCTGCAGCACAGATCCTACCAATTAAAATACTCTTGGGGCACACAACAAAGCCCTCACGGTTATCGTGGTTTACATCCCCCAAAAGACCAAGGGACAAGCCTCACAACTGTCCTGGACTTTATCAAAACCCAACCTAAAGGTGCTGAGACTATCATACTGGGCGACTTCAATATAAACTGGCATGCATCTGATGCTGCTGTCTCTCGGGATGCTATATCATCAGCTAACCTTTCGTAAATGGTTGTTTCCACCAGGAAAAACTACAAAACAGGCACTAGTACCCTTCTGGACTGGGTTCTTACCAGTCATCCTTCCCATATCTCCAGCACCTCTGTCTGTCCCGACTCAGTAAGTGAGACACCCTGATGTGTCAGCGTGGGTCAACTCCCCAATTCCAGTAGGAGGCAGGCTGACTTATTACTTCCAGGCCTGGAAGTCTGTTACCTCAGACAAGTGGGTCCTGGAGGTAGTAAGCCTGTCTGTCCCGACTCACTAAGTGACCACTCCCCTGTTAACGTGTGAGTGGTCAAACAAATTCCGCAAGCCTCCACCTAAAGTCATCATCAGTAGAGTCCTCCCACGTAATCAGCTAAGTCGCCTTAAATCCTGCCTCAGCCTGCATGACTGGTCCCCCATTTACCAATCTATGGATGTTACCTCAGCTCTCAACAACTTTATCTCCTCCTTCAATGCAGCATGTGACGCCTTCGGCCCCACTCAAAAAAACGAAAAGTCAGGGCGTTCTGCAACCCATGGCTAACAGGCGAGCTCCTAGCACAACTAAAATCTAAGGACTCCTCTGGGCTCTAGCTTGGGCTTCTGGTGCCCAGCACGACATACAGAACTACAAACGTGCCCGCAATAACTGCACAAAATCCATTCGATCACTGAAAAGCATGTACTACAGAGAAGCTCTTTCCAACACCTGGGGAAATGGATCTGAGTTTTGGAAGAACATCAGAGAAGTCACGGGGAAGCAGCCCAAATCCTCCCCAGCTATGCTACTGGGAGCGAATCCTCAGGATTGCCAGAGCAGCTGCACAGGGGAAGGAGCTGGATGTCATTGTCCACCTAGGGACAAATGACCTGGCTAAGAAAGGGATTAGAGAAGTGCAGGAAGAGTTTGTGGAATTGGGGAAGGGCCTTAGTCAAGTAGCACGCACGGTAACCTTCTCGGAGGTGCTACCCATCTATGGCATAGGAGAGGCTAGGCTGTTCCGCACCATGGGATTCAATCAGTGGTTGAAAAACTGGTGTGGAGCTCAGGGATTTGGCTTCATTGGGGACTGGGGGTCCACCTGGAGTGATGCAAGCATATACTGGCATGATGGGCTGCATCTGTCCAGGAGGGGAACCAGGATCCTAGGTGATAGGTTTAAATGCTTCATTGGCAAGCTTTTAAACTAGCCAAGGGGGGAGGCACTGGAAAGGAGCAGGAAAATCCTACCCCCAATAATCACGGTAGTAAGTGCGGCAAACACCAACATAGAGGTGTCGATAGGGAGAAGGGCAGGGGTAAATGGAGAAAGTGACAAAGGCAAGAAGGACAGGGATGGGGCAAAAGGAGTAAAGGCCATCAGGAAATGGAGGTAATGAGTACCAATGCCCGAGTCTGGGCAACAAGCTCCCTGAGCTGGTGGCCTTGATGGAAGAGGGATGCCTGGATATCGTAGCAGTCACAGAAACATGGTACACAGAGAACCATGACTGGGATGTTAACATACCAGGTACATAACCTACAGGAGAGACAGGCAGGGAGAAGAGGGGAGGAGAAGCTCTCATGTAAAAGAAGGGATAAAAGCAACTGAACAAAAGAGTAAACAGGGAGGAGAGGAGGCACTGTGGGTCACCTTGGAGACTGGAAAGGGCACCACAATCCGCACAGGGGTTGTGTACAGACCCCCATGTCAGGGGAGGAATGGACAAGGATATGATATAAGGCATTCTTAGAATGGCAGAGAAAGGGGAGATACTGTTGATGGGAGACCTGAATATGCCAGATGTTAACTGGAGCACATTTGCTGCAGCCACATCCAAGAGCAGGGCCATTCTTGATGCCCTACAGGTGGCAGGCATTAGACAGCTAGTTTTGGAACCCACTCGTGAGGGAGCAATCTTAGACCTCGTACTCTGAAACGGGGGCAGTGAGAGGATCTCAGATCTAGAAGTTGGTTGCCATCTGTGGACAAGTGACCATCAAACAGTATGGTTCACGTTAAACTCAGCTACAGAGTCAAGTCATACAAAAGTGAGGGTACTGGACTTTAGGTGGGCTGACTTTGGCAAGATGGGAGAGTGCCTCAGAAAAGCACTAGCAAACAGGCTAGAAGGAGGTGTGGAGCAACAATGGGGAATTATCAAAACTGACATCACAGAGGCAACAAGCCTTTGTGTGAGGCAAATAAACAAATCAAAACGAAAGAAAAAGCCACTATGGTTCTCAAAAGAGGTGGCTGTGGAAGTCAGGAAGAAAAAGATAGCATTCCGGAAGTATAAGGAAACACAGAAGGAGCAGGACGAGAGCTGTACCAGTTAAGGCAGAAGGAAGCAGGGAAGGAAGTCAGAATAGCAAAGGCCCAAACTGAGGAAAATAAAGCCAACTCAGTTAAGAAGGGGGATAAAACCTTTTATAGGTACATCAGCAAGCGTAGAAAGACAAAGGGAGGGATAGTGAGGCTGAATAGAATGAACGGTGGGTGGGCAGAGGGGGACAGTGAAAAAGCAGGAATACTGAACGAATATTTCTGCTCAGTATTCACGAAAGAGAATGGGGAAGTGCCTAATCCAATTAACAGAAGCACTCTTGATGGGGGGTCGATCCCAGTCCTTTCACAGAAGAAAGGGTTCTGCAAGAACTCCTAAAACTGAAGGTGGACAAAGCAATGGGGCCTGATGGAATTCACCCCAGAATTCTAAAAGAATTAAGGGAGGAACTAGTGAAACCACTGGCTACTCTTTTTAATAAATCATGGGAGGATGGTGTGGTACCCGAGGACTGGAGGAAGGCGGATGTGATTCCCCTTCACAAAAGTGGGACCAAGACAGAGGCAGGAAACTACAGACCTGTCAGTCTGACCTCTGTGGTAGGGAAAGTGATGGAGTCACTTCTGAAGGAAAGAATAGTTGAGTACTTAGAGGCCAGTGGAGCACAGGACCCAAGGCAGCATGGGTTCACAGCGGGAAGGTCATGTCAGACGAATCTAATAGATTTCTAGGGACATGGATATGTTGTTCATCCACACTCATTGGCAGTATCCTTGCCGCTTTAAATCTTGCCGGAAGGTCTTCAAGCTTGCTCCTCCCACCCACCCGGGTGGTATAACTCTCGGCTCCGCCCCATGACGCCAGATCTTCCTTACCGCTTGGAAGCTCAGGTTCCCTCCTTAACGCTCTGCGTTTGCGACTGGTTCCTATTTCTCCGTTTGCGGATTTAAAAATAAAAATTTGCAAAAGACTTCAGTCTTGATCCCTGCGCTGCGATGGACAACCCACTCGGATTTCGGAGATGCCCATGCGGGCAGAAGATGTCTCGACGGATCCACACCCACGTGTGTTCACTGCCCAGGCCTTGAGCACCCACCCGCAGGCTTGCAGACCTGTGCTCATCTTTCTCGGCCCACGCCCCTGAAGACCGGCTGCCCGATTGCAACTGGGCCGCCCCAGAAGCGCTTCCTCCGTGAAGTCCAAGGAGGCCCTGGTTGATGTATCTGCTGGGCGTGGCTTCATGGATCAGCTCGAGTGATGGTCGCCCGAAGAGGAGGCGCGGTCGTATTTCGTCCGCCGCATTTATCCCGCCTTCTGGGTTCTTCCTACACGGCTTCTTTTATGAGCTTGGTCTGTCCCTCTCCACTAAAGGAGAAGGGTCTGCCTGCTGGACCTTATTCTCGGTCCAAAAAGAGGGACAAGGTAAGTCCCTCGTCGGCGCTCTTGGGGATGAGGAAGGTCCCTCTCCCGGGCAAGTAGATCCGTCCATTGATCCGACATCGGCCGGCCACTGGCCTCACGGTGTCCCGGTCAGGTCAGTTGACCGAGACTCCCACTGATGAAGTCGATTTTTCTCGACCCATTGACGGGCTGTCGCTTTAGCAGCCGAGATTCCCTCTCCCGGGTTCCCGGGAGAGTTGAGGGATCCCGTGGCTTGCCTGTGCCTCCGGTTCCGGAGCCTCGGATGGACCTTCCGAGTCAAGGGAGTGCCGTTCCGCCGACACCTCCCTCGCACCGACCCCGGAAATTCGGGACTCTCGGGTCTCGGTCTGACTCTTCATGGGTCCAGCCGCTCCCACCTGCCATAGGCGGTCTCGTCTCGGCACTGTGGTATGGGCGGCGGCTGCCGTCTCGCCCTCCTCCTCGGATGAGGGGAGGCCGCGTAAATTACGTCGACGGCACGAGGGACCTTATGCAACAGCTCCTCCTGGCCGGAATAAGTTTTACCCGCGCCTTCCCCGCCATTAAGTGGTTGTCACCGAACGCCGACACAACCCCCACTCTGTCCGAGAGCCAGCCCAGGCCGTGTTGTTCGCTAAACCAGCTGTTCCACCGACTCTCAGTGGAACCTCCGCCTCCACAGCCACCACTGGGGCTCCGACCATGATTCTCGGTCGACTAAGGGTTTGGCCCACCGGTTGTCAGTTACCCTCACTCCCCACCGACCTCGGGGCAGGTGAAGGGTGGCTTGGGCCAGAGGCAGGTGTTTTCGAGGACTCTTCCTAGTCTGAAGATGATTCCTCCTTCTTCCAAGCTTGATTGGACTTGGGAGTCTCTGCAGGTCAGTCAAATGGATCTAGCAGCCCGTGCCGTCTCCTTCCTAGGACTGCTCGCCCATCCTGAGTCTACCGTGATGGAGCTCTAAACCTCGCTTCCAAACTGGGCCAGGTATCCCCTCACGGAGATTGTGGACCGAGGGGATCTCCGACGGAGGCTCCTTCCGTGGTCGAGGCCATAGTGGGTCCGCACTGGAACTTGGTGGCGCCTGCTTCCTGCTCCTGCGCCGGCCAGGATGGCTAGGAAGTGGCGGCGGTCCCTACTCGGTTCCTTGTCCGCCGGAACACCCTCTGCTGAGGGGTTGTTAATGACAGCGGCCGCGCTACCGGGCAACGCCAGGATGTGGACAAACCTCCTGACAAGGAGTCTAAGAAATTGACTACGCCGGGCGAAAAGTCTACGCTATGTCCTCTCGGTCGCCAGGCCAGTTCGCCTTCTCATGGCACATTTTTCTCATGCCCTGTTGGGCTCCTGATGAGGTCATCCTCATCTTCCCCACCGATCTGCAGACTACGGTTAAGCAGGTGCGGACCAGGGCAGGGTAGTGGCCAAAACAGCAGCTCCAGACTGGATATAGAATCGCCATGTGCCAGATCGGTGGCGTGCCGCAGTGGCTATGCGTCAAGCGCGGGCTTGGCTGGAGATATCCACCTTTACTTCGATACCTGCATAAGTTGGCGGATGTTCCCTTTTGGGACTGACCTCTTCGGCCCTGGGTGGAAGGTCACCTGCAGAGGGATCCAGAAGTCCAATGCCACCTTGACTCGTCTTCTTCCCGCTCAGAAGGACAAAGGCCGCAAACCGACAGCCTAAGCCCTTCAGTCCTTCTCTGTGCCCCGGCACCCGCCCAGTGACGTTAGGGCCAGTGCAGGCTCGGGCCCGGCATCCCAAACCCAAGCGCCGGGCTTCCCCAACAGGGGTGAGGCAGGTGGGAGGAGGGCCCAGAGGCTTCTGGCCGGGTCCCCTCTCCCTCCAAGCCCGCCCAGTGACGGCTGGGCTGAGGGGTGTCGCCCCCATCCCTCAAGCCACCTACTCCCTGGGGTCCCCTGCGGGGACGCCCGGCACTGCTCCACCTGGTCCGCTGTTCACCACGGACAGGTGGGTCTGGAGGTGGTGGGAAGAGGCCTGCCTCTGGAATCGGCAGGCACCACCCTTCAGAGCCGTCACTGGGGCTTCTGGATCCCCTAGCCTCACTGGCGGCTCGTCGAGCCGACATCACTCCCTCCTCCAGAAGGAGGTGGTAAGAGAGGTGGTGGACCCTCCTTCAGACCCAGGGTTTGTGTCCAGGTACTTCTGGTTCGAACGACTGGGCTGGCGCCCTATTCTCACCCACACCACTCCAAACAAGTTCCTAAGGTCTCAACCTTCAGGATGGTCACCTGGCTCAGATAATACCATCCTTGAATGCCGGGCGTGTGGTTCTGCTCCTCTGACCTGCAGGACGTCTTCTTTTCTCATCTCGTATCCCAGTCTCACCAGAGATTCCTCTGCCCCGAGCTTAGGCGGTTCGAGTTCCAAGCCATGCCCTTCGCTTGTCTCCAGCTCCCAGGGTCTTCACCAAATGCATGGCAGTGAGGAGCATTCCGGGCGCCTTGGGTCTGTGAAATTTCCTTGACGACTGGCTGATAGCAGCTCCTCCAGGAAGGAGCGTAGGTCCAGAGATCTGGCCTGAGTTGCTCTCAACTGGGCCTCCTTAATAACGGGAGGCCAAGTCGGAACTCAGCCGGGTAGGTGATTCTTTCATCGGGCGCAGGCCGACTTCCTCGAGCCAGAGCGTGCCCCGTGGACAGGGCGAGGTTCTTCCTCCTTGTCTGGATCATTTCTGGGGGCAATTGGCGCTTCCTGCCCGGGACTTCCCATGCCTCCTGTCTCATGGTGTCTGTACCAGCTGTCCGCTGGGGCCCGCTGAAATGTCTCTTCAGGGGACTGCCAGCTAGTGGTCACAACGCTGCGATCCTTGACCAGCTTGTCGGGACAGATGTGAACGCCTCCAGTGGTGGACCGTTCAGATCATTTGCAGGAGGGCATCCTGCTCGTCCGGCTTCGAGTCGAATGGGTTCTCTGTTTGACCGGCTGCTCTGATGTTGGTGCCCATCTGTGGAATGGCCCAGGCCTCTGTCCCCGCTGAGTCCCATGCTATACACCTGTTGGCTTCTAGCGTCCGCTTAGTTCACCTCCTTGCTCCGCTCTCCGGGTCAAGTGGTCTGAGTCCAGATTGACAATACCACCCACCATGTATTATCTAAATCGCAGGCGGACGCCGCCCATGCTTCATGCAAAGGAAGCTCCCATTTGGTCACTGTAAGAGCCTGGAGGCGATCTCCTACATTCACTGGGCAGGAGCCTCCAACACCCTGGCCGGTGCCCTGAGTCAAGGGGTTGCATCCCACTAGTGGTCTCTCCTGCCGAGGTATACAGCATCTGTTCTCCTTTGGGTACACCAGTGGACCTGTTTTCTCCATGAACGCGCTGAGTTCCTGCCCGCCCCAGCAGGCTCGCTGCAGGATGCCTCGAGGCAATGGTCTCGGGCTTTACGCTTTTCCCCATTTCCCTTGATCCAAGGTGCTTCTCAGGAGGGACAAGGCTTAGGTGATTCTGATAGCCCCAGACTGGCCCCGCCCAGTTTGGTACCCAGATCTCCCAGTCTCAGTCTAGGACTCCGCTGCAGCTTCCAGCTCGCCCTGACCTGCCTCAGTCAACAGGGAAGGTCCATCCGACCTTCAATCTCTGCACCTGACTGCCTGTCCCTGAGCCGCTAGAGTTCCAGGCCTTGGGTCTTTCCCACCCAGGTCCTCAATGGGAAGAGTAAGGCCCCTGTAAGGAGTCGAATTAGAAAATGTTATGCCTTCAAATGGAAAGGTTTCCATTTGGTGTCAGGCAAGGGTTTGACCCTTCCTCCTGTTCCTTGGGTTAATTTTGACTTATGGTCCCTTTCTAGTCAAGGGCTTAGGTCGACACTTTAAGGGTGCACTTGTAGCTATCTCTGCTACTGGGCTGGCCGGGAAGCAGTCGGTGGCTAGGAGAAGGTGGCGCTTTTCAAAGGCCTGATCATTTCCTCCAGTGCGGGAACCCCACCTCCGTGATCTACTGCTGGTACTGGCAAAGCTGAACACGGTGTCAGGCTGTCCAGTGCTCCCATCCCTGAATCTCCACGGTGGTCTTCCTCTGAGGATTCCAGGCTGGGGGTGGCCTGGAGTCCATGGGGGAGGGGCTGTCTCTTGAGGAGGTTGCGGCCGCCAACCCTGGTGCTGCCTCGCCTCCGGGGGATTGGGTGCCCCATCTTGGGGACCTCCCTCAGGAGGCCCTGGATCCTGGGACCCTTCTCTGGTGTCGAGGCGGAGGGCATCCTCCAGAGTCTGAGGGGTGGGTGAGGCGTTGGCACTCTCCTGCCACCCCTCGGGGTGCAGGGAGGAGCCGTAGCGCCAAGCCCCACCTCTTATTCTCTGGTTTAGGGGTCCCCTCCAGTGATGCTGCTGTGGATTACCCTTATGGACTCATGCAACCCCAGGTGCATCACAGGGGAGATCCCCCATTTGGGCTCTTCCAGAGTTCGCATCCCCAGGGTTCCATCATGCAATCCGGTTTGATTTCAGGGATCCCTCCAGCTCGGGCTGCATTCCCTGGATTCCAGAGCCCTGGCAGAGGACAGTCACCTCATTGTAGGTGCCCCTCTCCCATTCCTCTGCAGCCAACCCAGACACGTCGATCCTCACGAGGCCATTATCCTTGGAGATGTTCAGAGGCACTGCGGCGTCCTTCCCGTCATATGTTAGATACATGCACGAATGGGTCTTTTGCCTGTCCCCACTGCCGCAGGAGTCTTCTGGACATTTGAGTTCTTCATCCTCCTCGGCTCCTTCCTTTGAGGGAGAGGAACTTACTGCCCACGTTTCTTCTGACGCTGATTTCACTAAATATTGGTGCTTCCTATCAAGGATTGGTTCGGGATCTCCGTATTTCCTACATCAGACGGGACAATACCGCTCGAGAGATGTGTGAATTCCTCAGTGAATTCAGTGCCCAGCACTTGGTGGTATCATCCTGGCCTATTCCCTTCCAGGAGGCATATATCCGCACCTGGCAGTCTCCAGCCAACCCTCTCCCAGCCCCGGCAGACTGCAGGAGGAGGTATTGTGCTCTATCTGAGTCTGTAGTTTCTGTCCCTAACTCGCCCTCGGGCTTGGTGTTCCTAGAGACCCCTTCCAGGCACCGGCGCCTGGCGCACGACCGATCACCGGATTCAGATTCCTTACAATTTGACCGGTGGGGGGCGAAGAGTGATCTTACTTTGAGATACAGCTCTTGCAGCAGGTTACACCATTAGGACTGAAGCCGGCAGGCATCAGGACCCCACGGGAAAATTCTAGCTAGCTATCTTCAGCAGGGACCGCCCCCGACGTCGGTCCCGCCTCCGACGTCAGGCGTGGTACAAAAGGGGGCGGTCCCGCCAGATTCCCCAGTTCTTTTCCCGCCGTCGAATAAGCTTGTCTCGACCCTTCAGTTACAGTCTAGCGCCGTTAACGTGGTTTAAGTGCTTCTCTTCGAGAAATTTGATTTTCTTCAAGCAAGACCTTTGCTGATGTCCTCTCCAACCTCTGGTCACTCCTCCAAGTGTGCTTGCGGGAAACAGATCCTCTAGGACCCCCACACAGCCTGCGTTAGGTGCCTGGGCCCAGACCACGATACCCGGGCCTGCCCATCCTGCCAGGGTTCAACAGTCGTACTGGATCCGGCGTCAGAAGGCCCTTCAGGCTTTTTTGTTGGAGGAAAAGCTGAAGACCATGTCCTCCAAGGGGGAATCTTCTTCTCAAAAATCCCACAAGCACGCGGAGAAACGAAGGGAGAAGGCCCCTTCCAGGTCCCCATCCAGGGCTTTGGAGTCACGCAGCTCCGGTTCTAGGTCCGACCGCTCTCCCTCCTGGGCCAGCTCTCAGCCTCCCCCGGCTGCGGTAAGGAAACCTGCTTCTCAGGCCAAGTCCGCCAGGCCGTCCTTGTCTTCCTCCAAGACCTTGGCGAAGTCCGGGGAGCGCCACCATCATCACCACAAGTCGGGTTCCCGCTCTTCAGTACCCGACATCAGGTCTTCTTCGGTGCCTCCTCGCAAGGCGTGGAGCTCACGCCCATAAAGACCTATGGACCCAGGCGCCGTCGCGACTGCCGAGCTGCGCGTCATACCTCCCTGGAGCCGCTGTCGGCCAGACGACCGTCACCGGCCAAACCATCACCTCAGCGGACGCCGGCAGGGGGACCGATGTCCGCTCCTCCTGAGAAGAGGGACCTGTCGCCTCCGACCGACGTCGGTCAGGAGACTTTAACCGAGGAGGACCGAACGCAGCCCGAGGACCAGACGGGCGACCCCGGTTTCGTTGAAACTCCCAGGGAACCCTCGCCGTTACCAGAGCCCCCCGCAGGCCGGCGCTGGAGACCCGGCGGCCCGGCGCCGGCGTCATCAGGCCTTTCTTTAGCAGAAGTGAAGGACCCTTCACCTCCTGGTGGGACACCATAAGGAAGGACATGGTTCCCACTGTTCCTCCTCCTCCTCCGGTTCCTGCACCCCCTTCACCATCGGGGTCGGCAGGCCGTTTACCTTCTGCCTGGGAGCCTAGATCCCCTCCCAGGGGAGACCAGAAAAATGGAGACCTCCGTCGAAATCTTCTTCTGGATCACCCAGCCCCAAGAGATCCAGGAGACACCGACGTTCGCCTTCAACGGAGGACACGGGATCAGACTACTCTGCCTCTAGATCCCCATCTCCACTTTCCATCCCTTCTCCGGACCCACGTGAGATGCCCAAATCTCCTCCGGATGATCCTTCGTTCCTTGATATTATGAGACACATACAAGAGAACATGGGATGGGATGCAGAAGACCTAGACCCCGGAAGGGTACGCCTCGCCAAATATCTTCGGCAGAAGGACCCCAAGCCTGTGGTGGTACCACCTTGGTGGACACTTTTGTGGACGTCACCAAGGCAGCGTGGAAGCGTCCACACTCGCTCCCGGCGATGCCGAAAAAAGCTGATCATTTGTACAAGGCTCCTAAGGACGACCAGTACTTGACGCAGCAGCCTCAGGCCGATTCTCTGGTCATCACAGCCTCACATGACCAGTCACAGAGGCCGCAACATTTGAGCACCCTGCCACCGGACCCAGAGTCCAAGCAATTGGACGCATTGGGTAGGCGCACGTATGCCTCCGCTACCTGCGCCATCAGATCCTTGAACTATTTAACCCACATGGTTCAGTTCCAGAACGCTTTGTGGGAACAGGGTCTGGAAACGGCTGAAAAATTGCCTGAAGGTGAGCAGAAGGAGGAGATGCTTCAGCTCTGCCGTACGGGTTCAGACGTGGGGACCCAAGTGCTACGAGCCACGTACGACTCTGCGGACTCATCGGCCCGAGCAGCAGCTTCTGGCGTATGCCTCCGGAGACACTCCTGGTTACGCGTCTCTGGTTTTACCCCGGACGTCCAGAAGAATATTATGGAGGCTCCTTTTGAGGGAGAAGTCTTGTTTGGTAATCCTTCAGAGAAGATCATTACCAGACTTCAAGAGGCCGGGAAGGCGGTAAGGTCGGTTCAGGCCATGTACCGACCCAAGCTTGGTTCCTTTCGTAGGAACCAAAGCCGTTTTCGTGGGCGGACGCAGAGGCAGCAGCCCCGCTCCACTGCACATCAGAGGGGCTCCGGCTTCCGTAGAGCCCAGGGGAAACAGCCCGCCAGCCGAGGTCAGCGTTCTCCTAAGCAGGCCCAGCCAGCGGGCCCATCTGCCGCCACAGCCTGACTCCTTTCCAGCCCCCGCCCCTCAGGATCAACGGGAAATCATGGTCTGGGGTCGCATTGCGAACTTTCTGCCGGGATGGCAGGCCATAACCACCGACAGGTGGGTTCTTCAGTTGGTCAGTCTAGGCCACTTTATAGAATTCGCAGAAAAGCCACCCTCGAGGCCTCCTTTGCTCTCCCGGTATCCGGGTCAGCACAAAGCTTTGATCTGGCAAGAAGTACTCGCGCTCCTGCGAAAGGGAGCAATAGAGTATGTCCTGGAGAACCAGAGGAGACAAGGATATTACTCCCACTTCTTCCTGGTTCCAAAGAAAACAGGGGACCTCCGTCCGATTCTGGACCTCAGCGACCTCAGCGTAGTCGATGCATACTACAAGAGATTCCATGGTGACTCTTCCGGGTCTTATTCCCATGCTGAAACAGGACACCTTTTAGCGTCTCTAGACATGCAGGGCGCATACTTGCATATCCCTATGACTCAGGGCGCACATGAGGTTCCTGCGCTTCGAGTTTCTCGACCACCACCTTCAGTTCCGAGCCCTTCTGTTCGGACTGTCTTCCGCACCAAGGGTCTTTACCAAGTGCATGGCAGTTGTGGCAGCGTCTCTGAGGAGACAGGGCCATTATGTGTTCCCATACCTGGACGACTGGCTTCTCATGGCCGCCTCCAGAGAGGCGTTGCTACATGTGATTCAGAGCACCCAGGACCTGTTCCGATCTCTGGGCATCCTCATAAATTACGAGAAGTCTCTCCTGGTACCGTCGCAGAAACTGCAGTTTATAGGTGCAGTACTGGACACTGTTCAGGGAAGAGCTTTTCTTCCGGCCGACAGAGCGGAGCGCATCAGATCCCTCATAAGGGATTTATCGTTGAACAAGATCGTACCTGCCAGGTCGGTCCTTCGCTTGCTCGGACACATGGCTGCGGCCATTCCTACTGTCCCTTTCGCAAGGCTCCACATGCGGGTAACTCAGTGGATGCTCAAAGTGCAATGGGACCAAAGGCAAGACCACTTGCAGCATCCGGTCAGAATCACAAATTCCGTGATTCGAGACTGGCAATGGTGGCTAGTCCAGGTCGCTTCCCACAGGCGCCCCGTAAGTGCGCTGTCCCGGAAGTAACCCTCACCACGGACGCTTCAGGTCTTGGGTGGGGCACACCTGAGCGGGTAAAGTCCCCAGAGTACGTGGACCCAGATGGAAGCTCATCTTCATATCAACGTCCTAGAGATGAGAGCGGTTCTCTATGCCCTGCAGGCCTTTCAGTCAGTAATCCCACCATGTACTCTTCTGCTTCAGACAGACAATACAGCGGTGATGTATTACCTCAACAAACAAGGAGGCGCACACTCTTACCCCCTTTGCAGGGAGGCCATGAGGGTGTGGGATTGGGTAATCGGACACGGCGCAAATCTGATCACTATGCACGTTTCCGGGGTGGACAACACGATTGCAGACAGCCTGAGTCGATCCCAGGCCAGAGTCCACGAGTGGGAACTTCTTCAAGAGGTAGCAGAGGATCTGTTTCTTCGATGGGAAACTCCAGAGCTGAACTTGTTCGCATCCCCATCCAACGCAAAACTGCCCAATTTTTGCTCGCTAGATCCAGGGCCTGGTGTTTTCTGGCGAGACGCGTTATCACTCTCCTGGGCCAACAGATTCCTCTACGCTTTCCCTCCCTTCCCGTTGATCCAGAGAGTTCTTCTCAAACTGCGCAGGGAGCACGCACTCATGATCCTGGTGGCCCCGTTCTGGCCCAGACAGATCTGGTTCCCTTTGTTGGTGCAACTATCTCGGGAACCCCCGCTCCCGTTGCCGTTCAGCTCCCACCTACTGTCTCAGGAGAAAGGTTCACTTGTCCATCCGGACCTACGTTCATTGAACCTGCATGCTTGGCTCCCTAGAGACATAGCCATCTTCATGCGAGGTCCGCCAAGAGGTTGCAAAGGTCGCTTCTGCAGCCAAGCCGGCACCGCATGTGGCGTGCGCCATGAAATGGCGCCCGTTTTTTGTTTATGGTTGCGAGCCGCGATTTTTCCCCTTTAGGTTGTCCTGTGGGAGTAATTTTGGATTATCTGCTCTCCTCTTTCATTGGGACTAGCCTACTCCTCTATTAAGGTGCACCTCTGTGCCATTTGACCCTATCACCTCCCGGTGGGACATCGTACAGTGGCTCAGTTGGACGCCTCTCAGGAATTTCTTAGGGGAGTGTTGCACCTTAGGCCTCCTATTAGGGACCCTGTGCCTCCATGGGATCTGCTCGTTGTCCTGGAACAGCTCACGCTTCCCCCCTTTGAACCTGCCGTGGATTGCGAGCTACGTTTTCTGTCGTGGAAAACGTTGTTTTTAGTTGCTGTTACTTCGGCGAGAAGAATATCTGAACTTCACGCTCTTATGTGCAAAGAGCCTTATTTAGTTTTCCACTGGGACAGAGTATCCCTGAGGACGAACCCTAAATTTTTGCCTAAGGTGGTCTCTTCACTCACTCTGAACCAGGATATCGACCTTCCGGTCTACTTCCCGAGTTACTCGAATAGAGGAGAGGCTCTGCTTCACACCCTGGATGTTCACCGCAGCCTGAGGTTTTACCTCAACAGAACTCAATCCTTTCGTAGTTCTGAGCAGCTTTTCGTTTCCTTCTCTGAGAGAATGATGGGCCAACCCGTATCCAAACAGTCCCTTTCTTGCTGGCTTGTCCAGTGTATTTCTTACTGTTATGATATAAAACAAAAGCCCTCCGGCACAGTCCGGGTCATTCTAGTAGAGGTGTGGCCACCTCCTTTGCAGCATTCAGAAACGTCTCCACCTCTGCTATATGTGCTGCAGCCACTTGGAGTTCTGTGCATACCTTTATCAGGCATTATAGCCTGGACATCGCCTCTCGGCGAAGGGCTGGTTTCGGCCTGGCGGTGCTACAGGGTCTCCTGTCCTAGGTTTAGGACCTGGAATTCATCTCCTATTTTCCTCCTCCCAGAATTTCTGGCAGCGTTACTGCTTGGGAATCAGTCCTAATGGTGTAACCTGCTGCAAGAGCTGTGTCTCGAAGTAAGATAGTACAGTTACGTAAGAACTTACCGTAACAGTAGATCTTCGAGAACAGCTCTTGCAGCAGGTACCTTCCCGCCCACCTTCCCCCTTGGAGGAGGCATGGCTCAGTTTTTCTGAGCAGGGATTTATACCTTTCTGTCTTCTGACGGCGAATCCTCGGTCTCCCATTTCGATGTCAGCCTGCGGCCGGAAGTCTCCGGCGGGAGAACTGGGGAATCTGGCGGGACTGCCCCCTTTTGTACCACGCCTGACGTCGGAGGCGGGACCGACGTCGGGGGCGGTCCCCACTGAAGATAGCTAGCTAGAATTTTTCCGTGGGGTCCTGACGCCTGCCGGCTTCAGTACTAATGGTGTAACCTGCTGCAAGAGCTGTTCTCGAAGATCTACTGTTACGGTAAGTTCTTACGTAACTGTACTTTCTCTTCTTCTCGTGCAATGTTGTGCATTGGGTTAAATCAGGCACACCATGCTGCCTATAACAGGCACTTGTGGTTGATGCTGGCTCAGATGCTAGCATCGATGCCTGATTCGGAGCAATCTCAACAAGCCATTGCCCTCTCTGCTGTAGGCCTGTAACTGGCAAGGCACCAAGCAAGGGCATCTTACGACGCCAGTGAGGTGGCTTTCAGGCTTGCAGGGACAGCGAGCTGCATTAGACAGACGGCATGGCTTCTTCTGTCAAGGTTGTCAACCCTGGCCCGGCGTAGGGTGATACGCTCCGCCTACTGAGGGACCTACCACTTTTTTTCCAGGGCTAGGAGGCTTCTGCAGGGGCTTCCTCCATCCCCTTGTCTTCAGGAGACACCTACTAACTCTCCTCGGCCTTAAGCTTCCAGTCTAGTACAGCCAGGGTCTCTTCTTCCTGTTTCTCACCAACAGGAGGCTGAGGGTCTTGTTCCCTCAGGGTTATGATAGTCCCCCTCTTGGGGGGCTTGGTACTCACCCAGCAGTAATGAATAGTGAAGATTGACAAGAGAAGATATAAAAATTACATACTTACCATAATTCCTGATCTTCTCTTGTATCTGCACCATTCTTTACTGAATCCCGCCCACCTTCCCCTCATGGGCTTCATTCTTGGGCATCCCCTCTGCCCTACTTGCTCTCCCTCCCCCTCCTTCTTTCTGGCCTTTAGAGCCTAAATCCCCTAGCCTTTGGGTCTTCCGTCTTCTCTCAGAAGAGGTAACATAGATCTGGAGAGGGAGGAGAGCAGTAGAGCATCATCTTTCTCCTGAGGGAACTCTTTCTCGATTACCCTTGAAGGTGTCCCTTCTGGCACCTTTTTCTTTAGCCAAGTTTGTTTAATCACCAATTAACAGAAATAGTTCTTGAATGGTCCTGTTCCTTAGTTCTTGGACTTCGCTGGTACCTCTGGATCTTGTCCTGTGTATGCCAGTTTGGTGCTAGTCAGTGTCTTTCTAGCCCATTTTAAATTGTCTTCAGGAACTGGTGGTCTGATTCTTGGCCTCTGCCTCCCAGGAAGTCAGAACAGTTTCCTTCCCTATCTCTGTCCACTTTCTCAAGGGATTCCCCTTTAGGGCTTCAGTTCCCACCCCCACCCATCTGTTTTAACACATGGCAGTGTGCTAGTGGGGACCTTTACCCCCTTTCCTAAGTTGGGCGCTCTTTCTCCAGAACAGATAGTGTGCCTTGGCAGTCTGTGAACTCTCAGCTTGAATGATGGGCCTCGGGATAGCGGGAGGGGTAGAAAATCTGCCTTTTGTATATCAATCTGTGCAAACGGTTCGGTTGAACCTTTAGGCCAGTTTTGTTTGAAGGGATCCTTGCTCCCTTGCCCTTTGGTTCCAAGCTGATAACCGTTAAGCTAATTTAATTCACAACTTGGCAGTATTTTTCCCTCCTCCCAGCATCCCCCCCCCCTTCTTCTTCTTTGGTCTTTCTTCCTCTCCCTTATCTGATCCCCCTCGAAGCTGCCCCAGGAGTGAGGCCTTGCAGTCCCTTAGGGTAGGGTTCTTCTCTTTCCTGTGTCCTATCAGCTTGTTTCCTTTCCTTTTACTATGCCTCGGCTCTCTTGCCTCGCTCTTATTTTTCTAATCTTTTATTCACCTCTCCGGCTTACAGAACTGGGATGGAGGAGGAGTCTGCGGTGCCTAATGGCAGTCCTTTGCCTACCACGTAGTTCGTCAGCGCCGACTCGCCTTCCCAAACAAAAACCACATTAACTCCCGTAATGCGTGCACGCTTCTGGCTTACACCCAGCAGTAATGAATGGTGAAGATTCAAGAGAAGATCAGGAATTATGGTAGGTACGTAATTTTTATTTACTGAGGTGGTTAGGGATGGCATTGCTATTTATACTGTAGGTGTGCATTGCACCGTGTCTTTTCGATGTGTGTGGCATGCATCAGCCCCAAAACATCCGGTTTCTGCAGGGTTCTGGTACCTGCAGGATAAGACTAAACAGTGTGACTTTAAGAGTTACAATTAAGCAACTTTTCTGTTTTACATTTCAGAAAGGCTTGTATTACAATATTATAAAATGGGTAGGGAAATGGACAATAAATCTAAAACTTTCATTGGTTAAAAGTAGTCATGTAAGCATTGTTTAATGCCTAGTAAACACACAGACCTACTGCTGACCTGGATATTCTTTGATGTACAGCGAATGTAGTACAGCTGAAATCACTCCCGTTGTGTATAGGCACATGAAAACTGTGCCATTTTAAAAGCAGCTTAAAAGGGGAAGTGAAATCAACCATGCGTGACCATTCACACCACACACCAAACTTTCTGCTGTCCCACTCACTCCTCAGGTCATAATACTAACTCACTCAGTAGACTACAGGACGGCAGCACAACAGCATTAGCAGCTACCACAGTCCTGCTTCACAACCATCAGATCAATTTCAGCTACCCGATTCCCACACTACAATTACTGCTTCACAACGGGCAGATTAGCCTCTGCCTCCTCCCACCCCCAGTTGCCCTGCTACCTACCTACCCACCTTCCAGTACGGATACAAGCACTGAAAGAGCATCTAGCGCAGACCGATTGAAGTGCAAGTCGCCGAGGCAGTGCACAAAGTGCGAGGCTGCTGGACTGTGAGTTTACTTGTGTAAACGATTGGAAAACATACTAATTTGTTTTGGGGCGGTTGTAGTGCAACACACACTGCACATAAACTTTCAGGATCGGCTGTGGGGAGGGGTAAAGTAAGTGACAGTTTCTCAGATCTTAGAATTTAGTTTATTAAAAAGGATCTAACCAAACCAGTTTACTGGTTTATTTCTCACATTTCTGTTATTATCAAACAAATGAAATTTTCATCTATTGATGCAGACTACTTTTGAAAGTGGCAGGATACACATGAATTTCTCTAATTTAAACAACAAAAAAATTCTCCTTTAAAACAATGTGAATGACCCATCTTACAAGTGCAGTAACCCACTCCATGCCATGTGCATGGAGGGACATTAATGCCTTTCCTGGGTGGTTGTAGGTCACTCTGCTTTCGACCTCGTGTCTCACCACACACCCAGGGTGTGCATTAATTCCCCCATACAACCTCTGTTGACATGCTGTGTGTACCTTCCTAACACATCTAACTGTAACCCCCACAGTAAATGTTCCATCCCTTTCTATTTATCCTCGATTCCTTATCCTGTTCTCCTTTGCCCTGCATCACCTTCAAAGTAGCCATTACTATTTAGTCTTAATAGCCCTTACAGACCAGTCGTGTCTTTAAAACTAATTTGAAGCATTTATTTCATTACTGTGCGGCCCCCATACTGTTGTGTGTGTTTTTTTTTTAGACGAAAGGAAATGTTTAGAAACCACCATCCATGATGTATTCTTTACCCTAAAATTTTGTGTGTGTTTAAGGAATAGTGTTGCAGATCTTTGCCCCACTCATTTAGTACATTCCTGACTAGTTGTGGCCTTGTATTTGCTTAGTTTGTCCTTACATATTTTGTTTGCCACTTATTTTTGTATTGCTTTGGATCTGTACCAGCATGGTGTGGCTATAGTGCCTATCTTTTGGGTTCAGGTTTTTGTAACCACTCTGTTCCTTCCCTCTTTTGTACATTTATTTATTTACACTTCGGATAAATACCTTTGAGCCAACGGCTCTTTTACAAAAGTTCCATGTCAGTATACAAAGACTAGAAGTACAATTTGTGTGAGATTAGCAGGCAAGCAGTTTGAATACAAAATTCAGTACAGGGTATACATGGTCTAAAAGCTACAGGTAATATAAGTAACAGTTAGAACAACACAATCAGGCATATATTTAAGAATGATGAGTCATAACAAACAATATTTACAAGAATTAAAGCTGCCAGAAGGGCATTGTCAAAGGGAATGGTAGAGTGGAAAAACTGAGCTGCTGCCAGTTGTGCCAGGTAACATAGGAAAGTGAAAGAGAGAGTGGGTGCAGAGGGTTATCTGGAAGGGAGGTAGAAGGAGAGGTGGGTGGGAGGCAAGGATCGGGGAACAAGTGCAATGGTGGGTGGGGTGAGCAGATTAGAAAAGGGAGAGAGGAAGGGAGTTGAAGGAGTGTAAAAGAGGAAGATTGTGGACCATGGCTAGGGAGAGAGGCAGGGGTATATATGGGGAGGGTGGTGGCAGGCAGAGGTGGTGAATGTAGAGAGGTGCGAAGAACAGAAGTGACTACCTGGGAGGTTAGGAGAAACAGTCACAGGTGGCTCTGGACATGAGCGTTTGATGTAGCTTGTGTTTGAACGAGCAGAGGGTGGCTAAGTTGGTGAGTTCGCTGCCCAGGGAGTTAAACATCTTAGGGGCTCTACCTGCTAAAAAGACTGCTGACCTTGAGCAGTGCGACAGCAGGGAACAGACAGAAAATAGTGGTCAGAGCTTCTTGTGTAACGGGGGTGGTTGGCTGGGCTTAAGAGAGACTGAACCCCAGGGGGCATGAGTCCCATCAATGACTTTTTTGCTGATAGGCAGGTTTGGAAAGTAATCCTTCCCTGAAGTTGTAGCCAGTTTGACTGTTCGTAGAGGTCCCAGGTATGAGTGCGGTGGGCAGCACGAGTAAGGAGTCTGCATGCTCTATTCAGTGCTGTAATGATTCGCCGTAATGCTGCAGCTGTGGCTGCTCCGTAGATAAGCCCATAATCAATGATGGAGACAATATAGCTGTGTATTGCTAGCTTAAGGGCATCAGGTGTCAGGCAGTGTGTATGTTTATAGAGAAGGCCTGTACGGATAGTTACAGATTTTGCAACTGAATCGATATGGCTGGAGAAAGACAGAGTAGGGTCCAGGGTTATACCAAGGTATTTGAAAGTTCAGGCTGGTCCAGGGTCACAATTCAAGCTGTTTTGATAGCCAACTGTGTGGGTGTCTGTGTTTGTTATGTGTGCCATTGAACAGCATAGTCTTTGTTTTTTTTTTTTGTAATTTAGCACTAGTTTCTAGGAGATGAACCAGGCGTCAACTTGCCTGAAACTTTCCTGCCTTTGTTTCTCCAAGAGGAGAGGTCAGAATTCTTAGAGAAAATCACTGCGTCATCAGCATACAGAATAATGTTTTCATTACAGGCAGAAGGAGATTGTTCAAGAAGATGCCAAAGAAGGGGTCCCAATATTGACCCTTGGGAACACCAGCCCGGACAGGTAGTTTGGAGGAGAGGAGTCACTAATCTTAACTTTGTGTAGCTGATTGGAGAGATAACTATTGAACCATTGTTGAGTATCATGAGAGAGCCCTAAGTTTGCCAAGTTGTCCCAGTAGTAATGGATGGTTGATTGTATCAAAGGCCTTCGAGAGGTCTATAAAGGTGGCACCAGCAAGTTTTTTATTTATTTACTTATTGAAATTTCGGATAACACCTTTGAGAACAAGCTTATTTCATAGGTTCCACTTCAGACGAACAGTACATATTGTAAAAGTATGAGACGGAGAACAAACAAAACAAGGAATTATACAATACATTACCAGAGTGTATAACTAGAAAAGTTCCAATACATGTGGCATTGTACAGTGTATGCCAAGGTTCGTATTTGATTAAAACCTGGAATTCAGAGGGCCATATTAGAGGGGGTGGGGTCTTATGAAACGACCCTTTACAGGAAAATGAGAACAGACTCAGCCTACTATCTAATAATCAACAAGGTAAGGGATGGCATCAGACCAGGGGCCTCATCAGAGGTGAGAAGGTATGGGATAAAGCATTTTAAAGTGAGCAAGGGAGCTCAGAAGATATAACGGGGAAGGGGGTTGGGGGAAAGCCATAGAGGGGTGAGGGGGAAGAGTGGAAGGGATCAAGAGGTAATATGGAAGGAGAATGATTAGCAACTTAGAACACTTATTTACATGCTGAGAACAGTTATGCATAAGGTCAGGATAGCATAAGGTTAGAGTAAGTGCTGGTCACAAGAAGGAAGGTTATTGGAAGCAGTCACAACTGGCATCAGCAACTAAGCAGTTGCTTAAATTTAACTTGAAGGAACCCAAGGTGGGTGCTGAAGTGATGTCATGGTGCAGCGAGTTCATCTATGGCGGGCACAGTGAGGCAAGGACCTTTGTCCCAGAGAGTGTGACAGCGGGGTATATTAAAAATCTGGCTAGTAGAGCTTCTGGTGCAACGATGGTTATAGTGGGGAATAAGCTTTTGCACTCCTGGGTGCATTTTGCCATGGCTTACTTTTTTGGATAGTAAACATGTTTGGCATGAGTCTACCTTTGAATTGGAGCCAGTTAGCCTGAGCGACATGTCACAGGTATGGGACAGATGGGCTGAGCCAGTAAGGAGCTGGCATGCTTTGTTGAGTGCAACTATGATGCGGTGAAGAGTTGTTTCAGTAGCTGATTCATAGATTGGTAAGCTGTAATCAATAAGCTTAGACAAGAGAGCTTTGAATGCCAGGTTGAGCCTCTGGGGTCAGACATTGCTTATGGCCTATAAAGTAGCCCAATGCAGGTGTTAAGAGCCTCAGCAATGTTGTCAGTGTGATAGGCATAGGTGATTGTACTGTCAGTAGTAATCCCAGATATTTAAAGAGCTGAACTAGCTCCAGGAGACTCTCTTCATTGATGATAGAAAGAGGTAAATTCTGGCCTATTTGGGAGCTGGAGAACAGCATAATTTTAGTCTTGCTGTAATTCATAACTAACTTGTGTTATGGAACCATCTTTCTCCGACTACGAAATTACTCTGTAGCCTGGATTAAAGAACCTTAGGGTCTGGATTGCTGGTAAACAGGACAGCATCATTAGCATATGAAAGTTGTCCTTGGTCGAGTGCTAGATGAATGTGGCCTGTAAATTCAAGGAGGGCAGAGGTGGTGCTATGTCCTTTGTGAAAGCCATGTTGCTGTGGGCATTGCAAGTTGTATTTTTCCAAGTACTCCACCAATTGGTCTGCGTTGATTTTTTCAAGAGCTTTGGATAAAGGGGGTAGGATGGAGATGGGCCTATAGTTACAGTGTAATGTCCTATCCCCAGACTTGTGTATTGGGGTCACCAGGATGGACTTCTACTTGAGCAAGAACTGGGAGAGCGTGAGGGACTGGTTAATAGTCTTGGTAAGAGGTGCAGGACATCGTCAAGGGTGAGGGCAATGAGCTTCAAGTCAAGGTGTCCCCACTTGATTTGGATTTTCCGAGCACCTTGAGGAGGTATTTTTTTGGCATCCCTTTCAGTAACTGCCTTGAAATAGAAATGAGGTTGATTTGTATCCCGAGTCTGTGGATATTGGGAGGCCGTGGTTTGGTTGGTGTCAAAGTAGTTAGAGGGAAGCACATGGCTGAGATCACTGAATGCCAGATTGAAATTTACTGTGTTAAGTTTATTTTGTAATTATGTATGCACATTACTGATGAATTGCTTGCTTTTTTGCATCATTGTTCCTCCCCCACTGACAATCTTAACGCGAGCTGTTATCAGTTCTGTATTTCTTTCTTGGTAAAACTTTTGAAACATAAATATTATCTAGATCACGCACTCATTGACTATCATTCCTCTTGGTATATGATCATAATTAAGCCCTTGTTCATAGTACCTCTGCAAAAAATAACCTAATATTAGTGATGATTTCTATTATTTCAACTGACCTAAACCAACTAATTGCTCTCTTCTTGTTTTCTTTCTTTTTCTGTTTTGGCTTCTGTTGCTTCTTACTACTCGCTGGTTGGCTAACTCGCCCTTCATCAGCTGACCTTGCCTTTCTCCAATCAAGATGGGTGCCTTGGGGATGAGGCCCCCTGCTCGCCCTTCTCCCCCACCCCCAGCTACAAGCTGTCTCCCTCTGGTTCCACAGCACCCAATGCCAGCCTCGGGGCAATCGGCTCGGGGCTCAACCCCCAAAACTTCAGTGCTAGACAAGTAAGGCTCCTTCCTTCCTTAGCATCATGCTTGCATAACTCTTGTTTCAGGCTTACCCTGCATGGGCTACTCTGTCATAGTTTGTGGATCATTAGCAGTCTGGTTTGTGTTTAGTTGATAATTCTTTACAGCAATGATAATTGCCATAGGCACCCACGTTGGTTATCTTGGCATTTTGGTGCATGAATTAATTGCCTATAAAAACAAACAAGCAGCAACTGAAATTATGTTTATATTATTAATCATTACATCATAACTATGCAGATGCATCTTAAAAACATTAAAGCTTGGATACAAAGAACATTCTGGGTAACAGTATGTTGATCTCCCTAGGAGGTAGGCTTGCATGAACAGGGTTAGAAATTTAGAATATTCTGGTGGCAGACCACTGGGCTCCTAACTCTTGCATTTTCCGGGGGATCCATACCACATTAAGGAGCCTGTAATTTATGGTGCTGTGATTTGCAGTTAGACCTCGCAGCCAGTGTTATACGGAGCCACTCTGGCTCCTCCTGTTCTGTTTACTAAGAGCCCAGTGGAAATTCTGGGATCCCTGATCTCCAAAACCACTGCTAGTTGATACCTGTATACAAGAAAGCCTTCAGTTTGCTCCTTGGCTCTATCCTGATGTATACTATGTAGTTATTACCCTCATGGAGCTCTAAAGTAAATGAATAGTCATCTTTACAATTGCCTCTCATTTCTGTGCAGAGATAGTGCCCACGAAGTGAAACATATAATTTTTGTGGTAGACACAAGGGAGAACCTAAAGAGCAGCACACTATTTTAAAGGTAAAGATCAAGCCCTCATTGTGTGTGAGAGCTTGTTCCAGCACCACTTAACATGTTGGTTCCCCTTTATGACCTTATCATAGAAACAGGCCCACAAAGTGTTGCTAGCGAGAGAGCCCATTTGTAGTATATATGTGCAGGAATCAAGTTAATGTTTTGGTGCAGTGCGACTTCCTTGCATCATTCTCTATGTCCCAGAAAAACATGCAGCTAATGGAAAGAATACACAATGAGGTTTACACACAGTGGGCACTTTTAAAAAAAAAAAAATGTGATTAAGTTTATTAATTTAGTTAATTATACAGAAACAATAACAGACCTGCTGGATTTATTGCCTGTACAGAAACAGCTGCTGCAGGTTGCATCCCTGCCATTTCCAGCAGTTATCGCTGATCCTCTTTGGGGGTATCTCAGTCATTGGGTCACACCGTAGGAACCTCACCGTCGGTGAAGCAGGATCCACGTGGAAGATTTTCAGCAGTACAACTGGGGCCGCCCATGCCGAAGTCATGTGACAACGTCACCAACCCTATAAACGCGTGAGTGGCCCTGCTCCCTTCACAGTTCTTTCCCACCGTCAGCTTGTTTGCATGGGTTTCCGCATAAGCTCCACCATAGTTTTGTGCCATTTTCACCTACGGCTTTTTTTCAACCCAATTACTGTAGAATCTCTTTTTTTTGTTTTTTAAAGAGATTCCTTTATTTTGTTTATGTTGAGAGTTAATCCTTAGATCTCTCTCTCTCTTCCGTCACTGCCACTGTGAAAAGAAGATTGCCACCACAGATGAACACACTCTCTGTGTCTGCTGTCTTGGGCCTGACCACGAAGTCTCCGACTGTGAGCTCTGCCAGAAGTTTACTCAAACAATCCTCGCGGCATAAAAGGCATTTAAAATGTCCTAATGGATCATCAGGTAGCCAGTTCCGGGCAGGGGTCCTCCAGGGTTCCAGCATCTCAGTCGCTGGCATGGTCATTGAGCTCCCAGGCCGCTAAGGCCCGGGACAAGTCCTCGGGAGGAAAAGTCACAAAAAGGACAGAGATCGGGACCACTCTTCCTGGCCCCAGTCCCGCTCCCCGACGTCCTCTCCTTCCTCGTCCAGGGGTTCTTAGTCAGCTGCAGCTACACCGATGCATAAATCTGCTGTCCAGGTCTCTTTGCCCGCCAGACCCATACCAACAGTATCTCCATCCGATACTCGGGGCAGATGGTCGTTGACCTCCTGGTCGTCTGCTCCTCCATCATCGACGATGGCCTTCCCGTTGAGGCCTGCTCCGACCTCAGGCTACAGGCTGTTCTGGCTCTCAGGGCCCATCTGGCAGGTCGTCGCTCCCTGTGCTTTTGACACACACACCCCCTCGACGTAGTCTTCGACCTCAATGAGATTTTGACTAAATTCACCTCTCTGGTTGTTCACCAGCTTGGCATACAAGCCTGCATCCCTTGCACCATTGGCAGCTTCATCGCCGACCCCTCCTTGATGGCCGTGGGCTGCCTCATGCAGATGATCAATTGGTGCCTTGCATGTCTGACCTGGATCTGGAAAAGGTCGGCCAGCAGTACCACCCTGACCTTATTCTTCTTGATGAGGAAGAAGAGGGGAGGACCCGCCCACCTCAAACAGATCCACTGCTTCTTCAGTCAGTGAGGATTCTGTCAAACATACTCCTAGGTCTCCTCCAGAGGACCCTACCTCCTTCACTGTCATGAAGCAGCTGTCCTCAGTCATGGGCTTCCATACTGAGGAGGAGGATGCCACCAGAAAGGATTTGATGGATTTTCTTGAGATCCCAGAGTCTCCTCCTAAGATCATTCCTCCTATTTTGCCTGCTTTGCAGAATGCTACTACAGCAGCCTGGCACAGGCGGGACATGGTTCCAGCTATGCCCCGCAGGGCAGATAAAACTTTATCATGTCCCTCAGTGGTTTCCATATTATGCTGTCCAGCTTGAAACAGATTCGGTGGTCATAAAGGCAGCTCATGACAGTTCTAAAGTGCCCAAGCACCTTCGCTCCCCCCCCCCCAAAGAGTCACGGAGAATTGATCTTTGGGGCAAGAGGGTTTATGCCTTTTCCACCCTTTGGCTGAGGATTGCCAGTTACCTGTCCCATATGGTAAAGTACCAGAACACCAACTGGAAGAAGGGCAAGGCCACTTCCTAGGCCCTCCCAGAAGGTACACAGAAGCAGGAGCTCCTCAAATGCTTGTGGACAGCACCTTCTGTGGGCCTGCTATAATATTTCAGACACAGTTACCAGGGCTGCTGCCACGGCATTTGCCTCCATAGGCACTCCTGGCTGAGGGTCTCTGGTTTGCTGCTTATGTTCCATGAAGGTGCTTAATGCCTCTTTAATGGCTCTAAGCTTTTAGGCCCACATGTCAAGGACATTAATGACCTTCAAGCGTCTGGCAGGGCTGTTAAATCTGTCCACTTGCTCTACCACACGCGGCCTAAGACCAGACAGTGCCCTCCCTTTTGTAAGGCACCCAGTAGATCAGGAGCAGCCTCTCGGCCCCAAGGCAAATGCAGAGTCTCCGCTGCCTTGCCCGCCCCTCCAATGCTGGAGCCGCGGCCAAGCGTCCCAGAGGTAATAGACCAGCCCCAGCGTCTGGATCCGTTTCTGATTGACTTTTTGACAAACCCCCCCTCTTCCGGTCCCCGACCAAGAGGTGGTGGTCAGAGGTCGGTTCTCCCTCTATCTCAATCAGTGGATCGGTAATCAAATCATTACTGATCCTGCTAGACTTTCAGTGGCTACTGACTCACATTCCTTAATAGACTGGATCATGACAAATAGGTCAGACAGAATCTCTAATGCTGGTATACTCTCAGATGCTACTGCAGACCACTGCCCCATTTACTGCACATGGCGGGCCGTGCTCTCCCCACCACTCCCAAAGTTATCTCTTTTCGTGACCTCTCTCAATTGAACCCTGCCACCTTCTTAGATGATCTCTCCAGTATAGACTGGAGCCCACTCTGTACCTGTAATAATGTCGATTAGGCACTGGAGTACTTCATATCCCAATTTTGTGCCTTCCAGGACCAGCGTATCCTTAAAGTGTCATGTAGGATTCGTGGAACACCCACAAAATGGCTTCACAAAGACCTCCTTACTCAGCTAAAGTCTGGGGACAAGAGCTCGTCTAAATTTAGGACATTTGTCTTACAGGCTGACATGAATGAATACCGGTCAAAGAGAAATGCCTGCAAGAGGGCCATGCACCTTACTAAGAGCTCTTATTGCAAGAATATGCTACTGAACGCTGCTGGTGACTCTGAGAAATTCTGGGTTCACATCAAAAGTTTTATGGGTGTTAAGCATGCACAATCCTCAAATGACATGGTGCTTGATGGTATTCTCTGTTTGCAAAGGCAGTGGGTGTAGACAGGTGCCAGGTATTGTACCAGCCAGTTGTCTGGCTGGGAGGTAATCCATTGAGCTGGTGCCTTGTTCCTTTATTGTACTGTGGCTGCAAGTGAGAGGAAGTCCTAAGGGGACAACATCTTTTGGGACACCACGAACATCGTGGTAGAGTGTAGATATTTTTAGCAGACTACCCTGGTGATTGTGTTTCCACGTTAATCCCTGAGCTGTTGCCTGATCTTTTAAGGCAGGGCAAAGCTATTTTATATATTTTGGGGACTTTTCTGTAATGGGGACTGGAGGCGGGTTTATACGCTGCTGTCAGTGTGCACTATTTAACTCGTAGAACACCTGAGTCTGTTTTGCAGAGGCAGTGGATGTAGACAGCTGCCAGGTTTTGTACCAGCCAGTACACTACTTCTGATCATGGTGAGTCCAGCAAAGGTGACACAGCTAAGGCAATAGCTTTGTCTGCCACGTAAGCCGGGGAAAGGGGCACCAGATTATAACCATATGGTAGGGAAACAAACAGGGAGTTCTGTTTACTGTGATCATGGAATAAATGAATGAATCCTGTGTGGAGTGTGCAGCATGAAAGAACAGAGGGAACAGATGGGTAGTCAGGCATGCATAAAATGCATGTATATTAAGGCTTTAGAGGACAAAGTGTACAGATAGGCATAAATGATATAGAAAAGTTTGTGCGAAATACCAGGAACTTGTTAGAAGAAAAGGAAAGAAAACCATTAGTTAAGCAAATTAATAAAGGCCCTAGTGACAAAAGGAAAGAGAGAGTGGGTATTTCAGGTCCTGAAACTACAAACTAAGATGAAGAGGATGGTATTCGGTTCAGAGAGGTCCTAAAAAACAGAGAACAGATGAGTATATCCAATTAGAACTTAGAAACAGATATAGTGATCTTGCTATGGAGAATGATGATGCCCAAAGTCAGGATGATACTCCAGATACTGAGTCAGCCATCGCCCAGACAGCTAGTAAAAAAAAAACAGCTAAAGTACACACTAAAATTAGTACAGAAACAGGCACCTGCCAGACATCAGTTAGATCTAGCCAGACAGAGTATAGAACATGGAGTAAGCACACCAGCTGTGTTGCAACCGGCTGCACTAAACTCCACAAACAGGAGGAAGGAAGACCAAACCTCTAAAAAACCGAGACACCAACAAAATCATAGGCCCCAGTCAAACAATAGGGATATATTTGCTGTAGGGCCCCACTTTGGATGAACTCAATCCCTGACTCTATCTTATCAATCCCCAGGCTTGGGCCTTTTAAACCTGAGTTACTGAACCACATTATGTCCAACTCCCACTGCGACTGCTGATGAAACTTTAAAAAAAAAAAAAAAATGTATATGCACCATAATTTCACAATTGCTGATGTTCCATGTGTGTGTTATGTACTTTCTTTCACCTCTGTAGGTACTGTCATTTTTCTGTATTACAGCTGTAGTCTGAATTGTGTATTCCATGTTATACTGTGTTCCAGTCTATTTGATGTAAGACGTGGAGCCTTTGCAAATGAGTCTCTGACTCAAAGGGTTGTAATTCCTAGACAATAAATATAAACCAGCCTGTAGAAAGCATAAATGACACAGTAGTCATAGGTGATTCCATGCTAAGAGCAGCTGAAAGAAAAATCTGTAAGAACAGAAAAGATCAGGTTATGCTATCCTGCTTACCTGGGGCCAGGATATCAGATGTTAAAAAATTGCTCCCAGGGCTCCTAGAGCATACTAGCAATCCACTTGTATTTCTCCAGATAGGAACAAATGATGCTGGGAAAAGGGGGTTACATATATCCAGAAGGATTTTGAGGAAGTGGAAATGAGCTAAAAAGACTAATTGTTCGGGAGTCGTATCTGATATCCTCCCAGTTCCACAGGCTAGTACACACAAAACCAGTGAATTAAAAAGAATAAATGGATGATTATGAGGGTGGTGGAAAAGAGAAAACTTTGAGTTTGTGGCTCACTGGCGTAGATTTGATAACGCATAGCAACTGTATGCCCCTGATGGACTTCACTTGAATAAAAATAATAATAGGCTTTATTTGTAGAGTGCAATTCTAAAAATCAGAGCACTGTACATTATTAAAATATAAAAAACAACAAAACAGTCTAAAATGATTTACAATACAAATTTAAGTAAGTCAGATAAAATAATCACTAAATGCTGAATGTTTGCTGAAACAAGTAGGTTTTTAGGCCTGCTTTAAAGCTCTCCACAGTCCTGCACTCTCGAATCTGACGAGTTAGAGAGTTCCACAGGGTGGGGACACCAAACATAAAAGCCCGGGCCCCAGGTGTTTTCAGACAGATCCTGCGAACCTCTGACAACCCCTCATCAGTTGAACGGAGAGGATGGCCAGGGCTGTAGGGAGTCAGGAGTTCTTGCAGATAGCTTGGACCCAGTCCGTGCAGGGCCTTATAGGTCAGAAGTCTGACCTTGAAGGTGATCCGCCACTGTACAGGCAGTCAGTGCAGTTCAGCATACATGGTACTAAAAATGGTACTGTGGTACTAGCAGAGAGATTTAACACTCAAAATCTGCAATCGGAGGAGATAAAGAAAGAACTGTTCCTAGTAAAACAACTAATAAGCTGGTGAAATCAACTAACTGGAGAGCATTATTAGTAAATACGAAGTTTAAATAACAAAAGATGAATTGGAGCTTATTCTAAATGAAGAAAATATCGCATTATGTCTATCACAGAAACTTGGTGGAAAAAGGATGCATGGAGGCAGACATCAAAGGGTACCAGCTGTTCAGATAAGATAGGGAAGATAGAAGCGGGGGTGGCCTTATATGTCCGAAATTATATGGAGGCCTATGGAATCAGTGTTTTCCCCTGAACCTGATTATGAACAGCTTGTAGTACAACGAATTCCCCCACAGGAGAAACAGATCACTGTGGTAGTATATTATAGACCACCTTCATTAAATCTTGAAAAAACTATGGACTTAATTGCCCAGATCGGTAATTTAAATCCATCCAGAAGATTGATGCTCCTTGGAGACTTCAGTTTTCTGAGAATCAACGGGAAGTCTTGGCTACCCTCCTCTGCAGTAGAGGCGTCATTCCTTGAAGTATTAGATTCCCCAACACTGTTAAATCATGTAGAAGAAGATGCTAGAAATGACAATATTCTGGATCTGGTTATCAGTAATATGGAAAATACAATAGAGTATTGCAAAGTTTATTGGTTTGTTAGAATCTCAGATTTATACCTTTGAGCTGGAGAGCTCGTTTACAAAGTTCCACGTCAATAATGGTACAGACAAAATTATATATAATTTACATGACTGATGGAAGAGATCGTAACAAACACAATTATTACAATCAGAGACACAAGAACACAGTTTGTAGACAGCATTAAAACTAAAACAATTGGGTACAGTGTAATACAGGGTGCAACTAACAGATACAGTGCTTAAGGGCTACAGTGCCTTCAGAAAGTATTCACCCCCTTGGATTTTGTCACATTTTCTGATGTTGCAAACTCAAATTAAAACACATTTATATGGGGATTTTTTTTGTCATGTATCTACAGAAATTACCCTATAATGTCAAAGTGGAATGAAACTTCTGGAATTTTTTGTACATGTAATTTAAAATAAAAACCTGAAATGTCTTGATTTGATAAGTATTCACCCTTTGCTATGACACTCCAAATTGAGCTCAGGTGCATCCTTGTGAGATCACGCTAAAACTTGAATGGAGTCCACCTGTGGTCAGTTCAAATGGTTGGCGTGATTTCAGAGGAAATGCACCTGTCTATATAAGGTCCCACTGTTGACAGTGCATGTCAGAGCAGAAACTCTACCATGAAGACCAAGGAGCTGTCCGTAGAACTCTGTGATATAATTGTGAGGAGGCATAGATCTGGGGAAGGGTATAAAAACATTTCTAGGGTGTTGAATGTTCCCAGGACCACAGTCAAGTCCATCATTAGGAAATGGAAAGATTACGGAACCACCCAGACTCTTCCTAGAGCAGGCCGTCCTCCCAAACTGAGCAACCGAGCAAGAAGGACCTTGGTCAGGGAAGTGACCAAGAACCCAATAACCACCCTGACAGAACTACAGAGATCTTACTTCGAGATACAGCTCTTGCAGCAGGTTACACCATTAGGACTGAAGCCGGCAGGCGCCAGGACCCCACGGAAAAATTCTAGTTAGCTATCTTCAGTGGGAACTGCCCCCGACGCCGGTCCCGCCTCCGACGTCAGGCGTGGTACATAAGGGGGCGGTCCCGCCAGATTCCCCAGTTCTTTCCCGCCGTCGACTTGCATGCCTCGACCCTCCGGTCTTAGTCTAGCGAACGACACGTGGTTACAGAGCTTTCCTACGGGAATTTCGTTTTCTTCGAAATATATTACCGCTGATGTCCTCTCTGACCTCCGGTCATCCATCAAAGTGTGCTTGGGGAAGCAGATCCCTTCAAGGACCCCACACGGCCCGCGCCAGGTGCCTGGGCCCAGACCACGACACCCGGCCTCTGTTCTTCTGCCAAGGGTTCAATAGCCTAACCAGATCCGTGCCAGAAGGCTCTTCAGGCGTTCTTGTTGGAGGAGAAATTAAGAGCTGTGTCCTCCAAGGGGAATCGTCCGCTAAATCCCACAAGCACACGAAAGAAAGAAAGGAGAAGGCCCTTCCAGGTCCCCGACCAGGGCCTCCGAGTCCCGCAGCCTGGGTCAAAGTCCGACCGCCTCCATCCAGGGCCTGTTCTCTGCCTCCCGCTGCGGTTTCTGCACCTCGCTTCTTCAGGCCCATTCCGCCAGGCTGTTGACGTCCTCTGCCTCCAAGGCCTCGTGTGAAGTCCGGAGGCGCCACCACCATAGGTCGGGTTCCTACCCTTCGGCACCGGCGTCGAGTCTTCTGTGCCACCCGAAGGCGTTGGAGCTTACTTCCTGAAGGGCGATAGAACGGCGTATTTCGACCTTCCAGCCAACCCGCCCGTCACTCCTCCCTGGAGTCGTCGTCGGCCGGGAGACCGTCGTCAGCTAAGCCCTCCCAGCGGGCGCGGTTGGGGGACCGACGTCCGCCCTGCCCGAAGAAGAGGGCTCCTGCGCCTCCGACCGTCGTCGGGCAGGAGTCGCTGACGGAGGAAGATCTGACGCAGCCCGAGGACCAGACGGGCGACCCCGGCCTCATGCAGTCTCCCAGGGCCCCTCGCCTCCGCCCGAGGCCCCTGTGGAGCCGTCGCCGGGACCCGACGACCGCCCTCCGGCGCCTGGGCCGTCGTCGGGACTTTCTTTAGCGGAAGTGAAGGATCTCTTCACTTATTGGTGGGACACCATTAAGAGGGATGTGGTCCCCACTTCTCTTCCTCCTCCACCACCGGCGCCAGCCCCCCCTTCGCCTTTGGGGTCGGCAGGCCGCTCAACTCCCCCCTGGGAGCCCAGATCCTCTCCCAGGGGGCGGTCGGAAAAACGGAGACCTCCGTCAAGATCTTCTTCTGGATCACCCAGCCCCAAGAGGTCCAGGAGACACCGACGTTCGCCGTCGACGGAGGACACGGGATCAGTTTACACCTCCTCTAGATCCCCATCTCCATTCTCCATCCCTTCTCCGGACCCACGTGAGACGCTGAGATCTCCTCCGGATGACCTCTCGTTCATGGATATTATGCGTCATATCCAGGAGAACATGGGGTGGGATGCGGAAGAATTAGACCCCGGAAGGTTACGCCTTGCCAAGAATCTTCGGCAAAGGACCCCAAGCCTGTGGTGGTACCACCCTTGGTGGACACTTTCGTGGACGTCACCAAGGCTGCGTGGAAGCGTCCACATTCGCTCCAGGCGGTGCCGAAGAAAGCTGACCGTCTGTACAAGGCTCCTAAGGAGGACCAGTACCTGACGCAGCAGCCTCAGGCCGACTCTCTGGTCATCACAGCCTCACATGACCGGTCACAGAGGCCGCAACATCTGAGCACCCTGCCACCGGACCCAGAATCCAAACAATTGGACTCTCTGGGCAGGCGCACGTATGCTTCCGCTACCTGTGCCATCAGATCCTTAAACTACCTAACCCACATGGTTCAGTTTCAGAGCGCTTTGTGGGAACAGGGTCTGGGCAGCTGAAAGCTGCCGAGGTGAGCAGGAGGGAGATGCTCCAGCTCCTCCCGCAGGTTCAGATGTGGGACCCAAAGTCTTGAGCGCGTCTGATTCCGCGGACTCATCGGCCCGAGCAGCAGCTTCTGGCGTTTGCCTCCGGAGACACTCCTGGCTACGCGTCTCCGGCTTCACCCCGGACGTCCAGAAAAACATTATGGACGCTCCTTTCGAGGGAGAAGTTTTATTTGGTAATCCTTCTGAGAAGATCATTACCAAACTTCAAGAGGCCGGGAAGGCGGTGAGGTCGGTCCAGGCCATGTACCGACCTAGGCTTGGTTCCTTTCGTAGGAACCAAAGCCATTTTCGTGGGCGGACACAGAGGCAGCAGCCTCGCTCCGCTACACATCAGAGGGGCTCTGGTTTCCGTAGAACCCAGGGTAAACAGTCCGCTGGCTGAGGTCAGCGTTCCCCTAGGCCAACCCAGCCAACGGGCCCATCTGCCGCCACAGCCTGACTCCTTTCCGGCCCCCGCCTCTCAGGATCAATGGGAAATCATAGTCGGGGGTTGCATCGCGGACTTCCTGCCGGGATGGCAGGCTGTCACCACCGACAGGTGGGTTCTGCAGTTGGTCAGTCTTGGCCACTTTATAGAGTTCGCAGAAAAGCCACCCTCGAGGCCTCCTTTGCTCTCCCGGTATCCGGGTCAGCACAAAAGCTTGATTTGGCAAGAGGTACTCGCGCGCCTAAGAAAGGGAGCGATAGAGTACGTCCCGGAGAACCAGAGAGGACAGGGATATTATTCTCACTTCTTCCTGGTTTCCAAGAAATCAGGGGACCTCCGTCCAATTCTGGACCTCAGCAACCTCAACGTGTCAGTCGCCTACAAAAGATTCCGCATGGTGACTCTTCTGGGCCTTATTCCCATGCTGAAACAAGACGCCTTTTTAGCGTCCCTAGACATGCAGGACGTGTACCTGCATATCCCCATAGCTCATGCGCATCAGAGGTTCCTGCGCTTCGAGTTCCTCGACCACCACTTTCAGTTCCGGGCTCTTCCGTTCGGACTGTCATCCACACCAAGGGTCTTTACCAAGTGCATGGCAGTCGTGGCAGCATCTCTAAGGAGACAGGGCCACTATGTGTTCCCGCACTCACCGACTGGCTTCTTATGCCGCCTCCAGAGAGGCGTTGTTGCTCGCGGTCCAGAGCACCCAAGACTTGTTCCAATCTCTGGGCATTCTCATAAATTACGAGAAGTCTCTCTTGGTAACGTCGCAGAAACTGCAATTTATAGGCGTAGTACTGGACACCATTCAGGGAAGAGCTTTTCTTCCGGACGATAGAGCGGAACGCATCAGGTCCCTCATAAGGGATTTGTCATCGAACAAGATCGTGCCTGCCAGGTCGGTTCTTCGCCTGCTCGGACACATGGCTGCGGCCATTCCTACTGTCCCTTTCGCAAGGCTCCACATGCGGGTAACCCAGTGGATGCTCAAGGTGCAATGGGACCAAAGGCAAGACCACTTGCAGCATCCGGTCAGGATCACGAACTCAGTGATCCGCGACTGGCAGTGGTGGCTAGCCCCCGGGTCGCTTTCCAAGGGCGTCCCATTTGTAGCGCCGTCCCCGGAGGTAACCCTCACCACGGACGCCTCAGGTCTTGGGTGGGGGGCACACCTGGACAGGGTAAAGTCCCAGGGTTCGTGGACCCCGTTGGAGGCTCATCTCCATATCAATGTCCTAGAGATGAGGGTGGTCCTCTACGCCCTGCAGGCTTTTCAGTCAGTAATCCCACCGTGTACCCTCCTGCTTCAGACAGACAACACGGCGGTGATGTATTACCTCAACAAACAAGGAGGCACCTCTTACCCCTCTGCAGGGAGGCCATGAGGTGTGGGATTGGGTAATCGGACACGGCGCAAATCTGATCACTGTGCACGTTCCCGGGGTGGACAACACGATTGCAGACGGCCTGAGTCGCTCCCAGGCCAGAGTCCACGAGTGGGAACTTCTTGAAGAGGTAGCAGAGGATCTGTTTCTTCGATGGGGAATTCCAGAGCTAGACCTGTTCGCATCCCCATCCAACGCAAAACTGCCCAATTTTTGCTCGCTAGATCCAGGGCCTGGTGTTTTCTGGCGAGACGCGTTATCCCTCTCCTGGGTGAACAGAACCTCTACGCTTTCCCTCCCTTCCCGTTGATCCAGAGAGTTCTTCTCAAGCTGCGCAGGGAGCATGCACAAATGATTCTGGTGGCCCCATTCTGGCCCAGACAGATCTGGTTCCCCTTGTTGATGCAACTATCTCGGGAACCCCGCCCCGCTGCCGCCAGCTCCCACCTACTGTCTCAGGAGAAAGGTTCATACTCCATCCGGATCTAAGTTCGTTGAACCTGCATGCTTGGCCCTAGAGACATAGCCATCTTTATGTCACGGGTCTCGCAAGAGGTTGCAGAGGTTCTTTCTGCAGCCAGAAAACCGCAACGTGATATGGGTACGCCATGAAATGGCGCCGTTTTTGTTTATGGTCACGAGCTCGTGATCTTTCCCTTTAGGTTGTCCTGTGGGAGTAATTTTGGATTACCCTCTCCTTTTCATTCAGGCCTAGCCTACTCCTCTATTAAGGTGCACCTTTGTGCCATTTCTGCCTATCACCTCGTGGGACATCGTACAGTAGCTCAATTGGACGCCTCTTGGGAATTTCTTAGGGGATTGTTACACCTGAGGCCTCCCATTAGGGACCCTGTGCCTCCATGGGATCTGCTCTTTGTCCTGGAACAGCTTACGCTTCCTCCCTTCGAACCTGCCGCGGATCGTGAGCTACGTTTTCTGTCGTGGAAGACGTTATTTTTACTTGCTGCTACTTCAGTGAGAAGAATTTCTGAGCTTTACGCTCTCGTGTGCAAAGAGCCTTATTTAGTTTTCCACCGGGACAGAGTATCCCTGAGGATGAACCCTAAGTTTTTACCTAAGGTGATCTCTGCACTCACTCTAAACCAGGATATTGACCTTCCGGTCTATTTCCCCCGAGTTATTCTAATAGAGGAGAGGCTTTGCTGTACACCCTGGATGTTCACCGCAGCCTGAGGTATTACCTCAACAGAACCAAGTCCTTGTAGTTCTGATCAGCTTTTGTTTCCTTCTCTGAGAGAATGATGGGCCAATCAGTATCCAAACAGACTTTGTCTCGCTGGCTTGTCCAGTGTATTTCCTACTGTTGTGATATAAAACAAAAGCCCCTCCCGGGTCCTATCGGGGTCATTCTACTAGGGGTGTGGCCACATCCTTTGCAGCACTCAAGAACGTTTCCATCTCTGCTATTTGTGCTGCAGCCACTTGGAGTTCTGTGCATACCTTTATCAGGCATTATAGTCTGGACATTGCCTCTCGGCGAAGAGCCGGTTTCGGCCTAGCGGTGCTACAGGGTCTCCTGTCCCAGGTTTAGGACCTGGAATGTTCTTTCTATTTACCTCCTCCGGAATTTCTGGCAAAGTCTACTGCTTGGGAATCAGTCCTATCGGTGTATTCTGTTGCAAGAGCTGTATCTCAAGTAAGATAGTACAGTTACGCAAGAACTATCGTAACAGTAGATCTTCGAGAACAGCCTTGCAGCAGGTACCTCCGCCCACCTTCCCCGTGGAGGAGCAGGGCTCTGCCTTTCTTGTTGGGATCTCCTCCTTATTGTCTTCTGACGGTGGAGTCTTGGTGGGAGAACTGGGAATCTGGCGGGACCACCCCTTATGTACCACGCCTGACGCGGGAGGCGGGACCAGCGCGGGGCGGTCCCCGCTGAAGATAGCTAGCTAGATTTTTTCCGTGAGGTCCTGGCGCCTGCCGGCTTCAGTCCTAATGGTGTAACCTGCTGCAAGAGCTGTATCTCGAAGTAAGATAGTACAGTTACGTAAGAACTTATCGTAACAGTAGATCTTCGAGAACAGCTCTTGCAGCAGGTACCTTCCCGCCCACCTTCCCCCTTGGAGGAGGCAGGGCTCTGCCTTTTCTTGTTGGGATCTCCTCCCTTATTGTCTTCTGACGGTGGAGTCTCCGGTGGGAGAACTGGGGAATCTGGTGGGACCGCCCCCTTATGTACCACGCCTGACGTCTGAGGCGGGACCGGCGACGGGGGCGGTCCCCGCTGAAGATAGCTAGCTAGAATTTTTCCGTGGGGTCCTGGCGCCTGCCGGCTTCAGTCCTAATGGTGTAACCTGCTGCAAGAGCTGTTCTCGAAGATCTACTGTTACGGTAAGTTCTTACGTAACTGTACTTTCCATGGCTGAGATGGGAGAACCTGTCCAGAGGACAACAATCTCTGCAGCACTTCACAGATGTAGCCTCTATGGAGAGTGGCTAGACGGAAGCCACTCCTGAGAAAAGGCCACATAAGAGCATGCCGGAGTTTGCAAGAAGGCACGTGGCAGACTCTGAGACCATGTGGCAAAAGATTCTCTGGTCTGATGAACAAAAATTGAACTCTTGGCCTGAATGCAAAGCGTTATGCCTGGCGCAAACCGAACACAGCTCATCACCCGTGTAACACCATCCCTACCATGAAGCATGGTGGTGACAGCATCATGTTATGGGGATGCTTTTCAGCGGCAGGGACTGAGGCACTTGTCAGGATAGAGGGAACAATGAATGGAGCCAAATACAGGCACATCCTTGAGAACCTGCATCAGTCTGCAATAGACCTTGGACTGGGGCAAAGATTTACGTTCCAGCAGGACAATGACTCCAAGCATACAGCCAAAGCAACACTGGAGTGGCTTCAGAACAAGAAGGTGAATGCCCTTGAGTGGCCCAGCCAAAACCCACACTTGAATCCCATTGAAAATCTGTGGAAAGACTTAAAGATTAGTGTTCACCCATCGCCCCTATCCAACTTGACAGAGCTTGAGCAAATCTGCAAGGAAGAATGGGCGAAAATCCTCAAATCCAGATGTGCAAAGCTGATACAGACATACCTAAGAAGACTCAAAGCTGTAATTGCTGCCAAAGGCCTACAAACTATTGACTCAGGGGGTGAATACTTAAGTAAACAAGATATTTCAGTTTTCAATGTTTCATACATTTTGTTACAAAAAAAATATTTTGCCCTTTAAATTGTTGAGTATGCTGTGTGAATCAAGGGGAAAAAATAATTTCAATGCATTAAAATTCTGGTAGTAACACAACAAAATGTGACAAGATCCAAGGGGGTGAATACTTTCTGAAGGCACTGTACCTGTTGTGGTTGAGAGGGTAGAATAAGAGGGTGAGCCTTGGTGATGGGGGGAGAGGTAGATAAGAACAGATGGGGGGGGTTGAAAGCTGATAAGAGGGAGTGCCAGGATTGGTGGGTTAAGTGGGTGGGGTGGGGTTGGAATCCATCCAAGGGGTATCGTTTGTAGGGGATGGGATATGGGTAGGAGGCAAGGGGAAGCCACTAACAGGTTTTAAGGCTAGGGAACCTTTATTGGGAAGTGACCATAATATTGTGACATTCCAAATAGAAATTAATACAGGTATCCAACAGGGTGTTACTAAAATAAAAAACTACAATATGGCTAATTATCATTTGCTTAAAAAAAGGTGCAACAGTGGGAATGGGAAAACAATTTGACGGTTTGAATGCGCTTCAAATGTGGCAGTTACATAAAGGATTCCTTCACTGGTTGGTGGAAGATAGCATACCAACAAAATCAAAATACAACATAAAGGGAAAGATCCAGTATAGTGTTTTACAAAGATAAAAATAAAAAAAAAAAAAGAAAGCATATAAAAATTTAAGAAAAGGACTGGGGTATAGAGAAAAGTATCAAAAAGTTTGCCGGATTTGAAAAGGGTAATTAAAAAAAAAAAAAAAAGAGGAATTTCAATTTAAATTAGTTGATAAAGTTTCAGACAACCGAAAAGCCTTTTATAATTATGTGGGATCTCTAAACGTAATAATAATAGTATAGGCCACTCCTTCAAGGGAATGACATAATAACTGACTTCCAGGAAATGGCAGAGCAATTATTTTGAAAGTATCTATCGTAAAGGGGATACACTGGTGAGCTACAATAGGGAATCGCATACTGCACTCTAAGAATGATACCAGACATGGTCAAGGACAAGCTAGCCAGCTCGAACTCGACAAAGTCCGCAGGACCAGATGATCTGCATCCCAGGCTGTTCAAAGAATTGACAACTGTCTTGAGTTACCCAATCCAAATCATTTTTCAAACATCTTTAGAGGAGGGTGAGATACCAGAGAACTGGACAAATGTTGTTCCAGTACATAAGAAAGGCTCTAAATCTGTATGTTCCAACTATTGGCCTGACTAGTATTTAAGGTAAAGTCTTGGAATCCTTTATTACGGATTTCATTGAAAGTATATTCAGAATGAGGGGTACTTGGACATATAACAGCATGGGTTTAGAAGAAACGTACTCTCTTTCTTTGAACCAGTAAGTGCAGCTGTAGACAAGAATCTGCCTGTGGATGTATTGTATATAGATTTCGAGAAGGCTTTCGATAGCGTGTCACACCAGGAGCTAATAAATACTCTGCAGAAAATAGGTTTGGATAGATGTATTATTCGATGGATTATAGCCTGGCTGAGAATTAGGAAATAATGGGTTTGTATAAAGGGGTACATGTCCACTCTGGTCCCCGTGAAGTGGGGTGTGACAGGGATCCGTTCTCGGATCTACTCTGTTTAATATTCTTATAGCCTCTCTAAACTGTAATTCTAAATAATGGATGGCAAAGTTTGCCAATGATATAAAATTGGGAGCAGTGGTATTAAATGAAAATGATGCAACGTCATTTCAATCAAATATAGATGCACTGGCAAAAAATGTGGGAAAAAAAATAAACATTTAACATGGCTAAGTGTAAAGTCATGAATCTGGGTAAAAAAAACACAGTTACGGATACAATATAAATGGGCATAATATCTCAACTGCTGAAACAGAAATACTTAGGCATACAGATCTCCAAAAATATGGAATTCACTAGTCACTGTACAGTTGCCACTAAAAAGGCCTATAGTATTTTGGCTTCTATAAGAAGGAACATAAAGAGTAGAGAGATGATGGTCCCACTTTATGTTTCACTCGTCTGCCCCCACATGGAGTACGGAGGCAGTATTTGGATGCCCAGGTTAAAGGAAAACATTAGGAGGTTGGAGGGCATCCAGAGACTGACAACTAGGCTAATAAGAGGGTTGAGGGACATGTCATATGAGGAGAGATTATGGGATCTAGGACTATTTCCATTGCAATATAGAAGATACAGAGGCAACATGTGTTTGGTGTATAGGACATGTAAGGAACCTGACCTTTGGGAATGTATAGGATTAGAAAAAAGACCAGACACTACCACAAATAGGGGTCACCAGTACCAACTGAGTGGAGAGAATTATAATAAAAATAAAAGGGGAGGATGGTTCTCACGAGTGGTGACACAGTAGAATGCATTACCTGAGTCGGTGGTATCCTGTGACACTATGAACCAGTTTAAATCAGCACTAGATGAATATAGTGTAATACTTTGCTACCAAATTACTGTATAAGCGAGCAGGTTTAATATAGCCATAAGGCTAAAAGTACTTGATGAGCATCTTACTAATCTTATGAATTGCTAATTCCTTCAATCGCTATTTCTCTGACCTATCTAGATATACCTGTTCTCACCTCTACACCTCACCTTCATCCCTCCTCCTTCTCAGTTGACACACCCAACACTACTCCTTGCTTCCATCTGCGTACCGTTACTAGCCAGGCAGTGCGTGAGCTCCCAAACTCCATCTCTGACTGCTGCAGTGTTGGCGCTGATGGCCTGTAGCCTAGGCTGCTTAAGCTGGCCGCTCCTGTCCTTGTTTCCTCATTGGCTAGAATATTCAACCTGTCCCTTTGATCTGGGATTGTTCCAGATATTTGGATGCTCGCCAAGATTGTCCCGGTATTTACGAAAGGTGACCCTAAAGTCATCCACCATTACTGTCCTATTGCCATCCTCTCGGTCCTGAGCAACTTCTTGAAACACTTGTCTCTACCCAAACTGTCTCCTACCTTCATGACCAAAGCCTCCTTCTGATGCCCAGCACTGTTTCAGAAAAGGTCATAGTACTGCCCTAGCGCTTCTCAATTCACCAGTGACACAAAAGTAGCAATGAACAATGGCCTTCTAACTGGGGCTGTCTTCATTGACCTCTCAAAGGCCTTTGACCTTGTTGATCAGTCTCTCCTTAAATCTAAAATGCTATCCTTTGGCTTCTCGACAAAGGTGGAAACCTGGTACAGCAGCTGCTTAACAGGCAACAATTTGTCAAATATGGCTCTGCCACCTCTGACTATTCCACAGTTAACATTGGAGTGGTCCAAGGCTCTGTACTTGGCCCTCTCCTTTTCACTGTTTTCATTAATGATGCATCTCTTAATGCCTCCACTTGCACTTCTTTTCGCAGATGACCTTGTTCACTGTACCAGCTCAAACAACTTCTCTGATCTTAATTCTACCCTTACTTCTGTCTTCCGCATCATCCATCATAGGCTGTCCCAAAATAAGTTAGTACTTAATACTGACAAAACCCACTCTGTGCTCTTTGGCTTTGCCCATAGATTGAGAAAATTACCATGTCATTTATCCATCTCCTTTTGTGACGGTTCTCCTCTTGAAAATGTCCATGCTTTCAAATGCCTTGACGTTACCCTTGACCCTTCACTAGATTTTGACCAACACATCACCAGCACTTGCAGAGCTGTAGACTGCAAGCTTGGCCTGGTCTACAAAACTAGCTATGCCATTACACCCTTTGCCAGAATTGTCATTGTGTAGGCTGATCTCACTTCATGGGGGATCTTGCAGCAGATTACACCATAAGGACTGAAGCTGGCAGGTGCCAGGACTTTCATCGAGGCACAGGTTAGGAAGTGTAGGAAAACCAGGAGCAGTTGTAAAATGTGAACAAGTGATTTATTATTAACAGTAAAATAAAAATATTGTTCATTATAACCATTTACAAAGGCAGTATAAACAGAGAAAGTCCATCAGGGTTTCTTCTCCGTTTTCAATCTCGGTCTCTGTGTTTCTGTGTCTCCCTCTTGCAAGAAATTACAGCTCTGTTTTTACAAGTCTTTGCAACCCTGCTCATTAAGAAAATAGCATGCTTCTCACAGTGTTCTTGTAAGTTTCAAAAGTGCAGCAAAAGAACATTGTGACCCAGAACTAACTTCTGCTTATAGCTTCTCAGAGTTTGCAAACAGGTTAACCCCTTGAGTTCCAAACAGCTTTTGCAATCATTTCAACAGTAAAACTATATACATTTCTAAACAAAGGTATCCCAGTATCAGTTACATTTCCACATAATGATTCACATACATTTTATACCAGCAGATATGCATGGGGGAGAACAGACAGAACAGCAGGTGAGGGTAGAGAGATCATGAGAGTCGGAGAATTGCAAGACCGTCGGGTGATCAGGTCCTAGGTCTCACAAGGAAATTTGTTGTGCAACCAGAGAGAGAGAAGAGACAGAAAAGGGAGAATAGAACAGATCCTTGTATTTAAACTCTTTCTCCATAACAACTGGGACAGGGCCCTATTCAACCCTGTCACAAGGACCTCACAAAAAACTTCTAGCTAGCAGTCTATAGCGGGGGACTGCGTCCTGATGTTGACCCTCACAAGTCAGACATCCTCGGACGCCTTCTGCTTAGGTCGATCACCATTTTCCATGTTACCCGCGCTTTATGTGTTTTAGTATTTTTTCATGCATGTCTTCGTCTGTCGAACAGCGGTGAATGAAGTGCTCTTGTGGCAAGCATTTGCCCCACAAGGACGGCCATTCAGCGTGTTGTTTTGCCTAGGCCCGCATCATGACATTGAGGCCTGCCAGCACTGCCAAGTCTTCAATCAGTGCACCTGGCTTTGCCGCCAGAAGACCTTGTAATCCCTCCTGCTATAGCAGAAACTTCTTGTGCTTAAGAAGGAGCTTCACCAGAGTACTTCCTATTCCCAAGCCTCCGAGGCCTCCACTTCTTCAGTGAGGGATTTGAAGAAGTTTTCGGGAAAGCACAAACACCAGGAGAAGCATAGGGAGAAACCCTGCTCCTCTTCCTGATCCAGGTCCTCGTGCAAGTTGGGCACTGACCATGGGTCTTCTCCCACGGGAGGTCGGCCCCCTCCACTCCCTTAGCCCTCTCTCCATCTGGGCTACCAGTGGTCAAACCACCCGCTGTCCCTACAGTCTTGAGCAGTGGTTCTTTTGGGCTCGGGTCTTTGACCTAAGCCTCTCAGTCCTTGAAACTTAGGCCCATCCAGAACACGAGTGCTCAGTCAGGTGGCTCGACTGGGTCCTCTTTGGGTGGCGGGTCTTTGCCCGTCACCCTCCCAGTCAAGGCATGTGTGAAGTTGGTTCTGAAGACAGGGACCGACATCAGTTTGTGACGCCCGGGGCATGAGGTCACCTCCCCCACTAGAGTGACGCCTCTGTCCCACACGAGAGTCCGCTCTCCTACACGAGCTTCTCCTTCCCGGCACAGGCTTGTTCCCCAGACCGGCATCAGCTGACACCTGTTCTGTCGACACCGGCTTCTCCGATGCTGACTCCAACGATGAAGCAACCGTCGTCCCCTGACCTTACACAGCAGACGCCAGTGGGACCAATGCCCGACCTTTCGATGCCAGTCACACTGACACCAGTGGGTTCTTTGCCTTGGGACCAATCACTGGTCAACCCGACGCCAAGGTTATCGCAGCCAGATGAATCGATGACAGGGCCTTCCAAGCCTACCCCACAGACGTCGGTTACCCTGACCTCGCCCCAGTTCCCACTTGCAGAGATAACACACTTTATGTGGCCTTGTCATATTTTAAAGACAGCGAGGCCTCGAAGGAGCCCCCAACTCCCCATGCTCCTCTTTAGAATGCTCCGACACCTACTTCTAGGGAGCCTACGCCGCAGCCAGACACTGGTCATTCTGGGCCTTATTAGTCTAGGCCTCGGTGCCCTCGCTCTCTCTCACTAGATTCAGGTGAATCATGGATATTCTTTCTCAGTGTACGATGATTCTGAAGATTCAGATGTTCCTTCAGAACTAGAGGAGCCCAAGGACACTCTGCAGTATCCTCCAGATGACCCAGCTTTCATGGATGTGATGAGGCACATTCAGGCTCTCATGGGCTGGGACACTGAGGAAGTGGACCCCAAGTGATGTTGGCTAGCCACTTTCCTTCGTAAGGAGGAGTGCTTGCCTCTAGTTGTCCTCTCATAGACTCCTTAAGGATGTCAACAGGGTGGCCTGGAAGCACCCGCCCTACTCTGGTGACATCCAAAAGGGTGAATTGTTTGTATAATGCCCCAGGGGATGAACCCTTTAGTGGGGAGCACCCGGAGGCTGACTCGGTCATTATCAGTGTGGCCTATGACTGTTCCAAATGACCCCGGCACCTCAGTACTCAGCCTCCTAAGGACTCCAGGCAGATAAACTATTTCAGCAAAAAGGTCTACACCTCGTCCACTTGTGCCATCTGTTTCCTAGCCCACATGGTTCAATATCGGAACATCCTGTGGGAAAAGGCCTTTGAGGTAGTTCAGTGTTAGCCAGATCTCCCCGGGAAGACAGCTGCTGCACCTTCTCAAGTCAGGCTCTGACATGGGGACCCACGCTCTGAGCCTCCTATGATTCTGCAGACTCACAGAAGAGCGCGGGTTGGCGGCATTTGCCTCACCACCACTGTGCTTAGGATCTCTGGTTTGCCCCAGTTGTCCAGTCTAAGATCCTGGACGCCCCTTCAGAGGCTCCATCTTGTTTGGTGAGGATTCCCAAATATAATTACTCGCCCAAGAGTTGGATAAGGCCATCTGATCAGTTCTTACCCTATATTGGTCCTCATCCTACCTCTTTCTATGTCAGCCTTTTCATTGCAGCTCCATGCAGCAACCTAGGGATCAGCAGCCCAGGGGTGCCTTTAGAGAAAGGCTACTTCCCAAATCACAGGAGGTTCAGTGCCCAGAGCTCCCAGAATCTCGCGAGGCCACATATCTGTCTCGGCCCCCACCTTCATCAGAATCTCTGGGGGAAGCGGTGGGGGTAGCCTCTCTCTTTACAGGGAAGGTTGGGGCAGAATAACCTCAGACCAGTAGGTCCTACAGTTAGTGGAACAGGGACATACCCTAGAACTGTTGGAGATTCCTCCGAACAATCTTCCAGCTTCCTCCCAGGCCCATCTCGATTTGATCCGAGACGAGATACAAGCTTTTCTGCAAAAACAGGCCATCGAACCCATTCCCCTGGCACAACGTGGGAAGGGATTCTACTTGCATTTCTTCCTGGTTCCCAAGAAAACTGGAGATCTGTGCCCCATTCTGGACCTCAGCAATCTGAATAAATTCATATAGTACAAGAGGTTCAGGATGGTCAATCTTCCCAGTCTTCTCACATTACTTCATCAAGGGGGATTGACTCTGCTCCCTGGGTATGCAGGATGCTTACCTCCACATTTTGGTATTTCCACCCCACAGGAGGTTCCTGCGCTTCCACTTCCAATGAAACCATTACCAGTTTCGGACCCTGCCCTTTGGTCTGTCCTCGGCCCCACAAGTCTTTACAAAATGCCTGGCGGTAGTGGCAGCCGCCCTAAGGAGGGAAGGCCATTATGGGGTGGAGGTAGGGTTGGGAGTTTTAAGTTATTGTGTGTATGTTATGCAAATGGTGTTTGGCTAGTTCTTGTATTAGTGTGTTGCTGAACAAGTGAGTGAAGTGTTTTTGTGTATTTAGTTAGTTAAAATTGTGTTTGTTCCAACCCCAGTAATTCCTCAAGTATTCATAACTTTCCGCAGTAAGCCCTTTTAGCTAGAACTGCCCGGAGAGAATAGAACACATGCAAATGATAGAATTCTTTGCCCGTGACTGTGACACTTAGACAGCTGGTTCTGATAACGCTATTATTTTTGTAATATAAAAATGTAGTGGGATTGTCTGTCAGGAAAAATCCTGTACCTGGGATGACAAAACCCCACCCCCCAAGGTGTCTGTTCAAAAGACAGGATATATGTTAAACCAGCAGCTCTCTGAATGCAATTAACTTGTCAGTTTGCTTTGAAGCCAGGAACTAATATATCCATTTTATAACGTCCTCAGGAAAGTCCTTTAATTGCACCTGGTGTCATAAGGAAGTGGAATATCCATTTTATGACGTCCTCAGGAAAGTCAGTTGATTGCACCTGGTGTCATAAAAAGTCCTTTCTTGTGTTTGAGAAAAGGAACTGCTCATGGATCAAAGGGACTGAGAAATTACAGTCTTAATTAAGAGTGTCATCATTTGGACAATGGGTCTTGGCTGAAGTCACAGAATTCAGTACCTTGATGGGACTTCCTGTTTTGTGTATATGTGAATATATATATATATATATATATATATATATATATATATATATATATATGTATGTATTTTTTTTTTTACTGTATCCTGAAAGGGAGGAGCTAGATGATGACATCATGAAGAGGGTTGAAACACAGCATTTTTAAACTGCAGTCTGTATTCCATTGAGACACAGTCATATACTTGGACTGAGAAAAGGAACATCTAAGAGCACTGAAAGATTATAAGAAATACCTTTGATAAATAAGTCTAATGGTTGGTAGGAATTTTGCACTTTTAAACCTGCTTTTGTTTTTAAGATTGTATGCGTTGGGATATTTTGTTCTGTATTTACTGTTTACCTATTTTTATCAATCTTAAAGTAAAGATATATATTTTAAAACAGAAACTGCCTGGTGTGCCTTGAAACTTCTTTTTTTTTTGTAAGTGAAGCTTAGATGGTTAAAGTTGACACGTTGCTTGAGCTTATTGGGATGCCAAATTGGGAAACAGGTAAAAGTTTCTCTAAGGTCTTGCATATAGTTTTAAGGGTTCATTTTGTAATACCTGGTTGGGTGCCTGTGGCAAAAGATATCTGGCATTTCCCCGAAGAACAGAATTATCTGAGCTTGTACATTGGGTACGCTAGCAAAAGGTTCACAGTTTGAATCCTCCAGAACTTGAGACCAGAGTTTAATTGAACTCACAGAACAGACCGGAGGGTTACCTTGATCTGTTAACTGTTCATACTGCTACACTCAGAGGTTGGCACTTTGGGAGTAGAGGGCTGACCTGCTGAGGATGGTTGTGACAGTGACAACTTTTCAAATGCTGCCCCATACTAACTGCCAATGTTCTAAAACTCCTCAGATTTCACCCTCCGCCTGAAATGTATGGTCGCTTGGAGTGTCACTGTTCTACTTTTTCCTGTGACGTGAAGAAAATTATAAAATATGTATGTATTTATTTATTTCATTTACTGCATTATACTTATTGTTTTTTTGTAGTTAAACTTAGTTTTTAGTGTTATTTTGGAATTTTTATCGGTTCCTCCCAGTTCAGTATAACCGGTGGGGGACCAAGTTAGTTTACTTTATTTCGAGGTTTTCTGACTAAAAAAACCTCATTAGTTATTTAGATTTCATTTAAATATTTGTTTTTTTGTAACCACTTTTCTCGGTTACTGAACCTGTAATCCTGGTTCGTTTTCTTCATCGGTTTGGTTTCCATCAGTTCCGTATCGGTTCTGGAACCGACAGCAACTGCTAAACTTCTATAGAAATTTTAAAATTGTTTAGTGGTTTTCTTTTTTTGTCAGTCCCTGATTTAAAAAAATAAAAAGAAAGTCAGAGAAACCGAAGAAGAAAACTGGTGAACCCGATTTTAAAAATTGTTACGATTATGGGGAAGTGTTTGTTAAGGCAGACAAACATAATCTGTGTGGCCTGCCTTGGCTATGAGCATCTCAAGGAAGATTGTGACATCTATAAAACCTTCCTGGAGAAAATGTGGAGAAACGCCTGGAACGGCTAAAGAAAAAACGTCCTCCACCAAGGGGGTCCTCTGGCTCTGACAGGCCGATACCCCTTCTGATATGGCTGAAACCACTTCCATTGTTGCCTCTACCCTGAGACAGGTGACAAAGGCCTCTAAGAGGATTGCTGAACCGCTGACTCCGATTCCCTCAAAAAAGACTAAAAAACTGAAGCACACAGAACCCCCAACTAGTAAAAAGAGGACTTCTACGCCTGCTCTGACATTGCCTTCTCCCCAAGAAATTGTTCAGGCATTCAAGGTGATACAGACCTTACAAGGCCTTGTGCCCACTGACCAGCAGCCACCTCTCCTGGCTCCTGTGGGACAGACTGGCAGAACAGGGAGATCTTCCCTCATGAAAGAGAAGGATTACAGTGAGTGTGAGGAGGAGGAAGGGGAACCTATCGAATTGGAGGTATCCCCTGAGCAGGAATTTGGCTCTCTTCCTAGGAACTCTGTTGATTATTCCTCACATTTTACCTTTGTCAGGAAGGTGTCTGATGCCCTGGATGTCACCACAAAGGAGAATATAGAAGATGAAGAAGAGGTGGAATACCTCAAAATGATGGGTTTAACCCCTACAAGAGCACTTCTCCTGCTCGTCAACAAATTATTTAAAAAGATGCTCTGAAACTCTTGCAGACTCCTAACTCTATCTCCCCACCCTTGACAAGAGGATGGATAAAAAATACTAAAGGGAAGGGCAGAGTTCCTGTTTACCCACCCTGACCATCGGGTGGTACAGGCGGCTGCCTGTGATAAGGCTAGGGTCCCTCTGGCTTCACACCAACCAGATAAGGACTCTAGAAAGATTGACAGCATGGCAGAGAAGGGTATTTGTCAGCTTCATTGGCCATCGACAGGCAAACTTTCAGGCCTACGCTGCCCAGTACCAGAAATCCTTGTGACAGTCTGCATTGGCCATGGCACAGAAATCTCCCTCACCTCTGTCTGATGGCCTGGCAGAAACTGCCAGGTTTGGTTTAGAGGGGGCTAAATACCAGTTCCAGATGGCTGCTGACATGAATGACACTGCAGCCAAATGGATGACGAACACTTTTGCCCAGAGGAGTTTTGCCTGGCTAAGAGCCACAAATCTAGCTCAGGACACCCAATCAAAGGCTCTTGATTTTCCTCTGGAGTGAAATGCACTTTTTGGGGAGTCAACAGTGGCTTATATGAAAAAGGTGGATGAATATAAGAGCACATATAGAAGCAATTCTGCTAAAGAGAAAGCTTCACCATTTACGAAACCCTATGGAAGGGGAGGCAGGAGCAGGTCCTCAAACACCAGGCACTTTTTTTCAACCAGTGACTGCGCCCCAGTACCAGCAGTACCCACAGCTTGGGTACTTCATGGGTAGGGGTTCTCGGTGGGGGTCCCAAGCCCAGCCTCAGTCCCAGACAAAGCAAACGCCCTCTCATGTCTACACAGGCTGCCTCCTCCATACCTGTCAGAGGTAGGATCTCATTTCATCCAGGCTTGGTTAAGCATTACCACAGACAAGTGGGTCCTGGGGGTAGTGAGTCACGGGATGTGTCTGAATTTCGAATCCCTTCCTCTTCAAAAAAACATGGTTTTCTGTCCACCCTTCCTGGCAGAAAAGAAGCAGTTGAAAGCCAAGGTTTGAAACCTACTGCTGCTAAGGGCAGTGGAACCTGTCCCAGTCCAGCAGAGAGGAAAGGGTTTCTACTCCAGGTATTTCCTCAACGCAAAGAAAAACTGGGAGTGGCGGCCTATCTTGGACCTCAGGGCCCTAAACAAGCATCTGAAAAAGCCAAAGTTCAAAACAGTAACTCTGGCATTGATACTGCCAACACTCCAGAAAGGAGACTGGTTTGCATCACTGGACCTAAAATGTGCTTATTTCCACATCCCAATAAGAGAGTACTACAGAAAATACTTCAGGTTCAGACTCCCATCAGGCCATTACCAGTTTTCAGCCATGCCCTTGGCCTCACTGCCCCAAGGGTATTCACAAAGTGCCTGTCAGCGGTTGTGGCACACCTTCAAGACAGGGTGTTGCAGTATTCTATATCTGGACGCACTGGCTGGTGGTGGAAAATCACCAGACCAGGTCAGACCACCCAAGGGCTCCCGGAGTCCCTGGGGTTCCTGATAAATCACAAAAAATAAGTCCTTCTACCTGCACAGTTCCTGCAGTTCATAGGAGCAGAGCTCAACACCCTGCAGGGCAGGGCCTGCCTGCCTCTCAGCAGGGTGAGAAGTCTCCAGCTGATTGTAAACTCATTCAGCCTGCACAAGCACAAAACTGCAAGGCAGTTTCTACAGCTACTGGGCCATATGGCTGCAGCCACAGGCACAGTCCTAGACTCCAGGTTCCAAATGAGGGACATCCAGTTCCACCTAAGAGCACACTGGTGCCAGAGAAGAAACCCTGTCTCAAAGCCTATTCCAGTGACAAAGACCTTGTTACAAGCACTTCAGTGGTGGAAAGAGGAATCCAACCTAGGGGAAGGTGTTCCTTTCCAGCGAGAGTCCCCATCAGTTGTTCTTACAACAAGCATGATCTCTTGGGGTGGGCGCCCATTTGGGGACCACACAACCCAGGGCACTTGGTCAAGTGTAGTCACTTCAGCACATAAATTTGCTGGAACTCAGAGCAGTGTTTCTGGCAATAAAAGCTTTCACAGCATTGGTGCAGGGAAAGGTGGTGCAAGTCAGAACAGAGAACACCACCACAATGTATTACATAAACAAGCAGGGAGGCACCAGGTCAGGCCTTCTCTGCACAGAAGCCATGAAAATCTGGACCCTGACTTACTCCGTGGGAGTTTCCCGACAGGCAATCCTTCTACCATGAAAGGACAATATCCTGGCAGATGCTCTGGGTCTAATTAACCAGGCCCATTATGAATAGACTCTGAACAGGCAAGTGGTGCAAGTAATCTTCAGGTGGTGGGGCACTCCAGAGATGGACTTGTTTTCATCCCACCGGAACCACTACCTGCCTCAGTACTGTTGCAGGCCACCAGATCAGGGTACAGTTCCTCTGGATGCTCTGGCTCTTGACTGGTTATGGAAGTACCTGAATGCCTTTCCTCCCTTCCCCCTGGTATTCAGGATTTTGCTCAAGCTCAGGTCCCACTCAGCATCACTAATCTTGATAGCTCCGCTCTGGACTGGCCCAGGCAGCCATGGTACTCTTCTGCTCTCCATGTCTGTAGCCGAGACAATACATCTCCCTCGGAGGCACAACCTGTTAACCTCGACCAAGGGACCCTTCTGTACCCGAATCTCAGGTCTCTCAGCCTCAAAGCTTGGCTGTTGAAGACCTAGAATATGCAGGTTTACACTTCTCCGAAGCTGTCTTGGACATCCTGAGAGGATACAGGAAGCCTTCCACTAAGAAAATGATGCCTCAGAATGGAAAGGTTTTTCTATTTGGTGCTCAGCCAGGGACTTGGTGCCACTATAGGCTGGGGTTCCAGCTGTTCTTGATTACCTCTCCTACTTATATTCCCTGTGACTGCAGTCTAGCACCCTGAAGGTTCACCTGGCCATAGTATCTGCTTGTATTTCTGCTGGGGGAAAGGTGACAATGGCTTCAGAGCCTATTTTTAGGAGGTTTTTCAAGAGCTTGGCCCATCTGCATCCCCCTCATAGGGAACCAGTGCTAGCATGGGACCTCAGTGTATGCATAGCTAAGCTCATGGGACCTCCTTTTGAGCCTATGTCTTCAGCTCACCTAAAATATGTCGCATGGAAAACAGTTTTCCTAGTGCCAATGATCTCTGCAAGAAGAATCAGTGAGCTTCAGGCTCTCTGCATTGAACAGGACTACATTTCATTTCATATAGACAAGGTAGTCCTGAGGACAAACAGGAAATTTCTCCCTAGGTGGTTTCTGATTTCCACCTTAACCAATCCATTACCCTATCCACCTCTGGCGAAAAAAGGCTTCACAGTCTGGATGTCAAAGAGCTCTTAGTTACTCACGTGACAGCCACTAAAGACCATAGGCAGGACAAGAAATGGCTGTTCTAGGATTGTTGATATGTTCATCCACACTTATTGGCATGTGCTTTCCCTTTAAATCTTGCCGAAGTCTTCAAGCTGGCTCCTCCCACCTACCCGGTGGTATGTCCTCGACTCCACCCATGACGCCAGATCTTCCTTTCCGCTGGAAGATACAGGTTGCCTCCCTCGTGCTCACGCATTTCGTAGGCCCTGGCTTTCAAAACTTCAGTTTTACCGAAATTAAAACTCATTCGTGTTAGCAATCGCGCTTTTGCGTCCTGGATCATGGAAAATAAATCTCCAGGATTTCGCCGGTGTCCTTGCAGCCAGAAGATGTCACGCACCAGTCACCATCTCACGTGCGTCTGCTGCCTTGATGTCGGGTCATGACACCTCGTCCTGCAGCTATTGCTTGGCTTTCCATCCCAATGTCCTGGACGACCGCCTGGCACGTTTTAAAGTTGGGGAGACCGGGGATGAGGAATCTTCCGGTGAAGTCTAAAGAAGCTAGTTGGGTGGTTTCCATGCCCACGGGTTCCACCGAGCAGCTGGAATGCTTGAAGGCGTTTGAAGAAGAAGCCACCTCGCGCTTCGGCTAATCGGAGCTTTTTCGTTCCACTCAAACTGGGCTCCACCTTCACAGATACCTTTAAGGAGTTGTGCCAGTCTCTCCCCACCAAGGGTGAGGCACCCGTGGACTCGCACTCCTCCCGATCTCGTAAGAGAGACAAGGAACCTGGCACATCTTCGTCTCGGCGAAGGCGCTCTTGGGACCGAGAGAGGTCTCAGTCCCAGGAGCATGTGGTCTCTACCTCGATCGAGATTGCTTCCTCGGCCACAGGCTTTACGGACCTTCCGTCTGGCCAGACGACAGAGGATATGGCCGATGAGGTCGAGATTGTTCTCGATCCAATCGCCCCTCTGTTGCCAGCCATAGCTGACGACTCTTTGTGTTCTCCGATGAGGAGACCCAGCCCGCTAGTATCCCCATCGAGGTCCTGGTTCCGATCCTCTGGTTTCACCGATCCTCCAGTGTCTCCTGAATGACTGAGTCGGCCTGCTCGGTCGAGGTCTAGAACCCCCTCAGTTGATCGACCAAGGAAGAGCCACAAGCGCTCCAAAAGAGGCGATGTCACAGGTCATCCTCGTCCTCCTCGGATGAGGAGAGACTCCGACGTAAACTCCGTCGACGCTACAAGGACCTTATATGGCAACAGCTGATTTTGTCTGGGCAGAAGCCGGCTCTTTTGCCTACCCTGGCCATTACTTGACTCCTGCCTCCTAGGCCGAGCTTTCGGGTCCCCTGCCGGTGGGGCTGGCCCGTCCTCCGGTTCGGCCTATTCCCGTCTCTCTACCGATAGTGGTGGAGCCACCGCCTAAACAGCCTGTGGGAGGGACTCCTTCCAAAGAGGACCAACCAGATACCAGGCTTCCCTGACGCCTGTCGGTCATGGTCACCCGGACTGCCCCTCGTGGGTTGAGGGTGATTTGGGCGCAGGCCACTGTACCCCACTCTTGACCTCGGATGTCACTGGGCTTCACTCTGCATCCTGGGATGACGAGTCGTCTGCTTGCACAGAGATGGAGGAAGGCCCTTACTCCTTCCAAGGGATCATTCGTCCCATCTCTGATTCCACAGGGATGCCCTGGAACCCATCCAGAAAGGCAGAGTACCCTCTCACGGACATCAAGAGAGGGATACCCCAGTGGAGGCCTTTCCTGTGGCCGAGGCCATTGTCTGTCGGCTTTTCGAACTTTGGCAGCGCCCTGCCTCATGTCCAGCACCATCTGCTCATGCGGGTTCGCAGACGCGCGGTGCCCATGGGATCCCTGCAGGGTTCCAGAGCACCCTCGGCTGAGAGCCTGGTGACTGCCTCTGTGTTCAGGTGTACTGGCAGTTCTGCTGACACTGACCTCCCTCCCAACAAGGAGTCCCAAGTATTTGGACCACTCGGGCAGAAGGTCTGTGCGGCGTCCTCCTTGGGCCTTCCTCAGGCGAGTTCGGCCATCATCATGGCACACTTCTCCCATGCCCTTCTCGGGTCATTGGATGAAGTCCTCCCACATCTCCCCGCGGACATGCAGACCACGGTCAAGCAGGTCCGAGATCAGGTCCGTGCTGTCGCCATACAGCAGCTCCAGACAGCCCTGGACATCGGGGACTCTTGTGCCCGCTTGATGGCTGCTGCAATTGCCTCTCGCCGCAGGGCTTGGCTGATGCTGTCCTCCTTCCCGGCGGATACTCAGCACAAGTTAGCTGATGTACCTTTCCTTGGGACCCGACTTGTTCGGCCCAGGAGTGGCTGGTCACCTACAGTGCATAGAGCAGTCCAGTGCCACCTTGGGCGCTGCTGCTGCTAAGAGTTCTTCAGGCAAGGACCAGCAGAAGAAAAAGAAGAAGCTTTTCGTCACTCTTCCACTGCGTTTCAACAGTCCTCCTTCCAGGAGGACATCAGCATCAGCAGCAGGTTCGAGCTTGGTGCCCTTGGCCCAAGCCTGGACCCAAGTGGCCCACAGAGGAGGCAGAGGCTCAGGTCTTGGAGCCTCCTCCTCCAAGCCTGCTCAGTGATGGGGTGGGGCTGCCACCCCATTCCCGTCACGCCAGCTCTGGGTCTTCCGTGGGGGCCAGCTCTGCCACTTCCTTTCCGCCTGGTCCGCTATCACTGGACAGGTTGATTCTCATAGTGGTCGGTTACGGACTTCTCTAGAATTTGAGTAGTACCGCAGCCAGCTCTGGCGCCTGGAAGAAGATCGGATTCGCATGCACCCAGTCGGCTCTTCGAGATGATACATTGCCAGCTCCTTCTCAAGGAGGCAGTAGCTTTGTGGCGGATCTGTCTGCAGGCCCAGACTTTGACTCCAGGTACTTCCTGGTGCCGGGGCAGGCGCTCATTCTAGATCTTCATGACCTGAATCAGTATCTCAGGTCACACACCTTTCAGATGGTCACCTATCCCAGATTATACCATCCTTAGAGCGAAACATCTGGATTTGCAGGACGCTTTCTTTCATGTCCCAATCCATCCGCCCCATCAGCGGTTCCTCTGCTTCAGGGTTGAGTGGACCCTGTACGAGTTCTGAGCCATGCCGTTCGGCCTGTCATCGGCCCCACGGGTCTTCATCAAATGCATTGCAGTGGTGGTGGACCATCTCCGGCGTTGGGGGGTCAGAATTTACCCCTACCTCGACGATTGGCTCCTTGCAGGTTCCACCCAACAGGAGGTAGAGAGGTCCAAAGATCTGGCCCTCCAAATCTGCTACCAACTTGGCCTCCTGATCAGTGAGGCCAAGTCGGAACTCATGCCTTCTCAGGTGATGGGCTTTATCGGGGCAGACCTCGACTGTTGTCAAGCCAGAGCTCAGCTCCCGGCGAACAGGATGGAGGTTCTCTCCTCCTTTGCCCAGTCATTTCTGGTTGGGCACTTTCGCACTGCCAGGGACTTTCTGTGCCTTCTTGGTTACATGGCGGCATGCACCTCCATGGTCCATTGGTCCCAGTTGCACATGCACTCCCTCCAATGGGAGCTGGCCGCCCAGTGGACTCAGCGATGGTCATTTTGACCAGCTGATCACTGTAACCCAGAAGATGTGTGATGCTGTCCAGTGGTGGACCACCCCAAACCAGTTGCAGGAAGGGATCCCATTTGTCCGCCCCAAGCTGATGGTCATCCTCACTACTGATGCCTCTCTCATGGGCTGGGGAGCCCACATGGGGTACAACAGGGCCATGGACTCTGGACCCCGAGGAGTCCTGATGCTACATCAACCTGTTGGAGCTCAGAGCAGTCAGACTGGCACTGTCAACTTTGCTCCTCAGGTCTGGGTTCAAGAGTTTTAGTCCAGATGGACAATACCACGACCATGTAGTACCTCTACAAACAGGGCGGCATGCACTCCGTCTGCTGTGCAAGGAGGCGCTCTGCATCTGGACCCTCGTGAGCCGGTTGGAGGCAGATCTCCTGGTCATCCATGTGGCAGGAGTCTTGAACCAGCTGGCGGATGCTCTCAGCCACATAGGCCAGACATCCCATGAGTGGTTTCTCCATCCAGAGGTAGCTTACAGCCTGTTCTCCCGTTGGGGCAAACTGATGGTGGACCCGTTTGCCTCCAGGGAAAACAAGCTGAGGCTGTTTCGTGCCTGCCCCCCTCAGCAGGGCTCGCTGCAGGGGGATGCCTTCATTTCCCTTGATCCACAAGTGTTATCGTGAGGAGGGACAAGGTGATGCTGGTAGCTCCAGACTGGCCGCGCCAATTCTGGTAGCCAGATCTCCTCAGCCTCAGCTGCAGGCCCCCGGAGCGGCCTTGTACATGCCCAGACCTGATATTTCTGAACTAGGGGAAGGTCTTCCTTCTGGACCTTCAATCCCTACACCTCACAGCCTGGTACCTGAGTGTCTAGAGTTCCAGGCTTTGGGTCTTTCCGAAGATGTCTACACCGTGGTGGAGGCACCTAGAAAGGAATTGACCAGGAAATGTTGTGCCTTCAAATGGAAAAGATTTTCCATTTGGTGTCAGGGTTAGGGTCTGGACTCCTTATCCTGTTCTATGGCTAACATTCTCAACTACCTTTGGTCTCTCTCCAAAGTGGGCCCTACGTTCATCGACCCTTAGGGTGCACCTGGCCGCCATTTCTGCTTACCGGGTGTGGGACGGTCCAATGTGGCCAGGAGACAGTGGTTGGACACTTTTTCCAAGGCCTGGATCACATATCCCCTCCGGTGCGTGAACCTCCACCTCAGTGGGATCTACTGCTGGTATTGGCAAAGCTCATGGGCAAGCCATTTGAACCAGTGCACAAGTGTGAGCTGTCACACTTGTGGAAGACTGCCTTCCTGGTGGCTATCACGTCTGCCAGAAGGACAGGGGAACTCCAGGCACTTTCGGTGGACTCCCCTTTTCTCGTCTTCCACAGGGACAAAGTTGCCCTGCGCCCCCACCCGAAATTCCTTCCGAAGGTGGTGTCAGAGTTTCACCTTAACCAGGTGTTGACTCTGCTGGTATATTACCCTAATTACACCTCGGAGGCTGAGTACAAGGTCCGTACTTTGGACCTGAGACATGCTCTCTCCTGTTACAAGGAGAGGACGGCGGAAATTCGTGGAGAGGTTCGCCAGCTGTTTGTCACCTATGCTGAAGTCACTTCTGGCAGACCTGCAGCCAAACAGACCATAGCAAGATGGATTACATCATGCATAGGTCTCTGCTGTGAGTTGGCGGGCATGGAGCCTCCCAGGGGGATAAGAGCTCATTCTGCCCGCCATACTGCTGCATCGGTGGCTACTTCAGGGACATCCCCATACAGGAAATCTGTTGCCCTACTACCACATCGACCTTGAGTCATGCCAGGATGCTGGTTTTGGGACCTTAGTTCTCCAGTCTCTGTTCCTAAGTAGGGGGTGCGCTTGCCTCCCTCCTTCCGGAGAACTGCTAGGAGTCTGCCAGTAAGTGTGGATGAACAACATATCCACGATCCTAGAAAAACAGGTTACTCACCTGTAACAGTAGTTCTAGGAGTGGTATATGTTGTTCATCCACACAAACCCACCCGACCTCCCTGGCTGCAGACGCACACAACCTGGCTTCCAGCGGGCTAAGATCTGGTGACATGGGGTGGAGCCGAGGTATATGCCACCCGGGTGGGTGGGAGGAGCCAGCTTGAAGACTTGTGGCAAAATTTAAAGGGGAAAGGGACATGACAATAAGTGTGGATAAACAACATATACCACTCCTAGAACTACTGTTACAGGTGAGTAACCTGTTTTTCCTTGACTTATGTGGAAAAGGGTAACCCAGCGTCAAAAAGACCCATTTCTGGATGGATAGTCCAGTGTATCCAATTCTGTTACACTAAAGCTGGTAGGGAGCCCCCAACAGGATTGAGGTCCCACTCCACAAGAGGGACAGCTGCTACTTTAGAAGCTGCCAGAGATGTTCCATTGGTTGACATCTATAAATCAGCTACCTGGAAAACAGTACACACCTTTAGAAGCACTGCAACCTGGATATTCAATCCAGAGGTGATGCTAGGTTTGCACAGCAGTCCTGCAAAGTCTGTTTCAAAATAAAGTTCTGTCCCACCTCCTGTGGTACTGTTTGTTGTCTGCAGAAAGTTATGAATACCTGAGTATTACTGGGGTTAGAAGAAACAATTACTTACCATAGTAATCTTGTTTCTTCCCAGTGATACTCAGATATTCATAACTTTCCACCCTGCCTACCCTTCCAGAACCTTTAGCCTCTGCACTCCTGCATACTGTGCTCTCAGAGCTATATATGCCACTTTCTGGCACAATTCTAATAAACAGGGTTTATGTTGTGTTTTCCCCCTTTTTCAGGTGACTCTGACTTTTTGAGGGGTATCTGTTGTGTTTTTCCCCTCCAGTTGGAGAGTTTTATTTAAGGGGTTATGGGTTTAATTCTTACGATTATCATTGATTATTATTGATCATTAATACTATTTTTTTTATTCTTTTTATTGCAGGAGACAAATTTCATTTCAAGAGCGATATATCCTATGTATATGAATATGACTGTGAGGCATATAATTAATACACATTACACATTGCACAACTTGTATAAGTTAGGCAGGTTTAACTATAATTCGAACCAGCCGTTTCCTCCCTCGAGGCAGGCGGCCAACCCACCCCCCAAAGCAATATTCAGTCTCCCATGCTCCTCCCATATCATCTCCTTCCCTCACTGAACAAATTCTGGATCTTGGGAAGACATATGTAGTACCCATCTATGCCATTTTATTTCAAAGAGGGGCAATCTTTTATGAAATTTTGCAATTAGATATTCTGATTTATAAATCTCCTGGGTGAGACTTCTCCAATCCCCTACTGAAGGGGTTGGGGTGTCATCCTCTGCAAGTTATCGCCTTTCTGACGGCAAGTATATAGATTGGCAGCAAAGTATGATCCCATCTGGATCAGTCGAAAAGGACCACTATCTCTGCTGTCAATTCAATGTTTTCCCCAAGCACTCTCCCACTCTCCAGTTGTCGTGAACACCAGAAAGGAGTCAATCTAGGGCAAAACCAAAGATATGACCCAAGTCAGTCAACATACAATTACAACCCCTCTGGCAGGTGCCAAATGACATCGAAAGGTACTTTGTTAATATTGCTTGGGATCGAAAGTATCGTGACGGGATTTCTATGCAATCTCCTCCAGGTGTTGGAGGAGGTGATCTTAGTAGCTTTCAGAGTTGCTTCTCCTGCCAGATTGGGAAAGGAGCCTGTAAATTCAGGTCTTTATTCCAGGCTTCAAGGACTGATAATGAGGATCTCCTAGTGAAGCCCTAAGCATTTTATTTATATGACCAATTAAATTCCCACAGGAATTGCCCTCCAGGGTGTCCTATAGTAAAACCAAGCGGATAGGGAGAAGAAGGTTGGAGGCACGCCACGATGTCCTTCTGCGCAAAAATATAGTTCCTCACCTGAGTATAGCGGAATAGGTGTCTATGTGGGAGAGAAAAGCATTTTGTAGTTCTGAAAACACAAGGACTACCATTCCTCTGTCTTTGCCTGGGCCCAGACCATAAGATCGAGGGGTGTGAGCATTGCCAGAAATTTAATCCGGCCACACTTAAACACAGTCAGCAGTCCCTGGAAGCTAATCTTTTGAAGCAAAAGATGGCTAATATGGAAAAGGAGCTGAAGAAACTTAGGCACTCTTCTTCCATCACAAAAAGAAAGACAAGGAGAGACATTGGGACCGGGAAGGGTCCCATCAACCTGCCGCCCGCCAGAGTCGCAGCTTTGAAGGTAACTTCCTCCGAGGGAACCATCTTTGAAGACCATGTTGGTGGCTACCAAGTGGCTGTCATCCCCGACAGGAGCCTCTGGAGATCAGGATGCACCCACCTCCTCTAAGGCCTCAAAGATTCAGAAACCTAGCGTGCAGTGGGACCAATAAGTAGAGTTCCAGCTCCTCCGGTCTCCTCTGCTATGGTTGCTATGTCGGCCACTGGCTCCTCCGACTGTCGCACAGCCCCAGATCCCCTGCCAGGCCCCGATAATAGGCCTGATGATGGCGTGATAAACCAGCTGATGACGGAGATTTCTCAGACTTCTCCTTTACCACCGTTTGAGACGGTACCTCCAGCTCCCCCCACCCACGGGGAACCGGAGGGTGGAGATCACCCGCCGTCAGGGGCCTTGCCTCCCACTTTGCTGGAGCCTCAAATGCCTGAGCTGACATCGGACCTGATGAATGCCCCTCTGGCTCCCTCAGACCTGTCTGTTCTTAAAGGACTGCCGTCATACTCGACGTCTGAACCATCAGGACCCTCTGGGCCTACCCCGCTTCCAGATTCCCCATCGGGGCCCTCTGTACTCCCGTCAGGGCATTTTCCAGACCCTTCAGTCCCACCATCCAGACCTACACTGGACCCCTCAACCCCTCCATCGGGTCCTACGCCGGGACCGTCTGGCAACCCCTTTGGGCTCCCGACAGCGGGTTATCCAACATCACGTTACCCCACGCCTGGGTACTCGACACTGCACTACCCGACACTGGGATTTCAGACATCGGGTTACTCTCCGTCAGGATTTAATGACCCTTACTACAGGTACCCAAGTTATGGATTTCACAACTCACACTTCTAACTACCAAGTGGATTTGCAGGTGGTCCTTAAATCTTGGTGGATGGGAGCCAAGTCGCAGCTCACATCAGAGCTCGAGAAATGCCAGCAACCGGCGACTCCTCATCCAGCTCCCAGTCCTCTTTCTCTGTCACCACCTCCGCCGTTGGAACCTCAGATCCTGTCGGACAGAAGAACGAAGTCATTGCCACCTAATCCGTAGCTTCTGGAAATTTCCCATCCATCTGACTTCTCAAAGTCGATAGTCATTGCGCTTCCTACGATCAGCTCACCCGACGTAGCCGATCATCAGACTTGGACAGTGATTCAGTTCACTCCGGCTCTCACTTTGAGTCCCCTACACCAGAGGACGCCAGACTGAAAGAATCACCTAAATCTCCACCTGAGGACCCTTCCTTTTTGGAGCTCCTCAAGAAGATCCAAGCAGCATACGACTGGCGTACGGTCGCCCAAGGTCCGCAAAGACAGAGATTGGCTGCACACCTGGATTTGACAGATACCTCCCCAACCCTCATTCCACTCTGGATAGAGCCACATGAAGACTTGGTCACAATTTGGAAGCAATCTTCCTCCCTGGCTCCGGTGGCCAGGAAGGCAGATAGGCTTTACCAGACCCCAGAGGGCAAGGACCATCTTAGCCTTCATCCAAAGGTGGATTCGGTGGTCATCAGTGTGGCCCATGATAGGTCTGCAAAACCGAAACACCTTAGTGCTTCTCCTCTCAACAAGGAGTCTAAAGTACTTAACCAGTACGGAAAAAAGATCTGTTCTTCTTCCACCCTGGGAACTAGGGCATTAAATTATGTCACCCCCATGGTGGACTACCAAAAATTAGTCTTAAGATAACTGGAGTCCAAAGTAGACTCTCTCCAAGACTCAGCCCTGAAAGGAGAAATGGCAGAGCTAGTCAGGGTCTGCTAGATCTGCATGCAGACATATGTTAAGAGCTACCTGTGATGTGTAGATGCTGCTGGTAGAGGCTCAACGCCGATTATTAGTCTCAGACATCATGCATGGCTTAGGATCTCAGGACTGGCACGTGAAGTCCAGACAGCCATACAGGATGCCCCTTTAGGGGTTCAGTTCTGTTTGGGGGAGATGTCAAGGACATCATTACTGACTTACAGGACAATGGCAAAGCTTTATGCTGCTGTCCAATTCATGTACAAGCCACCCCAAAAACAAAGGCAGTCATTTCGGAGACAACGATGTCGCCAACAAAGACGACCTCAAATCGATGTCTGAACAAACATCGGCTGCTTTCGGCTGGTAGAGCTCGGGCGCTGCAGCCCTCCTCCTGCCCACTGCCTCCTGACTCTAACCCTTCCACCCTCCACTGGATTGCTTTCTAGAGGAACCAGTAGGAAGAAGATTCTCCCACACCTGCCGGAGTGGGAGAAGATCACAGTAGACTCATGGGTTCTACAATTGGTAGCAAAAGGCCACACAATAGAATTCACTGAGAGACCACCCAAAAATCCTCCAGGTCACTCATTCTACCCACTTCACCACATACCCTTAGTAAGAGAGGAAGTACACTCCCTGCTGGCAAAGGCAGCAATAGAGCCAGTTCCGAAACAATATCACAGGACAGGGTACTACTCGCACTTCTTCCTGGTACCCAAGAAGACAAGCAACCTCAGCCCAAGTCTTGATCTGAGCTCTCTGAACCTCTTTGTGGAGTACAAGAGATTCAGAATGTTGTCCCTTCCCAACCTACCTCTGTTACAGAAGGGTCATTGGCTCTACACTCTGGACATGCAGGATGCCTACCTGCATATCCCGATTTTTTTCACCACACTGCAAATTCCTCAGGTTTTGCTTTCAGGGAGAGCATTTTCAGTTCAGAGCTCTTCCCTATGGCCTTTCTTCAGCACCCAAGAGTGTTCATGAAGTGCCTAGCGGTTGTGGCAGCTTTTCTGAGCAGACAGGGGGTACAGGTATTCCCATACCTTGACAGTTGGCTGATTGCAGCTCCTTGAGAGATAGTCTGGCCACTTCTTAGGCTCTTACCCTAGTTATTTTCAATGGGAGGGCATTACGATCAATCATGCCAAATCCCACCTTTTCCCAACTCAACAGCTTCAGTTTATTGGAGCAGTTTTGGACACAGTCCAGGGCAAAGCCTTCCTGCCACTGGACAGGTTGGCAACATTGCAACAGCAGGCACATCTGGTGGCCTCTCAGAGAAGGTTACCAGCCAGGTCAGTCCATCAGCTGCTCGGTTTCATGTCTGCGGCCATCCCTTCGGTCCCCTTAGCCAGGCTACATGTGAGAGTCACCCAGTGGACCCTCAGAGCACAGTGGGACCAGAGTTCTTATGATCTGGACTAAGAGATCCTGGTCTCAGACTCAATGGCTTGGGACCTTTTGTGGTGGCAGTACCAAGACAACCTCTCCAGAGGTGTCCCATTCTGCACAGACATTCCCTCCCAGACCTTGACAACAGACACTTCGGGCCTGGGAACCCACAGGACAGAGGGTCTTTGGTCCCACAATAAACTGTCCCTTCATATCAATGTACTCATGATGAGAGCGGTGTTGAATGCCCTGATAGCTTTCCAACACCTCATCCAAACAGGATAGCTCATGATTCAGACAGACATGTGCATAGTCTGGCACATGAACAAAACAAGATGGAACCTGCTCTTGTCCCCTCTGTCAGGAGGCAGAGAGAGTGTGGTGCTGGGCAGCCAGTCACAACCTTCTTTTGACAGCAGGCCACATGCTAGGTGTTCCAAAACGTCCTGGTAGACACCTCAGTTGCACCCAAGCCCACGTACACAAGTGGGAATTCAGTCAGTCAGTGGTAGAAGACATATTCAAAAGGTGGGAAGACCTTGGCTAGATCTGTTCACCTCCCCACTCAACACAAAACTACCAGCTGTCTGCTCACCACCCAGGGAGTGGTGTTTTCTGGTGAGACACACTGTCACTGTGTTGAAAAGGAGGTTTGTATACACCTTCCCTCCACTTCCATTGATTGAGAGTCCTAGTGAAGCTCCAGGTAGAAGGAGCGGAAATGATACTCATTGCTCCCTTCTGGCCAAGACAAATATGATTCTCTACTGCAGCAACTTTCAGTGGATCCTCCAATCCCACTGCCAGTCTCTCAAGATCTTTTGACACATGAGCAGGAACTCTGGTACATCCAAGTCTCAGGTCCTTTCATCTACATCGTGGCACCTATCGACATAGCTGCTGGACATTTTGGGGTTTCCCCAGGGTAGCTCAGATTCTAGTGGAGGCCAGAAAGCCATCCACTAGAGCCACGTATGTGATGAAATGGAAAAGGTTTTCCATATGGGCAGACTCTAAGGGTCTAGAACCCTTCTTCTGTTCAGTCACACAGGTCTGAGATTACATGCTGCATCTCTATGACCTGGGTCTTAGTTACTCGACTCTAAAAGTCCATTTATCTGCTATTTCTGCCTACCATGTCCCTGTGGGAAGCAAGACTCTGGCTCAGCTGGAAGTATCCAAAACCTTTTTAAAGGGGATCCTACATTTAAAACCACTAGTATGGAGCCCTGCTCCACCCTGGGACTTGAATTTCATCCTGGAAAAAGTCACACAGTCTCCCATTGAACTGGCAGCAGATTTGGACATGTGCTGCCTTTCCTGGAAAGTGCTCTTCCTTGTGGCCTTCACTTCAGCTCGAAGGATTTCTGAGCTTCAGGCCCTAATGTGTAAAGTGCCTTACTTGATTTTTCACGGAGACTGGGTGGCTCTGCAAACTAATCCAAAGTTCTTGCATAAGGTGGTCTCGGAATCCACCTTGAGTCAGTCACTTGAGTTGCCAGTGTACTACCCTGAGCACTTCAAGTGGGGTGAAGCAGTTCTGCACACACTGGAGGTACGTAGAATTCTTCGATACTACATGAACGGGACAAAGCCTGTCCGTAAAACTGACCAGTTATTTGTGTAATTCGCACCGAAAAGAGAGAGTGCCTCTGTTTCATAAGTGTTTGTCCAAATGGTTCGCAAGCTGCTTTATCTTCTGTTACCAGAAGTACAACAAACCCCTTCTGGGGAGGTCAGAGGACATTTAACCAGAGGCATGGCTGCTTGTACTGCTTATTTCAGGAACGTCCTCAGCCGCTGATATATGTGCGCCACAATTTGGAGTTCTGTCCATACGCTCACCAAACATTATAGTTGGACGGTCAATGTCAATTCGCTCCCGACAATACGTGCCGCGACAGCTCGCCTCCCAAAAACTCATATTCATGACAATTAGCTCCTGTACTTTCCACTCCATGTCTTTTCACCCCAGCACTCAGTTAATAATTTACATGCCTAATAGCACTGAACGTCAGTTTTCTGAGCTTGCAATCAGTTTTAATTGCGATTGCACTGAACCATCTGGCTCCTGTGTTCTTTGCCTCTCTCGATCCTGTAACCATGGTTGCTGTCAATTACTGTCTGTCACTGTCAATTAGTAATCAACTCGTTTAAAAACAATGGTCTCTGAACAAACGCAATGCTAACACTTCGAAATGGAGGGGAGGTTCATCTTGTCCAAACGCAACAAGCAAAAGCTAGTAGATGCACAGAACTATATTTACACACACCACAAACGTGGTCACAATGGAAAATCGCTTTGGCAGTGTGAACTTGCAGCGAAAAAGGCTAAGTGTTGCAATGCAAGGGTGCACACTGTAAGCTATGACAATCCTTGTATAATTGCCACTTTCAGCCAGCACTTGCATGCTTCTGACCCTGCAGCAGTCGAACAAGCCAAGGCAGTAAATGTTGCAAAAAAAAAAGAGCTGCAACTACTCAAGATACTACGGCGCAAGTATTACTGCACTGTAAACAAAATATATCACTGGCAGCACAGGGGTGCATGGTAGATAAAAGCATGAAATGCACTATTCAGCATGTCAGGGTGCATGGTGCACCTCCAAATCCACGTAATTTATGTGAGCTATCGTTGCCTGAGTACTACACAACATTCAAAACGTGTTAAGGCATTGAAGTAAATTTCTTGTTGCTCGATAGTGGACCTGGGGCAGACCGCATACTAGTTTTTGGCACGAAGGAAAACTTACAATACCTAGAGCACTGTAGTAATTGGTTTGCTGATGGCACATTTAGCATTGCTCCACCATAGTTTTACCAAATATTTATAATATTCGGGGAGCGATCTGGAAATGTGCAACCAGCAGCTGGAAATGTGCAACCAGCAGTATACGCTCTATTGCCAGGCAAGAGAAGAGAACATTATGAGCGAGTGCTTAAAGCTATCAAGAAGATAAATTCCCGTCTGGATCCTTTAGTAATAATGACAGACTTCTAGAAGGCCACCATTCAAGCATTTAAGAATGTTTTTCCACAAGCACGGCAAGTGGGGTGCTTTTCTTCACTTTGCTCAGTGTAATTATCGTAAAATACAATCCGAGGGACTGGGAATTAAGTACTTTCAGTACACAGAATTCAGCCTTAAATGCCGATATCTCCCAGCTCTTGCTTTTTATCCTCCTGACCAGGTTGTCGCCAGATTTGAGGAGATCACTGACGAAGCACTCAATATTTTTCCTCCTGAACTAGAGTCAATTATTGACTATTTGAGGACACTTGGATTGGGTGGAGAAACAGACATGGCACAGGCAGAAGGCAACACAGTATGCATCTCTGTGGAACCATAGTGACACTGTGGCAGAAAAATGCTCAAAGACAAATAATGCTGTTGAAGCTTTCCATAGAGGGATGCAGTTGATTCTGTGTATGACTCGTCCCTCGATATGGAAATTCATTGATGGACTAAGAGGCATTCAAAGAAAGAGGGAAGCCGAAATAGAGCAGCTGATTGCTGGGAATTCTAGAAATGCGCCAAAAAGACAGTACAAGATTGGAAAAGGTCCTTGAGAAATTTGAAGAGCGCTCGACAGAGGAGTTCCTCAGAGGCGTAGCACACTGCTTCCAATATTAACACTTAAATAAAGAATTAATTTTTTAAGTTTTTTAAACTTCTTTATATTAAAGATTGAATTTTTTAACTTGTCAACTGCTGGATATACTGGATGCCTCTCACTATCCCTGCAGCGCTGAGAACATCAAATGATGTACTGCAGCGGTGAGACACAGGTAGGAAGCTGCTCTGTAAGTTTATTTGCAGTGAAAAAGCTAACTCTGTCGTTGTTCCAATCATTTTCTCATTAGATGTGAGCTTTATCAGTGCTGGTGCTGCTCTATAAGTTTTTGAGAGTTTATTTGCAGTGAAAAAGCTTACTCTGTCATTTATCAGTGCTGGTGCTTAGTGGTATTACTCACTTGTGGTAGCGAAAAAACGAGGAGCGAATTGTCATTGGGAGTGAGTTGTCAGGAGCGTATTGTCGAGAGTGAGTTGTTGAGGTGCGTATTGTCGGGAGCGAATTGACGCGCTCCTAGTTTGCACATTGCTTCAAGGTGCAGAGTGGGCTTTGGACTAGCTGTCCTGCAGGGCCTATTATCTTAGGTTCCTGTTTACTGCAGACCCGTTCCTACCCCCCATGTCACAGACTTGTATCAGGTCACTGCTTGGGACTCAGTCCTATATGTGAGTACCTACTGCGAGAGCCCTCTCAGAGAAAGATAGTACAGTTATGTAAGAACTTACCATAACAGTAGATCTTCGAGAGAGGCTGTTGCAGTAGGTACTGCTTTCCCTCCCACCTACCCCCCCCCCGGGTTTCTTCTACTCTTTCTCCTGTATTAGCTTTTAGCTTCAGGAGCCCACTCCTTATCTCCTGTCACATCTTTCTAGGTCTCCGGCAGGAGAACTGGAGGGTGGGAGTGGGGACCGTTCCCTGTATAGCGCCACACTGACATCTCATGTGATGGGGGCAGTCCCCCGCCAGACACTGCTAGCTAGAAGTTTTCCATGTGGTCCTAGCACCTGGCGGTTTAGTCCTATATGTGAGTACTTACTGAAAGAGCCTCTCTCGAAGATCTGCTGTTATGATAAGTTCTTGCGTAACTGTACTTTCCTGTCCAGGGAGATTACTGCCGGGAAGAATTGACCAACTGTGCTCTTTTGGACTGGAGACAGGCTGTTAACTCCAGCCTGCCTGCAGCTGAAAAAAGCTTTTTCTAATGCTTCATGCGAATAGTTTGCTCAGTTCTTCTCAGACAGAGTGTCCGCCATCATGCAGGGAATTCTGCCAGTGAGCCAGTCTTCAGCCAGCAGTGATTGCCTTGGGTGCCCGGAGAGTGCTTTGTCTGGTTGGGGCTAGTTTAGGCCAGTGGAGGTGGCTGAGGTTATTGAGGTTGCTTCCAGTATGTGGCACACATATTGTGAACTGGACCCAGAGACTTCCGGTTGAGCTCTCTCGAAGATGGCGGCATAAACATCGAGCTCTGTGCCCACCTTGCCCCAGAACGCTCCCAGACTACATTAAGCCACAGCTGAAAGCAATTAAAAACATTGATACTTCGGGGACTTTGCATCGGAATACTAACCAAGAACTTTTGGGGCCTCCTGCTTTATTTAAACAGTATTTAATACGCTGCCACGATGTCAGCGGCTGAGGCCTCAGACTCTGAGCAATCGCAGCCCCTGCAAGAACAACAAGATCAAAATACTCCCAAGTAGACAGAAACCAGCTAAGAGTAAGAGCATCAAACTGGACGTGATTTATAAAGAGCTTCTATCTTTCCGAGCAGAGATTTAAGGATCTTTATGGGGAATTAAGAAAGGACGTAGTAAACATTGAGCAAAGAACAGATGTATCGGAGCGCCAAATCATGGTAGTGGAAAACCGAGTAGACGATATGGAACTACAAATACAAAATCTACAAGACCAATATGTACAATTACAAGCAAGGCCACAAGATGCTGAGAACAGAGCACGACGTAAAAATATCAGGCTGTACTGTATCCCTGAGGGGCAGGACATAACTGATTTCACCATTACTTTATTAAAAACTGCATTAGAACTACCCTCAGGCTTTCAAATTGAGATGGAAAGAGTACACAAAGCATTGGGCTCTCACCCCACAGATCCAAACGCCAGACCTCGGCCCATTATTGTGAGATTCCTTAGTTATGCAGTTAAGGAGAAGGTGCTAACAACCACATGGCGTAAGGGAAAAGTTTTCTACGGGCAGATCCGAATATATCTGGACAATGACTATGCCCCACAAACAACAAGGAATCAGTGAGCATATTCAGATATTTTACCAGCACTGAAGGAGGCATCCATTAAATTTACCGCCATATCCAGCACGACTCATGGTGCAGCTCCCTCTGGCCAGCAAGAATTTCACACGGCTGAGGAGGCCAGGGAAGCACTTCAGAAGCACGGACCACAATTTAAGATGAGGCCAGAACAGAGACGACAAACACAGGATCCGCCTAGGTGGCAGACCGCGATGAACGCATGGAATCTGCAAAGGGGATCTTCCCAGGAAGTATTTTCTATCTCTTAATAGACTGGCTGAATTTCGTCGACTGGCCCATGGACGAACCTGAAGAGTACAAACAATAATTTTGGCACCATTATGTGTTATGCCTGCTGCGACCTCTGCCTCCGATGTACTGGGTGTCACAACCCCACTCAGCAGGTCAGGCCCTCTGCTCCCACAGTGCCAACCTCTGAGCTCAGTCTTGTGACAAGGAACAGAAACAGGGTAACCCCCCTGTCTGTTTTGTGGGTTCGAATCAAACTTTGGTCTCAAGTTTGGGAGGGATTAAAACTGTGAACCTCTTGCTAGCGTACCCAGTGTACAGGCTCAGATAATTCTGCTCTTCGGGGGGCCAGGTATTTTTCGCCTATGGCCACCTAACCAGGTGTATACAATGAACCCTTAAAAACTCTATGAAAGATCTCAGAATAAACTGTTACCTTTTCCCAGTTTGGTAAACCAGTAAGCTATGCACAGTGTCAGCTTTTACCCTATGTGCTTCACTTGTCAAAGAAAGAATTTCAAAGGCACACCAAGTAGTCTCTTAAAATAAGAGGTTTTACTTAAAATAAATAAATATGTAAAATGTAAATACAGAACAATACATCACAAAACATACAATCTTTTAAAAGAATAAGGTTTAAAAATGCAAATTCCTACCACAGTACACTTAGACTTGTCTCTAATATATACCTTCTAACAGTGCGTGATGTTGCTTTTTCAGCGTCCAAACATGTATGTATCTAAATGGAATACAGCCTACAGTTTAAAACTGGCTTTGCCAACCTCTTTGCATGAGGTCGCCTAGCTCCTCCCTGTCAGAATATATAAAATTATACAAAACAGGATGTCTTACCAAGCAGGAGGTAAATTAAATAGGTGACATCAGCTAAAACTCATCTCCAATAGGACCCTTTGATCTATGAGCAGTTTCCTCTCTCAAGGACATCAAAGGACTTTTCATGACTCTCTGCCAGATCTCACTGAGGTGTAATTTGCATTGTGACACCAGTCAATTAACTGACCTTCCTGAGGACGTCATAAAATGGATATTCAAACAACATGAAGTCTTCCTGTATTCTGACAATTGCAGTTAGGTCCTGCCTTTCAACTGCCCCGGAGAACATAGGGTTAACTTTTCTGTGCCTTGCACAGAATGTTCATCACAAACTCGGTTGAAGCCTCTGCCTGTTGTTATTCGAACTGCAACTGTCAGATTCTTTACTCCACCTCACTGAACAGTCGCTCCGGAGATTTTGGTTGGTTTCCTCTGAATTGTTTCCGCATAGTCGGTTCAAGTCTCTGTCTGTGGTACCGTGAGTACTAGATAGGTTTTTGTCCTGTTTTCTGTGTGGAACTTGTAAACTGTGGATCAGTTCGGCTGACCCGATCATTTTGAGGTAAAATTTATACTTTAGTGTGTGGTTACCGGTCTGTATCGGTTCTAAAAAAAGGGTTTTAGTATGTTTTTTTCCAAGACCTGTGACATGGTCAGGAACTGATAGGGGAGTCTTGCCTCGGATTGCCAAAAGGGTAAGTTTGGTTAGGTTGGCCATGTCTGAGAAACCCAGGAAAAAAAATGGGCCCACTGGGTTTCAACACTGCAGTGTGTGTGGGGAGGTTTTTGCTAAGGCTGATCCCCACACCACCTGTGTTATTGTCTGGGGTTTGACCACCTCGATTCAGACTGCCAAATTTGCAGAAATGTTCCCAAATCTACCCTGGAAAAGAGATTAGGTAGGACTGAGGGAAAGGGAGGCCGAGAAGTCTGCTGGCCCGGACGGCTAGCCCGGTTCACTTCCGACCGAACCTGAAGGAGTGCCCTCTGACCAGGGCGTATACTCTTCGGGCAAAGGAGAGCCGATTCCGGAATTGGTTCCACAGAAAGAAAAAGAAAGACAACTGACTGTTTGATCCAGAATCTCATACTCAACCGCCGAGGAGATAGCCAAAGCGATTAGGATTATGGAATCGCTTTGATCGGTTCCGACTGAACCAGCACCATCTGACAGGGGCTCGTTTCGGTCAGTTCCCCCGGTTCCGGATTATACCTTGGAATAATTTTATGAACCGGAGTTTGAGGAGGAGGGAGAGTATGAGGATGATTATGGTGATGGTGAAAGTCTGGATGTGCCTATTGACCCGGACATCTCCCCAGACAGACCTTCAGGTGTTTCTCCTCCTAGGCTTTCTGAGTCCCCTTCCCACTACATGTTCTACAGAAAGGTGGCTGATACCCTTCAGCTTCCTCTGGATGAGGCAGTAGAGGATCAGGAAGAGCCTGATTATGTTGAGATGATGGACATCCCCGAGTCCAGGAGACTGACTGTTTCCCTCCACAAATCTTTTGGGAAACAGACACAAAAAATTCTTAAGTCTTCCAATTCTATACCTCCTGTGGACAGAAGAATGGACAAGAGGTATACTCTTTCAGGCTCAGATCACGGAGTTCTTTTTCAGACAGCCATATTAGGTTGTACAGGCTGCTGCCTGTGATAAGGCAACATTCCCTGGCATCACACCTCCCAGACAAGGACTCCAGGAAGATTGATGCCATGGCAAAGAAGCAGTGCATGGAAGCATCTTTGGGACTCAGGCAGGCTAATTATATGGCCTATGCAGCCAGGTGCCAGAAGTCCAGGTGGGACACTGTACTGGCACTGGCTAAACAGGCTCCTACCCAGCTTGCCAAGAAGCTGGAGCAGGTGGCTACAGATGGGACTGAGGCATCGAAAGTTCAGTTTCATGCTGTTGTAGACTCCAGTGATGTATCATCGAGAGTCATGGCTACATCTGTGGCTCTTCAGAGAATGGCTTGGCTCAGATGTACTAGCCTCTCACAGGATACCCAAGCTAAGGCTATGAATTTTCCTGCAGTGGGTAATTCTCTGTTTGGGGAGCAGACAGAGAATTACATGAAGAAAATGGACGAATACAGGACCACTTACAGGAGTGCTCAGGCCAAAGAAGGGCAAACAACTCCTCAAAGGCAGCAGTCCAGAGGTAGGGGCAGGTCTTTCCAAAGGCCTTATTACCAAGCACAGGCCTCTTCTTCTTTTTCACAGAGGGTGTTCTTAGAGGAGAGGCAGAAGGGGATGAACAGGCCTGCATCCACCTCTCAGCCTAAAAGCCCTGCCAAGCCAACACCCTGATGGATCTGCCCGGGCCGATTCTCCTATACCAGTAGGGGGCAGTCTTGCTTACTTTGTCCCAGACTGGATGTCTATTGCATCAGACAAGTGGGTCCTAGAAGTAGTAAGCCAGGGACTGGTTCTCAGCTTTCCCCCCTTCCCTCTCCTGTTCAAAGTGCTTGTCAAGATAAGGTCACAACTATGCAAAGTGATTCTGATTGCTCCAGACTGGGCCAGGCAGCCATGGTATCCCTTGTTGCTGTCCCTAGCAGTCCATTTTCCTTTGTCTCTTCCCAGGAATTACAACCTGTTAACATCCTCTCAGGGGAGGATTTGGTACCCGAATCTTCAGTCTCTCAATCTCAAGGCTTGGCTCTTGAAGAGTTAGAGTTTGCAGATCTGCATCTTTCCCAAGGGGTTCTGGATATCCTTAAGGCTTCTCGAAAGCCTTTCACCAGAAAGACTTACAACTCCAAATGGAAAAGATTCAGCATTTGGTGTTCTAAGAAGAATATTTCTCCAGACTCTGCTGAATTGCCTACGGTTCTGGATTATATGGTCCATCTTAATGGCCTAGGTCTCAGACCAGCTACCCTTAAGGTACACTTGGCAGCTGTTTCTGCTTTCCTATCTATAGGCAAGTCTTCCTCTCTGTCATCCCATCCTGTATTTTGTAGTTTTCAAGGTATTGCTGCACACCAACCCCCCTTTAGGAATTCTGCTCCTGCTTGGGACCTTAATGTTTGCATTGCTCAGCTTATGCAACCCCCTTTTGAGCCTTTGTCCTCAGCAGAGCTTAAGTACTTGACTTGGAAAACTGTGTTTTTGGTAGCCATTACTTCTGCCAGACGTATCAGTGAATTGGACGCCCTGTCAGTGGAATCTGATTTCACCTCTTTTCACAGAGATAAAGTGGTCTGGTTAAATAAAGTGATTGCTTGATTGGTCCTTAGAACTAGCAGAAAGTTCTTGCCTAAAGTGGTTTCAGATTTCCACCTCAACCAGTCTCTACCTCTCCCTGTTTTCTTCACTGATCATTCTTCCCTAGGGAGAGAGGAGGCTACACAGTTTGGATGTTAAAAGAGCCCTTAGCTACTACATAGAGCGTACCAAGGGTCACAGGTTTGAATCCCTCCAGTTGTTCCTCACTTATGGAGAAGTTGGCAAGGGCAAACCTGCCACTAGGAGATCTGTTGCCAGGTGGATTATTTCTTGTATACAATTCTGCTGTGAAAAACTGGGTAGAACTCCACCCTCAGGCCTGAGGGCTCATTCCACAAGAGGTACAGCTGCTTCCCTGGCTGCTGCCAGGGATATTCCTGTCTTAGAAATTTGTCAAGCAGCCACCTGCAAAACAGTCTATACTTTCGCCAAGTATTACTCTCTGGATATCCAGGCTAGGAGTGATGCTCGGTTTGGCACAGCAGTACTTCAGAGCCTGTGTCCAAAGTAGGTTCTGTCCCTCCTCCATGGAGGTACTGCTTGGTAGTCTGCAATAGTCAGAATACAGGAAGGCTTCATGTTGTTTGAAGAAAAAATTACTCACCTTAGTAATTATGTTTCTTCTAGTGGAGTCTTGCTGTATTCTGACCCCCCCTTCCCTCTCAGAACCTAGTTTTTGGGATGTGGGTGGGCAGGAGCAGTGTTGGCACCCTGGTGTCCTTTTTACAGCCTTTTTTTCCTTTGGGTGGAATGTTGTTTTATGGATGTGTTTTTGGTTTTGGGTTTCCTGACTTGAGTCTTCCTTTGAGAACCAAAAATGTTATATATTTGCCAGTTGGCTAGTAAAAATTTTACAGTTTCCACACAGAACACCTAGTGAGTTTTGCTCGTAAAGATCTGGCGGTTACAGTTCGAATAACAACAGGCAGAGGCTTCAACCGAGCTCGTGATGAGCATTCTATGCAAGGCATAGAAAAGTTAACCGTATGTTCTCCAGGGCAGTTGAAAGGCAGGACCTAACTGCAATTGTCAGAATACAGCAAGACTCCACTAGAAAAAACATAATTACTAAGGTGAGTAATTTTTTCTTTCAGGTCTTGGCTTCAAACAACCCAGATCCTAAATAAGGCTATAAAATATGAGATCCTGGAAGTTAGTCCCATCACAGAGATGTGCTGTTTGACATACCCTGTCTTTTGAAGTGAAACCTGGGGTGGGGGTCGTCCAGGAGCACAGCATTTCTCATGACATAATCACACTATATTTTTATTTTACAAAAATCATAGAGTAATCAGAACCAGCTGTCCAGGTGCCACAATGGGGACCTGAACTCCTTTTACCATTTGGGGACATGTTTATCGAGGTACTGCACACTTATTTGAACTGAGGGATTTCTTAAGACTTTCATGGTCTATCTGAAGATATGGACATGAGTATTACATAAAAATTTATAAAAATCACTTGTACATTATTGAAATATGTTTGATATTCTAGACGTTCTAGACCGTCGATAGTTTTAAAGTTGGTTTAAAGACATATTTATTTAGTTTAGCATTTACTTAGCTATGGTTGATACGTTTAATGTTTGTTTTAATTTTATTATGTATATGTTTTTATGTACAGTGCCTTGGATTTGAAAGAGCTATAAAATAAAGTTGATTTGATTTAACAACGATGTTTACCCCAGTATATATCAGATGATAGAAGCTCTAGTTATTTAGAACAGAAACTCAACTTGGAGTTAGTGTTAGGGCAGCTAAATAATTTTATTTAATGAGGGGCACTATTAGTAAAATCAAGATATAATGGTCCTACTTTGAAAACGTATCATTTTGGGAGATGGTGGCACTTATACATTGGAGAGGGACAGCTCAAATTGTATTACTTTGCAGGGCTGATGATTTTTTTTTCACGGTATACTTTTTATGTGATTTATTTTGCTGTTTATTGGGACAACGACCCCTCAGGGGCCCGGAGATAACCATCTCGATTTCTCCCAGCACCTTCCTTTGACGGTGACACATACAGGGAGAGCAAATAAGATCTTCCCTATATTGGAAGTTCAGTACAAGTATGCATGTAACAAGTTTACTTGGATTAGTCTGATACAGATCTAAACAGTATCCAGGGGTGGCCTCAACAACATCTCTGCCCCAACAATATATTGTTAGCCCTCTTGGCTCAGTAGATTGAAATGTTATTACTATGTTATCTGTGGTGCTTGCACCTTTATGTAATTTTCGCAGGATACAACTAGATTGTAATGATTTATATGACAGTGAAACTTTAAAGATGGTAATAGAAGATCTTACTTGAGAGAGGGCACTTGCGGTAGGTAATTACATATAGGACTGATGCCGGCCGGCGTCAGGACCCAACGGAAACATTTCTTGCTAGCAGTCTCTGGCGTGGGACCGCCCCCACGTCAGGTGACAGACATCATGTGGCATCAGTATAAAGGGGCGGTCCCCCATGCCCTCCTTCCAGTTCTTTCCCGCCGTTCGCTCGTGTCAGCGCCTCGCGGTAAAGTTCAACGCTCGTCAGCTCTGTCACCGGTAGTGTTTACCTTTGTTTTTCCAAATTATTCGACCTAATCATCAGCCTTTCATTGGTGTATGTCGTCCCCTACACCCTCTGAGCACAAAAATAAGTGCGACTTGTGCGGCGCCCAACTTCTGCACAAGGACGGCCATTCCCAGTGCCTCTTCTTTCTGGGCCCAGATCATCAGGTGGAGAAGTGCCAGCACTGCCTTAAATTTAACGCCGCCACCCGCAGACGGAGGTAGCAGTCCCTGGAGACCCATATCCTCAAGAAGAAGATGTCTCCATGGAGAAGGAGTTGAAAAGTCCCGCAGGCATCCATTTGTCCTGAAGGCCATCGAAGAAGGACAAGGAGAAGCATCAGGACAAGGGTTCCTCTTCCGCGACTCTGGCTGGAGTCACCGTGCTTCAGGTAACGTCCCCTCCTGAGGACCGCTCCACGACGGCCATCTTGAGGTTTCCAAGGCGGTGTCGGCCTGTCCGTCTGGCTTGCACTCGGGCCCTTCGGGTGCCTCCGGGCTGTTGGAGGTCTCCTCTCCCGGTAAAGCTGTCACTGTGCGGCCTACTGGTTCGAGTGGCTCTGGTAAACTGGACATCGGCCCCTCTGACGCCCGCACAGAGATGGTCAATAGTCGCCCGACCCTTCGGGGCAGCTGCCCACACTTCCCGCCCGACCAGGCCACCCCCTTCGCGACCTGCCTCGGGCAATGGATCTGCTAGGTCGGACGCCGCCCTCTGACATCCGCCCAGACTCCGCTGGTAAGTCGGACGTCGGCTGAGCCGACGCCGGAACCCTCTTACGTCCGCCATTCCCAGCTCCCTGCAGCCTTCACTGCCCTCCAGGGACCCTGGGTCTCCTCAGCCTGACCCCGGGGATTTTCCCCACTATTCCCGGGCGATGCCGAGGTTCCTGCTGCGCCTCCATCGGGCCTCCCTCCCGCTGTGCCGGACAGCCTGACGTCGGTTCCCCGGACGCCGACTCCGACGCCGGTAATACCGTCTCCGGGCGGCATCCCTCTCCCGGATGCCGCTCCAATGCTGGGCCCTCTGCCCGCCGGGCCTTCGCGCCAGGCCCGCCCGCTGGGCTTCTGGCAGGGCCGCCTGCTCCATCAGACCCCCGGCCCCGGATATCTGACTCCGTCTTATCCAGCGCCGTTTACCTGGCTCCGCAGTATCAGACACCCCAGTACCCCAACACCAGCCTACCCGGCGCCGCGTACTCTGTGCCTCAGTACCCGGCCAGGTTACCGCCGTCGGGTACGAATACTCACCCTACGGGTACACTCCAGTATCCGTATTCCTCCTCCTCCACTGCCCCTCAGCCGCGGTGTACTTGAAGGAGACTTGGCCTCCTGGTGGGCTGAGGCCAAGGCTCAGATCACCAGAGAGGTGGAGAGTCATCTCCGGCGATGGTTCCGGTTCCCATGCCCCAGGCGACAGACTCCCTCCCCACCTCCGGATACCAGGGGCGAGCCTTCTGGTTCCAGGGCGGGGCAGGACACGCTTCCCCGAGGGCTTCCTAAGGGGTCCGTTCCTCCCCCCTGGTGGGAGAGGAGGTCGTCTTCTTCCTCTTCCTCCTCGGACACCTCGGATGACTCCGACGGTTGTTCCGACCCAGACGAGCCACGTTATCCGACCAAACCCAGGCCTAGGACCCTCCGAAGTCTCCTTCTTTCGAGTTGCTGCACAAAATCCATGAAGTTCATCAGTGGCGCTCTTCAGAGCCGGACCCACAGCGTAGAAACTCACTGAGCGCATGGATCTGCCCGAAGCGCCCGACCTTGGTGCCACCCTGGATTGAGCCTCATGCAGACCTTGTTTCCACCATTTGAAGCAACCTTCGCATTAGCCCCTCTTCCTCGGAAGTCTAATAGGCTATACCAGGCTCCCGAGGGTGTTAACTTCCTTGATTCTCACCCTCGAGCTGACTCTGTGATTAGCGCTGCTCACGGCCGGTCAGCTAATCTGAAGCATTTGAGCTTGTCTCCACCTGACAGTGAATCCCGTCTTATGGACCAGTATGACAAGAAGATCTATACTTCTTCCACTCTGGGTATTAGGGCCCTGAACTATGTGGGTCACATGGGGGATTACCAGAGGGTGATTCTTAGAGAGGTGGAATCCAAGTTGGACTCCCTTTCTGACTCTGATTAAGCAGGAAGTGGCTGACTTTGTCCGTTCTGCTCATTCAGCTAGTTGGCACATGCTTCATGCCACGTACGATGCAGTGGACACTGCTGGTAGGAGCACGGCGTTCGCCGTAGGCTTACGGTGTCATGCCTGGCTCCGTGTGTCAGGTTTGGTCCCGGTGCAGTCCGCTATTCAGGAATCGGCTTCTGGGGGTTCGTGCTGTCGTGGTGATGTCAAGGACACCATCACCGATCTGCACGAGAAGGGACTGCACTGTAGTCTGTGGACTCCATGGCAGTCCCCACCAGTGCAGCGCCATCCCTTTCGCAGGCAGAATCGGCAAAGGGCGAAACCACAGGAAAGCGGCCAATAAACGCCGGACCCTCTGGCTGCCAAGCCCCACCTCCCAAAAAGCAGCAGGAGCTTTGCCACGCACGCTGCCCCACACCACCTGACTCTTTCGCCTCCCACAGCCTCTGGTGTTTCCAGAGGAACTGGTAGGAGGGAGGTTTTCCCTCCACCTCCGGTTGGGAGAGGATAACGTCCAGATTCCTGGGTGCTCCAACTCATCGCAGAGGGACACTCGATAGAGTTTCTACAAAAACCTTGACACCCTCCCCCAAGGTCGTCGTACTCGCAGGAGCATCTTCTTGTGGTCCAGGAAGAAATTTCCTTCCTTCTCTTGAAGGAGGCGATAGAACCTGTCCCCATTCCTCTTCATGGAATGGGGTACTATTCCCATTTCTTCCTGGTCCTGAAGAAAACGGGGGACGTGCGACCGATTCTCGACCTCAGCTCCCTGAACTTGCTCGTGGAGTCAAGAGGTTCAGGATGCTCGCTGCAGAGCCTCCTGCCCTTCTCCGCCGGACAGTGGCTGTGCGCTTGGATATGCAGGATGCCCAGCTGCATATCCCTATCTGCCCTTCTCACCACAAATACCTGTGTTTTATGCTCCAGGGGACCACTACCAGTTCAAGGCCCTCCCATTTGGTCTTTTCTTGGCACCCGGTGTTCACCAAATGCCTTTCGTGGTAGCAGCCTACCCATGCACTCCAGGGGTGCAGGTTTTCTGTACTGGACTACTGGCTCCTGACGGACCTGGCCAGGAGGAACCCCGCGCCTTCCCTCACCCAGCAGGTGTTTGCCTGCCTGGCATTACCATCAACCAGGCCATGTCCCATCTGATCCTCCCAGAGGCTCCAGTTTATTGGGGTGATCCTGTACACACCTCTGGCATGGCCTTCCTGCCACCAGACAGGGCAGTCACTTCCAAGTCCAGGTCAGCCTGTTGTCCAGCTGCAGGTGGGTCAGCACCAGGTCAGTCCTTGCCTCCTTGGGCTAAAGGTGGCTGCTGTTCCGAAAGTCCTCGCTCCGGCTCCACATGAGACTCTCTCAGTGGACGCTTTGGTCTCAATGGGATCAGCTAGTGGATGACCTAGGTCAGCTTGTCCTGGTCTCCACTCCCATGGCTCGGGACTTGCAGTGGTGGATGGTTCAGGAGAATCTCTGCCGGGGAGTTCCCTTCGGTCTCTCTCCCCCTCGCAGATTTTTACTACGGACGCCTCCGGCGAGGGTTAGGAAGCCCATCTCGGTCCTCTCAGGACCCAGGGCTCCTGGTTCAAGCTTGAGAAGTCCCTTCACATCAGTGTGCTGGAACTAAGGGCAGTTTTGTATGCTGTTCAGGCTCTGCATCTGTATCTGTCTCCCGGTCACCTAGCTGTACAGACGGACAATATGTGTGTGGTCTGGTACATCAACAAACAGGGAGGAACTCGTTCCTGCCCCCTTTGCAGAGAGGCGATGCAAGTCTGGGATTGGGCAGTGCAGCACAACCTTCACCTCACAGCATCTCACGTCCCTGGGGTCGAGAACATGCTGGCAGACAGGCTCAGCCGGTCATCTGCTCTAGCTCACAAATGGAAACTGGATCAGGGGGTCGTAGACGACATCTTCCTGCACTGGGGAACTCCACAGGTAGACCTGTTTGCATCCCCTCAAAACACAAAACTTCCCGTCTTCTGCTCGCTCGCTCCAGGGCATGGCATTTTTTGGAGAGACACTCTGTCTCTAGACTGGAAGGGCAGATTTGTCTGTGCCTTCCCCCCGATTCCACTGATTATGAGGGTTTTGCAGAAACTCTGTTCGGAAGGAGCTTGAATGATTCTGATCGCTCCTTTCTGGCCCAGACAAGTTTGGATCTCTTCTGCAACAGTACTCAGAGGAACCTCCTCTTCCTTTTCCTCTGTCGCTATTTTTGCTGACCCAGGATCAAGGGAACCTGGTCCATCCAGGCCTCAAGTCCCTTCAGTTGCACGCGTGGCTCCTGCAGACGTAGCTCAAGCCCGATCGGGATCCCCCCACCCGAGTAGCTGAGATTCTGGTGGAGACCAGGAAACCCTCAACCAGATCTACTTATGCCATGAAATGGGAGCGTTCTCTATTTGGGCCGCCTCAATGATGTCGAACCTTTCTGTGCTCTGTCGCCGACTTCTGGATTACCTGCGACACCTCTTGATCTGGGTGTCAGCCATTCATCCTTAAAGGTTCGCATGGCTGCCTTTTCGGCTATCACGTCCCCTTTGCAGACAGAACGTTTGCTCAGCTGGAGGTCTCCAAGACCTTTTTGAGAGGGGTCCTTCATGTACGACCCCCTATCTGGGTTCCTGCCCCTCCTTGGGATCTGAATTTCATTTTAGAGAAGTTTACTCTGCCGCCTTTTGAGCCGGCAACCTCAGCGGACCTAAAGTTCCTTTCTTGGAAGACTCTCTTCCTACTGGCCGTTACTTCTGCTCGACTGATTTCCGGGTTCCAGGCCCTGATGTGTAAAATCCCGTGTTTGATTTTTCACAAGGAACGTGTGGCTCTGCGTACCAACCCTAAGTTTCTCCCTAAGGTGGTAGTGGAATCGACGCTGAATCAATCCATAGAGCTGCCTGCCTTTTTTACACAGTCCTCTAATCAGGGAGAGTATCTCCTGTACACTTTGGATGTTCACCGAATTCTCAGATACTTCTCCAACAGGACGAAGGATCGCAGAAAGACTGATCGACTGTTCGCCTCTTTGCTCGTGAAAAGAGAGGCAATGCTGGTTTCTAAGCAATGCCTGTCCTAAAATGGTTGGCTCCATTATATCACTTTGTTATGACAGCACGCATAAGACCCTGCGGGTCAAGTTAGATGCCACTCACTAGAGGGGTCCCTGCCTCTGTGGCTTGTTTCTAGAATGTGTCAGCGGCTGACATTTGTGCAGCCGCCACTTGGACTTCTGTCCATACCATTATGAAACATTACAGTTTGGACATTGCCTCTCGCCAGAGAGCAGGCTTCAGGTTGGCTATTTTGCAAGGCCTCCTTTCCTAAGGCTTTCACATCCAGAGGGTCTACTTCTGAGTAGCTTTCCTCCTCCTGTTTGCTTCTCCTTGTTCCAGACTGCTTGTCCTATATGTAATTACTTACTGCAAGAGCCCTCTCGAAGTAAGATAGTACAGTCACGTAAGAACTTACCGTAACAGTAGATCTTCGAGAGAGGCTCTTGCAGTAGGTAATACCTTCCCACCCTCCATCCCCCTAAGCTTTTTCAGCTCCTTTTCCAGGAGGGGAAATATCCGCTTCTCTCTCATCTGGCCTTTTGGCCTTTGGCAGGAAAGAACTGGAAGGCGGGCGTGGGGACTGCCCCTTATACTGACACCGCATGACGTCTGGTCGCCTGACATGGGGGCGGTCCCCTGCCAGAGACTGCTAGCTAGAAATTTTTCCGCTGGGTCCTGACACCGGCCGGCATCAGTCCTATATGTAATTACTTACTGCAAGAGCCTCTCTCGAAGATCTGTTGTTACGGTAAGTTCTAAAGTAACTGTACTTTTTGTACAAGTTGGAGTCAGCTGGGAGAGACTTTAAGGATACATTTGAAATACTAATAAATGGTGGCAGCCAAGGCTGGCAGGCTGGGATGTATGCTGCGACTCGGGAAAACATTGTAGGCCTTGGATTTTTTGCAGAACAGCTAATTTTTTATACTATTAAATATGGCAATTAGCACTGTAAAAATGTTTTCACTTAACATAAATGGAATTAATAATCTGATTAAGAGATCCAGATTATTTAAATACCTTAAAAACAAACTAGTGATGCAATTATCTACAAGATATGCACCTTTCTGATGAGGAGAATCAGAAATTAGTCTGGGGGTGGTACCAGTTTTGCTTCTTCATATCCTAAGGGCAAAAGGAGGGGTTGCAATCTGATCCCTTCTACTACCCAGTTTCACCTGGAGTCACTGTATATAGACCCCAGGCTGTTTTGTGATCCATAAAGGTCTAATATATGGAAAACAAGTAACCTTGGTGAATGTCTGTTTTCCACCACAACATGCTCCAGGGAAGCTTCAATGTTTTTTCAATAGGCTGTTGGATCACATGCAGGGCTGTCTGATTATGGGAGGAGATATCAGTCTTTCACTGATGCCCCAACTTGATTCCTCATCACCTTCCTATTACTGCGTCTCCCCATCACAGAAACAAATTCGGACCCAGCAGAATTCTCTTGGGATAATTGATATTTGGAGGCATTTTTTTCCCCCACTACCAGAGCATACACTTTTTATTCCTCTAGATACAATACATATTCTAGGTTGGATTATTTTTTTATATCCAAAGAACATGTAGATTGGCTACAAGATTTAACAATTGACCCCAGATTTTTATCACATCAGTCCCCTTTACTTTAGTTAGATTTCAAGATTCCAAAAAAGACCACTGGGTGGTGCCTGAATACTTCATTACTTAAAGATGAGGACTTTAAAACTAGATTTAAGGAAAAGATCCCACCGATTCTAGTAGAGAACTCTACCCCTGAAATCTTGGCTTCTATTATATGGGACACTCTGAAGGTTGTTATCGGGGGATTATTGCCTATACAGCCCACAGGAAAAGGCAGTGGGAGAGTAAGTATGTTAAACTCCACGCAGAACTACAAAACTCTCCAACTTTACCCACCACAGAAGTGAGAGACCAGATTAACCATAAGGAGGCAGATCTACAAAAGATTCTTGATGAAAAAAACCCAGCAGGCATTATTTTATCTTAGGTCCTATAAATTGGAAGGGGGACCCAGAGGTGCTAGAAATTTAGCATGAAGACTTGGGAACTATAGAACAGCTACTTATTACCCACTTTAAGGATCCGCACCATAATATTTATGCCAGGAGCACCCCTCAGATAATGGAAATTTTTTGGACCTACTATTCTCAATTATATTATACCCCCCAACCTAACCAGCAGGCATGTGAGGAGTTTTTTAAATTTATTTCTCTTCCTAAAATTACCCAGGATATGGTAGAGAGAATAAAAGCCCAGATTAGAGCAGAAAGAATAGAGAGTAGTCTCAGATAGTAAAACCTTGAAAACACCAGGCCCAGGTGGCTTACTTTCTGAATGGTTCAAAACGCTTTTCAAACAAGTGGCTCCAGCCTTATTGACAGTGATTCAGGAGGGAGCGCCCCCTTCGGTATACTAATATCTCCCCATATCTCTAAACCAAATAAACCAACAGATCAACTTACTTACCGCTATATCCATTCTCAATATGGATTACAAGTTGTTTATGTCTATGTTAGTTTTAGAATGGATGAGATGCTGCCATTCCTTATAAACTCTGACCAGTCAGGTTTATTCATTCACAAACCACAGATAATATACATAGGACAATACATCTACAGACCATATAAATCGGAGGAAAATACGCAGTATTTGTCAGCCTCAATGCTAATAAAGCCTTCGACCAAGTTAGGTGGCCTTTTTATGGCAGACGTTGTCCATATTTGGATTCCAGTGGAGTTTTTAGCTCTACTAAAGGTATATATATTCTTCCCAAAGGCATATCTTAAAATAAATGGCCAGCTATCCACCTTAATATCTCTTAGCTGGGGGACATAGAAACATAGACTTTGACAGCAGATAAGGACCACTTGGCCCACCCAGTCTGCCCATTTCCCTACCTACTGGATGAGCTGCAGGTTCTAGTTAACCAACAACCTATTTCCTGCCACCCCCCACTACAATTGCCTTGTGTCTGTCCCATGCATGTTTGAATTCCCCCTCTGTTTTAGCCCCAACAACCTCACCAGGAAGGCAGTTCCACGCATCCACCACTCTCTCCATGAAAAAAGATTTCCTCACATTACCCTTGAGCCATCCCCCCTCTATCTTTAAATTGTGTCCCCTTGCTCTTACACATCTCTTTTTCTGAAAGATGCTACCCTCCTGGACTTTGTTGATTCCCTTGAGGTACTTGAACGTTTCTGTCATGTCCACCCCCCGTCCCTCCTTTCATCAAGGGTGTACATATTAAGCTCTCTGTCTCTCTTCATATGATTTCTGATGCAGACCCTGCACCATTTTAGTTGCCTCCCTCTGGACTGCTTCCATCCTGCTCTATGTCCTTAGTAGATGAGGTCTCCAAACTGCACACAGTACTCAGATGGGGTCTCACCAACTGTCTGTACAGCGGGATAACCACTTCCTTTTCTACTTGTGATGCCCCTTCCATGCATCCCTGTATCCCCCTGGCTCTCCTTACTGACTTCTCACATTGCATACCAACCTTTAGATCATCTGATATGACTACCCCCAAGTCCTGCTCCATTTTGTTGTTGTTAGTACTCCTGCTATTGTGTACTCTTCTCCTGGGTTTTGTTTCCAGGTGCATTACTTGCACTTCTTTGCATTGAATCTAAGTTGCCATATGTCTGACCATTCCTCCAACCTTGCAAAGTCCCTTCTCATCCTTTCTACCCCACTTGTGTATCAGCTCTGTTACAGATCTTTGTATCATCTGCAAAGAGGCATACATTTCCTCCAGACCTCTGCAATGTCACCTATTTATTTATTTATCAAGTCTAGGATTACAATACCTTTGAGCCATGGCTCTTTACAAAGGTTCCACGCCAGAGAAATACAAATTATGGGGAACATCAAGACAGGCATTACAACAATGTGGACATTGCAAACAGAGTACAGATTATTACAGTTCAAGGGTAGCATTGTAACAAGAAGGCAGCTAGCGGCATTTGTCAGAGAAAATAGACAACAGATAAGAAGTGCCAGAGTCATAGGTAGAGGTAGGGGGAGAAGGAAATGTAGGAAGGTGGCAAGAGGGTGAAAATGCAGCATTGGGTATACCAAGATGTGAGGGTAGAATCCAGTGAGGAGGGTGGGACAACTAGAGCAGAAAGAGAAGTGGAGAAACAAGGTTGTTGGGCAGTCACAGGAGCTGTTGGAGAGATAGTCCTGGAGCCTCAGTTTTAAACATACCAATAGTTGGGCAGAGGATGGTTGGGCTGAGGCCATTGAACCAGAGTGGTGCTCGATACAAAAAGCGTTGTCCCTGTGAAGTGTGACAGGGGGACATTCAGTAGCTGTAGCGTGGCTCTCCTAAGGCACCATTTATTACTGTGTTGTAACAGAGTTGAGACCTCGTATGCAAGGCCAGGGTAGATTTTTTGACCATGGAGCAGGTGAGAAACTTTATGTGGTTTGATAGTTGGAGCCAGCCGTCTGAGTGTACAGGTCACATGTGTGGTGAGACGGTGAGCACCAGTGATGAGCCGACATGCTTTATTTCAGGCAGTTGAGAGGCGTCTAAGGGTTGTGGTTGTGCTGAGCCATAAATGATGAGACCATAGTCATTATAGAGATCACAGAGCTCAGGACTGCAACCTTCAAAGCTTCTGGCGTGAGGTGTGGTCTATGTTTGTAGAGGAGATCAAGCCGTGTATTAGCAGCTCTAGCTACATTATCTACATGAAGTCCATAGGAGAGATTAGGGTCAAGCTGAATCCCTAAGATTTGAAGGACACCACCTGATCTAGAGTGTTGCCCTGGGTGGTGGAGATAGCCAAGTGGTGTAGCTTGTGTGGTTGTGAGAGCTGCAGAAGATCATAGATTTGCTTTCTGTCATTGAGGACCAGTTTATGATTAAGAAACCATGTCTCTACAGAACTGAAACCAAGTTGAAGGTTGTGTTGAAGAGTTGCAGGATCTTTGTGAGTGGAGAATACAACAGCATCATCGGCATATAGTATGATCTGCTCAGAGCAGTGGTAAGGGAGGGAGTTTAAGAAAAGGCTAAAAAGGAGGGGTCCCAGTATGGATCCCTGTGGGACACCCGAGCGAACAGGCAGGGTGTTAGAAAGAGCGTCCGCAATTTTTACTCTCTGTGACCGGTTTTCTAAGTAGCTTTTAAACCAGAGAGAAGAGTCAGGTGATAGCCCAGCATTCCGTAGTTGGTGTATTAGTAGTCCATGGTGTACTGTATCGAAGGTCGTGGAGAGGTCGACGAAAACGGCCCTTGTGAGAAGGCTGTTGTCAAGGGATTTGTGCAAAGCTCCAGTGAACTCAAGAAGGGCTGTGGTGGTGCTGTGACCTTTTCGGGAAGCCGTATTGTTGTGGACAAGGTATATTGTATTTATCCAAGTATCGGTAAATAATAATATAAATAATAATAACCTATAAGTATGTTAAAGAGGACTGGACCCAGTACTGAGCCCTGAGGTACTCCACTAGTGACCCACCTTTCTTCGGAATGTGTTCCACTCACTATTACCTTCTGTGTCCTGTTGTGCAGCCAGTTTGCAACCCAGGCTACCACCCTGGGACCCACTCCCAGGCTGGCTAACTTGATTATTAATCTTTTGTGCGGGACTGTGTCAAATGCCTTGCTAAAGTCTAGGTAGGCCATATCCACAGCCCTCCTGGTCTATTACTTTGGTCACCCAGTCAAAGAAATCTATTAGATCTGCCTGACATGACCTTCCTGCTGTAAATCCATGCTGCTTTGGGTCCTGTGCCCGCTGGTCTCTAGGTACTCAACAATTCTTTCTTTCAGAAGTGATTCCATCATTTTCCTACCACTGAGGTCAAACTTACAGGTCTGTAGTTTCCTGCTTCTGCCTTGCTCTCACTTTTGTGAAGGGAATCACATCTGCCCTCCTCCAGTCCTCAGGTACCACCCATCCTCCCATGATTTGTTAAAAAGTGTGGTCAGTGGTGTCACTAGGTCCTCCTTAGTTCTTTTAGGATTCTGGGGTGAATCCCATCAGGCCCCATTGCTTTGTCCACCTTGAGTTTTAGGAGTTCTTTCAGGACTCTTTCTTCTGTAAATGGACTGGTGTCAACCACTCTACCCAGAGTGCTTCTATTGTCTGGTTTAGGTAACTCCTCCTCATCTTCTTTTGTGAATACTGAGCAAAAGTATTCATTCAGTATCTCTGCCTTTTCACTGTCTCCTCTGCCCACCTCTCTCCCTTATTAATCTTCACTATTCCTCCTTAACCTTTCTATGTTCCTAATGTACCTATAAAAGGTTTTATCCCCTTCTTAACTGAATTGGCTATTTTTTCTCAGTTTAGGCTTTTGTTATTCTGACTGCCTTCCCCACTTCTTTTCTGCTTTAATTGATACAGTTCCTCTCGTGCTCCTTCTGTGATGCCTTATACTTTTGAATGCAGCCTTTTCTCTCTTAACCTTCCCTGCCACCTCTTTTGAGAACCATAGTGGTTTTTTACTCCGCTTTGTTTTCTTTATCTGTTTCACACAAAGGCTTGTTGCCTCTATGATGGCAGTTTTGATTTTTCTCCGTGTGTTCTTCCACCCCTCCTTTTTGGCCATTTGCTAGTGTATTCCTCAGGTATTCACCCATTTTGCCAAAGTCAGCCCTTCTAAAGTCCAGTATGCTTGTTTTTGTATGGCTTGTCTCCATGGTTGTGCTTATTGTGAAGCACACTGTGCAGTGGTCGCTTGTTCCCCAGATGTCTACTGACTTCTAAATTTGTGATCCTTTCTCCATTTGAGAGTACCAGGTCTAGTATTGCTCGCCTTCTTAGTGGGTTCCAACACTAGCTTTCTAAGGCCTGCCCTGCAGGCATCGAGAATGACCCTGTCTTGGATGTGGCTGCAGTCATGTCATCCAGTTAACATCTGGCATATCAGGTCCCCATCAACAGTATCTCCCTTTTTCAGCCATTTTGAGAATGTCTCTATCATTTTCTTGTCCATTTCCCCCTTGAGATGGGGTCTGTATACAACCCTTGTGCGGATTGTGATGCCATTCCCTGTCTCCAAGGTGACCCAGAGTGCCTCTTGTCCTCCCCCTTTACTTTTTAGTTCTGTAGCTTTGATCCCTTCCCTTATGTATAGAGCTACTCCACCTCCTCTTTTTCTCTCCCTGTCCGTTCTGTAGACTGTGTGCCCCGACATCCCAGTCATGGTTCCCCGTGTACCATGTTTCTGTGACTGCCACAATATCCAATTTTTCATCTTCCATCAAGGCTACTAGCTCAGGAAGCTTGTTTCCCAGACTACGGGCATTGGTACTCATTGCCCTCCATTTAATGTTGGCTTTATCCGTTTTTCCCCCATGCCTGCTCTTTTTGCCCTTTTCTATTTTTCCATTTTACCCCTGTCCTGCCCTCTGTTGAGCGCTGTACCTCAGTGTTTACCTTACTACCCGTCATGTTTTGTGGGGGGAGGCTTGAAATTTCCTATTAGCACCTCCCCCCATGGCTAGTTTAAAAGCTTGCCAAGGAAGCATTTAAACCTGTCACTTAGGATCTTGGTTCCCTTCATGGACAGCCATGACAGGGTTGCCCTTTGTCACCCCTGCTCTTTGCTCTCTACATAGAGCCTTTAGCCAAATTCATTCGACAACATCCATTGATTCAAGGCATACCACTTGGTGGGAGAAGTTACACTGTTTCCTTATATGCTGCTGATATACTTTTGACATTACTGGACCCAGAAACCTCTATTCCAGCAACACTGGAGGTGATTAATGTTTTCTCTGCTATATCCGGTTATCAAATAAACAGAAAACTGGGGTACAAGCCTTCAATTTTGTCCCTACCCTTGAATTGAAACAACTTGGCTCCCTGCCAGTTGGAGAAATAATAAGATAAAGTATCTGGGGGTGAATATCCCTAACAAATTAGAATACCCGGATCTCTTTAATTTAGAACCACTGTCCCTTGACATTGAATCCTTAATGGGAACATGGTCTCATTTATTTTTGTCCCTTTATTATAGAATACATGCCATCCACATGACTGTTTTTCCTAAGATACTATATTTTTCCAGACTGTACCTTTAACTCCTCCCCAGTTTTATTTTATGTCTTGGAATAGAATGCTGTCCTGATTTGTATGGGCTGGAAAACAACCAAGGATGCATTGGTCACTACTACAACTAGCAACAGACAAAGGAGGCCTTAGTCTCCCAAATTTGAGGGATTATCATAGGGCAGTAACCTGCAAAACAGTTATGACCTGGCTTAGTGGGCAGCTGAATCCAACCTGGAAACATATTGAATTTGTGTTAAATGACTTATTTGACATCCTTCCTATAGTGTTTGCCCATCTTGCTTCTCCCCCACAGCTCAGGAATGTTACCTTTGGAACTCGTAACACCTTAAAAACCTGGTATGAGATAAGGGCCCTTCCGCAGTTAGAGGAAACTTTTTATTATTTTGGTTACTAGTTAGTGAGAGAGACTTTATTCCCACACAGATGGATCATGCTTTTAATGAATGGCATATTAGGGGCTGTCAGTGATATACTAATTTCTGGATACAGCAGGGAGTGCTACCTTGCCTTTGCAAACTGCTTTCCATCTTCCCAACTCCATCATTATTGATATTTACAGATGAGAACATTTCTGGGTCAGGGAAAAAACACCCCGGAATGCTCTTCCAAACCCTATACCCCCTCTGATGGGCCTTTTGATAGAGGCCATTCAAGGCTGGGAAAACAAAACACTGGTTAGGTTTTATTTATAAGGCCCTCAGGGAACATTGGCAAGAATCCAAAAGAGACGTTTTGCAGACCTGGAACATAGAGCTACAAACCCATCTGACTTTTGAGAAGTGGCTGGAACCAATTTTAACCTCCAGCAGACTGGATGGGCCTTGCGGTCCTTATCTGCCGTCAGCTTCTATGTTTCTCAAGGCCCATACTGGGTTGAATTCATGTGGAAATGCAGGCTTCGATTCTTTAATACCCCTGACAAATTAAAGTTTCTGCCAGCCAGCTATGGCATATGTTGGAGAGAATGTGGGGAATGTTTAGCTAATGTCTCATATTTTCTATACCTGTCCAATGATAGCCCAGTACTGGCGAGAATTTGAATCTAGTTTACGACAATTAATGGGAATTGACTTTACACACACTTCACAGCTGGTGCTGCAATATGTAAGTGACGATGATTCTGTTCCTCCTAGTAAAAGTAAATTATATTTATATCTGGCTGCAGCAAGAAAAGTAATAACTTGCCTTTGGCATACCAGCACTACCCCTACATTGGGCATGTGACATAAGGTCATGTCTGAAATTTACTATTTAGAATGGGTGATTGCCAAAAGAACTAGTAGAACTAAGCATTTTGAATTGGCTTGGAGGCCTTGGGTGTTCTATATTACCCCTATAGATGTCCCTTTTGTTCCCTGAGTACTATAGAAGGATGCATAATTAACCTGAAAGCACATTCTGATTAATGAAATGTATTTATTGTAGTCTCAAGATTTGCCATTCCAAGCTGCTATATTTATGTAAAAGTATTGATGAATGTCTTTATCACATTTCATTGTGTATATTGTATCCTTGCTGATAACTGATATGCTGAAAAAAAAAAAAAAAGAAAATTATTGTGAACTGGACCCGTGCCAACATGTTTTGATGGGATGTGTTGACTTGTTGGCCCGTGTTTGCTCTTTATTGTCCGGGTTCTCCTGTGTCAGAGAGGGTCTTCCCAGATGCCTTGAAGGGAGGCACTGGTGAGAGCTCTTCCGAAGAAACCATCTTTGGAACCTGGCGTCAAGGCAAATTACCGCCCTATCTCCCCAACGTTCCATTTTTGGGTAAGGCTTTTGAGAAGATTGTGGTGCTTCAGCTGGAGGAGCACTTCATGGACTTTGATCTATACGAACTCTCAGTCTGGGTTTCGGGCAAGGCATAGCACAGAAACTGCGTTAGTTCGGGTGCACAATGACCTTCTCAGGGCAAGAGATCGAGGGGAGGTGACATCTCTTTCTCCTTGATCTCTCTTCTGCTTTTGACACGTTGGACCATTGTGTGTTACTTGACCACCTGATGGGAATTTTGTGGACTCCCCGGCACAGTCAACTGCTGATTTGAGTCCTTTCTCACAAACAGGAGGCAAAGGGTAGTGATGGGAAATTTCTCCTCCTCCTCTCCTAGCCTCCTGTCTTGTGGAGTACTTCAGGGTTCTGTCTTGTCACCAGTGTTGTTCACTGTGTACATGCTGCCCCGGGAAGGCTCATTAGGAAGTACAGCTTGGGTTTTCATTGCTATGCCGATGAGACCCAGCTGTATCTTTCCTTTGCCCCTGGGACATCCAGCGTAGTGGATGTGCTTAACAACTGCCTTGCTGAAATAAATGACTGGATGGCCTCCAGCTGGTTGCGACTGAACCCCAATAAGACCGAGGTACTGGTAGTGGAGTTGAACTGAGGGCGTGATAGGATGGCATCGGGCACAGAGACGGGACTTGTCCTGGGATCTGTGCCTTTGAAGGCCTCCTGTAGGGTGTGTAACATAGGCGTTATTCTGGACAGTGGACTGACACCTGAGGCTCGGGTGTCGGCCATTGTCCGTACCAGTTTTTACCATCTGAGGAATATTACCAGGATTAAGCCCCTAGTTCTGCCCCTGGACCTCCCTACCTTAGTGCATGCCTTTGTGACGTCGAGGCTGGATTACTATAATGCTCTACCTTGGGGGTCTCAGGAGGTACCTCCACTGGCTTCAGCTAGTGCAGAATGCAACTGCCAGGTTGTTGACAGGGCAGTCTAAATATTGTCACATCACCACAGTGCTGCGTGAACTGCACTGGCTGTAATTCAGGTGGAGGGTCCTCTTTAAGGTGGGCTTGCTCACCTTAAAGGCCCTACATGGCCTTGTCCCTGGTTACCTCTCGAACCTTCTTACACCTGCTACCGCAGTCTGCTCCCTCCGTTCCTCCTCGTGGGGCCTCCTTGCAATTCCCAGAACAAAGCTAAAAACGCTGGCTACAGAGCCTTTAGTGTCGCCTGCCCCGTCCTGTGGAATTCGCTCCCTGCATCTGTAAGGGAGGCCCCCTCGGTGGAGGCATTCAAGGCATGCCTTAAGGCCTTCCTCTTTATGCAAGCTTTCTCCTGACCCTGTTGTATAATATTGCCTCATTCTATTTATATTGCAAGTCCCTGATGTCCTTCTATTTATTCACTGAGTTTTATGTATTATTGTATTTTTAATTATTGTTGCTATTTATTGATGAGTTTTCTTTTGCTGGTTTGTTTTTATGTACAGCGCCCAGAGCCTCAGGGATTGAGAGTCTTTAAATAAAATTTGACTTGCCTTGCCATGTCTTCCCTTACCTAGACGACTGGCTTCTGACAGCTCCTACCAAGGAGAAATTGCTCAGAACCATGGAGGTCACCTTTTCCCTATTTCGGGATCTGGGGATAACCCTCAGTCTTCCAGAATCATCCCCTTGGCCAAGTCAAAGACTCCAGTACATAGGGATGATCCTAGACACTGAGCAAGGCAAGGCCTTTCTTCCACCAGACACAGCAGAACACCTTCAGACTCTGGCTCAGCTGGTCTCGTCGTCTCGACAAGTTCCAGCCAAAATGGTTCTCATATTGCTGGGACATATGGCAGTGGCTATTGAAACAGTACCCTTGGCTCGCCTCCACATGAGAGTGGCCCAGTGGAACCTCCAGGTTCAATGAGACCAACGTTCAGATGACCTGGACCTCTTGGTGTCAGTATCCAGCTTGGTTCGTCAGACCATGAAGTGGTGACTAAACCCCTCCAACCTTGTCAAGGGAATTCTCTTCTGGTCAGACACACCTTGGCAAATTCTGACGACAGACGTGTCAGGCCAGGGTTGGGGTGCTGTTCTGGCAGAATGTCAGACTCAGGGGGACTTGGTCTCCATTGGAGTAGCATCTCCATATCAGTGTTTTGGAGATGCCAGCAGTATTGTATGCTCTCCAAGCCTTTCAGATGCTTACGCTTCCGGATCACCTCTTGATCCGGATGGACAACATGTCAGTTGTCTTTTACATAAACAAGCGGGAGGAGGAGGAAGAGACGCATTCTTACCCTCTTTGCAGAGAAGCCATGAGGGTTTGGTATTGGGCCATAGAGCATCATCTGAGCCCGACGGCTGTGCATGTTCCACGCATTCAGAACACCTTGGTCGACAGTCTGTAAGTTGTTCTCAGTCCAAGGTTCATGATTGGGAACTTCTTCCTGCAGTGGCTGAAGATCTCTTCGAAAGGTGGGTCCGCCCAGAGCCGGATCTATTTACGTCTGCATCCAATGCAAAACTGCTCAGTTTCTGCTCACTAGATCCAGGGCTTGGTGTTTTCTGGTGAGATGCGTTGTCCCTCTCTTGGACAGAGAGGTTTCTGTATGCCTTTCCTCACTTTCCATTGCTGTAGAAAGTCCTGCTCAAATTGCAGTCAGAAGGGGCAGAGATGATTCTAATAGCCCTCTTCTGGCCATGACAGATTTGGGTTCCACTTCTACAGCAGTTTGCAGTGGAACCTCTGATCCCCCTGCCTCTGTGTACAGCTCTGCTCTCAGAGGAGCAGGGCACCCTGGTCCATATGGATCTAAAGTCTCTGCACCTTCATGCATGGCTCCTGCAGACTTAGCAATCACCTGTTTCAGGGTGTCCCCCCCCCCCCCAAGGTGGCAGAGGTTCTAGTGGCTGCCAGAAAACCCTCCACTAGATCTGCTTATGCCATGAAGTGGAAACGGTTCTGCATAGGGGCCACTGCTCACCATCTGGATCCCTTTACTTGTCCAGAGAATCTCGTTCTAGAGTATCTCCTTTCCTTATCTAACTCAGGCCTGAGTTACTCATCCATTAAGGTGCATCTTTCAGCCATTTCTGCGTACCATGCCCCTATAGCTGGCAAGTCCCTTGCCCAGCTTGACCTTTCCCGCACTTTTTTGTGGAGTATCCTGCATCTGAAGTCTCTCATTCAGGACCCTGTCCCTCCTTGGCATCTGTTATTCATCTTAGAAAAGCTTATGTTGCCTCCCTTTGAGCCTGCCGCAAGTTGTGAGCTTCGCTTTCCCTCATGGCAAATGTTATTTTTAGATCTCTTTCCGGGTTATCTCAGTCATCAGGTGCTACCGTAGGAACTTCACCGTTGATGAATAGAAATCCACACAGAAGATTTTTTTTTTTAACTTTATTTATTACAGATCGGCACACAAGGCTGCCCCTGAGAGACAGGGAAACTTCCATAGATTATAACAGATGGAGAAGTTTGTACAGACATATACAATTTTAAAACAGAACACCCCAAGCAGCACAACCACTTCTAGAGTCCATTTTCTTTGTATGTGTGCTTAAAGTCATGAAATAAGCACAGAGTACTTCATGTTTTACAGTGTCTCTAATGAACACATAGTGACTTAGCTTTTTTCATCCATCCTGGAGTATCTTTGGTTGGTAGTCATTTGAAGAAGGAAAAGTTGATCTGTACCGGCTAGGAAACCTACCCCTTCAGGGGGGTACAAAGCTCGATCAAAACTGGCAGGAATATGTGCATAGAGCCAAGAAAATTCATATCAAACTCAAAATCTGAGGAGGGAAGAGAAGGCGATAAGTGGACCCTTTACACAAACAGCCCTAGAGAGTTGGAAACCAGTAATTGGAGATTGCATCTTCAACGGGCTCCCAAATCTTACTGAATTTATCCTCCCTCCTCAACGCCTTCAACTGCGTATGCTCAATTTTCATACAGTGTAATAGTCTTTATACCCATTCTGTCACTGTTGGGGCAGAATTTCTACCCCAGTGATAGGCAAGTATTTGCTATCCCACTGCCATGCTCGAGGCCCATAAAGGGTGATCAAGACCCCTCCTCTTCATAGATGAGCCCGGGAGACCTAAAATAGCCTTGCGAATGCTCACTTGTTGTGAGTCTTGTAAGATCTGTTGCATGATGGAAGTAATTCCCTTCCAATAAACCTGTATGGTAGGGCATTCCCATAACAAGAGAATGAAGCTCCCCGGCTCTATATTACATTTTGGGCATCTGTCCGAATGATTGGGATCTGTTTTATGAACCAGCAATAGGGTAAAATACACCCTATGCACTATATTATAATGGATAGCCCTGATTCTATTATTAACAGAGCACTTCATGCCCCTTTTCAGTACCATACGCCAGTCTCCCAACAACAAGGCTTCATCTTCCAAATCTCTGTCCCACTTTTGCTAAGCTCAAGCTCAGATCCGGAGGGCATTTAGGAGGGCCTTCTAACACAGTGTCATTATTCTCTTTTTATCGGGGGAGTTTGCCTGCCTAAGGAGTTCTTCAAGAGGCAATTTGCGCAGGAGTGAAGCCGGGTCCCATCTCTGCAGCTGAGATAGAATCTGAAGGTAAGTGAAAAACCCGGGAGGGGGTAGTCCATATCTCCATACCAGCTCCTGATATGGAAGCAAAGTGCCACCCTCGTAGAGATGTGCCAAGCATGTAACCCCCCATCTATGTCCAGCGTACTGGGGTTCCTAACTTTTTGCCAAGTGATATCGCTTAGCAAGTTCACAAAACTGGAAGGAGTCAGTTTTTGAGGAGTGACCTCATCCTCCTGCCTCACCCAAGTTTTGACACCGACCCCTGTCTTGTAGATATCCCGTAAGGCAGAAACCTGTGCAGCCAAGTAATAAAGTGTCAAGTTTGGGGGACCCAGACCCCCATAACAATTCCTGCCGAATCCGGGGTTGTCTTGCACCCCATAGGAGAGAACCCACTGCTCCCTTCAGAGACTTGAAATAATATTGAGGGATCCATGCTGGAAGAGATTGGAAGAGGTAGAGGCATTGGGGTAGGATAAACATTTTGACAAGGTTAACCCTACCTGTAAGAGTCAGAGGGAAGCTCTTCCATCTATCACACTGGTCCTTAGTCTTCTTCAGTAAAAGTGTGTAGAGTTCAGATGGAAAAGAGAAGTTAATTTACTGAGGATAAAGACCCCAAGATAGTTTATATAGGGGACTGGGTTGATCTTAAGACCCTGTATCTGAATACTATTTTTTTTGTCCCCTAATGGAAGCCACTCGCACTTAGTTCAGTTAATTTTATGGCCTGATATTGGGCCATATTCTACAAATAGGGTAATCAAAGCCGGGACAGAGACCTCGGGGTGCCTAAGAAATAGTGGGACATCATCTGCAAAAAGGGAGACTTTCTGGTCTCTGCCTTCAGCCTCGCACCCCTGGATATCAGGATGCCGCCTGATAGCCGATGCCAGGACTTCCATGGTTAAGACATAGGGGAGACAAAGGGCACCCCTGTCTGGTGCCTCTATTGAGGAGGAGGGGGCCGGGACATAGTGTCATTGGTGTAAATTTGTGCTTTAGGGCAGGAATAGAGCATTTTAATCCAGTTAATAATTGGAGAGCCTAATTGGAATGTGTTCAGAGTGGCGAAGATAAAACTCTACTCGACTCTATCGAAGGCCGTCCTCAGCATCCAGTGCTAGAAGGCCCTTTAACATCATGTCCCTTTCCTTACCACTTATGGAGTATGTTAAGAGTTCTCCGTAGGTTGTGCTTGGCCTGTCTCCCTCCCACAAATCCACATTGATCCTGATGGATCGAAGATGGCAGGATTCCCTCCAGTCGCTTAGCAATAATTTTTGCCACAATTTTATAGTCTGTGTTTAATAAAGAAATGTGTCTGTATGACCCACATTTTGTAGGGTCTTTACCAGGTTTTGAGAGTACAGTGATTGTGGCCAACTGGAGGGAGAAGGGTAGCACACCAGAGGCCAAAACTTCCTGGATCATTTCAGTGAGCAAAAAACCAAGATCTTCCCAAAATAATTGATAAAATTACATGGGAATCCCATGAGGCCCAGGGGCCATCCCCAAATTTGAATCCCAAATGGCCTCTTATCTCTCTCGTAGAAAGTGGTAGATTTATATGATCTTACTTGAGAAACAACTCTTGCAGCAGGTTACACCATTAGGACTGAAGCCGTCAGTATCAGGACCAGCATGGAAATTTTCTAGCCAGCAATATTCAGAGGGGACTGCCCTGATGTCGGTCCCGCCCCGGCGTCAGGCATAGTATATAAGGGGGCGGTCCCCCAGAATCCCCAGTTCTTTTCCTGCCGTCGACTCGCCAGCATCGGCCTCTCAGTCTCTACCTAGCGCATGATGACTTAGAACTTCAAGAGTTTCTACATAACTAATGTCCTCTCCAACTCCTTCATTTGAGGGATACCTTTCAAAGTGTGCCTGCAGAAAACAGATCCTTTCAAGGATCCTCATTCTTCCTGCATCGCGTGCTTAGGCCGGACCACGACACCAAGGCCTGCACCTTTGCCAAGGGTTCAACAGCCGCACCAGGATCCGTTGTCGGAAGGCACTTCAGGCTTACCTGTTAGAGGAAAACTTAGTAGGATGGACAAAGAGCTTCCTCCAGGGGTGATTCTTCCTCCATGATCCACAAACACGGGATAAGCACTGGGAGAAGAAGCAGGTCCAGATCCCGAACCGGGCCTCAGATTCATGAACTCAGGCTTCACCGATCGGACGCTCTCCCTCAGGGCTAGGTCTCAGCCCCTCCGGTTAAGTCCGGGCTTCAGCGGTTCTTCGACTCTTCAGCCATCAAGACTTCAGGCCTCGGCTTCTCTACTCCCTCTCGGGCCTCTTCTAAGTCCTCTGATGCCACAAATCTTCCTCTTCCACCGACGGCCGGGACCTCGACTCCAGGTCGGTCTCCCAGCCCCTAGGGGCCCGGATCCACCACCCAGAAGATGAAGGATCTGACCCCTCAAGCGACGACGGACCTGATGTCGCCAAGCACCCAACGCCAGCATATGCTCGCTGAGCCAAGACACCGCCAAGCACCAGACACCGCCAGGTGTTCACTGGAGCCGAAGACTGCCCCCCAGTCACCGGTGGACACCGGTCACAGGGACTCCACGGAGGAGGACACCGTGTTGCCTGAGGACCAGGTGGGCGACATAGAGGATGCCGGGCTTCCAAGGGAACCTCTGCCACCGAGACACCCGGACGGACGCCTGACCCGGCGACAGACCCGTCATCGGGCATGAATATACAAGAAGTAAAGGAGCTCTTTACTTTCTGGTGGGACACCATTCATAAAGACGTGGTCCCAGTAAAGCCTCCTCCTCCCCTCCTACTCCTTCACCTCCCACGCCCCCTTCTCCACCACAGGGGCCAGTAGGACAAACACCAACCCCTAAGGAGCAGACTCCACCTCCCAGGGGTAGATCTCAGGATCGGAGAAGGCCTCCCTCAAGATCTCCATCAGGGTCTCCCAGCCCCAGACGACCCAGACTTTGGCGGTATACTTCGTCGGGGGAGGACTCCAGATCGGGTACCTCGGATTACTCCAGATCTCTTTCTCCACTCAGCATTTCATCACCTGACCCACATGACCTCCCCAGATTTCCTCCAGATGATCCCTCTTTTCTCTGAGATCATGAGGCACATCCAGGACAACATGGGGTGGGATGCTGAAGACCTCAAGCCCGAAAAGCAGCGCCTTGCCCGTTATCTTAGGCAGAAAGACCCAAAGCCTGTGGTAGTGCCACCCTTGGTGGACACCTTTGCGGACGTCACCAAGGCTGCTTGGAAGCGTCCGCACTCCACTCCTGCGGTGCCAAAGAAATCTGACCGCCTGTACAAGGCCCCAGAGAGATCAGTACTTGGCTGAACAACCTCTGGCAGACTCCTGGTCATTATGGCCCCACATGACGGTCCCAAAGATCGCAGCACATGAGCACACAGCCACCGGACCAGGAATCCAAACAGTTGGATGCCCTGGGGAGGCGCATGTATGCGGCTGCTACATGCTCCTTCAGGTCCCTGAACTACCTAACCCATGTGGTACAGTTTCAGAACGCCCTATGGGAAAAGGGCCAGGACCTGGTCAATTTAAGCTTTCGGATGGCGATCAGAAGGCGGAGCTCCTAAACCTTCTCCGCACAGGGTCTGATGTGGGTACCCAGGTACTGGCGAACAGATGGCTCCCGACTTGTCCGCCAGAGCTGCAGCTTCAGGCATTCCCTCCGGCGACACTCTTGGCTCCACATGTCTCCAGCTTCACCCTGGACATATAGAAGAACATTCTTGATGTCCCCACAATGGTGAAGTACTTTGGTGAATCTCGGAGAAGGTTATCACCAAACTCCAGGACACTGAGAAAGCAGTCAGGTCTGTACAGGCCATGCACAGATCCAGGCCTGGTTCCTTTTGTAGGAACCAGAGCCGTTTTCGCAGCCGGCAACAAAGGCAGCAGCCACGGTCCAGCCAGCAACAAAGGGGCGCCTTTCAGTGGAAAGCCCAGGCTAAGTCTTCCCCAGGCAAAGCCCAACGCTACACTGAACCAGCCCAGCCTGCAGGGACCAGTGCTGCCACAGCATGACTCCTTCCCAGCCCGGCCCTCCTCTGGCTCAATGGGCACAAAAGGTCGGGGGTCGCATCGTTCGCCACTTTTCAGGGTGACCGTTGATTACCGCCGACCGGTGGGTTCTCCAGTTGGTCAAGAAAGGTCATTTCATAGAATTTCTCTACCACCCGCCGCAGGACCTCCCCTGCTTTCCCGTTACTCGGGTCAGCACACCCTGCTCATACAGCACAAGGTGCTCGCGCTCCTGGAAAAAGAAGCGATAGAGCACGTTCCACGGAACCAGAGGAGTGCAGGGTATTATTCTCACTTCTTTCTGGTTCCCAAGAAAACAGAGGACCTCCGTCCGATACTGGACCTCAGCAACCTCAACGAGTCGGTCCTGTACAAACGCTTCTGCATGGTGACCCTCCCAGGTTTGATTCCCATGCTCAAGCAGGGCGCCTTTCTAGCATCCTTGGACAAGCAGGACGCTTACCTGCATATTCCCATTGCTCAAGCACAGGAAGTTTCTGGGCTTCGAGTTCCAGGGCCACCATTATCAGTTCCGCGCCCTCCTCTTCGGACTGTCATCAGCACCTCGGGTATTCACGAAGTGTATGGCGGTCATAGTGGCGGCTCTGAGGAGACAAGGCCACTACGTCTTCCCCTACCTGGACGACTGGCTTCTCATGGCACTCTCTCGGGAGGCCTTGATGTCCACCATCCATTATACTTAGTCTCTGTTTGAGACGCTGGGCATCATGATCAATCACAAGAAGTCACGCCTGGTTCCGTCACAGACTGCAGTTCATAGGTGCAGTTCTGGACACCGTCCGGGGAAAGCTTTTCTTCCCCAGGACAGAGAGGAACATATCAGTTCCCTCATCAGGGACATTTTGGCGAAGACCACCGTTCCTGCCAGATTGGTCCTTTGCCTGCTCGGACACATGGTTGCGGCCATTGCAACAGTCCCGCTTGCTTGTCTCCACATGCGGGTCACCCAGTGGATGTTACGGGTCCAGTGGGACCAAAAGCAAGACCATCTGCAGCTTCCAGTCCAGATCATGAAGACCGTAATCCGGGATTGGCAATGGTGGCTAGATCCGAAGAATCTATCAGCAGGGGTCCCTTTGCGCCTGCCTGTGATAGTGACACTCTCCACAGACGCCTCGGGGCTCAGATGGGGAGCACACCTCGACGGTGTCCGGTCTCGGGGCCTGTGGACAGCACAAGAGACTCATCTCCACATAAATATCCTGGAAATGAGAGCAGTTCTTTACGCCCTGCAGGCCTTCCAGTCGGAGATTCCACCGGGTACCATTCTGTTACAAACGGACAATTCCACAGTGATATATTACCTCAACAAACAAGGAGGCACTCATTCCTACCCGCTTTGCAGGGAGGCCTTGAGGGTGTGGGATTGGGTTTTGCAACATGGTGCAAACCTCATTGCTGTTCATGTCCCAGGAGTGGACAGCACCATTGTGGGCGGCCTGAGCTGGTCTCTGACCAGAGTCCATGAGTGGGAACTACTCCAGAAGGTAGTAGAGGATCTGTTTCACAGATGGGGTACACCAGAGTTAGACCTTTTCTCGTCCCCATCCAATGCAAGACTGCCCAATGTTTGCTCGCTAGATTCAGGGCCTGGTGTTTTCTGGCGAGACATGTTGTCCCTCTCCTGGGCAGGCAGATTCCTCTATGCCTTCCCCTCTTTCCGTTGATACAGAGGGTTCTTCTGAAACTTCGCAGAGAGCAAGCGACACTGATACTCATCGCGCCGTTCTGGCCCAGGCAGAATTGGTTCTCTGCAGCTTATCCATTAGGTAAGGAAATGGGCAGACTGGGTGGGCCAAGCGGTCCTTATCTGCCGTCAAATTCTATGTTTCCCTCTGCTACATCAGCTATCCTGGGAACCTCCGGTGCTTCTGCCAATCAGCTCTCACTTGTCTCAGGAGGAGGGCTGAGCCTGCACGCTTGGCTCCTAGAGACGTAGCCATTTTGCGACACGGGGTCTCGCAAGATGTAGCTGATGTTCTGGTGGCCGCAAGAAAACCGTCCACTCGTATACTTATGCCATGGAATGGCACATGCTTTTTACCTATGGGCTCAAGCGCCGAGTTTCTTCAGACTGTCCAGAAAACTCTGTCTTGGACTACCTCTGTCTCTTTTTCAGACAGGCTTGACCTACTCCTCGATCAAAGTACACCTCTGTGCCATATCAGCCTATCATTATCCTAAAGGCCAACACACCATATCTCAGTTGGACACAGCACAAGCCTTCCTGAGAGGCATTCTCCACCTTAGACCTCTGATTAAGGATCCAATTTTGTCATGGGATCCTTTGTGCTGGAGCAGCTTTCGCTGCCACCCTTTGAACCAGCCGTGGATTACGAGCTACGTCTTCTCACTTGGAAGACATTGTTTTTAGTTGCCGTTACCTCGGCCAGAAGAATTTCTGAACTCCATGCACTTATGTGCAAAGAGCCTTATTTGTTTTTTCACAAAGACTGGGTATCCCTACGGACTAATCCCAAATTCAAACAACATGAAGTCTTGCTGTATTCTGACAATTGCAGTGATTCCCAACCTTTGAACTGCCCTGGAGAACTAAGAGTTAACTTTCCATGCAGGGCGTGGAACGCTGAGCTCAAGCTTGGTTGAAGTCTCTGTCTGGAGTGTTTTGAATTTAAACCGTCAGATTCTTTACTCCGCCTCACTGAATGGTCACTCCGGAGATTTCTCCTTCAGCTCGGTTCGAAAGTCGGTTAGAGTTTTCAGGTTTTCGTCGGTTTTAACCAGAAAAAAGTATCAGCATAGTCGGTTCAGTCTTTGTCTGTGGTGCCGTGAGTACTAGATAGGAATTATTCTATTTTTCTGTGTGGAACTTGTAAAAGTGCGGTCGGTTCGCCTGAACTGACCAATTGATTGTGAATTTTGTTATACTTAGTGTGTGGTTACCGGTTCTTATTGGTTCTAAAAAAAACAAAAACGTGTTTTTAACCACTTTTTTCCAATACCCATTACACGGTTAGGAACCGATAAGAGAGTCTTGCCTGGCGGTTGCTGAAAAAAGGGTAAGTTTGGTTAGGTTGGCCATGTTTGAGAAACCCAAGAAAAACGGGCTCATTGCTTCAACACTGCAGGAGTTGGGAGGTCTTTGCCAAGGCCGATCCCAACACCACCTGTGTTTATTGTCTGGGGTTTGACCACCCTCGATTCAGACTGCCAATATGTAAACATTTTCCCAAATCTACCCTTGAGAAGAGATTAGTAGACTGAGGAAAAGGAGGTCGAAGTCCGCTGACCCAGATGTATAGCCCGGTTCGTTTCAACCTGAATCCAGAAGGAGTGCCCTATAACCAGGTAGATTTTTTTCGGCAAAGGAGAACCGATTCTGAGGGATCGGTTCCAACAAAAAAGAAGTGTAAAGATAAATCGTCCGGTTCGGATCCAGAGGTTCATGTTCCGATCGCGAAGAGATAGCCAGCATTCAGATTATGGAATCTGTCCGTCTGTTCCGACCGATCCGGCTCCTTCTGGCAGGGGTTCGGTTCGTTGGTTCCCCGGTTCAAGAGTATACTTGAAGATTTTTATGAACGGAATTTGAAGAGGAAGGGGAATTTGAGGATTATGATGTAAGTGAAGGTCTGGATGTGCCTGTGGAACCGGACATCTTCCCAGACAGACCATCAGGTGTTTCCCCTCCTAGGCTTTCTGAGTCCCCTTCCTTACAGAAAGGTGGCTGAAACCCTCCAGCTTTCTATGGAGGAGGCTGTGGAAGATCAAGAGGAGCCTGATTATGTAGAGATGATGGATATCTCAGAGTCCAGGAGACTGTCTATTCCCCTCCATAAATCTTTTGGGAAACAGACACAAAAAATCTTAGTCTCCTAACACTATACCTCCTGTGGATAGAAAAATGGACAAGAGGTATACACTTTCAGGCTCAGACACGGAGTTCTTATATCAACAATGCAGCCATGTTGGGGTAGTGCAGGCTGCTGCCTGTGACAAGGCAAATAATTCCCTTGGCTTCACACCCCCCTGACAAGGACTCCAGGAAGATTGATGCCATGGCAAAGAAGCAGTAGACGGCATCTTCTTTGGGACTCGGCAGGCGACTATCATGGTTTCATACAGCCAGGTACCAGAAGTCTAGGTGGGACACTGTACTGGCACTGGCTAAACAGGCCTCTCCCCAGCTATCCAAGGAGCTGGAGGCAGTGGCTGCAGATGGGATTGAGGCATATATGGTTCAGTTTCATGCTGCCGTGGACTCTAATGATGTTTCATCAAGAGTCATGGCTACATCTGTGGCTCTTCGGAGGATGACTTGGCTAAGATGTACTAGCCTCTCGCAGGACACCCAGGCTAAGGCCATGGATTTTCCTGTACTGGGTAATTCTCGTTTGGGGAGCAGACCGAGAATTACATGAAGAAATGGATCGAGCACAGGACCACTTACAGGAGTGCTCAGCCAAGGAAAGGCAGGCAACTCCTCAAAGGCAGCAGTCTAGGGCAGGCAGGCTCTTTTCAAAGGCCTTTACCAAGCACAGGCCTCTTCTTCCTTCTCACAGAGGGGGTTCTTCAGAGGGAGAGGCAGAAGGGGGATGAGCAGGCCTGCATCCACTCCTCAGCCTAAAGCTCCTGCCAAGCAGACACCCTGATGGGTCTGCCCCGGTTGACTCTCCTATTCCAGTAGGGGGCAGGCTGGCTTACTTTGTCCAGGTCTGGATGTCTATTACATCAGACAAGTGGGTCCTGGAAGTAGTAAGCCAGGGACTGGTTCTCAGCTTCAAAAAATTTCCAAAGATGAGAGCCAGATCTTTTCCACCTGCAAATCTTTCAGAAACCCTTGCCCTAGAGGCAGAGGTTTCTTCTCTCCTAGCTTTAAGAGCTATAGAGAGAGCACCTACCCTACACTGGGGCAAAGAACTGTACTCCAGGTACTTCCTGACCCCCAAAAAGACAGGAGTGGTGACCCATCCTAGACCTAAGATATCTGAACAAACATGTTTTAAAACCAAAGTTCAAAACGATAACTCTGGGAGTAATACTTCCCTCTCTAAGGCCAGGGGACTGGCTAGCCTCCCTGGACCTCAAAGTTGCCTACTTTCACATTCCCATTAGGTACTCCCACAGAAAGTACCTCAGGTTCGAGTTGCCCTCAGGCCACTATCAGTTCAGAGCAATGCCCTTTGGCCTAACCTCAGCCCCAAGGGGTTTTCACAAAGTGCCTGGCAGTAGTAGTTGCCTTTCTAAGAAGGCAAAAGATTTCCATATTTCCTTATGTGGATGATTGGCTGATAGTGGGTCAGTCTCCAGACCAAGTCAGGTCTCACCTGCAAGTGACCCAGCAAGTGCTCACTTCTGTATGAGTTCTTCTCAACCCTCCCAAGTCGGTTCTCGAACCAGTCCAGCTTCTTACCTTTATAGGGGCAGAACTGGACACACTCAGAGCAAGAGCCTTTCTTCCTCTAGAAAGGGCAAGGGCTCTTATGGAACTAGCTTCTTCCTTCAGGTATCTCGACCAGCAAGGCATTTCCTCCGGCTCTTAGGCCACATGGCAGCTTCAACAGCAGTGGTCCATGGGGCAAGATTCCAGATGAGGGATATTCAGTTCCACCTGAGAGCTTCCTGGTCTCAGAGGAAGGATTCCCTTACCAAACGGATTCCAGTGACTCTGACCTTGATCCAAGCCCCTCCAGTGGTGGCAGGATTAGGACAATTTAAGGCAAGGTGTTCCTTTTGTTGCTCAGTGGTCCTTACCACGGATGCTTCTCTCCTGGGCTGGGGAGCCCACCTGGGGTCCCTTACTGCCCAGGGTCTTTGGTTCCCCCCAAGAATCCCTTCTCCACATCAATCTTCTAGAGCTCAGGGCAGTTTTTCTGGCTCTAAAAGCATTCTCACAGTCAGTTCAGAACAAGGTGGTTTAAGTCAGAACAGACAACACCACCATCATGTGGTACATCAACAAGCAGGGAGGCACTCGGTCCAGGGCCTTGTGCACAGAAGCCATGAAGTAGTGGTCCCTGGCTTATCACCTGCAAGCCTCTCTTGTAGCAGTTCACCTTCCAGGCAAGGACAATGTGCTAGCAGATGCACTGAGCAGGATTTTTCAGGGCCATCACGAATGGTCCCTGGACCCTCAGGTGTTGAAAGTGAATTTTTCAAGGTGGGGCACTCCAGAGATAGATCTCTTTGCAGCCCCAGACAATCACCAACTCCCTCTCTTTTGTTGCAGACCTCCAGTCCTGGGCTCTCTCCATCTGGATGCCCTGATTCTGAATTGGTAAGGGAAGTTTCTGTATGCCTTTCCCCCCCTTCCCTCTCCTATTCAAAGTTTTGGTAAAAATAAGCTCTCAACCATGCAGGGTGACTCTGATTGCTCCAGATTGGGCCAGACAGCCCTGGTACCCGCTGTTGCTTTCCCTAGCAGTCCATCTTCCCCTGTCTCTTCCCAGGAATTACAACCTGTTAACATCCTCTCAGGGAAGGATTTGATACCCCAATCTTCAGTCTCTCAATCTCAAAGCATGGCTCTTGAAGAGTTAGAGTTTGCAGATCTGGATCTTTCACAAGGGGTTCTGGATATCCTCAAGGCTTCTCGAAAGCCCTCCACCAGAAAGACTTACAACTCCAAATGGAAAAGATTCAGCATTTGGTGTTCTAAGAAGCATAGTTCTCCAGACACTGCAGAATTGCCTACGGGTCTGGATTATATGGTCCATCTTAATGGCCTAGGCCTCAGACCAGCTACTCTCAAGGTACACTTGTCAGCTGTTTCTGCATTTTTGTCTGTGGGGAAGCCTTCCTCACTATCTTCCTATCCTGTGTTCTGTAAATTTTTAAAGGATTGTTTCACACCAGTCCCCCTTTAGAGACCCTGCCCCTGCCTGGGATTTGAATGTTTGCATTGCTCAACTTATGCAGCCCCTTTGAGCCTATGGACTTCAGCAGAGCTTTAGTACTTGACTTGAAAACTGTGTTCTGGTAGCCATTACTTTCATGGAGTGATCAGTGAATGGCAAGCCCTGTCAGTGGAACCTGATTTTATCTCCTTTCATAGGGATAAAGTGGTCCTTAGAAACAATAGAAGGTTCTTGCCCAAAGTGGTTTCCACTTCCATTTAAACCAGTCTGTCTCTCCCTGTTTTCTTCACTGATAATTCTTCCTCAGGAGAGAGGAGGCTACACAGTTTAGATGTCAAAAGAGCCCTTAGTTACTACATAGAGCGTACCAAGGGTCACAGGTTTGACTCCCTCCAGTTGTTCCTCACTCATGGAGAAGTGGGAAGGGCAAACCTGCCACCAAAAGATCTGTTGCCAGGTGGATTGTGTCTTGTATACAATTCTGCTATGAAAAACTGGGAAAACTCCACCCTCAGGCCTGAGGGCTCATTCCACAAGAGGTACAGCTGCTTCCTGACTGTGGCCAGGATATCCTCTCCTAGAAATTTGTCAAGCAGCCACCTGGAAAACAGTCCATACCTTTGCAAGCATTACTCTCTGGATATCCAGGCTAGGAGTGATGCTCAGTTTGCAACGCAGTACTTCAGAACCTATTCCCAAATAGGTTCTGTCCCTCCTCTGGAGGTACTGCTTGGTAGTTCGTAATCAGTCAGAATACAGCAAGACTTATGTTGTTTGAAGAAAAATTACTCACCTTGGTAATTATGTTTCTTCTAATGGAGTCTTGCTGTATTCTGACCTCCCTCCTGCCTCCTCTCATAACCTGTTTTTGGGAAGTGGGTGGGCAGGTGCAGTGTTACATCCCTTTTTGTTTGGGTGCTTATTTATTATTGTTATTTATACTACATTGGGTTTTATTTTTGGGTTTCCTGACTTCAGTCTTCCTTGGGAATTCAAAACTTTTTCAGCTAGTTGGCTAGTAGAATTTTTATAATTTCCACATAGAATTTTTAGTTTAGTTGGGCTCGTAAGAATCTGACGGTTTAAGTTCAAAACACTCCAGACAGAGACTTCAACCGAGCTCGAGCTCAGCGTTCCATGCCCTGCATGGAAAGTTAACTCTTAGTTCTCCGGGGCGGTTCAAAGGTTGGGAATCATTGCAATTGTCAGAATACAGCAAGACTCCATTAGAAGAAATATAATTACTAAGGTGAGTAATTTTTACTTTCTGCCTAAGGTGGTCTCAGCTCTCACCCTTAATCAGGACATCGATCTACCAGTGTACTTTCCCAACTATTCGAATCGAGGAGAGGCCGTGTTGCACACCCTAGATGTGCATAGGTGTCTCCGATACTACCTGACCAGAACAAAACACCACCAAAAATCGGACCAGCTTTTTGTCTCCTTTGCCCACAGGATGATGGGAGCTCCTGTTTCTAAACAGTTGCTGTCCAGGTGGCTCATTCAGTGTATCATGTTCTGTTACCAGAAGCGTAACAAACCCTTACCGGGCCCGGTCAAGGGTCATTCCACAAGGAGGGTGGCTACCTCCTTTGTGGCCCTTAAGAATGTGTCCACCTCGGCTATCTGTGCTGCAGCTACTTGGAGCTCCGTGCACACTTTCATCAAGCATTATAACCTGGATATCGCATCGAGGCAAAGAGCAGGTTTTGGTCTAGCAGTCCTTCAAGGACTTCTGTCCTAGGCTCAGGTTCCATTAAGGTTTTCTACCTTCCCTCCTCCCAATGGTGTGGGATTTCCAATATTGCTTGGGAATCAGTCCTAATAGTGTAACCTGCTACAGGAGCTGTTTCGAAGTAAGATAGTACAGTTACGTAAGAACTTACCGTAACAGTAGATCTTCGAGAACAGCTCTTGCAGCAGGTACTTTCCCTCCCGCCATCCCAGCTGGAGGTAGATTCTAGTTTCAACATCCTTCTCTAAGGATCAGGTGTCTCAGCATCTCTCTTGACTGCCATTTAATGGCAGATCCTCAGTCTCCTCTTCTGATGTCATCCAGAGGCCAGGAGTCTCCGGCAGGAGAACTGGGGATTCTGGGGGACCGCCCCCTTATATACTATTCCTGGTGTTGGGGGTGGGACCGACGTCGGGGGCGGTCCCTGCTGAATACTGCTAGCTAGAAAATTTCTGTGGGGTCCTGGCTCCTGCCGGCTTCAGTCCTAATGGTGTAACCTGCTGCAAGCGCTGTTCTCGAAGATCTACTGTTACGGTAAGTTCTTGCGTAACTGTACTTTCCCTCACATCTGCAGTGACCAAAGGTAGTTGAATTTTATTTATAAAGGAGGTAGGGTCTACATTTTTTGGGGCTTCGGATGTATACAAAGATTCATAGAACAGCCGAAATTCCTCATTTATCTGATATGGTTCTGAGATAGTAATACCTCCCCTAGACTCCAAGGCCAAGATTACTCTGTCTGCTTGCTTGGAACGAATCCTCCATGCCAGCCACTTCCCCGCTGTATCCCCCTCAAAATAGGATCTAGCCCCTGCCTTCAAAATGTCCCCCTCTGTCCCTTTACTGGCTAATTGGGGCAGTTGTCCTTTAAGACTATTGAGGTCCCCCACTCTGTTTAAAGCGTTGGATTGCATTATTTCATGCTCTTAAATCCAGAATACGTTCTTCTAGTTCCCTCTCCCGACCTAGAGCCTCTTTACTGAGTTTTGCAGCAAACAAAATTGTTTCCTCCCGACCACTGCCTTGAGGGCTTCCCAAGTTATTGCAGTGGAAGTATCTTTTGTTTTATTATGTAGTAAATAATCCGCTATCACCCCACGAATGTGAACAATGAAAGATGATGTATTTAGCAGTATGGGCTCAAGTCGCCATTGCCTTGTTGGGGGAGGCCTTCCCATCACCAGCAAATCAAATTGTAGAGGAGCCTGGTCCGACACACATATTGGGCCATAAAGCAGTGACTGTGTCCCTCTCAAAATGTTTGGTTAGACAAGAAAGTAATCTAGTCGCGAAAAAATTTTGTGTGTAACGTAATAATACAAGTATTCCCGTTTGGTAGGGTTAAAATGTCTCCAAACCTCTGTCCGTCACCATATCTCTCAGGGCCAGAGAACATTTAGGTGGGTGTTTATATTGGGTGTGTGAGGTATCTATGGATTGGTCCCAGTATGTATTGAAATCGTCCCCTATAATTAAGTTATCTGGCTATGGGGCCAGAGTTATTGCTAAATGATTAAAAAAAAAAAAATCTGAATCGTCGATGTTGGGCCCATAAATTGTCATCATGGTGTATCTTGAGCTTTCAACAGTTTCGTCTGCCAATACATACCGACCCTGGGATCCGACTTTACCTCATTACCACCACCCTAAGATATGGTCAAAACCATGCCTCCCCATGGGCTTTAGAAGTAAAGGTGCAGCCAACAATGTGCTCCCCATGCCCGTTCCAGTTTCTGAGTCTCATCTTTGCTTAAATGAATTTCTTGGAGAAACAGAACGTCTCCCCTTTGTTTTTTAAAATAAGCCCATATTCTCCTCCTCTTAACCACCGTCTTGACTCCACTCACATTCCATGACATACATTTTAAAGTAGATATTTTACCAACCTGCTAAGTACAGTACAATGATAAAGATCCACACTCTCTTGAGCCCATGTGCCAAACAATTTTTCCCCGTTTTTAGCAAACAACGTCCCACATATGTCCCCCTCCCTAACCCCAACAATCCCAACGTTTCAACAGTTAACCAACCCCACTAATATAACTCTTCCCCCCACCCCCAAGTAAGAGAACCCCCCCCGGTGTTGCGGTGAGTCACCTACTTACACCCACCAGACACTAAGACCCGCTACTATTCGTGGATATACCGGGTGAGGCCACCAGCCAAGCTATACAATATAAAACTAATTAAATTCCTGGTTTAAGTGTCGGGGCAGAAAGCTGGGAAGGCCTCCTCCAGGGGCCGGGTTGTGCTCCTTGCTTATTTTGTACCAGGCATGGAAAAAGACAGAAGAAACTGGACTTAAGAGACCCCTAGGGGAGGGAACAAGAGGTGCAGCCCCCGGATTGGGGGCACAACTATCCCTTGACCCACCTCTTATGCGTATACAGATTAGACAAACTCGCTCTACAAGCCTAATAATTTTAGGGGACCTCTCTCAAAAGAATCCACCAACGCCCACTCTGGTATAAAATATAAAGTTACAACTAAGAAAATCTGAACAGTTTGATTCCCCGTCCCCTCCTCCCCGACCCTGAACTATGCATACACCCATTGCTGATATAATTTTGTTATGGACCTCTAAAGTTAGGCCCCTGAATATTTGAAAAATAAAATGATTAAAAAAAAAAAAAAAAGGAAAAGAACGAGGTACCAAACTGAGTTCCCATGTAAGTTACCACTGGTAATTTTGGAGTAGATTGAAATAAATCCCAGCATTGCAAATTCGGGGAATTTAACCCTTCATCTCTTCCCCACAGCCATCCTGAAAGCCTCTAAATAATATCCCCTAGCAGCCATCATATTTACTGCACCCTGCTAAATGTCGCGGCGCCCACTGGAGTTGCGACTAATGAAAATAGAACCATGGTACCTTGCACTCTTCAAGTTTTAGCTTAGCGGCCAAAGCCTCACCGTGTAGGGAGGCATGTCGTGTGTTTGCAATGAACAGGCCTATCAGTGATCATCATATAGTTCCTCCACTCTCTGACCTTTTCCCACACGGCCCCGGGAATAAAAGAAACAGGAAAAATAATAAAAAGAAATATCAGGGTGAATTCCACGGAGGGTGACCAAAAGGCCCCTTAGATAATCAGGACCAAGGACTCGGAGCCCAGCCCTAATAGGCTGGAGATACCTCCATTGTGGGCCCCAAAAGTATGTCTCTCCCAGAGGAAGCCATATCACACCCCACCATTTAAAACTCCTCATACCTCTGGTACAACACTAGACCATCTCGGGTCTGTGTGGGCCATGGGTAAACTATCATGTATGGAACCCAAGGAAAGTGGCCAATTAGGAGAGAGAGATAGAGTATAGCAAACCACATGAACTAGATGTTCAAAAACAGATCACAAAGTAAATATATTACATTCCCTCCTCTTACATTTTCAAGACCTGTGTTACAAAAGAATATATATAACCCCACTAGTTTGAGGCTAGCAATAAGAACATAGTAGAAACATTTAAGTCCCTGGTCATTTCAGTTCACTCTGTTCTGGCTCTCATCTCTGCTCCTCGGGCTCCTGCAGCTTCCCTTGCCAAGGCATCAGCTCCTGTTGCATGTATTGCAGGGCTGCCTCAGGATCCGTAAAAGTTCTACTCTCCCGATTTTGTGGGCGGATAACCATGCGCGCAGGGTAAAGAAGTGAAAACTGGCAATTAATCTCGTGGAGCTTTCGCCTAACTGGCATAAAGGCCTGCCGTTCCCCTTGAAGGCCTTTAGAGAAATCAGGAAATATGCTCACTGACTGGCCCTGTTCCTGCAGTCGACCCGCTCCCCTTGCCACCTCCAGCACTCGCTGCCTGTCTGGGAATCTTAAAAATGTTATAATGACATGCCGAGGGCATTCATTTGGACCTGGTCTACGACCCGGGATCTGGATCTTTAGCATAGGTCTCGGAAGTTCAGCTTGTTTTTTGCCGGATTGAATAAAGGTCACACAGTCCTTCCTCGATCCTTCCGCAACCCCACAATACAGATATTGCAGCAATGTTCCCTATTTTCATGGTCATCCAAAGCAGATTTTAATGTTTCTATCTCGCATATTGCTTGTTGCAGGCTGAGTCCCATCCTTTGCTGAGTATCCTCCTGATCGCTTACCCATTGCTGTAGCTCGTCTGGACGGGTTGCGTGTGAATCAGCTGTATCACTCAGACCAGTTATCGTTTGTTGTAGTTGTGTTAATTGGGAGCCTATGTTTTCAAAATCTGCCCGCATTTGGCTAGTTATATCGAATTTTAAAGTGTTCAAAAGAGCCTCCATAGATCCGGACTGCTACTGGTTAGTTGCCTCCTGCAACTCAGTTCTCTGGGTGGAAGTGCCAGAGGTAGTTGCCATATTAGTGCCAGGACTCTGCTTAGGGCCTGCAGGTATGGACAGTTTTACCGCTGGGAAGCGCAGAGGAGCTTGTTTCTTTGCTGATTTTTTTTTTTGTTTGCGGATGCCATATGCCTAGATAGAAATGGATCGTCTTGTAGGTTTGCAATGGGATATTACTCGTCGATTTTCACTATATTAGCTGGATGGTCCCAGAGCTGCTTAACTACGCAGCCATCTCTCTCACCGTCAGAGACACACCCCACCCCACCCACCCACCCACACACACAAGATTTTAGCAGTACAACTGGGGCCACTGACATCACCATCCCTATATAGGCATAGGTGGCCCCCTCTCCCCTCAGTTCTTTCCTGTCTTCGACCTTGCAAGCACAGTCTCCACGTAAAAAACATCACAGTGTTCATGCCTTTTTCGGTCTATGGCCTAGATTTATTACAACCGTTAAATCTTTTTTTAGAGATTTATTTTCTCTCTTTTGTTTATGTCAAGAGTTAAACCCTCTACCTCTTTCTTCCATCGCTGCTGCTGTGGAAAGAAGATCGCCTCCAACGACGAGCACTTTGTCTGTGTCTGCTGTCTTGTGCCTGATCACGACGCCTCCAATTGTGAGCTCTGCCAGCAGTTTACTCAGACTACCCTCAGGCAACGCAGGAAGGCTCTAAAAAGCTTCATGGAACAGCAGGTAACTATCTCCAGATCGGGGTCCTCCGGGGCACCATCCACCATCTGGCTTCAAGGCCTCGCAAGTAAAGGATAGGTCCTCGGGGGTGAAAAGTCACAAGAAAGACCAGGATCACAACTGCCCCCCTCCCGCAACAGAGTCGAGCTTTCCAGGCCTCGGTTAGCTCCAGGCCCATACCAACAGCAACTCCTCCCAACTCTCAGGGTGTTCGGCCATTGACCTACGGGTTGTCGGCCCCATCTCTGTTGATGACGGGCTCGACAACAACGACTACCCCTTCACTGCCAGCTCCTTCTTCTCGTTGGGTCAGTGAGTCGGGTCATCAGCCAATGTGCAGTTGACCGCTTCTCCTTTGTCGGCGTTGAACCTGAATGACATTCTTGTCTGTTTTTCCAGCGTCCTGGTTCAGCAATTTGCAGCCTTTACCAGGCCGTCGTCGCCATCGTCTCCGTCGACACCTGTTCATCGGCCCAGAGAATCTACCCACAGGTTGTCGATGGCACATATGTCGGATGATCCAGAGGAGGATGTCGACACTGAGAAGGTACCACCCTGACTTCATCCTCCCAGAAGAGATGGTGGAGGAAGAGGAGAGGAGGACCAGTACCTTACCTCAGACAAATCCACTGGGCACACCCCTAGGTCCCCACCTGAGGATGCCACCTTTTTCAATATCGTGAAGCAGCTGTCTTCCACCATGAGGTTTCAGACAGAGGAGGAGGAGGATGCCACCAGAAAGGATCTGGCGGACTACTTGGAGATCCCAGAGTCTCCCCCTAAGATCATTCCTCCTATGCTTCCGGCATTAAGAAATGCTACCATGGCAGACTGGCACATACCAGACATGGTGCCAGCTATGCCCCATAGGGCCGATAAGTTTACAGTGCCCTCGGGTCCTTCCTCACCTTACTGCTAGTAAGTAACTCCTTCAGAGTTACTAAGGCAACATACACACTGGTCTACAGCCCAAACACCTTAGCTCCTTCCCTAGACAAAGTTCCATAGGATTAACCTCTGGGGAAAGGGCATATGCCGCCAACCCTAGGCCTGAGGATTGCCAACTACCTGTCTCACGTGGAGAAATACCAGAACACCAACTGGAGAAAGGTCAAGGCTGCCGACCAAGCCCTTCCTGAGGGTGCCCAGAAGCAGGAGTTACTTCAGTGCCTCCAAACCGCTGAGGATGTTGGCAAGCATCTTCTTTGGGTCATTTATGATCTGTCTGATACTATTGCCAGGGTGGCTGCCACTGGCATATGCCTTGTAGGCATTCATGGCTCCGTGTTTCTGGGTTCGCAGTTGATGTGCAAAACATAGTGCTTAATGCCCCTTTCAGTGGCAACAAGCTTTTTGGTCCGGATTTCCAGGACATCATTAACGATCTGCAGGCCTCTGGCACGGCTGTTAAATCCGTCCACTCCCTCTACCACACCCAGCAGCATGGTAGGGGATGCTCTACTTTTCATAGGCCAATAGACCTGGCACAGGCCCCCGTTCCCAGGGTAAACGCAGAGCCCAGTCTTCTTTGCCTGCCCCCTCTCATTCGGTGGTGGCAGTCAAGCGTCCCAGAACTGAGGGATCAGCTTTCTCATCTGGCCCCGCCTCAGCTTGACTCCTTGCCGGACTTCCTACCTCAGGTGCAAACCCAGGAGGCGATGGTTGAAGGTCGGTTCTCCCTCCACTTAGAACAATAACCATAACTTCAGATGCTTGGATCCTGCTGAACATAGTGTGTGGTCACACTCTGGAGCTCCTCCAACAGTCTTCAGACAACCCCCGCCATCCTCTCTTTTTCCACTGGCTCATCTGCCTGTTCTCGAGGAAGTGCAGTGCCTCCTGCACAGGCAGCCTATAGAACTGGTGCCAAAGCGGCACAGAAACCAGAGATTCTATTCCAGGTTTTTCTTGGTCCCCAGAAAGACTGGAGATCTGAGGTCCATTCTTTATTTGAAAGACCTCAATCTCTATGTCCAGTACAAAAGTTCCGGATGGTAACTTTACCAGGCCTCTTGCCCCTTCTCAGGCCAGGGGATTGGCTGTGTTCACTGGACATGCAGGACGCTTACCTGCACATAGAGATCTTTCCCCCTCAGTTCCTCCACTTTGCCTTTCAGGGGGAGCATTACCAGTTCAAGGTATTGCCCTTTGGATTGTCTTCTGTGTCACATATCTTTACCAAGTGCTTGGCAGTAGTCACAGCAGCACTCAGAAGGGAGGGACTGTACATTTTCCCTTACCTGGACGATTGGCTTATCCAGGCCCCATCTATAAAACAGCTGTTATCGACCCTGGGGTGGACTCTACAGCTTTTCCAGTCCCTGGGCATAATGGTCAACATGCCCAAGTCTGTCCTAGTAGCATCCCAACTATTGCAATACGTTGGGGCGGTTCTCGATTCCAAACTGGGAAAGGCCTTCTTACCCCAAGACAGGGCAGAATGCCATATAACTCAGGCTCAGAAAGTAGCTTAGAGTCGCTACATTCCTGCCAGGCTATATCTGAGACTCCTGGGTCTAATGGTCACAGCCATTCCCATTGTTCCACTGGCCAGACTCCACATGCACACCGTTCAGTGGACTCTCAGGGTACAGTGGGACCAGCGATTGGATAAGTTGGACCAGCAGCTGTTGGTCTCTTCTCTGGTCCACAAAGAGCTCCAGTGGTGGATGGATTCCTCAAATCTCCTTCAGGGGGTTCACCTCCAGATCACTTTCCCACATCAGATCCTACCATGGATGCTTAGGGGCTAGGCGGGGGAGTGCAGCTGGGCCCATTTTAGACTTCGGGTTCCTGGTCCCTGTGGGAAGCCGCCCTGCATATCAATGTCCTGCAGATGAGAGCGGTGATCTTATTGGACTAGAAATCTTCATCATTCATTCACATTAATGGGACTATGCCGGAGGCACTAGGACCCAGCGGGTACCAAAAATCTTAAGGAGGGCTGGCTCCGAGATAGGACCACACATGCACGGCACCGCAAGGCTGGCTCACATCTGTATGGGCTATCTCGGCGTCGACCCTCCAACCGCCTCAGTTCCTTTTCTCCCGCCGTTGAGTGCGCTTCAGTGATGACTCTCGCCCTCCGGGAGTCAGATTTCTCATCTATACGATGGCAGCTTTTAGTCATTCAGTTCGTTAAGTTTAAATGTTATTCTTGTTTTTGTTAAGTTTAAATGTTATTTTTGTTTGTTTTTTTTTTTAAAAAAGTTGATGTCTCTCAGTCCTGCCCTTCGACAGTGTCGGCCTTGGACGGTCTTGATGATGGTAGAGATTCTTCTTCAGAAGGCTGCTCTGGCAGCGGGACTGTGTCCGGTCCGCTGCCCTCTCCGGAGGGGGGGGGTTCCAACCTCGGGCAGTCCGGTGTCCAGAAGGGAGGACAGTCCTCCTGTAGACACAAAGAAATGGGCCTGATCTTCCTGGACATAGAGTCTCCACCACTCATTCACACTAATGGGATCTGCACTAGAGGCACTAGGACCCAGCGGGAGCAAACTTTTTTGCTAGAGGGTCAGCGCCAGAGATGGAGCCGTGAGGAGTGGCACCGTGAGCCGGAGCTCGTGAGGTAATGACTATCTCGGCAGTCCTCCAACCACTCCCAGTTCCTTTTTCCTGGCCATAGAGTGCACTTTCAGTGATGACGCTGCCATTGCGAGTCAAACTCTAACTAGCAGCATAGTTTTTCAGTTTTATTGTTTTGTAGTAATATCTCGAATAAAGTATTGCTTAGTTTATTCTTATTTAAGAAAGAAGTCTCAGCCTACATTGACGGAGTCGACCATGAGCGGGTCAGGTGATGGTAGGGAGATCTTGCGATGAAAGCTGTTCAGTCAGCTGGCTGGGTCTGTCCGCTTCTCTCTGAGAGGGGGGTCTGACAACGGACAGTCCAGTGCCGGAGGGGTGGGTGGCCCTTTGAAAGCATAAAAGTAACGGTCGCACTCTCGGCACCGTTCAGCCTCGAGCTCTTCTTCGGCCCACAGGTCAAAAAAGAGAATGCATCATGCAAGGTCGCCCTCTGATATGTCTGCACATAGACTGTCAGTTATTGGGGCTAGTTGCTGGTCTCCTCCTTTGGAGTCGCTGGTTTCTGTTTCTGGTAGCCGACGTCTTCGACATCGGAGCCCTATCCCGTCCTCTGGTAAGTCTTCAGAGGAGCAGTTTCATCAGTGGGCTGCTCTTATGGAGCAGTGGGCTCGGAGGTTGGTCCAGCTACCTGGCCCAGTCACAGGGGCCTTCGGCTTACTGAGAGATCAGGTAGGGCGATTGAGCCTTCCTACTTGTGCGGCGCCGTCTTCAGTGCTGTCGACCCACTCTTAGGTGTGTCCCCCAACATGGCTGCTGCGCAGGGGGGCCACACCGATGCCTCTGTCTCCTGGTATTCATCCTTCTTTTCCCTCAAATCATGTTTTTGGAGTCTTGGGATGTTTTCGACACCCTCAAGGCCGATGGCACGCTCGACACTGTCTTCGGCGCTGATGTTGCCTGTTGGTGCCTTCCTCTGTGCCGCACCTCATTACGCCCATGTTGCCTCTCGGCCGAGTGTGTTTTCAAGCAGAGACCTGTTAGGGCATCATCCAGTCTTCAGGACTCCTCTTCCTTGAATCTTTTCCTTCCGATTTTTCCCTCCTTTCCTGTTCATACCGTCCCTCCTGGGCTGTCAGGAGATGACATTGAGCCTGACCAAGACCTTAGGCTGGGTGACGATGTGGAACAGGATCTATTCCTGCTGCAGAGCCTGTGGTCGAGGACCTGTCATTTAAGTCTCTGCTGAAAAACTTGAATTCCTCTCTCTCTCTCTCTCTCTCTCCAAACTACAGATATCGATCCTGGGAAAGTGTTAAGACTCCAATACCTCCATGTTCCGGAGATCCCTATGGATTTGACACCTCCGGTACAGCCCTCATTTGAGACGCTTTCTCAAATGGTATGGAATAATCCTGCTCTCATTCCTTCTGTGGCTAAGTCCATAGATAGGAAATATGCTGCCCCCAAGGATCAACCCATTCTGGCATCCCAGGCCTTTGCAGATCCTATTGTAGTCTTGGCAGAGCATGATAAGGTCGTCCTTCCCCAGACTACTACAGCTTGCCCTATTAACAAAGAATCTCATAAGATAGACACTTTAGGTAAGAGAATCTTTGCTGCTTCCACCCTAGGTATGCGTATTGCTAGCTACAAAGGCTATTTCTCTCAATATGATTATATCCTTTGGCATTCGCTTAAACAAATGGTTGAAGCTCTACCAGAATTAGACACTAATTCACAGCTTCTTCAAACCATAACCAGGGGTATCGAGTCCAACAACCAGCAGGTTAAAGCAGCTATGGACGCCTTCGATACTGCCTCCCGAGTGGCGGCGGCGGGCATTTGTACCCACCGTCATTCCTGGCTGCGCACTTCAGGTGTCACGAATGATGCCCATCAACAGGTAATGGCATTGCCTTTCGATGGTGTGCATCTCTTTGGCCCTCAAGTAGAACAGGCTCTAGAGGCCACACAAAAGACTAGATCAGCCAGTAAATTGGCTGGACGTCCTCCCGTCCCCTCTCGAGGGGGGGTGTTAACAAACGTCAGTTTCATAACTGTCTGTCCTTTCGAGGCAAAGGCAGGGGAAGTTTTAATAAAAACCAAGCCCCCCAGCCTCAAAAGAAAACGCAGCAGAAAGCGCAAGAACCCAAAGTGCTTAGTGCCGCCTTCTGAGTTGTTGGCCCAAGTCCCACCTCAGCTGCCCGAGGGGGACTCTTCCTCAGTGGTGGGAGGTCATCTAACTCACTTCTACAATCAATAGAAGTCCATAACCTAGGACAAATGGATCCTCCGGATAATCCACAAATGGTATTCCCTCAATCTTTTGGAGACCCCTCCAGATCGTTCCCCCCAGACGACAGAACAGGCTGTCAGTTCTTCAGTCAGAACTTCTCGCCTCCGAAATACAAGACCTTCTGAACAACAGGGCAGTAGAAGTAGTTCCGCTGGATCAACGGAACACAGGATTCTACTCCCATTACTTTCTGGTTCCAAAGAAAACCGGGGGGCATGCGCCCCATTTTGGACCTCAGAAAATTAAACCGATTCCTTCCCAAAGAAAAATTCAAAATGAGATCACTAGGAACCCTGTTACCGTTGCTTCATCAACACGACTGGTTAGCCTCCATGGACATGCAGGATGCTTACCAGCACATTCTATACACCCAAAGCATCACAAATACCTAAGGTTCGTGGGTTTGGGACAGTGTTATCCTACCCTTTGGGCTCTTCTCTGCACCGCAAGTTTTTACAACGTGTTGTGCAGTTCTCGCAGCGCATCTCAGAAAAAGCAGAATACAAGTGCTCCCATATCTGGACGATTGGTTTCTAGCAAGTCCTTCCAGGCAGGGAACTCTAAACGCCATAGCCATGGTTTCACACTTTCTTACATCCATGGGAGTCCTGCTAAACCTCAAAAAATCGCAGCTGCGGCCCTCCCAGAGGCTCCTTTTCATAGGAACTCTCCTGGACTCCACCTGTGCGAAAGCATTTCTTCCAGAGGACAGGAGGAGTGGTATCCTTCAGATGGCCCGATACATCGGAGAAAGCAGCTTGGTGACAGCTTTCTCAATGCAATGGATGCTAGGTCTCATGGCATCCTCGGTGTTCACTGTACCGCTAGCATGCCTCCACATGAGAACCTCTCAGTGGATGCTCAATACTCAGTGATCCCCAACCACTCACCCTCAGTCCTTTCTCATTAAGGTGACAGAACCTCTGAAGAGATCACTCACCTGGTGATCGCAAGAGGACAATCTTCTGGAAGGATACCCCTTTACTCCTCTGGATCATCAGATTTCCATTACCATGGACACGTCCCTGATGGGGTGAGGAGCTCACTGTCAGACTCTCCACACTCAAGGTACATGGGCTCAGGAGGAGTCCCAGCTTCACATAAATGCCTTAGAAATGAGAGCCGTCCTTTATGCAGTCCGGGCTTTGAAGGACATTCTCTGTCACAAGAACATTCTCCTTCAAATGGACAACAAAGCAGTGATGTATTACATCAACAAGCAGGGCAGTGCTCACTCTTACCCCTTATGCAGGGAAGCAATGAGGGTGTGGGAATGGTGCTTAGAGCACAAGGCTCTAATTCATGCGGTCTGCCTGCCAGGGGTGCAGAACGAACTGGCAGACCTTCTCAGCAGAACAGAGACAGATCCTCACAAATGGTCTCTCGACTCAGCCATAGCTCAGTCACTTTTCGCAGAGTGGGGAACTCCAGACCTGGACCGTTTTGCATCCCCACTCAACACAAAACTGCCTCTCTTCTGCTCCAGAAATCCAGCGCCTGGCATTTTCTGTCAGGATGCATTCAGGCCTGCGTGGACAAAACCTTTCTATACCTTCTGCCCTTCCCAATTCAGAGAGTACTTTCAAATTCAAGTCTCGGGACAAAATGATCCTCATTCTCCCTGGCCTCGACAGATATGGTTTCCACTACTCAACAGTATGCTGGAAACTCCTCCAAAACCGCTTCCCCTTCAGACGAACCTTCTGACTCTGGGGCCTGTGGTCCATCCCAAACTGAGGTCACTTCGCCTTCATGCTTGGCTCCTGAAGAGATAGAAGTGAACAGGTTCAATGTCTCTCGGAGGGTTTCAGATATTCTTCTGGCTGCATGCAAGCAAGCCACTATGAAAACTTACATAGCCAAATGGAAGCGTTTTTCGCTCTGGTGTGCAAAATCCTCTTTGAATCTTTTTTCCTGCCCACCAGATAAAGTTCTAGAGTACCTTTTAGACCTCTCAAATTCAGGTCTGCAATACTCTACAGTTAAGGTTCACCTTTGTGCCATTTCAGCTTATCATGAGCCAGTATTTTCCTCATCACTGGCTCAGTTACCTGTGGTTAAGACGTTTCTTAAGGGAATTCTGCATACAGACCTCCTATAAGATGTCCAGTCGCAGCCTGGGACATTAATCTGGTGCTAGACATGCTCACTCAAAAAACTTTAAAGCCTCTAGCTACCTGTGAGTTAAAATTTCTCTCTTGGAAGACGACCTTCCCAGTGGCCACTACCTCAGCCCACAGGGTCTCTGAGATACATGCCTTGGTCACAGACCCTCCGTATACTGTGTTTCATAAAGACAAAGTAGTTCTTAGGACCCATCCTAAGTTTCTCCGTAAGGTTGTTTCAGAATTCCATCTAAACCAACCTCTGGTCCTTCCATCTTACTTTGCGAACTTCCAAAATGAAGGAGAGCGTTCTCTTCATTCCTTGGATGTCTAAAGAGCTTTGCGTTTCTATCTAGACAGAACAAAAGACTTTCGTAAAGCTCAGCAACTGTTTGTTTTCTTCAGTGAGACCCGGCTGGGTCAGCCTGTCACTATCAGATGTATTTCAGCATGGCTGGTCGCATGCCTTCGCCACTGTTATTCCATGGCGCAGGTTAAGCTGGAGGGCAGAGTGTACACTCACTGTACTAGAGCGGTCGCGGCATCCCTAGCGGAAATCCGCAACGTGCCCATTGCAGATATTTACAATACGGCCACCTGGAGCTCAGTGCATTCTTTTATCAAACACTATGCCCTGGATGTCCATGCCAGACAACATCTTTCTTTTGGCAGAACCATCCTTAATGGACTCCTGTCCTAAAACTGTGAGCTCTTGGTCTCTCCTGCCGCCCTCTCGGGGGATTATTAGCTCAGTACTCTCTTATTAGTGTGAATGAGTGGTGGAGGCTTTTATGTCCAGGAAGATATGGAACTACGACTCACTGTAATTTTGATCTTCTTGACGAGTCTCCACCACTCATTCACATGCCCACCCACCATCCTCGAGTTTACCTCTGTTGTTGGTTCTCACTCCCTCAATCTTTAGGCTGTGAGGACTTCCTTGTTGACCCTTCTTATACTGGTCGTCTGGACTCTCTTATGTCTGGTTTTTGGTTAGGCTGTCCTTCTAGGTTAGTTACGCTGCACCTTCTCGGGGAAAAAAAGGTACTGAGGCGGTTGGAGGGTCGACGCCGACATAGTCATTACTGCACGAGCTGGGGCTTGCAGTGCTGCTCCTCGCAGCTCCATCTGTGGTGCCGACCCTCTAGCAAAAAAGCTTGCTCCCGCTGGGTCCTAGTGCCTCCGGTGCAGATCCCATTAGTGTGAATGAGTGGTGGAGACTCGTCTAAGAAGATCAAGAATTACGGTAGGTACAGTACGTAATTTCCATTTCTTGATCTAGGTTGTGAACCCAGCACTGTTGACCCGTCAGAAGAGGAGGAGGAGGAAACAGTACCCTTCAAGGTCGCCCTCTGGTATGTCTGTCGGGGAGTCTCCAGTAGCCAAGAGCCCTCTGGGTTTCCCGGTGGCTTATGCTCTCAACGGCCTGGACTCTTGTCATTGGGGCCCTTCTCTGTCCCGGGGTCCATTGGACAGTTTCAACTTTGGGCAGCTCTTTGAACAATAGGTTCAGTGTTGGCCCGTTGCTCTTGCCGGTGGTTTTGGCACCGCTGGACTGTGGCTGGGTTTAGGTCCGGGTTCTGCTTTTGGTGCCTTCTCAGTGCCGACACAGCCTACGCTGACCCCATGTGCCTACCCCCTCACTCTTCCCAGCAGTGGCTGGCACAGGTACCACTCCTCCGCCCTCTAGGGATGGTCGTCCTCCGGGCTCCCTGGCTTTGACTTTGGTGCTTCCTGCAGTGTTGTCGATATTGGTGCCACCTGCAGTGCTGTTGACTCCATTGCCATGCACGGTGCAGTGTGTGGCACCATCGACTTTGGTGCCGTGCACTGTGCTATCAGTTCCGTGTGTGGCAGTGCCGTTGACTTCTTGATGCCACCTGTGGTGCCATTGACTTCTTGGTGCCACGTGCTGGGTTGTGGGTCTTCAGGGTTGGGCTGGACGCTGGTGCCTTCCAGTCTATCCCTTGGCCAAGTTGGCCTTGCTGGGACATTTCCTGTTTCTTGGGGCGGATATGGAGCATGATGAGTCTGATCTGGACCTCATCATTCTGACAATGGTAAGATGGCTTGTTTTACAGCCTGGACGGAAATTGTCCCAACTGAACCCTGTTCCAAGCCATGTCTTTCAGTCTCTCCTTAGATATGAGTTGTGACCTGGCCCTGCACCATGTAGACGGGGCTTATGCCTGCCCACCCTCCTTGGCATCTTGTCACATGCTGTGGGGAAGGCAGCTTGATTACCTCGGCACCGCTTCTAAGGGAGAACATTTTTGGTTTCTGTGGTTGTCAGACCAGAGCGTGACGAGAGTGTTCTCCCTCAGGGGTCTGCAACGCAACCTTTCAATATGGAATCTCGCAAGGTTGACACCTTGGGGGAAACGAGCTGCCTCCAGGGCAGCTACTGTGGGTAATCTATGTCAGGCAACTCTCCTGACTTAGAACATTTGGATGTCTAATGATTCTCTCTGTCTGCCACTCAAGTAGCTGCCTTCAGAACAACAGGACCGGCTCCTTCAGCCCCTCAAGGGGCTGGAACCATTGGCAGATTTGCAACAAGCAGTCAGCCATCAGCCACGAAGAAGACGCAGCTTGAGGCAAAAGGCGCCAATTGCCACTTCTGACACCGTAGCCCGAGTTCAGTTTTAACTGCCAGGGGTGGATCTTCACCCTGCAGTGAGAGATTGTCTGACACTTTCAGCGTAGGGCAATCTATAACAATGGACAAGTGGGCCCTCCGGATTTTCTGAAAGGGGTACTCCCTCAACCTTTGGAGGCTTCCCCGACTGTCCCTCCAAGTGGCAGCTCAGTCTCCCCACTTCACAGACAGACCTTCTCTCTTCAGAGATTTGGGGCGTTCTTCGTAGTCGTCTGGTCTCTAAAAGAACAAACACATGCGCCCTTTTCTCGAACTTGGGAACAGAATAGGTCTTTGTTCAGGGCAGGATGATCCCTGTAGAGGCACTCCTACCACCTCCTCAGCGGCTCGACTGTTTGCACCTCTGGACACTCAGGATGTTACCATGAATATACCACTGACCTTGCAGTGTTACAGCTCAAGCCTCTCGGCTTCATAACTGCTTCTGGCTGGTCCACTTGAGGACCACACAATGGATGCTCAGGACTTGGTTGTCTCCGACCACACACCCACTGTCCTTTCACATAAAGGTGGCGGAATTCCTGACAAGATCAGTTGCATGGTGGACACAGAGAGACAGGCTTCTACAAGGACTACCATTTGCCCCACTGGCTCCTCAGATCACCATCACCACAGATGCATCTCTGATCGGTGGGGGTGATCTCTGTCAAGACCTCCACACTCAGAGTGTGGAACCAGGAGGAGTCTCATCTTCATAAATCATGAGTCCTGACGGATGTACTCTATCTCGAGGTATCCCCGTCAGATGGACACTAAGGCCATGATGTGTTACACCAATGAGCATGGTAGGACATGTTCCTGCCCTCTGTGCAGGGGGACCATGAGGAGGTGAGAGTCATGTCTTGAGCACGATACCCTATTTCAGGCAACCTACCTGCCAGGCATTCAGAATGACCTAGTGGATCACATCAGGAGGCTGGAGGCGGGTTCCCACGATGGTCACTCGCTCCAGCGGCATACCATCACTGTTCAGAGAGTGGGACAGACCAGGCCTGGACTTTTTCTTGCATCCCCTCTCAACGCAAAACTGCTTCTATCCTGCTCCAGAAATCCAGAACCTGACGTTTTCTGTCAGGATACATTCAGAGTACAGCGGACCAGATGTTTTCTGTACACATTTCCTCCTCTTCCTTTAGTTCAGAGGATGCTGCTCAAGCTGAAGGCTCGGGGACAGGATGATCCTCTTCGCCCCACATTGGGCTCATCAGATATGCTTTCCACTTATCAACAGGTTGTCAGAAGTCTCCCAGAGGAAGCTCCTCTTCGGCCAGACCTCCTGACACAGGGACCCCTGGTCCATCCCAACCTGTGCTCCCTTCATCTCCATGCCTGGCTACCTGAGGAGATAGAAGTGTGTAGGTCTCGCGCTCTCAAGGATCTCAGAAATCTTTTCACGCAAGCTCTTCCACTGGAAACTTCTGCACCCACTAGGTGCTGCTTCCAAATTGGTACATGCAAAAGTCCACGCTGGACACATTTTGTTGCCCAATTTAATGAAGTATTGGAGTACCTCTTAACCTGTCAAATGTAGGACTGCAATTCTTGATGGGGAGGTTTACCTCTTTGCGATTTCCACCTACCTTGAGCCAGCGCAGAACACGTCACTGGCTCAGGTACCGCTAGTCAAGAGATTCTTCAAGGGTATCCTACACACTGGACCATTGGTCAAGAAACTGATGGCCATGTGGAATATCAGTCTCATGCTAGATATGCTCACTCGTAAACCTTTGAGTCTCTAGCCACCTGTGATTTGAGGTTTCTGACCTGGAAGACTGCTTTCTTAGTGGCCGTTATTTCCGTCTGCAGAGTTTCTGAATGCCCTGCATTGATCTCAGAACCTCCATATACTATCTTTCACAAGAACAAGGTGGTACTTCATACTCGCCTTGTATTCCTCCCAAGGGTAGTTTGGGATATCACCTTAACCAACCCCTGGTTCTTCCCTCTTAGCTCGCCAGCTCCAGAATGAAGGGGGAATGCACCCTTAATTCTCTAGATGTTGAGGGGTTCTACAGTTCTTCATCGTCAGAACTAAAGAGTTTCACAAATCCAAGCATCCTTTAGTATTTTAAACATGGCTCTACTGGGTCAGCTTGTTGCCATCGGATGCATTTCTGCATGGTTGGTGGCATGTCTTCGTCACTGCCACTTGATGGTGCAGGTCAAGTTGGAAGGCCAGGTTTACGCCCACTCTACCAGAATGAGTGCAGCATCCCTGGCAGAAATTCATAGCAAACCCATTACAGATATTTGCAGAGTGGCTACTTGGAGCTTGGTGCACACCCTTGTGAAGCACTACGCTCTGGATGTCCATGCCAGATAGCACACTCCTTCGGCAGGACAATTCTTAAAGGACTTCTGTCCTGAGTGAGCTGTCTCCTGCTGCCCTTCTCGGGGTGGGGAGGATTGGTTTTTAGCTTGGTACTCGCCCATTAGTGTGAATGAATGGTGAAGACTTCTAGTCCAGGAAGATATGGAAATTACATACCTACAGTAATTCTTGATCTTCTTGGACGAAGTCTTCACCATTTATTCACACACCCACCCTCCATCTCCCAAGCTCAGTCATCCTGCTTCTAGTCTTTACTCCATCGTCACTTGGGCTGTGAAGACATGGTTGAGTGGACCCTTCTTACATGGGTCATCCAAGCTGTCTCATGCCCGGATTAGGTTAGGTGTTTACTAAGTTCATTTACGCTGCACCTCCTCAGTCGAAAAGGAACTGAGGCGGTTGGAGGGTCGATGCTGAGATAGCCCATACTGGCACGAGCCAGCCTCGAGGTGCCACGCATGCGCGGTCCTACCTCGGTGCCGGCCCTGCTGAAGATTTTTAGTTCCTGCTGGGTCCTGGGGCCTCCAGCGAGGTCCCATTAGTGTGAATCAATGGTGAAGACTTCGTCCAACAAGATCAAGAATTACGGTAGGTACGTAATTTCCATTTCTATGCCATGCAGGCATTTCAGGAGCATCTTGCTGCAGGTCAGTTGTTGGTCCAGTGAGACAATCCGAGTGTAGTCTACTACATCAACAAACGGGGCAGGATTCACTCGTATCCCCTTTTCAGGGAGGCCATGCTAGTGTGGTACTGGACTCTGGAAAACAGCCTAACAGTCTCCATGGTACATGTGCCAGGTGTTTTTAACACCCTGGTGGACAGTCTCAGCAGGACTTAGTCCAGCATGCACAAATGGGAGCTTCTGTCATCTGTAGGAGATCTGTCTGACAGATTGGGTCATCCATAGAATGGACCTTTCTAGGGACATGGATATGTTGTTCATCCACACTCATTGGCAGTATCCTTGCCGCTTTAAATCTTGCCGGAAGGTCTTCAAGCTTGCTCCTCCCACCCACCGGGTGGTCATGATCTCTGCTTATAAGTTGGCGGGCATGGAGCTCTCCAGAGGGATAAGAGCTCATTCTACCCGCCATACTGCTGCATCGGTGGCTGCTTCCAGGGACGCCCCTATCCAGGAAATCTGCAGGGCTGCTACCTGGAAGTCAGCACACACCTTCATTACCCATTACCACATGACCTTGAGTCACGCCGGGATGCTGCTGGTTTTGGGGCCTCGGTTCCTCAGTCTCTCATTCCCTAAGTATGGGGTGTCGTCTTGCCTCCTCCTCCCGGAGAACTGCTAGAGTCTGCCAACAGTGTGGATGAACAACATATCCATGTCCCTAGAAATACAGGTTACTCACCTGTAACAGGAGTTCTAGGAATGGTATATGTTGTTCATCTTTCCACCGACCTCCGCTTGGCGCGCACAACCTGAGCTTCCAGCGGGCCAGATCTGGCGTCATGGGAGCCGAGGAGAGTTATACCACCGCGGTGGGTGGGAGCAAGCTTGAAGACCTTCCGCAAGATTTAAAGCAGCAAGGATACCTGCCAATGAGTGTGGATGAAAACATATACCATTCCTAGAACTCCTGTTACAGGTGAGTAACCTGTATTTCTTTGACTGGGTGACCAAGTAGTAGACCAGGAGGGGCTGTGGACATGGCCTACCTAGACTTTAGCAAGAGCATTTGACACAGTCCCACACAAAAGATTAATAGTTAAATTAAGCCAGCCTTGGAGTGGGTCCCAGGGTGGTAGCCTGGTAAAACATTGGCTGGACAACAGGACACAGAAGGTAATTGTAAATGGAGTCCACTCTGAAGAAAGGGGGTTACTAGTGGGTACAGCGGGGTTCAGTACTGGGTCAGTCCTTTTTAATGTCTTCATAAGTGACATTGCAGAGGACTGGAAGGAAAAGTATGCCTTTGCGGATGACCAAAGATCTGCAACAGGGTTGATACACAAGGAGGCGTGGAAAGGATGAAAAGGGACTTGGCAAGGTTGGAGGAATGGTAGAAGTATGGCAGCTAAGATTCAGTGCAAAGAAGTGCAAAGTAATGCACCTGGGAAACAAGAACCAGGGGAAGAATACACAATGGGTGGGGAGGTAGTAACAACAACAAAAAGGAAAGGGACCAGGGGTAATCATACAGATGACCTTAAGGTTAGCAAGCAATGTGAGGAAGGCAGTAGGGAGGGCTGGGGGTATACTGGGATGTATAGGAGAGGCATCACAGCAGAAAACAGGAAGTTGTTATCCCTCTGTACAGACAGTTGGTGAGACCCCATCTGAGTACTGTGTCCAGCTCTGGAGACCCCATCTCCGAAGGACATAGACAGGAGGAGGGCAGTCCAGGAGGGCAACTAAAATGGTGCAAGGTCTGCAAGAGAAGCCATATGAGAGAGACTAAACTAATATTAGAAGACAGAATGTGACGGCAGATAAGGACCGCTTGGCCCACCAGTCTGCTCCATTTCCCACTAATGGATAAGCTGCAGATCTTAGTTAACCAGCAGCCTACTTCTTCCTACCCCCAACCCCAGAATTGCCTTATGACTATCCCATGCATGCTTGAATTCCACCACTGATTTTGACTCCACAACCTTCCTCCGGAAGGCCATTCCATGCATCCACAACCTCTCTGTGAAAAATACTTCCTTAAATTACCTCTGAGCCCCCCCTCTATCTTCAAATTGTGCCCTCTTGTTCTTGCACACCTCTTTTTGAAGCTGCTACCCTCTTGGACTTTGTTGATTCCCTTGAGGTACTTGAAAGTTTCTATCATGTCCCCTCTCCCTCCTTTCCTCGAGGCTCTACATATTAAGCTCCTTAAGCTCTCTTCACATGTCCTCCGTGCAGACCCTGCACCATTTTAGTTGCTCCTCCTCTGACAGCTTCCATCCTGTCTATGTCTCTCGTGGAGATTGGGTCTCCAGAACTGCACACAGTAATTCAAATGGGGTCTCACCAGCTGTCTGTACAGAGGGATAACTCTCCTGTTTTCTACTGGTGATGCCTCCCTATGCATCCCAGTATCCCCCAGCCCTTCTGCTGCCTTCTCACATTGCTTGCCCACCTTTAGGTCATCTGATATGACTACCCCCAGGTCCCTTTCCATTTTTGTTGTTGTTAGTATCTCACCTCCCATTGTGTACTCTTCCCTGGTTTTTGTTCCCAGGTGCATTACCTTGCACTTCTAACATTGAATCTAAGCTGCCATACATTTGACCATTCCTCTAACCTTGCCAAGTCCCTTCTCATCCTTTCCACCCCACCTGTGCATCAACTCTGTTGCAGATCTTAGTGTCATCTCCAAAGAGACATTTTTCCTTTCAGTCCTTCTGCAATGTCGCTTATAAAGACATTGAAGAGGACTGGTCTAATACTGAACCCTGCGTACCTCGCTAGTAACGCCTCCTTTCTTCTGAGTGACTCCATTTACTATTACTCTCTGTGTCCTATTCTCCAGCCAATTCTTTACCCAGGCTGTCATCTTGGGACCCACTCCAGGCTGGCTAACTTATATATTAATCTTTGTGTGGGACTGTGTCAAATGCCTTGCTAAAGTCTAGGTAGGCCATGTCCACAGCCCCTCCCTGATCTACTACTTTGGTCACCCAGTCAAAGAAATCTATCAGACTGCCTGGCATGACCTTCCGCTGTGAATCCATGCTGCCTAGGGTCCTGTGCCTTCTGGCCTCCAGATACGCGACAATTCTTTCCTTTAGAAGTGATTCCATCATTTTCCCTATCACTGAGGTTAAACTAACAGGTCTATAGTTTCCTGTTTCTGCCTTGCTCCCACTTTTGTGAAGGGAATCACATCTGCCCTCCTCCAGTCCTCGGTACCACCCATCCTCCCATGATTTGTTAAAAGGGGTAGTCAGTGGTGTCACTAGTTCTACCCTTAGTTCTTTTAGAATTCTGGGATGAATCCATCAGGCCCCATTGCTTTGTCCACCTTCAGTTTTAAGAGTTCTTTCAGAACCCTTTCTTCTGTAAATGGGCTGGTATCAACTTCTGTATCCAGAGTGTTACTACTGTTTGTTTATGTACCTCCCCTCTTCCTTTGTAAATACTGAGCAAAAATATTTGTTTAGTATCTCTGCCTTTCACATTCTCCTCTGCCCACCCTCCTCCCTTTATTAAGTCTCACTATCCTCCCTTGGTCTTCCTTTGCTCCCTGATGTACCTATAAAAGGTTTTATTCCCTTCTTAACTGAGTTGGCTATCTTTTCCTCAGTTTGGGCCTTTGCTGTTCTGACTGCCTTCCCAGCCTCCTTTGCTTTAACTGATACAGTTCTCTGTCCTGCTCCTGCTGCGATTCCTTGTACTTCCTGAATGCTTCTTTTTCTCTGAACCTTCACTGCCACTTCCTTTGAGAACCATAGTGGTTTCTTACATCGTCTTGTTTTGTTTATTTGCTTCACACAAAGGCTCGTTACCTCTGTGATGGCAGTTTTTATTATTCCCCATTGTTCTTCCACCCCTCCTTCCCGCCCATTTGCTAGTGCATTCCTTAGGCACTCACCCATTTTGGCAAAGTCAGCCCTCCTAAAGTCCAGTACTTTTGTCTTTGTATGGCTTGACTCTATTGCTGTGTTTATTGTGAACCATACTGTTTGATGGTCGCTAGTTCCCAGATGGCTACCCACTTCTACATCTGTGATCCTCTCTCCATCTCCATTTGAGAGTATCAAGTCTAATATTGCTCCCTCTCGAGTGGGCTCCAGTACTAGTTGTCTAAGGCATAGCCCCTGTAGGGCATCTAGAATAACTGCACTCTTCAAGTGGCAGCTGCAACTGCGCTCCAGTTAACATCTGGCATATTCAGATCACCCATCAGCAATATCTCCCTTTTTCTGCCATTCTAAGTATACTTTCTATCATTTCCTTGTCCACTTCCTCCCCTGAGAAGAAGGTCTGTTCATAACCCTGTGCGGATTGTGGTGCCATTGCCTGTCTCCAAATTTACCCACAGTGCTTCTTCTCCTCCCTGTTTACCCTTTTGTTCTGTTGCTTTTATTCCTTCCCTTATGTAAAGAACTACTCCTCCCCCTCTTTTACCCTCCCTGTCTCTCCTGTAGATAGTGTATCCTGGTATGTTTACGTCCCAGTCATGGTTTTGTGTGTACCATGTTTCTGTGACTGCCACGATATCCAGATGTTCCTCCTCCATCAAGGCCACTAATTCAGGAAGCTTGTTACCTAGACTACGGGCATTGGTACTCATTGCTCTCCATTTTTTGATGGCCTTACCTTCTGTTGCAGCATCCCCCACTGACCGTTCTACCTTGGTCTTTTTCTCATTTAGTACCCTGTTTTGTAGGGAGAGGCTGGGATTTTTCTGCTGCTTGTCAGGGGGGACATGATAGAAACTTTTAAGTACCTCAGTGGAATCAACAAAGTCCCAGAGGGTAGCATTTTTCAGAAAAAGAGACTTGCAAGAACAAGGGGACACAATTTAAAGATAGAAGGAGGGTGGTTCAGGGGCAATGTGAGGAAGTATTATTTCACAGAGAGGGTAGTGGATGCATGGAACAGCCTTCCTGAGGAGGTTGTGGGGTCTAAAACTGTGGGAGAATTCAAGAATGTATGGGACAGACATAAGGCAATTCTTGTGGGGGGTAGGAAGAAATAGGCTGTTGGTTAACTAGGATCTGCAGCTTATCCTGTAGGTAGGGAAATGGGCAGACTAGATGGGCCTAGCGGTCCTTACCTGTCGTCAAAGTCTATGTTTCTGTGTTGGTTGGAGAGTCCATCACTCTAGATCCTCTGGTCATTGCTAACACATTCAGTGATGCGTTCACTGACCTAGGCAGCATTCTCCCCCCGGACTTTTTCCTGGATACTATCTCCACTACCCCCTGTGGCTATCCTACCCCTTCAAATCACCTGCCTTTCTACTTCAAAACAGTTAAGTTGCACAAAGCCCGGAAACACATCACCAAGGCAATCTCCAAGTCAAGAACTAGTGGGGACTCGCTAGACCTCAAACTGCTATCCCTCACCCTTGATGAGGTCCTAGTTCCGTTAACACGTAATCTTCCTGGACTAAGTCTCCATCACTCATTCACACTAGTGGGATAGCGCCGGAGGCACTAGGACCAAACCTAAAATTTTCTGAAGGGTCGGCGCCGAGACAGGACCACACATGCGTGGCACTGCGAGACTAGCTCGCGCCTGTGTAGGCTATCTCGGCATCGATCCTCCAACCGCCTCAGTTCCTTTTCTCCTGCCGTCGAGTGCGCTTGGATGTCGACGCCGATCGTCTACCGGAGTCGTAAGTTTTCGTCTATACGACAGTAGCTTTTAACGTTTAATTTAATATTTTAAAGTAGTAATTTCTTATTTTATGAACAAGAAGATTATGAAGACGAAGAAGAAATTCTTTCCTGCCATCAACGGAGTCGTCCTTAGAAGGTAGCGGTGACAGTAGGAGGACTTTATTTGAAAGTTTTTATGGCAGAGGGGCTGTGTCCCATCCGCCGCCCACATAATTAACGTGTTGGGGGGGGGGTCCGACTATGGACAGTCCTGTGCTTTGGGGTGGGGGTTGGGGACAGTCCTCCGAAGCACAAATCTAGCAGTTCTGGGGATCCGGCTCCACTTAACCTCGAGCTCCTCTTTCTCACTGGGGGAAGAAGAATCGGTGCCGCTCAAGGTTGCCTGTTGGTACGTCTGCACAAGGATTGTTTGTCGTGGGGGGCGATGGGCCTGAACCAACTTTGGTGGGTTCCTCTTGGCCCCACTCCTAGTGGCTACATTCTCAACTCTGAGCTCCATCTCTGTCCTCGTTGAGCTCCGGTGGGCAGTTTCACCTCTGGGCTGCTCCTATGGAGCAGGGGGTTTGACTTTCTAGTTTTTCTTGGCCCTGTTCTTGATTTTGGGACCTCCGGGCCTCTGAGCCGTTGGACCGGTGCCGGGTCGGGTGGACCACGATGGGTGAGGTGCCCTCTTGGTGCCTGTGCCATCGTGTCGACCCCTCGTGCCTACCCCCCTCTCCCCTTTTCCATGCAGGGGCCGGCACGGGCACCACCTTTTTCCTTCTCCCCTTCTCAGGATTTCCATTGGCATTTTCCTTCGGCGCCGTGGCTCAGTGCTTTGGTCGGCACCGTGCCTCGGAGCCGTGGCTCGGTGCCTTGGTCGGCGCCGTGAGTCAGCGCCATCGCTCTGTGTGGTGCCATGGGTGCTCTTGTTGCTGCCGTTGGTTGTCGGTGCCGTCAGTGGTGCCATGCACCCGCGGGTGCCAGTGGTGCCATGGGTGGTGCCGTGAGTGCCCACAGGTGCCATGGGTGGCACCAAGGGGCACCTGTGGGTGCCGTGGGTGGCACAGCAGTTGTCCATGGGTGCCACTGGTGCCATTCTTGCCATGGGTACCATGGTACCATGGGTGTCGGGGTGCCCTCTGTGCCATTGCTACATGGGTGCTGGGGGTGTCTGCGGGTACTGCTGCGGCTGCCCTCGGGTTTTGCCCAAGTTGGCATAGGCACTGCTTGGTGCCTTCCTGTGCCACGAGTGATGCTGGTGCTGTATGGCAGAATTAGTGACACATTTTTCCTTTTAGGACTTCCTTTCCACAGAACTTGTGGCGGGATGTTTATCGTAGAATGAACTCCTGTTCTGCGGATTATTTTTTCCACTCATCTTAGTGAGTGGCGGTCTATGTGGGATCTTGTCATCCAGTGGTTTTCTGCTGATGGAACTCTGCTGTACTGCTCTGCCAGCGGAATTTCATTCTGCTCAGCACTTTCTCTGCTCCCTACGTGGTACCAAGCTCCTCGACATCCTTCTTGATGGCGGAGTCTCTAGTGGCTCTGACCTAAACCTCTCTTGGAGGTCCTTCTGGGGTAGAAGTGCATCTAGATGGGTCTTTCCCTGTCTTTCTGGTCAGTAATACAGCGGACGACTCATTTTATGTACTGAAGGGCACATCCTCTCTATCATCAGAGTCCGTGATGGAAAATCTTTTCAGTAGTTCTTCAGTAATGGGGTCCACTATAGTATTTCACACTGCGTCCGTGGACCATACACTTCTGTGTCTAGACTTTTTTTTTTTTTTTTAACCCCTTCTCTCTGGCGTGGTGGAACTTCTTCTGGGAATCCCTAGACTGAACTCCCCTAGTCCCTCCCCGGGTATCTACCGGTGGTGTCAGCCGGGATCTACCCTCCATGCTGCCTCGGCCATTCTGGCGGGAGGAGGGGGTATCCCCGTTTAACCCCCTCCAGTTCATTAGTGTGTCTCAGGTGGTCCATCTGCGGCATCCATCGGTAGCCCGGTTATGGGTTATCTGGGGCAGTCGGGTCCCGTCTACGTCCTCCACGCCAGGCACCTTTTTCCGTTTTTCTGTCCCCTCCCACAGGACGTGGGCACTCTGGGAGACCTGGGGCGTCGCCGACGACGCCGCGCCGTCGGTTTCCGGCCCACGCCCTCCTTCCCTTCTATGCAGTCCCGCTGCATCTCCACCCGTGGTCACCCAGGTGGCGGTAGAGCTGCGGGACAAGCATCCCCTCCTCCCCAGAGGAGGAGAGCAGCCGTTGGACGCTCGATCCTCCTCTCCCAGCTGGCCCTCCAGCTACCCGAGTCTGTTCCTGAACCCGGGTCGCTGGCGTCGCAAGCGGAAATCCAACCGCTGTGCTGGCGGGCCGGCACTGTCTAGACTTCTTTAATCATCAAGACAGTTACACTCTGTGGAACATTCTAATTTAATGGTCGGGAGCCGCTCTGACTGTTTCGCTCCTTTGATAGGGGTATATAGCCCCCTTGTGATATTGCCCCTTCAGTGGCTTCTTCGGCACAGGTGGTTAACATCTTTCCAGCTGTGATTATTAGTCCGGTCATCATTTCAGTATGGACACTCAGGCTCCTTCTGCACTCAAATGGAGAACATCTTTGTCAATTTGTATCAAGACAATCTTTGCAAAATAGCAGCCTGAAAGCCTTGTTAGGCTCGGACTTTAAAATAAACATTTTTATCACAGCACAGGGCCTAGCTGAAATTACCCGATAACCCCCTTTTTGGATCTGGTCAGGTTCCACCTCCGCCCCTGAGGCGCTCGTCTCCAGAGTACGGTAAAGAGTACCTGACTACTTCTTCCCCTAGGGGGAGTCCGATCCAGCGGCGATATGGGTAATCTCTTTCTCTAAGAGAGATTTCTCTCATTCAGACACATTTCCTAGACCTAGGCAACTGCCTAGTCTGTTAATTCTCCTTTCTTTTTATCAGTCTTTCTTCTCTTGAGCAGAGCTTTGCAGCAGCAGAAGCGACTTTCCACCGAGTCGGAACTCAGGTTCCTACTTCCTTGCTTGCTTAACTTAACAGGCGATTTTCTCCTTCTTACGGAAGGTCAAGTAGGTCTTTTTTCTGAGGTAGCTTCTCAAATATTCACACCTTCGGTTCCTGCGCCCTGGTCCATGCCAGTCGCTCACGAAGCGATCCTCTTCAAGTGCGTGATGGAGTTGTGATGATTGTTTTTCATCAAACAAACTAGAATCCTTTGCTACTCCCTTCAGGGAGGCCAGAGTGGGTAGTGCCTCACCGCATTGAGTCACTGCCTCTTTCAGTCACTTCAACAAATGGGTTATCCCTAACTAGGTCCTGCTGTGTCCCTCCTCGACGCACATCTGCCTCTATTTGCCTTAGAAATCAAGACCCTGTTTTTTTCTGTCGGAATGTTTTTTTCCACAGTGGACACATCCTCCTGTACAATTTTTCCTTTCTTCCCTGAGTTCAGAGACTGCCACTACAGTTGTACACACAGGGGCAGGATGATTGCTTTTGGAATATGCAGTGAGTAGGAACTGGTTCTACTAGACCACCATGAGAGGCTTCTTAAGTCGTGCTTGGCCTTCCATCAGGAATGTTCTTGTGACTAAGTGGAGACCATTCTCCTTGATGGGCTAACCCCACCTGGACCCCCTTGCTCACCAAGTAAGGGGTTCAAGTGCTCCTGGACCTGTTGTTTACAGGTCAGCCATACTTGATAGTGGGGGTTTCCATCTGCACTTTACGGTCTACCCTGAACCAGTAGACTTTACCTCCGACTCTTTCAGTTCCTGAGGTCCTTTACATTACATTAGTACATGTCTTTGACACTATTAATTTTGGTCCCAGACCAAATTGTGAGGCCAGGTTCCTGCCGCTCTCCTAGAGTGGTTGCGGCTTCCTGGCAGACTTTCATTTTGTGCCCATTGCAGTCGTCTGCAAAGTGGTGACTTACAACTCTAGTGCTTATCTTGTAGGCACTATATTCTAGATGCTCTTTACTAGACAGCTCTTTTTATTAGCAGGACAGTCCTTGGCTATCCTTTCTGAGTGAACCCTATCCCCTACCACCCTACTCAGAGTTGTTGGTTTTAGCTTGGTACTTTCCCACTAGTGTGAATGAGTGATGGAGACTTAGTCCAGGAAGATATGGAAATTACGTACTTACCGTAATTATTGATCTTCTTGGACAGTCTCCATCACTCATCTACACCTCACCCACCATCCCCTGGGTTCACTCCATTTTCTTTCCTGGTCTTCATGGTCCTATAGTTCAGACTGTGAGGACATTATTCTTTGACTTTTCTTGCAAAGGCCATCTGGGCCCTCTCAGGCCCAGGAACTCAGGATGAGTTATTCTCAGTTACGCTGCACCTCCTTGGTCGAAAAGGTACTGAGGTGGTTGGAGGGTCAACGCCGAGATAGCCTACACAGGCGCGAGCTAGTCTCGTGGTGCCACGCATGCATGGTCCTGTCTCGGCGCCGACCCTTCATAAAATTTTAGGCCCCTGCTTGGTCCTAGCACCTCTGGCGCTATCCCACTAGTGTGAATGAGTGATGGAGGTTGTCCAAGAAGAGCAATAATAATAAGTGTGTAATTTCCATTTCTCAACCTCTCCCTTAGCCACAGTCAGTTCCCTGACAAAAGGAAAGCTGCTACAGTTGCACCAGTCCACAAAAGCGGGGATAAGACCTCCCATGGGAACTATCGACCAATTTCTATTCTACTTCCTCTTTCCAAGGCTCTCGAACGCATAGTGGCAGACCAACTCACTGAATACCTGGAAAAACACAATCTCTTATGTACACAACAACATGGTTTCAGAAGAAGACACAATACTTTATCTGCCTTACTGGAATTCACTGGAGCACTACATAGCACCTTGGATAAGGGTCATGTAGCCGGGACAGTATTTGTCGATCCGACTAAGGCATTTGACACTGTCCGCCATCGTCTGCTGATCAGACAACTCCAGCTTACAGGGCTTTCCCCAGACGCTGTAGCGTGGTTCAATAGCTATCTGCAAAATCAGTCGCAAAGAGTAAAAATTGCTGTTGTCCACTTGGATCCCAGACCAGTCTGCTCTGGAGTCCCTCAGGGGTCCATCCTGGGCCCACTACTTTTTCAGCCTTTTCCTTAACACCCTCCTGAAATCCTGCCCTGAACAACTCATCCTCTATACAGATGACGCTGTAGTCTTCTCCTCCCACAAGGACCCTGTGATCCTACAACTCAGTCTTCAGCAAGGGTTTGCCTCTGTGGAAAACTGGTTTAGCAGCCATAAGCTGGTCCTCAACCATAAAAAAAAAACAAAACGCAGTTCTCTTTAACAGCCCTCACAACAGACATAAACTTCACCCCCTCACTATTTCAACCTGCCTTGGAAGTGCCCTTGAAAAGATGCAGTCATTCAAATACCTAGGGATATCTCCGGACTCAAATCTTTCCTATGTGGACTACATAGACGGTGTTGCCAAAGCTGCCAACACGCGTTTAGGCCTGCTATACCCTCACAGACAACATCTCATGGCGGAAGCTCTTAAGATCGCCGTCCAGAGCGCAGTGGTTTCCATCATTGACTACGGACTAATCATCTACAGCTCTGCTTCCTCCACTGCCCTCAGATGAATATCAGCATCCCTTGACAAGGCCTGTAGGCTCACCTCTGGTGCCCACCGTCTCACACATACATGTGACCTCTATGCCCTATCTGGATGGCTTCAACTTTCCAACCGCATAAAGTATCTAACCTGCATCATGGCAAAAAAGTTACCATGGGCCTCGCCCCTCCTGGAGTCCAAGCCTTACTGAGTCAAAGACTGAATACTCGAACCACCAGGGGCTCTGAATCCCAGCTCCTCCAGGTCCCCTGCTGTTGCACCTCCTAAGGCCAAAGATCCTTTGCCCACAGAGTGCCCAGCTGGCCAAATGAGCTCAGCCCTGACATCTCCTCCACTACCACTCTTGGCTCTTTCAAATCTAAGCTCCACCACCATCTCTCAGACTCTAGCTCCTGTGACTGTTACCTGTAGTCACCACAGTCCACTCTCTCTCTGCTCATCCTCCTTAGCACTTATTTATCCCTCTTTCTCTCACTTCCCTTCCCTTCATGACTAGCCTCCCCCTTCCCTCTCCTTCCCTCCAAAAGCACTTTGCCTTATTATGTTTAGCTATGTTACTCTGCTCTGTGCTGTCGACAAGGCTCCCGGCTGATCTCACCCCCCCATGTGACCTTACCACACTTTTTGTTTCCTTCGTCCCCTCTTCCCTCCTCTCCACCCTTTTCCAGTATGTTACCCTGTCTTCTCCCATGTTACCTCACACTAGTACTGTTTATTGCATTGTTTCTCCCATGGTTACTAGTTCGTCTACTGTATTGTACTGTACTGCTTTATGACGTGAAACCTTTCTAAAAGAGCCCTGGCTCAAAGGTGTATTGTAATCCTAGACTTAAATTAAAACTAAATAAATACCAACCCTCCCTTTAGGGACCCTACCCCTGCTTGGGATCTTAATGTTTGCATTGCTGAGCTCATGCAACTCCCTTTTGAGACCTTGGCTTCAGCAGAACTCAAATATTTGACTTGGAAAACTGTGTTCTTGGTAGCTATCACTTCTGCCAGGTGTATTAGTGAATTACAAGCTCTGTCAGTGGAGCCAGATTTGACCTCATTCCATAGAGAGAAGGTGGTCCTTAGAACCAGTAGGAGGTTCTTACCCAAAGCAGTCTCAGATTTTCATCTGAACCAGTCCATGTCTCTTCCTGTGTTCATCACTGATCATTCTTCTTCAGGAGAAAGAAGATTACATAGTTTGGATGGTAAGAGAGCACTTAGCTACTACATTGAGCATACTAAGGTACTTAGGTATGAATGTCCCCAATTGTTTCTCACTTACGGTGAAGTGGGAAAAGGTAAACCTGCTACTAAGAGAAATATTGCCAGGTGGATTGTCTCTTGTATTCAATTCTGCTATAAAAAAGCTAGGCAAAATACCCCCTTCAGGCTTGAGGGCTCATTCGACTAGGGGTACAGCTGCTTCCCTGGCTGCTGCCAGGGTTATACCTTTACTAGAGATATGTAAAGCAGCCACCTGGAAAAGTGTCCATGCTTTCACCAAGCATTACTCTCTGGATATCCAGGCTAGGAGTGATGCTCGGTTTGGAACAGCAGTACTGCAGAGCCTATTCCCAAAATAGGTTTGATACCCCCCTCCATTGCGGTACTGCTTGGTAGTCTGCATATGTCTGATTACAGCAAGACTTAATGTTGTTTGAAGAAAAAAATTACTCACCTTAGTAACTGTGTTTCTTCTAATAGAGTCTTGCTGTATTCTGACCTCCATCCCTGCCTCCCATCTCAGAACCTGTTTTGGGAAGTGGGCTGGCAGGTGCAGTGTTGCACCTCAGGTGTGTACTTGGCACTCCTCCTTTTTAGAAGGGGGGAGTGGGTTATTGTTACGTTGTTTTGGTAGCTACCTGGTTATTATTTTGGGTTCTCGACTTGAGTCTTTTGGGGGAACCAAAAATTTGTTGCCTGTTGGCTATGTTCTTTTACAATTTCCACTTTAAGAAGTGTAGTTAGTAATAGCTCATAAGAATCTGACGGTTACACTTTGAAGTGCTGCAGACAGAGATTTAAAACCGAGCTCGAGCTCAACATTCTATGCTTCCTACATAGAGCTAACTCTTTCCTTTCCAGAGCAGCTCAAGTGCTAGGGTTAGCTGCGTATGTCAGAATACAGCAAGACACCAAACAGGGTAGACAGCCATATCCAGATAGCCAGTTCCATCACACTGCATGTCTCCAGGTCAGCAAGGCACTACCTACAGTTGTTAGGCCACATGGCAGCCTCCACAGCTACTGTGTTAGGCTTCAGGGTCCAGATGAGGGACATCCAGTTTCACCTAAGGGAACACTGGTCCCAAAAGAGAGACTCTCTTTCAAAACTGATTCCAGTGACGGTCACTCTTCTCCAAGCCCTGCAGTGGTGGCAGGAAAGAAGCAACCTCAGATAAGGAGTACCCTTTCTGCAACAGGTCCCTTCCCTGGTGCTAACCAGAGATGCGTCCCAGCTGGGGTGGGGGGCACATCCTGGGGACTACACTGCTCACGGTCTATGGACAAAGCAGGAATCTCTCCTGCATCTCAACCTGTTAGAACTCAGGGCAGTTCTTCTAGCTCTTCAGTCGTTTGCCATTCAGATCAGAGGGAAGGTGGTACAGGTCAGAACAGAAACACAACCACCATGTACTACATAAACAGGCAAGGGGGCACAAGGTCGACCCCTCTGTGCACAGAGGCAATGAAAATTTGGACCTTGGCATACTCCTTAAACATATCCCTCTCAGCTGTCCACCTGCCTGGAAAGGACAATGTCTTGGCGGATGCTCTCAGCAGAATAAACCAGAATCACCACGAGAGGTCACTGAACACACAGGTCTTACAAACCATTTTCAGGAGATTGGGCATCCCAGAGGTGGATCTGTTTTCTGCCCCAGACAATCACCAGCTCCCTCAGTATTGGTGCAGGCCCCCCCCCCCCCCCCCTTCAAGGGCACAATTCCTCTGGATGCACTTTTGCTGGATTGGACAGGGAGGCTGTATGCTTTTTCTCTGTAACTGAAAGTACTAAACAAACTCAGGCTTCAACCAGCTTCAGTGATCCTCATTGCCCCAGATTGGGCCAGACAGCCTTGGTACTCTGTGCTCCGGTCATTGTCAGTAGCCAAGCCAATCAGTCTCCCCAGGAGGTACAACCTACTGTCGTCCTGACAGGGCAGGATCATGTATCCCAACCTGCTGTCCCTCAGACTCAAAGCATGGCTGTTGAAGACTGAGTACGCAGATTTGCATCTCTCAGAATGAGTCATGAATATACTAAGAGCTTCCAGAAAGCCTACTGCCAAGAAAAACATATGCCTCTAAATGGAAAATATTTTATTTTTGGTGTCAGGGTAAGGGCTTGGACCATTCCCTGGCTGGTCTATCTGTAGTCCTGGACTGTATGGCCCATTTGTGTTCCACAGGTTTAAGTATTTCCACCTTGAGAGTGCACCTGGCAGCTGTCCCAGCTTCTTTATCAGCAGGCAAACCCTCTTCCTTGGCTTTAAAGCCAGTGTTCAAGAAATTGTTTAGGGGGTTACTACATAAGGGAAGCAGGGAAGGCAGTAAGGCAGGCAAAGGCCCTGACTGAGGAAACACTAGCACGAACAGTAAAAGAAAGTGACAAGACTTTCTATAGATACATTAACGAAAGAAGAAAGTCCAGAGGGGGTATTGCTAAGATCAGAGGGTATAAGGGGGCATTTGAGGAGGAGGACCATGTAAAAGCATCTATCCTAGATAGATACTTCTGCTCAGTATTTACTGAAGAGAAGGTAGGGCAGGGCCCACAGCTCTGCACCATGGACACGAGGAGGGAGGTGTGCACTAGTCTCTTCACAAAAGAAAGGGTCCTACAAGAGCTCGATAAGCTCAGGGTGGACAAGGCAATGGGACCTGATGGCATACATCCCAGGGTACTAACGGAGCTAAGGGTGGAACTAGCAGAGCCATTATCACACCTGTTTAGTGAGTCTCTGAGCACAGGAGATGTCCCAGAACACTGGAGAAGGGCTCATGTGATCCCGCTCTACAAGAGTGGTAGCAGGTAGGAGGCAGGGAACTACAGACCAGTCAGTCTTACCTCAGTAGTGGGCAAGATTATGGAGACACTCCTTAAGGAAAGGATAGTGCAACACCTGGAATCCATAGGAGCACAGGATCCAAGACAGCATGGGTTTACAAAAGGAAGGTTCTGTCAAACTAATCTCATAGATTTCTTTGTCTGGGTAACCAGAGTGGTGGACCAAGGGGGGAGCAGTTGATGTTGCCTATCTTGACTTCAGCAAAGCTTTCAATACTGTTCCCACGTAGAAGATTGATTACTAAGCTGGGTATGCTTGGGGTGGGTCAGACATTGGTCAACTGGGTGGCAAACTGGTTGACAGGCAGAAAACAGAGTGTGGTGGTAAATGGTATACAGTCAGAAGAGATGCAAGTCACAAGTGGGGTACCTCAGGGATCAGTCCTGGGGCCAGTCCTCTTCAATATCTTCATCAGTGACATTGCAGATGGACTGTAGGGTAAGGTTTGTCTGTTTGCAGATGACACCAAGATCTGCAACAGAGTAGATGATCCAGACGTTGTGGGCAGAATGAGAAGAGATCTGGATAAACTAGCAAAATGGTCGGGAGAGTGGCAACTGGGGTTTAATGCAAAGAAGTGCAAGATCATGCACGTAAGGAAGAGAAACCCTGAAGCCACCTATAGGCTGGGAGGAGTTGCTGGCAGTCACAAGGGAAGAAAGAGACTTGAAGCGTCATCATCACTGATGACCTGAAATCATCCAAGCAGACCTCTAAAGCAGTAGGTAAGGCTAGAGGGATGTTGGGGTGTATTAGTAGGGGTATCACAAGTCGGAAGAGGGAGGTAATAATCCCTCTTTACAAGACACTGATTAGGCCCCATCTGGAGTATTGCGTGCAGTACTGGAGGCCACACCTTCACAAGGACATTAACTAGATTGAGGCAGTCCAGAGAAGGGCAACAAAAATGGTGCAGGGACTGCATCAGAAAACATATGAGGACAGATTAACTGAACTCAGTATGCATACCCTAGAGCAAAGGAGGGAAACAGGTGATATGATTAAAACATTCAAACACCTTAAGGACATTAACAAGGTGACAAAGTCTAACATGTTTCAGTATAAGAAAAATAAGATAAGAGGACACAGCATGAGATTAGAGGGAGGCCGATTAAGGGGTGATGTGAGGAAGTTCTTTTTCACAGAAAGGGTGGTGGATGCATGGAATGGCCTACCTCAGGAAGTGGTGGATATGAATACAGTGCAGGGCTTCAAACAGGCATGGGACAGGCATAAGGGAGCAATACAGATGAGTATGAATAGATAGGCCATTGACAGAGCAAAGGCCTATGGCACATTCATAAGGTAGAAAAAGAAATGGGTAGACTGAATGGGTCTTGCGCTCCTTATCTGCCGTCAACTTCTATGTTTCTAGTTGCATCCACCTCACAGAGAACCTACCCCCATGTGGGATCTGAATATCTGCATTGCTCAGCATATGCAGCCCTCTTTTGAGCCCATGTCCACAGCAGACCACAAATATGTGACGTGGAAAACAGTGTTTCTGGTAGCCATTACCTCTGTCAGAAGGATCAGTGAGCTCCAGGCATTATCTACAGAGCCTGGTTACGTTGCTATCCAGAGACAAGGTAGTCCTTAGGACTAACAGAAAATTTTTGCCCAGGGTGGTATCAGAGTTCCACCTCAACTGCCCGGCCCAGTGGGCGCTGAGGTTGAGTGATAGACATCACACTGGCGACCCAGGTTGAGAGGAAGACTCGGGTCCCGGGAGTCGACCCAGCGAGAAGGATAAGCGCAGCAGCAGCTCTCCTTCTCCGGGGCACAGCAGGCTCCGCTGCAATGCTACCACCTGGGGAGCCTGGGTGGATAAGCGGTAGGTGGAACAGCTGCAAGAGGATTGGGTGGATGTCGGCAGAGGCGGAGCAAGAGGTGCGTCTCAAGCGTGCCTCCTAGCTCCATAACCCCTCATTACCGCATTGATAATGGGGAAAGAAACTGGAGAAACCTCCTCGTCTTCTCCTAGGCGTGCACCTCGCTGACGAGGTCTCCAGGCTCATCGAACAGACTCCGCTGAACCGACCTGCAAGCTTCAGTGTGCTGGTTTGAGGAGGTAAGGGCGTTCCTCCTTGCCTCCTACCCGGGGGTAATGTGTGATCAGTGCGGCCGGGTGCTCTAGGGGCAGATGCTGCAGATCTCGATGGGGAGTAGGGCCTGCAGGTAGTAGGATGCCGGAGGGAGTGGAGAAGGGAGGCAAGTAGGAGCATAAATACAGAGTTAAAAAAAAAAGAGTTCCACCTCAACCAATCTATTACTTTGCCAGTCTTTTTCACAGACCATTCCACCTCAGGTGAGTGCAGGCTGCACAGCCTAGACATAAAAAAGACGGTCGGCTATTATCTCGACCACACAAAGGGTCACAGACAGGATCAGACCCGGCTCTTCCTTACTTTCGGAGAGGTGGTAAAAGGGAAACCTGCCACAAAATGATCTATTGCAAGATGGATTGTGGCCTGTATGCAGTTTTTCTATAGCAAGGTGGGTAAGCAACCACCTGCAGGCCTCAGGGCCCATTCAACTAGGGCTACTGCAGCCTTTTTGGCAGCTGCTAGAGATATTCCCCTAGTGGACATTTGGAAAGCTGCAACCTGGAAAACAGTTCACACATTCACCAAACATTATTGTTTGGATGTTCAGGCTGGAGGCGATGTCAGGTTTGGCACAGCAGTCCTGCAGATCCTGTTTCTTAAATAGTTTTGTAAAAGAAGATTTCAGCTGTATTGGTCCTTGCGAAACAGGAGAAGATGGAAGGTTTGATATCTTTTATTGGACCAACATGTGTCTTGTACAAAGATAGAATTATGCACAAGCTTTCGGTGCCACACAGGTCCCTTCTTCAGGTGAAGGGGGGACCTGTGTGGCCCCGAAAGCTTGTGTATAATTCCATCTTTGTAGAAGACACATGTTGGTCCAATAAAAGGTATCAAACCTTTCATCTTCTCCTGTTTCTTAAATAGGTTATAGGCCACCTCCAAAGGCACTGCTTGTTAATCTGCATAAATCAGAATAGAGTAAGATTTCCTGGGGTTTGAAGAAAACATTACTCACCTTAGTAATCTTGTTTCTTCTAAGGGAATGTTACTGTATTCTGAACTCCCTCCCTCCCTTCCCTGCTAGAAACACATGTTCACTGCATTACAGCTGTGGTAGAGTTGTTGCAAACCTGGGGGTATCTGATGCTCACTTACTGGGGCATCTGTGACTTGAGTCTTAGTGATGCCATTTGGCAAGTTTTTGGAAGGAAGAATAATTCCTTACCAAATTTTTTCCTTATAGCTTATTAAGGAGGGTTATTATTACTATTGTTATTGTTATTACTATTATTATTGTATCTAGAAATTGCTTAGTGCATGCTTCGAAAGAATCTGACGGTTTAGAATTGTTTACCAGAGACAGCGATTTGAAAACCAAGCTCGAGCCTAGCATTCCATAATTTGCATAGGTTCTGTTAACCATTTTGGCTCCGGAGCAGTCCCATGGTGAGACCATACTGCATAAGTCAGAATACAGTAAGATTCCCTTAGAAGAAACAAGGTTACTAAGGTGAGTAATTTTTTCCTTCCTGATCCATATCTTTACAGAAAATCAGCATTGCTATTCTCTTTACCAGATTTGTGTATCACATTGAATTTAAGTGGCTGTTGTGCCAGATACCACCTTGTGATTCTAGAATTTTTATCTTTCATTTGGTTAAGCCAACAGAGAGGATTGTTATCTGTTATAAGTACAACGTCAATTCCTAGCAAATAAAACTTAAGGGACTCCATGGCCCACTTTGCAGCTAAACATTCCTTTTCAATGGTGGAGTACCTTTTTTCTCTGTCATACGACTTTCTACTTATGTACAAAATAGGATGTTCTGTCCCATCTATATTTTGACTCAGGACTGCAGCTAGGCCTACCTCTGATTCATCTGTGGTTTCTCAAAATCTGGGCTTCGTAAAACGGGCTGAACATAATGTAGTCTTAATGGCTTGAAAAGCTTCATCACACACTGGAGTCCATTTCACATTATTTGAGTACTGTTTTTTCGTGAGTTCAGTGAGGGTATTAGCTAACTTAGCAAAGCTGGGAACAAATCTCCAATAATAACCAGCCAGCCCTAAAAATGACCTGACATGTTTCTTTATTTTAGGGACAGGGTAGTTAGCTATAGCTTCTATTTTAGAAATTTCTGGCTTAACTTCTCCATTTCCCAACACATAGCCCAAATATCTGGTTTCCTGCATGCTCAGTGCACATTTAGTAGGATTAATAGTCAAACTTGCCTTTTTGATCGACTGGATAACTGCTCTTAGGTGTTCCAGGTGGCTTTTCCTGTCCGGACTGTACACCACAACATCATCCAGGTATGTAGCACAGTAACCAGTGTGAGGGGATAAAATTACATCCATGTACCATGTGGCGGAATTAGGCTACACCCTCAGTTGTGACCGATGAACCACTTTTCTGTCTACTTATTTCCTAGCTCCCCAAACTTCTGTTGCACAACAGTTAACACTTTTCTCTTTGCTTTTCTTCTTTCTCCACCCTACCCTAGGTTGGCCACCTAGCGTAGCTCTTTACTGTCCCTACTAAACTTCCTACTAGTTCTCTCTTTTCATTCTTTTTCTATTTATATCCATCCAGTCCCTGGAATGGTGGCAAACACCCGGAGAGGTGTTGTGTAAAGTGCATAAGTGCATTTTGTGTACAAATAAGCATGAATGCTATTTTAAATAGGAATGGATACAGTTAGTAAAGCCTTTTTAAAGAAAAATGATTCAGAAGTCATATAAAACAGTAATAGTGTCATGATTAGTACAGTTATAAGAAATTCTTAAGATATTTTCAGAAATTCACACTATAAACCTGTTACTGTATAAAAATTCTATGTATGAAAGTGCTTAGTCACTGTGTATCAGAGATGGTCAATATCTGTGGAAATATACACTGTACCTTTAACTGAACCAGGAAGTTCCCTGAAACAAACCTCTGTCCCTCCTTGGTTTTGAAACAACATGTCCAGACTTGTAAATAGAAAGGGCTTAGTCTGGTGACCCCACCCCCCAACCAAAATATATAAATACCTCTTCACAAAGTTTACTTCAGTTCAGCCCAGTGGGGCTCAGCCCTAGGAGAGGGAGAAGAGAGGCAGACAAGCTGTTGAATGCAGATGAGGAGGTTCTTAGTAGCTCTAAGATCCAGGACTGTATTATGGGAGAAACTACTGATGTTTAGTGATTTTCTTTGCTATTTTTGTTGTTCTCATTTATTATTTTTTGAACTTTTGAAAAATAAATATCACATCAAGGTATGTTTTAAACCTGTAAATTTGTCTTGTCTGAATTTTATTACCACACGCTGTGACATACCACTGGAAAGTAGCTGGCGCACCATGTAAACCAGATGGCATGATGGTGAACTGATAGAATTCAACGGGAGTGTCAAATGTAGTTTTGTCTCTGGTTTCTTTAGCTAAAGGGATTTTCCAGTAATCTTTGGTGAGATCGAGGGTACTGATGTACTTTGCACTCCCCAGTCTGTCCACCAAATCATCTATTCTGGGCATATGATAACTGTCAAATTCTGACACTTAAGTTTCCTAAAATTAAGGCAGATTCTAACCCCCCTTCTTCTTTGTTTACAATTACCATTGGAGATGACCAAGCACTCCTTGACTCTTCTGTGATACCCAATTCTTTCATTTTTATGTTTGCTTGCACGCATGTGCAAGAAACATAGTGCCATCATCCGAGATTTCGGAGGTGTGTCACCTCCTCCTCCAATTCAGTCAGTGTGTTGGCAGGCGCGGCTCCTGTAAGCCAATGCATGCTGGAGCTGTCTATGACAAGCTCCAAAATGCAGTGGCATACAGTTGAAAGGGGGAGCTACGCTTGAGTGAGCAGCGATAAGATATCGCCTGCTCATGCGCAGCCCCCCTACACACAGAACTGCGTGCTGCCCCCGCACATCGATAGCCGACGGGGTGCCCAATCCTCGCTAGCTTGCGCGCGCCCCCAAGCTTTCACCATGCCACGCTGGGTGCCCACCGCAGCGTGGCAACTGATAGAATAGCCGACAGGGGTGCCAACCTCCGCCGGCTCCACTGTCCCTCACCCCGTATTGGGTGCCAGCTGGGGCCCACCCCAGCGTGGCAACTAATCATATGGCCAACAGGGGTGCCCAATCCCGTCGGCTCCACGGCCCCCAGTCGCCCTTGTGCCACGCTGGGAGCCCACCAGCGGCAAACGCCCCACGCCGCTCTTTTTTTTTACCTGAAAATAAAAACGGTCCCACGGCGCCTCCCAGCCCCTCCCACAACTCGCACTCCACCCACTGCGCACCTCTGGCTCCCACACCCCTCACCCCCATACTTACCTCCGGAGCTCAGCGCGACGATCTTCGTGGACCGGAACACGCTCTGCACTCTTCAAAGCCGACCGCAAACTGAGGAAATGCCGTAAGCTGTATAATGGGCTAGATAGGGATTTTCAACTTTATTGCATATCTTAGGTATTTTTGAATTTTGCACTAAATTTTCAACATGGGGTTTTGGGACCCCTTCTCATGAATGATGTCACTGTTCATGCGTATTCGGCCTGGCGGTGATTTCGCAGTCACTGCGCTGAAATCACCCTTCGGCCCAAATAACGCCATGACAGTGACATCATTCATGAGAAGGTCCCAAAACCCATGTTGAAAATTTGGTGCAAAAATTCAAAAAAATGACTGTTTTACGAGCATGCGTTGCGCAGTTCCTACGCAGGCTCATAAGTTCGCGAATTTTCAATATTTTCACTCCAGATTTTCAACATTGCCATTTTACCACACCTTCTTATGAGTAGTACAGCTGTCATTTTTCACATCTCACCCAAAACGTGTTTCCACCCATGTAGCGCACAATGGCGCAGTCGGTGTGCGAGATCAATGTACGGGACATATTAAGAAAATCATAGTGACCTTGTTCATGAGCAGAGGTCTTAAAATGGCTATGTTGAAAATTTGGTGAAAAAATTCCTAAAAATGACTGTTTTATTTAGCTATGCTATGCAGTTCCTATGCATGCTCATAAGTTTGCGAATTTAATATTTTTCACCAGATTTTAACATTGCCATTTTATTACACTTCCTTATGAACAGTACAGCTGTAATTTTTTCATATGTCGCCCAATGTGTTTTCAAGACATGTAGCTTACAATGAAGTGCTGTTGGTGTGCTAAAGCAATGTTTAGGACAGATTAAGAAAATCACAATTACACTGTTCATGAGCAGAGGTCTTAAAATGGCTATGTTGAAAATTTGGTGACAAAAGTCCATAAAATGACTGTGTTATGAGTGAGCATTGCGCAGTTTCCACGCACCGTAAGTTCATGACTTTGTAATATTTTCAGTCCAGATTTTCACCAGTGGCATTTTTCCACACTTCCTTATGAACAGTACAGCTGTCATTTTCATAACATGGCTGAAGTGTGTTTCACACTTCAGCGCAGAGATGCGTGGTCGCTGTGGGAAATCATTATTCGCACAGATAAAGAAAATCACAGTGACACTGTTCATGATTGAGGCACCAAAATGCCTGAGCTGACAATCTGCTGTAAACATCCCCAACCTAATTATATTACGGGTGTGCGTTGCACAGTTTCTATGTACGCTCGTGACTTCACCATTTTTTTATATTTTTACTGCAGATTTGCAACATTGCCATTTTTTACACCTCCCCATGAACAGTACAGCTGTCATTTTTTACATCCTGTTCGGAATGTTTTTGCACCTGTGGTGCTAAATGCCGTAGTCGCTGTGCATAAGCAGCTTTCGGCTAACAAACTGATATTCCCCCTGTTCATGAGGTGGGGTCACAAAAAAAACATGTTGAAAATTTGGAGTGAAAATACCAACGAATGCCTGAGGTATTAGAGTTTCCAACCATAACGCCTAACCCTGTAGAGAATGACGGGCATCAGGGTGTGACTTGGGATTCTTGCCTGTAATGTCTATACGATTCCACACCCTGCAGCCAGTGAGAGGCATCGAGGTATGCCTTGGACTCTTCGCCCCAAACTTCACCCCATTCTTCCTATATCGCACCCATCTCACCGTATTTCCTAATGAAATGGTGCGCATAAGGGCCAAAGACCCCAGGAACACCGTGACACTTGTCAGTGTCTGCAGGGTGGGTGTGTGAAATGGCGTGGATGTTATGCCTGACGACCCAAACGCACACCCCAATGCCTGTCACTCTCTGCAGGGTGGTGGTGGGGTTGGCTTCAGTTCAGTACTTCACTGCCATTCCTATTACGCAGCTCTGTAACTTCTACACTACCACTGCCAATGCCAGCAAGCAAACATTCGGCATTGACAAATGCTTGTTTGTATATCCTTAACCACGTTGGCTGTTAACTGCTCTGGTAACCTGTATCTCTTTTTGTCTAATAGGACGAGCATTCCTTGTCACTATAACATGTTCAGCTCCTTTTGCTCGGCCTGGTACTGTGGTAAAAGTACTGTTAAATGTCTTTAGCACATCACAGATGTCTGCAGTTCCTTCTGAGATTAAGGAAACATTCACCTTTACAGCATCCGCAGTTACAGTTTGTTCCAGTCTATCATAAGCTACATCAATATCTTTATTAGCCTCTGGTAAAACTAGCAAAGCAACTTTTGGCATTTTTTTCAACCCATTTCTTGAGGAGGTTAGCATGGTATATCTTAGTAGGATTTTTCCTGTCAGGAATCTCAATCTCGTAGTTAACAGTGCCAGTATGTCTAAGCACACTATAAGGCCCTTGCCACTTCATTAACAGTTTATTTTCTGTCGTGAATAACAGTAGCAACACCTTTTCACCTGGCTCGAAAACCTTTTCTTTTACCCCATTGTCATAGCTTCTGCTGGTTTTGGGCCTCTTCCTGATTACTATGGGCAATTTCAACATATTTTGCCAACTTCATTCTTAGGGCACACATATAAGAAGTTATACATTGTTTCTGAATGGGGTTATCTTCCCACGTTTCTTTTATTACATCCAATGGCCCTCTTGGCTGCCTACCATACAGCATTTCAAATGGTGAAAACCCTGTTTTTGCCTGTAGCACTTTTCTGTAAGCAAAAAGTAATGCAAGTATTGGTCCTAGCCTTTCCTTTCCCCTTTTACAAACCTTTTTAACATCTGTATTAGGGTTTGGTTAAAACACTCAACAAGACTGTCTGAGAGTGATAGGGAAGGTTCTTATGGCAGTGATACCTAGTAGTCTGTACAGCTCCTTAAGTAATGCAGCACCAAAATTACTACCCTGATCAGTAATAATTTCTTTAGGTATGCCCACTCTGCTGGTTTTTACAAGCTCTGCTGCCACTTTTGAAGCTGTGACAGTATACTTTGGAACTGCTTCTGGGTATAGAGTAACATAGTCGCATACTACCAGGATAAATCTATTACCCTTTTTACGTTTGTCTAATGGACCAACTACATCCATTGCAATTCAAGGGTAGGGGCACCTTGTGTTTTCTAGTGACTGGGGCTACTTTCTGACACTCCAGCACAGGAATTACAATAAATAGCAACATATTCATGAATTCCAGGCCAGTAAAATCTGTACAGCAGTCTGGCAAGGGTGCGATCCCTCCCTGAGTGACCAGCCATTCGTCTATCATGTGCTATCTGTAGCAACTCTGTTCTTCTGTGGTATAACCAATTGTTCTGTCTGTTACTGTATCTGAGGTTTAACCCAAACTCTGTACAGTAACCCATTACATTGTTTAAGCATTGGTCCACCCTGTTTTGGTTTCACCCCCAGCTGCTTAAAATAACCATGGAGAGAAACATCGTTAGCTTGTTCTGAAAGAAAATCACGATCAGTGATCAGTTTCAGCATTTTCATATGTTAATCTCTTATGTCCATCAGTCATTTGTTGCCACAGTTTCTTCAGACATTGTCTTTCTTTGCTGGATTTCCGGATCTTGGAGCTGTGCTTAAACAAGTCCGAATCAAAATCAGCGAAAGGAAAAGTGTCTCCTCCATCTGAATTTTTCTTTGCCTGAGCTTTTGTCACCACAGCTGCTGAAACATCAGGATTTACTCCCTCTTTGATTAACTCAGTAAATTCTGGAAAGTCATTTCCAGTAATCACAGGTACAGGTAATTTAGGTACTACCTCCACTTTCATTTGTTGTGAAACACCCTTACTGGTCAGTCACTTGGGTGCCTTGATTGTGTTGCGTGTCCCTGGATGCAGATGACACCAGTACCTGGTCCTTTTGCACAGTGTTTTCCCAGCATGTCAGCATGCACTAGGGTCTGTCTGCTTCCCGAATCAATGAGTCCCTTTACAATCTTATCCCTTACTTTCAGATCTGTTAAGTACTTGCCCCAATTTGCCAAGGACATATCTGCTCCAGTGCCACTCTCCTTATGGCAATGTCTTGCAATATGACCTGACTTATTACAGTTACAGCAGATAACTTCTTTGGGCACAGATTTGTTACCCTCACTAGAGTTCTTATCAGACTTGGAGTTTAAATGGGGAAAAAAGAGTGTCTTACCGGTGCTTGGCTGTTACCTCGATGCTGTAGCATCTGTCTGGTCATTTAGTGGTCCTCAGCCAAAGAAACAGTCTTTTCCCCGACTTTCTGGTCGGTGTTCCTTTCCTCAAAGCTGCACATCTGTAGGCAGGATGTTGATGAATTGCTCCATTGCAAATGTGTTGATCGGTGGCACTGTTTTGCCCTCTGGTTGGAGCCATTTTTCAGGAGTTCTGTGAGTCAGGTGAAGGCTTATCGTGGATTGTCAACTGAGTTGTACCTCAAAGATCGCAATCTCTGCTTGTAGGTCTCTCCTGAGATATGATGCCTTTTAAGGATTTCACTTTTCACCAGGTCATAGTTTTCTGATTGTACAGTATCCATATTGCTGTAAGCAAGTTGGGCTTTCCCTGTCAGGTAGGGTACCAGTCTGATTGTCCGTTGCTGCTTTGGCCATTGGCAGGCTGTGACAGTTCTTTCAAAAATTGTCAGGTATGCCTCGATATCATCCGAGGGACACAACTTTGTAAGTTTAATGGCTTTTAAGTTGCTTGTGTTTTGTTGCTCGTCTGGATCTGTGCCAGATCCTCTGCCTTTGATACAGTGACTTCAGAAAGTATTCACCCCCCTAGGATTTTGTCACATTTTGTTGTGTTACTACCAGAATTTTTAATGCATTGAAATGATTTTTCCCCCCTTGATTCACACAGCATACTCAACAGTTTAAAGGGGCCAAAATATTTTTGTGTAACAAAAATTTAGGAAACATTAAAAACTGAAATATCTTGTTTACTTAAGTATTCACCCCCGAGTCAATACTTTGTAGAAGCGCCTTTGGCAGCAATTACAGCTTTGAGTCTTCTTGGGTATGTCTGTATCAGCTTTGCACATCTGGATTTGGGGATATTCACCCATTCTTCCTTGCAGATTTGCTCAAGCTCTGTCAAGTTAGATGGGGAGCGTCGGTGAACCGCAATCTTTGTCTTTCCACAGATTCTCGATGGGATTCAAGTCTGGGCTTTGGCTGGGCCACCCAAGGACATTCACCTCCTTATTCTGAAGCCATTCCAGTGTTGCTCTGGCTGTATGCTTGGGGTCGTTGTCCTGTTGGAATGTAAATCTTCGCCCCAGTCCAAGGTCTATTGCAGACTGATGCAAGTTCTCCTCAAGGATGTGCCTGTATTTGGCTCCATTCATTGTTCCCTCTATCCTGACAAGTGCCCCAGTCCCTGCCGCTGAAAAGCATCCCCATAACATGATGCTGCCACCACCATGCTTCATGGTAGGAATGGTGTTACACGGGTGATGAGCTGTGTTCGGTTTGCGCCAGGCATAGCACTTTGCATTCAGGCCAAAGAGTTCAATTTTTGTTTCATCAGACCAGAGAATCTTTTGCCACATGGTCTCAAAGTCTGCCACGTGCCTTCTTGCAAACTCCAGGTATGCTATTATATGGCCTTTTCTCAGGAGTGGCTTCCATCTAGCCACTCTCCCATAGAGGCTACATCTGTGAAGTGCTACAGAGATTGTTGTCCTCTGGACAGGTTCTCCCATCACAGCCATGGAACTCTGTAGTTCTGTCAGGGTGGTCTTTGGGTTCTTGGTCACTTCCCTGACCAAGGTCCGTCTTGCCCGGTTACTCAGTTTGGGAGTCTGGCCTGCTCTAGGAAGAGTCTGGGTGGTTCCGTAATCTTTCCATTTCCTAATGATGGACTTGACTGTACTCCTGGGAACATTCAACACCCTAGAAATGTTTTTATACCCCTCCCCAGATCTATGCCTCCTCACAATTCTATCATAGAGTTCTACGGACAGCTCCTTGGTCTTCATGGTAGAGTTTCTGCTCTGACATGCACTGTCAACAGTGGGACCTTATTTAGACAGGTGTATTTCCTCTGAAATCATGTCAACCATTTGAACTGACCACAGGTGGACTCCATTCAAGTTTTAGAGGATCTCACAAGGAAATTGGATGCACCTGAGCTCAATTTGGAGTGTCATAGCAAAGGGGTGAATACTTATCAAATCAAGACATTTCAGGTTTTTATTTTAAATTACATGTACAAAAAATTCCAGAAGTTTTATTCCACTTTGACATTATAGAGTAATTTGTGTAGATACATGACAAAAAAATCCCATATAAATGTATTTTAATTTGAGTTTGCAACATCACAAAATGTGACAAAATCCAAGGGGGGTGAATACTTTCTGAAGGCACTGTAGCTCGCTAGGCATCCAGCCATCACTGCACCTCTTCTCTCATCTGCTGCTTCTGTTGTTGCATTTCTTCTTTTCGCTGTGCTTCTAAACGTTGAAGCTCTTTTTGTCTCTGCTTTTCCGTCTCTTTTTGTTGTATAGCCCACCATTTGAAAAAGTCGATCAGGCTTTCAGTTTCTGTCACTGAGCTCAATTTGGAGTGTCATAGCAAAGGGGGTGACTACTTATCAAATCAAGACATGTTCTTTTTCCATAACTTGTGCTGGCTCTACAACCTCAGCTTCGTCTTCTATCTCTGCTACTTTGGTTGCCATTCTCCTGGTAACCACTCCTGGACTTGCTGCTGCAGAATCCATACCTTTCTCTATGCTTCCCTGGTACTATGTCCAGTATCCATGCACAACACTCCTGGTTTAGAGTATGCATGACGTAAATCCCACTTAGGCTGACACCATCTGTCGTCGAGGCACAGGTCAAGAAGCATAGGAAAAACCAGGAGCAGTTGTAAAATTCGCAACAAGAGTTTTATTAGTACTAGCAGTAACTCCAAAAAAAAAAAAAATTGTTCAGTATAACTATTTACAAAAGCAAAATAAACAAAAAGTCCATCTGAGTTTTCCTTCAATCTGTGTGTCCTTTCTTGCAAGCAGTTACAGCTCTGTCTTTTTATAAATCCTTGCAACCCCCCTTCTTGACGAGCATCCTGTTTTTTCTGATATGTTCTAGTATGTTTCAGGCAGGTTCTGACAGAAACACGATGTCCCAGAACTGAGGCCCCTTTTCCAGAGCTCTTATGCAAACGCTTAAAAATTGCTCTCGGGTAACCTCTTGATTTTCCAATCATTCACATCATAATAATACAACAAAATGAAACTTTACACATGATGCTTATAGCCAAGCAGCCATTGTTGACTTTAGTCAGTTCTTGTCTATCATGTGTTGTGTTTAGACAACATCCCCAATTCAGGTCTCACAGTCTTTGGCCTGTCTATGCTGCTGCATACCAGTTAACTGCTATCCTGTATGTTCTAGCTGCATTTGGCATTGCCCATTGATTGCAATCAAACCCCTCCTCTCTGAAGCTGCACTCCTTATCTGACAATGTCACTGACTCTGTAAACTCTTTATTACTTCCTCAGGGTGATCCTAGATCAACATCTTGACTACTCGCTTCACATTAACTACTTAGTGGGAAAGTGTTTCTCCAAACTTGGGTCTTTCTGCAGGGTTAAATATTGTCTCAATTATAGTACCAGAAAAACAGTAGTTGAGCATTTGATCCTCTGATTGTTTGACTATGGGGATGTAGTTATCTCTGGAGCCTCACCTTTAAGCAATAGCTAAGCAAACTCCACTTTTCAACTATTTTTGTAGATTTGTATTGACTTGCCATCCCTGTATGCACTATTGCACAGTGTACAAGGACCTAGACTGGCCTTCACTCTCTATGAGGCAGTCCCTCCACATTGCACTGCTAGGTGCCAGATACTGGGCCAGGGAACTATCAGGGTATCTCAGTGATATATCCACCCCCCCCCCCCCTTCAAACTCCTCATTTAGTTAGTTGTTTATTTATTGAAATTTGTTGACCAGGTAGGCCCACTGAGACTAGTGTCCCTCTTTCAGGGGCAACCCGGAGTTATTTCACATACAGTACTGTAACAGAAAGGTATATGGTACATACATATAATATAAATGCTCAGAAAAACTCTTAGCACAGTACAACTCAAATTTGCAGGCACAAAACAGAGGCATACAGAGGGTTAATTATATTTTTACATGCTATACAGCACATGACATCAGAATAGCATCTTTTAAGCTACGGCAGAAGTGTTACATGCAAGGTCACCGGGTGCAGTAAAGGTTGTAGGATAGACGAGCACTACATATTCCCCAGTGTAGAGTCACTGCAGGGAAATCTTCTATCAGGTGCAGACTTTCTCACATGTGGAATAGTCTTTCCTCCTGTCTCACTACCATAACCTGTTTACAGTCCTTGAAGGCTAAGCTGAAGGAGTACTGTAAGTCACTCTTGTAGTAACTGCCTTGGAGATGTCCCGGAATTCCTTAAATGGGTCCTAGTCCCAGATTTTTAGTCCTAGCATGACCATGTCTGAGTCGGGCCTTACTCATGTGGATTCTATTAGGCATTGAATATTTTCCTTTGTATTCTGTAAGGGTCTTAACGTGGTATTAGAATGTGGGTTGACTGTTTTTGTGGTATAACTAAACTTATGATGTATGTTTGGTCCCACTGGGGCTGGTTTATACACTCTGTAATGGAGACTTTGAATTTTATGCTGACCTTGTACATCATTACTATTGAATTGTTTGTATTTCCTTGATTTTTCTTGTTAGGGAGCGTAGAAAGACAAAGGGAGGGATAGTGAGGCTGAATAGAATGGACGGTGGGTGGGCAGAGAGGGACAGGGAAAAAGCAGGGATACTGAATGACTACTTCTCAGTATTCACAAAAGGGGGGGGGTACCTAATACAATTAACAGAAGCACTCTGGATCGGGGCGTCAATCCCAGTCCTTTCACAGAAAAGTGTTCTGAAAGAACTCCTAAAACTGAAGGTGGACAAAGCAATGGGGCCTGACAGGATTCACCCCAGAATTCTAAAAGAATTAAGGGGAGAACTAGTGACACCACTGACTATCCTTTTTAACAAATCATGGGAGGATGGTGTGGTACCGGAGGACTGGAGGAGGGCGGATGTGATTCCCCCTTCACAAAAGTAGGAGCAAGACAGAGGCAGGAAACTACAGACCTGTCTGTTTGACCTCTGTGGTAGGGAAAATGATGGAATCACTTCTGAAGGAAAGAACTGTTGAGTACCTGGAGGCCAGTGGGGCACAGGACCAAAGGCAGCGCTGATTCACAGTGGGAAGGTCAAGTCAGACGAATCTAATAGATTTCTTTGACTGGGTGACCAAAGTAGTAGACCAAGGAGGAGCTGTGGACATGACCTTACCTAGATTATAGTAAGGCATTTGACACAGTCCCACACAAAAGATTAATAAACAAATTAGCCGGCCTGGTAGAGAGTCCCAGGATGGTAGCCTGGGTAAAACATTGGCTTTACAACAGGACACAGAAGGTAATAGTGAACGAAGTCCACTCTGAAGAAAGGGGGGTTACTAGTGGGGTACCACAGGGTTCGTTCCTTTTTAATGTCTTTATAAGTGACATTGCAGATGGACTGGAAGGAAAAGTATGCCTCTTTGCAGATGACACAAAGATCTGCAACAAGGGTGAGACACAAGGGGACGTGGAAAGGATGAGAAGAGACTTGGCAAGGTTGGAGGAATGGTCAAAAGTATGGCAGCTTGGATTCAATGCAAAGAAGTACAAAATAATGCACCTGGGAAACAAAAACCCAGTGGAAGAGTACACAGTGGGGGGAGGTAGTAACAACTACAGAAATGGAAAGGGACCTGGGGTAATCATAGCAGATGACCTTAACGTTGGCAAGCAATGTGAGAAGGCAGTAGGGAGGGCTGGGGGGATACTGGGATGTATAGGGAGAGGCATCACCAGCAGAAAACAGGAAGTTGTTATCCCTCTGTACAGACAGTTGGTGAGACCCCATCTGGAGTACTGCGTCCAGTTCTGGAGACCCCCATCTCTGTAAGAACATAGACAGGATGGAGGCAGTCCAGAGGATGGCAACTAAAATGGTGCAGGGTCTGCAGGAGAAGTCATATGAGGAGAGACTAAAAGAGCTTAATTTGTGTATACCCTTGAGTTAAGGAGTGAGAGTGGGGACATGATAGAAACTTTTAAGTACCTTGGTGGAATCAACAAAGTCCAAAAGGGTAGCATCTTTCAGAAAAAAAGATGTGCAAGAACAAGGGGACACAATTTGAAGATAGAGGGGGACGGCTCAGGGGGCAATGTGAGGAAGTATTTTTTCACAGAGGGTGGTGGATGCATGGAACTGCCTTCCTGAGATGGTTGTGGGGTCTAAAACTGTGGGAGAATTCAAGAATGCATGGGACAGACATAAGGCAATTCTTGTGGAGGGGTAGGAAGAAATAGGCTGTTGGTTAACTAGGATCTGCAGCTTATCCATTAAGTAGGGGAAATGAGCAGACTAGGTAGGCCAAGCTGTCCTTATCTGCCGTCAAAGTCTTATGTTTCTATCTCTGCTGCCCCCTCAGATGCCGGGTGAACCGACGCCAGCTCTGCAGTCGCCAGTTGGTCCTGCAGTTCTCCAAAGACCAGATCCAGGAGCTGTTCTCCTTTTGGTGGAATCAGGTCAAAGGGGACCTGCTCCCCGCTAAAGAACTGGTCATCGTTGAACAGGAGCTGGAGTTGGGGTGGGACCTTGGCATGGGTCAGGAGCCTAAGCAACAAACCAACTCCTCCTCCTAAGAGCCGTACTCAGAGCCCCAAGGATCACCGAGGTAGACCCCGGCACAAAGAGCGGCACCACCACAGAAGCTCCTGTTCATCACATTGTCACCGTCGCCGGTCCTCTCGCACCAGGCGCTGGTCCCATAGCCATCACCGGTCCCATAGCTGACGTCACTCCAGCTGTTTGTCCTCCTCTTCAGTGGACTCCAGCAGCAGTTCTGTGTCTTTGGGCTTGGACCATTCAGATCATAGGGGTCGCCCTTCCTCCCCAGATAACAAGGACACCGCCAGGTCACCTCCTGATGACCCAACGTTCATGGATGTCATGAGTCACATCCAGGCCTCCAATGGATGGGAGACGGAGGACCTGGACCTGGAGAGGCGGAGGTTGGCTAAATACCTGAGGCTGAAGGTGTTCAAGCCTCTAGTGGCCTCCTTTAGTGGACACCTTCCAGGACCTGACAGGGTTAACCTAGAAGCACCCTTCCACCTCCTCTGCTGTATCCAAGAAGTCGGATAGGCTGTACAGAGCCCCTAGGGAAGAGTCCTTCCTGGCGGAATATTCTACGGTGGACTCGGTGATCATGGCTGCTCATGATAGATTAAAGAAGCCTTAACTTGTAAGCACTCAGCCTCCCGACCAGGAGTCCAGGTACATTGACCAGATGGGCAAAAAGGTCTACTCATCCTCCACTTGCTCCATCAGGTCCCTTAACTTTGTCACACATATGGTGCAGTACCAGAATGCCCTGTGGGAGAAAGGTATCAAAATAGCGCAGGCCCTCCCAGACTCTGCGCAAAAGACCGAGCTCCTGGACCTACTCAAATCGGGGTAAGATGTAAGCACCCATGTTTTGCGTGCCTCATATGATACTGCAGAAATGGCAGCCAGAGCTGTGGCCTCTGACGTTTGTCTCAGGCACCATGCCTGGCTTAGGATCTCAGGATTCTCCCAGGATCTGCAGTCTGGCATCCTGGACCTCTCCTTTAAGGGCTCGGTCCTTTTTGGAGACAAGTCAGATAAACTGATTAATCGCTTCCAAGAGTCCGGAAAGTCCATTTGGTCCGTCCAAAAAATATACAAGGGGGACCAAAAACCCTTCAGAAAATGGCCATTTCGGAAGCCCTCAGGACAGCAGCCCTGAAACCAGCCTCGGCAGAGGGGTGACTTTAAAAGAAAGGCCACCTCCCAAACACCTGGAAACGCTGCCTTTCAAGCCACAAAGTCCTGCCAGACCCCTCTGCCTACTTCCGGAGCATCCCAATGACTCCTTGCCAGACCCCCCACCACCCCCCACCACCACCACCTCCAGCGGAGTCAATGGGGGAAGTGGTAGGTGGTCACTTCTCCCTCCATCTTGAGGGCTGAAGCAAAGTCACATCAGACCTCTGGGTTCTACAGCTCATAGAAAGAGGTCATATTCTGGAGTTCAGAAAAGAGTATTATTCACACGTTTTCCTAGTTCCTAAAAAGACTGGGGACCTTCGGCCCATCCTGGATCTCAGCTCCCTGAACAAGTTCATCGAATACAAGACATTCAGGATGGTCTCTCTGCAAGGTCTAATTCCCTTCCTGCACCAAGGGGAGTGGCTCTGCTCGTTAGATATGCAGGCTGCATACCTGCACATTCTGATTTTTCTGCTGCACAGGAGGTTCCTGCTGTTTCTCTTCCAGGGCTGACATTACCAGTTTCGAGCCTTGCCATTCGGCCTCTCCTCTGCTCCCAGAGTCTTCACCAAGTGCCTGGTGGAGGTCTATGTGATAACGGCGATCGCCGTTAGGGCGAATGATTTTCGACGATATACACTCCAGGCACATGGCAAAGGGAACTGGAAACTTGATTTTTTTTTTTTTTGTTTATGCGGGGCTGTGTCCTCTGCATTTCCCCCACTAAAGATTCTATACCTGGGGGCTGAAACATAAAAATAATTTCTGACCGTGCATAAATCCCCAGCGCCCAGCACTGAACCGGCACCTTCCCAGCGATAGCCTGCCACGAACCCACCCGCCCTTTCGGCCAGCTTGGCAACCACTGGCGCTACACCACAAACCCTCCCTCCCTTCCGCCCGTCAGCGCTTGCTCCCCCCTTTGCATATACTTACATATAGTGACAGAATGTCGCATACCCGCGATAGCACCCCCGTCACTAGCCCTGAGAACGGCGCCACTACTGAGGTGCCCTTTTGTAAATGCTCAATAGCGGTTGCCCTTCCAATGGGATACCACCTAGCAGTGATGGCTGCGACTTTACATCAATGGAGCCAGTACGTATTTCCCTACCTAGACAACTGGCTCCTGGCAGCTCCCACCAGGGAACAGCTGCTTCACACTCTTGGAGACACCTTTACACTCTTCTGAGAGCTGGGGATCACCCTGAATATCCCAAAGTTGATGCCATGGCCCAGCCGGAGACTCCAGCTCATAGGGCCGGTCCTGGACACAGTACAGGGCATTACCTTCCTCTCCCTAGACAGGACGGATCGCCTTCAGTATCAGGTCCGAATGGTATTCTCTGCTCCTCATGTCCCGACCCGAGTCTCTGAGACTCCTCTGTCACAGGGTGGCAGCCATCCCTATGGTTCCTATGGCTCGCCTCCATTTGAGGGTCCCTCAGTGGATGCTCAGGGTGCAGTGGGACCAGAGGTCTGACAACCTAGATCAGCCAGTCTTGGTCTCCGTCCCAGTTTACAGGACACTAACCTGGTGGTTGGACCCACTCTCAACCAGGGTCCTCTTCCGACAGGAGCCCCCGAGACAAGTTCTGACCGCAGACGCCTCAGGTCTCGGTTGGGGCGCTCACCTGGAGACTAGGCAGACCCAGGGGATCTGGTCACCAGACAAGCAATCGCTCCACATCAACGTTCTAGAGATGTGAGCAGTCCTGAATGCCTTGCAGGCTTTTCAAGTGGACTTATCTCCAGGCCCTCTTCTCATTCAGACAGACAACATGTCCGTTGTCTTTTATATCATTGGGGGGGGGGGTGACTCGCTCCTACCCCCTCTGCAGAGAGGCAATGTGGGTCTGGTATTAGGCACTTCGAGTTCACTGCCATTCATGTTCCACGCGTCCAAAACATCTTGGCCCACAGCCTAAACAGGTCTCAGTCCAAGGCTCACGAGTGGGAGCTCCTTCAGTTGGTAACAGACCAGTTATTCGACAGGTGGGGATGACCAAAGTTGGACCTTTTTTGCGTCCCCACTCAATGCCAAACTGCCCAGTTTCTGCTCGCTAGATCCAGGGCCTGGAGTTTTCTGGCGAGATGCATTGTCCCTCTCCTGGACAAGGAGATTCCTCTATGCCTTTCCTCCCTTTCCCATTCTACAGAGGGTACTTCTGAAGCTTCAGGCAGATGGAGCAGACACAATTCTCGTAGCACCCTACTGGCCTCAGCAGGTTTGGTTCCCACTACTTCAACAGCTAGCAGTGGAACCTGCAATTCCCGTGCCTCTGAGCTCGCACTTGCTCTCCCTGGACGGGGCAGTTGGATCCATCCAGATCTCAAGTCCCTGCATCTGCATGTGTCACTCCTGCAGACCTAGCGAGGGCACAATATGGTATTTCCCATAAGGTAGCAGATGTCCTGGTGGCAGCCAGGAAATCCTCCACTAGATTCACATATGCTATGAAGTGGAAAAGATTTTGCCTGTGGGCTGTGGCATGCCAGCTTAATTCTTTTTCTTGTCCCCCGAACTCTATCCTTGAGTATCTCCTCTCTCTTTTTGAGCAGAGCCTGAGCTGCTACTCCGTTAAGGTGCATCTGTCCGCCATTTCGGCATATCGCGCATCATTGGAGGGCAAAACCCTTACTCAGCTGGACGTGTCCCATACTTTTTTGCGTGGCATCGTGCGCTTAAAGGCTCCCATCAGAGATCCCACTCCTCCTTGGAATCCCCTTTTTATGTTGGAAAAGCTCATGCTCCCCTCGTTTGAACCAGCTGTGGATTGCAAGACACGATTTCTATTGTGGAAAGTGTTATTTTCAGTAGCAGTTACTTCTGCCCAAAGACCTCCGGAGCTTCAGGTTCTGATGTGTAAAGAGCCCTATTTGTTTTTTCATAAGGACACGGTGTCCTTACGTACAAATCCTATGTTTTTACCTAAGATGGTGTCAGAGTTTATCCTAAATCAGGACATCTACCTGCCAGTTTACTTTCCCGAGCACTCTAATAGAGGGGAGCATTGTTACACTCTTGATGTCCATAGAACACTTTGTTACTATCCGAACCGTGCAGCTTCCTTTCGGAAAACAAATTAGTTGTTTGTTTCGTTTGCTTCCAAAACTCAGGGTGCACCAGTTTCCAAGCAGACCTTGTCTAAATGGTTGGTTAACTCCCATTGTTTTTTGTTACAACAAGTACAACAACCCATACCAGGTATGGTAAAAGGTCATTCTACCAGGGGGTAGCTACCTCCTTTGCCTCTCTCCGAAACGTCTCTGCAGCAGACATTTATGCAGCGGCTACCTGGAGTTCAGTTCACACCTTCGACTAGCATTATAACTTGGACATGGCTTCCAGATGTAGGACTGGGTTTGGTCTGGTGGTCCTCCAGGGCCTTCTCTCCCAAGTCCTTAGTTGGCAGGGTTTTTTTTTTTCAGCCTCCTCCCAGACTTTCCTAGTCCTTATCCTTTTTATTGCCTGGGACTCTGTCCTAACGGTTATTGCGTGCTGCAAGAGCTCTTCTCAAAGATCTGCTGTTATGGTAAATTCTTCCTTAACTGTACTTTGTCTTGGATCCTGAGCTCTGCTGGATTCAAGGTGTTCCACAGTCCTTTCTTTTAACAGTGATTCCATAATCTTCCCCACTAGAGACTGGCTGGTCTAGTTTTCCAGCCTCCTTGCTGCTCCCACTTTTTTGAAGGGGACTACATCTGCCCTCCTCCAGTCCTCAGGGACCACTCCTGTCTCGAGCAGTTTTCTGAACAGGACTGGCAGTGGTGTTGCTATTATCTTCTGTAGATCCTTTATTACTTTAGGATGTATCCCGTCTGGTCCCATTGCCTTGCCACTTTTAGTTCTACGAGTTCTTTTAGGACTCGCTCTTCTGTAAATGAACTGGTGTACACCACTCTGCCATCTTTGTTCCTGTTGACTAATTGTGGTCCCTCCCCCCTTCCTCTCTGAATACTGAACAAAAATATTTGTTCAGCACTGATGCTTTTTCTATGTCCCTGTCCACACACTCCCCTATGAGCCTTACAATCCTACCTCTAGTCTTCCTCCTGTCACTAATGTACCTTTAAAAAGTCTTGTCCCCTTTTACTGTCTGAGCTATTCTTTCCTCTGTTTGTGCCTTTGCATGCCTGACTGCTTTCTCTGCCTCCCTCTGCTTTTCCAGATGCACAACCCTGTCCTCCCTTTGTGTTTCCTTGTATTTCTTGAAGACTACTTTTTTCACCATTACCGTCCCTGCCAGTTTCCTTGAGAAACCATAGTGGCTTTTTCTGTCTCCTGCCTTTGTGCAACTGCCTAGCGCACAGGTTTGTCACCTCCACTATGGCTCCTTTTAGATGTGCCCATTGTTCCTCAACTCCCTCCCAGTGATCCCTCCTTGTCAGGGCTTTTTTTGAAATATGCCCCCATTTTAGCAAAATCTGTCCTCCTTAAATCCAGGACCCTCACTTTTGAGTGGCTTGACTCAGCCACTGTACTTAAGAGTGAGCCACACTGTACGATGATTACTGGACCACAGGTGTTCGCCCAACTTGACCTCTGAAATTATGTCCCCATTGGTGAGTACTAGGTCAAAAACTGCACCCTCCCTGTTGGGCTCTAGCACTAACTGCTTGAGGCTCCACCTCCTGCATAGAGTCCAGGAAGTCCTGGCTGTGGCAGCTGCTGGAATGCTCCAGTCCACATCTGGCAAATTGAAGTATCCCAGCAGCAGTACCTCCCCTTAGTTGCCATTCTGTCGATGTCTTCCACTAGAACACTGTCTACCTCCACCCCCTGTGCTGGAGGTCTGTAGATCGCACCAGTGCGAAAAGATGTGCCACTTCTGATCTCAAGGGTGACCCACAGTGCCTCGCCCCCACCTCCGCATTCGCCTTACCTTGGTCACTTTTATACCTTCCCTTTTGTAAAGGGTGACCCGTCCTCCCTTTTTACCCTCCTTGTCTCTCCTGAATAAACTATAACCTAGTATATTTACATCCCAGTCATGGTTCCCATTATACCATGTTTCGATTATAGCTACAGTGTCCAGGTCAGCCTCCACCATCATGGCGACCAGGTCAGGGGATTTTATTATCCAGGCTATGGGCATTTGTGTACATTAACTTTCAGATCTTATCTGTGTCAGTCTTCACCATTCATCACAGTTGGGTATGTGAGTGGAGGTCACGACCCTGCAGGAGCTCTTTTTTTTTATTTTGGATAGGCGGAGTTGACGCATCGTTAGCACCGCTCTCGAGGCCGACGCACTGCGTGGCGCTCGCGGGTTGGCCATTAGGTGTTGTCGACCCCACCCTCCCACCAGTTCTTTGTCTCCCACCGTAGGGGTTGCATCTTGTGAGGAGCTCTTCAAGCAAACCACGCACTTTGGGCGTAGTTTTCATCTGTCAACACCTATCTACCTGTCAGTTCCATCTCGCCCTACTTGACACCGCTGCCTGGTAAGATTGTTCCTTTATTATTTTCAGCGACATTGAGTCTGTTTTTTCACTTTGTTTACCGTCGATCATGTCTAGGTCGGAGGGCAAAAAGTCACTGAACGCTGGGCAGCCTCCCATGTGTCAGTGCCCGTGCGGCTGCAAGTACTCTGTTACCGACCAGCATGATCGTTGTCTTACATGTCTTGGCCCGCTTCACAACTTGGATTCGTGCAACACCTGTTTCTCTATGGATTGTCGTGTATTGGGGCAGTCGGCGTGGAAAATTGGATGGGCTCCGTCAACTTTCGGAGACGGGTGCACACTCGCCGGGCCAAGCGCGGTCTGTCAGCCTTTCTCCAGGCCTCCCAGTTCTGTAATGGGTCAGGAGGAGGGGCTTCCGCCTGTAGCCTCGCCATGGCAGAAGCCCCTTCTGTGGTGCAGGAGGCCCAGTCCGTTCCTCCCAGGATGCGGGCGGGAGACACCTCTCCGGCAAGCGCCCTTTCAGGGGCGAGGGCTCCCCCGGTGTTGTTTCCTCGGGCTGGAAAGCCTGGGTCGGCACCATCCTCAATGCTGTCAGTCAGTGGCGTTTTGTACTTCTGCACCATTCGCAGGGCCGTGGGCCCTGATGGCGCCGTGGTTGGAGCCGGTGCACCGGTTGGCACCGTCTCTGTTGTCGACACCATTCACACTGACAGCGCTGTGGGAAGCTCTCTTGCACTGTCTTTGACTGTTTCTGGTCTGAGCGCCGAGGCTGGGAACGGTGCCGTGTCTAGCTCCGGCGCCGCTTGCAGCGCTGTGCAGGGCCACAGCACTGTGGGAGGTGTCGCTTTCACTCGAGGAGCCATGGGAGCTGTCGTCGCCACCGTCCTTGACCCCAGTGCAGTTTGTGGTGCCGTGGAGGGAGATGGCGCCATGACCGGCGTCGACTCGGGTTCTGCTGCCACTCATGATGCCGTCTCTTCCTCTGGTGCCGTTCGCAGTGCCATGGGGGAGTTTGGTGCCGACTGTGGTGCGGATACCCAGATTGGCGCCTCCCTCGGTCCGGATAGGAGCAGGCGTCCGCATATGGTCTGGCACTGGACTGTGGTCTCTACCTCTTCGGAGGTGGACTCTGAGTCTGGTTCGGACCCGCTGTCCGACTCTTCGGAGATAGCAGCCCATGTGGACACCTTGGTAGCTGCTTCGGCTGACCGGAACCAGCCTCCCTCTGAGGAACAGGCAGTAGCCCCTGAGTCTGGGGTCTGGGTGCTGACCAGCAGGCAGTGGTCTAGGCCACTATTGCCCTGCAGCCCAGACTTGGAGGGTTTTCTGCCCCCTCGGTTGGGATACCCCCTCATGTGGTGTGCCTGGATTGCCCAACTTTAGGGCCGACCAGGGCACCCACAGAGGGGGAAGGTGCTACTCCCTGGGTGGTCTCCTTGGGGACTGACCAGGGTTGCCAGCTGCCCAGGCTGGTGTTTTTGAGGCGGAGGGCTCTCTCTCTCTCAGACTCTGAAGGGTCGAGGGGCCAGGGGTCGAGGAGGCGGCCCTTCTGTGGAACCCACCCGGGTTCGGGGAGGAGTCACAGCGCGGACCCCCGCCCTTCCTTCTCAGTCTCCTTGAGAGTGACCTGGTCTGTGGAGGGAAGGGACCATCCTTTTGGGCTTACACAGTCCCTGTCACCTCACAGGGGGGATTCTTCAGGGCACGGTCTAGGCAGTTCCATCGTGGTTGATCAGCTGTTGGGCTCTCCGGAGCTCTTCCTCCCTTGGAGGCTTCCGGTGCGCTCTCTTACCCGGGCAGAGGACTTTCCTCTTCTGTTGTGGATCTGGCCTCCATTCCTCTGTCGCCATCTCCTGCTTTTCCAGGCATTCGCGGTCCTACGGGACCTATCTCCTGGGAACAGTTCAGGGGTGCGGCTGCTTACTTCCCTACTTATGTCAGGGCCATGGACAAGTGGGTATTCCACCCTCCCCCTGAGCAGCCAACCTCTGGATCTCCAAGGTCTTCCGTTTCCTCATCCTCCTCTTCTGTGGGAGAGGAACCTTCTGTCCACATCTCCCCTGCTGCTGATCTCGCCGAGTATCAGCGCTTCCTCGTGAGGATGATGGAAAACCTGCGTATCACCCCACCCACTCCTCAGCACAATCCGGAGCATTCGACACGTGCCTTTTTAGGCGACTTCAGTGCAGCCACCCTTCTGGTGCCCGCCTCGCCTGCTTCTTTCCAGGAGGCGTTATTGTGGTTCTGGCAACTACCCTTCTCCAGAGTCCCAGCCCCTAGGGATCTGAGCCAGAGGTATTGCGCCCCGCTGGAGTCTCCAGGTCGTATGCCTCATCCTCAGTCAGAATTGACGCAGCTGGATACTCCCGATGGGCTTCACGCCCTCCACTGTGACCGGCCCCCAGATCAAGATTCCGCGGATTTTGACTTCTGAGGGAGGAGGACCTTTTACTTGGCATGGTGGTTGTTGTCAATTTCTGCTTATCAGGCCCACTATGCTTCCATTGGTAGGTTCTTGTGGTCCGGGCTAGGTCAACTGCTAGCCTCCTTGCCTGATTTGGAGGTAACCAGACAAGCCATTCCACTCTGCATGTGGCCTGGAGCTAGCAAAGCACCAAGCGAGGGCATCTTACGACGCCAACGAGATCGCTTCCAGGGTCTTAGGGACAACGGTCTGCACTAGGCGGACGGCATGGCTGCGTCTTTCCCGGTTGTCACCCTTCGCCCGTCGTAGGGTGATTTCCTCCGCCTACTGAAGAATCCACCTTTTCTGCCATAGAGTGAGGCGGTGTCTGTCAGGACAACCTCCTGCCCCCTCTGGGGGGGTCCCAGTCTCTGGCCTCGCTGGGCCCATAGGGGTTCTCCCTCTGTGTTCTCTCCCCCACTGGGAGCTAAGGGACTGAGTCCTTTAGGGTCTCGGGCCCTTCGGGGTGACTCGGTAATAACCGGACTGTGATGAATGGTGAAGATTGCCACAGATGAGATATGAAAATTACGTACCTATCGTAATTCATGATCTTTCTGTGTATCTTCACCATTCATCACAAAATCCCACCCTCCATCCCCCTGGGGCCTCAGTCTCTGGGTCCCCCTCCCTCTGTGTGCCTCTCCCTTCCCTGCCTCCTTCCCTTTGGTTAGAAGTTGGGGGACCTTGGAGACACACGGAGGAACCAAGTTCTACAGCTTAGCGGCTGGGGGGAGGATGGGGGGCTTTTAGCCTTATGGCCTTGGGGCTTCCCCAACCCTTCTTAAGGATGGGGTGCTGCACTTAGAGCCCCCTCTTTTCCCCCTTCTCCTTTGTCTTTCAGGTCTAATTAAATTTTTAATTGTTTTGGGGAGGCTTTTCTCTTGAAGTTCTTCCACACTTGTTTTCTTTGGATGGGGAGAGGACGTTCCTTGGCTTCTGACTTCTTAGTTGTGTTTTGCAACTAATTCCTCGGGGATAGTCGTACTGTGCCTGGAGCTGTTATTCTGTGGTTAACCTTGCTTGCCTTGCCAGGTTTTCTTTTCTCTAATCTCCCTAGGACAGAAGGTCTGAACTTGTTCAGTCTTAATCAGGAGGTCCAGGTTGCAGGGTCAGTTGGCATTGTCCTCCCCCCTTCCAAGAAAGATGTTTGCCCTTCCCTCCTTCTTCTTCTCCAGAGATTGGTGCCCCTCCCAGTCCCTTAGATTCCTCTTCCTCCTTTTCTGTCCTCTCAGTCGTTATTCCTCCTTTTGTTTTGTATATCTTTTCCTTTTATCTGTTCCTTGGACTCCCTTGTCCCACCCTCCCTATTTTCACTCTACGGCGATTCAGAACTGGCGGGAGGACGGGGTCAATGACACCCAACGGCCAACCTGTGAGTGCCATGCAGTGCGTCGGCCTCGAGGGTGGCGCCGACAGTGCATCGACTCCACCCATCCACAAAAAAAAAAGCTCTCGTGGGGTCGTGAGCTCCAGCCACATACCCAACTGTGATGAATGGTGAAGATACACCGGAAGATCAAGAATTACGGTAGGCACGTAATTTTTATTTTTTACTGCTTACCTTCATGTTATCCCTGCTGTTATCCTCTTGCTTCACCCCCCCCCCATCGTTTTTGTTGTTCTGCCTTCCTTTATTAACCCTTTCACCTGTTACTAGTGTCGCTCTCTGGTAATATCCTAACTTCATGGTCTTTCATGCTGGTTGTACTATCCTCTGGAGGTGTGCACTTTGAGCTTCTCTGCTTCCTTCTGCCACCCACTTGGCTAGTTTAAGTGATTGCCAGTGAAGCATTTAAACCATTCACTGAGGACCATGGTCCCCTCCCTGAATGGATGTAAACCATTGCCCTTGTACAGGCTCACATCGCTCCAGGTGTTTCCCCTGTCCTCAATAATGCCAAATCCCTGATCTTCCCTTGTCTGTCTTAATCATTCAGTACTGCAGAGACCGCCACACCAGCTTCCCCGAGACTGCTATTCACTGCAGCGCCCCCAATGCCGGCCTCAGCACGGGGGGGCCACAGGCTCTGGGGAGTCCAGGAGGCAAACACTGGGCCCAAGAGGGCTCCCTAACTCTGAGGAGTCGGGATGCCAATCCGGATCGGTCAGCAGGTCATCCGCCTCTGAAGGGGAGGAGACCACGCATACCATCTGACTAGTGACCCCAGGAGATCTCTTAGCAATGGTGCTGTCACAGGACACGGCACTGCCTTGATCACCAGCATCGTGAATGGTGCCGGGATCCAAAGCAGCGGCGCCAAGGGTCCGCCAGTGCTGGGCCCAGCAACTGTGGGTCGCAACACCGGGGAAGCCTGCACCTCCGTGGAGGTGACTGCTGTAGAGGTGCTCACAGCTTGGCCCCGCAAGGAACCAAACTGCTCCTCCGGCACCGCAGAAGAAACCTCCTCAACGGCAAGGTTAGAATCCGAGGTTTCCTCCTCACCGGACTGTATAGACCCGAGAGGCGACCTGGAGGCAGGGTCAAGATATCTGGCCATGGCATCCCTAGAATGATGCTGTCCTCTGAAAGTTGGCAGAGCCCTGCCAACTTTAAACTTGTGGATCTCAAGAACACAGCATTCCATGGAGAAACAGGCGTCACAGTTGTCCATATCGTGGTTGGGACCCAGGCAATGCAAACAAACATCATACCGGTCCGTAACAGAAAAATGCCGGCCATGGGGGCACGGCCCGCTTTGAATTTTCTCTTGGCCCCCAAACCAGACATGACACGAAAGAATTTCAACAAACTTTGGAAAAAGGACTCGGCGCCGTTGGCAGAAATAAAAAGGAATGGGCTTACTGGACTCCAGCGGCATCGGGTGAATTCAGACTGGGATGGAGAGGCAGGAAAACCGGCATCGGATGGCGAAGGCCTAGTGATGCAGACAAACTTTGGCAACTCACGCAACAGGTGCAACCTCGATGGCGGGTGAAACAGAACTGGGGTGGGAGGTCTGCAGTGCCTACTGGCCAACCTCCTTAGCGCCACGCAGTGCGCCGGGCTCGCTTGATTGCGCCGACCTCGCCTTTAAAAAAAACCTCCCAGACAGGTGCACGGCTCAGGCAGCTTACCAGCAGTAATGAATGGTCAAGATACAAGAGAACATCAAGAATTACAGTAGGTACATAATTTATTTATTTTTTATTTTAATTTCCATTTTCTGCTCCTCCGATTCGGCAGCCCTATTCCGACCGACCCCCCAGCCCGTTCCTGGAATATCGGCGCTTACCTTAAGCCCGACGCGAGCGAACCTGCGAGTTGGTCATCATCCACTGCTGCGCGGTTTCTCCTCCATTTCACCCAGGAGTAGAGCGACGGGCGTGGAGGCGCGATGCGCCCCACGGCCCTGGTTACAGCTCCTTTCCCCACCCCATGGCCTAACACCCGCCCCTCTGAGCCCGTGCCACTCCTAGCCTCCACTAGGGGTCACATCCTCTCCCCGGAGAGGAGAGCCTGCCTGCCAGCAGCTCAATCCAGCACCGCTCTCCCCCCTGCCGACCTCCGACCTGGGCTCGTTCCCGAACCTGGGTCGCTGGCATGCCGCGAGGTAAGGTGTCCAGCGCCTCAACCCTCAGTGCCACTGGGCCCGCAGTAGGTACGTAATTTTCATTTCTAGGATCGTGGATATGATGTTCTATCCACACTTGTTGGCATGTCCTTTCCCTTTAAGATTCTTGCCGGAAGGTCTAAAAGCTGACTCCTTCCACCCATGCCTCGGCTCCGCACCTTGACACCAGATCTTCCTTTCCGCTGGAAGATTCGGGTTCCCTCCTTATTGCTCACGCATTACTCTAGACCCTGGCGCATAAATCTACAGAGTTACCCAAACTCCGACTCGTTGGAGTTACTCCCAGTCGCTTTGTGATCTCGACCGAGATGGAGGACAAGTCCTATCCCAGTTTCCGCCGCTGCCCATGCAGGCAAAAGATGTCTCATACTGACCTGCATGCCTCGTGCATTTATTGCCTGGGTCTTGGTCATGACACCCAGGCGTGCAAAATGTCGCGCTTTTCATCCAAACATCTTAAACGATCGTCTCACACGACTGCAACTGGGCAGACCGGAAAAACAGAATCTGCCGGTCAAATCCAAGGAAGCCCGTTGGGTGGTCTCCGGGGCTGCGGGGTCTGCCAAGCAGCTCGAACAGATAAAGACCTTCGAAGAGGAGGTAAGGCAGCTCGGGCCGTGGATCACTCCTCATCCATGTCCATCTGCGTCCCGCTCAATCTGGGCTCCACCTTCTCAGGCTCCTTTCGGGAGTTTTGCCAGTCCCTCCCTGCCAAGGGAGAAGGGACCCTCTGGCGCACATGTCTTTCGGTTCCGTAAAAAGGAGAAGGAGCCTAAGGTACCTTTGTCCCGGCGCCGATGCTCCTGGAACCATGAGAGATCTCGGGCCCAGGAATCGTCTCTCATCTTCGGTCAAGGTTGCGGCCTCGGCCACTGGCTTCACAGTACCTCCATCAAGCCAGCCGGCTAAAACACAAGACGACAATCCAGTTGAGATTATCCTCGACCCCGTCAACCCGTCGTTGCTCGATGAGGCCTACAACTCCTTATTTAGGACCCCGGTCCTGCTGGCCACCAAGGAGGAGACCCAGGCCGCTTTGAATCCCCCCATGGTCCAGATCCCTGACCAGGAGAGCCTGCAGTTTTCCCTGGCTCCTTCCGAGCAACCCCGTTAGTCACCCATGACGGTCCCAGTTGAGGTCTCGGACATCTTCGACCGACAGGCTAAAGCAGGTGCATAAGCACTCTAAGAAGTAACGCCCGGCCCCACTATTCTTCATCCTCCTCAGATGAGGAGAGGCTTCAACGGAAACTCCAACGCTATGAGGATTTAATGTGGCAGCAGCTAATTATGTCTGGCCAGAAGTCTGCTCCGGCTTCTACCCCAGCCATTACTTGGCTGTCTCCCTCTAGGCCGATGTCTACTCCTCAGAAGCCAGTCCACACCGTTCCTCCGCCCATGGAGTCAGTCAAGACCATCCCGGCTCTGCCAAAACTGGTCTTCTAGGGACATGGATATGTTGTTCATCCACACTGTCTGGCAGGTTCCTTGCCACTTTAAATCTTGCCTGAAGGTCTTCAAGCTGGCTTCTCTCACCCACCCAGGTGGTAAAACTCTCTGCTTCGCCCCATGACGCCAGATCTTCCTTACCACTTGGAAGCTCAGGTTCCCTCCTTAACGCTCTGCATATAGACTGGATCCTAACTATTAGGTTCACCCAAAAATAATTCTAAAGTTTTCAAGACTTCGGTCAAATTCTTCCTTGCAGGCAGAAGATGTCCAGGACAGATCCGCACTCCATGTGCGTCTACTGCCTCAGGCTTGACCACGACCCGCAGGCCTGCGACTTGTGCAGGTCTTTTTCGGCCAACGTCCTTGAAGACCGCACTGCCCGGCTACAACTTGGGCGCCCGAGAAACGTTATCTGCCGGTGAAGTCCAAGGAGGCCTGTTGGGCGGTGTCTGTGGCGGCTGGCTCGGCTGAGCAACTCGAGCAGATGATCGCCCTCGAGGAGGAGGCGGCCCAGGCCGCATCCTCATCTTCCTCGGTTGAGGCATTTATCCCGCGCTCTTTGGGATCCTCCTACACAGCTTCTTTTAAGGAGCTTTGCCAATCCCTCTCCACGAAGGGCGAGGGGCCATCGGGATACTCTTCTTGGTCAAAAAAGGAGGACTCGAAGGGTAAGTCCCACCGTCGACGTTCGTGGGAGTGGGAGAGGTCCCCTTTCCCAAGCAGTCGACACTCGACTTCGGTCGAGGTTGCGGCTAAGGCTGCTGGCTTCACAGTGTCCCCGTCAGGTCAGCTGTCTGAGACACCCGTCGACGCGGTCGAGATTTTTCTCGACCCGTCGGACGGGCTGTCGACTGGTGAAGCCGACAACCGTTCATCACCGGTTCCCCCGGTGGAAACCGAGGAGTTGCCTGCACCTCCTGTGCCGGAGTCCCCAGTCAAGGCTCCCGAGCCAAGGGAGGAGCGGGTGTCCCCCGCTCCCTCCCAGACCCACCCACGGAAACACCGAGGGTCTCTGTCTTGGACCTCGCCTCGGTCTCGGCACCGAGGAAAGGAGAGGTTTCGCACAAATTGTAATGGGTTATGAGGACTTAATGTAGCAGCTTCTTTGTCCGGGGAACATGCCGACGCCCGCCTCCTTCCCCCGCCATTAAGTGGTTGTCACCCGAAAGGCCGAAACAACCCCTCGCGGTGGTCGAGGTGCCCAATCCTGGGCCGGTTGTTCGGCCGAAACCAGCTGCCCCACCGATTGTGGTGGAACCTCCGCCTCCACAACCGAAATCGGGGGCTCCGTCCAAGGATTCTTGGTCGGGTCAGGGTCTGCCCCACCGGTTGTCGGTCACCCTCACTCCCGACCATCCTCAGCAGGTAGAGGGTGGCTCAGGCCCCAGGCAGCTCTTCGCAGACTCCTCCCTGTTTTCCAGGCCCCTTGACCTGAGTCCTCCGGGGCAACATGGACGAGAGCCATCATCGCTCATGGGTCTGCTTCGCTCATCTCGGAGTCCACTGGGATGCAGCTCGAGCCCGTATCCAAGCAGGCCAAGTATCCCCTCACGGAGATACTTGACCGAGGGGATTCTCCCACGGAGGCCTTTCCAGTGGCTGAAGCCATTGTTGGCCCAGCCTTGGAGCTTTGGCAGCATCCAGCTTCCTGTCCTGTGCCTTCAGCCAGGATGGCCAGGAAGTATGCGGTCCCTACCGGCTCTTTGTTCGATTTTTTTCTGAACACCCCTCTGTGGAGGGGTTGGTCACCGATAGTGTTTTCCGGCACTCCAGGAACGCTAGGGATGTGGATAAGCCCCTCGACAAGGAGTCCAAAAGCTGGACTATGCCGGGCGCAGGTATACGCTATGCCCTCCCTCGGCCTCCGCCAGGCCAGTTCGCTGTACTGATGGCACTTCTCCCACGCCCTCATGGTCCCTGGATGAGGTGATCCTCATTTCCCGGCTGACCTGCAGACTACGGTCAAGCAAGTGCGGGATCAGGGAAGGGCAGTGGCGAAACAGCAGCTCCAAACGGCTCTAGATTTCGGAGACTCCTGTTCCCGGTCAGTAGCGGCCACAGTGGCCATGCGCTGCAGAGCTTGGCTGAGGATATCCACCTTTACGACGGATACCCAGCACAAATTGGCGAACGTCCCCTTCTTGGGACCGACCTGTTCGGCCCTGGAGTGGAAGGCCACCTCCACAGGATCGAAAAGTCCAACACCACCTTGGACTCGGTAACATCCACTCAGAAGGACAAGGGCCGTCGTCAGCAACATAAGTCCTTTCAACCTTCTGCCCCTGCGGCACGTCCGGCTCAGCAACACCAGCATCAGGGCCAGCAGGCTCGCACTTGGTATCCCAAAGACAAGCCTGCAGCTTCCTCCAACAGGCAGCAGGGAGGAAAAGGCCCAGGAGGTTCCTCAGCCAGTCCTTCCTCTAAGCCTGCCCAGTGACGGTTGAGGGTGTCGCCCCAGCCCTCATCGCCCACCTGCCTCTGCGGGGGACGGCTCACCACTTCCTTTCCGCCTGGTCCGCTATCACCACGGACCGCTGGGTGTTGGAGGTGGTAGGAAGGGTCTGCCTCTGAGTTCGAACAGGCCCGCCCTTCCGAGCCATCGCCCACGGGGCCACGGGTCTGCAGCCTCTGTCGGCCTGCTGAGCTGACATTGCCCTGCTCCTAAAAGGAGGTGATCAGGACGGTGGTGAACCTCCACCAGACCCAGGGTTTGTGTCCAGGTACTTCCTGGTCCCAAACGGACAGGGCTGGCGCCCATTCTAGACCTGCACAACCTGAACAGGTTCCTAAGGTCTCGAACCTTCAGGATGGTCACTCAGCAGATCATTCCATCCTTGGAATGAGGTGTGTGGTTCTGTTCTCTGAACCTCCAGGACACGTTCTTTCACGTCCCAATCCGTCTGTCCCACCAGCGATTCCTCCGCTTCAGGGCAGAGAAGTCCCTCTACGAATTCTGGGCCATGCCCTTCAGCCTTTCTCTAGCTCCCAGGGTCTTCACCAAATGCATGGCAGTGGCGACAGCATTCCTGCGGCTCCGAAGGGTCCGGGTGTATCCTTACCCGGACGACTGACTGATTGCGGCCTCCTCCAGAATGGAGGTGGAGCAGTTCAGGGATCTGGACCTCCAGGTTTGCTCTCAAGTTGGCCTCCTTATCAATGAGGCCAAGTCAGAACTCATGCCAAAGCAGGCGATACAATTCATCGGGGCAGAGCTCGACTCTCTGCGAGCCAGAGCACGGCTCCTGGCGGACAGGGCCGAGGTTCTTTCCTCCTTTGCCCAGTCATTTCAGGTTGGGCAACTGCGTCCTGCCCGGGACTTCCTGCACCTCCTGGGCCTCATGGCGGCCTGCACCAGCGTGGTCCTTTGGGCCTGTTGGCACATGCGTCCCCTACAATGGGGACTGGCCAGCCAATGGTCGCAGCGCTCTGATCCTTTGGATCAGCCAGTGACAGTGACCCAGGAGATGTGGAACGCCTCCAGTGGTGGACCGCTCAGGCTCATCTGCAGGAGGGCATCCGCTTGTCCGCCTTGAGCCGACTGCCCTCATCGACCAATGCCTCTGATGGGTTGGGGTGCCCATCTGGGGAGCACAGAGCGCACAGCCCTGGTCCCTCGGGAGTCCTGATGCCACATCAACCTGCTGGAGCTCGAGCGGTTCATCTAGCCCTCACTGCCTCGCCCCGTTTGTAGCGGGGTCAAGTGGTCCAGGTCCAGACGGACAATACCACGACCATGTACTACCTAAACCGCCTAGGCGGGACGCGCTCCATGCCTCTGTGCAGGGAAGCTCTCCGCATTTGGTCCCTTGTGCGCAGCCTGGAGGTGAATCTCCTTGCCATCCATGTGGCAGGAGCCTCCAACATTCTGGCCGATGCCCTAAGCCGGATAGGAGCTGCGCCCCACGAGTGGTCTCTCCTGCCGGAGGTAGTACAAGATCTGTTCTCCCACTGGGGCATGCCTCAGGTGGACCTGTTTGCCTCCAGGGAGAATGCGAAGCTGAAGTGATTTCATGCCCACCCCCCTCAGCAGGGCTCGCTGCAGGGGGATGCCTTCTTGAGGCCGTGGACCCCGGGCCTCTTCTACGCCTTTCCCCCATTTCCTTTGATCCACAAGGTGCTTCTCAAGGCGAGGAGGGACAAGGCGCAGGTAATTCTGGTAGCCCCAGACTGGCCCCACCAGTTATGGTATCCGGATCGCCTCAGCTCCAGGCTCCAGAGGCGGCTTCCAGCCCATCCAGACCTGATCTTAGTCAATCAGTGGAAGGTATTCCATCTGGACCTTCAATCCCTGCACCTGACGGCCTGATTCCTGAGCGGCTAGAGTTCCAGGCCTTGGGTCTTTCCGACGAGGTCCTCAATGTTGTTGAGGCTTCCCGTAAGGAGTCGACCAGAAAATGCTACGCCTTTAAATGGAAGAGATTCTCCATTTGGTGTAAGGGCAAGGGCCTGGACCCTTCCTCTTGCTCCTTGGCAAGCATTCTGGACTACCTATGGTCCCTTTCTCAGCAAGGGCTTTGGTCGACGACCCTTAAGGTGCACCTGGCAGCCATCTCTGCTTACCGGGCGTGGGCCGGGAAGCACTCGGTGGCGCAGGAGAAGGTGGTCGGGGCTTTTTTCAAAGGCCTTGATCACTTATCCCCTCCGGTGTGAGAACCTCCACCTCCGTGGGATCTACTGCTGGTATTGGCTAAGTTCATGGGCAAGCCATTTGAACCGATGCACAGGTGTGACATCTCTCACCTGTCATGGAAGACCACCTTCTTGGTGGCTATCACGTCAGCCAGAAGGATGGGAGAGCTCCAGGTGCTTTCCATCGAGTCTCCTTATCTGGTCTTCCACAGGGACAAGGTTGTCCTGCGCCCCCACCCGAATTTCCTTCCGAAGGTGGTGTCGGAGTTTCACCTTAACCAGGTGTTGACTCTGCCGGTGTTCTACCCCAATCATGCCTCGGAGGCAGAATACAGGCTCCATACTTTGGACCCTAGAAGAGCGCTCGCTTATTACCAGTAGCAGACGGCTGAAGTTCGGGAGTGGTTCGCCAGCTGTTTGTCACCTACGCTGAAGCCGCATCTGGCAGACCTGCAGCCAAGCGGACAATAGGCAGGTGGGTCACCTCCTGTGTAGGTCTCTGCTATAGGTTGGCGGGCATGGAGCCTCCCAGAGGGATAAGAGCTCATTCTACCCGCCATACCGCTGCATCGGTGGCTGCTTCCAGGAACGTCCCTATCCAGAAAATCTGCAGGGCTGCTACCTGGAAGTCAGCACACACCTTCATTACCCACTACCACATCGACCTTGAGTCATGCCGGGATGCTGGTTTTGGGGCCTTGGTTCTCCAGTCATTATTCCCTAAGTAGGGGTGTGTGCCTTGCCTCCCTCCTCCCGGAGAACTGCTAGGAGTCTGCCAGACAGTGGATGAACAACATTTACCATTCCTAGAACTCCTGTTACAGGTGAGTAACCTGTGTTCTCCACCGATTGTGTTGGGCCGCCACGAAGCAGCCTCCCTTCGGGGCTCCTTCTAAAACATCTCGGATGAGCTGTCGTCACCCTCATGCCTAGGGCGGGCTGGGGTGACGCTGGTGGCAAGTTGTTCTATCCGGACTCTTTGGAGTCCGAAGACTCTGACCTACATTCTTCCCCTTGGACGAGGAATCCGTCTGTAGTCTTTCGATGGAGGAAGGCCCTTCTTTCTTCATGAGCATACTCCGCCTCATCTCCGAATCCACGGGGATACCCTTAGAACCCGTTCAGAAATGGGCTGAATACCCCCTCACTGATATCCTCAAATGAGGGTATTCACTGATGGAGGTCTTGTCTTCCCAGTGGCTGAGGCCATTGTTGGTCCGTCCTTGGAGCTGTGGCAGCACCTGCCTCCTGCCCCGCACCTTCAGCCCGAATGACCTGCAAGTATGCGGTGCCCATTGGGTCCCTTTTCAGATTCACAGAGCACCCCTCGGCCGAGGGACTGGTGACTGAGTCTGTATTCAGGTGTTCGAGTAATTCGGGAGACACTGATAGACCCCCGGACAAAGAGTCAAAAAAATTGGACCATTCAGCCCGGAAAGTCTATGCTGCCTCTTCGCTGGGCCTTCATCCGGCAGGCTCGGCCGTCATCATGGCGTACTTCTCTCATGCCCTACTGGGCTCTCTCGATGAGGTCCTTCCTCACCTCCCCGAAGAACTCCAGACCACGGTCAAGCAGGTCTGCGGCCAGGGTCGGGCAGTTGCGTAACAGCAGCTCCAGATGTCCTTGGACCTCGGGGACTCCTGTGCCCGTTCGGTGGAGGCCGCAGTTGCCATGCACTGTGTAAGGCTTGATTGTGGGTCTCTCCACCTTCATGGGGGATACCCAGCACAAGTCGACAGATATCCCTTTCCTGGATGCCGACCTTTTTGGCCCAGGTGGACGGTCACCTCCAATGCATTGAAAAGTCCAATGCCACCTTGGACTCTCTGATCTCTGCTCAGAAGGAATCCCAGGGTTCCAAAAAGCAGAAGAAAAAGCTTTTTCGGCATTCTGCCCCTGCGACCAAGCAGCCCCATTTCCAGTCGGGGCAGCATCAGCAGCAGGCTCAACCTTGACACCCTCGGACCAAGTCCAGGCTCCTGGTGGTCCGTAAACTCTGAGGATGGGGGTTCAGGTGGTCCCCTAGCAGGACCCTCCTCCTCCAAACCTGCCCAGTGACAGGATGGGGGTGGCCACCCCATACCCATCACACCAGCTCTGGGTCCTCCCGTGGGGGGGCCGGCTCTGCCACTTTCTTTCTGCCTGGTTCGGTGTTGCAATGGACAGGTGGGTTTTAGAAGTGGTAGGCCAGGGACTGCATCTAGAATTCGAGCAGTACCCACCAAGCCGAGTCCCCCCCCCACATGAGGAAATGGTGTCCATACACACTCAGTCGGCTCTCCGAGATGACGTCGCCCAACTCCTCCGCAAGAAGGTGGCCCGAGTTGCGGACCCCCTGTCAACCAATGTTCATTTCCAGGTACTTTCTGCTCCCCAAACAGATGGGGGTCTGGCAACCCATTCTTGAGCTGCACGACCTGAATCAGTTTCTCAGGTCCCGCACATTCAGGATGTAACTGTGTTGCAGTTCATACCATCTATCGAGCAAAACATGTGGTTTTGCTCTCTGGATCTCGAGGACATGTTCTTTCATGTCCCGATCTGTCCGTCTCACCAGAGGTTTCTTCGCTTTCGGGCGTAAGGAGCCCTCTTCGAGTTCTGAACCATGCTGTTCGGCCTGTCATCGGCCCCCAGGGTCTTCACCAAATGCATTGCAGTGATGGAGGCCCATCTTCAGTGTCGAGGGGTCAGGGTGTACCCCATCTCGATGACTGGCTCATAGTGGGTTCCTCCAGACCGGAGGTGGAGAGGTCCAGGGACCTTGCCCTCCAGGCTTGTATCGCTCTTGGTCTCCTGGTCAATGAGACCAAGTTGGAACTCGTACCTTCATAGGTGATCTGCTTCATTGGGGCAGAGCTCAACTCTTGCTGAGCCTGAGCCAGGCTCCCGACAGACAGGGCGGAGGTTATCTTCTCCTTTGCCCAGTCATTTCTGGTTGGGCACTTGCACCCTGCCCAGGACTCCTGCAACTTCTGAGGTACCTGGCAGCCTGCACCACCATGGTCCGATGGGCCTGTTGGCATATGTGCCCCATTCAGTGGATTTAATGCCATGGTCATTTCGATCAGCTGGTCACGGTGACCCAGAAGATGTGGGACGCTCTCCAATGGTGGACCATCCTAGCACATTTGCAGGAAGGAATCTCGTTTGTCCGTCCCGAGCCGACGGTCGTTCTCACGACCGATGCCTCTCTCATGGGCTGGGGTGCCCATATGGGGAATCACAGAGTCCATGCACTCTGGACCCACGAGGAATCCCGATGTCATATCAACCTGCTGGAGCTTAGAGCAGTCCGACTGGCACTGTCAGCATTCGCACCGCTCCTTCGGGGTTAAGTGGTGCCAGTCCAGATGGACAATACCACGACCATGTACCGTCTCAACAAGCGGGGCGGCACGCACTCCCGACCTCTGTGTAGGGAAGCGCTCTGCATCTGGACCCTTGTGTCACAACTGGAGGCAAATCTCGTAGCCATCCATGTGGCAGGAGCCTCGAACCGACTGGCGGACACACTCAGCCCTGTGGGCAAGACGTCCCACAAGTCATCTCTCCATCCAAAGAGTAGTACACAACCTGTTCTCCCACTGGGACAAACCTCATGTGGATCTCTTCGCCTCCAGGGAGAATACGAAGCTGAGGGCTCGCTGCAGGAGGATGCCTTATCGAGGCTGTGGACCCCAGGCCTCTTCTGTACCTTCCTTCCACTTCCCTTGGTTCACAAGGTGATTCTTAAGGTCTGGCGGGACAAGGCACAGGTGATCCTGGTAGCCCCAGACTGGCCTCGCCAGTTCTGGTATCCAGATCGCCTCAGCCTCAGCTCCAGGCCTCTGAGGCACCTTCCAGTGTGCCCGGATCTGATATCAGTCAGTCAGGGGAAGGTATTCCATCGGGACCTTAAATCCCTGCACCTGACAGCCTGGTTCCTGAGCGGTTTGAGTTCCAGGCTTTGGTTCTCTCTGAGGATGTACTCACAGTTGTGGAAGCATCCAGATAGGAGTCGAGCAGGAGGTGCTATGATTTCAAATGGAAAAGGTTTTCCATTTGGCGTCAGGGCAAGGGCTTCGAACCTTTGTCCTGTCTGGTGGTTAGTATCCTTGACTACCTTTGGTGTCTGTCCAAAGGGGGTCTTCGGTCTATGACCCTTAAGGTGCACCTGGCAGCCATCTCTGCTTACCAGGCGTGGGCCGTTCAGCAGATGGTGGCACAGGAGAAGGTGATCTGGCACTTCTTTAAAGGCCTCAGCCATGTTTCCCCTCCAGTGCGTAAACCACCATCACCACCACCATGGGATCTACTGCTGGTACTGGCAAAGTTCATGGGCAAGCCATTTGAACTGATGCATAGATGTGAGATGTCATATAAGTCGTAGAAGACTGCCTTCTTGGTGGCTATCACGTCAGCCAGAAGGACTGGGGAGCTACAGGTGCTCTCTGTTGATTCTCCTTACCTGGTCTTCCATAGGGACATGGTTGTCCTGCGCCCTCACCCGAAATGGTGTTGGAGTTTCACCTTAACCAGGTGTTGACTCTGCTGGTGTACTACCCCAGTTACACCTTGGAGGCCGAATGCAGGCTCCATACTTTGGACCTGAAACGAGCGCTCTCTTCTTATAAGAAGCGGACTGCTGATGTTCAGGGTGAGGTTCACCAGCTGTTTATCACGTTTGCTGAAGACGCACCTGGCAGACCTGCAGCTAAGCAGACGTTTGGCAGATGGATTACATCATGCATTGATAGTTTGGTGGGCGAGGAGCCTCTCGTGGGGATGAGTGCTCACTCCACCCGCCATACTGCTGCATCGGTGGTTGCTTCCAGGGACATCACTATCCCGGACATCTGCAGAGCTGCTACCTGGAAGTCCATAAACACCTTCATCACCCACTACCACATTGATTTAGAGTCACGCTGGGATGCTGGTTTTGGGGCCTCAGTTCTCCAGTCTCTGTTCACCAAGTAAGTATTGAGGGGGTGTGCGCCCTGTCTCCCTCATCCCGGAGAACTGCTAAGTCTGCCAACAAATGTGGATAGAACAACAAATCCCCGATCCTAGAAAAACAGGTTACTCACCTGTAACAGTAGATGTTCCACGGAATAGTCTCTTGCATTAGGTAATTACTTCTGGGAGTTTCCAGCAGAGGGCACTGTGACACGGCAGCTCTTCTAGCAGTTTTGTACCAGGGACCGCCTACACATGACATAATCTTCCTGCTTCCTATATAAGTGTGGGCGGTCCCTGGTATCCTTAGTTAATTTTCCCACCATCTTCAGCTCGCACAGCAGCTAGTTCAACTTCCGTTTAGCAGTCATCGATGAGAATTTGATTCCAAGAACAAATGCCTAAAGATTCTTCAAGCAAGTGGGATCTCAGTTTCATTATAGAAAAACTGACCCTTGAACCTTTCGAGCCAGCTGTGATCTCCGTTTCATTTTCATTTTCTAGTTGCTGTTACTTCAGCTCGCCGTATTTCCGAGATCTTATCAGTGTCAATCTTCACCATTCATCACTACTTGGGTATAGCTCACCAGAGCTAGGACCCCGCAGGAGACTTTTTTTTTTCCCCATGGGCTGAGTCTACATTGGGCTGGCGCCGCCCTGGAGGCCGACGTTCTACGTGGTGCTCAAGGGTTGGCAGTTGGCCATTGTCGACTCTGCCCCAGCCCCAGTTCTTTCTCTTCTGCCGAGTGAGGATCCTGCGTGTGAGACTGAAGAGATTTCTGCAGCCTAGTCTGTCGTTGTTTAGTGTTGCCTTGGTTCTGACCGTCTGCTCGACATCACTTCTAGGACACCGGTAAGATCTTTCCTTTTTTGTAAAGTGGCATCGAGTACTGTATTTTATTTAATTCTTCGTCCAGTCATGTCTTGTCCAGGGGGCAAGAAGGTGTCTACAGCAGGGCGGCCCCCCCCCCAATGCGTCTGTGCCCCGGTGGCCGCCTTTACTCTGTAACGGACCAGCATGACCATTGCCTCTCCTGCCTTGGCCCTGGACATGATATGGATAACTGCTTCTCCATGGACTGCCGTGTCGTTGAGATTCACGTGTGAAAAGTCGGGCATGTGCCGCCGACTTTCAGAGGATGGATTCGCAGTCATCAAGCTAAGGTCAGGACTCTCGGCCCTTCCTCCAGGTCCCCTCCTGGTCCTGTACGGCACACAGAGGAGGGAACCTCCGCCTTTTCTAGCCTTGCCATGGTGGGGGTTTCTTACACAGTGCAGGAAGCCCGGCTGACCCTCTTGGGGGTCAGTCGGGAGACGCCGTTCTGGCAGTCGCTACTTCGGTAGTGGAGGCTTCCTCTGTGTCGTGTTCCGTGTCCCTCAGGACTGGGCCGGCACTGTCCTCAGTGCCGCTTCCTGCTGTCATTTCGTCACCGTCATGCACTGTGGGGCTCAGAGGGCGACACCATGTCGGGCCTGTCCTCAGCGCCATCGTCGTCCCTGATTCTGCTTGTGGTGTCGGGGCTTTTGGTGGCGTCAGGGTTGGTAGTTTGAAGCTTTCTGGGCCTGGTTCTGGTCCCGGCACCATTGGTGACACCAGGGCAGGAGCCAGCACAGTCTCTGTCCCCGGCATTGGCGCCAAGGTAGGCGTCGGGCTGGGTGCCGGGTCTACCTTCAGTGTCGCTCGCGGCACCGGGGTGGCTGTCGGCGCCGAGAGCGGTGCTGCTTTGGAATTGGCACTCAGCGGTGCTGGGGAGGAGTGTGGAGCCGTGCTCGGGGTTGTGCCAGACTCCAGAGCCGTTCGCGGCGTTGAGGATGTTGGCGTGGGGCTGTGCTGTCCTCTGCTGCTGCTGATGGCTTTGAATCTTAGGGTGCCCAACCTCGGGGCCCGAGAACTGGAGGAGCCCACGGGCTGGTCTGGCATCGGACCTCGGAGTCTACCTCTTCGGAGGCAGATTCTGGATCTGATCCGGACTGGCTTCTGGATTCTTCGGGGTCTTCGGATCCTTCTGTCTCCAGCAGCTCGGCCACCACTCCCCCCCCCCCTCTGGAATTCGGCTCTAACCAGTAGACCTCGGGGTCAGGGAGTCTGACCAGCCAGCGGTGGCCCCTGTGGCTACTGCTGAGCAGCCTGAGGTCACTAGTGAGGCTGTTTCTTCAGTTGTGGTATCTCCCTCCTTGATGTGTTTGGACAGTCCAAGTTTGGGGCAGCCCGGGGCACATCAGGAGGGGGAGGCTGCGGTTCCCTGGGTGGACTCCTCGGAGTCTACTTGGGGATGCCAGCTGCCTAGGTTAGTGAGTAAAAGGACGAGGTCCCTCTCTGACTCCGAAGGGTTGAGGTACAGCAAGCCCTTCCTAGGTCCCAGCCAGGTCCTGGTAGGAGCCGTAGCGCAGGCCCTTGCCTTTCCCTGATGGAGTCTGCGTGGGGGACTTCTCTTCTTGAGGTCAGGGGCCGTCCTTCTGGACTCCTCGCACGTCCCGTCACCTCATTGGGGGATTTCTTTGGGGCACAGCACTGACCATTCCTACCCGGTTGAACGGCTGTTAGCTGCAGTGGCTTTGGGTTTCCCTTCCTTGCGAAGGGTTTCCTGTTGGCCTCCCTGCTCTGACAGAGACCGTTCTCCTGTTGCCAGGAGCCTGCCCTCCGAGCCTCTGTCTCCATCCCCAGTAGTCCCAGGTATTCCTGGTCCTCGTGGGCCTCTTACTTGGGAACAATTCAGAGGATCGGCTGCATTTTTTCCCACCTACCTCCATGACCTACACCAACAGGTGTTTCACCATGCCCCTGTGCAGCCGACCCCTGAACTGGGGAGCTCGCCTTCCTCCTCTTCTCCCTCTACTGAGGGATAGGAACCCTCAGTCCACATATCCCCTCACGTCTGATCTGTCCTCCTATCAAGCGCTTCCTTGTCGAGACATGTTGAATGACTCCACTGACCCCGTACCTATCAGCAAACCCAAGCAGGTGTGCCGCCTTCTTGGGTGAATTCAGTGTGGCCCACTTGGTGGCTCCCGCCTGGACAGGTTCTTTTTCAGGAAGTGTTGCATCGGCTCTGGCTTCGTCCCTTCTCCGCTGTTTCAGCCCCAAGGGACTTATGCCAGCGATGTTGCGCTCCCCTGGGGTCTCCAGGATCTTACTTTGAGAAACGGCTCTTGCAGCAGGTTACACCATTAGGACTGAAGCCGGCAGGCGCCAGGACCCCACGGAAATTTTCTAGCTAGCAGTATCCAGCGAGGTCCGCCCCTGACGTCTGCCCCGCCCCCAGTGTTAGACATCATACAAAAGGGGGCGGTCCCCCAGAATCCCTAGTTCTTTTCCTGACGTCAACTCACCAGCATCAGCCTCACGGTCCCGCTCCAGCGAATGACAACCAGAACTTCCAGCTTTGCTCTAAATGTCAGCATCTCCTACTCCTTCCTCAGAAGGACCCCCCTCCAAGTGAGCCTGCGGCAAACAGATATCTTTTAAGGGTCTGCACTCGTCGTGTTTGCGGTGTCTAGGCCCAGAACACGACACCAAGGCCTGTTCCTTTTGCCAGCGGTTCAACAGTCGCACCAGGATCCGCTGCCAGAAGGTACTTCAAGGGTTCCTCTTGGAAGAACAACTTAAACTTATGGAGAAAAACTCTGCCTTCAGAGGTGAGTCCACCTCTAAGACTCATAAGCACTGGGACAAGCACCGGGAGAAGGCCAGGTCCAGATTCCCGAGCCGGGCCTCGGACTCGTGTACTAGCTCCGGCTCTACATGTTCAGACTGCTCTCCCTCCAGGGCTCACTCTTGGCCTCCTCCCGTGAAGGTTAGGACTTCGGGCAGTTCTTCGGCTTCCTTACATCCCATTAAGACTTCTAGGACCTCGGACCCTTCTCCAGTGCCCTCCCGGGCTTCCACAAAGTCTACTGACCATCACCAGTCCAGGTCCTCCTCCAAGATCACCTATTCTTCCTTGGATAAACGTCAGGAGCCCGACTCTAGATCTGCATCCCAGTCTCCTAGGGGACCAGACCCCCCTCCCAGGAAGACTAAGGACCTGACGTCCCTTAAGTGGATGACTGACATGAAATGGGCCGCTAACCTGTCACCGGTTAGACGCCCATCAGATCAGATGTCAGGCAAACACCCGACGTTGGCCTCACGTTCCAAGGAGCTGACGACTGCCTCTCTGTCACCGGTGGACACCGGTTGCCAGGAGTCTACGGAGGAAGATACAATGATGCCTGATGACCAGGCAGGTGACAAAGAGGATGCCGGGCTTCCGCAGTAGCCTTCACCTGACCCGGCGACGCCTGGGAACCCAACACCTGATACCAGCGACGGGCCAACCCCGATGCCAGGACTGTCATCCGGTATGAATATTCAGAAGGTTAAAGACCTCTTCACCTTTTGGTGGGACACAATCAAGAGGGATGTGGTCCCAGTAAAAACTCCTCCACCTACTGGTCCTCCTCCTTCTCCACTACAGGGGCCAATAGGAAGAGCACCGACCCCCAAGGAGCCTACCCCACCTCCTAGGGGCAGGTCCAAAGAAAGGAGAAGGCCCCCTTCAGGATCTCCCAGCCCCCAGTGACCCAGACACCGACGGTCCACTCCGCAGGGGGACGACTCTAGACCTGACACCTCAGATACCTCCAGGTCTCCTTCTCCGATCAGCATCCCCTCGCCTGACCCACGAGACCTCCCCAGGTCACCTGCGGATGATGCATCTTTCTCCGACATCATGAGGCACATCCAGGAAAACATGGGATGGGAAAACGGAAGATTAAGACCCCGAGTGACAGCGCCTAGCCCATTATCTTCGGCAGAAGGACCCTAAGCCTGTGGTGGTCCCATCCCTTGGTGGACACCTTTGCGGATGTCACCAAGTCAGCCTGGAAACGTCCGCAGTCTACCCCCGCAGTGCCGAAGAAGGCTGATCGCCTGTACAGGGCCCCTGCAGAGGGCCTGTACTTTAGCGCAATAACCCCTGGCTGATTTCCTTGGTCATTATGGCCTCCCATGATAGGTCTCAATGACCACAACATCTGAGTACACAAACTCCAGACCAGGAGTGCAAGCAATTGGATTCACTGGGTAGGCGCATGTATGCGGCTGCTACATGCTCCATTAGGTCACTGAACTATCTGACACACATGGTTCAGTTTCAGAACGCCCTATGGGAACAGGGTCAAGACGTAGTTAAAATACTTCCGGATGGTAAACAGGGGGAGGAGCTTCTCAACCTCCTCCGCACTGGGTCAGATGTGGGGACCCAGGTTTTGAGAACCACCTATGATTCGGCGGACTCCGCAGCAAGGGGAGCAGCCTCAGGGTGTGTCTCCAGATTTACCCCGCACGTCTAGAAAAACATCCTGGACTTTCCCTATAACGGCAAAGTCCTATTTAAAGGTGATCACCAAATTACAGGATGCCGCGTAGGCAGTAAGGACTATACGGGCCATGTACAGACCAAAATCTGGTTCCTTTCATAGGAACCAGAACCATTTTCACAGCCGACAACGGCAGCAGCCACATTCCGGCCAGCAGCAAAGGGGCACCTTCTACCATAAGGCCCAACTTAAGCCTTCCCCAGGCCGAGGTCAGAGGTATACCAAACCAACCCAGCCAGCGGGGTTAATGACACTGCATGACTCCTTCCCGGCCCCTACCCCTCCTCTGGATCAACGGGCAGAAAAGGTCAGGGGTCGCATCGCTCGCCACTTTTCAGGATGGCAGTCGATTACCGCCAACCGGTAGGTCCTTCAACTGGTCAAGAGAGGTCACTTTATAGAATTCCTCGACCACCCACTGTCAAGACCTCCTCTGCTTTCCCATTATTCGGGTCAGCATGTACAGAGGAGCCAGAGAGGTGCAGGTTACTATTCCCACTTCTTTCTGGTTCCCAAAAAGACAGGAGACCTCCGTCCGATTCTGGATCTCAGCGATCTCAACACTTCGGTCCTTTACAAATGCTTCCGCATGGTGACCCTTCCTGGTTTGATACCCATGCTCAAGCAGGGCGCCTTCCTAGCATCTTTGGACATGCAGGATGCCTACCTGCACATATCCATAGCTCGGGCGCACAGGAAGTTCTTGCGCTTCGAATGTCTAGGTCGCCATTATCAGTTCCGAGCCTTCCCCTTCGAACTGTCCTCGGCACCTCTGGTATTTATGAAGTGCATGGCAGTCGTAGCGACGGCTCTAAGTAGACAAGGCCACTACGTGTTCCTATACCTGGACGACTGGCTCCTCATGGCGCCCTCTCAGGAGGCTTTGATGTCCGCAATCCACAGTACTCAGTCCCCGTTCGGGGCGTTGGGCATCATCATCAATCAGGAGAAGTCACACCTGGTTCTGTCACAGAATCTGCAGTTCATAGGCGCAGTTCTGGACACTGTCCAGGAGAGAGATTTTCTGCCCCAGGACAGAGAGGAACACATCAGATCGTTTGTCAGGGACATCTTGGCAAAGAAGACAGTCCCAGCCAGACTGGTCCTTTGCCTGCTCGGACACATGGCTGCGGCCATTGCAACAGTCCCGCTAGCCCGTCTCCACATGCGGGTGACCCCGTGGATGTTACGGGTACATTGCGATGAGAAGCAAGACCATTTGCAACTTTCAGTTCGGATCACGAATGCCGTCATCTGGGATTGGCAATGGTGGCTAGATTCGAAGAGCCTGTCGGCGGGGGTCCGCTTCAGTGCGCCGTCTCCGATTGTGACACTCTCCACGGAGGCCTCAGGGTTCGGTTGGGGAGCACACCTCGATGGGGTCAGGTCTCGGGGCTCATGGACACCTCAGGGTTCGGTTGGGGAGCACACCTCAATGGGGTCAGGTCTCAGGGCTCATGGATGCCTCAGGAAGCTCATCTCCACATAAATATTTTGGAAATGAGAGCAGTTCTTTATACCTTTACACCTTGCAGGCCTTCCAGTCTGAGATCCCACCGGGTACTCTGCTATTACAAACAGACAGTACCGCGGTGATGTATTACCTCAATAAACAATGAGGCACCCATTCCTGTCCGCTTTGCAGGGAGGCCATGAGGGCGTGGGATTGGGTTCTACAACATGGCACAAACCTCACTGCTGTTCATGTCCCAGGAGTGGACAACGTCATCACAGACAGTCTGAGTCGCTCTCAGGCCAGAGTCCTCGAGTGGGAACTACTCCAGGAGGTGGTAGAGGATCTGTTTCACAGATGGGGCACACCAGAGTTAGACCTTTTCGCGTCCCCATCCAACACAAAACTGCCCAGTTTCTGCTCGCTAGATCCAGGACCTGGTGTTTTCTGGCGCGACGCATTTTCCCTCTCCTGGATGGGCAGATTCCTCTACGCATTCCCTTCCTTCCAGTTGATCCAGAGGATCCTTTTGAAACTCCACAGAGAGCAAGCGACGTTGATGCTTATCGCGCCCTTCTAGTCCAGACAGATTTGGTTCTCTGTGCTACACCAGCTGTCACAGGAACCTCCGGTGCCTCTGATAACCAGCTCTCAGTTATTGTCCCAGGAGGCAGGTTCTTTGGTTCATCCAGACCTTCGCTCTCTGAACCTGCACGCCTGGCTCCGAGACATAGCTATTATGCGGTACGGGGTCTCACAAGAAGTGCAGATGTTCTAGCGGCTGCTAGAAAACCGGCCACTGATGCCACATACGTCATGAAATGGTGCAGATTTTGCGTCTGGGCTCAAGCACGAGGGTTTCACCCGATGGATTGTCCGGAAAGGTCGGTCCTAGACTACCTTCTGTCTCTTTTCCAGGCAGGCTTGGCCTACTCCTCTATTAAAGTACACCTTTGTGCCATCTCAGCCTATCATACACCTATAGGCATGTGACCCATAGCTCAGTTGGACACTGCACAAGCCTTCCTGATTGGTGTTCTCCACATTAGACCTCCGATTAAGGATCCTATTCCTCCATGGGATTTACCCTTTGTCCTGGAGCAGCTCACACATCGCTACCACCTTTTGAACCAGCCACGGATTGCGAGCTACGTCTCCTGACTTGGAAGACATTATTTTTAGTTGCTGTTACTTCGGTCAGAAGGATTTCTGAGCTTCACACACTGATGTGCAAAGAACCTTATTTGGTTTTTCACCAGGACAGGGTGTCCCTAAGGACAAATCCAAAGTTTCTACCTAAGGTGGTCTCAGCTCTCACCCTCAATCAGGACATCGACCTGCCAGTGTATTTCCCTAAATACTTGAATAGAGGAGAGGCCCTGCTGCACACTCTAGATGTGCATAGGTGTCTAAGATACTACCTGACCAGAACCAAGCACTACCGTAAATCTAATCAGCTTTTCGTCTCCTTCGCCCATAGGATGCTGGGAGCTCCGGTTTCTAAACAATCACTGTCTAGGTGGCTCATCCATTGTATCACGTTCTGTTACCAGAAATGTAACAAATCCCTACCGGGCTTGGTTAAGGGACATTCCACAAGGGAGGTGGCTACCTCCTTTGTGGCTATGAAGAACGTGTCCACTTCAGCCATCTGCGCAGCAGCTACTTGGAGCACCATGCACACCTTTATCAGGCATTATAGCCTGGACGTTGCGTCATGGCGAAGAGCTGGTTTTGGTCTAGCAGTCCTTCAAGGACTCCTATCCTAGGCTTCGGTCCAACTCGCGATCTGTACCTAGCCTCCTCCCACCTGTGAGGGATTTCCAATATTGCGTGGGAATCAGTCCTAATGGGGCAACCTGCTGCAAGAGCTGTTTCTCGAAGTAAGATAGTATAGTTACGTAAGAACTTACCATAACAGTAGATCTTCGAGAACAGCTCTTGCAACAGGTAGTTTCCCTCCCACCATCCCCCCTGGAGGTAGAGTTGTTCCTATACCTAGGATTAGGTGTTTCTAACACCGCTCTGAATATCTTTTGAAGGCGGATCCTCAGTCTCCACTTCTGATATCATCTAGCGGCCGGGAGTCTCTGGCGGGAGAACTGGGGATTCTGGGGGACCGCCCCCTTTTGTATGATGCCTAATGTCGGGAGCGGGGCCGACGTCGGTGCGGTCCCCGCTGGAATACTGCTAGCTAGAAAATTTCCTTGGGGTCCTGGCGCCTGCCGACTTCAGTCCTAATGGTGTAACCTGCTGCAAGAGCTGTTCTCGAAGATCTACTGTTATGGTAAGTTCTTACATAACTGTACTTTCTCTGCCTCATCCCTCTTTGGGTTTGACCTCCCTGGACGCCCCCTCAGGGCCTCACACCCCCTACCGTGTCCGCCCTCCAGATTCAGACTCTGCGGACTTCGACTTCTGGGGGAAACAAGTGTTCTACTCTGCTCGGATCTCCCTGTCAATTGCAGCACATCAGGCCCATTTTGTAGCCTATGACAGGTTCTAGTGGTCCAGGCTAGGACAACTCCTAGCTTCGATGCCTGATTCAGAGGAAGCCAGGCAAGCCATCGCCCTCTCTGCACGGGGCCTGGAGCTAGCAGGGCACCAAGCAAGGGCATCTTATGATGCCAATGAGGTAGCTTCCAGAGTGGTAGGGATCGCGATCTGCCTTCGGCGGATGGCATGGCTTCACCTATCCCGGTTGTCACCCCTGGCCCGGCGTAGGGTGAGTTACTCCGCCTACCGGAGAACCTGTCTCTTCTCCAGATGGGTGAGATGGCAACTTTCGGGGCGCCTTCCTTCCCCCACAGGGTGATCCCCATCTCACCCGGACCAGTCTCTGGCCTCCTCTGGCCTGTAAGGGTTCTCTCCTTCAGTGTCTCACCCACTGGAGGCTAAGGGACCTGGTCCCTTGGGGTGTTCTGGGTACCCCCCCTTTTGGGGGGGTGGGGCTCGGTACTCACCCAAGTAGTGATGAATGGTGAAGACTGACACAGATAAGATATGAAAATTACATACCTACCGCAGTCGTTGATCTTTCTGTGTATTTTCACCATTCATCACTAAATCCCATCCTCCTTCCCCCTGGGCCTCAGTCTCTGGACTCCACCCCTCCCCTGTGTGTCTTTCTTTTCCTTGCTCTCCTTTCCCTTGTGTGTAGGCAGGAGGGGACTGTGGAGACACACAGGGATAAGCCCTTGAGCTGCTGTTGAGTTTGGAGGCCCCCCATCTTTCACGCTTCCAGAGGAGTCTCGTGAGTGGGGTGGCATTCCTTTCTTCTCCTCTTCTATATTTTGATTATTAGTGACCTCAATTTTGAGGCCAGATTGTTTCTTTGAAGCCTCTGGCTGTTAAAACTTTCTCCCTTCCTTTATTTTGGTTGGGGAGGGGGGAATTGAGACTCACCCTCAGTCTGCACTCCTTGTGGGTGGTCTTCAGACCCACGCTGCAACTTTCGTCCTGCAGCTGTCCTTTATAGTCCAGGTCTGGACCTTGTTCCCTGAAATCTCATTGTGCATCTCCACTTCTGAGGGTGTGCTACTCTTTTTCCCTCCCTTCCTCCCCTTATTTATCCTTCCTCACCCTTCTTCCAGAGATTGGTTCCCCCTCGCCCCAGTTTCCTTCTCTAAGTCTCCTCCCTTTGTCACCTTAGTCGTTTATTTCCCCTTTTGGTTTATTCTTCCTTTCCTTTTATCTACCTTTTAGGCTCTCCTGCCTCATCCCACCCTCCCTTCCGTACACTCTCCGGTGCATCAGAACTGGGGCTGGGGCGGAGTCGACAACGGCTAACTACCAACCCTCGAGCGCCACATAGAAAGTCTGCCTCAAGGGCGGCGCCAGCCCAACATTGACTCCGCCCATGGGGAAAAAGTCTCCCGCGGGGTCCTAGCTCCGATGAGCTATACCCAAGTAGTGATGAATGATGAAGATACACAGAAAGATCAACAGTTACGGTAGGTACGTAATTTTCATTTGCATGCCCTCGTGTAGGGGACCTTATTTTGATTTTTCACAAGGACAGGGCTGTCCTTCGTACCAACCCATCCTTCCTAAAGTAATCTCCAAGCATACACTAAATCAGTCCTTGGAACTTTCGGTCTACTACCCTGAATAATCCAATCACAGTGAACATCTATTACATACCTTAAATGTCCATCATGTACTGTGCTATTACACTGATCGTACCCAGTCAATTAGGAAAACATCTCAATTATTCGTCACCTTTGCCTCTGGCAGAGAAGGGCTTCCCATTGCTGAACGAACCCTGTCTTCATGGTTGGCAAATTGTATTAACTTTTGTACAAAAAGTACAAGAAGACTTTGGGGGGCGCTGTGGAACCTGAGCTTGGTGGCAGCAATTAGTAAATAGCTCCATAATCTTTCTCCCTAAATAAAGCTAAAAAAGTGTTTTAGACACGGTTCTGGCTGTTTTAGACCATCCGAATGGATTTCGGAGTGGCAGATTGGGTAATAATAAACAAAATGGGAAATCCTAAATGAGGTAAAGGGACTGGAGGTGCAGAATGAGGAAAAGGTGCTGGTGGGGGCCCAAACCTCGCAGTCAGGCCTTGAAGATCCAGTTATGACTCCCTCAGGCACAGATGAATCCCTGATGATGCTGGGACTGAAAATGCAGACACTGATCACCTTGGTGGCTAATCTCTCACAAGAAATGGATACCTTCAATAGCTGTGTAGTTCTACTGGAGTCTTCGTGGAGGGTCTAAAAATGGAGGTCACTGAGGTAACTAAATGGGCTGATTCAGCTACGGGAGCTACTGCATCGATGGCGAAAGAAATGCAGTTTTTTCATACAAGGCTCAAAACTATGGAAAAGCAAATCAGGAGGGCAAACATTAGATTGTTGGGCTTACCCGAAGCTTTGAAGGGGATCACCCAGTTATGGCCATAGAGGAACTCTTGAACAAAAAATTGGTTCCATCGGGTCAAGATATAATCAGGGGTTTACAAAAAGTTTATAGAATCACGCCACATGGTTGTCAGCAGTCGGAGGAGCCTTGTACAGTAATGTTGGTTACGTCAGGAATTGGTGAGAGAGACAGAATTATGTTTTTGGCTCGTCCGGCAGCCCCATTAATGGTTGAAGATCATCAAAGCTATCTTTTCCCAGACCTTAGTTTTTCGACATGTCAGCGTCGTAATAGGTTTCGATGGGACTAGACGTTCTTTAAGAGAAGCGGGCATAGTGCACTCCATCATATTCCCTGCTCGCCTGCGCATCGTACATGAGGGGAAAGTTTATTTTTTTGGAGATCCGGTGGAGCTGGAAAGTGGGTGACCAGGTTTGCTGCGAGGTCTGTGAGCACACCCGATGATAAGGACTTGGACACTTGAACTGATTGAAAGCTACTCAGTGACTTTTCACTTGTTTGCATTCTTATTCAAAACTGCTTAAGTTAATAACCTAATGTTTTGGCTACGGGGTGGTTTTAGCCACCGTGTGGTAGTTTTCACAAGTTATTCACAATCGTTCTGAAGCTTTTCCATATTCAGCCAAAATGTTTTAAGATTTGTATTTTTTGGGGGTGAAGATGGATATATGTGGGGGATTTACCCTTTTAGATTATTTACTAACCCTGTATAGATTTTCTTGCTCCAAACAAATAATTTGAGGTGTTTTTAAGTTACTTAAGGCATAATGCTTGGCGCCATATGCTCTTTTTAGAGCAAGGCCTACACTGGGACTGAATGCTCGACATTTTAGTCGATGCCATGCTGCTTTTGGGCTTACTCACACAGCAATATTTAAAAAATTTAACATTGTAGTTTTAACAACTACAGTAATACCCCTATTGGGGTATCTCAATATAGCAAACGCTACTATTTCCTTGTATTAAGGGATGTGTTCCCAGATCAGGGGTCGATCTTAACATTCATTTACTAGCCCGGGTACTAGTGCAGGATCTCTATCACTTGCCCGGTTGGGCTAGTGCAGTTCCTCTGGTGGAAAGCTGCAGTTCCATTCTCTGCCTGTTGTGCTGTGTGGTGCTTGTGCGGTTGCAAAGAAAGAAAAAAACACCAGCATGAAGTGCGGTCAGAGCAGAGAGACTGCAAAGAAGTAAAGCAAAAAAAAAAAAAAAGATGGGATTGGACAACTGACTGAGACCACAAAGGAGCCCCCCAGTCAATCTGAACAATACCCCAGCAGCAGTATTCAGGACACAGTGCGATAGGAAAAGTTAGACTGCAAACTGTACATAATTAAAGACAAGCAGCTCAGTATTTAAGTCAAGACTAGTGGTTGGGCAGCATGTGTACCATAACGTTGGGTTGGAAGTAAATCAGGACAGACTGCTGAAGCTGAAATAAAGTTAGCTTAGCTAGTAAGGCACTCTGACCTCATCTCCGCTGTTCCATTTGTTTTAGCCTTGTCCCTGTCACCTTGTGCTGTGGTCACTGTCTGAGAAGCTGCTAAGCAGCAGTGGCAGCAGATAATATGTGCAAGTGAGAAAATGGGCCCTCCAAAGGAAAAATGTGACTGGAGCCCCCAAAGTGAACAGTCAACACCCAGCAGCATTCTGGAGTCAGGACACGGCATGATCGGAATAGTAGGACGCCTTATCCCGACCCTATCACCCTGTGGTCACCATCATTCTGAGAAGCTGCTTCCAACACTGTGAAGCAGCAGCTGCAGCAAATATGCACCAGTGAGAAAACGGCCTAACTGTGACAGCTGGTCTCTATCTCCACAAGCAGTAATGGTACAAAGACAGACCCTTGAGTTTGCCCCCCTCTCCCCCAAAAGTAAAACATCGCTAGATTCACCAGCATTCACTCCAGGGTGTGATTGGAACAGTGAGAGATCGCAGCGCTTATCAAACAAGAGACTAACAGGCTACAGCCCAGGAACACAGAGAGGTTAATCCAGCATTCCGACCTCCACTGTTCTTTTCAGCCATGTCCCTGTGGTCTGTCTGAACTGAGAGTGACTGTGATAGAGATACAAGTATGCTTGAGAGTGAGCCACAATCCAGCAACATTAAAGGATCATTTGAGTTTTATATTAAGAGCTTTAAAACAATGACATTGAGACACTGACTTCACTGAGTGTTATATTTATATATATAGATATATATATATATATATATATATATGTGTGTGTGTGTATATATGTATGTGTATATATATATATATATACATAAAAAGTATTTTATTTCACAAAGTTAATTTGTAATTTAGGTTTCAAATAAATTCAGACATGTGCTTGATACTTTTAGATTTTATTTGCCTTTTGTTTAACAAATCACTGTGTACCATACTGACTGCGGGCTAGTGCAATCTCTGGTTTACTAGCCTGGCTGGCTAGTGCAAAAAAATGTTAAGGTAGACCCCTGTCCCAGATGGTGGTAATATTGTGGTTTGTCTGCTAAATGTGTATTCAATGATTTGACATTGGAAAATAAATAAAAATAAAGTTGGGGGAAAAAAAAAAAGACTTTATAGGAGCATGGATATGGTGTTCATCCACTCTGTCTGGCATTGTCCCTTTCCCCTTTAAATCTTGCCGGAAGTCTTCAAGCTGGCTCCTCCCACCCACGTGGTAAATACCTAGGCTCCACCCCATGACGCCAGAGCTTCCTTTCCGCTGGAAGATACAGGTTCCCTCGTGCTGCTTTGCAGTACCATAGGCCCTGGAGTCAAATCGCCGGTTTTCGCCGCACTTACTCGTCTTAAAACTTCGCCAGAGTTTACGGTTCAGATCCGAACGCTTCGGATATGGAGGACAAGTCGTCCCCCGGGTTTCGCCGGTGTCCTTGTGGACAAAAAATGTCTCGCACCGATCCCCACCTCTCGTGCGTCTACTGCCTAGGCGCCGTGCATGATATTTCAGCTTGCACCATCTGTTCTGCCTTCCATCCCACCGTTCAGGAGGACCGCAAGGTGCGCCTTAAGTTGGGGAGACTGGAGCTTCGCAGTCCACCGGTGAAATCGAAGGAGGCCAGATGGGCGGTTTCCATGGCTGCGGGATCTGCCGAGCAGCTCGAGCAGATGGCGGCCTTTGAAGAGGAAGCTGCCCAAGCTTCGGCCAACCGAAGCTTCTTTGTGCCGCTCAGCTTGGGTTCCACCTTCATGGGATCCTCCGGGAGTTGTGCCAGTCTCCCTACCAAGGGTGAGGCGTCTTCGGGCTTGCACTCCTCCCGATCCAAGAAGAAGGATAAGGATCCAAAATCATCATCTTCTACCCGAAGAAGATGCTCCTGGGACTGAGAGCGGTCCGACACTCAGGAGCAGGGGGTCTCGACCACGGTCGAGATTGCCTCCTTGGCTGCCGGCTTTTTGGACCTTTCGTCAGGCCAGGGCACCGAAGGCGAGGATATGGCAGAACCAGCCGAGATTTCTCTCGAGCCGTTGCCGCCGACGCCTGTCGACGACTCCTTGGAGAGGACTCCCATTCTCTCCTTCCCCGACGAGGAGACCCATCCTTTGGGCATCCCGATCGAGGGACAAGACCTGGAACCTTGGTTCTCACCGAATCCAGCTTCTCCCGACCGACAGAGCCGACGCCGTCGGTCTCGATCGAAGAGTAGGACCCTGTCGGTCGGAAAACCGAAGAAGGTCACAAACACTCCCGGTACGGGCGCCACCACCGATCCTCATCCTGCTCGGACGAGGAGAGACTTAGACGGAAGCTCCGTCGACGTTATGAGGACCTCATGTGGCAGCAACTTCTTTTGACGGGTCAAAAGCCGTCTGCTCTGGCTGTACCGGCCATTACTTTTGCCCCAGCCTCTTCGGCCGACACCGACTCCCTCGGTTCCGAGGACTCCGGTTCTCCCTCCGGTGGGACCGCTGCGCATTTCGGCTCGGCCTGTTACGGGCTCCCCACCAATTTTGGTGGAACCACCACCAAAACAGCCTCAGGGAGGGGCTCCCTCTAAGGAAGACCGACCAACTACGGGCCTGCCCCATAGGTTGTCCATTACGGTCACTCCTGATCGCCCTAGGCACATTGAGGGCGACTTAGGTGGGAGACCCTTGTATCCGGATTCCTCAGATTCGGATACTACTGGCCTTCACTCACATGATGAACTGTCATTGACAGGCCTGGAGGAAGGGCCTTCTTCCTTCCAGGGCATCCTTCGACTCATTTCGGAGTCAACAGGTATGCCTTTGCAGCCCATTCAAAAGAAAGCGGAATATCCTCTCACAGATATTTTCAAGAGGGGGGATACCCCGACGGAGGCCTTCCCAGTGGCCGAAGCCATAGTTGGCCCAGCACTGGAACTTTGGCAGCATCCAGCCTCTTGCCTGGCTCCATCCTCCCGCATGGCCCGTAAGTACACGGTGCCCATGGGGTCCCTGGCGGGCTTCACTGAGCATCCCTCGGCAGAAAGCCTTGTGACTGCCTCAGTGTTTAGGCAAACGGGCAGCTCTGCGGATACTGACCGCCCTCCGGACAAGGAGTCCAAAAATATGGACCACTCGGCCTGGAAGGTTTATACGGCATCATCCCTAGGCCTTCGTCAGGCTAGCTCAGCAGTGATCATGGCACACTTCTCTCATGCCCTTTTGGCGTCGCTTGATGAAGTCCTCCCTTATCTCCCAGCAGACACGCAGACCATGGTCAAGCAGGTCCGGGAGCAGGGCTGTGCTGTTGCTAAACAACAGCTCTAGTTGGCCCTGAACATTGGTGATTCCTGTACCCGTTCACTAGCTGCCGCGGTAGCCACTCACTGCAGGGCTTGGCTGAGGTTATCTTCCTTTCCTGCGGATACTCAGCAAAAGCTAGCTGACGTGCCCTTCCTTGGCACCGACCTCTTCAGTCCGGGAGTGGCAGGTCATCTACAGCGCATTGAGCAGTCTAATTCCACCTTAGATGCCACCTCTGCTAAAGGTTCTTCGGGCAAGAACCAGCAGAAGCGCAAGAAGAAGTCCTTTCAGCATTCTTCCCCTGCGGTTAGACAGCCCTCCTTCCATGGAGGTCAGCAACAGCAGCAGGCTCAAGCTTGGCGCCCTAGGCCCAAGCAAGGTCCCCAACAGTCCCGCAAAGGAGGCCAAGGTGCTGGTCCAGGTGCCGCCTCCTCCTCCTCCTCCAAGCCTGCACACTGACGGGTCGGGGGTGGCCTCCCCTGCACCCATCACGCCAGTTCTGGGTCCTCCCATGGGGGGCCGGCTCCACTACTTTCTTTCTGCCTGGTCTGATATCACTTCGGACAGGTGGGTTCTGGAAGTGGTCGGGCAGGGACTGCCTCTAGAGTTCGAGCAGTACCCCCGGCCGGGCCCGTGCCCCACGGGAGGAAAGGATCTCAGTTGGCGCTGGCTCCTCCTCAGGGAGGCGATAGCTCCAGTGCCGGATCCTCCTTCAGACCCAGGCTTCGTCTCCAGGTATTTCCTGGTGCCCAAGCGGACGGGGGGTTGGCGCCCCATCCTAGATCTCCACGACCTGAATCGGTATCTCAGGTCTCGCACCTTCCGGATGGTAACTCTGAACCAGATCATACCATCTCTGGAGCGAAACATGTGGTTCTGTACACTGGATCTTCAGGATGCATTCTACCACGTCCCAATCTGTCCGTCCCATCAGTGGTTCCTCCGCTTCAGGGTCGAAGGGACCCTGTATGAGTTCAGAGCCATGCCGTTCGGCCTGTCATCGGCCCCAAGGGTCTTCACCAAATGCATCGCAGTGGTGGCAGCCCATCTATGGCGTCAAGGGGTTCGCATTTACCCCTATCTAGACGATTGGCTCCTGGCGGGTTCCTCCCTACAGGAGGTGGAGAGGTCCAGGGACCTGACCCTCCGAACCTGCTCCCACTTGGGCCTCCTAATCAACGAGGCCAAGTCAGAGCTAGTGCCCTCTCAGGTGATGGGCTTTATCGAGCAGAGCTCGACTCCCGTCAAGCCAGAGCTCGGCTCCCGGCGGACAGGGCAGAGGTTCTTTCCTCCTTTGCCCAATCATTTCTGGTTGGGCACTTGCGCCCTTCCCGGGACTTCCTGCGCCTCCTGGGTTACATGGCGGCATGCACCTCAGTAGTCCATTGGGCCAGATTGCACATGCGCCCCCTTCAATGGGAGCTGGCGCCCAGTGGTCTCAGCGTCAGGGTCTCTTCGACCAGCTGGTCACGGTCACCCAGAGGATGTGGGACGCTCTCCAATGGTGGACCGTCCCGAGTCATTTGTGGGAAGGAATCCCATTTGTCCGCCCCGAGCCGACGGTCGTCCTTACGACCAATGCCTCGCTCATGGGCTGGGGAGCCCACATGGGGGACAACAGAGCCCACGGGTTCTGGACCCCCGAGGAGTCCCGATGCCACATCAACCTGTTGGAGCTCAGAGCAGTCAGACTGGCACTGTCAGCTTTCGCTCCTCAGCTCCGGGGTCAAGTGGTTCAAGTCCAGACGGACAATACCACGACCATGTACTACCTCAACAAACAGGGCGGCATGCACTCCCGTCTGCTATGCAAAGAGGCGCTCTGGATCTGGACCTTCGTCAGCCGGCTGGAGGCGGATCTCCTAGCCATTCATGTGGCAGGAGTCACGAACCAGCTGGCGGATGCTCTCAGCAGCATAGGCCAGACATCCCACGAGTGGTCTCTCCATCCAGAGGTAGCTTACGATCTGTTCTCCCATTGGGGCAAACCGTTGGTGGACCTGTTCGCCTCCAGGGAAAACACCAAGCTGAGGCTGTTCCATGCCTGCCCCCCTCTGCAGGGCTCGCTGCAGGGGGATGCCTTCTCGAGGCCATGGACCCCAGGCCTCCTCTACGCCTTCCCTCCATTTCCCTTGATCCACAAGGTGTTACTCAAGGTGAGGAGGGACAAGGCGGTGGTGATCCTGGTAGCCCCAGATTGGCCACGCCAGTTCTGGTATCCAGATCTCCTCAGCCTGAGCTGCAGGGCCCCAGAGCAGCTTTGTACACGCCCGGACCTGATATCGTTGAACCAGGGGAAAGTCTTCCACTCGGACCTTCAATCCCTGCACCTCACAGCCTGGTTCCTGAGCGGCTAGAGTTCCAGGCTCTGGGTCTTTCCGAGGATGTCTACGCTGTGGTGGAAGCATCTCGAAAGGAATCGACCAGGAAATGTTATGCCTTCAAATGGAAAAGGTTTGCCATTTGGTGTCAGGAAAAGAGCCTGGATCCCTTATCCTGCTCTGTGGCTAACATTCTAGACTACCTTTGGTCTCTCTCCAAAGGGGGTCTTCGGTCATCGACCCTTAGGGTACACCTGGCAGCCATCTCTGCTTACCGGGCGCGGGCTGGTCAGCCGACATTGGCATAGGAGACAGTGGTCAGGCACTTTTTCAAAGGCCTGGATCACATATCCCCTCCGGTGCGTGAACCTCCACCTCCGTGGGATCTCTTGCTGGTTTTGGCAAAACTCATGGGCAAGCCATTCGAACCCATGCACAAGTGCGAGCTTTTCGCATCTGTCGTGGAAGACTGCCTTCCTGGTGGCTATCACATCAGTCAGAAGGACAGGGGAGCTCCAGGTGCTCTCGGTGAACTCCCCTTATCTGGTCTTTCACAGGGACAAAGTTGTCCTGCGCCCCCACCCGAAATTCCTTCCGAAGGTGGTGTCGGAGTTTCACCTTAACTAGGTGTTGACTCCGCCGGTATATTACCCTAACTACACCTCGGATGCCGAGTACAGGCTCCATACTCTGGACCTCAGACATGCTCTCTCCTACTATAAGGAGAGGACGGCGGAAATTTGGGGAGAGGTTTGCCAGCTGTTTGTCACCTACGCTGAAGCCGCTTCTGGCAGACCTGCAGCCAAGCGGACTGTTGCAAGATGGATCACATCATGCATAAGTCTGTGTTATCAATTGGGGGGCAAGGAGCCGCCCAGAGGGATAAGAGCTCATTCTACCCGCCATACTGCTGCTTCGGTGGCTGCTTCCAGGGACATCCCTATCCAGGAAATCTGTTAGGCTGCTACCTGGAAGTCAGCAAACACGTTTATTACCCATTACCACATCGACCTTGAGTCATGACGTGATGCTGGTTTTGGGGCCTTGGTTCTCCAATCTCTTTTCCCTAAGTAGGGGGTGTGCACCTTGCCTCCCTCCTCCCAGAGAACTGCTAGGAGTCTGCCAGACAGTGTGGATGAACAACATATCCTCACTCCTAGAAAAACAGGTTACTCACCTGTAACACTAGTTCTAGGAGTGGTATATGTTGTTCATCCACACGCACCCACCCGACCTCCCCGGCTTAAGGTGCACAACCTGGCTTCCAGCGGCTAGATCTGGCGCCATGGGGCGGAGCCGAGGTATTTACCACCGGGTGGGTGGAGGAGCCAGCTTGAAGACTTCCGGCAAGATTTAAAGGGGAAAGGGACAATGCCAGACAGTGTGGATGAACAACATATACCACTCCTAGAACTGCTGTTACAGGTGAGTAACCTGTTTTTAACGGGACCTGTCCAAGCCCATTCCTCTAGAGCTATGGCCACTAGTGCGGCTTGCTTTAAAGGAGCTTCCCTTTCAGATATCTGCAATGCAGCTACCTGTTCCAAAAAACATACTTTCACAATGCATTACAATCTTGATATTGCCGCATGATGTAGGACGGCCTTCGGCCATGCAGTCCTACAAGGTCTCCTATTATAATTGTCCTCCCATTTGGACATAACTGCTGGGGATTCTCCCAGAAGTAATTACCTACTGCAAGAATCCATTCCGTGGAGGATAGTACAGTTACGTAAAATCTTACTGTAACAGTAGATCTTCGAGGAATGTCTCTTGCAGTAGGTATGATCCCACCCTCCGTCTCCTTACTTGTCTAACAGAGCAAATTCTGGTCCAGTGACTTAGAGTTGGGACTCCTTGGTACCTTGACTTCTCCTCGGTCCTCGCTTTTGCAAGCTGAATCCAGCGGGGGAACTGAGGATACCAGGACCGCCCACACTTATATAGGAAGCAGGAAGATGATGTCATGTGTGGGCCGTCCCTGGTACAAAACTACTAGAAAAGCTGCCATGTCACAGTGCCCTCTGCTGAAAACTCCCAGGAGTAATTACATACTTCAAGAGACATTCCTCGAAGCTCTACTGTTACGGTAAGATTTTACGTAACTGTATTTTCTAGAAGTGGTTTATGTTGTCCACATGGACCCACCCGATCTCCCCGGCTTCAACGCACAACCTAAGCTTCCAGCGTGCACAATCTGGTGTCAAGGTGCGGACCCAAGGCATATACCACCTAGGTGGGTGGAAGGAGCCAGCTTTTAGACCTTCTGGCAAGAATCTTAAAGAGAAAGTACATGCCAACAAGTTTGTATGAACAACAGATACCACTCCTAGAACTACTGTTACAGGTGAGTAACCTGTTTTTCTCTGCACAAGCCTTCCAACCAAGAGTTTTTTTTTTTTTTACGATTCTTTTTCTCACCTCCACCAACCTCTCTCCAGTGAGGTCACTCAGCGTACTGTTCTGCCCGCCTGCCTGAAGTCCCGTCTGTGCTCCTCGGTCACCAGACTCCCTGCCTTATCCTGTGCCACCCTAACCCCCCGGGTCTGAGTCCTCCGGGGAAGGACCGACGCGCCTCCGGCGCCCTTTCTTATAGTGTTGGCGTGCGACGCTGGCTCGAGAGAGGACCCAAGGAGCACCTCCCGGAGATCCGGCTTTGGGCGTGGGGCCATAGCTCCTGGACCTGCCATTACCTGTCGGTAGAAGTTTGTTTTGTTTTTTTTTCCCCTTGTTACGCCCCATCCCCCCCCAGCAGAGCCCAAGCTTGCAGTGGTGCCAGGCTCGCCTGTCGGGGCTCTGCATCCCCCTGATCTTCCTGGACATAAAGTCTCCACCACTCATTCACACTAATGGGAGTGCGCCAGAGGCTCTAGGACCCAGCGGGAGCAAACTTTTCAGGAGGGCTGGCGCCTGAGATGGAGCTGTGAGGAAGCGGCACTGCAAGCCCAGGAGTGTGCGGTAACGACTGTCTCAGCGTCAACTCTCCAACTGCCTCGGTTCCTTTTTTCCCCACCATCGAGTGCGCTTCAGTGATGACGTTTCTCACCTGCCGGGAGTTAAACTTCACTAGCAGCAATAGTTTTTTGTTTTGTAGAATTATTTCGAATTGATACCGATTATATATTTTAATTGTACAACAGAAGTCTTCAGCCCTCCATTGACAGAGTTGACCATGAGCGGGTCAAGTGATGGTAGGAGACTTCATATAAGCTGTTCAGTCTGCCGGATCCAGTCCGCCGCCTTCCCGGAGGGTCTGACAACAGACGGTCAGTGCTCAGGGGATGGGCGATCCCCAAGCATAAAGGAAACCTTCCATTCAGTAGCCGTTAGACCTCGAGTTCTTCTTCATCACATAGGTCAAAGAAGAAACTGCATCACTCGAGGTCACCCTCTGGTATGTCTGCGCGTAGACAGTCGATTATTAGGGCCGGCCGCTGGTCTCCACCTCTGCTGGAGTTGCCGGTTACTGTCTCTGGTAGCTGACCTCCTCGACACCAGAGCCCCTCCTCGCCTATTGGAGGAGCTTCTGATGAGCAGTTTCACCAGTGGGTTGCTATTATGTAGCAGTGGGCTCTGAGGTTGGTCCAGTTGTGGGGCCGGTTAGTCCGATGCCGGGGCCTTCGGGCCATTAGGTTTTGGAGGGACGGGTAGGGCGGTTGGGCTTTCCTAGTCGCGCGGCACCTTCTTCGGTGCCATCGACGTCGCGCTCGGGTGTTTATCCCCCTCACATGGCTGCGGCGCAGGGATCCACACTGAGGCCTCTATCTCCTGCCATTTTTCCCTCTTTTTCCTCAAATCGCAGTTTTCAGACCCCTGGGACTCTCTCGGCGCAGTCTGCGGTGCTTTGGGCTCTGTCGGTGCCGTCCGCGGCACCAGGGGCTATGTCAGCACCATACGCAGTGCTGGGGGCTCTGTCGGTGCCATCCGCGGGCTGTGCTTCAGCTAATGCCTTCCTGCTTGTTCTCGGCGTTGTTTTCCTCTATAGCGCCGGGGACTGGTACTGTCGGCCCGATCTTCAGGGCTTCGGACTCCGATGCTTTCTTCTTCTTGTCTTCCTCCTGATTTTCACTCCTTTCCTGTCTATATACAGCCCCGGACTGTCAGGAGATGATTTTGACCCTGACCCAGATCTTCACCTGGGTGATGATGTTGATGACACTGCCCTGGGAGCAGGGATCAATTTTTCTGCAGAGCCTGTGGTTGAAGACCTTTCCTTTAAGTGTCTGCTTAAAAATGTTAATTCTACTCCTCTCTCCAGACTACAGAAATCGATCCTGGGAGGCTTTTGAGACTAATATCTTCATGTCCCAGAGTTCCCTTTGGATTTAACCCCTCCGGTACAGCCCTATTTCGAGGCCCTCTCTTAGATGGTGTGGAAGAATCCAGCTCTCATGCCTTCCGTGGCCAAGTCCACAGATGGGAAGTATGCCCCCCTCCCAAGGATTGCCCCATTTTGGCCTCACAAGCCTTTGCTGATGCCATTGTAGTCTTGGCAGAGAATGATAATACTGTCCTTCCTCAAAGATCTACAGCCCAACCAATGAACAAAGAATCTCACAAGATAGACACCTTAGGTAAGAGAGTATTTTCTGCCTCAACCCTGGGTATGCACATTGCCAGTTACCAGGGCTATTTTTCTCAATATTAGTATGTACTTTGGCATTCCCTCAAAGAAATGGTAGAAGCTCTGTCCGAATCAGAAGTTAGCTTAGGGCTACTCCAGACCATAACTAGGGGTATCGAATCCAATAACAAACAGGTTAAAGCTGCATTGGACGCCAACGATATCACCTCCCGTGTGATGACAGGTGGCATCTGCATGCGCCGCCACTCTTGAATGACGCCCAGTAGCAGGTCATGGCTTTACCTTTTGTTGGTATGTATCTGTTCGGGCCTCCGGTAGAGCAAGCTGTGGAGGCCACACAGAAGACTAGGTGTGCCATTAAGACAGCTAGACCTGCACCCGCCTTCTCCCGAGGGGTGCGAACAAACATCAGTTTCACAACCATCCGTCCTTTCAGGGCAGAGGAGGTTTTAACAAAAACCACAACCCTCAGCCACAAAAGAAAGCGCAGCAGAAGGCACAAGGGCCTAGTCTTACCAGTACCACCTTCCAGGTTCTGGCCCAGGTCCCACCTCAGCTGTCCAAGGGGGACTCTTCTTCCTCTGCAGTAGGAGGACGTCTGATTTAGTTCTACAATCAGTGGAAATCTATAACATCAGACAAATGGGTCCTCCAGATAATCCGCAAGGAGTACTCTCTCAGTCTTTCAGAAACCCCTCCGGATCATCCTCCTAAATGACAGCCCAGGCTGTCGGCAGTACAGTCAGACCTTCTTGCTTCCGAGGTATAAGGCCTTCAGAACAACAGGACAGTAGAAATAGTTTGCTGGATCAATGAAACACAGGTTTCTATTCCCATTACTTTCTGGTCCCGAAGAAAACCGGTGGCATGCGCCCCATTCTGGATCTCAGAAAGTTAAAACAAGATCTTCTTCGAGGTACAGCTCTTGCAGCAGGTTACACCATTAGGACTGAAGTCGGCAGGCGTCAGGACCCCACAGAAAATTTTCTAGCCAGCAGTCTTCAGCAGGGACCACCTCCGACGTCGGTCCCACCCCCGACGTCAGGCGTAGTACATAAGGAGGCAGTCCCGCCAGAATCCTCAGTTCTTTCCGCCCGTCGACTTGCATGTCTCGGCCCTTCGGTTAGTACTAGCGCGCATGGCGACCAGGAACCTTTCGAAATCGGAAACTTTGGAAGAAATTCTTCTTCAAGACTACCTTCTTAGTCTGATGTCCTCCCAGCTTCAGCGGCCATCCTTCTAGAGTGTGCCATGGGAAGCAGGTCCATTTAAAGACCCTCATTGGCCTGCGTTCGGTGCCTGGGCCTGGACCACGACACCCAGGCTTGCTCCCTTCTGCCAGGGCTTTAACAGCCGGTCGGAATCCAGCCGACAGAAGGCTCTCCAGGCTTTCCTCCTAGAAGAAAAGCTCAAGGCCATGGAACCTTCCTCCAGGGGGGAATCTTCGGGAAAGTCGCACAGGCACCACGAGAAGCACCGGGAGAAGGTGAGACCTAGATCCCCCTCTAGGGCTTCGGACTCCCGCAGCTTTGGCTCCAGGTTGGACCGCTCCCCGTCTAGAGCCCACTCTCAGCCTCCCCCGGTTCTGGTTAAATCAGCCAGCGGTTCTTCTACTCTGCGGCTTGACAAGACCTCCAGGCCCTTTTCTTCTGCTAAGGCCTCGTCCAGGTTAGGGGAGCATCACAAGTCCTTGTCCCGGCACTCGGCCTCCGACGTCCGGTCAGTCTCCTTGCCGCCACCACCCCAACGCAAGACAAAGGAGTTGACCTCCCTTAAGCGGACGTCGGATCGGCGTCGACCCACCATTTTGTCGGCCAAGGTCCAAAGCACTCCGTGAGCGGTGGCGTTTGTCACCTGTCGCTGGTCAGGCATTCACCCCAGGATGCGGCAGGGGACCAGCGTCTGTTACCGCGAACATAAGAACCACACGCCGCCCTACCGGCGTCGGTCAGGAGGCGTTAGCCGAGGAAGAGTCCCTCAGCCCGAAGACCAGAAGCGGGCGACCCCAGACCGTCGAGCTCCCACGGAACCCTCCCAGAACCGGAGACTCCCGGAGAGCAGGCGCCCATCCGATGGCAGACCACCGGCGCCCTGGCCATCGTCGAGACCTCAACAGCAGATGTAAAGAGCTCTTCACTTTCTGGTGGGACACCATCAAAAGGATGTGGTCACCACGCATCCTCCTCCGCACCCAGGGCACCACCGCATCGCCCCCTCCTTCGCCAAAGGGCAGCAGGCCGAGCACCCTCCCCAGGGCCAGCAGCACCTCCCTAGGGGCAGATCTACAGAGAGAAGGCCTCCGTCTAGATCTTCTTCAGGGTCACCAGCCCCAAGAGACCCAGAAGATGTCGATGCATGCGTCAACAGAGAACTCCAGATCTGACATCTCTGAATGCTCCAGGTCTCCTTCACCGATCAGCGTCCTTCTCCAGACCACAGCGACCTCCCTAGGTCTCCTCTGGATGACCCCTCGTTCTCTGAGATAATGAGATACATCCAAGAGAACATGGGAGGGGATGCGGAAGAACTCGACCCCGGAAGACTACGCCTTGCCCGCTACCTTTGGCAAAAGGATCCCAAGCCTGTGGCAGTGCCACTCTTGGTGGACACCTTCGTGGACGTCACCAAGGCAGCGTGGAAGCATCCACATTCGACCCCGGCTATGCCGAAGAAGGCTGACCGCCTGTACAAGGCCCCAAGGGAGGATCAGTACCTGGCTAACCATCCTCTGGCCGACTCCCTGGTCATTACAGCCTCTCATGACCAGTCTTGGAGACCGCAACATCTGAGCACGCAGCCACCGGACCCGGAGTCCAAGCAACTGGACGTGCTGGGTAGGTGCACTTACGCGCCCGCGACTTGCACCATTAGATCTTTGAATTACCTGACCCACATGGTTCAGTTCCAGAATGCACTGTGGGAACAGGGACAGGAACTGGCAGAGAAATTACCAGACGGTGGCCAAAAGGAGGAACTTCTCCAGCTCCTCCGTACAGGTTCAGACGTGGGGACCCAAGTGCTCCGAGCCGCGTAGGATTCCGCGGACTCTTCGACCAGAGTGGTAGCCTCAGGCGTATGTCTCCGGAGACACTCATGGCTCCGTGTCTCCGGGTTTACCCCAGACGTCCAGAAAAACATTTTGGATGCCCCCTTTCATGGCGAAGTTTTGTTTGGTGAAGCATTGGAAAAAGTCATCACCAAATTACAGGAAGCTGGGAAGGGTGTTAGATCTGTCCAGGCCATGTACAGATCTAGACTCAGTTCCTTTCGTAGGAACCAGAGTCGTTTTCGCAGCCAGACTCAGAGGCAACAACCTTGTTCCGGTCAGCAACAGAGGGGCTCCTTCTCCCGGAAAGCCCAGGTCAAAACGTCCTCAGGTAGGGGCCAACGTGCTACAAAGTCGGCCCAACCTGCAGGACCCTGCTACCACAGCATGACTCCTTCTCGGCCCCTGCCCCTCCTCCAGGATCAGCGGAAACAAGGTCGGGGGTGCGCCTCATGAACCACCTGCCAGGGTGGCTCGATCACCACCGACAGGTGGGTGCTACAGTTAGTCGAAAAGGCCACTTTATAGAATTCCTGGACATGAGCCCACAAGGCTTCCTCTGCTCTCCTGTTACACTCGGTCAGCACGCCCTGCTCATAAAGCAGGAAGTGCTCGCGCTTCTGCAGAAAGAAGCTGTGGAGCACGTTCCAGGGAACCAGATAGGAGCAGGCTATTATTCACACTTCTTCCTGGTTCCAAAGAAGACAGGGGACCTCCGTCCAATCTTGGACCTCAGCGACCTCAACATATCAGTTGTTTACAAGCACTTCCGCATGGTGACCCTCCCGGGACTAATCCCCATGCTGAAGAAGGATGCATTCTTGGCGTCCCTAGACATGCAGGATGCCTACCTGCACATCCCCATCGCTCAGGTGCACAGGTGGTTCCTGCCCTTCAAGTTTCTCGGTCGACACTACCAGTTCCGAGCACTTCCTTTCGGGCTGTCATCAGCACCAAGGGTATTCACCAAGTGCATGGCAGCCGTGGCAGCGTCTCTGAGGAGATAGGGTCACTACGTGTTCCCGTACCTGGACGACTGGCTTCTCATAGCCTCTTCCAAGGAAGCATTGCTGCTGGCCATTCAGCACACCCAGGCTCTCTTTCAGTCTCTGGGCATCTTAATCAACTACGAAAAGTCGCTCCTGGTACCATCCCAGAAACTGCAGTTCATAGGTGCAGTTCTGGACACAGTCAAGGGGAAAGCCTTTCTTCCCGAAGACAGAGCGGAACGCATAAGATCCCTCATAAGGGACATGGCGAAGAAAACCGTCCCGGCCAGGTTGGTCCTTCGCCTGCTCAGACACATGGCTGCGGCCATTCCAACAGTCCCGATGGCAAGACTCCACATGCGGGTAACCCAGTGGATGTTAAGGGTGCAGTGGGACCAAAGGCAAGACCATCTGCAGCAGCCAGTCAGAATCACGAAGACCAAGTTTCGGGACTGGCAATGGTTGCTAGATCCGGGAACCCTCTCAGTGGGGGTTCCCTTCACAGCGCCGTCCCCGGTGTTAACACTCACCATAGACGCCTCAGGGCTGGGGTGGGGAGCGCACTTGAACGGGGTGAGGTCTCAGGGAACATGGACTACCCAGGAATCTCATCTCCATATCAACATATTGGAGATGAGGGAGGGTGGTCCTTTATGCCCTGCATGCCTTCCAGTCGGAGAATTCCACAGTACTCTCCTGTTACAAACAGACAATACTGCGGTGATGTATTACCTCAACAAACAGGGAGGCACACTCTTACCCCTTTGCAGGAGGCCATGAGGGTGTGGGAATGGGTAATATGACCGCGTAGCAAACCTCATCACAGTTCACGTTCCGGTGTGGACAACACGATCCGCGGACAGCCTGAGTCATTCCGGGCCAGAGTCACAGTGGGAACTTCTACAGAGTGGCAGAGGATCTGTTGTTCACAGATGGGGTACTCCAGAATTGAATCTATTAGCCTCCCCATCCAGATACAAAACTGCCCAGTTTTTGATCGCTAGATCAGGGCCTGAGTGTTTTCTGGCGCGGAGCGCGTTGTCCCTCTCCTGGGCGGGCAGATTCCTCGCCTTCCTCCTTTCTCGTTGATCCAGAGATTCTTCTCAAACTTACGCGGAGAGCACGCGATGCTTATTTTGATAGCGCCTTTTTGGCCCAGGCAAATCTGGTTCCCGCTGCTGAATCAGCTGTCCCAGGAACCTCCGCTTGCTTTACCAATCAGCTCCCACCTGTTGTCTCAGGAGGGGTTCACTAGTCCACCGGACTTATGTTCACTAACCTGCATGCTTGGCTCCTAGAGACATAGCCATGTTCGCGAGTCTCACAAGAGGTGGCGGATGTACTTTCTGCCACCAGAAAACTGGCGACACACGCATAACACTCGCACGCATAAAGCGCCAGAGTTTTGCCTGTGGTCTCGAGGCCTTGCGATTTCGCCACTTAGACTGCCCGAGAAGCTGGTTCTGAGTACCTGCTTTCCTCTTTCAATCTGGGTTGGCTTACTCCTCGATCAAGTGCACCTTTGTGCAATCTCAGCTTATCATGCCCCCCATAAGCCCAGCGCTGGTGGCCAAGCTGGATACTCCAGAGCCTTTTAAGAGGGGTCCTCATCTTAGGCCGCCTATCAGGGATCACGTCCCTCGCCCAGGGATTTACACTCGTCCTGGAGCAGCTTACGCTGCCACCCTTTGAAACCTGCCCCAGATTGCGAGCTACGTTTTCTTTCATGGAAGCGTTGTTTTAATTACCGTTACTTGATGAGAAGAATCTCCGAGTACATGCTCTCATATAGCAAGGAGCCTTATTTAATTTTTCATCAGGACGGGGGTGTCCCTGAGGGGACGAATCCTAAGTTCCTGCCCTAAGCTGGTTTCAGCCCTTACTCTTAACCAGGACATTGATTTGCCAGTGTACTTTCCTAAGTACGCCAATCGAGGAGAAGCACTGCTTCACACCCTGGATGTTCACAGGTGTCTCAGATATTATTTGACCAGAACCAAACAGCACCGGAAAGCAGAGCAGCTGTTAGTTTCATTCGCTGAGAGGTTGACAGGGGCCCCAGTTTCAAAACAGACCCTTTTATGCTGGCTCATCCAATGTATTTCTTTTTGCTATGACAAGCATCAGAAACCCTTACCAGGAGTGGTCAGGGGCCATTCCACAAGAGGAGTGGCTACACTCCTTTGCAGCACTGAAGAATGTCTCGTGCGTCGGCCATATTACGCATGACACCTGGAGTTAGGTGCACTTTTATCAGGCATTATAGCCTGGATATCGCCTCTAGGCGAAGGCGGAGTTCGACCTTGCTGTTCTTCAGGGCCTCCTGTCCTAGGCTCAGGGACGGGTCTGAATCTCTGTATGCCTCCTCCAGTGGCTTTTCAGAGTCGCCACTGCTTGGAATCAGTCCTAATGGGTGTAACCTGCTGCAAGAGCTGTACCTCGAAGAAGATAGTACAGTTACTTAAGAACTCATCAGTAACAGTAGATCTCGAGAACAGCCTTGCAGCAGGTACTTTCCCGCCCACCATTCCCCTTGGAGGAAGCAGGTTCTAGCCTTAGCTATCTTTAGGATTGGAAATGGTGGTTCTTAGTCTCGGCCATCTGATGGCGGGTCCTCGGTCTCCTTTTCTGCTGTCATCCAGCAACCAGAAGTCTCCGGCGGGAGAACTGGGGATTCTGGCGGGACTGCCTCCTTATGTACTATGCCTGACGTCGGGGGCAGGACCGACGTCGGAGGCAGTCCCCGCTGAAGACTGCTAGCTAGAAAATTTTCCGTGGGGTCCTGACGCCTGCCGGCTTCAGTCCTAATGGTGTAACCTGCTGCAAGAGCTGTTCTCGAAGATCTACTGTTACGGTAAGTTCTTACGTAACTGTACTTTCCTTCACAAGGAGAAGTTCAGGATGATATCACTAGGTACCCTGCTACCTTTGCTTCATTGACACGATTGGCTAGCCTCCCTGGACATGCAGGTTGCCTACCAACACATTCTCATACACCCAAAGCACCACAAATACCTAGGGTTTGTGACATTGGGTCAACACTATCAGTTCAGAGTCCTGCCCTTTGGGCTATCCTCGGCACCTCAAGTTTTTTACAAAGTGTTGTGCAATAACCATCAGAGAACACAGCTCAGTTCGAGCTGTCTCGATGCAGCGGATGCTAGGCCTCATGGCATCCTCTGTGTTCACTGTACCATTGGCTCATCTTCACATGAGAACCTCTCAGTGGAAGCTCAGTGGTCCCCAACCACTCATCCTCAGTCCTTTCTCATGAAGGTGACGGAACCTCTGAAGAGGTCGCTCACCTGGTGGTCACAGGAGGACAACCTTCTGGAAGGATATCCCTTTGCCCCTCTGGATCATCAGATCTCCATTACCATGCACGCGTCCCTGATGGGTTGGAGAGCCCACTGCCAGGATCTCCACACCCAGCGTACGTGGACCCAGGACGAGTCTCAACTTCACAAAAACATCCTGGAAATGAGAGCCATCCTCTATGCAGTCTGAGCTTTGAAGGACTTATTCTGTCACAAGAACATTATCCTTCAAACGGACAACAAGGCAGTGATGTACTGCATCAACAAACAGGGCAGTGCACACTCTTACCCATTATACAGGAAGCAGTGAGGTGTGGGAATGGATGCCTGGAGCACAGGCTCTGATTCAGGTGGTTCCACACCAGGGAGTACATAACAAGCTGGCAGACCGTCTCAGCAGAACAGAGCCAGATCCTCATGAGTGGTTTCTGGACTTAACCCTCGTTTAGTCACTCTTCAAAGAGTGGGGAACTCCAGACCTGGACCTTTTTGCGTCCCCACTCAGTGCAAAACTGCCTCTCTTCTGCTCCAGAAATCCAGGACCTGGCATTTTTTGTCAGGATGCGTTCAGGCTGCAATGGACAAAACGCTTTCTATAAGCTTTTCCTCCCCTTCCTGTAATTCAGAGGGTACTTCTCAAATTGAGTCTCGAGAAGCGAAATGATTCTCATTGCCCCCTTCTGTCCTCAACAAAATGGTTCCCGCTACTCAAAAGAGACTTACTCGGAACCTGACGCTTCCCCTTCAGACAAACTTCTTCTGACCAGGGTCCATGGTCCATCCCAATCTGGGGTGGTTTCACCCTCAAGCTTGGTTCAGAAGAAATAGAGGTGAATAGGTTCAATGTTTGTCATAGATTATGAAATATTCTTTTGGCTGTGTGTAAACCGGCCACTAGAAAAACCTACACAGCTAAATGGAAGCGTTTCTCTATCTGGCGTGCAAAATCTTCTTGGAACCCTTTTTCCTGCCCACCGAGTAAAGTCCTGGAGTATCATTTAGACTTCTGAAATACAGGTCTGCAGTACTCCACAGTCAAAGTTCATCTTTGTGCCATTTCGGCATATCATGAGCCGGTACTTTCCATGTCACTGGCTCAGTTGCCTGTAGTTAGGAGGTTTCTTAGGGGTATTCTGCATACTAGACCTCCTATTAGACGTCCAGTTGCAGCCTGGGACATTAACCTTGTGCTAGACATGCTCACTCGTGAACCTTTCGAGCCTCTAGCTACTTGCGACTTGAAGTTCCTCACTTGGAAAACTGCCTTCCTGGTGACCATTACTTCTTCAGCCCGTAGAGTTTCTGAAATACATGCATTGGTCACAGACCCCCCCATACATTGTATTTCACAAGGACAAAGTAGTTCTTAGGACTCATCCTAAGTTTCTCCCTAAGGTTGTCTCAGAATTCCTTCTAAACCAACCTTTAGTTTTTCCTACCTACTTTGCGAACTTCCAGAATGAAGTGGAGCGTACACTTCATTCGCTGGATGTTAAGAGAGCATTGCGGTTCTATCTAGACAGAACGAAAGAAATTTGCAAGGCTCGAGAACTGTTTGTTTCCTTTAGCGAGACCCAGCTGGGTCAACCTGTTGCTATCAGACACATCTCAGCGTGGCTGGTGGCATGTCTTCATTACAGCTATTCTATAGCACAGGTCAAGCTGGAAAGCAGAATGTACGCTCACTCTACCAGAGCAGTCGCGGCATCTCTGGCGGAAATCCGTAATGTGCCCATTGCAGATATTTGCAGTGCGACTACCTGGAGCTCCGTGCATAATTTTAAGCACTGTGCCTCGGATGTCCATGCCAGGTGACATCTGTCATTTGGCAGGACCATTCTCAACGGACTTCTGTCCTAAGCACGTGAGCTCTTTATCTCCTACTGCCCGTCTCGGGGGACTATAGCAGTGTCAGTGGCTCAGTAGGTAGCACACTCGCCTCTGAGGCCAGGAGATCAGAGGACTGTGGATTCAGGTCCCACATCTGGCACTTGGGTTAATAACCCAGTACTGACACTGTAGTGCAGCATGAGAGGGGTGCTGCACTTCTGAGGTGTCGTCTTTCGGATGGGACATTAAACCGAGGTCCCATCTGCCTGGATTGGTGGTAGTTCAGGTGGATGTAAAGATCCCATGGCACTTTTTGAAAAGAGTAGGGAAATTTTTAGTAAGTAAACAAAAACCATAATACAAGCAGTGATAAAAATCTCACGAGATATAACCATACAAAAGGAACAAAAATATGCGTATATATATAGTAAGTACATCAAATCAAAAACATAAACAACAAAGAAGAAAACAAAGAGAAAGGAAAAACAAGAAATAGATTAACCTACCCAGTCCACATATTTCCACAGTAAGGTACCTACTTTTCCCCAAAGTATTAATTCATTGAGTGTGGCGCATCTAAATCCTCCTGTGCACGAGAAAAAACTTCTTGCCTAAAAAACAAATTTGTTTTGTAAATTAAGTAAACAACAATGCTAGCCAAGGGTGCCATTTAAGACATACCATGATGACATACAAAGTACCTTTATGCACTTTGTCAAGTCTTAGGTATTGTCCCAATATTAAAAAATCATATTGAATGTTTTCCCACAAAAGTTCACCCACCAAGTACCAAATCAGACAAAAGGTTTTAAATGTTATACATTCAAAATATATAAATGGTGTATTGTGCCAAGCTTTCCTGACAAACAGTTCGGTACATATTCTCTCACTTAATTTTTTATGCTTATGGTTTGCTTTTACATTTAATTTTGGTGAGCACATAACAAACTCATCCCTCATCTTTTCTGGTATCCTAGGTTCAGTTATACAAAGCCAACATGGAAAACTCACTCCTAAACCAGCGAAATAACAAGGGGATCCTCATAATAACATACCGAGACAATCTGATTATAAAAGCCTTTCGTTCATGCCACAAACCAAGTCAATTCAGTTCTCCATAATCTGATGTGTTTGAGTGTGGTGGACATAAAAGGAATGTTTTTTCTACCAGGTGCCATTTCCCCCTCCCCAAAGCTGCTAAAGGGACCTCCCACAAAGACATACACAGATTTCCCCATATTTGTTTGTTCCATCAAAGAGGCGAATAGAAACATAAAAAATTTTCCAAAAAATGAATGATTGGATGCATCATGCCAAACCTCCCCTCTTTCGGGCCTGTAGGTATGTGATCTCTTCACTAAGGTTCAGTCAACTACCCACAATAGCTGAAAAAGACCCCAAAATTTTAGTACATGCATGTTAAAAGGCAATGGAAAATTTGTGATAGATAAAGAAAAAGGGGAGCAATATAGATTTAACATATAAACACGCTTTTCTAAGTCATCTTCAAGATTGCCATTTTTAACCTTTAAAAGAGCATTGTCGTACATCTTATCCCAGTTACTACTCACAGATTAGTGAGAACAAAAATAAATACCTAGAATCTTCACTGTAGTACTACAGATCGAATATTAAACAAAGGCAGCACCAATTTCCTGCCCCAAGGAATTGTCCAAGGAGCATTTTGTTACATTTATTTTAATACCAGTACCCATTTGTATAGAACTAAAGAAATCTAAAATCCTTGTTCCAGAATCAATATCTGTAAATGAGCAGATGCAATCATCAGCATACACCACTATTTTTGGAAAGCTAAAATCGTCTGCTGAAGTAATGGCCTGAATATTTACATCTTTCTCAATAGATCGCAATAAGGGGTCCAAACCAAAAACAAATAAAAGGGGACTCAACGAACAACCTCGCCTAACTCCGATCTTGTATGGGACTGAAATCCCTAGATGTCCATTAACTAGAGGAGTTACTCTTGCAGAGCTATAAAGAGTTTTAATAATGTCCAAAAAAGGTAATGGTATGCTATAATGTTCTAAAATAGACCACAGATATTCATGATATATTTATCAAAAGAAACTTTTCTAAATCTAATGTTAAAAGAAACCAGTCACCTTTTTGTAAACTTTGCTCAAACAATTCTCTAATAAAAATTAAATGCAAAATATTCCTCCCAGGAATTGCACATGCTAGTGGAGGATAATAGTTTTTGAGAAATATCTGAGTCGTAATTAATAATTGTGGCCAAAAATCTTATAATCTGTGGTTACAGAGGCTCAAAGGTCTCAATTCTGCAAAAAGCAGGATCTCCTTTTATAAATAAAAAACATAACTCTCATTTCCTTAGTAGAGGGTAAGTCTACGTTCCTTCAGATTTCATGAAAATAACCACCAACCATGGTGCAAGAATATCTGCAGTATTTTTGTAAAATGAATTTGGTAATCTATCCATACCAGGTTTGTATGCTTGATAAGTGTCCAATAGCTTTCTGAACTTCAATTAGAAAGCAGGTGGAGCAACATGCAATTTCAAATTCAGAAAGTGTCGAATCTCCAGAGTATGAAAAAAGGAAGGAAGACATTCTGAAGTATGTTTTCGAAAAATTCTCTTCAACATATTCCTGCACTAAATTTCGAATACTACGTGTATCTGTTGTTATAGTATCCTCAGAACCTTTTAACTTAGTGATACAGAAGGGTGAAAAATCCTGATTTGAAACCTCCAGAGGGTTTACTTGTTGTTGTGTACCAGAAACCAGGAATTGTTGCTGATTTCTATATCTTTTTTCCCTTGTGAGGAGAAAAATTACCATATTGTCCTTTATATCCAAAAACTCCTGCCTCTTTGCCCCTGTCATAGAAATAGCTTATGACTGTAACCCCTAGATGGCGCTATCCCAGGGGCTACTACCCCTGCCTGATTTGCCACTAACAGGTTGAGGGGCCTGGATCCAATGGCGGGTGCCTCCACCCAGAGGTCAGGGTTTTGCAATAGTTAAACTTACTCTTAGTCCAGCCCTCTGGGACACTGCAACCCCTTTCTTCCCACTAAGTGGCCCACACAAATATATCAAAATTACCTTCACAGTATACACTTACCCCCAGGACTAAGTTCCGGCACTGGGACCTCCTGTGAAATAAGATACAGTGCAACAATCACAGTACAGTACTTTAACATAGACAAATACCTCAGGAAGTATAACTTTGCTGAAACAAAGCAGCTCTGATTTATTTGGGGATATAACAAGGACAGAAATCAGGTTAATTAGCTTATCACTTTACTATCTACCTATGGCTCTGTGCACAGGCCTATCCTACCAGTTACTGTCCCTGGGTACCCAAGCCCTAGTGGCTAGTCCAAACCGTGGCAGCTGGTGGGGGCCCTTCACACAGTGAAAAGAAAATTAGTTTAAACAGTCAGCAGTACAGTGATTCCATTTGGATTTAATGTGGCAATTCAACAGGAGCGACCCTGAATTAGTACTCACGACCTCCAAACAAGATAAGGTCCTTCAATGTCAGCAGGGCTACTCTTGAGCTCACGAGACTCTTCACACATTTATATGGTAAAGAAAGTACTATACCAGGCAGGCTGCTTCTCTATCGATCATAGTGCCACAATACCGGGGAGAACACAGCAGATTCAGTTCCTGACAGACGAGTGCAATTCAACAATTTCTCCAGTCTTCTACAGGTGAGCCTGGTTTCTACACTTCAGAGATCCTTTGATTCTTTTCACAGGGCCGGATTCAGTCCCTAACAAGCGATTACACAAGCTGCAGACGGAATTCTGGGCCTTACACGTTTTTGACTACGAAACTGTGCACTGAAGGACCTGGGGTTTCTTTCCCTTCACTGCCAGATCTAAGCTGAAACTCCAACAGACAAAACCGGGCACTTCCTTTGAGTTCCTCCCAGTTCTTGACTGGATTGGCTGTCACTCACAATAGACTGCTGCTGTTGGTCCAAAAAGCGGCAAGTCTAACTACATCTCCCAAGTCACTGCCCATACAATCCTCTTGTGGCTGGCTCAGATTATGAGTCCAAGTTCACGAGTTAGGTCAAGGCACCATTTTAGAGCAAGCTTACACCACACTGATTGGTCCAGTTCAGCAGTTCAAAACCAGAATGGGGAACTAGACAGACACAGTTTTGACTGCAAAAGAAAGCAGGTTAGACAAACTGTAATTTCATTATTACTGTAAATGATTTCTGGCAAACAGTTACATCTTTCAGATAGGTTCCTTTGCACTCTAGTGACTGCAAAAATGGGTGAATTGGCAGCAACTCAGTGGTACTCAAACAGAAGCACACAGTCCCCCATACAAACTAATTATGTCTGCAAGCAGACAGCTCTTAAAGAGACAGTACCAGGGCTCTAAAACACTCTCTGATAAATAAAGCTTAAGCATCAAACACCATTCGAGGCTTGGAGACATTCAAACAAGCTCCTGGAAGTCTTTTGGGAACCCCCATTTGCAGGGGGGTTACACAACAATAAAGCCATATATTTTGCCCTATAACCAAATAGGTGAGATATGAGTTTTGTGCCTTCCTTCGGGAGATTTGTAAAAAAAAAAAAAAAAAACTTTAGATCCTGTTCCGTATCCTCCCACCAGTCTATGGGGCTATCATATAGAAAGGTAATGTCCGCTCTGATGGAAAAAAAGAGATTTAGTTGGGCTTCAATATTCCTGTCTAATAGTAAGGATGTATTTAGTATCCAAAAACCACTCCCTAAGATAAGTTTTTGATAATTTCCAAAAGTTATTTTCACAATAATATGGTCAGAAGTTTCTAAGGGCAAAGTGGTAACTGAACAACAACTCATCCGGTTTGAGAAAAACCAAAAATCTATTCTAGTAGAAATGGAACCTTTATAAAAGGTATGATCCGGCTTTTGGTGTAATGAGTCGTACTCCTCTATTAAATGATTCAATCCTAAAATATACAGTAAAGCATTTGTGTCACAAAAAGTTTTGAGTTTTCTTCCCCAATCTCTGGCAGCTAGACCACAGTTAAAATCATCCCCATATGACTAACTTAAGTATGTAAATAAGGGGAATCTCGATGTGAAATAAAAAAGCTGCTCACGCTGCTTTGGTCTGAGGGCATAAATATTTATAAGGCGATAAGCACATTGATGAATCAACTATATCCATTAACAGCACTCTACAAGGGACTAAATCTAAAGTTGTAACACTTTAATGTGCGGCAGATGAAAAAAACAATATCCCTAGTCCATCACATACTTCTTCCCCAGCTGACCAAAAGGAGCACCCCAACGCCAATCCTGACCAGCTAGTTTAATATCTGCCAGAAGCTCAATCTGGTATCTTGCAGCAAAATAATGGATCCCAGAATGGGTACTCAGACTGGCAAAGGTGAGGCGCTACATGCCAATTTAATACTGTTTACATTCACAGTAAGAAAAGAAACGCAGTAATCAGGAAAGAAAATTAAGTTGGAAAAAACTAAAATTGAAAAAAAAAGGCGTTTCACTTCCTTTTTTGCTTTGGCTTTTCATAAGCATCAAAAAATCAGAGCGTGATCAGGAAGAGAGGATGCAACTGATGAAAATCAGATTTGACCTCATACTTCCTCTTCCTCATGATCCTGTAAAGGGAACAAGGGATTTGTGATTTGAGGAATCAACTTCCAGATAAAGGAATAGGAACCCCAGGATTGGATTTATTGGCTTTAGATCTAGTAACATGTTGGAAAGAAGTGTCCAGAAAAGATTCTGATTGGAGGCATACAAGAAACTTCATTTTGCCACTAAAGGGGTAGTAATTTCAAAAGATGCGGAAAAAGAACCCCATAGAGTCTTGATCCAGGGGCCTCTACTTGAGACCGTGGCCTGCCACCTGAGGGTGAAATTTGTCTAAAATTATAGCTGATGTGAGCGGCAAAGTACTCACACCATCATTTTCACACTCTGATCTTGAGAAACCTCTCACACAAGAGAGCTAGTAAGATACTGAGGCTCCACAACCGACTCTGTAGCAGTATCTAGTAATTCCTGCAAAGCTCTGTTGTTCTTTCTGAGCATTAACTACAAAAACATCCTGTTCTGCCCTAAGACCAATATCTGCTTTGTGGGAGGCCTAGGAACAAGAGCAGTATGCCCCAGCTTCTCACATAAACTCACACTTCATGGGCTTTCTGCAGTGAGCCCCTATATGGCCTAAATTCACATAAAACCATACTTTGCTGCTAGCAGACATTGCTCAAATGACCCAAAGCATCCCACATTTATAACATGCTCTTGGTTGTCCGGGTAAAACAACACCCCTCTGTCCGACCAAAAAAACAATTAGGCAAATGTTTAACATAACCATTTTCTAAATGTAAGTCAATTAAATATCAACATCCCCCTGTCCAGAGATGTTCTTCATCAAGAATGGGTTCCGGAGGGGCCTTTTATAGAGCAATGTTTTTGTAACCAATAAGTTATGTCAGCCACGTTTACCCCCTCATTTCGAAATAAAATCGTAATTTTTTTTGAATTGGGTTTTGTCAAAGGAATGGCCAGAAAAGGTCTCCATAAAGGAGTGTGATTTAAAGTTTGATATTGTTTCCAAAATCTATCCAAACCTATGGGGTGTTTAAAACTAATATCAAAAACTGAGTCCCCAGGCATATGAATCAAAGCATAAATCTTGTAGGTATAGAACCTCATACTTTGTTTCAATAAGTCCCGTCCAACGAAAAGTCTATTAGGAACCTCATCCTGAGATCCCCGAAACTTCAGACGAACCACATTTCTTCTGGCTGCAGGTTCATTTCCCAAACCAAAAAGTAGCAGGGGAATAATTGTTCAGCAATTCTGTTATGCTATACAGTAGGTCTTTGGTCTGTTCTGGCTCTTGCACCACAGCTGGTGTTTGTACCATACCAGGATCGACAGAGACTTCAGAGGGAAAGGGGGGCAGGAGGTAAAAACCCTCCTCCATAACTCTAATGCCTCCAAAATATCTGAACTTGGATTAGTTGGGGGATTTAAATATGTTGACCTGGAGGAAGGCTCCATATCCACTGTTTTGGTAAAAGTTGGAGTAACCTCCAGCTCTTGCACATTCGCATCCAGAATTTTCCATAAACGATCTGACCCATCCTGCAGCTTCTAGAGCAGAAGCAACCCACTCAGCAGGCTGAAGCGTTAGGAGAGGCATTAGAAACAGGAGAGTCATTCTGGACGGGGGGGGGGGTTCAAAACCTGGTACCACAGGCTGTTTGTGAAAGTCTATACTTGCGACTTTCATAGTGCCCTTAAGGTCACTCTTAGAACCTGTAAGGCCCAAATCTTTATCAGCAGGTCTAAAGTCAGATCCCGAAGGTGGGACTGAAGCCCCATATCAGTTACTGAGGTCGATGTTAAAGCAGAATGCGATGCTAAGTCCTTGGAAATGGATAAGCAGTCTGACTCACCCAACTCTCTAGAGCGTTGCAAAGCTGGATCCAAAACTTCTGAACCCGGAAAAAAGCCTGCATTGTGCTCTGTGCTCTGCGATTCCTTCCCAGTTGATAGTATCGGTCCTGCATGCTCAGTTTCCGTTTCCTGGTTTCGTCCATCATCAGAAGCCCGTTGGTGTAGCTCCATTTCTTGTAATAGGGAGTTCTGTTTCTGCAAATAAAATGATTCAATCTCCTGCAATAAAAGTTCAATCTCTTAAAAGCAGCTCCCATCAGCGTTTTCAATGAAACTTTCATGCTGTTCTCCAAGGTGTAGAAACACACTGGTTGCAGCACCCGTCAAAGAAGTAGGTTCCACAGTGTTAAATAGTAATACAGATAAGAGCTGAGGAGGAGCAGCTCCTCAGCTCTCCGCACGTCCTTCTCCTCTGGTGTCCAAAGCACAATGCAAAAGAGTAGGGGAAGTTTTTATTGAACATCAACTGAACAGAAAAGAAAAACGAAAATGATACAGAGAAAAATATAAAACACAAAATAATTAAGTAACAGGAAAATCAGAATCAGTTATCCAAGGTAATATTGTCCATAATTCCAACAAAGAGTCAGACAGCAAATGCTCTGCCTCTGAAAAATATATGTCCTTCAAATCATGTTCGATCCTTCGAATAATGGTGAAAAGAGCACATCCTGATTCTGTAAATTAAACAGGCGAGCATTCCACACACACTGAATTGATTATTACAAAATCAAATTTAGCATTAATATTCCAATGAGACCAAATGAGGAGAAAAACCATACATCAAATTGTCATAGTAATGAGAGCAAACAAGGTTCCACGCCATCAGCAGCTAATAGAGTCCAAAGAAACAATAAATGTGCATGAAAAAAAAAGGTGTGAAATAGTTTCTTCTTGTTGCTGACATTCGGGTCTGGAACAAAATCTGTCCTGTAGTGATTTGTGTTTATGGTTACTTTGACATTGATATGTTCATAGCAGCTAAGCCAATACAAGTCCCACATCTTTTAAGGAACCTAGATTTCACAGTAAGAGTGAGCAAAAGCAGGAGATGTCGTGGGACATTTGGGAAAAACAACAATCTCAAACATACACGGTCACTAAATACTACAATGATTTTCTGGAGACATTATTAGCATATGGTTAGCAATCATGCCAGTGTTTCAAACAAAAAAACTATCCCAACATAAGCAGAAATCTGAGAGATAATGTTAGAACCATCAATTTGTTAAGTTCCCATTTATGAAACCAAGGACCACAGGATTCAAGAAACCAAGGTTCCCAACCTCGATCTGGTTAACCAACAGAGGGTCTATATTATGAAACAAGAAAACTAGTATAAAAAAAAACAAGGTTGGACCATAGCTAGGCCTCCATCCGAATAGGGAATGGGTGATCTGATGTTTAATGGGGTTCGGCTACCCATAAAGCGTGAAAAAAAGAGACTAAGCAATCTGGTTTCAAATTGCTGGGGAGGGAAAATATAAGCAGAAAAGAAAAAGGAAGCAGAAAGGTTTCAATCATAAATCCTTTTTCTTACTCATCTACAATGAATTCAACGTGCAACCATAGTCTGAGCATAATCTAATTTGGGAGTCCAGTTAAGGACATCTAAAAGACTAGTACCGTATAAAATGCCAAAAAATCCTAATAGGGTCATCATAAAGTCTAATGTCAACAGAAGACTCATCTACAAAGGGAACCTAATCACAGCCTACACATTTATCAAGATTAAAGGGCTAGAAACAGCCCCAAACTTGGAACAATGCCATAATGCAGAACGAGACGGACAACATTAGCCACCATGAGCTCCGTGATTGCCTGCATAGGCCAACAAGGAATATGGGGCTGAGGAAGTGGCATAATTGTAGGGGCAGAATAATAAACGAAGTAAGGGATCCAAAAAAAAAAACATATAAAAGTGGACTAAGGGACAGCCCTGCCTAACCCCTCTGTGAGAGGAAGCATAGAGCCCTTCCATCCATTGACCACCAGTGGGACAACAGTAGCGAACCCGATATAGCAACTGGAGTCTGGTCGAGGTAGGATCAGGTACTTTATAATATCAGAAGAGTGACCATAAAAAATCATGATGTCACAGAATCAAAAAACTGCCGTTGGTCAGTGAGAAATGAATCTATGTAAAACATTAGAATTTCCATTCAGTCATTTCTCTAAGTAAAATTAGATGGTCCTGAATACATCTCCCAGGGACACTCCAAGATTCCGATAATTGAGAAATCAACATATATGGCCAATTTAGAAAGTCTGAGGGCCAAACTTTGGTCAGTATTTTAAAATCAGTATTTAGAAGCATAAAGGTCTCTAATTAGAAACAATCTATCCCTTTTTATGTAAGTAAAATAAACAACCCATGTTAAAGTCTAAAGGAAGATGTTCAAACTACAGAATAGAATTATAAACTGTAGTAATTCAGAACTCAGGTAGCAGAAAACAATTTATACAGCTACTGGAGGAGGACCATCAGGCCGGTGTCACTCTGGGATGTAAGACTTGATTACTGCTTCAATTTCATGATAACATATGTCAGTATCTAACATATCTACAACAGAAGAAGGTACATCAGGAAGTTGTAAAAGGAAAAGTAGTCCATTATGGATGCAGATGGGGGGCATGGGACAAACAGTTTTTGTGTATAACAGGTAACACGGTGCCTGATATCCAAAATATCAGTGACTCGGTGAAACTGTCATCAAACAGCGTAGTAAAGTTTACTCTCTACTGTTAAGCTGAATAGAAGCATATGGACATACTGTGTCACAGGTCCAGAGGTCCCAAAACGCTGTTGATGTTGAACAGAAGTAGCTTTCAGAAGACAACAATCCATCATAAACTCCTTAAGAGTACTTAATTGGGTGGAAAAATCATAGCCAGTTTCATGAGATAAAGTAAGTAATTTTGAAGTTGTCGTCTGTTGGTGTGATAAAGGAAATACAATGAATCATGATGGCGTTTACTAAAATTTTTTAAATAAGTTCGGTCAGATTCAGATATCCATACACCAATCCCAGGGGCATCATATAAAAAAATACAGTCTTCGATTATGAATATACTCAGTTAAGTGACTTAACAAGCGTAATCAGATAATAGGGAAGCAGACGGTTTCCAAATGCAGAGCAAAACGAAGGATGTCAAGGAGGGCCTAAAGAAATAGATAATAAATTATGATCCGAAAATTCACAACTTGAATTACAGCATCAGAAAGTTGGAGGTAGGAAGAAATAAAAAAAAAATCAATATGGGTTGCAAGGGGCCTTTGTGAAAAGAAGGGTAATAATAGGCCCGTAAAAGATAAATATGCATCCTGTAAACCCTGTGGAATGGGCAATTGTTTCCAGAAAATTAGTGTCACAAAACAACAGTAGTCTTTCAGTAGAAGACTTATCTTTAGTGGATAACCCACAGTGGAAATCACCCCAAAAATCACATGCACTGATGTGTATAAATCAGGTTGAATCAGTTTCAGTAGTTCAATTCTGTGGGATTTTAATAGAGGCGTCAAATTAATAATCCTGAAAGGGACAGAAGAAGTCAAATATCCAGCAACAAAAGCCGACCGAGTAGACATCCAACAGTTTAACAACAGTAACATCAGGTTTACTAAATAAAATACATAAACCAGAACAAAGAGTCCTGTCCAAAGGACCAAAAGAAACCTAGAAGTCCAGGCACGAGTGGCCTAGAAATTTCTGGAAGAGCATGGTAACGTACATCTTGCAAAAGATGAGACCAGCGGTCAAGCCAGATAAAAAGGAAAAAACTGCATCTCTCTTAGCATGCTTCTTTATACTGTTAACATTAACAGTATGCACTGAGAAAGCAGAAGACATGAAACGGGAAAGTGAAAACAAAAACACAAGTCACCTTAGCCTACCTTTCCTAGGGGTACCTTCCCTATGTTTCAGTTTTGCCTTAGCTTTCCTTTTTTGAGAACCAATATTATCAATGGGTACTTCAGTGTCCGTAGTCACATCAGAGTGGGAGGAAAGAACAGAGGACGTATCAGAGTCCATATTGTCCTGAGGGTGGCGTAAAACCTCAAATTTATTCATATGAGTCAAGGTAGAGGATTTCAGGGCTTTAGAAGAGGGAGAAGTCCCCTTCTTAGATCCTTGTGTAACTCTAACAAAAGGTTTGGGGGGGGGGGGTTCATGGAAGACCCAGAAATACTAGGCAAGACAGGAATAGGGACCTCTTCCGAGGTAGGAATAGCAAGATCAGAGGAAGGGAGAGCTGTAGTAAAGGTCTGTGGTTCCAAAACAGGAGCAGACCGCTTCGTGAAAGTAGAAGAGGGTCAACAGCAGGTACAACAGGGTGAGGAGGGGAATGCGGCGTTGAGGTCTAGAAAGAGTGTCGAGATAACGAGAACGCTAGCGACAGTAACAATCAAATGTTGTTCTTCCCATCAGCAAGAGTCGGGAGTTGTGAGCTGCCCAAGTACAAGTCTGGAAAGTGTGCCCCAGTTCGTCACAAAGGACGCAGAGAGGTTCATCCACACATTGGGAACCTGCATGGCCAATGTTACGACAAACAGAGCATTTAATTTTGTCACAGACACTACTGATATGATTCTGAGAGCCACATCTGTAGCAAGCTTTAGGCTGGCTGGGGTAAAAAAGAACTCCCCTGTCTTTCCCAAGCATAAAGCTGTTCGGGAGATGCTGTATTCCAACCTCCAAAGTGCGAAGCATAACCCTCGCTCTCCACCCACCTGTCCAGATATTCTCAGAATCAAAGATAGCCTCTGGGTCAGAAAGGACAGTACATCTTTGCTTTAACCAAACAGTAATATCATTAAGACTGACACCTTCGTTACAAAATAATATAGTAACAGTTTTCTGTGTAGGTTTTGTTAAGGGAATGGCATTAAACGGTGACCATAAAGGAGAAGTTTTAAGCTCCTGATATTTTCTCCAAAACTTTTCTAAACCAGTAATAGATTTAAAACTAATATCAAAATGAGACTCTGAAGAAACATGAATTAAGGCATGAATCTCAAAAGCAGCAAATTGCATAGAATCCTTCAAAGAGTGCGACCTACAAAAATCGGTCAGGAAAGTCATGTAAGCCCCAAATAATGCAGCCGAACAGCATTGTGTCTTTTAGCTTGATGTACAGGGGTTGAAAGCATGCAGCATAAGTTTTAGGGAATGACAATGCAGTAGCGAGGAACTGGACGAGACACAGGGCTCGAGAGTCCGTTCTTCTTGAGGCGTCGAGGAAGCAGGACCAAATTGCAAAGTCGGGTTCTGAGTCAGAAGTTCAGTTGGCAAAGAAAGATCAAGAGAAGCAGCAGAGTCTTTCAAAACAGGAGAGGCCAGCAGTTTGTCAGTGTCAGGTGGCCTAGTACAGATCGGGGAAGAACCAGAACGCCAAGTCCCAATGGTAGGATCCTTCTCCCACCCAGCCGCTTCCAGGGCCGACTCAACAGACCAGTCCGTCGTGTGCAAGGCATCAGGGAGAGCAGAAGCAGGCACCTGTACAGAAGAAATTTCTGGAGAAAGCTGAGCAAGAGGTGCAGGCAGTACAGGCGTAGGGAGTGAGGAGGGTCCGAGTAACAGGCAAAAGAATGCGGAAGGGTCAGAATCGTGAGAGACAGTAAACAATCTTTTCCAGACGGTGAGTCAGTAGCAGCAGGTACAAAACCAGACTGAGGCTTAAGGGCTAACAAATGCTGTCTAGCAGTGAAATAATGCTGTTCCTCGATTTTAAGTAACATATCTACATCCATAGAAACAGGAGGACTCACGTATATCCATAGTAGCAGGGCTAGAAGACGTTGTAAGCACAGTTTGAGGAATAAATGAAGGATCCACAGGCAAACACTGCACACAAGTATCCACAACAGCAGCAGGGGAAGTATCCAAAGGCACAGAAGAACCGTGTTCAGTAGATTGCAGCACAATAGGCATAGAAGATGGGGTCTCTCTCAGAACAGAGACAGGGGAAGAGACCAGCTCCACTGCCTCCAACACCTCCATGTCCTCCACAGCATGTCCAGCGGCAGCCATCTTGGTCCCACATGAAAATGGGACCCCTCTGCTTCCAGGAAACAGAGTAGGGGAATTTCCCCGGTGTTCTGGCCAAATTTCCCTCATTCACTAAAAATATGACCAACAGCTTAATCTGGTTCAAGGTCAATTGGCATTCATCTGTACCCCCCCCGGGGTCGTGCCTGAAAATAGGCAGTATTTGTCTAATGCACTTACCCGGTCAACAAAAACAAACTAAATAAATTATTTAGCTTGGTACTCTTCCATTAGTGTGAATGAGTGGTGGAGACTTTATGTCCAGGAAGATATGGAAATTACATACATACTGTAATACTTGATCTTCTTGAACGAAGTCTCCACTCATTTACACGCCCACCTACCATCCCCCGAGCTCACTTCTCTTTTTATGGTCTTCACTCCCTCAGTGGCTGGGTTGTGAAGACTTTATTGTTGACCCTTCTTACACGGGTCATTCAGACCATCTTATGTCTGATTTTTAGGCTAGTCCTTCTAGGTTAGTTACACTGCACCTGCTTGAAAAAAAGGTACAGAATTGGATTTGGAGATTAAGCCTTAGAGATAGTCATTACCCTTGCGTGCAGGACTTGCAGTGCCACTTCCTCGGCTCCATCTCAGGCGCTGGCCCTCCTGAAAAGTTTTCTCCCACTGGGTCCTAGCGCCTCTGGCTTACTCCCATTAGTGTGAATGAGTGGTGGAGACTTCGTCCAAGAAGATCAAGAATTACGGTAGGTACGTAATTTCCTTTCCAGCCCACGAGCGTTGCTGTACCTCCAGTCTCCACCAGGGGCCGCTGCGATGCCGGGCAGTAACCTGGATTCTCTCTCCCCCCTTCCCCGAGAGAGGAGATCAGTCCTCCGGATGCACAATCCTCTCTCTCCTTTGCCGACCCCTGGCTTGTTCCCGAACCCAGGTCGCCAACGTGACGCGAGGTGTGGCATCCAGCGCCTCAACTCTCAGCAACACCGGGCCGGCTATTCCAGCCAAGAGTTGAAGTCCTGATGCGGAGAATCTTTGCCTCTCCCATGCCATGGACAGGCAGCACGTCTGAGAAGGTCATGGAGCTTGCTACTTCCCCAAGGTGCCTTCCTAACTCCCTGAAGTACTCCTGTACCCTTCCTTATTCCTGCCTCATCCCTAGTCAGGTCATTTGTTCCTAGATGGACAGTGACATCCAACACCCCCCCCCACCAAGTGCTCTAGCGATCCTCTGGTTCTGCTCACTCTTCTTCCGAGCTGTGCCTCCTGGAAGGCCCTTAAGCTCCCTTTCCACTGTCCTACCTATGCCCCTCGGACAATTGAGTCCCTCACCAGGAATAGCTTCCTCACCCTTTGGGGTCCTCTACCTCCCACCCCTGAGGCTCCATTATAGAGGACCCTCTCATCCTTCTTGGTCCCAACTTCGGGTGTTCTTGTTGGACTTTCCCACTTCTCCAGTACAGCATAGAAGTTTCTAAGTTGGACTGGCTAGGGGATGTGTCTCTGTCCCACCTCCCTCACCCACCCTGAGTCCACCGTGGTCCATCAGCTCCTCCTCCTGGGCAACCTATGAGGTAGTGGTTGCAGAATAGGTGGTCTCTGGGTTGGGGAGAGGGTTCCCTGAATCCTAGCCAACTCGGCCCAGGGACTAGTGACCTCCACCCTCAGCCCAGAGAGGTGCCTGCAGATGGGGCAGTGCTGCAGAATCTAGAATGTCCTCCTGAAGACTGCTGCCCCACAGCCATTGCATTGCACCATTCCCTGCATCATCCCCTCCTGTGCTTTCTATTTCTTCTCTAGAAGCCCTTCTGCTGTAACTGTAGTGCCCCCTGTTACTAGCAATTATCTGTACTACCCCTGATGTACTATTACCTTCTATTCTTAGGATATTATTCTTTGAACTCTAGTTATAGCCCGATTCATCCCTTCTGACGCCCACCCCACTTCTTTTTTTCTCTCACTCTCTTTTCTTCCCCCTATTTGGGATAGAGCAGATTGTTTGCGAATTTGATCTTCCCTGTGACAGTCTTCACCATTCTTCACTGGTGGGTGTAAGCCAGAGTGCAGCATCTTGCGGGAGCATTTTTTTGTGAGGGGGAGGAGCCGGTGCCGCCTACGAGGCCGGCACACTGTGTGGCTCTCGTGGGTTAGCCAGAAACTGCCATTGGCTCCTCTTCCACCTCAGTTTTGCTTCTCCCGCCGTCGAGACAGCACCTTGCTTGCAGCTGACGATTCCGAAGTACTGCTCCATTGCAGCCTAGTTCGGTCCTCTGAGCCATTTTCAACGCTGCCTAAGTAAATTCCACCTCTGTTCTGCTGTCCAGTACTCGGTGCCGTTATTAAAAATCTGGTAAGATCTTTCCTTTTTTGTTTTACTTAACAGCATAGAGTCTTTACTGTTTATTTTTAAGTTACCGTTTGCATCATGCCAGGTTTGGGGGACAATAAGTGTTCTTTGAAAGCGGGCCGACCTCCTATGTGTCAGTGCCCCTGTGACCAGCAAATTTCCATGACAGATCGACATGATGTCTGCTTTACCTGCCTTGGACCCCAGCATGACATGGATCACTGCGACACCTGTTTATCGATGGACCAACGCATTCTTGAGCACTGCATGTTAAAAGTTGGCTGGGCCCCACCGACTTTCGGGGGGTGGCATCGGTTCATGTAGGTCTCTTCGCCCTTCCTCCTGGTCCCCTCTCGGGCCTATACAGTCCAATGACGAGGGGTCTGCCTCCTCTTCTAGCCTTGCTGTGGAGGAGGTCTCTACCATGGTGCTGGAGGACTGGTCTGGCTGCACCCTGGGCCGGGCTGGGAGCACCGCCCTGGCAGTCACCTCTTCGGAGGTGCAGGCTCCTCCATTGTTGGGGTCATGGTGGCTGGGTCCAGTGCAGTATATTCTTCGGTGCCACCCGCTGGCGCTGCCCCGGATCTCGGAGTCATTTGCGGCTCTGGTGATCGGGGCGGCGCTGAGAGGGGGGCTGGGCCTACTGGCGGTGCCGCTCGTAGCTCCATAAGTGGGAGAACCCCCAGGGTCGCCAGTCTAGAGCTCCTCTGGATCTCCTCCTCCTCTCTGGAGACGGATGATTGGGAGGCTGATCCGGACTGGCAGCCTGGGTCCTCGTAGTCGATGGGTTCTCCAGGGCCCAGGACTGTTTCGCTTCCTCAGGTGCCCCCCCGGCTCTGGTTACTGCGACTGGTGCCAACCCCTGTGCTGATGGTGGCACTGAGGTGGTGGTGCAGGTCAGTGGCCCCGGTGCTAGGGGTGTGGTGGTCCAGGCATTGGTTAGGGGTCGGCTGTCACCTCCGTTGCTGTCCTCCCTCTTAATGTTTGGACCAGAATCGCCTCCACTGCGGCTCTCCTCAGGGAGTCTGTGGAATTGGGGGATCCTGTGGCACAGGGTGCAAGGAAGAGATCTTCCTCGGGGCTGAGGGGACAGGCAAGGGGCTGTGGCACACCTCTGCAGTCCTTCAGGGCTCATGGAGGGACCGCAGTGTTGAACCCAAGTTTTCTCCCTCATTTCCTTTAAGGGAGTTCTCGCTGGGTTCGGCTGGAGTCCGCCCTTCTGGATTCATGAGGCCCTGGTCCCCTCATAGGGAAGCTTCCTTTACAGAGCTCAGTGCAGACCATTTCAAGTTGCTTCACAGGCTGGTGACAGAGCAGACCCACGGATCCCCTGTTTTTCCAGGATCGTCTGCTAGGTCATTTAGCCCTGGCAGAGGCACTACTCTTGCTGTGGTAAGGTCTTCCCCCTTGCCTCTGCATCCAGCCCCTCCTCTCCCAGACCATGTCAGTCCATCAGGACCTCTGAACTGGGAACAGTTCAGATACCAGTCTTTGGATTGCCACAGTTATGTTAGGGCCATGGACAAGCAGGTCTTTCACCTGTCTCCCCCTCTGCAGTCAGAATTGTCAGGTTCCTCGGTCTCCTTGTCTTCCTCCATCAAGGAAGAGAGCTTCGTCCATCTGTCCTCTTGACACTGATCAGATACAGTATCAGCGCTTCCTTGCGAGGCTGGTCCAGGACCTGCATATTTCCTATGTGGCTCGCCGCAGTACCGAGCTCACAACTCAGGCCTTCTTGGGTGAATACGGTGCGGATCACTTGGTGGTCCCGTCCTGGCCTGTCCCTTTACAGGAAGTGTCGTACAGAGCCTGGCAGCATCCATCCCAGCTGCAGCCCCTTTGGACATCCAGCATCAGTACTGCTCACGCCAAAGGTCTGCAGTTACACTGCTGCATCCCTCTATGGACTGATGCGACCGTACACCCCTATCGAGCATAGACGCACAGTCTGCGACCGGACCCCGGATCCAGACTCTGCGGAGTTCGACTGCCTGGAATGGAGAGTCTTCTCGGCGCGGATCCTGTTGTGTATCGCCTCACATCAGGTGCACTGCGCTGCCTATAACAGGCACCTGTGGGCGATGCTCGGCCAGGCACTGGTATTGCTGCCTGATTTGGAGGCTACCAAGCAGGCTATAGCCCTCTCTGCGATAGACCTGGAGCTGGCGAGACACCAGTCAAGGGCATCTTATAATGCCAGTGAAGTCACTTTACAGCTTGCGGGGACAGCTGTCTGCATTAGGTGGATGGTGTGGCTTCACCTCTCTCTTCATTATCACCCCTGACCCGGCGTAGGGTGATGGCCTCCACGTTCCGGGGGCCCTTCTTTTCTCCTGCAGGGCGAAATAGGAACTACAGGGGTGCCTTCCTTCCCCCAAGGAACGGGGGACCCTGCCTCTCCCTGATCAGTCCCAGTCCTAGCTGGCCTGAAAATGGTCTCCTCCTCCCGTGTTTTCCCCCACAGGGGGCTGAGGGGTGTTAGCCCCTCAGGAAAGTGCTGAACCCCCTTCTGGGGACTTGGTACTCACCCACCACCAGTAATGAATGGTGAAGATTGACACAGGGAAGATATGACAATGCGTATCTACCGTAATTCTTGATCTTCCTGTGTACCTTCACCATTCATCACTGAATCCCACCCACCTTCCCCTCAGAAGGCTTCAGTCCCTGAGCGATGACTCCTCCCTGCTTGCCCTCCTCCTCGGGGATCCAGTTGGGTCTCCCTCTGTGCCCTTAGGGCCCCTCCTTATCCTAGGAGGTGGCGGAGGGGACTCCTGTGAGGAGGGCTAGTAGGGCCTCTCAACCAGAATTGAGATGGGGGACTCCTGGCGTGCCCCTCTTCCTTGTCCTTTGTAGGGACCTTGATCGGCTTACTCCTAAGGGCTGTGCCGACTCTTTCAGGTACCCTGGGATGGGGGAATAGGGCTGTCGGGGCTCCTCTTCCCCTACCTCCCTGTCTTTTACTTCTCTACTTCCTTTATCTCCCTTCCCCTTTTGGGAGGGAGATGTTTTTAATCAGGTGGGGTTCTCATCCCCCCCCGAACCCCGTGGGTTCTCCATTTTGAAAACGGTAACTGGGAGGAGGAGTGAGGATTCCTTACTGGGGTGATTTTCCACCCCACGGGGTTGGAGGAAGGAGGGAGGGAGGGACAGACCTTCTCCATAGCTGTTGTCTATCCCTGGAAGGGGATAATAAGATCGGGTTGCAGATCCTGCAGCAACTGCCTACAGCCTAACTGCCTGCCTGCCTCTTGAGGCATTTTTCCTGGTCTCAAGGCTCTGAATCTTTCAAGACGCTTGGTTGGGTCCCTCCTTCCCTTCTCTTTCACCTCCCATTTTCTCTCTCTCTCTCTCTCTCTCTCTCTCTCTATTCCGTTTTATTCCTTTCTTGTCCGTGTGGCTGTCCAGGGACTGGGGTCTTTCGGCCCATATCCTCCTCCTCTTCTGTCCTCTGGGCGGCCTATTCCTTTTTCGGTTTATATCCTTCAAACAACATGAAGTCTTGCTGTATTCTGACAATCTGTAGTTAGCCCCAGCCTTTAAACTGCCCCAGAGAGTATAGGGTTAATTTTCTATGCAGTGTGTAGAACGTTGAACTCGAGCTCGGTTGAGGTCTCTGTCTGCAGCACTTTGAAACCCAACCGTCAGATTCTTTATTCCGCCTCACTGAACAGTTGCTCCAGAGATTTCTCCTTCAGCTCGGTTCAAAAGTCGGTTAAAGTGTCTCTTTCAATCCGAAATTATTTCCGCGTTGTCGGTTCAGGCTCTGTTTGCGGTACCGTGAGTACTTAGTTTTCTGTTTTACTTTGTGGAAATTGTGAAACTTGTTCGGTCAGTTCGACTGAACCGATCCAATAGTTGAATTTCTTGTATTTTTCTTTAGTGTGTGGTTACCGGTCCTTATCAGTTTAAAAAAAAAAAGTGTTTTAAACGTTTTTTTCCAATACCCGTGACACGGTTAGGAACTGATAAGGGAGTCTTACCTGGCGGTTGCCGAAAAAAGGGTAAGTTTGATTAGGTTGGCCATGTCTGAGAAACCCAAGGAAAAAAACGGGCCCACTGGGTTTCAACACTGCAGTGAGTGTGGGGAGGTCTTTGCTAAGGCCGATCCCCACACCACCTGTGTTTATTGTCTGGGATTTGAACATCTCGATACAGACTGCCAAATTTGTAAAAACTTTCCTAAGTCTACCCTTGAGAAAAGATTAGGTAGACTTAGGGAAAAGGAGGCCGAGAAGTCCACTGACCCAAATGGCCAGCCCGGTTCGGTTCCGACCGAACCAGGAGTGCCCTCTGACCAGGGCGATACTTCTTCTGGCAAGAGGAGAGCCGATACTGAGGGATCGGTTCCTATGAAAAGGAAACGTAAAGACAAGTCAGCCGGTTCGGATCCGGAGGTTCATGTTCCGACTGCTGATGAGATTACCCGAGCGATTTGGATTGTTGAATCGCTTCGTCTGATTCCGTCTGATTTGGCTCCGTTAGCTAGGGGTTCGGTTTGGTCGGTTCCACCAGTTCAGGATTATGCCCCTGAAGGTTTTTATGAACTGGAATTTGAGGAGGAGGGGGATTATGAACAAGATGATGACTATGATGGAGCAGAAAGTCTGGATGTGCCCACTGAACTGGACATCTCCCGAGACAGGCCTTGTGGTGTTTCCCCTCCTAGGCTCTCTGAGTCCCCTTCCCACTATCTGTGCTACAGGAAAGTGGATGAACCTCTCTAGCTTCCTATGGAAGAAGCCACAGAGGATCAAGAGGAGCCTGATTTTGTCGAAATGATGGACATCCCAGAGTCCAGGAGGCTGTCTGTTCCCCTGCACAAATCATTTGGGAAACGGACACAAAAAATTCTAAAGTCTCCTAATTCTGTACCTCCTGTTGATAGAAGAATGGACAAGAGGTATACTTTATCAGGCTCAGACAGAGTTTTTCTACCAGCAATGCAGCCATGTTGGGGTCATGCAGGCTGCACCTATGACAGGGCTAATGTTCCCTTGGCTTCACACACCCCCAGACAAAGACTCCAGGAGGATGGATGCCTTGGCAAAGAAGCAATACATGGCATCCTCTTTGGGACTCAGGCAGGCTAATTATATGGCTTATACAGCCAGGTACCAGAAGTCCAGATGGGACACTGTACTGGCACTGGCTAAACAGGCCTCCCCCCAGCTGGCCGAGGAGGTGGCTGCGGATGGGATTGAGGCATCTAAAGTACAGTTTCATGCTGCTGTGGACTCCAGTGATGTGTCATCAAGAGTCATGGCTCCATCTGTGGCTCTTTGGAGAATGGCTTGGCTCAGATTAGCCTCTCACAGGACACCCAGGCTAAGGCCATGGATTTCCCTGTGAAAGGTAATTCTCTGTTTGGGGAGCAGACAGAGAATTACATGAAGAAGACGGAGGAATATAGGACCACGTATAGGAGTGCACAGGCCAAGGAGAGGCAAGCAACTCCTCAAAGGCAGCAGTCTAGGGGCAGGGGCAGGCTTTTTCATAGGCTTTTCAACCAAGCACAGGCCTCTTCTCCCTTTTCACAGAGGGGGTTCTTCTGAGGGAGAGGGAGAGGCAGAAGGGGGATGAGCAGGGCTGCATCCACTCCTCAGCCTAAGGCCCCTGCCAAGCAGACGCCCTGATGGGCCTGCCCGGGTCGACTCTCCTATCCCTGTAGGGGGCAGGCTGGCTTACTTCGTCCAGGACTGGGTGTCTGTTACTTCAGACAACTGGGTCCTGGAAGTAGTAAGCCAGGGACTGGTTCTCAGCTTCAAAATATTTCCGAAGATGAGAGCCAGATCTTTTCCACCTGAAGGTCTCTCCGAAACCCTTGCCCTAGAGGCAGAGGTTTCATCTTTTCTGGCCTTAAGGGCCATAGAGAGAGTTCCTACCCTACACTGGGGCAAAGGTCCGTACTCCAGGTACTTCCATACCCCAAAAAAGACAGGAGAGTGGCGACCCATCCTAGATTTAAGATACCTGAACAAACATCTTTTAAAACCAAGGTTTAAGATGGTGACTCTGGGAATAATTCTTCTCCCTCTAAGGCCAGGGGACTGGCTAGCCTCCCTGGACCTCAAAGTTGCCTACTTTCACATCCCCATCAGGTGCTCCCACAGAAAGTACCTCAGGTTCAAGTTGCCCTCAGGCCATAACCAGTTCAAAGCAATGCCCTTTGGCCTTACATCAGCTCCAGGGGTTTTCACAAAGTGCCTGGCAGTAGTAGTGACCTTTTTAAGAAGGCAAAAGATTTCAATTTTTCCTTATCTGGACGACTGGCTCATAGTGGGTCAGTCTCCAGGTCAAGTTAGACCTGCACGTGACCCAGCAAGTGCTCACTTCCCTGGGATTTCTTCTCAACCTCCCCAAGTCAGTTCTTGATCCAGTGCAGCTTCTTACCTTTATGGGGCAGAGCTAGATACTGTCAGAGCAAGAGCCTTTCTTCCCCTGGAAAGGGCAAGAGTTCTTATAGAACTGGCTTCTTCCTTCAGCCTTCAGGTGTCCCGACCAGCAAGGCACTTCCTTCAGCTCTTATTTATTTATTTAAGAGATTCACCAGGAAGGCATGCTGAGCAGAGTACTGCTCGATTCCAGATGCGTCCTGGGGGTAGGGGGGTTACAGCAGAACAAGAACATACATTGGCAGAGTACAGCAGTAGGTGAGATAGTTCAGTACAGTTACAGGTACAGTTATAGATACTTAATCACTAAAATGTGCTACCAGACATGCGAGGGAGCAGAAAATGTTAGTAATAGAATAAGTTGCTGCAACTGGGAGGATTATGGAGATGAGGAGGACTAAGGGGAGGTTACAGTTGCAGTCAGTAGCTAAGTGCAGTCTGAGAAGAGCATTCAGTTGAGGAGTGCTTGAGGAATGTCTGATGTCGGCTGTCAGGAGTTCCATAGTTTGGGCAACCTGAAGCTGAAAGCAGCCTGGCCTGACTGGGTGGATCTGTGGGGGATATGTAGGAGCCTAGCATCGATATTTCAAGAGCATAAGTAGGAGGAGAGAGGTGGCTAAGGAGGAAGACAGGTAGGAGGGAGGTATGTGACCAGAACTTGCCAGAGGTTTTAGCGCAGTGGAGCAGTCTTCTGTTATGAAGAGACGGAGGTCCAGGGATTGGTAGAGGACACGGTGGTATTGGGAGGAGGTTTAACGAGAAGCGCAAAAAGAGTTAAAAGGGATCCAGCCTAGCTAGGAAGTTTGGGGTGCGTGCAGTAGACGACATCACCGTAATCAAAGACAGGAAGGATCATTTTTGCACTATTGCTTGTCTAGTGCGTGAGGGATGCAGTTTTATTCCGGTAGAGGCTCCCAACATAGGTTGCAATTTTTGTGTAGTGCATCGATATGCACTGAAAAGTCAGATGCTGGTCTAGCCAGACCCCAAGATAACGATAGGAGGTGCAGGCCTCTAGTGGGAGCTATTCAAAGTGTAGAACGAGGAGGTGCAGGGAGTCGTGCTAATTTGGACCGGGAGCCGAAGGTGAGGGAGACTGTTTTTTTAGGGTTTAGGTGCAGCTGGTTTAAGGTGAACCAACATTGAACGGAATCAAAATCCTTCTGTAGGCAGGCTGTCACTGCACTAGAGGATGCGCCAGAGGTGAACAGCACCGTGTCATCAGCATACATGTGGATAGATGTTTGTAGGCAGGCAGGTCATTAAGAAAGATAGAGAACAGCAGCGGGCCGAGTACAGACCCTTGGGGGACACCACTGGTGACAGGAAGTGAGGTGGATCTGGCCGAGCCAATGCGGACTGATTGGGACCTGTCAGCCAGGTAGGAGTAGAACCAGTCGATCATGCTTTTGACAGTCCTGCTTGGGCAAGTTTAGCCAGCAGCAAGGGATGGAGACTGTGTCAAGCCTTCGCTAGGTCAATGAAAATGGCAGCTGTTAATTCTCCTTTATCCATTCCGTGAGGATTGCATTAGTAAGGCGAAAGAAGGGAGGTGGTGGTGGAGTGATTTCTCCTGAAACCAGCCTGGAAGGGGTAAAAGGAATAGAATCGAGATAATGATAGAGCTGAGAGAGAACGAGTCGCTCTTGAATCTTTGCTAGGGCAGGAGCAGGGATATGGGACGATAGTTGGATGGAGAGGAGAGGTCCCTCCTTTAGGTAGTGGAACGACAGTGGCTTGTTTCATGAGTTGGGACTGCCCGAGTTTGAAGACAGATGTTAAAGAGCAGTGCTAGTGGGTATGCTATGGCAGGTGCAGAGAGCAGAAGATCTTGAATTGAGGCCCGATGGGCATTTTCCCTTTGTTGGGTCAAGCGCCTGCAGTCTTTTTAGTACCTGGCTAGATGAGACTGGGTGGAGGCAGAAGGTGGCTGGGGTAGGTACAGAAGGGGGGGGAGTGGACAAGGGATAGGGATGAGAGGAGCGGATGGAAGAAAACAGGGAGGAAAAGTAGGAGTTAAACTCAGAGGCAACCAGGCTAGGATCAGTAATGGAATTACCCGCAATGTTTAGAGTGGGAGTAGGGGGTTGGGCAGGTGGGGAGAGGAGGGATTTAAAGACTTCCAGAAATGAGTGGTGGGAGAAGTTGTTGTTGAAAGCAGTTTTAAAGTAATTAGATTTAGCCAGTCGATGTGTCTTGTACAGGCGCTTTAGTGACCAGTAGTGTAGCTGGGCTGTTTGATCACCTGTGGCCTTAAAAGATTTCCAGGCACAGTCTCTGGCACGAAGGAGTTCCATAAGGGTAGAGGTTACCCATGGTAAGTGGCCTCTTACCCGGATCTTCTTAGGGGTGCGGTCGGTCCCAGATGGCGAGGAAATTTGCAGAGAAAAAGTTCAGGCATCATCTGTAGAGGTGGCCCTAGGATGAAAGACCAATCAATACTAGAGAGGTCACTTAGGAGAGCAGTCAGGTTAAGAGACTTATAGCTTCTGTTTTGAAGCACACAGGGTGGGGGGGCCATAGGGTGGAAGATTTTTCTCACGATAAAAATCATATGGTGATCACTGAGGGAGTCGGGTAGAAGGCCAGCTTTACAGATCCGATGGGGGTGGGTAGTTAAAGCCCAATCCAGTAGTGTGTGCTTGTTTGATTTAAGGTTTAGACGAGTGGGTTCCGCTATTTTCTGGGACAGGTTTAGGGCATTTATTTGTTGACGCGATTTTTCTACTGCAGTGGTCCAAGGGGCAAGATTCCAGATGAGGGACATTCAGTTCCATCTGAGGGCCTTTTGGTCCCAAAGGAAGGATCCTCTTACCAAACTGATTCCAGTGACTCGGACACTGATCCAAGCTCTTCAATGGTGGCAGGATCAGGACAATTTAAGGCAAGGGGTCCCATTTGTCACTCATTCGGTGGTCCTTACCACGGATGCTTCCCTTCTGGGGTGGGGAGCTCATCTGGGGGCTCTCACAGCCCAGGGACTGTGATCCCTTCAAGAGTCTCTTCTTCATATCAGTCTCCTGGAACTCAGGGCAGTTTTTCTGGCCCTGCAAGCTTTCTCTCAGTCTGTGCAGAACAAGGTGGTTCAGGTCAGAACAGACAACACCACCACCATGTGGTACATCAACAAGCAGGGAGGCACTCTGTCTACGGCCTTGTGCACGGAAGCCATGAAGTTGTGGTCCCTGGCTTATTCCCTGCAGACCTCTCTGATAGCAGTCCACCTTCCAGGGAAGGACAGTGTGCTAGCAGATGCACTGAGCCGGATCTCCCAAGGCCATCACGAATGGTCCCTGGATCCCCTGGTGTTGAAAGTGATTTTTTCAAGGTGGGGCACTCCAGAGATAGATCTCTTTGCAACCCCAGACAATCACCAACTTCCTCTGTTTTGTTGCAGAACCCCAGTCTTGGGTTCAGTTCCTCTGGATGCTCTGATTTTGAACTGGGAAGGGAAATTTCTGTATGCATTCCTCCTTTCCTCTACTATTCAAGGTTCTAGTCAAGGTAAGGTCACAACCTTGCAAAGTGATTCTGATTGCTCCAGACTGGGCCAGACAGCCTTGGTACCCCCTGTTGCTGTCTCTAGCAGTCCATCTTCCCCTGTCTCTTCCCAGGAATTACAGCCTGTTAACCTCCTCTCAGGGGAGGATTTGGTACCCCAATCTTCAGTGTCTCAATCTCAAGGCATGGCTCTTGAAGAGTTAGAGTATGCAGATTTGCACCTGTCCCAGGGCGTTCTGGATATTCTCAAAGCCTCTTGAAAGCTTGCCACCAGAAAGACTTATGACTGCAGATGGAAAAGATTCAGCATTCGATGTTCCAAGAAGCATATCTCTCCAGACACTGCTGAATTGCCTACAGTTCTGGATTATATGGTCCATCTTAATGGCCTAGACCTCAGACCAGCTACTCTCAGGGTGCACTTGTCAGTTGTTTCTGCTTTTCTGTCAGTGGGGAAACCTTCCTCACTATCATCTCATCCTGTGTTCTGTAAATTTTTCAAGGGATTGCTTCAACGAATCCTCCTTTAGGGATCCTGCCCTGCCTGGGACTTAAATGTTTGCATTGCTCAACTTATGCAACCTCCTTTGAGCCTATGTCCTCAGCAGAGCTTAAGTATTTGACTTGAAAACTGTGTTTTTGTAGCCATTACTTCACAGACGATTAGTGAGTTGCAAGCCCTGTCAGGAACCTGATTTATCTCATTCCATAGAGATAAAGTGGTCCTTAGAACCAATAGGAGGTTCTTGCCCAAAGTGGTTTCAGACTTCCATTTGAATCAGTCCTTGTCTCTCCCTGATTTCTTCACTGATCATTCTTTCTCAGGGGAGAGGAGGCTACACAGTTTAGATGTTAAAAGAGCGCTTAGCTACTACATAGGATGTACCAAGAGTCACAGGTTTGATTCCCTCCAGTTATTCCTCACTTCTGGGGAAGTAGGAAAGGGCAAACCTGCCACCAAGAGAACTATTGCCAGGTGGATTGTTTCCTGTATACAATTCTGCTATGAGAAATTGGGAAAAATTCCACCCTGAGGGCTCATTCCACAAGAGGTACAGCTGCTTCCCTGGCTGCGGCCAGGGATATTCCTCTGTTAGAAATCTGTCACAGCCACCTGAAAACAGTCCATACCTTTACCAAGCATTACCTCTGATATCCAGGCTAGTAGTGATGCCTGCCTGGTACAGCAGTACTAGAGCCTATTCCCAAAGTAGGTTATTTCTCCTCCATGGAGTTACTGCTTGGTAGTCAGTAGATTGTCAGAATACAGCAAGACTTCATGTTTGAAGAAAAAATTACTCACCTTAGTAATTGTGTTTCTTCTAATGGAGTTTTGCTGTATTCTGACCTCCTTCCCTTCCTCCCCTCTCAGAACGTGTTTTTGGGAAGTGGGTGGACAGGTGCAGTGTTGCACCCCAAGGGTGTCTTCAGCACACCCTCCTTTTTACTTGGGTGCTTGTATTATAATCTTTATTGAATAGGTTTTTGGTTTTGGATTTCCTGACTTGTCTTCCTTTGGGAGTCCAAAACTTTTGTTGCCCGTTGACTAGTTAAAAATGTTACAATTTCCACATAGTATAATTAGTGAGTGTTTGCTCATAAGAATCTGACGGTTGGGTTTCAAAGTGCTGCAGACAGAGACCTCAACCGAGTTCGAGCTCAGTGTTCTATGCACTGCATAGAAAATTAACCCTATATATACTCTCCGGGGCAGTTTAAAGTCTGGAGCTAACTGCAGATTGTCAGAATACAGCAAGACTCCATTAGAAGAAATACAATTACTAAGGTGAGTAATTTATTCTTTCCTTATACTGTCTCTCGGGCTCTCTTGCCCCGCCCTCATTTTTTCTCTATCCCTCTGGTTTTTCCCATCTCTCCGGTGAGCAGAATTGAGGTGGAGGAGGAGCCAGGGCCGCTTCTGGTCAACCCATGAGCACCATGCAGTGCATCGGCTCGTATGTACCATCTCCTCCCCTGACCAAAAGAAACTCTCATGGGGTGCTGCACTGGTTACGCCCACCAGTGATAAATAAGATAAGATACTCGGTCCTGGGTCCGATCCTGTTTAATGCATACATATCGGACATCAGGGAGGGTATAGGGTGTGAAATGAGTCTCTTCGCTGATGACTCCAAGATGGGAGCAGTAGTTGAGAGAGAAGAGGGGAGGTTGGCCCTGCAAGGGGACCTGGACACCCTGAAAAGCTGGGCTCACACATGGAAATTAAATTTCAATATCACCAAGTGCAAGGTGTTGCATCTTGGGCGGAAACCCTAAACACAGGTACACCCTGGGAGGGGAGGTGCTGGAGGCCTCATTAGGGGAAAAAGACCTAGGGGTCAGTGCGGATGCATGTATGAATAACTCAGCAGTGCAGGAGAGCCGCCTAGCAAGGCAAACAGGATGTTGGGATGCATCAGTAGGGGATCACCTCTAGGAGCAGGGAAGTGATTCTGCCGCTGTACAATGGACTGGTTAGACCACACCTTGAGTACTGTGTACAGTACTGGAGACCACACTTGAAGAGGGACGACAGCCCTGGAGAGGGTACAGAGGAGGGCAACTAAGATGATACGAGGACTAGGGATTTGACGATGAGGACAGACTTGAGGAGCTCTGCCTGTTTTCATTGGAGAGAGACGGGGGACATGATTGAGATCTTCAAGTACCTCAAGGAATAAATAGGGTAAACATGGAGGGATCTTTAGACTAAAGCAGGGAGGTATCACCAAAGGGCATGGTTTGAAGTTGGAAGGTGGAGGGGTGGGGGAGAGGAGGAGGTTTTTCACTGAGAGTGTGGTGGACCCTTGGAAAGCACTGCCTGGCGAGCTGGTTCAGAGATCCACAGTGGAGGGCTTCAAGAGAGGGTGGGACAGACACAGAAAGTGGATGTATCAGATGATGGCTTGTCCCGTGGGGTGGGGATGGATGATAGGGGTTTCTGGAACACAAGGGAGGAGAGGGCCACGGCACCCAACTAGGGATCTGAGGTTCGAGCAGACTCGAAGTACCGTAAGGCCTAATCTGCTGGCAAATAGTATGTTAGTATACACAGGAAGAACAAGAATTATGCTAGGTATGTAATTTTCGTTTCCTGCTGGTTTCTGTCTCTAAGCAGGATGTTGAGTGCTGCCCTTCTGTGGTACGACTATATAAGTAGAAAAGCCCAGGTTGGGTGGGAGGGAGGGTGGGTATACAGACGCTGCTGCGCACCAGAAACAATCAGGCAAAAACAAAAACAGAAAGTAAATCGCTGCTTTATTTGCCCTCCGCTCTTGATTCACCGCTCTAAACAACCAAATGTAAAGTTAGGAAATGAATGCCTGCTCCTATTCTCTGTTTCTGCACACACCAACCAAAAGTATTAACTGATTGATCCTCTTGCCCTCCGCTCCTGTCAGCACAAAGTTAGTTAAGAGAAATGGGAGAAAAAAGTTATCATTACAGATCCGTTTGCCCCTATGCTCTATCTAACATGCTGGATCCCCTACAGACTCAGTTTCCCTCAGTAGGTCTGATGTGTCCTCTTCTTATGTGTGAACTGCTGTTTGAAAAAATTAAAATGTGAACACAACTGGTAAAGATTAGTAACAAAAGCAAGCTGCTTAGTCCTGTGACCCTGAGGCTAGTGGATGCAGAGATGTCATTGTTTTCTCTTTTTTTCATTTCATAGGTTTCTGCCTCCATGCTGAAACACTTCCCTACAAACAGTAGCTTGAACCCAGGTCTCTTTAACATGGGCCCCCAGCTTTCTCCACAGCAGCTTGCCATGCTGAGCCAGCTTCCACAGATACCCCCCTTCCAGCTGGTAAGTAGCAGTGAGAGTTTTTCACCCATTATCAGATAGGCTGTGTCAGGGTACATGGGACCATTCTTTATTTTACCAAGATCAGTCATTTCAGTGTATTTGCCAGAATGAATGATTAATGTTTACCTGTTGTCTGAACTCTGTTAGGAAACGTTCTTGAGAGCCAAGCTACAGTAAGATGGAGTTTTCTAGTTTATCTATGAAAAGTGTTTCATACTGTAGGCAGTAATTAACTTTTAGTCGTATGTCTTTAATTTACGGGAATTTTTTAAGGCTGCTTGCTGTAGCCAAGTAAGCTGATTATGGTCACAGTAAGTACGGGTCTGACTGGTAGCAGAAATGGGTACCCATTCCCTTATTTTTTTATTTATTTTTTTCAATTGTTTTTCCCTCCTGGTCATCAGCTACTGAACTCCCTCAGTCACCCTAGCTGTTCCCTCCTGTCTGTGATCCTCCATACCTGGAACCCCAGATGTCCGACACACCTCAGGCAACCCCCTGGCCTGCCCCCGGGACGGGGCCCTGTTTACTCCTTGGTAATTTCTTACAATTAACCAGTTACCCGAAGGCGGAGGTGAAGATCGGGAGACATCTGATCCCATGAGAGTAGGATCCGACATTGGGCATGAGGCAGGGTGCAACATTGTCTATCCAGTAGCCGTTTTTTTTCCTTGATCTTCTTCAAGGATATCTCTTTCAGCAGGTCACACCTTTGGAACTATAGCCACCAGACACTAGGACCACACAGAAACTTATCTAGCTAGCAGTGTACTGGTGCCACCCATAGCAACTTCATCACATTGGGGAGGCCATGGCAGCTGCCACTCCTGGTGCTGCCCTGGCTCCCCAGGTGGGAACTCTGGAACCCCGTCCTTTGCGGTCTCCCTCGGGGGGCCTGCGGGATTGGGGGGCCCATCTTCGAGGAAGAGGGCCTCCTGAGTCTGAGGGGTTGATGGGCCATGGCTAAGCACGGGTACCCCCCTCCACTGTCCAGTGGGGAGGAGTCGAAGTGCAGAACCCCACCTTTTTCTTAAGGTATCAGAGGCATCCTTAGTTGGCAGCGTGGAGGGTTGCCCTTCTGGACCCATGCAGCCCCAGTCGCATCACGGGAGATTCTCCCTCAGGGGTCTTCCAGAGTTTGCCATCTTAGACACAGCCTTCGCAGCCCAGTTTGGCTCCAGGGTCTCCCCGTCCGGCGGGACCAGTCTCAGAGGCCGGGCACTGTCAGTTTGTTGCCCATCCCTATGCAGACACCTCCTCCTCTCCCAGGCCATGTGGGTCCTACGGGGCCCTTAACCTGGGAGATGTTAAGTGCCACCGCAGCAGCCTTTCCCACTTATATCTGGGCCATGGACAAACAGGTTTTTCACCTGGCTCCCCTGCCGCAGGAGGACTCTGAATATTCAGGCTCCTCTTCCTCCTCGTCTCCCTCTTCCGAGGGAGAGGAACCTTCCGTCCACCTGTCCTCTGACGCTGATTTCACTGAGTATCAACGGTTCCTTTCTAGGCCGGTCCAGGAGCTGCACATCTCTCACATGCTGAGAAGCAATACTGAGCAGGAGACGCGCTCATTCCTGAGTGAATTCAGCACCCACAGCCTGGTGGTGCCCTCCTGACCCATTCCTTTCCAGGAAGCATCTATCTGCACCTGGCAGTCTCCAGCCGCCCCTTCCCCAGCGGACTTCAGGAGACGGTATTGCGCTTCCAGGAGTCTCTAGATTCCCTACCTCACCCGCCTTCAGGGCTGACGTCCCTAGACACTCCTTCCGGTCTTCAGCGCCTCGCGCACGACTGACCCCCAGATCCAGATTCCATGGAATTTGGCCGGTTGGGGCAAAGAGTTTTCTCTTTGGCTCATGCATTACTGTGTATAGGTTCTCATCAGGCTCACCACGCTGCCTATAATAGATACCTGTGGTCGATGCTGGCACATGTCCTGGCATCTTTGCCTGATACGGAGCAATCTAGGCAGGCCATTGCCCTCTCTGCTCAGGATCTGGAGCTTGCAAGGCACAAAGCAAAGGCGTCTTACGATGCCAGTGAGGTGGCATCCAGACTTGCAGAGACAGCGATCTGCATTAGGCGGGTGGCATGGCTTCATCTCAAGGTTGTCACCCTTCCCCCGGCATAGGGGATCTCAGTCACTTTCTGGGGGAGCTGACTTTTTTCCCTCAGGGCAAGGAGCACCTTACAGGGGTGCCTTTCGGCCACAGGGGACACCTCCTTGTCATGAACATCCTTAGATCTTATTGGTCTAATAGGGCTTTAGGGTGTCCCCCTCCTGTGCCTCACCTACGGGGGCTGAGGGATCTGCTCCCTCGGCTGTGCCAGGTCCCCTCCGCTGGCTTGGTACTCACCCGACAGTAATGAATGATGAAGATTGACAAGGGAAGATCTGAAAATTATGTACCTACTGTAATTCTTGATCTTCCCTTGTACCTTCACCATTCATTACTGAATCCCACCCTCCATCCCCTCATGGGCCTCAGTTCTTGGGCGTTGCCTCCACCCTGCTCGCCTTCCCCCTCCTAGAGGCCAGTTGGGGGCAGAGTCCCCCGGTATCTCTGAGCTCTCTTTCCTTCTCTAAAAAGTCACAGAGTGTTCAACCCGGAGGATAGCGAGTAGGGTCTTTGCCCTAACCTCTGAGGGAACTCCCTCAGGTTCACCTCACAATGCACTAGGGTGTCCCCCTCTTGGGGCTTGGATAATCCTCTGGCTTATGTCACCCTCTGGTTGTCTTTACATCAGTGCAGTCCTAGGAGAGTCTGTGGAATTTTCCTCCCTCTCTGTTTCTTATGGCACGGATGTCCCGTGTTCTCTTCTCCTGAAGTGGGGACTACGCCAGTACTCCTGTGGGAAAACTTCTACCAGATTTCTTTCCCCACACCTAAGTCAGGACTCACTCCTCTTCTGAGCAGGATTGATTGCTGTCCAAGGGACAGTCTGTGAGACCTAGGCTGTAGGATTTTCATAACAATTTACGGATAAAGGGTGGAAGGAGAGATCTCCCTCCGTCTTGGCTGACAAAACCATTAATCCCCTTCAGACCTTAGTTCTATAACCTCTGTGACTAGCGAGATCCTTGCTCCCTTGTCGTCTTTCCTGCAGGGGTTTTGAAACTTTCAAGCCAGTGGTCTTCCATTTTAGCGCGGCAGAGAGCCCTCCTCCTGCCCCTCCTTTATTCTTTACTTCCACCTCTTCTTTCTAGTCTTGCCTTCTCCCGAGACCGCCCAAGGATTGAGGCCCCGTGGCTGCTTAGGGTAGGGTTTACTCCTTTCTGTCCTCTATTGGCTTATACCTTTTTCAGTTTATATCCTTTCCTTTGTCTATCACTCGGCTCTCTTGCCTCACTCTCTTTCTCTAAAAACTGTTTCTCCTCTCCAACTGAACAGAACTGGGATGGAGGAGGAGTCTACGGTGGCTAACTGCCAGCCTGTGTCAGCCACATGGGCGGTGCCATCAGTGCCAACTCCTCCTCCAAAAAAAAAAAAATCTCCCGTGGCCGGTGCATGCCTCCGGCTTACACCCAACAGTAATGAATGGTGAAGATGCAATGGAAGATCAAGAATTATGGCAGGTATGTAATTTTCATATCTGCATGCCTCTAGGCGGACTTTGCGGTTCGTCCACTCCCTCTACCACACCCACCAAAAACTGCGCAGAGGTTGCCCTTTCGGCATGCCACTCACATACCTAGCTCTGGGTCCAATCAGCCAAGCAAGCGTAAAACTAGCACAGCCTTGCCTGCCCCTACCTCAGCTGTAGGAAAGTCCTTGTGTGGTGGAGGAGCAGCCCTGGCCACAGGTCCCATTTCAGCCTGACTCCTTGCTCAACACCCCACCACCAATCCGGTGGCCTGTGATGCAGTGATAAGCGGTCACTTCCTCTCCGCCTCAACGGGTGGTGGGAGATTGCAACAGACTCCTGGGTCCTGCAACTCATTGATCAAGGACATGCCCTAGAATTCCTGGAAATGCCCCTGGAATTTCTTCCGTACACCTCGACTTTCCCTCCAGGCCACATACCAGTGTTGCTAGAGGAGATCCATACTCTGCTACCAAAAAGGGCCATAGAACCTGTTCCAGAGGATCAACAGAAAAGGGGGTTATATTCCCACTTCTTTCTCATCCTGAAGTTCACGGGAGAGTTGACGCCAATCCTGGACCTGCGGAACCTGAACTTCTACATCCAGTACAAAAAGTTTAGGATGGTTCTAGGGATGTGGATATGTTGTTAAATCCACACTTACTGGCAGGTTCCTTGCCGCTTTAAATCTTGCTGGAAGGTCTTTAAGCTGGCTCCTCCCACCCACCTGGGTGGTAAAACTCTCGGCTCCGCCCCATGACGCCAGATCTTCCTTGCCGCTTGGGAGCTCAGGTTCCCTCCTTTGCGCTCTGCGTTTTAGGCCTGGATCCAGACTCTTCGGTTAACCCAAAACTAATTTAAAAATTTTCAAGACTTCGGTCTTCATCTTCCCTCATGGCTGCGATGGACAAATCAACGCCCAGGATTTTGTCAGTGCCCCTGTGGGCACAAGATGTCCCGGACCAATCCGCACTCCACGTGTGTTTACTACCTGGGGCTTGGCCACAATTCGTAGGCCTGCGACTTGTGCAAGTCCTTTTCAGCTACGGTCTTAGAGGATCGCACTGCCAGATTACAACTTGGGCACCCCGAGAAACGTTATCCTCCAGTCAAGTTGAAGGAGGCCCATTGGGCGGTGTCTGCGGCTGCGCGCTCGGCTGAACAGCTTGAGCAGATGATCGCCCTCGAGGAGTAAGCGGCCCTGGCCGCAGCTTCATCTTCCTCGGTCACGGCATTTATCCCACTCTCCTTGGGCTCCTCCTACACGGCTTCGTTTAAGGAGGTTTGTCAGTCCCTCTCCACCAAGGGAGAGGGGCCTTCGGGACATTCCTCTCTGTCCAAAAAGAAGGACTCTAAGGGTAAGTCCCACCGTCGATGTTCGTGGGAGCGGGAGAGGTCCCCTTCACCGGATAGTCGACACCGACTTCGGTCGAGGTTGCGGCTATACGCTGGCTTCACGTAAAGTCCCTATCAGGTCAGCCGGCCGAGACACCCATTGACACAGTTTCAGATTTTTCTCAACCCATCGGACGGGCTGCCGACTGGAGAAGCAGACAACCCTTCTTCACCAGTTCCCCGGTGGAAACCGAGGACTTGCCTCTGCCGGAGTCCCGGTTAAGGTCCTGAATAGAGGGAGAGCGGGTTTCCGCCTCCCAGACCCACCTGAAACCGCAAGGTCTCGGACCTCTTGCCGATCCCACCGACATCGACGGTCTCTGTCTCGGCACCATGGAAAACGGCGGTGCCACTCATCCTCGTCTTCGGAGGATAGGCTCCGGCGCAAATTGCCTCGGTGCTGTGAGGATCCAATGTGGCAGCAGCTCCTTTTGTCTGGGAATAGGCCGACTCCGTCGCCTTCCCCGGCCATTAAGTGGCTGTCACCAGAGCAGCCGAAACAACCCCTCATTATAGTCGAGGAGCCGAAGCCGGCACCGGTTGTTCAGCCGAAACCGGCTGCGCCACCCATTGTGGTGGAACCCCCGCCTCCATAATCTAAATCTGGGGCCCCGACCTAGGATTCTCGGTCGGGTCAGGGCTTGCCCCACCGGTTGTCGGTCACCCTCACACCCGATCGACCTCGGCAGGTGGAGGGTGGCTCAGGCGCTCGGCAGCTGTTCGCAGACTCCTCGGAGTCTTGACGACGACGACTCCTTGTTCTCCAGGCCGCTTGACCTGGAGTCCACTGGGGGTCAGTCGGTGGATGAGAGCCCATCATCGTTCTTTGAAATGCTTCGGCTCATCTGAGTCCACTGGGATGAAGTTCGAACCCGTTTCAAAATGGGCCAAGTATCCCCTCACGGAGATATTAGACCGAGAGGATTCCCCCATGGAGGCCTTCCCGGTGGCCGAAGCCATTGTTGGCCCGGCCCTGGAGCTATGGCAGTGGCCAGCTTCTTGTCCAGCACCTTTTGCCAGGATGGCTCAAAAGTATGCTGTCCCCACTGGTTCACTCTCCGGTTTCTCAGAGCACCCCTCTGCGGAGGGGTTAGTGACCGACAGCGTTTTCCGGTGTTCCGGGAACGCTCAGGATGTGGACAAGCCACCCGATAAGGAGTCCAAGAAACTGGACTACTCTGGGTGGAAAGTCTATGCTGCTTCCTCCCTAGGCCTTCATCAGGCCAGCTCGGCCGTTCTGATGGCACACTTTTCACACGCCCTTTTTCAGCTCCCTGGATGTGGTGATTCCTCATCTCCCGGCTGACCTTCAGATGACGGTCAAGCAGGTGCGGGATCAGGGAAGGGTGGTGGCTAAACAGCAGCTCCAAACTTCTTGACATTGCTGACTGTGTTTCCAGTCAGTGGCGCCGCAATGACCATGCTACCGCAGAGCTTAGCAGAATCTCCACTTACAGCGGATACCCAGCAAGCTGACAGACGCTCTCTTGGGCACCGATTGTTCGGGTCCCGCGGTGGAGGGTCATCTGCACTGATCACGAGTCCAGTGCCACCTGACTCGTCACGCCTGCCCAGAAGGACAAAGGCCACCAGCAGCAGCTGAAGCCTCAAGGCCCAGCAACACCAGCATCAGGGCCAGCAGGCTCGCACTTCGGCACCCCAAGCTACTCTGCTGCCTTCCAGCAGGAAGCCAGGAGGAAAAGGTCCAGAGAGCCTCGGCGGTCCTTCCTCCAAGCTCGCCCAGTGACGGGTTGAGGTGTCTCCCCAACTCGCTACCTCCTCGGGTTCTCCATGGGGACGGCCCGCCACTTCCTTTCTGCCTGGTCCGATATCACCACGGACCGCTGGTGTTGAGGTGTGGTAGGAAAGGGCCTCGCTTCTGGAATTCGAGCAGTCCCCACCTTATCGAACTTGCCGCCTCTAATGGGGCTACGGGTCTGCAGATCTCTGTCGCTCATTGAGCCGACATTGCCCTGCTCCTCCAGAAGGAGGAGGTGATCAGGGAGGTGGCGGATCCTCCACCAGACCCAGGGTTTGTGTCCAGGTACTTCCTGGTCCAAAAACGGACGGGGGGGGGCGCTGGTGGCCCATTCTAGACCTACACGACCTGAATAAGTTCCTACGGTCTCGAACCTTCAGGATGGTCACTCTGGCGCAGATCATTCCATCCTTGGAATGAGGTGTGTAGTTCTGTTCTCTTGACCTCCAGGACGTGTTCTTCACGCCCTAACTGTCTGTCTCAATAGCCATTCCTCCTGCTTCAGAGCAGAGGATCCTTTACTTAGTTTCGGCCATGCCCTTTGGCCTCTCCTCCAGCTCCCAGGTCTTCACCAAATGCATGGCAGTGGTGACAGCATCTCCAGCGGCGCTTGAAGGGTCCGGGTTGTACCCTCACCTGGACAACTGGCTGATTGCAGCCCCTCCAGCTGGAGGTGGAGCGGTCCAGGGATCTGGCCCTTCAGGTCTGCTCTCAGATTGGCCTCCTCATCAACGAGGCCAAATAGGAACTCGTGCCATCGCAGGTGATTCAGCTCATCAGGGCAGAGCTCGACTCTCTTCGAGCCAGAGCATGGCTACCGGCAGATAAGGCCGAGGTCCTTTCCTCCTTTGCCCAATCTTTTCTGGTTGGACAATTGCGCCCTGCCCGGGACTTCCTCCGCCTCCTGGGCCTCATGGTGGCCTGCACCAGCATGGTCCATAGGGCCCGTTGGCACATGCGTCCGCTGCAGTGGGGACTGGCCCACCAATGGTCACAGCGCTCCGGTCCTCTGGACCAGCCAGTGACAGTGACCCAGGAGATGTGGAACAGCATCAGTGGTGGCTCGTTCCAGCTCATCTGCAGGAGGGTATCCCGTTTGTCTGCGCAGAGCCGACGGTCGTTCTATCGACCGACGCCTCTCTGATGGATTGGGGTGCCCATCTGGGGGAGCACAGAGCACATGGTCTCTGGTCCCCTTGGGAGTCCCGATGCCACATCAACTGCCGGAGCTTCGAGCGGTCCATCTAGCCCTCACCGCCTTCTCTCCATTTGTATGGGGTCAAGTGGTCCAGGTCCAGACGGACAATACCACGACTACTTACTACCTAAACCGCCAGGGTGGGACATGCTCCGTGCCCCTGTGCAAGGAAGCTCTCTGCACTTGGTCCCTCTTGAGCAGCCTGGAGGCGGATCTCCTAGCCATCCATGTAGCAGGAGCCTCCAACACTCTGGCCAGTGCCCTAAGCCGGATAGGGCCTGCATCTCACGAGTGGTCACTCCTGCCGGAGGTGGTACACGATCTGTTCTCCCACTGGGGCACACCTCAGGTGGACCTGTTTGCCTCCAGGGAGAATGCCAAGCTGAGGCTGTTTCATGCCCGCCCCCTTCAGCAGGGCTCGCTGCAGGGGGATGCCTTCTCGAGGCCATGGACCCCAGGTCTCTTCTACGCCTTTCCCCTTGATCCACAAGGTGCTTCTCAAGGCGAGGAGGGACAAGGCGCAGGTGATTCTGGTAGCCCCAGACTGGCACCGCCAGTTCTGGTATCCAGGTCTCCTCAGCCTCAGCTCCAGGCTCCTGAGGCGGCTCCCAGCCCGCCCGGACCTGATCTCAGTCAACCAGGGGAAGGTTCTCCACCCGGACCTTCAATCCCTGCACCTGACTGTCTGGTTCCTGAGCGGCTAGAGTTCCAGGCCTTGGGTCTTTCAGACAAGGTCCTCAACATTGTTGAGGCATCCAGTGAGGAGTCTACCAGGAAATGCTATGCCTTCAAATGGAAGAGATTCTCCATTTGATGTCAGGGCAAAGAATTGGACCCTTCCTCCTGTTCCTTGGCCAGCATTCTGGACTGCCTGTGGTCCCTTTCTCAGCTAAGGCTTCGGTTGATGACCCTTAAGGTGCACCTGGCAGCCATCTCTGCTTACTGGGCGCAGGCCGGAAAGCAGTCGATGGCGCAAGAGGAGGTGGTCGGACGTTTTTTTCAAAGGCCTTGATCACATATCCCCTCCAGTGCGAGAACCTCCACCTCCATGGGATCTACTGCTGGTATTGGCTAAGCTCATGGGAAAGCTATTCGAACCGATGCACAGGTGTGACATCTCTCACCTGTCATGGAAGACCGCCTTCTTGGTGGCTATCACGTCAGTGAGAAGGATGGGAGATCTCCAGGCGCTTTCCATAGAGTCTCCTTATCTGGTCTTCCACAGGGACAAGGTTGTCCTGCGCCCCCACCCGAAATTCCTTCCGAAGGTGTGTCGGAGTTTCACCTTAACCAGATGTTGACTCTGCCAGTGTTCTATCCCAATCACACCTCGGAGGCTGAATATAGGCTCCATACTCTGGACCCTAGAAGAGCGCTCTCTTATTATAAGGAGCGGACGGGTGAAGTTCGGGGAGAAGTTCGCCAGCTGTTTGTCACCTACGCTGAAGCCGCACCTGGCAGACCTGCAGCCAAGCGGACGTTAGGCAGGTGGGTCACCTCCTGCATAGATCTCTGCTATAGGTTGGCGGGCATGGAGCCTCCCAAAGGGATAAGAGCTCATTCTACCCGCCATACTGCTGCTTCCGTGGCTGCTTCTAGGGACGTCCCTATCCAGGAAATCTGGAGGGCTGCTACCTGGAAGTCAGCACACACCTTCATCACCCATTACCACATTGACGCTGAGTCACGCCGGGATGCTGGTTTTGGGACCTCTGTTCTCCAGTCCTTGTTTCCTAAGTAGAGGGTGTGCGCCTTGCCTCCCTCCTCCCGGAGAACTGCTAGGAGTCTGCCATGAAGTGTGGATTGAACATCATATTCATGTCCCTAGAAATACAGGTTACTCACCTGTAACAGGAGTTCTAGGAATGGTATATGTTGTTCATGCACATGACCCACCCGATCTTCCCGGCTTCGATGCACAACCTGACTTCCAGCGGTCTAGATCTGGCATCATGGGGCGGAGCCGAGAGTTTTACCTCCCGGGTGGGTGGGAGGAGCCAGCTTGAAGACCTTCCAGCAAGATTTAAAGCGGCAAGGAACCTGCCATGAAGTGTGGATGAACAACATATACCATTCCTAGAACTCCTGTTACAGGTGAGTAACCTGTATTTGCCTCCTTTTGAGCCTGCCGCAAGCTGCTGGCTATGCTTCTTTTCTTGGAAAGCATTATTTTTATTTGTCATTACTTCTGCTCGGAGGATTTCCCAGCTACAGGCTCTGATGTGTAAGGAGCCTTATTTTGTTTTTCACAAAGACAAGGTGTCTTTGAGAACTAATCCTAAGATCTTACTTCGAGGGGAAGCCCTTGCTGCAGGTTCTAACAGTGAGGACTGGCACCACCTGGTAGTGGTTCTGGCAACTTTTTCTCTAGCAGTACCGACGTGGGGAACGCCCCCGCCGACATAGGCTCCACCCTCGATGACGCCCTATATAAGGGAGGAGTTCCCCATGTGCTCTAGTTCTTTCCCGCTGCACGGTCAGGGTTAGTTCAGCATTTCGGCTAGTATCAATTGGTCTTCTCCACCGGTTAGATTTTCACTAAAAATTTTGGATTTCGATATCTGTCATCTCATTTAAACAAGTGCGCTTGTGGGCGACAGATTCCCGTGAAAGATGGACATTCTGCGTGTCTCTGCTGCCTGGGGCCTGACCATCGCCCCGATGTCTGCTCTCATTGCCAGGCCTTCAATTCGCAGACGCGAATCTGGCACCAGAAGTCCCTCGAGGCCTTTCTCGCAGAAACTAAACTTGCCGCCATGGAATGGGCCTCTTCATCGGGGGAATCCGAACATCAGCCCGACCACAAGCACCATAAAAAACATAGGGAGCAGGACAAAGGGAGATCCCACTCGAAGCATCGGTCCTCGGGATCAAAGTCCGGATCGTCGGGCCATGACTCCCGCCTCATGACGGTCAAGCCTTCGTTGGTGGGTTCTACGCTCACTTCTCTCCAGCCCTTGAAGGTCTCAGCCTTCCGAGAAGCCCAAGGGCTCCTCCTACTCGGCTTCCTCCTCAAAAGCCGACTCCCGGGAGTCGAACAAGGCCTCAGGTTCTTTGGCCGGCAGGGCCTCCTCCTTGCCGCCAAAACACAAGGCCTCGGACCGATGCCAGCCTCCAGCTGTTTACTGACATTCAGCCGAGAAAACCCCGAGCCAAAAAAAGACCGTTGTCCATCTCATGAAAAGGAACGATGTCCATCAGGTCACAGGGAGAAGCGGACGCCGGAACCTCATCTGCCCGCAACCCACTCTGCCTCAGTCCCGGCGAGGTTTATTCCACCGCCAGTCATAGTGAAACCGATGACAGTTCGGACACCCCTTATCCATGGTCGCGGGTCCGCCTGAGGTTCTTTTGAGGGACTGTCTCACCTGTTTCCCCCTCACAGGGAACCATTGCCAGCTTGGGACCTGAACAGTCCCATTGCTCAGCTTATGCTTCCTCCCTTTGAGCCAATGGCCTCTGCAGATCTCAAGTTTGTTACTTGGAAGGTAGTCTTCCCGGTGGCAATCACTTCTGCCAGGATAGATGAGCTCCAGGCCATCTGTGTGGAAAAAGAATAGGTAGTGTCAAGAACTAATAGGAAGTTCCTCCCCAAAGTGGCCTCTGACTTCCACTTCAACCAGTCTGTTACCTTGCCAGTTTTCTTCACTGAGCACTCTAGCTCAGGGGAGTGTAGACTTCACAGACTTGATGTAAAAATGTTTTTAAGTTACTACATGACTCATACCAAGGACCATAGGCAGGACAGACAACAGCTGTTTCTCACCTGTGGAGAGGTAGGTAAGGGGACACCTGCCTCAAAAATAACTATCTCGATGGATAGTTCAGTGTATCCAGTTTTGCTACTGAAAAGCAGGTACTGTGCCCCCTGTTGGGCTTAAGGCCCATTCTACAAGGTGCACAGCTGCCACTATTGCAGCTACCCGAGAGGCGCCTTTGGTGGAAATCTGTAAAGCAGCTACCTGGAGGTCAGTCCACACCTTCACTAAACATTATAGCCTGCACACCCAGTCCAGGAGTGATGTCAGGTTTGGCACAGCAGTCCTGCAGAGTCTTTTTCCTAAGTAGACTCTCTACCCACCTCTGTAAGGTACTACTGCATAGTCTGCAAGAAGTAATAATATCAGTGGATTCCTGGGGTTAGAAGAAAAAATTACTCACCTGTAGTAATCTTGTTTCTTCCAGTGGGATCCACTAATATTACTTTCCCACCCTGCCTCCCCTGGCAGAATCAGTAAAAATATATCCAGTGCTAATTTGTGTAAATACTTGGAGTGGTATGCCCTCTGCTGGCACTTCTTAGTAATGCTTTATAGCTTAGTAGGTCTTTTTTCCTTTGGTGAATCTGACATTTAGAAAAGGGAAATTTTATTTTTTTCTCCTGTGATTTAATGTTTACTAGCCGCCCCAGTTGGGGCCTTTTTTCTATTCTAATTAGGTGTTAGTATGGCCTCTTTGCAGGCTCCTAAGAAATCTGAGGTTAGAATTTAGGCAGTTACACTGGCAGTTTTTGAATTGAATGCACAAGCTAAAGATTCCATCATTAGCATGGCATTACATTTGGCTCTGGGGCAGTGCTGGCTTAAAGGAGCACTGCAAGGAGTAATATTAGTGGATCCCATTGGAAGAAACAAGATTGCCACAGGTGAGTATTTTTTTCTTCTCACCCCAGGGGTTCTTTAGCATCAGTTACATTAAGCAGTTAGCTGACTAGGTAGAACTGCCCTGGAGGTGTGGTGTATGCTAATTCATTAGCATCAGCCAATCAGAAGAGAGCTTTGGGGTGTGCTGAGGAGAGCCTGACAGGGAAAGCACCAGAATTTTTTTTGCAATGACTGAGTAACACTGCCTCTGAGGTGTCCCCACTTAGTTGGCCAAGCAAAGTTTTTTTTCTTAAATTTTTGTGATAAAATTTTGTCTTTTACATCTTTTATACTGTGCTGAGCGTTCTGTTAATGTTTTCTGTGCGGTTCCCCCGTGGTTCCTTCCTTTATTTTACTTACTTTATTTTAACTGCGTTTGTGTAGTTCGACAGTTCCCTTTCAGTTTTAAATCGTGGTTTCCTTTTTTCAACCAGAACCATGGTTTTCACTTCTCTTTTTCTTCATTTTTTACTTCAGAACTCGCAGTTCCTCACTGCGAGGGAACCGACCGCATTCTTTCATTTAACTGTTTTGGAATTTCAAATTTAAACTATTTCTGAGGCTTGGCATATCAGAAATCCCCAGAAAGAGGATTGAGCCCACAGGTTTTAAAAATTGTTTAAACTGTAACAGGATTGTGGCTAAGGCGGATACCCACAACCGGTGTAGTTTAAGGTGTTTGAGTCCAGACCATTACTGTACACTTTGCTCAAAATGTTGTTCTAAAACTTTGAGAAACAGAGCAAAGAGGCTTAGGGAGATGGACTGAGTAAGGATCCTCTTCTGTTCCAAAACAAAGACCAAGGCTTACTGATGAGGGGCCTTTTAAAAATTCAAACAAGGGTGCTGATGAAGCATACATAAGCTCTAAGCCTAGAAAAGGTGCTGATGAAGTGCCTTCGAAGAAAAAGTAATAAAACAGGCGCTGATTAAGAGCTTTCAAAAACTAAAACTTCCAAAGGGGCTAATTAAACTCCTTCAAAACCTAAGGTTAGTAGGGGTGCTGATGAAGTGCCTGGATCAGAAAGGAAGCCAGATTCAGCCACTGATGAGGTGGCACCAAAAAGATTATGTAAAGATAAACAATCTCCTGTTTCTCCCAGCAGTGTTACAGGTGATCAAGCAGGAGGTAAAAAGCATAAAAAGAAAACCAAGCACACACAGCCTGGCAGTCTCCCAGATTTTCAGAAGGAGCTGCTTTCTGTGGAAGATATGGCAAAGGCTTGACATGTTTTCCAGACCTTACAAGGCATGGGGTCCTTTTTCTCTGCCTTGTCAAGTAAACACCCTTCTGCAGAGCGCAGACCCCCGAGGCAGGGGCATACGAGGGTGAGGATGACGATGATTACTGTGATGCTCCAGATAACATTTCAGACAATAATCCTCTGGAGCCTGACATTTCTCGTGATCCTGATTTTTATGCTTCTCCTGTGGATCAGGAGGAAAATTCCTCTGTTAACTTTTCTTCAGCACATGGTGGATACTCTTGACATCCCCTGTCAGGAGTCCAACCAGGAGGAAGAGGAGAATGATGACTATAGAGATGAAAGGTCTCTCTCCTCCTAAACAGATGGTTCTCCCCATATATAAAGCTTTTGGGAGAAACACCATGAAGCTGTTGCAGACCCCATCCTCTTTACCTTGGGTTATTAAACGCATTGACAAGAAATACCAGCTCTCCAGGGCGGATACTGAATTCTGTCTGTCCACCCTGGGCATGAGGGAGTAGTGCAGCAAGCTGCCTGTGACAAAGCTGGGGTTCCCCAGTCTTCCTCCCGACAAGGACTTCAGAAAATAGATTACATTGCAAAGAAAGCTTATACTTCTGCCTCTCTTCTTACCTGGCCTACACAGCCAAGTACCAGAAGGCTTTGTGGAATTCTGTCCTGGCCATTGCACAACAAGAATCTGACTCTATGGTCCAGGATTTGATAGAAACAGCTAAGACTGCCCTGGAAGCTTCCAAATATCAGTTTCACATGGCAGATAACAATAATGATGCTACATCCAGAGTAATGGCCCAGGCCATTTCCCTAAGAAGGTTTGCCTGGCTGAGAACTACCAGTTTGACACAGGATACTCAGTCCAAGGCCTTGGACTTCCCCTGCGATAAAAATCTTCTGTTCGACTCTACGACAGAAGAGTACATGAAAAAGGTGGATGAGTACAAGTCCACTTGTCAGAGCAACACTGCCAAGCAAAAAACTTCCACTCAGAAGTCACAGCCCAAGGCAAATAGAGGAAGAGGTTATTTTCCCAAGCCTTATTACCCCTATTCTTCTCCACAATATGACTACTCCCAGATGAGAGGATACTACAGGGGAAGGGCAGGAGAGGCTAAAGAAAGCCGGCCACTACCCAGACACCCACAACTCAGACCAAGCCCTGACTTCAATGCCCAGGTTGCCTCCCTTCTGCCAGTAGGAGGCAGGTTCTGCCATTGCCTCCAAGCCTGGACCCACTTAACATCAGACAAGTGGGTTGTGAAGGTAGTGGAAAAGGGCCTGCCTTTTCAATTCAAGAAGATGCCAGCTTTAAGGGGCACCCTATTTTGAAAATCTCTAACCCCAACAGGAAAAAACTCCTGCTGGAGTTGGAGGTCAAAAACCACCTGGCATCAAAAGTGGTGGAAATGGTACCAGCCTTACTGAAGAACAAAGGCCTCTACTCTAGGTACTTTCTCACCCAACAGAAAAATGGAGTGGTGACCTATTCTGGACCTCAGATATCTCAACAAGCACCTTCTGAAACCAAAATTCCAGATGATTGCACTAAATATGGTCATTCAGTCCCTGCAATAGGGAGACTGGCTAGCCTTCCTAGACCTCAAGTACGCCTACTTTCACATACCCATAAGGCAGTCCCACAGAAAATTTCTGAGGTTCAGACTCCTTTCAGGACATTATTAGTTTACAGCCATGCCCTTCTGCCTAACATCTGCACCAAGAGTGTTTACCAAATGCCTGACTATCATGGCAGCACATCTCAGGAAACAAGGGGCCTCAATCTACCCTTATCTGGACGACTGGCTCATTGGGGGGGAAACTAAGCTCAGGTCCAGCAGTTCCTGTCTGTTAAAAAAAGCACCCTGCTCTCTCTGGGATTTCTCATAAATGTAAAGAAATCCCATCTACAGCCAACACAGCTCCTAACATTTATAGGAGCACAGCTGGACACCAAGCGGAGCAGGGCCTTCTTGACAATAGAAAGAATTAAGAATTTCTTGTCAGTGGCAAATTCTTTCATCCCGGGCCAACCAAGGCCGGCCGGACACTTCTGAAGACTCCTGCGACACATGGCATCTATGACAGCTGTGGTCCAGGGAGTCAAGTGCAGAATGAGGGACATTCAGTATCACTTACGTTCTTAGTGGTCCCAGAAGAGCAGTGCTGTTTCCAAACTATTACCAGTCACAGACATTTCTTCAAGTCCTGCACTGGTGAAAGGACACTGCCAGCCTTTCAGTATGTGTCCCCTTCCAGAACCCCCCCTACAGAAATCATCACTACAGATGCTTCTCTTCTAGGATGGGGTGCTCACCTGGACAATTCTTTTGTCAGTGGTACCTGGACCCCAAAGGAATCACAGTCATGCATCAACCTCCTGGAACTCGGAGGCCATTTATCTGGCACTAAAGACCTTTGCCCCGAACATCAAAGGTCACACAGTGCAGATCAGGACAGAGAAAACCACTGCCATGTTTTATATAAATAAGCAGGGTGGCATAAGGTCAGGAATCCTCTGTACAGAGGTAATCAAAATTTAGATCCTGGCCTATTCTCTCGATGTGTGTCTGTCGGCCAGTCACCTTCCAGGCAAAGACAACACCCTGGCAGATGCCCTCAGTTGCATCAGCCAAGGACACAGCAAGTGGTGTCTCAACAAACAAGTGCTAGCCACAGTATTCAGGAGATGGGGGACCTCAGAAATAGATCTGTTTGCTTCCCCTCTCAGTCACCAGCTTCCTCTTTTCTACTGCAGGCCACCAGTTTTGGGAACTCTTCCAGCAGATGCCGTAGTGCTGGACTGGTCTGGGAAGTTCCTATATGCCTTCCCTCCATTTCCTCTCATTTTCAAGGTCCTGCTGAAACTCCGGCTTCCACCAACATTAATGATTCTGGTGGCACCAGATTGGCCAAGATAAGCTTGATATCCTCTACCGCTAACGCTCTTGTGCAGCAGACCCATTCGCCTTCCTCTCAGTCACTCACTCCTAACCCTTCCCCACTCAGGAGTTACTTATCCAGATCTGTTGTCTCTTCACCTCAAAGGTTGGCTCTTGAGGAGTTAGAGTTCCCTGCTTCTCAGTACTCCGAACATGTCCTTGAGATGCTGAAGATGGCTAAAAAGCCCAACGCAAAGAAAACCTATGCAGTCAAATGGAATAGATTCTCCATCTGGTGTAAAGGCCAAAAGATTAACCCCTGTTCTGCTTCTGACACCATCCTTTTGGACTATTTGATTAATCTCCAGGCCTCAGGCTTGAGGCTTCTTCGCTAAAACTACATTTGGCTGCAATTTCAACCTATCTTTCTGTTGGAAAGTCTGTCTGTTTGTTCCCAGCTGATGTTCAAACAGTTCTTTAAAGGCCTTTTGCATCTTCAGCCTTCTGTCAGGGAACCTCTTCCCCCTTGGAGTCTTAATCTGTGCATTGCCAAGCTCATGGAGCCTCTCTTTGAGCCCATTGCTATGGCTCACCTCAAGTATAACACCTGAAAAACAGTTTCTCTGGTAGCCATTACCTCTGCAAGGAGGATTTCAGAGCTGCAGGCTCTCTGTACTGAGCCCAACTATATTATCCCCCACTGGGATAAAATTGAGTTTGGGACAAACAGAAAATTCCTGCCCAGGGTGGTTTCAGAGTTCCACCTTAAGCAGTCCATTACCTTACCAGTGTTCTTTACTGAGAAGTCCACTCCTGGGGAGCAGAAACTTCATAGTCTGGATGTCAAGAGTGCCCTGCTCCATTACTTGGAACATACCAAGCACTTCAGGGGCTCCTCTACTTAGCTATTCCTCACCTATGGGGAAGTAGGTAGAAGAAGACCAACACCAAGATGACCATTTCTTGTTGGATAGTCTCTTGCATTCATTTCTGTTATGACAAGGCTGACAAACAGCCTCCTGAGGGCCTCAGGGCCCACTCTACTAGGGGCAGTGTTGCTTCTGTGGCAGCTGCTAGGGATATACCCTTACTGGACGTCTGTAAAGCAGCTACTTGGGAGACTGTACACACATTCACAAGGCACTATTGCCTGGATGTACAGTCTAGATCTGATGCCAGATTTGGTAAGGCAGTTCTGCAGAGCTCCTTTCCTAAGTAGGTTCTCTACCCACCTCCCAACTACACTGCTTTTTAGTCTGCTTAATGTTACTGATGTTAAAGGACCCGTGGGGTGAGAAGAAAAAATTACTCACCGTAGTAATCTTCTTTCTTCTAAGGTGTCCTTTGGCATCAGTAAGCTCCCACCCTACCTCCCCTGACAGCCTTACAGGAGAGGACTCTGCCTTTGTCTTCTAAATTTGCTGTGTTTTCACTTTGAACTTCATTTTAAGCAAAGTGTTTCCCCCTTTTTTTTTATTATTATTATTGGTCATGCTTTTGCATGTTTTTTAATTCCCCTTCAAGCCCATCTAACCCTCAAGACTGTCTGCAATTGTTTCCACAACTCCTAAAGTTATCTAGCTACCCTACACGTAGTGACCCTGGCTTCCTGTCACCAAGTCCTCGGTTACTAGTTTACTTATTAATATGCCCACAACAGCCCCACCACAGCGCCTCCCACTGTTTCCTTCCAAGCTCTTTTCCACTGTTCTCTCTCTGCCCCACCCCCTTCTCTTGCCTACCACCTTGCCAACCCCCTTCCTGCTCCTTTCTGACTACCCTCACTAACGCATCCCCCCTACCTCTACTGTCCACACCCTCACTACTCACCACCCTCCTATTCCCCCTCCCCTCTGCTCACCCCTCCTGCACTATTCTCCTCTCCACAACTACCGTTCAGTGCCATACGCCAACAGAGCCTTTTGGCTGCATGTAACAAAAGCACTGAACGAATTCTTTAGTCCCATGCTGTGTCATGCACTTAATGTGAACTATTGCACAAGAAACATTTTTCCTTATCCTTTTCAGACTGTATTGTAGCTAACTGTCGTGCCCTGTGTTCTCAGGGTACTCTACTGCACAACCTATATATCTTGTACTCTTTGTAACCTGCTGTGTTTACTTCTGACGAACCCTGTGTAACCCATGTAAGCTATGTTTAGTTGTTTGTCCTGTTGCTTCTGTATTCGACTTGGAACCTTTGTAAACAAGTCCATGATTCAAAGATACTAATCCCAATCTGAAATAAATAAATAATTCCTGTTGGTTCATAACTCTGGGCATGTGCCCATTTATCTTCAAAAAAAATTCTGGTGCCTTCCCTTTCAGGCTCTCCTTAGCACACCCCAAGCTCTCTTTTGAGTGGCTAATGCTAATGAATTAGCATAAACCACACCTCCGGGGCAGTTCTATCTAGTCAGCTAGCTGCTTAACGTTACTGATGCTAAAGGACACCTTGGAAGAAAGAAGATTACTACGGTGAGCGAATTTTTCTTCATAGCCGTCACTCTGGGCATGTATATTGGCAGTTATCAGGGACATGTCTCTTAATAGGAATATGTGCCTAGGAACACTCTGAAGTCTCTGGTTGAGAATCTCCCAGAATCGGACACTACCATGAAGCTTCTTCAGACTATTACGGGGGAATAGAATCCAACAGCCATCAGTTGAACGCTTCTATGGATGCCTGTGACACACTGCTGCTAGAGCTGCCACCACTGAAATATGCATCAGGCGGCACTCTTGGCTCAGAACATCAGGATTTTCTTCCGATGTGCAACTTCAGGTCATGAATGTCCCATTTGACGGTTCTTATCTATTTGGCCCTTAAGTGGAGCAAGCTCTAGACGCTGCTTAGAAGACCAGGACTGCCATTAAAATGGCCAGGCCAGCTCCTTCTGCCCTACAAAGGGGCTAGAGCTATTGACAGTTTTGTAACAAGCAGTCCTTTCGAGGTAGAGGCTGGGAGCCTTTAACAAGAACCAGACTCTTCAACCACAAAAGAAAATGCAGCACAGGGTCCGAAAGCGCCCAGTGCCACCCTCTGAAAATCTGGCCCCGGTCCTACCTCAGTTGCCCAAGGTGGACATCTCAGCGGCTGTGGGAGGTCATCTGACTCGGTTCTGCGATCACTGGAAGCTCATCACCTTGAATAAATGGGTCCTCCAGATTGTTCGGGAAGGTTATTCCCTGAATTTTGCAGAGGTCCCGCTGGATCTCCCACCCAAGCGAAAACACAGCCTGTCCGCCGCTCAGTCAGACCTTCTCACCTCCGAGATACAGGGCTTTCTCAGAAGCAGGGCAGTAGAGGAGGTTCCTTGGGCAGAAAGGAACATGGGGTTCTACTCCCATTACTTTCTGGTTCCAAAGAAGACAGGCGGCATGCGCCCCAATCTCGACCTCAGAAAGTTGAACAAGTTCTTATTCAGGGAAAAGTTCAGCATGGTGTCACTGAGGACTCGTACGATTGACTGGCATCCCTGGATATGCAGGATGCCTACCAGCATGTTACAGTGCACCCAAACCACTGCAGGTACCTCCACTTTGTGACCTTGGGTCAACACTATCAGTTCAAAGTCCTGCCCTTTGGGCTCTCCTTGGCACCTCGCGTCTTTTCAAAGTGTCTTGTGGTTCTCGCTGCACACTTTTGAAAGCTCAGCGTTCAAGTCTTTCCCTACCTAGATGATTGGCTCATAGTGAGCCCATCAAAGCTAGAGACACAGGAGGCAGTCTCAAATCCTCACCTCCATGGGGGTTCTGCTGAACCTGGAGACTTCGCAGCTTCAAACCTCTCTGCAGCTTCTCTTCATAGGGGCTCTCCTCGACTCTTCCAAGGCGAGAGCCTTCCTTCTGGAGGACAGGAGAGATGACATTCTTCGGATGGCTCGCTTCATCAGGGAAAACAACCCTATGCAAGCTCATTCCATGCAATGGATGCTGGGTCTCGTGGCTTCGTCTGTTTTCATGGTACCACTGGCTCGACTGTGCATGAGGACCACTCAGTGGATGTTCAGCACACAGTGGTTCCCAATGACGCACCCACAGTCTTACCCCATCAAAGTGATGGATTCTCTGAGGAGATCACTTGCATTGTGGATTCAGGATGACGACCTCTAGCAAGGATTGCCCTTTGCCCCTCCAGAGTCTCAGATTATCACCATGGATGCATCTCTGAATGCCTGGGGGGCTCACTGCCAGGAGTTCCAAACTCAAGGAGTGTGGAACCAGGACGAGTCTCACCTTCACATCAATATTCTGGAAATAAGAGCGGTTCTGTACGCTGTTTGAGCCCTAAGGGATATCCTCTGTCACAAAGTAATTGTTCAGATGGACAACAAGGCTGTGATGTATTATATCAATAAACAGGGAGGGGCACACTTCATCCCCTTGTGCAGAGAAGCCATGAGGGTATGGGAATGGTGCCTAGAGCACAGTGCTTTGATTCAGGTAGTTTACCTGCTGGGAATTCAGAACGACCTGGCGGATCACCTCAGAGGTCATGAGTGGTCACGTGCACAAGATGTGCAGTCGCTGTTCCAACGAGTGGGGACATTTGGACATGGACCTTTTTGCATCCCCACTCAATGAAAAACTGCCTCTATTTTGCTCCAGAAATCCAGAACCTGGCATTTTCTGTCAGGATGCATTCAGACTGTGATGGACAAGATGCTTTCTGTACGCATTTGCCCCGCTACCCCTAGTTCAGAGGGTGCTGCTCAAACTAGGGGGGCAAAATTATTCTTATTGCGCCATACTGGCCTCGACAGATCTGGTTTCTATTAATCAACAAGTTGTCAGAGACCTCTCCAAGGCAACTGCCTCTACAGACAGACTTCTTGTCACAGGGATCCTGGTTCATCCCAGTCTGTACTCCCTTCATCTCCATGCTTGGCTGCTGAGAAGATAGAAGTTCAAAGTTTCCCACGGAATCACGCAGATTCTCTTAGCAGCGTGTAAGCCCTCCACCAGGAAGACGTATGCCGCTACATGGAAGCGCATCTCGATTTGGTGTGCTAAGATCCCTCTGGGTCCATTCCGATACCCACTGAAAAAGGCACTGGAATACCTGTTAGACCTTTCAGATGCAGGACTCCAGTATTCTACGGTCAGGGTACACCTCTATGCACTTTCTGCCTATCACGATCCAGTCCAGAATGTGTCTCTGGCTCAACTGCCTTTATTCAAGAGATTCCTTAATGGCATTTTACACACAAGGCCCCCAGTTAGGAAACTGGTTGCCACCTGGGATATTAATCTTGTGCTGGATATGCTCACTCGTAAACGTTTTGAGCCTCTAGCCACGAGTGAGTTGAAGTTCCTGGCCGGGAAGGCCACCTTCCTGGTTGTCATCACTTCTGCTCACAGGGTCTCTGAGATACATGCCCTAGTCACAGTCCCTCCGTACACTCTCTTTCACAAAGACAAGGTGGTTCTCTGTACTCACCTTAAGTTTCTGCCCAAGGTTGTTTTGGAGTTTCACCTCAACCAGCCCCTGGTTTTGCCTGCTTACTTCACTGATTTCCAAAATGAAGGGGAATGCACCCTCCATTCCCTAAATGTCAAGAGAACCCTATGATTCTATATAGATAGAACTAGGGACATCCGTAAAACGAAGCAACCCTTTGAGTCTTTCAGTGCGGCCCAGCTGGGTCAGCCAGTATCCATCAGATGTATTTCTGCTTGGGTAATGGCATGCCTTCGCCATTGTTATTCCATGGCGCAGGTCATATTGGAAGGCCAGGTTCGTGCCCACTCAACTAGAGCAGTCACTGCGTCCCTGGCAGAGATGCGCTCAGTTCCCCTTACTGAGATTTGCAAAGTGGCAACTTGGAGCTCAATACACACCTTTGTGAAACACTACGCTCTAGATGTGGGTGCTAGATGGCCTGCTTCTTTTGGCAGGACAATGCTTAATGGGATTCTTTCCTGAGTGAGCTCTTGTCTCCTGTCGCCCTGCTCATGGGATTGGTTTAGCTTGGTACTCTAACCCAGAAGTGTGAATAAACGGTGAAGACTTAAGTCCAGGAAAATATGGAAATTGCATACCCACCATAATTCTTGATTTTCTTGGACAAGTCTTCACCGTTTATTCACACACCCACCCACCATCCCCCAGGCTCACTCATTCTGTTCCTGGTCTTCACTCCCTCATTGGTTTGTGCTGTGAAGACATGTTATTTGACCCTTCTTATATGGGTCAAGCAGGGCTATCTTATGACCTGGTTAGGTTAGGTTTTCATCTAGTTTTATTTACGCTGCACCTTCTCTGTAAAAAAGGTACTGAGGCAATTGGAGGGTTGGCGCCAAGGTAGCCTATACAGGCGTAAGCTTATCTCGTGGTGCTGTGCATGCGAGGGCCTAGCACCTCTGGCTAGAACCCATAAGTGTGAATAAATGGTGAAGACTTGTCCAAGAAGATCAAGAATTACAGTAGATAATGTAATTTCCATATCCCAGCTATCACCTGTACCAGGACTCAGGTGCTGCTGGATGCGTTCCAGAGTGGGTTCGGATACAGTGTGTCCTAAATCCCACCGGGGAGAGGCTATACTAGACCTGGTTTTATCTAGTGGAGGCACTGCTTGCAAGAAGCAAGCACCATACTGTATGCTTCCACCTGGACATGGGCAGTGAGAAGATTACGACAAACAAGGGTACTGGACTTCCAGAGGGCAGACAACAGTAGCATGGGAGTGATTCTGGAATGGCACCTTGTTGGGATCAGGAAGGAAATGGAGGTGGACCAGAAATGTGTCATAATCAAGGAGGGGCTGTTGGCAGTCACTAACGTGTGTGCCAAACTCAAAAGCAGAAAATCTAAGACCAGAAAGCCCAGCTGGTATCGTGTGGGGGGGGGGGTAGAGCCGCGGTAAAGGGTAAGAAGTCAGTCTTTAGGAAGTACAAGCACACCCAGAAGAATGAGGACGGAGAGGAGTACTGTATCAAGTAAGGAGAGGCAGGCAGGGCAGTCCGATTGGCCAAGGCCAAAAGATGGCGACAGCTGGTAAAAGGAGCAAAAACTGAGGAGAAGGCTTTCTTCCAGTATATCAGGGGGAAGTGGGATATAAAAAGTGGAATAGTTGGGTTGAGAAGTGGGGGGGGTGGGCAGAGGAAAGTGAAAAGAAGGCAGAAGTGCTTAACAAGTACTTGTTTTCAGTCTTCACTAAGGAGAAAGATGGTCCAGTGCGCTGGGGGGAGGGGGGGCTGGAGGTAGGATGGATGGGGTCATAGACTGAGAGATTGAAGTTCAGAGGCCGGGTAAGAAAAGGTAGACAAATCCTCGACTAGATGGCATACATTTGAAAGTGTTGAGAGAGTTGGCAGATGTGCTGGTGGTCCCCTGGTGGACCTGCTTAACACCTCACTGGAGGTGATGTGTCAAGGAAAGTATCCCTGGAACACAGCACATATAGTGCCGCTACACAGAAGCGGGCCAAGGAACAACCCTGGTAACTAACGACGGTCAGTCTGACCTCAATAGAGGGGAAACTCATGTAAACCATACAGAAAGAAAGACTGGTAAGTTTTCTGGAAGAAAATGGGTGCCAGGACAAGAGGCAGCACTGGTTTGTCAGAGCGGTCCTGCCAGACAAATCTAATTGATTGTTTTGACTAGGTAACCAGGACGGGGTCAAGTGGTAGACATCTTGTATCTGGATTTTAGTAAGGCCTTTTACACTGTTCCCCACAGGAGATTAAACAGGAAGCTGGAGGGATGTCGGGGTAGGGGCAAGACTGGTTCTATGAGTTAGAACCTGGCTGCAGGATAGAAGTCAAAGGGTGGTGATAGGGAGAGAGTTCTCGGAGGATAGGCCAGTCACTAGTGGCATCAGACAAGGCTCGCAGCTCAGTCCGGTGTAGTTTAACATTTTCATCAGGGACATTGCAGACAGGATAAAAGGTAAAATATGCCTGTTCACGGACGACACAAAGCTCTATGAGAGCGTAGACGAGGCTGGGAGACAGGACCTCAGGGAAGACCTGGTTGAGCTAGAGAAATTGTCGGGTATTTGACATCTGGGATTCAGCACCAAAAGTGTAAGGTGATGCAGGTTACCAGGTAGGAGGAGCAGGAGGACTTGGGAGTGATCATCACGAGTTGCGTGATGCGCTTAGCACATTGCAAGAAAGCAGCAGCCAAAGCAGATTGGATGCTGCGCTGCATAGCCAGGAGTGTAACCTAGCAGGAAAACAGAAGACATTTTGCTACTGTACAGCTCCTTAGTTCGGCTGCTTCTTGAGTACAGTGTGCATTAATGGTGCCCTTACCTAAAGAAAGACATCAGCCTGCTGAAACAGTCCAGAAAAGGGCAACCAAAATGAGCCAGAGACAGCAAGGCAGAACATATGAGGAGAGACTCTGAGCACTAAACATGTACTACCTCGCAGATAGAAGGGAGAGGGATGACTTATCAAAACCTTCAAGTACCTTAAAGGTTTCAGTAGGGTAAGCTCTAAGGGTCTTTTCAACAATAGTGCGAACAGGTCCACTAGGGGGCACTGCTTCATGCTTGGGGGGGATTCAGGAGGGGAAAAGAGGAGGCACTTATTCACTGAGAGGGTGGTAGCTAAGTGGAATGAGTTGCTGGGAGGAAACAGGTTCCCAGAAGACAGTGGACATCTTCAAGAGAGGTTGGGACAGAGTAAAAGGGAAGGTTGCATGTAGGGGAGGGGAAGGGGGACTTTGGTGGGGAAGGAGGAGTGGATAATGGGGGAGGGGGCAGATCCCTGAGCAGACACTGAGGGGTCTGCAAACATGATAGACACAAGGCCCTTTTCTGCTGGCTTAATCATATGTTTGTATATAATACTTCAAATTGTGAACATTTTTTATTTATTCTTTTTTATGATATTTTCATTTGAAAATCTGTTGCGACCGGATTGAATAAGGCCCTGCCCCATTTGTTATGCAGAAAGAGGATAAATGCAAGGATCTGTTCTATCCTCTTCTTTTCTGTCTCTTCTCTGTCTGTACAACCAAATTTTCTTATGAGACCTAGGCACTGATCATTCTGCCGGTTTTGCCATTCTCCGCCTCTCGCTATCTCTCTGCCTTGCCTCTCTGTTTGTCTTTTCTTCCCCCTTGCATATCTGCAGGTATAGAAAGACAAGTCAATCTTTACATAGAAACTTCACTGATGCTGGGATCCCTTTGTTTAAAGCTGTATATAGTTATACTGTTGAAATTATTGCAGAAAGCTATTTGGAACTCAAGGGGTTAACCTGAGATGCAGTTTTTTTTTTAAGCCTTTTGCAGAGATGTAGACAAGAGGTCAGTCCTGGGTCACTATGTTCTTTTTGCTGCACCTGCATCGAAACTGACAAGCGCATTCTGTGAGAAGCAGAACATCTCTTAATGAGGTTCCCAGGCAAAGACTCATAAAAGAGCAGCAATGCTTTTGCTAGAGAGACGGGGTGTGAGACTGAAGCTTTGAATTAGACGAAGGACTTTGTTTTCCCTGTTGCACTGCCTGTGTAAATAGTTATACTGAACAATTTTATTTTTATTTTGCTGTTATTGAGAAAAATAAAACGCTATTTGTGAATTTTGAAACTGCTCGTGTTTTTCCTATGCTTCCTGATCTGTGCCTCGATGATATCTATTATGTAAAAAAAAAAGTTTACTGCAACAGAAACCTTACAAATTATGTCTTCTGCTTACTAAAGTAACTTATGCTACTGCCCATTATTATAACAGCATTCTACACTGCACAACAAATGCAAAAGCACCCATTGTTGGCTGTAGCCAACTCTTGTTTTCTTTTTGTTTGTTAGGCTTGCCAGCTTCTCCTGCAACAGCAGCAGCAACAGCAGCAGCAGTTGTTGCAGAACCAGAGGAAGTTCTCTCAGGTTGTCATCAGGCAGCAGCAAGAACAGCAGGTATGAACTATTGATGGAGCAGCATTCTCTTAAACCTGGGGTGGTATGCTGTATGAGTACATCATTATGCCCAGCTCTCTACTTTGTAGCACAGAGCTCGCTCTACAGTCTTTTTTTCTGACTCGTCATGAAGGCTGGTCATTTCTTTGCTCAGCGATGAAGGAAGAAAACAGCTTTTACATAAATAAGGCTATAAGTGATAAACCCAGGCAGCCTGTTCATTGTTTGGAAGTGAGCATCCATAGATCTTACTTCGACTGGGAGCTCTTGCAGCAGGCTGTTACCACAAGGACTATGCCGCCAGGCACGGAAACCTTCTAACTAGCAGTCTTCAGTGGGGACTGCCCCCGACACCAGCTCTGCCCCAGCGTCAGCCAATGGTATATCGGGGGGAGGTCCCCAGCCCCACCTCAGTTCTTTTCCCGCCATCGATCTGTGTACTTTGGCTCTTCAGTCGCCTTCTAGAACTACTCTAGGTTTTTCAGTAAACTTTTTCTTGTTTTTTTTTTTTTCAAAGAAAAGTTCGCTTTTCTTATTGTTTTGCCTCTTCTGCATGTCTTCTTTGCCGTTGTCGTTCTCCTCTACTGAGAAGAAGATGACCAAGTGTGCCTGCAGTCTACAGATTCCGGCCAAGAACAAGCACAAGGCCAGTGTCTACTGCCTGGTGCCGGACCACGACACCCAGTCCTTTCCCATCTGTAGTGGCTTTACTGGCCACACTCACATCTCCGCCGCCTCAAGGCACTGAAGGCACACATCGTGGAGCAGCAGCTGGCCGTCATGCAGAGCTCACCAGCTGAGAAGTCTGCCTGTTCTTCCCGTTCTTCCAAGCACAAGGGAAAGAAAAAGGATTTGGGCCAGCGCAAGTCCCGTGAGAAGGACCAGAGTAGGACTAAGGGGAATTTGCACTCCCGGTCACCGCACCATAAAAAGACCTCCTTGGGCTCTAACTCAGGGGGCTCAGACCACTCCCGCCACCACTCTCATCATTCCTTTGGGTGGCAGGACTTCTCCACTCCCGCCAAAACCCTGACTTTGGGGAGTGGAAAACCAGGCTTAGGCTCCTCTACCCCGGCCTTGGTTACCCTGCAGGTGAAGGCCACACCCTTGCGGTCACCCTCCACCTCAGGGATCGGGACCTCTTCTTATGTTAGCGCAGGGACCTCTGTCCCATCGCACAAGGTCCCGGTGTCGGTCTCTCCTGGGGCTCCGGGTAAGACCAAAGAGCATTGGGGTCGGGAGTCGGTCTCCAAACCAGTCTCGAATCACCGTACCTCAGCCTCTCAGCCACCTGCATCCAAGCCGATGATGGTCCACAAAGCTGACAGCTTCAGACCGTCAGCGGTCCAGGCCAAGGGACGTACATCGGACATGGCCACTCTGAACCTCACAAGGTCGCCAGTCCAAGGGCCCGCTATACCCGACGACCAAGGGGACCAATCTACCTTTTCCCCCAGGGATCAGCTGGATCTCCCTTCTTCTTCTGTTGCTCCACCCACACCGGGTGACCAAACTCCTCGCTCTCCAGCAGGCACCGTGCTTCCCAAGTTTTCTAAAAAGGAACTGACGAAGGTATTTCAATTTTGGTGGAGCCAGGCTAAAGAAGATGTCCTTCCCCCGCAGCTGGACGTCACCCCGAATCTGGATACGGACAAGGATCGGAGCCGAGGGGACAAACTGTCCTCACCCACTCCAGAATCGAAGTCCTGCTCTGGCAGTCCACCGACTCCCATGGCAGGACTTTGCAAAAGGAACTGTGCAACCGATGTCGCTTCTCCAGCCGTAGGCAGTCTGACAGCCAGCGACAGTCGGATAGCCGTCATCGGCACTCCACCAGCTGGCGATGGTCCCACAGCCATCAACGGTCCTCTAGTGGGTGGCATTCTGATGAGGGGCACAAGTCTTCCTCTAGATCTAGATCTGCTTCCCGTGCTTCTAGAGATTCCGGATCGGACTCTCAACGCCTCGGGTTCCGATCCATCTCCCTCTAGGGAAAGACATGCCTCACCAGAGGAGGAAGACACCCCTAGAGCACCTCCGGATGATCCTGCCTTCATGGATGTCATGAGGCATATCCAGACCTCCAGTGGTTGGGAGACGGAGGATTTGGATCCAGACGCCAGAGGTTGGCCAAGTACCTGAAGCAGAAGGAGCCAAAGTCCTTGGTCGTTCCTCCTTTAGTGGATACGTTCCAGGACCTTACCACGATTACCTGGAAGCATGGCTATGCCAAGCGCCGAGGGATGAGCCTTTCCTGGCAAACACTCTCAGGCAGACTCGATGGTCATCATGGCTGCTCACGATAAGTCGAACAAGCCAAAACAACTCAGCTCGCAGCCTCCCGACAGAGTCCAGATTTCTAGACCAGATGGGCTGGCAAGAAAGTATATTCTGCCTCCCCCTACTCTATTAGATCTTTAAACTTTCTCACACACATGGTCCAGTACCAGAATGCACTATGGAAGAAAGAACTAGATGTTGCTCAGGCCTTGCCAGACTCTGCTAAGAAGACAGAGCTCCTGGATATCCTCAAGTTGGGATCAGATGTAGGCACTCATATCTTGAGGGCCTCGTATGACACTGCAGATAAGGCTTCTAGGGCAGCGGCATCCAATGTTTGCCTTAGGCGCCACAACTGGCTCAGAGTCTCTGGATTCTCCCAGGGTCTACAGTCCGGTATCTTGGACCTTCGCTTCCGGGGTTCCATATTCTTTGAAGAGGAGACGGAGAAACTGATCTCCCATCTCCAGGAGTCTGGGAATTCCATCTGATCCATCCGTAAAATGTACAAGGGGGACCAGAAGGCCTTTCGGAAGTGTCCCTTTCTAAAGCCCTCAGGGCAAAATTCCCACTGCAATTTCCAGCAGAAAGGAGGCTTCAAGAGGAAAGCAGCAACCCAAACCCCTGGGAGCACTGCCTCTAGAGGCCTGCAAGCCCTCCCAGCCCCCTCTGCCAGTTCCCGGATCTGCCCAGTGACTCACTACCTGCCCCTCTCCTCTGGCAGAAGCCATGGGTGAGGTAGTAGGGGGTCACTTCACCTTCTACAAAGCGGGATGGAGCAACATCACCACAGACCTCTGGGTGTTGGATCTGATCAGGAGAGGACATACTTGAGAGATCCAACAGATCCCTCCAGACCAGCCACCAGGGTCCTCCTGTTATCCTGCTCCTCAAATACCCCTAGTAGAAGGAGAGATTCAAGCCCTTCTGCAGAAGTGGGCAATAAGGTTAGAGCAGTCAGGCAGAGGCACATCCCAGATCCTATTCCACTCAAGAACTCATATGCCACACTGGCAAACAAGGACAACCAAATAGAGGTACCCAGAGAAGTGGAAGGAAAGGATGTGGAGGTTAGCCAAGGAGGTGACCTCAGCGGGGAAAGCAGTGGACCCCAGAGGAGGAGGAGGAAGCGAATCCTGGTGGGGGACTCCATCATAAGAGGGATCCAGCTAGGAACACAGGAGGGGGAGGACAGGGAGGTGAGGTGCCTACCAGGTGCCACGGCATGGAGGGATGGAAGGAAGATCCTGGGGATCACTGGGAAGGCAAGACGAGAGGGTGAGCTGGATGTCATTATCCACCTAGGTACTAATGACCTGGCAAATGGGGAGCCAAAGGAAGTTCAGGAAGAGTTTAGGAAACTGGGGAGGGGTCTCAAGCAAGTAGCTACTTCTGTCACTTTCTCAGAAGTACTACCTGTGAGAGGCAAGGGAGAGCATAGGAGTGCATGCACCAGGAACTTTAACTCATGGTTGAAGAACTGGTGCTGTGAGGAAGGGTTTGGATTCATTGGTGACTGGGACCCACGTGGAGGGATGGAGGTTTGTCTGCTTCCGACGGCCTGCATCCATCCTGGAGGGGAATCCAAGCACTCAATGATCAGTTTAAATGCTACATTGACAAGCATTTAAACTAGCAAAGGGGGGTGGCAGGCCAGCAAGGAGGGTACCTACTTGCTCACCCCCACAGCTAGCAGTGGAACCAGTGAACCAGAGGAGTGGCTATCTCTGCAAAGCAGTGTGCAAAAGATGGAGATTAGTGCCCAAGAGGTGGATAAGCAGAAAAGGGGCAAAATTCAGCAGAAGGGCAGACAGCAAGGAGAACCAGGAATAAATGACAACCAAGGAGGGGCTGGAGTAGAACAGTGAAGCAGTCTAGGGAGGTCAAATCATGGAAAGCCATGTGCAAATGCCAGGAGCCTTAGCAACAAGATGGAAGATCTGGAGGCTGTCATGGTACAGTCAGACCTGGACATCGTGGCCATCACTGAAACCTGGTGCAATGATAACCATGACTGGGAGATGGCCATATCTGGCTACAACATATTCAGAAGAGACAGAGCAGGCAGGCAGGGAGGAGGAGTGGCACTGTATGTGAAAAATGACATAAGGGCCACAGAGATCCAGGAGGAACAAAATGGGGGAGAGATACTGTGGGTTAAGCTGGAAAGGAAAATGGGGACAGCCATCCGCACAGGTCTGGTCTATAGACCACCAGCCCAGGAGGAAGAAACAGATAGGGAGCTGATGCTAGCCATCCAAAGGATGGCAGACAAGGGTGAGGTAGTACTGGTTGGAGACTTCAATATTCCAGACGTGGACTGGAGCATCCCAGCAGCAGCATCAACTAGGAGCAGATTTATCCTGGACTCCCTTCAGGGTGCCTTCCTCAAGCAACTGGTCATGGAACCAACTCGGCAGAAGGCAATACTGGACCTTGTGCTCACAAACAGGGACAGTGTGATGGGGGTAACAGTGGGGGAGCACCTGGGTAACAGTGACCACCAGTCACTGTGGTTTGAAATCACAGAAAGAGCAGAACCAAACCACACAAAAACACGTATCCTGGATTTTAGGGGGGCAGACTTTGGGAAAATGGGGAGATACTTGAAAGAGGCATTAAGGGGAATGGGACAGGAATCAGGGGTTGAGAAACAGTGGGCAGTATTTAAAATGGGGATTACAAGAACAACAGAATTATGCATTAAGCAGGTTAGCAAGAGGAAAAGGAAGAGGAGACCATTATGGTTTTCCAAAGAGGTAGCAAAGAAAGTGAAAGCCAAAAAGATTGCATTCAGGCAATACAAAAAGACACAGGCAGAAGGGGATAGGGAGAAGTACCAGGAGAAGCAAAGGGAGGCAGGGAGGTCAGTAAGGGAAGCCAAAGCTCAGACAGAAGAACACATTGCAAAATCAGTGGGTAGAGGGGACAAAACCTTTTACAGGTACATAAGTGAAAAAAGAAAGACACAGGGAGGGATAGTGAGACTGAAGGGGGAGGATGGGGGCCGCGTGGAGGATGACAACAGTAAAGCTGACATATTGAACAGGTATTTCTGCTCAGTCTTTACTGAGGAAGAGGGGGTAATGGGTCTGAAGAGAGTACAAGGGGTGAGAATGGTGCAGAAATGGACACAAGTCCCTTTACACGAGAAAGGGTCCTGAAGGAACTGGAAGTAATAAGAGTTGATAAAGCAATGGGGCCAGACGGGGTGCACCCCAGGGTCCTTAAAGAACTAAGAGAGGTGGTGGCTGAACCTCTGGCTATCCTGTTTAGCCGATCACTGGAATCAGGGGAGGTACCCAAAGACTGGAGGACAGCAGATGTAGTCCCCTTATACAAAAGTGGGAACAAAGAGGAAGCAGGGAACTACAGACCAGTCAGCCTCACCTCGGTAGCGGGAAGATCATGGAAGCACTACTGAAGGAGAGATTGGTGGAACATCTGGTTGTCAATGGATTACAGGACCCAAGGCAGCACGGTTTCACCAGGGGAGGTCATGTCAGACCAACCTCATTGAATTTTTTGACTGGGTGACTAGGGAGGTGGATCAGGGGAGGGCAGTGGACATGGCCTATCTGGACTTCAGCAAGGCCTTTGACACTGTGCCACATAGAAGACTATTACACAAACTGGGGAATATGGGTGTGGGCAGGACAGTAGTGTGGTGGGTAGGTAACTGGCTGGGTGGCAGGGCACAGAGGGTGGTGGTAAATGGTCACTCCACAGAGGAAAAGTGACCAGTGGGGTACCACAGGGATCAGTGCTGGGACCGGTCCTATTCAACATCTTCATCAGTGACATTGCGCAGGATCTAGAAGGCAGAATTTCACTGTTCGCTGATGACACAAAGCTCTGTAACAGAGTAGACACACCAGAGGGTGTAGACAGAATGAGAAGCGACCTGCAGAAACTTGAAGAATGGTCAGGGTTTGGCAGTTGAAATTCAATGCAAAGAATTGCAAGATAATGCATATGGGGCACAAAACCCTGGCATAATATATCAGTTGGGGGTGGAGGATAGCATGCACCAAGCAGGAAAGGGATCTTGGGTTGTCATCTCTGATGACCTCAAGGTAGGGAAACAGTGCGACAAGGCAGCAGGTAAAGCAAATAGGATGCTGGGATGTATAGGCAGGGGCATCACCAGCAGGAAAAGGGAGGTCATAATTCCGCTATACAAGACACTAGTGAGGCCCCACCTGGAGTACAGTGTACAGTTCTGGAGACCATACCTACGTAAGGACATAGACAGGGTAAGAAGGTTCAGAGGAGGGCAACAAAGATGATGCATGGATTGCATCACAAGTCCTATGAAGACAGGTTGAAGGAACTGAACATGTACTCCCTGGAGAGAGAGAGAGGAGAGAGGATATGATAGAGACATACAAGTATCTTACAGGGAGGAACAGGGTGCAGGAAAACACTATTTTAAGCTAAAAAGATGTTCCAGGACTAGAGGGCATGGGATGAAGTTGGAGGGAGGACGATTCAGAGGAAACATGAGAAAGAATTTCTTCACAGAACGGATGGTGGACAAGTGGAACACCCTGCCAGAGGAAGTGGTGGGGGCTGAAACAATCACGGGATTTAAGAATGCATGGGATAGACATAAAGGAATTCTGGAGGTCAGGGGTAATGGGCAACAGACTTCTAGGAAAACAAACTGAACTTACAAGCTCAAATGGGCAGACTGGGTTGGGCCATAGGCCCTTATCTGCCGACACTGTCTGTGTATCTATGTAATAGAGCCAGTCCCCCCAGAACAACAGGGGCAGAGCTACTACTCTCATTTCTTCCTGGTCCCAAAAAAGACCGGAGACCTTCGGCTTGCTCTGGACCTCAGCTCTCTAAACCTCTTCATAGAGTACAAGCAGTTCAGAATGGTGACTCTTCGGACCTCATCCCCCTCTTGCACCAAGGGGACTGGCTCTGCTCTCTGGACATGGAGGATGCCTACCTGCACAGAAGGATCTTTCTAGGGACATGGATATGTTGTTCATCCACACTCATTGGCAGTATCCTTGCCGCTTTAAATCTTGCCGGAAGGTCTTCAAGCTTGCTCCTCCCACCCACCCGGGTGGTATAACCTCGGCCCGCCCATGACGCCAGATCTTCCTTACTGGAAGCTCAGGTTCCTCCTTAACGCCTCCATGCACTGGTTCCTATTTCTCCGCTTGAGGATTTAAAAATAAAAATTTGCAAAAGACTTCAGTCTTCTATCCCTCGCGCGCGATGGACAAATCGACCTCGGATTTCGGAGATGCCCATGCGGGCAGAAGATGTCTCCAGACGGATCCACACTCCACGCGGTTCACTGCTTAGGCCTTGAGCACGACCCGCAGGCTTGCGACCTGTGCTCATCTTTCTCGCCCACGCCCTCAAGACCGTGCTGCCCGATTGCAACTGGGCTGTCCCGGAAGCGTTCCCTCGGTGAAGTCAAGGAGGCTCTGTTGCGGTGTCCGCGGGGCGGCGGCTCGGCGGATCGCTCGAGCGGATGGTCGCCCTCAAGAGGAGGCGGCGCGGGTCAGAGTCTTCCTCGGCCGCGCATTTATCCCGCCTCTGGGTTCTTCCTACACGGCTTCTTTTAAGGAGCTTTGTCTGTCCCTCTCCACTAAAGGAGAAGGGCCTGTGTCTGCTGGACCTTATTCTCGGTCCAAAAAGAGGGACAAGGGTAAGTCCCTCCGTCGACGCTCTTGGGAGCGGGAAAGGTCCCTCTCCCCGGGCCGTCGTCCGTCAGGCCGGTCGATCTTGCTAGCCGCCACTGGCTCCCACGGTGTCCCCGCCAGGTCAGTTGACCGAGACTTACCTGATGAAGTCGAGATTTTCTCGACCCATTGGACGGGCTGTCGCCTTAGCAGCCGAGATTCTCTCCGGTTCCCCGGGAGGAGTTGAGGATCCGTGGGCTCTGCTTGCGCTCCGTTCCGGAGCCCTCGGATGGACCTTTCGAGCCGGCGGGAGTGCTGTTCCGCCGACACCTCCTCGCACCGACCCCGGAAATTCGGGACTCTCGGTCTCGGTTGGACCTCTTCGCGGTCCAGCCGTCCTCCACCGTCATAGGCGGTCTCCTGCCCCGCACCGCGGTAAGCGCGCCGCTGGCCTCGCCCTCCTCCTCGGATGAGGGAGGTTTCGCGAATTACGCCGACGGCAGAGGACCTTATGTTGCAACAGCTTCCTGGCCGAATAAGCCGATTCGCGCCTTTCCCGGCCATTAAGTTGCTGTCACCGAACGCGTCGACACAACCCCCACTCTGTCCGAGGAGCCCATACCAGGCCGGTTGTTCGCCAAAGCCAGGCTGCTCCACCGATTCGTGGAACCTCCGCCTCCACAGCCACCACTGGGGCCCGACCAAGATTCTCGGTCGGCTAAGGGTTTTACCCCATCGGTTGTCAGTTACCCCACTCCCGACTCGACCTCGCAGGTGAAGGGTGGCTCAGGCCAGAGGCAGTTCTTCGAGGACTCTTCCGAGTCCGAAGATGATTCCTCCTTCTTCTCCAAGCGACTGGACTTGGAGTCTTCAGGAGGTCAGTCAATGGACGATAGCCTGCCGTCCTTCCTAGACTGCTTCGGCTCATCTCGGAGTCTACCGGATGGAGCTCGAACCCGCTTCCAAACGGGCCAGGTATCCTCACGGAGATTCTGGACCGAGGGATTCTCGACGGAGGCCTTTCCGTGGCCGAGGCCATAGTGGGTCCGCACTGGAACTTTGGCAGCGCCTGCTTCCTGCCCTGCGCCCGGCCAGGATGGCCAGGAAGTATCCGGTCCACCAGGTTCCTTGTCCGGTTTTGGAACACCCTCTGCTGAGGGGTTGGTTACTGACAGCTGCCCGCGCCGGGCAACGCCAGGGATGTGGACAAACCTCCTGACAAGGAGTCCAAGAAATTGACTACGCCGGGCTTAAAAGTCTACGCTAGCCCCTCTCGGCCTTCGCCAGCTCAGTTCGCCGCCCCTCATGGCACATTTTTCTCATGCCCTGTTGGGCTCCCTGGATGAGGTCATCCTCATCTTCCCGCCGATCTGCAGACTACGGTTAAGCAGGTGCGGACCAGGCAGGGCAGTGGCCAAACAGCAGCTCCAGACTGCTTTGGATATAGGGGACTCATGTGCCAGATCGGTGGCTGCGCAGTGGCTATGCGTCGGCGGGCTTGGCTGAGGATATCCACCTTTACTGGATACCCAGCACAAGTTGGCGGATGTTCCTTTGGGACTGACCTCTTCGGCCCTGGGGTGGAAGGTCACCTGCAGAGGATCGAGAAGTCCAATGCCACCTTGGACTCGGGTCTCTTCCGCTCAGAAGGACAAAGGCCGCAAACCACAGCCTAAGCTCCTTTCGTCCTTCTGGTGCCTCGCGCGCCTGCCCAGTAACGTGAGCCAGCAGGCTCGGCCTTGGCATCCCAAACCCAAGCCGCGCTTCCTCTAACAGGAGGCAGGGAGGAAGGGCCCAGGAGGTCCCTCGGCCGGTCCTCCTCCAAGCCTGCCCAGTGACGGCTGAGGGTGTCCCCCATCCCCGTCCACCTTACCCCTAGGTCCCCCGGGGGGACGGCTCCGCACTTCCTGCTCCACCTGGTCCGCTGTTACCACGGACAGGTGGGTCTTGGAGGTAGGGGAAGAGGGCCTGCCTCTGGAATTGAGCAGGCACCACCCTTCAGGAGCCGCCGCCTCGGGGGCTTCGGGATCCCAGCTCACTGGCGGCTCGTCGAGCCGACATCACTCTCCTCCTCCAGAAGGAGGTGGTAAGAGAGGTGGTGGACCCTCCTTCAGACCCAGGGTTTGTGTCCAGGTACTTCCTGGTTCCGAAGCAGACGGGGGCTGGCGCCCATTCTCGACCCACACGACCTAAACAAGTTCCTAAGGTCTCGAACCTTCAGGATGGTCACTCTGGCTCAGATAATACCATCCTTGGACGCGGGCGTGGTTCTGCTCTCTGGACTTGCAGGACGCTTTTTCACGTCCCTATCCGTCTGTCTCACCAGAGATTCCTTCGCTTCGAGCGGAAGGATCTCTCTCGAGTTCAAGCCATGCCCTTCGGCTTGTCTCCAGCTCCCAGGGTCTTCACCAAATGCATGGCAGTGGTGACAGCATTCCTTGCGGCCGAGGGGTCGGTGTACCCTTACCTGGACGACTGGCTGATAGCAGCTCCCTCCAGGAAGGAGGCGGGTGGTCAGAGATCTGGCCCTCAGGTCTGCTCTCAACTGGGCCTCCTTATCCAACGAGGCCAAGTCGAACTCGAGCCAAGCAGGTGATTCTATTCATCGGGCGAGCTCGACTCTCTTCGAGCCAGAGCTGCTCCCGCGGACAGGGCCGAGGTTCTTTCCTCCTTTGTCCGATCATTTCTGGTTGGGCAATTGCGCCCTGCCCGGGACTTCCTGCGCCTCCTGGGTCTCATGGCGGCCTGCACCAGCGTGGTCCGTTGGGCCCGCTGGAACATGCGTCCCCTTCAGTGGGGACTGGCCAGCCAGTGGTCACAACGCTGCGATCCCTTGGACCAGCTTGTGTCGGTGACACAGGGGATGTGGAACGCTCTCCAGTGGTGGACCGTTCCAGATCATTTGCAGGAGGGCATCCCGTTCGTCCGCCCCGAGCCGACGGTCTCTCTGTCGACCGATGCCTCTCTGATGGGTTGGGGTGCCCATCTGGGGAACACGGGCTCATGGCCTCTGGTCCCCGGGAGTCCGATGCCACATCAACCTGCTGGAGCTCGAGCGGTCCGCCTAGCTCTCACCGCCTTGCTCCGTTCCTCCGGGGTCAAGTGGTCCGAGTCAGACGGACAATACCACGCACCATGTACTATCTAAACCGCCAGGGCGGGACGCGCTCCATGCTTCTATGCAGGAAGCTCTCCGCATTTGGTCACTGCAAGGCAGCCTGGAGGCGGATCTCCTAGCCATTCACGTGGCAGGAGCCTCCAACACCCTGGCCGATGCCTGAGCCGGATAGGCTGCATCCCACAGTGGTCTCTCCTGCGGAGGTAGTACAGCATCTGTTCTCCCTTTGGGGCACACCTCAGGTGGACCTGTTTGCCTCCATGGAGAGCGAGCTGAGTCTGTTCCATGCCCGCCCCCCTCAGCAGGGCTCGCTGCAGGGGGATGCCTTCTCGAGGCAATGGACCCCGGGCCTCTTTCCCTTTCCCCATTTCCCTTGATCCAAGGTGCTTCTCCAGGCGAGGAGGACAAGGCGAGGTGATTCTGATAGCCCCAGACTGGCCTCGCCAGTTCTGGTACCCAGATCTCCTCAGTCTCAGCTCCAGGACTCCGCGGCAGCTTCCAGCTCGCCCGGACCTGCTCTCCGTCAATCAGGGGAAGGTGTTCCATCCGGACCTTCAATCCCTGCACCTGACGGCCTGGTTCCTGAGCGGCTAGAGTTCCAGGCCTTGGGTCTTTCCGACGAGGTCCTCAATGTAGTTGAGGCGTCCCGTAAAGTCGACCAGAAAATGCTATGCCTTCAAATGGAAAAGGTTTTCCATTTGGTGTCAGAAACAGAGCTGGACCCTTCCTCCTGTTCCTTGGCAAGCATCTTGGACTATTTATGGTCCCTTTCTAGTCAAGGCTTAGGTCGGCGACCTAAGGGTGCACCTGGCAGCCATCTCTGCTTACCGGCGCGGGCCGGAAGCAGTCGGTGGCGAGGAGAAGGTGGTCTGGCGCTTTTTCAAAGGCCTTGATCACATTTCCCCTCCAGTGCGGGAACCCCCACCTCCGTGGGATCTACTGCTGGTACTGGCAAAGCTCATGGGCAAGCCATTCGAACCTATGCACAGGTGTGCTCTCTCTCACCTGTCGTGGAAGACCGCCTTCTTGGTGGCTATCACGTCAGCCAGAAGGATGGGAGAGCTCCAGGCGCTTTCCATCGAGTCTCCTTACCTGGTCTTCCACAGGGACAAGGTTGTCCTGCGCCCCCACCCGAAATTCCTTCCGAAGGTGGTGTCGGAGTTTCACCTTAACCAGGTGTTGACTCTGCCGGTGTTCTACCCCAATCACACCTCGGAGGCCGAATATAGGCTCCATACTCTGGACCCTAGAAGGGCGCTCGCTTATTATAAGGAGCGCACGGCTGAAATTCGGGGAGAGGTTCGCCAGCTGTTTGTCACCTACGCTGAAGCCGCATCTGGCAGACCTGCAGCCAAGCGGACGATAAGCAGGTGGGTAACCTCCCTGCATAGATCTCTGCTATAAGTTGGCGGGCATGGAGCCTCCCAGAGGATAAGAGCTCTTCTACCCCCATACTGCTGCAACGGTGGCTGCTTCCAGGGACGTCCCTATCCAGGAAATCTGCAGGGCTGCTACCTGGAAGTCAGCAAACACCTTCATTACCCATTACCACATCGACCTTGAGTCACGCCGGGATGCTGGTTTTGGGGCCTCGGTTCTCCAGTCTCTCTTTCCCAAGTAAGTATATGGGTGTGCGTCTTGCCTCCTCCTCCCGGAGAACTGCTAGAGTTCTGTTAATGAGTGTGGATGAACAACATATCCATGTCCCTAGAAATACAGGTTACTCACCTGTAACAGGAGTTCTAGGAATGGTATATGTTGTTCATCCACACGACCAATTCGCTTTCCCCGGCCGACGCACAACCTGAGCTTCCAGCGGCCAGATCTGGCGTCATGGGGCCGAGCCGAGAGTTATACCACCCGGGTGGGTGGGAGGAGCAAGCTTGAAGACCTTCCGGCAAGATTTAAAGCTGCAAGGATACTGCCAATGAGTGTGGATGAACAACATATACCATTCCTAGAACTCCTGTTACAGGTGAGTAACCTGTATTTCCTCTCCATTGGAAGTTTCTGAGATTCCACATCCGGGGAAGGGATTGCCAGTTCCGAGCCTTACCGTTCGACCTCTCATCTGCTCCTCGAGTCTTCACCAAGTGTCTAGCAGTGGTGCCTACGGCTCTAAGATGCCAGGGACATTATGTCTTTCCTTACCTGGACGATTGGCTCCTGGCAGCTCCTCCAGAGCTAAGCTGCTTCACACTCTCAGAGATGCCTTTATGCCCTTCCGAGAAGTTGGGGATCATCTTGAACCTTTCAGAGTCATCCCCATGACCCAGTCAATGTTTCCTATTTATTGGAGCTTCTGGACACGATTCATGGCATGGCCTTTCTCCCAGAAGACAGGGGTGATCACCTGAGGAGCTTGGCCCGAGCAGTCTCAGTGGCTCCCCAGGTTCCAGCCAGGACCTTCCTCAGACTTCTGGGGCATGTGGTGGCGACCATTCCTACAGTTCCAATGGCCTGCCTCCACATGAGTTCCACAGTGGATGCTCAGGGTACAATGGGACCAGAGGTCAGATGACCTAGACCAACCGGTCAGGGTCTTCGACCCAGTCTGAAGGACTCTATCCTGGTGGCTAGACTCCTCCAACCTGGAACGAGGGGTCCCCTTCCGGCAGCAGCCCCTGAGATGGGTTCTGACTACAGACACTTCCGGTCTGAGTTGGGGTGCTCACCTGAAGAACAGACAGACCCAGGGGACCTGGTCTCCAGACGAGCAGATGCTCCACATCAGTGTCCTATAGATGAAAGTGGTCCTGAACGCTTTGCAGGCATTTCAGTCCGTCCTTTCGATAGGCCCTCTTCTCATCCAGATGGACAACATTTCGGTAGTGTTTTACGTCAACAAGCAAGGTGGCACACATTCTTACCCTCTTTGCCGGGAGGCGATGAGGGTCTGGTATTGGGCCCTGGAACACCACTTAGACCTCACCACTGTTTATGTTCCAGGCGTCCAAAACATCTTGGCCGACAGCCTGAGCTGGTCTCGGTCCAAGGCTCACGAGTGGGAGCTCCTTCAGTCAGTAGCAGACCAGTTATTCGACAGATGGGGCCGTCCAGAGTTGGACGTCTTTGTGTCTCCACTCAACGCCAAACTGCCCAGTTTCTACTTGGTAGAGCCCAGGCCTGGTGTTTTCTGGTGAGACGCTTTGTCTCTGAATTGGACAAGAAAGATCTTATCTGTGTCAGTATTCACCATTGTTCACTTTTGGGTAATGTGGCTGGAGATCATGACCCCGTAGGAGCATTTTTATTTATTTTTTTTTTTGGATGAGCGGCGTCGACGCACCATCGGCGCCGCCTTCAAGGCCAGCGCACTGGGTGGAGCTAGCGGGTTGGCCATTAGGTGTTGTCAACCCCGCCCTCTTGCCAGTTCTTCATTTCCTGCCGTAGAGGTCGCACCTCGTGAGGAACTGCTGCTACGTCAAGAGGCCTACTCTGTGCCAAATTTTGTCGACACCGTGATAGTTTTTGACTCCTGTTGGTTCCGTTATGGCCTCCACTCGACCCCGCTGGTAAGACTGTTCCTTTTCTTTATTTTCTCAGCGACGTCGAGTTTTGTTTAGCTTGTTTTACCGTAGGTCATGTCTCGTTTGGGGGGCAAGAAATCTTCAAAGACGGGATGGCCCCCTATGTGACAGTGCCCATGTAGCCGTAAATACTCCGTCACCGACCAACATGACCGTTGCCTCGCGTATCTTGGCCCGCTTCACGACATGGATTTGTGCGATGCCTGCTTCTCCATGGACCGTTGTGTCATCGAGCAACGCGCGTGGAAGGTTGGACGAGCTCCGACTTTCGTGGGATGGGCATGCACTGCCTGCCAAGCCGTCTCTCTCTGCCTTTCCTGTGGGTCCCTTCTAGTTCTTGTAATGACAGTGGAGGGAGGGGCTTCTGCTCCTAATAGCCTGCGCTGTTGCAGAAGCCCCTTCCGCCGATGCAGGAGCCCAGTCTGTTTCTCCCCGAGCGGGAAGCACTGGTGGCAGTCGCCCGTTCGGGGATAAAGGCTCCCGGGTATGCGTCTCCTCAGGCTGGGAAGCCTGGGTGAGGTGCCGTCCTCGGCGCCGTCTCTGTCGGGTGTTATTGCCGCCCTGATGGCACGCAGTGGCGCCGGACTGTTGCTCGGGCGCTGTCTCTGCTCTCTCGCGATCGTGCTGACAGCGCCGTTGGAGGTTCTACGGCGCCACCCTCATCTGTTTCTTGCCTTGGCACCATTCGCACTGCCGAGGCTGAGCATGGTGCCGTGTCTAACTCTGGTGCCTCCAGCCGCATCGAGCCAGGACACAGCACCATGGGGGGTACTGCTCTTGATGCTGTCCCTGACCACTGTGCCGCTTGCGGTGCCATGGCTGGCACCGACTCCGATGCTGCTACCACCCTCAGCGCCATGTCTTCTTCGTGCACCATTTGCAGTGCGGTTGGGGGCTTCAACGCCGACTCTGGTGCAGTCACCCGGACTGGTACCCCTTTCGGTTGGGATGGCAGTGGGCAGCCACGTACTGTCTGGCATCAGACTTCGGTCTGTCCGACTCTGAGTCAGACAAGCGGTCTGACTCTTTGGAGTTGGACGCTCACATGGACACACTGGTAGTGTCCTCGACTGACCAGAACCAGCCCCCCTCTGAGGAGTGGGCAGTTGCCCCCCGGGTCCAGGGTCGGGGGTGCTGACCAGCAGGCAGTGGTGCAGTCCACTGTTGCTCTGCAGCCTGGCCTCGGGGGGTTATCTGATCCCTCAGTGGTGGTACCCCCTCAGGTGGTGTGCCTGGATCACCCAACTTTGAGGCCGATCGGAGCACCCACGGGAGGGGAGGGTGCTACTCTCTAGGTAGTCTCTTCGGGGACTGGCCAGAGTTGTCAGATGCTTAGGCTGGCATTTGCGAGGAGGAGGAGGGCTCTGTCGGACTCCAAGGGGTAGGGGTTCGACATGCGACCCTTTTCTGGGACCCACCTGGGTTCGGGAAGGTATCGTAGTGCGGACTTCCACCCTTCCTTCTCGGCCTCCTCGCGAGGGCCCTGTTCTTTGGAGATAGGGGACCATCCTTTTGGAGTTCCACAGCACCGGTCACCTTACGGGGTGGTATCTTCAGGACACAGCCTAGGCAGTTACAGTACGGTTGATCAGCTGTCGACTGTTGAGTTTTCCGGAGCTCCCTCTTCCCTTGGGGCTCCAGGTGCCCTCTTTTGCCCAAGCAGAGGACAGTCGATTCCTGTTGTCGGCTCTGCCGCCTTCTCCTGCTCTCCCAGGCATTCTCGGTCCTAGCGGACCCCTCTCCTGGGAGCAATTCAGGGCTGTGGCTGCTCATTTTCCCTCTTATGTTAGGGTCATGGACAGGCAGGTGTTCCAACCTCCCCCTGAGCAACCAACCACTGAATCTATGTGGTCCTCCACTTCTTCATCCTCCTCTTCGGGAGGAGAGGAACTCTGTCCACATCTCCCCTGCTGCTGATTTCACGGAGTATCAGCGTTTCCTCATGAGGATGTTGGAGGACCTGCATGTCACCCCACCCACTCAGCACAATCTGGAGCACTCGACACGCTCCTTCCTAGGCGATTTCAGTACGGACACCCTTGTAGTGCCCCCGGCCTGCTCTCTTTGGGAGGCGTTGTTCCATTTCTGGCAGAGACCCTTTTCGGGTCCAGCCCTGTAGATCTCCACCAAAGGTATTGTGCCCTCCAGAGTCTCCAGGTAGTTTGCCCCATCCTCAGTCAGGACTGACGCAACTGGACCCTTCCGATGGGATTTGCGCCCTTCACCGTGACCGGCCCGCAGATGCAGATTCCATGGATTTTGACTTCTGGGGGAGGAGGACTTTCTACTCAGCACAGTTGCTCCTTTCATTATCTGCACATCAGACCCACCATGCTACCTATGATAGGTTCCTGTGGTCCAGGCTAGGTCAGCTCCTAGCCTCTATGCCTGATAGGAAGGTAACCAGACAAGCCATTGCACTCTCTGCACATGGCCTGGAGCTAGCAAGGCACCAAGCGAGGGCATCTTACGACACCAGCGAGGTAGCTTCCAGGGTCGTAGGGACAGCGATCTGCACTAGGCGGATGGCATGGCTGCATCTCTCCCGGTTGACACCCTTGGCCCAGCTTAGGGTGATTTCCTCTGCATACCAGAGAACCCATAATTTCTTCCGTAGGGTGAGGCGGCGTCTGTCGGGGCAGTCCCCTGCCCCCTTCGGGTAGTCCCTGTCTCACTCTCCCCAGTCTCTGGCCTCTCCAGACCCGTGAAGTTTCTCTCTCTTGGTGTGCCACCCACTGAGAGCTAAGGGACTTAGTCCTTTAGGGTCCAGGGCCCCCTTCGGGGGGGGGGGGAGAGTGGCTCGGCACTCACCCAAAGGTGATGAATGGTGAACAGTGATACAGATAAGATATGAAAATTATGTACCTACCGTAATTCCTGATCTTTCTGTGTTATCTTCACCATTCATCACAATCCTGCCCTCCATCCCCCTGGGGCCTCAGTCTCTGGGTCCCCCTTCCCTCTGTTTGCCCCGGCCCTTCCTTTCTGCTGGTCAGGAGCGGGGTGACCTTGGGTACACAGGGGGACTTCTGCATTCTGTCAGGGGGGAGAGGGATCAGGGGAGAGGGCACTTCTTTCCTCAGTGCCTCGGCTCCACCCCTGTGGGGTGGGGGTTGGTGGTTGCCCTCTTCTTTTCTCTCTCTCTCTCTCTCTTCCTCTCTTTTCACTATTCTCCCTCATGCTTGTCCTTAGGGACTCAGCCCTCAAGCTAATTTAGAGAAACCTGTTTCTTTCCTCCAGATTGGGTTTGGGGGGCTGAACAGCCCTGTATCCTATCTTTTCTTCCAAAAAAGCTACCTCTGCTTTTGTTGGAGTTACTGCCTGTGATTCTGTGCCTTGAATTCTGGCAGTGTAGCCTTCTGGCTACTCCTTCACAGTTCCTGTACAATCTGGAGACAGGTCAAGGCTTCAGGGTATGTTTCCTCCCCTTCCACATCCTTACTTCTAATTCTTCCCCTCCTTCTTCTTCTACTTCCACAGATTGGGGCCCCTTCCCAATCCCCTTAGATTTCCAGCTCTCTTGCTGTCCTCTCAGTAGTTTATTTCTCCTTTTAGTTTGTGTATCTTTTCCTTTATCTGTCCCTCGGACTCCCTTGTCCCTCCCTCCCAATCCTTTCTTATTCTATGGCGACTCAGAACTGCTGGGAGGGCGGGGTCGACAACACCTAATGGCCAACCCGCGAGTGCCACGCAGTACATCGGCCTCGAGGGTGGCGCCCATGGTGCTTCGACTCCGCCCATCAAAAAAAACAGCTCCCATGGGGTCGTGACCTCCAGCCATATTACCCAACAGTTATGAATGGTGATGATACACAGAAAGATCAGGAATTACAGTAGGTACATAATTTTCATTTTCTGTACACCTTCCCTCCCTTTCCCATTCTCCAGAGGGTTCTCCTGAACTTGCAGACCGAGGGAGCAGAGATGATCCTCATCGCTTCCTATTGGCCTCAACAGATTTGGTTCCCACTACTTCAGCAGTTGGCAGTGGAGCCTCCAGAACAGCTATCGCTGAGTTTGCACTTGTGTCAGAGGATCAGGGCCCCCTGGTCCTTCCAGACCTCATATCCCTGCATCTTTATGCATGGCTCCTGCAGACTTAAAGTCCAGCTTCAAGGTCTCCCAGGAGGTGGCAGACGTTCTTGTCGCAGCAAGAAAGCCTTGACTAGATCCACTTACGCCATGAAGTGGAAAAGATTTTGTTTGTGGGCTTCACCCTGTCACTTGGACCTGTCTAGTGACCTCTGTCTTAGAGTATCTCCTCTCCTTATCAAACCAAGGCTTGAGCTACTCCTCCATTAAGGTACATCTTTCTGTGATTTGTGCTTACCACGTACCTATGGGAGTGGGATCCCTTGCCCAGCTGGACGTGTCCCACACTTTTTTGCAGGGCATACTACACGTTAAGCTTCCCATCAGAGATCCCGTATCGTCCTGGGATCTCCTCTTTATGCTAGAAAAATGTACTCTTCCCTCATTTGAACCTGCCACAGACTGCGAGCTTCGCTTTCTTTCTTGGAAAGTGTTATTTTTAGTTGCTGTTACTTCTGCTCAGAGTGATTCTGAGCTTCAGGTCCGGATGTGTAAGGAGCCTTATTTAGTTTTCCATAACGACAGGGTGTCCTCACATACTAATCCTAAGTCTTTTGCCCAAGGTAGTGTCCGGGTTCACACTTAATCAGGACATTAATCTGCCAGTGTATTACCCCAACCACTCAAACCATGGGGAAGCGATCCTGCATACTCTGGATGTTCACAGGGCGCTAGAGTATTATCTCAACTGTACTGCTCCATACTGCAAGACTGATCAGTTGTTTGCGGCCTTTGCACCTCATTGTCAAGGCGCTCCAGTGTCTAAACAGACCTTGTCTAAGTGGCTGGTGAATTGCATTGTCTTCTGCTATGGCAAGTACAATAAACCCCTTCCGGGCTCGGTATAGGGTCATTCCACCAGGGGAGTGGCTACTTCCTTCGCTTCCATGTGTAATGTCACAATAGCGGACATTTGCGCAGCGGGTACCTGGAGCTCAGTGCATACCCTTATTAAGCACTACAGCTTGGACATTGTCTCTGGGAGAAAGGCAGGTTTTAGCCTGGCTGTCCTTCAAGACCTCCTATCCTGATGCCTTCTTCTGGCTGTTGCACTTCAGCCTCCTCCCAGACCTATGTTGATGTTTTTCTGGGACTGCTTGGGACTTGGTCCTTATGGTAATAGCCTGCTGCAAGAGCTTCCACTCGAAGTAAGATAGTACAGTTACGTGAGAACTTACCGTAACGGTAGATCTTCGAGAGGAGTTCCTGCAGCAGGCGCTACTTTCCCTCCCTTCTTCCCCCTGGTGAGTCTCTGCATCTTTTTACGGCAAGCTTCTGCCCGGTCCTGCCTGCCTTACCATCTGGTCTCTGGCAGGTGAACTGAGGTGGGGCTGGGAACCGCCCCGATATACCGTTAGCTGACATCGGGGTGGAGCCGGCGTCGGGGGCGGTCCCCGCTGAAGACTGCTAGCTAGAAGATTTTCATTGGGTCCTAGTGCCTGAGGGCGTAGTCCTTATGGTAATAGCCTGCTGCAAGAGCTCCCCTCGAAGATCTACTGTTATGGTAACTTCTTACATAACTGTAATGTTCTGGTTGTGGGAAAGCATCTTTTTCGATGGGGACAAAAAACAGTCAGTAGCCTTACTTCCTGTTGAGGCAGTAGATTCCTAAGTAGAAACATTTCCATTCAGTATGTAAGGGAAGAAATAGGTTGTAATTGGGTTCCATAGACCCAGCAGCCCAATCTCTTCCACTTCCCTATTAGATGGGATGCCCCTGTGCTTTAGACATTTTAATGCAGGCATGGAGAGTGTGTGAGCATGCCTTGTAGCAGTAAGTGGTGTTGGCTTTTAATGACTTTTGTTCTTTGTTACCAGAGTTTATTGAAAATCAGAGCCACTGCTCAGCTAACAGGAGCTACGTTAGTTGAGCGGCAGCTTTGATTTTCAACAAACGCCTCCTAAATAAAAAAATAAAATAAAAAAAACATTAAAAAGATGCCCCATTTTACAGTTTAGAGCTTGCACCCACACTCTTCATACTCGCAGATAATGAAACATCTAGAGTGCAGGTTGTGTCATCTAATAGGAAATCGGAAGGATGTGGCTGCTGGCTACAGAGACCCCAATAAAAAAAATTCTTCCCTCCCACAAACCTTAAAGTGAAAAATTTCTGTTTCAAACAACATGAAGTCTTGCTGTATTCTGACTATATGCAGTTAGCCCCAGCACTTGAACTGCTCCGGAGAGTAAAGGGTTAACTCTATGCAAAGGCATAGAACGTTGAGCTTGAGCTCGGTTTTCAAACCTCTGTCTGTGGTACTCTGAAGTGTAACCGTCAGATTTTTTACTCCGCCTACCTGTGAAGTCGCTACGGAGATCCCTCCTGCGCTTCGGTTCGGTAATACTTCGAATTGGTTGGTTCTTTCAAACCGTTTAATCAGAATATTGATATTCTTGCCTCTGTCTCTGTACCAGTAAGTGGTAGTTGTAGGTAGTGGTTGTTTCTTAAGAAATTGTTTTATTTTGGTGACTGTGTGGTTTTTCCGGTACTTATTGGTTCCTATAAAAAAATCTGGCTTTTAAGATTTTCTTAACCGACCCGTGACACGGTTGGAACCGATAAGTTGTAGTCACCTGGCTTAACTGCTGTTTGGAGTGACTTTAGATTGGAAGGCATGTCTGAGAAACCCAAAAAGACAACCACACCTACTGGGTTTCAGCACTATACCGAGTGTAAGGAGGCCTTTGCTAAGGCCGACCCTCACCTCATATGTGTGTACTGTCTGGGGTTTGACCACCTCAAAGAAGTCTGCCAGATATGCAAGAAGTTTCCCAAAGCCAGTCTGGAAAAACGTTTGAGTAGGCTAAGGGAGAGGGAGGCCGAGAAGTCCGCTGACCCGGATAGCCAGTCCGGTTCGGTTGCGACCAAACCTGAGGAGGTGCCCATCTACCTGGGCGATACCTCCTCAGGCAAACAGAGACTATTCTGTGGAATCGGTTCTGAGTAAAAGAAAAAGAAAATCGGCCGGTTCGGATCCGGCTTCCCATGGTCCGACTGCTGAAGAGATAGCAAAAGTGATTTCTATAGTCCATTCGCTTTGCCCGGTTCTGACCGAACCGGCTTCGGTTCAAAGCAGGCCGGTTCGGTCGGAAATGTCTGCTTCAGGTATAGAACCTGAAGCTTACTATGAGGGTGATTGGGAGGAGGAGGAAGATTACAATGAAGAGAATGAGGGCCTAGATGGGCCGGTAGAGCCTGACCTCTCCCCAGACAAGCCCTCTCAGGTTTCTCCTCCTAGGCTTTCTGAGACCGCTTCCTATTTCTTGTTTTACAAGAAAGTGGCTGAGACTCTTCAGCTTCCTTTGGAAGAGGCTGAACAGGATCAGGAAAAACCTGACTTCTTCGAGATGATGGATGTACCAGAGTCAAAAAGGGTGTCTATCCCCTTACACAAATCCTTGGGGAAGCAGACGCAAAAAATGATATTACTTAGAGAGGGTTCCTTCAGTAGGTCATCACATATAGGACTGGCGCCACCTGGCATCGGGCCACACGGCAGATTTTTCTAGCGATACGTGACGGTGGACCTCCCACCCAACATCACGTGACTGACGTCAGTGTGACCGTATATAGTGGGCAGTCCCCACGCCTGCCCACACCATCGCCTCGTGTCAGTTGCATTGCAGACTTCCATGTAATGATCGTCGTGAAAGTTATTGCGTTGGTTTATCCCTCACTGCTTTTTTCTCTAAAATTCGTGTTCTGTTATTGATGGCTACTCCCAAGAAGAAGTGCTCGTCCTGTGGCACGCAGATCCCGCACAAAGACTGTCACCTCAAGTGTGTCCTCTGTTTAAGCCCGGACCATCCAGTCTCCTTCTGCCCTGAGTGCCAGACCTTTAACCAGGCCGCTAAAAAGAGGAGACAGCAGGCTTTGGAGGCCCATCTGCTAAAAGCCGGCCTGGCTTCCCTCGAGAGGAAGATGGACAGTCTCAGAGATTCGTCCAAAAAATCTTCTCCTTCAAAGAAACTTAAGGAGAAAATGAGGGAGTGGGCCCGCTCCACGGATGATGCCAGGCTCTCGATGAGCAAGGCCCAGCTGCCGCCCAGAAAACCGGACGGTAAGTCTGGCAAAACTTCGGTGGATCAGTCGGCCATCGGCTCCTCTGACGACCGCACTGCTTCGGCTGATAAGTCGGCCCCCGGCTCCTCTGGGGACCGTGTGGCAGCTGGTAAGTTTTCTACCCAGGCAGTGGGTACTCGCCTGGCTCCGGTCGATAAGCCGACCGGGGGCTCCTCCCCTGACCGCCTGACCCCACCTGCTAAGTCGGCCATCCTTGACGACCGCTCAGGTTCGGTTCCCCCATCGGGGGCCTAACGGCGCCTCACCCGACATCCGGCAGAACCAGAGGGAGAAAGACCCTCTCCCTCCTCCTCCTTCCTCACCTGTGCCCTCTAGTTCCCCAGTGGGTACGTTCTGAGATTGCAGCGGAGAGCCCATCGACCCTGTCGATGCCTCGGCTCCGCAATCCCATTCTGGGGTCAAGGAGAAGGAAGCTCCTCCTTGGCCTACAGGCCTGACTGTGGAGGCCCCTCCTCCGCCTTCCGGTGCCTCTTCCGACACCAGTTGTCCAGACGAAAGTCCCGCAGCTGGGACCGGCTGACCGCCCTTTGCCCTTGGCCCTGGCGGATCTGGCTCTGATGCCGGGCCGCTTACGTCGGTTCTGACGCGGACCCCTTCGGCACCAGATCAGGTGGTGCCGGTTCCGATGTTGGTTCCCCTGACATGGGCTGTCCTGACGCCGGACCCTCAACCTATATACACAACGGTGGGTCCGACGTGGGTTCCCCCGACGCCAGATCTGACTACGGGGGTTTATACCTGATCCCGAACTGTCCCGCATTGCCCATTGTGGTATCCTGGGGACCACTACCGGGGGTCCCACTCCGGACTGAAGTCATCTCGGGCAGTTCTACCCTGGATTTAATCCCTACTCCCATTATACGGGATTCCAGGGCTATTATCCACCACTGGTAATTCCTCCTCCACAGCCCCCCCCAGCCTCTGCCTGCTCCACCTCCTCCTCTGGTTACCCCGGATTTGAAGACCTTATTGTAGTCTTGGTGGCAGGTGGCTAGGTTAGAGTTGGTCTCGGACCTAGAGACCAGGCTCCCACAACCGCGGTCTCCTAGGTCCCCTTCCCCGAGCAGTTAGTCGATGGCCACTGTCCACTTCTCAGGGAAGACTCGACAGGACGTTTCCTACAGGACAAAGGCGTTGCACTTAGGTCTGTCAGGTCAGTGTACCGATCGGGCTCCCAGCAGCAGCAGAAGCCCTTTCGGAAAAAGACGTGGAGGCAGAGAAACAATGCCCTGGTGCGCTGCCAAGGGAAGTGTAAGGCCACGGGTACAGCCACCCCTCCTGCCTCCAAATATCAGAGACATTCAGGAAGTCCTCCCCCTGAACGTCCTGCCACTTTTTGACTCCCCGGCCCCACTGCTTCCTCAGTCTCGCGACCGGGAGCAGGTGGGGGGAAGGGTTCGCCCGTCACATGCAGGAGTGGTGGACGATCACCTCCGACGAGTGGGTCCTGCAACTAGTGTCCGTCGGGCACACTATAGAGCTTCTGGAGATTCCCCCGGAAACTCCACCTCAGAAGTCCTCCTACTCTCGAGACCAGGCTCTTCTTGTTCGCAAGGAGGTAAATTCGCTCTTGCTCAAAGAAGCAGTCGAGCGTGTCCCCTTCAGGCAAAGGGGAAAGGGATTTTACTCCCATTTTTTCCTGGTTCCAAAAAAGACTGGGGACTTCAGACCCATGCTCGACCTAAGTTAGCTAAATCAGTTTGTCAAGTACAAAAAATTTCGAATGCTGACACTCCAGAGCCTCCTCCCTCTCCTCATGGGGAACCACTGGCTCTGCGCCCTGGATATACAGGATGCCTACCTGCACATTCCTATTTTCCCCAGCCACCGTCGATTCCTGCACTTTCGTTTCCAAGGGGAACATTTCCAGTTACAGGCGCTCCCCTTTGGCCTGTCTTCGGGGCCACAGGTTTTTAACAAGTGCCTGGCGGTGGTCGCAGTGTTCCTGCGCCACAGGGGTATTGCGGTCTTCCCTTACCTGGATGACTGGTTCATTTCAGCCCTGTCCAGGGATTCTTCGCTGGAGGCTCTTTCCTTCACTCTGGACCTTTTCAGCAGACTAGGGATCACAGTCAGCATTCCCAAGTCATCCCTTATCCCTGCCCAAAGAATTCAGTTTATTGGGGCAATCCTGGATACAGTCCAGTGCAGAGCCTTCCTTCCTTCCTCCAGACAGGGTGGAGACCTTTATCCGTCAGGCCCTCAAAGTGACCTCCCTCAAGACCCTCCCAGCTCGGAAAGTCCTTCGCCTTCTGGGCCTGATGGGGGCCTCCATCACTACGGTTCCCCTAGCAAGACTTCACATGAGTATTACTCAGTGGTCATTGCGGGTGCAGTGGGATCAGCTCCTGGACAACCTGGACCATCCGGTCCTAGTCTCCTCAGCAGTTCAGAAAGATTTGCAGTGGTGGACAGACTCTCGCAGTCTCTCCTTGGGACTTCCCTTTCGGAATTCTGCACCAGTAGCTACCCTCAGCACAGATGCCTCGAATATGGAGTGGGAAAGCTCACCTCGGGGACACCAATCCCAGGGACTATGGTCCGGCGTGGAGTCTTCTCTCCACATCAGTGTTCTGGAGATGAGGGCGGTCCTGTATGCGTTACAGGCCTTTCAGACCCTCCTTCCAAAGGGATCACTGCTAATCCAAATGGACAATATGTCAGTAGTTTGGTATGTCAACAAACAAGGAGGAACGCGGTCGTACCCCTGTGCAGGGAGTCGACACGGGTGTGGAACTGGGCAGTCCAGCACTATCTGGTCCTTGTGGTCGTGCACGTTCCAGGTGTTTTAAACGTCCTGATGGACAGTCTCAGCAGATCTCGCACCCTAGCTCATGAATGGGAACTGCATTAGGAAGTGGCGGAATCCATCTTCCGAAGTTGGGGGCGTCCGGAAATCGACCTCTTCGCCTTCAAATCAAATGCAAAACTCCCAAAATTTTGCTCGCTTGTTCCAGAGCAAGGTGCTTTTTGGAATGACGCATTGTCTTTATCCTGAACAGGGAAATTTTTGTACGTTTTCCCTCCGTTTCCCATTCTGCAGAGGGTTCTCCTCAAGCTTCAGGCAGAGAGTGCAACAATGATCCTCATTGCTCCTCTTTGGCCGAGACAGATCTAATTCCCGCTGTTATAGCAGCTATCCCGGGAACCACCGGTTCCACTTCCAGTGACTCACGACCTTCTGACCCAGGATCAAGGTTGTTAAGTGCACCCAGGGCTCAGGACCCTGCATCTCCATGTGTGGCTCCTGCAGACATAGCAATATCCAGATTTGGGGTTTCCTCAAGTCCTTATTGAGGCAAGAAAACCTTCTACTCATTCCACTTACACCATGATGTGGAAGCGGTTTTCCATTTAGGCGACCGCTAAGGGCTGGAACCCCTTTTCTTGCTCGGCCCCACAAGTCCTGGAATACCTCCTTCACTTATCACTTATCTGTCCTACTCTTCCTTAAAGGTCCACATCTCGGCTATCTCAGCGTACCATGAGCTAGTGGATGATAAACTCATGGCTCAGCTGGAGGTCTCCAAAACCTTTGTGAAAGGGATTCTCCATCTGAAACCCCCATCCGCAGCCCAACTCCGCCTTGGGACTTGAACTTTGTTCTGGAAAAGCTCACCCTTTCTCCTTTCGAGTCAGCTATGAGCTGTGATTTGCACTTCCTGTCCAGGAAGACTCTTTTTCTTGTGGCCATCACTTCAGCCTGAAGGATTTCGGAGCTTCATGCTCTAGTCTGCAAGGGGTCATACTTGGTTTTCCATCGAGACCGGGTGGTCCTCAGAACTCATGCGAGGTTTCTTCCCAAGGTGGTATCAGAAGCCACGCTGAATCAGTCAGTAGAGCTTCCAGATTTTACCCATCCCCCTCTAACAGAGGTGAGGCACTCCTTCATACAGTGGATGTCCATCAAATTCTCCGGTGTTACACCCACCGGACCAAAGAGTTTCACTCTTGTGACCAGTTGTTTGTCTCCTTTGCCCAGAGATCGAAGGGCAAACCAGTTTCTAAGCAGGGCCTTTCCAGATAGTTAGGCAGCTGCATTTGGTACTGTTGCCAGAAGTACGACAGACCTCTGCCGGGTACCATCAGAGGTCATTCTACTAGGGGCATGGCTGCCTCCGTGGCCTTTCTACAGAACATTTCCATGGCTGACATTTGTGCTGCCGCTACTTGGAGTTCTGTCCATACCTTTACCAAACATTACAGTCTGGACATTGCTTCTAGGCGAAGGGCTGGCTTTGGCCTAGCCATCCTGCAGGGCCTTCTGTCCTAGACTTGGTCCTTTCTGGACTTCAGTTTTTTTCATTGGAGTTAGCTTTCTTCCTCCCTAGTTTCTCTCGGTCTCTCCTTAGAGGGACTGCTTGGGACTCTGTCCTATATGTGATGACCTACTGCAAGAGCCCTCTCGAAGTAAGATAGTACAGTTACGTAGGAACTTACCGTAACAGTAGATCTTTGAGAGAGGTTCCTTCAGTAGATCATATTTTTCCCTCCCAACTTCCCCTCATTTTATATTTACAGGGACTCCAAATCCTGTTCGCTCCTGCTGTCAGGCCTCTTCCTGGCTATGGCGGGAGAACTGGAGGGCAGGTGTGGGGACTGCCCATTATATACAGTCACGCTGACGTCAGTCACGTGACGTCGGGTGGGCAGTCCCCCATCAGGTATTGCTAGAAAAGTCTGCCGTGTGGCCTGACACCAGGTGGCACCAGTCCTATATGTGATGACCTACTGAAGGAACCTCTCTCAAAGATCTACTTTTACGGCAAGTTCCTACATAACTGTACTTTACTGTTTCCTACATCCATACCTCCTGTGGAAAAAAGAATGGACTGGAGGCATACTTTGTCAGGTCCTGGGAAAGAATTCCTTATTAATCACTGCAGCCATGTTGGGGTAGTACAAGCTGCAGCCTGTGACAAGGCTAATATTCCCCTTGCATCTCACCCCCCAGACAAGGATTCCAGGAAAGTGGATTCCATGGGGAAAAAAAAAACGTACTTGGCATCCTCTTTGGGACTCAGACAATCTAGCTACATGGCATATACAGCTAGGTACCAGAAATCTATGTGGGATGTGGTTCTGGAACTGGCTAAGAATGCCCCCAACCCAGGTAGCCAAGGAGCTGGAGCAGGTCGCTGCAAATGGTATAGAGGCATCTAAAGTGCAGTTCCACGCTGCTGTAGAGTTTAATGATGTTCATTCCAGGGTCATGGCTACACCTATCTCCATGAGGAAATTTGCTTGGCTTAGGTGTACGAACATCTCACAGGATACCCAGGCTAAGGCCATGGATTTTCCTGTAGCAGGTAATTCTCTTTTTGGGGATCAAACAGAGAATTACATGAAAAAGATGGACGAGTACAGAACCACCTATAGGAGTACTACAGCCAAAGAAAAGCAGACCACTCCTCGGAGGCAGCAGTTATGGGGCAGGGGCAGGCCTTTTCACAGGCCGTTTTACCAAACTCAGGCCTCCTCCGCCTCTTCTTTTCAGCAGAGGGGGTTCTTTAGGGGAAGAGGTAGACGGGGAGGGGTAACTAGGAACCCTTCAGCTACTCAGTCTAAGCCCCCTGCCAAGCAGACACTCTGAGGTGTCAGTCAGGGTCGCCTCCCCAATCCCAGTAGGGGGCAGGCTGGCTCACTGCTCCCAGGCCTGGGAGTCTGTTACTTCAGACAAGTGGGTCCTGGAAGTAGTGAGCCAGGGACTTGCTCTCAGTTTCAAAAGGTTGCCAAGAATGAGAGCAAGGTCCTGCAGTCTTCCCTCTCCCTTTTAGACAAAGAACTTAGAGGCAGAAGTCTTCTCTCTTCTGCTTTTGCAAGCAGTAGAGAAGGTACATCTTTGTCACAGGTGAAAAGGACTGTATGTCAGAAAGTTCCTTACCCCAAAAAAGACAGGGGAGTGGTGCCCATCTTAGATTTAAAGTACCCGAACAGACATTTGACAAAACCAAAATTCAAAATGGTGACTCTGGGAGTAATTCTTGCCTCTCTGAGACCAGGAGACTGGCTAGCCTCTCTGGATCTCAAGGATGCCTACTTCCACATACCTATCAGACATTCCCACAGAAAGTACCTCAGGTTCGAATTGCCCTCAGGCCATTATCAGTTCAGGGCCATGTCCTTCGGCCTAACATCTGCTCCAAGGGTGTTCACCAAGTGTCTTGCAGTAGTGGTGGCATTCCTCAGGAGGCAGGGCATCCTTCTGTTCCCATACCTGAATGACTGGCTCCTAGTGGGCCAGTCCTCAGACCAAGTCAAGTCAGCTTTAGAGGTCACTGAAAGACTTTTAGAATTCTTGAGTTTCATTCTAAATTTAGAGAAGTCTGTTCTAGAACCAGCCCAGCTTCTCCCCTTCATAGGGGTGGAAATAGATACTATTCAGGCAAGGGCTTTTCTCCCTCCCTCAAGGGTTCAGTCACTGGACACTCTGGCCTCCTCTTTTCATCCTCTAGTGTCTTGTCCAGCCAGACACTTTCTACAACTGCTGGGCCTCATGGCATTTTTCATAGCAGTAGTTAAGGGAGCAGGGTTTCAGATGAGAGTTATACAGTTTCATCTCAGATCTTACTGGTCTCAGAAAAAGGATACCCTCTCCATACTGGTTCCAGACTCTCAAGTCCAGGCCCTCCAGCGGTGGCTGGAGAAAGACAGTCTTCAACAGGGTGTCCCCTTTATCAGCCAGGTCCCTTCTGTGACTCTCACCACAGATGCCTCCCTGCTGGGGTGGGGAGCCCACCTAGATCATCTTACAGCTCAGGGAACTTGGTCTCACCAGGAGTCCCTTCTGCACATAAATCTTCTGGAATTAAGAGCTGTCTTTCTGGCACTTAAGGCATTCTCAACTTTTGTTCAGGGCAAAGTGTTGCAAATCAGGACAGACAATACCACAACCATGTGGTACATCAGCAAACAGGGAGGCACTCGAACCTTGGCCTTGTGCACAGAGGCCATGAAGGTATGGTCTCTAGCTTATTCCCTTCAGGCTTCCCTGCTGGCTGTGCATCTCCCAGGGAAGGACAACATTCTAGCAGATGCTCTGAGCAGAATTTCCCAGGAACATCACAAATGGTCCCTGAACACACCAGTTCTCCAAGCCATCTTCAAGAGATGGAGCACTCCAGAGTTAGATCTCTTTGCAGCCCCGGACAATCATCAGCTTTCTCTTTATTGTTGCAGACCACTCCTTCTGAGCCCTGTCCCTCAGGATGCCCTTCTACTAAATTGGACAAGCAGGTTCCTGGTCAAAATCGGATCTCAACCTTGCAAGGTGATTCTGGTGGCTCCAGATTGGGCCAGACAGCCTTGGTATCCTCTACTGTTGTCACTGTCAGCAACACTGCCCTTGTGTCTTCCCAGACAACACAATCTCCTCGCCTCCTCTCAGGGGAGGATTCTGTATCCCAATCTTCAGACTCTCAGGCTCAAGGCCTGGCTCTTGAAGAGCTAGAATATGCAAGCCTGCACCTTTCTCAATCAGTTATGGATATTTTAAAGGTTAGCAGGAAACCTGCTACTAGAAAGACGACTCCAGATGGAAAAGATTTGGGTTTTGGTGTTCCCAGAGGCATACTAAGCCAGAGCTGGCTGGTATTGCCACTGTATTGGATTATTTGGTGTATGTTAATGGTTTAGGCCTCCGGCCTACTACTCTCAAGGTACATTTGGCAGCTGTCTGCCTTCCTTTCTGCTAGTAAGAGCTCTTCCTTAGTTTTTCATCCAGTCTTTAAGAAATTTTTAAAAGGTTTGGTTCATGTCAGTCCTCCCTTTGGGGAGCCTACCCCTTCCTGGGACCTGAACATCTGTATTGCACAGCTTATGCAGCCCCCTTTTGAACCTTTGTCTTCAGCTGAACTGAAATACTTGACTTGGAAGACTGTGTTCCTGGTGGCTATTACCTCTGCCAGGAGAATCAGTGAATTACAGGCCTTATCAGTGGAACCTGATTTCATTTCCTTTCATAGGGATAAGGTGGTCCTCCGCACCAATAGAAAGTTTCTTCCCAAGGTGGTGTCAGACTTTCGTCTGAACCAGTCTGTCATTGCCTGTGTTTTTCACTGATCATTCTTCCTCTGGGGAGAGAAGGTTACACAGTCTTGATGTAAAAAGGGCTCTTCGTTACTATATTGAGCATACTAAGACCCATAGGAAGGACTGTTCTCAGTTGTTTCTCACTTATGGTGAAGTGGGAAAGGGCAAACCTGCTACCAAGAGGTCTGTTGCCAGGTGGCTTGTCTCTTGTATTCAATTCTGCTATTCTAAATTTGGGAAGGAACCTCCCTCAGGCCTGAGGGCTCATTCTACCAGAGGTACAGCTGCTTTGGTCACAGCAGCTAGAGATGTACCTTTAGTGGAGATATGCAAAGCAGCTACCTGGAAATCTTTTAACACTTTTACCAGGCATTACTCTTTGGACGTCCAGTCATGAAATGATGTTAGGTTTGGCATGGCTGTGCTGCAGAGCCTGTTCCCAAAATAGGTTCTGTGACTCCCTCCTCCAAGGAGGTACTGCTTGGTAGTCTGCATATAGTCAGAATACAGCAAGACTTCGTGTTGTTTGAAGAAAAAATTACTCACCATAGTAATGTTGTTTCTTCTAATGGAGTCTTGCTGTATTCTGACCTGCCTCCCCTCCTGGAACCTAGTAGTTTTGGGATGTGGTGGGGCAGGCACAGTGCTGCACCCCAGAGGTGTACTGGACATGCCTCCATCTCTTAGGGGGTTTCTTTTAGTTTGTTTATTAAGCATTTTGGTAAATAACTACCTGTTGTGTTCTTTTTGGGTGTTCTCGACGAGTCTTCTGACCCTAAAAACCTTGTTTTGCCATTTGGCACAAAATTTTGGAAACAATTTCTTCCTTTGAGTTAGTTAGTTTAGTGCTCGTAAGAACCTGACGGTTACACTTCAGAGTACCACAGACAGAGGTTTGAAAACCGAGCTCGAGCTCAACGTTCTGTGCCTTTGCATACAGTTAACCCTTTACTCTCCAGAGCAGTTCAAGTGCTGGGGCTAACTGCATATTGTCAGAATACAGCGAGACTCCATTAGAAGAAACAACATTACTATGATGAGTAATTTTTTCTTACGTACCCAGTGCCTTGCTAAGACAAGGCTTCTAATAATGTTTTTTTGTATATTTGTTTTGGTACAGTTGGTGTTTTTTAAAGCTACTGTAATGTCTATCTCTTCCAGCAGGGTTTAATGTGTAAGAATTTGGGGTGGAGGTGCAGAAATGATAATCATTTACTGCTAGTATTTTTAGACTTTTATTTTATGTACTTTTTCTTGGGCCTGCATGGTCCAGGTATCAAGGGTCATAGCCTTGGTAGCCGTCAATCCAAGGCCTTTTTGCATTGTTAACCTGGGGCATATAGTGAGAGGTCTTCTGCCACTCTTCCATTGCTGTAACCATTTTGCCTCTCATTTTCTGCCTAGTCTCCCTCCCTCTACCCACCCATATGGAACAATTTGTGTCCCTAGCCCTTCTTTTTGGAGGCCATGACATTCTGAGCACACACATTCAAGACTTGTAGTGCCTTGAAAGTGTGTTAGCACAGAGGCATACCTCCAGACTCTAATCTGAGCTTGAGCTTGTCAAGGTTAATATGTGCTAAGAGCTTCTACTGGCCCAGGTGTGGACACTGGAATCAAGAATCAGTCCTACCATGCTGGACCACATGTCCATTTATTAAAAGGCTACCACATATGCATGTCTGCTATGATTGGTAACCACACCGTCCTACTATGCTTGATATAGTCTTCGAGGATATCTCTTTCATTAGGCCACACCTTTGGAACTATACCCATGTCCACGCTGGGGCCACATGGAAATTCTGCTAGCCTGGGGCCGCCCATGATAACATCATGTGTCAGCATCTGTATGAAAGTGGGCAGACCTGTCTCTGCTCAGTTCTTTTCCTGCTGTCGATCATCCTTGTCAGATTTGTTAAAGGAAATGTCAACTAGGCTATGCTGTTTATTATTTATTTTGTATTTAGGTGAAGTTTGTCATCTTTGCATGCTGCCAAAAGGTTTATTTTGGTATTGTAAGTGGGGAGATAAAATTAATAAGGAAGGACACCCACGAAATTTGCAGGTATTGTTTTGGTTTTCCTACAGTGTGAGGACTTGTGAGATTTGCGAGGCCTTTAATCAGGCTACACGGCAACACGGCAAAAAAGCTCTAGAAAACTTCCTTCTCCTTAAAGGGACACTGTCAACCTGTTTTTCATCATATTATTTCTAGTTAAAATGTGAGTTTTTATGAGTGCATACCTTCCCTAAAATTCACTGATGTTGCTGTTTGTTTTGTCTGTCTTCTTGTTTAGTAGAACCGAAATGCATGCAAATGTATATTTATAAACAACCTTGTTTTGTTTACAATCCTGGATCTGTTCTTACTGCATACTTCCTGAGCATTACAGACGCACCATAACAGTGCAGTCACTCATGAGGCAGCAGCCTCCTAAAGTCCCAGTGTATCACGAGGGGCTAGAATGTGTTGTGGGTGTTCCCAAGTCCAGGAAAGATGCAGTTGGAACTGATCAAGGAATGTAAACAAACCTGTGTTTGTGTGGTAACACCAGTATGGTGGGCAGTCTGTTTTTCACTTTTTTAAAGAAAAAAAATAGAAACAAACTACCAGCTGCATCAGCAATCTTTACAGAATGTTGGCAGTCGTAAAATGTGTTTTTTAAACTAGGGACATTGATAGACCTAAGTGGATTGACAGTGTCCCTTTAAAACATAAACTACCATGGAGAGGGATCAGGGCCCAGCATCAGTGTCCCCCTCTACGTCAGCCGAGAAACAGCTGCCAAGATCAAAGGACTGGGTCGAAGAAAGATCAAAATTAAGGCCATTCTCCTCAGGACACAAACACAAACATAGGGTTAAAGAAAGATCTATGTCAGTGAAGCCCTGGTCGCCAGTAAGACAAGGTAAATCAGCTACCTCATCGCCAGCTCCAGCAGCGTTGATGACAGGCCCCCCCCAGCTGTCGATGAGACACCAAGGTCGGGGCTTGGCTTAGTTGCTGCCGTACCTGCTATGGACAGTGCAGTGCCCTCACCATCAGGTCAAGGCCTGTCGTTGGTCCAAGTAGTCACAACTTCTGTTCATCCAGTAGCGCCATATGGCATCAGAACCATCCATTGCTTAACCTGACCCAAAATAGCCACCGTGATGGAATGAGATATGAAGGATACTTCTTCATATAAAGGGTCAGGAAAACTCGCAGGAAATACCTCCGCTTTGTGCTGGAGGGTGGACATTACTAGTTCAGAGTATTGCCCCTTCGCTTATCCTCTGCATCACGGGCCTTTGCAAGGAAGGCCTGTATATGTTCCCCTATGTGAACGATTGGCTGCTGAAAGCCAGCTCCCAGGCAAGTTCTATAACATGCCCTATCTTGGACATATCAGTTCTACAACTTGGGGGTTAAAATTAATGTGCCCAATTCAGTGTTCAATCCTTGCCAGAAACTGCAATACATAGGGGCATTATAATGTATGGTAGAACGCTGTTAACCTTAGGAAATCATCATTTCCTAAGGTTGTTAACCTATCGATGTGACGTAGATATGTTGTTAACCTATCGATGCTACGTCACATCGATAGATTAACAACAGCGATTGGTCTGCGCATGTGCCCGTGCTTTTTTTTTCAACGGGGAACCGACGCATGAACAGCAGCGGTTAAGGAAGGACTGAACGGCCCGGCGGTGACTAATGTCGAAGTAAGCAGCAACACTACGTGGGACCATACACTATAAAAATAATGGTCCCTCTATCAGCAACCGGTCAATTTTAACCATCTCGAGGTTGCCATGGCGACGTAAACCTCTCGAGCTTCGCTCTCGAGGTTTACACAGTCACCCTGGCAACCTCTCGACTGTTAACTGACCGGTTAACGATAGAGGACCATACATTATCCTCTATGTTGTACACAGAGAAGGGATATGTTTTCCTACCTCAGGACGGAGCAGAAAACCTGATTGCTCAAGCCCAGCTGATATATGGGAGCTGCTTTGTCTCTGCAAGAACAATGTTATGTAGTCTCATGGCCTACAGCTGTCAGATGTGCATCTCCCAGGGTTCTAAAACATATTGGCAGATAGGCTAAGAAGGTCATAGTCCAAAATGCAGGTGTGGGAACTGTTAACCTTGGTGGTCGACAACCTCTTCGCAAGATGTGGTCTTCCAGAGTTGGACTTTATGCATCCCCCCACAACGCAAAACTCCCACATTTCTGCTGGCTCGATCCAGGGCCTGGAGTTTTCAGGCGAGTCTGTTGTCCCTCTCTTGGAAAGGGAAATTCCTATACTCATTTCTTCCAGTTCCTCTAATTCAGAGGATGCTAATCAAACTGTCGATGGAGAGTGCCAGTCTAATCCTCATTGCTTTGTTATGGCCTTACCAGATGTGGTTTCCACTTCTACATCAGATGGCAGTGGAACCACCAGTACCCTTACCTCAGAGTTGTGGAGTATGTCGTTACAAAACAAGGGATCCCTGTTCCATCCGGACCTGAAGTCCTTCCATCTTCATGAATGATTCCTGAGAACATAGCCATGGCACGTTTTGGGGCATCCTCTAAGTTTGTTTATGTTCTGGTTGCAGTCAGCAAACCTTCTTCCAGGCATGCCTATTCCTTGCAATGGAAGCGGTTCACTTTGTGGGCTGCTTCCAAGAATTTGGACCCATTTACCTGCCCTGTAAATGCATGGCATGTTTTGAGGTATCCCCTAAAGTTGCTGATGCTCCAGTTGCAGCTAGAAAGCCTTCAACCAGACATACATATTCCTTGAAGTGGAAGCAGTTTACTTTGTGGGCTGTTTCCAATAATTTGGACCCATTCACATGTCCTGTAAATGCAGTGCTGGAATTCTTGCTGTCCCTGACAGACTCTGGCCTACAGTATTCTCACTTGAGGTGCATTTGGCTGCTATATCAGCTTTCCATACTCCTACTGATGGCTATACAGTTGCACAACTGGAGGTGTCCCGTACTATTTTGAGAAGTATTCTTCATATGACACCTCCTATCGACAATCCAGTCCTGCCTTGGGACTTGAATTATGTCTTTGAGAAACTGACATTGGGTCCTTATGAGCTGGCCACGAGTTGAGGCCTACGTTTCCTGTCATGGAAAACATTATTTGTAGTTGCAGTCACTACTGCTCAAAGGATTTCAGAGCTGCAGGCTCTAATGTGTGAGCCTCCATATCTGATTTTCATGAGGATAGTTTTCTCTGCATACAAATCCTAAGTTTTTTACCAAAGGTGGTATTTTGAGTTTACATTGAATCAAACGACACACCTTCCTGTTACCCTGGGCATGCCAGTCAGGGATAGGCGCTGCTCCATACTTTGGATGTACATAGGATACTGAGATACTGTGTGAATCACACCAGGGACTGCACAAAATCCTTTTAACTTTTTGTTTTGTTTGCCCCTGGGAAAGCGGGTACACCTGTGTCTAAACAGTGCATATCCAAATGGTTGGCACATTGTATTACATTCTGTTACAGGATGTGCAGTAAGGAACTTCCTGGTGTGGTTCATGGTCATTCCACAAGGGTAATGGCCACTTCTGTAGCTTGTTTCAGAAATGTTTCGGTTGCTGACATTTGTGTTGCAGCTACATGGAGCGCTGTCCACACCTTCACTAAATATTAGAGTCTGAACATAGTCTCTCGGACTCGTAGATGTGCTGGATTTGGGCTTGCTTTGCTGCAAGGCCTGCTGTCTTGAATATATCAAACTGTACCAGCCTCCCTCTAATGTTTGGGACCACTTATGAATCATTCCAAAGTTGTGGCCTAATGGAACAGATTTCCTTGAAGAAGATAGAGCAGTTACGTACTTACTGTAACAGTAGATTTTCAAGAGAATCTCTTCCATTAGGCCTTGCTGTCCCTCACGCTATCCCTTCTGATTCATTGAGGGGTGCACCAGATATTGTGCCTGACCCTAATCAAAGCATGATATATCCAGCCCTATGGCTCACCTTGTTTGCTGGGGATGGTCTTATCTCCTGGTTCCCCACAGGTGGAGGCCCTCCAAGTCTGATCTCTGGTTTGGAAATGAGACGGGATGGGTCCACCTTCATTTATATAGACGCTGACGCATGATGTTGCAGTGGGCAGCCCCCAACTAGCAAAGGTTTCCATGTGGTCCTAGCAGTGCAAAAGACAGTGGAGAAAGTGGAGCAGCCACTCCAAGGAAAATCTACGTCACTGGCTCCATTGATCTAATCGCTGTCATTCAAATACTGGGAGAAAACTTCAGGGAGTCACAAGCACCAGAACAAGAAATCTTCCCTGATGCACTCCAGGTCGCCCCTGCACTCTACAGGTACAACCTCTGCTTCAGTGTGATCTGGTCTGCCCCCACCCCAAAAAAAAAATTGTCTACATGACACCAGGAATGGGGGCTTGGTGTAGGCACGGCTGGTATGTTGCTGTTGACACCAGGTACTCAGCCTCCCCCATCAACTACTCCAGTCGTGTCCATTAACCAAAGCGGCGATGATGCTCAGGCAGTACTTACCACTTTCTCAGACATAAGGCGCCTGCTGCAAGGTCTCCATGTTCCTGGAGCCCATCAGTGGGGGTCCTTTACACATAGCCCCTCGACGACAGAGTCTTCCTAGGCCACCACCAGTGTCACCAGCAAGATCTCTCATTCCCATCGACCCAGTCAACAATGAATATCATTCTGATCTGATGATGCAGGAAGAGGAAGAAGCAGCAGAAGACTATGCTGAGAGCCACTATGAACATGGCACCAGCTCTGCAGTCTCTACCTGCATTGAGGACTCCATGGTGAACACACCAAGGTCCCCTCTGGAAGAGCCTGCATTCAAACCTCAGGAATCCCTCAGTATGCTTAACTGATGCAGTCAGACTTCTGTGCTGAACTGCGCCGGAGAGATTGTAACATATGTAAATGATGGAATCATTGGTATGTGCTGGTAATTCAAACTGCTGCCTCTAGGTGCTGTTGTGTTCTAAACAATTCAGAATAATTTTCTCCACCTGCCTAGTAAGATGCCTTGGAGAGTTCTTCCCAGCACTTCACTTTCATTATTTTCTGTGTGAAAATTTCTAGTTCGCATTTCTTTTATTTTTGCTGTCCCTAGTGTTTAACTACAGGTTTGTTAGTCAGGTTTTTCTATTTTTTCCTATTTTTAAATGGTTTTCCTCAGTTCCACAGCAGTTCCAGGGAACCGGAGAAGCCTCTCTGTATAGCAGATCTTACCTGTGTCAGTCTTCACCATTCATCACTGTTGGGTATCTGGCGGAGGTCAGGACCCATGAGACCTTTTTTTTTTTTTTTTTAAGGTAGGTGAGACGACGCACTGCGATATTTTCAGCGGGTTAGCAGATTAGGCTGTCGTCGACTCCGCTGCCTGCCAGTTCTTCGTCTCCCGCCATAGAGGTCGCCTCGTGGGAAGCTGTGAAGAAATCCTAGGCCTGCTCCACAGTCTTTTTTTCGAAATCCTTTCCTTCGGTCGAAGTCCATTGGTCTTCTTGCCGGTTCTGTTTCTGCCAACACTCAACGTCGCCCGGTAAGATCTTTCCTTATCTTTATATTTCTGCGACGTCGAATCTGTTTTTTTTCTCTGTAGGTCATGTCTCGGTTGGAGGGCAAGCAATCTTCTAAGACGGGTCGGCCCCCCCCATGCGACTGTGCCCTTGCGGCCGAAAGTATTCCGTCACCGATCAGTATCTTTCGTGTCTTGGCCTGCTTCATGACATGGATTCGTGCGATGCCTGTTTCTCCATGGACTGCGGGGTCATCGAGCAACACGCATGGAAAGTGGGGCGAGCTCTACCGACTTTCGGGGGTCGGGTGCGCACTCGTCGGGCCAAGCCACGCTCTCTCGGCCTTTCCTTCGGGTCCCCTCCCGGTTCTATACAGACCGAGGAGGAGGGAGCCTCAGCTACTAGTAGCCTAGCCATTGCCGAGGCTTATTCCGCAGCGCAGGAGGCCGTCCCGCTCCTCTCAGGGGCGGGAGCGCCCACTCCCGGCAATCGCCCCTTCAGGGGTGAGAAGCTCCCCAGTCGGACCCACGTTTCACAAGGCCGGGTGGCACCATCCTCGACGCCCGCCGGTGGGCGCTGTTCGCGCGCCATGGGCCCAGACGGAGTCGGCCGGGCGCTCACTTGTCATGCGGCGCCGTGGCTTCTGTCGGAGCCATTCGTGGTGCTGACACTGCTAGTGGCGCCATGGGAGCTGCTATGGTGCCATCTTTCTCCACGTCTCGCCTCAGCACCGAGGTTGAGCACGGCGCTATGTCCTCAGTGCTTGGCGCCGTAGGGCCTCTCGCCGCCTCTGCCCTCAGCACCGTTCACGGTGCTGTGGAGACGGGCGGTGCCATCCTCGGCGCCACCTCTGCCATGGAGCTGGGCGGTGCCGTGACTGGTCCTGGCTCTGGAGCTCCTGTTCGTGCTGGAGCAGTGCCCCTGAAGATTCTGCTCGCGGTGCTGCGGGGGGCACTGGTACCGGCTCAGGCACGGCTTTGGTTTCTGGGCCCTTTGGCAAAGATGGCAGTGGGTGCCTTCCTACGGTTTGGCACAGGGCCTCAGCCTCTACTTCCTTGGAGGCAGAGTCGAGCTCTGAGTCAGACTGACAGTCTGACCCTTTGGGGTTGGCTGTTGAGGTGGGCAGCCCAGTAGTCTCCTCGACAAGCCGGAGTCAGCCCCCTTCTGAGGTGGGGTCGGTGGCTGCCGAGACTGGGGTTAGGGGTGCTGACCAGCAGGCAGTGGTGCAGGCCACCACAGCTCTGCAGCCTGGTCTTGGTGGGTTCACTGACCCCTCAGTAGTGGTACCCCCACCTGTGGTGTGCCTACATCGCCCAACTTTGGGGCCGATCAGGACACCTACAGGAGGGGAAGGTACTGTGCCCTGGATAGCTCCTTCGGGTGCTGCCCAGAGATGCCAGCTACCTAGGCTGGCCCTCTTGAGAAGGAGGGCTCTTTCGGACTCCGAGGGGTTGAGGGGCGTGGGGTCGACACGGCGGCCTTTTTCCGGGGTCCACCCGGGCTCTGGGAGAAGCCGTAGTGCAGATCGCTGCTCTTCCTCCTTGGTCTCTTTTGAGAGAGCCCCATTCTTTTGAGGTAGGGGACCGTTCTTCTGGACCTATACGGCTCCGGTCGCCTCACGAGGGATTCTTCTGGGCACTGCCAAGGCAGTACTGAAATGGTTGTTCAGCTGTCAGCTATGGGGTCTTCCTTGGCACCTTCTTCCATGGGTGCTTCCGGTCCTCTCCTTAGCCCAGGTGGAGGTCAGCCGACATCTCTTCTCGGCTCTGTCCTCATCCCTCTCCCACATTCTCCTGCGCTCCCAGGCATCCTTGGTCCTAGCTGGCCTCTCTCCTGGGAGTAGTTCAGAGCGGTGGCTGCTCAGTTCCCTGCTTACGTTAGGGCAATGGACAGCCAGGTTTTTCAACCTCCCCCCGTGCAGCCACCCACTGAACAGCCGGTGCCCTCCAGCTCCTCATCCTCCTCTTCTGGTGGAGAGGAACCTTCTCCACACATCTCTCCAGCTGCTGATCTCATGGAGTATCAGCGCTTCCTCTTGCGGATGTTGGAGGACTTGCATCTCACTCCTACCACTATCAGCAATCCTGAGCACTTGGCTCATGCCTTTCTAGGCGATTTTGGCGAGGCCACTCTTGTGGTGCCACCCTGACCTGCTCCCTTTCGGGAGGCGTCGTTGCGTTCCTGGCAGAGGCCCTTCTCCAGAGTTCCTGCCCCAAGGGATCTCAGCCAGTGGTATTGCACACCCCCAGAGTCTCCAGGTTCCATGCCTCATCCACAGTCTGGATTGACGCAGTTGGATACTCCTGATGGGCTTCACGCCCTTCACCGTGACCGGCCCGCAGATCAAGACTCCTCGGATTTTGACTTCTGGGGTAGGAGGATCTTCTACTCGGCACGGTTATTGCTTTCCATTTCTGCACATCAGGCCCCCTATGCAGCCTATGACAGGTTCTTGTGGTCCGGGCTGGGTCAGCTCCTAGCCTCATTGCCTGATATGGAGCAAACCACACAAGCCATTGCACTCTCTGCACGTGGCTTGGAGCTAGCAAGACACCAAGCGAGGGCATCCTATGATGCCAACGAGGTAATTAACAGGGTCGTAGGGACAGCGATCTGCACTAGGCGGACGGCATGGCTGCGTCTTTCCCGGTTGTCACCCTTGGCCCGGCGTAGGGTGATTAACTCCACTCACCAGAGAACCTATCTCTTCTCCCATAGAGCGAGGCGGCGCTTGTCGGGGCAACTTCCTCCCCCCTCCAGGGGGCACCCTGTCTCACTCTCCCCACTCTTGAGCCTCTCCAGGCCCTGAAGGTTCTCCCTCTTAGTGTGTCGCTTCACTGAGAGCTAAGGACTTTGTCCCTTAGCGCAGTAAAAGAACCCCTTTGGGGCTCGGCACTCACTCAATAGTGATGAATGGTGAAGATTGACACAGATAAGATATGAAAATTACATACCTACGTAATTATGATCTTTCTGTGTATCTTCACCATTCATCGCGATCCCACTCCATCCCTGGGCCTCAGTCTCTGGTCCCTCCTCCTCTTTGTGCCCATCCTTCCCCCTCTCCTTTCTTAGGAGTGGGGTAAAACCGGGGCACACAGGGATAATATTCTAGGGAGAGTGGACAGCAGGGGGGCACTCCTTCTCCAGTGCTTTGACTCCACCCCTGTGGGGTTGGAGTTGTCAGTTGCCCTCCTTTCTCTCCTCCTCCCTGTTCCCATCCAACCCATTTTTCCTTGTTTATTAAAAAAAAAAAAAATCCCTTTTTTTCACCAATAATCTTTCTTTGAGATGATGTTAATTCTCTGTACCCTGTCCTTCTTCCAGAATAGCTGACTCTGCTTATCTGGAGTGTTTGCCAGCTATTCCGTGCCTTGAATTATTTTTTATTTATTTATTTCAAATTCGGATTAATACCTTTGAGCCGGGGGCTCATTTACAAAGGCTCCAAGTCAACAAGGAATACAAGACATTTACACGTGATGAAACATTTCAAAACAGAAAGACATCAACTAACAAGTGGTATTAATGTGCAGTTACAACATTAAGCAGGGTACAGGAAGTAAGGAGAAACAGGACCACACTTCCAGAGAAACATATTAATGCAGCACTAATTAAGTGCAGTACAGTGTTTAACAATCATGTTACAGTTCAGACGGGGTGCTCCCAGTATGCTTAAATGCATGTTTTAGCAGCCAAGGTGAGGCTTTGTCAAGGGGAGGTAGTAGGTGGTGTAAGGTGGGAGGGGGAAGTGGACATTTGTGGAACAGGAGGGTGGGAGTGAGAGAGGGTAGCGTTTGACGGGTGTGAGAACCGCTGTCAGAGGCCATGAGTTAAGAGAAACTCTGGCAGTCAGATTTGCTGGCAAGAAGAGATCGAAGCCCATTTTTAAAGTAGCCAAGTTTGGGGGAGTTGGCAAGGTCTGCAGGCAGATCATTGAACCATTTAGGCCCACAGTAGGAGAGGGATCTTTGGCCAGGGGTGGTTCGTTTGAAGGGAACAGTTAGAACAGTCCTGGAGGCACTCCTTGTGCATTTAGATGGTTGTGCAGGCTCAAAGAGGGCTGAAGTAGCCCTAGGCATGGACCCCATCAGGGACTTTTTTGCAAGGAGGCAGGCCTGGTTTTGGAGTCTGTGGTGGAGTGGGAGCCAGCCAGTTTCCTTGTATAGGTCACAAGAGTGAGTCATTTTGTGTACTCCCAGGACCAGGCGGCAGGCCTTGTTGTTGATGGTTTTGACCCTTTTAAGCGCTGTGTCTGTGCCTGCCCCATATATGACAAGACCATAATCCACAGATGAGAACTGAACTGCACGTAACAAGTCTCAGGGCAGCCGGTGTCATTGAGGTGTGGTGTCTGTACAGGATACCAAGCTTCATGTTGGTGGACTTTACCAGTTGCTCAGCATGGGCAGCGAAGGTGAGGGTGTCATCAAGGTGAATCCCTAAGTACTTGAATGTATTGACTTGGTCTAGTACTTCTCCTTCGCTATTAAATATGCAGTGAGGACCCTTGAATCTTGCTCTGTGGGGTGCTGAAGAGCATGCTCTTTGTCTTTTTGTAGTTCAGTAGCAGTTTATTTCGGGTGAACCAGGATTCCAGTGCACGAAAATTGTGCTGAAGTTCAGAGCTAATTGATCCCAGGTCTTTCCCTGGGACGGCGATAACAGCATTGTCTGCATAGAGTACGGAGTGTGCAGGACAGGTAGAGGGCATGTCATTTATGAAGAGGCTGAATAAGAGAGGACCGAGGATAGAACCTTGCGGGACCCCTAGGTTTACTTCCCTGGGTTCAGAGATCATATTGCCAATCCTGACCCGTTGAGATCTATGGGTTAGGTAACTATGGAACCAGGCCACAGATTCCATTGACAATCCTGTAGAGAGGAGACATTTCAGTAGCAGTTGGTGATTGACGGTGTCAAAGGCCTTGGTGAGGTCTATGAAGGTTGACCCCACCGCCATCCCTTTATCCAGGGCCCCATAAAGCTGAGTGGTGTACTCTACTAGTGCGGTGACAGTGGAGTGGTTTTGTCGGAATCCATGTTGTTGCAAGCAGAGAAGGCTATGCTTTTCTAGGTACTCGGTTAGTTGTTCTGAGACCACCCTTTCAAGTGCTTTGGAGAGGGGGGGTAAAATCGAGATGGGCCGGAAGTTTGCTAAATTAGCTCTGTCTCCTGATTTAAAAACAGGTGTGACTAGAGCCTCTTTCCACCTGTCAGAGAAGATGCCAGATCTTAGAGGCATTGAATACCTTGGTGAGTGGTGCCACAAGTTTGTTTAATGTGAGTGCTGCCATCTTCATATCGATCATGTCACTTCCCATCCTGGTCTTACAAAGGACCCATTTGATATATTTGATGGTCTCACCTGTGGAGATTTGCCTGAAGTAGAATGGTGGGGTAACATTATCCTGTGGTGATGGAGTGTTGAGCTTGTGCTGGCTGGCCTGCAAGGGTGTGCATACCTCTCAACTGTCCCTGATTTTCAGGGATGTCCCTGATTTTGCCTCAGAAATTTCTTCTGTCCCTCCTAAATTTGGCACTTCTGTCACTGAAAAGTAGGGATTTGAATCACAAAATAATGCCAGCCTTTGGTGTTACAGTCTAGTTCCTATTATGAAAATGCTATTCATACTAAGAAGCATGTTGTACATAGCTTCTGGAACTAATATTGTTATTTTTTTCAGATGTGTCCCTGATTTTGGTCATTTGTCCCTGATCATTTTAAGCTTTGTCCCTGATTTGTAATGAGGGAGGTTGAGAGGTATGAGGGTGTGATTCAAGTATTCCGGTGGCAACACATTGCTGAGGTCCGTGAATGCAACATTAAAAGCATCGGCGATTTCCATTGGGTATTACAATGTACCAGAGGTGGTAACTATAAGGTCCGGTGGGGCCCTTGAGGCTCTACCCATGAGAGATTTTACAGAGTCCCAGAACTCCCTCCTTCTACCCCAGGTCTTTCCTAGGAGGTCATTGTAGTAAGCTGCTTTCGCCAGACGTATGAGTTTTGTGCAGGTATTTCTAGCTGCCTTATACGCTTGGGAGTCAGCTAGATTCCCGGTGGCTTTGGCCCTATGCCACAGGTGATTTCTAAGTCGCATGCATTCAGTTAGAGGGCTGGACAGCCAGGGGTTGGGATTCCTCTGGCTTTCTTTGTTTTGTAAGGAACAAAGATGTCACAGGCTTTAGTAAAAATACTACAGAAGTAATCGAGTGCTTGATTTCCGTCCTTGACTCTATCCAGTGGGGACCAGTCAATCCCTTTTAGGTAGTGCCTGAAGGTGTCTAGTTGACCAGGCCTTAGTGATCTGTTCCTGGTGGTCTTAGGCTTACTCTTGGTGAACTTGTTTGTCCAGGTAAGAAGTACAGGGGAGTGGTCACTGATGGTGTCAGGTAGGACTGTTACCTCTGCGATATGTTCAGGACAGGAGGAGAGTAGCCAGTCGATGAGGGTGCTGGTTCCTGTACGGTAGTTTTGTCTGGTGGGTTGTGTGACCAGTTGGGTCAGGTACAGTCTGGCTATTTGGTCTCTAGCTGTCGCTGCATCTTGTGCTTGCCAATTCTGGCAGAAAGCCTTTGCTACTCCTTGCAGTTCCTATACAATCTGGAGACGGACCAGGGTCTGGGATGTGTTAACCTTCTCCCCTCTCTTCCTAAATTCTTTACCCATCCTACCTCCTTCTTCCTTTTCCAGAGATTGGGGGCCCCTCCCATTCCCTTTAGTTTCCGACTCTTCTCCCTTTCTGTCCTCTCAGTTGTTATTTCTCCTTTTGGTTCATATATCTTTTCCTTTTCAAACAATATGAAGTCTTGTTGTATTCTGACATATTGCAGCGATTCCCAACCTTTGAACTGCCCCGGAGAACAAAGAGTTAACTTTCTATGCAGGGTATAGAATGCTGAGCTTGAGCTTGGTTGAAGTCTCTGTTTGGAGTGTTTCAAACTTAAACCGTCAGATTCTTTACTCTGCCTCACTGAACAGTCGCTCCTGAGATTTCTCCTTCAGCTCGGTTCGAAAGTCGGTTAAAGTTTCAGTTTTCATCATTTTTTTTAAACTGAAAAAGTTATCCGCATAGTCTGTTAAGTCTCTGTCTGTGGTGCCGTGAGTACTAGATAGGAATTGTTCTGTTTTTTCTGTGTGGAATTTGTAAAAGTGCGGCTCGGTTGGGCTGAACCGGCCATTTGATAGTGAAATATTGTGTTTTGTGTTTTTTACTTAGTGTGTGGTTACCAGTTCTTATCGGTTCTTAAAAAAAAAAAAAAAAAAACATGTTTTAGTACGTTTTTTTCCAATACTCGTGACACGGTTAGGAACCGATAAGAGAGTCTTGCCTGGCGGTTGCCATAAAAAGGCTAAGTTGGTTAGGTTGGCCATGTCTGAGAAACCCAAGAAAAAACGGCCCCACTGGGTTTCAACACTGCAGTGAGTGTGGGGAGGCCTTTGCTAAGGCCGATCCCCACACCACCTGTGTTTACTGTCTGGGGTTTGACCACCTCGATTCAGACTGCCAAATATGTAAAAACTTTCCCAAATCTACTCTTGAGAAGAGATTAGGTAGACTGAGGGAAAAGGAGGCCGAGAAGTCCGCTGACCCGGATGGCCAGCCCGGTTCAGTTCCGCCAGAACCAGAAGAGTGCCCTCTGACCAGAGGCGATACTTCTTGAGCAAGGAGCGATTCCGAGGATGGTTTCTGATAAAAAGCATAAAGACAAATCGACGGTTCGGATCCAGAGGTTCCTGTTCCGACTGTCGAAGAGATAGCCAGAGTGATTCAGCTTGTGGAATCGCTCCGTCCGGTTCCTACCAATTCGGCTCCTTCTGGCAGGGGTTCGGTTCGGTCGATTCCCCTGGTTCAAGATTCTACCCTCGAAGATTTTTATGAACCGGAATTTGAAGAGGAAGGGGAATTTGAGGATGATGATGGTGCAAGTGAGGGTCTGGATGTGCCTGTGGAACCGGACATCTCCCCAGACAGACCTTCAGGTGATTCCCCTCCTAGGCTTTCTGAGTCCCCTTCTCACTTTATGTTCTGCAGAAAGGTGGCTGAAACCCTCCAGCTTCCTATGGAGGAGGCTGTGGAAGATCAAGAGGAGCCTGATTATGTAGAGATGATGGACATCCCAGAGTCCAGGAGACTGTCTGTTCCCCTCCACAAATCTTTTGGGAAACAGACACTAAAAATCCTAAAGTCTCTTAACACTATACCTCCTGTGGATAGAAGAATGGACAAGAGGTATACACTTTCAGGCTCAGACACGGAGTTCTTATATCAGCAATGCAGCCATGTTGGGGTAGTGCATGCTGCTGCCTGTGACAAGGCAAATATTCCCTTGTCTTCACACACCCCAGACAAGGACTCCAGGAAGATTGATGCCATGGCAAAGAAATAGTACATGGTATCTTCTTTGGGACTCAGGCAGACAAATTACATGGCCTATACATCCAGGTATCAGAAGTCTAGGTGGGACACTGTACTGGCACTGGCTAAACAGGCTCCCCCCCCCTAGCTAGCCAAGGAGCTGGAGGCGGTGGCCGCAGATGGGATTGAGGCACCTAAAATTCAGTTTCATGCTGCTGTGGAATCTAATGATGTCATCAAGAGTCATGCTGCATCTGTGGCTCTTCGGAGGATGGCTTGGCTCAGATGTACTAGCCTCTCGCAAGACACCCAGGCTAAGGCCATGGATTTTCCTGTAGTGGGTAATTCTCTGTTTGGGGAGCAGACAGAGAATTACATGAAGAAAATGAATGAGTACAGGACCACTTAAAGGAGTGCTCAGGCCAAGGAGAGGCAGGCAACTCCTCAAAGGCAGCAGTCTAGGAACAGGGGCAGGCCTTTTCAAAGGCCTTTTTACCAGGCACAGGCCTCTTCTTCCTTTTCCCAGAGGGGGTTCTTCAGAGGGAGAGCAGAAGGGGAATGAGCAGGGCTGCATCCACTCCTCAGCCTAAAGCCGCTGCCAAGCAGACACCCTGATGGGCCTGCCCGGGTCGACTCTCCTGTTCCAGTAGGGGGCAGGCTGGCTTACTTTGTCCAGGACTGGATGTCTGTTACACCAGACAAGTGGGTCCTAGAAGTAGTAAGCCAGGGACTGGTTCTCAGCTTCAGAAAATTTCCAAAGATGAGAGCCAGATCTTTTCCACCTGCAAATCTCTCAGAAACCCTTGCCCTAGAAGCAGAGGTTTCTTCTCTCCTAGCTTTAAGAGCTGTAGAGAGAGAGTACCTACCCTACACTGGGGCAAAGGACTGTACTTCAGGTACTTTCTGATCCCCAAAAAGACTGGGGAGTGGCAACCCATCCTAGACCTAAGATATCTAAACAAACATCTTTTAAAACCAAAGTTCAAGATGGTAACTCTGGGAATAATCCTTCCCTCTCTAAGGCCAGGGGACTGGCCAGCCTCCCTGGACCTCAAAGATGCCTACTTTCACATTCCCATCAGGTGCTCCCACAGAAAGTACCTCAGGTTCGAGTCGCTCTCAGGCCACTATCAGTTCAAAGCAGTGCCCTTTGGCCTAACCTCAGCCCCAAGGGTTTTCACAAAGTGCCTGGCAGTAGTAGTTGCCTTTCTAAGAAGGCAAAAGATTTCCATTTTTCCATATCTGGACAATTGGCTAACAGTGGGTCAGTCTCCAGACCAAGTCAAGTCTCACCTGCAAGTGACCCAGCAAGTGCTCACTTCTCTAGGATTTCTTCTCAACCTTCCCAAGTCAGTTCTCGAACCAGTCCAGCTTCTTACCTTTATAGGGGCAGAACTGGACACACTCAGAGCAAGAGCCTTTCTTCCCCTGGATAGGGCAAGGGTTCTAATGGAACTAGCCTCCTCTTTCAGCCTTCAGGTATCTCGGCCAGCAAGGCATTTCCTCCAGCTCTTGGGCCACATGGCAGCTTCAACAGCAGTGGTCCAAGGGGCAAGATTCCAGATGAGGGATATTCAGTTCCACCTGAGAGCTTTTTGGTCTCAGAGGAAGGATTCCCTTACCAATCTGATCCCAGTGACTCTAACCTTGATCCAAGCCCTCCAGTGGTGGCAGGATCAGGACAATTTAAGACAAGGTGTTCCTTTTGTTACTCAGCCTTGTTCAGTGGTCCTTACCATGGACGCTTCTCTTCTGGGCTGGGGAGCCCATTTGGGGTCCCTCACTGCCCAGGGGCTGTGGTCCCCCCGAGAATCCCTTCTCCACATCAATTTCCTAGAGCTCAGGGCAGTTTTTCTGGCCCTAAAAGCTTTCTCTCAGTCAGTACAGAACAAGGTGGTTCAAGTCAGAATGGACGACAACACCACCACCACCATGTGGTACATCAACAAGCAGGGAGGCACTCGGTCCACGGCCTGTGCACAGAAGCCATGAAGTTGTGGTCCCTGGCTTATTCCCTGCAAACCCCTCTGGTAGCAGTTCACCTTCCAGGGAAGGACAATGTGCTAGCAGATGCACTGAGCAGGATCTCTCAGGGCCATCATGAATGGTCCCTGAAGCCTCAGGTGTTGAAAGTGATTTTTTTCATGGTGGGGCACTCCAGAAGAGATCTCTTTGCAGCCCCAGACAATCACCAACTCCCTCTCTTTTGTTGCAGACCTCCAGTCTTGGGCTTAGTCCCCCTGGATGCCCTGATTCTGAATTGGGAAAGGAAGTGTCTGTATACCTTTTCCCCCTTCCCCACTCCTGTTCAAAGTTTTAGTCAAAATAAGGTCTCAACCTTGCAAGGTGATTCTGATTGCTCCAGATTGGGCCAGACAGCCCTGGTACCCCCTGTTGCTGTCACTAGCAGTCCATCTTCCCCTGTCTCTTCCCAGGAATTACAACCTGTTAACATCCTCTCGGGTGAGGATTTGGTACCCCAGTCTTCAGTCTCTCAATCTCAAGGCATGGCACTTGAAGAGTTAGAGTCTGCAGATCTGCATCTCTCCCAAGGGGTTCTGGATATCCTCAAGGTTTCTCGAAAGCCCTCCACCAGAAGGACTTATAGCTCCAAATGGGAGAGATTCAGCATTTGGTGTTCTAAGAAGCATATTTCTCCAGACACTGCTGGATTACCTATGGTTCTGGATTATATGGTCCATCTGAATGGCTTAGGCTTCAGACCAGCTGCTCTCAAGGTACATTTGTCAGCTGTTTCTGCATTTTTGTCTGTGGGGAAGTCTTTCTCACTACAGTGCCTTCAGAAAGTATTCACCCCCCCTTGGATTTTGTCACATTTTGTGACGTTGCAAACTCAAATTAAAATACATTTATGTGGGATTTTTTTTGTCACGTATCTACACAAATTACTCTATAATGTCAAAGTGGAATGAAACTTCAATTTTTGTACATGTAATTTAAAATAAAACCTGAAATGTCTTGATTTGATAAGTATTCACCCCCTTTGCTATGACACTCCAAATTGAGCTCAGGTGCATCCAATTTCCTTGTGAGATCACTCTAAAACTTGAATGGAGTCCACTTGTGGTCAGTTCAAATGGTTGACATGATTTCAGAGGAAATACACCTGTCTATATAGGTCACTGTTGACAGTGCATGTCAGAGCAGAAACTCTACCATGAAGACCAAGGAGCTGTCCGTAGAACTCCGTGATAGAATTGTGAGAAGGCATAGATCTGGGGAGGGGTATAAAAACATTTCTAGGGTGTTGAAAGTTCCCAGGAGCACAGTCAAGTCCATCATTAGGAAATGGAAAGATTACGGAACCACCCAGACTCTTCCTAGAGCAGGCCGTACTCCCAAACTGAGTAACCGGGCAAGAAGGACCTTGGTCAGGGAAGTGACCAAGAACCCAGTGACCACCCTGACAGAAATACAGAGTTCCATGGCTGAGATGGGAGAACCTGTCCAGAGGACAACAATCTCTGCAGCACTTCACAGATGTAGCCTCTATGGGAGAGTGGCTAGACAGGAAGCCACTCCTGAGAAAAGGCCACATAATAGCATGCCTGGAGTTTGCAAGAAGGCACGTGGCAGACTCTGAGACCATGTGGCAAAAGATTCTCTGGTCTGATGAAACAAAAATTGAACTCTTTGGCCTGAATGCAAAGTGCTATGCCTGGCACAGACCGAACACAGCTCATCACCCGTGTAACACCATCCCTACCATGAAGCATGGTGGTGGCAGCATCATGTTATGGGGATGCTTTTCAGCGGCAGGGACTGAGGCACTTGTCAGGATAGAGGGAACAATGAATGGAGCCAAATACAGGCACATCCTTGAGGAGAACCTGCATCAGTTTGCAATAGATCTTGGACTGGGACGAAGATTTACATTCCAACAGGACAACGACCCCAAGCATACAGCCCAAGCAACACTGGAGTGGCTTCAGAACAAGAAGGTGAATGTCCTTGAGTGGCCCAGCCAAAGCCCACACTTGAATCCCATTGAGAATCTGTGGAAAGCCTTAAAGATTGCGGTTCACCAACGCTCCCCATCCAACTTGACAGAGCTTGAGCAAATCTGCAAGGAAGAATGGGCGAAAATCCCAAATCCAGATGTGCAAAGCTGATACAGACATCCCAAGAAGACTCAAAGCTGTAATTGCTGCCAAAGGCGCTTCTACAAAGTATTGACTCAGGAGGGTGAATACTTAAGTAAACAAGATATTTCAGTTTTAATGTTTCATAAATGTTTGTTACACAATAAAAATATTTTGCATCTTTAAATTGTTGAGTATGCTGTGTGAATCAAGGGGGAAAAAATCATTTCAATGCATTAAAAATTCTGGTAGTAACACAACAAAATGTGACAAAATCCAAGGGGGAGTGAATACTTTCTGAAGGCACTGTATCTTCTCATCCTGTGTTCTGTAAATTTTTTAAAGGATTGCTTCACACCGATCCTCCTTTTAGAGACCCTGCCACTGCCTGGGATTTGAATGTTTGCATTGCTCAACTTATGCAACCCCCTTTTGAGCCTTTGTCTTCACCAGAGCTTAAGTACTTGACTTGGAAAAACTGTGTTCTTGGTAGCCATTACCTCTGCCAGGCGTATCAGTGAATTGCAAGCCCTGTCAGTGGAACCTGATTTTATCTCATTTCACAGGGATAAAGTGGTCCTTAGAATCAATAGAAAGTTCTTGCCCAAAGTGGTTTCAGACTTCCATTTAAACCAGTCTGTCTCTGTTCCTGTTTTCTTCACTGATCATTCTTCCTCAGGAGAGAGGAGGCTATACAGTTTAGATGTTAAAAGAGCCCTTAGTTACTACATAGAGCTTACCAAGGGTCACAGGTTTGACTCCCTCCAGTTGTTCCTCACTTATGGAGAAGTGGGGAAAGGCAAACCTGCCACCAAGAGATCTATTGCCAGATGGATTGTGTCTTGTATACAGTTCTGCTATGAAAAACTCCACCCTCAGGCCTGAGGGCTCATTCCACAAGAGGTACAGCTGCTTTCCTGGCTGCTGCCAGGGATATCCCTCTCTTAGAAACTTGTCAAGCAGCCACGTGGAAAACGATCCATACCTTTACCAAGCATTACTCTCTGGATATCCAGGCTAGGAGTGATGCTCGGTTTGGCACAGCAGTACTTCAGAGCCTATTCCCAAAGTAGGTTCTGTCCCACCTCCACGGAGGTACTGCTTGGTAGTCTGCAATATGTCAGAATACAGCAAGACTTCATGTTGTTTGAAGAAAAAATTACTCACCTTAGTAATTATGTTTCTTTTAATGGAGTCTTGCTGTATTCTGACCTCCCTCCCTGCCTCCCCTCTCAGAACCTGTTTTTGGGAAGTGGGTGGGCAGGTGCAGTGTTGCACCCCAGGGGTATTTTTTGCTTGCACCCTCCTCCTTTTTTGTTTGGGTGCTGATTTATTATTGATATTTGTATTAGATTGGTTTTTGAGTTTCCTGATGAGTTTTCCCTGGGAATCCAAAACTTTTTTCAGCCAGTTGGCTAGTAGGAATTTTTACAGTTTCCACATAGAATTTTTAGTTAGTTGGTCTCGTAAGAATGTGATGGTTTAAGTTTGAAGCACTCCAGACAGAGATTTCAACCGAGCTCGAGCTCAGCATTCTATGCTCTGTATAGAAAGTTAACTCTTTGTTCTCTGGGGCAGTTCAAAGGTTGGGAATCACTGCAATATGTCAGAATACAACAAGACTCCATTAGAAGAAACATAATTACTAAGGTGAGTAATTTTTTCTTTCTGTCCCTTGGACTTCCTTGCCCACCCTCCACTCCCTTCCTCTTACCTCTCCGGCGACTCAGAACTGGCAGCAGGTGGAGTCAACGCAGCCTAACGGCCAACCCACAAGCGCCACGCCATTCTTTCAGCCCTCGAGGCCAGGCGCTGATGGTGCGTCAGCTCTGCCTAACTTGAAAAAAAAAAAAAAAGGCTCCCGTGAGGTCCTGACCTCCGGCCAGATACCCAACAGTGATGAATGGTGAAGATACACAGAAAGATCATAATTACAGTAGGTACGTAATTTTCATTTTTTTTACTGTACTTTTCACCTGAATTGGTGTTTTATTTTCGATTCCGTGCAATTCCTTATTTAGGGAACTGGACTACTACATTTCTTTTTTCCTGTATTTTGTGGGGCTAAATTTGCAGTTTCTTTTTAGCTTAATCTGGTTCAAGGTCAGTTGGCATTCATCTGTATCCACTTCCGTGGCCATGCCTAAAAATTGGCAGGATTTGTCTAGTGCACTTACCCGATCAACAGAAACTAAATAAAAAAATAAAAAGGGAACCGACCGTGAATTCTACTTGTAACTCAGAGAGGCCAAAAAAGAGAACAGGACCAACTGGTTTCAAAAATGGTATAAAGTGTTTTCAGTTATTGGCTGTGGCCAACAGGTATGATCTTTGTATAAAATGGCTAGGCCCTAGCCACATTTTTGCAAGCTTTGATTTGTGCTCTAAATTTTGTCCCAAAACAGTTAAAAAGAGGGCCATAAAGCTGGAGGAGATGGCTTCTCCCGCCTCTTCATCACCAAAGCCTTCCCCTCACACAAGGACAAACCTAGGAGCGCTCTGAGTCCTGATCTTCCAATAATGGGGACTCCTCTAAGTCTCAGAGAGCCACAGAGCAGGTTATCGACCCAATTCCTGCAAAGAAAAAACACAAAGAAAAACATGTCACTGCACCTCCTACTGAAAAAGCAAAGGAGCTCTCAACTGACAAACCTACTGTGCCCTCTGTGGAGGAGATAGCAAAGGCCTTGCAGGTTGGTCCTCAAGACTTTCCAGGCCTACAGTTCCCTTGGGGGTACCCCAGTTCCTCTTCATGTTCCGACCCAGGCTTCGGTTCCCCCAGCCAGACATCAGAGTATCTTTTTGAGGAGGAACCTATTGAGCCAGAGGTCTCCCCAGAACAAGATTTTGGTTCTCCTCCTTGTGGCCAGGAGGACTGTTCGTCCCATTGTGCGTTCATTAGAAACATGGTGGACGCCTTTGACCTCTCCACACAAGAGACGGTGGAGGATGATGATGATTCCGAGTTCCTTGACATGATGGGGCTGTCCTATGAGGACAGGCTGAAGGGCTTGAATATGTACTCCCTGGAGGAGAGAAGGGAGAGAGGGGATATAATAGAGATGTGCAAGTACATTATGGAGAGGAACTGGATGCAGGAAAACACTATATTCCAGCAAAAAAGATGTTCCAGGACTAGTGGGTATGGGATGAAGTTGGAGGGAGGGCAATTCACAGGAAATGGTGGTGGACAAGTGGAAAACCCTGCCTGAGGAAGTGGTGGGGGCTGAAAAAAATCTTGGGATTTAAGAATACAAGAAACAGACAAAAGGGAATTCTGGAGGTCAGGGGTAAGGGGCAATAGACTTCTAGAAAAACTTAGTGATCTTATGAGCTCAAATGGGCAGACTGTGTGGGCCATAGGCCCTTATCTGCTGACAGTATCTGTGCCCATCAAGAGGTTACTTCTGCCAGTCCATAAGTCCCTCAGGAAGGCTTCCCTTAAGATCCTGCAAAACCTCAACTCTTTAACAGAGATTGACAGGAAGATTGACAAAAAGTAACAACTGGGCAGGTCTAGTGTTTGACTACCCTTTTTTTTTTTTTTTAACTCTCTTTCTCGGCATCCATCCCGTCCAGCTCCATACCTGACATCAGGCTGCCAACCCTCTTCCCCCATGGCTTACCCCCATAGTGGGGCGATGAATCTCCCCAAGCTTTACTCACCTTGAACAGGATCCAGCAGTTCAGGGAACGCTATTCGGGGTCGGGGCCTGCGGCAGGTGGCTACCTTATCAAGCCAACCTGGGACCGTATTTTCTCGTTTTCTCCCCAAGAGTAGTGAGTGCAGTGACGTCAGGGGAGGGAGCATGCATGCGTCTGCACATGCTCCTCCCGGCACCTTTTCCACTCAGCTACTTGCTTGCGGCATCGGTGCTCTGTCCCCCAGCCGCCACCAGGGGTCAGAAGTGCACCGACAGCTGGAACCCCCACTCCCCAGAGAGGGAGAGCAGTCCCTTGGATGCTCGATCCCTCTCTGCCCCTGCCTGCCCCCGGCGACCTGTGTTCGCTCCTGAACACTGGTCACCAGCGTAGTGCAAGGTAAGGCAACCAGCGCCTCAGTGCCACCGGGCTGGTTACTCGACTACCTTTTAACCACCCAGACCATGAGGGGGTGGTTCAAGCTGTGGCTTGTGACAAGGCCAGAGTTCCTCTTTCCTCATATCCTCCTGATAAGGATTCCAGGAAACTCAGTAGCGTGGGGTCAAAAGGGTACCTGGCAGTCTCCCTCCTTCTCAGACAGGCTACCTGTATGGCCTATACAGCCCAGTACCAAAAGGCTCTCTGGTCATCGGTGCTGGCCATGAGTGACAGGGTCACAGGTGATGTTGCTGATCTGGCAGAAACTGCCAGGACTGCCCTGGAGGCTACCACGTACCAGTTTCACACGGCAGGTGATGCCTATGATACTGCTTCCAGGTTTATGGCACTAGCCATCACAATGAGGAGGTTTGCATGACTCAGAACCACTAATCTTTCCCAGGACACCCAGGCCAAGGCCATGGATTTCCCTTATGAGAACAGTTCGGTCTTTGTTTGATGAAAGAGAGGCCTACATGAAAAAGGTGGAGGAGTATAAAGCCACCTTTAGAAGCAATGCTTCTAGGGATAAGCCCTCTTCTTCCTACAGAGCACAGGGAAGGTAGGGGTTTCTACCCTATACCTTTTTTCAGGCTTAGGCAGTCCCTGACTACCAGTAGCCCAGGGGGTATTGCAGGGGCAGAAGGCCCTCCAAGTGATCTGACCTGGCTCCAGCTGCCAGGGCCTAGCCCAAGCAAAACCCCTGACATGTTGGTCCAGGTCACCACTCCACCCCCAGTGGGAGGCAGGCTGGCTCACTTTTTCCAGCAATGGGAAACCATTACTACAGTCAAGTGGGTCCTGGAGGCAGTAAGCCAAGGCCTGTCACTAAACTTCAAATCCTTTCCCAGGTTGCAGGGCACAAAAGCTTCAAACCTGCAGCCACAGCAGAGAAAACCTTCCTAGAGCTGGAGATCACAAAGCTTCTACAGTTAAGAGCAGTAGCAAAAGTTTCCATACTTCAGTGGGGAAAGGGTTTCTGCTCAAGATACTTTCCCACCCAGAAGAAAAACAGGAAATGGTGACCTATTCTGGATCTGACTCCTCAACAGGCACCTGACAAAACCCAAGTTCAAAATGGTCACTTTGGCCACAGTCATTCCTTCTCTTCAGCAAGGGAACTGTGACTCACTAGCCTAGGCGTAGAGCCGCTCCTTCAGCTGCCCCCTAATTTTCTCAGCTAAAATCTGGCACTTCATACTCTACCCTGTATGTTAGTTCAGCAGCATCTCTATGCAAAAATTGTATTGGTCTGGCCTTTGCTTTTGTTCTGTATTGTACATTGTTATTGTATGGTATATGTCCCCCAGGACACATCTGGAATCGAGCAGATCCCTGCTCAGTATGCCTTCCTGGTTAAACTCTTAAATAAATAAACTGGTTGGCCTCTCTGGATCTGAAGGATGCATACTTCCACATCCCTATTAGACCCAGACACAGAAGGTACCTAAGGTTCAGTTTACTTTCAGGCCACCACTAGTTTTCTGCCTTGCCCTTCGGACTTTCCTCAGCCCCCAAGGCGTTCATAAATTGCCTGGCAGTAGTAGTGGCACACCTGAGGAGACTAGATGTCACAGTGTTCCCTAACTTAGATGACTGGCTAGTCATCAGTGAGTCCTTCCAACAGGGCAAGGATGCTCTCAGCCTGACCCAGGACACCCTGTAATCCCTTGGGTGTCTTATAAACCCTCAGAAGTCACAGACAGAACCTGTACAGGTCCTAGAGTTCATAGGGGCAGAGTTGGATACTCTGCAAGGGAAGATATTCCCGCCTCAGGACAGGGTATACAGTATCCTGGCACTGGCAGGATCATTTGCCCTAGGACAACCCAGACCAGCAAGACATTTTGTGCAGCTCTTAGGCCACATGGCTGCCACCACAGCAGTGGTCCCTGGTGCCAGATTCCAAATGAGTGACATACATTGCCATCTCAGGTCCCTTTGGTCCCAAAAAAGGCACCCACTCTCCATGCTGGTTCCAGTAACAAGGTCCTTCCTTCAAGCTCTAGAGTGGTGGAAGGAAAGATACAATCTCAGGGAGAGGATTGCCTTTCTAGCAGCAGGCCCCACGGTCATCCTCACAACAGATGCCTCCATCTTAGGGTGGGGAGCACATCTGGACGACCTCACGGTAAGTGGCACTTGGACTTCCCAGGAATCATGCCTGCATATCAACCTGCCCGAGCTCAGAGCAGTGTTTCTCGCCTTACAGTCCTTTGCCTCCCAGATCTAAGGCAAGTCTGTACAGGTAAGGACAGACACCACCACCACAATGTATTACATCAACAAACAGGGTGGAACTAGATCCACCAAGTTGTGCACAGAGGCCATGAAGATCTGGAGCCTAGCATACTTAAGTCAGATCAGCCTTTCTGCAGTACAGCTTGTGGGGAAGGACAATATCCAGGCGGGCACCCTCAGCCTAATCAGCCAGAGCCACTACGTGTGGTCTCTGAACAAACAGGACATGTGTTCAGGAGGTGGGGTACACCAGAAATAGACCTTTTCACTTCCAGGGAGAATCGCCCAACTCCCTCCATTCTGCTGCAGGGCCCCAGCACTGGGCACGGTGCCCCTGGATGCCCTGGCACTGGATTGGAGGTTCCTTTATGCCTTCCCTCCCATCCCCCTACTACTGAGAGGTCTCCTCAAACTGAGGGGCCAGTCAGCAACCATGATTCTGGTGGCCCTGGATTGGACCAGACAGCCATGGTACTCGTCCTGCTCGCTGTGTTGGTCGCACAGCCTATTTATCTGTCTCAGAGGCACAATCTTCTGAGCATATTCCAGGGCAGGATCCTGTACCCCAATCTCAGGTCACTTTGCCTCAAGGCCTGGCTTTTCAAGACCTAGACTTTTCTAACCTCCAGTTTTCTAGGGAGGTTCTGAATATTCTCAAGGTATCCAGAAAGCCAGCAGCCAGGAAAACCTGTGCTTCCAAATGGAAGAGGTTTTTCCTCTGGTGAGGACCTAAGCAAATCATTCTCATGCAGGCAGGTCTGCCTGTCCTCCTTGATTACCTGGTCCACCTGCAGAGCCTAGGCCTCAGGCCTTCCACTTTTAAGGTCCACTTCGCAGCAATTTCTGCCTATCTCTCAGTGGGTAAAGAGAGGTCAGTGGCCTCTCAACCCATCTTCAAAAAGTTCTTCAAAGGACTTCTGCACCCGTATCCCCCTCTCAGGGAGCTGGTTCCACCTTGAGATCTGAACCTGTGTATAACCAAGCTCATGGAGCCGCCATTCGAGCCAATGGCTACTGCAGATCTTAAGTATGTTACCTGGAAGACTGTCTTCCTGGTAGCCATCACTTCTGCTTGGAGGGTATATGAGCTCCAAGCTCTCTGCACAGATCCTAACTATATTGCATTCCACAGGGCCAAGGTGGTCCTCAGGACCAACAGGAAATTCCTCCCTAAGGTGGTGTCTGAATTTCACTTGAATCAGTCCATCACCCTCCTTGTGTTTTTCATAGCCAAGTCCGGTGCAAGTGAGATGAAGTAACACAGCTTAGATGTCAAGAGGGCACTTAGCCACTACCTTGAGCATACCAAAGCTGTCAAGTCAGGCCATTCACAGCTATTCCTCACTTATGATGAAGTGGGTAAGGGTAGACCAACATGAGAAAGGACAGTTGCATGCCGGATAGTCTCTTGCATTCAGTTCTTCTTCAGAGAAGCTGCCAAGCAGCCCCCTCAGGGCCTCAGAACTCACTTCACCTGTGGAGCAGCTGCTTCAGTGGCAGCAGTGATGGATGTCCTCTTATTGGAAATCTGTAGAGCAGCTTCCTGGAAAATTACACATACTTTCACAAAGCAGTACTATCTGGCCTTACAGTCTAGAAGTTGATGCCAGGTTTGGCACTGCAGAACCTTTTTCCCAAGTAGGTTCTGTACCCGACCTCCCAAGATACTGCTTGGTAGTCTGCATCAGTTATGCATACTGAGGGATTCCTGGGTTTGAAGAAAAACTTACTTCTAGGATCGTGGTTGTGTTGTTCATCCACACTTACTGGCATGTCCCTTTCCCCTTTAAGGATCACTGGAAGTCTTCAAGTTGGCTCCTCCCACCCACCCGGGTGGTATATACCTCGGCTCCGCCCCATGACCCCAAATCTTCCTTTCCGCTGGAAGATTCAGGTTGCCTCCCTCGTGCTCTCGCATTTTGTAGGCCTTGGCTTTCAAAGCCTCGGTTTTACCGAAATTAAAACTTGTTCGAGTTAGCGATTGCGTCTTTGCGTCTTTTATTATGGAAGAAAAATCTTCCACCAGATTTCGCCGGTGTCCTTGTGGCCAGAAGATGTTGCGCACCGATCCCCACCTCACATGCGTCTACTGCCTAGGTGTCTGCCATGACACCTCATCCTGCAGCTTTTGCTTGGCCTTCCATCCCAACGTTCTGGACGACCACCAGGCACGTTTGAATTTGGGGAGACCGGAGAAAAGGAACCCTCCGGTGAAGTTCAAGGAGGCAGGTGTTCGAGGAAGAAGCGGCTCGTGCAGCTGACTCTCTGAGCTTCTTCATTCCACTCAACCTAGGCTCCACCTTCTCTGGCTTCGTCCGGGAGTTGTGCCAGTCTCTCCCCACCCAGGGAGAGGCGCCTGTAGGTTCACACTCCTCCTGATCCCTTAAGCGGGAGAAGGAACCAAGTAAGTCTTCATCTTGGCGAAGACACTCTTGGGACCATGAGAGGTCCCAGGAGCATGCGGTCTCGACCTTGGTCTTGATCGCTTCTTCGGCTGCTGGCTTTTCGGACGTTCCGTCGGGCCAGACGAACGAAGATCCGGCCGACAAGGTCAAGATTGTTCTCGACCCCATCGACCCTCTGTCGCCAGCTCCGGCTGACGACTCCTTGGTAAGGACTCCGGTCCTTGTCTTCCCCGATGAGGAGACCCAGCCTGCTGGTGTTCCCATCGAGGACCCAGTTCCGGACCCCGGTTCCACCGGTGTCTCCAGAGCGACCGAGTCGGCCCGCTCAATCTCTGTCGAGGTATAGAACCTCCTCGACCGACAGGCCGAGGAAGAACCATAGGCGCTCTAAGAAGAGGTGACACCATCGGTCATCATCGTCCTCCTCGGATGAGGAGAGGCTTCGACAGAAACTCCATTGGCACTATGAGGACCTCGTGGCAACAGCTGATCCTGTCTGGGCACAAGCCGACACCGGCTCCCTCCCCGGCCATTACTTGGCTTTCACCTCCTAGGCCGAGGCCGACCCCCCCTGGAGCCGAAATCTTCGGTTCCCCTGCCCACAGGGCTGGCAAATCCACTTTTTCAGCCTAAACCAGCTTCTCTACCCATCGTGGTGGAACCACCGCCTAAGCAGCCCGTGGGAGGGGCTCCTTCGAAGGAAGACAGACCGTACTCCGGGCTCCCCCAGCATTTATCGGTCACAGTCATCCCTGACCACCCTCAGCGTGTCGAGGGTGATTTGGGTGGCAAGCCACTGTATCCCGACTCCTCCGACATCACCGGCTTCACTGTCACCCTGGGGATGATGAGTCGTCCGTAGGCCTAGGGATGGAGGAAAGTCCTTCCTCTTTCCAAAGGATCCTTCGTCTTATCTCTGAGTCCACAGGGATGCCCCTGGAACCCATCCAGAAGAAGGTGGAGTACCCTCTTAAGGACATCCTTAAGAGAGAATGCCCCGACGGAGGCCTTTCCTGTGGCCGAGGCCATTGTTGGTCTGGCACTCAAACTTTGGCAGTGTCCTGCCTCATGTCTGCCCGCATGGCCCGCAAGTATGCAGTGCCCGTGGGGCCCCTTGCAGAGGTTCACGGAGCACCATAGGCCGAGCCTGGTGACGCATCTGTGTTCAGAGCATACTGGCAGTTCTACCGATACTGACCAACCTCCCGACAAAGAGTCCAAGCTTTTGGACCATTTGGCAAGGAAGGTCTATGCGGCTTCCTCCTTGGGCCTTCGTCAGGCACGTTCGGCCGTCATCATGTCACACTTCTCATGCCCTCCTTGGGTCATTAGACAAAGTCCTCCCTCATCTCCCTGCAGACATGCAGACCACGGTCAAGCAGGTCCGAAACCAGGGCCGAGCTGTTGCCAAACAGCAGCTCCAGATGGCCCTGGACATTGGGGATTCTTGTGCCCGCTCGATGGCTACTGCATTTGCCTCTCGCCACAGGGCTTGGTTGAGGTTCTCCTTCTTCCCAGCGGATACTGAGTACAAATTAGCTGATGTGCCCTTCTTTGGGACTGACTGGTTCGGCCCAGGAGTGGCCGGTCACCTTCCGTGCATAGAGCAGTCCATTGCCACCTTAGACCCCACTTCTGCCAAGGGTTCTTCGGGCAGAACCAGCAGAACAAGAAGCCCTTTCGGCATTTTTCCCTTGAGGCTCAGCAGTCCTCCTTCCAAAGGGGGCAGCAGCACCAACATCAGCAGCAGGCTCAAGCGTGGCACTCTCGGCCCAGGCCTGGACCCCAACAGGCCCGTAAAGGAGGCCAAGGCTCAGGTCCTGGAGCCTCCTCCTCCTCCAAGCCTGCTCAGTGACTGGGTGGGGGCTGCCATCCCTGCTCCTGTCACGACAGCTCTGGGTCCTCCCATGGAGGTCCGGCTCCACCACTTCCTTTCCGCCTGGTCTGCTGTCACTTCAGACTGGTAGGTTCTCGAAGTGGTCGGTCAGGGACTGCCTCTAGAGTTCCAGCAGTACCCGCCCAGCCGAGCCCGCGCCCCTCGAGAGGAATAGCTTTCCGCTCACACCTAGTCTGCTCTTCGAGACGTTGTTGCTCAACTCCTCTTCAAGGAGGCAGTAGCTCCCATGGCGGATCGTCCAGCAGACCCAGGCTTTGTCTCCAGGTACTTCCTGGTGCCCAGGCGGACGAGGGGCTGGCGTCCCATTCTAGATCTCCACGACCTGAATCAATATCTCGGGTCTCGCACCTTTTGGATGGTCACTCTGTCCCAGATCATTCCATCCTTGGAGTGAAACATGTGGTTTTATTCACTGGATCTGCAGGACGCGTTCTGTCACATTCCAATTCGTCCGTCCCATCAGCGGTTCCTCTGCTTCAGGGTCGAGGGGACCCTATATGAATTCCGAGCCATCTTGTTCGGTCTGTCGTCAGCCCCATGGGTCTTCACCAAATGCATTGCAATGGTGGTGGCCCATCTGCCTCGTCTGGGGGATCAGAATTTACCCCTACATTGACGACTGGCTTCTGGCAGGTCACCCCCTATAGGAGGTTAAGAGAGCCAGGGATCTGGCCCTCCAGACCTGCTCCCAGCTCGGTCTCCTAGTCAGCGAGGCCAAGTCGGAACTCATGCCTTCTCAGGTGATGGACTTTATGGGGGCAAAGCTCGACCCTTGTCAAGCCAGAGCTCTGCTCCCGGCGGACAGGGCGGCGGTTCTTTCCTCCTTTGTCCAATAATTTCTAGCTGGGCAGTTGCGCCCTGCCCGGGACTTTCTGCGCTTTCTGGGTTACATGGCGGCGTGCACCTCGGTGGTCCATTGGGCCCAGTGGCATATGCTCCCCCTCCAGTGGGAGCTGGCCACCCAGTGGACTACGTGCCACGGTCAATTCGACCAGCTGATCACTGTAACCCAGAAGATGTGGGACACGCTCCAATGGTGGACCACCCCAGACAGATTGCAGGAAGGGATCCTGTTTGTCCGCCCCTAGCCGACGGTCATTCCGATGCCTCTCTCATGGGCTGGGGAGCCAACATGGGGGACAAAAGGGCCCACGGGCTCTGGACCTCTGAGGAGTCCCGCTGCCACATCAATCTGTTGGAGCACAGAGCAGTCAGACTGGCACTGTCAGCTTTCGCTCCTCAGCTCCGGGGTCAGGTGGTTCAAGTCCAGACGGACAATACCAGGACCATGTACTATCTCAACAAATAGGGCAGCATGCACTCCCATTTGCTGTGCAAAGAGGTGCTTCGCATCTTGGACCCTTATGAGCCGGTTGGAGACGGATGCTCTCAGCCGCTTAGGCAAGACATCCCACGAGTGGCCTCTTCATGCAGAGGTAGGTTACAGTCTGCTCTCCCGTTGGGGCAAACCAATGGTGGACCTGTTTGCCTCCGGGGAAAACACCAAGCTGAGGCTGTTTCATGACCGCCCCCCCTCAGCAGGGCTCGCTGCAGGGGGATGCCTTCTTGAGGCCATAGACCCCAGGTCTCCTCTACGTCTTCCCTCCGTTTCCCTTGATCCACAAGATGCTTCTCAAGGCAAGGAGGGACAAGGCGAAGGTGATCCTGGTAGCCCCAGATTGGCCGTGCCAGTTCTGGTATCCAGATCTCCTCAGCCTCAGCTGCAGGGCCCCCGGAGCGGCTTTGTACACGCCTGGACCTGATATCTCTCAATCAGGGGAAGATATTCCATCTGGACCTTCAATCCCTGCACCTCACAGCCTGGTACCTGAGAGGCTAGAGTTCCAGGCTTCAGGTCTTTTTGAAGATGTCTACACTGTGGTGGAGGCATCTAGAAAGGAATTGACCAGGAAGTGTTATGCCTTCAAATAGAAGCGGTTTTCCATTTGGTGTCGGGACAAGGGCCTAGACCCTCTGTCCTGTCCCATGGCTAACATTCTCAACTACCTTTGGTCCCTCTCCAAAGGGGGGTCTACGGTCATTGACCCTTAGGGTGCACTTGGCACCCATCTCTGCTTAACGGGCATGGGCCAGTCAGCCGACGTTGGCGCAGGAGTCAGTGGTTGGGCACTTTTTCAAAGGCCTGGATCACATATCCCTTCTGGTGCATGAACCTCCACCTCCGTGGGATCTACTGCTGGTACTGGCAAAGCTCATGGGCAAGCCATTCGAACCCATGCACAAGTGTGAGTTGTCACACTTGTTGTGGAAGACTGCATTCTTGGTGGCTATCACATCAGTGAGAAGGACAGGGGAGCTCCAGGCGCTTTTGGTGAACTCCCCTTATCTGGTCTTCCACAGGGATAAAGTTGTCCTGTGCCCCACCCGAAATTCCTTCTGAAGGTGGTGTCAGAGTTTCACCTTAACCAGGTGTTGACTCTACCGGTAAACTACCCTAATTACACCTCGGAGGCCAAGTACAAGCTCCATATCTTGGACCTGAGATGTGCTGTCTCCTATTACAAGGAGAAGACGTCGGAAATTCAGGGAGAGGTTCGCCAGCTGTTTGTCACCTACGCTGAAGCTGCTTCTGGCAGACCTGCAGCGAAGCAGACTATTGCAAAATGGATTACATCATGCATAGGTCTGTGCTACGAGTTGGCGGGCAAGGAGCCTCCCAGAGGGATAAGAGCTCATTCTACCCGCCATACTGCTGCATCGGTGGCTGCTTCCAGGGATATCCCTATCCAGGAAATCTGTCTAGCTGCTACCTGGAAGTCAGCAAACACCTTCATCACTCGCTACCACATCGACCTTGAGTCACGCCGGGATGCTGGTTTTGGGGCCTCAGTTCTCCAATCTCTGTTCCCTAAGTAGGGGGTGTGCACCTTGCCTCCCTTCTCCTGGAGAACTGCTAGGAGTCTGCCAATAAGTGTGGATGAACAACATATCCACGCTCCTAGAAGAACAGGTTACTCGCCTGTAACAGTAGTTCTAGGAGTGGTATATGTTGTTCATCCACACGGACCAACCCGACCTCCCCGGCTGTGGACGCACAACACCTGGCTTCCAGCGGGCTAAGATCTGGCGTCATGGGGCGGAGCCGAGGTATATACCACCCAGGTGGGTGGGAGGAGCCAACTTGAAGACTTCCAGTGATCCTTAAAGGGGAAAGGGACATGCCAACAGGTGAGTAACCTGTTCTTACTTAGTACTGTTTCTTCCAGGTGATCCCTCAGTATGCTTAACTCTTCTCCCCATCTTCCAGGTATTACCCTCTGCTTAGCCATTTGGGCAAAATTTCTAATACATTTTATTATTTTCATTTTATTTCATTTTTATTATAGGTTAAACCATTGAGAAAAAAACTCATTTAAAATGGTGACCCAGGAATCTAATTGGACAAAACTACACGTAGTTCCACATATACACACTTAGTACAAAATTAAAAATGACAATACAACAAAATTAAGAATGACAGTACAGTTATAGATTGTTTCCATGTTGGAACCCAGTCCCTTCATGTTCTCTCCTAAACATTTTTTTCCCTACCCATAAGGTATTTTTTTCCGTATAGGCTAATTAGATGTAGGGGTTAGACCCCATTAGGTGTTACGCAATGAATCTGAACTGTTTAGAACACAGCAGCACCTAGGGATAGCAGTTTGAATTAATGGCACGTGCCAATTATTCCTTAATTTACATATGTTCCAATATCTGTGGGACAGTTCAGCATAGGAGGTTGACTATATCAGTTAACCATACTGAGGGATCCCCTAGAAGAAACAACATTACTATGGTAAGTAATTTTTTTTCTTCTAGGATTGTGGATATGTTGTTCTAGCCACACTGTTTTTCATGTCCTTTCCCCTTTAAATCTTGTCTGGTCTAAAAGCTGGCTCCTCCCACCCACCCAAGTGGTATATGCCTCAGCTCTGCCCCTTGACGTTAGATCTTCCTTTCTGCTGAAAGATTCAGGTTCCCTCCCTATTGCTTCTGCGTTTAGTAGGCCCTGGTGAACAACTCTTCGGATTTACCTAAACTTAAACTCATTCAAGTTTCTCCGCATTGCTTTGCGATCGCAACATTGGTGGAGGACAAGTCCTCACACTGGTTCCATCGGTACCCTTGCGGGCAGAAGATGTCTCGCACTGACCCGCATGCCTTGTGTGTCTACTGCCTGGGTCATGCCCGTGACACCCCAGCTTGTGACTTTTGTCGCACTTTTTAACCTAATGTCCAGGATGATTGTCTCGCACGGCTTCAACTCGGCAGACCGGAGAAACGGAACCCGCTGGCCAAATCGAAAGAGGCCTGTTGGGCAGTCTCCGAGGCTCCGGGGTCCGCTGAGCAACTAGAGCAGATGAAGGCTTTTGAGGAGGAGGCGGCTTGGGACGCTGATCGGGCCTCTTCTATGTAGGTCTTCATCTCACTCAATTTGGGCTCCACCTTTTCAGGCTCCTTCAAGGAGATGTGCCAGTCTCTCCAGACCAAGGGGGCGGACTCTTCGGGTGCGCACGTCTCCCACTCCTGTAAGAAAGACGAGTCAAGAGAAGGTTTGTCTCATCTACGATGTTCTTGGGATCGAGAGAGGTCTCTGTCCCAGGAATTTGCTGTTTTGACTTTGGTTAAGATTGCAGCCTCAGCTGCTGGCTTCATGGTACCCCCGACAGGTCAGCCAGCTGAGACGCGGGACGACGACCCGGTTAAGGCTGATCGGACCCTATCCTCCCGTCGTCGATCGATGAGGCCGACAATTCCTTAATCTTCATGGACATAAAGTTTCCATCACTCATTCACACTAATGGGATCTGTGCCGGAGGTGCTAGGACCATGACAGCAAAGCGTTTTCAAGAGAGCGGTGCCAGGATGGAAGCTTCGAGGAGCGGCACATGCTAACCTGCCTGCATGGTAGCACTATCTCGCATCGACCCTCCAACCACCTCATTTTCTTTTTTTCTGCAGTCAAGTGCGATTCACTAATGACGTCGCTCGCCTGCCTGGAGTCAAACTTCGAGCTAGCAGCTTAGTTCACAGTTTTTTGTTTTGTAGTTGATCTTTGAATAAGTACCGGTTATATTTAATTTTAATTATTACAAGAAAGAATTCTTTAGCCCTCCATTGACTGAGTCGACCATGAGCAGGTCGAGTGACGATAGGGAGACTTGGTATGAAAGCTGTTCAGTCAGCCAGGCTAGGTCCGGTCCGCTGCCCTCTCCGGAGGGGGGTCTGACAACAGACGGTCCGATGCTCAGGGAGATGGGCGGTCCCCCCGAAAGCATAAAAGGAAATGATCCCACTCATGGCACCATTTGGCCTCGAGTTCTTCTTCGGCATACAAGTTGAAAAAGAAACGGCATCACCCGAGGTTGCCCTCTGGTACGTCTGCGCGTGGACGGTCAGTTATTAGGGCCAGACGCCGGTCTCCATCTCTGTTGGAGTCGCAGTTTTCTGTCTTTGATGGCCGACCTCCTTGAAACCGGAGCCCCTCCCCACCTATTGGAGGGCCTTCCGATGAGCAGTTTCACCAGTGGGCTGCTCTTATGGAGCAGTGGGCCCGGATGTTGGTCCAGTTGCTTGAACCGGTCACTCCAAGGCCGAGACCTTTGGGCCATTCGGGTTCAGAGGAACGGGTAGGGCGGTTGGGCCTTCCTTGCCACGCGGCGCCTTCTTTGGTGCCGTTGACTCCGTGCTCGGGTGTTTTTCCCCCCTCACATGGCTGCGGCGCAGGGGTCCGCACTGATGCCTCTATCTCCTGCCAGCTTTCCTTCTTTTTCTTCGTATCACTGTTTTTAGACCCTTGGGACTCTATTGGTGCCGTCCGCGGCTCCAAGGAGTCTCTCAGCGCCGTCCGTGGTGCCGGGAAGTATGTCGGTGTCGTCTGCGGCTCCGGGGGCTGTGTCAGTGCCATGTGCTGGGCCGTTTCCGATGGCGCTGACTTCCTTGTGCTCGGTGCCGTTTTCTTCAGCGCCGAGGCTTGGTGCGGCGTCATCCAGCCTCCAGGGGTTCTCGACTCTGATTCTTGCCTCTTCTGTTCTTCCTTCTGATTTTCACTCCTTTCCTGTCCTTGCAGTCCCTCCTGGACTGTCAGGAGATGATTTTGAGCCTGACCCAGATCTTTGACTGGGTAATGATGTTGATGACACTGCCTTAGGAGCAGGGATCAATCCTTCTGCAGAGCCTGTGGTCGAAGACCTTTCCTTTAAGTCTCTGCTTAAAAATTTAAATTCTACTCTTTCTCTCCAGGCTACAGAAATCAGTCCTGGGAAGCTTTCAAGACTCCAGTACCTCCATGTCACGGAGATCCCTATGGATTTAACACCTCCAGTACAGCCCTCTTTCGATACCCTCTCTCAGATGATATGGAAGAATCCTGCTGTCATTCCTTCCGTAGCTAAGTCCATAGACAGGAGTATGCCCTCCAGAGACGCCCCATATTGGCCTCCACAAGCCCTTGCTGATCCCATTGTAGTTCTGGCAGAGAATAAGACCGTCCTTCCTCAAGTCCTCGCCCTATAAATAAAGAATCTATGATTAGACACCTTAGGTAAGAGAGTCTTTGTTGCCTCCACCCTGGGTATGCGCATTGCCAGCTACCAGGGCTATATTTTTCAATAGGAGTGTGTTCTTTGGCATTCGCTCAAACAAATGATAGAAGCTCTGCCTGAATTGGAAGTTAATTCAGAGCTTTTTCAGATCATAAGCAGGGGTATCAAGTCCAACAACCAACAGGTTAAAGCTGCAATGGACGCGTTTGATACCGCTTCCTGAGCGGTGGCGGCTGGCATCTGCACCCATTGCCACTCTTGGCTACATACTTCGGGTTTCACGAATGATGCCCAGCAGCAGGTTGTGGCTTACCTTTTGATGGTATTTATCTGATCGGGCCCCAGGTAGAGCAAGCTCTGGAAACCACACAGAAGACTAGGTCTGTCATTAAGACAGCTAGACCTGCACCCGCCCCATCCCGGGGGGGGGGGTTGCGAACAATTGTCAATTTCACAACCGTCAATCTTTTTGGAGCAGAGGAGGTTTTAACAAAAAAACCACAACCCTGATCAACAAAATAAAATGCAGCAGAAGGCACAAGGGCCCAAAGCGCCCAGTGCCACCTTCTGAGTTTCTGGCCCGGGTCCCACCTCAATTGTTTGAGGGGGACTCCTCCTCCTCCTCAGTGGTGGGAGGACGTCTGACTCGGTTCTGCAACCAGTGGAAGTCTATAACATCAGACAAATGGGTCCTCCGGATAATCCACGAGAGGTACTCTCTCAATCGTTTGGAACCCCCTCGGATCATCCTCCCAAACGACAGCCCAGTCAGACCTTCTTGCTTCTGAGGTACAAGGTCTTCTGAACAACAGGGCAGTAGAAGTAGTTCCGCTGGATCAACGAAACACAGGTTTCTACTCCCATTACTTCCTGGTCCCGAAGAAAACCGCTGGCATGCGCCCCATTCTGGATATCAGAAAGTTAAACAAGTGCCTTCACAAGGAGAAGTTCAAGATGATTTCACTAGGTACCCTGCTACCTTTGCTTCATCGACACGATTGGCTAGCCTCCCTGGACATTCAGGATGCGTACCAACACATCCCTATACACCCAAAGCACTACAAATACCTAAGGATCGTGGCGTTGGGTCAACACTATCAGTTCAGAGTCCTGCCCTGTGGGCTATCCTTGCTGCATCGACTTTTTACAAAGTGTTGTGGAATTCTCGTGGTGCATCTCAGGAAAATCGGAATACAAGTGTTCCCATATCTGGATGACTGGCTCTTGGCAAGTCCCTCCAGACAAGGAACTCTGGACATGGCCTCAGACTTCCTCACGTCCATGGGAGTCCTGCTGAATCTCAACAAGTCACAGTTGCAGCCCTCCCAGAAGCTCCTATTTATAGGAACTCTTCTGGACAACCTCCTGTGTGACGGCTTTTCTCACAGAGGACAGAAGGAGCAATATCTTACAGATGGCCCAATACATCAGAGAAAACACCTCGGGTCAGAGCTATCTCGATGCAGTGGATGCTGGGTCTCATGGCATCCTTGGTGTTCACTGTACCCTTATCTCATCTCCACATGAGAACCTCTCAGTGGATGCTCAGTACTCAGCGGCCCCAACCACTCACCCACAGCCCTGTTCCATCAAGGTGACAACCTCTGAAGAAGTCACTCGCCTGGTGGTCGCAGGAGGACAACCTTCTGGAAGGATATCCCTTTGCTCCTCTGGATCATCAGATCGCCATTACCATGGATGCGTCCCTGATGGGGTGGGGAGCTCATTGCCATAATCTCCACACCCAAGGTACGTGGACTCAGGACAAGTCTCAGCTTCACATAAACGTCCTGGAAATGAGAGTTGTCCTCTATGCAGTCCGAGCCTTGAAGGACATACTCTGTTACAAGAACATTCTCCTTCAAACAGACAACAGGGCAGTGATGTATTACACCAACAAGCAGGGTGGTGCACACTCTTACCAATTATGTAGGGAAGCGATGAGAGTGTGGGAATGGTGCCTAGTGCACAAAGCTCTAATCCACGTGGTTTACCTACCAGGAGTACAAAACGAGCTGGCAGACTGTCTCAGCAGAATAGAGACAGATCCTCACGAGTGGTCTCTTGACTTAACCGTCGTTCAGTCACTATTCAAAGAATGGGGAACTCCAGACCTGGACCTTTTTGCGTCCCCACTCAACGCAAAACTGCTTCTCTTGTGCTCCAGAAATCCAGGACCTGGCATTTTCTGTCAGGATGCATTCAGGCTGCGGTGGACAAGATGCTTTTTATACGCCTTTCCTTCTCCTCCCCCTAATTCAGAGGGTACTTTTCAAATTGGAATCTCGGGGGCAGAATGATTCTTATTGCTCCCTTGTGGCCTCGGCAGATATGGTTGCCGCTACTCAACAGTCTATCGGAAACCCCCCCAAAGATGCTTCCCCTTCAGATGAACCTTTTGACCCAGGGTCCTGTGGTCCATCCCAATCTGAGGTCGCTTCACCTTCATGCTTGGCTCCTAAAGAGAGAGGGAGGTTAATAGGTTCAATGTTTCACGTAGAGTTTCAGATATTCTTTTGGCTGCACGTAAGCTGGCCACTAGAAAAACCTACACAGCCAAATGGAAGCGTTTCTCTAGCTGGTGTGCAAAATCCTCTTGGAACCCTTTTTCATGCCCACCGAATAAAGTCTTGGAGTACCTTTTATACCTCTCAAATACAGGTCTGCAGTACTCCACAGTCAAAGTTCATCTTTGTGCCATTTTGGCATATCATGAGCCGATACTTTCCATGTCACTGGCTCAGTTACCTGTAGTTTAGAGGTTTCTTAGGGGTATTCTGCATACTAGACCTCCTATCAGACATCCTGTCGCAGCCTGGGACATTAATCTTATGCTAGACATGCCCACTCATAAACCTTTCGAGCCTCTTGCTACTTGCGATTTGAAGTTCCTAACTTGGAAAACTGCTTTCCTGGTGGCCATCACTTCGGCCCGCAGAGCTTCTGAAATACGTGCACTGGCCACAGACCTCCTGTACACTGTATTTTATAAGGGCAAAGTAATTCGTAGGACTCATCCTAGGTTTCTCCTTAAAGTTGTCTCAGAATTCCATCTAAACCAACCTTTAGTCCTTCCTACCTACTTTGCAAATTTCCAGAATGATGGGGAGTGTACCCTTCATTCACTGGATGTTAAGAGAGCGCTGCGATTCTATCTAGATAGAACAGAAGAAATTAGCATGGTTCAACAACTGTTTTGTTTTCCTTCAGCGAGAACCGGCTGGGTCAACCTGTCGCTATTAGATGTATTTCAGCGTGGCTGGTGGCATGCCTTCGCCACTGTTATTCTATGGCACAAGTCAAGCTGGAAGGCAGAGTGTACGCTCACTCTACCAGAACAGTCGTGGCATCTCTGGCGGAAATCCGCAACATGCCTATTGTGGATATTTGCAGTGCGGCTACTTGGAGCTCAGTGCATTCTTTTGTTAAGCACTACGCCTTGGATGTCCATGCCAGACGACATCTGTCATTTGGCAGGACCATTCTTAACGGACTTCTGTCCTAAGTATGAGCTCTTTATCTCCTGCCGCCCATCTCGGGGATTATTAGCTCGGTACTCTCCCATTCGTGTGAATGAGTGGCGGAGATTTTATGTCCAGGAAGATATGGAAATTACATACCTACCGTAATTCTTGATCTTCTTGGACGAAGTCTCCATCACTCATTCACACGCCCACCCACCATCCCCTGAGCTCACTTCTCTGTTTTTGGTCTTCACTCTCTCAATGGCTGGGCTGTGAAGACTTTGTTGACCCTTCTTACACGGGTCATTCGGACTATCTTATATCCGATTTTTCAGTTAGTCGTCCTAGGTTAAGTTACGCTACAGCTCCTTTGGAAATAAAGGTGCTGAGGCAGTTGGAGGGCTGACGCCAAGATAGTCTTTACTGCACGAGCCGGGGCTTCTGGTGCCACTCCTCGCGGCTTCATCTCTGGCACCGGCCCTCTTGAGAAAGTTTGCTCCCGCTGGGTCCTAGTGCCTCCAGCGTAGATCCTGTTAGTATGAATGAGTGGTGTAGACTTCGTCCAAGAAGATCAAGAATTACGGTAGGTACGTAATTTTCATTTCTCAGAACTCCCACTAAATTTCTTTCAAAAGTAGTCTAGGAATTCCACCTGAACCAACGCTTGGTCCTTCTGACCTACTTCGCTGAGGAGGAGACCCAGCTTGCTGTGACCCTCTTCATGGTCTGTGCCGCTGACGTGGAAGAGTCGAGTTTCTCCCCAGCTCCTTCTGAGCACCCCCGTCGGTCCCACTGATGGTCCAAGTCGAAGTCTCCCTGACTCCTTCAACCTATAGGCTGAAGAAATATCATAAGTGCCACTCAGGGCGCTCAAAAAGCAGCGCTGCCGCTATTCATCTTTGTCCTGCTTGGAAGAGGAGGCTTTTGGCCTTGAAACTCGTCCAACGCTACATAACTTTATGTGGCAACAGTTGATGATGGCTGTTCTGAAGTGGTCTCAGCTACACACTAGCCGTCACTTGGCTGTCGCCCTCCTGGCCGATACCAACTCCTCCGGAGCCGTTCAACACCGTCCCTCCATCTGCGGAGCCAGTGAAGACCTTCCCGGCTCGGCCAGAACCGGCCCCTCCACCAATTCTGGTGGAGCCGCCACCTAAGCAGCCTCATTCCGGGGCTCCTGCCAAGGAGTCTCAGCCCATTATGGGCCTTCCGCCTAGGTGGTCTGTCGCCCTCACTCCCGACCGCCCCCGGCGGGTCGAAGGTGACATGGGTGGGTCGGCCAATCTATCTGGACTCCTTGGAGTCCAAGGACTCTGACTTGCATTCCCATTCCTTGGACAAAGAATCCATGGGGAGTCTCTTGACGGAGGAAGGTCCCGCGTCCTTCATGGGCGTCCTCCGTCTCATCTCCGAATCTACAGGGATGCCCTTGGACCCCATTCAAAAGGGGGCTGAATATTCCCTCACTGATATCCTCAAAAGTGGGGATTCTCTGTCAGGGGCCTTCCCTATGGCCAAAGGCATTGTTGGCCCGGCCTTGGAGCTGTGGCAGCACCCAGGCTCCTGCCCTGTGCCCTCAGCCTGAATGGCCCTCAAATACGTGGTTCCCTTCGGCTCCCTTTCGGGATTCACAGAACACTCCTCGACTGAGGGGTTGGTGACTGAGTCTGTGTTTTAGTGCTCGAGTAATTCGGGAGACACCGATAGACCCCCGGACAAAGAGTCCAGGAAACTGGACCATTCTGCCAGGAAAGTCTATGCTGCCTCTTTGCTTGGCCTTCGTCAGGCAAACTTGGCCGTCATCATGATGCATTTTTCTCATGTCCTCTTGGGCTCTCTGAATGAGTTTCTTCCTCATCTCCCCGCAGATCTCCCGACCATGGTCAATCAGGTCTGCGACCAGGGTTGGGCAGTTGCCAAACAGCAACTCCAGGCGACTCTGAACATCGGGGATTCTTGTGCCTGCTTGGTGGTAGTCGCCATGCACTGCAGGGCCTGGCTGAGGGCCTTGACCTTCATGGTGGACACTCTGCACAAATTGATGGATGTTCCCTTCCTGGGCACCGATCTTTTCAGTCCAGGAGTGGACGGTCACCTGCGGTGCATAGAGAAGTCGAGTACCACCTTGGACTCCGTTACTTCAGCCCAGAAGGAATCCCAGGGTTCCAAAAAGCAGAAGAGAAAGCCTTTTGGCCTTCTACTCCTGCGACCAAGCAGTCCCATTTTCAGTCAGGGCAGGAACAGCAGTAGACTCAATTTTGGCACCCTCGGCACAAGCCAGGGGCCTCAGCGGCCCATAAGCTCAGAGGGAAAGGTCACGGCAGTCCTCCAGCCAGACCCTCCTCCTCCAAGCCTGCACAGTGACAGGATGGGGGTTGCCAACCGCATACCCATCACGCCCACTCTTTGAGTCCTCCCGTGGGGGGCCGGATCCGCCACTTCCTTTCTGCCTTATCCACTGTCACAATGGACAGGTGGGTTTTGGAAGTGATCGGCCGGGGTCTGCCTCTGGAATTCGAGCAGTATCCACCAAGCCAAGCCCCACGGGAGGAAATGGTTTCCATGTACACTGAGTCTGCTCTCCGAGACGACATTGCCCAACTCCTCGACAAGGAGGTAGTGGTCAGTTGTAGATCCCCCTGTCAACCCAGGGTTCATTTCCAGGTACTTCCTGGTCCCGAAATGGATGGGGTACTGGTGCCCCATTTTAGATCTGCACGACCTGAACCAGTTTCTCAGGTGTCGCACCTTCAGGATGGTAACTCTGTCTCAGATCATACCATCTCTCGAGCAGAACATGTGGTTTTGCTCCCTGGATCTGCGGGAGACATTCTTCCACGTCCCTATCCATCTGTCACACTGAAGGTTCCTCCGCTTATGAGAAGAGTGAACCTTCTTCGAGTTCCAGGCCATGCCATTCGGTATGTCATCAGCCCCCCCGGGTCTTCACTAAATGCATTGCAGTGGTAAGGGCCCATCTTCAGCGTTGGGTCAGAGTGTACCCATATGTCGACGATTGGCTCATAGTGGGTCCCTCCATACAGGATATGGAGAGGTCCAGGGATCTGGCCCTTCAGACCTGCATTGAACTTGGTCTCCTGATCAACGAGACCAAGTCGGAACTCATGCCTTTGCAGGCGATCTGCTTCATCGGGGCAGAGCTCAACTCTTGCCGAGCCAGAGCCAGGCTTCCGGTGGATAGGGCAGAGGTTCTCTCCTCCTTTGCCCGATCATTTCTGGTTGGGCACTTGCGTCCTGCCCGGGACTTCCTGCACCTTCTGTGTTACATGGTGTCCTGCACCTCTGTGGTCCGATGGGCCCAATGGCATATGCGCCCCTTCAGTGGGAGCTGACCAGCCAGTGGACTCAGTGACTCGGTCATTTCAACCAGCTGGTCACCATGACCCAGAAGATGTGGGAACATCTGCAGGAGGGGATCCCGTTTGTCCGTCCCAACTAAACTGTCATTCTACCGACTGATGCCTCTCTCACGGGCTGGGGTGCCCACATGGGGACTCTGAGTCCACTGGCTCTGGACCCCTGAGAAATCCTGATGTGATTTCAACTTGCTGGAGCTCTGAGCAGTTCGGCTGGAGCTGACTGCATTCGCTCCGTTCCTTCGGGGTCAAGTGGTGCAGGTCCAGACAGAGACAATACCAAGATCATGTACTTTCTCAACAAGCAGGGTGGCACACACTCCCGGCCTCCCTGCAGGGAATCTCTCCACATCTGGACCCTCGTGAGCCGACTCGAGGTGGATCTCCTAGCCATCCATGTAGCAGGAGCCTCAACTCAACTGGCGAACGTCCTCAGCCATGTGGGCGAGGCATCCCACAAGGAAGGGGTCTCTCCATCTGGAGTTAGTACACTGCCTGTTCTCCCAGTGGGGCACCCCTCAGGTGGACCTGTTTGCCTCCAAGGGGAACACACAGCTGAGGCTGTTTCATAATCGCCCCCCTCAGCAGGGCTCACAGCAGGGGGATGCCTTCTTGAGGCCGTGGACCCTAGGCCTCTTCTGTGCCTTCTCTCCACTACCCTTGATCCACGAGGTGTACCTCAATGTCAGGCGGGACAAGGCACAGGTGATCCTGGTGGCACTGGACTGACCTTGCCAGTTTTGGTACCCCAATCTTACCTGTGTCAGTCTTCTTCATTCACCACTATTGGGTGTCTGGCTGGAGACAGCCCCCCCCCCCGGTGGGAGATTTATTTATTTATTTTTGTTTTTAAGGAGGAGGAGCCGACGCCACCTACGAGGCCAATGCATTGCGCTCGTGGGTTGGCTAGAAACGGTCGTTGGATCCTTCTTCACCTCAGTTCTGCTTCTGCCGCTGTTGAGACAGCACCCTTGCTCGAGAGTTCTCTGCGTGGCCTAGTCGACGTCAGCGCCTCAGAGCCTTTCAGTGCCGTTCTTCGGTTCTGCTGTCTACTCGATGCCGTTCCAGACCAGTAAAAGATCTCCTTCTTGTTAATATAGCGTCAAGTCTTTTCTGATTTGTTTTTTAAGTTACCATACGTGTCATGTCTGGTCCTCATGACAAGAAAGAGTCGAAGAAATCGTGTTGGCCTCCCATGCGTCTCTGTCCCTACAGCTGACAGATCTCCACTACCGACCAGCATGACATTTGCCTTTTCTGCCTCGGACCTCAACATGACATGGATTCCAGCGATGCCTGCTTCTCTTCAGACTGCCAAGTTCTGGAGCACCGCATGTTAAAAGTTGGCAGGGCTCCGCCGACCTTCAGGGGGCGTTGTCAGTCCAAGCGTAGGACACTCAGCCCTTCCTCAGGGTCCTTCCGGCCACCATGGTATGGTGAAGAGAGGGCATCCTCTTCTTCATGCCTTGCATAAGAGAGCGTTCCTACCAGCGGTGCTGGAAGTCTGGTCTGACTCCCGTTTGGGGCTGGGCCGGGTAGCACGCTCTGGCAGTCACCCTCTTCAAGGTGCAGGCTCCCCGCTGTCGTGGGCCCACGACTGCGGGTCCCGTGCAGGACGCCTCGGCGCCACCTGATGGCACCGCCTAAGATCCTGGGGCCATCTGTGGCTCCAGTGATCAGGACAGCACCAAGAAGCGGCCAGGACTGGGAACCCTGGGCCACCAGTCCGAGCACCCTCTTGAGCCAGATGATTCAGAGGCTGATCCGGACTGGAGGCCTGATTCTTCAGAATCGGAGAATTCCCCATGGCCTAGCACCCTTGCGCCTCCCCATGTACCCCCTCTTACGGCACCGGTGACTGTGGCTCGTGCTGACTCTGGAGCCAATGGCGGCTTAAGGGGTCAGCTGCGGGTTGGTGGTCCCACTACTACAACTGTGGTGATTGGGTTCCTGAGTGAGGGGTAGCTGCCGTCCCCATTGCTATCCCCCCTCTCAGAATCGAGATCAAGCCATCCCCTTCTGTGGCCTCCCTCGGGGGGGGGTCGCCTGAGTTGGGGGCTCTTTTGGCTACAGGGTGCGAAAGAGAGCTTCCTCGAGTCAGTGGGGTTGAAGGAACAGGGCGAAGGACATCGGCACACTCCTGTGGCCCTCCAGGGTCGAGACAGGAGCTGTAGTGCTGAGCCCGGTCTCCTCCCTTCGTCCTCTTCTAGGGAGGTCTCATTGAGTGGGGCTGGGACTGCCCTTCTGGATCCATGTGCCCCTTGTCCCCTCATATGCCAGGTTCTCCTGTAGAGTCCTCTAGCCCTGGCAGAGACACGTCACGTCAGTTGGCATGTTCACCCATGCCTCTGCGACCAGCTCCCCTTCTCCCAGGCCACGTGGGGTCCTCTGGGGCCTTTGACCTGGGAACAGTTCATCTTTCAGGCTGCTTCTTTCTCACATTATGTTAGGGCCATGGACGAGCAGTTCTTCCGACCAGTTCCCCCTCCACAGCCAGAGTCTGGCTGTTCAAGTTCCTCGACGTCCTCGTCTTCCTCCACAGGGGAAGAGAAACCCTCTGTCCTCAGACGCTGATCAGGCCCAGTATGAGCGCTTCCTTTTGAGGCTGGTCAGGGACTTACATATCTCTCATTATGCCCGAGACAATATCGAGCGTGCGACGCAAGCTTTTCTAGGCAAATACAGGGCACATCATTTGGTGATCCCATCCTGACTGGTTCCTTTCTGGCAGGCATCAAATAGCGTCTGGCAGCTTCCATACTCCACAGAACCAGCCCCTGTGGACTGCTGGAGGTGGTATTGTGGAACCTGGGGGGGGGGGGTGTCTCCAGGCTCTTTCCCTCATCCACCTTCCGGGCATAGATGCCCGGCCCATGACCAGCCCCCGATCCAGACTCTCAGGAGTTTGATCAGCTGGGGAGGAGAGTTTTCTCCTTTGCGCGGATGATGCTTGCTATCATTTCACATCAGGTGCACCACGCTGCCTACAACAGGCATCTGTGGGCAATGCTGGGCCAGACATTAGCATCGCTGTCCGACTCGGAGGCTACGCGGCAAGCCATAGTCCTCTGAGCGATAGGCCGGGAGTTGGCGAGGCACCAGTCAAGGGCATCTTACGATGCCAGTGACGTCACTTCACGGTTTGCGGGGACAGCGATCTGTATTAGGCGGATGGCATGGCTTCACCTTTTGAGGTTGTCACATTTGGCCTGGTGCAGGTTACTGGCCTCCTCCTTCCAGGAGACCCATCTCCCGCATGGCGAGAAGGGAACTTCAGGGGCATCTTCCTTCCCCTAGGGTTCAGGGACCCCACCTCATCCTGACCAGTGGAGGCCTAACCGGCTAGCAGGGGTCCCTCTCCCCATTCTTCCCCTTGGGGTGGGGACTAGGGATTTTATTCCTGAGGGTTTCTTGGGCCCCATGGTGGAGGCAGGTACTCACCCAGCAGTGATGAATGGTGAAGTGTGACACAGGTAAAATCTGAAAATTACATACTTACGTGAATTCTTGATCTTCCTGTGTATCTTCACCATTCTTCCCAGCTTCCCTCACAAGGCCTCGGTCTCCCTCCCTACTCCGCCCCAATGGGTTATTTCTCTCCTCTCTGGTAGGCTGCCAGGAGGCCTTCAAGGGGGTGTTGGAAATGGGCGACTGGGGCCCCTTATGGGTTTTTCCCTTAGGGTCTTCTGGTGGGCCCCTCCTCTATCCTGAACTGATCTGTGGGATGCGGCCATCCCTCAGCTCCTATTCTCAGTCTTCCAGGATGGAGTGGTTCTTGGGCTGACCATAATTCCCTTGCCCCTTGTTATCTTTCTCTCTTACCTTCCCCTGTGGGGATGGTATTATTTTAAGGGGTTCCTCTCCCCCAAAAAAAAAACTCTTTTCTCCTTTCGGTTACTGCAGAAGGGAATGGAAGAGCAGGATTTCCCCCTCGGGAGTTAGGATCAGGGCTAGGGAGCCTCCCTTGAACCCATCTCTTGGTGGTCTTCTGATCAGCCCTCTTCCTGATGGGTCCTGATGTCCCTCTCTCATCCCACTCTCCCTAAAACTTCTTTTTCTGTCCCTTTCTGTCTTTCTCTCTTCCTACTTTTGGTCGTCCAGGGACTGGGGCCTTCTCTGCCCATAACCTTCAGGTCCCTCCTCTTCTTTGTCCTCTCACCAGCTTATTCTTTTTCAGTTGCTCATTTTCCTGTTGCTGTCTCTTGGGCTTCCTTGCCCCACCCTTATTTTTTTTTTTTATACCTTCTTTCCTTCTTTCTCCCCGGAGTGCAGAACTGAGGTGGACCAGGATCCAATGGCCATTTCTGGCCAACCCACGAGCCTCACGCAATGAGTCGGCCTCGTGGGTGGTGCCGCCAGCTCCTCCTTCCAAAAAAAATAAATCTCCCGCGGGGTGCTTGTCTCCGGCCAGACACCCAACAGTGATGAATGGTGAAGATGCACAGGAAGATCAAGAATTACAGTAGGTACGTAATTTTCATATCTCCTCAGCCTCAGCAACAGGCTCCCGAGGCGTCTTCCAGCAAACCCGGACCTGATCTCAGTCAGTAAGGGGAAGGTCCTCCACCCGGACCTTCAGTCCCTGCACCTGACAGCCTGGTTACTGAGCTGCTAGAGTTCCAGGCTTTGGGTCTCTCCGAAGATGTTCTCCCCGTTGTTGAGGCATCCAGGAAGGAATCGACCAGGAGATGCTATGCCTTCAAATGAAAGAGATTCTCCATTTGGTGTCAGGGCAAGGGCTTGGACCCTTTGTCCTGTCCAGTGGCTAGCATTCTCGACTACCTTTGGTCTCTCTCCAAAGGGGGTCTTTGGTCTACAGCCCTTAAGGTGCACCTGGCAGCCATCTCTGCCTACCGGGCACTGGCTGGTCAGCAGAATGCACAGGAGAAGGTGGTCTGGCACTTTTTCAAGGGCCAAGACCACATTTCTCCTCCGCTGCGTGAACTACCACCACTGTGGGATCTACTGCTGGTTTTGGCAAAACTCATGGGCCAGCCATTCGAACCAGTGCATAGGAGTGAGATGTCACACCTGTCGTGAAAGACCGCCTTCCTGGTGGCTATTACGTCAGCCAGAAGGATTGGGGAGCTCCAGGCGCTCTCTGAGTCTCCCTGTATGGTCTTCCACAGGGACAAGGTTGTCCTATGCCCCAACCTGAAGTTCCTTCCGAAGGTTGTATCAGAGTTTCACCTGAACCAGGTGATGACTGTGCCAGTGTACTACCCCAGTTGCACCTTGGAAGCCGAGTACAGGCTCCATACCTTGGACCTGAGACGAGCACTCTCTTATTATAATGAGTGTACGGCTGAAGTTCGGGGAAAGGTTCACCAGCTGTTTGTCACCTAAACTGAAGCCGCACCTGGCAGACCTATAGACAAGCGGACGATTGACAGATGGATTACATCTTACATTGATCTCTTGCTATCAGTTGGCAGGCAAGGGGCCTCCCTTAGGGATACAAGCTCATTCATGGGCAGACTAGGTGGGCCAAGTGGTCCTTATTTGCCGTCAAAGTCTATGTTTCTATTCCACCCGCCATAGTGCTGCATCGGTGGCTGCTTTTAGGGACATCCCTATCCAGGATATCTGCAGGGCTGCTACCTGGAAGTCAGCAAACACCTTCATTTCCCATTACTACATCCACGTAGAGTCACGGTGGGATGCTGGTTTTGGGGACTCAGTTCTCCAATCTCTGTTCCCTAAATAAGGTGTGTGCGCCTTGCCTCCCTCCTCCCAGAGAACTGCTAGGAGTCTGCCAAACAGTGTGGATGGAACAACAAATCCACGATCCTAGAAAAATAGGTTACTCACCTGTAATAATAGTTCTAGGAGTGGTATACGTTGTTCATCCACATGAACCCACCCGACCTCCCCGGCTTCCAGCAGGCAAGATCTGGTATCAAGGGGCAGAGTCGGGGCATATACCACCCGGGTGGGTGGGAGAAGCTGGCTTTTAGACCATTCAGCAAGATTTAAAGGGGAAAGGGACATGCCAAACAGTGTGGATGAACAACATATGCCACTCCTAGAACTGCTTTACAAGTGAGTAACCTGGTTTTTTTTGGACCATGATGCAGCAGATGCAAGCTGCCATGGGCTTTGCCCTAGAAGGTTCCACGTCAAGATATTGACAGAAATGTTGTTGACATCACTGACAGCGACGGGAACAGTGCCGACCGTTGGCATTGTTCCCGTTGAGATAGTATTTTTTTTGCGTGAGGCTTCGCTCCCCCGATCTCTAAATAACCAACTCTTGAGTTGGAGTTGGTTTGGGGTGAGGGCGAAACACCAGGAATTGCAGCATTGCTTTGCAGTGGACCACCACAGCAACCTGGCGAGATTTGTCTCTGTGGTGGTGTTCACTGTAAAATTGTTGTGTGCCGCCGCCGCCCAAGAAAAGCAGGATACTGCTATAAAGAACCTGCTGGAGTTTCTGAAACTGCCAGTCTCTCCTGCTATTGAGATGCCTCCTCTGCTCCCAGCCTTTGAGGATGCCACCCTTTGCAGCTTTGTACAAACCAGACAATATAACACCTGTCCCCAGAAAGGCAGCTAAAATGTATTCTGCCCTTTCTGGGAAGCCTTTTCATGCCACACAACCTGAGACTGTCTTGGTGGTGATTAATACTAAAATACCTGCACTCCCTCCTCATAAGGAATCTGGGAGGGTGGATGTCCTAAGTTAGAGGACATATATATGCCTGTGCATCATTGGGCTTGTGTATTGCCAACTAACAGGCCCACATGATGATGTATCAGAACACCCTCTGGAGGAAGGCTAAGACCGCTGCACAGGCCTTACCTGACGGTTCCTAAAAATAGGAGGTGCTGAAAGCTCTTTCAGCTGGGGTTGATGTGGGCAAGCATTTGCTCAGCACAGCCTATGATGTTTCTGATGATTCTGCCAGGGCTGCGGCCTCTGGCACCTGTCTCGGGAGATATTCTTGGCTCAGAGTAGCAGGCGTTGCTATAGATGTGCAACAAACAATTATTTTTTTTTTTGTCTCGTTTAAGATTTTATCAAAATACAGACATCAAACAGGAGAACAGACTTACACAAATCAGTACAAACAAGACCTTAACTAATCCTAGCAGACAATAAAAAGAGTACAGTGCCCACTCCCAGAGTGCACACATTAGTGTCATTAAACAAAATTACTCCCTAACTTCCGGGAAGCTTCCATTTAAAATCTCGCTGTGCAAAATAAATAAATGGGGAAAACTCATGTAAGTCAAAAAAAAAATAAATACAAAGACATAACACCAACGATAGACTAATATTCCTTATATATGCGTGGTGTCCCTGATTTTGCCTCAGAAATTTCTTTTGTCCCTCCTAAATTTAGCATTTTTGTTACTGAAGAGTGGGGATTTGAATCACATAATGCCAGCCATTGGTCTTACAGCCTAGTTCTCATTAAGAAAACGCTATTCACACTAAGAAGCATGTTGTACACAGCTTCTGGAACTAATATTACTATTTTTTTCAGATGTGTCCCTGATGTTGGTAATTTGTCCCTGATCATTTTAAGCCTTGTCCCTGATTTGTGATGAGGGAGGTTGAGAGGTATGCTTGGGGGTCTGATATTCCCCTACACCTCCAGAGACCACCTCTTCTTTATAACCTAGGGAACTACAGAGTACATTTTGTGGCACTTACGCTGGGAATTGTGTGGTAAACCAGGTGGTACCACGTTTGGTCTTTGTGGGAATCAGGTGCCACTGTGCTAGGGCACTGTGAGGTGAACTGTAGGGTAAATTAGGTGGCTCTACACTAGGAAACAGTAGAGCATACTAAATTGTGTCTTGTGACTGCCTTAGCCACTGGGAGGGGGTCAATATACTTGCCCCAGCTACAGAAAAAAATTCCCTGTCATGCAGGGTGTATGTTAATCTTTCTAATGCATGCACTACCGCAGGTCTTGAGGTATGGTTTCCACCCATAGCATCCACCCCAAAGAGCAGGAAGAGCAGTGCATCTGCTAGCTGCCTAGCAAAGATGTGGGATATTTCCTGTGCAACCTGGGACCAGAAGGACCTCAAATCCCAGCATTCCCAGAAGTAGTGCATATATGTGCCATACACACTATTACAGCGCCCACAGATGGATACCGCAGGGTTAAATTTGTGGACTATAGCTGGCACACATTAATGTCTATACAGGAATTTAAATTGTGATTTCTTGTATTTATTACAAATTAAGAGTCCCATATGCAACTTGAGCACCGTAATCGAGATCTTCTTTGTGTCAGTCTTCACCATTCATCACACTTGGGTTGTGGCTGGAGGACATGACCCCGCTGGAGCTCTTTTTTTTGGGGGGGGGATGGGCGGAGCAGACACAGTGACGGTGCCACCCTTCGAGGCCAGTGTGCAGCGTGGCATTCATGGGTTAACTGTCAACTGTTGGCACCGCCCCCTCGCCAGTTCTTCATCTCTCACTGTAGAGGTTGGACCTCGTGCGGAGCTCCTGAAGGAAAACTGCGTCACAAGTTGCGGCCTAGTTCTCGATCGACTTCTAGCATCAAAAAAAATCCAGTCATTTCTGTTTCGCCACTTCTCGACACCGCTGACTGGTAAGACCGTTCTTTTACTTTATTTTCAGTGACGTCGGGTCAGTTTTTGCTGTTTATTTATCAGTAGATCGTGTCTGGTACGGGAGGAAAGAAATCATCGAAGACGGGGGGCCTCCTATGCATTGGTGTCCCTGTAGCCGCCGTTATTCCGTTACTGACCAGCATGATCGGTGTCTTACCGTCTTGGCCCTCTTCATGACATGGATTAGTGCGATGCCTGCTTCTCCATGGACCGCCAAGTTGTCAAATTGCATGCATGGAAAGTAGGGCGCGCGCCGTCGACTTTCAGGGGTCGGGCCTGCACTTGCAAGGCCAAGACATGGACGCTTGACTCTTCTTCCAGGACCCCTCCCAGTTCTATACGGACCACGGAGGAGGGGGCCCCCGCCTCTTTTAGACTTGCCGCGGTGGGGGCCCCTTCCACGCTGCAGGAAGCCCAGTCAGTTCTTTTCGAGGGGCTGGCAGGAGGCACTGCTTCCGTAGTCGCCCCTTTGGGGGTGAAGGCACTCCCAGTGTTGTGTCTTGGGACCATGCTCAGTCCAGCACCCGCCTGAGCGCCCGTCCACTGGTGCCGTTTGGTGTCAACATCGCTTGCGGCACCACGGACTCGGACAACGCCATGGTTGGCACTGGGCCGTGTCTCAGCGGCGTTTCTGAACGGTGCAGATAGTGGGAATGGTGCCATGGGAGGTGTCACCACTTCTTCTGTGGCTGTTTCTGGTACGGTGTCACAGTGGGTGGCACAGTTTCTGATATTGGTGCCGTTCGCGGTGCTGAGGGGGGAATCGGTGCCGTTCACTGTGCCGTGGGAGGGGCCAGCACCGTGACTGGCACAGATTTTGGTTTAGGTGCAGTGGTTGGTGCAGTTTCTGCCTCAGCTGCCATTCGTGGCGCAGAGGAGGGGGTCAGCGCCAACTGCAGTGCTGGGGTTCAGATTGGCACTTCTCACAATCCAGGAAGGGATAGGGGTCGGCGGGTGGTCTGACATCAGACCTCGGTCTCCACCTCTTAGGAGGGGGATTCTGGGTCTGATCCAGACTGGCTTCCAGACTCCTCGGAGTCTGCTGACCCCTCAGTGGTCACTTTGACGGCCCACACTCAGCTTCCCTCTGGGGCCTGGGCAGTGTTTCCTGATTCTGGGGTCAGTGGCACTGACTAGCAGGCAGTGGTCCAGCTGGCCGTTGCTGTGCAGCCTGGAGTCGGGGGATCTTCTGTCCCCTCAGTTGGGGTATCCCCTCCTGTGGTGTGCCTGGACCGCCCAACTTTAGGGCCGACCGGCGCACCCATGGAAGGGGAAGGTGCTGCACCCTGGGTGGTCTCTTCAGGGACTACTCAGAGTTGCCGGCTGCCTAGGCTGGTGTTTTCTAGGCGGAGGACTCTTTTGGAGTCTGAGGGGTTGAGGGGCCTGAGTTCGTTGCAGCGGCCTCTCTCTCTCTCTAGGACTCACCCGGTTTTGGGGAGGAGCCGTAGTGTGGACCCTCGTCCTTCCCCCTCTCTCTCCTCAAGAGGGTCCTCCTCTTTGGAGGCCAGGGACTGTCCTTCAAGTCTCTTATGGCCCGGTCCTTCACAGGGGGGACTCTTCGGGGCACAATCTAGGCAGTTCCAGTGTGGTTGATCGGCTATTGGGCTTCCAGGAGTTCCACCTCTTTTGAGAGCATCCGGCAGGCTCTCTTGCCCGGACAGAGGATGTTCCTCTTCTTCATTGGTTCTGGCCCCCATTCCTCTGTTGCCATCTCCTTCTCGCCCTGATATTGATGGACCTTTAACCTGGGAGCAGTTCAGAGGTGCAGCTGCTCACTTTTCCACTTATGTTAGGGTGATGGACGAGTGGGTGTTCCACCCTCCCCCTGAGCAGCCCCTCCCTGAATCTCTGAGATCTTCCACTTCCTCATCCTCCTCGGAGAGAGAGGAACCATCCATCCACATCGCCCCTGCCATTGATCTTGCTTCGTATCAGCGTTTCCTCTCTAGGATGATGGAAGATCTTCGCATCATCCCTGGTTCCCAAGACAATCCTGAGCATGTGGCGCGCACCTTCCTAGGCGATTTCAGTGCGGCCAACCTGGTGGTTCCTGCCTGGCCTGCTCCCTTCCGGGAGGTGTCACTGCGCTCCTGGCGATGTCTCTTCTCCAGTGTCCCAGCCCCTAGGGAACTGAGCCAGAAATATTGTGATCCCCGGAGTCTCCAGATCGCATGCCTCACCCCCTGTCGGGATTGACGCAGTGGGACACTCCTGATGGGCTTCGCACCCTTCACCGTGACCAGCCCCCAGATCAAGACTCTTCGGATTTTGACTTCTGGGGTAGGAGGACCTTCTACTCGGCATGGATTTTACTGTCCATAGCTTCACATCAGGCCGACTATGCATCCTGTGACAGAACTGAGGAGGTTGAGGAGCTGGCGTTGGCACAAACCCTCTCAGCAAGTCAGCCCTCTACTCCCAAAGTGCCAACCTCTGAGCGCAGTCTTGTTAACAGAACAAGGTAACCCTCTTGTCTGTTTTTGTGGATTCGAATCAACGTTTGGTCTCAGGTCTTGGAGGGATTCAAACTGTGAACCTCTTGTTAGCGTACCCAGTGTACAGGCTTGGATAATTCTGTCTTTTGGGGGGGGGGGGCAGATATATTTGCTTATGGGCACCTAACCAGGTGTACAGAACTGAACCCTTAAAAACTGTAATAAAAGACCTCAGATTTAAAACGCTTACCTTTTTCCAGTTTGGTATCACCATTCAAGCTTATGTACAGTGTTTGCTTTAGCCATATATACTCCACTTACAAAAGGAAAGAAATCAAAGACAGACCAAGTAGGCTGTAAAAATAGAGTTTTACTAAAATAGATAAAAAATATGTAACATAAAATACAGAACTACTATATCACAAAACATACAAATCACTTAAAACAGGTTTTAACAGTGCAATTCCTACTACAGTACTTAGATTTGTCTCTCTCTCTAAATACCTACTTAAAGTGCTCACAGATGTTTCTTTGTCAGAGTCTAGATAGAAGTGTCTCTGAAGGAAAACAGAATGATGTTTAAAAGCTGGTTTTCCCCACCTGTTTGCGTGAGGTCACCTAGCTCCTCCCTGTCAGAATATATAAACAAAATATATCTATATAAAAACAGGATGTCTTTTCCAAGTATTAAATTCTGCAACCTCAGCATAACTCATGTTCTTCAAATGACTGTCTTTGATCTTATGATAAGCTTCCCCCTTCCAGGACATGAAAGCATCTTTTATGATTTCGCACTAAAACGTCACAGCCTGCTCTTCTTCCTCTAAGCATTATCAAAGTTTGAGATTTTCCGTCTTAGCAACTACAGCTATAATTAACTTCGTTAAAGTCTATAATTAGCTTTGGGCCCTCCAGGTAACATCTTGTATCTAAAACCTGTATATGTGTGTGTGTCATACTCGCATGCTGTTTCAGCATTTCTCAAGAGAGACAGTCCATAACCCATTTTTATATTACAAAAAATGATACAGTGATCAGAACCAGCTGTCCAAACGTCACAGGCGTCAGTTACTGGCCAGTCCTCAAGCACCATGTCATGCGTTGGCCTCGTGGGTGGTGCCATCCCCAGTGTCAGCTCCCCTCTTCTAAAATCTTAAAGCTATACGCTCCCGCGGAGTCCTGTGCCTTCGGCTAGTGGCCCACCAGTAATAAATAGTGAAAATATCCTGAAGGATCAAGAATTACGGTGAGTACGTAATTTTCATTTACAGGAAGTGTGGGAAGTAACTTCCTGGTGTGTTTCGTGGTCATTCCACAACAGGCATGGCCACCTCTGTTTTCGGAATGTTTCCACTGCAGAGATCTGTGTAAGTGCCACCGGGAGTACTGTCCACACCTTTACTGAACACCAGAGTTTGGACATTGTCTCCCACAGACAAGCTGGCTTTGGCCCAGCTGTAGTATAAGGCCTCATCATAAGCCTATAGGCTCCAGCTGCCCAGACTGCTAGCTTTTGTTACTGATTCCAAAGGTGTGGCCTGATGAAAGTGATATCCTTGAAGAAGATAGAACAGTTGCATGCTTTACCATAACAATAGATCTTAGATAGACTCTCTTCCACCAGGCGATGCCATCCTACCCTCCTTCCCCTTAAGGGTTGCAACAGAGAATTTTTGTGTTGCTGTCTTAATTACTGTATTTTTCAGCCCTCTGTCTCCCCTAGTATGTAGAGGGATGGGGTCTCTACTGGTTCCCTAAAAGGAGGTTCTCCGAGCAAATCTCTGGTTGGGAACTGAAGAGAGGAGGGTCCACCCACATTTATGTATGCGCTGACATTGTAGGAGGCCCCTGGCTGACTGCTTGCAAAAGTTTCCATGTGGTCCTAGTGCCTGACAGCTAAGTTCAAAAGGTGTGTCCTGATGACAGATTTTCTTAAAGATCTACTACTGTTACAGCAAGTATGTAACTATTCTTTCTTGATTACTTCTGATCTTCCTGGACATAAAGTCTACACCACTCATTCACACTGAAGGGAGTATACCGGAGGCGCTAGGACACAGCGGGAGCAGACTTTTTCAGGAGGGCCAGCACCAGGATGGAGCTGCGAGTTAGCAGCACTGCGAGCCAGGCGTGTGCGATATAGACTATCTTGGCATCGACCCTCCAACCACCTCAGTTCCTTTTTTTCCCGCCGTCAAGTGCACTTCAGTGACGACGACGCTCGCCTGCCGGGAGCCACAAACTTCAAACTAGCAGCTTAGTTTTCAGTTTTATTATTTTGTCTTTTATCATAAGTACCGATTATATTTTAATAAATTTCTTACTTGTACAAGAGAGAAGTCTTCAGCCTTCCATTGACAGAGGTCCGACTATGAATGGGGCAGGTGACTGTAGGGAGACTTCATATGAAAGCGGTTCAGTCAGCAGGGCCGGGTGTGGTCCACTGCCCTCTTTGGGGGGTCTGACAGCGGATGGTCCAGTGCTTGGGGAGATGGGCGGTCCCCTCGAAAGCATAAAAAGAAACGGTCCCATTCATGGCACCGTTCGACCTCGAGTTCTTCTTCAGCTCACTGGTCTAAGAAGAAACTGCATCACTCAAGGTCGCCCTCTGGTACATCTGCACGTAGACGGTTGGTTGCTAGGGTCAGGAGCCGGTCTCCGCTTCTTTTGGAGTCGCCGGTTTGTATTTCTGTTAGCCGACCTCTTTGATGCCAGAGCTTCTCGCCTCCTATTGGAGGGCTTCCTATGAGCAGTTTTACCATTGGGCTGCTCTTATGGAGCAGTGGGCTCGGAGGTTGTCCTGACTGCCTGAACCGGCCAGTCTGTCACCGGGGCCTTCGGACCTGTCGGTTTTGGAACAGCAGGCAGGGTGGTTAGGACTTCCTAGTCGCGTGGCACCTTCTTTGGTGCCGTCGACTATGCACTGTGGTGTCTATCCCCCTCACATGGTTGCGGCGCAGGGGTCCACACCGATGCCTTTATCTCCTGCCATTTTTCATCCTTTAACTTCAAAGCGCAGTTCTCAGACTTCTGCGATGGTGCCATTGACTGTGGTGCCAGCTTCTCCGGCGCTGAGGTCCTTTGTGGAGCCGCGGGTGGTATCGACACCATCTGCGGTGCTGCATACTCTCTCGGCGCTGGGGCTGGCGTTGGCGCCACATGCGATGCTGTGCTACCTGTCAGTGCCAGGGGTGGCGTTGGCACTGTGTGCAGTGTCATGCTCCCTGTTGGCACCATGCGCGACACCGTTTTCTATGTCGGCATCGTCTCTGTTCTCGGCGCCGTTCTCTTCAGCAGCGCCGGGGATGTGTACGGCGCAGTCTAGTTTTCAGAGGTTTTTGACTCCGATTCTTTCTTCTTCTCTTCTTCCTCTTGGTTTTCATCCCATTCCTGTCTATACAGTCCCCCTGGACTGTCATTAGATGATTTTGAGCCCAATCCGGATCTTCGGCTGGGTGATGATGTTGATGCCGATTCTGCCCTGGGGGCAGGAACCAATCCTCCTGCAGAGCCTGTTGTTGAAGACCTTTCTTTTAAGTCTCTGCTCAAGAATTTAAATTCTACTCTTTCTCTCCAGTCCACAGAAATAGATCCTGGGAAGCTTCTGCGTATCCAGTATCTACATGTTCCGGGAATCCCTGTGGATTTAACCCCTCCGATACAGCCCTCTTTTGAGACTCTTTCCTTGCTCTTACCCTTGATGAAGTCCTGACCCCCCCCCCCAACAAAATCCTTAACAAATCTCTCATGCTCTCACAGTTCCCCCACAAATGGAAATTAGCGATGGTGACACCTAGCCACAAAAGAGGTGATAAATCTGTTACAAGCAACTGTAGACCAATCTCCATTCTCCCCCTCTGTCAAAAGTGCTGGCGAGAATAACTGCCGACCAACTGATAGAATACCTTACTAAGTATAACCTACTATGTCAAGAACAACACGGATTTCGAAAGGGCCACAGAATGACCGCGGCAGTCCTAGAGCTTACCTCCTACATCCACAATGCCCTTGACCAAGGGGATCTCTTTGGTGCCACCTTCATAGACCTAACTAAGGCATTTGACACCATCAACCATTCGCTACTGCTTCAACAACTATTTCTAATAGGCCTATCTCTGGACACAACTCCTTGGTTTCAAAGCTACCTCAGTGACCGAACACAGCAGGTAAAAATTGGTGAATCCCTCTCAACACCCCTCTTGGTCCGATCAGGAGTCCCACAAGGATCCATCCTGGGTCCTATGCTTTTCAGCATTTTCCTAAACAGTCTCCCTTCATCTTGCTCAGAAAAAATACTGCTCTGTGCCGACAATGCTGTCATCTTCACCTCCCACTCTGACCCCTCCTTTCTTCAGTTGCTACTACAAGAAAGCTTCACTGATAAAGAGGCATGGTTTAAATCCCACAGGCTTATTCTTAACTACAGCAAAACTAAATCACTGCTGTTCCATGGCACCCACAGCAAACATAAAAACAGAGACCTCTCTATCTCAAACAGCAAAGGGGCCACCCTTGAACAAGTAGAGCTATTTAAATATCCTGGGGTGATTCTTGACCCAACACTTGGATACTCTGAACATATCAGCTACGTGCAAAAACTGTGAATACCCGCATAGGCCTGCTTTATAGATGCAAGAACTGCTTCACGGAAGAAGCTCTAAGCACTGCCATTTACAGTTCAGTAATCTCTATAATAGACTACGGGCTTGTGATCTACGGGTCTGCCACTGACACAGCTCTCCGACACATCACCACAGCACTAAACAAGGCATGTCGTCTCCAAACATCTGCAAACCACCTTACATATACCTGCGTGATCAACGGACACACAAACTGGCTCTAACTATCTGGCAGAATAAAATATCAAACCCGCATCCTAGCAGAAAAGCAAACATTGGACCTACTACCCCCTGGATCACAGGCACTGCTGAGACCATATAGCAGCCCACGACAAACCAGGAATTCAAACAACCTCTCCTTCACTGTTCCCCTTTGCAGGACTACCCAAGGCCAACGATCTGTCTTTCTCAGAGCCTCCTCCTGGTTCAACACCCTCCCAGCAGAAGTTACCAGCAAAGCAACCCTGGGTGCCTTTAAGCTCAGCCTGCGTTAATACCTCATCTCCTGTGCCTCCTGCGACTGCTACACCTAAATGGTTTATCCCCCCAACCCCCATTCCTCCTTACTCTTTCCCTCCTCCTCTGCTCCCTCCATCCACCTCTTTGCTGACCCTCACCCTGCCCCGACCCACCCCACTCCTCTCTTTCTCCCTCTTTACACCAGCCTCCGGCCTCACCTCCCTCTGTCGGATGACTAGCTATAGGAATATGTATTGTTTAAATTGTTATAGAAGTGATTTGTACAATTGTGATGTTCTGGTAATTGACAAAGCCCTCCGGCTGCTATGTTTATTTCTCTTTTGCACAATATCACTGTCTGTCCTAATGTTTCAAGTAACCTGACGTGGAACCTTTGTAAAAGAGCCCCTGGCTCAAAGGTGTATCTGATTCCCTTAAATAAAAATAAAATAAAAATAAATTTCTCAGATGGGGTGGAAGAGTCCGGCACATATTCCTTCTGTAGCCAAGTCCATAGACAGGAAATATGACCCTCCCAAGGATCACCCCATATTGGCCTCACAAGCCTTTGCTGATGCCATTGTGGTCCTGGCAGAGAAAGATAAAACTGTCTTCCCTCCGGAAACTACAGCCCATCCTATAAACAAAGAATCTCATAAGATAGACACCTTGGGTAAGAGAGTCTTTGCTGCCTCATCCCTGGACATGCACATTGCCAGCTACCAGGGCTATTTTTCACAATATGAATATGTTCTTTGGCATTTACTCAAAGCAATGGTAGAAGCTCTGCCTGAGTCGGAGGTTAACTTAGAGCTACTACAGACCATAACTAGAGGTATCGAGGTCAGTAGCCAACAAACTAAAGCTGCGATGGGCGCTTCGATACTACTTCAGAGCATGGCGGCATTGCACCCATCGCCACTCTTGACTGCGTACCTTGGGCTTCACGAATGACGCCCAGCAGCAAGTCATGGCCTTACCTTTCAATGGTATGTATCTGTTTGGGCCTCAGGTGGAACAAGCACTAGAGGCCGCACAGAAGACTAGGTCTGCCATTAAGACAGCCAGACCTCCGCCCACTCCCTCTCGAGGAGGTGGGAACAAGTGTCAGTTTCATAATCGTCAGTCCTTTCGTGACAAAGGCAGAGGAGGTTTTAACAGAAATCAGACCCCTCAGCCCGGAAAAGAAAAGGCAGCAAAAGGCACAAGGCCCAAAAGTGCCCAGTGCCACCTTCTAAGTTTTCGGCCAAAGTCCCACCTCAGCTGCCAGTGGGTGGACGTCTGAGTCAGTTCTACGACCAGTGGAAATCTGTAACATCAGACAAATGGGTCCTCAGGATAATCCGTGAGGGACATACTCTCAATCTGTCGGAAACTCCTCCGGATCATCCTCCCAAGCGACAGCCCAGGCTGTCTGTGGCACAGTCAGACCTTCTTGCTTCCGAGGTACAAGGCTTTCTGAACAACAGGACAGTAGAAGTAGTTCCACTGGATCAACGAAACACAGGTTTCTAGGGACATGGATATGTTGTTCATCCACACTCATTGGCAGGTATCCTTGCCGCTTTAAATCTTGCCGGAAGGTCTTCAAGCTTGCTCCTCCCACCCACCCGGGTGGTATAACTCTCGGCTCCGCCCCATGACGCCAGATCTTCCTTACCGCTTGGAAGCTCAGGTTCCCTCCTTAACACTCTGCGTTTGAGACTGGTTCCTATTTCTCCGTTTGCGGATTTAAAAATAAATTTTGCGAAAAAGACTTCAGTCTTCTATCCCTCGCGGCTACGATGGACAAATCGACTCAGTTTGAATGCCCATGCGGGCAGAAGATGTCTCAGACGGATCCACACTCCACGTGTGTCTACTGTAGGCCTTGAGCCACGACCCGCCGAGCTTGCGACCTGTGTTCATCTTTCTCGGCTCGTCCTCGAAGACCGTGCTGCCCGATTGCAACTGGGCGTCCGAGGCGTTTCCTCGGTGAAACCAAGGAAGCCGGTTGGCGGTGTCAGCGGTAATTTCAGCGGATCAGCTCGGCCGCGATGGTAAGCCCTCGAAGAAGAGGCGGTGCTGACGTATCTTCCTCGGCAGCGGCATTTATCCCGCTCTCTCTGGGCTCTTCTTACAGGCTTCTTTTAAGGAGCTTTGTCTGTCCCTCTCCACTAAAGGAGAGGGGCCTACGTCTGCTGGACCTTATTCTCGGTCAAAAGAGGGACAGAGTACATCCCTCCGTCGGCGCTCTTGGGGCGGGAAAGGTCCCTCTCCTCGGGTCGTGCGCCGTCGGCAGATCAGAGCCGCTCGGCCGGCCACTGGCCTCCACGAGTGTCCCCGTCAGGTCAGTTGACGAGACTCCCACCGATGAAGTAGAGATTTTTCTCGACCCGTTGGAGCGGGCTGTCGCCTTTAGCGGCCGAATTCCCTCTCCCGGTTCCCGGGAGGAGTTGAGATCCCGTGGGCTGCCTGTGCCTCGGTTCCGGAGCCCTCGGATGGACCATCGAGCGAAGAGTGCGGTTCCGGCCGACACCTCCCGCACCGACCTCGGAAATTCCGGGTTCTCGGTCTCGGACCTCTTAGCGGTCCAGCCGATCCCACCGTCATAAGCGGTCTCGGCACGTTGATGGCGGCGTCGCCGCTTCGTCCTCCTCCTCCGGATGAGGGAGGCTTTAGCGTAAATTACGTCGGCCAGTACGGGACCTTATGTTGCAACAGCTCCTCCTGGCGGAAGTAGCCGACCCGTCGCCTTCCCGGCCATTAAATGCTGTCACCGGGCGACCGACACAACCCCTCGACTTATCCGAGGCCTATACCCAGGCGGTTGTTATACCAAAATCCAACTCCACCGATTCGGTGGAACCTCCGCCTCCACAGCCACCAATTGGGGCTCCGACCAGGATTCTCGGTCGGTAAGGGTCTACCCCATCGGCTGTCAGTTACCCTCACTCCCGACCGACCTCGGCAGGTGAAGGTGGCTCAGGCCAGAGGAAGCTCTTCGAGGACTCTTCCGAGTCGAAGATGATTCCTCCTTTTCTCAAGTGACTGGACTTGGAGTCTTCAGGAGGTCAGTCAATGGACGATAGCCCGTCGTCCTTCCTAGGACTGCTTCGGCTCATCTCGGAGTCCACCGGGATGGAGCTCGAACCCGTTTCCAAACGGGCCAGGTATCCCCTCACGGAGATTCTGGACGAGGATTCTCCGGCGGAGGCCTTTCGGTGGCGAGGCCATAGTGGGTCTGGCACTGGAGCTTTGGCAGCGCCCTGCTTCCTGCCCTGCGCCTTGAGCCAGGATGGCCAGGAAATCTCAGTCCCTACGGTTCCTTGTCCGTTTTTGGAACACCCTTCTGCTGAGGGTTGGTTACCACAGCGTTTTCGCGCGCCCGGCAGCGCCAGGGATGTGGACAAACCTCCTGACAAGAGGTCAAGAAATTGGACTATGTCGGGCGAAAAGTCTCGCGTCCTCCTCTCGGCCTGCGTCAGGCCAGTTCGGCCGTCCTCATGGCACATTTTCTCATGCCCTGTTGGGCTCCCTGGATGGGTCATCCCTCATCTTCCGCCCGATCTGCAGACTACGGTTAAGCAGGTGCGGGACCAGGAGCAGGAGCAGTGGCCAAACAGCAGCTCCAGACTGCTTTGGATATAGGGACTCATGTGCCAGATCGGTGGCGGCGCGCAGTGGCTATCGTCGGCGGGAGCGGCTGAGGATATCCACCTTTAGCCGGATACCCAGCACAAGTTGGCGGATGTTCCCTTTGAGGACTGACCTCTTGACCCTGGGGTGGAAGGTCACCTGCAGAGGATCGAGAAGTCCAATGCTACCTTGGACTCGGTCTCTTCGCTCAGAAGGACAAAGGCCGCAAACCACAGCCTAAGCCCTTTGGTCCTTCTGTGCCCCGGCGCCCGGCCCAGCACGTCGGGCCAGCAGGCTCCGGCCTTGGCATCCCAAACCCAAGCCGCCGGCTTCCTCTAACAGGAGGCAGGGAGGAAAAGGCCCAGGAGGTCCCTCGGCCGGTCCCTCCTCCAAGCCTGCCCAGTGACGGGCTGAGGGGTGTCGCCCCCATTCCCGTCACCTTACCCTAGGTCCCCGTGGAGGACAGCTCGACACTTCCGTTCCACCTGGTCGCTGTTACCACGGACAGGTGGGTCTTGAAGGTGGTGGGAAGAGCCTGCCTCTGGAATTCGAGCAGGCACCACCCTTCAGAGCCGTCGCCCCTCGGGGGGCTCCGGGATCCCCAGCCTCACTGGCGGCTCGTCGAGCCGACATCGCTCTCCTCCTCCAGAAGGAGGTGATAAGAGAGGTGGTGGACCCTCCTTCAGACCCAGGGTTTGTGTCCAGGTACTTCCTGGTTCCGAAGCGGACGGGGGGCTGGCGCCCCATTCTCGACCTACACGACCTAAACAAGTTCCTAAGGTCTCGAACCTTCAGGATGGTCACTCTGGCTCAGATAATACCATCCTTGGAGCGGCGTGGTTCTGCTCTCTGGACTTGCAGGGCCAGCGTTTTTCACGTCCCTATCCGTCCGTCTCACCAGAATTCCTCGCTTCCGGCGGAAGGATCCTCTTGATTCAAGCCATGCCCTTGGCTTGTCTCCAGCTCCCAGGGTCTTCACCAAATGCATGGCAGTGGTGACAGCATTCCCTCTTGGCCGAGGGTCCGGTGTACCCTTACCTGGGCGACTGGCTGATAGCAGCTCCCTCCAGGAAGGAGGCGGAGTGGTCAGAGATCTGGCCATCAGGTCTGCTCTCAACTGGGCCTCCTTATCAGAGGCCAAGTCGGAACTCGAGCGAAGCAGGTGATTCTATTCAGCCGAGCAGCTTCGACTCTCTTGAGCCAGCGCGGCTCGGCGGACAGGGCGAGGTTCTTTCCTCCTTTGCCCGATCATTTCTGGTTGGGCAATTGTGCCCTGCCGGGACTTCCTCGCCTCCTGGGTCTCATGGCGGCCTGCACCAGCGTGGTCCGTTGGGCCGCTGGAACATCGTCCCCTTCAGTGGGGACTGGCCAGCCAGTGGTCTGCGCTGCGATCCTTTGGACAGCTTGTGCGGTGACACAGGGATGTGGAATGCTCTCCAGTGGTGGACCGTTCCAGATCATTTGCAGGAGGGCATCCCGTTAGATCCCGCCCGAGCCGCGGTCTCTCTATCGACCGATGCCTCTCTGATGGGTTGGGGTGCCCATCTGGGGAACACCGGGCTCATGGCCTCTGGTCCCGCGGAGTCCGATGCCACATCAACCTGCTGGAGCTCGGCGGTCCGCCTAGCTCTCACCGCCTTTGCTCCGTTCCTCCGGGGTCAAGTGGTCCGAGTCCAGACGGACAATACCACGACCATGTACTATCTAAACCGCCAGGGCGGGACGCGCTCCATGCTTCTATGTAAGGAAGCTCTCCGCATTTGGTCACTCGTGCGCAGCCTGGAGGATCTCCTAGCCATTCACGTGGCAGGAGCCTCCAACACCCTGGCCGATGCCCTGAGCGGATAGGGGCTGCATCCCGAGTGGTCTCTCCTGCGGAGGTAGTACAGCATCTGTTCTCCCATTGGGGCACACCTCAGGTGGACCTGTTTGCCTCCAGGAGGCAGCAGCTGAGTCTGTTCCATGCCGCCCCCTCAGCAGGGGCTCGCTGCAGGGGATGCCTTCCGAGGCAGTGGACCCCGGGCCTCTTTTCGCCTTTCCCCATTTCCCTTGATCCACAAGGTGCTTCTCAAGGCGAGGAGGGACAAGGCGCAGGTGATTCTGATAGCCCCAGACTGGCCTGCGCCAGTTCTGGTACCCAGATCTCCTCAGTCTCAGCTCAGGACTCCACGGCAGCTTCCAGCTCGCCCGGACCTGCTCTCAGTCAATCAGGGGAAGGTGTTCCATCCGGACCTTCAATCCCTGCACCTGACGGCCTGGTTCCTGCGGCTAGAGTTCCAGGCCTTGGGTCTTTCCGACGAGGTCCTCAGTGTAGTTGAGGCGTCCCGTAAGATCGACCAGAAAATGCTATGCCTTCAAATGGAAAAGGTTTTCCATTTGGTGTCAGAAGCAAGGGCTTGGACCCTTCCTCCTGTTCCTTGGCAAGCATCTTGGACTATTTATGGTCCTTTCTAGTCAAGGGGCTTAGGTCCGCGACCCTAAGGGTGCACCTGGCAGCCATCTCTGCTTACCGGGTGCGGGCCGGGAAGCAGTCGGTGGCGCAGGAGAAGGTGGTCTGGCGCTTTTTCAAAGGCCTTGATCACATTTCCCCTCCAGTGCGGTAACCCCACCTCCGTGGGATCTACTGCTGGTACTGGCAAAGCTCATGGGCAAGCCATTCGAACCTATGCACAGGTGTGCTCTCTCTCACCTGTCGTGGAAGACCGCCTTCTTGGTGGCTATCCGTCAGCCAGAAGGATGGGAGAGCTCCAGGCGCTTCCATAGAGTCTCCTTACCTGGTCTTCCACAGGGACAAGGTTGTCCTCGCCCCACCGAAATTCCTTCCGAAGGTGGTGTCGAGTTTCACCTTAACCAGGTGTTGACTCTGCGGTGTTCTACCCAATCACCCCGGAGGCGAATAGGCTCCATACTCTGGACCCTAGAGGCGCTCGCTTATTATAAGGGCGCCACGGCTGAGAGTCGGGGAGGAGGTTAGCCAGCTGTTTGTCACCCTACGGCTGAAGCCGCATCTGGCAGACCTGCAGCCAACGAGATAAGCAGGATGGGTAACCTCCTGCATAGATCTTTGCTATAAGTTGGCGGGCATGGAGCCTCCCAGAGGATAAGAGCTCATTCTACCGCCATACTGCTGCAGCAGTGGCTGCTTCAGGGGCGTCCCTATCCAGGAAATCTGCAGGGCTGCTACCTGGAAGTCAGCAAACACCTTCATTACCCATTACCACATCGACCTTGAGTCACGCCGGGATGCTGGTTTTGGGGCCTCGGTTCTCAGTCTCTCTTTCCCAAGTAAGTATTGGGGTGTCGTCTTGCCTCCCTCCTCCCGGAGAACTGCTAGGAGTCTGCCAATGAGTGTGGATGAACAACATATCCATGTCCCTAGAAATACAGGTTACTCACCTGTAACAGGAGTTCTAGGAATGGTATGTGTTGTTCATCCTCGATCCGACCTCCCGGCAGACGCACAACCTGAGCTTCCAGCGGGCCAGATCTGGCGTCATGGGGCGGAGCCGAGAGTTATACCACCCGGGTGGGTGGGAGGAGCAAGCTTGAAGACCTTCCGGCAAGATTTAAAGCGGCAAGGATACCTGCCAATGAGTGTGGATGAACAACATATACCATTCCTAGAACTCCTGTTACAGGTGAGTAACCTGTATTTCTACTCCCATTAGTTTCTGGTCCCAAAGAAAACTGGCGGCATGCGCCCTATTCTGGTTCTCGGAAAGTTAAACAAGTTTCTGCACAAGGAAAAGTTCAAGATGATATCACTCGGTGCCCTGCTGCCCTTGATTCATCAGTACGATTAGCTAGCCTCCCTGGACATGTAGGACACCTACCAGCACAATCTCATACACCCAAATCACCACAAATACCTAAGGTTCGTGGAGTTGGGTCAACACTGTCAGTTCAGAGTCCTGCCCTTTGGGCCATCCTCAGTGCCTCAAGTTTTTACAAAGTGTTGTGCAGTTCTCGCAGCACATCTAAGGAAAATCTGAATCCAAGTATTCAAACAATGTGAAGTCTTGCTGTATTCAGACATAATGCGGTTAGCCCCATCACTTGAACTGTCCCGGAGAGGAAAGAGTTAACTCCATGCAGAAGCATGGAATGTTGAGCTTGAGCTCAGTTTTCAAACCTCTGGCTGTGGTACTTCCCAGTGTAACCGTCAGATCTTCCTGGACTAAGTCTCCATCACTCATTCACACTAGTGGGATAGCGCCAGAGGCGCTAGGACCAAGTGGGAGCCTAAAATTTTCTGAAGGGTCTGCGCTGACAGGACCACGCATGCGCAGCACCATGAAACTAGCTCCCACCTGTGTAGGCTATCTCGGCGTCGACCCTGCAACCGCCTCAGTTCCTTTTCTCCTGCTGTCGAGTTCGCTTGGATGTCGACATCACTTGTCTGCCGGAGTCTTAAGTTTTCGTCTATACGACAGCAACTTTTAACGTTTAATTTAATATTTTAAGTAGTAATTTCTTATTTTACGAACAAGAAGAAAATTATGAAGAAGAAGAAAAAGAAATTCTTTCCTGCCATCAACGGAGTCGTCCTTAGACGGTAGCGGTGACTATAGAAGGACTCGTTTGAAAGTTTTTACGGCAGAGGGCTGTGTCCGGTCGCCGCCCTTACTATGGGGGTCCACTACGAACAGTCCTGTACTGAGGGGACAGTCCTCGAAGCACAAATCTAGCAGTTCTGGGGATCCGGCTCCACTTAACCTCGAGCTCCTCTTTCTCACTGGGGGAAGAAGAATCGGTGCCGCTCAAGGTTGCCCGTTGGTATATCTGCATGAGAATTGTTCGTCGGGAGGGGTGATGGGCCTGAACCGACTTTGGTGGGTTCCTCTTGGCCCCGCTCCTAACGGCTGCATTCTCGACTCTGAGCTCCATCTCTGTCCTCGTTGGAGCTCCGGTGGGCAGTTTCACCTCTGGGCCGCTCCTATGGAGCAGGGGGTGTGACTTTCCTGTTTTTCCTTGTTCTGTTCCTGATTTCGGGACCTCCGGACCTCGGGCTGTTGGACGGGCCAGTCGATTGAATCAGATGGGCGAGGTGCCCTCTTGGTGCCTTTGCCAGTGCCGACCCTTCATGCCTTTTCCATGCAGGGGGGCAGCACGGGCCACCTTTCCTTCTCCCCTTCTCAGGATTTCCATTGGCATTTTACTTTGGCGCCGTGGTTCGGCTCGTGGCTCGGTGCCCTGGTCAGTGCTGTACCTCGGAGCCATGGGTGCCCTCGGGTGCCATTCTTGCCATTGGTGTCATGGGTACCATGGGTGTCGGGGGGGGGGTGCCCTTGCTACATGGGTGCCGGGGGTGCCTGTGGGTACTGCCACGGCTGCCCTCGGGTATCACCCAGGTTGGCATAAGCACTGCTTGGTGCCCTCCTGTGTCACAAGTGATGCTGGTGCCACACGGGTGCTAGTGGGTGCTATATGGCAGAATTAGTGACACATTTTTCCTTTTCAGACTTCCTTTCCACAGAACATGTGACGGGATGTTTATCGCAGAATGAACTCCTGTCTGCGGATTATTTTTTCCACACATCTTAGTGAGTGGCGGTCTATGTGGGATCTTGTGTCACCCAGCGGCTTTCTGCTGATGGAACTCTGCTGTACTGCTCTGCCAGCGGAATCTCATTCTGCTCAGTACTCTCTCAGCTCCCTACTTGGTACCAAGCTCCTCGACATCCTTTCTGATGGCGGAGTCTCTAGTGGCTCTGACCTAGACCTCTCTTGGAGGTCCTTCTAGGGTAGAAGTGCATATAGATGGGTCTTTCCCTGTCCTTCTGGTCAGTAATACAGCGGACGACTCATTTTATATACTGAAGGGCATGTTCTCTCTATCATCAGAGTCCGTGATGGAAAATCTTTTCAATAGTTCCTCAGTAATGGGGTCCACTATAGTATTTTACACTGTGTCTGTGGACCATACACTTCAGCGTCTAGACTTTTTCAGTCAACAAGACAGTTGCACTCTGTGGAAAATTCTAATTTAATGGTTGGGAGCTGCTCTGGCTCTTCCACTCCTTTGATACGGGTGTATAGCCCCCTTGTGATATTGCCCCTTCGGTGGCTTCTTCGGCACAGGTGGTTAACATCTCTCCAGCTGTGATTATTAGTCCGGTCATGATTTCAGTATGGAGGCTCAGGCTCCTTCTGCACTCAGATGGAGAACATCTTCGTCATTTTGTATCAAGACAATCCTTGTGAAATAGCAGCCTGAAAGCCTTGTTAGGCTCGAACTAAAAAAAAAAAAAAAAAAATTTTATCACAGCACAGGGCCTAGCCAAAATTACCCGATACCCCCCTTTTGGATCTGGTCAGGTTCCGCCTCAGCCCCTGAGGCGCTAGTCTCCAGAGTATGGTAAAGAGTACCTGACTTCTTCTTCTTCCCTTAGGGGGAGTCCGATCTGGCGGCGGTATGGGTCATCTCTTTCTCTAAGAGCGATTTCTCTCATTCAGAGACATTTCCTAGACCTAGGCAACTGCCCAGTCTGTTAATTCCCCTTTCTTTTTATCAGGCTTTCTTCTCTTGAGCAGAGCCTTGCAGCAGCAGAAGCGACTCTCCACCGAGTGGGAACTCAGGTTCCTACTTAGTTGCTTAACTTAACAGTCAATTTTCTCCTCCTTGATGGAAGGTCAAGTAGGTATTTTTTCTGAGGTAGCTTCTCAAATATTCACACCTTCGGTTCCTGCGCACTGGTCCATGCCAGTCGTTCATGAAGCTGTCCTCTTCAAGTGCGTAATGGAGGTGTGACGTTTGTTTTTCAGCAAACAAACTAGATTCCTTTCCTGCTCCCTTCAGGGAGGCCAGAGTGGGTAGTGCCTCACTGCATAGAGTCACTGCCTTTTTTTTCAGTCATTTCAACAAATGGGTTAGCCCTAACTTGGTCCTGCTGTGTCCCTCCTTGACGCACATCTGCCTCTATTTGCCTTAGAAATCCAGCCCCTGTTTTTTTCTGTCGGAATGTTTTTTTCCGCAGTGGACACGTCCTCCTGTACACTTTTTCCTTTCTTCCCTGAGTTCAGAGACTGCCCTACAGTTGTACACACAGGGGCATGATGATTCCTTTGGAATATGCAGTGGGTAGGATCTGGTTCTACTAGACCACCACGAGAGGCTTCTAAGTCGTGCTTGGCCTTCTATCAGGAAGGTTCCTATGATTAAGTGGAGAGCATTCTCCTTGATGGGTTAACCCCACTGGGACCCCCTTGCTCACCAAGTAAGGAGTTCAAGTGCTCCTGGACCTGTTGTTTACAGGTCAGCCATACTTGTTAGTGGGGGTTTCCATCTGCATTTTCCGGTCTACCCTGAACCAGTAGACTTTACCTCTGACTCTTTCAGTTCTTGAGGTCCCTTTACATTACATTAGTACATGTCTTTGACACTATTAATTTTGGTCCTAGACCAAATTGTGAGGCCAGGTTCTTGCCGCTCTCCTAGAGTGGTTGCGGCTTCCTGGCAGACTTTAATTTTGTGTCCATTGCAGTCGTCTGCAAAGTGATGAGTTACAACTCGAGCGCTTATCTTGTAGGCACTGTGTTCTAGTTGCTCTTTACAAGAAAGCTTTTTTTTTTAGCAAGACAGTCCTTGGCTGTTCTTTCTGAGTGAACTATATCTCCTACCACCCTACTCAGGGTTGTTGGTTTCAGCTCGGTACTCTCCCACTAGTGTGAATAAGTGATAGAGACTTAGTCCAGGAAGATATGGAAATTACGTACTTACTGTGATTATTGATCTTGGACAGTCTCCATCACTCATTAACATGCCCACCCACCATCCCCTGGGTTCACTCATTTTCTTTCTTGGTCTTCATGGGTCCTGTGGTTCAGACTGTGAGGTCATTGTTCTTTGACCTTTCTTGCAAAGGCCATCTTGGCCTTCTCAGGCCCAGAAACTTAGGATGAGTTATTCTCATTAGTTACGCTGCACCTCCTCGGTCAAAAAGGTACTGAGGTGGTTGGAGGGTCGACGCCGAGATAGCCTACACAGGAACGAGCTAGTCTCGCGGTGCCACGCATGCATGGCCCTGTCTTGGCGCCGACCCTTCATAAAATTTTAGGCTCCTGCTTGGTCCTAGCGCCTCCAGCGCTATCCCACAAGTGTGAATGAGTGATGGAGACTGTCCAAGAAGATCAATAATTACGGTAAGTACGTAATTTCCGTATTCTTTACTCCGTCTAACAGTGAAGTCACTCCGGAGATTTCCTCTGCTCGGTTCGGTATAGTTAAGCGTTCGGTTTAAAAAACATTTCTTTATTGTTTTTTCGGATTTCCAGACTCTGTCTACGGTGCAGGTAATGTTGTAGATAGGTAGTGACTGTGTTTTTATTCTATTTAACTGTGGAAATCGTTTGTCTCTTCAGTCGGTCTGGTTCAGAACCGACCTTGTGTATTCTCTAATTTTAAATAATGTATTTCTGGGATTAGTGTGGTGTTCTGGTACCGATCAGTTTCAAAAGAACCGGGCTTTTTCTCTGTTCTTTTCCAAACCCGTGACATGGTTGTTACCGATCGGTTGGTATTACCTGGCTTGAAAGCTTCTATGTGGTAATTTTGGTAGGTTGGCCATGTCTGAGAAACCCAAAAAGAAAACCAGTCCCACTGGGTTTCAGCACTGTACTGAGTGTGGGGAGGCCTTTGCCAAGGCCGACCCCCACCTCATCTGTGTTTTTCTGGGTTTTGACCACCTCCAGTCAGACTGCCAAATTTGCAAAAACTTTCCCAAAACACTCTAGAAAAAAGACTGAGTAGGTTGAGGGAAAAGGAGGCCGAGAAGTCCGTGGATCAGGATGGCCAGCCCAGTTTGGTTGCAGCTGAACCTGAGGAGGTGCCTACTAATCTGGGCGATACCTCCTCGGGCAAAAGGAGAGCCAACTCTGAGGGGTCAGTTCCATCAAAAAGGAAACAGAAGTTTCCCGGTTCGGATCCAGTACCGCATACTCCAACCACGGATGAAATGGCCAAAGCGATTAGTATTGTCCAATCGCTTCGCCCAGTTCCATCCGAACCGGCACTGCCGGTTAGGCGGTCAGTTCAGTCGGAATCGGCTCCTTTGGATTACGATCTGGATGCTTTCTATGAGGAGTTGGAGGGAGACGAAGATTATCCCGACGATGATGATGACGACCGGGGGGGGTCTGGATGTGCCCATTGAACCGGACATCTCCCCAGACAGGCCCTCTGATATCTCTCCTCCCAGGCTCTCTGAGTCCCCTTCACACTTCTTGTTTTACAAGAAGGTGGCCCAAACCCTCCAGCTCCCTATGGTTGAAGCTGCTTAGGAGGAAGAAGAGCCTGATTTTGTGGAGATGATGGACATCCCAGAGTCCAAAAGGTTGTCTATTCCCCTTCATAAGTCCTTGGGGAAACAGACACAAAAGATTCTGACTCCTAACTCTTTACCTCCTGTAGATAATAGAATGGACAGGAGGTATATGTTATCAGGCTCAGCTGCGGAGTTCCTTTATTCACATTGCAGCCATGTTAGGGTAATGCAGGCTGCAGCCTGTGACAGGGCAAACATTCCTTTGGCTTCACACCCCCAAGACAAGGACTCCAGGAAAGTTGATGCCATGGCCATAAAACTATACTTGACATCCTGTTTGGGAGTCAGGCAGGCAAATTATATGGCCTATACAGCCAGGTACCAGAATTCCAGGTGGGATACGGTTCTGAAACTGCCTCAACAGGCCTCCCCCCCAGCTAGCCAAAGAGCTGAAGGAGGTGGCTGCAGATAGAATTGAGGCATTCAGAGTACAATTTCACGCTGCTGTGGACTCCAACAATGTGGCATCCAGAGTCATGGCTACATATGTGTCTCTCAGGAGGCAAGCTTGGCTCAGATGTACTAGCCTGTCATAGGACACCCAGTCTGAGGCTATGGATTTTCCTGTAGTTGGTAACTCTCTGTTTGGGGAGCAGACAGAGACTTGCATGAAAAAAATGGACGAATACAGGACAACTTACAGGAATGCACAGGCCAAGGAAAGGCAAGTCACTCCTCAAAAGCAGCAGTCCGGGGCAGGCCTTTTCATAGGCCTTTTTACCAAGCCCAGGCCTCCTCCTCTTACCCACAAAGGGTTTTTTTCCGAGGGAGGAGCAGGAGGGGGATGAGCAGGACTGCTTCCTCCTCCCAGTCTAAGGCTCCTGCCAAGCAGACACCCTGAGGTGTCAGCCCAGGTCGACTCCGCAGTCCCAGTAGTAGGCAGGCTGGCTTACTACTTTCAAGCCTGGAAGTCTGTTACCTCGGACAAGTAGGTCCTGGAAGTAGTAAGCCAGGGACTGGCCCTCAGTTTCAGAAGGTACCCAAAAAGGAGGGCCATGTCTTTTCCACCTGCATCAATCTCAGAAACCCTTGCCCTGGGGGCAGAAGTTTCCTCTGTCCTAGCTCTCAGAGCCGTAGAGAAGGTTCCTACTCAACACAGGGGAAAAGGCCTGTACTCCAGGTACTTACTTACCACAAAGAAAACTGGAGTGGCGACCCATCCTGGATCTAAGGTACTTGAACAAACACATATCAAAACCCAAATTCAAAATGATAACTCTGGGAATAATCCTTCCATCTTTAAGGCCAGGAGATTGGCTAGCATCACTGGACCTCAAGGATGCCTACTGCCATATCCCTATAAGGTGCTCCCACAGAAAATACCACAGGTTTGAGTTGCCTTCAGGCCACTGTCAGTTCAAGGCCATGCCTTTTGGCCTAACATCAGCTCCAAGGGTGTTCACAAAGTGCCTTGCAGTAGTGGTGGCTTATCTCAGAAGACAGGGTATCATCATTTTTCCATATCTGGACGACTGGCTGCTGGTAGGGTAGTCATCAGATCAGGTCAGGGCAGCTCTGCAAACCACCCAGGACTTGCTCAGTTCTCTGGAGTTTCTTTTAAATCTGCCAAAATCAGTCCTCGAACTAGTACAGCTTCTCACCTTCATAGGGGTGGAATTGGATACTGTCCAAGCAAAAGCCTTCCTTCCTCTGGCAAGGGTGAAGGCCTCAGGTTTCTTTTCCAGCAAGACAGTTCCTCCAACTCTTGGGCCACATGGCAGCCTCCACTGCAGTGGTTCAGGGAGCCAGATTTCAGATGCGGGACATTCAGTTCCATCTAAGGTCCTTTTGGTCACAGAGAAGGGACACACTCTCCAAACTGATTCCAGTGACCTGAACTCTGGTACAAGCTCTCCAGTGGTGGCTGGACCAGGACAACCTCAGACAAGGGGTTCCATTTCTCCCTCAAGTTCCATCAGTAGTACTGACTACGGATGCTTCTTTCCTAGGCTGGGGAGCCCACCTGGGAGCCCTAACGGCTCAGGGAATCTGGTCCCTGCAGGAGTCTCTTTTTCATATCAATCTCTTGGAACTCAGGGCAGTTTTCATAGCCCTTCAGACCTTCTCAGATTTAGTCAAGGGCAAGGTGGTCCAAATCTGGACGGACAATACTACCACAATGTGGTACAGCAATAAGCAGGGAGGCACTCGGTCCACGGCCTTGTGCACATAGGCCATGAAGATTTGGTCTCTGGCTTATTCCCTTCAGCCTTCCCTGGTAGCGGTTCATCTTCCGGGGAAAGACAATGTGTTAGCAGATGCCCTAAGCAGAATTTCACAGGGACATCACGAATGGTCCTTGGATCCTCACATCTTTTTTTTTTTTTTAAATTCTTTATTTTTCCTCCCGAGCTGCCTGCCGCCCGGTATTATCTGCCCGGTCACGGACCACGAGCTCCCACTCCTCACATCAGCCGCGAGCCCTCCGAAACCCCGTGGCTTACCCCCCACAGCGGGGCTGCGGCACTCCCCCTTGCATGCCGCAGTCATCGGAATAGGTCGGAGGGCTGGCCTGAGGAGCTAATCGAAGCCGTGGCGGGCTTCATGGAAGGTGGCAGGCAGCTGTCTTCTTTTCCGGCTTTCGGGGAGGCGGGGTCGTGCAATGGCGCCTAAGCGTCTGCCCGCCTCCTGGCGTGCTAGTGCCGGCAGCTCGCGGAGCTTCCTGGCCTCCGCCAGAAATCGCTGATGCTCGGATACTTCCACCCTCCCGGAGAAGGAGGCAGTCCATGGGACGCTCTATCCATCTCCCGGCCGGCCTCAGTGACCCAGGTCCGTTCCGAACCGGGTCGCTGGCGTCGCATGCGGAAATTCAACCGCTGCGCCGACGGGCCGGCCTGGATCCTCACATTCTGAGGATCATTTTCTCCAGGTGGGGCATCCCAGAGATAGATCTGTTTGCAGCACCAGACAGTCATCAACTTCCTCTGTTTTGTTGCAGACCTCCAGTCCTGGGGACAGTTCCCCAAGATGCCCTCATTCTGGACTGGAAGGGCAGGTTTCTCTATGCCTTCCCTCCTTTCCCTCTCCCGTTCAGAGTTCTGATCAAGATAAGAACTCAACCCTGCACAGCGATTTTGGTGGCTCCAGATTGGGCCAGACAGCCCTGGTATCCTTTTCTGTTGTCCTTGGCTGTGTCATGTCCCCTGTGTCTTTCCAGGAGATACAATCTTCTCTCCTTCTCCCAGGGGCGGATCTGGTTCCCCAGTCTCCAGTCCCTCAACCTCAAGGCCTGGCTCCTGAAGAGTTAGAATATGCAGCACTTCATCTCTCGCAGGTAGTTCTGGATATTTTAAAGGTCTCAAGGAAACCTTCCACTAGAAAAACTTACAATTCCAAATGGAAGAGGTTCAGTATTTGGTGCTCTCAGAAAGGCATCCTGCCTGATTCTGCAGTCATTTCCACAACCTTAGACTATCTAGTTCATCTGAATGGTCTAGGCCTTAGGCCTGCCACTCTGAAGATTCATCTAGCAGCTGTCTCTGCATTCCTCTCAGCAGGGAAGGGCTCTTCAAACAACATGAAGTCTTGCTATATTATGACAATTGCAGTTTGTCCCACCATTAGAACTGCTCCGGAGGTGAAATAGTTAACTCCATTCCATGAATGGAACTTTGAGCACGAGCTCTAAAATAGAAGCTCTGTCTGTGGAGATTCAAACCTGAACTGTCAGATTCTTTACTCCGCCTCACTGAACAGTCGCTCCGGAGATTTCTCCTACTGCTTTGTTCATTTCTCGGTTTAAACAGTATTTTCTCGGTTAAATTAAACCGCGAGTATAATTATTTTAACCGCAAACCGATCGGTTCAAGCTCTGTCTGTGGTATTGTAAGTAATAGACAGGTTTTATTCTGTGTGGAACTTGTAAATGTTTATCGGTTCGGTTCGAACCCGATCAGAGTTAGTTAAAGCGTTAAGAGTAAGCATTTAAAGCTTTTAGAGTGCGGTTCCGGTTCTTACTCGGTTCTAAAAAGCGTATTTCATTACGTTTTTTCCATAACCCGTGACACGATTTGGGAACCGATAAGGGTGTCTTGCCTGGCACTGCCGTTAAAGGGCAAGTTTCTTGGGTTAGGCTGGCATCATGTCTGAGAAACCCAAAAGAAAAAGCGGGCCCACTGGTTTCAACACTGTAGTGTCTGTGGGGGAAGCCTTTGCTAAGGCTGACCCACACACTACATGTGTTTATTGTCTGGGGTTGACCACCTCATTTCAGACTGCCAGATTTGTAAAAATTTCCTGCAGCCACCCTGGATAAGAGAGTGGGCAGGCTCAGGGCAGAGGCAAAAAGTCCGCTGACCGGATGGCCAGCCGGTTGGAGGGAGTGCCCTCTGACCAGGGCTAGACTTCCTCAGGCAAAAGTAAACAAAAAAAAAAAAAAAAAAGAAAATCAGCAGGTATGGGTCCAAAATTCCTTCTCCAACTGCTGCAGAACTAACAAAAGCTATACAAATTGTACAGTCACTTTCTCGGTTCCGTCGAACCACCACTGTCTGGTAAAGGTTGGTTGGCGGTTCCCAGTTCAAGAATAGGATATTGGAGATTTTTATGAACCAAGAGCATGGAGGGGCATGATGCTGATCAGTGTGAATGTGACTGAGAGAGTCTGGGTGTGCCCACTGAACCGGACATCTCCCCAGACAGACCCTTACAATCTCCCCCTATGCTTTCTGAGTCCCCTTCTCTTTTTCTGTTTTATAAAAAGGGTTGCTGAATCCCTCCAGCTCCCATGGGAGGAAGCTGTGGATGAGCAAGAGGAACCTGATTTTGTAGAAAGGATGGATATTCCAGAGTCTAGGAGATTGTCTATTCCTTTGCATAAGTCTTTTAGGAAACAAACAATAAAAATTTTAAAACTCCTAATTCTGTGCCTCCTGTAGATAAAAAGATGGACAGAAGGTACACATTTTCAGGTCCTGATACAGAATTCCTTTTTCAGCAGTGCAGTCATGTTGGGGTAGTTCAGGCTACAGCCTGTGATAAAGCTAACATTCCCCTGGCTTTACATCCTCCTGACAAGGATTCCAGGAAGATTGATGCCATGGCAAAAACAGTATATGGCAGCCTCCTTGGGACTCAGGCAAGCAAATTATATGGCTTATGTAGCAGGTATCAGAAATCTAGATGGGATACTGTTGGAATTAGCCAAACAAGCCCATGGCCAGCTGGTTAGCGAACTAGACAGAAGTGGCTGCCGATGGCATTGAGGTTTCTAAGGTGCAGTTTCATGCTGCTGTGGATGTTAATGATGTTTCCTCTAGAGTCATGGCCACATCTGTAGCTTTTTGTAGGTTGGCCTGGCTCAGGTGTACTAGCCTGTCACAGGATACCCAGACTAAGGCTATGGATTTTCCTGTGGTGGGAAATTCTCTGTTTGGTGAGCAGACAGAGAATTACATGAAAAAGATGGATGAATATAGGACCGCTTATAAAAGTGCCCAAGCTAAGGAGCGGCAAGCCACTCCCCAGAGGCATACCCCTAGGGGTAGGGGTAGGCCTTTTCACAGGCCTTTTTATCAGACTCAGGCCTCCTCTGCTTATGCTCAGAGGGGCTTCTTCAGAGGCAGAGGCAGACGGGGTGTGGGCAGGCCTGCTCCCACCCCTTAGCCTAAAGCACCTGCTAAGCAGGCACCCTGATGGGGTGCCCAAGGCCGATTCTCCTTTACCAGTAGGGGGCAGGTTGGCTTACTTCAGTCAGAACTGGGCGTCTTTAACCTCAGACAAGTGGGTTCTGGAGAAGTAAGCCAGGGTCTGATTCTCAGCTTCAAAAGTTTCCCAAGATGAGAACCAGGTTTTTCTACCTGCAAGTTCTTCAGAGACCCTTGCTCTAGAAGCAGAGGTCTCAACCCTGTTGGCTCTCAGAGCAGTAGAAAGGGTTCCTCCCCTGCACCAGGGCAGGGGTCTGTATTCCAGATACTTCCTTACCCCAAAAAAGACAGGAGAATGGCGGCCCATCTTAGACCTCGGATATCTGAACAAGCATCTTTTGAAACCAAAGTTCAAAACGGTAACTCTGGCAATGATTTTACCCTCTCTAAGGCCAGGGGACTGGTTAGCTTCCCTGGACCTCAAGGATGCCTGTTTTCACGTCCTAATCAGAAGCTCCCATCGAAAGTACCTCAGATTCGAACTGCCCTCAGGTCATTACCAGTTCAGAGCAATGCCCTTCGGCCTTACCTCTGCCCCAAGGGTATTCACAAAATGTCTGGCAGTAGCAGTGGCTCACTTAAGGAGGCAAAGGATTGCTGTTTTTCCCTATCTAGATGACTGGCTCATTGTAGGCCAGTCCCCAGAACAGGTAAAATCTCACCTGCAAGTCACCCAGCAGCTTCTCACCTCCCTGGGCTTTCTGCTAAATCTACCAAAGTCGGTTCTGGAACCAGTCCAGGTACTCACCTTTATAGGGGCAGAATTGGACACAAACCTAGCCAGAGCTTTTCTTCCCTTAGAAAGGGTAAAAATTTAGTGGCTCTGGCCTCCTCCTTCACTCTGCAGGTCTCTCGACCAGCAAGACACTTTTGCAGTTCCTGGGGCACATGGCTGCATCCACAGCTGTTGTGCAGGGAGCAAGATTTCAGATGAGAGACATTCAGTTTCACTTGAGAGCCTATTGGTCTCAGAGAAGAGACCCCCTTTCCAAGTTGGTCCCAGTGACTCGAACCTTGATCCAGGCCCTCCAGTGGTGGCAGGATCAGAGCAATTTGAGATTGGGGGTCCCCTTCATTCCCCCTGCTCACACTTTGACTCTCACTACAGATGTCTCCCTTCTGGGGTGGGAAGCCCACATGGGCGACCTCTCCACTCAGGGAATGTGGTCTCCCCAGGAATCTCTGCTCCACATCAATTTGCTGGAGCTCAGAGCTGTCTTTTTAGCTCTTCAAGCGTTTTCTGCATCTGTTCAGAACAAAGTGGTACAAGTCAGAACAGACAACACCACAACAATGTGGTACATCAACAAGCGGGGGCACTCGGTCTTCGGCCTCGTGCTCCGAGGCAATGAAGTTGTGGTCTCTGGCCTATTCCCTGAACACTTCCCTCATAGCAGTTCACCTTCCAGGAAAGGACAATGTCCTAGCAGATGCTCTCAGCAGGATTTCCCAAGGCCATCACGAATGGTCCCTGGATCCTCAAGTATTGGGGATAGTCTTTGCCAGTTGGGGCACCCCTCAGATAGATCTTTTGCAGCCCCAGACAATCACCAACTTCCACTGTTCTGTTGCAGGCCTCCAGTGTTGGGTTCAGTCCCCCTGGACGCCCTTCTCCTGGATTGGGAAGGGAAGTTCTTTATGCTTTTCCCCCTTCCCTCTCCTATTCAAAGTGTTAGTCAAATCAGATCTCAGCCTTGCAGGATGATCCTGATTGCCCTGGATTGGGCCAGGCAGCCCTGGTACCCACTCCTTCTGTCCCTGACAGTCCATCTTCCCCTTTCCCTCCCCAGGAATCACAACCTATTAACCTGTGCTCAGGGGAGAGTTTGGTATCCGAACCTCAAATCCCTCAACCTCAAGGCCTGGCTCTTGAGGAGTTAGAGTTTGCTGACTTACACCTCTCTCAGGGTGTCCTTTAAATCCTAAAGGCTTCTAGGAAGCCTTCCACTAGGGCAGGGTTTCTCAAATGGTGAGGCCAGCCTCCCAGGGGAGGCCCCAACCTGTTCCAGAGGAGGCTCAAGCAAGCTCTAAAATGTACTATATTTAAATGTCAAGTTTTGGATGCTTTGTGTGAAAGGATGCAGCAAACTGAAAGTGAATAATGGCATGCGAATTTGTGTACAAAATGGTTACCAGGAAAGACATGCTCAACAAACACTTGTTTCCTGGTATGACATGGGAAAAGCTGTATGGAGAAAATACAATTCTTGGAAACTGTGCAAAACAAATGCAAAATAATGCAAATGAATAGGAACAAGGTAACAACTGACCCATTATACTGGCTGCAGAAAAGCTAAATACAATGGCTAAGCAGAGAGATACTAGGAGCAAGCCCAGGAGGGAGCAAAATGATCCCTGAGAAGGTGTTTAAGAGCAGGGTAAAACTGACAAAGAAAACAGTTTGACTCATGGAAGTGTTGCAATGAGGGGTAAATAGGGTCCAAAAGTCAGAAGTGTGGAGTAAGTAGGCTGACCTGGGAGGGGGGGGTTATAGAAAGGGAGAATAACAAGTTCAATAAAATGAGAATAAACTCAATGACTCAAATGCACTTCATTGTATTCTTCCTGTAATGTGCAAAGTATGATAGTTGTTCTAACTATGGGGAGGCCCAAAATTATTTCTGTAGTAGGGGAGGCTCAGGATCTTTTCCAAGGCTTGGGGGAGGCTCACTAAGACAAAGTGTGAGAACTCCTGCACTAGGGCTACTTATAATTCTAAGTGGAAAAGGTTTTCCATTTGGTGTGCTGGGAAGCATATTTCCCCAGAATATTCTGATTTGCCCATTGTGTTAGATTACATGGTCCATCTTAATTCCTTGGGCCTCAGACCAGCTACCCTGAGAGTTCATTTGGCAGCTGTTTCTGCTTTTGTTTCAGCAGGAAAGTCATCCTCTCTTTCTGCTCACCCTGTGTTTTCCAAGATTTTAAGGGATTACTCCATACTAATCCACTTTTTCGGGATTGGGCCCCTGCCTGGGACCTTAATGTTTGCATTGCCCAGTTAATGCAACCCCCTTTTGAACCTCTGTTTTCTGCAGAGCTGAAGTATCTAACTTGGAAAATCTGTTTTCCTAGTGGCTATCACTTCTGCTGGACGCATAGGTGAGTTGCAAGCCTTGTCAGTAGAAACTGACTTTATTTCTTTCCACAGGGATAAGGTAGTCCTCAGGACTAACAGGAAGTTTTTGCCTAAGGTGGTTTCAGATTTCCATCTTAACCAATCTATCTCCCTTCCAGTATTTTTCTCTGAACACTCCTCTTCTGGTGAGAGGAGATTGCACAACCTGGATGTAAGAGGGCTCTTAGTTACTATATGAGAGCGTACCAAGGGTCACAGGTTGAATCCCTCCAACTTTTCCTCACTTTTAGTGAGGTTGGGAAGAAACCTGCCACTAGAGATCAGTTGCCAGGTGGATTGTCTCTTGTATCCAATTTTGTTATCAGAAACTGGGCAGAGATCCCCCTCTGGCTTGAGGGCTCATTCTACCAGAGGTACAGCCGCGTCTCTAGCTGCTGCCAGAGACATCCCTATATTGGAGATATGCCAGGCTGCTACTTGGGAAACGGTACACACTTTCACCAAGCATTACTCCCTGGATGTCCAGGCTAGGAGAGATGCTCGGTTTGGCACAGCTGTTCTTCAGAGCCTATTCCCTAAGTAGGTTCTGCCCCTCCTCCATGGAGGTACTGCTGTGTAGTCTGCAATTGTCATAATACAGCAAGACTTCATGTTGTTTGAAGAAAAAATTACTCACCTTAGTAATGTTGTTTCTTCTAATGGAGTCTTGCTATATTATGACCTCCCCAGCCTGCCCCTCTCAGAACCTCTACTTGGGTAGGGTGTGGGCAACCTAGTGTGGGCACTATTTTATGCCCTTTTTTTTTTTTTTAAAGCGTTTCACCCCTTTTTGGGGTTTGGGGTGTGGTGTTTTATTATTCTCTTGTTTTATTCTCATTTTGTTAAAATTGTATTAGTAATTCTGGTCCCCTGACTTGAGTATTGGGTGTTGGGACCAGCAATGGGTGTTATTATTTAGGTAGCCAGTTGGCTAGTGTAGGTTACAGCTTCCACACAGACCTTAGTGAGTTTTTGCTCGTAAAGATCTGACAGTTCAGGTTTGAATCTCCACAGACAGAGCTTCTATTTTAGAGCTCGTGCTCAAAGTTCCATTCATGGAATGGAGTTAACTATTTCACCTCTGAGCAGTTCTAATGGTGGGACAAACTGCAATTGTCATAATATAGCAAGACTCCATTAGAAGAAACAACATTACTAAGGTGAGTAATTTTTTCTTCCCTGGCATCTCATCCAGTTTTCAGAAAGTTTTTCAAAGGTCTGCTCCACATTAACCCTCCCTTTAGGGAGCCTACGCTGCCTTGGGATCTTAATGTCTGCATTGCTCAGCTCATGCAGCCACCCTTTGAGCCTATGGCTTCAGCTGAATTGAAGTACTTGACCTGGAAAACTGTGTTTCTGGTAGCTATTACTTCTGCCTGGCATATTAGTGAATTACAGGCCCTGTCAGTTGAACCTGACTTCATATCCTTTCATAGGGATAAAGTGGTCCTAAGAACTAATAGGAAGTTCTTGCCTAAAATGGTATTGCATTTCCACCTAAACCAGTCCATGTCGCTCCCTGTGTTTTTCACTGACCATTCTTCTTCAGGGGAAAGAAGATTACACAGTTTGGGTGTTAAAAGGGCTCTTAGCTACTACATAGAGTATACTAAGGTACACAGAAATGACTGTCTTCAATTGTTTCTCACTTATGGTGAAGTGGTGAAAGGTAAGCCTGCCACTAAAAGATCTATTGCCAGGTGGATTGTTTCTTGTATACAATTCTGCTATGACAAATTGGGTAGAACACCCCCTTCAGGCCTGAGGGCTCACTCTGCTAGGGGTACAGCTGCCTCTCTCTAGCTGCAGTCAGAGATATTCCCTTGTTAGAGATCTGTAAAGCAGCCACTTGGAAAACAGTACATACATTCACCAAGCATTACTCCCTGGACATCCAGGCTAGGAGTGATGCTAGGTTTGGCACAGCAGTACTGCAGAGCCTGTTCCCACAGTAGTTTCTGCATTCTCTCCTCCATAGGGAACTGCTTGGTAGTCTGCATTATGTCTGAATTCAGCAAGACTTCATGTTGTTTGAAGAAAAAATTACTCACCATAGTAATGTTGTTTCTTCTAATGGAGTCTTGCTGTATTCAGAGCCCCCGAACCTGTTTTTGGGAAGTGGGCTGTCAGGTACAGTGTTGCACCTCAGGGGTGTATCTTGTACCCTCCCTCTTGGTGGGGTAGCTGTTATGTTTATTATTCTTATGTTCATAGCCTGAGTTGTCACTACCTTGTTTCTTCTTGGGTTCTTGACTTGAGTCTTTTGGACCCCAAAACTATTTTTTGCCTTTTGGCTATATGTTTCAAACAATTTCCATATTTTAGTTCCTAGTTAGTTAGTTGCTCGTAAGAATCTGACGGTTACAGTGGGAAGTACCACAGACAGAGGTTTGAAAACCAAGCTCGAGCTTAGCGTTCCATGCTTCTGCATGGAGTTAACTCTTTCCTCTCCGGGGCAGTTCAAGTTCTGGGACTAACTGCATTATGTCTGAATACAGCGAGACTCCATTAGAAGAAACAACATTACTATGGTGAGTAATTTTTTCTTCCCGTTTCTGGCTTCTAGCAAGCCCCTCCAGGAAAGAGACTCTGGAGGCTGTGGCCACGGCTTCAGACTTCCTCTCGTCCATGGGAGTCCTACTGAACCTCAAGAAGTCACAACTGCAGCCCTACCAGAAGCTCCTCTTCTTAGGAACCCTTCTGGACACTTCCTGTGTGAAAGCTTTTCTTCCGGAAGATGGAGCGATACCTTACAGATGGCCTGATTCATAAGAGGACACAGCTCGGTACGAGCTCTCTCTATGCAATGGATGCTGAGCCTCATGGCATCCACAATGTTCACTGTACCTTTGGCTTATCTTCACATGAGAACCTCTCAGTGGATGCTCAGTACTCAGTGGTCCCCAACCACTCACCTTCAGTTCTTTCTCATCAAGGTGATGGAACCTCTGAAGAGGTCACTGACTTGGTGGTCTCAGGAGGACCACCTTCTGGAAGGATATTCCTTCGCCCCTCTGAATCATCAGATCTCCATTACCACAAATGCGTCCCTGTTGGGCAGGGGAGCTCACTGCTGGGATCTCCACACCCAGGGTACATGGACTCAGGACGAGTCTCAACTTCATATAAACGTCCTGGAAATGAGAGCCATCTTCTATACAGTCCGAGCTTTGAAGGACATACTCTGTCACAAGAATGTTCTCCTTCAAATGGACAACAAGGCAGTGATGTACTACATCAACAAACAGGGCGGGCACACTCTTACCCATTATACAGGGAAGCAGTGGGAGTGTGGGAATGGTTCCTGGAGCACAAGGCTCTGATTCAGGCGGTTTACCTGCTAGGAGTACAAAATAAGCTGGCAGACCGTCTCAGCAGAACGGAGACAGATCCTCACAAGTGGTCTCTCGACTTAACCATCATTCAGTCACTCTTCAAAGAGTGGGGAACTCCAGACCGGGACCTTTTTGCGTCCCCACTCAATGCAAAACTGCCTCTCTTCTACTCCAGAAATACAGGACCTGGTGTTTTTTGTCAGGATGCATTCAGGCTGCAGTGGACGAAATGCTTTCTATACGCATTTCTTCCTCTTACTCTAATTCAGAGGGTACTGCTCAAACTGGAAACTCAGGGAAAGAATAATTCTCATTGCCCCATTCTGGCCTCGACAAATCTGGTTTCTTCTAATCAACAGACTATTGGTAATGTCCCCGAAAACGCTTCCCCGCCAGACGAACCTTCTGACCCAGGACCCTGTGGTCTATCCCAACCTGAGGTTGCTTCATGTTCATGCTTGGCTCCTGAGGAGATAGAGGAGAATAGGTTTAATGATTCTCGTAGAGTTTCAGATGTTATTTTGGCTGCGCACAAGCCAGCCACCAGAAAAACCTACTCAGCTAAATGGAAGCGTTTCTCTATCTGGTGTGCAGAATCCTCTTAGAATCCGTTTTCCTGCCCACAGAATAAAGTCTTAAAGTATTTCTTAGACCTCTCAAACACAGGTCTGCAATACTCCACAGTCAAAGTTCATCTTTGTGCCATTTCGGCATATCATGAGCCGGTACTCTCCATGTCGCTGGCTCAGCTGCCTGTAGTTAAGACGTTTCTTAAAGGGACTTTGCATACTAGACCTCCTATTAGACGTCCAGTTGCAGCCTGGGACATCAGCCTTTTGCTAGACATGCTCACTTGTAAACCTTTCGAGCCTCTAGCTACTTGCGAGTTGAAATTGGAAAATGGCCTTCCTGGTGGCCATTACTTCTGCTCGTAGGGTTTCTGAAATACACGCCTTGATCACAGACCCCCCCCCCCCCATATACTGTATTTCACAAGGACAGAGTAGTTTTTAGGACTCATCCTAAGTTCCTGTTTATGGTTCTCTCAGAATTCCATCTGAATCAACCTTTAGTTCTTCCTACCTACTTTGCAAACTTCCAGAATGAAGGGGAGCGTAGCCTTCATTCCCCGGACATAAAAAGAGCATTGCGGTTCTATCTCGATAGAACAAAGGAAATTCGCAAGGCTCTGCAACTGTTTGTTTCCTTCAGCACGATCCGGCTGGGTCAACCTGTTGCTGTCAGATCCATTTCAGCATAGCTGGTGGCATGCCTTCACCATTGCTATTCTATGGCACAGGTCAAGCTGGAAGGCAGAGTGTACGCTCACTCTACCAGAGCAGTCACGGCATCTCTGGCAAAAATCTGTAATGTGCCCATTGTAGATATTTGCAATGCGGCTACCTGGAGCTCCATGCATACGTTTGTTAAGCACTATGTCTTAGATGTCCATGCCAGACGACATCAGTCATTTGGCAAGACAATTCTTAACTGACTTCTGTCCTTAGAAAATTAGCGCTTTTCTCTCCTGCCGCCCGTCTCGAGGGGATTATTTAGCTCGGTACTCTCCCATCAGTGTGAATAAGTGGTGGAGACTTTATGTCCAGGAAGATGAGGAAATTACGTACCTACCGTAATTCTTGATCTGCCTGGATAAGTGCTCCACCATTCATTCACATGCCCATCCCCCGAGCTCACTTCTCTGTTTCTGGTCTTCACTCCCTCAATGGCTGGGCTGTGAAGACTTTGATGTTGATCCTTCTTACATGGGTCATTCGGACTATCGTATGTCCGTTTTTTAGGTTAGTCCTCTCTAGGTTAGTTACGCTGCACCTCCTCGGGAAAAAAGGTACTGAGGCGGTTGGAGGGTCGGCACCCCAACCCCCGAAAGGCGGTGGACCGAACCCGGCCGAGCTGACTGAACAGCTTTCATACAAAGTCTCCCTACCATCACCTGCCCCACTCATGGTTGACTCTGTCAGTGGAGGGCTGAAGACTTCCCTCTTGTACAAGTAAGAAATTTATTAAAATATAATCGTTACTTATCGTGACAAAATAAGAAATAATAAAACTGAAAACTAAGCTGCTAATTTGAAGTTTGACTCCTGGCGAGTGACGTCGTCACTGAAGTACACTCGACGGTGGGAAAAAAGGAACTGAGGCACGTGCCTGGCTTGCGGTGCTGCTTCCTCGCAGCTCCATCTCGGTGCCGGCCCTCCTGAAAAAGTTTGCTCCCACTGGTCCTAGCGCCTCCGGCATACTCCCATCAGTATGAATAAGTGGTGGAGACTTCGTCCAAGAAGATCAAGAATTATGGTAGGTACATAATTTCCATTTCTAGCATTTGCCATGTTGCCTAACATGTAACATAATGTCAGAAGAGGCTCTATGTCCATCCTTTCAAACAACATGAAGTCTTGCTGTATTCTGACATATGCAGTTAGGTCCTGCCTTTCAACTGCTCCGGAGAACAGAGAGTTAAACTTTCCATGGCCAGCATGGAATGTTCACCACAAGCTCGGTTGAAGCCCCTGTCTGCTGCTATTTAAACTCCAACTGTCAGATTCTTTACTCCACCTCACTGAACAGTCGCTCCGGAGATTTCTCCTTTGCTCGGTTCAAAAAAAGTCGGTTAAAGTGTCATTTTTTTCGCTCGGTTTCTACCAAATTGCTGTTAACGATCAGTCAGTTTAAGTCTCTGTCTGTGGTACCGTGACTACTAGATAGGTTTTCTGCATAGTTTCTGTGTGGAACTTGTAAATTGTGGATCGGTTTGGCTGAACCGATCAGTTTTCAGGTAAAAAAGTTTGTGATTTACTTAGAGTGCGGTAACCGGTCCAGATTACACTTTGGAAGAATTTTATGAACCGGAGGAGGAGGAAGGAGAGTATGAGGATGTTGATGGTGATTATGAAAGTCTGGATGTGCCTGTTGACCCGGACATCTCCCCAGACAGACCTTCAGGTGTTTCTCCTCCTAGGCTTTCTGAGTCCCCTTCTCACTTTGTTTTACAAAAAAAGTAGCTGAGACCCTCCAGCTTCCTGTGGAGGAAGCAGGAGAGGATCAGGAGGAGCCTGATTTTGTTGAAATGATGGACATCCCAGAGTCCAGGAGACGGTCTGTTCCCCTCCACAAATCCTTTGGGAAACAGACACATAAAATTCTTAAGACTCCTAATTCCATACCTCCTGCGGACAGACGAATGGACAAGAGGTATACTCTTTCAGGCTCAGAAACGGAGTTCCTTTCCCAGCAGTGCAGCCATGTTGGGGTAGTGCAGGCTGCTGCCTGTGATAAGGCAAATATCCCCTTGGCTCACACCCCACAAGACAAGGACTCCAGGAAGATTGATGCCATGGCAAAGAAACAGTACATGGCAGCATCTTTGGGACTCAGGCAGGCTAACTATATGGCCTATACAGCTAGATACCAGAAGTCCAGGTGGGACACTGTGCTGGCTCTGGCCAAACAGGCCCCTGACGAGCTTGCCAAGAAGCTGGAGCAGGTGGCTGCAGATGGGACTGAGGCATCCAAAGTGCAATTTCATGCTGCTGTGGACTCCAATGATGTTTCATCAAGAGTCATGGCTACATCTGTGGCTCTTTGGAGGATGGCTTGGCTCAGATGTACTAGCCTATCACAGGATACCCAGGCTAAGGCCATGGATTTCCCTGTTATTGGAAATTCTCTGTTTGGGGAGCAGACAGAGAACTACATGAAAAAGATGGACGAGTACAGGACCACTTACAGGAGTGCTCAGGCCAAAGAAAGGCAAGCTACTCCTCAAAGACAGCAGTCCAGGGGCAGGGGCAGGCCTTTCCAAAGGCCTTTTTACCAAGCTTAGGCCTCCTCTTCTTACTCTCAGAGGGGGTTCTTTAGAGGGAGAGGCAAACGGGGGATGAGCAGGCCTGCATCCACCCCTCAGCCTAAAGCCCCTGCCAAGCAGACACCCTGATGGGTCTGCCCGTGCCGATTCTCCAATACCAGTAGAGGGCAGGCTGGCTTACTTTGTCCAGGACTGGAAGTCTCTGATATCAGAGAAGTGGGTCCTGGAAGTAGTAAGCAAGGGACTGGTTCTCAGCTTCAAAAAATTTCCCAAGATGAGAACCAGATCCTTTCCACCTGCAAATCCATCAGAGACCCTTGCCTTAGAGGCAGAGGTTTCTTCCCTCCTAGCTCTCAGAGCTATAGAGAGGGTTCCCACCCTACACAAGGGCAAAGGATTGTACTCCAGGTACTTCCTAACCCCCAAAAAGACAGGAGAATGGCGGCCCATCCTGGACCTAAGATATCTGAACAAACACCTTTTAAAACCAAAGTTCAAAATGGTGACTCGGAATAATCCTTCCCTCTCTAAGGCCAGGGGACTGGCTAGCCTCCCTGGACCTCAAAGATGCCTATTTTCACATTCCCGTATTTTCACATTCCCATCAGGTGCTCCCACATAAAGTACCTCAGGTTCGAATTGCCCTCAGGCCACTATCAATTCAGAGCAATGCCCTTCGGCCTAACATCAGCCCCAAGGGTTTTCACAAAGTGCCTGGCAGTAGTGGTTGCTTTCCTAAGGAGAAAAAAGATCTCCGTCTTCCCATACTTGGACGACTGGCTCTTAGTAGGTCAGTCTCCAGACCAAGTCAAGTCACATTTGCAAATAACTCAGCAAGTGCTCACTTCCTTAGGATTCCTTCTCAACCTTCCAAAGTCAGTTCTCGAACCATTACAGCTTGTCACTTTCATAGGGGCAGAGCTGGATACAATAAAGGCAAGAGCCTTCCTTCCCCTGGAAAGGGCAAGGACCCTTATGGAGCTGGCCTCTTCATTCACCCTGCAGGTGTCTCGACCAACAAGGCATTTCCTTCAGCTTCTGGGCCACATGGCAGCTTCCACAGCAGTGGTCCAAGGAGCAAGATTCCAGATGAGGGACATTCAGTTCCACTTAAGAGCCTTCTGGTCCCAAAGAAAGGATTCCCTCACCAAACTAGTCCTAGTGACTCGAACCCTGATCCAGGCCTTGCAATGGTGGCAGGATCAGAACAATTTGAGACAAGGGGTTCCTTTTGTCACTCAGTCTCATTCAGTGATACTCACCACAGATGCTTCCCTGCTGTGCTGGGGAGCCCATCTAGGGGATCTTACCACCCAAGGACTGTGGCCACCTCAGGAATCTCTGCTTCACATCAGTCTCTTGGAACTCAGAGCAGTGTTTTTGGCACTGCAAGCTTTTTCCAAATCTGTGCAGAACAAGGTGGTCCAGGTCAGAACAGACAACACCACCACCACCACCATGTGGTACATCAACAAGCAGGGAGGCACTCGGTCTATGGCCTTGTGCACAGAAGCAATGAAGTTGTGGTCCTGGCCTATTCCCTGCAAACCTCTCTGATAGCAGTTCACCTCCCAGGGAAGGACAATGTCCTAGCAGATGCTCTGAGCAGAATATCCCAGGGCCATCATGCATGGACCCTAGATCCTCTAGTTTTGAAAGTGATTTTCTCGAGATGGGGCACTCCAGAGATAGATCTTTTTGCAGCCCCAGACAATCACCAACTTCCTCTCTTTTGTTGCAGACCCCCAGTCTTGGGCTCAGTCCCCCTGGATGCTGTTATCCTGAATTGGGAAGGGAAATTTCTGTATGCTTTCCCCCCTTCCCTCTCCTGTTCAAAGTGTTAGTCAAGATAAGGTCACAACCATGCAAAGTGATTCTGATTGCTCCAGACTAGGCCAGACAGCCCTGGTATCCCCTGTTGCTGTCCCAAGCAGTCCACCTTCCCCTGTCTCTTCCCAGGATTTACAGCCTGTTGACATCCTCTCAGGGGAGGATTTGGTATCCGAACCTTCGGTCTCTCAATCTCAAGGCATGGCTGTTGAAGAGTTAGAGTTTGCTGATCTGCATCTTTCCCGAGGGGTTCTGGATATCCTTAAGGCTTCTCGAAAGCCTTCCACGAGAAAGACTTACAACTCCAAATGGAAAAGATTCAGTATTTGGTGTTATAAGAAAAATATTTCTCCAGATTCTGCTGAGTTGCCTACGGTTCTGGACTATATGGTCCATCTCAATGGCCTAGGCCTTAGGCCAGCTACCCTTAAAGTGCATTTGGCAGCTGTTTGTGCTTTCCTGTCAGTAGGCAAGCCATCCCCTCTGTCAGCCCATCCTGTCTTTTGTAAGTTCTTCAAGGGATTGCTTCACATCAATCCCCTCTTTAGGGATCCTACTCCTGCTTGGAACCTTAATGTTTGCATTGCTCAGCTTATGCAACCCCCACCTTTGAGCCTTTGTCCTCTGCAGAGCTTAAGTACTTGACTTGGAAAACTGTGTTTTTGTTGGCCATTACCTCCGCCAGGCATATCAGTGAATTGCAAGCTCTGTCAGTGGAACATGATTTCATCTCTTTCCATAGAGATAAAGTGGTCCTAAGAACTAACAGAAAGTTTTTGCCTAAAGTGGTTTCAGATTTCCACCTCAACCAGTCTGTCTCTCTCCCTGTTTTCTTCACTGACCATTCCTCCTCTGGAGAGAGGAGGCTACACAGCTTAGATGTTAAAAGAGCCCTGAGCTACTACATAGAGTGCACCAAGGGTCACAGGTTTGAATCCCTCCAGTTGTTCCTCATGTATGGAGAGGTTGGTAAGGCAAACCTGCCACTAAGAGATCTATTGCCAGGTGGATTGTTTCTTGTATACAATTCTGCTATGAGAAACTGGGTAGAACTCCACCCTCAGGCCTGAGGGCTCATTCCACTAGAGGTACAACTGTTTCCCTGGCTGTTGCCAGGGATATTTCTCTCTCAGAAATTTGTCAAGCAGCCACCTGGAAAACAGTCCATATATTCACCAAGCATTACTCTTTGGATATCCAGGCTAGGAATGATGCTCGGTTTGGCACAGCAATACTTCAGAGCCTGTTTCCAAAGTAGGTTCTGTCCCTCCTCCATGGAGGTACTGCTTGGTAGTCTGCATATGTCAGAATACACCAAGACTTCATGTTGTTTAAAGAAAAAATTATTCACCTTAGTAATGTTTCTTCTAATGGAGTCTTGCTGTATTCTGACCCCCCACACACACACCTCCCCTCTCAGAACCTAGTTTTTGGGATGTGGGTGGGCAGGAGCAGTGTTGGCACCCTAGGAATGTCCCTTTTTCACCCTCTTTTATTTTGGGTGAGTGATTGTGTTTTGGGATGTGTTTTGTTTTTTGGGTTTCATGACTTGAGTCTTCTTTCTGAAACCAAAAAACTCTTTTATATAGATACAGTTGCCAGTTGGCTAGTTTTGAGTTTTAGTTTCCACACAGAACTTCTGGTGAGTTTTGCTCATAAAGACCTGACGGTTGGAGTTTAAACAGCAGCAGACAGGGGCTTCAGCCGAGCTCGCGGTGAACATTCCATGCTGGCCATGGAAAGTTTAACTCTTTGTTCTCCGGAGCAGTTGAAAGGCAGGTCCTAACTGCTTATGTCAGAATACAGCAAGACTCCATTAGAAGAAACAACAATACTAAGGTGAGTATTTTTTTCTTCTGCCCCTCTGCTTCATAAGCTGGTATAAAAAAGTATTCTGTGCAGACATGCACCAATTTAAAGGGCCTAGAGCAGGGCTAAGTTTCTAATAACCTTTGGCTTGAGGCTTGATTTGCAGAATTTAGACCTGACTAAATACCAGTTTTGTGGAGTATAGTTATTTATGGAAACACGTGTCACAGCAACGGCTGTTGGCTAACAGGAAGCAGACAGTAGAGATTTCAGGACAAGCCTGGTTCCATCTCGCATATCTGAATTTTGCTCACTTTGTTGAACAGATTGCCAGAATGGTGAATGCTCTCCAGCAGCAGCAACAGCAGCAGCAGCAGCAGAGACCGCCGGGGATGAAGCACTCACCGTCACATCCATCCGGGCCCAAGCAGCACTTGGACAACATGGTACCTGGAGTCCTGAATGTAGGGCTGTCAGATCTACAGACCAAAGCACAGATGCCAGGATACAATGCTGGTTAGTATTGTGGAATTAGTGTCTGTTTTCTAGGTCTGGACAGTGTGTGATCCGGGTTGGTAATCCCCGGATGCCTAGCCCAGTCTTTTTTGAAGCTGCCCACTGTCTTCAACGAGACCACCTCTTCTGGCAGTGCATTCCAAGTGTCCACCACCCTCTCTGTGAAGAAATACTTCCTGATCTCCCTCCTGACCCCCCTCCCCAGCTTAAGACTCTGCCCCCTTGTGTTATGGTTCCACTCAGCTTAAAGAGGACCCTCCTTATCCACCTTATTTATCCCTCTCAAGTACTTGAAATTCACCATCATGCCCCCCCCCCCTTTCCTCCAGGGAGAACATGTTCAGTGCCCTCAACTTCTCCTCATATGCCTTACCTTACTGATCCGCTATCATCTTTGTAGGCCTCCTCTGGACCTTCTCCAGTGGGTTAATGTCCTTTTTGAGAAATGGGCACCAGTACTGAACTCCATACTCTAGATGTGGCCTCACCAGTGACCTGTTCAATGATAGTATAACCTTTTCTCTCCTATTACTGATCCCCCTAGCTATGCATCCCAGCATCTTGTTTGCCCTTGCTGCTGCTTTCTTGCAGAGTGTGGAGTGTTTCAGGTCACTAGTGATCATCACTCCCAGATCCTTCTCCTCCACCTCTGATGCTGATACCTGGACTCCACCCAGGTAGTGCTCCATCCTGGGATTTTTGGCTCCAGTGTGCATAACTTTGCATTTCTTGGTCTTGATGCCAAGCTGTGAGATCCTGGACCACCTCCCCAGCTTTTCCAGATCATGCTGTAGATCCTGTACCCCTTCAGCTGTGTCCACTCTCCTACAGACTCAGCAAAAGGTGCTATAGCCTGTGTGCAAGACGCCCTGACAAAGTCGGGGGTACGTGTCCAGGTACTTACTGGTTCCGAAATGGACCAAGGGAGGGGCTGGCATCCAGTACTGGTTCTGCAGGATCTCAATCAATACATTCAGAAGCGCAAGATCTTATTTTTACCTGTATCAGTCTTCACCATTCATCACTGGTGTGTCTAAGCCAGAGGCACTAGGACCCCACGGGAAGCTAATAGCTGAAAGCTTTTCAGCTTTTCTTTGGAGGAGGGGCCGACATCTGAGATGGCGCCACCCTCGAGGCCAACATAATACGTGGGCGCTGGGTTGCTGTGCACAGACGCCGCCCCTCTGCCATCTCAGTTCTGATCTTATTTGTATCAGTCTTCACCATTTGTCATCTTTGGGTACTGGCCAGCGGTCATGATCCCGTGTGAGCTTTTTTTTTGATGGGCGGAATCGATGCACCATCGGCGCCGCCCTCGAGGCCTACGCACTGTGTGGCGATTGCGGGTTGGCCGTTAGGTGTTGTCGACTCCACCCTTCCGCCAGTTCTTCATCTCCCACTGTTGAGGTCGCACCTTGTGGGTAGCTGTGTTGCATGAGAGGCCTGCAGTGTATCTTGAAGCCTTCGGCTCCATCTCGTAGTCTGTCGACTCCGTTCATTCGAATCTTTTCCTGCCGGTTCAGTTTCGTTCCACTCGACGTCGCCTGGAATTAAAGTAAGATTGTTCCTTTCTTTATTTTGCGACGTCGGGTCTTGTTTGGTGTTTTTTCCATAGGTCATGTCTCTGTCCGGGGGGGGGACAAGAAAACTATGAAGACAGGATGGCCCCCTACGCGTCGGTGCCTATGCGGTCATAAGTATTCCGTCACCGACCAACATGACCGTTGCCTTGCGTGTTTTGGCCTGCTACACGACATGGATTTGTGCAATGCCTGCTTCTCCATGGACCGTCGTATCATTGAACAACGCGTGTGGAAAGTTGGACGAGCTCCGCTGACTTTCAGGAGACGAGTGCGCACTCGTCAGGCCAAGCCACGCTCTCTCGGCCTTTCCTCCGGGTCCCCTACCAGTTCTGTATGGACTGAGGAGGAAGGGGCTTCTGCTTCTAGTAGCCTTGCCATTGCAGAAGCCCCTTCCGTGGTGCAGGAGGCCCAGTCCATTACCCTCGGGGGACGGGTGGGAGGCACGGACGTGGTAATCGCTCCTTCGGGAGTGAAGACTCCCCCGGTGTCGTACCATCGGTCCGGAAGGCCTGGGTTGGCACCGTCCTTGGCGCTGTCTGTCGACGCTGTCTTGGGCCTCAGCGCCTTTTGTGGCACCGTGGGCCGTGATGGCGCCGTCAGCACCAGTCCGTTGCTCGGCACCGTTACTGCTGTCAGCTACATTCGCGGCACCGATGGTGCTCATGGCATCATGGGAGGCTCTACGGCGCCGTCCTTTACTGTTTCTCACCTCCGGCGCCATGGTTGAGCATGGCACTGTGTCCAGCTCTGGAGCTGCTTGCGGTACTGAACGAGGACACAGCGCTGTGGGGGGCTCGGATGACGGCGCCGAGATCGTGGTCGGGCAGTCGTCGTCACCATCTCTGGGTCGAGATGGTGCCGTGGGGGTTTCCAACCTCTGTGCTGTTCACAGTGCTGTGAGCATGGTCGGAGTCATCTGTGCCACCTCTGGCCTCGGCGCCGTGGGTCCGGATGGCACTGTGACAGGCTCCAGGTCTGATGCTGCTGCCATTGCCGGCGCCGTGTCTTCTTCCTGCACCATTCGCGGTGCGACTGAGGACCTTGGCACCAACTCTGGTGCAGTCTCTGAGTCTGGTGCCCCTTTCAGTTGGGATGACAGTGGGCATCCATGCACCATTTGGCACAGAACTTCGATTTCCACCTCCTCGGAAGGGGGATCGGACACTGAGTCAGATAGGCAGTCTGACTCTTTGGAGTTGGCTGCTCATGTAGACACCTTGGTAGTGTCATCGACAGGCCGGAACCAGCCCCCCTCTGAGGAGAGAACAGTGGCTTCGGGGACCAGGGTCAGGGGTGCTGACCAGCAGGCAGTGGTACAGGCCACCATTGCTTTGCAGCCTGGACTCGGTGGGGGGGGGGGTGTTGCTGATCCCTCAGTGGTGGTACCCTCTCAGGTAGTGTGCCTGGATTGCCCAACTTTGGGGCCAGTCAGAGCACCTACAGGAGGGGAGTGTGCTGCTCCCTGGATAACCCCTTCGGGGGCCGACCAGTGTTGCCAGCTGCCTAGGCTGGCTCTTTCGAGGAGGAGGAGGGCACTTTCGTATTCCGTGGGGTCGAGGGGTATGGGTTCGATGAGGCGACCTTTTTCTGGAGCCCAACCGGGCTCTGGGAGAAGTCATAGCGCAGACCTTCGCCCTTCCTTTTTGGTTTCCGAGAGAGAGAGAGAGAGAGAGAGACCCATTCTTTGGAGGTAGGGGACCGTCCTTCTGGACTTTCACGGCCCTGGTCACCTCACAGGGGGCATTCTTCCGGGTACAACCTAGGCAGTTCCAGTATGGTTGACCAGCTGTCGGCTGTAGAGTTTTCTGGAGCTACCTCTTCTCTTGGGGTTCCAAGTGCGCTCTCTAGCCTAGGCGGAGTACAGCCGATTCCTGATCTTATCTGTGTCAATCTTCACCATTTATCACAATTGGGCTCATGGCTGGAGGTCATGACCCTGCGGGAGCCCTTTTTTTTTTTTTTTTTTTGGTAAGGTGAGCCGACGCACCATCAGCGCCGCCCTCGAGGCCGATGTATTGTGTGGCGCTCGCGGGTTGGTCGTTAGGCGCTGTCGACTCCGCCTGCCTGCCAGTTCTTCATTTCCCGCTGTCAGGGTCACCTCGTGTGGAAGCTCTGCAGAACTTGAGGCCTACCGCCTACGCAATTTCATCCTCAGCCTATTATTCCTCCGTGCCACAGTCAGTCGGCTCCTTTCCTGACGGTTCTAGTTACCTTACCCTACGTCGCTTGGTAAGATCTTTCCATTTATTTTTATTCTTGGAGACGTCGAGTCTGTTTTTGGTGTTTTTTTTCTTTGTAGGTCATGTCTGGGTTGGAGGGCAAGAAGACTTAGAAGACGGGACGGCCCCCCATGCGACGGTGCCCTTGCAGCCGTAAATTTTCCGTCACCGACCAGCACGACCGTTGCCTTACATGTCTTGGCCCGCTTCACGACATGGATTTGTGCGTCACCTGTTTCTCCATGGACCGCCGGGTCATCGAACAACGCTCGTGGAAAGTGGGGTGAGCTCCGCCGACTTTCGGGGGTAGGGTGCACACTCATCGGGCCAAGCCACGTACTCTCGGCCTTTCCTCCGGGTCCACTCCCGGTTTTACACGGACCGAGGAGGAGTGAGCCTAAGCTTCTTGCAGCCTGGCCGTTGCTGAGGCTCCTTCCGCAGTGCAGCCCGTTCCGCTCCTTTCTGGGGGTGAGCGGGAGGCGCTGCCAAGGCAGTCACCCCTTCGGGGTGAAGGCTTCCCTATTGTTGGACCCGCGGTTCACAAGGCCCATCAGTCGGCGCCATTGTGGGTCTTGGCGCTTTTCGCGGCGCCATGGGCTCTAACTGAGCCGTCGTCGGCGCCAGTTTCTCACTTCGTGCCGTGGCTGCTGTCGGTGCTGTTTGCGGCACAGATACTGCTAGTGGTGCCGTGGGAGTCTCTACGGTGCTGTCTTTGTCTTCTTCTCCCCTCGGTGCGTTCATGGCGCGAGGTTGTTTTATCGCGCCGTGTCAGCCATGGGGCTTGATTCTTCTGTCAGCGTGCCCTGCCTCGATTGCCCTTTCGCGAGGGCGGCCGGCACCGATGGCAGTCGAGCAGTCATTGTAGCGCCATCCCCGCCCTTGGTGCCGCTCACGGTGCCAGACGGTGCCATTACAGGTTCTCACTCTGGGGCTGCTGTTCGGGCCGGGGCCGTGTCCTCCACGGATACCGCTCGCGGTGCTGTGGGGGGCCTCTGGCACTGGCTTGGGTGTGGTCTCAGAATCCGGCACCCCAATTTGCAGGGATGGCACCAGGCGCCCTCCTACAGTCTGGCACAGGGCCTTGACCTCTACCTCTTCGGAGGCGGAGTTGGGCTGTGAGTCAGACAAGCAGTCTGACTCCTTGGGGTTGGCTGTTGGTGTGGGTAGCCCTGTAGTGTCCTCAACAAGCCGGAGTCAGCCCCCTTCTGAGGTGGCGTCAGTGGCTGCCGAGACTGAGGTCAGGGGTGCTGACCAGCAGGCAGTAGTGCAGGCCACCATTGCTCTGCAGCCCGGTCTTGGTGCGTGCACTGACCCCTCAGCAGTGGTACCTCTGCCTGTGGTGTGCCTGGATCGCCCAACTTTGGGGCCAATTAGGGCTTCTACAGGAGGGGAAGGGAGGGTACTGTGCCCTGGATAGCTCCCTCGGGTGCTGGCCAGGGCTGTCAGCTACTTAGGCTGGCCCTCTCGAGCAGGAGGGCTCTTTCGGACTCCGAGGGGTCGAGGGGCATGGGGTCTGCATGGCGACCTTTTTCTGGGGCCCACTTGGGCTGTGGAAAAAGCTGTAGTGCGGATCTCTGCTCTTCCTCCTCGGTCTCTTTGAGAGAGCCCCATTCTTTTGAGGTAGGGGACCGTCCTCCTGGACCTATACCGCCCCGGTCACCTCACAGGGGGGATTCTTCCAGGCGCAGCTAAGGCAGTACTGAAATGGTTGATCAACTGTTGGCTGTGGAGTCTTCCAGAGCACTTTCTTCTTCGGATGCTCTTGGTCCGCTCCTTAGCCCAGGCGGAGGTCAGCTGACATCTCTTCTCGGCTCTGTCCCTATCGCTCTGCCACATTTTCCTGCACTCCCAGGCATCCTTGGGCCTAGAGGGCCTCTCTCTTGGGAGCAGTTCAGGGATGTGGCTGTTCGGTTCCCAGCTTACTTTAGGGCAATGGACAGACAGGTTTTTCAACCTCCCCCCGAGCAGCCGCCCTCTGAGCAGTCGGTACTCTCCAACTCTTCATCCCCCTCTTCTGGGGGAGAGGAGCCTTCTGTCCACATCTCTCCAGCAGCTGATCTTGCTGAATATCAGTGTTTCCTCGTGATAATGTTGGAGGACTTGCACCTCACCCATTCCACTGTAAGTAATTCAGAGCACTCGGCGCACGCCTTTCTAGGCGATTTCAGAGAGACCACCCTTGTGGTGCCCCCCCTGGCCTGCTTCCTTTCGGGAGGCGTCGTTGCGCTCCTGGCAGAGGCCCTTCTCCAGAGTTCCTGCCCCTAGGGATCTCTCTGCCAGTGGTATTGCGCCCCTGGAGTCTCCAGGTTCCATGCCTCATCCACAGTCCGGATTGACGTAGTTGGACACTCCCGATGCGCTTCGCGTCCTTCACCTTGACCGGCCCCCAGATGAAGATTCCTCGGATTTTGATGTCTGGGGTAGGAGGGCTTTCTACTCTGCATGGTTGTCGCTTTCCATTTCTGCACATCAGGCCCACTATGCAGCCTCTGAAAGGTTCTTGTGGTCCAGGCTAGGTCAACTCCTAGCCTCGCTGCCTGACACGGAGCAAACCAGACAAACCATTGCACACTGCACGTGGCCTGGAGCTAGCAAGGCACCAAGCGAGGGCATCCTATGATGCCAACGAGGTAGCTACCAGGGTTGTAGGGACAACGATCTGCACTAGGAGGACGGCATGGCTGTGTCTTTCCTGGTTGTCACCCTTGGCCCAGCATAGGGTGATTAACTCCACTCACCAGAGAACCTGTCTCTTCTGTAGAGCGAGATGGCGTTTGTCGAGGCAACTTCCTTCCCCCTCCGGGGGGGGTCCCCATCTCGCTGTCCCCACTGTCAGGCCTCTCCAGGCCCTGAAGGTTCTCCCTCTTAGCGTGTCACCCACTGAAAGCTAAGGGACTTTGTCCTTTAGGGTGTAAAGAAAACCCCTTCAGGGGGGCTCGGCACTCACCCAAATGTGATGAATGGTGAAGATTGACCCAGATAAGACGTGAAAATTACATACCTACCGTAATTATGATCTTTCTGTGCATCTTCACCATTCATCACAGTCCTGCCCTTCATCCCCCTGGAGCCCCAGTCTCTGTGTCCTCCTCCCTTTCTGTGCCCAGCCTCACCCCGCTCCTTTCTTTTTAGGAGTGGGGTGAACAGGGGCACATAGGGGGATAAGGTTCTGGGGAGAGTGGTCAACATGGGGGGGGCACTCCTTCTCCAGTGCGTTAGCTCCACCCCTGTGGGGTGGGAGTTGGCAGTTGCCCTCCATTCTCTCCTCCTCCTTTTTCCCATCTGTCTTAATTTTCCTTGTCCTTTGGACTATCTTGTATCACAAAAAAAAAATCCTTTTCCTTTTTCACCAAAAATCTTTTCTTGAGAGGGTGTTAATTCTCTGTAACTTGTCCTTCTGCCAGAATAGCCGACTCTGCTCAGATGGAGTTTTTGCCAGGTATTCCGTGCCTTGAATTCTGGCAAGAAGCCTTTGGCTGCTCCTTGCAGTTTCTATACAGTCTGGAGACGGACCAGGGTCTGGGATGTGTTTAACCTTTTTCTCTCTCTCCCTACCTTCTAAATTGTTTACCCCACCCTACCTCCCTCCTCTATTTCCAGAGATTGGGGCCCCTCCCAATCCCTTTAGTTCCCAACTTCTCTCTCTCTCTCTCTCCTCTTAAGTCATTATTTCTCCTTTTAGTTTTATATCTTTTCCTTTTTCCTGTCCCTTGGACTTCCTTGTCCCACCCTCCACTTCCTTCCTCTTAACTCTTCGGCGACTCAGAACTGGCAGGCAGGCGGGTCGCCAGCGCTAACAGCCAGCCAGCTGAGTGCCACGTCAATACATCGGCCTCGGGGTGGCGCCAATGGTGCGTTGGCTCCACCTACCAAAAAAAAAAAAAGGGCCTCCGTGTGGTCATGACCTCTGGCCATGAACCCAATTGTGATGAATGGTGAAGATGCACAGAAAGATAATAATTACAGTAGGTACGTAATTTTTATTTGTCAGCTCTGCCCTCTCTCCTCTGCCACATTCTCTTACTCTCCCAGGTATCCTTGGTCCTAGCAGTCCTCTCTCCCGGGAGCAGTTCAGAGCTGTGGCTACTCAATTTCCCTCATATGTTAGGGCCATGGACAGACAGGTTTTTCAACCTCTCCCTGAGCAGTCAACCTCTGAGGTCCTCTGACTCCTTATCCTCCTCTTCAGGAGGTGAGGAACCGTCTGTCCACATCTCCCCAGCTGCTGACCTCACTGAGTTTCAGCGTTTTCTCGTGAGGATGTTGAAGGACCAGCATGTCACAGCACCTACTCAACACAATCCAGAGCATTTGACGCTTGCCTTTTGGGGCGATTTCAGTGTGGACACCCTTGTGGTGCCCCCCTGGCCTCCTCCCTTTAGGGAGGCGTCAATGCACTTCTGGCAGAGACCCTTTTCTGGAGTCCCGGCCCTAGGGATCTCCGCCAGAGGTATTGTGGGCCCCCCCCCAAGAGTCTCCAGGTAACCTGCCTCATCCTAGCTCAGGATTGATGCAACTGGATACCCCCGATGGGTTTCGCACCCTTCACCGTGACCGGCCACCAGACGCAGACTCCATGGATTTTTACTTCTGGGGTAGGAGGACGTTTTACTCAGCTTGGTTGCTGCTTTCTGTATCTGCTCATCAGGCCCACTATGCTACCTATGATAGGTTCCTGTGGTCCAGACTAGGTCAGCGCCTAGCCTCGATGCCTGACACGAAGGAAACCATATAAGCCATTGCTCTCTCTGCACATGGCCTAGAGCTAGCAAGGGCATTGTATGACGCCAGTGAGGTAGCTACCAGGGTCGTAGGGACAGTGATCTGCACCAAGCGGACGGCATGACTACGTCTTTCCTGGTTGTCACCCTTGGCCCGGCGTAGGGTGATTAACTTCGCTCACCAGAAGAACCTACCTTTTCTCCTGTAGAGTGAGACGGCGTCTGTCGGGGCAGCTTCCTGTCCCCTCTGGGTTGGGGGCGCCCCGTCTCACTTTCCCCACTCGCGGGCCTCTCCAGACCCATGAAGGTTCTCTCTCTCTTGGTGTGCCACCCACTGAGAGCTAAGGGACTTAGTCCCTTAGGGTTAAAGCCCCCTTCGTAGGGGCTTGGCACTCACCCAGGGTGATGAATGGTGTAGATTGACACAGATAAGATATGACAGTTAACGTACCTATCGTAATTCTGATCTTTCTGTGTATCTTCACCATTCGTCACAATCCCACCCTCCATCCCCCTGGTGCCTCAGTCTCTGGGTCCCCCCCCCCGTACCCTCTTTTCGCCCCCCTCCTTCCTGTTAGTCAGGAGTGGGGTGACCTTGGGCACATCGGTGGATGTTTTTCTGTAAGGGGAGAGTGGTCAGGAGTGGGGGCACTCCTTCTTCAGTGCTTTGGCTCCACCCCTGTGGGGTGGGGGATTGGCTGTTGCCCCCTTTTCTTTCCTTCTCCCTGTTGATCCTTGATTTCCTCTGATTTCCTTGTCCTGTGGACATAACCTCAATTTATTTAAGAAAATAGGTATCTTACTTCGAGATACAGCTCTTGCAGCAGGTTACACCATTAGGACTGAAGCCGTCAGGCGCCAGGACCCCACGGAAATTTTCTAGCTAGCAGTCTTCAGCGGGGACCTCCTCTGACGTCGGTCCCGGCCCCGACGTCAGGCGTAGTACATAGGGGCGGTTCCCCACAATCCCCAGTTCTTTTCGCCGTCGACGCCATAACCTTCGGCCTCTCGGTCACTTTCTAGCATCGACGACTCAGAACTGACGTTCTCTCTTTCTTATCGGATTTGGATTCATCTGATGTCCTCTCCAAACACCTCTCTGGAAGGTCACCCATCGAAGTGTGCCTGCGGCAAACAGATCCCCTTCAAGGATCCTCACTCAGCCTGTGTGCGTTGTCTAGGCCCGGAACACGACACCAAGGCCTGCTTCTTCTGCCAGGGCTTCAACAGTCGCACCAGGATCCGCCGCCAGAAGGCCCTTCAGGCGTTTCTCTTGGAGGAGAAACTAAAGACCATGGATAGGGAACCTTCCTCCAGGGGGGAGTCATCAGGGAAGACCCACAAACACTGGGAAAAACACCGGGAGAAGGAAAGGCCCCCGGGTCCCCGGCGAGGGCCTCGGACTCCCGAAGCTCCGGCTCGCGGTCAGACTGCTCTCCCTTCAGGGCTCAATCTCAGCCTCCCTCGGTTCAGGTCAGATCCTCCAGCGGCTCCTCCTCTCTGCAGCCTCTCAAGACTTCCAGGCCGTCAGCCTCATCCACTCCTTCTAAGGCCTCGTCTAAGTCTGGGGAGTGCCACAGATCTTCCTCCCGCCGTCGGGACTCCGACGCCAGGTCGGTGTCCCAGCCTCCACGTGGGTCGGACCCGGCCCCACGTAAGACTAAGGACCTGACGTCCCTAAAATGGACGCCGGACCTGACGTCAGCCAAGCATCACAGGCACTCCCAGGAGCCGGCGACAGCCAGACACCCGTCGCCGGCTAGGCGTTCGCCTCCCAGGGTGTCGGCCACCCCAGAGAGGAGGACTGCACCACCGTTGCCGGCTGACGTCGGTCGGAAGGAATCATCGGAGGAGGATACCACTCAGCCCGGGGACCAGGCGGGCGACACAGGAGTCGTCGGGCTCCCATGGGAACCTTCACCGGAGCGGGAGACCCCCGGGAACCCGACGCTCGACCCCGGCGACAGGCCACCGGCGCCCGGCCCGTCGTCGGGCCTGAATTTGGCAGAGGTAAAGGAACTCTTTACCTTCTGGTGGGACACCATCAGGAAGGATGTGGTCGCCATGCACCCTCCTCCTACTCCGGCTCCGCCTCCACCCATTCCTTCACCGCCTCCGCCCAAGGGGCCCGTAGGACGGTCACCAACCCCCAAGGAGCCAACACCTCCTCCTAGGGGCAGATCCGTAGATAGGAGAAGACCTCCCTCAATATCCACTTCAGGGTCACCTAGCCCTAAGAGACCCAGACAATGCCGGTACACCACGTCTGCGGAGGATTCTAGATCTGACACCTCAGGTTGCTCCAGATCCCCTTCTCCCGTCAGCATTCCCTCCCCAGACCCACACGACCTACCCAGGTCTCCTCCGGATGATCCCTCTTTCGCGGAGATCATGAGGCACATCCAGGAGAATATGGGGTTGGATGCTGAAGAGCTCGACCCGAAGAGACAGTGCCTTACCCGCTACCTTCGGCAGAAAGACCCAAAGCTTGTGGTAGTGCCACCCTTGGTGGACACCTTTGCGGACATCACCAAGGCCGCATGGAAACGTCCGCATTCTACTCCAGCAGTGCCAAAGAAGGCTGACCGCCTATACAAGGCCTCTAGGGAGGACCAGTATCTGGCGAACCATCCTCTGGCTGACTCCCTGGTCATCACTGCCTCGCATGACCGGTCTCGGAGACCTCAGCATTTGAGCACACAGCCACCGAACCCGAAATCCAAGCAATTGGATGTCTTGGGTAGGCGCACGTACGCGGCTGCGACTTGCGCCATCAGGTCACTGAATTACCTCACCCACATGGTTCAATTTCAGACGCACTGTGGGAACAGGGACAGGACCTGGTCGAGAAGATGCCCAATGGTGACCAAAAGGAGGAGCTCTTGAACCTCCTCCGCACGGGTTCGGATGTGGGGACCCAGGTGCTCAGAGCCGCATATGATTCTGTGGACTCTTCAGCCAGAGCTGCAACCTCAGGCGTGTGTCTCCGGAGACACTCCTGGCTCTGTGTCTCCGGTTTTAACCCGGACATCCTGAAGAACATCTTAGATGTCCCTTACAATGGCGAGGTCCTATTTGGTGAAGCCTCAGAGAAGGTGATCACCAAACTTCAGGACGCAGGGAAGACAGTCAGATCTGTACAGGCCATGTACAGGTCTCGGCCCAGTTCCTTTTGTAGGAACCAGAGCTGCTTTGTGGCGGATACAAAGGCAACAGCCACATTCCAGCCAACAGCAGAGGGCACTTTCACTTGAAAAGCCCAGGCCAAGTCATCCCCAGGAAGAGGCCAGCAATGCAAAGTCGGCCCAGCCTGCTGGATCGAGCAGCTGCCACAGCATGACTCCTTCCCAGCCCCACCCCTCCTCCAGGATCAGCGGAAATGAAGGTGGGAGTCGTATCGCCGTCACCTGCCAGGGTGTTGTCAATCACCACCGACAGGTGGGTGCTACAACTGGTCAAAAAAGGCCACTATATAGAATTTGTAGGCAGCCCTCCTACAAGACCTCCCCTGCTTTCCCGCTACTCGGGTCAGCACGCCCTGCTCATACAGCAGGAAGTGCTTGTGCTTCTGGAGAAAGAAGCCTTTGAGCATGTTCCAGAGAACCAGAGAGGACTAGGGTATTATTCTCAGTTCTTCCTGGTTCCAAAGAAAACAGGGGACCTCCGTCCAATACTGGACCTCAGCGACCTCAACTTGTCGTTCACTTACAAACGCTTCCGCATGGTGACCCTTCCGGGCCTAATTCCCATGTTGAAGCAAGATGCCTTTCTGGCGTCTCTGGACATGCAGGATGCTTACCTGCACATTCCAATTGCTCAAGCGCACAGGAGGTTCCTGCGCTTGAGTTTCAGAGCCACCATTATCAGTTCCGAGCTCTTCCCTTCGGGCTGTCATCGGCACCCTGCGTTTTTACGAAGTGCATGGCGGTCGTAGCGGCGTTTCTGAGGAGACAAAGGCCACTACATGTTCCCTTACCTGGACGACTGGCTTCTCTCATGGCACCCTCCAGGGAGGCACTATTGACGGCCATTCACGGCACCCAGTCCCTTTTTCAGTCACTGGGTATCCTCATCAACTACTAGAAGTCACTCCTGGTGCCATCCCAGAAACTGCAATTTATAGGAGCAGTTCTGGAAACCGTCAGAGGGAAAGCGTTTCTTCCCTCAGACAGAGTGGAACACATCAGATCCCTCATCAGGGACCTGTCAGTGAAGAGGACCGGCCAGACTGGTCCTTCGCCTGCTCGGACACATGGCTGCGGCCATTGCGACAGTCCCAATGGCACAGCTCCACATGCGGGTAACCCAGTGGATGCTAAGGGGTGCAATGGGACCAAAGGCAAGACCATCTGCAGCAGCCAATTCGGATCATGAATGCCGCGATTCGGGATTGGCAGTGGTGGCTAGATTCTGGGAACCTCTCCGCGGGGGTTCCCTTCACAGCGCCGGCTCCAACTGTGACCTTCTCCACAGACGCCTCAGGGCTCAGATGGGGAGCACACCTAGATGGCGTACAGTCTCAGGGCCTTTGGACAGCCCAGGAATCTCATCTCCACATCAACATTTTGGAAATGAGGGCAGTACTTTACGCTCTGCAGGCCTTCCAGTCGGAGATTCCACCGGGTACACTCCTGTTACAAACATACAATACTCCGGTGATGTATATTACTTCAACAAACAAGGAGGCACTCACTCCTACCCGCTTTGCAGGGAGGCCATGAGAGTGTGGGAGTGGGTATTGCAACACTGCGCAAACCTAATTGCAGTACACATCCCAGGAGTGGACAACACCGTCGCAGACAGTCTGAGTCGCTCTCAGGCCAGAGTCCACGAGTGGGAACTTCTACATGAGGTGGCAGAGGATCTGTTTCACAGATGGGGCACTTCAGAGTTAGACCTTTTCGCGTCCCCATTCAACGCAGAACTGCCCAATTTTTGCTCGCTAGATCTAGGGCCTGGTGTTTTCTGGCGAGACACGTTGTCCCTCTCCTGGGCAGGCAGATGCTTTCCCTCCTTTCCCGTTGATCCAGAGAGTTCTCTTGAAACTCCGCAGGGAGCAGGCGACGCTCATTTTGATCGCGCCTTTCTGGCCCAGACAAATTTGGTTCCCTCTTCTGCATCAGCTGTCCTGGGAACCTCCAGTTCCTTTACCAATCAGCTCCCACCTGTTGTCTCAGGAGGCGGGTTCATTGGTTCATCAGACTTACGCTCCTTGAACCTGCACACTTGGCTCCTAGAGACATAGCCATGATGCGATACGGGGTCTCGCAAGAAGTGGCAGATGTGCTCTCTGCCGCCAGAAAACCGGCAACCCATGCAACGTACGCCATGAAATGGTGTAAATTCTGCTTGTGGGCTCAAGCGCGCGGTTTCTCGCCATTAGAATGCCCCGAAAAGCTGGTTCTGGACTACTTGCTTTCCCTTTTTCATTCTGGACTGGCTTACTCCTCGATTAAGGTGCACCTTTGTGCAATTTCTGCTTACCACGCCCCCGTAGGCCATAGGACGGTGGCCCATTGGACACTACTTGTGCCTTTTTAAGGGGAGTCCTCCACCTTAGGCCACCCATTAAGGATCCGATTCCTCCTTGGGACTTACCTTTCGTCCTGGAGCAGCTTACGCTGCCACCTTTAGAACCAGCCGTGGATTGCGAGCTTCGTTTTCTGTCATGGAAAACGTTATTTTTAGTTGCAGTTACTTCGGGGAGAAGGATCTCCGAATTGCATGCACTCGTGCAAAGAACCTTATTTAGTTTTTCATCAGGACAGGGTATCCCTGAGGACAAACCCAAAGTTTCTGCCTAAGGTGGTTTCAGCCCTCACCCTTAACCAGGACATTGATTTACCAGTGTATTTTCCAAGGTACACTAACCGAGGAGAAGCCCTTCTGCACACCCTCGACGTGCATCGCTGCCTCAGATATTATCTGACCAGAACCAAACAGTTTCGAAAGGCGGATCAACTTTTTGTCTCCTTTGCTTTCAGAATGAAGGGAGCTCCTGTCTCTAAACAGTCTCTCTCGAGGTGGCTCATCCAGTGCATCACTTTCTGTTATGATAAGCGCAATAAACCCTTACCGGGCGCAGTCAAGGGTCATTCCATGAGAGGGGTAGCCACTTCCTTTGCGGTGTTAAAGAACGTCTCCACCTCAGCTATTTGCGCTGCAGCCACTTGGAGCTCTGTGCATACCTTTATCAGGCATTACAGCTGGGACATTGCATCGAGGCGAAGAGCAGGGTTCGGCCTAGCCTTCCTTCAGGGACTTCTGTCCTAGGCTTGAGTTGTATTGAGACTTCTGCCTTTCCTCCTCCTCCCTGTGGCATAAGATTGCCACTATTGCTTGGAAATCCGTCCTAATGGTGTAACCTGCTGCAAGAGCTGTATCTCGAAGTAAGATAGTACAGTTAGGTAAGAACTTACCGTAACAGTAGATCTTCGAGAACAGCTGTTGCAGCAGGTACCTTCCCGCCCACCATCCCCCTTCTTGTGGAGGTAGGTCGAGGCCAAACATCCATCTTACGGGAGGGGATGTTCTGTTGTTAGTCTTGACCATCTGTTGGTGGATCCTCAGTCTCCTCTTCTGATGTCATCTAGCCGCCGGGAGTCTCCGGCAGGAGAACTGAGGATTGTGGGGGGGCCGCCTCCTTATGTACTACGCCTGACATCGAGGGCGGGAACGACGTCGGGGGCGGTCCCCGCTGAAGACTGCTAGCTAGAAAATTTTCGTGGGGTCTTGGCGCCTGCCGGCTTCAGTCCTAATGGTGTAACCTGCTGCAAGAGCTGTTCTCGAAGATCTACTGTTACGGTAAGTTCTTACGTAACTGTACTTTCTTGCACCAAAATCTCCTTTGAGGTGGGGAGATATCCTGTTTTGCTGACTTTTCTTCCAGAATAGCCGATTCTGCTTATAGGAGTTTTCCCAGTAATTCTGTGCCTGCAGTTCTGGCAGTTAGCCTCTTGGCTACTCCTTCGCTGTTCCTATATAAACTGGAGACAGGTCAAGGTTACAGGGTATGTTTCTCCTGTCTCTCCCCCCGCCTTTTAAAATTTTTCCTTACTTCTAAAAGTCTTAATCCTCCCTCCCCCTTTCTACTTCCAGAGATTGGGGCCCCTATCCAATCCCCCTTAGTCTTCGAACTTCTTCTGTTCTCTGTCGTTTATTTATCCTTTTAGTTTCGTATCTTTTCCTTTCTGTCCCTTGTACTTCCTTGTCCCACCCTCCCAATCCTTTTCTAACCTCTACGGTGACTCAGAACTGGCGGGAGGGCGGAGTCGACAACACCTAATGGCCAACCTGCGAGCGCCACGCAATGCATCGGCCTCGAGGGCGATGCTGATAGTGTGTCGACTCCACCCATCCAAAAAAAAAAAAAAAGGCTTCCGCTGGGTCATGACCTCTGGCCAAGTACCCAAAGGTGATGAATGGTGAAGATACATAGAAAGGTCAGAACTACGGTAGGTACATAATTTCCATTTTCTTACACCAAAAAAAAAAAATTATTGGGGGGGTGTTATTCCCTGTATCCTGTATTTTCTTCCAGAATAGCCGATTCTGCTTACGTTGGAGTTATTACCAGTGATTGTGTGCCTTGAATTCTGGCAGTTTAGCCTTCTGGCTACTCCTTCAGTTCCTATACAATCTGGAGACAGGTCAAGGTTCCAGAGTATGTTCCCTTCTCTCCCCCCCCCCCCCCACCACATCTTTATCCCTAAATTCCTTAACCCTCCCTCCTTCTTTTCTACTTCCAGAGATTGGGGCCCTCAAATCCCATTAGTTTTTCCAGCTTATTCTGTCCTCTCAGTCATTTATTTCTCCTTTTATTTATACATCTTTTCCTTTCTCTGTCCTTTGGACTTTCTTGTCCCTCCTCCCAACCCTTCTTACTCTCGACGACTCAGAATAGCGGAGGCGGAGTCAACAACACCTAATAGCCAACCCAGGCTCACGCAGTGTGTTGGCCTCGGGTGGGCATGATGGTCGTCGACTCCTCCATCCAAAAAAAAGGCTCCCGCAGGTCGTGATCTCCAGCCAATACCCAAAGATGATGAATGGTAAAGATGCACAGAAAGATCAGAATTATGGTAGGTACGTAATTTTCATTTTTTCCCACCGCCGAGGCACCAGCACGACTCTGTGGCACAGCAAGAGAAACTTCTAGAAAACTTTAGCTCTTATCTGTGTCAGTCTTCACCATTCGTCACCTTTCAGTATAGTGGGCGGAGTTGACGCACCATCGGTGCCACCCTCGAGCCGCCCGCACTATGTGGCACTCATGGGTTGGCCATTAGGTGTCGTCGACCCCACCCTCCCGCCAGTTCTTTGTCTCCCGCTGTACAGGTTGCACCTCGTGGGAAGCTCTGCACAAGAGGCCTGCTGTCTGCTCTCAAGCCTAATCTACAACTCCGTCTCTGCTTTCCCGACGCCGAATCTGTCGATGCCGGCATAGTTTGATGGCATTTTGTAGGCTGCCGGTTCCACTGTTCACCACCACTCGACGTCGCTGGTAAGACTGTTCCTTTTTCTTTATTGTTAGCGATGTCAAGTCTTTGTTTGGTTGTTTTTTCCATAGGTCATGTCTCGGTCGGGGGGCAAGAAAACTTTGAAGATGGGACAGCCCCCTATGTGTCGGTGCATGTGCGGCCGTAAGTACTCCGTCACCGACCAGCATGACCGTTCCCTCACGTGTCTTGGCCCGCTACACGACCTGGATTCTCGCGATGCCTGCTTCTCCATGGACCGTTATGTCATCGAACAACACGCATGGAAAGTTGGACGAGCTCCGCCGACTTTCGTGGGATGGGCATGCACTCATTGGGCCAAGCCACGGTCTCTCTGCCTTTCCTCTGGGTCCCCTCCTGGTTCTATATGGACCGTGGAGGAGGGGGCTTCTGCTCCTAGTAGCCTCGCCATTGCAGAAGCCCCTTCTGCGGTGCAGAAGGACCAGTCCGTCCCCCCTGGGGGACGGGCTGGCGGCACCGCATTGGCAGTCACCTTTTCGGTGGTGAAGGCTTCCCCTGGTGGTGTTTCCTCATACTGGAAAGCCTGGATCGACGTCATCCATACACACCGTCTTGGGCCTCAGCGCTGTTTGCGGTGCCATGGACCCTGACGGCACCGTCATCAGCGGCAGTTCATTGCCGTCTCTGCTGTCAGTGCTGATGGTGCTGTGGGAGGCTCTACACGGTGCCGTCCTTGACTGTTTCAAACAACATGAAGTCTTGCTGTATTCAGACATAATGCAGTTAGCCCCAGCTTTTGAACTGCCCAGGAGAGGAAAGAGTTAACTCTATGCAGAAGCATAGAACATTGTGCTCGAGCTCGGTTTTCAAACCTCTGTCTGTGGTATTTCCCAGTATAACCTTCAAATTCTTTACTCCGCCTAACAGTGAAGTCGCTCCGGAGATTTCCTCTGCTTGGTTCGGTAAAAGAAAAATTAAGCGTTCATTTTAAACCGCATATGTTTGTTATTTTCGGATTTCCAGCCTCTGTCTACAGTGCAGGTAGTATGAAGGTAGGTAGTGACTGTGTTTTATTTTGCTAAAAAGAGTGGAAATTGTCTTTCTTCGGTTTCTTTCCGGTTGGTCCGGTTTGAAACCGACTTTGTAAAATTTTTCTCTCTTTCTGGGAATAGTGTGGTGTTCCAGTACCAATAGGTTTCAAAAGAACCGGACTTTTGCTGGTTCTTTTAAAAAGCCTGTGACACAGTTTGTAACCGATTGGCTGCTTTATTACCTGGCTTGAAAGCTTCTATTGGGTAATTTGTTAGGTTGGCCATGTCTGAGAAACCCAAGAAGAAAACCGGTCCCACTGGGTTTCAACACTGTACTGAGTGTGGGGAGGCCTTTGCTAAGGCCGACCCCCACATCATCTGTGTTTATTGTCTGGGGTTTGACCACCTCAAGTAAGACTGCCAAATCTGTAAGAACTTTCCTAAAACCACTCTAGATAAAAGAATGAGTAGGCTCCCTCAGTAGCCTTTAAAAGGGGTTTAAAAACATTTCTGTTCCAACAGGCTTTTATCAACTGACTCTAAAGTAATGTAATGATGATTTTTAATAATTTTATTATATGTGTTTGTATGATTTGATTAATCTGTATGATTATAATGATATTATACAGTGTTCAGAGTCTTTTGAATTGAGCACTTTATAAATAAAAAATCTATCTATCTGTCTACATACTTTCACAAAGCACTACAGTCTGGATACTCAATCCAAAAGGTGATGCCAGATTTGGCACAGTAGTGCTGCAGAGCCTATTTCCCAAGTAGGGTTCTGGGTCCTCCTGCAAAGGTACTGCTTGTTAGTCTGCTAGGGTTAATCAAATTGAAGAATCCATGGGGTTAGAAGAAAAAATTACTCACTGCAGTAATCTCGTTTCTTCCAAGATATTCTTTCAATGTGATTAACTCGCGCAGCCTATCTCCCCTTTCCAGAACCAGTTAGCCTGTGCATTACAGCTATATCTTATTTTCTTTCATTATAAGGTCTGACTCTGGTCAAGTTGTGTTTAAACCAGGTGACCCTGTTTTTCTTAGTATGGCCGTATCTGACTTGGTCTGAAGGGGATTTGTTATTGTAAATTTTATATAGTTATAGTTAGCATAGCTTAGGGTTAATGATCCTGCAGGCTGCAGTGAAATCTGAGCATTATAAAATGCAGCAGTTGGTGAAGGCAATTTGAATGGTGGCATGAGCCAATAGGTGTTCCATCATTTGCATACTATTCCAAATTTCTCCAGGGCAGTGCAACTTAGGAGGCTGACTGCTAGAGTTAATCATATTGAAAAATACATTGGAAGAAAGAAGATTACTGCGGTGAGTAAGTTTTTTGTTCCTGGACTTAGTCTTCACCATTCATTCATACTGCTGGGTACTATGCTGAAGCTCCAGCGCCCAGCTGGAGCCAAAAATCTTCAGGAGGGTCGGCTTCGAGGTAGGACTGCGCATGCGCGGCACCGCGAGGCTAGCTCACGTCTGTGTAGGCCATCTCGGCGTCAACCTTCCAACTGCCTCAGTTGCCTTTTTTCCCCCGCCATCAAGTGTGATTCAGTGACAATGTTGCTCACCTGCCGGGAGTCAGATCTTCACGTCTGTACGACAACAGCTTATAGTCGTTCAGTTTCGATTAGTTTTAGTTGCTTAATATTGTTTCTGTTTTATTTTTATAAGACAAGAAAAAGAACAAAAAATTTTCTCAGCCTGTCATCGACAGTATCGTTGACGGTAGGGAGACTTTGCTGGGAAAGCTGTTCTGGCAGTGAGGCTGCATCCAGTCCACCACCCTTTGCAGAGGGGGAGTCCAACCATGGGCAGTCTGGTGCTCAGGAGGAAGGGCAGTCCTCCTGAAAGCACAAAAAGAAGCGGGCCTATTCCTGATCCCGGTTGGGGACCTGGCACCGTTCGGCCTCGAGTTGTTCTTCCCGATGGACAAAGAAGAAAAGGTACCGCTCGAGGTCGCCCTCTGGTAGGTCTGCTAGGGAATCTTTATTACTGGAGAGCAGTAGGCCCACCCCAACACCGGATCTGTGTAAGCTGCCCTCTCCCATGCCAATGCCATCGATGCCGACTCCACGTGCCTTACCCCCTCACCTTGTTTCCTCACAGGTGCCTGCACAGGTACCACTTCCTCTTCCCTTTCTTTCAGGTCTGGCAGAGGTTACTTGGTGGCCGTGACCTTCAGCAGTGTCACGGACGTGTTGAGGAGCCTCGGTTGGTGCTGGCTTAGTCTTCTGTGCGCATGCAATGCCTGGTGAGGTCGGGCGCCACAGGCGTCGAGTTTTGGTGCCAGTAGCCAGTGCAGGTATGGTGTCATTGTCATTTATAGTGTGGCGCCAGGCCCTCGGACGCCGATCTGGGTTTCAGCGTCTCCTGTGTTTACCTGGCCTAGACCTGCCTTTGGTGGTCTTTCTGGGTGGAAGTGGAACATGACGAGTCTGACCCTCATCTGTTTTTGTCTGAGGACATGGAGGATGACTCATTTTAATATTATTTATTTAGAAAAAAATATATGTATATATATTTATTTTAATTAGATTTTCTTTGAAGTAACGAAGAACAGAAGTATTCTTCAGCCCACCATCGACAGAGTTGACCAGATCCGATGACGGAAGGGAGATATCGCTTCAAAGATGTTTTAGCAGCAAGGCTGGGTCCAGTCCGCTACCCTCTTCGGGGGGGGGGGGTGTCTGACCATGGGCAGTCTGGTGCTCGGGAGGAAGGGCGGTCCCGAAAGCACAAAAAGAAGTGCGCCTGGTCGCGGTCAGGGGCTCGGCACCAAGCCTCGAGCTCTTCTTCCTCCCACTGGTCAAAGAAGAAGTGGTATTGCTCTTGGTTGCCCTCTGGTACGTCTGCATGGAGATTGATAGCGGGAGATGGGAGTCTGAACCCGGCTCTGTCATGGTCGCCTGCGGCCTCGGTTCCTAGTGTGCGCAGTCCTCTGATCCGTAGTCCCTCCCCGCCCCCGGGGGGTCTTCTGGTGAGCAGTTTAATCATTGGGCTGCTGTTCTGGAGCATTGGGTCTGGTGGTTGTCCAAGCTACCCTTGCCTGCGGATCAGACCCTGGGCCCCAAGGGCCGTGGGCTGGCAGGCAGAGCGGTTGGGTCAGCATGGTCATACGATACTTTCAGTGCCGTCGACGCCGCTCCCTCGTGCCTTTCCCCCTCACATGGCTGTGGCACAGGGGCTGCTTTCTCCTCCTACTCGTCTTCATACTTTCAGGTCTCCAGCTTCGGGTGTCCCGGTGTTTGGTTTGGGGACCCCAGATGCATGGCCGGCATCAGTTGCGGTGTCACCCTTGGCGCCGATGCCGCACATGATGCTGGCACCACTTTCAGCGCCGGGGTTTTATGCTCTGATTTAGTAAATGGCAATGCCCTTCTTTCTCCCTTTCCTATCTATACTATCCCTTCTGGGGTAGTGGGAGACTCTGTTGAGTGTGATCCTGATCTACGACTGGGAGACGATCTGGATGAGGATTCGTTCTTTGAAGTGGAGAGTAAGCCCTCCTCTTCGGTGGAGCCTGTGGTCGAAGACCTCTCTTTAAAGTCTTTGCTGAAGAATATGAATTCCACCCTCACACTTCAGACTTCTGAGGTGGATCCTGGGAAGCTTTTGTACCTTTGGTATCTGCGTGTTCCTGAAATTCCTGTGGAATTTACACCACCGGTGCAACCCTCTTTTGAGACTCTTTCACAGATGGTGTGGGAGGTGCTCATTCCTTCCTTGGCGAAGTCCATAGACAAGAAGTACGCTCCCCCTAAGGATAGACCAGTCCTTGCTTCTCAAGCCTTTGCAGACACCCTAGTGGTTCTGGCAGGAAATGACAAAGTCGTGTTTCCCCAGGGATCTATGGCTCAGCTGGTGAATGAAGAATCCTGTAAAATAGACACTCTGGGGAAGTGAGTGTTCGCTGCTGCTACCCTGGGCATGCGTATTGCTAGTTATCAGGGCTGTTTCTCTCAGTATGAGTATACCCTCTGGCATTCGCTCTAAGAAATGGTTGAGGCTCTTCCGGAGTCCAACATTAACTCTGAGCTTCTTCAGACCATCACTAGGGGCATTGAGTCCAACAGTCAGCAACTTAAGGCTGCTGTGGGTGCTTTTGACACTCACCTCTAGAGCAGCAGCAGCCGGGATCTGCATCTGGAGTCACTCATGGCTAAGGGCTTCAAGCTTCACTAATGATGCTCAGCAGAAAGTCATGAATTTTCCCTTTGATGGCGTTTATCTGTTTGGCCCACAGGTGGAGCAGGCACTGGAAGCCATTCAGAAAACCAGGACTAGGCCGGCCCGGTGGCACTGAGGGTTGAGGCGCTGGACACCACACCTCGCGCCGTGCGGGGGAGAGGGGGATTGCGGGCCCGACGGCTGCTGTCCCTCTCTGGGGAGGGTCGCAAGCTAGCCCCGCTGCGATACTGCCATCTCCTGGGTAAACCTAGGTATTGGCAGTGTGGCCGGGGAAGCAGCTGAAAGGAAGGCACTGACGTTGGTTGAGGGTCCTCAGCGGAGATGCGTCTCGGCGTGCCTCTGTCCCATTGACCCTCCTAGAGAGCCGACGTCGGCAAGGGAGGGCACAAAACAGGGAAAAAAAACCCTGCCCAGGATTTAGGCGACAAACTCCTCAGCACCACGTCCAAGGCAGGAACCAGGGACAGACTCCAATGTGTGCGTGTTCCTCGATCAAGGGGGAGGTTTGTGGAGTGCCACCTCCACCTTGTCCGGAGGGTAATCCGGAAGCCCTGAAGGTAAGGGAAGCATGTTGCACTCTAGGAGCAGACTCCTCGGTACTGCTGGCTGGACGGTTCTGTGAAGTGCGTTGGGGGAGTTCTGAGAGAATGATTGGGGCAGTAGAAGTTAGGAGAATAAAGAATAAGTATTTAAAAAAAAAAAAAGGAAACCAGGACTGCTATTAAGATGGCCAGACCGGCCCTTGACCCACCGTCAGTTTCATAACCGTCAGTCCTTTCGTGGTTAAAAGCCGAGGAGCTTTGGAGAACCAAACCCCTCAGCCACAAAAGAAAACTCAGCAGAAGGCACAGGCCCCGAAGGCACCCAGTGCCACCCTCTGAAGACCCGGCCTATGTCCCACCTCAACTGCCTGAGGGGGACTCCTCTTCGGCGGTAGGGGGGGCATCTGACTTGAGCGTCAGCCCAAGCTGTCTACCTCTCAGTCAGACCTTGCTGCTGAAATTCAGGGTCTTCTAAACAATAGGGCAGTAGAAGTGGTACCTCAGGCGGAACAGAACACAGGTTTCTACTCCCACTACTTCCTGGTTCTAAAGAAAAGGGGCAGTATGCACCCTATTCTAGACCTAAGGAAGTTAAACAAATACCTGTTCAAAGAGAAATTAAAGATGATCTCACTAGGAACACTTCTGCCTCAGGTTCATCAAAACGATTAGCTGGCGTCTCTGGACATGCAGGACGCCTACTAGCAGTATAGCGCAGTGGTTTAAGGCTCTTAGCTGCAAACCTGGAGACCTGGGTTTGAATCCCACAGCTCCTAATTGCATCCTGTGACACCCTGAGCAAGTCACTTAACTTCCTTGGGCTCCCAGGTTGCACCTGTAAATAAGCTTCAGCTTAGTGTCTCTCTCTCTCCTGGTTAAAAAAAAAAAAAAAAGCACATCCCAGTACACCCAAGCCACCACAAGTACCTACACTGTGTGGCTCTGGGTCAACACTACCAGTTCAGAGTCTTGCCCTTTGAGCTGTCCTCAGCGCCACAAGTCTTTACAGAGTGCTTTGCAGTACACGGGGCATATCTCAGAAAACTCAGAATTCAGGTGTGCCCGTACCTGGATGATTGGCTTCTAGTGACTTCTTCCAGACAAGGGACCTTCCTGTGTTCCATGGCTTCCATGATCCTCACATTCATGGGAGTTCTCCTGAATTTGGAAAAATAGCAACTTCAACCCTCTCAGGAACTTCTCTTTGTAGAAGCTCTCCTGGACACCTCCAGGGCAAGAACCTTCCTCCCAGAAGGCAGGAGAAACGATATTCTCCATATGGCTTGCTTCATCAAGGAGAACAGCTCAGTTCGAGCTCTCTCGATGCAGCGGATGCTAGGTCTCATGTCATCATCTGTGTTCATGGTGCCCCTGGCCAGCTTGCAGTTGAGAACCACTCAGTGGATGCTCAGCACTCTGAGATCTCCAACCACGCATTCACAATCCTTCCACTTCAAGGTGACAGAGCCTCTAACGAGATCACTCACCTGGTAGTAGTAGCAGTAAAAAATTTTATTTGTAAAATATGAACAGGAATAAAACTCTGTTGAGTACATGTCTCATTTTGAACGGGTCCCTTAGTTACAATCTACATGTTCTGCACATAGACAAATAAAAACTTAACACATAAATCATATTGACATTACAAACAAGGTTAAAGCCATCATAATAAGAAAAAACAATCACAAATATATAGTAGATAACATAGTGCATTATAGTGAACATCTTACAGAAGTACAAGCAGATCTTCTTGGACATAAAATCTCCACCACTCATTCACACTAATGGGATCTACGCCGGAGGTGCTAGGACCCAGCGGGAGCAAACTTTTTTCAGGAGGGCTGGGGCCAGAGATGGAGTCGCGAGCCTCTGCTCATGTGGCAATGTCTATCTCGGCGTCGACCCTCCCACCACCTCAGTTCCTTTTTTCCCCGCCATCGAGTGCACTTCAGTGACAACGTTGCTCGCCTGCCGGGAGTCAAACTTCAAACTAGCAACATAGTTTTCATTTTTTTTTATTTTGTAGTATTTTTCGAATAAAGTATCGCTTACAATAATTATTGATCTTCCTGGACATAAGTCTCCACCACTCATTCACACTATTGGGATCTGCGCCGGAGGCACCAGGACCCATCGGGAGCAAACTTTTTGCTGGAGGGTCATCGCCAGAGATGGAGCCGCGAGGAACGGCACCGCGGGCCTCAGCTCGCACGGTAATGACTATCTCGGTGTCGACCCTCCAACCACCTCAGTTCCTTTTTTCCCGTCGTCGAGTGTGCTTCAGTGACGACGTCGCTCGCCCGCCGGGCGTCAAACTTCAAACTAGCAGCATAGTTTTCAGTTTTATTTTGTAGTATTATCTCGATAAAGTATCACTTAGTTTATTCTTATTTTAAAAATAAAGAAGTCTCAGCCTAGTTTGACGGAGTCGCCCATGAGCAGGTCAGGTGACGGTAGGGAAACTTCGTATGAAAGCTGTTCAGTCAGTCGGGCTGGGTCCGGTCCGCCGCCTTCTCCGGAAGGGGGGTCTGACAACGGTCAGTCCAGTGCCTGGGAGATGGCGGTCCCTCGCGAAGCATAAAAATAAACGTCGCATTCTCTGCGTAACTGCTCGCCTCGAGCTCTTCTTCGCCCACAGGTCTCAAAAGAGAAGGCATCACCGAGGTCGCCTTCTGATATGTCTGCGCCAGAGACGCTCGTTATCGGGGCTAATTGCCGGTCTGCTCCTTCGGAGTCGCCAGCCTCTGCTTCTGGTAGCCAACGGCTTCGACATCGGAGCCTTACCCCGCCCGCAGGTAGGTCTTCAGATGAGCAGTTTAATCAGTGGGCTGCTCTTATGGAGCAGTGGGCTCGGGAGGTTGGTTCAGCTACCTGGCTTGGTCACTCGTGGGCCTTTGGGCTTATTGGGAGACGAGGTAGGGCGGTTGGACTTTCCTGGTCGTGAGGCACCTTCTTTGGTGCCGTCGACTCCGCGCTTAGGTGTTTCCCCCCCTCACATGGCTACGGCGCAGGGGGCCACACCGATGCCTTTATCTCCTGTTCTTCTTCCTTCAAACCTGTTTTTCGGAGTCTGGGGTGTTGCCCCTCGGCGCAGTGGTGCTCTGCCGGGCCTCGTGCTGTGCAGCTTCTCGCGCCATCCTCGGCGTTGTGTGGCTTCGGTGCCGCTGCACCACAGGTCCTCGGCACTGCTGTGCCGCTGTGGTCCCCGGCATCGTTTCTGTGCCGCGCGCCCTCGCGCCTCGGGGCTCTGGCTCCCTCTGCTTCTCAGGACTCCTTTCACTCGTTTCCTTCTTCCCTCTCTTCTGATTTTCATTCCTTTCCTGTACATACAGTCCCTCCTGGACTGTCAGGAGATGACATTGAGCCTGACCCAGACCTTCGGTTGGGTGATGAAGTGGACGAAGCAGGATCTATTACTGCTACAGAGCCTGTGGTCGAGGACCTGTCCTTTAAGTCTCTGCCGAAAAATCTGAGTTCCACTCTTTCTCTCCAGACTACAGACATCGATCCTGGGAAATTAAGACTCCAATACCTTCATGCCCCGGACATCCCTACGTATTTGACTCCTCCGGTTCAACCTTCCTTCGAGATGCTGTCTCAAATGGTATGGAATAATCCTGCTCTCACTCCTTCGGTGGCTAAATCCATAGATAGGAAATATTCAGCCCCTAAGGATCGCCCCATTTTGGCATCTCAAGCCTTTGCGGATCCTATTGTAGTCCTGGCAGAGAATGATAAGGTCGTTCTTCCTCAAACTACTACAGCTCGACCTATTAACAAAGAATCTCGTAAGATAGACACCTTAGGTAAGAGAGTCTTTGCTGCTTCTACCCTAAGTATGCGTATTGCCAGTTACCAGGGCTATTTCTCCCAGTATGAATATATCCTGTGGCATTCTATCAAGCAAATGGTTGAAGCTCTACCGGAGTCGGATACAAAGCCAGAGCTTCTTCAAACCATTACCAGAGGTATCGAATCTAACAACCAGCAGGTTAAAGCAGCAATGGATGCTTTCGACACTGCTTCCTGTTCAGCGGCTGCTGGTATTTGCACCCGCCGTCATTCCTGGCTGCGCACTTCGGGCTTCATGCATGACGCGCAGCAGCAGGTAATGGCGTTGCCCTTTGATGGTGCATATCTTTTTGGTCCTCGGTAAAGCAAGCTCTAGAAGCTACACAAAAGACTAGGTCAGCCATTAAGTTGGCTCGACCCCCTCCTGCCCCCTCTCGAGGGAATGTCAATAAACGCTCAGTTTCATAACCCTAGTCCTTTCGAGGCAGAGGCAGAGGAGGTTCCATAAAACCAACCTGCCCAACCTCAAAAGAAGACACAACAGAAAGCTGCAAGGACCCAAGCGCCTTATGAATTGCTGGCCCAAGTCCCATCTCAGCTGCCCGAGGTGGACTTTTCCTCTCCGGTGCGAGGTCGTCTGATGCACTTCTACAACCAGTGGAAGTCCATAACCTCAGACAAATGGGTCCTTCGGATAATTCGCGGGGGGTATTCACTCAATCTTCTGGAGACCCCTCTGGATCGTCCTCCCAAATGTCAGCCCAGGCTGTCAACCCTTCAGTCAGACCTTCTCGCCACCGAGATTCAGGGCATTCTGAACAACAGGGCAGTAGAAGTGGTGTGGACTCAAGTTGAGTCCCAGCTTCACATAAACGTCCTAGAAATGAGAGCCATCCTTTATGCGGTCCGAGCGTTGATGGACATTCTCTGTCACAAGCACATTCTCCTTCAAATGGACAACAAAGCAGTGATGTATTACATCAACAAGCATGGCGGTGCTCATTCTTACCCCTTATGCAGGGAAGCAATGAGGGTATGGGAGTGGTGCTTGGAGCACAAGGCTCTAATTCAAACGGGTCTACCACCGGAATACAAAACGAGCTGGCAGACCGCCTCAGCAGAACAGAGACAGATCCTCACGAGTGGTCTCGACTCAACCATAGTTCAGTCACTATTCAAGAGTGGGGAACTCCAGACCTGGACCTTTTGCATCCCCACCAACGCAAAACGCCTCTCTTCTGCTCCAGAAATCCAGGGCCTGGCATTTTCTGTCAGGATGCGTTCAGGCTGCGGTGGACAAAACGCTTTCTTTATGCCTTTCCACCTCTTCCTCTAATTCAGAGGGTACTCCTCAAGTTCGAATCCCAGGGGGACAAGATGATTCTCATTGCTCCATTTTGGCCTCGGCAGCTGTGGTTTCCACTACTCAACAATATGTTGGCAGTTCCTCTGAGACCACTTCCCCTACAGATGAACCTTTTGACTCAGGGGCCGGTGGTCCATCCCAACCTGAGATCACTTCACCTTCACGCTTGGCTTCTGAAGAAGTAGAAGTAAACCGGTTCAGTGTCTCTCGTAGGGTTTCAGATATTCTTCTGGCTGCACGGAAGCCAACCACTCGAAAAACTTACACAGCTAAGTGGAAGCATTTTTTGCTCTGGTGTGCAAAGTCCTCTTTGAATCCTTTTTCCTGTCCACCAGATAAGGTTCTGGAGTACCTCTTGGACCTCTCAAATTCAGGTCTGCAGTACTCTACAGTCAAAGTTCACCCTAGTGCCATTTCAGCGTATCATGAGCCGTCTTTTTCCTTAACACTAGCTCAATTACCTGTGGTTAAGAGATTTCTTAAAGGAATTCTGCATACCAGACCTCCTACAAGACGTCCAGTTGCAGCCTGGGATATTAATCTTGTGCTAGACATGCTCACTCGGAAACCTTTCGAACCTCTGGCCACCTGTGAGCTAAAATTTCTCACCTGGAAGACTGCCTTCCTAGTGGCCATTACCTCAGCTCGCAGGGTCTCTGAGATACATGCCCTGGTCACAGATCCTCCGTACACTGTGTTCCATAAGGACAAAGTAGTCCTTCGGACCCATCCGAAATTTCTTCCTAAGGTTGTATCAGAGTTTCATCTAAACCAACCTCTGGTCCTTCCCTCTTACTTTGCGGACTTCCAAAATGAAGGAGAACAATCTCTTCGTTCTTTGGATGTTAAGAGAGCTTTGCGTTTCTATCTAGATAGAACCAAGGATTTTTGCAAAGCCCAGCAATTGTTTGTCTCCTTCAGCGAGACCCGGCTGGATCAACCTGTCGCTATCAGATGTATCTCAGCATGGTTAGTAGCATGCCTTCGCCACTGCTATTCCATGGCGCAGGTTAAGTTGGAGGGTAGGGTTTACGCTCACTCTACTAGAGCGGTCGCGGCATCCCTAGCGGAAATTCGCAACGTGCCCATTGCAGATATTTGCAACGCGGCCACCTGGAGCTCGGTGCATACTTTCGTTAAACATTATGCACTGGATGTCCATGCCAGACGACATTCTTCCTTTGGCAGAGCCATCCTTAATGGACTTCTGTCCTAGAAACGTGAGCTCTTGGTCTCTCCTGCTGCCCTCTCGTGGATTATTAGCTTGGTACTCTCCCAATAGTGTGAATGAGTGGTGGAGACTTATGTCCAGGAAGATATGAAAATTACATACCTACCGTAATTCTTGATCTTCTTGGACGAGTCTCCACCACTCATTCACACACCCACCCTCCGTCCCCTGAGCGCACCTCTGTTGTTGGTCTTCACTCCCTCAAATTTTTAGTCTGTGAAGACTTCTTTGTTGACCCTTCTTATACGGGTTGCCCGGACTATCTAATGTCAGGTTTTTAGGTTAGGCTACCCTTCTAGGTTAGTTACACTGCACCTCCTTGGTAAAAAAGGTACTGAGGCGGTTGGAGGGTCGACCCCGAGATAGTCATTACCGTGCAAGCTAAGGCTTGCGGTGCCGTTCCTCGCGGCTGCATCTCTGGCGCCGACCCTCCAGCAAAAAGTTTGCTCCCAATGGGTCCTGGTGCCTCTGGCGCAGATCCCAATAGTGTGAATAAGTGGTGGAGACTCGTCCAAGAAGATCAAGAATTACGGTAGGTACGTAATTTTCATTTATTAAAGAAAGAAGTCTCAGCCTACATTGAGGGAGTCGACCATGAGCTGGTCAGGTGACGGTAGGGAGACTTCGTATGAAAGCTGTTCAGTCAGCCGGGCTGGGTCCGGTCTTCTGCCTTCTCCGGAAAGGGGGGGGGGTCTGACAATGGATGGTCCAATACCTGAGGGGAAGGGCGGTCCCCCGGAAGCATAAAAGGAAACTGTCGCATTCTTGGCACTGTTCGGCCTCGAGCTCTTCTTCGACCCGTAGGTCAAGAAAGAGAAGGCATCACTCGAGGTCGCCTTCTGATATGTCTGCGCGTCGATGGTCAGTCATTGGGGTCAGTTGCCGGTCTCCTCATTCGGAGTTGTCGGTTTCTCTTTCTGGTCGCCAACCTCTTCGACATCGAAGCCCTTCCCCGCCTTCTGGTAGGGCTTCCAATGAGTAGTTTCATCAGTGGGCCGCTCTTATGGAGCAGTGGGCTCAGAGGTTGGTCCAACTGCCTGGCCTGGTCACTCCGGGGCCTTCGGGTTCTTCAGGAGATCAGGCAGGGCAATTGGGCCTTCCTGGTCGCGCGGCACCCTCTTCGGTGCCGTCGACCCCACACTCAGGTGTTCTCCCCCCTCACATGGCTGTGGCACAGGAGGCCACACCGATGCGTCTATCTCCTGGTATTCTTTCTTCTTTCCCGTCAAATCCGAATTTTCCGGGCTCTGGGTTGGTGTCGGCGCTGTTGGCATCGGTGGGTCGCTCAGTGCCGATGTGGTTTTTCGGCACCATTGAGTTTCTCAGCACTGTGTGCCCTTTCGGTGTTGTCTTCGGCACCATGTGGCTTTTCGGCACCGTGTTCTTTGGCGCCGTCTGCTTTATCAGCGTCGCATGGCCCTTCGACTCCGTATTCGGCGCCGAGGCCGGGCTTTTCATCAGCCAATCTTCAGGGCTTCTCCTTTCCGAAATCTTTTCCTTCCTCTTTTCCTGCCAATTTTAATTCCTTTCCTGTCCATACAGTCCCTCCTGGACTGTCAGGAGATGATATTGAGCCTGTCCCAGATCTTAGATTGGGTGATGATGTGGAAGGACCTAATCCTTTTACAGAGCTTGTGGTCGAGGACCTGTCTTTTAAGTCTCTGTTGAGAAATTTGAATTCCACTCTTTCTCTCCAAACTGTGGACATTGATCCTGGGAAGCTTTTAAGACTCCCAATGCCTTCATGTTCCGGACATCCCTATGGATTTAACTCCCCCAGTACAACCCTCCTTTGAGACGCTGTCTCAAATGGTATGGAATAATCCTGCTCTCATTCCTTCTGTGGGTAAGTCCATAGATAGGAAGTATGCTGCTCCCAAGGATCGACCTATTTTGTCCTCCCAAGCCTTTGCGGATCCTATTGTAGTCTTGGCAGAGAATAAGGTCGTCCTTCCTCAGACTACTACAGCTCGACCTATAAATAAAGAATCTCATAAGATAGATACTTTAGGTAAGAGAGTCTTTGCTGCATCCACCCTGGGTATGCGTATCGCCAGCTACCAGGGCTATTTCTCTCAGTATGAGTATATTCTTTGGCATTCGCTCAGACAAATGGTTGAAGCTCTACCGGACTTGGATGCTAATTCAGAGCTTTTTCAAGTCATAACCAGGGGTATCGAGTCCAACAGCCAGCAGGTTAAAGCAGCTATGGACGACTTCGATAAAGCCTCACGAGCGGTGGCGGCGGGCATTTGTACCCGCCGCCATTCCTGGCTGCGCACTTCAGGTTTCACGAATGATGCCCAGCAACAGGTCATGGCGTTGCTCTTCAATGGGGTGCATCTGTTCGGCCCTCAAGTAGAACAGGCTCTAGAGGCTACACAAAAGACTAGGTCAGCCATTAAATTGGCTCGACCTCCTCTCGAGGGGGAGTTAACAAACGTCAGTTTCATAACCGTCAGTCCTTTCAAGGCAAAGGCGGGGGGGGGGGTTCAATAAAAATCAAGCCCCTCAGCCTCAAAAGAAAACGCAACAGAAGGCGTAGGGACCCAAAGCGCCCAGTGTCGCCTTCTGAGTTGTTGGCTCAAGTCCGACCTCAGCTGCCCGTGGGGGACTTTTCCTCAGCGGTTGGAGGTAGTCTGACTCAATTCTATAATCGGTGGAAGTCCATAACATCAGACAAATGGGTCCTCCGGATAATCAGCAAAGGGTAGTCCCTCAATCTTTCGGAGACCCCTCCAGATCTTCCTCCCAAACGACAGCCCAGGCTGTCAGTACTTCAATCAGAACTTCTCGCCTCCGAGATACAAGGCCTTCTGAACAACAGGGCAGTGGAAGTAGTCCCGCTGGATCAATGGAACACAGGGTTCTACTCTGATTACTTTCTGGTTCCAAAGAAAACTGGGGGCATGCGCCCCATTTTGTACCTCAAAAAATTAAACAAATTTCTTCCCAAAGAGAAATTCAAAATGATATTACTAGGAAACCTCTGTTACCTTTGCTTCATCAACATGACTGGTTAGCCTCCCTTGACATGCAGGATGCTTACCAGCATATCCCTATTCACCCAAGGCATCACAAATACCTGAGGTTCGTGGCTTTGGGCCAGCATTATCGGTTCAGAGTCCTGCCCTTTGGGCTATCCTCGGCGCGCCGCAAGTTTTAACAAAGTGTTGTGCAATACTCACAGCACATCTCGGAAAAATTGGAATACAAGTGTTCCCATACCTGGATGACTGGCTTCTAGTAAGCCCTTCCAGGCAGGGAACCATCTACGCCGTTGCCATGGCCTCAGACTTTCTCACATCCACGGGAGTCCCGTTAAACCTCAAGAAATCACGGCTCCAGCTCTCCCAGAGGCTCCTTTTCCTAGGAGCTCTTCTGGGCACCTCCTGTGCTAAAGCTTTTCTACCAGAGGACAGAAGGACCGATATTCTGCAGATGGCCCGATACATCAGAGAGAAAAGCTCAGTAAGCGCTATCTCGATGTAGCAGATGCTAGGTCTCACGACATCCTCGGTGTTCACTGTACCCCTAGCACGCCTGCACATGAGAACCTCTCAATGGATGTTCAGTACTCAGTGGTCTCCTACCACTCACCCTCAGTCCTTTCTCATCAGGGTGACAGAACCTCTGAAGAAGTCACTCACCTGGTGGTCGGAAGAGGACAGCCTTCTGAAAGGGTATCCCTTTGCTCCCTTCGAAGATCAGATTTCCATTACCACAGACACGTCCCTGATGGGGTGGGGAGCTCACTGTCAGAATCTCCACACTCAAGGTACATGGACTCGGGAAGAGTCCCAGCTTGACATAAGTGTCCTAGAAATGAGGGCTGTCCTTTATCCGGGCTTTGAAGGACATTCTGTGTCACAAGAACATTCTCCTTCAAATGGACAACAAAGCAGTGATGTATTACATCAACAAGCAGGGCGGTGCTCACTCTTACCCCTTATGCAGGGAAGCGATGAGAGTGTGGGAATGGTGCTTGGAGCACAAGGCTCTAATTCTGGCGGTCTACCTGCCAGGAGTGCAGAATGAATTGGCAGTCCGTCTCAGCAGAACAGAGACAGATCCTCACGAATGGTCTCTCCACTCAACCGTAGTTCAGTCACTATTCACAGAGTGGGGAACTCCAGACCTGGACCTTTTTGCATCCCCACTCAACACAAAACTGCCTCTCTTTTGCTCCAGAAATCCAGGGCCTGGCATTTTCTGTCAGGATGCATTCAGGCTGCAGTGGACAGAATGCTTTCTATACGCCTTTCTGCCTCTTCCTCTAATTCAGAGGGTACTTCTCAAGTTCGAGTCCCAGGGGGACAAAAGAATCCTCATTGCTCCCTTCTGGCCTTGACAAATATGGTTTCTGTTACTCAAACAGTATGTCTGTAACCCCTCCGAAAGCGCTTCCCCTTCAAACGAACCTCTTGACTCAGGGGCCTGTGGTTCATCCCAATCTGAGATTGCTTCACCTTCCCACTTGGCTCCTGAAGAGATACAAGTGAACAGGTTCAATGTCTCTCACAGAGTTTCAGATATTGTTCTGGCTGCGCGCAAGCCAGCCACTAGGAAAACTTACACAGCCAAATGGAAGCATTTTTCGCTCTGGTGTGCAAAATCCTCTTTGAATCCTTTTTCCTGCCCACCAAAAAAAGTTCTAGAGTACCTTTTAGACCTCTCAAATTCAGGTCTGCTATACTCTACAGTCAAGGTTCACCTTTGTGCCGTTTCAACTTATCATGAGCCAGTACTTTCACTGTCACTGGCTGTTACCTGTGGTTGAGGTTTCTTAATGGTTTTCTGCATACCAGACCTCCTGTCGGATGTCCAGTAGCAGCCCGGGACATTAATCTTGTGCTAGACATGCTCACTTGAAAACCTTCGAGCCTCTACCTACCTGTGAGTTGAAATTTCTCACTTGGAAAATGGCCTTCCTGGTGGCCATTACCTCGGCCCGCAGGGTCTCTTGAGATACATGCCTTGGTCACAGACCCTCTGTATACTATGTTTCATAAAGACAGAGTAGTTCTTAGGACCCATCCTAAGTTTCTCCCTAAGGTTGTTTCAGAATTCCATCTAAACCAGCCTTTGGTCCTTCCTACTTATTTTGCGAACTTCCAAAATGAAGGGGAACGTTCTCTTCATTCCTTGGATGACAAAAGAGCTTTGCGTTTCTATTTAGATAGAACAAAAGATTTTCGAAAAAGCTCAACAACTGTTTGTTTCCTTCAGCGAGACCCGGCTGGGTCAACCTGTCGCTATCAGATGTGTTTCAGCATGGCTGGTGGCATGCCTTCGCCACTGTTATTCCATGGCGCAGGTTAAGCTGGAAGGTTAAGTGTACGCGGCATCCCTGGCGGAAATCCGCAACGTGCCCATTGCAGATATTTGCAATGCGGCTACCTGGAGCTCAGTGCATACTTTTGTCAAGCACTATGCCCTGGATGTCCATGTCAGACGACATGTTTCATTTGGCAGAACCATCCTTAATGGACTTCTGTCCTAAATTTGTGAGCTTTTTTCTCTCCTGCCGCCCTCTCGGGGGATTATTAGCTCGGTACTCTCCCATTAGCGTGAATGAGATGGAGACTTTATGTCCAGGAAGATATGGAAATTACGTACCTGCCGTAATTCTTGATCATCTTGGACGTAGTCTCCACCACTCATTCACACGCCCACCCACCACTCCCAGAGCTCACCTTTGTTGTTGGTCTTCACTCCCTCAGTCTTTAGGCTGTGAAGACTTCTTTCTTGACCCTTCTTATACGGGTCTTCTGGACTATCTTATGTCCATTTTTTGGTTAGGCTATCCTTCTAGGTTAGTTACGCCGCACCTCCTCGGGGGGGGGGGGGGAGGTACTGAGGCGGTTGGAGGGTCGACGCCGAGATAGTCATTGCCATACGAGCTGAGGCTCGCGGCGCCGCTCCTCACAGCTCCATCTCTGTCGCTGGCCCTCTTGCAAAAAAGGTTTGCTCTCTCTGGGTCCTAGTGCCTCCGGCATAGATCCCCATTAGTGTGAATGAGTGGTGGAGACTTCATCCAAGAAGATCAGGAATTACCGTTGGTACGTAATTTCCATTTTTTGTACCTCCTTTACCTGCTGACACAGTGGATTTTGAAGAGGTTGATCAGGCAGAGGAGGGTATCGAACGTGAGGTCTCGCCAGAACAGGACTTTGGCTCTCCTCCCAGACCCACAGAGGAGTTTTCCTCCCATTTTTCCTTTGTCAGGAAAATGTTAGAAACCCTGGATCTGCAGACTGTAGAAGAGAGCCCAGATGAGGAAGAAGCCCAATATATGGAGCTTATGGGGATGACACCCACTAGAAGGATCCTACTGCCTATGTATAAGTTTTTCAAGAAAGATATCCTTGAAATTCTGAAGACTCCAAACACTGTCACACCCATTGATAAAAAGTGTGATTAAAAAAATACTAGCTTGAAAGGTCAAGGGTTCAGTTTTTATTTACTCACCCTGACCACCTGGGGATTGTACAGCAGGCTTCCTGTGAAAAAGCAAAAACTCCCTTGCCCCCCCCCCGAAGGACTCGAGAAGGATAGCATGGCTTAAAAAGGGTGCCTTTCGGCTTCCCTGACAGTTCGCCAAGCCAGTAATCAAGCCGATGCAGCCCTCTACCAGAAGGCTCTTTGGCAGTGTATCTTGGACAATGCAGAGGCTAACCCCTCACTAACAGTTTCGGAGTTACTGGACACTGCTAGACTGGGCTTAGAGGCAGGTACCAGTTCCAAATGTCAGCTGACATAAATGAGACAGCTGCTCGATGAATGGCAAGTGCCATAGCCTTGAGAAAATTTACCTGGCTTACAGCCACTAATCTCACTCAGGACACCCAGAGTAAAGCTATGGACTTCCCAGTTGATGGTCACTCACTCTTTGGTGCCCAGACTGAGGCATATATAAAGAAAGTAGATGAGTATGAAGCTACTTTCTGCACTAATTCCACCAAAGAAAGAGCTTCTCCCTCCACTTCAACTTATGGAAGGGGAGGCAGGGGTAGGTACTCTTTTAGGAGGCCCTTCTTCCAAGTGCAGGCTGTGCCCCAGCAGCAGTACCAGTCACAGCAGGGTGTTTTTTATAGAGCCAGAGGCAGAAGGGGTTCCAGAAGAGGATCCAAATCTGCACAATCCCAGCAGCAAATAAAACAAAATCCCTGACTTTTCTGTCTACGCTGCCTCTCCATCTCCTGTAGGGGGCAGACTGACTCATTTTCAGGAATGGCTGAAAATCACCAGACAGGTGGGTTCTGGAAATAGTGAGTCAGGGTCTGTCCCTTTGTTTCAAATGCCTTCCTCCAAGATCAAAGCAGTTCACACCAGCTCCTTTCACAGAAAGATAACTGCTGGAACAGGAGGTGCAGACTTTATTTCTAGCAAGGGCAGTAGAGCCTGATCTTACTTCGAGAAACAGCTCTTGCAGCAGGTTACACCATTAGGACTGAAGCCGGCAGACGCCAGGACCCCACGGAAATTTTCTAGCTATCAGTATTCAGTGGGGACCGCCTCCGATGTCGGTCCCGCCTCCGACGTAAGGCTTAGTACATAAGGAGACTGTCCCCCAGAATCCCCAGTTCTTTTCCCGCCGTCGACTCTCCAGCATCAGCCTCTCAGTCTTACTTTAGCGCACAACGACTAAGAACTTCTCATAGTAGTTTTAAACTAATGTCGGCATCTCCAACTTCTCCTTCTGAGGGACACCTTTCCAAGTGTGCCTGTGGAAAACAGATCCCTTTCAAGGATCCTCATTCATCCTGCCTGCAGTGCTTAGGCCCAGACCACGACACCAAGGCCTGCTCCTTCTGTCGGGTTCAACAGCCGCACCAGGATCCGCCATCAGAAGGCACTTCAGGGGTACCTTTTGGAAGAAAAACTTAGCAGAATGGATAAGGAACTTTCCTCCAGAGGTGATTCTTCCTCGAAAGCCCACAGACACTGGGAGAAGGCAAGGTCCAGATCCCCGGACCGGGCCTCGGACTCGCATAGCTCAGGCTCTACATGATCTGACCGCTGTCCCTCCAGGGCTCGTTCTCAAGGTTCTTCGGCTTCGCTTCAACCCATAAAGACTCCCAGGCCTTCAGCTTTCTCCACTCCCTTCCGGGCCTCTTCTAAGTCTTCTGACCGTCGCAAGTCTTCCTTTTCTGTCTGACGTTGGGAGCCCGTCTCCAGATCGGTCTCCCAGGGGTCTGGATCCTCCACCCAGGAAGACAAAAGACCTGACGTCCCTAAAGCAGACGACGGACCCGACGTCGGCCAGGTGTTTGCCGGAGCCAAGGACATCAGCCAAACACCAGACGTCGGCCAGGTGTTCGCCGGACCTGAAAACGTCGGCCAAGTGACCAATGTCAGCCTTGTCGGAGCCGAAGACTGCCCCCCAGTCACCGGTGGACACTGGTCACAGGGACTACACGGAGGAGGACACGACATTGCCTGAGGACCAGGCAGGCGACACAGAGGATGCCGGGCTTCCAAGGGAACCTTCACCCACCCCGGAGACACCTGCAGACCCGACACCCGACCCCGGAGACAGACCACCAGCACCAGGCCCGTCGTTGGGCATGAACATTCAAGAGGTCAAGGATCTCTTCTCTTTCTGGTGGGACACTATCCGGAAAGATGTGATCCCTGTAAAACCTCCTCCTCCTACACCTCCTACGCCCCCTCCTCCACTACAGGGGCCAGCAGGACGACCTCCAACCCCTAAGGAGCATATTCCACCTCCTAGGGGTAGATCTAAGGATCGGAGAAGGCATCCCTCAAGATCTTTCTCAGGGTCTCCCAGCCCCAAGTGACCCAGACGTCGGTACACTCCGTCAGGGGAGGACTCCAGATCAGATACCTCTGAAATCTCCAGATCTCCTTCTCCACTGAGCATCCCATTGCCTGACCCACAAGACCTACCCAGGTCTCTTCCGGATGATCCCTCCTTCTCTGAGATTATGAGGCACATCCAGGAGAACATGGGATGGGATTCTGAAGACCTCGACCCCGAGAGACAGCGCCTTGCCTGTTATCTTCGGCAGAAAGATCCAAAGCCTGTGATAGTGCCACCCTTGGTGGACACCTTCGTGGACGTCACCAAGGCTGCATGGAAGCATCCGCACTCCGCCCCCGCTGTGCTGAAGAAACCTGACCGCCTGTACAAGGCCCCAAAAGAGGACCAGTACTTGGCACAACAACCTCTGGCTGACTCCCTGGTCATTACGGCCTCTCATGACCGGTCTCAACGACCGCAGCATATGAGCACACAGCCACCGGACCAGGAATCTAAACAGCTGGATGCCCTGGGGAGGCGCTTGTATGCAGCTGCTACATGCTCCATCAGGTCCCTGAACTACCTGTCACACATGGTTCAGTTTCAGAATGCCCTGTGGGAACAGGGTCAGGACCTTGTCGACAAATTACCGGATGGCGATCAGAAGGCAGAGCTCCTAAACCTCCTCCGCACAGGGTCTGATGTGGGAACCCAAGTGCTACGAGCCACATATGATTCTGCGGACTCTTCTGCCAGAGCTGCAGCTTCTGGCGTCTGTCTGCGGAGACACTCTTGGCTCTGTGTCTCTGGCTTTACCCCGGACGTACAGAAGAACATTCTTGATGTCCCATACAATGGCGAAGTCCTGTTTGGTGAACACTCGGAAAAGGTTATCACCAAGCTCCAGGATGCCGGGAAGGCAGTTAGATCCATACAAGCCATGTACAGATCAAGGCCTGGTTCCTTTCATAGGAATCAGAACTGTTTTCGCAGCCGGCAACAACGGCAACAGCCACGTTCCGGCCAGCAACAAAGGGGCACCTTTCATCATAAAGCCCAGGCTAAGTCTTCCCAGGCAGAGGCCAGCGTTACACCAAACCGGCCCAGCCTGCAGGAACCAGTGCTGCCACAGCATGACTCCTTCCTGGCCCCCCCCTCCTCTGGATCAACGGGCACAAAAGGTCGGGGGTCACATCGCTTGCCACTTTTCAGGGTGGCAGTTGATTACCGCCGACCGGTGGGTTCTCCAAATGGTCAAGAAAGGTCACTTCATCGAGTTTCTCGACCACCCACTGTCAAGACCTCCCCTGCTTTCCCATTATTCGGGTCAGCACGCCCTGCTCATACAGCAGGAAGTGCTTGCGCTTCTCGAAAAAGAAGCTATAGAGCACGTACCGTGGAACCAAAGAGGTGCAGGTTATTATTCTCACTTCTTTCTGGTTCCCAAGAAGATGGGGGACCTCCGTCCGATACTGGATCTCAGCGACCTTGACACTTCAGTCCTATACAAACGCTTCCACATGATGACCATTCCAGGGCTGATACCCATGCTCAAGCAGGGCGCCTTTCTAGCGTCCTTGGACATGCAGGATTCTTACCTGCATATACCTATCGGTCAAGCGCACAGGAAGTTTTTGAGCTTCGAGTTTCAGGGTCACCATTATCAGTTCCGAGCCCTCCCCTTTGGACTGTCATCGGTACCTCGGGTATTCACGAAGTGCATGGCGGTCGTAGTGGCGGCTCTGAGGAGACAAGGCCACTACATGTTCTCCTACCTGGACGACTGGCTTCTCATGGCGCCCTCTCAGGAGGCCCTGATGTCCGCCATTCATTGTACTCAGTCTCTGTTCGAGACGTTGGGCATCATTATCAATCAAGAGAAGTCACGCCTGGTTCCGTCACAGATTCTGCAGTTCATAGGTGCAGTTCTGGACACCGTTCAGGGGAAAGCTTTTCTACCCCAGGACCGAGCGGATCACAGCAGATCCCTCATCAGGGACTTTTCGGCAAAGAGGACCGTCCCAGTCAGGCAAGTCCTTTGCCTGCTCGGACATATGGGTGCGGCCATTGCAACAGTCACACTTGCCTGTCTCCACTTGCGGGTGAGCCAGTGGATGTTACGGGTCCAGTGGGATCAAAAGCAAGACCATCTGCAGCTCCCAATTCAGATCACGAAGGCCGTAATCCGGGATTGGCATTGGTGGCTAGATTCAAAGAATCTGTTGGTGGGGGTTCCCGTCATTGCGCCCTCTCCGATTGTGACGCTTTCCACAAATGCCTCAGTGCTCGGGTGGGGAGCACACCTCGACGGTGTCAGGTCTCAGGGCCTGTGGACAGCCCAGGAGACTCATCTCCACATAAATATCCTGGAAATGAGAGCAGTTCTTTACGCCCTGCAGGCTTTCTAGTCGGAGATTCCACCGGGTACTCTTCTGTTACAGACAATTCCGCGGTGATGTATTACCTAAACAAACAAGGAGGCACCCATTCCTACCCGCTTTGCAGGGAGGCCATGAGGGCGTGGGATTGGGTTCTACAACACGGCGCAGACCTCATTGCTGTTCATGTCCTGGGGTGGACAACGTCATCGCAGACAGCCTGAGTCGGTCTCAGGCCAGAGTCTACGTGTGGGAACTACTCCAGGAGGTAGTAGAGGATCTGTTTCGCAGATGAGGTACACCAGAGTTGGACCTTTTCGCGTCCCCATACAACGCAAAACTGCCCAATTTCTGCTCGCTAGATCCAGGGCTTGGTGTTTTCTGGCGAGAGGCGTTGTCCCTCTCTTGGGCGGGCAGATTCCTCTATGCCTTCCCTCCCTTTCCGTTGATCCAGAGGGTCCTTTTGAAACTTCGCAGAGAGCAAGTGATGCTGATACTTATCGCGCCATTTTGGCCCAGGCAGATCTGGTTCCCTCTACTACATTAGCTGTCCCGGGAACCTCTGGTGCCTCTGCCAATCAGCTCTTACTTACTGTCTCAGGAGGCGGGCTCCTTGGTCCATCCAGACCTTCGTTTGCTGAACCTGCACGCCTGACTCCTAGAGACATAGCCATTATGCGATACAGGGTCTCGCAAGAGGTAGCAGACGTTCTAGCAGCTGCTAGAAAACCGGCCACTCATGCTACTTACGCCATGAAATGGTGCAGATTTTGCCTCTGGGCTCAAGCGGCGGGGTTTTTGCCAATGGATTGTCCAGAAAGGTTGGTCTTGGACTGCCTCCTGTCTCCCTTTCAGACAGGCTTGGCCTACTCCTCGATAAAAGTACACCTTTGTGCCATCTCAGCCTACCACACTCCTATAGGCCAACGTCCCATATCCCAGTTGGACACAGCACAAGCCTTCCTGAGAGGTGTCCTCCAACTTAGACCTCCAATTAAGGATCCTATCCTGCCTTGGCATTTACCCTTTGTCCTGGAGCAGCTTACGCTGCCACCTTTTGAGTCAGCCGCGGATTGCGAGCTATATCTCCTTACATGGAAGACGTTGTTTTTAGTTGCCGTTACTTCGGCCAGAAGAATTTCTGAACTTCACGCACTGATGTGCAAAGATCCTTATTTGGTTTTCCACCAGGAGAGGGTATCCCTGTGGTCTAATCTGAAGTTTCTGCCTAAGGTGGTCTCACTCTCACTCTTAATCAGGATATCGATCTACCAGTGTGCTTCTATAAATATTCTAATCGATGAGAGGCCCTGTTGCACACCTTAGGTGTGCATAGGTGTCTTCGATACTACCTGACCAGAACCAAACGCCACAGAAAATCGGATCAGCTTTTTGTCTTCTTAGCCCACAGCATGATGGGAGCTCCCGTTTCCAAACAGTCGCTGTCCAGGTGGCTCATACATTGTATCCGTTCTGTTACCAGAATCATGTAAACCCTGCGAGGCGCGAATAAGGGTTATTTTCCACAAGAGGTGGCTACCTCGCTTCATCCTTAAAGAATGTGTCCACCTCAGCCATCTGTTCAGCAGCCACTTGGAGCACTGTGCACACCTTCATTGGGCATTATAGCCTGGATGTTGCATTGAGGCGAAGAGCAGGTTTTGGTCTAGCAGTCCTTCAAAGACTTCTGTCCTAGGCTTCGGTTCTACTAGTGATTTCTACCTTCCCTCCTCCCAATGGTGAGGGATTTCCAGTATTGCTTGGGAATCAGTCCTAATGGTGTAACCTGCTGCAAGAGCTGTTTCTCGAAGTAAGATAGTACAGTCACGTAAGAACTTACTGTAACAGTAGATCTTCGAGAACAGCTCTTGCAGCAGGTACTCCCCACCATCCCCGCTGGAGGTAGATTTTTTTGTTCCGATATCCTTCTCCTAGGATCAGGTGTTCTCAACACCACTCTGATTGTCACTTGATGGCGGATCCTCAGTCTCCTCTTCTGGTGTCATCCAGTGGCCGGGAGTCTCCGGTGGGAGAACTGGGGATTCTGGGGGACCGCCTCCTTATGTACTATACCTGACGTCGGGGGCGGGACCAACGTCGGAGGCGGTCCCCGCTGAATACTGCTGGTTAGAAAATTTCCGTGGGGTCCTGGCGCCTGCCGGCTTCAATCCTAATGGTGTAACCTGCTGCAAGAGCTGTTCTCGAAGATCTACTGTTACGGTAAGTTCTTACGTAACTGTACTCCCCACCCCCCCCCAGCCAGAAAGGGCAGGGGTTCTATTCAAGATATTTCCCAACAACAAAAAGAATGGAGAGTGGCGGCCTAAACTAGACCTCAGACTACTAAACAGGTACCTGGTAAAGCCCAGGTTCAAGATGGTCACATTGGCCATGATTCTGCCAACCTTGAAAAAGGGAGACTGACTAGCCTCCTTAGACCTAATGGATGCATATTTCCACATTCCTATGAGGGAGTCGCACAGAAAATATCTGAGATTCAGACTTCCCTTCGGGCTCACCTCTGCACCAAGGGTTTTTACCAAGTGCACGGCAGTAGTGGTGGCACACCTAAGAAGACTAGGTGTTTCAGTTTTTCCTTACCTGGATGATTGGCTAATCGTGGGAAAGTCTCACCAGCAGGTGACAGAGCACATTCAGATAACCCAGGATCTGTTGCACTTCCTGGGATTCCTTCTCAGCATCAAAAAGTCAGTCCTGACCCCTGTGCAAGTACTGCAGTTTATAGGTGCAGAACTAAACACCATATTGGGAAGAGCTTTCCTCCCTCAGGAGAGGGCAGAAAGCATTCGGCTTTTGGCAAGCTCGTTTGTCCTGGGCAAGCCAAAACCAGCAAGACAGTTTCTACAACTGTTGGGGCACATGGCTTCAGCGACAAGCACAGCCATAGGTACCAGGTTTCAGATGAGAGATGCTCAGTTCTACCCCAGGGCACTCCGGTGCCAAAGGCGGGATTCTTTATCAAAGCCCATACCAATAACAAGGGTGTTACTACTGGCACTTCAATGGTGGATGGAGCTGGAAAACTTGAGGGAAGGGGTCCCATTACTGCAGGAGCCCCTTTCAGCGGTTCTCACAACAGATGCTTCCCTGTTAGGGTGGGGTGCTTACTTGGGGGAGCACACCATTCACAGCTCTTGGGAGAGTGCAGACTCCCTCCAGCATATAAACCTGCTAGAGCTAAGAGCTGTTTACCTGGCCCTTCAGGCCTTCTCACACCTTAAACGGAAACGTAGTACAGGTCAGAACAGACAATACCATAACAATGTACTACATCTGCAAACAGGGAAGGACAAGGTCTACCCCACTCTGTACAGAGGCAATAAAGATATGGAGCCTTGCTTACTCTCTAAGCACCTCCCTACAGTCGATCAATCTGCCTGGCAAGGACAACACCCGGGCAGATGCCTTGAGCAGGATAAATCAGGCCCACCACGAATGGACAGTGAACAAGCAAGTGGTGACCGTGATATTCAGGAGGTGGGGCACTCCAGAGATGGACCTTTTTGCATCCCACCAAAACCACCACCTGCCTCTGTATTGTTGCAGGGCCCTTGCCAAGGGAACAGTTCCCCTGGATGCCCTGATTCTGGACTGGACAGGGAAGCACCTTTATGCTTTCCCTCCTTTTCCCCTAATTCTCAGGGTGCTCATCAAGCTCAGATTACAGCCTGCATCAGTGATTCTGGTAGCCCTAGGCTGGGCCAGATGGCCTTGGTACTCCCTCCTGCTCTCTGTCAGTGGCCAAACTGATTCACCTCCCACAAAGGTACAACCTACTTGTCTCCTTCCAAGGGAGGATCATGTGCCCCAATCTCAGGTCTCTCTGACTCAAGGCATGGCTCTTGAGGACTTACAATATACAGGTTGGCAATTCCCTGAAGGTCCTCAAAGGGTATAGGAAATCTTCTACTAAGAAAATGGAAAAGGTTCTCTATATGGTGTAAGGATAAGGGTGTAGTCCCAGCTCAAGCTGGCATACCAGCCTTGCTGGACTGTCTGGCTCATCTGCGTTCCCAAGGTCTGCAGCATTCAACCCTGAAAGTGCACCTGGCTTTGGTGTCGGCATACATTTCAGCTGGAAAGGACACCTCCTTAGCATCAGATCCTATCTTCAGGAAGTTCTTTAAGGGACTGTCTCACCTGTTTCCACCTCACAGGGAACCAGTGCCAGCTTGGGACCTGAACATTTGCATTGCTTAGCTTATGCTTCCTCCCTTTGAGCCCATGACCTCTACAGACCTCAAGTTTGATACTTGGAAGGGAGTCTTCTTGGTGGCAGTCACTTCTGCCTGGAGGATAAGTGAGCTCCAGGCCCTCTGTGTGGAAAAGGAATATGTTTCCTTCCACAGGGACAAGGTAGTATTGAGAGCTAATAGGAAGTTCCTCCCCAAAGTGGTTTCGGACTTCCACTTTAACTAGTCTTATTACCTTGCCAGTTTTCTTCACTGAGCAGTCTAGTGCAGGGGAGTGTAGACTTAGCCTTGATGAAAAAAGGGCTTTAAGCTACTATATGTCTCATACCAAGGACCATAGGCAGGACAGATAACAGCTGATCTTACTTCGAGAGGGCTCTTGCAGTAGGTAATTACATATAGGACTGACGTCGGCAGGACCCCACGGAAAAGTTTCTTGCTAGCAGTCCCTGGTGAGGGACCACCCCCACGTCAGGTGACGTCTGTATAAAGGGGCGGTCCTTGACGCCCGCCTTCCAGTTCTTTCCCGCCGTTAGCTCGTGCAGCGCCTCGCGGAAGAGTTCATTGCTTCATCAGCCTCCCTTCGTCGGTTTGTACTGAATAATTTTGACTTTTTTCGACATTCCTCAGGTCATTATCGGTGTATGTTGTCCCCTTCACCCTCTGAGCACAAAAATAAGTGCAACTCGTGCGGTGCCCAACTCCCGCACAAGGACGGCCATTCCCTGTGCCTGTTCTGTCTAGGCCCCGATCACCCGGTCGAGAAGTGCCAGCACTACCTCAGCTTCAACGCGCTACTCCGAAAGGTGGCAGCAATCCCTGAAACCCACATCTTGAAGAAAAAGATGAGTTCGAGGAGAAGGAGCTCAAAAACTGAGGCAGGCATCCACTTCCAAGGCCATTGGAAGAAGAAAGACAAGGAGAGGCCGGGACAGGGCTCCTCCACAGCGTCTCCCTCGAGAGTCGCGGGACTGGTAACATCCTTCCGGGACCGGTCCTCGGCGGCCGCCGAGGTTTTCTGAGGCGTCGGCCCGCCTGTCTGGCTCACGCTTGGGCCTTTCGCAGCCTCGGGCAGTTGGAGGCCTCTGCCCCCGTACGCCATAGCTTTGTGGCCTGCGGGCGGGGCGATCTGCAGTTTCTGGATCTTGGCTACCCGACGTCCGCACAGAGAAAAGCCGGCATGCACGACCCTTCGGGCAGCACGCGGCCCCTCCCCGCCGGACTAGGCCGATCCTTCCTCTCGGCCTGACTCCGGCGAAGGCTCCCATAAGTCAGACGCCGGCTCCTCCGGCGCCTGCCGGGAGCTCGCTATAAAACCGCACATCGGTTCATCTGATGTCCGGTCAGCGAAAGAACCGACAACGGACCTACCCACGTCCGTTGTCCCCTTTTCTCCGCAGCCTTCCCTGCCATCCAGGGACCCCAAGTCCCCACAGCCCGACCCCAGGGATTTTTTCCTCTCCATCCCCGGGCAGTGCTGATGTTCCTCCTCCATTGGACCGTCCTCCTCCTCTAGGTGCGCTGGATCTGATGTCGGCTCCCCGGACACCGCTCCGACGCCGCCCTGACACCGGTTTTACTGACTCCGGCCGACATCCTGCTTCCAGATGTCGCCGCCGGGCCCTCCAACCTGATCCGCCGTGAGGCCACCGCCAGGCCGCCTGCTCCGCAGCTCCTCCGGCTCCCGGATACCCTCCGTCCTATCTGACGCCGGCGTATCTGGGACCACAGTATCCGGCGCCACAGTACCCGATGCCGCAGTACCCGCGCCACAATACCCGTCGCCGGGTTTTAGATACTCTCCATATGGTTACAACCCATACTGTTATCCCCCTCCTCCTCCTCCTCCACTGCCCCCACAGCCGCCGGTGAATTTGCAGGAGACTCTGGCCTCCTGGTGGGCTGAGGCCAAGGCTCAGCTCACCAGGGAGGTGGAGAGCCGCATGCTGACAACGGTGCCATCGACGGCACACTCCCTCACCACCTCCGGACTCCAGGGCTCTCCCATCTGGGTCCAGAGAGGGGCAGGATACACTTCCTCGGGTACTTCTCAAGGGGTCCGTTCCTCCCCCGGGTTGGGAAAGGGATTCTATTTCATCCTCTTCTTCCTCTTCACCCTTGGACTCCTCAGATTCCTCCGACGGTTGCTCCGAAAGGGACGACGAGCCACGTTCTCCATCGAAGCCCAGGCCAAGGACTCCTCCGAAGTCTCCTCCGGAAGATCCTTCTTTTACGGAGTTGCTACGAAAAATCCAGGAGATTCATCAGTGGCACTCTTTGGAACCAGACCCTCAGCGGTTGAAACTCGCCGAGCATCTGGATCTGCCCGTGACAGCTCCTACTTTGGTGCCACCCTGGATAGAGCCTCACGCCGACCTTGTTACCACCATCTGGAAGCAGCCATCGGCTCTAGCCCCACTTCCGCAAAGTAAAATAGACTATACCAGGCTCCCGAGGGTGTTGATTTTTTAGATTCTCACCCTCGTGCTGACTCTGTCATGATCAGCGCTGCTCACGGCCGGTCGGCTAACCCAAAACATCTCAGCTCGTCACCACCTGACAAAGAATCCCACCTACTGGACCAGTATGGAAAGAAGATCTTCGCTTCCTCCATGCTGGGGATTAGGGCCCTGAACTATGTCGGTCATATGGGGGACTACCAGAAGGCCATTCTTACTCAGGTGGAAACCAAACTGGACTCCCTGCCGGACTCTCAGGTCAAGCAGGAGTTGGCTGATCTTGTCCGCTCTGCACGTTCGGCCAGTCGACACATGCTTCGTGCGACCTACGATGCAGTGGACACTGCTGGACGGAGCTCAGCTTTCGCCGTAGGCCTACATCATCGTGCTTGGCTCCGTGTGTCAGGGTTGGTCCTGGAAGTGCAGTCCGCTATCCAGGAAGCGCCCTTCCGGGGGTTGGTGCTTTTTGGTGGCGATGTCAAGGACATCATCACCGATTTGCAGGAGAAGGGGATGGCACTGAAATCCGTGGACTCCATGTACCGCCCCCACCAGTCTCAGCACCGTCCCTTTCGCAGACGGAATCGGCCCAAGGCAAAACCCCAGGGAAGGCGGGCCACAAAACGTTGGGCCCCCACAGCTGCTAAGGCCCCCCCCCCGCCAAAATAGCAGCAGGTGCTTCAGTTGCTGCACGCCCCCACCACCTGACTCCTCTCCTCTCCCACAGCCTCCGGACTCCCCAGAGGAACCGGTAGGAGGGAGGTTTTCCCTCCACCTTCTGGGGGTGGGAGAGGATAACATCAGATTCTTGGGTGCTCCAGGTGATCGCAGGACACTTGATAAAGTTTCTACAGAAACCACCTCGCCACCCCCAACCAAAGTCATCATATTCACGGGAACATCTTGTCTTGGTCCAGGGAGAGATTTCAGCTCTGCTACTGAAAGAAGCAATAGAACCCGTCCCCCTTCATCTTCAAGGGACGGGTTACTATTCCCATTTCTTCCTGGTCCCAAAGAAGACAGGAGATTTCAGACCTATTCTAGATCTCAGTTCCCTGAATCTTTTTGTGGAATACAGAAGGTTCAGAATGCTTTTGTTGCAGAGCCTTCTGCCCCTCCTCTGCTCGGGTCAATGGCTATGTGCCCTGGATATGCAGGATGCTTACCTGCACATTTCCATTCGGCCGTCACATCGCAAATATCTTCCTTTTGCGTTCCAGGGGGACCACTACCAGTTCAAGGCACTTCCGTTTGGCCTATCTTCGCACCCGAATATTTACCAAATGCCTCAGCGGTGGTGGCACCACTCATGCATCTCCGGGGTGGTGCCTTTCCTGTACCTGGACGATTGGTCTTGGCTGCCTCGTCCAGGGGGGAACTCCTGCGCTGCCTCACCCTTACCCAGCAGGTTTTTGCCTGCCTGGGTATTACCATCAACCATTCCAAGTCTCACCTGATCCCATCTCAGAGACTACAGATTATCGAGGCGATTTTAGACACGACCATTGGCAAGGCCTTCCTGTCACCGGACCGGGCGTCCACCCTCCAGACTCAAATCAGTCTGTTGTCCGGCCGCAGGTGGGTCAGTGCAAGGTCGGTCCTTCACTTTCTCTGGCTCATGGCGGCTGCTATCCCGACAGTTCCTCGCTCTCGGCTACACATGAGAGTTTCTCAGTGGACTCTCCGCTCCCAATGGAATCAGTTAGTGGACAACTTAGATCACCCAGTTCTAGTCTCCTCGCCGATGCCCCAAGACTTGCAGTGGTGGATGGTTCGAGAGAACCTGCTTCGGGGAGATCCTTTCTTTCGTCTCCCTCCCCCCCGACTCTAACCACAGACGCCTCGGGCGAAGGTTTGGGAGCCCATCTAGGTCCCCATCGGACCCAGGGCTCTTGGTCCAAGCTCGAACAGACACTCCACATCAGTGTGCTCGAGCTTCGGGCAGTGTTGTACGCTCTCCAAGCCCTTCACCCATACATCCTTCTTGGCCGCCTAGCCATTCAGACGGACAACATGTGCGTGGTTTGGTACATCAACAAACGGGGGGGACTCGGTCCTACCCTCTTTGCAGGGAAGCAGTGAGGGTTTGGGATTGGGGAACACAGCACGACCTAAACCTCACGGCAGTTCATTTTCCAGGAGTCGACAACACCTTGGCAGACAAGTTAAGTCGCTCGTCTGCTCTGGCTCACGAGTGAGAACTGGACCAAGGGGTCATAGACAGTATCTTCCGACTTTGGGGTACACCACAGGTCGACCTGTTCGCATCCCCTCTAAACGCAAAGCTTCCCGTCTTCTGCTCGCTCGTTCCATAGCGAGGCACTTTCTGGAGAGACGCTCTGTCTCTAGACTGGAAGGACAGATTCGTCTATGCCTTTCCCCCATTCCACTTATCCCACGAGTCTTACAGAAACTAGCTTCAGAAGGAGCACGAATGATTCTGATTGTTCCTTTCTGCCCCAGGCAAGTTTGGTTCTGTCTTCTACAACAGTACTCAGAGGATCATCCTCTTCCTCTATCACGAGGGTTGCTGACCTAGGATCAGGGGACCCTGGTCCATCCAGGCCTCAAATCTCTTCAGCTGCATGCATGGCTCCTGCAGACTTAGCTCAATCCCGTTTTGGGGTTTCTCCCCAAGTGTCGAAGATTTTGGCGGAGGCTAGAAAACCCTCTACTAGATCTACCTACGCCATGAAGTGGAAAAGGTTCACTATCTGGGCTGCTTCTAAGGCCGTGGAACCCTTTTCCTGCTCAGCGGGGCTTCTGCTGGAGTACCTACACCATCTTTTTGACCTGGGTCTTAGTCATTCTTCTCTGAAACGCCACATGGGGCCATCTCGGCCTATCCTGTCCCCTTTGCAGACAAGACATTTGCTCAACTGGAGGTCTCTAAGACCATTCTTAGAGGGGTCCTCCATCTGAGACCTCCTGTACGTACTCCTGCCCCCCCTTGGGACTTGAACTTTATTCTCGAGAAGCTTACTCTGCCTCCTTTTGAACCGGCAGCTTCAGCAGACTTGAAGTTCCTTTTATGGAAGACTCTCTTCCTGGTGGCCATTACTTCTGCTTGGAGAATTTCTGAGCTCCAGGCCCTGATGTGTAAAGTTCCATACTTGATTTTTCACAAGGAACGTGTTGCTCTGCACACTGACTCTAAGTTTCTCCCTAAGGTAGTAGCGGAGTCTACTCTAAACCAGTCCATAGAGTTACCCACCTTTTTTACGCAGTACTCTAATCAGGGGGAGTATTTACTCCGTACTATGGGCGTTCACCGGATTCTGAGACACTACACTAACAGAACAAAAGATCTCAGGAAGACCGATCAATTGTTTGTCTCTTTTGCTCCCAAAAGAGAAGGCAGTGCTGTTTCTAAGCAATGCCTATCTAAATGGTTGGCTCATTGCATCACTTTCTGTTATGACAAGTACAAGACGACCCTGCCGGGTCAAGTAAGAGGCCACTCCACCAGAGGAGTAGCTGCTTCAGCGACTTGTTTCAAGAATGTGTCAGCAGCAGATATCTGTGCTGCCGCCATCTGGACGTCTGTCCATACCTTTACAAAACACTACAGTTTGGATATTGCCTCTCGCCATAGAGCAGGCTTCGGGCTGGCTCTCCTGAAAGGCCTCTTATCTTAAAGCTTGCACAGCTAGAGCTTCTACTTGGAGTAGATTTCCCTCCTCCCGGTACTTCTCCTTGTTCCAGACTGCTTGGGACTCAGTCCTATATGTAATTACCTACTGCAAGAGCTCTCTCGAAGTAAGATAGTACAGTTACGTAAGAACTTACCGTAACAGTAGATCTTCGAGGGAGGCTCTTGCAGTAGGTAATACCTTCCCGTCCTCCATCCCCCTAAGCTTTTTCAGCTCCTTTTCCTTTAAGGGAAATATCTGCTCCTCTCTCGTCCAGCCTCTTCTGGCCTGTGGTGGGAAAGAACTGGAAGGCGGGCGTCAGGGGCCGCCCCTTTATACCGACGTCTCCTGACGCCGGTCACCTGACGTGGGGGCAGTCCCTCGCCAGGGACTTCTAGCTAGAAATTTTTCCGTGGGGTCCTGCTGCCTGCCGACGTCAGTCCTATATGTAATTACCTACTGCAAGAGCCTCTCTCGAAGATCTACTGTTACGGTAAGTTCTTATGTAACTGTACTTTTCTCACCTATGGAGAGGGTAGGTAAGGGGACACCTGCCTCAAAAAGAACCATCTCTCGATGGATAGTTCAGTGTATCCAGTTTTTTTTTTTTGTTTTTTATTTTAGTCTTCGGTAACCGCGGTTAAAGCCCAGTAGGCACAAGTGCCTGTTTTCAGGGGCGACCTGGGAGCACTGGGCAGTTAAGTGACTTGCTCAGAGTCACACAGTATGCAAGTGGAGGTTGTGAGAATCAAACTCAGGTCTGATCTGCTGAATGTATCAAGCTTGTTCACACCTTGTTCCTCTAACCTCTAGGCTATACTGCCAGCCCATAGCTACTTAAATGCAGTTAAGGTACCCCCGTTGTGCTTAGGGCCCATTCTACGAGGGGCACAGCTGCCACTAGTGCAGCTACCCAAGAGATGCCTTTGGTGGAAATCTGTAAAGCAGCTACCTGGAGGTCAGTCCACACCTTCATTAAACATTATAGCATGGACACCCAGTCCAGGAGTGATACCAGGTTTGGCACAGCAGTTCTGAAGAGTCTTTTTCCTAAATAGGTTCTTCACCCACCTCCTTGAGGTACTGCTACATAGTTTGCAAGAAGTAATAATATTAGTGGATTCCTGGGGTTAGAAGGAAAAATTACTCACCTGTAGTAATCTTGTTTCTTCCAATGGGATTCACTAATAATAATACTTCCCACCCTGCCTCCCCTAGCAGAATCAGTAAAAATCCTCTCCAGTGCTGATTTTATGTATACTTGGAGTGCTATGTCATCTGCTGGCACTTCTTAATAATGTTTTATAGCTTGTAGGTCCTTTTTCCTTGAGTGAATCTGACATTAAGAAATAAAGGGAAATTTTTTTCTCTTTTTTTTTTTACCTATGATTTAAGGTTTACTAGTTGCTCTAGTTGGGGCCCCCTTTTTTCTATTATAATTGTATGTTTGTAGGCTCTTAAGAAATCTGAGCTTCAAATGTAGGCAGTTACACTGGGCAGTTTTTGAATTGGATGCACGAGCTAAAGATTCCATCATTGGCGTAGCATTCGGCTCCGGTTCGGTGCTGGCTTAAAGGAGCACTGCAAGAAGGAATAATAATAGTGGATCCCGTTGGAAGAATCAAGATTACTCCAGATGAGTAATTTTTTCTTCTCCGACAGGTGAACCGAGGAGGAAAGGTGTGGGAGCTTACTGATGCTAAAGGACCCCTTGGAAGAAAGAGTACTGCGGTGAGTAATTTTTTCTTCTTACCCCAGAAGTCCTTTAGCATCAGTAACTTGTACTACTAAGCAGTACCGAGTGGGAGGCGGGTAGAGAACCTACTTAGGAAAGAGGCTCTACAGAACTGCCTTGCCAAATTTGGCATCAGATCTGGTCTGCACATCCAGACTGTAGTGTTTCACGAAGGTGTACACTGATGTCCAGGTAGCTGCTTTGCAGACATCCAGAAGGGGAATCTCTCTTGCTGCAGTGCCCCTGGTGGAATGGGCCTTGAGCCCCACTGGAGGTTGGTGACCAGCTTTCTCATAGCAGAATCTAATACAAGAGACCAACCAATGAGAAATGGTTCTCTTGATAGCTGGTCTTCCTCTGCCTACATCTCCGTAGGTGAGGAACAACTGAGTGGAAGAGCCTCAGGACTGTCTAGTATGCTCTAGGTAGTGAAAGATGGCTGTTTTGACATTCAAGCTGTGGAGCGTTTGCTCACCAGGAGTAGATTGCTTAGTAAAGAAGACAGGCAGAGTAATGGACTGGTTCAAGTGAAATTCTGAAACCACCTTTGGCAGAAATTTCCTATTTGTCCTGAGCTCAACTTTATCGTTGTGAGGGGTGTTGTAAAATGGCTCAGTGCACAAGGCCTGTAGCTCTGAAATCCTCCTGGCAGAGGTAATGGCTACCAGGAAGACTGTTTCCAAGTTACAAACTTCATGTGGGCAGTGGACATAGTCTCGAAGGATGGATTCATGAGCCTGTCTATGCAAAGATCCAGGCTCCAAGGAGGAACAAACTCCCTGATTGAATGCTGGAGGTGCAAGAGGCCTTTGAAAAACCTGTTTAAAAATGGCGTGGGGAAAAAATGGATTTTTTTCTTTCCCACCAACAGGTAGGCTGAAATTGTCACCAGGTGTAGCTTGAGGGAAGATTGTTTGAAGCTTGACACCTGTAAGTGTGCCAGGTAATCTAACAGCTGAGGGTCTGAAGCTGAAAGGGGTTTGACATTTTTGCTCTTGCACCAGAGGGAAAATATTTTCCATTTGGCTGCATAAGTCTTCTTAGTGTTCATTTTTTTAGCCATCCTCAGTATCTTAAGGACCTGTTCAGAGTACTGTGAATGAGGATGGAAACTCTTAATTCCTCAAGAACCAGGCCTTGAGATGAAGAGAGTGTATGTCTGGATACTGCACTCCTGACTGAGGAAGGGTCAGCAGGGAGTAAGTTGGAGGCAGGCGAATGGGCCTGCTGTAGGACATTGAGAGGAGAGGGCACCAGGCTTGCCTGGACCAGTCCGGAGCCACCGGGATCATTGATGCAGGCTGTTGTCTGAGTTTCAGCAAAACCCTGAGCATCAGGGGAAAGTGTATAGGAACCTCCCTAACTAGTCTGGGATCAGGGCATCCAGAGGAAACGTTCCCGGCACTGGGGGCCTGCAACAGTACTGAGGAAGCTGAAAATTGAGGGGCAAGACAAACAGATCCACTCTGGTGTGCCCCACTGCCTGAACACTGTGGCTGGTACTTGCTGTTCAGGGTCCATTCGCTCTGGCCTTGACTGATGCGACTCAGAGCATCTGCCAGGGTATTGTGCTTGCCTGGGAGGTGAATAGCTGAGAGGCTGACTCCCAGGGAGAAGGCTAGAGACCAGAGCTTCCACACAGAGTATTCCTGATTTGGTACCACCCTGCTTGTTTATGTAAAACATTGCAGTGGTGTCGTCTGTTCGAATTTGAACTGCCTGCCCTTTTATGCTGGGAACAAAAGCTTTGAGAGCTAGAAAGATTGCCCTGAGTTCCAAGAGATTTATTTATGTGCAACTGTGACTCTTCGAGAGTCCAGGTGCTGCTTACTGAGGCACTGTCCAGATGTACTCTCCACCCCAAGAGGGAGTCATCTGTGGTGATCATCACCTGTGTGGAAGGCGGAGCTTGGAAGGGAACCCCTGCCTGTAAATTTGCAGGGTTCTTCCACCACAGCAGGTTTTGGAGGAACTGCTCTGTCATGGGTATCAACTTTGAAAAGTTGTTGCTTCTCTGAAATCAGTGAACTCTGAGGTAGGCTTGTAGGAGTCGCATCCTGTACCCGACTCCTGGGACCACTGCAGTCATAGAAGCCATGTGTCCCAGTAGTTTGAGAAAATGTCTGGCTTGTCTTGGCAGTCCCCGGACCAAGGAATCTGCCAGTGAAAAGAAACTGAATTCTTTCCTGCAGGAGGAAAGCATATCCTTTCTGAGTGTCCAGCTGGACCCCGATGAAGGTGAGCAGCTGGGTTGGTTCCGGGTGAGATTTCTTTAGATTTACCAGGAAACTCAGAGACTCCAGAGTGCATTCTGTAAGGAAAAGGGACTCCTTGACCTGACAAGAGGATTTTGCTACTATGAACCAGTCATCCAGATAGAGGTAGAGAGCAACTCCCAGTTTCCTGAGGTGTGCTGCTAGCACTTTCGTGGTGTTTCTTCTGAACACATTATATATAGTGATGACCAGGGTCTTGGGGGATGAAAGACCTCTCATCTCCCTGTAATCTTCGTCTTCATCAACATCCTGGTTGGGCTGCTGTGTAGGGAGGTCCAGGGTGCCTAGCATATTTTGTATAAATGTCAGTGTAGAGGAGGGGATACTCTTGGTCACCTGGGAGGTCCCGGAATGGAAGGTCTGGGGACTCCTGAGGCTCAAGGCCCTCAAAATCCATGTCAGGGGCATCATAAAAATGTGCATTGTCTTCTGCATCACCCTCACAGTCTACAGAGGAGACCTGTGGAAGAGTGCTTGCCAGACCCAGTAAAGATAGGACCCATCTATTGAAGGGTCTGGAACAGTTGCCATGCTTTTGCCATATCTTGCACAGATAGAAGATCCTGCACAGGCTTTGGTTGTATGTGTATAGTTTTTTGTGTATGCTTTAAGCTGCCTGTTGCCTCGCTATTGGCTTTCCCAGGAGCAACAAGAGCATTTTTGTCTTGACAGAGGTTCTTTTTAGCCACTTGGTCGGCAGCTTGATCAAGCTTCCTTTTTCATCACTTTTACTATTTTTCAGTTTGTGAGGAACTTCATCTTTGGAAGCTTTATTTTTTGTCTGGGATATGGAGGGTTCCTCAGCTCCTCTGCTTGCATTTTTATTGTTTTTAGATGGCCCCTCATCAGAAGCCTTTGATTTATCCTCACCATTATAATCAGAGGTTTGTTTGCTAAGATGCCAATTTAAGCAAAGGAAAACCAAATTCTGAACCTTACGAACAGAGTGCAGCTTTCTGTGAAATGCCACTGGCCAGTCCTGCCCCAGTTAATTAACTCTAAAGTGTCTTTCTTTTTTTTTTTGTAGTACTGGGATCTGTACCAGTACCAATCTTAATAGAAAAACCCATATACTGGTCAGCTGCACACAGGTTGCTGTTGAATCCTTACGGACAGTCCTGTGACAGATGATACCTTAGGTCCAGTTTCTTTAATATCTGTGGGTTTCTCGTAATTGCCAATCCTGAGAGAACCCCCCCCAGGCACTGTTGAGGTTTGAATTCCAATGGGGTGCCTCGCTGTAAAACCCATAAGGTCTGAGGCAAAAAACAATTCAACTGTCCCTAATTCGACGGTTCCTTCAAAAGTTAGGTCAAAAAAGGGAGGAACCGTCGAAATTAAGCACCTGCGGTAAAAATAGCGTCAGAAATGAACAGTCGCAGTAAAAAGTCAAACTAGCATGAATGTGCTAAAAATAGAAAATTAGCGTAGCGCTAACGAAAATGTGAAACTTTCACTCAGCACACTATTAAAATTGAAATATGAGGAAAACTTTACCTAGATAAGTGGTAGGGGGCTGTCAGTGAGGAAAGTTGAGAGGCACCTCAATGGCAATGTTGCTCAGTCCAGCGGAGAAAAAATTCTGAAGCCTTCAGCAGCTCTCACTCTGCTCACTCCCCCCTTCCTGTCTTTTGATTGGCTATGGCCCTAAGCTAATTTACATAAAAAAAATATCTTAAAGGTATACCTCCGGGGCAGTTGCACCTTGCCAGCTAATTGCTAAAGTTACTGATGCTAAAGGACTCCTGGGGTAAGAAGGACAAGGTTGTCTTTACGCGCCGCCCCCCCCTCCCAGCAGATTCCTCTCCAAGGTAGTTTCTCATGAAGTAGTCCCTGGTGCTGCCTAATTTCTTCCCAAGACCATAACTGAAGTAGAGAACGTGTTCTGCATTTCTTGTTGTCTGCAGGGTATTGCTGTTTCTCAAGCTGCGAACAGTGGAATTTCAAAGTGAAATGCATTAGCTGAAGGACTTCTAAGAGTCTGCTGTAGTGTGGAGAATTGAATTGAATCCAAGAGGGTTATACACCTGTAACTATAGTTTTACTGCTGTTCAGTTAACATCCACACAATTCACCCTACTTCACCTGACTGTTCTCTCCATCTGGCTTCTGGGTTTGTTGCCCGGGCCTTGAGAACTAGGAGTTGAGACTTGAGGATGTGGTTGAGAGGTACTGTAGGGAGGAATCTTCTTGGAATCCCTGCCGAGGCACTGAGCATACTTGGTGGATCTTCCCTGTGTCACTCTTCACCATTCATCACTGGTAGGGTGATTAACCAGAGACAAGCACCTTGTGGGAGCTTTTTTTTTCCTTTGGGGAGGAGCCGGCGCCGTCTATGAGTCCAACACACTGTGTGGCGCTCACGGGTTGGCCAGAAACAGCCATTGGCTCCTCCTCCACCTCAGTTCTGCTTCTCCTACCGTCGAGACAGCAACTTGCCTGCAGCTGAAGTGAATTACTGATACGCTATTGCGGCCTAGTCCGTCGGAGTCATTTTTCGACACCTCGGAGCTGCTTTCTCGATGCCACCTTGAGTTCCACTTCGGTTCTGCCATCCACTCGGTGCCGTGACTGAAGTTTACCTGTAAGATTTTTCCTTTTATTTAACAGTGTCAAGTCTTTTTCTGTTTTAAAGTTTTAGTTACTGTTGCATCATGCCAGGTTCAGGGGACAAGAAGCGTTTGTCGAAAATGGGCCGGTTCCAATGTGTCAGTGTCCCTGCAGCCAGCAAATTTCTGTTGTGAACCAGCATGATGTCTGCCTTTCCTGCCTTGGACCTCAGCACGACATGGACCACTGCGATGCCTGCTTCTTAGTGGAACGCCGTATTCTTGAGCACCGTGCGTTGAAGGTCGGCAGGGCTCCGCTGACTCTCAGGGGCGGTGGCACTCTTGTCAGTCCAAGCAAAGGACCCTCGGCCTTTCCTCCTGGTCCCTTCCTGAGCCTACACGGTCCAGTGAGGAGGAGGCCTCCTCCTCTTCCAGCCTCGCCATGGAGGAGGTCTCTACCGTGGTGCAGGAGGATTGGGCAGGCTCCACTCGGGGCTGGGCCAGGAGCACCGCCCTGGCAGTCACCTCTTCGGAGGTGCAGACCCCCCATTGTTGGGATCCACAGCTGGAGCCATTCGCAGATCCGGTGATCAGGGCAATGCTGTGAGGGATGGGGACCAGCCACGGCACCGTCGGCGTGAGAGCCCCCTGGGGTCACCAGTCTGGAGCTCTTCTGGATCTCCTCCCCTCCGGAGCCAGTTGATCTGGAGGTTGATCCGGACTAGCAGCCTGACTCCTCTGAGTCGGAGGGTTCTCAGGGGCCCAGCACCCTTGTGCCTCTCCAGGTGCGCGCCCTCCCCTCCCCTCCCCCCAGGCCGATAGCGGTGCAGGGGGAGTGGTGCTGGTCAGCACCCCGCTGCTATGGGTGCAGTGATCTGGGCTTTGGGGAAGGGGTTGGCTGCCTCCCCCAGTGCTGCCCCCTCTCTTAAAGCCAGAACCAGATCCCCTCCTCTGCGACTCTCCTTGAAGACGCTCAGGGTCGGGGAGGGTTCTTCGGCACAGGATCCAAGGAAGAGGTCTTCCTCTGAGTTGAGGGGATGGGTGAGGAGCTGCGGCATTGCTCTGCAGCTTTCCGGGGTCGGGGAGGAGCCACTGTGCTGAACCCAAATTCTCTCCTTTGTCTCCTTTGAGGGAAGTCCTCATTGGGTGGGGCTGGGGACTGCCTTTCTGGATTCCATGTGGCCCCGGGCCCCTCATAGGAAAACTTCCCCTGCAGGGCTCAGTCCCGACCATTTTACTTTACTCCACAGGACAGTGACACTGCAGACCTACGGATTCCCTGTTCTTCCAGAATCACCTGATAAGTGTTCTAGCCCTGGCTGAGGTGCGCCATGTGCTGTGGCCAGTTCCCCTGTGCCTCTTCTCCCAGGCCATGTTGGTCCCTCGGGACCTTTAACTTGGGAACAGTACAGATCCCAAGCTGCAGTTTTCCCCCAGTACATTAGGGCCGTGGACAAACAGGTCTTTCGACCAGTTTCTCCCCCCCCCGCAGTTGGAGTCTGACTCCGCAGGTTCCTCGGCCTCCTCATCTTCCTCCCCTGTGGAAGTGGAGCCCTCTGTCCACTTGTCCTCTGAAACTAATCAAGCCCAGTATCAATGCTTCCTGGTGAGGCTGGTCAGGGACCTGCTTATTTCCTATTTGGCCCATTGCAATACCGAGCTTGCAACACAAGGTTTTTGTGGCGAGTTCAGGGCACACCATTTGGTGGCCCCCTCCTGGCCGATCCCCTTCCCGGAGGTGTCGTACATCACCTGGCAGCTTCCATGTGCCACAGTTCCAGCCCCTGTGGACTGCCAGCGTCGGTACTGTGCACACCAGAGGTCTCCAGGCACTCTGCCTCATCCCACTACAGGATTGATGCATCTGGACACCCCTACCAGGCATAGACATCCGGTTTGCAACTGACCCCCAACCAGATCCTGACTCAGCGGAGTTCGATCATCTGGGGTGGAGAGTATTCTCCTCTGCGTGGATGATTTCTTTGTATTGCTTCAGATCAGGTGCACCACGCTGCCTACAGCAAGCATTTGCGAGTGATGCTGGGCCAGGCAGTGGCCTCACTGCTATTCGGAGGCTACCCGGCAAGCCATAGCCCCCTCTGTAATAGATCTGGAGCTGGCAAGGCACCAGTCAAGGGCAACTTACAACACCCGTGAAGTCGCTTCACAACTTGCAGGGACAGCGATCTGCATTAGGTGGATGGCGTGGCTTCGCCTTTCACGGTTTTCACCCTTGGCCTGGCATAGGGTGATGGCCTCCTCTTTCTGGGGGACCCATCTTTTCTTCTTCAGGGTAAGACAGGAACTGCAGGGGTGCCTTCCTTCCCCCAGGGAATGGGGGACCTTGCTCCGACCAGTCCCAGGCCTAACTGGCCAATTGAGGGTCTGTGTCCCCCACGGTGGGCTGAGGGATGCTATTCTCTCAGGGAAATACTGGGCCTCTTTTTCGGGAGGGGGGGCTTTGTACTCACCCACCAGTGATGAATGGTAAGGATTGACACAGGGAAGATATGAAAATTACGTACCTACCGTAATTCTTGATCTTCCTGTGTATCTTCGCCATTCATTACTGAATCCCATCCACCTTCCCCTCACAAGGCCTCAGTCCCTGGCTGATGTCCCCTTCCTGCTTGCCCTCCTCCTCAGGGATCCGGTTGGGTCCTTCTTTTCCTTGGAGTCCTCCTTTCCTAGGAGGCGGTTGGAAGACTTTTGAGAGGAGAGCAAGTAGGGCTTTCCAACTAAGCCCAGTGGGGGACTTCTGGTGGGCCCCTTCCCCTTGTCCTCGGTATAATCTCTGGGGTTGGCCCACCCCATTGGGGTGTGGTGGTTCTTTGGGTCCCCCAGGATGGGGGGGTTCGGGCTGACTGGGACTCCCTTGTACTATTTCTGTTCCTTTTCCTGTCTCCTCCCTCCCTTTGAACCTTTGGAAAACGGGAGGAATTTCACCGATGGGTGGTTTCCACCTCGGGTTTAGAGGGAGGAGGAAGGGACCTTCTCCATGCTCCTATCCCTAATGTGATTCCAGTAAGCCAAGATTCTGCCTCAGTAGCAGCTTCCTGTGTGGGCTGTCAGCCTCCTGGAGGCTCTGCTGGTTTCAAGATCTGAGTCACCTAATGTGTGGACGCTGCTCCCTCCTTTCCATCCCTCTACTCTTGTTTTTCTCTTTCTCTCTCTCTCTTCTCTTTCCCTTTCCTTCCATACTGGTCGCCCAGGGACTGAGGGCCATTCGGCCCATACCCTCCCAGATCCTCCTCCTCCTCCTCTGTCCTCTTGTCAGCCTATTCCTTTTTCAGTTTATAGCCTTTCTTTTTACTATTATTCGGGCTGTCTTGCCCTGCCCTCATTTTTCTCTCCCCTTTTTCCCTCTGTTTGAGGTGGAGGAGGAGCCAGTGGCCAATCTTACTTCGAGTGGGAGCTCTTGCATCAGGCTATAACAATCAGGACTACGCCGCAGGCACTAGGACCCTCCGGAAACATTTTCAGCCAGCAGTATAAAGCAGGCACCGCCCCCGACGTCGGCCCCGGTACAACAGGGGACGGACCCAGCTCCACCTCAGTTCTTTTCCTGCCGCGTCCCGCACGTGAAGAGAAAGACTTCATTCCAGCTTGCCAGGAACAGCTAATCTACTTTTCAAAACCTACTGGGGCACATGGCGGTGGCCATTCCAGTCACTCCCCTGACCCGCCTCCACATGCGGATCCCACAGTGGATGCAAGTGGTACAGTGGGACCAAGGCTATGATGATCTAGACTTCATGGTCAGGATCACTGAGCCAGTCAGGAAAACTTTGCTTTGGTGGATGGACCCCCAGAACTTGAACAAAGGGGTCAGCTTTCGTCCGGAGCCACCAGGTCAGACTCTTATGACAGCTGCATCGGACCTGGTATGGGGAGCGCACCTGGCTGCTCATCAAACACAAGGGGTTTGGACACCCGAGGAGCGATCCCTTCACATCACTGTACTGGAGATGCGAGCAGTTCTCTATGCCTTACAGGGCTTTCAAGAGGACCTGGTGCCAGGATCTCTTCTGGTTCAAACAGACAATATGGCGGTCGTCTTCTACATCAACAAGCAAGGGGGTACTCATTCGTATCCCCTTTGCAGGGAGGCAGTGAGAGTCTGGCACTGGGCGCTGGAGCGGCACATTCTGTTGTCCGCAGTGCACGTTCCAGGCATCCTGAACGATCTGGCCGACAGCTTAAGCAGGTCTCGATCCAGAGCACACGAGTGGGAGCTGCTACAGTCCGTGGCAGATCAGCTCTTCGACAAGTTGGGTCATCCAGAGCTGGACCTCTTTGCGTCACCACGCAATGCCAAACTGCCAATGTTCTGCTCGCGAGAGCATGCTCCTGGAGTTTTCTGGCCAGACGCGTTATCCCTTTGCTGGGCAGGGAGGTTTCTCTATGCCTTCCCGCCCTTCCTTCTCATTCAGAGAGTCCTACTAAAGTTACAGGCAGAAGGGGCCCGAATGATTCTCGTAGCCCCCAAATGGCCTCGGCAGATTTGGTTCCCACTCCTGCAGCGGTTATCCACGGAGCTTCCAGCTCCGCTGCCCATATGCTCGCAGTTGCTGTCTCAGGAACAGGGGTCGCTGGTCCATCCGGACCTTCGTCCCTTACACCTACATGCTTGACTCCTTCAGACGTAGCTTAACACTGATACGGGGTTTCCCCCGGAGTGGCGGAAGTCCTAGTTTCGGCGAGGAAGTCCTCCACCCGCTCCGCCTATGCTATGAAATGGAAGCGGTTTTTTTTTAATGGGCCATGTCACAGCATTTGGACCCCGTCACTTGTCCAGTGAATTCTGCGTTTCAGTACCTCCTCTCCTTGTACCAACATGGCCTGAGTTACTCCTCTATCAAGGTGCATATGTGGGCTGTCTCCGCCTATCATGCTCTCAATGGAGATAAGGCGTTGGCACAATTGGATGTCGCCTGCACCTTTTTGAGAGGAATTTTACATATGAGACCTCCCATTCGGGACCCTATCCCACCCTGGGATCTCCTTTTTGTGTTGGAGAAGCTCACTCTCCTTCCCTTTGAGCCAGCAGCGGATTGTGATCTGTGTTATCTTTCTTGGAAGGTTTGTTTTTTGGTTGCTATTACCTCAGCTCGAAGAGTTTCCAAGCTTCAGGCTCTGATGTGTAAAGAGATGTATTTGATTTTCCACAAGGAAAGGGTTTCCCTTAGAACAAATCCCAAGTTTCTTCTGAAAGTGGTCTCGGAGTTGACCCTCAACCAGTCTGTTGACCTTCCAGTCTATTTTCCTTCTCCATCTAACAGAGGGGAGGCTCTCCTCCACACATTGGATGTCCACAGGACTTTGAGGTATTACCTCAAACGGACGGCTATGCACCGTCAATCGGAGCAACTCTTTGTGGCCTTTGCACCACAATGCTTGGGCAAACCGGTGACCAAGCAGACGATTTCGATGTGGATCGTCCACTGCGTATCCTTCTGCTATGAAAAACACAATAAGCCCCTGCCAGGTCCGGTCAGGGGTCACTCCACCAGAGGAGTGTCTGCTTCTTTTGCCGCCCTGAGAAATGTCTCTATCAGAGACATATGTGTGGCCGCTAACTGGAATTCGGTGCATACCTTTGTCAAGCATTACAGCTTGGATATCGTCTCCAGACGCTGAGCCAGTTTCGATCTGGCTATCTTGCAGGGACTTTTGTCCTAGGCCTCTGGAGTCAGCATATTCCACCTCCCGGGGTCATCCACCTCTTTGGCTTGGGGCTGCTTGGTATTCAGTCCTGATTGTTATAGCCTGCTGCAAGAGCTCCCACTCGAAGTAAGATAGTACAGTTACATAAGAACTTACCGTAACAGTAGATCTTCAAGAGGAGCTCTTGCAGCAGGCTTTACTTTCCCACCCGCCTTCCCCCTTGAGGTGTGCAGATCATCTTCATTTACATCTCCTTTATGTGCTTCATCTCCTTCTCTTGTCAGGGCTTGTTTGTGGGCCTTGGCGGGAGAACTGAGGTGGAGCTGGGTCCGCCCCCTTTTGTACCAGGACCGATGTCGGGGCGGGGCCAACATTGGGGGTGGTCCCTGCTGTATACTACTGGCTGAAAATGTTTCCGGAGGGTCCTAGTGCCTTCGGCATAGTCCTGATTGTTACAGCCTGCTGCAAGAGCTCCTCTCGAAGATCTACTGTTACGGTAAGTTCTCACGTAACTGTACTTTTCTGGCCAACCCGAGAGCACCACACTGTACATCGGCCTCGTGGGCAGCACCAAGGGTGCCAGCTCCTCCTCCTCCTACAAAAGAAAAGCTCCCATGGGGTGCTTGTCTCCGGCCAATCGCCCCACCAATGATGAATGGTGAAGATACACAGGAAGATCAAGAATTACGGTAGGTACATAATTTTCATATCTCGCCATAGTGTGGATGTGAACTGAATTCTGGTAGTTAAATTACATTGACAGGTTTCTTTTGATTGCTTTAAAGAGCTGTCAGTTGGATGTGGCATAGCTAGTATAGGTATGTTTTTATAATGTTACTGATGGATGTGCTTTTTTTTCGTGTACCTTAGTTCATATCCAGAGAATTTATCATGATATAACTAAGTATGTAAATGTGTATGTATGCATGGTTATATACAGTAATTATCTACGTTTACAGAGTAACATTGCATTGTGTGTTTTGTATATGCAGATACACAACCAAATATCATAAAGCTTAATTTAAATTGAGGCTGGATAGCGGTTGGCTTAATTTACTCCTCATACTGTATGTGTTTATTTAATGCTCATGAAAAGTAAAATATTTATGGCCTTTGAAACTGGCCAGAAGCCCCATCTTGAGTGGAGGAACCTCCTTTCTTCTGGGCTGCATTTGTTTTTCTGTTCAACTACATGACACGTCTAGGTGGCACTAGCCTAAAAATAGAGCTACTTCATGTTGACTGACATTGGGGTTAACCCATCGAGTCTGCTGCCTCTTTGAGTGTACCAAGCCTTAGAAAATGCTGTAAGAGCCGTAAATTGGAGAGTGTTGCTTCCTGTATGAGATATTTATTTTTGCACTACACTAGAATGGCCTCAACCCTTTCCCTCCCAGGTTATGGCTCCAACATGAACCTCACAGCCATGGATTTCAACAATATGGTGGGTGGAAAGGAGGTTGGGACTGAATCTCGGTTCAAGCAGTGGACATCGTTGATGGAGGGACTGCCAGCCACTTCGCCGCAAGACCCCAGCATGCACAAAAATGGTAAGGGAGGATTGGGGGTGTACAAAAACCACTGGAGCTGTTGTAAATATGAGATGCACACCATGGTATCTTGTCCAAAGAAATATCAAGAAAGTAGAGTGCACACGTCAGTGAATGCACCCCTCCCCTTAAGTCAGTTAACCATAAGGTATGGAAAAATCATGTGCTGTTTATGTAAAATGTATTTTTTCTATTAGTTGGTAAGTTCTTGTATTCTTTTCTTGATTTTTTCTTATGAGCTTTCCAGTTGGTATTTAAAGCAGCAGTACTAGTTAGCTGGTGAAAAATGCATCTTTCCTTTGTTTAGCAGCAGTATATTCTTCATATTCCCTTATGATTCTTTATTGGGGCATCTGGAATCGAGCAGTAAACTGCTCAGCATGCCTTTCCTGGTAAAACGCTTAAATAAATAAATAATTCAGTTAATTGTGAAACAGCTTTTACTATTAATTCTTTGATTAGTATAATTATTCAGTAAAGATGACGGCCACTACAGTTTCTCCTCCTCAAGGTGGTTCTGCATGCTGCATTCATAATGTGGGTAGGTTAGGGTGTTGCTAGCACAGTGTTTTAATTGGCAGCAGCACAGTATCTTCCTGATCTACTTACATCAAAGAATGACAGGCTTAACATGGGGACATGAACTTTTAAAAACGTTGCCTTTCAAATTCAGTTAAATAAAGTCAAATGGTTAGGTTGATGATCTTATCTGTGTCAGTCTTCACCATTCATCACTAGTGGGTTATAGCGCCTGAGCTAGGACCCCGCGGAGGATTTTTTTATTTATGTTTTCTATGGGTGGAGTTGACGCAGGGCCGGTGCTGCTCTCGAGGCCAACGTTTCACGTGGCGCTTGCGGGTTGACCATTATCTGTCGTCAACACAACCCTAGCCCCAGTTGTTCTTCTCCTGCCGTCAAGTGAAGACTGAAGATCTGTGGAGACTGTATTCGGATTGCGTTTTGTGGCGTAGTTCGCATCGGCCTGCTCAAGTGTTGCTCGGTTCTGTTCGCCCTACTCGATGTCACTTCTGGACGGTAAGGTCTTCCCTTTTTCTTTAAAGCAGCATTGAGTACTGTTTTGTATTTACTGAACGGTCATGTCTCGTCGGGGGGCACAAAAAAACGTCGAAAGCACGGCGGTCTCCTACACGTCGGTGCCCTTGTGGCCTCCTATATTCCGTGACGGACCAGCATGACCACCGTCTTTCCTGACTCAGCCCAGACCACGACATGGACAACTGCAATGCTTGTTTTTCCATGGACCGCCCGGGATGTCAGCTCGCATTTAAAGTCTGACATGCTCTGCCGACTTTGGGAGGGCAGCGTGCAATATCTGAGCCAAAACGCGGATTCGGCCCTTCCTTTGGGTCCCTCCTGGTCCTGTATGGCCCGTAGAGGAGGGAGCCCCCACCTCTCAGCCTTGCCGCGGCGGGGGGTTCTTCCCCAGTGCAGGAAGCCCAGTCTGTCCCTCTCGGGGGACAGTCAGGAGGCACTGCTTTGGCAGTCGCCTCTTCTGAGGTGAAGGCTCCCTCAGTGTCGTGTTCCGGGCCCTACGGGTCTGGACCGGCACTGACTAGCAGCGCTGCTCTTGGTCCTGTTGCTGTTCACAGCGCTGCAGGCTTAGAGAGCGGTGCCGCGGTCGGCGCCAGGCCGTCTCTCAGTACCGTTGTTGCTTCTGGTGTCGTTTGCAGTGTCTGGGCTCTCAGCAGTGCTGGGGATAGTGTGTTGGTAGTTTCTTGGCCTGGTTCTGGTGCTGTGCGCAGTGTCGGGACTGGACCCAGCACCACCCTGGCTTCGGCACTGACCTTGGCTCTGGTGTTGCTTGCGGCGCCAGGGTGCTGTGCGGCACCCCATTCAGGGTCATGCCCAACTCTGGTGCCAGCGCTGGGTGTGGAGCCGAGCTTGTCTTTGGTGTCGCTCACTGCGCCAGTGGGGGAGCACGGCACCACACTGTGGGCCACACCCAACTCCGGTGCTGCTCGCGGTGCCAGGGTGGGTGTCGGCTTTGGGCACGGGGCTACGCTTCGCCCTGGCGACATTTGCGCTGCCGTGCTGGAAGGTGCTGCGGCTTGTGGTCCAGGAACTGGGGGGAATCGGGGAGTTGTCTGGCATCGGACCTCTGAGTCTGCCTTCTTGGAGGCAGACTCCGAGTCTGATCCGGATTGGCTCCCAGGTTCTTTGGAATCCTCGGATCCCTCTGTTTCCAGCACCTCGGCCCCCACTCAGCCTCCCTCTAGGGGTCAGTCATCACCGGTAGGTCCTAGGGTCAGTGGTACTGACCAGCCAGCGGTGGTCCCCGTGGCCACTGCCATGCAACCTGGGGCCACTGGCACTTCTGTTCCTCCAGTTGGGGCACCCCCTTTCTTGGTGTGTTAGGACAGTCCAAGTTTGGGACAGCCCGGGGCATGCCAGAAAGGGGAGGGTACTGCTCCCTGGGTGGACTCCTTGCAAACCGCACAGAGTTGTCAGCTGCCTAGGCTGGTGGCTACGTGGACAGGGTCCCTCTCCAATTCTGAAGGGTTGAGGGGTAGGGGTGTGGCGGAGCGTGCCCTCACTGGAGCCCGGCCAGGTTCTGGGAGGAGTCGCAGCGCAGACCCTCACTTCTCCCTGGACGAGTCCTCGAGAGGGACTTTAACTTCTGAGGTCAGGGGCCGTCCTTCTGGACTGTCACGGTCCTGGTTACCTCACAGGGGGATTTCTTCCTTTGGGCACAGCTCTACGCGTTCCGATCTGGTTGAACAGCTGTTAGCTGCTGGGACCTTCGGATGTCCTTCCCTGCGGAGGGTTTCCTGTTGGCCCCCCATGCCCTGACAGAGACCGTTCTCCAGTTGCTAGGAGCTTGTCCCCCGAGCCTCTGTCTCCATCCCCGGCTATCCCAGGTATTCCCGGTCCTAGGGGACCTTCTCACCTGGGAGCAGTTCAGAGGTTCTGTTGCACATTTCCCCACCTACCTCCATGCCCTGGACCAGCAGGTGTTCCACCATGCTCCCGTGCAACCGGACCCTGAACCTCGGAGCTCGCCTTCATCTTCTTCCTCCTCCACGGAAGGAGAGGAACAATCTGTCCACATCTCCCCAGCGTCTGATCTCTCTTCTTATCAGCGCTTCCTTGCGAGGATGTTGGACGAACTCCATCTCACCCCAGTCCCGGTTAGCAATCCCGAGCATGTGACGCGCAGCTTTCTAGGTGAGTACAGTGCTGCCCACCTGGTGGTTCCCGCCTGGCCTGTTCCTTTCCAGGAAGGATCACATCAGCTCTGGCTTCGTCCCTTCTCCACTGTTCCAGCCCCAAGGTACCTACGCCCGCGGTATTACGCCCCCAGGTCTCAGGTTCTCTGCCTTATCCCTCTTACGTGTTTGACCTCCCTGGACCCCCTCTGGGCCTTGCGCCCCTTACCGTCACCCAGACTCGTACTCTGCGGACTTCGATTTCTGGGGGAGAAGAGTTTTCTACTCTACACGGATCTCCCTCTCTATTGCAGCACATCAGGCCCACTTTGCAGCTTATGATAGGCTCTTGTGGTCTAGACTAGGACAGATCATAGCCTCAATGCCTGATACAGAGGAAACCAGGCAAGCCATTGCCCTCTCTGCACAGGGCCTGGAGCTAGCAAGGCACCAAGCAAGGGCATCTTATGATGCCAATGAGGTGGCATCCGGAGTGGTAAGGGCATCAGTCTGTCTTAGGCGGATGGCATGGCTTCGCCTATCCTGGTTATCACCCCTGGCCTGGCATAAGGTAATCTACTCCGCATACCGGAGAACTCATCTTTTCTCCCGTAGGGTGAGATGACTTTTGGGGCATCTTCACACCCCCACTGGGGGCACTCCGTCTCACCCAGACCAGTCTCGGGCCTCCCCAGGCCTGTAAGGGTTCTCTCCTGTGTCTCACCTACTGGAGGCTAAGGGACCTAGTCTCTTGGGGTAATTCGGGGCCCCCTTTGGGGGGCTTGGTACTCACCCACTAATAATGAATGGTGAAGACTGACACAGATAAGATATGAAAATTACATACCTACTGTAATTGTTGATCTTTCTATGTATCTTCACTAAATCCCACCCTCCTCCCCCCTAGGGCCTCAGTCTCTGGGCTCCCTCCTCCCCCCATGTGTCTTTCTGTTATTCCTCCTCGCTCTCCTCTCCCCTTCCTCATGATTAGGGGGGAGAGGACCCTGGAGTCACACAGGGATGAATTCTCCCTTGGGGGTATTATTGCAGTATATGGGTGGGTGGGGCTCTCTCCTTATCACTTTCTTCTCCCTCAATTCTTCGGGAGTGAGTGGAGTGCTGGGGGCGCCACCCCCCCTATGTTTTTATTCATGAACTCAGATTTTGAGTTCATTTTCTTAATGCCGTCATGGCAGTTTAACTTTTCCTCTATTTGGGAGGGAAGGGCAAGACTTCGTGACACACCCCCATCCTGCCCCCTCTTAAGGTTGGTCCTTCTAGGCCCATGCTGCTTAAACATTTCAGGCCTTGCCTTCTGGCAGCTGAACCTTGATAGCCTAGTTTTGAGCTATCGTTATTGCTAAAATCCTAAGTTGCAGGACTGTTCCTGGGGGTGTGCTTCTCTCCTCCCCCCCCCCCATCCCTCCCTTATCCATCCTTTTTGCTTTTCCTTCCAGAGATTGGGGCCTCCTTCCCTTTCCCGATTTCCTATTCTGGTTTCTTTCTCCTGTCTCCTGTGTCATTTATTTCTCCTTTTAGTTGTTATTCCTTTCCTTTTGTCTATTCCTTGGCTCTCTTGCCCTATCCCACCCTCCCTTTCACTCTCCAGCATTTCAGAACTGGGGCTAGGGCAGAGTGGACGACAGATAACGGCCAACCTGCGAGCACCACGTGGAACGTTGGCCTCGAGAGCAGCGCCGGTCCTGCGTTGACTCCGCCCATAGGAAAAAAAAGTGTCTTGCGGGGTCCTAGCTATAACCCATTAGTGATGAATGGTGAAGATGCACAGAAAGATCCACAATTATGGTAGGTACGTAATTTTCATTTTTTGTTCTAGCTGTAAACATGGATTATTTAAATTATTTTAACTAGTACGACTGTGTTAAGTATTGTATTTAGTAGCATTTTCTTCTTTTTTGGTACTGGTTCAAAGTTTTAAAGGGAGACACTCATGCCGAGTAGCCATTATAGTTTGAAAGCCCATGGGGAGGTCTTTCAAATGAATATTGGGCTCATTTTTAGCTGGAAGCACTCCAGAGATATAGACTACAGAATCTGTGCAGTATTAACACTACATTGCAGCCATTTTTAGAATATTATGATGTCACTGATTAACAGGCTATGTCTAACTATATTGAGTCAAGCACAGTTTGCTTCTCGACAATACTGCAGTGTTCTACCAGTGGCTGCAGTGTAGTATTAATATTGAACAGACTTGGTCAGCTATATCTCTGGACTTCCTCTGGCTACAGGTGAGCCCAGTACATCACTGGAAAGAGTTTTTCATTGACTTTCTCACTATTTCAGCCCCTGCACATAAATGTTTCCCTTTAAGTTAGTTGAGGATGGTCATTTTAACTTGAGCAGATCATCTTCTGACTTGCAGTGTTGAAACAAGTGTCAGCTGCAGAAAGAATGACATCCTAAAAAAAAGCATTGAAATATTTGTGTGTACTATATGTAGCAGGCTGAACTGAATCACTGTACACACATGTAGTTGTAATTACCTCCTATAGCAGAATTTTTTTTTTTTACCTCGGTAAGATGAACACTTTAGCTAGTCTCGGAAGGTATTTCATAATAGTGCTTTGATTGTATTAGCTAGATGCGATCTGTTGACTCAGCCCTATTGAATATTTGACTGCTCATTATGGGTTCAGTAACTGATTTCAAGCAAGTCCAGCTAGCAAATGGGGTCAGCAGAAACCTGGAGGTGCAGGAATTCTCTAGAAAAATGTTCTTGGTTAGGATTGCAGTGGTAGCAGTTTGCTCAGCCACCTCAAAGGCCGCAGTTTACAAACAGACTTTTTCCTGCATGGAGGCTTGGGCGGTTCATTGAGATGAGGCACTCTGCTTTCAGGGCAGGAAGGCACTGCTTTCCCTGCACTGTGCCTCCCGACTAGAGGACATGGTGCAGCAGTGGATGCTGTTGTATTAGTTTTGGGGGATATCATGGAAAACTGGACAAAAAGGAGCATTTGACCTATTGCAATAAAACACAAGTCAAATTCCTGACAGTCTGTCTGCAGTTACTTTGTCAAACATGTAGGCAGCTAGGACTTGGATCTGATGGCAAACAAGATACATCCATTCACACCTTCACCCCTCCCACTGGCATAATCCACCTACAGTACCTGGTGACATTGAGGAATCTAGCACTCTTCAGACTTTAAAAGCAGGAATAGACTGATGCCTGAGGGAGAATAGCGTTAAGGATTACAAAGCATGAGCAGGGGTAACAACCCAGCAGTTGAGCTTAGATGTGTTTGCTCATGGTGGATGCAGTCATTATCGTGTAGCAGGAGGGGCAGACAAGGTGAGCCCCAAGTTCTTTCTACCACCACAGTTCTATGTTTTTCACTGACATACACACACTTTCCGCTGAAGCTTTCAAGCATATCAAAAGCTAACTGGTTCTCAGCAATTTCTTCTCACTTAATCTGTCATATACACACCCATACTATGCTCCTGGCATCCTGGTGCACACTCCACCCTCATCTTTTGCATTCACAGTTACACACACCCATCCAGTCTTGCAGAGAGAGAGAGAGTGTGTGTGTGTGTGTGTGTGCCCTGAATAACTGAGTGAATTTCAGGCACAGACTGGTCATTATGTCTGTCTCTCTCCTAGGTGCTATAGTGCCCCCTACGAAGCCTCATGGTGGATCACCCTATCACCAGTTTGACATGATGGGCGACTCGCTGGCCAACCATCCTGGTTCTGGCAGTGACAGCTGGCTATCTGCCAAATCTTCGCCAACAAACAAGCTTGGAAATAAACCCACAAATCCCAGCTGGCCTCCAGGTATGTCCAAACCCATTTTTTCCTTGTTGATACGTCATTCATTTTCCACTACTAGTACTGTAGGTGATGCCCTTGGTACTGACAATGGGTGATGCCAGTAGACTGTTGTAATTACTAATCTGTACTCCTTACCAGTTACTATGTTCTGTGACTTAAACTTGTTTATTTCTGTAAATGTTTAATTTCTAAATAATGACTTAAGAATAGACGGCCCAATTTATGTATCATCTTCGTGTACGGAATGGTGCCCCAGAACATAGAAACTTTTTTCCGAGATGCTTTCTCCTGTTGAGCTGGTTTCAAGTCTCCCAGCATTCCACAGTTAGATCTTTATTTTCTGCTGAAGATAGCTGTCGCCCCATTTGGTGTTCCCAGCTAAAAATGATGGATACGTCCTAAAGATTTATTGCTCTTCCTAGAATCAGTCTTCCCCATAAGAATCCCACTTAGGGTCTGAGCCAGAAGATGCCTGTACCCCACAGGAGCCAGAACTCTTGAGGGCTGGTGGGTATGTCTCGCATGCACGCCACCTGCCTGTTCCCACTGGTATAAAGTGGCACCAGCAGCCCCCACACCACCTCAGTTCTTTTATTCCCGACCATCTTCTTCACACTCATTGGGGCCACAACTTCCCAGTTTTTGTAATGCATAATGCTCTGTGTAATTCATCATGTTTTATACTTAATAATATTGCTGGATGTTATTACTTTAGTAGTCAAACAATTCCAGCACTCTCCCCTCGGACAAAAACACCAAAAGGGTATACTTTAAATTAACATTTTATTGTAAAATAAAAAAGGTTGCCACAGGGCTAGCAATCAAATTACCTGACACATTTCAGACACCAATGTTTTCTTTATCATATTTATCAGGTAATCCTGATAGCTAGCCTTGTGGCAACCTTTTTTATTTTTTTTATTTTATAATAAAATGTTAAAGTATACTCTTTCTGTGTTTTTGTCCGAGAGGAGAGTGCCGAAATTTTTGGACTACTATGAATCAGTTGTTATAGGGACGTGGATATGATGGTCTATCCACTCTTATAGGCAGTGTCCTTTCCCTTTAAGTTGATGCTGGAAAGTCTTCAAGCTGGCTCCTCCCACTCACCCAGTTGGTAACTCTCTCAGCCCCGCCCCATGGCGCCAGATCTTCCTTTCTGCTGGAAGAAACTGGTTCACTCCTTACCGCTCCTGCATTGAGTAGGGCCTAGTACTAAAATCATTGGATTTACTTCCAAAACTTAAACTCTTTGAAGTTTCTGTCTTCAGATCGATCTTTGATCATGACCGCGATGGACGATAATTCCGCTCCCGAGTTCCGCCGATGCCCTTGCAGGCAGAAGATGGCCAGGACCGACCTGCACACCATGTGCGTTTACTGCCTGGGGCATGATCATGATCCCCAGGCCTGGGACGTTTTGTCGTTCGTTTCACCCTAACGTTATGGAAGACCGTCTTGCCCACCTTAAATTGGGCTGCCTGGTGCAATGGAATCCGCTGGTTAAGTCTAAGGATGCCCGTTGGGTGATTTCCGCGGCTGCGGGGTTCGGCGAACATCTTACGGTCTTTGAAGAGGAGGCGGGCCAGGCCGCGTCCCACTCCTCTTCAGCTTCTGCCTTCATGTTGCTTCAGCTGGGCTCGACTTTCACGGGTTCCTTCAAAGAATTGTGCCAGTCTCTGATGACCCTCAGTCAGGGACCCTCCGGGCACAAATCAAAGTCCAAGAAAGAGTCCAAAAAGGAAAAAAAGAGGACTTGTTATCGATCGTGGGATCAGGCATGCTCTCGGTTGAGGGCCTCTGATTCCTGCTCTTCTCCAGATTTGACTTCGGTCGAATCCTCGGGCTGAGACGCTGGTTGTTGAGTTCCTGGTCAAGAGGTTGTTGACCGAAGAGGCTGACACTTCTTGTCTAGGACTCCAGTTCTGACACAGACCGTTGGAGGGACAGATCAGTCCGCTGACCTGCCGCCTCTGATCCCTGACCAGGAAGAGCCTTGGTGCCCACCGACTCCCTCCAGCCCCTGCCGCCGGTTCCCCCCTGGCAGTCAAGGTCTCGGTCTTCCTCCTGTGGGTTCGAGCCGGTCCCATCATCGGCACTCCTGCTCTCGGCACCACGGGAAGTGGTTCCACTGCTATTCTTCATCCTCGTCCTCCTCAGGTGAGGAGAAGCTTTGGTACAAATTGTGTTGACACTACGAGGACCTGATGTGGCAACAGTTGTTGCTTACTGGCACCAAACCGACCCCGGTTTCTACACCATCCATCACTTGGCTGTTGCCCAAAAATCCGATGCCGTCTCCTTTGATGGAGCTGACTAAAACAGTCCTGGCTGTGCCGCCTCCGGCATCTCTGCCAATCATAGTGGAACAGCCACCTAAATAGCCACCAGTTGGCGCTCCGACTAAGGAGTCTCGACCGACCAAGGGGCTTCCCCATTGCCCGTCGGTCACTGTCACCCATGACAATCCGAGGAGGGTCAGTGGGGACTCTGGCAGTCAACCACTGTTTAACGACTCCTCGGAGCCCAAGGGGTCCTCCCTGCACTCCCGTCCGATCGACGTAGAGTCCCTGGGGGACCTCCCGATGGATGAAGGCCCATCTTCCTTCATGGGGCTTCTCTACATGATGTCTTAGTCGACAGGTATGAAAATGGAGCCCATCCAGAAGCTGACTTGTTACCCGTTAACCGGGTTCCTCGACCGGCGAGACACTCCAGAGGCTTTCCCAGTGGCAGAAGCCATTTTTGGCCCTGCCCTGGAGCTTTGGCAGTGCCCTACTTCCTGCCCTGCGCCTTCTGCCTGGATGGCCTGCAAATACACAGTGCCCTTCCCTTTTGGAATTTACAGAGCACCTCTCAGCCGAGGGATTGGTGGCCAACTCTGTGTTTAGGGCTCTGGCAACACCGGGGATGTTGACAAGCCACCTGATAAGGAGTCCAAAAAGTTGGACCATGCAGTTAAGAAATTCTGCACTGCCTCCTTGTTTGGTCTCCGCCAGGTGAGCTCAGCCCTCCTCATGGCCAACTTCTCCCATGCCCTGCTGGGCACCTTAGATGAGGTGCTTCCTCATCTGCCTGCGGACCTTCAGACCATGGTCAAACAGGACCAGGGCTGGGCTGTAGCCAAACAGCTCCAGGCAGCCATGGACATTGGGGACTCCTGTGCCCACTCCATGATGGCCTCAGTGGCCATGCGCTGTAGGGCTTGGCTGAGAATCTCGACCTTCATGGCCGACACAGCACAGGCTGGCAGATGTCCCTTTCCTGAGTACCGACCTGTTCAGGCCCAGGGTCGAGGGCCACCTCACCCACATTGAGAAGTCCAGTGCCACCTTGGACTCCGTGACATCTGCCCAGAAGGACCCCAAGTGCTCCAGGCAGCAGCGGAAGAGGAAACCCTTTCAGTCCACCTCTACTCTTACGGTCAAACCAGCCCAGTCCCAGGCTGGACAGCAGGCTCAGCCCTGGCAACCTCAGCATAAGTCAGCCTCTGTTGTCCGTAAGCCTGAAGGGAGAGGCTCCAGTGATGCCTCAGCTGGGCCCTCCTCCTCCAAGCCTGCCCAGTGACAGGATGAGGGGGTGCCTCCCCTAGGTCCTCCCATGAGGGTCCGGCTCCGCAACTTCCTTTCCGCCTGGTCCGCTATCACCATGGATAGGTGGGTTCTACAAGTGGTGGATCGAGATGTGCCTCTGGAATTCGAGCAGTACCCCCCTTGCCGAGCCATACCACACGGGAGGACTTGGTTTCCATAGTCATACTGTCAGCTCTGAGAGATGACATAGCCCAGTTCCTCCTCAGGGAGGTTGTGGTTCCTGTCGCAGATCCTCCGGAACACCCCAGGTTTGTTTCCAGGTACTTCCTGGAGCCAAAGTGGATGGGGGCTGGCGCCCTATTTTAGATCTGCACGACCTGAACAAGTTCCTCAGGTCCCGCATCTTCAGGATGGTAACTCTATCTCAGATCATGCCATCTGTAGAGCGAAACATGTAGTTTTGCTCCCTGGATCTTCAGGACACATTCTTTCACATCCCGATCCATCCGTCTCATCGAAGCTTCCTTCACTTTCGAGCAGAGGGAGCCCTGTACGAGCTCCAGACCATGTAATTTGGCCTCTCCTCAGCCCCCAGTGTCTTAACACAGTGCATTGTAGTGGTGGCAGCTTACCTGAGGCGCTGAGGGGTCCTGGTTTACCCCTACATGGACGACTGGCTGATCGCAGGTCCCTCCAGGCAGGAGGTGGAGCAGTCCAGGGACCTGGCCCTCCAGACCTGCATTACCCTTGGCCTCTTGGTCAGCGAGACCAAGTAGGAACTCGTGCCCTCGCAGGTGATCAACTTCATCAGGGCAGAGCTCAACTTTTGCAGGGACAGAACCCAGCTCCCGGCAGACAGGGCAGAGGCCCCCTCTCCTCCTGTGCCCAGTCATTTCAGGTTGGGCCATTGCGCCCACCCAGGACTTTCTGTGCTTGCTGGGCTACATGGTGGCCTGCACCAGTGTGGTCCATTGGGCCTGCTGGAGAATGCACTCTTTGCAGTGGGAGCTGGCCAGCCAGTGGTCTCTGTGACCCAGCGGATGTGGGATGCCATCCAGTGATGGTTAGTCCCAGCACATCTGCAGGAAGGGATCCCATTTGTCCACCCAAAGCCAACGGTCATCCTAACGACCAGTGCCTCTCTCATGGGCTGGGGAGCCCACCTGGGAGACCACAGAGTCCACGGACTCTGGACCTCCGAAGAGTCCTGATGCCACGTCAATGTGCTGGAGCTCCTAGCAGTCCGGGTAGCGCTGACTGCATTCACTCTGCACATGCCGGGTCAAGTGGTCCAAGTCCAGTCGGACAACACCATGGCCATGCACTATCTCAACAAACAGGGTGGAACGCACTCCCTGCCCTTGTGCAGGGAAACTCTCTATGTCTGGACCCTCGTGCGCAGCCTGGAGGCGGATCTCCTAGCTGTCCATGTGGCAGGAGCCTCCAGTCAGGTGGCGAACACCCTCAGCTTGGTGAGTGAGGCGTCTCACGAGTGGTCTCTCTACCCAGAGATAGTTACCAGTCTGTTCTCCCTGCGGGGCACCCCTCAGGTGGACCTGTTTGCCTCCAGGGAGAATGCAAAGCTGAGGCTGTTTTTGCTCGCCCCCCCCTCAGCAGGGAACGCCGCAGGGGGATGCATACTCAAAGCCCTGGACCCCAGGCCTCTTGTATGCCTTCCCTCCGCTTCCCTTGATCCACAAGGTGCATCTCTAGGCCGGGGGGGGGGGGGAGACAAGGCACAGGAGATCCTGGTGGCTCCAGACCAACCACTCCAGTTCTGGTACCCCAGTCTCCTCAGCTTCAGCAGCAGGCTCCCGAGGCATCTTCCCTTACACCCGGACCTGCTTTCCATCAGTCGGGGAAGGTACTCCATCCAAACTTTCAGTCCCTGCACCTGACAGCCTGGTTCCTGAGTGGCTAGAGTTCCAGGCTTTGGTTCTCTCAGAAGCTGTCTTCACCACTGTGGAGGCATCTCGGAAGGAGTCGACTAAGAAGTGCCAATGCTTAAAATGGAAGAGATTCTCCATTTGGTATCAGGGCAAGAGGTTGGACCCTTTGTCCTGTCCAGTGGTTAGCATTCTTGATTATCTTTGGGCCCTGTCTCAGTGAGGCCTTCGGTTGACGACCCTTAAGGTGCACCTGGCAGCCATCTCTGCTTACCGGGCGCAGGCCAGTCAGCAGTCAGTGGTGCAGGAAAAGGTGGTATGGCGCTTCTTCAAGGGCCTTGACCACATTTCCCCTCCAGTGCATGAACCACCACCACCGTGGGACTTGTTGCTGGTTTTTGGCAAAGCTGATGGGCAAGCCAATCAAACCGATGCACAGGTGTGATATGTCTCACCTGTCGTGAAAGGCCACCTTCTTGGTGGCTATCATGTCTGCCAGAAGGATCAGTGAGCTCCAGGCGCTTTCGGTGGAGTCTCCTTATTTGGTCTTCCACAGGGACATGGTTGTCCAGTGCCTCAACCCGAAGTTCCTCCCAAAGGGTGTATCAGAGTTTAACCTTAACCAGGTGATTAATTTCCCAGTGTTCTTCACCAATCACACCTCGGAGGCCGAGGACAGTCTCCATACTCTGGACCTCAGGTGAGTGCTCGCTTATTACAAAGCGCGCACTGCTGAAGTTCAGGGAGAGGTTCACTAGCTGTTTGTCACTTACGACCTGCAACCAAGCGGACGAGTAGCAGGTGGATCACATCCTGCATTGATCTCTGCTATAGGTTGGTGGGTAGAGAGCCTCCCGGAGGGCTGAAGGCTCATTCCACCCGCCATACTGCTGCGTCGGTGGCTGCTTCCAGGGACATCCCTATCCAAGAAATCTGCAGAGCTGCTACCTGGAGGTCAGCACACACCTTAATTTCCCATTACCACATTGACCTAGAGTCACGCTGGGATGTTGATTTTGGAGCCTCAGTTCTCCAGTCTCTATTTCCTAAATAGGGGGTGTGCATCTTGCCTTCCTTCTCATGGAGCACTACTAGGAGTCTGCCTATAAGTGTGGATAGAACATCATATGCACATCCCTAGAAAAACAAGATCTTACTTCGAGTGGGTTCCTGCAGTAGGTCTTCAAAGAATAGGACTGCGCCCTCTGGCGTCAGGACCGCACAGCAGACTTCTAGCTAGCAGTCTATAGCGGGGGACGGGACCGCCCCTGGCATCACATGACAGGACATCAGCATGACTGTATATAGGGACAGTCCCCACACCCGCCCTCCAGTTCTTTTCCGCTGTCGACCTGAATTATCGGACCTTGCGGTGAACAGCTTCAGTCCGTCATTTTTACTGGTATAGTAACAAGTTTTTCCATATCTTTTTTTCAAAATTGTGTTGTATGTCTTTGCTAGACTGAAGAAAAAGTGTTCGAAGTGCGGCTCTCAGATCCCACACGGGGACTATCACTCCTGCTGTGTTCTCTGCCTGGGCCCCAAGCACAAGGCGGTGGATTGCAAAATCTGCCATTCCTTTAACCAGGCCATACACACCCGTTGCCAGAAGGCCCTCGATGCTCATCTCCTAAAACACACCTTGTATCAATGGAAAAAGAGCTCCAGGAGCTGAGGGAATGCTCTTCTTCACCTACCCCGGAGAAAAAGGAGGAGCACTGGGAGCAGGATGCCACATCAGGTGGGGCCTCCATCTGCCCCAGTGGATCAGATGCCTTCTCCCCCTCCTGCCTTGGTCAGTGGGCAGTCAGGGGTTTCCTTTGGAGGATTTTCCTTCAGAGCCTGTTGTAAGCTCAGCTGATAAATCTCCCTCCGGCTCTGCCGCTGGGTGCTTGGCCTCAATCGACCAGCCAGACTCTAGCCTCCTGGATGTTGTTGGCCCAACTACGACCTGTATGTCAGACGTCGGCTCCTCCGACGCCTGCCAGGTTGCTGCTAAGTCGGTTGCTGGCTCGCCCGACAACCGCTCGGCGGGTGCTCTCCTGTCGGATACTCCTGTGGTTCCTGACGTTGCGCAGAATGAGCTTCCAAGCTCCCCTCAGTCCCGCAAGGGTTCTCCCTCTTGGACCTCACTGACCCAGCCCGACATCTCGTTTTCCCCAGAACCAAAGGAGTCGAGTGCTGCTGCCCAGGAGACCTCTCCTGCATCGGGCCTACATTCTGAGACTCCTGCCTCCTTGGCAGACCTGTCGACAGGGGTTTCTGTTCCCTTACTCCCCTCACCTTCCTCAGATCTGACAACGAGCGCCTTTAGGCCCCTGACACCAGGCCAATCCTTGGTTCCCATTCCCACTGATTTGGACATGGACCAGGGGACTATTCGCTCCAACACCCGGACACCCTCTGGCCCATCAGGTGTCCCCTTATTGACCCCAGGCCTGCTGATGGACCCTACTGCCCCCAGTGGTCCCTTGGCATCGCTGCTCCCTGGGCCATCCGCCCCTCCTCTGGGCCCCACGGGCAACTGTCCTGGCTGCCTGCCACCTCAGTTCCCTTACTACCCGACACCGGGAGGGCTGTTGTCGGGTTACCTGCTGCAGGCACCGACATCAGGGTACCCAATGCCGGGCCAGGGCCACATGTACCAAGGCTACCACCCATACCATTACTGGTACCAGACACCTGGCTACCCCCTTTATCCTTCGGGGTTCCCAGGCTACCAGCCTCCACCCTCTCCCGCCCCAGCCGGAACCCCAAGGGACCATACTGGCTTGGTGGAAGGATGCTAAGTCCCAACTTTTGCAAGAGCTGGGACCACCCCAACTAGTTGTGTCTGCCACTCCAACCCACAGGCACTAACAAGGAGCCCGTCCCCTATGGACTGGACATCCAATAGGGATTTGGGCAGGCATTCGACGAGGGTTCCCTCGGGAGGTAGGATCACGGAGGCAGTCCCAGATGTAACTTCTTTGCCCAGCAGACTGGAGTCTTCTGACTTGGATTCGGACTCTGACTGTGTGGGCCAGTCGGAGCCTCATTCCCTGATAGAGCCTTAGCTCAAAGAGTCTCCAAAGTCTGCACCGGAGGATCTGTCCTTCGTGAACTCCTCTGGTCCATTCAACAGGCCTGTGGCTGGGCATCCCAGGAAATGGACCCCAAGAGAATGAGGCAGGCAGAACATCTGGCTCTCACTAATGCGGACCCCCTCCCCATCAATCCATGGACAGGGCTGCATGAGGACTTAGCCTCTACCATATGGCATCAACTGTCCTCTATTCCTGAGGTTTCAAAAAAAGCTGATGGGACTTATCACACCCCTGGAAGGGACTTTTCACTTGATAACCCATCCTAAAGCTGACTCTAGCGTCATTACAGCAGCACCCAATAGGTCAGCTCAGCCTAAACACCTGAGTGCCTCCCCACCAGACAAGGAGTCCAAACAAATGGACCAATATGGCCGCAAGGTCTACGCCTCGTCTACCTGCACCATTCGCTCTTTAAATTATGTGGCCCATATGGTGTCCTTTCAGAAGTCGTCTTTATCCGACTTGGAGAAGGAACTCCAGACCATTCCGGATGAGGACCTTGGGAATAGGCTTTTAGAGAAGGTAAGACTTAGTAAGTCTTCCTGCTGCCACGCCGTATGGGCCACTTATGACTGTCGATTCTGTGGCCCTTTGCACCACTACAGGAGTTTGCTTGAGGCGCCTGGCTTGGCTTCGTCTTGCTGGACTGGTGCAAGACATCCAAAGCACCCTGCTGGACCCAAGCACAAGGTGGGTTCCGTCCTTTTTGGGGGCGACAGTAAAGATATAACGGAGCTACAGGAGAGTGGGAGATCCCTTCAGGATGTCTGCTTCATGTACCGCTCAGGCCAAAAACCCAAGCAGACTCTTCGTCACCCCAGGAAGAAGTGGAATAGGCAAAAGCATGGCAGATGACAGGGCAAGCGTCGTGCCATCGGTTCTGGTACCCAGACTCTTCAGGCTAAGTCCCAAAAGGCCGCCAGCAGGGGAAAAGCAGACCTCTTCTCTGTGTCCTGACTCGAGGGGATCCCCTCCATATCCTCCCATTTTTCCTAGAGGAACCAGTGGAGGGAAGATTCGTCCGCCGGGTGGAAGGCGATAACCGCAGATGCTTGGGTACTCCAGCTCGTCGCAAGAGGGCACTCCATCAAGTTGCTGGACAGACCTCCGGGCAATCCAACGGGAAGGTCTAACTACCCGTCAGGCCACCAAAGCCTTATTCAGCAGGAAATCCAAGCTCTGTTGACAAAGTCGGCCATAGAGCGGATTCCGACAGGGTAAATAGGAAGGGAATATTACTCCCACTTCTTCCTTGTGCCCAAAAAGACTGGAGATCTGAGACCCATTTTAGAGCTCAGTCTGCTCAACCTCTTCGTAGAATACAAGAGGTTCCGCATGCTAACCCTCCAAGGACTCTTACTCCTGCTTCAACAGAATCAATAGCTGTGCTCCCTGGGCATGCAGGATTCTTACCTGCACATTCCAGTCCTCCCGGCTCACCGCAGTTTCCTGAGATTCTCCTTTCAAGAGAACCATTATCAGTTCAAGGCCCTTCCATTTGACCTCTCTTAGGCGCCTCTGGTTTTCACCAGGTGTCTGACAGTGGTGGCTGCAGCCTTGTGCTGTAAGGGGTTTTATGTGTTCCCTTACTTGGATGACTGGCTGCTGTCAGCACCGTCTCAGGACAGTGTGATGGATTCTCTTTCCACCACCCTGGACTTTTTCTCCAGACTTGGCATCACTGTGAACTATCCCAAGTCTCAGCTCTCACCCTCCCAGCGCCTTCAGTTCATTGGATATGGTCCAGGGCAGGGCCTTTTTTCTTACGGACAGGGCGGAAACCCTGATTCACCAAGCTGCGTTGGTGTCCTCCTCAGGTTGGACCACAGTGCGCTCTATCCTCTGCCTGTTGGGTCTCATGGCAGCTGCCATACCCACAGTCCCTTTGGCCAGACTGCATATGAGGGTGACCCAATGGTCCCTCAGGGTCCAGTGGGATCAAAGCAAGGACGACATGGACCACAGGATCTTAGTCTCTAGCAGTTTGAAGAGGGATCTCCTCTGGTGGCAGGACCTATCCAGCCTTTCCCTGGGGGTTCCCTTCCATCCCCAACCCCTCCATGACCCTCACGACAGACGCCTCAGTCCATGGTTGGGGAGTCCACCTGGGAGACCATCGGACTCTGGGGACATGGTCTCCCCTAGAGGAGCATCTGCATGTAAACATTCTGGAGATGAGGGCTGTGTTCTGTGCTCTCCAAGCCTTCCAATCCCTTTTACTTCCGGGAACACTTCTGATCCTGACCGACAACGGTGTGATACATCAGCAAACAGGGAGGCATCCGATTGTACCCCCTCTGCAGGGAGGCAATGCAGGTGTGGTACTGGGCAGTCCAGCACAGCCTGACATTGATAGCAGTCCATATTTCAGGAGTTCACAACGTCCTGGCGGACAGTCTCACCCGCACTGTTGCATGGGCTAACGGGTGGGAGCTAAAGCAGGAACTAGTGGAGGATCTCTTCCTTCAGTGGGGTCGGACAGAAACTGATCTATTTGCCTCCCCATCTAACACAAAACTACCCAGCTTTTGCTCGCTCCTTCTTGGCCGTGGTGTTTTTTGGTGAGACGCACTCTCTCAATCCTGGACAGGGAGATTTCTGTATGCTTTCCCTCCCTTTTCCTATTCTACAGAAGGTTTTGCTGAAGCTCCAGGTAGAAGGGGCCCACATGATTCTCATAGCCCCTCTTTGGCCTTGGCAGATTTGGTTCCCTCTGCTGCAACAGCTGACGTTGGAACCTCCGGTACCTCTTCCTCTTTCCCACGACCTTCTGTTTCAGGAGCAGGCAGCCTGGTCCATCCAAGCCTGAGGCTTCTCCACCTGCAGGCGTGGCACCTTTGATTGTAGCCGTCTCACACTTTGGCGTCTTTTCTAGAGTCGCTCATGTCCTAGTGTAGGCCAGAAAACCCTCCACCAGATCCACGTATGCTATGAAATGGAAGAGATTTTCTGTTTGGGCCACAGCCAAAGGCTTGGACCCTTTTAATTGCTCAGCTCTCCAGGTCCTTGAGTACCTCTCGCACCTGTCTGATTTGGGCCTCAGCTATTCCTCTCTGAAGGTCCACCACTGTGGTTTCTGCCTCCCACCTTCCAGTGGAGGGCAAAACCCTCGCTCAGTTGGAGGTTTCCAAAAACCTTCCTTAAGGGGATCCTCCATCTTAAGCCTCTGGTCCATAATCCGGTTCCCCCCTGGGATTTTAATTTTATTTTAGAGAAACTTACTTTGCCCCCTTTTGAACCGGCAGCAAGTTGTGACATGCGTAATTTATCTTGGAAAACATTTTTTTAGTCACTATTACTTCAGCTTGAAGGATTTCAGAGCTTCAGGCCCTCATTTGAAAGGAGCCATATTTGATTTTCAACAGAGACCAGGTGGCTCTGCAGACTAACCCTTTCTTTCTTCCGAAAGTAATCTTGGAATTTACTTTGAACCAGAATGCTGAATATTACCCAGAGTGTTCCAACAGGGGGAATGCCTCTTGCACACTTTAGGAGTGCACAGGATTCTGAGATATTACATCTCTAGGACCAGAGAGGCTTGTAGTTCTGACCAGTTGTTTGTGGCCTCCGCATTCAAATATCAGGGCAAGGCCATTTCCAAACAGGGCTTGTCTAAATGGTTGGCTAACTGCATCTCAAATGTTTACCAAAAGTATGAGAAGCCCCTTCCGGGGACGTGAAATGCCACTCTAATCGGGGCATGGCTGCTTCGACAGCCTTCCTGAGGAACATGTCCACTGCGGACATTTGCGCAGTGGCCAGTTGGTCTTCCGTCCATACCTTCACCAAGCATTATAATCTGGACATTGCCTCTAGGCGCAGAGCCGGTTTAGGCCTCGCAATTCTGCAAGGCCTCTTGACCTGAGCAGACTTCTAGTTGGCAGACGCTTCCTCCTCCCAGAACATAGTCTCCAACTTCCTTTGGTCTTTGACTGCTTGGTATTCAGTTCTGTTCTGCGAAGACCTACCGCAGGAACACTCTTTACATAAGATATAGCAGTTACATAAGAACGTACCGTAACTGTAGATCTTGGAGAGAGTTTCCTGTGGTAGGTCTTGATTTCTCTCCCATCTTCCCCAGCTCCTGTATTTTCCTCTTTTCCTTTCCCAGGGCTTTGTTTTTAGCAGCTAAAGGCTTCAGGAGTTTCTGCTTTTTTCTCCTGTTTACTCTTCCAAGGTCTCTGGCAGGAGAACTGGAGGGCAGGTGTGGGGATCGCCCCCTATATACAGTCACGCCGATGTCCCATCATGTAACACTGGGGACAGTCCCCCGCTATAGATTGCTAGTTAGAAGTTTGCTGTGTGGTCCTGACGCCAGGGGGTGCAGTCCTATTCTGTGAAGACCTACTGCAGAAACCTCTCTCAAAGATCTACTGTTATGGTAAGTTCTTAAGTAACTGCTATTTATGTACCTGTAACAGTAGATCTACAGAATGGTCTCTTGCAGTAGGTTATTACTCTTGGGAGGTTCCAGCAGAGGGCGCTGTCACATGGCAGCTTCTTCAGCCGTCTTTTACAAGGGACCGCCCACACATAACATCACTTCCTTGCTGCCTATATAAGTGTGGTCAGTCCTTGGTATGCTCTGTTAATTTTCCTGCCAGCTTCACCTCGCACAGCAGCTAGCTCAATCTTCTGTGAAAGCAGTCATCGACGAGACTTGAACAACGAATATCTAAGAAAGTATCTACAAACAAGCAAGCCTTATTTCATTCCTGCTCTTGTGGCAAGAAGATTTTCAAGCTTGGCAATCATCTATATTGTGTTAGGTGTCTGGGACCCATATACAACACCATGTCCTGTATTTTCTGCAGTTTAACCAGGCAACTCATCATCGACGGTTGCAAGAAATCAACAGTGTGTTGATGGAACAACAGGTTTCCCCGTTGGAGTAGACCTAGGGGGCTCATTCCAAGGGCTCTCCCACCACTGGGTCTCATTCTAAACGCAAAAGGGAGAAGGAGAAACCCTCCTCTCACTCCCTTCCACGACTCACGTCAACGGTGACATCTGCAACATGTTCACCATCGTTGGAGCTTTCCTTGTTGACGGGAGCTCTTCTCCCTTCGATGGAGTGACCTTTTATGCCTTCCTTGTCAACGGGGGCTCTTCTCCCATCAACGGAGCGATCTTTTATGCATTTCTCATCGACAGGGGCTCTTCTCCTGTCAACGGCGCGTTCTTTTATGCATTCCTCGTCGATGGGGCTTTTCTCTCATCGACAGAATGATGTTTTGTGCCTTCCCCGTCAACGGAAGTGCTTCCCCTGTCGACAGAGCTTGCCCAGGCACTCAGGACAGCGCATTCTGCTGTCCCTCCATCGAGGAAGGCTTCCTTCACTTCGACGATCACGATCTGACCTGCAGCCAAGCAAACGCCTGCCCCATCGATGGGAGCCCCTTTCTCATTGGCGTCTTTGTCCCCTTACACTGCAGTCTTCTCCTGCCTGCGTCTACGCTGGCAGGGGTTCTGTGGGCAAACCAATGTGGTTTGCTATGCTTAACACCCCTCCACCTTCTCAGGTGCCTTCCTATAGGGGTGCGGCTGACTTCCAGAGAGATCTGGGGCTTGTCCTGCCCCACCCCGCGCACCCCATAACCTCTCTGACATCTATTATTACAAACTGCCAGCCTCGACAAGTGGATAACCCGCCGTCGCAGGTACCAGACATTGAACGCATCATACACACAATATTACAATCCACGGGATATAGCCAGTCTCCTACCCAGACGTCGGCTTGTTTCCCAGCATTCTGCCTCTCCTCCGCTCAAGCGGCTCCATACCGACCAGGAGGCTCCCACTTGGTCTCCCCCACCCCCTCTTTTTGAGAATTACTTGTCGGATGAACCAGACGTGGTGGGGGACCTCCTGGAAGACATTTAAGAGGAGTTTCCAAGTATAGAATTTCCAGACCAGTACTCCCTGTACTTTGTGGTCTCCTCCTCCTTCGACAAGGATCTGCTGGCCCCTAGGGCTGCCTCTCCTCTGGATGACCCCTCTTTCTTTTTTGTTTTTTTGATGTTGTTTTTCTCTCCTCGGAGCTCCGGCTACAACCCCGCACTCGTCGTTGCCCGGCGCCATTCCCGGACATGAGAGACCTCCCTTCACTCACGACTTACCCTTAGCGGCAGGGTGGTGGGGGCGACTCAACCCACCCAGCGGATCCATGCCGGGGCGCCCTCCAGGAATAGCACGGGGAACAATGTTGTGCTGCGGGCTCCCATTTTCTTTATTTTCCTCCCGGTGGGCATGGCGTGCAATGGCCGGCGACTGAAGTCTTGCGGCTCCCGTGTGCACACTGGTCAGCGTCTGCCGTCCACCCCCGCAGCTAGCGGCTGCGTGCTGTCGATCCCAGCCTCGCTGGGTCAGGCAAGCACTGGCCGGCCAAATCCCCCCACCCCAGAGATGGAGAGCAGTCCTCCGGACGCTCAATCCATCTCCTCCCCGCCGACCCCCGGCAACCCATGCCCGTTCCCGAACACGGGTCGCCGGCGTGGCGCGAGGTGTAGCGACCAGCGCCTCAACCCTCAGCGCCACCGGGGCGGCTGGATGACCCCTCTTTCAATGATTTGAAGATAAAAATTCAGAAAGTCATGGGGTTCTCCATTACGGAACAGGATAAACAGCAATGGGACATGACTGAGTACCTCGAGCTACCCGAGGACCCCGTCCTAGTCATTCCTCCATTAATACCTACTGATCAGAATACCATTTCTGATCGTGGTGCCACCCTTCGGCCCTGCTTATTGTCCTCAGAAGGCTGACCTGACTGTAGCAAGCCCCTTTGGACCATTCATATTTGTCCACAATGCCTGTGGCCAACTCAGCGGTCATTGCATCCACTCACAACCGCTCTAAAAAGCCTAACCATATGAGTTTTTTACCTCCAGATAAAGAATCCAGGTGACTTGATTACCTGGCAAGAAGGTCTTCACCTCTGGCACCATGAATATATGGATCCTAAACTATATGGGCCACATGGTGAAATACCAGCGTACCCTGAGTACCTTGGCCATAGACCTCCTTAGCAAATTACCTCCTTCCCAGGATAAGGAGCAATTGCTACAATCCATGCCAACCATTATGTCCATTTCTTGCCACCTTCTTAGGTCGGGCTATGATGTTGTCTACTTCTATGCGGGTCTCAGCCACTGGCATCGCCCTCCGCTGCCGTGCCTGGCTTCAGGTATCTGGCCTGGCACCAGATGTCCAGTATAAAGTACTCAGTGCACCTTTCTGTGGTGATAAACTGTTTGGTCCTAGTACCCAAATCATTTTGGATGACCTCCAGGCCTCTCAACGTACCCGCCGAATGGTTCAGGACATGTACCATATGCCACGGAGCCAGTACTCGTATTACAATAAAAGAGGTAACCATTGCAAGTCCTCTCACTGAGGTACTTTTCGGGGCCATGGTCAGAATACAAGAGGCAATTCAACTGCCGTGCATCCATCCCGTGGCCGTCCCTCTGGAGGGGCCAACAACTCCAGTTCTCAGTGTCTTCTTAGGGCTTTCCCCTCGACTCTTCCTCCAAGCCTTTGAGGTGGTGGTGGGGGTCATTTTGCCCTTCATTTAGAGGCTTGGAAACAAATAACGAGAGATATGTGGAGTACTCCAGATTATCCAAACTGGAATACACTGGAACTAATTTCAGTACCACCTCCACTTCCTCCTCGGCAGGTTCAGTATCCTCAGGAACACCTGCCTATACTCCAGGAGGAACTTACTGCCTTGCCAACCAAGCAGGCTGTTGTTCTCGTGCCATTGTCACAACAACAGGATCTCTATTCCCATTTCTTTCTGGTACCCAAGAAAACTGGAGACCTCAGACCAGTACTAGATTTGAGAAACCTAAATCAATACATCCAGTAGAAACATTTTCGGATGGTTACCTTGACATCCATCCTGCCGCTCCTGCGCCAAGGAGATCAGATGTGCGCATTAGATATGAAGGATGCATATCTGCATATAACCATGCATTCAGCCCATCAGAAATACCTACGTTTCCACCTGCTGGGCCAAAATTACCAGTTTCGGGCTCTGCCCTTCAGCCTTTCCTCTGCACCACAGGTTTTCACCAAATGCCTCGCCATGGTTGCAGGGACCTTAAGAAAAAGGGGCCACATCGTCTTCCCTTATTTAGAGGATTGGCTAATAAAAGCAGACACCAGGGAACATCTGCTATCCTCCCTCTCGGAGACCCTTCAGTTGTTCCACAATCTAGGGATTATGGTAAATTGGCCCAAGTCCAGCCCTCATCCGACACAGTCGCTCCAGTATATCGGAGCTGTACTGGACATGACTCTAGCCAAGGCCTATCTGCCCCCTGCTCGTCAGGATATCCTAATTGGCCTGGCCTCACAGATTCAGTTACAAAAGATAGTCACTGCCCAACTCATGTTGCATCTCCTAGGGCACATGGCCACCACCATTCAAACTGTGGAGTTCGCACGTCTTCAGATGCATCTCATTCAATGGGTCGTACAAGAGCAGTGATGAAAGAAAACAGGGCAATTCGAAGACCCCATCAGGGTGACTCCAGCCCTCAAGTATGCTCTGACATGGTGGGCACTCCAATCCCAACCAGGGCATACCCTTTCACGCATCCCCTCCTCACCAACTTCTGACAGTAGATGCCTCTCTAGACGGGTGGGGTGCCCATCCTGGTCCATACCGGACTCTGGGTACATGGCCTTTAGGTCACACTCGTTACCATAGCAACCTTTTGGAACTGTGGGCAGTCCTCCTAGCACTGCACGCTTTCAGTCCGCACTTGACCTCGGGTCATCTACTGATTCAGTCGGACAACATGACGGTAGTCTGTTACCTCAACAAACAAGGAGGGACACGCTCTTGCTCCCTTTGCATGGAAGCGATCAAGGTGTTGCACGAAGCGACCACACAACAATTGACTCTCACGACCATTCATCTCCCGGGCCGTTACAATCACTTAGCGGACCTTCTAAGTCACCAGTCCTCAACTCACAAATGGACACTGCTCGACTCAGTCCTGCAAGATCTGTTTCATCTCTGGGGCACTCCACAGATAGACCTGTTTGCATCCCCAGAAAACCACAAGGTCCCCAAATACTTCTCCGTTATCCCGAACACAAGGGGATACTCTACAGATGCCCTGTCCCAACCTTGGACAGGACTCTTCTTATATGCCTTCTCCCTACTTCCTCTCCTTCTCCGAACCTTACTGAAACTACAGATGGAGACGGTCACGATGCTTCTTATAGCTCCCATGTGGCTTTGACAGGCTTGGTTCCCACTTCTGCAACAGCTATCGATTGCAGAACCTGTTCTGTTGCCGTTAAGACCGGACCCCTTGACACAGTGCCAAGGCTCCCTCTTGCATCCCAGTCTGAAGACCTTCCGCCTTCATGCTTGGCTCCTGAAGACGTCTTCATAAACAAGTCTCTTCTCAGGTAGCAAACTTTCTGCTTGCCGCACGGAAGCAGGCTACCAGGGATACTTAAAATTTCAAGTGGAAACGTTTCTCCATTTGGTCCACTTCTCAAATGCTGGACCCTTACTCTTGCCCTCTTACGAAGGTCCTGGACTACTTGGCCTCCTTGTCCATGGAAGACCTTAGTGATTCTTCTATTAAAACCCACTTAGCCACCATCTCTGCTTTCCATGAACCATTGGATGGCCGGCTTTTGTATCAACACCATCTGGCTAAGATGTTTTTGAAGGGCATATTACATCTCAAGCCTCCTATTCGACGTCCCATTCCTCCATGGGATCTGAATTTCATGAAAAACTAACAGTGGACCCCTTTGAACCATCGGCCACTTGTGACCTGCATTTCCTCTCCTGGAAAACACTATTTCTAGTAGCTATCATGTCTGCTTGACGAATTTCCGAGCTTCATGCTCTTATGTGCAGAGAACCTTATCTTCCATAAGGATCGAGTTATACTTCACACTAACCCTTCTTTTCTGCCTAAAGTTGTTTCTGAACAAACCTCGAATCAGTCCTTGGAGTTACCGGTCTTTTACCCTGAATACTCTAATCCGGGTGAACAGCTTTTGCATACGATGGATGTTCATCGCATCCTTCGCTATTATACTGATCGGAAGAAGTCCCTTTGCAAAACCTCACAACTGTTTGTCACCTTTTCCCCAGGTCGTGAGGGCCTTCTGGTTGCAGAACACACCCTCTCTCGCTGATTAGCCCATTGCATTACCTTTTGTTACAAAAAAACACAATAAGCCCTTACCAGGTCATGTCCAGGCCCATTCCACTAGGGACATAGCGGCCACTGTGGCTTGTTTTAAGGGTGTCTCCATTACTGATATTTGCAGTGCCGCCACCTGGTCTACCATTCATACCTTTACCAGGCATTACAATCAGAATTTTGCCTTGCGACGCAGAACGGCCTTCAGACGAGCCATCCTACAGGGCATCCTGTCATAACTGTCCTCCCACATGGACATGACTGCTGGGAACTCTCCTAAGAGTAATAACCTACTGCAAGAGACCATTTCATAGAAGATAGTATGGTTATGTAAGAACTTGCCGCAACAGTAGATCTTCAAAGAATGTCTCTTGCAGTAGGTACAATCCCGGCCCCTGTCCTCCTGCCTTCTCTAACAGGGAAAAATCCTGATCTAAGGACTAGGGTTGGGACTCACTGGTAACTCGGTTTCCCGCAGTCCTCGCTTTTGCGAGCTGAAACTGGCGGGGAACAGAGGATACTAGGGACCGCCCACACTTAAATAGGCAGCAAGGAAGTGATGATCTTACTTCGAGTGGGAGCTCTTGCAGCAGGCTAGTACATTCAGGACTATGCCGCAGGCACTAGGACCTTCCGGTGAAAAACTTCTGCCAGCAATACCAGCGGGGACCCGCCCTGGCCTTCGCCCGGCCCGGCGTTGGTCAGGGGTACAAGAGGCGGACCCAGCTCCACCTCCAGTTCTTTCCGCGGCGTACCCATGCGTGAAGCCTGCTTCTGTCTGCGATTTCAGCGAAAAGAAGAACTTCTAGCAAGATTCCTGCTGTTTTTTCGCGGTTTTGCCGTTTACCGACACCGGCGTCGGTTCGCTATCGTTGTCTCATCGTTTGTTCCGGCAGAGCTGCTTTTTCCCTTGCCTTTGCCACTTCCAGTACCGTCAGCCCTCTTCTTACCGGCGGGTTGATGTCTTCCCAGGCTTCGGCGTCACCCGAACATTAAATAAGTGCGACTGCGGGCGGCAGATCCCTGCCAAGGATGGACATCAGTTGTGCGTCTTCTGCCTGGGTCCTGACCACGACACCGCCAACTGTGCAGACTGCCAGGCCTTCACCAGTCGGACCTGCATCCGCCACCTGAAGGCCCTTAAGGCCTACCTGTTAGAGCAGAAGATGGATCTGCACTCCTTGGAGGGGAAGAGGAAGGAGAAGAAGCGCCACAGCAAGGACCATAGTTGGTCCCGTCACTGGTCCTGGTCTCGGTCCAGATCGCATTCGTGGCCTTCTCCTAAAAAGGCCCGTCCTTCAGGGTCTGGAGAACCGCCGAAGACTCCACAGGCTAAGGCCGGCCCGTCGGGGGAGAAGCCGGCCAAGCCGAAGGTAACTCCACTGAGGGTCATCGCCTAGTCCTCAGAGGTACCTGCTTTGGCCCCACCTGCTAAGGCACCGACGCCGCCTGCTAAAGGAACGCCTCCAGAGACTAAGGACTCTCTGGCACCCCCTGGCGTCACCCCGTCGTCCGGTCTCTACACCGACACCGGTCGAAAGGGCGAAGGACATGGGGTCGGTCGTGGAGATACCGCCATCCCCGTCGCCCAAGTCCTCCTCCCCCTGGGCCCTCAGGAGAGATCTCCTTCGCGTCCCGGCGTTCGGAGACTTCATTTCGAGCGGCGGCTGAAATTTTCTCAGGGCGAGCTCAAAGAGCTTTTCTCCTTTTGGTGGGAACAGGTCCTGGCGGGCCTCCCGTCGCCCGGCCCAGACACGTGCGGACCCTGCGGAGAACCACAGCAGGGGGTGAGACTTCCCGCAGAAGTCCCCGGGCGCCAGCCTTCACCCCCTCTAGGGCTCATTCCGCTCTAGGTCCGAGGACCACCGGCGTCGCCCAAGTTTCTAGTGACCGACGCCGGTCTGGGTCTCGTTCAGGAGCCCTTCTGCGCACTGGCGGGAATGCTCTGGCGTCGATCTTCTAACCGGCGTCGGTCGTGCTCTGTCGCCGGTCCAGGGACCGGGTTGGTCTTTGGACGACGTGGTCCCCTAGTTACTGGCGTCAGCGAAGGCATGGTCGCAGGATGGGGTCAGACTATTCCAAATCGGATAGTCGATCCTCCTCTTCATCGTCGACCTCTTCATCCTCTCTCAGCCTCAAGCGCTCCCCGGGAGAGAAGGACCAGCCTCGCTCGCCTCCGGATGATCCTACTTTTATGGACGTCATGAGGCACATCCAGGCTTCCAACGAGTGGGACACGGAAGACCTGGATCCGGAACGCCGGAGATTGGCTAAGTACCTGAGGCAGAAGGAGCCAAAGGCCCTGGTTATTCCTCCTTTGGTGAATACCTTCCAGGATCTTACTAGGACCACCTGGATGCATCCGGCCTCAATCCCGGCAGTTCCTAAGAAGTCGGATAGGCTGTTTAAGGCTCCGAGGGCGGAACCCTTCCTGGCAGAACACTCTCAGGCTGACTCATCGGTGATCACGGCTGCCCATGATAAATCTCGGCAACTGAAACACCTCAGCTCACAGCCTCCCGACCCGGAGTCCCGATACCTGGACCAGGTGGGCAAAAAAGTTTATGCGGCCTCCACCTGTTCCATCCGCTCCCTGAATTTCCTAATGCATATGGTACAGTATCAGAATGCGCTATGGGAAAGGGGACTTGAGCTGACAGGCCATGCCAGACTCTGACAAGAAGACAGAGCTCCTGGCCCTCTTGCAGTCGGGCTCAGACATAGGCTCCCATGAACTGAGAGCCTCGTATGACACTGCAGACACGGCAGCCAGGGCAGCCGCCTCTGGGGTGTGCCTCGATTGCCATGCCTGTTGAGAGTCTCGGGCTTTCACCAGGATCTGCAGTCGGTATCCAGGTTGCCCTTCAGGGTACCGTGTTGTTTGGGCAGGAGGCGAGGCTTTGATCTCCGCCTCCAGGAGTCGGGCAAGTCGATCTGGTCGGTCCGCCAGATGTACCATGGTGACCAGCGACGTCAGCACCGTAGATGGCCCTTTCGCAAGCCCTCAGGCAACCAAGGTTCAGCCTGTGGCAACCAGCAAGGGCAGAGAGGTGGCTTCCGCAGGAGATCCAGAAACCAGCGGTCTGGTGGACCTCCCGCCCGTGGGCCCAAGTCCTCCCAGGCGCCTTTCCCAACTCCCGGCTCTGCCCAGTGAGTCCCTTCTGCCCCCCCTCTTCTGCGGGGAAGATCCAGGGGAGCTGGTTGGGGGCCGCTTCTCCCTTCTTCTCGAAGGGTGGAAGTCTATTACCGCAGACCAGTGGGTCCTGGATATTGTACGGGGAGGACATACACTAGAGTTCACAGAGTTTCCTCCGCATACTCCACCAAAGCTCTCCCGTTATCCTCCTCCTCACATCCCACTGATAGAAGGAGAAATACAGACTCTCCTGCAGAAGAGAGCAATAGAGAGGGTCCCCTGGACACAGCGGGGTCAGAGGTTCTACTCCCACTTTTTTCTGGTCCCAAAAAAGACTGGGGACCTTCGTCCCATTCTAGATCTCAGTCCTCTAAACCTCTTTATTGAATACAAAAAGTTCAGAATGGTGACCCTTCAAGGACTTCTCCGCTTGCTGCACCAAGAGGACTGGCTCTGTTCTCTCGACATGCAGGATGCATGCATGCATATAGGAGTCTATACTCACCCACAGGAAGTTTTTGAGGTTCCACTTCCAAGGGGAGCATTTTCAGTTTCGGGTGTTTCCGTTCGGCCTCTCTTCCGCTCCGCGAGTCTTCACAAAGTGCCTAGCAGTGGTGGCTGCGGCTCTGAGGCGGATGGGACACTATGTGTTTCCCTACCTCGACGATTGGCTTCTTATGGCCCCGTCAGAGACAGCCTCTACATGCTCTAGGAACACTTATACTCTATTGGAGGCTGGGATCACCTGAACTTACAAAGTCATCCCGGGCCCAGCCAAAGCTTCGCCTTCATAGGGGCGATCCTGGATTCCGTCCAGGGCATGGCTTTTCTCCCACAAGACAGGGGTTTCGCTTGCGAGAGCTGGCAGAACGGATCTCCATAGCACCTCGAGTTCCGGCTCGGAACTTCCTCAGTTTACTGGGGCATATGGCGGCGGCCATTGCAGTCACTCCTTTGGCCCGCCTCCACATGAGAGTCCCACAGTGGATGCTCAGGGTGCAGTGGGACCAAAGCTACGATGACCTAGACTCTCTGGTCAGGATCTCGGAGCCAGTCAGGAGAACATTGCTTTGGTGGATGGACCCCAGCAATCTGGAGAAAGGGGTCAGCATTCGTCCAGAGCCACCAGGTCAGACTCTGACAACGGACGCATCGAGCCTGAGGTGGGGGGCACACCTGGGTGTACATCGAACGCAAGGGGTTTGGTCACCCGAGGAACAGTCCCTCCACATCAGTGCGTTGGAGATGTGAGCGGTCCTCTACGCTCTTCAGGCTGTTCGAGAGGTTCTGGTACCAGGCTCTCTTCTGATTCTGACAGACAACATGGCGGTCGTCTTTTACAGCAACAAGCAAGGAAGTACTCATTCGTATCCTCTTTGCAGGGAGGCGATGAGAGTCAGGTACTAGGCACTGGAGCGGGGCATTCTACTGTCCGCAATGCACGTTCCAGGCATCCTAAACGATCTGGCCGACAGCCTCAGCTGGTCGCAGACCAGAGCACACGAGCGGGAGCTGCTACAATCTGTAGCGGACCAGCTCTTCGACAAGTGGGGTCTTCCAGCTGGACCTCTTTGCGTCACCCCATAGCATGAAACTCACAGCGTTTTGCTTCGAGAGCATCGCCGCCTGGAGTTTTGGCCAGACGCATTATCGCTTGTTGAGCAGGGAGGTTTCTTTATGCCTTTCTGCCTCCTCTCATTCAGAGATACTGCTCAAGTTGCAGGCAGAAGGGCCGGATGATCCTAGTGGCCCCAAATGGCACTCGACGATTTGGTTCCCACTCCTGCAGCGGTTGATCCATGGAGACCACGCAGTTTCGCTGCCCGTATGCTCGCGGTTGCTGACCCAGGACCAGGGGTCTCTGGTCCATCCGGATCTCAATCCCTGCACCTACATGCTTGGCTCCTTCAGACGTAGCTCAAAACAGATACGGGGTTTCCCCGGACTTGGCGGCGGTCTTAGCATCAGCTAGTAAGCCCTCTACTCGTTCCACCTATGCTATGAAGTGGAAGCGTTTCTGTCTTTGGGCGTTGCCGCAGCATTTGGATCCCGTCACCTGCCCTGTGAACTTAACTTTACAGTACCTCCTCTCCTTGTACGGAAAGGGCCTGAGTTACTCCTCTATCAAGGTGCACATGTGGGCAATCTCCGCCTACCATGCTCTCGTGGGAGAGAGAGCATTAGCACAATTGGATGTGGCCCGCTGCTTTCTTAGAAATTCTGCATGAGACCTCCCATTCGGGACCCTGTCCCACCCTGGGACCTCCTTTTTGTGTTGGAGAAACTCACCTTCCCTCCTTTTGAGCCAGCAGCGGATTGTGAGCTGCGTTACCTTTCTTGGAAAGTTTGCTTTTTGGTTGCTGTTACTTCAGCTTGAAGGGTTTCCGAGCTTCAGGCTCTGATGTGTGAAGAGCCCTATTTGGTTTTCCATAGGGAAAGGGTTTCCCTCAGAACAAATCCTAAGTTTCTTCCAAAGGTGATCTCAGAATTGACCCTCAACCAGTCGGTTGATCTTCCTGTTTATTTTCCTTCCCCTTCCAGTAGAGGGGAGGCTCTCCTCCACACATTGGATGTCCACAGGACTCTGAGGTATTACCTCAAGAGAGCGGTTCAGCACCGTACATCGGAGCAGCTCTTTGTGGCTTTTGCACCACATTGCCTGGGTCAACCGGTGTCCAAGCAAACTATCTCTAAATGGATAGTCCGCTGTGTTTCGTTTTGCTACGAGCATCACAATAAACCCCTGCCGGGCCCGGTTAGGGGTCACTCCACCAGATGAGTGTCAGCTTCTTTCGACGCTCTGCGAAATGGCGCCATTCAGGACATTTGTGCGGCCGCGACCTGGAACTCGGTGCATACTTTTATCAAGCATTACAGCTTGGATATCGTCTTCAGACGCCATGCTGGCTTCAGCCTAGCAGTTTTACAAGGGCTTTTGTCCTAAGGCCTCTGGAGTCAGTATATTCCTCCTCCCTGGGTTGGCTACCTCCTTGCTGTGGGACTGCTTGGGACTCAGTCCTGAATGTAATAGCTGCTGCAAGAGCTCCCACTCGAAGTAAGATAGTACAGTTACGTAAGAACTTACCGTAACAGTAGATCTTTGAGAGGAGCTCTTGCAGCAGGTGCTACTTCCCTCCGCCTTCCCCCTCAAGGTATGCAGATCCATTTTCTTTCTTTAATTTTATTCATGGTAGGATTCGCCTCCTTCTCTTGTCAGGCCTTCTGCTGGGTTCTGGCGGGAGAACTGAGGTGGAGCTGGGTCCGCCCACTCTTGTACCCTGACCAACGTCGGGGCGGGGCCGGCGTCGGGGGCGGTCCCCGCTGGTATTGCTGGCAGAAGTTTTTCATCGGAAGGTCCTAGTGCCTGCGGCATATTCCTGAATGTAACAGCCTGTTGCAAGAGCTCCTCTCGAAGATCTACTGTTACGGTAAGTTCTTACGTAACTGTACTTTATGTGTGGGCAGTCCCTGGTAAAAGACTGCTGAAGAAGCTGCTGTGTGACAGTGCCCTCTGCTGGAACCTCCCAAGAGTAATAACCTACTGCAGGAGACATTCCTTGAAGATCTACTATTACGGTAAGATCTTCCCTTGTCAATCTTCACCATTCATTACTTCCTGGGTGTAAGCGAGTGCGCACCCGTCATGGAAACTTTTTAACTTTGGCTACCAGCACGCCCTCGAGGTGGCGTCATGCGAGGCGGCGTTAGTAGCGACCGACTCCTCCTCCAACTCAGTTCTGTTTCTCCCCCGTCGAGGCAGCACCTGTGCCAGTAGCGGTCATTTTTAGTGCGTGTTTGCCGACTCCTGTTTTCTTCACACTCGGCGCGATCCGGTAACTGTTCCTTTTTCTATCTCTGAGCGCGGTGTGTTTCTTGCTGTGTTTTAGCCTTGTTATTTTCGCGTTATGTCCGGTTCGGGAGCTAAGCGCTTTTCCAAGACGGGCCGCGCCCCTATGCGTCGGTGCTCCTGTGGCCGGCATTTCTCCGTCTCGGACCGGCATGACGTTTGCCTTCGTTGCCTGGGACCCAACCATGATATGGATTCATGCGATGCCTGTTTCTCGATGGACCGTCGCGTCCTCGAAATCGCAGCGTTTTAACTCGGCAAGGCCCGCCGACTTTGGAGAAGTAAGCTCTCGGGATTCTCGGGCAGGTCGTTGGGCCCCCCGGGTCCCCTCCGGGCCTACTCTGATCCAAGGAGGAGGGGTCTCTCGTCTTTCTTGCAGAGGAGGCCCCTTCCACGGTGTTGGGGCGTCGTAGTCCCTTCCGGGGCACGCGCCCGACACGCCTCGGCAGTCACCTCTTGAGGTGCAGGCTGCCCGTGTCGAGGCCCTTGGCTTTTGGGCCTGGCTCGGGTGGACCCTCGGCCGCCTTTGGCGCCGTTTGGATCCGGCACCGTTCGCGGTGCCAGTGATCATCGCGGTGCCGGTTTGGATCAGCGCCGGTGATCGAAGGGCGCCGTTGGCGGTGCCGCTTTGGGCAATAGCGCCGATGGACCTGGGCGGTCGCCTCCCGGCGCCGCCCGGCGGCACCGTGAACCTTGTCCTTCCTCCCTAAGCGGTGCGGGCCTGCGGCGCGTCGAGGGCTGAGTTGGGCCTGGCTGCTACGGTGTGGGGCGGCGGCGTCACCCTGAGTACTGGGGCGTTCGCGGCTCCGTGGCCTCAGGGACCCCTGGGGTGGCCAGCATCGAGGTCAGCTGGTCTCGTCGTCCTCGGAGGCGATGACTCGGGACGTGGACCCATCCTGGCACCCCACTCTTGGGTCTGGGTCCCCTGTGGCTACAGGTACCAGGGGCGGCGCCAGCGGGCCCCTCCCTCTGTCCCCCCCTTCCGTCGTCTCCTGAGGTTCCCGGCTGGGGTGGCAGGAGCGGGGAGCAGGCGTGGGGTGACGGAGGAGGCTCCCCTCTCTGGAGGGCGGTGACAGCTACCCCCGGTGCTGTTGCCCCTCTAGGGACAGGGGCCGCTGTGGTCGGGAGGAGGCCCTCTCGAGTCCAGGGGTTGAGGGCAGGGTCTGCCACTCGGTCTTCTTTGGCCACCTCGGGGGGTGGCCAGGAGCCGTAGTCTCGAACCTCGCCCCTCCCTCAGGGTTCTAGGGAATCCTCCGGCGGCGTTTGTGCGGACTGCCCTTCTGGATCCATGCAGTCCCGGCGTCGTCACAGGGGAGGTTCTCCCCCAGGGCTCTTCCAGGCTCTGCTTCCCCAGAGTTCCGTTCTGCGGCCTGGTCTGATATCCGGGATCCCTCCTACTAGGGCTCCTTTCCCCGGATTCCAGAGCCCTCGCAGAGAGCAGTTGCCTCCTCGGAGGTGCCCGTCTCCAATCTCTCTGCCTTCTCCACACCCGCTCCCAGGCCATGTCGGTCCTACGGTCCGTTATCCTGGGAGCAGTTCAGGGGTTCTGCGGTGGCCTTCCCCTCATACGTTAGATACATGCATGAGCGGGTCTTTCGACTCTCCCCACCGCCGCAGGAATCCTCTGGACATTCCAGCTCCCCATCATCCTCGTCTCCCTCCTCTGAGGGAAAGCCCCCTATTCATCTTTCCTCGATACTGATTTCACTGAATATCAGCGTTTCCTCTCGAGGATGGTGAGGATCTTGGTTCTTATGTTCGGAGAGACAATACCGAGCAGGAGGCGAAATTCCTTGGTGAATTCAGTGCCCAGCATTTGGTGGTACCTTCCTGGCCTATCCCTTCCAGGAGGTGTCTATCCGGTCCTGGCAGTCCCCAGCCGCTTCTTCTCCAGCCCGGCTGACTGTCAGCGTAGGGTATTGTGCCCCTCAGAGTCTCTAGGTTCTCTTTCAACCCGCCCTCTGGTTTGGTTTACCTGGATACTCCTTCTGAGCGCCGCTGCCTGGCGCACGACCGCCCACCGGATCCAGACTCTCTCCAGTTCGACCGTTGGGGGCGAAGAGTGTTCTCTTCTTCTCGTGCGTGTGCCAGTATTGCATCTCATCATGCTCACCACGCTGCCTACAACCGGCATTTGTGGTGATGATGTCCCAGCTGTTGGCATCAATGCCTGACACGGAGCAAACCAGACAAGCCATTGCCCTCTCGCGGTAGGCCTGGAGCTGGCAAGACACCAAGCAAGGGCATCTTCACGGCGCCTAATGGGGTGGCTTCCAGGCTTGCGGGGACAGCGATCTGCATCAGGCGGGCGGCATAACGCCGTCTTTCAGGTTGTCACCTGGCCCGGCGTAGGGTGATTCGCTCCGCCTTCCGGGGGACCCGTCTTTTCTCCTCTAGAGCTAGGAGACTTTTACAGGGGCTCCCTCCGTCTCCTCGTCCTCGGGAGGCACCTCCTAGCTCTTCCCCCACTTAGGCTTTCTGAATGAGCCAGGGTCTTCTCCTTCTGTTTCTCACCAACAGAAGGCTGGGGGTCTTGTTCCCTCAGAGGGGGAAGAGGAGCTTGGTACTCACCCAGGAAGTAATGAATGGTGAAGATTGACAAGGGAAGATATGAAAATTACGTACCTACCGTAATTCTTGATCTTCTCTTGTATCTTCACCATTCATTACTTACACCCGCCCTCCATCCCCTCAGTGGCCTCTTCCTGTGGCTTCTCCACCTCCCGTCTCCTTCCTCTCTCTGCAATATATAAAAAAAAAAAAAAATAAAAAAAATGGGAAGAATTGCTCAATTTTTCCAAAAAAAAAAAAAATCTATTTCTTGGGGGTTCTTATTCTCCAGAAAAATTATTTACTCTAAGATTCTTGGGCCATCTAGTGGATTTGCTTTGGCGATCAAACTGCACAACTATCTCTTGCCATCCCTCGGGTGAGATACCTCTGGGGTTTTAGCCTGGCTCAGGCTATTCAGTTTTGATCCTGCAATCCCGTGCTCCAGCTGTTAACCCTAGAATCAAAAACCCTCCCTTCCTAATTCTTGCCTTGCAGAGGAGGCAGGCACGTCTGTTTTTGTAAAAAAAAAAAGGGCAAAAGCTGAGGGAACTCTCTTCGACTGCCATAGGCATTCTTGGTATTCAGGTCACGCTCCTAGCCTGCAAGTGATTATCTGTAAAAAAAAAAAAAAAAAAAAAAAAAGAGAAAAACAAACAAGAAGTAAGATGAGAGGGCAGACTACCCTTCTCGCTAGATTTTGATAATTGGTGTTTTCCTTTCTAGTGTCCTCGGACAGTTTTACAGACAAGCAGTGCTGACCATAACCAATCCCAGCCAGCCTAAGCCTCTGGCCTGCCTTGGCGAGTCCGACTGAGTCCCACTTCTGTACTTATAAACTCCTGAAAGGCTTACAGTTTCCATTTCCAAACCCCTGAGCAGTGCTCTCATACTGCCGGGGGTTTTATTCTTCCCTCCTCGGGTGTCCTCCAGTTAAAGGCCTTCCGTGGCCAGGGGCCAGTGGTTATCAAAACAATGGCATGTTGAGGATGAGGACTATGCCCTCCTGAGTCTGTCTAGCGGGTTTGGTGAACCTTCTCTTCAGCTCTATCTCCGGGGATTCTTGCTTCCCTGTTAAGTCGAGCCTTCAGCCATAAGCTAACTAGGCTCCTTGGGCATTCTGGTCCCCTCAACATCCCATCTCTCTCTTCTTCTTCTTCTTCTTCTTCTTCTTCTTTCTCATTTCCCTCCTTCTCTCTCCTCCTAGAGTCGCCCAGGTAAGGAGACCCTGCAGTCCCTAGGTTAGGGATACTCTTATCTCCTCTGTCCTTCCTCCATCGGCTTATTCCTTTTTCAGTTCATTCTTCCTTGCTTTGCTATCCCTTGGCTATCTTGCCTCGCTATCTTTATTCTCTGCTTTGGCTTTTGCCTCTCGACTCCACAGAACTAGGTTGGAGGAGAGTCGATCGCTTCTGGCATTCCCTCGCATGTAATCACTCTCGAGGCAGTGCCGTTGTAAAGTTTAAAAAAAAAAAAAAAAAAGCTCCCGTGGCGGTGTGCGCCTCCGGCTTACACAGGAGTAATGAATGGTGAAGATACAAGAAGATCAAAATTACGGTAGGTACGTAATTTTTATTTCTTGCGTAACCACACTTTCTAGGAGTAGTATATGATGTTTATCTACACGGATCCACCGACCTTCTCTGGCTTTGGTGCACAACGCTGCTTCCAGCGGGCAAGATCTGGCGTCATGGGGTGGAGCCGAGGGAGTTACCACCCGGGTGGGTGGGAGGAGCCAGCTTGAAGACTTTCTGGCATCAACTTAAAGGGAAAGGACACTGCCTATGAGTGTGGATGAACATCATATACCACTCCTAGAACTGCTGTTACAGGTGAGTAACCTGTTTTTTCTTGAACTCCTCATCCTTGTGCGGATATTGTAATACAGAAGTCTTATTACTTTAATGTTAGTTTATTTAGCAAAAAGTTTCCTCAGTAGGGCATAGTCTAGACCCATAAGGTGAAGCATATTCCACCCATAACGATTCACCACTTGAGGGTTTACTTGCCAATCTGTTGTACAGAACTACTAAACTGAATGGGTGGGATTCAAATAGGAATGAACTTTGTTTCTTATATGTGTGGGAACGGTATGTCTACTAATGCCTTTAATTTTTCTTTACCTTACATTTTGAGGCTACCAGCACAGGGTTGGCAGAAAAGGAGTATTATGGCTGGTTTCTTATGTCTTGTGCCTTAAGTTATGTCTATTATTGTTTTAGTTAGTTTTTGTCCTAGTTATATCACCCATTATTGTACTGTGACATACTATACTGTACTTTATATGTCGTATGAAAATTAAGTAAAAATATTAAACAAAAAAAAGTTTCTCACCCCAGGAGTCCTTTAGCATCAGTAACTGTAGCAGTTAGCTGGGTAGGTACAGCTGTCCCAGAGGTATGCCTTTAAGATAATTAGCATAATGAGCTTAGACATCAGCCAGTCAGGAAAAAAAGGAGGGAAGTGTGCTGAGAGGGAGCAGCCTGAAGGGCTTCAGAATCCGCAGACTGAGCAACACTGCCCCAGAGGTGTCTCTCAACTTTCCTTGTTGATGGCCTTTTTCTGCTTCTCTCGGTAAAGTTTTCCTCACAAACTTATTTTTTTTAGTGTGCTGAGTGATCTTCCTTGTCCAATCTTCACCATTCATTACTGCTTAGGTTAAGCCGGGCCTTACCCTTCTGGGAGTTTTTTTGAGTCGGCTCAACAAGCGCCACCTCGGCGCGACGTGCGTATCATGCGCGGTGAACGATAGTCGCCGAACTCCTCCTCTATCTCAGTTCTGTTTCTCCCGCCGTCGAGGCTGCACCTGCTGCAGGGCTAAATAGTTTAATGGTTCCTTGTAATCCTTCAAGACTCCTCGTTTTTTCCTCAGTGTCTCGCTTGACGCCGTATACCGGTAAGACCGTTCTTATTTTTCTATCAACGGCGCCGAGTGCTCTGTTGCTGTTTTTTTGCCTTGTTTAGTTCGCATCATGTCAGGTTCGGGAACAAAGCGTAAGTCGAAGGCGGGCCGTGCCCCTATGCGACGGTGCTCCTGTGGCCGGCATTTCTCCGTCTCGGACCGGCATGATGTTTGTCTCCGTTGCCTGGGACCCAACCACGACATGGACGCATGCAATGCCTGTTTCTCCATGGACCGTCGTGTCCTCGAAGTCCGCGTGTTCAAGATCGGCAAGGCCCCGCCGACCTTTGGGGGATGGCGTCGCTCCAGGGATTCCCAGGTAAGGTCTCTAGGCCTTCCTCCGGGTCCCCTCCGGGCCTATCGCGATCCGTGGAGGAAGAAGCTTCCTCCTCTTCTCTTGCGAAGAGAGCTTCTCTCGCTGGTGTCGGAGCGTCGTGGTCCCTCCGGGGCCCGCACGGGGTTCCCGCCTTGGCAGTCACCTCACCCAGTGTGAGGCCCAGCCTGCTGGGCCCGGCACCCGGTGGACCCTCGGCGCCGCCCTCCGGCGCTGTTTCGAGATCCCTGCGCTGCGGTGAAACGCCACAGGCAGTTTGCGCTCTCGGCGGCGCGGGATTTGGGTTCCGGCAGCGGGGTGGTGCCGTGGGCCTTACTGACACCGCGGGGAGCTGGGGCGGGCCTGAGTGGTTTGCGGGTGGGCCAGGGTAGTCGGCGCCGTCTCTGGCGAGCGCCCGTTTCTCCGGGGACCCCGGGGTTGCCAACATCGAGGTTCAGCTGGTCTCTTCCTCTTGAGTCGATGACTCAGGCGTGGACCCATCCTGGCACCCTGACTCTTCGGAGTCGGGGTCCCCGGTCAAGCACGTGGTGCTAGGCAACTGTGGGCCCCTCCCGCTGTCCCGCTCCGTCCTTCCCTGGGGCCCTCGGGCTGGGGTGGCCCGGGTCCCAGGGGCGATGGGGTGGGGGCGGAGAGGGGCTCTCCCTCCTGGGGGCCTGTGACAGCTACCCTTCCGGGTGCTGTTATCACCTCGGGGTGGGGCAGTGGAGTCGAGGAGGAGGAGGGCGCTTTCGGAGGTCAAGGGGCGGGGGACGGTCGTCACGGTCTCTGCCGGCCATCCCTCGATGGGTGGCTAGGAGCCGTAGCGCTGAGCCCCTCCTTCCCCTCTTGGGCCCCGGGGTCCCCTCTGGTGGCGTTGCTGTGGACTGCCCTTCAGGATCCATGCAGTCCCAGGTTCGTCACATGGGAGGATCCCCTCCTGGGCTCTTCCAGGTTTTGCATCCCCAGGGTTCCGTTTTGCGACCTGGTCTGTTGTCCGGCATCCCGCCAGCTCGGGCTCCATTCTCCGGATTTCAGAGCCCTAGCAGAGGTCAGTTGCCTCTTCGTAGGTGCCCATCTCCAGTACCTCTGCAGCCACCCGCTGCTCTTCCAGGCCATGTCAGTCCTACGGGTCCATTATCCTGGGAGCAGTTCAGAGGTTCTGCGGCGGCCTTCCCCTCATATGTTAGGTATATGCATGAGCGGGTCTTTCGCCTCTCCCCACCGCCACAGGAATCTTATGGGCACTCAAGCTCTCCATCATCCTCGTCTCCCTCCTCTGAGGGAGAGGAACCCCTTGCTCATATCTCCTCCGATGCTGATTTCACTGAATATCAGCGATTCCTTTCGAGGATGGTGAGGATCTTTGAATCTCCTTCGTTAGGCGAGACAATACCGAACGGGAGACGAGGGAATTCCTTGGAGAATTCAGTACCCAGCACCTGGTGGTACCTTCCTGGCCTATCCCCTTCCAGGAGGCATCTATCCGTTCCTGGCAGTCGCCAGCTGCCCCTTCTCCAGCCCAGGCAGACTGTCGACGAAGGTATTGTGCCACTTCGGAATCCCTGGGTACCTTCCAACCCGTCCTCGGGTTTGGTATACCTAGAGACTCCTTCCGGGCGCGCCTGGCACACGACCGTCCACTGGATTCGGATTCCCTACAATTCGACCGGTGGAGTTGAAGAGTGTTCTCTTCCTCTCGTGCGATGGCTTGCATTGCGTCACATGAGGCTCACCATGCTGCCTACAGTAGGCATCTGTGGTCGATGCTCTCTCAGCTCTTGGCATGAGTGCCTGATACGGAGCAAACCAGACAGGCTATTGCCCTCTCCGCTATAGGCCTGGAGCTGGCAAGACACCAAGCAAGGGCATCTTATGACGCCAATGAGGTGGCTTCCAGGCTTGCGGGGACAGTGATCTGCATTAGGCGGACGGCATGGCTACGTCTATCAAGGTTGTCACCCCTGGCCCGGCGTAGGGTGATTTGCTCCGCCTTCCGGGGGACCCGTCTCTTTTCCTCCAGAGCTAGGAGACTTCTGCAGGGGCTTCCTCCGTCTCCCTGTCCTCGGGGACACCTCCTAGCTCTTCTCCACATAGGCTTTTCTCTGGATTAGCCCAGGGTCTTCCCTTCTGTTTCTCACCAGCAGGGGCTGGGGTCTTATTCCCTCAGGGTTCTAACCCCCCTTTTTTTTTGGGGGGGGGGCTTGGTACTCACCCAAGCAGTAATGAATGGTGAAGATTGACAAGGGAAGATATGAAAATTACGTACCTACCGTAATTCTTGATCTTCTCTTGTATCTTTGCCATTCATTACTGATAACCATCCACCTACCTTCCCTTCTGTGGCGTGTCCCCCTCCTGTCTCATTCCTCTTCCTTCCCTTGGCCTTTATGCCAAAAAAAAAAAAAAACTTTCTGTTTTCCATTCTTAGTGAATGGATCCCCCTTTTTTCCTCAAGGTAAAGAGGAACGAGCACGGTTGTACTTTCTCTAATTCTGAGGGAACTCTTTCTGACCGCCCTTAGGGTGTGATTCCTAAATACCTTCTTAGGTTATGCAGTTTTCCAGCTTAAGAGGCCATGTTCTGATGCGGCCTCAGCAAAATTTAGAATCCCCCTGGCAGGTATTATTTTGAGCTCTCCAGCTGCTGATTGAACTTGTCAGCTCTGAGCGTCTGCTTGCCTTGCCTTAGGGAGTCTGATTGAGTTCCACTCTATGTTTCATACAAACTGCCTTCGTGAAGGCATAGTCTTTCCCATACACTGCTGTGTTGCACTTAACAAGGTGCTAGGGACTTAGTCCCCTTCCTGGGTGGCGCTCTTCCCGGAACAGGTTCTGCCGGGCAGTCTAAGAGCCCTCAGCTAGGATGTAGGGACTTGGCATGTTGAAAGTTCAGAGATGTTGCCATCATTCAAATCTGTTCAGGTGGTTCAGTTGAACCTCCTCTCAGTCCTAGCAACTGGGATTCTTGCTCCCTTGTTAGTCTCGAGCCTGTAAGCCTCTCAACCAATGCTCGATGGGCACTGTTCTCCCTCTCAACATGCCTCTTTTTCTTATTCTTCTTCTACTTTCCCTTTCCTTCTCTCTCTTCCTCCCCTAGAGCCGCCCCGGAAAGGAGGCCCTGCAGTCCTTTAGGGTAGGAATTCTCTCTCCTCTGTCTATTCTCTACCGGCTTATTCCTTTTTCAGTTTATATCCTTTTCTTTTTCTATCCCTCGGCTCTCTTGCCTCTCTTTCCTTTTTTCTTACCCTTTATTTTCGCATCTCCGGCTACCAGAACTGAGATAGAGGAGGAGTCTGCGGCACCTAACGGCCGCCTCTCACGCATGATGCAGTACGTCGCACTCGAGGGCGGCACCGTTGGAGCCGACTCAAAAAAAAAAAAAAAAAACTCCTGTAGTGGGTGCGCGCCTCCGGCTTAACCCAAGCAGTAATGAATGGTGAAGATACAAGAGAAGATCAAGAATTACGGTAGGTTCGTAATTTTCATTTTTTTTAGTGGTTCCTCTCGGTTCCTAGGAACCGCTATTTCTAGGGACATGGATATGTTGTTCAATCCACATTTACTGGCAGGTTCCTTGCCGCTTTAAATCTGGCCGGATGGTCTTCAAGCTGGCTCCTTCCACCCACCCTGGTGGTAAAACTCTCGGCTCCACCCCATGACGCCAGATCTTCCTTACCGCTTGGAAGCTCAGGTTCCCTCCTTTGCGCTCTGCGTTTTAGGCCTGGGTCCAAACTCTTCGGTTTACCTGAAACTAATCTTAAAATTTACAAGACTTCGGTCTTTATTTTCCCGCGTGGCTGCGATGGACAAATCGACTCCCGGATTTCGTTGGTGCCCCTGTGGGCAGAAGATGTCCCGGACTGATCTGCAATCCACGTGCGTGTACTGCCTTGGGCTTCAGCATGATTCGCAGGCCTGCGACTTGTGCAAGTCGTTTTCGGCCACGGTCTTAGAGGATCGCGCTGCCAGATTGCAGCTTGGGCGCCCCGAGAAGCGTTATCTTCCAGTCAGGTCGAAGGAGGCCCTGTTGAACAGTGTCCGGCGGTGGACTCGGCTGAACAGCTTGAACAAATGATCACCCTCGAGGAGGAAGCGGCCCAGGACGCATCATCATCTTCGGTCGCGTCATTTATCCCGCTCTCTTTGGGCTCCTCCTGCACGGCTTCGTTCAAGGAGCTTTGTCAATTCCCTCTCCACCAAGGGAGTGGGGCCTTAGGGGTATTCCTCCCCGTCCAAGAAGAAGGACTCCAAAGGTAAGTCCCACCATCGGCGTTCATGGGAGAGGTCCCCTTCCCCAGATAGTCGACTCTTGATTTCAGTTGAGGTTGCGGCTAAGGCCGCTGGCTTCACGGTGTCCCCGTCAGGTCAGCCAGCCGAAACACCCGTTGATGCAGTCGAGATTTTTCTCGACCCGTCGGATGGGCTGTCGACTGGAGAAGCCGACAGCCCTTCTTCACCAGTTCCCCTGGTGGAAAGCGAGAACTTGTCTGTGCCGATGTCCCCGGTTAAGGTCCCTGAACCAAGGGAGGAGCGGGTTTCCCGGTCTTGGTCTCAGCACCGTGAAAAGCGGCGGCACCGCTCATCCTCGTCTTCTTCCTCTTCGGAGCATAGGCTCCGGCGCAAATTGCATCTGCACTACGAGGATCTGATGTGGCAGCAGCTCCTTTTGACTGGGAATAAGCTGACTCCATCACCTTCCCCGGCCATTAAGTGGCTGTCACCAGAGTGGCCGAAACAACCCCTCGTTGTAATCAAGGAGCCGAAGCAGGCACCGGTTGTTCTGCCGAAACTGGCTGTGTCACCCATTGTGGTGGAACCCCCGCCTCCACAACCTAAATTTGGGGCCCCAACCAAGGATTCTTGGTCAGGTCAGGGCTTGTTCCATCGGTTGTCGGTCACCTTCACTCCCAATGTGCCCCGGTAGGTGGAGGGTGGCTCAGGCCCTCGGCAGCTGTTTGCAGACTCCTCGGAGTCTGACGATGACTCTTCCCTGTTCTCCAGGCCCCTCAACCTGGAGTCCACTGGTGGTCAGTCGGTGGACGAGAGCCCATCCTCGTTCCTCGGAATGCTTCGGCTCATCTCAGAGTCCATTGGGATGAAGCTCAAACTCGTTTCAAAGCGGGCCAAGTATCCCCTCACGGAGATACTGGACTGAGGGGATTCCCCCATGGAGGCCTTCCCGGAGGCTAAAGCCATTTTTGGCCCGGCCCTGGAGCTATGGCAGCGGCCAGCTTCTTGTCCAGCACCTTCGGCCAGGATGGCTCGAAAGTATGCCGTTCCCACTGGTTCACTCTCCGGTTTCTCGGAGCCCCCTCTGCGGAGGGGCTGGTGACCGACAGCGTTTTCCGGTGCTCCGGAAATGCTCTGGATGTGGGCAAGCCACCCGATAAAGAATCCAAGAAACTGGACTACTCTGGGCAGAAAGTCTATGCTGCTTCCTCCCTAGGCCTTTGTCAGGCCAACTCGGCTGTTCTGATGGCACACTTTTCGCACGCCCTTTTGGGCTTCCTGGATGAGATAATTCCTCATTTCCTGGCTGACCTCTAGACAACGGTCAAGCAGGTGCGGGATCAGGGAAGGGCGGTGGCCAAACAGCAGCTCCAGACTTCTTGGACATAGCTGACTTGTGTGCCCGGTCAGTAGCGGCCGCAGTGGCCGTGCGCCGCAGAGCTTGGCTGCAGATCTCCACTTTTACCGCGGATACCCAGCACAAGCTGGCAGACGTTCCCTTCTTGGGTACAGACTTGTTCGGCCCCGGGGTGGAGGGTCATCTGCAAAGGATCGAGAAGTCCAGTGTCACCTTGGACTCGGTCACGTCTGCCCAGAAGACAAAGGCCGCCAGCAGCAGTGTAAGTCCTTTCGGCCTCCAGCCCCTGCGGCATGTCCGGCCCAGCAACACCAGCATCAGGGCCAGCAGGCTCGCACTTGGCATCCCAAAGCCAAGCCTGCAGCTTCCTGCAGCAGGAAGCCGGGAGGAAAAGGTCCAGGAGGCCCCTCGGCCGGCCCTTCCTCCAAGCCTGCCCAGTGACTGGTTGAGGGGTGTTGCCCCCAACCTCCTCCCTGGTTCCCCCCGAGGGGGGCTGCTCCGCCACTTCCTTTCTGCCTAGTCTGATATCACCATGGACTGCTGGGATCACCACGGACCACTGGGTGCAGGAAGTGGTAGGAAAGGGTCTGCCTCTGGAATTCGAGCAGTTCCCCACCCTATCGAGCCGTTGCCCCACGGGGGGCTACGAGGTCTGCGGCCTCTCTGTCGGCTCTTCGAGCGGACATTGCCCTGCTCCTCCAGAAGGAGGTAATCAGGGAGGTGGCGGAGCCTTCACCAGACCCAGGGTTTGTGTCCAGGTACTTCCTGGTCCCAAAACGGATGGGGGCTGGCGCCCCATTCTAGACCTACACATCCTGAACAAGTTCCTAAGGTCTCGTATCTTCAGGATGGTCACTCTGGCTCAGATCATTCCATCCTTAGAACGAGGCATGTGGTTCTGCTCTCTGGACCTCCAGGACGCGTTCTTTCACGTCCCAATCCGTCCATCTCACCAGCGATTCCTCCGCTTCAGGGCAGAGGGATCCCTTTACCAGTTTCGGGCCATGCCCTTCGGCCTCTCTCCAGCTCCCAGGGTCTTCACTAAATGCATGGCAGTGGTGACAGCATTTCTGCGGCACCGAAGGGTCCAGGTGTACCCTTAACTGGACATCTGGCTGATTGCAGCCCCCTCCAGGCTGGAGGTGGAGCGGTCCAGCAATCTGGCTCTCCAGGTCTGCTCTCAGATTGGCCTCCTCATCAATGAGGCCAAATCGGAACTCATGCCAGCGCAGGTGATTCAGTTCATCAGGGCAGAGCTTGACTCTCTTCGAGCCAGAGCATGGCTCCCGGTGGACAGGGCCGAGGTTCTTTCCTCCTTTGCCCAGTCATTTCTGGTTGGGCAGTTGTGCCCTGCCCGGGACTTCCTGGGCCTCATGGTGGCCTGCACCAGCATGGTCCGTTGGGCCCGCTGGCATATGCGTCCCCTGCAATGGGGGCTGGCCCACCAATGGTCACAGTGCTCCAGTCCTCTGGACCAGCCAGTGATAGTGACCCAGGAGATGGGGAACGCTCTCCAGTGGTGGATCGTTCTGGCTCATCTGCAGGAAGGTATCCCCTTTGTCCGCCCATGGCCGGGGGGCACTCTAACGAACGACACCTCTCTGGGTTGGGGTGCCTATTTGGGGGAGCTCAGAGCTCACGGCCTCTGGCCCCCTCAGGAGTCTTGATGCCACATCAACCTGCTGGAGCTTCAAGCGGTCCGACTAAACCTCACCGGCTTCACTCCGTTTGTACGGGGTCAAGTGGTCCAGGTCCAGATGGACAACACCACGACCATGTACTGCCTAAACCGCCAGGGCGGGATGCACTCCTTGCCTCTGTGCAAGGAGACTCTCTGCACTTGGTCTCTCGTGAGCAGACTGGAGGCAGATCTCCTAGCCATCCATGTGGCAGGAGCCTCCAACACTCTTGCTGATGCCCTAAGCGAGATAGGTGCTGCATCTCACGAGTGGTCTCTCCTGCTGGAGGTAGTACACGAGCTGTTCTCCCACTGGGGCACTCCTCAGGTGGACTCCTCAGGTGGACCTGTTTGCCTCCAGGGAGAATGCGAAGCTGAAGCTGTTTCATGCCCCCCTCAGCAGGGCTCGCTGCAGGGGGATGCCTTCTCAAGGCTGTGGACCCCGGGCCTCTTCTACGCCTTTCCCCCAGTTCCCTTGATTCACAAGGTGCTTCTCAAGGCGAGGAGGGACAAGGCGCAGGTGATTCTGGTAGCCCCAGACTGGCCCCGCCAGTTCTGGTATCCAGATCTCCTCAGCCTCAGCTCCAGGCTCCCGAGGTGGCTTCCAGCCCACCCGGACCTGATCTCAGTCAACCAGGGGAAGGTACTCCATCCGGACCTTCAGTCCCTGCACCTGACGGTCTGGTTCCTGAGCGGCTAGAGTTCCAGGCCTTGGGTCTTTCCGACGAGGTCCTCAATGTTGTTGAGGCATCCCGTAAGGAGTCGACCAGAAAGTGCTATGCCTTCATATGGGAGAGATTCTCCATTTGGAGTCAGGGTAAGGGGTTGGACCCTTCTTCCTGTTCCTTTGCCAGAATTCTGGGCTACCTGTGGTCCCTTTCTCAGCTAGGGCTTCTGTTGATGACCCTTAAGGTGCACCTGGCAGCCATCTCTGCTTATCGGGCGTGTGCCGGAAAGTGGTCGGGTGCTTTTTCAGAGGCCTTGCTCACATATCCCCTCTGGTGCAAGAACCTCCACCTCCGTGGGATCTACTGCTGGTATTGGCTAAGCTCATGGGCAAGCCATTTGAACCGATGCACAGGTGCGATATCGCCCACCTGTCATGGAAGACCACCTTCTTGGTGGCTATTACGTCAGCCAGAAGGATGGGAGAGCTCCAGGAGCTTTCCATCAAGTCTCCTTATCTGGTCTTGCACAGGGACAAGGTTGTCCTGTGCCCCCACCCGAAATTCCTTGCACAGGTGGTGTTGGAGTTGCACCTTAACCAGATGTTGACTCTGCTGGTGTTCTACCCCAGTCACATCTCGGAGGCTGAATATAGGCTCCATACTTTGGACCCTAGAAGAGCGCTCTTTTATTACAAGGAGCGGACGGCTGAAGTTCGGGGAGAAGTTCGCCAGGTGTTTGTCACCTGCGCTGAAGCTGCACCTAGCAGACCTGCAGCCAAGTGGATGATAGGCAGGAGGGTCACCTCCTGCATAGATCTCTGCTATAGGTTGGCGGGCATGGAGCCTCCCAAAGGGATAAGAGCTCATTCTACCTGCCATACCGCTGCTTCCGTGGCTGCTTCCAAGGGCGTCCCTATCCAGGAAATCTGCAGGGCTGCTACCTGGAAGTCAGCGCACACACCTTCATCACTCACTGCCGCATCGACCTTGAGTCACGCGGGATGCTGGTTTTGGGACCTTGGTTCTCCAGTCCTTATTTCCCAAGTAGGGGGTGCGCGCCTTACCTTTCTCCTCCCGGAGAACTGCTAGGAGTCTGCTAGTAAGTATGGATTGAACAACATATCCATGTCCCTAGAAATACAGGTTACTCTCCTGTAACAGGAGTTCTAGGGATGGTATATGTTGTTCATCCATATTACCCACCCGACCTCCCCAGCTTAGACGCGCAACCTGGCTTCCAGCTGGCTAGATCTGGTGTCATAGGGCGGGGCCGAGAGTTTTACCACCTGGTTGGGTGGGAGGAGCCAGCTTGAAGACCTTCCAGCAAGATTTAAAGCGGCAAGGAACCTGCCAATAAGTGTGGATGAACAACATATACCATTCCTAGAACTCCTGTTACAGCTGAATAACCTGTATTTTCAGTCGGTTCCACAGTTCTCCCGCAGTTCCCTCCATTTATTTTAATCGTGATTGAGTGTTTTTGATGGATTCTTTTACTATTTAATCACAGTTCCCCTTTTCTTGAGGGAAATGATTTTTAAAGTTTTTGCGGTTCTTTACCATGAGGGAACCTATTAGAATTTTCACATTTTGACAGCTATTGCTGGGTTCTCTGTGGATTGGCATGTCAGAGATCCCCAAAACTAAAAGGAAAACTGGACCTACAGGTTTTAAAAAGTGTGTCAACTGTCACAGGATTTTGGCTATTGCAGATTATCATAACCTGTGCCTGAGGTGTTTAGGGCCAGATCATACTTTATCTCTTTGCACCAAATTCTGTATTAAAAAAAAAAACACAAAAAAAACACTGAGAAACAGAGCAAAGAGATTTGAAAAAATTATGGCTGAGGAACGATCAAAGGCTACCAATGAGGGGCCATCTAAAAAAAAAAAAAGTAATAAAAATTCAAACAGAGGTGTCCCAGCCTAAAAATAAAGCTTCCATAGGAGCTGATGAAGTTCCTAAAAAAAAAAATTTAAATAATAAAGGCACTGATGAAGTGTCTGTATTAAAAAGGAAGCATGCTTAAGCTACTGATGTAGTGGCTATAAAGATGATTTGCAAAGGCAAAAATGCTCCTGTTCGTCCTGGGAAAGCCAGTAGCGAGACAACAGGCAGCTTAACACAAAAGGAAAAGACAAAACATACACAACCACAGTCTGTGCAGGAACTTCCATCTGTGCAAGATGTGACAAAAGCATGGCATGTCTTTCAGACCCTACAAAAGATGGGGTCTGTGTTTTCTAGGGCTGGTAAGCACTATTCCACAGTTCTCTCTTCTGGAGACTGTGAGGGTGATATAGATGATGAACATTTTTATGGTGCCCCTGACATGCATTTAGAGGGCCTAGAACCTGATGTGTCCCCTGACCCTCATTTTGGAGCTTTCTCTGCCGATCAGGAGGATCCCTCCTCCATGATTACGATTATTCAAAATATGCTAGACACTTTGGACCTCCCTACTCAGGAGTCTAACCAGGATGAAGACAGGGATAAAGATTAAAGGGAGATGAACGGCCTCCCACATCCCCAAAAGAGTAGTCGTGCCGATCTATAATGCTTTCAGAAAAAATACTACAAAATTGCTTCAGACCCCCACTTTTGTGGCAGTGGTTGATAAATGTGCTGATAAAAAAATACCATTTGTCTGAAAATGATACTGAGCTCCTGTCTGTACATCCCAGCCATGAGAGTATAGTACAGCAGGCAGCCTGAGAGAAAGCAGGAGTCTCCTTAAGATGTACACCACAGCTTCCCTGCTTATCAGACTTTCCTCCTACATGGCTTTCACAGCCAAGTATCGGAAAGCACTGTGGAACTCTGTCCTGGCTATTACCTGCAATGGGTCGGACACAATGGTGCAGGAATTGGTGGATACTGCAAAAACTGCCCTGGAAGCTACGAAGTACCAATTCTACATGGCAGATGACGACAGTGATGCTGCCTCCAGAGCCATGGCCCATGCCATTTTTTGAGGAGTTTTGCCTGGTTTAGAACTACTAGTCTAACCCCAGACACCCAGTCTAAGGCCATGGACTTTACCTGTGATCAAAACATACTATTTGATTCCAGGACAACAGACTACATGAAAAAGATTGATGAGTACAAGGCCTCTTGGCAGAGTCACTCCTCCAAACCTAAGCTTCCTGCCCCACAGAAATCCCACCTGAGGGGAAACCGGAGCAGAGGTTATTTTTCCAGACCTTACACTCCCTATCCCCAGCCTAATTTTTCTCAGTACAGGGGTGTTTTCAGAGGGAGAAGCAGAAAAGACCAAAAAAGACCCACCTCTACCCAGCCAGCAGCCTCTCAGTTTAAGCCCTGGTGTGAGTGTCCAGGTTGCCTCCCCTCTGCCAGTGGGAGGCAGACTCTCCCACTATCTTCAGAACTGGTCCCTCATTACCTTGGACGAGTGGGTCGTGGAGATAGTGGAAAAGGGTCTGCCACTACAGTTCAAGCAGATGCCAGACCTCAAGCGTACCCTGGTGTTAAAAAGCCCCTAACCCCAACACAGGTACTACTGTTGGAGGTAAAAAACCTTCTAGCTCTACGAGCAGTGGAGGGGGTCCCGGCCCACGAAAAGGGCAAAGGCCTCTACTCCAGGTACTTTCTGACACAAAAGAAAATGGGGGAGTGGCGACCTATTTTGGATCTCGGACATTTAAACAAACATCTATTAAAACCCAAATTCAAGATGGTCACTCTGTCACAGGGAGACTGGCTGGCCTCCGTGGACCTAAAGGACGCCTACTTTCATATACCCATAAGAAAGTCTCACAGGAAGTTTCTCAAACTCTGTTCGGGGCACTATCATTTTGCTGCGATGCCCTTCGGCCTGTCCTCAGCTCCAAAGAGTCTTTACCAAGTGCCTAGCAGTGGTAGCAGCACACCTCAGGAAGCTGGCTGTCTCAAGCTTGCCCGTATTTGGGCGACTGGCTCATAGTAGCAAAGTCTCCTTGTCAAGTCAGTTAGTTCCTTTCCCCTACAGAGCACACTCTGGAATCCCTGGGCTTCCTGGTAAATCTAAAGAAATCTCACCTGGAACCCACTCAGCTATTCACTTTCATAGGAGCCCAGCAGGACACCCAGAAATGATGTGCCTTCCTCCCATGAGAGAATTCAGAGTTTCCTTTCAGTGGCAGATTCTTTCGTCCAGGGACAGCCAAGACCAGCCAGACATTTTCTCAGGCTCTTGGGACACATGGCTTCAATGACTGCAGTGGTCCCAGGGTTCAGATACAGGATGCGAGACCTGCAAGCCTATCTCAGGGCTCGTTGGTCTCAAAGAAGCAACTGTTTCTCAAAGCTGATACCTGTGACAGAACAGTTCCTTCAGGCTCTGCTTTGGTGGAAGGACCCTGCAAATCTGGCAATAGGGATCCCCTTCCAAGCTCCACTTCCCACAAAAGTGATGACCACAGATGCCTTCCTCCTGGGATGGGGAGCACATCTGGATAGTGCCTCAGTAAGTGGTACCTGGACTTCCCAAGAGTCACAATCGCACATAAACCTTCTGGGGCTCAGAGCAATCTTTCTAGCACTCAGAGCATTTGCTCCTGTCATAAAAGGGCAGACTGTACAAATTCAGACAGACAGCACCACTGCAGTGTTCTACATAAACAAGCAGGGTGATACGAGATCAGGCACACACTGTTCGGAGGCTCTGAAAATTTGGTCTCTCGCCTTTTCCCTGGAGGTCAGCCTTTCAGCTATTCATCTCCCAGGCAAGCAGAATACCCTGGCACGTGCTCTAAGTCGCATCAGTCAGGGTCAGGGCAAGTGGACTCTGAACAAGCAAGTACTAGCCACAGTGTTCAGGTGGTGGGGCACACCAGAAGTAGAACTGTTTGCTTCCCCCCTCAATTTCCGGCTTCCTCAGTACTATTGTAGGCCTCCAGTCCCAGGAACACTTCCCCTGGATGCGTTGATTCTGGACTGATCAGGGAGGTTCCTATAACCTTTCCCTCCCTTTCCCCTTAAACTCTGACAACAGCCGTCATCGATGATTCTGGTGGCTCCAGATTGGCCCAGGCAAGCCTGGTACCCTCTCCTTCTCTCAGTGTCAGGCAGTAGGCCCATTCGCCTGCCATCAACTCACTCTCTGCTGACCCTTCCCCAGACAGGAGTGCATTATTCAGACATACACTGTCTTCGCCTCAAGGCCTGGTTCTTGAGGAGCTAGAGATCTTCCTGGACTGCAGTCTCCACCACTCATTCAGACTAATGGGATAGCGCCGGAGGCGCTAGGACCTAGCAGTAGCAAAATATTTTCAGAAGGGTCGGCGCTGAGACAGGACCACGCATGCACGGCACTGTGAGAGTAGCTCGCACCTGTGTAGGCTATCGTGGCATCGACCCTCCAACTGCCTCCGTTCCTTTTCTCCCATGGTCGAGTGCACTTGGATGTCAACGTCACTTGTCTGCCGGCGTCAAAGTTTTCGTCTATACGACAGCAGCATTAAGCTGTTTAGTATTCGTTTAAATTAACATTTTAGTATTATTTTCTTATTTTAAGAAAAAGTAAAAGAAGATTATGAAGAAGAAGAAGAAAAATAAATTCTCACCTGCCGTCAACGGAGTCATCCTTAGACGGTAGCGGTGACGGTAGGAAAATTTAGTTTGAAAGTTGTTACAGCAGAGGGGCTGTGTTCGGTCCTCCACCCTTTGTGAAGGGGATCTGACCACGGGCAGTCCTGTGCTCAGGAGCAGGGGGAGAGGACAGTCCGCTGAAGCACAAAGCTGGTGGTTCCGGGGATCCGGCTCCGCTTGACCGTGAGCTCTTTTTCCTCCTTGGGAGAAGAAGAATCAGTACCACTCTAGGTCGCCTTCTGGTACGTCTGCGCGGAGATTGTCAGTGGTGAGGGGTGGTAGGTCTGAACTAACTTTGGTGGGTTCCCCTTGGCCCCACTCTTAACAGCCGTGTTCTTGAACACCGAATTCCATTTCTGTCGTTGATGGAGTTTTGGTGAGCAGTTTCACTTTTGGCCCACTCCTTTGGAGAAGGGGGTTCGACTTTTGTCCAGTTTTTCTGGCCAGTGTTCCCGGTTCTGGGGCCTCTGGGCCTTGGAGCCGCTGGACCTGGGCTGGGCCGATTGGATCAGGATGTGCGCGGTGCCATCTCTTGTTCCTTTGCCATCCCATTGACTCCTCATGACTATCCCACTCCCTTTTTTCCATGCAGGGGCGGCGGCGTAGTGCAGCTTCCTTCTCCCCTTTTCCTCAGGATCTTCAAGTGCTGTTGGCACTGCTGGCATTGCTGTTGGTGCCACCGTGCGGTGTCATGGATGGCGCCGTTGGTGATGTGCGGCACCGTGGATGGCACCATTGGTGATGTGCGGCACCTTGAACAGTGCCGTTGGTGCCATCAGTGGCACCGTGGTTGGCGTCGCTGGTGCTGCACAGTGTCATGGACGGCTCCTCTGGTGCCGTGGACGGAGCCGTTAGTACGATCTATACTGTTTGTACCGCGCAGCACGTGGGTGCCGTTGGTGTTGCGCGGTGCTGTGGATGGCGCCGTTGGTGCCTTTTGTGCTACACTGCGCCGTTGGTGCCGCGCAGCACCGTAGACAGGGCCGTTGGTGCTGCGTGATGCCACAGGTGCCGCCACTGGTGCTGGACGGCTCCATGGGTGGTACCACAGGTGTCCGGTGCCACGGGTGCTGCCGGTGCCACAGGTGGTGCCGGTTGGTGCTGTCCAGTAGGTGGTGGAGTTTTCTTTCCGCGGACGACTTCTTCCATGAAAGTTGTTGCGAGGAGTTTTCCGCTGAATGAATTCCTGTTCTGCTGAATATTTCCACAGATCCTAGTGGGTGGAGGTCCGCGTGGGATCCTGTGTCGTTCCAGCGGTTTTCCGCTGGTGGGACTCTTGTTCTGCGCTATTCTGCTGGTGGAATTCTGCATTCCGCTCAGCACTTGGTCGGCTCCCTAAATGGCGTCGAGCTCCTCGACACCTTTCCTGGTGGCGGAGTCTCTAGAGATTCTGACCTAAACTTCCTTTTGGAGGTCCTTCTGAGATAGAAGTGCATCTGGATGAGTCTCTCCATGTCGTACTTGTTGGTGATACAGTGGATGACTCATTTTAGAAACTGGAGGTTAAGCCTTCTCTGTCAGCATAGTCTGTGATGGAAGTTCTTCTTTGCAGTTCTTCCTCAGGGATGTGGGGTCCACCTTAACATCTCGGACTTCTTCCATGGACCAAAGACTTCAAACAACATGAAGTCTTGCTATATTATGACTATTGCAGTTTGTTCCACCACTAGAACTGCTCCAGAGGTGAAAGAGTTAACTTCCATGCAGAGCTTAGAGCGCGAGCTCGGTTAAGAAGCTCTGTTAGGGTGGTTTCAACCGAAACTGTCAGCTTCTTTACTCCGCCTCACTGAACAGTCGCTCGGAGATTCCTCCTGTTGCTCGGTTCATTTCTTCGGTTTAAAACGCTATTTCTCAGTTGAATTTAACGCTGATTTAATTATTTTAACCGCAAAACCGATCGGTTCAAGCTCTGTCTATGGTATTGTAAGTAATAGATAGGTTTTTTCTGTGTGGAACTTGTAAATTGTTATTGGTTCGGTTTGAACCGATCGAATTGTACTAAAACTTAGTTTTAAAGCCTTTTAAGGCTTGTTAGAGTGCGGTTCCCGGTTCTTATCGGTTCTAAAAAAACCGGATTTCATTACGGTTTTTTCCACGACCCGTGACACGGTTTGGAACCGATAAGGGTGTCTTGCCTGGCACGGCCATTAAAAGGGCAAGTTTGTTGGTTAGGCTGGCATCATGTCTGAGAAACCCAAAAGAAAAACCGGGCCCACTGGGTTTCAGCACTGTAGTGTCTGTGGGGAAGCCTTTGCCAAGGCTGACCCACACTACATGTCTCTGTTCTGGGGTTTGACCACCTCAATTCAGACTGCCAGATTTGTAAAAATTTCCCTGCAGCCACCCTGGACAAGAGAGTGGGCAGACTCAGGACCAGAGGCCAAAAAGTCCGCTGACCCGGATGGCCAGCCCGGTTCAGTGCCAACCGAACCGGAGGGAGTGCCCTCTGACCAGGGCGAGACTTCCTCGGGCCAACGAAAAGCTGGCTCTGAGGAGCCAGTTCCAGCAAATAAAACTAAAAAATCAGCAGGTTTAGAGTCCAAAATTCCTTCTCCAACTGCTGCAGAGATAGCCAGGGCAATTCAGATTGTCCAGTCTCTGTCCCCGGTTCCCTTCGAACCGCCACTGTCTGGCAAAAGGTCGGTTCGGTCGGTTCCAATGGTTCAGGAATATGAGATAGAAGAGTTTTATGAACCAGAGGAGGGGGAGGAGGATTATGATCAGTGTGAATGTGACTTTGAAAGTCTGGATGTGCCCATTGAACCGGACATCTCCCCAGACATACCTTCAGGTGAATCTCCCCCTAGGCTTTCTGAGTCCCCTTCTCATTTTTTGTTTTATAAAAAAGTTGCTGAGACCCTCCAGCTTCCCTTAGAGGAGGCTTTGGATGAGCAGGAGGAGCCTGACTATGTAGAGATGATGGATATCCCAGAGTCCAGGAGATTGTCCATCCCTTTGCATAAATCTTTTAGGAAACAAACAATAAAAATTTTAAAAGCTCCTAATTCTGTGCCTCCTGTAGATAAAAAGATGGACAGGAGGTACACTTTGTCAGGTCCTGATACAGATTTTCTTTCACAGCAATGCAGTCATGTTGGGGTAGTTCAGGCTGCAGCCTGTGATAAAGCTAATATTCCCCTGGCTTCACATCCTCCTGACAAGGACTCCAGGAAGATTGATGCCATGGCCAAAAAACAATACATGGCAGCATCCTTGGGACTCAGACAAGCAAACTATATGGCTTATGTTGCGAGATACCAGAAATCTAGATGGGATACTGTCATGGCCTTAGCCAAACAGGTCCCTGGCCAGCTTGCAAAGGAGCTGGAGCAGGTGGCTCTTGATGGTATTGAGGCATCTAAGGTGCAATTCCATGCTGCAGTGGATTCTAATGATGTATCCTCTAGAGTCATGGCTACATCTGTGGCTTTTCGTAGATTGGCCTGGCTCAGGTGTACTACTTTGTCACAGGATACCCAGTCTAAGGCTATGGATTTTCCTGTGGTGGGAAATTCTCTGTTTGGGGAGCAGACAGAGAATTATATGAAGAAAATGGATGAATATAGAACCACTTATAGGAGTGCACAAGCCAAGGAGCGAAGCCACTCCTCAGAGGCAGCCCCAGGGGTAGGGGCAGGCCTTTTCACAGGCCTTTTACCAGACCCAGGCCTCCTCCTCTTCAGCCTATGCACAGAGGGGTTCTTCAGAGGGAGAGGCAGACGGATACGGCAGGTCTGCTCCACCCCTCAGCCTAAAGCCCCTGCCAAACAGGCACCCTGATGGGATGCCCAGGGTCAGCTCTCCATTACCTGTAGGGGGCAGGCTGGCTTACTTCGTCCAGGACTGGGAGTCTTTAACTTCAGACAGGTGGGTCCTGGAAGTAGTGAGCCAGGGTCTGGTTCTCAGCTTCAAAAAATTTCCAAAGATGAAAACCAGATCTTTTCCACCTGAAAACCCTTTAGAGACTCTTGCTTTGGAAACAGAAGTCTCAACCCTCCTGGCTCTCAGAGCTGTAGAAAGGGTTTCTCCCCCACACCAGGGCAAGGGTCTGTACTCCAGGTACTTCCTTACCCCAAAAAAGACAGGAGAGTGGCGGCCTATCCTGGATCTAAGATATCTAAACAAGCACCTTTTAAAACCAAAGTTCAAAATGGTGACACTGGGAATGATTTTACCCTCCCTAAGGCCAGGGGACTGGCTAGCCTCCCTGGACCTCAAGGATGCCTACTTCCATGTTCTTATCAGAAGCTCCCATGAAGTACCTCAGATGCGAACTGCCCTCAGGCCATTATCAGTTCAGAGCAATGCCCTATCCTCACTTCTGCCCCAAGGGTGTTCACAAATGTCTGGCAGTAGCAGTTGCTCATCTAAGAAGGCAAAGATTGCCATTTTCCCTACCTGGACGACTGGCTCATTGTGGGTCAGTCTCAGACCAGAGTCAGATCACACCTGCTAGTTACCCAGCAGCTGCTACCTCTCTGGGCTTTCTTCTCAATCTTCAAAGTCAATTTTGGAACCTGTCCAGGTACTCACCTTTATAGGCGCAGAACTGGACACAAAGCAGGCCAGAGCCTTCCTTCCCTTGGAAAGGGTAAGGACCTTAGTGGCCCTGGCCTCATCCTTCACTCTACAGGTCTCTCGACCAGCAAGGCATTTCCTGCAGCTCCTAGGACACATGGCTGCCTCCACAGCTGTTGTGCAAGGAGCAAGATTTCAGATGAGGGACATTCAGTTCCATTTGAGAGCTTTCTGGTCTCAAAGAAGAGATTCCCTATCCAAGTTAATCCCAGTGACTCGAACCCTGATCCAGGCCCTTCAGTGGTGGCAGGATCAGAGCAATCTGAGACAAGGGTGCCTTTCATCCCTCTGTCCCTCTTTGACCCTTACTACAGATCGTCCCTCTTGGGATGGGGGCTCACATGGGCAACCTCTCCACCCAGGGGTTATGGTCCCCTCAGGAATCTCTTCTCCACATCAATCTGTTGGAACTCAGAGCTGTTTTTCTAGCACTTCAGGTTTTTTCTGCATCTGTTCAGAACAAGGTGGTACAGGTCAGAACAGACAACACCACTACAATGTGGTACATCAACAAACAAGGGGGCACTCGGTCTTCAGCCTTGTGCACCGAGGCGATGAAGTTGTGGTCTCTGGCTTATTCCCTGAACACTTCCCTCATAGTATTTCACCTCCCAGGCAAGGACAATGTCCTGGCAGATGCTCTCAGCAGAATTTCCCAGGGCCATCACGAATGGTCACTGGATCCCCTAGTACTGGGGATAGTGTTTGCCAGATGGGGCACTCTTCAGATAGATCTTTTTGCAGCCCCAGACAATCATCAACTTCCACTGTTTTGTTGCAGGCCCCCAGTGTTGGGCTCAGTCCCCCTGGATGCCTTTCTCCTCGATTGGGAAGGGAAGTTTCTTTATGCCTTTCCCCCCTTCCCTCTCCTGTTCAAAGTACTAGTCAGAATCAGGTCTCAGCCCTGCAAAATGATCCTGATTGCTCCAGACTGGGCCAGGCAGCCCTGGTACCCACTCCTTCTGTCCTTAGCAGTCCATCTTCCCCTGTGTCTCCCCAGGAACCACAATCTGTTAACCTGTGCTCAGGGGAGAGTTTGGTATCCGAATCTCAAATCCCTCAATCTCAAGGCTTGGCTCTTGAGCAGTTAGAGTTTGCTGATCTCCAACTTTCTCAAAGTGTTCTCGAAATCCTGAAGGCTGCTAGGAAGCCTTCCACCAGGGTTACCTATAACTCCAAGTGGAAAAGGTTTTCCATATGGTGTTCTGGGAAGCATGTTTCTCCGGAATCTGCTGATCTACCCACTGTATTGGACTACATGGTCCATCTTAATTCTTTGGGACTGAGACCAGCTATCCTGAAAGTGCACTTGGCAGCTGTCTCTGCCTTCATTTCAGCAGGGAAGCCCTCTTCTCTTTCTTCTCACCCTGTATTTTCCAAGTTTTTTAAAGGATTGCTTCATACTAATCCTCCATTCAGGGACCCTGCCCCAGCTTGGGATCTTAATGTATGCATTGCTCAGCTGATGCAACCCTCCTTGAGCCTCTGTCTTGACGAGGCTTAAGTATTGACTTGGAAAACTGTATTTCTGGTAGCCATCACTTCTGCCAGGCGCATAAGTGAGTTACAGGCTTTATCAGTAGAGACTGACTTTATTTCCTTTCACAGGGATAAAGTAGTCCTCAGGACTAACAGGAAGTTTTTGCCTAAGGTGGTTTCAGATTTCCACCTTAACCAAGCTATTTCACTTCCAGTGTTCTTCACTGACCATTCCTCCTCTAGTGAGAGGAGGCTGCACAGCCTAGATGTTAAGAGGGCCCTAAGTTACTACATAGAGCGTACCAAGGGTCACAGGTTTGACTCCCTCCAACTGTTTCTCACTTATGGTGAGGTTGGGAAAGGGAGACCTGCCACTAAGAGATCCATTGCCAGGTGGATCGTTTCTTGTATCCAATTTTGCTATCAAAAGCTGGTGAGTTCCCCCTCAGGCCTGAGGGCTCACTCTACCAGAGGTACAGCTGCATCTCTAGCTGCTGCTAGAGACATCCCTATCTTGGAGATATGTCAAGCAGCTACTTGGAAAACAGTACACACTTTCACCAAGCATTACTCCCTGGATATTCAGGCCAGGAGGGATGCTCGGTTTAACACAACCATGCTTCAGAGCCTATTCCTAAGTAGGTTCTGTCCCTCCTCCATGGAGGTACTGCTGTGTAGTCTGCAATAGTCATAATATAGCAAGACTTCATGTTGTTTGAAGAAAATTACTCACCTTAGTAATGTTGTTTCTTCTAATGGAGTCTTGCTATATTATGACCTCCCCAGCCTGCCCCTCTCAGAACTTCTACTTTGGGTATGGGGTGGGCAGTCCTCTGTTGGCATTTATTGATGCCCTCTTTCATGTTTGGGTGTTGTGTTTATTTAGTTATTTTATCTTATTTTTCTGGTCCACTGACTTGAGTCTTGGTGTTGGGACCAGGAAAATGTGTGAATATTTTAGTAGCCAGTTGGCTAGTGTAGGTTACAGCTTCACACAGAACCTTAGTGAGTTTTGCTCGTGAAGATCTGACGGTTTCGGTTTGAAACCACCCTAACAGAGCTTCTTAACCGAGCTCGCGCTCTAAGCTCCATGCTCTGCATGGAAGTTAACTCTTTCACCTCCGGAGCAGTTCTAGTGGTGGGACAAACTGCAATAGTCATAATATAGCAAGACTCTATTAGAAGAAACAACATTACTAAGGTGAATAATTTTTTCTTCTGTATCTGGACTGTTTTCAGTCGCCAGTTCAATTACACCCTGTGGAACACACTAATTCAGTGGTCAGGAGCCTTTTGGACTCTTTCGCACCTTTGAGAGGGTATATAGCGCGCCCCGTGATACTGCCTCTTGGTGGCTTCCTCGACAGCGGGTGATTAACATCTCCTCAGCTGTGATTATTGGTCCGGTCCCAGTTTCAAGGCTCACCTGTCCCTCAGATGAACAAGCTCTTACAGATTTTTGTATCTGGTAGTCCTTTCAGGTAGAAGCCTGAGAGCCTTGTCAGGCTTTAACTAATTGTTTAAAAAAAAATATATATATATATATATATATATGTTGTAACCCCCAGGAGGCGCTATCCTGAGGGCTACTACAGCTGCACCCCCCCTTTCTTCCCACTAGTGGCCCACACAATTCAGTTATAATGCCCTTACCATAGACACTTAACCCCCGGCTCGATCCTCTCAGCTCACTCCAGGGACCCCCTGAAAAGTAAGGTACAGTTACACAATATTCCCTGGGCAATATTTCACCGTTAATACACAAACTAGCCAGTGTGCTTTTGCAAAACAAGCAATCTGATTTATTTAAGGGAAGATAACAAGGACCGGGGGGAATCAGGGTAATTGGCGTACCACTACAATATATGCGTATCTACCTAGGTCTCTGTGCACAGGCCTAACCTATAAGTTACTGCCTATGGGTACCCAAGCCCTAAAGGCTAGTTCCTCGATGCAGCTGGTTGGGGCCCTGACACAAATGAGCATTTTAATTCCTACTGAAGATTAGAGGGAGCCAGTAGGCTCAATTAATGTAGTCAGCAAAGTAACCAGAATATCTTGCTCTTGCTAGGAACCTTCAACAGGGAGCTACCCTGATTTTGTACTCTCGACTCCAGAGGGAAAAGCGCTCTCTCACCCCTCGCAAGGCTGAGCCTGAACTTCAGACACTTCTCCACACATTTATATGCAAAACAACAGAGGGGTACCATACCAGGCAGCTGCTCCTATGGCCTGACCGAACACCCCGTACTCGTGAGTCTCCCTGCAGCTTCACCTTCCTGACAGACCGAGCGCAATTCAGCAGATTCTCCAGTCCTCTACAGGGTGAGCCTGGTAGGTAGCTGTGCTTTTACACAGCCTCCTCTGACCGCTGCCCCGCAGATTTAGTCCGAAGCTTAACGGCTACTCAAATGGCCGAATCAGCCGGCTCACTGCGCTTCCCACGGTAAACTCAATGGCGCCAAGAGCCCGTGAGCCTTCCTCGGCCCACAGCCACAATGTCTCTGCCCCTTAGCAGTATGGGGCAATCCTCTAGCTCGGGCGCCACCCGATCCCATTGGCTGGCTACAGGTGCCAGTCACTTAGTCCTGTTCTCAGTGGTGCAAAAAAGGCGCCCTGGTCTGGCCTTCACTTCCTACAATTACTAGCGGTATCTCCATTGGTCCGTCGGCTCCCTAGAGAGCCCTCATTCTAGTTGGTCGCCAGTTACTCCATTTGGGGCACCTCCTACCCCCATTGGACCCTTCAGAACGTCCTGGTCCAAAATGGAGGGGCACAGCACACACAGTCCCAGCTGCAAAAGAAGCAAGTTAGACAAACTGTATCCCCACCAACAGTCTAACTATTTATGCCCAGACGGTTACATCTCTCAAAAGGGGCTCCCCCTGCGCATATAGCGACTGCCAAACGGGAGCGATTCCACCGCAGCTCAGGCGGGATTTGAACAGGGAAACCATCATCCCCCCCATATCAACCCGCTGGAGCCTGCGAGCAGACAGCTCTTAAAGAGACAGTACTGGAGGCTTTGGAAGCACTCACGGCACCCACATTTAGGCGGCATTGCGCCGAACACCAGTTAGGCCGGGAACATTTAGGCAAGTTCCAGGAAGGCTTTTAGGAACCCCCATTTGTAAGGGGGTTACATGTATACACACACACACACACACTCACAGCAGAGGGCCTAACCTGAAACTACACGATTCCATCCATCTGGATCCGGCCCAGGTTCCGCCTCAGCTGCCTGAGGCAGTCATCTCTAGACTACAGTGGAGAGCACCTGACTTCTTATATTTCTTGGAGAAGTCCAGTCCAGAGGAGATATGGATCATTGCTTTTCTCCAAGGGAGATTTGCTCTTAATTTAGAGATGTTCCCTAGACCTGGGCGGCAGCTCAGTCTGTTGGTTTTGTTTCGTCAGATCCTCTTCTCTTGATCAGAGCCTCAGAGCAACAGAAGTTACTCCACGGCGAGTCAGAACACAGGTTCCTACTTCCTTGCTTGCTCCAGGTAACAGACGGCATGCTCCCTTCTTGCCCGTAAAGATCAAGTAGGTCCTTGTTCAAGAGGTGGGTTCTCGGTATTCATACCTTTGCTTCCTGCATTGATTCTGTGCCAGTCACTCCGGACTAGACTCTTCGGAAACGATTGCTCAGCTCTCCACTTCCTTTTCCAGGAAGAAATTTTCCATTTAGGGGAAAGTGTTAGTTTCGCCTTCCCAGCAGCTCCTTCTCTTAGGAGCTCCCCTAGTTACCTCCAGGGCAAAGGAGACCTTCTGACACAAAGTTATCCACTTCAACCAGGTGATGAAACTGTCTTGTTCATTTTTCATTAGCAAGCAATTTAGAGGTTTTTTTTTTCCTACTCCTTTTTCAGGAAGGCCGGAGCGAGTGGTGCCTCTTCACGTTGTCACTTTAGTCGTTAGGCGGTCACTTTCAGCAATGGTTCAGCCCGAACTTGGTCCTTTCTGTGTCCCTTCTCGATGCAGATCTGCCCCTATCTTGCCTCAGAAATGCAGACCCTGGTTTTACCTGTCTAAATGCTTCTCTGCAGTGGATACGTCCTGCTGTATACTCTTCCTCTCTTCCCTTAGTTCAGAGACTGCTACTAGAGTTGTAGGCAAACAGGGGCAGAATGATTCCTCTTGAAATAAGAAGTTGGTAGGCTCTGGTTCTCCCAGACCTCCACAAGAGGCTTCTAAGTCATGTTTTGGCCTTCCATCAGGAAGGCTTAAGTGACTAAGTGGAAACCTTTCTCCATTGGTGGGCTTACCCCACCTGGACCTCTGATTGCTCACCAAGTAAGGGGTTCAAATGCCTCTTTGACCTGTTGTTCACAGGCCAGCCATACTTGGTAGTGGGGGTATTCATCTGCGCTTTCTCGGGCTACCTTGAACCAGTAGACTTTACCTCCGGCTCTTTTGGTTAGTAGAACTTTTTGCCTTCCCTCCAGAAGGAAGGGAGTGCTCCCTTCACGCTTTGATTGTTTCAACAGTTCTATGACTTTCTTCACAGAACGAAGGGCTACACTCCAGCATTTTTTGTGTAGCTTCAGCTTGCCTCAGTTGGATCACCTTTTTGCCCTGAGATGTTTTAGGCTAGTTTAGTAGCATGTCTTCGATACTATTCATTTTTGGCTTAGAACAGATTGAGAGGCCGGGTTCTCACCGCTCTTCTAGAGTGGTTGCGGCCTCCTTGCAGAGTTTCATTTTGTGTCCATTGCAGTCTTCTGTAAAATGGTGAGTTGGAGCTCAAGTGCATACCTCTGTAAGCACTATGTTCTGGATCTTCTTTCCAGACAGCTCTTTTCTTAGTAGGACAGTCCTTGGACGTTCTTTCTGAGTGAGCCCCATCTCCTACCGCCTACTCCGAGTGGGTTGGTTTTAGCTTGGTACTCTCCCATTAGTGTGAATGAATGGTGGAGACTGCAGTCCAGGAAGATATGGAAATTACGTACTTACCGTAATTCTTGATCTTCTTGGACGGAGTCTCCACCACTCATTCACACGCCCACCCACCATCCCCTGGGCTCACTTGTTTTGTTTCTTTGATCTTCTCGCCTTGTGGTCCCACTGTGAAGACATTGCTCAGTTGACCCTTTTTGCAAGGGTCATCTGGCACTTTCAGGCCCGGAAGGTTAGGATAAGTTACTTTTACTAGTTAGCTGCACCTCCTGGGTTGAAAAGGTACTGAGGCGGTTGGAGGGTCGACGCCGAGATAGCCTACACAGGCGCAAGCTGGTCTCGTGCCGCGCATGCGTGGTCCTGTCTCGGCGCCGACCCTTATGAAAATTTTTTGGCTCCTCTTTGGTCCTAGCGCCTCTGGTGCTATCCCATTAGTGTGAATGAGTGGTGGAGACTGGCGTCCAAGAAGATCAAGAATTACGGTAAGTATGTAATTTCCATATCCCAACCCTCAGTACTCGGAACAGGTCCTTAAGATCCTGAGAATGACTAAAAAGCCAAATACAGAAAAGACTTTATTCAGCCAAATGAAAATGGTTTTCCCTCTGGTGCAAGGGCAATAAGATTAATCCTTTTACATCTTCAGATTCTATGCTGTTGGATTACCTAGTACATTTGTAGGCTTCAGGCTTGAAACCCTCCTCTTTCAAGCTGCACCTGGCTGCAATTTCGGCCTACTTTTCAGTTGGGAAGAAAAAGTCAGTTTTTTCCCCACTCGGTCTTCAAACAGTTTTTCCAAGGCCTCTTGCACCTCCAGCCTCCAGTCAGGGAGCTGGTTCCTCCTTAGAGCCTGAGTCTCTGCATTGTCAGGCTCAAGGAACCACCCTTTGAACCTGTGGTCACTGTACACCTCAAGTTTGTAACTTGGAAATTGTTTTCCTAATAGCCATTACCTCTGCCAGAAAGATTTCAGAGTTACAGGCCCTGTGCACCGAGCCTAATTACATCATTCCTCACAGAGAGAAACTTGAGCTCAGGACAAATAAGAAATTCCTGCCTAAGGTGGTTTCTGAGTTTCACCTTAACCAGTCTGTTACTCTACCTGTTTTCTTTACTAAGAAATCCACTCCTGGTGAGCAAAAGCTCTACAGTCTGGATGTCAAAAGAGTTCTTTTATTATCTAGAGCATACTAGGCAGTGCAGAGGCTCTTCCACTCAGTTGTTCCTCACATATGGGGATATAGGCAGAGGAAGACCAGCTACCAAGAGAACTGTTTCCCGCTGGTTGGTCTCTTTCATTAGATTCTGCAATTAAAAAGCTAGTCATCAACCTCCTGTGGGGCTTAGATCTCATTCCACCAGGGGCATTGCAGCCTCTGTGGCAGCTGCAAGGGACATACCTCTTCTGGATGTCTGCAAAGCAGCTACCTGGAAATCTGTACACACTTTCATTAAACACTACAGTTTGGATGTGCAGTCCAGATCTGATGCCAGATTTAGCAGGGTGGTTCTGCAGAGCCTCTTTCCTAAGTAGGTTCTCTGCCCACCTCCCACTTGTTACTGCTTGGTAATCTGCTATAGTTACTGATGCTAAAGGACTCCTGGGGGTGAGAAGAAAAAATTACTGACCGTAGTAATCATCTTTCTTCCAAGGGGTCCTTTAGCATCAGTAAGCTCCCACCCTTCCTCACCGGTTCACCTTTTAGGAGAAGGGCTCTGTTCTCAGTTTTATTACCAAAATGTGGCTCTTATTAAAGAGGTTTCCTGCTCAGGTTGTTAATATCTGTTTTTCTGGTTTTGGACATTTTCATGTTTTTTTGAATCCTCTTGGTTCATTTTTGGGGCATGTGCCGAATTATCTTTGAAAAAATTCTAAAGCCCTTCAGGCTTCTTCTTCTCAGCGCACTCCTCTCTTTTTTTCTGATTGGCTGATGCCTAAGCTCATTATGGTAATTATCTTAAAGGCATACCTCTGGGGCAGTTGCACCTAGCCGACTGACTGCTATAGTTACTGATGCTAAAGGGATCCCTTGGAAAAAAGATTACTATGGTGAGTAATTTTTTCTTCCACACAGCCCTAACATTCAACAGTGGTTGACATGCCAGGTAGACAGCCTGAATAAGCAGATTGCTGTACAACAAGGTTGCACCCAACCACTACTCCTTTCTGTGTGAGTGTACTGGCTCTGGGCATTCTTGTGCCTGGGGTGAAGGTCAGTCCTCCCGGAGTCACAAAAAGAAGTAACCCTAGCCCTGCTAATGCTCAGCATCAGGTTCCAGGGACTGTTCAACCTCCTCTCTTAGAAAAGGGGAGGAAAAGGTATCAGTTGAGCTCGAGCTCACGCCACTCTGCACTGATGCATTTTCGCCTGTAGGTCCAGAATCTCCACAGTCATCCTCGACATTGACATCAGATTTTCTGAAGCTTTGCGGCCTTGTGTACCCATCTCTGAATCTCCTTTTCTCCACTGAGGAGCCTTCATGTAAGCAGTTTGGTCATTGGGCTGCTCATATGGAGCAGTGCTTCTAGGGATTTGGATATGGTTCCCTTATCCACACTCTGGCAGTTCCACTGGAATGTGATGATTGGCCGGATGTCTTTAAGCTAACCACCTCCCACCACCTGGGTTGATATATCCCCCTGATTTATGCCTTTGGCATCAGATCTTTCTTTCTGCTGGAAGATCAGGTCACATCCTTTGCACTCCACTAAGGATTTTTGGTGCACTAGAGGTAAACTATTACTTTCAAAGTTTTCAAAGTTAAATTGGGGATGATCTTTGCGGACATCTCTTACAGCAGGTCATACTAATAGAAATATCCAGCCGCAGGCACGAGATCCAGCCAGAGGATTTTACCAGCAGTTCACCTGGGACTGCCCACAATGACGTCATGTGCTCTCCTGTAGCCTATGGAAGCATGGGGGCTCCTGATCCTCCTCCGTTCTTTTTCCGCTGCCGACCTGCATGCTATACCTCCCAAAGGAGTCTAGCCACAATCAGCGACACATCTCATGGATACTACTCCAATCTCTTGCGAATGAAGCGTCGTGGTTCTGCGTCACATCTCCAGTCTATAGATGCCCTCAGACTCACTATTTCAACTCTTCCCCCTGTGGACAAAAATGTGCCACTGAAGACTTACACAGACTTGACATGCTGTGCTTGGGACCTTCACACGACACACGTAAGTGCAGTCTGTGCAACAGATTTAATAAAGCAACACGTTGATGACGTCTCCAAACCCTTAGGGAGCATTTAATGGAGAAAAAAAGCGTCCTCCGAGAGCGGGAACACCAGGTCAAGTCCTCCCGCATCTCGTCGTCGTCTTCTGGTTCCCACCACACAAAACGGGACCATTCGTCAATGCTAACTTCTTCAAGGATGTCTCTTGCAGCAGATCACAGATAGGAACATGTCCCTAGCAGTTGGGAGGAGAAGGGTGGTGGAAGGTAGGTAGGTACTTATGATAGAAGACCCTGTAGTACTGCGTAGCCAATGTTGGCCCGTCTTCTAAATATAACGTCCTGGCTGTAATGCTTGGTGAAAGTTGTCGTCGAAGCACAGGAAAACCAGGAGCAGTTGTAGAATTCACCAAAAATATTTATTTACACTAGCAGTAACATAAAAAAATTTAACTTATTTAGTATAACTATTTACAAAGGCAAAATAAAATGGAGAACATCCATCAGAGTTTTCCTTCAATCTCTGTGTCCCTTTTGTCCTTCCAGCAATTTCAGCTCGGCTCTCTTATAAGTCCTTCCAACCTCCATTCTTAACAAGCATCCTGTTTCTTGTATGTTTCAGGCAGGTGCTGGCAGAACACAATGTCCCAGAACTGAGGCCCTTTTTCCACAGCTCTTCTGCAAAAGGCTTAAAAATTGCACTCAGGTAGCCCCTTGAGTTTTCCAATAGCTTTTTGCAATCATCTCAAACCACATATATATACATTTCAAAAATTAACATTATATAATTTCTAAACAAAAGGGATCCTGATATAAGTTACATTTCCATACAGTGATATGCATATATTTTTATATCAGCAGATATACAAGGGAGGAAAAAAGACAGACAGCAAGGGAAAGCTGAGAGACAGTGATGGGCAAAGAACTGTAAGACTGTCGGGGTGATCAAATCCTAAGGCTCACTGGAAAACTTAGTTGCGCAACTAGACAGAAACAGGAAAGGAAAGAACAGACCCCCCTGCATTCAAAACTCTTTCCATAATAACTGGGACAGGCATACCTCTCAACCTCCTGCCTCATAAATCAGGGACAAGGCTTAAAATAATCAGGGACAAAGGACCAAAATCAGGGACACATCTTCAAAATTGGAGATATCAGCTCAGGAAGCTGGCAGAATAAGAGGCTTAGTGTAAAACGCATTTTCTAAGTAAGAACAAGTCTGTAACTTTAATGTTTAACATTATTTTGTGCTTACAGCCCCCACCGTTTGGTCACTGAAACACAATTTTTAGGAGGGACAGAGTGAAATTTTGAGGCAAAATCAGGGACATCCCTGAAAATCAGGGACAGTTGAGAGGTATGGGGACAGGGTCCTAGTCTACCCTGTCACATACATCTCCCTTCTTAAGAGAGAACCTGTTTTATTAAACGCGTTTCCAAAACATTTTATTAATTCTCTACTAATATTAGCTTCAAAGTTTTAGTAATTAAGCACATGTGCAGCATCCATTTTTCTATAATAGTACAGCAAACAGTAAAGTTCAAACCCATACATTTGTTTTTCAACCTTCAGAACCCCCAATTCCTATTCACTCTACCAGATTTGTGTATCACATTGAATTTAAATGGCTGTAGCGCCAGGTACCACCTTGTGATTCTGGAATTTTTATCTTTCATGTGGTTAAGCCAACAGAGAGGATTGTGATCTGCTATAAGTACAAAGTCAGTTCCTAGAAAATAAAACTTAAGGGACTCCGTTGCCCACTTTGCTGATAAACATTCCTTTTCAATGGTGGAGTACCTTTTCTCTCTGTCATGCAACTTCCTACTTACGTACTGAATAGGATGTTCAAACAACATGAAGTCTTGCTATATTATGACAATTGCAGTTTGTCCCACCATTAGAACTGCTCCGGAGGTGAAAGAGTTAACTCCATTCCATGAATGGAACTTTGAGCACGAGCTCTAAAGAGAAGCTCTGTCTGGGTAGTTTCAAACCTAAACTGTCAGATTCTTTACTCCGCCTCACTGAACAGTCGCTCCGGAGATTCCTCCTACTACTCGGTTCATTTCTCGGTTTAAACAGTGTTTCTCGGTTCAATTTAACGAGAATAGTTTTATTTAACATAAAACCGATCGGTTCAAGCTCTGTCTGTGTATAGTAAGTAATTAATGTTTTAATTCTGTGTGGAACTTGTAAAGGTTTATCGGTTCGGTTTTGAACCAATCAACGTGTTAAAACTTGAAGTATTTAAACTTGAGATTTTAGAGTGCGGTTCCGGTTCTTATCGGTTCTAAAAAGCGGATTTCATTACGGTGGTTTTCCAATACCAGTAACACGGTTAGGAACCGATAAGGGTGTCTTTACCTGGCACTGCCGTTAAAAGGGCAAGTTTTTGGTTAGGCTGGCATTATGTCTAGAAACCCAAAAAGCAGGCCCACTGGGTTTCAACACTGTGATGTCTGTGGGAAGTCTTTGTCAAGGCTGACCACACACCATGTGTTTATTGTCTGAGGGTTTGACCACCTCAATTCAGACTGCCAGATTTGTAAAATTTCCTGCAGCCACCCTGGAAAAGAGATTGGTCAGGCTCAGGGACAGAGGCCAAAAGTCCGCTGACCCGGATGGCCAGCCTGGTTCGGTGCCAACCGAACGGAGGGAGTGCCTCTGACCAGGGCTAGACTTCCTCAGAGCAACGGGGTAAGCTGGCTCGGATGAGCCAGGTCCAGTAAAGAAAAACAAGAAAGTCAGCAGGTTTGGAGCCCAAAATCCTTTCTCCAACTGCTGCAGAGATAACAAAGCTATTCAGATTGTCCAGTCACTTTCTCGGTTCCATCCGAACCGCCACTATCTAGTAAAAGGTCGGTTCGGTCGGTTCCATCGGTTCAGGAATATGATGTTGAGGAGTTTTATGAACCAGAGGAGGGAGGATGATTATGAACAGTATGAATGTGACTTGGAGGGTCTGGGTGTGCCCATTGAACCGGACATCTCCCCAGACAGACCTTTAGAATCTCCCCCTATGCTTTCTGAGTCCCCCTCTCATTTTATGTTTTACAAAAAAGTTGCTGAAACCCTCCAGCTCCCTTTGGAGGAAGCTGTGGATGAGCAAGAGGAGCCTGATTTTGTAGAAATGTTGGATATACCAGAGTCTAGGAGATTGTCTATTCCTTTGCATAAGTCATTTAGGAAGCAAACAATAAAAAATTTTAAAAACTCCTAATTCTGTGCCTCCTGTGGATAAAAAGATGGACAGGAGGTACACACTGTCAGGTCCTGATACAGAATTCCTTTCTCAGCAATGCAGTCATGTTGGGGTAGTTCAGGCTGCAGCCTGTGATAAAGCTAACATTCTCCTGGCTTCACATCCTCCTGACAAGGATTCCAGGAAGATTGATGCCATGGCAAAAAAACAGTACATGGCAGCGTCCTTGGGACTCAGGCAAGCAAATTATATGGCTTATGTAGCAAGGTATCAAAAATCTAGATGGGACACTGTTATGAGTTTAGCCAAACAGGCCTCTGGCCAGCTTGCTAATGAGCTGGAGCAGGTGGCTGCCGATGGCATTGAGGCTTCTAAGGTGCAGTTTCATGCTGCTGTGGTTTAATGATGTTTCCTCTAGAGTCATGGCCACATCTGTAGCTTTTCGTAGGTTGGCCTGGCTCAGGTGTACTAACTTGTCACAGGATACCCAGACTAAGGCTATGGATTTTCCTGTGGTGGGAAATTCTCTGTTTGGGAGCAGACAGAGAATTATATGAAGAAGATGGATGAATATAGGACTACCTATAAGAGTGCCCAGGCTAGAGGCGGCAAGCCACTCCTCAGAGGCACACCCCAGGGGTGAGGGTAGGCCTTTTCAGAACCTTTTACCAAACCCAGGCCTCCTCTGCTTATCGCAGAGGGGTTCTTCAGAGGCAGAGGCAGGCAGGGGTGTGGGCAGGCCTGCCCCACCCCTCAGCCTAAAGCACCTGCCAAACAGGCACCCTGATGGGGTGCCCAGGGCCGATTCTCCTTTACCAGTAGGGGGCAGGTTGGCTTACTTCAGTCAGAACTGGGTGTCTCTAACTTCAGACAAGTGGGTTCTGGAAGTAGTAAGCCAGGTCTGGTTCTCAGCTTCAAAAAGTTCCCAAAGATGAGAATCAGGTCTTTTCCACCTGCAAGCTCTTTAGAGACCTTTACTCTAGAAACAGAGGTCTCAACCCTGTTAGCTCTCAGAGCGGTAGAAAGGGTTTCTCCCCTACACCAGGGCAAGGGTCTGTACTCCAGATACTTCCTTACCCCAAAAAAGACAGGAGAATGGCAGCCCATTTTAGACCTCAGATATTTGAACAAACACCTTTTGAAACCAAAGTTCAGAATGGTAACTCTGGCAATGATTTTACCCTCTCTAAGGCCAGGGGACTGGCTAGCTTCCCTGGACCTCAAGGATGCCTATTTTCACGTCCTAATCAGAAGCTCCCACCGGAAGTACCTCAGATTCGAACTGCCCTCAGGTCACTACCAGTTCAGAGCAGTGCCCTTCGGCCTTACCTCTGCCCCAAGGGTATTCACAAAATGTCTGGCAGTAGCAGTTGCTCATTTAAGGAGGCAAAGGATTGCTGTTTTTCCCTATCTGGACGACTGGCTCATTGTAGGCCAGTCCCCAGAACAGGTAAAATCTCACCTGCAAGTCACCCAGCAGCATCTCACCTCCCTGGGCTTCTTGCTAAATCTACCAAAGTCGGTTCTGGAACCAGTTCAGGTGCTCACCTTCATAGGTGCAGAGTTGGACACAAATCTGGCCAGAGTCTTTCTTCCCTTAGAGAGGGTAAGGAACTTGGTGGCTCTGGCCTCCTCCTTCACTCTGCAGGTCTCTCGACCAGCAAGACACTTTTTACAGCTCCTGGGGCACATGGCTGCGTCCACAGCTGTAGTGCAGGGAGCAAGATTTCAGATGAGGGACATTCAGTTTCACTTGAGAGCCTATTGGTTTCAGAGAAGAGACCCCCTTTCCAGGTTGGTCCCAGTGACCCGAACCTTGATCCAGGCCCTCCAGTGGTGGCAGGATCAGAGCAATTTAAGACTGGGGGTCCCCTTCATTCCCCTTTCTCACTCTTTGACCCTCACTACGGATGCTTCCCTCCTGGGGTGGGGCCCACATGGCGACCTCTCCACTCAGGAGTGTGGTCCCCAGGAATCTCTGCTCCACATCAATTTGCTGGAACTCAGAGCTGTCTTTTTAGCACTTCAAGCGTTCTCTGCTTCTGTTCAGAACAAAGTGGTACAAGTCAGAACAGACAACACCACAACAATGTGGTACATCAACAAGCAGGGGGGCACTCGGTCTTCGGCCTTGTGCACCGAGGCAATGAAGTTGTGGTCTCTGGCCTATTCCCTGAACACTTCACTCATAGCAGTTCACCTTCCAGGAAAGGACAATGTCCTAGCAGATGCTCTCAGCAGGATTTCTCAGGGCCATCACGAATGGTCTCTGGATCCTCAGGTACTGGGGATAGTTTTTGCCAGATGGGGCACCCCTCAGATAGATCTTTTTGCAGCCCCAGACAATCACCAACTTCCACTGTTCTGTTGCAGGCCCCCAGTGTTGGGCTCAGTCCCCCTGGATGCCCTTCTCCTGGATTGGGAAGGGAAGTTTCTTTATGCTTTTCCCCCCATCCCTCTCCTATTCAAGGTGTTAGTCAAAATCAGATCCCAGCCTTGCAGGGTGATTCTGATTGCCCCAGATTGGGCCAGGCAGCCCTGGTACCCACTCCTTCTGTCCCTTACAGTCCATCTCCCCCTGTGTCTCCCCAGGAATCACAACCTGTTAACCTGTGCCCAGGGGAGAGTTTGGTATCCGAACCTCAAATCCCTCAACCTCAAGGCCTGGCTCTTGAGGAGTTAGAGTGCTGACCTACACCTTTCTCAAAGTGTTCTTGAAATCCTAAAGGCTTCTAGGAAGCCTTCCACTAAGAGCTACTTATAATTCTAAGTGGAAAAGGTTCTCCATTTGGTGTTCTGGGAAACATATTTCCCCAGAATCTGCTGATTTGCCCATTGTGTTGGACTACATGGTCCATCTTAATTCTTTGGGTCTGAGACCAGCTACCCTGAAAGTTCATTTGGCAGCTGTCTCTGCTTTTGTTTCAGCAGGAAAGCCATCCTCTCTTTCCGCTCACCCTGTATTTTCCAAGTTTTTTAAGGGATTACTTCATACTAATCCACCTTTTCGGGATCCGGCCCCTGCCTGGGCCCTTAATGTTTGCATTGCCCAGTTAATGCAACCCCCTTTTGAACCTCTTCTGCAGAGCTTAAGTATCTAACTTGGAAAACTGTTTTCCTAGTGGCTATCACTTCTGCTAGACGCATGAGTGAGTTGCAAGCCTTGTCAGTAGAAACTGACTTTATTTCTTTCCACAGGGATAAGGTAGTCCTCAGGACTAACAGGACATTTTTGCCTAAGGTGGTTTCAGATTTCCATCTTAACCAAGCTATCTGCCTTCCAGTGTTTTTCACTGAACATTCCTCTTCTGGTGAGAGGAGATTGCACAATTTGGACGTTAAGAGGGCCTAAGTTACTATATAGAGCGTACCAAGGGTCACAGGTTGAATCCTCCAACTTTTCTCACTTATGGTGAGGTCGGAAAGGAAACCTGCCACTAAGAGATCAGTTGCCAGGTGGATTGTCTCTTGTATCCAATTTTGTTATCAGAAACTGGGGAGAGATCCCCCTCTGGCCTGAGGGCTCATTCTACCAGAGGTACAGCCGCTTCTCTAGCTGCTGCCAGAGACATCCTATCTTAGAGATATGTCAAGCTGCTACCTGGAAAGCGGTACACACTTTCACAAGCATTACTCCTGGATGTCCAGGCTAGGAGAGATGCTCGGTTTAGCACAACTGTGCTTCAGAGCCTATTCCTAAGTAGGTTCTGTCCCTCCTCCATGGAGGTACTGCTGTGTAGTCTGCAATTGTCATAATATAGCAAGACTTCATGTTGTTTGAAGAAAAAATTACTCACCTTAGTAATGTTGTTTCTTCTAATGGAGTCTTGCTATATTATGACCTCCCCCCCAGCCTGCCCCTCTCAGAACTTCTACTTGGGTATGGGGTGGGCAGCCTAGTGTGGGCACTAGTTTATGCCCATTATATGTGTTTTCACCCCTTCTTGGGGTTTGGGGTGTGGTGTTTTTCACTTTCATTTTTCCTTATATTATTTCTCATATTGTTAAATTATACTATTAGTTCTGGTCCCCTGACTTGAGTCTTTGGTGTTGAGACCAGCAATGGGTGTTAATATTTAGGTAGCCAGTTGGCTAGTGTAGGTTACAGCTTCCACACAGACCTTAGTGAGTTTTTGCTCATAAAGATCTGACAGTTTAGGTTTGAAACTACCCAGACAGAGCTTCTCTTTAGAGCTCCTGCTCAAAGTTCCATTCATGGAATTGAGTTAACTCTTTCACCTCCGGAGCAGTTCTAATGGTGGGACAAACTGCAATTGTCATAATATAGCAAGACTCCATTAGAAGAAACAACATTACTAAGGTGAGTAATTTTTTCTTCCGTCCCATCTATATTTTGACTCAGTACGCTGCTAGGCCTACCTCTGATGCAACTGTTTGTAACAAAAATGTTTTCTCAAAGTCTGAGCTTCTTAAAACAGGCTGAACATAATGCAGCCTTAATGGCTTGAAAAGTTTCATCACGCTCCATTTCACATTATTTGAATAACAGTGTGTCATGAGTTCAGTGAGGGGAGTAGCTAACTCTGCAAAGTTGGGAACAAATCTCTGATAGTAACCAGCCAGCCCTAAAAATGACCTGTCATGTTTCTTTGTTTTAGGGACAGGGCTGTTAGCTACAGCTTCTGTTTTAGAAACCTCAGGCTTAAGTTCTCCATTTCCCAACACAGAAGCGCCCAATGCACATTTAGTAGGATTAATAGTGAGACCTGCATTTTTGATATCTTGGATAACTGCTCGTAGGTGTTCCAGGTGGATTTTCCAGTCTGGACTGTACACAGTGACATCATCCAGGTATGCAGCACAATAACCAGTGTGAGGGGATAAAATTACATCCACGTACCACTGGAATGTAGCTGGTGCTCCATGTAAACCAAATAGCATGGTGGTGAACTGATAGAATCCAACAGGAGTGGTAAATGCAGTTTTATCTCTGGATTCTTTAGCTAAAGGTATTTGGCAGTAACCCTTGGTAAGATCAAGGGTACCGATATGCAGTACTTTGCACTCCCCATTCTGTCCACCAAATCATCTATTCTGGACATAGGATAACTGTCAAATTCTGACACATGAGTAAGTTTCCTAAAATCAAGGCAGATTCTAACACTCCCTTCTTTTTTGTTTGCAATTACCATTGGAGATCACTAAGCACTCCTCAACTTCTGTATGATACCCGATTCTTTCATTTTTTGTATTTCCTTAACCACATCAGCTCTTAACCACTCTGGTAACCTGTATGTCTTCTGCCTAACAGGACGAGCATTCCTTGTCACTATTACGTGCTCGACCCCTTTTGCTCCGTCTGATACTGTGGTTAAAGTACTGTTAAATGTCTTTAGTAGGTTGCAAATGTCTGCAGTTTGTTCTGAGGTTAAGTAAACATTCACCTTTACAGCATCAGCATTTACAGTTTGTTCCAGTCTATCATAAGCTGCATCAATATTTTCCTTATCGGTTTCTGGTAAAACTAGCAAAGCAGCTTTTGGCATTTTTTCAATCCATTTCTTGAGGTTGGCATGGTATATCTTAATAGGATTTTTCCCGTCAGGGGTCTCAATCTTGTAGTTAACAGTGCCAGTACATCTAAGAACCTTATAAGGCCCTTGCCACTTCATTAACAGTTTATTTTCTGTTGTGGGCAACAGTAGCAAAACCTTTTCACCTGGCTTGAAAACTTTTTCCTTTACCCCATGGTCATAATATACCTTCTGCTGGTTTTAGGCCTCCTCCTGATTACTGTGGGCAATTTCAACATATTTTGCCAGCTTTTTTCTTAGGGCACATATATAAGACGTTATAGATTGTTGTTTCTGAGTGGGGTTATCTTCCCACGTTTCTTTTCCACATCCAGTGGCCCTCTTGGTTGCCTACCATACAGCATTTCAAATGGTGAAAACCCTGTTGATGCCTGTGGCACTTCTCTGTAAGCAAAAAGTAGGTAAGGTAAGTATTGGTCCCAATCTTTCCCTTCCCCATTTACTAACCTTTTTAACATGCATTTTATAGTTTGGTGAAAACACTCAACAAGACCGTCTGTCTGAGAGTGATAGGGGGAGGTACTTATGGCAGCAATACCTAGTAGTCTGTACAGCTCCTCAAGTAATGCAGCACCAAAATTACTACCCTGATCAGTAATAATTTCTTTAGGTATGCCCACTCTGCAAATTTTTGCGAGCTCTGCTGCCACTTTTGAAGCTATGATAGTACACATTGGACTTGCTTCTGGGTATCGAGTAACATAGTCGCATACTACCAGGATAAATCTATTACCTTTTTTACTTTTGTCTAAAGGACCAAACACATCCATTGCAATTCTCTCAAAAGGCACATCTATCAAGGGTAGGGGCACTAGGGGGACCTTGTCTTTTCTAGTGACTGGGGCTACTTTCTGACACTCTGCACAGGAATTACAATAAGTAGCAACATCTTCATGAATTCCAGGCCAGTAAAATCTATACAGCAGTCTGGCAAGGGTGCAATCCCTCCCTGAGTGACCAGTCATAGGAATATCATGTGCTATCTGTAAAAACTCTGTTCTATACTTCCGTGGTATAACCAGTTGTTCTGTCTGTTCCTGTGTATGAGGTTTAACCCAAACTCTGTACAGTAACCCATTACATTTTTTAAACATTGGTCCACCCTGTTTTGGTTTCACCCCCAACTGCTTAAAATAACCCTGGAGAGAAATATCATTAGCTTGCTCTGAAAGAAAATCACAATCAGTTGTCAATTTAGTTTCAGCATTTTCATATGTTAGCCCCTTATGTTCATCAGTCATTTGTTGTTGCAGTTTCTTCAGGCATCGTCTTTCTTTCCTGGATTTCCGTATCTTGGAGCTGTGCTCAAACAAGTCCAGATCAAAATCACTGAAAGGAAAAGTGTCCCCACCATCTGAGATTTTCTTTGCCTGAGCTCTTGTCACCACAACTGCTGAAACATCAGGATTTACTCCCTCCTTGATTAAGTCAGTAAATCCTGGAAAGTCATTTCCAGTAATCACAGGTACAGGTAACTTAGGTACTACCCCCACTTTCGTTTGGTGTGACACACCCTTAATTGTCAGAGTCACTTGGGTGGTGGGATAGTATCGAGTGTCCCCATGGATGCAGATGACACCAGTACCTGGTCCTTTTGCAGTGTTTTCCCAGCATTTCAACATGCACTAGGGTCTGTCTGCTTCGTGAATCAGTGAGTCCCTTAACAGTCCTATCCCCCACCTTCACATTTGTTAAGTACTTGCCCCAGTTTGCCAAGGACAAATCTGCTCCAGTGCCACTCTCCTTACTACAGCAGATCTTCCTGGACATAAAGTCTCCACCACTCATTCACACTGATGGGATCTACGCCAGAGGCGCTAGGACCCAGTGGGAGCAAACTTTTTGCAAGAGGGCCGGCGCAAGAGATGGAACCACGAGGAGCGGTGCCGCAAGCCTCAACTCGTGCGGCAATGACTGTCCTGGCGTCAACCCTCCAGCCACCTCTGTTCTTTTTTTCCTGCCGAGTGTGCTTCAGTGACGACGACGCTCGCCTTCCGGGAGTCAGACTTCAAACTAGCAGCATAGTTTTCAGTTTATTGTTTTTGTTATTCATTTACAAATAAGTACCACTTACTTTTAAATTTTACTTATTTAAGAAAAAGAAGTCTTCAGCCCTCCATCGACTGAGTCGACCATGAGTGGGTCAGGTGACGGTAGGGAGACTTCGTATGAAAGTTGTTCAGTCAGCTGGTCTGGGTCCGGTCCGCTGCCCTCTCCAGAGGGAGGGTCCGACAATGGACGGTCTGATGCCTGGGGGGGATGGGTGGTCCTCCCGGAAGCATAAAAGAAAACGGTTGCACTCTTGGCACCGTTCGGCCTCGAGCTCTTCTTCGGCCCATAGGTCAAGAAAGAGAAGGCATCACTCGAGGTCGCCTTCTGGTATGTCTGCGCATCGACGGTTGGTCATTGGGGTCAGGTGTCGGTCTCCTCCTCCAAAGTCACCGGTTTCTGTCTCTGGTGACCGACCTCTTCGACATCGGAGCCCTTCCCCGCCTCTTGAATGGGCTTTCAGTGAACAGTTTCATCAGTGGGCCGCTCTTATGGAGCAATGGGCTTGAAGGTTGGTCCAGCTGCCTGGCCTGGTCACTCCGAGGCCTTCAGGCCCTTCATGGGCTGCGCCATCTTTGGTGCCATCGACTCGGTGCTCAGGTGTTTACCCCCCCCCCACGTGGCTGCAGCGCAGGGGACCACACTGATGCTTTTATCTCCTGGTATTCTTCCTCCTTTCTCTTCAAATCGGAGTCTTCGGGCCCTGGATTGCTTTCGGCACCATCAGGGGCTCTCTCGGCATCGTCCTCTGCACCGATGCGTTTGTCTGTGTTGTCCTCAGTGCCGATGCGTTCGTCGGCATCGTCCTCGGCGCTGATGGGGTCGTCTGTGCCGATGCTCCTGTTGGCACCATGTGCTGGGTTGTTTCCGACTGCGCCATCTCCCTTGCCTTCGGCGCCATGTCCTTCTTCAGTGCCAAGGCTTGGGGCGGCGCTGTCCAGCTTTCAGGGGTTCTCTACTCCAAATCCTTTCTCTTCTTTGTTTCCTACTGACTTTCACTCCTTTCCTGTCCAAACAGTCCCTCCGGGGCTGTCGGGATGATATTGAGCCTGACCCAGATCTTCGACTGGGTGATGATGTTGAAGGAGCAGAGATCAATCCTGCCGCAGAGCCTGTGGTTGAAGACCTGTCATTTAAGTCTCTGCTGAAAAATTTAAATTCTACTCTTTTTCTCCAGACTACAAATATCGATCCTGGAAAGCTTTTGAGACTCCCAATACCTACATGCCCCAGAGATCCCCATGGATTTAACTCCCTCGGTACAACCATCGTTTGAGACGCTCTCTCAGATGGTATGGAATAAACCTGCTTTCATTCCTTTTGTGGCTAAGTCCATAGGCAGGAAGTATACTGCTCCCAAGGATCGACCCATTTTGGCCTCGCAGGCCTTTGCAGATGCTATTGTAGTCTTGACAGAGAATGATAAGGCCGTTCTTCCTCAGGCATCTACAGCTCGACCTATAAACAAAGAATCTCGTAAGAGACACCTTAGGTAAGAGAGTCTTTGCTGCCTCTACCCTGGGTATGCGTATTACCAGCTACCAGGGCTTTTTCTCAATATGGGTATGTTCTTTGGCATTCACTCAAACAGATGGTGTAAGCTGTCCCTGAGTCGGCGGACACTGGTTCAGAGCTACTTCAGACCATAACCAGGGGTATCGAGTCCTACAACCAGCAGGTTAAAGCAGCAATGGACGCTTTCGATACTGCTGCCCGAGCGGCGGCGGTGGGCATTTGTACCCGTCGTCACTCCTGGCTACACATTTTGGGCTTCACGAATGATGTCCAACAACAGGTCATGTTGTTATCCTTTGATGGTATGTATCTGTTTGGTCCTCAAGTAGAGCAAGTGCTGGAGGCCACACAGAAGACTAGGTTGGCCATTAAAATGGCTCAATTTGCTCCCAACCCTTCTCAGGGGGCTGTTAACAAGCGTCAATTTCACAACTGTCAGTCCTTTCGGGGCAAGGGCAGGGGAGGTTTTAACAAAAAACAAGCCCCACAGCCTCAGAAGAAAATGCAACAGAAGGCACAAGGCCCCAAAGCGCCCAGTGCCACCTTCTGTTTCAGCTGCCCGAGAGGAACTCTTCCTCAGCGGTGGGAGGACATCTGATTCAGTTCTACAACCAGTGGATGCAAGGCCTTCTGAACAGCAGGGCAGTATAAATAGTTATCACGGATCAACGAAACACAGGTTTCTACTCCCATTACTTCCTGGTCCTGAAAAAGACCAGTGGCATGTGCCCCATTCTGGACCTGAGAAAGTTAAACAAGTTTCTTTCCAAGGAAAAGTTCAAGATTATATCACTCGGGACCCTGTTACCCATGCTTCATCAACACTATTGGCTAGCTTCCCTGGACATGCAGGACGCTTACCAACATATTCCTATACACCCAAAGCATCACAGATGTCTACGGTTTGTAGCACTGGGCCAGCATTATCAGTTCAGAGTCCTGCCCTTTGGGCTATCCTCGGCGTCACAAGTTTTTACAAAGTGTTGTGCAATTCTCACAGCGCATCTCCAGAAAGATACAAGAATACAAGTGTTTCCATATCTGGATGACTGGCTTCTAGCAAGCCCTTCCAGGCAGGGAACTCTCGACACCGTAGCTACGGCCTCAGACTTTCTCACATCCATGGGAGTCCTGCTAAATCTCAAGAAATCGCAGTTGCAGCCCTCCCAAAAGCTCCTTTTTATAGGAACTCTTCTGGACACCTCCTGTGCGAAAGCTTTTCTACCAGAAGACCTTTAAGTACATGAAAGGAATAAACAAGACAGGTACAGAGGGGCTGTTCAAAGTAGGGGAGGGGAGGGACACCAAGGGCCATGATATGAGACTGGAGGGAGGAAGGTTCAGGAGGGAGATGAGGAGACACTTTTTTACAGAGAGGGTGGTGGCTGGGTGGAATGCGTTACTTGCAGAGTGGTATCAAGTAGAACAGTGGACTGCTTCAAAAGGGGATGGGACAGGACAAGGGGGAGGGTTAATGAAGGGGAAAGGTGGAAGGGAGGGGCAGCTGCAGAATAAGGGGTGCTAGCTGCACATTCGAGCAGACTTGATAGACCTCTAGGCCTTTATCTGCTGGCAAATTGCGTATGTTCGTAAGGAGCGATATCCTACAGATGGCCCGATACATCAGAGAGAACAGCTCGGTTCGACCTATCTCGATGCAACAGATGCTGGGTCTCATGGCATCCTCAGTGTTCACTGTACCCCTAGCACACCTCCACATGAGACCCTCTCAGTGGATGCTCAGTACTCTGTGGTCCCCAGCCACTCACCCTCAGTCCTTTCTCATCAAGGTGACATAACCTCTGAAGAGGTCACTCACCTGGTGGTCGCAAGAGGTCAACCTTCTGGAAGGGTATCCCTTTGCTCCCCTGGATCATCAGATTTCCATTACCACGGACGCGTCCCTGATGGGGTGGGGAGCTCACTGCCAGAATCTCCACACCCAAAGTACGTGGACAAGATGAGTCCCAGCTTCACATAAATGTTCCAGAAATGAGAGCTGTCCTTTATGCCATCCGGGCTTTGAAGGACATTCTCTGTCACAAGAACATTCTCCTTCAAGCAGACAACAAAGCAGTGATGTGCTACATCAACAAGCAGGGTGGTGCACACTCTTACCCTTTATGCAGGGAAGCGATGAGAGTGTGAGAATGGTGCCTAGAGCACAAGGCTCTAATTCAGGTGGTCTACCTGCCGGGAGTGCAGAACGAACTGGCAGACCGTCTCAGCAGAACAGAGACAGATCCTCACGAGTGGTCTCTCGACTCAGCCATAGTTCAGTCACTATTTGCAGAGTGGGGAACTCCAGACCTGGACCTTTTTGCATCCCCACTCAACACAGAACTGCCTCTCTTCTGCTCCAGAAATCCAGGGCCTGGCATTTTCTGTCAGGATGCATTCAGGCTGCACTGGACAAAACGCTTTCTATACGCCTTTCCTCCTCTTCCACTGATTCAGAGGGTGCTTCTCAAATTCGAGTCTCAGGGGGACAAAATGATCCTCATTGCTCCCTTCTGGCCTTGACAGATATGGTTTCCGTTACTCAACAGTATGTTGGAAACCCCTCCGAGAGCGCTTCCCCTTCTGACGAACCTTCTGACCCAGGGGCCTGTGGGCCACCCCAATCTGAAGTTGCTTCACCTTCATGCTTGGCTCTTGAAGAGATAGAGATGAACAGATTCAATGTCTCTCACAGAGTTTCAGATATTCTTTTGGCTGCGTGCAAGCAAGCCACTAGAAAAAATTACACAGCTAAATGGAAGTGTTTTTCTCTCTGGTGTGCAAAATCTTTGAATCCTTTTTCCTGCCCACCAAATAAAGTTCTAGAGTACCTCTTAGATCTCTCAAATTCAGGTCTACAGTCCTCAACAGTCAAAGTTCACCTTTGTGCCATTTCGGCTTATCATGAGCCAGTACTCTCCTTATTACTGGTTCAGTTACTAGTAGTTAAGATATTTCTTAAGGGTATTCTGCATACCAGACCTCCTATCAGACGTCCAGTCGCAGCCTGGGACATTAATCTTGTGCTAGACATGCTCACTCAAAAGCCTTTCGAGCCTCTAGCTACCTGTGAGCTGAAATTTCTCACTTGGAAAATGGCCTTCCTGGTGGCCTTTACCTCAGCCCGAAGGGTCTCTGAAATACATGCCTTGGTCACAGACCCTCTGTATACTGTGTTTCATAAGGACAAAGTAGTTCTTAGGACCCATCCTAAGTTTCTCCCTAAGGTTGTTTCAGAATTCCATCTAAACCAACCTTTAGTCCTACCTACCTACTTTGCGAACTTCCAAAATGAAGGAGAGTGTACCCTTCATTCTTTAGATGTCAAAAGAGCTCTGCGTTTCTGTTTGGATAGAACAAAAGAAATTTGCAAAGCTCAACAACTGTTAGTTTCCTTCAGCAAGACCCAACTGGGTCAGTCTGTCGCTATCGGATGCATTTCAGCATGGCTGATGGCATGCCTTCGCCACTGTTATTCTATGGTGCAGGTTAAGCTGGAGGGCAGTATGCTCACTCTACTAGAGCAGTTGCGGTATCCGTGGCGGAAATCCGCAACGTGCCCATCGCAAACATTTGCAGTGTGGCTACCTGGAGCTCAGTCCATACTTTCGTCAAGCACTATGCCCTGGATGTCTATGCCAGGCGACAGCTTTCGTTTGGCAGGACTATCCTTAATGGATGTCTGTCCTAAATTTGTGAGCTCTTGGTTTCTCCTGCCGCCATTTCGGGGGATTATTAGCGCGGTACTCTTCCATCAGTGTGAATGAGTGGTGGAGACTTTATGTCCAGGAAGATATGGAAATTACGTACCTACTGTAATTCTTGATCTTCTTGGACGAAGTCTCCACCACTCATTCACTCGCCCACCCTCCATCCCCTGAGTTCACCTCTGTTGTTGGTCTTCACTCCCTCAATCTTAGGCTGTGAAGACTTTTTTGTTGACCCTTCTTACACGGGTTGCCCAGACTATCTTATGTCCGTTTTTTTTCTTAAGCTATCTAGGTTAGTTACCCTGCACCTCCTCGGATGCTGAGAAGGCGGTTGGAGGTCGGCCTGAGATAGTGATTACCGCCTACGAGCTGCAGCTCGGTGCCGCTCCTCACGGCGCCATCTCTGGCACCGGCCCTCTTGCAAAAAGTTTGCTCCTACTGGGTCCTAGGCCTCCAGCATAGATCCCATCAGTGTGAATGAGTGGTGGAGACTTTGTCCAAGAAGATTAAGAATTACGGTAGGTACGCAATTTCCATTTTCTTGCAATATGGCCTGGCTTATTACAGTTATAGCAGCTAACGTCTTTGGGCACAGATTTGTTACCCCCACCAGAGTTCTTATCAGGCTTGGAGTTTAAGTGGGAAAAAGTGTCTCGTCTTACCTGTGCTTGGCTGTTACCGTACTGCTGTGGCGTCAGTCTGGCCATTTGGTACTCCTCGGCCAAAGAAACAGCCTTTTCCCCCACTCTCTGGTCAGTGTTCCTTTACCCAAAGCTGCACATCTGTAGGCAGCATGTTGATGAATTGCCCCATTGCAAATGTGTTGATCTGTGGCACTGTTTTGCCCTGTGGTTGGAGCCATTTTTTCAGGAGTTCTCTGAGTCGGATGAAGGCTTCTCAAGGATTGTCGACCGAGTTGTACCTCAGAGATCGAAATATCTGCCTGTTGGTCTCTCCGAAGTTGTCATACCTTTTCAGGATTTCGCTTTTCACCAGGTCATAGTTTTCTGGCTGTGCAGTGTCCATATTGCTGTAGACAAGTTGGGCTTTCCCGGTCAGGTAGGGCACCAGTCTGATTGCCCATTGCTGCTTTGACCATTGGCAGGCTGTGGCAATTCTTTCAAAAATTGTCAGGTATGCCTCGATATTATCCAAGGGACACAACTTTGTAAGGTTAATGACTTTTAAGTTGCTTGTGTTTTGTTGCTCATCTGGATCTGTGCCAGTGCCTCTGCCTTTGATAGCTTGCAAGGCATCTAGCCATCGCTGCTCCTGTCACTGCATCTCTTCTCTCCTCTGTGCTTGTAAACATTAAATCTCTTTTTCTCTCTGCTTCTCCGTCTCTTTTTGTTGTATAGCCCACCATTTGAAAAAGTCCATCAGGCTTTCAGGTTCTGTCACTGCCTGTTCTTTTTCCATAACTTCTGCTGGCTGTACAATCTCATCTTGGACTTCAGTCTCTGCTAGTTTGTCTGCCATTCTCCTGGTAACCTCTCCTGGACTTGCTGCTGCAGAATCCATACCTTTCTCTATGCTTCCCTGGTACTAGGACCAGTACCCATGCACAAAACTCCTGTTTTAGAGTATGCTTGGTGTAAATCCCACTTTGGCTGACACCATCTGTCATCAAGGCACAGGTCAGCAAGAATAAGAAAACCAGGAGCAGTTGTAGAATTCACCAAAAATATTTATTTTCACTAGCTAACATAAAAAATGAAACTTATTCAGTATAACTATTTACAAAGGCAAAATAAAATAGAGAACATCCATCAGAGTTTTCCTTCAATCTCTGTGCCCCTTTTCTCCTTCCAGTAATTGCAGCTCAGCTCTCGTATAAGTCCTTCAACCCCCATTCTTAACAAGCATCCTGTTTCTTGTATGTTTCAGATGGGTGCTGGCAGAATACAGTGTCCCAGAACTGAGGCCCCTTTTCCACAGCTCTTATGCAAAAGGCTTAAAAATTGCACTTGGGTAACCCCTTGAGTTTTCCAATAGCTTTTTGCAATCATCTCAAACCATAGATCTTATATGCGTTAATCTTCACCATTCATCACCTTTGGGTATAGTGGCGGGTCATGACCTGTTGTGAGATCTTTTTTTTTTTTTTTTTTTTTTTTGGATGGGCAGAGTTGGCGTACCGCCGGCACCACCCTCCGGGCCGATGCACTGCCTGGCTCTCGCAGGTTGGCGTTGGGTGTCATCGACCCGCCCTCACGCCAGTTCTCGTCTCCCACTGTGAGGTCACACCTGGTGGAAGCTCTGCTGCGACAGAGGCCTGCTGTCTGTTTGAGGCCGTCGACTCATGATATTTCAATTTCTTTAGGCATCACCCGAAGTGAAGGCTCCCCTGGTGTCGTTCCTCGGGTCAGAAGGCCTGGGTTGGTGTCATCCTCGACGCTGTCTGTCTGTGCCATCTTGGTCCTCAGCGCCGTTCGCGGCACCTTGGGCCCTGATGGCGCTGTCGGTGGCGCCAGTCCATCGCTCCGCGCCATCTCTGCTGTCTGCCGGTGGTGCTGACAGCACTGTGGGAGGCTCTACGGTGCCGTCCTTTACAGTTTCTCGCCTTGGCGCCGTGGTTGAGCATGGCCCCGTGTCGAGCTCTGGTGCTGCTTGCGGCGCTGAACAAGGACACAGCACCGTGGGGATTTCCGATCTCGGCACTGAGAGTGCAGTCAGAGCTGTCGTCGGCACTGTCTCTGGCCTCGGCGCCACTTGCGGCGCCATGAGTCGGGACAGCACCGTGACAGGCCCCAGCCCCAATACTGCTGCCGTCCTCGGTGCCGTGTCTTCCTCGCGCATCATTCGTGGTGCGGTTGAGGGCCACGGCATCGACTCTGGTGCAGTCTTATGAACTGGTGCCCCATTCAGTCAGGATGGCAGCAGCGTCCATGTACCATCTGGCACAGGACTACGGTCTCCACCTCCTCGGAGACGGACTCGGTCTCTGAATTAGACAGGCAGTCTGACTCTTTGGAGTTGGCTGCTCACGTGGACACCTTGGTAGTGTCCTTGACAAACCTGAACCAGCCCCCCTCTGAGGAGCAGACAGTTGCTCCCGGGTCCAGGGTCGGGTGCTGACCAGCAGGCAGTGGTGCAGGCCACCGTTGCGCTGCAGCCTAGCCTGAGAAGTTTTTCTGACCCCTCAGGTGTTGTGCCTGGATCGCCCAACTTTGGGGCCGATTGGAGCACCTACAGGAGGGGAAGGTGCTGCTCACTGGATAGTTCCTTCGGGGACTGACCAGGGTTGCCAGCTGCCTGGGCTGGCTTTTTCGAGGAGAAGGGCTCTTTCGGACTCCGAGGGGGTGGGGTTCAATGCGGCGACCCTTTTCTGGGACCCATCCGGGTTCTGGAAGGAGTCGTAGTGCGGACCTCCGCCCTTCCTTTTCGGTTTCCTCGAGAGGGCCCTGTTCTTTGGAGGTAGGGGACCGTCTTTTTGGACTTTCTCTGCCCCGGTCACCTCACGGGGGATTCTTCAGAATGCAGCCTAGGCAGTTACAGTATGGTTGACCAGCTGTCGGCTGTTGAGTTTTCCGGAGCTCCCTCTTCCCTTGGGGCTCCAGGTGCGCTCTCAAGCCCAGGGGGAGGACAGCCAATTCCTGTTGTCAGCTCTGCCCCCTCTCCTCTGCCGCCTCCTCCTGTTCTCCCAGGTATTCTTGGTCCGAATGGCCCTCTCTCTTGGGAGCACTTCAGAGTTGTGGCTGCTCAATTTCCTTCTTATGTTAGGGCCATGGGCAGGCAGGTTTTTCAACCTCCCCCTGAGCAACCAACCTCTGAACCTTTGAGGTCCTCCGATTCTTCATCCTCCTCTTCAAGAGGAGAGGAATTGTCTGTCCACATCTCCCCAGCTGCTGATCTCACTGAGTATCAGCATTTCCTCATGAGGATGTTGGAGGACCTGCATATCACCCCACCCACTCAGCACAATCCAGAGCATCCGACGCTTTTTGGATGATTTCAGTGCAGACACTCTTGTAGTGCCCCCCTGGCCTGCTCCCTTTCAGGAGGTGTCGGTGCACTTCTGGCAGAGACCCTTTTCCAGAGTCTCAGCCCCTAGGGATCTCCACCAAAGGTATTGTGCCCCCCGAGTCTCCAGATAGTATGCCTCATCCTAGCTCAGGACTGACTCAACTGGATACTCCCGATGGGCTTCATGCCCTTCACCGTGACCAGCCCCCAGATGCAGACTTCATGGATTTTGACTTCTGGGGTGGAGGACTTTCTACTCAGCACGGTTGCTTCTCTCTATATCTGCACATCAGGCCCACTGTGCTACCTATGACAGGTTCCTGTGGTCCGGGTTAGATCAACTCCTAACCTCGATGCCTGACACGGAGGTAACCAGACAAGCCACTGCACTCTCTGCTCGTGGCCTGGAGCTAGCAAGGCACCAAGCAAGGGCATCTTACGACGCCAACAAAGTAGCTTCCAGAGTTGTAGGGGCAGCGATCTGCACTAGGCAGACGGCATGGCTGCACCTCTTCTGGTTGTCACCCATGGCCCGGCATAGGGTGATTACCTTCACTTACCAGAGATCCCACCTTTTCTCCCGTAGGGTGAGACGACATCTGTTGGGGCAACCGCCTACTCCCTCCGGGGATCCCTATCTCACTCTTCCCTCTCTCGGGCCTCTCCAGACCCGTGAAGGTTCTCTCTCTTGGTGTGCCACCCACTGAGAGTTAAGGGACTTAGTCCTTTAGGGATAAGGCCCCCTTTGGGGTCGGCACTCACTCAAAGGTGATGAATGTTGAAGATGGACACAGATAAGATATGAAAATTACGTACCTACCATAATTCTGATCTTTCTGTGTGTCTTCACCATTCATCACAATCTCACCCACCATCCCCCTGGGGCTTAGTCTCTGGGTCCCCATCCTTCTCTGTGCCCTCTCCTCCACCCCCCTCCTTTCTTTTGGTCAGGAGTGGGGTGACCTTCTGCACATAGGGGGATGATTTTCTCTAAGGGGAGAGTGGTCAGGATAGGTGGCACTCCATCCTCAGTGCCTCGGCTCCACCTCTGAAGGATGGGGTTTGCTGGCTTCCCTCTCATCTTTTCTCTCTTCCCCGTCAGCTTTCCTTTCATGTCCTTGTCCTTTGGACACAATCCTCAATTTACTTTAAGAAACTTGTTTTCTTATACCAAAACTTGATTTTTTTGGGGGGAGGGTATTCCTTGTATCCTGTCTTTTCTTCCAGAATAGCTGATTCTGCTTATGTTGGAGTTCTTGCCAGTGATTCTGTGCCTTGAACTCTGGCAGTTTAGCCTTCTGGCTACTCCTTCGCAGTTCCTATACAATCTGGAGACAGGTCAAGGTTCCTGGGTATGTTCCCTCCCCCCCCATCTAAATTTTTTAACCCTCCCTCCCTCCTCCTCTTCTACTTCCAGAGATTGGGGCCCCTTCCCAATCCCCTTAGTTTTCCAGCTTTATTCAGTCCTCTTAGTCATTTATTTATCCTTAGAGTTTGTATATCTTTTCCTTTATCTCTCCCTTGCCCTCCTCCAACCTTCTTACTCTACAGTGACTCAGAACTGCTGGGAGGGTGGGGTCGACGACACTTAACAGCCAACCCACTAGTGGCCGGCCTCAAGAGTGGCGCCAGTGGTACATCGACTCCGACCATTAAAAAAAAAAAGGGCTCCCGCGGGGTTGTGACCTCCGGCCACTATGCCCAAAGGTGATGAATGGTGAAGATACACAGAAAGATCGAATTATGGTAGGTATGTCATTTTCATTTATATACATTTAAAAAATTAACATTATATAATTTCTAATCTAAAGGGATCCCAATATCAGTTACATTTCTGTGCAATGATATGCTTATATTTTTATATAAGCAGATATACAAGGGAGGAAAAAAAGACAAACAGCAGGAGAAAGCTGAGAGACAGTGAGAGGCAAAGAACTGCGAGACTGTTGGGTGATCAAATCTTGGGTCTCGCAGGTTGGTTGTGCAACCAGACACAGATAGGAAAGGAAATAACAGATCCCTGCATTCAAAACTCTTTCCATAACAACTGGGACAGGGTCCTATTCTACCTTGTCACAAAAGTATAGACTTTCATCCAGGTAGCGGTCTCACAAATCTCGGCAGCTGATACTCCTTTGAAGCAAGCAACTGAGGTAGCCTTTCACTTCGTGGAATGAGGATTAACCACTCCGAGGAGTTCTTTCTCATATTTCTTGTAGCAAAAGGTAATGTAGTTGGCCAACCATCTAGACAAGCACTGCTTAGCAATGCGATTGCCCTCTTTACCTGGGACATAGGAAACAAAAAGCTGCCCTGTCTTGCGCTTGTTTTTGGTACAAGAGATGTAGTACCTTAAGATTCTGTGTATATCTAATGTGTGGAGCAATGCTTCCCCTGGACTGGCATGCTCTGTATAATACACCGGGAGTTGGATGGATTGGTTCAGAGTGAATTCTGAAGCCACCATAACTAGAAAATGAGAGTTTGTGCATAAAGAGACTCTATCTTTCTGGAAAACTAAATAAGGCTGCTTATACATTAGCGCCTGTAATTCTGAAATGCATCTCGGTGACGTGACTTCTACTGAAAACAAGGTTTTCCATGATAGGAATTACAGCTCACATGTAGCTGCAGGTTCAAAAGGAGGTAGTGTGAGCTTGTCCAACACAAAGTATAACTACCATGGTGAGGGGGGGGTTCCGCACCGGTGGTTTAAGGTGTAGTACACCTTTTAAGAAGGTATTCATAACCTCCAGTTGGGCCAGTGGAGACACTGCAGCTGGAGCACAGAACACTGAGATTGCCAATAGGTGTATCTTTAGGGACAAGTATTTTAGACTGGTGTCTGAGAGAGACGTCGGGTAGTCCAGGATTCGTTGAGGAGGGCAGGTGTGTGGGTCCACCCCATTGTCGGATGCCCACGTGGTGAAGCGCTTTCACTACATAGAGTATGTAGCCCTTGTGGATGGTTTTCAGGCTGCTCACAGGACTTCCGCAACCTGGGGTGAGACATCTTATCTCGCTAGGGCTATGTCCTCAGCCATGCATGGAGTTGAAATGAGTGGAGGCTGGGGTGTAGCAAGGTTCCCTGGTCCTGTGTCAGGAGGTTAGGATAAATGGGGAGGGGAATAGGGTCCTATACTACTAGCTGTTGTAGCAGGGGGAACCACACCTGACGTGACCAGAGGAATGCTACAGGGATCATTGTTGCATGATCCTGAAGGAGTTTGAGTAGCACAATGGGTATAAGTGGGAATAGAGAGAATGGATAGAGGAATCTCCTGTCCAGGAGAGGGAAAAGGCGTCTAGCCCAATAACTTTAGGTCCTTACTCTAGTGAGCAGTAATGTGGCAATTTTGCGTAGTTGGGAGGCAAAGACGTCTCTCTCTGGGCAACCCTATCTTTCGAATAGATCTTAGGCAACTGACTGAAGAAGTTCCCATTCATGGGTGTGGGATCTGGAGTGACTTTGTGTCTCCACAGTGATGTTAAAGTTGCCTGGAACATGGACCGCAGTGGGGAGCAAGCCATGGTCTGTTGCCCAGTACCAGACTCTCATCGCTTCCCTGCATAGAGGGTAGGGGTGTGTACCTTCCTGTTTGTTCAGGTAGTGCACGACTGCATTCGAACAACATGAAGTCTTGCTGTATTCTGACAATCTGTACTTAGCTCCAGCCTTTAAACTGCCCCGGAGAGTATAGGGTTAATTTTCTATGCAGCGCATGGAACGTTGAGCTCGAGCTCGGTTGAGGTCTCCGTCTGCAGCACTTTGAAACCCAACTGTCAGATTCTTTACTCCGCCTCACTGAACAGTCGTTCTGGAGATTTCTCCTTCAGCTCAGTTCAAAAGTCTGTTAAAGTGTCAGTTTTATCCGAAATTATTTCCGCATTGTCGGTTCAGGCTCTGTCTACGGTACCGTGAGTACTTAGAGATAGTTTTGCTGTTTACTTTGTGGAAACTGTAAGACTTGTCGATCGGTTCGGCTGAACTGATCCTTTAGTTTGATTTTCTTGTGCCTTCTTTAGTGTGTGGTTACCGGTCCTTATCGGTTCCAAAAAAAACGTGTTTTAAACGTTTTTTTCCAATACCCGTGATACGGTTAGGAACCGATAAGGGAGTCTTGCCTGGCGGTTGCCGAAAAAAGGGTAAGTTTGGTTAGGTTGGCCATGTCTGAGAAACCCAAGAAAAAAAACGGGCCCACTGGGTTTTAACACTGCAGTGAGTGTGGGGAGGTCTTTGCCAAGGCCGATCCCCACACCACCTGTGTTTATTGTCTGGGGTTTGAACACCTCGATACAGACTGCCAAATTTATAAAAATGTTCCTAAGTCTACCCTGGAGAAAAGATTAGGTAGACTTGGGTAAAACGAGGCCGAGAAGTCCGCTGACCCAGATGGCCAGCCCGGTTTGGTTCCGATCGAACCAGAAGGAGTGCCCTCTGACCAAGGCAATACTTCTTTGGGCAAGAGGAGAGCCGCTCCTGAGGGATCGGTTCCAACAAAAAGGAAACGTAAAAACAAGACAGTCGGTTCAGATCCAGAGGTTCATGTTCCGACTGCTGATGAAATTGCCCGAGCGATTCGGATTGTTGAATCGCTATGCCCGGTTCCATCCATTCCGGCTCCGTTAGCTAGGGGCTCAGTTCAGTTGGTTCCACCGGTTCAGGACTATGCCCCTGAAGATTTTTATGAACTGGAATTTGAGGAGGAAGGGGATTATGAACAAGATGATGACTATGATGGAGCAGAAAGTCTGGATGTGCCCACTGAACCGGGCATCTCCCCAGACAGACCTTATGGTCTTTCCCCTCCTAGGCTCTCCGAGTCCCCTCCCCACTATCTGTTCTAGAGGAAAGTGGCTGAAACTCTCCAGCTCCCTATGGAGGAAGCTACAGAGGATAAAGAGAAGCCTGATTTTGTTGAAATGATGGACATCCCAGCGTCCAGGAGGCTGTCTGTTCCCCTGCACAAATCATTTGGGAAACAGACACAAAAAATGTTAAAGTCTCCTAATTCTGTACTTCCTGTTGATAGGAGAATGGACAAGAGGTACACTTTATCAGGCTCAGGCACAGAGTTTTTCTACCAGCAATGCAGCCATGTTGGGGTAGTGCAGGCTACAGCCTGTGACAGGGCTAAATTTCCCTTGGCTTCACACCCCCCAGATAAAGACTCCAGGAGGATGGATGCCTTGGCAAAGAAGCAATACATGGCATCCTCTTTGGGACTCAGGCAGACTAATTATATGGCCAATGCAGCCAGGTACCAGAAGTCCAGGTGGGACCCTGTACTGGCACTGGCTAAACAGGCCTCCCCTCAGCTGGCCAAGGAGCTGGAGGAGGTGGCTGCGGATGAGATTGAGGCATCCAATGATTGAGGCATCCAAGGTACAGTTTCATGCTGCTGTGGACTCCAGTGATGTGTTATCAAGGATCATGGCTACATCTGTGGCTCTTCGGAGAATGGCTTGGCTCAGATGTACTAGCCTCTCACAGGACACCCAGGCTAAGGCCATGGATTTCCCTTTGGTGGGTAATTCTCTGTTTGGGGAGCAGACAGAGAATTACATGAAGAAAATGGAGGAATATAGGACCACTTATAGGAGTGCACAGGCCAAGGAGAGGCAGGCAGCTCCTCAAAGGCAGCAATCTAGGGGCAGGGGCAGACCTTTTCATAGGCCTTTCTACCAAGCACATGCCTCTTCTCCCTTTTCACAGAGGGGGTTCTTCAGAGAGGGAGAGGCAGAATTGGGATGAGCAGAGCTGCATCCACTCCTCAGCCTAAGGCCCCTGCCAAGAAGAGACCCTGATGGGCCTGCCCGGGTCGACTCTCCTATCCCTGTAGGGGGCAGGCTGGCTTACTTCGTCCAGGACTGGGTGTCCTGTTACTTCAGACAAGTGGGTCCTTGAAGTAGTAAGCCAGGGACTGGTTCTCGGCTTCAAAAAATTTCCGAAGATGAGAGTCAGATCTTTTCTACCTGCAAGTCTCTCCGAAACCCTTGCCCTAGAGACAGAGGTTTCATATCTTCTGGCCTTAGAAGCCATAGAGAGAGTTCCTACCCTACACTGGGGCAAAGGTCTGTACTCCAGGTACTTCCTTATCCCAAAAAAGACAGGAGTGACAACCCATCCTAGATCTAAGATACCTGAACAAACATCTTTTAAAACCAAGGTTCAAGATGGTGACTCTGGGAATAATTCTTCCCTCTCTAAGGCCAGGGGACTGGCTAGCCTCCCTGGACCTCAAAGATGCCTACTTTCACTTCCTCATCAGGTGCTCCCACAGAAAGTACCTCAGGTTCCAGTTGCCCTCAGGCCATTACCAGTTCAAAGCAATGCCCTTTGGCCTAACATCAGCTCCAAAGGTTTTCACAAAGTGCCTGGCAGTAGTAGTGGCTTTTTTAAGAAGGCAAAAGATTTCCATTTTTCCATATTTGGACGACTGGCTCATAGTTGGTCAGTCTCCAGGCCAAGTCAAGTCAGACGTGCAAGTGACCCAGCAAGTGCTCACTTCCCTGGGATTTCTTCTCAACCTCCCCAAGTCAGTTCTCGAACCAGTGCAACTTCTTACCTTTCTTCCCCTGGATAGGGCAAGAGCTCTTATAGAACTGGCTTCTTCCTTCAGCCTTTAGGTGTCTCGATCAGCAAGACACTTCCTGCAGCTCTTGGGCCACATGGCAGCTTCTACAGCAGTGGTCCAAGGGGCAAGATTCCAGATGAGGGACATCCAGTTCCATCTGAGGGCCTTTTGGTCCCAAAAGAAGGATCCTCTTACCAAACTGATTCCAGTGACTCGGACACTGATCCAAGCTCTTCAGTGGTGGCAGGATCAGGACAGTCTAAGGCAAGGGGTCCCATTTGTTGCAGACCCCCAGTCTTGGGTTCAGTCCCTCTGGATGCTTTGATTTTGAACTGGGAAGGGAAATTTCTGTATGCATTCCCTCCCTTTCCTCTACTATTCAAGGTTCTAGTCAAGGTAAGGTCACAACCTTTCAAAGTGATTCTGATTGCTCCAGACTGGGCCAGACAGCCTTGGTACCCCCTGTTGCTGTCTCTAGCAGTCCATCTTCCCCTGTCTCTTCCCAGGAGTTACAACCTGTTAATCTTCTCTCGGGGAGGATTTGGTACCCCAATCCTCAGTCTCTCAATCTCAATGCATGGCTCTTGAAGAGTTAGAGTATGCAGATTTGCACCTGTCCCAAGGGGTTCTGGATATTCTCAAAGCCTCCCGAAAGCCTGCCACAAGAAAGACTTATGACTCCAAATGGAAAAGATTCAGCATTTGGTGTTCCAAGAAGCGTATCTCTCCAGACACTGCTGAATTGCCTACAGTTCTGGATTATATGGTCCATCTTTATGGCCTAGTCCTCAGACCAGCTACTCTCAAGGTACACTTGTCAGCTGTTTCTGCTTTTCTGTCAGTGGGGAAGCCTTCCTCACTATCATCTCATCCTGTGTTCTGTAAATTTTTCAAGTGATTGCTTCATACCAATCCTTCCTTTAGGGATCCTGCCCCTGCCTGAGACTTAAATGCCTTGCCCAACTTATGCAGCCTCCTTTTGAGCCTATGTCCTCAGCAGAGCTTAAGTACTTGACTTGGAAAACTGTGTGTTTGGTAGCCATTACCTCTGCCAGACATATCAGTGAGTTGCAAGCCCTGTCAGTGTGTCATAGGCTGTGGGTGTAATGATGGACACTGACACAAAAAGGTAATGTGGCAAGGCTAAAAAAAAAGTGCCAAGCCTAAAGCTTTATTAAAGTAACAGCAAAAAAAAAAGAAAATATAAAACTATTAACTTTGCAGGAATACAGAAAGAAACATAAAAGGTACAAAAATAAATGAATGTTTCCACAGGCAATATCAGCAAACGAAAAGGCCGCCTGGGATTTCAGTTATCTTAGTCTGTAAGTGCAGACTCCCAAATGGATCAGTACTGGCTGATCCCAAAACGAATCTGAAGGTATCACAAGAATGAGTCTCCTTTATCCTAGGGAATCATCAGGTGATCACTCCAGACTCGCCCTATACTCTTCAATACAAATTTTCATTTATAAAACATTTTTATTTCATTCTAAGCCAAGGGACATTCAATATATCTTTATTACAAAACATTGACATCCCTGAAATGAAATATAATACAGGTTTAACTAAAACAGTACTTTACTCAGTTTAGCCCTCCCTCAACCTATCCACAGTATAACTATAGTGAGAAATGGGCCGCTGCCTCCTAAGGGAAACAAGCAAGAGCAACAAGTGCAAATGGCTGCAAGGATTACCTCTGGCTAAAGGCCTGAATATCCATTATGTGGTAAGTTTTACTCTCTAATATTAACAGGAGCCAGACTGCTATGAAAGGTAAAACTGAAAGAGACCATCATTTATTTTACAATATCTGAAATACTGCATTATTTTTGTTTAAGAGTTTCTTTTGGGAGTGCTAAACACATTGCAGCACAAGCAAACAAAAGCAGTCCCTTTAATTTCAAATCTGCTTATGTTTAAAACCATTTGTGCTGCTGGCATTTTGCCTTTCCATGTCACCTTACCAAAAATAATAAAGTTAAACAGTAAGGAAAAGTTAACTGTTTTGGGGTCAAAATAGTGTTGCTAAGGCATATCTAGGGAACCTTACAACAACACACTAAGGGATTGGGTGACCAGCAGGCAGACTCTGAACCCTTTTACTATCTTTATTTTTCTCTGCCTAAATAAACTAAGTGCTTGTACTGTGAGGAGAATTCCCCTATATTTGGCATTCTCATTTGTTTCCTGGGCGTTGCTTAAACATGAAGAGGAACTACTAGCCCAAATATGCTAAACCCCAGGTCTATACACTGTAGCCTATCATTGGGGTACTGAAGCTCCATACCTGTCTTTTAATGAAATGAAAGTGATAGAAAGGGCCTCTTATCCAGGTGGCCTGCCTGGAAAAGGGAATTAAAAGGGGAAAGTAAAGGAAAGGACAGTAAAGATATTCAGAGAGTGCTACTGCAGTAGACTTGTGAAACAGAATTAGACAGGTATTTGGAGATTTAACAGCACACTTTCACATTTCCTCCCACTTAAGAGGAAACTATAGGGTACATTATCCTACTTCTATCCCTAGTTTCCTAACTACTAAGTCTTATGCAAAATTAACAGATCTCTCGCTCTTAGAAAGGAGAGATGGAGCTTAGCCCACCCACTCCCAAAGCTCCACCTGGGACCCTTATTAAATAATACATACATGAAAGGTTATTCCTAATTCTTCTTACTGCTTTCAAATTCCCCGAGGTCTGCATGTGTATTTTGTTCTGCCCCATATCGGGACATAAAATCAGCATTCTTATTTGCTGCCCCAGGTCGGTGGTGTACTGTGAACCAATAAGGCTGTAAGGCCAAGTACCACCGCATTATTCTTGGGTTTTTATCCTTCATATTATGAAGCCAACAAAGGGGGTTGTGGTCAGTTAAAACCTCAAATTCTGAGCCCCACAGGTAAAACTTGAGGGCTTCAATGGCCCACTTGATAGCCAGACATTCCTTTTCTATGGCTGAATATCTTGTCTCTCTCTCATGCAGCTTACGCTCAGGTATATCACTGGATGTTCTTCTCCATTTACTATTTGAGACAGAACAGCCCCTATGCCGGAGTCCGAAGCATCCGTTTGCAGCAAAAAAGGAAGGGTGAAGTCGGGGCTTCTGAGTACTGGTGCTGCACAAAGATGTGCCTTAATGGTGCAAAAGGCTTTTTCGCACTCTGGTGTCCATTTAACAGCATTGGGGTGTCGTTTCTTTGTCAGGTTAGTAAGGGGTGTAGCTAAGGTGGCAAAATTAGGCACAAACCTCCTGTAATAACCTGCCAGTCCCAAGAAAGATCGAACTTGTTTTTTATTTAATGGTCTGGGACATTGGGCCACAGCATCAATTTTACTTATTTCAGGTTTAACTTTCCCATTACCTATTAGGAACCCCAGATATCTAGTCTCTTGCATAGCTATACTACATTTCGTGGGATTTATAGTTAACCCTGCTGTTGTAAGAGAACGGAGGACAGCATCTAGATGTTGTAAATGGGCTGCCCAAGTGGGGCTGTACACTATCACATCATCCAAATATGCAGCGCAATAGGACTCATGATGCTGTAAAGTTCGGTCCATTAGGCGCTGGAACGTGGCTGGTGCACCATGTAGGCCGAAGGCATAGTGACAAAATGGTACAACCCAATAGGCGTGGTAAATGCTGTTTTTTCTTTTGAAGTCTGATCCAAAGGGATCTGCCAGTAACCCTTTGTCAGGTCAAAGGTGGTAATGTATTTTGCATTGCCAAGTCTATCCATGATGTCATCAATCCTTGGCATAGGGTACGCATCAAATTTGGAAACAGCATTTAGACGTCTGAAATCCAGACAGAGGCGTATACCACCTTCTTTTTACTTACCAAAACTATGGGAAATGCCCAATCACTATTTGATGGTTCAATTACCCCCAACTCATGCCTTCCTTACTTTTATTACTGGTCCCTGGTCCTCTCAGGTAACCGGTATGGTTTTTGTCGGATAGGCTAGGGGAATTAACTTCAATTCGGTGTTCAAAACCATGTACCAACCCAGGTTTAGAGGTGAATGACTGGGAATACTTACTAAGAAGGTGATCTAACTCTCTCCTCTGCTCTGTCATCAGCATGGGATTAATTGAAAGATCACTCGTTTCTCCATCATTCTCTAGCCGCCTATAGGCTACTTCCATTTCGTTGGTATCACTCTCTGGGCAAATAAAACACCCTGGAGTTGGTCTTTCAACCCATTCTTTTAACAGGTTTACATGGTAAATCCCCTTTTTCTGACGCCTGTCTGGTAGTTCAAGTTCATATGTAACAGGGCCTGTTTGTCTTAAGATAGTATAGGGCCTCGCCATTTCATCAGTAACTTGTCAGAGGAGGAGGAGGCAACAACAACAGTACCTTATCCCCTTCTTGGAATGACTTAGTTCCACACCCTGGTCATAATACTCCTTCTGCACTGCCTGTTTGCATAGATTGTGCTGATGAGCCATCTGTGTGTATCTGACCAGTTTGGAACGTAAGTTCGTTAAATATTCGAGGTGGTACTGGTGTGTTCCTTTTGTCTTCCATTCCTCCTTGACAACATCTAAGGGTCCCCTGGGTTCCTCCCATAAAGTAACTCAAAGGGGCAAACCTGTAGAAGCCTGTGGGACCTCCTATATGCAAACAATAGGAGTGGAAGGTAAATATCCCATTTTTTTCCTTCATCTTCCACATATTTCTTCAATTTTTCCAAGGTCTGGTTGAACGCTCAACCAGACCGTCCTGTTTGGGATGGTATGGGTGGTGTGGATAGCCTCCACTCCTAAAGTTGCGATAGTCTAATAGCATCTGTGAACAAAAATTGCTCCCCTATCTGTTAGGATTTCCTTGGTATCCCCACCCGACTGAATACTTTAAGTAATTCATCTGCTACTTTTTCTGCAGTTACAGTGGGAGTGGATAGCCTCAGGATACTTGCAGTAGTCACAGATTACCAATATAAATCGGTTTCCTGTGAGCTTTTAGGTAAAGGTCCCACTACATCCATTGCTATACGGCTGAATGGAACAGTAATTAAAGGCAGTGTTTGGAGAGGGACCTTATCTTTTTTTGTAACATCGGCCACTTTCTGACACTCCGGGCAACTGCGGCAGTATTCTGCTACTTGAGCATGAATACCTGCCCAGTAGAACCTTAATAACAGCCTTTGTAAAGTACGGTCCCTACCCAAGTGTCCTGCTAAGGGAAGTTCATGAGCCAGTGATAGTAATTGTTGTCTGTATCTAGTGGGCACTAACAGCTGGTCAATTTGTTCACCCGTGAACGGGTGTATGCATCTCCTATACAGTAAACCATCTGTTAAAATACATGAGGGCTCATGGTCTCTTCCTATAACCCCTACCATCTGAAAAAATGGCTGTAAGGTTTCATCCTTTTGTTGTTCTATTTCAAACCTTTCTTCCTTAGATATAGATATACCCTTGTTGCCAGCAGAAGCAACATCAACAGTTGTAACATCTACATTTTTAATATCACCCTTTTTCAACATATGTTTTTGTGTCCATTGATGTTTGTCCCTTTTTCTTTCTTGTCGAGATTTAGGGATTTTCCCGCTCCCCATAGATCTCATCATCAAATGGGAACAACTGAGCCCACTGCTGTTCTTGTCTGGTCTGGGCCCGGGTTGTCAAGGCGCAAACACTCTCATTCACCTGTATCAGGCTGGAAAAGTCAGGAAAATCATGTCCAAGTATAATGGGAATAGGATGGGGAACCAAACCAACAGTCATATCATGCACTTTCCTTGTACCTGTAAAGTTGTCAGTCATAGGATACTGATGGATGTCCCCATGAATGCAGATCACTGTTGTTTTTGTCCCCCTTTTTGTGTTCTGTGGCTGAACCAAATCAGTTCTCACTAACGTTTGTTTGCTGCCAGAATCTATCAACCCAGTAACCTCCCTGTTGCCAGTTTTCACTGGTGTGACATACTGTCCCCAATTTGCTAGGGCCAACTGGGCAACTGTGGATTTCCTCTGGGGGCAATATCGGGCTATATGCCCCTTTCCTTGGCACTCCCTACATATGATGTTGGGGTTAAATGGTCTATTAAATGGAACAGTCTTGGAGTCCCCACTACCAGTACCAGATGGGGAAGAAGAAGAAGAAGTAGTAGGTCTTACCGTGGGCAGAGTCAGACCAGCACCAGGTTGTCCTCGTTGTCGGTTGGGACGGGCCATTAGATAGTCCTCGGCCAGTGTGATGGCTTTTTCCGAGGTGTCTGGCCAGTGTTCTCTCACCCACACCTGTACATCTGAGGGTAGTATACTAATGAACTGTTCCATTATTACCATCTCCAAAATTTGTTCTATCGTTTTTACCCCTGGTTGCAACCACTTCTGGCATAAGTCCTTCAATTTGGTATATGTTTCTCTGGGAGTGTCTGTGTTATGAAATCTGCATGTCCGAAAACGTTGCGGTATGTTTCAGGGCTGATATCATACCTTTGCAGGATTGCCTGCTTAACAGCAGCATAGTTCTCAGCCTGGGTGTTGTCCATATGGCTGTAGGCCAGCTGTGCCTTCCGGATAGGTATGGTACTAAGCGTATAACCCATTGGGTCCCAGGCCACCCACATGCCTGAGCTATTCTCTCAAATGTAGTCATGTATGCTTCAGTGTCATCAGTGGCACCCAGTTTGGTCAGTTTTATGTCCTTAGGTCCATCTACAGGGAGGATTCGTGTCCCAAGGTCTCTGATGGCCCTTAATGTATCATTCCACCTGGACTCAGCTCTCTGAAGATCCATTTCCCTTTGTTTATCCATGGCAAGTTGCTTAACACACAACCAGCAACAGGCTGTGTATGTCCTCTGGAGGTTCATCAGCAATTTGTTCTGTAGTGGTCCCATCCTCACCTTCCTCTCTCAGCACCTCCTCTTTCTCCTCTTTGGCTGCTTTTCACGGACATCTGGCCCCAACCCTGGCAAAGGGGTCTCCTCCATACTTGGCAGCCATGGTTCTGGTGGGAGGACACCGCTGGGTTTGTCAAGGACCTGCTCTTCCTTCTTCTCCTGCATTCAATGTCCAGTTACTGGGAAGCACCAGTATCATCAAAACATCCCACCACTGCCACCAGTGTCATAGGCTGTGGGTGTAATGATGGACACTGACACAAAAGGTAATGTGGCAAGGCTAAAAAAAAGTGCCAAGCCTAAAGCTTTATTAAAGTAACAGCAAAAAAAAAGAAAATATAAAACTATTAACTTTGCAGGAATACAGAAAGAAACATAAAAGGTACAAAATAAATGAATGTTTCCACAGGCAATATCAGCAACCAAAAGGCCGCCTGGGATTTCAGTTGTCTTAGTCTGTAAGTGCAGATCTCCAAATGGATCAGTACTGGCTGATCCCAAAATCAATCTGAAGGTATCACAAGAATGAGTCTCCTTTTATCCTAGGGAATCATCAGGTGATCACTCCAGACTCCCCCCTATACTCTTCAATACAAATTTTCATTTATAAAACATTTTTATTTCATTCAATATATCTTTATTACAAAATATTGACATCCCTGAAATGAAATATAATACAGGTTTAACTAAAAACAGTACTCTTACCAAGTTTAGCCCCTCCCTCAACCTATCCACAGTATAACTATAGTGAGAAATGGGCCGCTGCCTCCTAGGGAAACAGCAAGAGCAACAAGTGAAAATAGCTGTAAGGATTACCTCTGGATAAAGGCCTGAATACCCATTATCTGGTAAACTTTACTTCTAATATTAACAGGAGCCAGACTGCTATGAAAAGGAGTAAAACTGAAAAGAGACCATCATTTATTTTACAATATCTGAAATACTGCATATTTTTGTTTAAGAGTTTCTTTTGGAGTGCTAAACACATTGCAGCACAAGCAAACAAAAGCAGTCCTTTAATTTCAAATCTGCTTATGTTTAAAACCATTTGTGCTGCTGGCATTTTGCCTTTCCATGTCACCTTACCAAAAATAATAAAGTTAAACAGTAAGGAAAAGTTAACTGTTTTGGGGTCAAAATAGTGTTGCTAAGGCATATCTAGGGAACCTTACAACAACACACTAAGGATTGGGTGACCAGCAGGCAGACTCTGAACCCTTTTACTATCTTTATTTTTCTCTGCCTAAATAAACTAAGTGCTTGTACTGTGAGGAGAATTCCCCTATGTTTGGCATTCTCATTTGTTTCCGGGCGCTGCTTAAACATGAAGAGGAACTACTGGCCCAAATATGCTAAACCCCAGGTCTATACACTGTAGCCTATCATTGGGGTACTGAAGCTCCATACCTGTCTTTTAATGAAATGAAAGTGATAGAAAGGGCCTCTTATCCAGGTGGCCTGCCTGGAAAAAGGGAATTAAAAAGGGGGAAAGTAAAGGAAAGGACAGTAAAGATATTCAGAGAGTGCTACTGCAGTAGACTTGTGAAACAGAATTAGACAGGTATTTGGAGATTTAACAGCACACTTTCACACAGTGGAACCAAATTTTATCTCATTCCATAGAGATAAAGTGGTCCTTAGAACCAATAGGAGGTTCCTGCCCAAAGTGGTTTCAGACTTCCATTTGAATCAGTCCTTGTCTCTCCCTGTTTTCTTTACTGATCATTCTTCCTCAGGGGAGAGGAGGCTACACAGTTTAGATGTTAGCTACTACATAGAGCATACCAAGGGTCACAGGTTTGATTCTCTCCAGTTATTCCTCACTTATGGGGAAGTGGGAAAGGGCAAACCTGCCACCTAGAGAACTGTTGCCAGGTGGATAGTTTCTTGTATACAATTCTGCTATGATAAACTGGGAAAAAGTCTACCCTCAGGCCTGAGGGCTCATTCCACAAGAATAAAAAGGGTAGGCAGAGCCGAGACAGCATCGGCGCTGCCCTCGAGGCCGACGTACTGCGTGGCGCTCGAGGGTTGGTCGTTAGGCTGTGTCGACTCCGTCCTGCCTACCAGTTCTTTGTCTCCCACCATCGAGGTCGCCTCGTGGGAAGCTTTCACTAGTAATTTAGGCCTTTCAGCCTGCGCAAAAAAATCGACGTCAGTCCGTCAGTCGTCTACCGGTTCTGGGTTCAGCCTCCACTCGACGTCGCCGGTAAGATCTTTCCTTTTATTTCAAATTGTGCGACGTAGAGTCTGTTTTGTGGTGTTTTTTTTCTCCGTAGGTCATGTCTCGGTCGGAGGGCAAAAAGTCTTCTAAGGCAGGTCGGCCCCTCATGTGTCGGTGCCCGTGCGGCCGAAAATACTCCGTCACCGACCAGCATGACCGGTGTCTTGGCCCGCTTCACGACATGGATTCGTGCGACGCCTGCTTCTCCATGGACTGCCACGTCCTCGAACAGCGCGCGTTGAAAGTGGGGTGAGCTCCGCCGACTTTCGGGGGTAGGGTTACTGCTGGGCTGCCGCCGCCTTCGCCCTTCCTCCGGTTCCTTCCTGGTTCTATACGGACCGAGGAGGAGGGAGCCTCGGCTACTTGTAGCCTGGCCATTGCTGAGGCTCCTCCCGCGGTGCAGGAGGCCCGTCCCGCTTCCTCCCGGGAGCGGGCGGGAGGCGCCGCCACAGCAACCGCCTCTTCGGGGTGAAGGTTCTCCGATGTCGCTCCCATGGCTCGGAAGGCCCGGTCGGCGCCGTCGGTCGGTGCCATCAGAGCCTTCGGTGCCGTGGGCCCTGTCGGTGCCAACTCGTTGCTCGGCGCCATGGGCCCTGTCAACACCGTTCGTGGCACCAGTGCTGCTCGTGGCGCCGTGGCACAGGATCCAGCGTCTTCTTTCGCCATGTCTCGCCTCGGCGCTGAGGTTGAGCACGGCGCCGTGCCTGTGCGGCTCGGCGCCATAGGGCCTTCGGCTTTGGCTGTCGGTGCTGTCCTCAGCGCCGTCCATGCTCTCGGTGCCGCTCGCGGTGCCGAAGAGCCAGTCGCTGCCGTGTTCGGCGCCGAGTCCGTCCTCGGGCCTGTCGACGCTGCTTCGGTCCTCTGTGCCGCTCGCGGTGCTGAGGGGCCTGGCGGTGTCGTCGGTGCCGAGGTTGCTGCTAGGGCTGCTGTCGGCGCCGTCTCTGTCCCTGGTACCGCCCCCGGTGCTAGTGGACTTACAGCGCCGTGTCTGGCCCTGGCTCTGGACCTTTGGCCCGAGCTGCCCTGGTGCCTTCTGCGAGCCCCGCCCACGGGGTTGCGGAGGGCACGGATGCCGCCTCGGGCACAGCTCTGGCTGCCGGGCCCTCTGGCAAAGTTGGTTTTGCCCACCTTCCTACTGTTTGGCTCAGAGCCTCGGACTCTACCTCTTCGGAGTTGGAGTCGGGCTCGGAGTCAGACGGGCAGTCACACCCTTCAGGGTTGTCTGCGGAGGAGGGCGCTCCCGTGGTCTCGTCAACGAGTCGTAGCCAGCCCCCTACTGAGGAGAGTCAGGTGGCCCCCGAGGCTAGGGTCAGTGGTGCTGACCAGCAGGCAGTGGTGCATGCCACCATTGCTCTGCAACCTGGCCTTGGGGGTTTAATCGATCCCTTGGTGGTGGTACCCCCTCCAGTGGTGTGTCTTGATCGCCCAACTTTGGGGCCCACCGAGAAGCCTGCAGGAGGGGAGGGTGCTGTTCCCTGGGTCTCCCCTTCGGGTGCAGCCCAGAAATGCCAGCTACGTAGGCTGGCCCTCTCGAGGAGGAGGACTCCATCGGACTCTGAGGGGTCGAGGGGTGTGGGGTCGGCGCGTCGGCCTTTCTCTGGGGTCCACCTGGGCCCTGGGCGAAGCCGAAGTGTGGATTTCCTCCCTTCCCCTCCCCTCCCAGTTCCTTGAGGGGGTCCCATTCTTTTGAGGCAGGGGACCGCTCTTCTGACTTTTACAGCCGAGGTCGCCTCACTGGGGGGATTCTTCTGGGCGCAGCCAAGGCAGTACCAACGTGGTTGTACAGCTGTCAGCTGTGGAGTCTTCCGGGGCACCCTCCTCAGGTGCTCATGGTCCGCTCCCTAGCTCTGGCGGAGGTCAGCCGACTTCCTTTCTCAGCTCTGCCCCTATCCCTCTGCCACATTCTCCAGCGCTCCCAGGCATTCTTGGTCCTAGCGGCCCTCTCACCTGGGAGCAGTTCAGGGCGGTGGCGCTCGGTTCCCTGCCTACGTTAGGGCTATGGACAGCCAGGTTTTTCAACCTCCCCCCCCCGTGCAGCCACCCTCAGAACGTATGGTGACCTCCAGCTCCTCATCCCCCTCTTCTGGGGGAGAGGAACCCTCTGTCCACATCTCTCCGGCTGCTGATCTCGCGAGTACCAGCGCTTCCTCGTGAGGATGCTGGAGGACTTGCACCTTTCTCCCTCTTCTGTTAGCAATCCTGAGCATGCGGTGCACGCCTTTTTAGGTGATTTTGGTGAGGCCACCCTTGTGGTGCCGCCCTGGCCTGCTCCCCTTGGGAGGGCCCTGTGTTTCTGGCAGAGGCCCTTCTCCGAGTTCCTGTCCCTAGGGACCTCAGCCAGAGGTATTGCTCCCCGGAGTCTCCAGGTTCTGTGCCTCATCCACAGTCCGGCTTGACGCATCTGGACACCCCTGATGGGCTTCGCGCTCTCCACCGTGACCGGCCCCCGGATCAAGACTCCTCGGATTTTGATTTTTGGGGGAGGAGGACCTTCTACTCGGCACAGCTGCTCCTTTCTATTTCCGCTCACCAGGCCCACTATGCAGCTTACAACAGGTTCTTGTGGTCCATGCTAGGTCAAATCCTGGCTGCTTTGCCTGACTCGGAGCAAACCAGACAAGCCATCGCGCTCTCTGCATGTTGCCTGGAGCTAGCAAGGCACCAAGCGAGGGCATCTTATGATGACAGCGAGGTAGCTACCAGGGTCGTAGGGACAGTGATCTGCACCAGATCATCAGCGTGGCTACGTCTTTCCCGGTTGTCACCCTTGGCCCGGCGTAGGGTGATTTGCTCCGCCCACCAGGGAACCTACCTCTTCTCCCGCAGAGCGAGACGGCGCTTGTCGGGGCAGCTTCCTTCCCCCTCTGGGGGGACCCCGTCTCGCTCTCCCCACTCTCTGGCTTCCTCAGGCCCGGAAGGTTCCCCCCACTTAGTGTGTCACCCACTGAGGGCTAAGGGACTCTGTCCCTTAAGGTGTAATGAATCAACCCCCTTTCGGGGGGGGCTTGGTACTCATCCATCTGTGATGAATGGTAAAGATTGACACAGATAAGATATGAAAATTATGTACCTACCGTAATTCTGATCTTTCTGTGTATCTTCACCATTCATCACAACCCTGCCCACCATCCCCTGGGGCCTCAGTCTCTGGCCCCTCCTTGTGGCTCCTCTCTTTTTGGAGCGGGGTAAAGCAGGGACACACAGGGGGGTATTTTCCTTTAAAGGGTACAGCCTCAGCGGCACTCCTTCTCTACTACATGTCTCCACCCCAATGGAGTGGGACTTGGTGGTTGCCCTCCTCCTGTTCTCCTTCTGGTTTCCATCCAGCTGTTTCAAAAAAAAAAAAAAATCTTTTTTTCACCAAACATCTTTCCTGAGAGAGAGTTAAATCCCTGTACCCTGTCCTTCTTCCAGAATAGCCGACTCTGCTTCTGGGGTATTGCCAGTTATTTTGTAGCTTGAATTCTGGCAGAGAGCTTGTTACTCCTTGCAGTTCCTATACAATCTGGTGACGGACAAGGGTCTCGGATCCTTGTTACCTCTCACTCTCTCCTAAATTTTCTCCCCTCCCTTCTTCCGCTTCCAGAGATTGGGGCCCCTACCCAATCTCCTTAGTCTCATTTCTTCTCTGCTGTCCTCTCAGTTGTTATTTCTCCTTTTAGTTCAGTTTTTCCTTTCCTTTTTCTGTCCCTTGGACTCTCTTGTCCCACCCTCCATCCCTTCCTCTTACCTCTCCAGCGACTCAGAACTGGTAGGCAGGTGGAGTCGACAGAGACTAACGGCCAACCCTCGAGCGCCACGCAGTACATTGGCCTCGGCTGCGCCGATGCTGTGTCGGCTCCGCCTCGCCCAAAAAACCTCCCGGGGTCCTGATCTCCGGCCAGTACCCATCTGTGATGAATGGTGAAGATACACAGAAAGATCAGAATTACGGTAGGTACGTAATTTTCATTTTTTGCTGTGACTAAGGAGAGCAGCACCGTGTCCAGTGGTGGTTTTGAGGGTGACGCCACGTCCAGTGCCATGACCAATGCCGGGTTGCTGGCCAGTGCCGAGTTTGAGGGCGATGTCAGGTCCAGCGTCATAGCTGCTTCTGACACTGACTCTGGTGCTGGGCCAGGGGTTTGGGGGGCACCTTGGTACCGATATGAGTGCTGGGTTCTCCCTCCCTCCTTGTCTTTGGACAGCTGCCACTGGAGGGCTTTTGTCGAAGGGCAGGTCCCTTTCTTCTGGGCCTGGGTTGGGGAGGTCTAGTCCAGGATCCCAACCTGCCCGTGTGGCGCCTGGCACCTTGGGGCGGAATCAGAGTGCCGATTCGGGCGTCTCCTGGCAGTCACAAATCTGTGGTCGGTGGGGATAGGGGCCACCCTGTTGAGCCTTTACGGCTCTGGTCTCCTCGCGAAGGGGTCCCCCTCAAGGGCGCCACCCATTCCACTCCTTACTGGTTGATCAGTCTTTGTTGGCCGGGAGCGCAGCCCCCCCCCCCCCGTGGAGGATCCGCTACACACTCCTGCAGCCCTAGCAGAGGGCCTTTTTGCTCTTGTGACCATTTCTTCTGTCCTCCTTCTCTGCCTCCTCTTCCAGGGCTCTCTGGCCCCCTGGGTCACCTAATATGGGATCAGTACAGGGCTACGGCAGGCACATTCCTTGTCTACCTGAGGTCCGTTGATGGGGCCGATCTTCCTGAATTTGAAGTCTTCACCAATTATTACTATGTCTGGGTTATCCGCAGGCGGTGGGACCCTTTGAGAGCCAAAAATCTTTAGGATGGCTGGCGTCGAGGTAGGACCATGCATACGTGGCACCGCAGGACTGGATCCTGCCTGTGAAGGCTGCCTCGGCATTGACCCTCCAACCGCCTTGGTTCCATTTTTCCCCCGCTGTTGAGTGTGCTTTAGTGATGACATCACTCGCCCGCCAGCAGTCAAATCTTCATGTCTGTTCGACAGCAGCATCTAGTCGTTCAGCTTTAGTGTTTTTTAGTTATATTTGTTGTTTTAAAAAAAATAAGAGAATTTTATTATTTTCCTCTCAACCCTGTCAATCAAAGGAGTTGACCATGAATGGAGATGGTGACCTTAGGGACTCTTCGTTATAAGGCTGCTCCGGCAGCAGGGCTTTGGCTAGACCACAACCCTCTCGGGGGGGGGGGGGTGCAACCACGGGCAGTGTGGTGTTCAGGACGGAGGACAGTCTTACTGTGAACACAGAAAGAAGCTGGCTTGTTCCCATCCAGGTTGGGGACCCGGCACCATTTGGACTCGAGTTCTTCCTCTGCCCATCGGAAGAAGAAGTGGTACTACTCGAGGTCACCCGATGGTATGTCTGCCAAGAGGTCTGCAGTAGTTGAGAGCGGTAGGCCGTCTCTGACCCCACCTGGGTCCCCGGCGGCTTCCATTCTCAGTGGATCAGACTCTTGACACCAAAGCCCCTCACCGTCCTCCTTCGGGGTTTCCCGTGGGCAGTTTCATCACTGGGCCGCTATTATGGAGCAGTGGGTACAGCAAATGTGTCATTTTGGCCCTTCCGGTGGACCCAGTTCTGGGGCCTTCAGGCCTAGGAGCCTCGGGACTGTGGTTAGGTCCTTTAGGGCAAGTTGAGCGCTCAGTGCCGGAAACTAAGTATTCTCCCTTGCCCGCGTCTTTGATGCTTGTTCTATGTGCCCTCCCCCCTCACTCTGTTTTCTCGCAGGGGCCGGCACAGGTACTACCCCTTTCCCCTTCTTTCTCTTCTGGGTGTGGAGTGGATCTTCGGTCGGCGGTGGCCTACTCAGCGTCATCTTTGGTGCCGCATTTGGCGCCAGCCTACCATGGGGCAGCGTTAAGTACAGTGCCGATTTCAGTGGTGTGTAGCACTGGGTCCCCAGTGCCAGACTCTACACTAGAGCCCATGATGCTGGCTCCGATGCTGGTTCTGGTGTCGCCTGTTTATCCCTTCCCAGGCCAGGGAGTGGCTTATTGAAGGCAGCTCCTGATCCCACTAATGCTGATCTGAACCAGGATGAGTCTGATCCTGACTTTATAACCTCTGAAGAAGGCAGCGAAGACTCGTTCTACAGTTTGGATGGTAAGCCCTCACTTCTGACTGAAAATCCAACAGAGGTCCTTTCTTTCCAGTCTCTTCTAAAATATATGGGGCATAGTCCATGGGCTATCACCCCACCCCCCAAAATAGGGAATTTTTTAAGACATTGCTTTCTTAGAAGCTTGCACTGTAATAGTTTAGAATTTACTTTGTCTGCCATCTGGCAGTGGTAGCATTTGTTTACTACAGGCTAACATGTGTGACCACTGTATATCAGAAAAGAAGAAACAAAGAAGATGGGATAGAGGTATTTTTTTGTTCATTTAAGTCTATATATGGAAGTCAAATGACAAAAATGGGTATCAGTAAAAATGTTGCATACTCATCTATGACTTTATCATAATTAGAAAAGGTTCAGCTCAATGGTAACATCAGTAATGATGTCATATTGACGTATACATGAGTACTTTGCAATGTCATTGAAACTGGAAATTGGTGGTATCAGAATATAGAGTTATAACAATACTTGTTGTATAAGTGTATGATTAAATTGACGCACTGTAACAGTAATATCTTTACCATTATAATTCAGTTGTCATCTTCATCCTCAGCATCAAAGATCTAATCTGCCAGACTGGCAGAAAGAACGTCATTGTCATCTCATCTTCCTCATCTGATTGATTCAGGGTCTCCTCCTGGGACAAAATGTCCACCAGTTCCTGTGGTATAATGTCACCATCACACCAGTCATACTCCAGGATTCCTGTTTCACCAAGTTCCCACCCATGTAACATGTTTCAGGACTTGGGATGTTAGGGTGTGACACATGGGCATTTTCCCAGACAAGGGCTTGGTAATTCACTCTCAGTTCATGCATTCTCACTGTTGACCTACATGGAGGCAGTAGGCTTACATCAATGCCATCATAATTTCACAGTAGTTGGCTGCCTCCTGTGTAAAATTTCTGCCTTGCAATGTCATAGCAAAGTTTGTTGATATCAGTATATGACGGTTGCCCGTATAAGCAGCAGACAAATCTTTCAAGGTCAGCATGGATGGCATCTGATACACGTTCTGTGTCACCTAATGCTTGGAAAATTGCCATATACTCCTTGTGTTTTCGCAGGATGTCGTAGGGTTTGATTTTCTCTTTCCTAACAAAATGCACTTGTGCTGTCGCACCCTGAAAATGCATGCAGTGCAATCATTGCACTACACATCTCAGCACTGTGAATCTGGATTAGAGTTTTGATGTTCAAAAGATGACATTTATTTACCACTTCTGTGTCATAGTAGATGTTCTTCTGTATTTGCTAACCATAGTACAGCAGCAGCAGAAATGCATCTGTCTCTGGTGATCTGATGATGATTTCAGTTGAGGATGTTGATGCTGCTGCATGAAAGCCGAAAAGCAATATTCGTGTATCCGCTTCTTCCTGAGATGAAGAAAGTTCTGGTACAGGGCGGCTCTGTATTGTGATTCCGTCAAGGCTTGCCAAAGAGATACAGTTTTCCTCACAGACAAAAAAGATTTGACGACCCATTAGTCTTGGCGCATATGTTTCCTTTTGCCACTCTTTGAGAAGAACTTGATCAAATTTGTCTTGTATTGTTTGTGAGAAAGGATTTTTCAGTGTCTTGGCACTTTGTTGATGGACCTTTCACCAAGTAAGAATCTGATGATCTTCATCTTCTTTGTTCAACCGATTTTATGGAATTATAGTTGTAGGTGTCTGTTACAAAGTCCAGCCTTTGTAACTTTCATAATGTACTGAAGACCTTTTCGTCTAGCTCTCCAGATGTCTGCGGTAGACCAGTCATTGACTGGAGAAGTGCATTGCCATCACAGTTGTAAACTTTGTCTTCACCCCAATTCATTGTGCTGAGTGCTGTCTCATCTTCAAGTTTGCAAAGAAGGGCGAATTCCTCTGTCTTCACTGGTAGGCCATCTGAAGTTGCTAATGACCATGGCAGTGGACTCAAATGGATACAAGAGAGCCTTCTCCATGCTAAAGTTGTTCTGTTCTGAAAGCATTAGCATTTGCCCAAAGAAGTTTCTTTGTGCAGTCACCTGAACAATCTTCTTTTGTGAGGATCTGCGTTCCTTTGACTGCTGAAGGGAAGCAGACGTCTTTAGTGACTGCTTTTTCAAGTGCGCATGAAAGGGAACTGTTCTGTCAACAAGCCTTGTCTTCACAAATTGTTGAAAGGCTTCTTTTCCATGTTTTTCAGCAATGAGCAAGTCATTTTCAACATCTCCTGGGGCTCTTGCCCCTGATGAGAGACATAATAGTGCCTGTTTGATTTCAGTCTCAAAAGGATTGATGAAGTTTCTGAATGCATTGATCAGCTTCTGTACATCCTTCTCACTGCGTGCCATCTCTGCAGGCCTAGCATCTTTGTGAAAGGACTCCTCAGAGTCAGCCATTCCAGCAGTTTCAAGTATGGCAGTCACATAGCTTGCTCGGGCATGCCTTGTTATACACCACCGGTAATAGGCTGGATAATTCTTGTTGAGTCCAGCAGTACCTCCACTGGACTTGGCATGTCAATTGATTGTCTGTTCAGTGGTCAGATCAACAGCATTTCTTGATGCTGGCACATTGGCTCTACACACACAAAAGTAACAGTCTACTGTTGGCCAACCTCTCTAGTAGCATTTTGTGATACCTGCAGTACATGTTGAGCAGTGGAGTTCTCTGTAACAGAAGAGTTGATTTGTGCCATGTAGTAAACATTTGTTTGTCTTTGCACTGATCCTGACTGGTTCCCTGTGGAAGATACCCAGCCTGTTCAACCAGGAACAGATTGTGTTCCATCATGCATCACTCCTTCATTTGATTTGGGCTGTGAAGATGTTTAAATTGATCCTTCATATGTGGGTCAATTGGGCTATGTTATGCCCTTATTAGGTTAGGTGTTGCTTAGATTATATTACGATGCACCTCCTCAGTGGAAAAGGTACTGAAGCAGTTGGAGGGTCAGCACCAAGGTAGGCTACACAGTCGTGAGCCAGTCTCGAGGTGCTGCGTATGCGCGGTCCTATCTCGGCTGCGGGCTGTCTTGAAGATTTGTGGCTTCTGCAGGGTCTCAGCGCCTCTGGCTTGTAACCCAGCAGTATGAATAAATGGTGAAGACTTGTCCAAGAAGATGAAGCATTACTGTGAATACATCATATTAATTTTTTGCACCTTCTTCCCGGGTACCGCCTTCCCCTGTACAGAGCTCCTCTACATCTTTGACTTCCTCCTCTGAGAAAGGGGACACTTCATCTCACATTTCTTCAGAAACTGATTTTACTGTCAGCGGTTCCTCTCGACAGTGTTGGAGGAGCTCCATCTTCAGATTTCTAGATCACAATCTTGCGCGTGCGACACTGTCCGTCGGGGAGTACAGTGCAGAATCCACAGTGATTCCTCTGTGGCCTCAATCCTTTCTGGAGGAGTCGCACAATGTCTGGCAGTCCCCTTCCTCCTCTGTTCCAGCCCCACCTATCAGTGCAGGTATTGCCCCCACCCCCTCGCCCAGGTCTCCAGTTGCTATGCCTCATCCCTCTTCGGGCTTGGAATGGCTGGACACCCCTGCAGGGCTTCATCGCCCTCGACGAGACCGTCCCTCAGAGGCTGACTCTGCAGAGTTTGACCACTGGAGAAGGAGGCTTTCTCCTCGGCACATCTCCTTCTTTCCATCTCTGCTCATTAGGTACAGCAGGTTGCCTATGCGAGGCGCCTGTGGGTTATGCTGGGGCAGATCCTGGTGACTTTGCCTGATTGTGAAGCAGCACCAGGCGAGGGCATCGTACGATGCCAGCGCGGTTTCATCCAGGTTGATGGGAACATCAGTGTGCATCAGGCAGATGGCATGGCTTCATCTGTCCCGGTTAACCCTTGGCCAGGCTGTGGAGGGGTTGTGGGATAACAGCTGGACCAGTCACAGAACTTCAGGTTCAACATACAATCTCTGTGTGATGTTTATTTAAAATATGGGATAACCTTAAGCAGTGGCATATCCCTTATTCAATACATCAGTTTGCAGCAATAGACTGTGCATTTCCTTCCTCTGTCCTTGGTCAGCACCTACTGACCCACTGATCTATCTGTTTAGTGAAGATTATTTTATTCCCTATGTTGGTCGTGTGTGTTTGGGTGATGGGGTGCTCAAAAAAAACAAAACAAGCTGAAGACAAAGAACCTCAATGCAGAAGCACTGTAGCAAGCGTTACCCCAAAGGACATTGGCAGTAAAGCCAAGTTTCAAAGAAACACAACATCATGATACCCCCATAATGCAGTGGGATCTATGTGCAAATCATCATGACATTTTAGGCTTGTTCAGCTTAAAGCAGGAATGCAAGGTGCCAAAAGGCCTCTCAAACAATCTGTAATTTATATGCAATTAAATAAACAGGGTCGGCCCCCGAATAGCTCTTCCTCAACTTAATTTTTATAATACAGTCCCTAGTAACTTTTTATCTTTATCAAAAACACTTAGTGCCCTAGTGTTTTCAACATTTAGGTTTCATACACATAAGGCATATACATCAAGGGATTTTATGACATAGTGCTATTGCATACTAAATCCAACAAGTAGGAACACAGCCTGTTGTTTTACATCAGCTCGGAGGGCGTCATAACCTCCCTGTACTAGGATCTGAGAGGGAAAAGGAAAATTAAAGAGGACAGTATAGCATAGTCAAGAAAGAGGAGAGGGTGCCGATAGGTGGCTAACCTTATGGAATAGAAATTGTAAAGGATCTCCCTGTCACACTGGCATAGGGTGATTGCCTCGCCTTTCTAAGGGGCCCATTTCTTTTCCCGCAGGGCCAGGCAAGAACTTCGGGTACCCTCCACCTGAGTGTCAGGCACCTCCATCTGCCCCTGACCAGTCTCGGGCCTTACCAGGCCTGTAAAGGCCCCTTCCTTCTGTATTTCTCCCACACAGGAGGCTGAGGGAACTAGCCTTCCCTCAGGGAGGTGCCAAGCCCCCTGCAAGGGGCTTGGTACTCACCCACCAATAATGAATGGTGAAGATTGATCTTTGGAAGATATGAAAATTACATATTCACCGTAATTCTTGATCTTCCTAGAGATCTTCACCATTCATTACTGCTTCCCGCCCACCTTCCCCTTGTGACCAGATCTCTGGGCAGCGCCACCTCCCTGTTGGTCTTCTCCCATCCTCAGGGGTCTTGGCACCTCTGGAGCACTCCTCTCCCCTTGGGGCTTTGGAGTTACTTCAGGGGGGGGAGGCTAACCGGGACCCTAGCCTTCCATTTGGACCCCCATGGCTTGACCTGCCTAGACCTAGGATCCTGCCAGTAGTGGTAATGGCGTCCCAATGCCTTAGCTTGAACCAGCTTCCTCGTCTGGCTGGGTCGGTTTCAGTCTCGGAACAGATGATCCTCAGAACTTGTCCCCAGCATGCCTTGAGTGGCTCTTTGGCACAAACCCCTGGGGGGTCTCCCCTTTCTCTCCGGCATCTTCTCCACCTCTAAGAGTTTGGTCATCCCTCTTTCCTCATCACCTGCTTGGTGTTGCGAGGACATCTTTCTCCTTTATTGTCTGCATATGACTCTAGATTCATGGTGTTTCTGCTTCAGGGGTGATCACCTCACCCCTTTGGAGAGAGCGTGAGAGGACTTTTTAGACATCTTTCCTTGCCAATGATCGAGTTAGAAAAGAAAAGGATGGCAGATAAAGAAGAAAGAACATAAGTTCTTCTCTCTGGCAGAGGGTCAGCTCTGCATTCAATCCTGGTCACTTCCTGTCTTAGAGGCTTCTAGCGCAAGCCTTCTGTCTTTTCTTGCCTTGTACATCGGCTTATCCTGCACCTTCTTTTCTTGAGCAGGATAGGAATATTAAAAAGAAAAAAAAAACTTTCCTGCATGAGAAGCTCTCTGTCTGTTTAGATGGGGGGGGGAACCGTAATTCCCTTGTTTGAAGCTGGGAACTGACTCTCTCTCTCTCTCCCCATCTTTCTTTTCACTCTCTCCCTCTTTCTCTACTCTGTTTCCTTTCCTTCTGTCTTTTATTTATTTATTTAGAGCCTAGGATTACAAGTACCTTTGAGTCAAGGCTCTTTTACAAAGGTTCCATGTCAATTGAGGTACAATACAAACATTACATAGAGTTGAGTAACAATGCATAAATAGTGCACTGACATTTTTAAGCAGCTGAATGACATTCCATTGAGGGAAAGTGAGTACCGGGGGCAGGGTAGCCAGAGGTAACTGAGGCTTGGAATGGACACAGAAAGAGTGGTGCAGCTGTGGGCATTTGTCAGGCCTCAAAAAAGTGGTTTTGGGTAGGGGGCCAAAACAGGAGGGGGGAGGGTAGGAAGAGGGGGGTATTTGTCACCCTTTCCCAGAACCAACGTAGGGACTCCTCCCTCCCTCCTGTGGTTGACTTTAAACTTTTTGTTTATATCCTTTCCTTTTACTATCCCTTGTGCCCCTTGCCCCACCATTTCCCTTTCTCTTTTCTTCATCTCTGGCAAGCAAAACTGAGGAGGCAGGGGAGTCTGCATCAGTTAATGGCCAATCTGTGAGTGCCACGTTTGACGCTTAAGGGCGGTGGCTCCCTGTTGGCTCCCCTCCTCGAAAGGTTTTAAGCTACATGCTCCCGCAAAATCACAGCGCCTCCAGCTGGTAACCCACCAGTAATGAACGATGAAGATATCTTGGAAGATCAAGAATTACGGTGAGTACATAATTTTCATTTCCGGATGTTCACTACGAGCCAGAGTATCCCATCCTTGGAGCAGAAACATAGAAGTTGACAGCAGATAAGGACTGCAAGGCCCATCCAGTCTGCCCATTTTTTCTACCTTATGAATGTGCCATAGGCCTTTACTCTGTCAATGGCCTGTTTATTCATACTCATCTGTATTGCTCCCTTTTGCCTATCCCAAGCCTGTTTTGAAGCCCTGCACTACTGTATTCATATCCACCACTTCCTGAGGTAGGCCGTTCCATGCATCCACCACCCTTTATGTGAAAAAGAACTTCCTCACATTACCCTTAATCGGCCTCCCTCTAATCTCATGCTGTATCCTCTTGTCCTGCTATTTTTCTTATATTGAAACATGTTAGAGTGTCGTCGAGGCACAGGTCAGGAAGCATAGGAAAACCAGGAGCAGTTGTAGAATTCACCAGAAATATTTATTTGTACCAACAGTAACGTAAAAAAATAAACTTGTTCAGAATAACTATTGACAAAGGCAAAATAAAATAGTGAAGATGCGTCAGTTTTTTCCTGCAATCTCTGTGTGTCCATCTTCTTCTCTCTAGCAGTTGCAGCTCAGCTCTCTTCTAAGTCCTTCCAACCCCCATTCTTAACAAGCATCCTGTTCTTGTAAGTATCAGGCAGGTGTTTGTGAGCTGAGGTCCCTTTTTCATTGCTCTTCTGCAAAAGGCTTAAAACTTGCACTCAGGTAACCTCTTGAGTTTACAGTAGCTTTCTGCAGTCATCTCAAACTATAATTATATACATCTCAAAAATGAACACTGTGTAATTTCTAAACAAAAGGGACCCCAGTATCAGTTACATTTCCACGTAATGATTTGCATATATTTTTATATCAGCAGATATGCAAGGGAGGAAAAGACAGACAGCAAGGGCCACACTTCAGACTCTGAGGGACAGTGAGAGACAAAGAAATTGCGAGACTGTCAGGGTGATCAAATCCTAGGTCTCGCAGGAAAATTTGTTTGTGCAACCAGACAGACAAATAGGGAAGGACAAATCCTTGCATTTAAACTCTTTCTCCATAACAAGTGTGGGACAGGGTCCTATTCCATCCTGTCACAGTCTTTCACCTTGTTAATGCCCTCAAGATATTTTAATCGTATCATCTCTCTCCCTCCTTTGCTCTAGGGTATACATATTGAGCTCCGTTAATCTGTCCTCGTATGTTTTCTGATGCAGACCCTGCATCATTTTGGTTGCCCTTCTCTGGACTTACTCCATTTTGTTAATATCCTTGTGCAGGTGAGGCCTGCAATACTGCACGTAGTACTACAGATGGGGCCTAACCAGTGTCTTGTAAAGAGGGATTATTACCTTCCTCTTATGACTTGTGATACCCCTACTAATGCACCCCAACATCGCTCTAGCCTTACCTACTGCCTTAGTGATCTGCTTGGATGATTTCAGGTCATCTGTGATGACAATGCCCAAGTCTCTCTCTTCCCTTGTGATTGCCAGCCACTCCCCTCCCAACCTGTAGGTAGCTTCAGGATTTCTCTTCCCTGTGTGCATGATCTTGTACTTCATTGCGTTAAACCCCAGTTGCCACACTTCAGACAGTTTTTCCAGATCTCTTCTCTTTTTGCCCACCCCATCTGGATCATCTACTCTGTTGAAGATCTTGGTGTCATCTGCAAACAGGCAAACCTTACCCTCCAGTCCATCTGCAGTGTCACTGATGAAGATATTGAAGAGGACTGGCCCCAGGACTGATCCCTGAGGTATGTCACTTGTGACTTGCATCTCTTCTGACTGTATACCGTTTACCACCACTCTCTGTTTTCTGCCTGACAACCAGTTTGCCACCCAGTTGACCAACTTCTGACCCACCCCAAGCCTACCCAGCTAATCTTCTATGTGGAACAGTATCGAAAGCTATGCTGAAGTCAATGTAGGCGACATCAGCTGCACCCCCTTGGTCCACCACTCTGGTTACCCAGTTAAAGAAATCTGTGAGATCAGTTTGACAGGACTTTCATGTTGTAAACCCATGCTGTCTTAGATTCTGTGCTCCTATGGATTCCAGATGTTGCACTATCCTTTCCTTAAGGAGTGCATCCATAATCTTGCCCACCACTGAGGTAAAACTGACCGGTCTGTCGTTCCCTGCCTCCTCTCTGCTGCCACTCTTGTGGAGCGGGATCACATGAGCCCTTCTCCAGTCTTCTGGGACCTCTCCTGTGCTCAGAGATGCACTGAACAGTTCTGCTAGTGGCTGTGCTAGTTCCACCCTTAGCTTCTTTAGTACTCTAGGGATGTGTACCATCAGGTTCCATTGCCTTGTGCACCCTGAGCTTAGCGAGCTGTTGTAGGACACTTTCTTTTGTGAAGGGACTTGTGTACACCTCCCTGGCGTGCCCCCCCCCCCACCGTGTCCATAGTGCTGAGCTGTGGGCCCTGCCCTACCTTCTCTTCAGTAAATACTGAGCAGAGGTATCTATTTAGGATAGATGCTTTTCCTTGGTCCTTCTCCACAGACTCCCCCTTATCCCCTTTGATTGGCAGCACTCCCTCTGGACTTTCTCCTTTCACTAATGTATCTATAGAAAGTCTTGTCCCCTTCTTTTAGTGTTTGTGCCAGTGTTTCCTCGGTGTGGGCCTTTGCCTGCCTTACTGCCTTCCCTGCTTCCCTATCTTCGTCCCACTACATTCCCTTATATTTCCTGAAGGCCAACCTTTTGGCTCTGACCTTTTCTGCTACTGTTTTTGAGAACCAAAGTGGTTTCCTCCTCCTTTTGCCCTTGCTTTTCTCCCTAACACAGTGGGATGTTGCTTCAGGTATTGCATCCTTAATGCTTGTCTACTTTGCCTGTACCCCCCTCACCTGTATTTCTTCTTGCCCGGGCTAACTTAACTCTGCTGACCATCTTGTCAGAGTCCACTCCTCTGAAGTCCCATATTGTTGCCTTGGAATGGAATGCTTTAGTTCTAGTGGCCAAATTGAACCATACCATGTGATGGTCACTGGCTCCCAGGTGACCTTCTACCTGGAGATCTGTGATCCTTTCCCCGTTAGTCAGTACTAGATCCAGGATAGCCTTGTCTCTTGTGGGTTGTTGTACCAGTTGTTTGAGGCCCTCCCCCTGGCAGGGAATCCACTATGTGTTTAGTTCTGGCGGATGGTCCAGCTGATATTGACCAATCCGTATCTGGCATGTTGAAGTCTCCCATTAGCAGAACCTCCCGTTTAGCTGTCATGTTTTGTATATCTTCTAACAGTAATGTGTCTTTGTCCTCCCCCGGTCTGGAGGCCTTTAGACCACCCCAGTTCATATGGCTGTCCCATTTCCTGTTTCTAGGGTGACCCACAGTTCTTCTGGCTCCTTATGTGTATTCTGAATTTCTGTAGCTTTGATATTTTCATTGACATAAAGGGCCACTCTTCTCCCCCCCCTTTTTTTTTTCACCTCAGTCTCTTTTTGAACAATACATAGCCAGGTACTGTAGTCTCCCAAGTGTGGTTACTGGTGAACCATGCCTCGCTAATGGCTACTATGTCCAGTTTAGCCTCTGTCATTGTTCCTTCCAGGTGTGGGATCTTGTTTCCCAGACTGCGGCATTTGTGTACACGATTTTCCATGTGCCAGATTTCGGTTTGTTAGTTGTGGGGCAAAGTCTGGCGCTTCCCCTACGCGTCATATGGGGAGCTGGACCTTTTTCCTCACCTTGTGATACAAATGAACTACAAACATGCTGAACTCCTGTTTGATCACTAGCTGAGGGGGAGGGGTGCTCTTTCCGTTTGATGTATCTGGTGCTGCACCCCTCTCCCCATTTGCTAGTTTAAATATTCTGCAAAGATGATCAAACTTTTGCCCCAGTGCACTGACTCCCTCCTTAGTCAGATGTAGTCCATCGAATTTAAAGAACTTTAGCTCCCAAAACTGTTGCCAGTTACCTACAGATTTGTGTCCTTTTTCCTGGCAGCAGCCCTTGAGCCACATGTTTAGCTCCCGTCTCCCCTTCTCTGACCTTCCACCCGTCTGCCTCCCTCTCCCAGACCGGCAGGAGCTCAGAGAAGGAGATGCCAGACGAAATGGATGATGATTTGGCTCCCAGCCTGGTCAGATGTTCCTTGGTCTCCACAACTGACCAGCTGGCGAGATCGTTAGACCCTATGTGTACCAGGACGTTGGTGTTTTCTCCTGCTTCCTGCACGAGTTTATCAATGCGATCAGTGTCAGTCCACGCTGATGAACCTGAGAGACATCTTACCATTACCCCCAGCTGGAGGCAGGTATTGACTCCCCGAATCATGGAGTCTCCTATGATCAGAAGTGTTTTGGATTTCCTTTTTGCCTTTTTTGTTTTGGTCCTTATTATGGGTGAGTTTGTAGCGCTTGCTCCTGTTCTGCAGTGACCTCTGCCCCTTTGTTTGATTTTGGAGATGGAGGCAGATACCTGTTTGTAGTTTTTATATGGTTTGTGGAGGTGATACGCTGGTGAGCATTGAGTGATGGGGCACACGATTAGCCCCTCCTAACCACCTGCCAGCCTCCTGGACCAGCTACCCTCTGTGGTTGAGGTGCTTCAGTTGGATGTTGGGGAAATGGCGGGCAGTTCTTGTAATACATTTCCCCCTGAATATGCGATTTGAGGCTTGCAATCTCTGCCTATGCTGCCCGGAGCTGAGCCCTTAGATCTCCAGTGGTACACAATGTAGGACAGCATCCTAAATCCTGTATAACTGTCCTTTTGAAAAGTGTCCCGCAGTACCTGCAGTTAATAATATCCATTCCTTTTGAAAAGTGTCCCACAGTACCTGCAGTTAATAATATCCATTCCAGTTGAGTTGCCGAGTTTATAACCTGGTCCGAATTATTAGAAGGAAAATGAAAGCAAAAGTTACATTTTTTTGTTTGTTTCTGTATAATTCATTGTGCCCCTTTAAGTGAAGTCACTGTGTAGATACCCCTACGATCCTTTCTTTCCTGCTGTGCTACAGGAAATTTCACAACTGTGCTACTCTATTATAGGAATGTAGCATGGGTTGGTTTGGGATGGGGTTGGGTGGGAGTGTGGGCCCTCCCCCTGCCGTAAAAGAACAACCACGGACAAAAGAAACGAGGTAAGAGCAGAAACTATCAACCAACAACAAATGCAGATGCCATCCCTCATTTTGTAACTCGTATGTGCTCCTATAATTAGGCCTGAAAGCTTAGCCTAATGATAGATAAAACTGTAAAACCTGTAAGCACAAAAAGCAACAAAATCCAAAAGTACAACCTGCAGAACAATTTAACAGAAGATATACCTTGCAAAAAACACTTTTAATCAGAGAAAAATAAAGCAGTAATCTGTAAGCACAAAACGTAACAACCTGTAAGCACAAACCTGCACAATGATTTAGCAGAAAATATACCTTGCAAAAAACCTTGAAACAGAGAAAAATAAAACAGTAATCTGTAAGCACAACACAGTATCAACCTGCAAGCACACCCTGTAACAATTTAGCAGAAAATATAACCTGCAAAAAACAATTTGTCAGAGAAAAAATAAAGCAGTAAACTGAAACACCTGTAGGCACAACACAGTAACAAAAACCTGTAGACGCAAACTTGAACAATTCCCACAGAAAATATGCCCTGCAAAGAAACAAGTTGAATCAGATAAAATAGAGCAGTAATCTGTAAGCACAAAACAGTAACAAACCTGTAGACGCACCCTGTAACAAGTAGCAGAAAGTAAACCCTGCAAAAACAATTTAAATCAGAGAACAATAAAGCAATAAGTAAGCAAAAAATAGTAATAAAACCTGTAACCACAAAAGAAAATAGTAACACACAGTAAATCTGCCTGGCCAAAAGAAGCCTCAGTTTTTCTCCTTGCTCTGAAAATGTTGATCTTCCTGGACATAAAGTCTCCACTACTCATTCACACTAGTGGAACTACGTTGGAGGCACTAGGACACAGCGGGAGCCAGAAATCTTCAGGAGGGCCGGCGCTGAGGTGGGACCACGCATGCGCAGCACCCCGAGACTGGCTCACCCCATATAGGCTATTTCAGCGTCAACCCTCCAACCGCCTCAGTTCCTTTTTCCATCCATCGAGTGCGCTTCAGTGACGATGACGCTCGACCACCGGGAGTCAAGTCTTCACGTCGATATGACAGCAGCATAGTCGTTCAGTTTTGATTACTTTTAGTATATTATTTATTTGTTTAAAAAAAAAGTTTATTCATTTTCAATGAAGAGTGGAAAAAGTCTTTTTCAGCCTGCCTTCGACGGAGTCGGCCGTGAATGGGGCCAGTGACGGTAGGGAGACTTCTCTTGAAAGCTGTTTTAGCAGCAGGGCTGGGTCTGGTCCACCGCCCTCTTTGGAGGGGGGGTCTGACCACAGACAGTCCGGTGCTCAGGAGGAAGGGTGGTCCTCCCAAAAGCACAAAAAGAAGCAGGCCCGATCAAGGTCGGGGACCCGGCGCCGATTGGCCTCAAGCTCTTCTTCGTCCCACCAGTCGAAGAAAAAGCGGTACCGCTCAAGGTTGTCCTCTGGTACATCTGCACGGAGATGGTCGGTAGCGGTGGAGAGGAGGTCGACCCCTACTCTGTCAAGGTTGCCTGCTGCCTCGGTTCCCGGCGGCCACGGTCATCAACTCTGGAATCCTTCTCTGCCCCCTTGGGGGATCCTCCAGTGAGCAGTTTCATCATTGGGCCACTCTTGTGGAGCAGTGGTCTGGCGGTTGTCCCGACTTCCTATGTATGCGGAGCCGACCTGGGGGCCACGGACCTGCGAGCGGGGTGGTTGGGTCAACCTAGTCGCGTGACACCTTTTTCGGTGCCATCCACACTGTGCTGTCGTGCTTTTCCCTCTCATGTGGCTGCGGCGCAGGGGCCAGCACAGGTACTGCTTTCCCCTACTCCTCCTTTCAGGTCTCCAGCTTTGGGCGCCCCAGTGTTGGGGTTAGGGTTTCCAGGTGCTCGTCCGGCACCAGTTGCGTTGCTGCCTTCAGCTCCAGCCTTGGTGCTGCTTCCAGTGCTGGCGCCACCTCAGTTGCCGGGGTTTTTGATTCCGATTCAGGGAGTGCCTCCTCCTGCTCTTCTTCCTTCCTTTCCTTTCTATATTATCCCTCCTGGGCTAGTAGGAGATAATATTGAGTCTGATCCTGATCTACGATTAGGGGAAGATTTGGAGTGGAAAGTGAGCACTTTACTTCAGCAGAGCCCTTGGTTGATGACCTTTCTTTTAAGTCTCTAATGAAGAGTATGAATTCCACCCTTTCTCTTCAAACTTCTGAGGTGGATCCTGGAAAGCTGCTGCGCCTTCAGTATCTGCATGTTCTTGAAATTCTTGTGGAACTGACACCTCCAGTGCAGCCCTCTTTCGAGAGACTTTCACAGATGGTGTGAGATAGTCTGGCGCTCATTCCTTTTGTGGCTAAGTCCATAGACAGGAAATATGCTCCCCCTAAGGATAGGCCAATCCTTGCCTCTCAAGCCTCTGAGGATGCCATAGTGGTCTTGGCAGAGAATGGCAGAGCCATTCTTTCTCAGTAATCTACGGCTCGTCCAGTAAATAAAGAATCCCATAACATTGACACTCGGGGGAAGCGAGTGTTTGCTGCTGCTACCCTAGGAATATGTATTGCTAGCTTCCAGGGCTATTTCTCTCAGTATGAGTATACCCTCTGGCATTCGCTCAAAGTCACTGTGGAGGCTCATCCGGAGTCGGCCATTAGTTCAGAGCTTCTCCAGGCCATTACTAGAAGCATTGAGTCCAACAATCAACAACTTAAGGCAGCTATGGACACCTTTGACACGGTTTCTAGAGCAGCAGTGGCCAGAATATGAACCTGGTGTCACTCTTGGTTTAGGACTTTAGGGTTCACGAATGATGCTCAACACAGAGTCATGAACTTTCCATTCGATGGAGTTTATCTGTTTGGCCCACAAGTGGAGCAGGCACTAGAGGTCACTCAGAAAACTAGGACTACTATTAAGACGGCCAGACCGACCCCTGCTGCCCCTCAGCAGGGCGAAAACCACTGGTAGTTTCATAACAGTCAGTCCTTTCGTGGTAAAGGGCGAGGGGCTTTTCACAAGAACCAAGCCCCTCAACCACAAAAGAAAATGCAGCAGAAGACACAGGGCCCAAAGGTGCCCAGTGCCACTCCGGCCCATGTCCCACCTCAACTGCCCGAGGGGGACTCCTCTTAAGCGGTAGGGGGGCGTCTGACTCACTTTTACATCCAATGGAAGTCAGTCACAATGAACAAATGGGTCCTCAGGAAAATTCGAGAGGTTTACCCTCTAAATTTTTTGGAAACCCCTCCGGATCATCCATCCAAACGAAAGCCCAAACTATCTAATCACTCAGTCAGACCTCCTTACTTCCGAGATTCAGGGCCTTCTGAACAACAGGGCAGTAGAAGTGGTTCTGCATGCAGAACAGGACACCCGATTCTACTCCCACTACTTCCTAGTTCCAAAGAAAACAGGCGATATGCATCCTATTCTAGACCTAAGGAAGTTAAACAAATACCTCTTTAAGGAGAAATTCAAGATGATATCACTGGGAATGCTCCTACCTCTGATTCATCAAAACAATTGGCTGGCTTCCCTGGACATTCAGGACGCCTACCAACATGTCCCGGTGCACCTAGGCCACCACAAGTACCTACGATTTGTGGCTCTGGGCCAGCACTACCATTTCAGAGTCCTGCCCTTTGGTCTGTCCTTGAAGCCTTGAGTCTTTACAGAGTGCTTTGCAGTACTCGTAGCGCATCTCGGGAAACTCGGAGTTAAAGTATTCCTGTACCTGGATGATGGGCTCCTAGCGAGTTCCTCCAGACAAGTGACACAGGAAGTGGTGGCCATGGCTTCCAAGTTCCTCACATCCATGGGAGTTCTGAATCTGGAAAAATCGCAGCTTCCGCCGTCTTGACAGCTTCTTTTCATAGGAGCTCTACTGGACACCTCCAGGGCAAGAGCCTTCCTCCCAGAAAGCAGGAGAAACGATATTCTCCAGATAGCTCACTTCATCAAGGAGAACAACTCGGTTTGAGCTCTCTCGATGCAGCAGATGCTGGGTCTCATGGCTTTGTCTGTGTTCACGGTGCCCCTGGCTCATTTGCACATGAGATCCACGCAGTGGCTGCTCAGTACTCGGTGGTCACCAACCACACATCTGCAGTCCTTCCACATCAAGGTGACAGAATCCCTAATGAGGTCACTCACCTGGTGGACTCAGGAGGACAACCTTCTCCAAGGTTTTCCCTTTGCCCCTCTGGTGACGCAGATCACCATCGTCACAGATGCATCTCTGATCGGTTGGGGAGCTCACTGTCAGGATCTCCACACCCAGGGCCTGTGGAGTCTGGACGAGTCTCAGCTACACATAAATGTCCTGGAAATGAGAGCTGTCCTGTATGCTGTCCAAGCCCTGAAGGATATCCTTTGTCACAAAGTAATTCTCCTTCAGACGGACAACAAGGCAGTGATGTATTACATCAACAAACCGGGTGGAACACACTCTTATCCTCTGTGCAGGGAAGCCGTGAGAGTGTGGGAATGGCGCCTCGAGCACAAAGCCCTGATCCAAGTGGTCTACCTGCCAGGAATCCAGAACGATCTGGCTGATTGCCTCAGCAGAATGGAGGCGGATCCACACGAGTGGTCTCTCAACTCAAACGTCGTGCAGTCACTCTTTTTTGCGTCCCCACTCACCCGCAAAACTGCCTCTATTCTGCTCTAGAAATCCAGAACCTGGCATTTTCTGTCAGAACGAATTCAGACTGTGGTGGACAAGATGCTTTCTATGTGCATTTCCTCCTCTTCCATTAATTCCGAGGGTGCTATACTTCAGAGGGACCTCCTGACCCAAGGCCCAGTGGTCCATCCCAACCTGAGGTCCCTTCATCTCCATGCCTGGCTCCTGAGCAGATAGAAGTAGGTAGGTTCAACATCTCCCGTAGAATCTCATTCTCCTAGTAGTGCGTAAGCCATCGACTAGGAAAAACTAAGTGGAAATGATTCTCCATCTGGTGTGCAAAGTCTTCCCTGGATCCCTTAACTTGCTCATCAAACAAGGTGTTAGAGTACCTGCTAGACCTGTTAAATGCAGGACTGCAATACTGGATGATGAAGATACACCTCTGTGCGATTTCGGCTTACTATGAGCCTATCCACAATATGTCAGTGGCTCAGCTGCCCTTGGTCAAGAGGTTCCTTAAAGGTATCCTCCATACTGGGCCACCAGTCAGGAGACTGGTAGCTGCTTGGGATATCAACCTTGTGCTAGACATGCTCATCCACAATCCATTCGAGACTCTAGCAACCTAGGAGTTGAAGATTCTGACCCCAAAGACTGCCTTCCTTATAGCCATTACTTCTGCGCAGGGTGTCTGAAATACATGCCCTGGTCACAGACCCACCTTATACAGTATTTCACAAGGACAAGGTAGTTCTCAGAACTCACCCTAAATTTCTTCCAAAAGTAGTCTCGGAATTCCACCTGAACCAGCCCTTGGTCTTTCCAACCTACTTTGCTAACTTTCAGAATGAAGGGGAGCATAGCCTACATTCTCTGGATGTAAAGAGGGTTTTGTGGTTCTACATCTATAGAATGAAGGAGATTCACAGATCCAACCAACTCTTTGTCTCATTCAGCATGGCCTGGCTGGATCAGCATGTTGACATCAGGTGCATTTTGGCATGACTGGTAGCATGTCTCCGCCAATGCTGTTCGATAGCGCAGGTCAAGCTGGAAGGCAGGGTGTACGCCCACTCTTCCAGAGCAGTCACGGCATCTCTGGCAGAAATTTGGAACGTACCCATTGCAGACATCTGCACTGCGGCCACTTGAAGCTCTGTGCACAGCTTTGTGAAGCACTACGCCTTGGATGTCCATGCCAGACAGCATCCGTCCTTTGGCAGGACAATCCTTAATAGACTTCCGTCCTGAATGAGCTCCTCTCTCTCTCTCTCTCTCTCCTGCTGCCTTTCTCTGGGAATTATTTTGGCGCGGTACTCTCCCACTAGTGTGAATGAGTGGTGGAGACTTTATGTCCAGTAAGATATGTAAATTACGTACTTACCGTAATTCTTGTTCTTCTTGGACAGTCTCCACCACTTATTCACACACACACCCACCATCCCCAAGCTGACTTATCTTGTTTTTGGTCTTCACTCCCTCGGCTGGGCTGTGAAGACACTGTTGAGTTGACCCTTCTTACACGGGTCATACGGGTTATCTTATGCCTGAAATGGGTTAGTTTTACTAGGTTAGTTTACACTGCACCTCCTCGGTAAAAAAGGTACTTAGGCAGTTGGAGGGTCAACGCCGAGATAGCCTATACGGCGTAAACTGGTCACTGTGCCATCCATGCGCTGTCCTACCTTGGCGCTGGTCCTCTTGAAGATTTTTGGCTCCTGCTGAGTCCTAGCGCCTCCGACGTAGTCCCACTAGTGTGAATGAGTGATGGAGATCATGTCCAAGAAGATCAAGAATTATGACGGGTACATAATTTACATTTCCTTGCTCTGTCCTTTCAAGCAAACCTAGAAAAAAAAGAGTTGAGGTGAAGCTAGGTGCCTTTTGTCAACAAACCTATTCTTCCACCAAACCATGTGGATCTTGTCTGTGTCAATCTTTACCATTCATCACGTTTGGATATGTGGCCGGAGGTCACGACCCCACAGAAGGGTTTTGGTTTATTTGGATGGTCGGAGTCTACGCACTGTCAGCGCCGCCCTCGAGGACTGATGCACTGCGTGGCGCTCGCGGGTTGGCTGTTCGGTGTCATCGACTCCGCCCTCCCGCCAGTTCTTAGTCTCCTGCTGTAGAGGTCACATCTCGTAAGGAAGGAACTGCTATCAAGAGGCCTAGTATTATTGACTCCATGCCGTCGACGCCGAGAAATACTTTTCTTGCTGGTTCAGTTTTCGCCACCACTCGACGCCGCTGTGGTAGAACTGTTCCTTTTCTCTATTTGTCAGCGACATTGAGTCTTTGTTTAACTTGTTTTGCCGTGGATCATGTTTCAGTTGGGGGGCCAAAAATCATTGAAGACTGGGTGGACCCCATGCGACGGTGCCCGTGCGGCCGCAAGTGCTCAATCACTGATCAGCATGATCGTTGCCTCGCGTGTCTTGTCCTGCTTCACGACATGGATTCGTGCGACACCTGCTTCTCCATGAACCGTCGTGTCATCGAGCAGCGTGCGTGGAAAGTTAGACGCGCTCCGCCGACTTTCAAGGGCGGACACGCTTTCATCGGGGCGCCATTGGTCTCGCCGCCTTCCTCCGGTCCTCTCCGGTTCTATATGGACCATGGAAGGGGCTTCTGCTCCTAGTTGCCTCACCATTGCAGAGCCCCTTCCGGCGGTGCAGGAGGCCCAGTCCATCCCCGGGGAGTGGTAGGAGAGCACCACTGTGGCAATAACGCCTTCGGGGGCAAAGGCTCCCCAGGTGTCGTTTCCTCGGGCTGGGAAGCCTGGGTCGGCTCCGTTCTTGACACCGTCCGTCAGTGCCATCTTGGGCCTCGGCACCATTCGCGGTGCTGTGGTCGATGCTGGTCCGCCGCTTGGTGCCATCTCCGCTGTTGACACCATTCGTGGCACCGATGGTGCTGACTGTGCCGTGGGAGGTTCTACGGTGCCATCTTCGACCGATTCTCGAGTGGCGCCGAGGCTGGGGATGGTGCCTTGTCTAGCTCTGGTGCCGCTTGTGGCGCCAAGTGAAGACACAATGCCATGGGAGGTGTCACAGCACCAAGGGAGCTGTTGGCGCCATCTCTGACTCCGGTGCCATTCGCGGTGCCGTGGGTTGGGACAGCGCCGTGGCAGGCATCGACTCTTCTTCTGCTACCGCTCTTGGTGCCGTGTCTTCTTCGGGCACTGTTCACGGTGCCGTTGGAGAGTTTGGCGCAGACTCTGGTGCAGACACCCCCTTCGGTCGGGACAGCAGCGGGCATCCACGTACAGTCTGGCACAGGACTTCAGTCTCTACCTCCTCTGAGACGGAGTCAGAGTCTGGTTTGGACTGGCTGTCCGACACTTTGGAATTGGTGGCCCATGTGGACACCCTGGTTGTTTCCTTGGTTGACCAGAGCCAGCTTCCCTCTGAGGGGCGGGCAGTTGCCCCCGAGTCTAGGGTCAGGGGTGCTGACCAGCAGGCAGTGGTGCAGGCCACTATTGCTCTGCAGCCTGGGCTTGGAGGGATTTCTGTCCCTTCAGTTGCGGTACCCCCTCAGGTGGTGTGCCTGGATCGCCCAACTTTAGGGCTGATCGGAGCACCCATGGGAGGGGAGGGTGCTACTCCCTGGGTGTTCTCCTCGGGGACTGACCAGGGTTTTCAGCTGCCTAGGCTGGTGTGTTCGAGGAGGAGGGCTCTTTTGGACTCCGAGGGGTCAGAGTTTGATTCAGACCCCAGCCCCTCTCTCTCTCGGTCTCCTCAAGAGGTCCCTGGTCTTTGAGGGTAGGGACCATCCTTTTGGAGTTCCACGGTCCCGGTCACCTCACGGGGATCTTCAGGGCACAGCCTAGGCAGTTCCAGTACGGTTGATCAGCTGTTGGCTTTTCCAGAGCCCCTTCTTCTCTTGAGGCTCCTGGTGCGCTCTCTTGCCCAGACAGAGGACTGTCGCCTTCTGCCACTGGTCTTGTCCCCCACTCCTTTGTCACCTTCTCCTGCACTCCCAGGCATTCTTGGTCCTAGGGGACCTCTCTCCTGGAAGCAATTCAGAGGTGCGGCTGCTCACTTCCCTTCTCATGTCAGGGCCATGGACAGACAGGTGTTTCACCATCACCCTGAGCAGCCAACCCCTGGATCTCCGAGGTCCTCTGCTTCCTCATCCCCCTCTTCAGGGGAAGAGGAGAGCTCTCTGCTCACATCTCTCCTGCTGCTGATCCCGCAGAGTATCAGCGTTTCCTCGTGAGGAAGATGGAGGACCTGCATGTCACCCCACCCACTCAGCACAATCCGGAGCACTCGATGTGCGCCTTCCTAGGCGATTTCAGTGTGGACACCCTTGTGGTGTCCGCCTGGCCTGCTGCTTTCCAGGAGGCATTATTGCGATTCTGGCAAAGACCCTTTTCTGGAGTCCCAGCTCCTAGGATCTGAGCCAGAATATTGTCGCCCCCGAGTCTCCAGGTCGATGCCTCATCCTCAGTCAGGACTGACACAGCTGGACACTCCCGATGGGCTTCTTGCTCTCCACTGTGACCGGCCCCCACATCAAAATTCCATGGATTTTGACTTCGGGGGGGAGGAGGACCTTCTACTCGGCATGTTTGCGTCTTTCAATTTCTGCACATCAGGCCCACTATGCTACCTATGATAGGTTTCTGTGGTCCAGGCTAGGTCAATTCCTATCCTCTATGCCTGATACGGAGATAACCAGACAAGCTGTTGCACTCTCTGCACATGGCCTGGAGCTAGCAAGGCACCAAGCGAGGGCGTCTTACGATGCCAGCGAGGTAGCTTCCAGGGTCGTCGGGACAGCGATCTGCACTAGGCAGATGGCATGGCTTTCCCGGTTGTCACCCTTGGCCCGGCATAGGGTGATTTACTCCATGTACCGGAGAACCCAACTTTTCTCCTGTAGGGTGAGACGTGCCTGTCGGGACAACCTCCTGCCACTTCCAGGAGGTCCCCATTTCACTGTTCCCAGTCTCGGGTCTCATCAAACCCGTAAAGGTTCTCCCTCCCAGTGTCTCACCCACTGAGAGTTAAGGGACTTAGTCCTTTAGGGTCTAGGGCCTCCTTCTTTCGGGGGGGGGGGGCTCGGTGCTCACCCAGAGGTGATGAATGGTGAAGACTGACACAGATAAGGTAAGAAAATTATGAACCTACCGTAATTCCTGATCTTTCTGTGTATCTTCACCATTCATCGCAATCCCACACTCTGTCCCCCTGGGGCCTCGGTCTCTGTCCTCGCCTGTGTCCCCTCCTCCCCCTTCCTTTCTGCTGGTCAGGGCGGTGTGATCTTGGGCACAAGGGGTTTTAATCATGTCAGAGGGGAGGGATCATGGAGGGGTACTTTCTCCAATGCTTCGCTCCACCCCTTGGGGTGGGAGTTGGCGGTTGCCCTCTCTTCTTTTCTCTCTCTCCTCCTCTGTCCTACTCCGTTCTTGTCCTTAGGGACTCATCCCTCAAATTAATTTAAGAAACTTTGTTTCTCGCCTCCAGATATGTGGTTTCAGGTGGAGTACAGCCCTTTATCCTGTCTTTTCTTCCAGAATAGCAGCTTCTGCTCATGTCTGAGTTTATTGCCAGTGATTCTGTGCCTTGAATTCTGGCAGTTCAGCCTTCTGGCTACTCCTTCGCAGTTCGTATACAATCTGGAGACAGGTCAAAGGTTCAGGGTATGTCCTCCCCCTCTCTATTTCTAATTTTTCCCTCCCTCCTTCTTTCTGCTTCCAGAGATTAGGGCCCCTCCCAATCCCCTTAGATTTCTAACTCTCCTTCTGTCTTCTCCATCGTTTATTTCTCCTTTTAGTATGTATATCTTTTCCTTTGTCTGTACCTTGGACTTCCTTGTCCCTCCCTCTCAACCCTTTCTTACTCTACAGCGTCTCAGAACTGGCGGGAGTGCGGAGTTGACATCTAACGCCCAACCCGCGAGCGCCACGCAGTGGGTTGGCCTCAGGGGTGGCGCCGACAGTGCGTCGACTCCGCCCATCCCAAAAAAAAAAAAAAAAAACTCCCGCGGGGTCGTGACCTCCAGCCACATACCCAAAGGTGATGAATGATGAAGATACACAGAAAGATCAGGAATTATGGTAGGTACGTAATTTTCATTTTTGCTCCCTGGACCTCCAGGATGCATTTTTCCACATTTCCATCCCTGGGTCCCACCACCAGTTTGGAATATCTATTTCATCAGCTCACACCTATGGAACTTAGCCATCAGGCACTAGGATCCCACGGAACCTTTTCTGTAGCAGTCTATCAGGGGCTGCCTACGCTGATGTCACTCAGATGCTGGGAGGCTTACAAGAGCTGTAGTTGTGGACCTCTCCAAAGTGTTTGACATGGTGAACCACAGAATACTCCTTGACAGACTTGGTAATTTGGACTCATCCTCCGCTTTCACCACCTGATTCAAAGACTACCTCACCACTTACTCCCAAATTGTCTGTTCTGGGGGCGCAACCTTGCCGATCTCCACTGGTGTCCCCTAGGGTTATATTCTGGGGCCCATTCTCTTTTCCCTCTATGTGAACTCGCTCCCCTCAGAACTGCCTCTCCTATTATACACAGATGATTTAATTCTCTACCATTGTGACCTGTCCTTGACCTACCTCTCCGCTATGCTCGCTACATGTTACTGTAATGCCCTTATGTGGTTCACCACAAATAGACTGCTGATTAACACGAAGAAGACCAAGGCAGTACTGTCTGGTTCCAAGCCCAAACTCGCCAAACTAGCTCTAACCAATAACACCCTCAACATCCTTCCCCCCCCCCCCCGACTGCTCACCCCTAGAGAACGTCCGCTCTTTTAAATACCTGGGGGTCACCCTCAGCCCCTGCCTCTCCTTCTCTGATCATATTGAAATTTTAACACATCACATAAATCATAAACTGGGGATCAGCAACTGACTAATCAGTTATCTCACCCCTGAAGCCTGCCTTACCATTGCTCAGAGCAATCTCCATCCACTTATAGATTACGGCTCCCCGTCTATTCACAAACCTCCTCCACTAACCTAGCTAGACTAAACACCACTTACAACAGCATCAGCCGCTTTGCCCTTCAGGCTCCTTACTCCTCCCACCTCTGCACCCTTTATCAGACATTCAGATGGCTCCCTCCTAAAGTTAGACGAAGCTACCTCCTGGCTTGCACAGTGATCTGAAACCCTACGACATCCCCTCCCCCCCTTCTACTTCAACTGAGGACATTTAGCAGGGACCTGCGCCACGCTGCTAGCCTCATGCTGGAATGCCCGCAAGTATCCACTTGCATGGGCCAGAGGGCTTTCTCTTCTGCCGCCCCAACCTCTTGTCATAATGGGAAGTTTTCAATAGTACTTGTTTTGCGTACGCTTGTATAATTTTTCCCCGTTATCTTCTGGTTACCTAGTGTATTGTGTTGACTTTGATGTATTTGTTCCCTGATGTATTGTATTGCTTCCTTCTTGTGCCATCTCTGTGGCTGGGATTGTGCCTGAAAACGGTCCTTGGATTGGTGCACCTACCCTGTCAGTACATAAACAAATAAAAAGGCATAGCAGCCCCACTCCCTTCTCAGTTTTTTCCCTGCCATCTACCATTTTCGCATGGACTCCATAGGAAGCATCATCGTATAGTCGACCGCCAAAACTTCCTGAAGGTTTTATTTTCATTAGTTTTATGTCTAGTACTATTGAGTCATCCTCTCTCTTCTGTTGCTGCTGCTGGGGAAAGAAGATCTACCGTGAGGACGAGCACGAACTCTGTGTCTACTGTCTCTGGCCTTCTCATAACGCCTGCGAGCTCTACCAGAAATTCAGCCTCACTACTGTATGGTGCCAGAAATGGGCCATCAAGGTATTTTTAATGGAACAAAAGTTAGCTGGTTTGGAACGGGGGCTCGGGGGGGCATCTTCTTCCCCCTCTGCAGCACGTTCCTCAGGCATCCAAGGCCCGGGAAAAATCATTGGGGAAGCATAGGGACAAGAACTGTTTTAAGAACTGCTCCCCAGGTCACCGGTCCCAATCCCCTCTGGCTTCTCCCCAGTCATCTGGGACTCCCATCATCAGCACCTTCAGGGCCAATGTCCTCCACCACCTCAGTGTCGTCGAAGCACAGGTCAGGAAGCATAGGGAAAACCAGGAGCAGTTGTAGAATTCAACAAAACTCTATTTGTAGTAACAGTAACACAGAAAAAAATAAACTTGTTCAGAGTAACTAGGCGCAGAGGAATAAAATAAAATTTTTCTTAAGTCTCTGTTGCCCTTATTCTTAAAACTCTTGAAATTCCAGCTCAGCACTTTTATACGTCTTTTCAACCCCCATTCTTAGCAAACATCCTGTCCTTGTAAATATTCTGTCCTTGTAAGTTTCAGGAACTGCTGCAAAACAGTGTACCTGAGCTGAGAGGACCCTTTTGTAGCTTCTGCAAAAGGCTCAGCATTTGCACTCAAGAAACCTCTAGAGTTTATGCAGTCATCTCAAAATATAAATATATACATTTCAGCAGCAACACTATATATTTTCTAAACAATAGGGATGCCAATATCAGTTACATTTCCATACATTGATTTATACATATTTTTATATTAGCCGATCGATATATACAAGGGAGGAGAAACAGTCAGCAAGAGAAAACTGAGAGGGGCAAAGAATTGTGAGACTGTTCCGGTTGATCAAGTCAGAGGTCTTGCAGGAAAATTTGGTTGCGCAACCAGACAGAGAAGGGACAGAAAAAGGAAAGATCCTTGCATTTAAACACTTTCTTCATAACAAATGGGACAGGGTCCTATTCCACCCTGTCACACTCGGCCTCGGGTTCTTCCAGGCCGGGGGGGGTGTGCCTTCTCCAGCGTCTGAAGATGCTAGGCCGTCAACCTCCAGATCTCCATCCCACACCTGGCCAACCCTGCTTGCTTCTTTACAGGCTTTCATGGCGCAGGGCCCCGCTGCTCCTGTCGCGGACAGCGGGTCATCGATGGCTAGCTTTGCTTTGGCCCTGTTGCACTGTTCTACTGCTGGGCCATCGACGGCTTTTTTTCACCAGCGCTGTCTCCCTCAGTCCCAGTGGGACCATCGGCGGCAGGCTTCACACTTTCGCAGTCGCTCTCAGTCATGACTGCTATCCCTTACCCGGTCATCAACCTTTGACTTCTGTTTTGACTTCTGTCATGATGGCTCTGATCAGGCAGTTCACCTCTGTGCCTGCCCCGCCATTGACACCTTCTTCAGGGCCTCCTTCCACTTCTTTGCCGAATCGGCATTCTCACCCTGTGCCTTCCCGGGCATCATCGACGACTGCTCCTTCGGTACCTGTCTCAGAACAGCTCAGTGTAGAGGAGTAGTAGTATCACCCTGATCTCATCCTCCTAGAGGAGGAGGATGTTGGGGCCTACTCCTCTGATAGGTCCACTGCCTCTTCCAGGGGTGGGGACTCTGAGAAAAATACCCCCAGATCCTTCTCCCCAAGGACCTCAGCTTCTATAATATTATGAAGCAACTTCAGTCCACTATGGGGTTCCAGACTGAAGAGAATGACAAAACCAGGAGAAATCTTGTGGATTTCTTCCAGAATCCCCTCCCCCTTAGGATGCCTTTTTATTCTGCCCAGCCTGAAACAGACTCAGTGATCATTAAGGCAGCCCATGACCAGTCTGAGGTGCCCAAACACCTTAGCTTCCTTCCTTCTGTAAGAGGTCCAGGAGGCTTGATTTGTGGGGTAAGCGGACCTTTGCCTCAGCCACGTTGGACCTTAGGATCTCAAACTACTTGTACCAGAACATCCTATAGAAGAAGGGCAGGGTGGCTGCCCAGGCTCTCCCAGAATGGTCTCAGAAGCAGGAGCTTCTCAGTGTTCTTCAGGCGGCAGTGGATGTCAAGTAAACACCTCCTCCAAGCCATCTGTGACATGTCTGATACCACAGCCAGGGCAGCTGCCACAGGCATTTGCCTAAGGAGGCACTCCTAGCACTGTGTTTGCTGCTGATGTGCAGCAGAAAGTCCTGGATTCCCCTTTCATAGGCTCCAAACTGTTTGGCGCTGACATGCAGGACATTATTACTGAGTTGCAGGCCTCAGGGAGGGCCATCAGGTCAGTCCACTCCCTTTATCATACTCAACTCAGAAGTCATCTTAGGCCTTCCTTTCATAACGTCTCTCAGAATCCAGGGTCAGGCACCCGTCTCCATGGGAAATGCCGAGCTACTTCCTCTCTGTCTACTCATTCCTCAACCACTGACCCCTCAGCCAAAAGCCCCAGCGCCAGTGATGCCACCTCTGCCCCGGCCCCTCATCTGCCTGACTCCTTGCCCAACCCCCTCCTGTTCTTCCAAGCCAGGGGAATGGCGGTAGTGGGTTGTTTTTCCCTCCATCTCGAGCAGTGGAGGGCTGTTACCACAGATGCTTGGATTCTGCAAATCATAGAGCAGGGCTACACTCCAGAGCTTCTGTAACAGCCTCCAGACTTTCTGCCTGTTCCGGCCCTGTACCCTCTGGACTACATTCCAATGTTGTGGGACAAAGTCCTTTCCCTGTTGCGCAAGCAGGCAATAGAACCTGTCCTGCACGGTCAACAGAACATGGGGTTCTACTCCAAATTCTTCCTGGTCCCCAAAAGAACAGGAGATTTGCACCCCATTCTAGATTTCAAGAGGGTGAACCATTACATTTAGTACAAGAAGTTCCATATGGTCTCTGTACAGGGCCTGCTGCCACTGCTCAAGCAGGGAGACTGGCTTTGTCCCTGGACATGCAGGATGCTTATCTGCGTATCCTGATTTGTCCCCCACATAGGCAGTATCTTGGATACCTGCTTCAGGGGGAGCATTACCAGTTCTCAGAGTCTTACCCTTTTGGCTTGTCTTCTGTGCCGTGGGTTTTTACAAAGTGCTTAGCAGTGATGGTGGCAGCTCTCAGAAGTGAGGGCCTTTATGTGTTCCCATATCTGGGCAACTGGCTGCTAAAGGCCCCATCCAGAGATCTCTTGCTGATCGCCCTGCACAGGACTCTGCAGTTGTTCCATTCCCTGGGCATTACAGTCAGCCTCCCCAAGTCTGTCTTCTTTCCGTCCAGCGCTTGCATTACATTGGTGCGGTTCTGGACATGACTCTGGGCAAGGCCTTCCTGCCCCAGGACAGGGTGGAATGCCTGATGGCTCATGCCTCCCTAGTGGCTTGAGAAAGGCATGTCACAGCCAGGTCTTAGCGCAGACTCCTGAGCCTTATGGCAGCGGCTATAGCCACTGTTCCCTTAGCCAGATTTCACATAGGCATACTCCAGTGTAACTTCCGGGTTCAGTGGGACCAGCGCTTGGATGACTTTGCTCATCCGATCCTTGTTTCCTCCCCGGTTTGCAAGGTCCGGCAGTGGTGGCAGAAACCCCTAAATCTTTTGCAGGGAGTCCCTTTCCTCATTCCCTCTCCCAAGCAGATCCTTACCACGGACGCCTTGGGCTTGGGGTGGGATCCCACCTCGGTCTCTTCCAGACTCGGGGTGCCCTGGTCTCCATTGAAGACTCACCACCACATAAATGTGCTAGAAATGAGAGTTGTCCTATAAGCGCTCCAGGCTTTCCAGAACCACTTGTCTCCAGGCCCTCGGCTGGTGCAGTCAGACAAACTCAGTGCTGTGTATTACATTAACAAGCAAGGGGGAATGCACTTTTATCCCCTTTACAGGGAAGCAATGAGATTCTGGTACTTTGGCTCTGGGCCACAGCCTGGAGCTGTCAGCCGTCCGTGTTCCAGGAGACCAAAACTTCTTGGCAGACAGCCTCAGCAGGTCGCAGTTCAGGAAGCACAAGTGGGAGCTGCTGTCCTTGGTCACAGAAGACCTGTTCGAAAGATGAGGTCATCCAGAGTTGGACCTTTTTGCATCCCCACTCAATGCAAAACTGCCACATTTCTGCTTGCTAGATCCCGGGCCTGGGGTTTTCTGGAGAGACAAATTGTCCCTTTCCTGAAAAGGGAGATCTTACTTTGAGGGGGCTCTTGCAGCAGGTAACACCTTTAGGACTGAAGATGGCAGGTGCCAGGACCCCACGGAAAACTTCTAGCTAGGAGTGTACAGCAGGAGACTGCACCCCACTCCCCGACGTTGGCCCGCCATCGACATCACGTATGGTATAAAAGGGACGGTCCTCTAGCCCATCACTAGTTCTTTTCCCACCATCGACCATGCAAGTCGGACCTCCATGGGCACCTTCAGCTAGTCGACCACCATTTTACATCGTGTTTACCTGCGTTTTTTTTTTTTTTTTGCCTCAAAACGATAATTCTTCAAAAATTCTTTCTGCATGTCATCTTCTTCTCCATCCTCCTCAATTGAGAGGTGGCGTTCGAAGTGTGTGTGCAGCAAGCAGATCCCTCATAAGGACGGCCATTTAACCTGCCTCTTCTACCTAGGCCCAGGCCACGATATAGAGGCCTGCCAGCATTGCCAAGATTTCACTCAGTGTACTCGTCTCCTCCGCCAGAAGACCTTCGAAGCCTTCTTGCTCACCAAAATGCTATCTGAGATGGAGAAGGAGCTTCACTGCAAGAGTTCATCCTCTTCACCAGCCTCAGGGGCCTCTACCTCTTCTTCCTCTCACAAGGAGAGAAAATTGAGCGGCAAACACAAGCACCAGGAGAAACATAAGGAGAAACCCCGGCCAGAAGCCTGCTCACGGTCCCCAACCAAATCGGCAACAACTTCTGGGTCTTCCCCCTTCGGAAGGTTGACTCCTTCCACAGCAGCAGCCCTTTCACCCTCCGGGCTTCTGGTGACCAAACCTCCTTCCCTTACTACCATTGCAGGAAAAGGTTCTTAAGGGTGTGGGACTGCATTCCCTGCCTCTTAAGCTTAAGCCCCTTGCCTCCAAGGGCTGTAAGCCGAGTGGCTCGGCCGGTGGATTTTTGGGTGGCAAGCCTTTACCTCTTGCTCTCTCGGCCAGGGTGTCTGCCGAGTCCTCCCCGACGTCAGGGTCCGACTCCAGCAGGTGGCACCTGGGACCGTCACCCTCCTCCTCCGGAAAAGGGGGGTGTCCGTCCCGCTTGGAGCCAGCTCACTGACTCTGACGATTCCTCCCAGGTGGCCGCTGGCTGAATCGCCAGCCCGGTCAGGGCCTACGCCGGTTCCTTCAACGCTGGCTTCCCCGATGTCTCCTCAGGTGAACCCGTCGCCACCTATCCCTTCTAAGTCACTGGCGGGGCAAGATGCCCACCCTCAGCCGACGCCCAATGAACAGACGCTGGGTTCAGTTCATCCAATGCCAGACAGAGCTGATCTTACTTCGAGAAATAGCTCTTGCAGCAGGTTACACCATTAGGACTGAAGCCGGCAGGCGCCAGGACCCCACGGAAATTTTCTGGCTAGCAGTATTCAGCGGGGACTGCCCCCGACATCAGGCATAGTACATAAGGGGGCGGTCCCCCAGAATCTCCAGTTATTTTCCTGCTGTCGACTCACCAGCATCGGCCTCTCGGTCTCTACCTGGCGCGCGATGACTTAGAACTTCAACAGTTTTCTCCAAACTGATGTTCTCTCCAACTCCTTCAGTCGAGGGACACCTTTCCAAGTGTGCCTGCGAAAACAGATCCCTTTTAAGGATCCTCATTCCTCCTGTGTGCAGTGCTTAGGCCCGGACCACGACACCAAGACCTGCACTTTCTGCCAAGGGTTCAACAGCTGCACCAGGATCCGCCATCAGAAGGCACTTCAGGCTTACCTGCTGGAAGAAAGATTTAGGATGGACCAAGAACCTTTCTCCAGGGGCGATTGTTCTTTCAAGGCCCATAAACACTGGGAGAAGGTAAGGTCTAGATCCCTGAACTGGGCTTCGGATTCCCGTAGCTCAGGCTCCACCAGATCTGACCAATCTCCCTCCAGGGCTTGTTCTCAGCCCCCTCCAGTCAAAGTCCGGGCTTCAGGCGGCTTTTCGACTCTCCAGCCCATCAAGACTTCAAGGCCCTCGGCTTCCTCTTCGCCCTCTCAGGCCTCCTCCAAGTCTTCAGAATGCCACAAGTCTTCCTCATCGACCCGACATCGGGACCCCGACTCCAGGTCAGTCTCCCAGAGGGCCAGATCCACCACCCAGGAAGACTAAGGACCTGACGTCCCAAAAGCGGACGTCGGACTCGACGTTGGCCAAGCACCCGACGTCGGCTAAGCATACAAAGTCAGCTAGGTGTTCGCCGGAGCCACAGACACCTGCCAGGCACCAGATGCCAGCTGGGCGTTCGCCGGACCCGAAGACTTCGGCCAAGCGACTGTTGGCCTCGCGTTCACCGGAGCCGAAGACCGCTCCCCAGTCACCAGTGGACACCGGTCACAGGGACTCAACAGAGGAGGACACAGCACTGCCTGAAGACCAGGTGGGCGACACTGAGGATTTCGGGCTCCCGAGGGAACCTTCACCCAACCCGGAGACACCTGCGGACCCGATGCCCGACCCCAGCGACAGTCCACCGGCGCCGGGCACGAACCTGCAAGAAGTAAAGGACCTTTTTACTTTCTGGTGGAACACCATCCGAAAGGATGTGGTCCCTGTAAAGCCTCCTCCTCCTCCTCCTCCTCTACTCCTTCACCTCGCCCCTCCTCCACCACAGGGGCCAGCAGGACGACCACCAACCCCTAAGGAGCAGACTCCACCTCCCAGGGGTAGATCCAAGGATCGGAGAAGGCCTCCCTCAAGATCCCCATTAGGGTCTCCCAGCCCTAAGCGACCCAGACATCGGCGGTATACTCCGTCAGGGGAGGACTCCGGATCGGTTACTTCGGATTGCTCCAGATTTCCTTCTCCACTCTGCATTCCATCACCTGACCTACCCAGGTCTCCTCCAGATGATCCCTCTTTCTCTGAGATCATGAGGCACATCCAGGACAACATGGGATGGGACGCTGAAGACCTCGACCCCGAAAGACAGCGCCTTGCCCATTATCTTCGGCAGAAAGACCCAAAGCCTGTGGTAGTGCCACCCTTGGTGGACACCTTCGCGAACGTCACCAAGGCTGCGTGGAAGCGTCCGCACTCGACTCCTGCAGTGCCGAAGAAAGCTGACCGCCTGTACAAGGCCCCAAGAGAGGACCAGTACTTGGCTGAACAACCTCTGGCAGACTCCCTGGTCATTACGGCCTCACATGACCGGTCTCAAAGACTGCAACACATGAGTACACAGACACCAGACCAGGAATCCAAACAATTGGATGCCCTGAGGAGATGCATGTATTCGGCTGCTACATGCTCCATCAGGTCCCCGAACTACCTAACCCACATGATACAGTTTCAGAATGCCCTATGGGAACAGGGCCAGGACCTGGTCGACAAGCTTCCGGATGGCGATCAGAAGGCGGACCTTCTAAATCTTCTCTGCACAGGGTCTGATGTGGGTACCCAGGTACTACGAGCCGCATACGATTCTGCGGACTCGTCCGCCAGAGCTGCAGCTTCAGGCGTCTGTCTCCGGCGACACTCTTGGCTCCGTGTCTCCGGCTTCACCCCAGACATGCAGAAGAACATTCTTGACGTCCCCTACAACAGCGAAGTACTCTTTGGTGAACCCTCGGAGAAGGTGATCACCAAACTCCAGGGTGCTGGGAAGGCAGTCAGGTCTGTACAAGCCATGTACAGATCAAGACCTGGTTCCTTTCATAGGAACCAGAGCCGTTTTCACAGCTGGCAACAATGGCAGCAGCCACGTTCCGGCCAGCAACAAAGGGGCACTTTTCAGTATAAAGCCCAGGCTAAGTCATCCCCATGCAGAGGCCAGCGTTACACCAAACCGGCCCAGCCTGCAGGAACCAGTGCTGCCACAGCATGACTCCTTCCCGGCCCTTCCTCTGGATCAGCGGGCACAAAAGTTCGGGGGTTGCATCGATCGCCACTTTTTAGGGTGGCAGCCAATTACCGCCGACCGGTGGGTACTCCAGTTGGTCAAGAAAGGCCACTTCATAGAAGCCACTTCATAGAATTTCTCGACCACCCACCGGCAAGACCTCCCCTGCTTTCCTGTTACTTGGGTCAGCATGCCCTGCTCATACAGCAGGAGGTGCTCGCGCTTCTTGGAAAATAAGCTATAGAGCACGTACCACAGAACCAGAGAGGTGCAGGTTATTATTCTCACTTCTTCCTGGTTCCCAGGAAAATGAGATCTCCGTCCGATACTGGACCTCAGCGACCTCAACCTGTCGGTCCTGTACAAACGCTTCCGCATGGTGACCCTCCCAGGTCTGATTCCCATGCTCAAACAGGGTGCTTTTCTAGTGTCCTTGGACATGCAGGATGCTTACCTGCATATACCCATAGCTCAAGCACACAGGAAGTTTTTGCGCTTCGAGTTTCAGGGTCACCATTATCAGTTCTGAGCCCTTCCCTTTGGACTGTCATCGGCACCTCGGGTATTCACGAAGTGCATGGTGGTAGTAGCAGCGTCTCTGAGGAGACAACGCCACTACGTGTTCCCCTACCTGGACGACTGGCTTTTCATGGCACCCTCTTGGGAAGCCCTGATGTCCGCCATTCATTGTACTCAGTCTCTGTTCGAGATGCTGGGCATCATTATCAATCAAGAGAAGTTACGCCTGGTTCCGTCTCAGATTCTGCAGTTTATAGGCACAGTTCTGGACACCGTCCAGGGGAAAGCTTTTCTACCCCAGGACCGAGTGGAACACATCAAATCCCTCATCAGGGACTTCTTGGCAAAGAAGACCGTCCCAACCAGACTGGTCCGTTGTCTGCTTGGACACATGGCTGCGGCCATTGCGACTGTCCCGCTAGCCCGTCTCCACATGTGGGTGACCCAGTGGATGTTAAGGGTTCAATGGGATCAAAAGCAAGACCATCTGCAGCTCCCAGTTCGGATCACGAAGGCCGTAATCAGGGACTGGCAATGGTGGCTAGATGCGAAGAACCTCTCGGTGGGGGTCCCTTTCACTGCACCGTCTCAGATTGTGACGCTCTCCGCAGATGCCTCAGGGCTCGGATGGGGAGCACACCTAGACGGTATCTGGTCTCAGGGCCTGTGGACAGCCCAAGAGATTCATCTCCACATAAATATTCTGGAAATGAGAGCAGTTCTTTACGCCCTGCAGGCTTTCCAGTCGGAGATTCCACCGGGTACTCTTCTGTTACAAACAGACAATTCCGCGGTGATGTATTACCTCAACAAACAAGGAAGCAGCCATTCCTACCCGCTTTGCAGGGAGGCCATGAGGGTGTGGGATTGGGTTTTGCAACACGGCGAAAACCTCATTGCTGTTCATGTACCAGGAGTGGACAATGTAATCGCAGACTGCCTGAGTCGCTCTCAGGCCAGAGTCCATGAGTGGGAACTACTCCAGGAAGTAGTAGAGGATCTGTTTCACAGATGGGGTACACCAAAGTTAGACCTTTTCGTGTCCCCATCCAACGCAACCTGCCCAATTTTTGCTCGCTAGATCCAGGGCCTGGTGTTTTCTGGCGAGACGCGTTGTCCCTCTCCTGGGCAGGCAGATTCCTCTATGCTTTCCCCCCTTTCCGTTGATCCAGAGGGTCCTTTTGAAACTTTGCAGAGAGCGAGTGACGCTAATACTGATTGCGCCGTTCTGGCCCAGGCAGATCTGGTTTCCTCTATGACATCAGCTGTCCGGGAACCTCCGGTGCCTCTGCCAATCAGCTCTCACTTGCTGTCTCAGGAGGTGGGTTCCTTGGTCCATCTGGACCTTCGTTCACTGAACCTGCACGCTTGGCTCATAGAGACATAGCCATCATGCAACACGGGGTCTCGCAGGAAGTAGCTGATGTTCTAGCAGCCGCTAGAAAACCGGCCACTCCTGCTGCTTACGCCAGGAAATGGTGCAGATTTTGCCTCTGGGCTCAAGCGCAGGGGTTCTCGCCACTGGATTGTCCAGAAAGGTCGATCTTGGACTACATCCTGTCTCTTTTCCAGACAGGCTTGGCCTGCTCCTCGATAAAGGTACACCTTTGTGCCATCTCAGCCTATCACACCCCTATAGGCCAACGTCCTAGCTCTCAGTTGGACACGGCACGAGCCTTCCTGAGAGGTGTTCTCCACCTTAGACCTCCGATTAAGGATCCTGTTCCGCCTTGGGATTTACCCTTTGTCCTAGAGCAGCTTACGCTGCCACCTTTTGAACCAACCGTGGATTGCGAGCTGTGTCTCCTTAGATGGAAGACGTTATTTTTAGTTGCCGTTACTTCGGCCAGAAGAATTTTGGAACTTAATGCACTGATGTGCAGAGAACCTTATTTGGTTTTCCATCAGGACAGGGTATCCTTGCGGACCAATCCGAAGTTTCTGCCTAAGGTGGTCTCAGCTCTCACCCTTAATCAGGATATCGATCTACCAGTGTACTTCCCTAAATATTCGAATCGAGGAGAGGCTCTGTTGCACACTTCAGATGTGCATAGGTGTCTTCGATTCTACCTGAACAGGACCAAACATCACCGAAAATTGGATCAGCTTTTTGTCTCCTTTGCCCACAGGATGCTGAGAGCTCCCGTTTCCAAATAGTCGCTGTCCAGGTGGCTTATACATTGTATCACGTTCTGTTACCAGAAGTGCATCAAACCCTTACCGGGTGCGGTTAAGGGTCATTCCACAAGAGGGGTGGCTACCTCCTTTGCGGCCTTAAAGAACGTGTCCACCTCAGCCATCTGTGCAGCAGCGACTTGGAGCACTGTGCACACCTTTATCAGGTGTTATAGCCTGGATGTGGCATCGAAGCGAAGAGCAGGTTTTGGTCTAGCAGTCCTTCAAGGACTTCTATCCTAGGCTTAGGTTTTACTAAGGATTTGTACCTTCCCTCTTCCCAATGGTGTGGGATTTCCACTATTGCTTGGGAATCAGTCCTAATGGTATAACCTGCTGCAAGAGCTGTTTCTCGGAGTCAGATAGTACAGTTACATAAGAACTTACCGTAACAGTATATCTCAGAACAGCTCTTGCAGCAGGTACTTTCCCTCCCACCATCCCCGCTGGAGGTAGATTTTGTTGTTCAGATATCCTTCTCCTAGGATCAGGTGTTCTCTACACTATTGCCATTTGATGGCTGATCCTCAGTCTCCTCTTCTGATGTCATCCAGCGGCTGGGAGTCTCCGGCGGGGGATCTGGGGGGCCGCCTCCTTATATACTATGCCTGATGTCGGGAGCGGGACCGATGTCTGAGGCGGTCCCCGCTGAATACTGCTAGCTAGAAAATTTCCATGGGGTCCTGGCGCCTGCCGGCTTCAGTCCTAATGGTGTGACCTGCTGCAAGAGTTGTTCTCGAAGATCTACTGTTACGGTAAGTTCTTACGTAACTGTACTTTCCGCTGAATCAACGAAACACAGATTACTACTCCCATTACTTTCTGGTTCCAAAGAAAACTTGCAGCATGCGCCCTTCTCGATCTCAGAAAGTTAAACAAATTCCTCTACAAGAAAAAGTTCAAGATGATATCACTTGGTACCCTGCTACCTTTGATTCATCAACATGATTGGCTAGCCTCCCTGGACGTACAGGATGCCTACCAACACATTCTCTTACAACCAAAACACCACAGATACCTAAGGTTCATGGCGTTGGGTCAAGACTAACAATTCAGAGTCCTGCCCTTTGGGCTATCCTCAGCATCTCAAGTTTTTACAAAGTACTGTGCACTTCTCGCGGTGCATTTAAGGAAAATCTGAATTCATGTATTCCCATATCTGGATGACTGGCTTCTTGCAAGTCCCTCCAGACAAGAGACACTAGGGGCTGTGGCCTCAAATTTCCTCACGTCCATGGGAGTCCTGCTAAACCTGAAAAAGTCACAGTTGCAGCCCTCCCAGAAGCTTCTATTTATAGGAGTCCTTCTGGACAGTTCCTGCATGACAGCCTTCCTTCCGGAGGACAGAAGGAGCGATATTCTTCAGAAGGCCTGCTTCATCAAGAGAACAGCTCAGTTCAAGCTCTCTCGATGCAGCAGATGCTGGGTCTCATGGCATCCTCGGTGTTGCCCCTTGGCTCGTCTCCACATGAGATCCACTCAGTGGTCACCAACCACTCATCCTCAGACCTTTCACATCAGGGCAACAGAACCTCTGAAACGGTCCCTCACCTGGTGGTCTCAGGAGGACAACCTTCTAGAAGGATATCCCTTCGCCCCTCTGGATCCTCAGATCTCTATTACCACGGACGAATCCCTGATGGGCTGGGGAGCTCATTGCCAGGATCTCCACATCCAGGGCACATGATCCCAGGACAAGTCTCAACTCCATATAAACGTCCCGGAAATGAGGCATCCTCTATGCAGTCTGATCTTTGAAGGACATACTCTGTCACAAGAACATTCTCCTTCAAACGGACAACAAGGCAGTGATATATTACATCAACAAGCAGGGCGGTGCACATTCTTACCAATTATGTAGGGAAGCAATGAGAGTGTGGAAATGGTGTCTAGAGCACAAAGCTCTGATTCAGGCGGATCACTTGCTAGAGTACAAAACGAGCTGGCAGACTGTCTCAGCAGAATGGGGACAGATCCTCACGAGTGGTCTCTCGACTTAACCGTCGTTCAGTCACTCTTTGGAGAGTGGGGAACCCCAGACCTGGACCTTTTTGCATCCCCACTCAACCCAGACCTGGACCTTTTTGCATCCCCACTCAATGCAAAACTGCCTCTCTTCTGCTCTAGAAATACAGGACCTGGCATTTCTTGTCAGGATGCATTCAGGCTGCAGTGGACAAAACGCTTTCTTTACGCATTTCCTCCTCCCCCTAGTTCAGAGAGTACTGCTCAAATTAGAGGCACGGGGGGCAGAATGATTCTCGTTGCCCCATTTTGGCCTCATCAGATCTGGTTTCCTCTAGTCAACAGACAGTTTGAAACCCTCCGAAACCACTTCCCCTTCAGACGAACCTTCTGACCCAGGGCCCTGTAGTTCATCCCAACCTGAGGTCTCTTCACCTCCATGCATGGCTCCTGAGGAGATAGAGGTGAACAGGTTTAATGTTTCTTGTATAGTTTCAGATATTCCTTTAGCTGCACACAAGCCAGCTACCAGGAAAACCTACACAGCTAAGTGGAAATGTTTCTCTATCTGGTGCGCAAAGTCCTCTTTGGAATCATTTTTCCTGCCCACCGAATAAAGTCCTGGAGTATCTCTTAGACCTCTCAAAACACGGGTCTGCAATACTCTACAACCAAGGTGGTTCTTTGCACAATTTCTGCATATCATGAGCCAGTACATTCCATGTTTTGGCTCAGTTGTCTGTAGTTAAGAGGTTTCTTAAGGGTATTCTGCATACCAGACCACCTGTTAGACGTCCAGTTGCAGCCTGGGACATTAACCTTGTGCTAGACATGCTCACTTGTAAACCTTCGAACCTCTAGCTACTTCGAGTTGAAATTCCTTACTTGGAAGATGGCCTTCCTGATGGGCATTATTTGAGTATCAAAATACACGCTTTGGTCACAGAACCCCCATATACTGTATTTCATGAAGACAATGTAGTTCTTAGGACTCATCCTAGGTTCCTCCCTAAGGTTGTCTCAGAATTTCTTCTAAATCAACCTTTGGTCCTTCCTACCTACTTTGACAACTTCCAGAATGAGGGAGAGCGTACCCTTCATTCCCGGGATGTAAAGAGTCTTGCGATTCTATCTGGACAGAACAGAAGAAATTTGCAAGACTCAACAACTGTTTGTCTTCTTCAGCACGACCTGGCTGGGTCAGCCTGTTGCTATCAGGTGCATTTCAGTGTGGCTGGTAGCATGTCTTCGCCACTGTTACTCCATGGCACAGGTCAAGTTGGAGGGCAGAGTGTACGCTCACTCTACCAAACTCTCCTAGATGATCTCCAGGCATCAGGGAGAACCTTACATATGGTACATGGTATGTACCACTCTATACAACCATCCACCCACTTTCGCTCCCAACAATCTTTTCAGTTCCAAAGAGGTGGGAAGCACCGAGGAACTTATAGGGGCAGTTCCCGAGGATGTTCCCAATCATCCTCCAGAACAACTACCCCCAATCCCAAAGGCTCCTGGTCAAACCCTTTGGGTGGGGCCGGTCAACCCGCTGCTGTCTGACCATCCAGGGCTTTGCTCAAGCTTTCTCCTCCCGGCCTCGGAAGCTGTGGAAGGTCGCTTTGCCCATCACTTAGAGGCCGGGCAAGCGAACACGTCAGACAAGTGAGTGCTTCAAATCATCAGGGTAGGGCACACCTTGGAACTCACCTCCATGCCACCCCCTCACCCTCCCCACTCGGTCTCTAACACCAATGACCATATCCCCATCCTCCAGGAGGAACTTCAGGTGCTCCTTCAAAAGAACGCTGTCTACCCTGTTCCACCACTAGAACAACATCGGGGATTTTACTCACATTTTTTTCTGGTGCCCAAACGCACAGGGGACCTGAGACCTATACTAGAGCTCAGACATCTAAACCTATACATTCAGTACAAGAGGTTTCGGATGGTCACCCTGACATCCATTTTGCCCATACTGAAGAAAGGGGACTGGCTATGTCTACTGGACAGGAAAGACGCCTACTAACGTATTCCAATCTACTCTGCCCACCACCGATTCCTCCGTTTCCATTTACTAGGAAACCATTACCAATTTCGGGCCCTCCAGTTCAGACTCTCATCCGCCCTAAGGGTCTTCACCAAATGTCTAGCTGTGGTGGCAGCGACTTTACGCGGGGAGGGACACTTCATCTTCGCTTACTTAGATGACTGGCTCACCAAAGCAGCCTCTAAGTTTTCCCTGCTTTCTTCCCTGCACTTGACCCTCACCCTATTTCAGACTCTGGGAATCACGGTCAGTTGGCCCAAATCTCACCCAGAAACAACTCAGAGACTCCACTATATCGGAGCCGTCCTGGACACGACCTCAGGAAGGGCATATCCTCCAGAGGACAGACCAGAAAAAATCCTTTCTCTTGTTTCCCATCTCCAAAGGGAACAGTCCATATCAGCCAGGCAAGTATTCTGCCTTTTAGGGCACATGGTTGCAGCCATCCCTACGGTGGTTCAGGCCTGCCTACACATGAGGCTGGTCCAATGGATCCTACAAAAACAGTGAAAACAAAAAACCGGAGATTTCAAGGACCGCATTCGGGTCACATCCGACCTCTGCGCTGCCTTCAACTGGTGGACCCATCGCGCCCACCTCTTGGTCTGCCTTCCAGTCCCCACCTCTCCAACAAAGGTTTACCACTGACGCCTACCCAGAAGGTTGGGGTGCGCACCTCGACCCTTACAAAACTCAAGGCCAGTGGACCCCGGACTCTGTCCATCTTCACATCAACTTACTGGAAATGAGAGCGGCACACACAGCCCTCCGGGCATTCCACACTTATCTAATTCCAGGAGCTCTCCTATTTCAGTCCGACAACACCTCAGTTGTATATTACCTGAACAAGCAAGGGGGAACGAAGTCCCTCAGCCTCTGCAAGGAGACACTGAAAGTCTAGGAGGAGGCTCTAAAACAATTAATACTGACAGCCGTACATGTACCCAGTCGTCACAACACCCTGGCGGACTTTCTCAGTCGTCACTTTTCCACTCACAAGTGGACTCTCAGGGACAGGACTATTCTTACATGCTTCTCCCCGTCCCTCTCCTACTACGAACTCTACTGAAGCTACAGCTGGAACCAGCCACCATGATTCTCGTAGCCCCTCTGTGGCCTCATCAAGTCTGGTACCCACTACTACAACAATTATCTGTTACAGAACCCCTTCAGCTGCTCATCAGACTGGACCTCTTGATGTAGGATCGGGGCACTCTACTCCACCCCAACCTGAAATCTCTACATCTTCACACCTGGCTCCTGAAGACGCTTTTATAACCTGGCTCCCGGTCTCCCCTCCAGTAGCTAATATTCTACTTCTTTCCGTAAAACGTCCACCAGACAAACATACAATGCCAAATGGGAAGTGTTTCTCCATCTGGGCCACCTATATCTCTTTGAACCCCTTTTCGTGTTCTTTGACTACAGTCTTAGACAACCTATCATCGCTCGCCTGCTCAGACTTGAGCTATTCCTCTATTAAAGTACATCTGGCCTCTATTTTAGCTTTTCTTGAACCCCTGGAAGGAAGACTGATTTACCAACGCCATCTTGCAAAGATGTTTCTTAAGGGTACGCTGCACCTCAAACCTCCTGTTAGGAGACCGGCTCCTCCGTGGGATTTAAATCTCCTACTGGAAAAATTGACTCTCGAACCCTTTGAGCCTGCGGCTACCTGTGATCTCTGCTTCCTAGCTTGGAAAACATTATTCCTAGTAGCTGTTACCTCAGCTCATTGTGTTTCCGAACTGCAAGCCTTAATGTGTAGGGAACCTTATATGATCTTCCATAAGGACAGAGTATCCTTCCATACCAGTCCCTCCTTCTTACCCAGGTGATTTCAGAACATACCTTAAACCAATCTATAGACCTACCAGTGTTTTTCCCTGAATGCAGACATCTGGGAGAATTCCTTTTACCCACGTTAGATGTGCACCATATTCTTAGATCTTACTTTGAGAGTGTTCTTGCAGTAGGTCTTCACATATAGGACTGCGCCCCCTGGCATCAGGTCCGTAACCCCCGTTGTCAGGTGATGCAACGTCGGCTTGACTATAGAAGGGGCGGTCCCACGCCCACCCTCCATTTCTTTCCCGCTGTCACACCAGTTCGTCCGACAGACGTGGTAGAACAGCTATCAGTCGCCCGTTCTTTAGTCAACATTTTTCGTCTTATTTTTCGCATAAAAATTTACTAAAAACACCCGCGAGTGTATGTCATCTCGTCCAAAGACAGTGCTCCAAGTGCAGTGCCCAAATTCCGCACGGAGACGACCACTGAGTGTGCCGTCTGCCAAGGGTTCAACCAGGCCACCCAAACCCAACGAAAGCTGACCCTCAAGGCCCACCTTCTGTCCCAGAGACGAGCTTCCATGGAAAAGGAGCTTCAGGAGCTACAAGAGAGGTCGTTGTCGCCAGCCCGAGAAAAGAAAAAAGGACAAAGAGAGAAACCCTTCTCCACAGGGGAACCAGCCAGGCATCAGTCGATGACCAGGGTTGTCCCTCAACAACCGTGAGTACCACTATTGCTGGGCCTTCGTCTGCTCCCGTGGGCCAAATGCTCTCTCCCCCCCTCCACCAAGATGAGCGGGTTGCCGGGGCTCTTCTCTCTAGAGGTGTCTGTTAGATCTCCCACTAGTAGCACCGCCGATAAGTCGCCCTCTGGCTCTGCTTCCGGGCGCCTGGCCTTGGATGATAAGCCTGACTACAGCCTTACTACCGTAGTTAGCCTGGCCGCGCCTGATAAGTTGGCCGACGGGTCCTCCGTCGATCGCGGAAACACATATGCTCTTCCGTCGGGCTCTCTTGAGGACCCCGACACCGGGACGACTGTGCTTGTGGGGGATCCTTCATCCCTGCCGGTCTCTACCCCCAGGGATTTGCCACCCGATCTTCCTGGACATAAAGTTTCCACCACTCATTCACACTAATGGGAGTTCGCCAGAGGCGCTAGGACCCAGTGGGAGCAAACTTTTTCAAGAGGGTGGGCGCCTGAGATGGAGCCACGAGGAGGCGGCACTGCGAGGCCCAGCTTGTGCAGCAGTAATGACTGTCTCGGCGTCGACCCTCCAACCACCTCAGTTCCTTTTTTCCCCGCCATCGAGTGCGCTTCAGTGACGACGTTGCTCACCCGCCGGGAGTCAAACTAGCAGCTTAGTTTTCAGCTTTTTGTTTTGTGTTCTATCTTCGATAAATACTGATTATATTTTATTCTACTTATATAAGTAAGAAGTCTTCAGCCGTGCTTTGGCCGAATCGACCATGAGTGGGTCAGGTGGCGGTAGGAGACTTCATATGAGAGCTGTTCAGTAAGTCGGGCGGTCCGGTCTGCGCCCTCCTCTCCGGGGGTGTCTGACAGACGGTCAATGCTCAAGAGACATAAGCGCCCCAAAGCATAAAAGGAAACAGTCCCATTCTCGGCACCGTTCAGCCTAGAGTTCTTCTTCGACACATTGGTCAAAGAAGAAATGACATCACTCGAAGTCACCCTCTGGTATGTCTGTGTGTAGATGGTCAGTCATTGGAGCCATGCGCCGGTCTCCACCTCTGTTGGAGTCGCTGGTTTCTGCCTCTGTTGACTGACCTCCTCTCCGCCTGTTGGAGGAGCTTTCGATGAGCAGTTTCATCAGTGGGCTGCTCTTATGGAACAGTGGGCTCAGAGTTTGGTCCAGTTGCCTGAGCCGGTCAGTCCAACACCGGGGCCTTTGGGCCATTCGGTTTTGGAGGGATGAGTAGGGCGATTGGGCCTTCCTAGTCACGCGGCGCCTTCTTCGGTGCCGTCGACTCCCACTCGGGTGTTTATCCCCCTCACATGGCTGCGGCGCAGGGGTCCACAACGATGCCTCTGTCTCCTGCCATTTTTGCCACTTTTTCTTCAAATCACAGTTTTCAGACCCCTGGGACACTCTTGGCGCCGGGGGGCTCTGGTGGCGCCGTGCGCTCTGTCAGTGCCGGGGGCTTTGTCGGCACCATGTGCTGAGCCTTTTTCAATGGTGCCGCCTTCCTTGTTCTCTGCACCATTTTCCTCGATGGTGCCAAGGCTTGGTGTGGCGTCGTCCGGTCTTCAGTGGTTCTTGACTCCGATTCTTTCCTCTTCTGTTCTTCCTCCTGATTTTTGCTCCTTTCCTGTCCATACAGCTCCTCCTGGACTATCAGGAGATGATTTTGAGCCTGACCCATATCTTTGCCTGAGTGATGATATTGATGACACTGCCCTGGGAGCAGGGATCAATCCTTCTGCAGAGCCTGTGGTCAAAGACCTTTCCTTTAAGTCTCTGCTCAAAAATTTAAATTCTACTCTTTCTCTCCAGACTACAGAAATCGATCCTGGGAAGCTTTTACAACTCCAATATCTATCTTCATGTCCCGGAGATCCCTATGGATTTAACACCTCCGGTACAGCCCTCTTTTGAGACCCTCTCAAAGATGGTGTGGAAGAATCTGGCTCGCATTCCTTCCATGGTCAGGTCCATAGATAGGAAGTATGCCCCTCCCAAGGATCACCCCATATTGGCCTCACAAGCCTTTGCTGATGCCATTGTAGTCTTGGCAGAGAATTAGAAGGTTGTCCTTCCTCAGGGATCTATAGCCCAGCCTATAAATAAAGAATCTCACAAGAAAAACACTTCAGGTAAGAGAGCTTTTGCTGCCTCGACCCTGGGTATGTGCATTGCCAGCTCTCGGGGCTATTTTTCTCAGTATGAATATGTCCTTTGGCATTCGCTCAAGCAAATGGTAGAATCTCTGCCTGAATCGGAAGTTAGCTCAGAGCTACTTCAAACCATAACTAGGGGATATCGAATCCAATAACCAACAGGTTAAAGCTGCAATGGACGCTTTCGATATTGCTTCCTGGGCTGCGGCAGCTGGCATCTGCACCCGCCGCCACTCTTGGCTGCATACTTAGGGCTTCACAAATGACGCCCAGCAGCAGTTCATGGCCTTAACTGTTGACTGTATATATCTGTTCGGGCCCCAGGTGAAGCAAGCTCTGGAGGCCACACAGAAGACTAGGTCTGCCATTAAGACGGCTCGACAACCGTCCGTCCTTTCGAGCAAGAGGAGGTTTTAACAAAAACCACAATCCTCAGCCACAAAAGAAAGCGCAGCAGAAGGCACAAGGGTCCAAAGCGCCCAGTGCCACTTTCTGGGTTTCTGGCCCAGGTCCCACCTCAGTTGTCCGAGGGGGACTCCTCCTCAGCAGTGGGAGGATGTCTGACTCGGTTCTACAACCAGTGGAAGTCTATAACATCAGACAAATGGGTCCTCTGGAAAATCTGCAAGGGGTACTTGCTTAATCTTTCAAAAACCCCTCCGGATCATCCCCCCAAACGACAGCCCAGGCTGTTGGCAGTACAGTCAGACCTTGCTTCCAAGGTACAAGGCCTTCTGAACAACAGGGCAATAGAAGTAGTTCCGCTGGATCAATGAAACACAGGTTTCTAGGGACATGGATATGTTGTTCAATCCACACTTACTGGCAGGTTCCTTGGCGCTTTAAATCTTGCAAGTAAGTGTCGATGAACAACATATACCATTCCTAGAACTCCTGTTAAAGGTGAGTAACCTGTATTTCTACTCCCATTACTTCCTGGTCCCGAAGAAAACCGGTGGCATGCGTCCCATTCTGGATCTCAGAAAGTTAAACAAGTTCCTTCACAAGGAGAAGTTCAAGATGATATCACTAGGTACCCGGCTACCTTTGCTTCATCAACACAATTGGCTAGCCTCCCTGGATATGCAGGATGCCTACCAACACATCTCCATATACCCAAAGCACCACAAATACCTAAGGTTCGTGGCATTGAGTCAACACTATCAGTTCAGAGTCCTGCCATTTGGGCTATCCTCAGCGCCTCAAGTGTTTACAAAGTACTGTGCAGTTCCCGTGGCGCATTTAAGGAAAATCAGAATACAATTGTTCCCATATCTGGACGACTGGCTCCTAGTAAGTCCCTCCAGGCAAGATACTCTGGACGCCGTGGCCACGGCCTCGGACTTCCTCACGTCCATGGGAGTCCTGCGAAATCTCAACAAGTTGCAGTTGCAACCCTTCCAGAAGCTCCTCTTCATAGGAACTCTTATGGACATCTCCTGTGCGAAGGCTTTTCTCCCAGAAGACAGAAGGAGCGATATCTTACAGATGGCCCGATACATCAGAGAAAACAGCTCTGTTCAAGCTATCTCGATGCAACTGATGCTGGGCCTCATGGCATCCTCGGTGTTCACTGTACCCTTAGCTCGTCTCCACATGAGAACCTCTCAGTGGATGCTCAGTACTCAGTGGTCCCCAACCACTCACCCTCAGTCCTTTCCCATCAGGTGACAAAACCTCTGAAGAGGTCACTCGCCTGGTGGTTGCAAGAGGACAACCTTCTGGAAGGATATCCCTTTGCCCCTCTGGATCATCAGATCTCCATTACCATGGACGTGTCCATGCTGGGTTGGAGAGCTCACTGCCAGAATCTCTACACCCAAGGTACGTGGACTCAGGATGAGTCCCAGCTTCACATAAACATCCTGGAAATGAGAGCCGTCCTCTATGCAGTCCAAGTCTTGAAGGACGTAGTCTGTTACAAAAACATTCTCCTTCAAACAGACAACAAAGCAGTGATGTATTACATCAAGATGCAGGGTGGTGCACACTCTTACCCATTATGCAGGGAAGCAGTGAGTGTGTGGGAATGGTGCCTGGAGCGCAAAGCTCTGATCCAGGCAGTTTACCTGCCAGGAGTACAAAACGAGCTGGCAGACCATCTCAGCAGAACGGAGACGGATACTCACAAGTGGTCTCCTGACTTAACCGTAGTTCATTCACTCTTCAAAGAATGGGGAACTCCAGACCTGGACCTTTTTGCATTCCCACTCAACGCAAAACTGTCTCTCTTCTGCTCCAGAAATCCAGGACCTGGCATTTTTTGTTAGGATGCGTTCAGGCTGCAGTGGACAAGATGCTGTCTATACGCCTTTTCTCCTCTTCCCCTAATTCAGAGGGTACTTCTCAAGTTGGAGTCTCGGGGGCAGAATGATTCTCATTGTCCCCTTTTGGCCTCGGCAGATATGGTTCCGCTGCTCAACAGTCTGTTGGAACCCCAAAAAAAAGATGCTTCCCTTCAGATGAACCTTTTGACTCAGGGTCCCATGATCCATCCCAATCTGAGGTCGCTTCACCTTCGGCTCCTGAAGAGATAGAGGTGAATAGGTTCAGTGTTTCTCGTCCAGTTTCAGATAGTCTTTTGGCTGCACGTAAGCCGGCCACTAGAAAAACCTACACAGCCAAATGGAAGCGTTTCTGTATCTGGTATGCAAAATCCTCTTGGAATCCTTTTTCCTGCTCACCGAATAAAGTCTTGAAGTACCTTTTAGACCTCTCAGATACAGGACTTCAGTACTCCACAGTCAGAGTTCATCTTTGTGCCATTTCGGCATATCATGAGCCAGTACTTTCCATGTCACTGGCTCAGTTACCTGTAGTTAAGAGGTTTCTTAAGGGTATTCTACATACTAGACCTCCTATCAGATGTCCAGTTGCAGCCTGGGACATTAACCTTGTGCTAGACATGCTCACTCGTGAACCTTTCGAGCTTCTAGCTACTTGCGATTTGAAGTTCTTCACTTGGAAAACGGAGTTCCTGGTGGCCATCACTTCGGCCTGTAGAGCTTCTGAAATACATGCACTGGTCACAGACCCCCCCCCCCAATACACTGTATTTCACAAGGACGAAGTAGTTCTTAGGACTCATCCTAGGTTTCTACTTAAGGTTGTCTCAGAATTCCATCTAAACCAACCTTTAGTCCTTCCTACCTACTTTGAGAACTTGTAGAATGAAGGGGAGCATACACTTCATTCACTGGATGTTAAGAGAGCGCTGTGGTTCTGTCTAGATAGAAAAAAAGAAATTCGCAAGGCTCAATAACTCTTAGTTTCCTTCAGTGAGACTCGGCTGGGTCAACCTGTCGCTATCAGATGCATTTCAGCATGGCTGGTGGCATGCCTTTGCCACTGCTATTCTATGGCACAGGTCACGCTGGAAGGCAGAGTATACACTCTGCCAGAGCAGTCGAGGCATCTCTGGCAGAAATCCACAATGTGCCCATTGCAGATATTTGCAGTGTGGCTACCTGGAGCTCCGTGCGTACTTTCGTTAAGCACTATGCCTTGGATGCCCATACCAGATGACATCTGTCGTTTGGCAGGACCATTCTTAACGGGCTTCTGTCCTAAGCACGTGAGCTCTTTATCTCCTGCCGTCCATCTCGGGAAATTATTTAACTCAGTACTCTCCCATTAGTGTGAATAAGTGGTGGAGACTTTGTATTCAGCAGGATATGGAAATTATGTACCTACCGTAATTTCCTGAATGAAGTCTCCACCACTACTTCACATGTCCACCCACCATCCTCCGAGCTCACTTCTCTGTTTATGTTCTTCACTCCCTTAGTGGCTGAGCTGGGAAGACTTTGTTGTTGACCCTTCTTACATGGGTCATTTGGACTTAATTGAATCTTATGTCCAATTTTTAGGCTAGTCCTTCTAGGTTAATTACACTGCACCTCCTTGGAAAAAAGGTACTGAGGCGGTTGGAGGGTTGACGCCGAGATAGTCCTTACCGCATGAGCCAGGGCTTGTGATGCTGCTTCCTCACGGCTCCATCTCAGGCGCCAACCCTCTTGAAAAAGTTTGCTCCCGCTGGGTCCTAGCATCTCTGGCGAACTCCCATTAGTGTGAATGAGTGGTGATCGTCCAAGAAGATCAAGAATTACGGTAGGTACGTAATTTCCATTTATAGGGATGTGGATATGTTGTTAAATCCACACTTATTGGCAGGTTCCTTGCTGCTTTAAATCTTGCCGGAAGGTCTTCAAGCTGGCTTCTCCCACCTACCCGGGTGGTAAACCTCTCGGCTCCACCACATGACGCCAGATCTTCCTTACCGCTTGGAAGCTCAGGTTCCCTCCTTAGTGCTCTGCGTTTTAGGCCTGGATCCACACTCTTCGGTTAACCCGAAACTAATTCTCAAATTTACAGGACTTCGGTCTTCTTTTTCCCTCGCGGCTGCGATGGACAAATCGACTCCCGGCTTTCGTCGGTGCCCCTGTAGGCAGAAGATGTCCCAGACCAACCTGCACTCTACGTGCGTCTACTGCCTAGGGCTTGGCCACGATTCGCAGGCTTGTGATTTGTGCAAATCCTGTTTGGCTTCAGTCTTGGAGGACCGCACTGCTCGACTTCTTCTGGGGCGCCCTGAAAAACGGTATCCGCCGGTCAAGTTGAAGGAGGCCCGTTGGGAGGTGTCTGCAGCAGCAGGCTCTGCGGAACAGTTGGAGCAGATGATCGCCCTCGAAGAGGAGGTTTCCCAGGCCGCGTCTTCTTCCTCCTCGGTTGCGGCATATATCCCGCTCTCCTTGGGCTCTTCAAATACAGCTTCTTTTAAGGAGCTTTGCCAGTCCCTCTCCATCAAGGGAGAAGGACCATCGGGACATTCCAGTCGGTCCAAGAAGAAGGACTCAAAAGGTAAGTCCCACCGTCGATGTTTGTGAGAGCGGGAGAGATCCCCTTCACCGGATGGTTAACTTTTAACTTTGGTTGAGGTTGCGGCTAAGGCCGCTGGCTTCACGGAGTCCCCGTTGGGTCAGCCGGCTGAGACACCTGTCGACGCAGTAGAGATTTTTCTCGACCCGTCTTACGGTTTGTTGACAGGTGATGCCGACAATCCTACTTCACCGGTTCCCCTGATGGAAACCGAGGACTTACCTGTGCTGGAGTCCCCGGGTTAGGGTCCCTGAACCGAGGGAGGAGCAGGTTTCCCCCACGTCCCCTCTCTGACCCACCCTCGGAATTCCCGAATATCTCTGTCTCGGACCTCTTCCAGGTCCATCCGGTCCCGTCGGCGGTCTCGGCACCATGGAAAGTGGCGTCGTCCTCTTCGGAAGATAGGCTCCAGTGCAAGTTGTGTCGGCGCTACGAGGATTTAATATGGCAGCAGCTCTTATTGTCCGGAATAAGCCGACTCCATCGCCTTCTCCGGCCATTAAGTGGCTGTCACCTGAGCGGCCGAAACAACCCCTCGTAGTCGAAGAGCCGAAACCGGCACCGGTTGTTTGGCCAAAACCCGCTGCTCCACCCATTGTGGTGGAACCTCCGCCTCCACAACTGAAGACTGGGGCCCCGACCAAGGATTCTCGGTTGGGTCAGGGCTTGCCCCATAGATTGTCGGTCACCCTCACTCCCGATCGACCTCGACACGTGGAGGGTGGCTCATGCGCTCGGCAGCTGTTTGCAGACTCCTCGGAGTTGGATGACGATGACTCCTTGTTCTCCAGGCCGCTTGACCTGGAGTCTGCAGGTGGTCAGTCGGTGGACGAGAGCCCATCCTCGTTTTTAGGAATGCTTCCACTCATCTCAGAGTCCACTGGGATGAAGGTTCGAACCCGTTTGAAAACGGGCCAAGTATCCCCTCACGGAGATGCTGGACCGAGGGGAACGTTGGCCCGGCCCTGGAGCTGTGGCAGCGGCCAGCATTTTGTCCCGCACCTTCGGCCAGGATGGCTCGAAAGTATGCAGTCCCCACCGGTTCACTCTCCGGTTTCTCAGAGCAACTTTCTGCGGAAGGGTTAGTGACCAGTAGCATTTTCTGGCATTCTGGGAACACTTGGGATGTGGACAAACCGGCCAATAAGGAGTCCAAGAAATTGGACAACTCAGGGCGGAAGGTATACGCTGCTTCCTCCGTAGGCCTTCATCGGGCTAGCTCGGCCATTCTGATGGCACACTCTTCACAAGCCCTTTTGGGCCCCCTGGATGAGGTGATTCCTCATCTCCTTGCTGACCTTCAGACGACGGTCAAGCAGGTACGGGATCAGGGAAGGGCAGTAGCTAAACAGCAGCTCCAAACTTCATTGGACATTACTGATTTGTGTGCCCGGTCAGTAGCGGCCGCAGTGGGCATGCGTCGCAGAGCTTGGCTGCGGATCTCCACCTTTACGGCTGATACCCAGCACAAGCTGGCAGACGTCCCCTTCCTGGGTACCGACCTGTTCGGGCCCAGGGTGGAGGGTCATCTCCAATGGATCGAGAACTCCAATGCCACCTTGGACTCTGTCAGATCTGCCCAGAAGGACAAAGGCCGCCAGCAGCAGCGTAAGCCCTTTCGGCCTTCAGCCCCTGGGGCACGTCCGGCCCAGCAACACCAGCATCAGGGCCAGCAGGCTTGTACTTGGCACCCCAAAGCCAAGCCTGCTGCTTCCTCCAGCAGGAAGCCTGGAGGAAAAGGCCCAGGCGGCTCCTCAGCCGGCCCTTCCTCCAAGCCTGCCCAGTGATGGGTTGAGGGGTGTCGACCCCCAACCTCATCACTCCTCCTCGGGTTCCCCGGGGGACAGCTCTGCCACTTCCTTTCCGCCTGGTCTGCTATCACCACGGACCGCTGGGTGTTGGAAGTGGTAGGCAGGGGTCTGCCTCTGGAATTCGAGGCAGTTCCCTCCCTGTCGGGCCGTCGCATCACATGGGAACTGGGTTCTACAGCCTCTCTTCCATCTCGTCGAGCCGTATTGCTGCTCCTCCAGAAGGAGGTGATCAGGAGGTGGCGGACCCCTCTAGACCCAGGGTTTGTGTCCAGGTACTTCTGGTCCCGAAACGGATGGGGGGGCTGGTGTCCCATTCTCGACCTACATGACCTGAACAAATTCCTAAGGTCTCGCACCTTCAGGATCGTCACTCTGGCTCAGATCATTCCATCCTTGGAACGAGGCATGTGGTTCTGTTCTCTGGACCTTCAGAATGCATTCTTTCACGTCCCAATCCGTCCGTCTCACCAGCGATTCCTCTGCTTCAGAGCAGAGGGATCTCTTTACGAGTTCCAAGTCATGCCCTTCGGCCTCTCTCCAGCTCCCAAGGTCTTCAAATGCATGGCAGTGGCAACAGCATTCCTGCGGTGCCGAGGGGTCCAGGTGTACCCTTACCTGAACGACTGGCTGGTTGCAGCCCCCTCCAGGTTGGAGGTGGAGCGGTCCAGGGATCTGGCCCTCCAGGTCTGCTCTCAGATTGGCCTTCTCATCAACGAGGCCAAGTCGGAACTCGTGCCATCGCAGGCAATTCACGTCATCGGAGCAGAGCTCCACTCTCTTCGAGCCAAAGCACGGCTCCTGGTGGACAGGGCCGAGGTCCTTTCCTCCTTTGCCCAGTCATTTCTGGTTGGGCAATTGCGCCCTGCCCGGGACTTCCTGTGCCTTCTGGGCCTCATGGCGGCCTGCACCAGCATGGTCCATTGGGCCCACTGGCATATGCGTCCCCTGCAATGGGGGCTGACCCGCCAGTGGTCACAGCGCTCCGGTCCTCTGGACCAGCCAGTGACATTGACCCAGGGGATGTGGAACGGCCTCCAGTGGTGACGCGTTCCAATTCATCTGCAGGAGGGTATCCCGTTTGTCCGCCCCGAGCCGATAGTCACTCTGACGACCGACGCCTCTCTGATGGGCTGGGGTGCCCATCTGGGGGAGCTCAGAGCCCACTGCCTCTGGTCCCCTCAGGAGTCTCGATGCCACATCAACCTGCTGGAGCTTCGAGCGGTCCGACTAGCCCTCGCCACCTTCGCTCCGTTTGTACGGGGTCAAGTGGTCCAGGTCCAGATGGACAACACCACGACCATGTACTACCTCAACCGACAGGGCGGGACGCACCCCTTGCCCCTGTGCAAGGAGGCTCTCCGCACTTGGTCTCTCATGATCAGCCTGGAGGCGGACCTCCTAGCCATCCATGTGGCAGGGGCCTCCAACAGTCTGGCCAATGCCCTCAGCCGGATAGGCGCTGCATCTCACGAGTGGTCTCTGCTGCCGGAGGTAGTACAAGATCTGTTCTTCCAATGGGGCATCCCTCAGGTGGACCTGTTCGCCTCCAGGGAGAATGCGAAGCTGAGGCTGTTTCATGCCTGCCCCCCCTCAGCAGGGCTTGCTGCAGGGGGATGCCTTCTCAAGGCCATGGATCCGGGCCTCTTCTGCACCTTCCCTCCATTCCCCTTGATCCACAAGGTGCTTCTCAAGGTGGAGGGACCAGGCGCAGGTGATTCTGGTAGCCCCAGACTGGCCCCGCCAGTTCTGGTATCCAGATCTCCTCAGCCTTAGCTCCAGGTTCCCGCGGCGGCTTCCAGTCCGCCCGGACCTGATCTCAGTCAACAAAGGGAAGGTTCTCCATCCGAACCTTCAATCCCTGCACTTGCCAGCCTGGTTCCTGAGCGGCTAGAGTTCCAGGCCTTGGGTCTTTCCGACGAGGTCCTCAACGTTGTTGAGGCATCCTGTAAGGAGTCGACCAGAAAATGCTATGCCTTCAAATGGAAGAGATTCTCCATTTGGTGTCAGGGCAAGGGGTTGGTCCCTTCCTCCTGTTCATTGGCTACCTGTGGTCCCTTTCTCAGCTAGGGCTTCGGTCGATGACCCTCAAGGTGCAACTGGCAGCCATCTCTGCTTACCGAGCGCAGGCCGGCAAGCAGTCGGTGGCACAGCAGAAGGTGGTCTGGCGCTTTTTCCAAGGCCTTGATCACATATCACCTCCGGTGCGAGAACCTCCACCTCTGTGGGATCTACTGCTGGTATTGGCTAAGCTCATGGGCAAGTCATTCGAACCGATGCACAGGTGTGACATCTCTCACCTGTCGTGGAAGACCACCTTCTTGGTGGCTATTGCATCAGCCAGAAGGATGGGAGAGCTCCAGGAGCTTTCCATCGGGTCTCCTTATCTGTTCTTCCATAGGGACAAAGTTGTCCTGCGCCCCCAACCGAAATTCCTTCCGAAGGTGGTGTCGGAGTGTCACCTTAACCAGGTGTTGACTCTGCCGGTGTTCTACCCCAATCACACCTCGGAGGCTGAATATAGGCTACATACTCTGGACCCTAGAAGAGCGCTCTCTTATTATAAGGAGTGGACGGCTGAAGTTCAGGGAGAGGTTCGCCAGCTGTTTGTCACCTACGCTGAAGCCGCACCTGGCAGACCTGCAGCCAAGCAGACGATAGGCAGGTGGGTCACCTCCTGCATAGATCTCTGCTATAGGTTGGCGGGCATGGAGCCTCCCAAAGGGATGAGAGCTCATTCTACCCGCCATACCGCTGCTTCGGTGGCTGTTTCTAGGGACATCCCTATCCAAGAAATCTGCAGGGCTGCTACCTTGAAGTCAGCACACACCTTCATTACCCATTACCACATCAACCTACAGTCACGCCGGGATGCTGGTTTTGGGACTTCGGTTCTCCAGTCCTTATTCTCTAAGTAGGGGGTGCGCGCCTTGCCTCCCTCCTCCCGGAGAACTGCTAGGAGTCTGCCAATAAATGTGGGTTGAACAACACATCTACGTCCCTAGAAATACAGGTTACTCACCTGTAACAGGAGTTCTAGGAGTGGTATATGTTGTTCATCCACACAACCCACCCGACCTCCCCAGCTTCGACGAGCAACCTGGCTTCCAGCGGGCTAGATCTGGCGTCATTGGGCGGAGCCGAGAGTTTTACCACCCGGGTGGGTGGGAGGAGCCAGCTTGAAGACGTTCCGGCAAGGAACCTGCCAATAAGTGTGGATGAACAACATATACCACTCCTAGAACTCCTGTTACAGGTGAGTAACCTGTATTTCCTAACTTATCTCTCCTGTCGGGCACGTTACCGGACCTGTTGTTGGGGTCCCTACCAGACTCCACCCCCCCCCCAATCACCAGGTTCTATTCCTCTGCTGGAATCCTTCCTCCCCAGGGATCCATCGCCAGACTTAGGTACTTCAGGCATGGATCTGCGGGCCCTATGCCTGACTCGCTGCCTAGCGTCCCTTTGGCGCCTCCCCCAGCTGGGCTTTTGGCTCCTCCTGCCAGCCCATCTGGCACTTTTCCAAGGTCTGACCCTCATTTTTCACCACCAGACAGTATCCCTGTGACGCGGGGCTTTGTACACTGGCCAGGTTACCCACTGCACTGGGTTGCCTACCGGCCGCCCAGGCTACCCTCATGGGTTACCTGATGCCAAGCTACCCAACGCCAGGCTATCCACCGTCGGGATACCCAATGTCAGGATATCCTTCACCGGGCTTTTCAGGGCAGAGTCTATACCAGTTTCCTACTGGCATCACCCACCCAGTTACCCCTCTTTCTCCGGGTATCCTGGGTACCAGCCTTCGCCCCCCCCCCCCTCCACCACCGCTGCCTGACCGTGAGGCCATCCCGGCATGGTGGCAGGATGCTGGGACGCAACTCCTTTCTGAACTAAAATAGTCTCAGCCGGTAGGGGATACCCCTCTTTCTAGGGCACCACCCCCTAGTCCGGTCCCTTCTGGCCAAGTCTTGGGTTCTCTCCCTGTGGGGGACAGTGGTGTGGACCCCTCCCTGTCTAGTAGGCCGGACTCTTCTGAGTCTGATGAAGATTCAGATATCAACCAATCTGAACTCCATTCTCTTGTCAAACCCTTACCTAAGGAGTCCCCTAAATCGCCCCCGGAGGACCCTTCTTTTGGGGAGCTCTTGAGAACCATCCAGAAAGCTTGTGGCTGGCCATCTAAGGAGTTAGACCCTCAGCGCAAGAGGCTTGCTGAACATTTGGACCTTGCCAATGTGGATCCCCTCCCCATTCCCCCTTGGATAAGTCCACATGAGGATCTCGCATTCACCATATTTCAGCAGCCTTCCTCTATCCTGGCTGCTTCCCAGAAAGCTGACAGAACCTACTTCCTCCCCGGAAGAAATCTATCACCTTACCACCCATGCCAAAGCCGAGACTGTGGTCATTACTGCAGCCCATGACCGATCGGCACAACCAAAGCACTTAAGTTCCTCTCCTCCGGACAAGAACTCTAAGCAACTGGATCAGTATGGCAGGAAAATCTATGCCTCATCCACCTGCACCATCAGGTCTTTAAACTACGTTTTGCACACGATGGCCTTTCAAAAATCCTTGCTCTCGGAACTTGAGAAGGATCTCCAGGATATCCCAGACAAACAGCTCAGGGCTAAACTCCTGGAAAAAGTGCGGATGAATAAATCATCTTGCTGTCACACACTCTGAGCCACTTAAGATTCTGTGGACTCTGTGGCTCAGGCTCTGGCCTCAGGAATTTGCCTTAGGCGCCTATCCTGGCTACGCCTGGCAGGTTTGGCACAGGACGTTCAGTCGTCCCTGCTGGACGCACTGTTTAGGGATCCAGTTCTCTTTGGCAGTGATGCAAAAGACATAATTACAGGGCTGCTGGAGAGCGGTAGGTCCCTCAGAGATGTACGCTCTATGTACCGTACGGGCCAAAAGAAGAAGCCTTTTCATCCCCAAAGGAAGTGGAACAAGAAGCAGGGCAAACGTCAGAATAAATAACGTGCCACTAGTGCAGGAGCCCAAACTCCTCAAGCCAAGTTCGCCAAAGCTACCTCAGGAGCTAAGGCTCCCCTCCGCATCCTGACTCATTTCCCCTCCTCCCACTCCCTCTATACCCCTCAGAGGAACCGGTAGGAGGGAGGTTCGGCCTCCACCTGGAAGGTCGTCACCACAGATATATGGGTCTTACAACTTATACAAAGAGGTCACTCAGTTGAGTTCCTGGAGAAACCTCCAGCAAATCTTCCGGGAACATCTTTCTACCCGTTGAGACAGATCCCCATTGTCCAACAGAAAATACAGGTTCTGCTGCAGAAGGCAGCCGTAGTGCCCATTCCACCAGAACAAGTAGGAAGGGGATTTTACTCCCATTTCTTCCTAACCCCAAAGAAAATAGGGATCTAATACCTATTCTGGATCTCGCATGCTCAACCTCTTCGTGGAATCCAGGAGGTTCTGCATGCTGACTCTCCAGGGACTCCTGCCCCTGCTCCTGTCCAACGCTTGTCTGTGCTCCCTGGATATGCAGGATGCTTACTTTTATATCCCTATCGTCCCAGCCCACTGCGGCTTCCTCAGGTTCTCTTTCCTGGAGAACCATTTTCAATTCAAAGCACTTCCCATTGGCCTGTCCTCAGCGCCTCAGGTCTTCACCAAGTGCCTAGCGGTGGTAGTGGCGTTCCTCTACTGCAGGGGCATATACGTGTTCCCATACCTGGACGACTGGCTTTTTTCAGCCCCATTGCCAGACAGCCTGATTGAGTCCCTCTCCTTCACTCTGGATCTGTTCTCACACCTGGGAATTTCAGGCAACCTACCCAAATCCCAGCTAGTTCTCTCCCAGAGCCTCCAGTTCATTGGAGCGGTGCTGGATACGGGCCAGAGCAAGGCCTTCCTACCCTTAGACCGAGCGGAGATGCTTGTCTCCCAAGCCACCTTGGTGGCCAAGTCTTGGTGGACCCCGACTCGTTCAGTACTTCTTCTTTTGAGTCTAATGGCGGCTGCCATTCTAACAGTTCCCTTTGCCAGGCTGCACATGGGGGTTGCTCAGTGGTCTCTTCGAGTCCAATGGGACCAACCGTTGGACGACATGGACCAATTAGTCATAATCTCCAACAGTCTTCCGAAAGGTCTCCTCTGGTGGCAGGATCTCACCAACTTATTGGTGGGGGCCTCCTTCCACTTTTAGGCTCCTTCCCAAACCATTACCTCGGTAGCTTCCAGTATTGGTTGGGGAGCTCATCTAGGGATCACAGAGTGCAAGGTTCCTGATCTCCCATGGAGGATAATCTTCACATCAACATTCTGGAGATGAGAGCAGTCCTCTGTGCTCTCCAGCCCTTCCGGTCATTACTTCATCCAGGAACACTTCTCATCCAGACAGACAGCATGGCCACTGCCTGATATCTGAACAAACAGGGAGGTACCCGATCGTATCCTGTTTGCAGAGAAGCAGTGAGAGTATGGTATTGGGTAATTCAGCATGGCTTGACTTTGACAGCAGTCTACGTGCCATGGGTTCACAATACCCTGGCAGACAGTCTCAGCCAATCAGTAGCCAGGGTCACGAGTGGGAACTAAAGCAGGAGGTAGTAAGAAGATCTGTTTCTTGTGGGGGGGGGGGTCGACCAGACCTAGATCTGTTTGCATCCCCATCCAATGCAAAACTACCCAGCTTTTGCTCGCTCATTCCCGGGCATGGTGCTTTTTGGCAAGACATACTGTCTCTGTCCTGGACAGGGAGGTTTCTGTACGCCTTTCCTCTTATCCAGAAGGTTCTTCTGAAACTACAGGCAGAGGGGACACTCATGATCTTGATTGCTCCTCTGTGGCCCCGGCAGATATGGTTCCCACTGTTGCAACAACTAGTTCTAGAACCACCGGTTCCTCTGCTTCTCTCTCATGACCTTCTGTCTCAGGAGCAGGGTACCTTGGTACACCTGAGTCTCAAGTCTTTCCATCTTCATGCGTGGTACCTGTGGACATGGCGATTTCTCACTGTGGAGTTTCCTCTCAGGTTGCTCCTGTCTTGGTGGAGGCCAGAAAACTCTATCAGATACACTTAAGCACTTGGACCTTTTTTCTTGCTCTGCCTCCCAGATGTTGGAGTACCTCTTACATCTTTCAGAGTTGGGCCTTGGTTACTCCTCACTTAAGGTCCATCTTTGTGCGGTGTCGGACTACCACCATCCAGTGGATGGCAGAACCCTAGCCCAGCTAGAGGTTTCCAAGACTTTCTTGAAGGGGATCCTTCATATCAAAACTCCAGTCCAGAACCCTTGTCCTCCCTGGGATCTTGGTTTTATGTTGGAAAAACTTACTTTTCCCCCTTTTGAACCGGCAGCAAGTTGTGACATGTGCTTGCTGGCTTGGAAGATGCTGTTTTTGGGTTCAATTACTTCAGCTCGAAGGGTTTCAAAGCTTCAGGCTCTAGTTTGTAGAGAGCCTTATTTAATTTTCCACAGCGACCGGGTGGTCCTGCGGACTAATCCTTCTTTTCTTCCGAAGGTTGTTTTGGAAATGAGACTCAGAGTGTTAAACTGCTGATTTTCTTTCCAGAGCATTCCAACAGGGGGGAATATCTTCTGCACACAACTCGTGCACAGGATTTTGAGGTATTATACCTCTCGGACTAAAGAGGTTCGAAAGTCGAATCAGCTCTTTGTGGCCTTTGCCTCCCAGTGCCAGGGCAAGGCGATCACTAAACAAACTTTGTCTAGGTGGCTGGCTGACTTTATCCAGTACACTTACCAGAAGTACGAGAAACCCCTTCCGGTGGCAGTCAAAGGTCACTCCACTAGGAGCATAGACACTTCTACCGCCTTTTTCAGGAATATATCCACTGCGAATATTTGTGCAGCGGCCACTTGGTCTTCGGTCCACACCTTCACTAAGCATTACAGTCTGGACATTGTGTCTAGGCATCGAGCTGGTTTCAGCCTTGCAGTTTTGCAAGGTCTTCTGTCTTAAGAGAGACCCTTAATTGGCAGACATTTTCCTCCTCCCGGAACCTCGTCTCAGACTCCTTCTTTAAGTGAGACTGCTTGGTATTCAGTCCTATATGTGAAGACCTACTGCAGGAACCTTCTCAAATTAAGATATAGCAATTACGTAAGAACTTACGTAACAATGAATCTTCTAGAGGTTCCTGCAGTGGTCTAGTTTCCCACCCACCTGTCCTCCAGCTTCTGAGCTTCTATTTCCTTCTCTCCTGTCTAGTCCTCTGGCTCAGCCAGGGCACAGGGTCCCAAGAGTTGTTGCTCCTTCTTTCTACTTCCTGTCCTTAGGTCTCCGGTGGAAAAGAACTGGAGGGCGGGCGTGGGACCCCCTCTTTTATAGTCGAGCTGATGTCACATCACCTGACGACGGGGGGGGGGGGCGGTCCCCACTGATGACTAGCTGCAAGTTTACTATGCTGACCTGACGCCATGGGGCGCAGTCCAATATGTGAAGACCTACTGCAGGAACCTCTCTCAAAGATCTACTGTTTCTTATGTAATTGCTATATACTACACATCTTGCACCAAACCATTTAGGAAAACACCTCAGCTGTTTGTTGCCTTTGCCTAGTCCAAGGAAGGTTTCCCAGTCACTAAGCAGACCCTTTCCAACTGGTTGGCACACTGTGTAACATTCTGTTACAAAAAGTATAACAAACCATTACCAGGTCCTGTCCATGCACACTCCACTAGAGCCATGGCCATTACTGTGGCTTGCTTCAAAGGTGTGTCCATTACAGACATCTGCAACGCAGACACTTGGTCTACAATACATACCTTAATGAAGCACTACAATCTAGATGTTGCTAAGTGCTGTAGGGTGGCCTTTGAACGGGAAGTCCTACAAAGTGTCCTCTCATAATTCTTTCCCACCCTTCACGGGACTTACTGCTTGGGAGTCATCCCAAGAGTATTATCTGCTGCAAGAGATATCCTTGGGGAAGATAGTACAGTTGCTCTTCGAGAGGATCTCTTGCAGCAGGTACGATCCCTCCCTCCTTTTCTAAGGGAGCTATTTTTTTGTCTCCCCCCCCCTCCCAAAAAAGGGGGGGATTGGGGGCATCTAGGGTACCTCAGTCCTTGCATAGCGAGCTGAAGCCGGCGGGGAACTGATGATGCCTGGGGCAGCCCCTAGGCAAAGACTGATGGAAGAAGCTGCCATGCAGAAGAGTACCCTCTGGCAAGGACCCCAAGAGTATTATCTGCTGCAAGAGATCCTCTCTAAGATCTACCGTTATGGTAGTTACGCAACTGTACTGTCTTCAAGAGAGGCTCTTGCAGTAGGTAACCTTTTTCCCTCCTTCCTTCTCCCATCTTCTGTTGCTCTTTTTTCTTCCTCTTTATGTTGGCTTCAGGAGCCTCTTTTTCCATTCTTCTGTTGTGCCTTTGAGAGGTCTACAGCTGGAGAACTGGAAGGCGGGCGTGGGGACCGCCCACTATATAGTGTCTCGCTGACGTCGGTGGATGGTCCCCTTTCAGACACTGCTAGCTAAAGTTTCCATGTGGCCCTAACTCCAGGGGGCGCAGTCCTCAAGGTAATTACCTACTGCAAGAGCCTCTCTCGAAGATCTACTGTTACGGTAAGTTCGTATGTAACTGTACTTCATGGTAAGTAACTTGATCTTGACTCTAGGTGTCCACTGGTTGGGGAATATTATTATTCATTATTTCATTTTTATTGACTGGAAAAGGAGGGCTAGGCAATTCCACATATTCTCAGCCTCGTCCCAGAGGAGGGGGGATACAGACTCAAACTGACATATTGAATCCGGTTAGGCTGTTGGGGGTATTTTTAGTGAATGGGGAAATCTGGCCAGGTCACTGGGAAAATTCCCCTTCTCTTTTCAAGAAGTGCCACAGAGTCTTTTACATCCATCTAAACAACTACCAGAACAGGAAGATGGGACTTCACTGTAACATTTCATCCGACAGACAGCACCTCAGGAGTGCAGGCCCCCCCCCCCCCAAACACACGCACACGGCTGCACTACAATGTCAGTATTGGGATTAACCCAAGTTCCTGGTAACCATCCGATCTTCCAGCCTCAGAGCTGAGTGTGCAACCTGCTTAGCCACTGGTACTGTGTATGTAGTGTTCAGCAGCCCTAGCAACTGAAAGTTACCCATCTGCCTGCATGCTGGGTCCAAATACCGATATTGCAGATAAAATGCAGTAGTGGATCTAGAGGGTTTTAGAGGGTGCAGGTGCACCCCCATTGTAACTTGCTTGCTACTGCTGCATTTCACTTTGCTGGAGAAGTCTAATATATTGAGTGTAAGAAAATCTACAATGAAAACAATAGATTACATTTACATTTTCAGTCAAACGTGTAATGAAAAGAATAGTATAAAGGATTAAAAAACATTATAAAAAGTTGCATAACAAGTAGGTACACCACCCCAGCACCCCCATTGTAAAATCCTGGATCCGCCACTGATAAAATGTGAAAGAAAATGTTGCAAGCATCTCTTAAAAGATGACACCAGACGAGATGAATACTGTATTTAATTTGCTATATTCTTTTTTTAGAATTCCAGCCAGGGGTGCCATGGAAAGGAATCCAGAATGTTGATCCTGAATCCGACCCTTATGTGACCCCTGGAAGTGTGCTGGGTGGTACAAATACTTCCCCCATAGTGGACACTGACCACCGGCTTCTGCAAGACAACAGCACAGGTTGAAAGTTGTTCATTTTATTCAAATCCACAAGGGAGAACACTGGGCGTTCACAGTGGACACACTGCACACTAAGTGGTCACGGTGAACACCCTGATGGCTTGCTGTGTGTTAATGATTTTAAAAGTGAATATCTGCAGGATGTCTCTTGGCTTATCAAGAGTGTCATCTGGTGGCTTCTTAGGGTTTGGGAAATGAGAAGTGCAGCCACGTGGTTTTGGAGCTCTAAGAAGTCAAGAGATGTTGCTCTTGATAAGCCAGTTGATATTTTGCAGGCCCCATTTAATTTTTATTAATCTTATCTTTTCCTTTGTTGTCTCTAAAGCATTCGTAGCATAGCCTGTTGTACCTTTTTTCAGATACTGCACACTGTTCGCTGCTGAGACTGCCCTGTACTTACTGATGTAGGTGATAGCAATTTTGTGGGCTGGAACTGGCTATGTTTGTGTACTTGGCTGCCGGACTTACTATGATGAGTGAGATTGTTAGGTGTCAAATAATAAAAAAAGAAAAAAAAATAGGAGGTACTCTTAGAGTTAGTCTGATTCAGATTTCCCAAGTCACCCGATTTGTGCATACACACTGTCAGATTACCCCCCCCACACACACACACACACAAAAACAAAGAAAAACGCACATTGCTCCAAACTGAGAAGCTTAACCAAATAAACAACCAGGAGACAGCTCAGCAGGTTATAGGTTGACTGTTTGTTTTTTTTGTTTGTTTTTTTAAGTCTGCTGCATTTCTGTAGATGTGTGGAGTGAAAAGTTCAATTTATCTGAGCAAGCCAGTGATAACATTAAAACTTTTGTTTCATGGGCAGCAAATTCATTGACCAAAATGAAGCCTTTTTTTTTTTTTTTTTTTATTTTAACCGTAGTTTAGAGTACAGAATTTGGAACAGTAATATAGCTGGAGACTATTGTATTTGAAGATCTCTTTGCTGTATAGGAGGTCTTCATTTGCTGCTGCCATGTCTGTAAGAAGAAGAATAATCAAGCACAGTCGGATGTTTGAGGCCTCCATCACTGACATCTTTAATTCATTGCAGTTTTTTTTTTTGTACATTAATTGGCCCTTTTACACCCACAAAACCATATTGTTGTGTTTAAATTTTTATGTTTGCAGTGGGCGAATGCGCAGAGAACATTTTGTTAGCAGAGTGGCTTTTGAGGAGTGAGAGACTATCAGTCCAACGCATTGTGATCTGCAGGGGGCTTATCAGTGTTACAACAATTATCAGCCAGGCTGATCATGACACTGTTCTGGCTTGCTAAGCGGAACCTTCGTGTAGTTCAGAGGAGAGAGTCGACTCTTTCCTTTGATCTACATAACCGCTGCCCAGTGAGCACTGCTGATCTATCATATTCAGCATGTTGAGGTTGAGTAACGCCCTGCAAAAAGGAAACCATCCATCAATGTCTGTTGCTGATACCACCTTTACTGTCCCCCCCGACCCTCCCACTTAGCACCCCTCCCCCAACTATAACACGGACGCTGGGGGTGCCCAGTCCCCACTGTCGCTACCTGAAATAAAGAAAACCGTCCATTGTACTTTTTTTAACAGTGTAACCTGTAAAAAAGCACCCCGCCCCTCCCACTCAACACCTACCATCCCCCTCTCCCGAAGATCATCTCACTTTGAGGAGAAGCTCTTGCAGCAGTTAATATCATTAGAAGTAAGCTGCCAGTTGTTAGGACCCCACGGAAAACTTCTAGCTAGCAGTCTATGGCGGGGGACCGCTCCCAATGTCAGCTCCGCCCCAGTGTCAGACGTGGTATAAAGGGGCGGTCCTCGGCACCACCTCAGTTCGCTTCCCGCCGTCGACCCGCTAACATCAGATCCATGGACGCCATTGTTGCTTCAGCTGCCATTTTGCGCTTCGCACAGTTTAATCATTAGTTATTTTCTTCGACTGTTTTTCCTCAGATAAGTGCATGTCTTCATCAACCTCTCAGCGGCGAAAGTCGAAGTGCGCATCTCGTAAGCAGTTCCCGATGAGGGATGGCCACTCTGCCTGCCTGATCTGCCCAGACCACCAGCCTGATGACTGCCCGCACTGCCAAAAGTTTAATAGTAAAACCCGCATCCGCCACCTCAAGACGCTCAAGGCCTGCCTCCTGGAGCAGCAAGAGTCTGCCATGCAGAGGACCCAGTTGGGACAAAGTTCTTCCTCAGTCAGGGAGTCTCCCCCCAAAGAGAAAAGCTCGGGCGGGAAACACCATCACAGGGTTAAGGAGAGAGCCAGATCGGAGTCCCGCCCAAAGGCCCCTCACAGGACTTCTGCTTCCTCCACCTCCGGCCGGAGGTCAGAGTAGGTTCCCCAGGTACCACAGCCATTTCGGGGGTTACACAGAAGACGACTACTGCCTCATCACACTCTAAAGGTAGGGAGTCTTCATCCCAGGGGCGTTCGTCTGCCCAAGTCCCCTTGGCACAACGACCCCACAAGACTTCACATGGGTCGATCGAAGTGGGACAGGCGTCTGCTTCGAGCAAACCTAACGAACCCATCGCCAGTAAGTACTCTGAATTGTCCGACAGGAAAAAAAGGTTTGGACGACTCCACTAGATGCCAGGAGGTAGTCAGGTACCGGGTGCCCCCCCCCCAACCGAAGAAAGGGTGACGTCAGCCTCCGAAGGTAGGCAGACTACCAGCCACTCCGACTCTGTGTCGGAAATGGATCAGGTGCTGCCGACCAAAGAGTGGCCATCTGCTCTGGAGGACTGGTCGTCAGCCCCAGTGACCAAGGCCCCAAAGGACACAACTCGAAGGTCTGTGGACACCCAGCCGCCTCCCCCACCTCCTCCTAAGGAGCCGGATGCCAGACTGCAAGGGGGATTCAGCTCCGCTAGACAAGACCCCGTCAGGCCTGACGCCAGAGGTACCAGCCGACAAGATGCCCCAGGACCAGATGGTACCCTAAGGACCACAGGGTCCAGCCTCTGGCCCTTCTAATGTACCAAACCCAACGCCTCCACCTCCAGTCGTCTCATTGGCAGAGGTAGGGGCATTTTTCAATGCATGGTGGAACACCATTAAAAGGGTCTTTCTCTCAAAGCCCAGGGACCCATTCCCGGTCTGGCCACCACCCAGGGAACAGCCGCCTAAGCGACCTCCACCACTGACAGAACATTTGCCACCCAATGATAATGATAGGCGGATGCCCGGTTCAGGTGGCAAGAAGAGGTACCCTTCGTCCGTCGTGTCTACTAGGGGACGCCTGCCATCTTCCTCAGGAGAGGATGCCGGAGACGACTCCTCAGTGTATTCCTCTGAGGACAAGCTGCCCATACCTTCTCCAGATCCAAGAAAAGACTCACCAGGGTCACTTCCGGATGACCCGTCCTTCTTGGACATTATGAGGCACATCCAAGCCCTGTACCAGTGGGATACAGAAGAGCTGGATCCTGAACGACGCCGTCTGGCAAAATTCCTTGGGGCTACTGACACAAAACCCTTGGTCGTCCCCCATTGGTGGAGCCCTTCCAAGATGTCACGAAACTGACCTGGAAGCATCCGGCTACCACATTGGCAGTACCAAGAAAAGCAGACAGGCACTATAAAACATCTAAAGGGGAGCCTTTCTTAAGCGAGCAACCAAAAGCTGATTCTGTGTTGCTCACGGCTGCACATGGCATGTTGCAGCAACCGAGGCACATGAGGGACAAACTCCGGTCAGCTTCCTGCTCCAGGTCCCCGCGAAAATCGGGAACCGACCCTATGTCTTTCTCCCGTGGGAAGGTGCCCCTTCCACTCTGGCAGCCGTCTCTCCTTCTGGACTCTCGGTGGTGAAACCACCCGTTCTCATCACCATCTCAGACAGTGGTTCTTCAGGGCTCAGGACTTTCTCCTCAGCCTCTCAACCCCTGAAGCTCAGGCCCTTACATCTGGTGGATTCACAGCCAGGTGGCTCAACCGGGGTCCTCCTCGGGCGGCTGGTCTTTGCCAGTCACCCTCCTGATCCAGGCGTCTGCTGAGTCGGTTCTGACACGACCAAGCAATGCCAGGGGCATGCGCTCACCTACCCCGTGAAAGTGATGCCTTTGCTCTGCTTGGGAGCTAGCTCTCTGGGACAGGCTTCACCTTCTAGGCCAGCGCCAGCTGCATCACCAGACCAGCATCAGCCCACGTCTGTCCAGTTGATAGCCACTCTGGCGACCTCTCAGCTGTCATCCCCTAACCCTCCGCTGTTGCTGGCAGACAGTGACATCGCTCAGCCGATGCCCAGCCTTTCTACCCTTGTCAGGCTGACACCGGATGGCTCTTTACCCCAGGGACCTGCACTAATTAACCTGACAAACAGGTTAGCACAGCCTGTGAAACTGACACTGAGGCCCTCTAAACCTTCCCCACCCACGCCGGCTCCCCCAGTCATGCTTCAGAATCTGCCCACAGATCTTAATGTTCTTTTTGCTGCCTGGTGGGCATATTTTAAAGATAAGGAAACCCCAAAGGAGCCCCCTACTCTGACTCCTAGGGCCCCTCCTCCGAATCTTGCAAAGTATCAGGTCCTCCCTAGGAAGTCTCCAATGCCACCTCCTAAAGAGCCTACCCCACGGCCTGTAGCTGCTGGTGCCAGCCATCCAAGGACCCACCAATGAAAGCATCATCGCTTGCCCTCTCCATCTCCAGACTCGGACGAGTCCGGAAGATATTCTTCCTCCTCTGCTTCTGACAAGTCCGAGGGCTCTGATTTGCCGTCAGAACCGGAGGGAGCCCAAGGACACACCTCAGTCTCCTCCAGATGACCCTACTTTTTTGGATGTGGTGAGTAGCATCCAGTCCCTTATGGGTTGGGCACGGAGGAAGTGGACCCTGAGCGATGTCAGTTAGCCGCCTTTCTCCGTAAAAAGGAGTCTCTTCCCTTGGTAGTTCCATCCCTTATTGACTCCTTTAACGACGTCAATAGGGCTGCCTGGAAGCATCCATCTTCTACTCCAGTAACATCCAAATAGGCAGCTCGCCTGTATAATGCTCCAAGGGATGAGCCTTTTTATGGAGCACACTCAGAGGCTGACTCTAGTCATTAACACTGCCCGTGAACGCTCTAAGCAGCCCCTGCACCTTAGCACTCAGCCTTCTGTCAAGGACTCCAGTCAGATAGACCATTTTAGCTAAAAGGTTTATGCCTCTGCTACCTGCACTATCTGTTCCCTAAACTTTCTGGCCCACATGGTTCAATACCAGAATGCCCTGTGGGAGAAAGCCTTGGAGGTTGCACAGACTCAGCTTGATGTTCCTGGCAAGACTGAGCTGTTACACCTTCTCAAATCAGGTTTGGATGTCAGGACTCATGTTCTCCGAGACTCTTATGACTTGGCAGACTCCGCCGGTAGAGCTGTGGCTACGGGAGTTTGTCTTTGTTGCTACTCCTGACTTAGAGTCTCAGGTTTTGCTCCGGATGTGCAGTCCACGATTCTAGATGCCCCTTACAGGGGTCCTGTTTCTTTGGCGAGGATTCTCAAAACATAATCATTCGCCTACAGGAATCCAGCAAGGTTTTGTGTTCGGTACAAACTTTATACCAATCTCAGCCCAAATCCTCCCAGAGGCAGTCCTTTCGTCGCCCCTCCTAACAACAGTCCAGGGGCCATCAACCCAGAAATGCCTTTACGAGAAAGGCTACTACTCAAGCCACTGGACGTTCGGCCACTAGAGCTCCCAGAACTTTCCAGGCTGCGTTGCCTGTCCCCAAGCTCCTCTCCTGACTCCTTACCCAACCCCCCTTCCCTGGCAGAATCCCAGGGGGTGTTGGTGGGGGGTTGTTTCCCTCTCTACACAGAGGGTTGGCTCAGAATAACCTCAGATCAGTGGGTTCTTCAGTTAGTGGAACAGGGGCACACTCTAGCATTCTTGGAGATACCTCTAGACAACCCCCAGTGCCCTCCCATTACCCTCAGGCCAGAATTGTCCTCATCCAAGAGGAGATCCACATGTGTCTGCGAAAACAGGCAATAGAATCCGTCCAGTCATCTCAGCAAGGGGAGGAATTCTATTCTCATTTCTTCCTGGTTCCAAAAAGTACCGGAGACCTGCGTCCCATCCTGGACCTCAGCCACCTGAACCAGTATATAGAGTACAAATGATTAAGGATGGTCACTCTTCCCAGCCTTCTCCCCCTGCTTCATCGGGGGGATTGGAGCTGTTCTCTGGACATGCAGAACGCTTATCTTCACATCTTGGTCTTTCCACCCCACAGGAGGTTCCTTTGGTTTCGCTTCCAAGGACACCATAACCAGTTCCAGACTTTGCCCTGCAGCCTGTCCTCTGCCCCCCCGAGTCTTTACAAAGTGCATCGCAGTGATGGCTGTGGCCTTAAGGAGGGAAGGCCATTGTGTCTTCCCTTACCTGGATGATTGGCTTCTGACAGCTGCCACCAAGGAGCAGTTGCTCAGAACCATGGAGGCCACTTTCACTCTGTTCTGGGATCTGGGATCACTCTCAACCTTCCCAATCCTCCCCCTGGCAAAGTCAGAGGCTGCAGTACATAGGAGCAATCTTGGACACAGCCCAAGGCAAAGCTTTTCTACCCTCAGACAGGGCAGAATGCCTTCAGGCACAAGCTCAGCTGGTCTTTTTGTCTCATCAGGTTCTGACCATATTTCTAAGGCTACTCGGATATATGGCGGCGGCCATAGCAATGGTTCCTTTGGCTTGCCTACACATGAGGGTAGCTCAGTGGAACCACTGGGTCCAGTGGGACTGGCACACAGACACTTTGGAACAACCAGTATCGGTCTCCAACTCTGTGTGACAGACTCTGCGGTGGTGGTTGAACCCCTCTAACCTCTCCCAAGGGGTTCACTTTTGGTCAGAGTCATCTCAAAAGATCCTGCCCATGGACGCATCGGGTCGGGGTGGGTCACCTATCTAACAGACCACCAGACTTGAGGGATGTGGTTCCCACTGGAGCAGCATCTCCACATCAGTGTTTTGGAGATGCGGACGATCCTGTATGCTCCGCAGGCCTTTCAGACAAACCTACTCCTGGGCCCTCTTTTGCTCCAGACGGACAATATTTCCGTGGTCTTTTACACAGACAAGCAGGGGGAACACATTCTTACCACCTCTGCAGGGAGGCCAGGAGAGTTTGGTATTGGGCCATAAGGCACCACCTAAACCTGAGTACTGTGCATGTTCCAGGCATTCAAAACACCTTGGCCAATATCTTGAGCCACTTGCGGTCCAAGGCACATGAATGGGAGTTTCTACCCTCTGTGGTCTTAAGATCTTTTTGACAGGTGGGGTTGCCCCAAGCTGGAGCGCTTCACATTCCCATCCAGCGCAAAACTGCCCAGTTTCTGCTCTCTAGATCCAGGGCCTGGTATTTTCTGGTGAGATGTGTTGTCCTTTTCCTGGACAGGGAGGTTCAAACAACATGAAGTCTTGCTATATTATGACAATTGCAGTTTGTCCCACCATTAGAACTGCTCCGGAGGTGAAATAGTTAACTCCATTCCATGAATGGAACTTTGAGCATGAGATCTAAAATAGAAGCTCTGTCTGTGGAGATTCAAACCTGAACTGTCAGATTCTTTACTCCGCCTCACTGAACAGTCGCTCCGGAGATTTCTCCTACTGCTTTGTTCATTTCTCGGTTTAAACAGTATTTTCTCGGTTAAATTAAACCGCCAGTATAATTATTTTAACATAAACCCGATCAGTTCAAGCTCTGTCTGTGGTATTGTAAGTAATAGACAGGTTTTATTCTGTGGAACTTGTAATGTTTATCGGTTCGGTTCGAACCGATCAGGTTGGTCAAAACCTTAAAGAGTAAGCATTTTAAAGCTTTTAGAGTGCGGTTCCCGGTTCTTATCGGTTCTAAAAAAAATAGATTTCATTACGGTTTTTTCCATGACCCGTGACACGGTTGGGAACCGATAAGGGTGTCTTGCCTGGCACTGCCGTTAAAAGGGCAAGTTTCTTGGTTATGCTGGCATCATGTCTGAGAAACCCAAAAGAAAAAAAGCGGCCCACTGGGTTTCAACACTGTAGTGTCTGTGGGGAAGCCTTTGCCAAGGCTGACCACACACTACATGTGTTTATTGTCTGGGGTTGACCACCTCATTTCAGACTGCCAGATTTGTAAAAAATTCCTGCAGCCACCCTGGATAAGAAGTGGGCAGGCTCAGGGAACGAGGGCAGAAAGTCTGCTGAACCGGATGGTCAGCCCGGTTCGGTGCCAACCGAACCGGAGGGATGCCTCTGACCAGGGCGAGACTTCCTCGGCAAAGTAAACTAAAAAAAAAAGAAAATCAGCAGGTATGGAGTCAAAATTCCTTCTCCAACTGCTGCAGAACTAGCAATAGCTATACAAATTGTACAGTCACTTTCTCCGGTTCCGTCCGAACCGCCACTGTCTGGTAAAAGGCTGGTTCGGCCGGTTCCACCGGTTCAGGAATATGATATTGGAGATTTTTATGAACCAAGAGCATGGGGGGCATGATGATGATCAGTGTGAATGTGACTGAGAGAGTCTGGGTGTGCCCACTGAACCGGACATCTCCCCAGACTGACCCTTACAATCTCCCCCTATGCTTTCTGAGTCCCCTTCTTTTTTTCTGTTTTATAAAAAGGGTTGCTGAATCCCTCCAGCTCCCATGGGAGGAAGCTGTGGATGAGCAAGAGGAACCTGATTTTGTAGAAACAATAAAAATTTTAAAAACTCCTAATTCTGTGCCTCCTGTAGATAAAAAGATGGACAGAAGGTACACATTGTCAGGTCCTGATACAGAATTCCTTTCACAGCAATGCAGTCATGTTGGGGTAGTTCAGGCTGCAGCCTGTGATAAAGCTAATATTCCCCTGGCTTCACATCCTCCTGACAATGATTCCAGGAAGATTGATGCCATGGCAAAAGAACAGTACATGGCAGCCTCCTTGGGACTCAGGCAAGCAAATTATATGGCTTATGTAGCAAGGTATCAGAAATCTAGATGGGATGCTGTTATGGAATTAGCCAAACAAGCCCATGGCCAGCTGGTTAGCGAACTAGAACAGGTGGCTGCCGATGGCATTGAGGTTTCTAAGGTGCAGTTTCATGCTGCTGTGGATGTTAATGATGTTTCCTCTAGAGTCATGGCCACATCTGTAGCTTTTCGTAGGTTGGCCTGGCTCAGGTGTACTAGCCTGTCACAGGATACCCAAACTAAGGCTATGGATTTTCCTGTGGTGGGAAATTCTCTGTTTGGGGAGCAGACAGAGAATTACATGAAAAAGATGGATGAATATAGGACCACTTACAAAAGTGCCCAAGCTAAGGAGCGGCAAGCCACTCCCCAGAGGCATACCCCCAGGGGTAGGGGTAGGCCTTTTCACAGGCCTTTTTATCAGACTCAGGCCTCCTCTGCTTATGCTCAGAGGGGCTTCTTCAGAGGCAGAGGCAGCCAGGGTGTGGGCAGGCCTGCTCCCACCCCTCAGCCTAAAGCACCTGCTAAGCAGGCACCCTGATGGGGTGCCCAGGGCCGATTCTCCTTTACCAGTAGGGGGCATTTTGGCTTACTTCAGTCAGAACTGGGCGTCTTTAACCTCAGACAAGTGGGTTCTGGAACTAGTAAGCCATGGTCTGGTTCTCAGCTTCAAAAAGTTTCCCAAGATGGGAACCAGGTTTTTTCTACCTGCAAGTTCTTCAGAGACCCTTGCTCTAGAAGCAGAGGTCTCAACCCTGCTGGCTCTCAGAGCAGTAGAAAGGGTTCCTTCCCTGCACCAGGGCAGGGGTCTGTATTCCAGATACTTCCTTAGCCCAAAAAAGACAGGAGAATGGCGGCCCATCTTAGACCTCAGATATCTGAACAAGCATCTTTTGAAACTAAAGTTCAAAATGGTAACTCTGGCAATGATTTTACCCTCTCTAAGGCCAGGGGACTGGTTAGCTTCCCTGGACCTCAAGGATGCCTATTTTCACGTCCTAATCAGAAGCTCCCATCGAAAGTACTTCAGATTCGAACTGCTCTCAGGTCATTACCAGTTCAGAGCAATGCCCTTGACCTTACCTCTGCCCCAAGGGTATTCACAAATGTCTGGCAGTAGCAGTGGCTCACTTGAGGCAAAGGATTGCTGTTTTCCCTATCTGAGCGACTGGCTCATTGTAGGCCAGTCCCAGAACAGGTAAAATCTCACCTGCAAGTCACCCAGCAGCTTCTCACCTCCCTGGGCTTTCTGCTAAATCTACCAAAGTCGGTTCTGGAACCAGTCCAGGTACTCACCTTTATAGGGGCAGAATTGGACACAAACCTAGCAGAGCTTTTCTTCCCTTAGAAAGGGTAAGGAATTTAGTGGCTCCGGCCTCCTCCTTCACTCTGCAGGTCTCTCAACCAGCAAGACACTTTTTACAGCTCCTGGGGCACATGACTGCATCCACAGCTGTTGTGCAGGGAGCAAGATTTCAGATGAGAGACATTCAGTTTCACTTGAGAGCCTATTGGTCTCAGAAGAGACCCCCTTTCCAAGTTGGTCCCAGTGACTCGAACCTTGATCCAGGCCCTCCAGTGGTGGCAGGATCAGAGCAATTTGAGATTAGGGGTCTCCTTCATTCCCCCTGCTCACACTTTGACTCTCACTACAGATGTCTCCCTTCTGGGTTGGGGAGCCCACATGGGCGACCTCTCCACTCAGGGAGTGTGGTCCCCCCAGGAATCTCTGCTCCACATCAATTTGCTGGAGCTCAGAGCTGTCTTTTTAGCTCTTCAAGCGTTTTCTGCATCTGTTCAGAACAAAGTGGTACAAGTCAGAACAGACAACACCACAACAATGTGGTACATCAACAAGCAGGGGGGCACTCTGTCTTCGGCCTCGTGCTCTGAGGCAATGAAGTTGTTGTCTCTGGCCTATTCCCTGAACACTTCCCTCATAGCAGTTCACCTTCCAGGAAAGGACAATGTCCTAGCAGATGCTCTCAGCAGGATTTCCCAAGGCCATCACGAATGGTCCCTGGATCCTCAAGTATTGGGGATAGTCTTTGCCAGTTGGGGCACCCCTCAGATAGATCTTTTGCAGCCCCAGACAATCACCAACTTCCACTGTTCTGTTGCAGGCCTCCAGTGTTGGGTTCAGTCCCCTGGGCGCCTTCTCCTGGATTGGGAAGGAGTTCTTTATCTTTTCCCCCTTCCCTCTCCTATTCAAAGTGTTAGTCAAATCAGATCTCAGCCTTGCAGGATGATCCTGATTGCCCTGGATTGGCCAGGCAGCCCTGGTACCCCTCCTTCTGTCCCTGACAGTCCATCTTCCCTTTCCTCCCCAGGAATCGCAACCTATTAACCTGTGCTCAGGGAGAGTTTGGTATCCAGACCTCAAATCCCTCAACCTCAAGGCCTGGCTCTTGAGGAGTTAGAGTTGCTGACTTACACCTCTCTCAGGGTGTCCTTTAAATCCTAAAGGCTTCTAGGAAGCCTTCCTAGGGCTACTTATAATTCTAAATGGAAAAGGTTTTCCATTTGGTTTGCTAGAAGCATATTTCCCAGAATCTGCTGATTTGCCCATTGTGTTAGATTACATGGTCCATCTTAATTCCTTGGGCCTCAGACCAGCTACCCTGAGAGTTCATTTGGCAGCTGTTTCTGCTTTTGTTTCAGCAGGAAAGTCATTCTCTCTTTCCGCTCACCCTGTGTTTTCCAAGTTTTTTTAAGGGATTACTCCATACTAATCCACTTTTTGGGATCGGGCCCTGCCTGGGTCTTAATGTTTGCATTGCCCAGTTAATGCAACCCCTTTTGAACCTCTGTTTTCTGCAGAGCTGAGTATCTAACTTGGGAATTCTGTTTTCCTAGTGGCTATCACTTCTGCTGGGCCTTAGGTGAGTTGCAAGCCTTGTCAGTAGAAACTGACTTTATTTCTTTCCACAGGGATAAGGTAGTCCTCAGGACTAACAGGAAGTTTTTGCCTAAGGTGGTTTCAGATTTCCATCTTAACCAATCTATCGCCCTTCCAGTATTTTTCTCTGAACACTTCTCTTCTGGTGAGAGGAGATTGCACAGCCTGGATGTTAAGAGGGCTCTTAGTTGCTATATAGAACGTACCAAGGGTCACAGGTTCGAATCCCTCCAACTTTTCCTCACTTTTGGTGAGGTTGGGAAAGGGAAACCTGCCACTAAGTGATCAATTGCCAGGTGGATTGTCTCTTGTATCCAATTTTGTTATCAGAAACTGGGGAATGTTCCCCCTTCTGGCCTGAGGGCTCATTCTACCAGAGGTACAGCCGCGTCTCTAGCTGCTGCCAGAGACATCCCTATCTTAGAGATATGTCAAGCAGCTACCTGGAAAAGCGGTAACACTTTCACAAGCATTACTCCCTGGATGTCCAGGCCAGGAGAGATGCTCGGTTTGGCACAGCTGTGCTTCAGAGCCTATTCCCTAAGTAGGTTCTGTCCCTCCTCCATGGAGGTACTGCAGTGTAGTCTGCAATTGTCATACTATAGCAAGACTTCATGTTGTTTGAAGAAAAAATTACTCACCTTAGTAATGTTGTTTCTTCTAATGGAGTCTTGCTATATTATGACCTCCCCCCCAGCCTGCCCCTCTCAGAACCTCTACTTGGGTAGGGTGTGGGCAACCTAGTGGGCACTATTTTATGCCCTTTTTTAAGCGTTTCACCCCTTTTGGGGTTTGGGGTGTAGTGTTTATTATTTTCTTGTTTTATTCTCATTTTGTTAAAATTGTATTAGTAATTCTGGTCCTCTGACTTGAGTATTGGGTGTTGGGACCAGCAATGGTGTTATTATTTAGGTAGCCAGTTGGCTAGTGTAGGTTACAGCTTCCACACAGACCTTAGTGAGTTTTGCTCGTAAAGATCTGACAGTTCAGGTTTGAATCTCCACAGACAGAGCTTCTATTTTAGAGCTCGTGCTCAAAGTTCCATTCATGGAATGGAGTTAACTATTTCACCTCCGGAGCATTTCTAATGGTGGGACAAACTGCAATTGTCATAATATAGCAAGACTCCATTAGAAGAAACAACATTACTAAGGTGAGTAATTTTTTTCTTTCTGTACACCTTCCCTCCCTTTCCATTACTGCAGAGGGTTCTCCTCAAGTTGCAATCAGAGAGGACAGAGATGATCCTGATAGCTCCTTACTGGCCAAGTCAAATGTGGTTTCCATTCCTGCAGCAACTAAGGGTGGAGCCCTCCTGCCTCTCTGCTCCGACCTGCTCTCCCAGGATCAGGACACACTGGTCCATCAGGACCTCAAGTCACTGCACTTTCACACATGGCTCCTGCAGTCTTAGCAGTTGCCCGATTTGGGGTTTCATCCCAGGTGGCAGATGTCCTAGTGGCAGCCAGGAAACCTTCCACTAGGGCCGCTTACGCTATGAAGTGGAAGCGGTTCTGTATATGGGCCACTGCTTGTCACATGGATCCCTTCACCTGTCTGGAGAATCTCGTTCTAGAGTACCTCCTTTCCCCATTTGACTCAGGTCTGAGTTGCTCTTTTCTTAAGGTGCATTTATCTGCCATCTTTGCATATCATGCACCTATCGGAGGCAAGACACTTGCCCAACTGGACCTCTCCCTCACTTTCCTGTGGGGTATACTGCATCTGAATCCTCCCATCAAGGACCCTGTACCGCCTTGGGATCTTCTGTTTATTCTAGAAAAACTTACTTTGCCTCCCTTTGAACCTGCTGCAAGCTGCGAGCTACGCTTTTTGTCGTGGAAAGCGTTTTTAGTTGCTATTAGTTCTACTCAAAGGATTTCTTAGCTTTAGGCACTGATACCTAAAGAGCCTTATTTAATTTTCCACAAGGGCAGGGTGTCTTTGAGGACCAATCCTAAGTTTCTTCCTAAAGTGGTGTCTCGGGACGAGCCAGAGCAGGGCAAGCACGCTTGGCGCGCGCAAAGACACGCAGGTCTAGCATGTGTTTGGCATCTAGCCATATTGTAAGTACACTAAAATTTGTGTCACGTATTACTTTCAGGTAGAACACTAACCCACTAAATTGGGAAGGGAGAGTCTACTTTGAAATTTATGGTTTGCCTAATCTAACGTATTTTATCTAAGATTACTGCTGATTATAATAAAAGGTATCATGGATAATAAACAAGTTAATACTGCTGAAAGTTGTATACATGCAGGTAATACTAATACCCTTATGACCCTAGATGGTGAAATAGGCATTAAGAGTATAGACTGTAGCATGTACCAGTTAGTGCAAGTACCGCCTAGCCCTACATATATATTCATCTGTGAAAAGTGTAAAAGTAATTCTCACATGAAAGAGGAAATAGCCTCCTTTGGGGCAAGGCTGTCATATTTAGAAAACAGCCAAACTGACATGCTCAGACACCATAAGTAATTATGGGGTACCTAATATTGCTACCAGTTCTATATCTACCCATACTGAGTCCCTTATACCGGAACAAGTATCAAATAAGGAGATTCCTATTAACAGTGACACAAACATAGACCAACTACCCTTAAGGAAACGGGGCAGAGAGAGGATGACTTCAAAGAATTAGAACCAATACAGACTGGGCCCAAGTGCCTACTTCTAGGGCATCCAAAAAGGATTGGAAAGCAGAGCAGTTCTTTATTCCCATGTACAACTCCTTCCAAGCACTTTCTGTGGAGTCTGGTATAAACATCAGTCCAGGGGCAGATACTGCACCACTTATGAGGTTAATAATGACGCAATGCCATCATCACTTCTCATAGATCTTGAACAGCCATCCTCTTCAAAAGTTACAAAAGCTGTATCTATTAGGAAAAAACATCTTTTAGTAAAACAAATCTAAACCTTCCCTCCAAACAAGCTAGACCACTGACCCCCCACCACCCAAACAACTATTCCAGTGGACACAACTAATGCAACTATTCCTATGGCTCCAGTCAGACAAGTCTATGTATTAGGAGACTCAGTAATTAAACATATAGATAGGGTAAATTGCAACCCTGATAAAGTAAAACGAACATGCTCAAGCTTCAGGGGAGCCAAAGTATCAAACATAACCAAAATGGTGAATAATATTCTTTCAGATGCAGGTCATAATCCATTAGTTATAATCCATGCTGGAACAAATGACATTAGCTGCACTGATACTACACAACTGATGGAAGATTATGTTGCATTAAAAAACTTACTCATGGAAAAAGGCTGCACTGTTTGTATTTCAGAAATTCTTCCTGTACCGAGAGCAACTAAAGCAATCTCTGATAAAAATAAACATATAAACAGTTGGCTGAGGAAGTGGTGTCTAAAACAGAACATATTCTGCATACCACACTGGGAGAGGTTCTGTGACGGACTCTCTCTTCTGCTGGGATGGTCTTCACCTCAGCAGGAGAGGGAGTGCATTATTGGGAACAACTTTGGATCTTATCTGTGTCAGTCTTCACCATTCTTCACACAATTGGGTTACTGGCCTGAGGTCATGACCCCGCGGGAGCTTTTTTTTTTTTTTTGATGGGCGGAGTCGACGCAGCATCGGCGCCGCCCTCGAGGCCGACTCACTGTATGGCGCTCGTGGGTTGGCTGTTATGTGCAGTCAACTCCGCCCTCCCCCTAGTTCTTCGTCTCCTGCCGTCTAGATCACTTCGTGAGAGAGAGAAGAAATTGAGGCCTACCTGCTTCGCATTTATTGTTCCATTGACTCCGTGTCGTTTCCTCGGTGCCGTAGGCCATCAGCTCCCTCCTGCCGGTTCTGCTCGCCACACTCTACGTCGGCCGGTAAGATCTTTCCATTACTTTTATTATAACTGCGACGTCTAATCTTTTTTTTTTTCTTCTTCGTAGGTAATGTCTCGGACGGAGGGCAAGAAAACTTCAAAGACGGGACGGCCCCCAATGCGACGTTGCCCATGCGGCCAAAAATACTCTGTCACCGACCAGCATGACCGTTGCCTTCACGTGGCTTGGCCGCTTCATGACATGGATTTGTGCTGCGCTTGTTTCTCCATGGACTGCGGGTCATCGACAGCAAAGAGAAAGTAGTGGCGAGCTCACGCCATTCGGGGTCGGGCGGCACTTGTCGGGCTAAGCCACGCTTCTGCCTTTCCTCCGGGTCCCTCCGGTTCTATACAGGCCGAGGAGGAGGAGCCTCGGCCTCTTGTAGCCTAGCCGTGGCGAGGCTTCTCCCGTGGTGCAGGAGGCCCAGTCCATTTCCTCCGGGAGGCATCGCACTGGAAGTCATCCCTTCAGGGCGAAGGCTCCCCCGGTGTCGGACCCGCGGCTCGGAAGGCCCGGGTCGACGCCTTCTATCGGTGCCGTTTTGGTCATCGGCGCTGGTCCTTCGCTCGGCGCCGTGGCTACTGTCGGTGCCATTAAACGGGATGGCGCCATGGAGGTTTCTGGCCTCGGCGCCGTTCGCACTGTCGGAGCCATTGTCGGTGCCATGGGACAGGATGGCGCTTTGTCGGCTTCTGGCTCGGAGACTGCTGCCCTGGTTGAAGCAGTGTCTTTTTCTGCCACCGTTCGCGGTGCTGCGGAGGGCATTGTTACCGACTCAGGTGCGGTCTCTGTTTCTGGTGCCCTAGCTGGTCAAGATGGCAGCAGGCATCTGCCAACTTTTTGGCACAGGGCTTCGATCTGCACCTCTTTGGAGGAGGAGTCGAACTCTGAGTCAGACGTGCAGTCTGGCTCCTTGGAGTTAGCTGCTGGCATGGGTACCCTCGTAGTGTCCTCGACACGCCGGAGTCAGCCCACCTCTGAGGAGCGGGCAGGGACTGCTGGGGTCAGGGGTTCTGACCAGCAGGCAGCGGTGCAGGCCACCATTGCACTGCAGCCCAGCCTCAGAGGGTTCTCTGACCCCTCAGCGGTGGTACCCCCTCAGGTGGTGTGCTTAGATCACCCAACTTTGGGGCCGATCAGAGCACCCATGGGAGGGGATGGTGCTGCGCCCTGGATAGCTCCTTCGGGGGCTGACCAGTGCTGTCAGTTGCCTAGGCTGGCTCTCTCGAGGAGGAGCAGGGCGCTTTTGGATTCAGAGGGGTCAAGGGGCATGGGCTCTGTGCGGCGACCTTTTTCTGGAGTCCACCCTGCTCTGGGAGATGCCGTAGCGCGGATCTCCGCTGTTCCCCTTCAGTTTCTTTGAGAGGGCCCCGTTCTTTGGAGTTAGGGGACCATCCTTCTCAACCTACATGGCCCCGGTCACCTCACGGGGGATTCTTCTTGGGGCAGGCAAGGCAGTTCCGAAATGGTTGTTCAGCTGTCGGCTGTGGGGTCTTCCAGAGCATCTTCTTCTCCTGGTGAGCTCCCTAGCCCAGGTGGAGGTCAGTCGATTTCTCTTGTCAGCTCTGCCCTTATCCCTCTGCCACATTCTCCGGCACTTCCAGGCATCCTTGGTCCTAGCAGGCCTCTCTTCTGGGAGCATTTCAGGGCCGTGGGTGCTCGATTCCCCACTTATGTCAGGGCAGTGGACAGACAGGTTTTTCAACTGTCCCCCGAGCAGCCACCCTCTGAGCAATTGAGGTCCTCTGACTCCTCATCCCTCTCTTCTGGGAGAAGAGGAGCCTTCTGTCCACATCTCCTCAGCTGCTGATCTCACTGAGTATCAGCGATTCCTCGTGAGGATGTTGAAGGACCTGCACATCACCGCTCCCACTCAAAGCAATCCAGAGAACTCTGCGCACGCCTTTCTAGGCGACTTCAGCAAGGACACCCTTGTGACTCTCCCCGTCCTGCTCCCTTTGGGAGGCGTCATGATGCTCCTGGCAGAGACCCTTTTTCCGAGTTCCCGCCCCTAGGGATCTCTGCCAGCTGTATTGCGACCCCCGAGTCTCCAGGTTCCATGCCTCATCCTCAGTCAGGATTAATGCAGCTGGACACTCCTGATGGGCTTTGCGTCCTCCACCGTGACTGGCCCCCAGATCAAGATTCCTTGGATTTTGACTTATGGGGGAGGAGGACGTTCTACTCGGCATGGTTGCTGCTTTCCATCGAAGCACATCAGGCCCACTATGCATCCTATGATAGGTTCTTGTGGTCCAGGCTGGGTCAACTCCTAGCCTCTTTGCCTGACATGGAGCAAACCAGACAAGCCATCGCGCACTCTGCACGTGGCCTGGAGCTAGCAAGGCACCAAGAGAGGGCATCGTACGATGCCAACGAGGTAGCTACCAGGGTCGTAGGGACAGTGATCTGCACTAGGCGGGCGGCATGGCTACGTCTTTCCCGGTTGTCACCCTTGATCTGGCGTAGGGTGATTAACTCTGCTCACCAGAGAACCTATCTCTTTTCCCGTAGAGCGAGATGGCGTTTATCGGGGCAACTTCCTTCCCCCTCCGGGGGGTTCCCGTCTCACACTCCCCACACTCAGGCCTCCCCAGGCCCTGAAGGTTCTCCCTCTTAGTGTATCACCCACTGAGAGCTAAGGGACTCTGTCCTTTAGGGTTAAAACCCCCTTTGGGGGTCTCGGCACTCACCCAAATGTGATGAATGGTGAAAATTGACACAGATAAGATATGAAAATTACATACCTACCGTGATTATGATCTTTCTGTGTATCTTCATCATTCATCACAATGCAGCCCGCCGTACCCCTGGGGCCTCAGTCTCTGGGTCCCCCTTCCTTGCCCCTCTCCTTTCTTTGTCAGGAGTGGGATAAACAGGGGCACATAGGGGGATTATATTTCTAAGGGGAGAGTGGTCAGCGTGGGGGGCATTGGCTCCATCCCTGTGGGGTGGGAGTTGGCAGTTGCCCTCCATTCTCTACTCTTCCTTTGTTCCCGTCAGTCCTTAATTTTCTTTGTCCGATGGACATATCCTTTCTTATTTAAAAAAATAAATAAATAAATAATTTTTCTTACACCAAAAATCCTTTCCCTGAGGGGCAGAGATTCCTTGTGTCCTATCTTTCTTCCAGAATATCCGTTTTCTGCCTTTGGAGTTATTGCTAGTCATTTTGTACCTTGAATTCTGTCATTAAGCCTTTTGGCTACTCCTTGCAGTTCCTATACAATCTGGAGACAAGTCAGGGTCCAGGATATGGTTGCTACCTTCTCTCCACCCCCACTTTTCAAATTTTCCCTAAATTCCTCCTCTCTCCTTTTGCCTATTTCCAGAGATTGGGGCCCCTACCCAATCCCCTTAGTTTTCTTCTTCTGTCCTCTTAGTTGTTTATTTCTCCTTTTGGTTTATATATCTTTTCCTTTGTCAGTCCCTTGGACTTCCTTGTCCCACCCTCCCATCTTTTTTCCTTCACCTCTCTGGCGACTCAGACCTGGCGGGAGGGCGGAGTTGACTGCACATAACGGCCAACCCACGAGCGCCATGCAGTGAGTCGACCTTGAGGGTGGCGCCGATGCTGCGTCAACTCCACCGATCCAAAAAGGGAAAAAAAAAAGCTCCGGAGGGGTCATGACCTCCAGCCAGTAACCCAATTGTGATGAATGGTGAAGAAACACAGAAAGATCATAATTACGGTAGGTACGTAATTTTAATTTTCTGTAACTGATGAGCATTTAAACTAGTGCATAGGTGGGGAGAATGGGCAGGGTCCCAATTCTCTAATAAGAGGGTATGAACATCAACCTAGTAGACCTTGTAACATACTATCCTTTAATGCAAGATAATTGAATAATCTTAATGTGTCAGAAAGTACAGTTACGTAAGAACTTACCGTAACAGTAGATCTTCGAGAACAGCTCTTGCAGCAGGTTACACCATTAGGACTGAAGCCGGCAGGCGTCAGGACCCCACGGAAAATTTTCTAGCTAGCAGTCTTCAGCGGGGACTGCCTCCGACGTCGGTCCCGGCCCCGACGTCAGGCGTAGTACATAAGGAGGCGGTCCCGCCAGAATCCCCAGTTCTCCCGCTGGAGACTTCCGGTCGCTGGATGACATCAGAAGAGGTGACCGAGGACCTGCCATCAGATGGCCAAGACTAAGAACCGACCTTTCCGATCCTAAGGATAGAGTTAGGCTGGAACCTATTTTCTCCAAGGGGGAATGGTGGGCGGGAAGGTACCTGCTGCAAGAGCTGTTCTCGAAGATCTACTGTTACGGTAAGTTCTTACGTAACTGTACTATCTTCTTCGAGGTACAGCTCTTGCAGCAGGTTACACCATTAGGACTGATTTCCAAGCAATGGCACCTTGAGAAGCCATCGGGAGGAGGCAAGACAGAGATTCAGACTCGTCCTGAGCCTAAGACAGGAGGCCCTGAAGAACAGTGAGGCCGAAACCCGCTCTTCGCCTTGAGGCGATGTCCAGGCTATAATACCTGACAAAAGTGTGCACCGAAATCCAGGTGGCTGCGGCACATATAGCCGACGTAGACACGTTCTTCAGTGCTGCAAAGGAGGTAGCCACTCCTCTTGTGGAATGGCCCTTGACCACTCCTGGTAAGGGTTTCTTACGTTTGTCGTAACAAAGCGAGATACACTGAATGAGCCAGCGTGAAGGGTCTGTTTGAAACTGGGCCCTTTCATCCTCTCAGCGAATGAAACGAACAGCTGCTCCACTTTCGGTGCTGTTTGGTTCTGGTCAAATAATATCTGAGACACCTGTGAACATCCAGGGTGTGGAGCAGTGCTTCTCCTCGATTAGGCATGTTAAGAAAGTACACTGGTAAATCAACGTCCTGGTTAAGAGTAAGGCTGAAACCACCTTAGGCAGGAACTTAGGATTAGTCCTCAGGGACACCCTATCCTGATGAAAAATTAAATAAGGCTCCTTGCACATGAGAGCATGTAATTTGGGAGATTCTTTCGCCGGAGTAACTGCAGCCAAAAACAACGTTTTCCACGACAGAAAACGTAGCTCGCAATCTGCGGCAGGTTCAAAAGGTGGCAGCGTAAGCTGCTCCAGGATGAAGGGTAAATCCCAAGGAGGGACGGGATCCCTAATAGGCAGCCTAAGGTGGAGGACCCTCCCTTAAAAAGGCACGGGTAGTATCCAGCTGGGCCACCATGCGTTGGCCTATGGGGGCTTGATAAGCTGAGATTGCACAAAGGTGCACTTTGATCGAGGAGTAAGCTAACCTGGATTGAAAGAGGAAAAGCAGGTACTCCAGAACCAGCTTTTCAGGACAGTCTAAGGGTGAGAAACCGCGTGCTTGAGACCACAGGCAAAACCTGCGCCACTTCATGGCGTATGTTGCGTGTGTTGCCGGTTTTCTGGCAGCAGAAAGTACCTCTGCCACCTCTTGTGAGACCCCGTGTCGCAACATGGCTATGTCTCGAAGAGCCAAGCATGCAGGCTCAGTGAATGTAAGTCCGGATGGACTAGTGAACCCTCCTCCTGAGACAACAGGTGGAAGCTGATTGGCAAAGGAAGCGGAGGTTCCCGGGATAACTGATTCAGAAGCGGGAACCAAATTTGCCTGGGCCAAAAAGTCGCCATCAAAATAAGCGTCGCATGCTCCCTGCGAAGTTTGAGAAGGACTCTCTGGATCAATGGGAAAGGAGGGAAGGCATAAAGGAATCTGCCTGCCCAGGAGAGGGACACCACGTCTCGCCAGAAAACACCAGGCCCTGGATCTAGCGAGCAAAAATTGGGCAGTTTTGCGTTGGGTGGGGAGGCGAATAGGTCTAATTCTGGAGTACCCCATCTGTGGAACAGATCCTCTGCCACCTCCTGTAGAAGTTCCCACTCGTGGACTCTGGCCTGGGAACGACTCAGGCTGTCTGCGACAGTGTTGTCCACCCCGGGAACGTGAACTGCAGTGAGGTTTGCGCCGTGTCGCATTACCCATTCCCACACCCTCATGGCCTCCCTGCAAAGGGGGTAGGAGTGTGTGCCTCGTTGTTTGTTGAGGTAATACATCACCGCAGTATTGTCTGTTTGTAACAGGAGAGTACTCGGTGGAATCTCTGACTGGAAGGCTTGCAGGGCATAAAGGACCGCCCTCATTTCCAATATGTTGATATGGAGCTGAGATTCCTGGGTAGTCTTATGTTCCCTGAGACCTCACCCCGCTCAAGTGCACTCCCCACCCCACCCCTGAGGCGTCTGTGGAGAGTGTTATCACCGAGGACGGCGCTGTGAAGGGAACCCCCACGGAGAGGGTTCCCGGATCTAGCCAGCATTGCCAGTCCCGAACCACGGTCTTCATGATTCTGACTGGATGCTGCAGATGGACTTGCCTTTGGTCCCACTGCACCCTTAACATCCACTGGGTTACCTGCATGTGGAGTCTTGCCATCGGGACTGTTGGAATGGATTTCTCTGGTCGCCGTGCGCTAGACTAAACCGATGAGGTCGAGACATGCAAGTCGACGGCGAGAAAGAACTGGGGATTCTGGCAGGACCGCCTCCTTATGTACTACGCCTGACGTCGGGGCCGGACCGACATCAGAGGCGGTCCCCGCTGAAGACTGCTAGCTAGAACATTTTCCGTGGGGTCCTGACGCCTGCCGGCTTCAGTCCTAATGGTGTAACCTGCTGCAAGAGCTGTACCTCGAAGAAGATCTACAAGTTAAATGCACCCCATTAGATTTGGGTATTATTGCTGTTACGGAGACCTGGTGGGACCCTTCCTCGAAGTGGTCCAGAAAAATTCCAAACTTTAAATTATATCATAAAGACAGACTAGATAGATTAGGTGGGGGCTTGTGTATATTTGTATGAAATGATATCCCGTCTTACGAAGTTAATACCTTAACAAACTCTGAATCTCTCTGGGTTACAATTCAACTTAAGGGTCAACCTAAACTTACCATCAGCGTGTGTTATAGACCACCTTCTGCAGATTTTCTTTACACATCCGACCTAATGTTATTTCTGACATGGTTAATATAGGAGATACTCTCATTTTGGGTGATTTTAATAAGCCAGGTATCAAATGGGAATCACTTACTGCAAAAACTGAACAGGAAAGAGTAGTAACTTCATTATGCATAGATCATGGCCTGGAGCAGCTAGTAAATCAACCAACTAGGGGAACCAGTATACTCAATCTCATTATCACTAATGTAGAAAACAAATTTATAGACACAAATATTATTGCCCCAGTAGGTAGTAGCGACCACAACTCGATCCAATTTAGCATGATCACCAAAATTCACAAACTTAATGTAAGCACCAAACATAAAGATTATGATAAAGCTAATTTTAATTTAATTAAATTAAAGTTAATTGGGAAGACAAATTTAAGGACAAATCTATTGACTGTGCATAGAAAGAATTTAAACAATTTATTCTTTATTTGGAAAAAAAAATACGTGCCAGCAAAAACAAAATACAACAAAAAAGGTTAAATCCCTATTTGGTTTACAAAGTCCATTCATAAACAAATAAAAGGAAAGGAACGTTTATTTAAAAAGCTTAAAAAAATCAAAGCACATGTATAAATATAAAACAGCTGTTTCTTTACAAAAAAATAAAAAAATCAAACAAACAAAGCTCCCTGAACTGGTGGCCTTGATGGAAGAGGGATGCCTGGATATTGTAGCAGTCATAGAAATATGGTACACAGAGAACCATGACTGGGATGTTAACATACCAGGGTACGTAACCTACAGGAGAGACAGGGAGGGGAGAAGAGGGGGAGGAGTAGTTCTCTATGTAAAGGAAGGGATAAAAGCAACTGAACAAAAGAGTAAACAGGGAGGAGAGGAGGCACTGTGGGTCACCTTGGAGACTGGATGTGGCACCACAGTCTGCACAGGGGTTGTATACAGACCCCCAGGTCAAGGGGAGGGAATGGACAAGGATATGATAGAAGGCATTCTTAGGATGGCAGAGAAATGGGAGATACTGTTGATGGGAGACCTGAATATGCCAGATGTTAACTGGAGCACACTTGCTGCAGCCACATCCAAGAGCAGGGCCATTCTCGATGCCCTACAGGTGGCATGATTCAGACAGCTAGTTTCGGAACCCACTCGTGAGGGAGCAATCTTAGAACTCGTGTACTCAAACGGGGACAGTGAGAGGATCTCAGATCTAGAAGTTGGTTGCCATCTGGGAACAAGTGACCATCAAACAGTGTGGTTCACGTTAAACTCAGCTACAGAGTCAAGTCGTACAAAAGTGAGGGTACTGGACTTCAGGAGGACTGACTTTGGCAAGATGGGAGAGTGCCTCAGAAAAGCACTAGCAGACAGGCTAGAAGGAGGGGTGGAGAAACAATGGGGAATCATCAGAACTGCTATCACAGAGGCAACAAGCCTTTGTGTGAAGCAAATAAACAAATCAAAATGAAAGAAAAAGCCACTGTGGTTCTCAAAAGAGGTGGCGGGGAAAGTCAGGGAGAAAAAGATAGCATTCCAGAAGTATAAGGAAACACAGAAGGAGCAGGACAGAGAGCTGTACCAGTTAAGGCAGAAGGAAGCAGGGAGGGAAGTCAGAATAGCAAAGGCCCAAACTGAGGAAAGGATAGCCAACTCAGTTAAGAAGGGAGATAAAACCTTTTATCGGTACATCAGGGAGCATAGAAAGACAAAGGGAGGGATAGTGAGGCTGAATAGAATGAACGGTGGGTGGGCAGTGGGGGATAGTGAAAAAGCAGGGATACTAAACGAATATTTCTGCTCACTATTCACAGAAGAGGAGGAGGAGGTGCCTAATCCAATTAACAGAAGCACTCTGGATAGGGGGGTCGATCCCAGTCCTCTCACAGAAGAAAGGGTTCTGAAAGAACTCCTAAAACTGAAGGTGGACAAAGCAATGGGGCCTGAAGGAATTCACCCCAGAATTCTAAAAGAATTAAGGGGGAGAACTAGAGAAACCACTGACTACCCTTTTTAACAAATCATGGGAGGATGGTGTGGTACCCGAGGACAGGAAGAAGGCGGATGTGATTCCTCTTCACAAAAGTGGGACCAAGACAGAGGCAGGAAACTACAGACCTGTCAGTTTGACCTCTGTGGTAGGGAAAGTGATGGAATCACTTCTGAAGGAAAGAATTGTTGAGTACCTAGAGGCCAGTGGGGCACATGACCCAAGGCAGCATGGGTTCACAGTGGGAAGGTCATGTCAGACGAATCTAATTGATTTCTTTGACTGGGTGACCAAAGTAGTAGACATGGGAGGGGCTGTGGACATGGGCTACCTAGAATTTAGCAAGGCATTTGACACAGTTCCACACAAAAGATTAATAGTCCAATTAACCAGCCTGGGAGTGGGTCCCATGGTGGTAGCCTGGGTAAAACATTGGCTGGACAACAGGATGCAGAAGGTAATTGTAAATGGTGTCCACTCTGAAGAAAGAGGGGTTACTAGTGGGGTACCTCAGGGTTCAGTACTGGGTCCAGTCCTTTTTAATGTCTTTATAAGTGACATTGCAGAGGGACTGGAAGGAAAAGTATGCCTCTTTGCAGATGACACAAAGATCTGCAACAGGGTTGATACCCAAGGAGGCGTGGAAAGGATGAGAAGGGATGTGGCAAGGTTGGAGGAATGGTCAAATGTATGGCAGCTACGATTCAATGCAAAGAAGTGCAAAATAATGCACCTGGGAAACAAAAACCCAGGGGACGATTACACAATGGGGGGAGGTAGTAAGAAAAACCAAAAAGGAAAGGGACTTGGGGGTAGTCATATCAGATGACCTTAAAGTTAGCAAGCAATGTGAGAAGGCAGTAGGGAGAGCTGGGGGTATACTGGGATGCATAGGGAGAGGCATCATCAGCAGAAAACAGGAAGTTGTTATCCCTCTGTACAGACAGTTGGTGAGACCCCATCTGGAGTACTGCGTCCAGTTCTGGAGACCCTACCTCCGCAAGGACATAGACAGGATTGAGGCAGTCCAGAGAAGGGCAACTGGTGCAGGGTCTGCAAGAGAAGCCATACGAGGAGAGACTAAAAGAGCTTAATATGCGTACCCTTGAGGAAAGGAGGGAGAGGGGGGACATGATAGAAACATTTAAGTACCTCAGTGGAATCAACAAAATCCAAGAGAGTAGCATCTTTCCGTAAAAGAGACATGCAAGAACAAGGGGACACAATTTAAAGATGGGGGGGTGGGGTAATATGAGGAAGTAGTTTTTCCCAGGGAGGATAATGGATGCATGGAACAGCCTTCCTGAGGAGGTTGTGTGGGGTCTAAAACTGTGGGAGAATTCAAGAATACATGGGACAGACATAAGGCAATTCTTGTGGGGGGTAGGAAGAAATAGGCTGTTGGTTAACTAGGATCTGCGGCTTATCCTGTAGGTAGGGAAATGGGCAGACTAGGTGGGCCAAGCGGTCCTTATCTGCCATCAAAGTCTATGTTTCTACAAGCCAAACTTAAATTAGAATTCAAATTGGCTCACACCAAATCAAATCATAAATCACTTTTTTCGTATATTAATAGTAAAAAAAGAGTAACGCCAAGACAGTAGGTCCTTTATTAGAAGATGGGACTGATCTTCTTCGAGGTACAGCTCTTGCAGCAGGTTACACCATTAGGACTGAAGCCAGCAGGCGTCAGGACCCCATGGAAAATTTTCTAGCTAGCAGTCTTCAGCGGGACTCGCTCACGCCGTGTCCCGCCCCGACGCCAGGCGTAGTATATAAGGAGGGTCCTACCAGAATTTCCAGTTCTTTCCCGCCGACTTGCATATCTCAACCTCATCGGTTTAGTCTAGCGCGCAACGACCAGAGAAATCCTTTCCAAAAAACTTCGGAAGAAATCCCTTTTCAAGCCGTTTCGTCCTGTGATGTCCTCCCCAACTTCAGTGGAGGGCCATTCTTCGAAGTGTGCCTGTAGGAAGCAGATTCCTTTCAAAGACCCCCATTCGGCCTGCGTCGTGCCTGGGCCTGGATCGCGACACCCAGGCTTGCTCCTTCTGCCAGGGCTGTAATAGCCGAACGAGAATCCGCCGACAGAAGGGCTCTCCAGGCTTTCCTTCTTGAAGAAAAGCTCAAGGCCATGGAACCTTCTTCCGGGGGGAATCTTCGGGGAAGTCGCACAGGCACCACGAGAAGCACCGGGAGAAGGTGAGGCCTAGATCCCCTTCCAGGGCCTCGGACTCCCGCAGCTCTGGCTCCAGGTCGGACCTCTCCCCGTCTAGAGCCCACTCTCCACCTCCCCCGGTTGTGGTCAAATCAACCAGCAGTTCTTCGACTCTGCAGCCTGCCAAGACCTCCAGGCCCACTTTTTCGGCTAAGGCCTCGTCCAGGTCAGGGGAGTATCACAAGTCCTTATTCCGGCACTCGGGCCCCGACGTCCGGTCAGTCTCCCTGCCGCCGCCGCCACCCCAACGCAAGACCAAGGAGCTGACCTTCCTTAAGCGGACGTCGGACCAGACGTCGGCCCACCCGACGTCAGCCAAGGTACACAACACTCCCGGGAACCGGCGGCAGTTCTTCACCCATCGCCGGTCAGGCAGTCACCCCCCAGGATGCCGACGGGGGGACCGGCGTCAGACACCGCAGCCAGAAGGACCACACCGCTGCCTACCAATGTCGGTCAGGAGGCGTTGTCGGAGGAGGAGTCCACTCAGCCCGAAGACCAGGCGGGCGATTCCGGTCCCATCGAGCTCCCACGGGAGCCCTCTCCAGAACCTGAGGCCACCGGCGCCCGGTCCGTCGTCGGGCCTAAACTTGGCAGAAGTAAAGGAGCTCTTCACTTTCTGGTGGGACACCATCAAAAAGGATGTGGTCACCACGCACCCTCCTCCCGCACCCAAGGCACCACCGACGCCTGCGCCCCCTCCTCCGCCTCAAGGGGCAGCAGGCCGAGCACCTTCCCCCCAGGAACCAGCAGCACCTCCTAGGGGCAGATCTACAGAAAAGAGAAGGCCTCCGTCAAGATCCTCTTCAGGGTCACCCAGCCCCAAGAGACCCAGAAGACGTCGGTACTCACCGTCTACGGAGGATTCCAGATCTGACATCTCTGTATGCTCCAGGTCTCCTTCACTGATCAGCATCCCCTCTCCGGACCCACGCGACCTCCCTAGGTCTCCTCCGGATGACCCCTCGTTCTCCGAGATAATGAGACGCATCCAAGAGAACATGGGATGGGATGCGGAGGAACTTGGCCCCGAAAGACTACACCTTGCCCGCTACCCTCGGCGAAAAGATCCCAAGCCTGTGGTAGTGCCACTCTTGGTGGACACCTTCGTGGATGTCACCAAGGCAGCGTGGAAGCGTCCACATTCGACCCCAGCAATGCCGAAGAAGGCTGACCGCCTGTACAAGGCTCCAAGGGAGGACCAGTACCTGGCTGACCATCCTCTGGCCGACTCCCTGGTCATTACAGCCTCTCATGACCGGTCTCAGAGACCGCAACATCTGAGCACGCAGCCACCGGACCCGGAATCCAAGCAATTGGACGTGCTGGGTAGGTGCACTTACGCGGCCGTGACTTGCGCCATCAGATCGTTGAATTACCTGACCCACGTGGTTCAGTTCCAGAATGCGCTGTGGGAACAGGGACAGGAACTGGTGGAGAAATTGCCAGACGGTGGCCAAAAGGAGGAACTCCTTCAGCTCCTCCTCCCGGGTTCAGCCGTGGGGACCCAGGTGCTCCGAGCTGCGTACGACTCCGCGGACTCTTCGGCCAGAGCGGCAGCCTCAGGCGTGTGTCGCCGGAGACACTCATGGCTCCGTGTCTCCGGGTTTACCCCGGATGTCCAGAAGAACATTATGGACGCTACTTTTCATGGCGAAGTTTTGTTTGGTGAAGCCTCGGAAAAGGTCATCACCAAATTACAGGAAGCTGGGAAGGCTGTTAGATCTGTCCAGGCCATGTACAGATCTAGACTCTGTTCCTTTCGTAGGAACCATAGTCGTTTCCGTAGCCGGACTCAGAGGCAATAACCCTGTTCTGGCCAGCAACAGGGGGGTTCCTTTTCTGGGAAAGCCCAGGTCAAGACGTCCTCAGGTAGAGGCCAACGTGCTACCTAGTTGACCCAACCTGCAGGACCCTCTGCTGCCATAGCATGACTCCTTCCGCCCCCGCCCCTCCTCAGGATAAACGGGAAACAAAGGTCGGGGCGCAACGCAGACCACCTGCCAGGGTGGTGGTCTATCACCACCGACAGGTGGGTGCTACAGTTGGTCGAAAAAGGCCACTATGTAGAATTCTTAGACAAGCCCCCCACAAGGCCTCCTCTGCTCTCCCGTTACTCGGGTCAGCACGCTCTGCTCATAAGGCAGGAAATGCTCACGCTTCAACAGAAAGAAGCTTTGGAGCATGTTCCAGGGAACCAGCGAGGAGCAGGCTATTATTCACACTTCTTCCTGGTTCCAAAGAAAACAGGGAACCTCCGTCCAATCTTGGACCTCAGTGACCTCAATATGTCAGTCGTTTGCAAGTGCTTCCGCATGGTGACCCTCCCGGGACTAATCCCCATGCTGAAGAAGGATGCTTTCTTGGCATCCCTAGACATGCAGGATGCCTACTTGCACATCCCTATCGCTCAGGTGCACAGGAGGTTCCTGCGCTTCGAGTTTCTCGGTCGCCACTATCCGTTCCGAGCACTTCCTTTCGGGCTGTCATCAGCACCCAGGGTATTCACCAAGTGCATGGCAGTCGTGGCAGCGTCTCTGAGGAGACAGGGCCACTATGTGTTCCCGTACCTGGACGACTGGCTTCTCATGGCCTCCTCCAAGGAGGCATTGCTGTTGGCCATTCAGCATACCCAGGCTCTCTTTCAGTCTCTGGGCATCTTAATCAAGTATGAGAAGTCTCTCCTGGTACCGTCTCAGAAGCTGCAGTTCATAGGGGCAGTTCTGGACACCGTCAAGGGGAAAGCCTTTCTTCCCAAAGACAGAGCGGAACGCATACGATCCCTCATAAGGGACCTGTCAGCAAAGAAGACCGTCCCGGCCAGACTGGTCCTTCACCTGCTCGGACACATGGCTGCGGCCATTCCAACAGTCCCGGTGGCAAGACGTCACATGCGGGTAACCCAGTGGATGTTAAGGGTGCAGTTGGACCAAAGGCAAGACCATCTGCAGCATCCAGTCAGAATCACGAAGACTGTGGTTCGGGACTGGCAATGGTGGCTAGATCTGGGAACCCTCTCCGTGGGGGTTTCCTTCACAGCGCCGTCCCCGGTGATAACACTCTCCACAGATGCCTCAGGGCTGGGGTGGGGAGTGCACTTGAACGGGGTGAGGTCTCAGGGAACACGGACTACCCAGGAATCTCATCTCCATATCAACATATTGGAAATGAGGGCGGTCCTTTATGCCCTGCAAGCCTTCCAGTCGGAGATTCCACCGAGTACTCTCCTGTTGCAAACAGACAATACTGCGGCGATGTATTACCTCAACAAACAAGGAGGCACACACTCCTACCCCCTTTGCAGGGAGGCCATGAGGGTGTGGGAATGGGTAATACGACAACACTGTCGCAGACAGCCTGAGTCGTTCCCAGGCCAGAGTCCACGAGTGGGAACTTCTACAGGAGGTGGCAGAGGATCTGTTCCACAGATGTGGTACTCCAGAATTAGACCTATTCGCCTCCCCACCCAACGTAAAACTGCCCAATTTTTGCTCGCTAGATCCAGGGCCTGGTGTTTTCTGGCGAGACGTGTTGTCCCTCTCCTGGGCAGGCAGATTCCTTTACGCCTTCCCTCCTTTCCCATTGATCCAGAGAGTCCTTCTCAAACTTCGCAGGGAGCATGCGACGCTTATTTTGATAGCGACTTTTTGGCCCAGGCAAATTTGGTTCCCGCTTCTGAATCAGTTATCCCGGGAGCCTCCGCTTCCTTTGCCAATCAGCTTCCACCTGTTGTCTCAGGAGGAGGGTTCACTAGTCCATCCGGACTTACATTCACTGAACCTGCATGCTTGGCTCCTCGAGACATAGCCATGTTGCGACACGGGGTCTCGCAAGAGGTGGCAGAGGTACTTTCTGCTGCCAGAAAACCGGCAACATACGCCATGAAGTGGCGCAGGTTTTGCCTGTGGTCTCAAGCACGCGGTTTCTCACCCTTAGACTGTCCTGAAAAGCTGGTTCTGGAGTACCTGCTTTTCCTCTTTCAATCCGGGTTAGCTTACTCCTCTATCAAAGTGCACTTTTGTACAATCTCAGCTTATCATGCCCCCATAGGCCAACGCATAGTGGCCCAGCTGGATACTACCCGTGCCTTTTTAAGGGGGGTCCTCCACCTTAGGCTGCCTATTAAGAATCCCGTCCCTCCTTGGGATTTACCCTTCATCCTGGAGCAGCTTACGCTGCCACCTTTTGAACCTGCCGCAGATTGCGAGCTACGTTTTCTGTCGTGGAAAACGTTGTTTCTAGGGACATGGATATGTTGTTCATCCACACTTATTGGCAGGTTCCTTGCCGCTTTAAATCTTGCCGGAAGGTCTTCAAGCTGGCTCCTCCCACCCACCCGGGTGGTAAAACTCTCGGCTCCGCCCCATGACGCCAGAGCTTCCTTACCGCTTGTAAGCTCAGGTTCCCTCCTTAACACGTTGCGCTTAAGACTGGTTCCTAATTCTTCGAAAAGTTCGAAATTGAAAAGTTTTTTGCAAAAAGACTTCGGTCTTCTCCTCGCAGCTGCAATGGACAAATCGACTCCCAGGTTTCGGAGGTGCCCTTGCGGGCAGAAGATGTCTAGGACGGATCCGCACTCCACGTGCGTCTACTGCCTGGGCCTTGAGCACGACCCGCAGGCCTGCGACTTGTGCTCTTCCTTTTCGGCCTACGTTCTTGAAGACCGTGCAGCCCGATTACAACTGGGGCGCCCCGAGAAAAGAATTCCACCGGTGAAATCTAAAGAGGCCCGATTGGCGTTGTCTGCGGCAGTGGGCTCGGCGGATCAGCTTGAGCAGATGATCGCCCTCGAAGAGGAGGCGGCGCGGGCTGCTTCTACCTCGGCTGTGGCATTTGTCCCGCTCTCTCTCGGTGCCTCTTACTTGGCTTCTTTTAAGGAGCTTTGTCTGACCCTCTCGACCAAAGGTGAGAGTCCAACTTCTTCGGGACCTTCTTCCAGGTCCAAAAAGATCAAAAGTAAGTCTCTCCGTCGACGCTCTTGGGAGCGGGAAAGATCCCCCTCCCCTTGTCGACAGTCGACTTCGGTCCACCTCAGCTTCGGCCACTGGCTTCACGGTGTCCCCGTCAGGCCAGTTGGCCGAGACTCCCGTCGACGCGGTCGAGATTTTTCTCGACCCATTGGACGGGTTGTCGGCTGGAGAAGCTGAAAATCCCCTCTCCCCGGTTCCCCCGGTGGGAGTTGAGGATCCCGTCGGCTCGTCTGTGCCTCCGGTTCCGGAGCCTTCGGTGGGATCGTCCGAGCCGAGGGGAGTGCCGATTTCTGAGACTTCTCCTCGCCTTCCTCGGCCTAGTCGAGACTCTCGGTCTCGGACATCCTCGCGGTCCAACCGATCCCACCGTCATAGGCGGTCTCGGTCTCGGCACCGCGGCAAGCGGCGCCGCCGCTCTTCCTCGGACGAGGGGAGGCTTCGGCGCAAGTTGCGTCGGAGGTACGAGGAACTTATGTGGCAACAGCTCCTTTTGACCGGGAATAAGCCGACCCAGTCGTCTTCCCCGGCCATTAAGTGGCTGTCACCGGAGCAGCCGAAACAACCCCTCGTTGTAGTCGAGGAGCCTGTTCTCAGGCCAGTTGTTCGGCCAATTCCAGCTGCCCCACCGATTCTGGTGGAACCTCTGCCCCCACAGCCATTAGTTGGGGCTCCGACCAAAAATTCTCGGTCGGCTTTGGGTTTGCCCCATAGGCTGTCGGTCACCCTCACTCCCGATAAACCTCGGCAGGTGGAGGGTGGCTCAGGGCCGAGGCAGCTCTTTGAGGACTCTTCTGAGTCCGATGATGGTTCCTCCCTCTTCTCCAAGCGCATAGACTTGGAGTCCTCGGGAGGACAGTCAATGGACGATAGCCCTTCGTCCTTCTTAGGGTTGCCTGACTCATCTCGGAGTCCACCAGGATGAAGCTTCGAACACGTTCCTAAGCGGCCAGGTATCCCTCACGGAGATTCTGGACCGAGGGATTCTCCTCGGAGGCCTTTCCAGTGGCCGAAGCCATAGTGGGTCCGCCGTGAACTTTGGCAGCGTCCTGCTTCCTGCCCTGCGCCTCGGCCAGGTTGGCCAGGAATATGCAGTCCCCACCGCTCCTGTCCTGCCGGAACACCCCGGCCGAGGGGTTGGTTACCAACAGCGCTTCGCGTGCGGGAATGCCAGGGATGTGGACAAACCTCCCGACAAGGAATCCAAGAAATTGGATTATGCCGGGCGAAAAGTCTATGCTGCGTCCTCTCTCGGCCTTCGTCAGCCAGTTCGGCCGTCCTCATGGCACATTTTTCTCACACCCTGTTGGGCTCCCTGGATGAGGTTGTCCCTCATCTTCCCGCAGATCTGCAGACTACCGTCAGGCAGGTGCGGGACCTGGGCAGGGCAGTGGCTAAACAGCAGCTCCAGACTGTGTTAGACATCGGGGACTCATGTGCCAGGTCTGTGGCAGCCGCAATGGCCATGCGTCGTCGGGCTTGGCTGAGGATATCCACCTTGACTTCGGATACCCAGCACAAATTGGCGGATGTTCCCTTTTTGGGGACGGACCTCTTCGGCCCTGGGGTGGAAGGTCACCTGCAGAGGATCGAGAAGTCAAATGCTACCTTGGACTCGGTCTCTTCCGCTCAGAAGGACAAAGGCCGCAAGCCACAGCCTAAGCCTTTTCATCCTTCTGTGCCTTGGCTCCGTAACAGCGTTAGGGGCCAGCAGGCTCGACCTTGGTATCCCAAACCCAAGCCGTCGGCTTCCTCCAACAGGAAGCAGGGAGGTAAAGGCCCAGGAGGTTCCTCGGCCGGTCCCTCCTCCAAGCCTGCCCAGTGACGGGCTGAGGGGTGTCGCCCCCATCCCTGTCACCTCACCCCTGGTTCCCCCTGTGGGGGGACGGCTCAGACACTTCCTTTCCGCCTGGTCCACTGTTACCATGGACAGGTGGGTACTGGAGGTGGTGGGAAAAGGCCTACGTCTGGAATTCGAGCAGGCCCGCCCTTCAGAGCCGTTGCACCTCGGGGGGCCTCGGAGTCCACTGCAGCCTCACTGGCGGCTCGCCCGATAACATCGCTCTCCTCCTCCAAAGAGGAGGTGATCACGGTGGAGGACCCCCTTCAGACCCGGGTTCGTGTCCAGGTATTTCCTGGTTCCGAAACGGACGGGGGGCTGGCGCCCCATTCTCGACCTACACGACCTGAACAAGTTCCTAAGGTCTCGAACCTTCAGAATGGTCACTCTGGCGCAGATAATACCATTTCTGGAACACGGCGTGTGGTTCTGCTCTCTGGACCTACAGGACGCGTTCTTTCACGTCCCTATCCATCCGTCACATCGGAGATTCCTCCGCTTTCGAGCGGAGGGATCCCTCTTCGAGTTCCGAGCCATGCCCTTCGGCTTATCTCCAGCTCCCAGGGTCTTCACCAAATGCATGGCAGTGATGACAGCATTCCTGCGGCGCCGAGGGGTCCGGGTGTACCCTTACCTGGACGATTGGCTGATAGCAGCCTCCTCCAGACGGGAAGTGGAGCGGTCCAGAGATCTGGCCCTCCAGGATTGCTCTCGAATTGGCCTTCTCATCAACGAGGCCAAGTCGGAACTCGAGCCAAAGCAGGTGATCCTGTTCATTGGGGCAGAGCTCGACTCTCTTCGAGCCAGAGCACGACTCCCGGCGGACAGGGCCGAGGTTCTTACCTCCTTTGCCCAATCATTTCTGGTTGGGCAATCGTGCCCTGCCTGGGACTTCCTGCGCCTTCTGGGTCTCATGGCGGCCTGTACCAGCGTGGTCCGTTGGGCCCGCTGGCACATGCACCCCTTCAGTGGGGACTGGCCAGCCAGTGGTCACAACGCTACGATCCTTTGGACCAGCTAGTGATAGTGACCCAGGAGATGTGGAACGCTCTCCAGTGGTGGACCGTTCCATTCCATTTGCAGGAGGGCATCCCGTTTGTCCGCCCCGAGCCAACGGTCTCTCTATCGACCGATGCCTCTCTGATGGGTTGGGGTGCCCATCTGGGGGAACACCGAGTGCACGGCCTCTGGTCCCCGCGGGAGTCCCGATGCCACATCAACCTGCTGGAGCTCCGAGCGGTCCGCCTAGCTCTCACCGCCTTTGCTCCGTTTCTCCGGGGTCAAGTGGTCCGAGTCCAGACGGACAATACCACGACCATGTACTACCTGAACCGCCAGGGCGGACGCGCCTCCATGCTTCTATGCAAGGAAGCCTCCGATTTGGTCATCGTAAGGGCAGGCTGGAGGCGGATCTCCTAGCCATTCATGTGGCAGGAGCCTCCAACACCCTGGCCGATGCCCTGAGCCGATAGGGGCTGCATCTCACGAATGGTCTCTCCTGCCGGAGGTAGTACAAGATCTGTTCTCCCACTGGGGCACACCTCAGGTGGACCTGTTTGCCTCCAGGGAGAACGCGAAGCTGAGGCTGTTTCATGCCCACCCCTCAGCAGGGCTCGCTGCAGGGGGATGCCTTCTCGAGGCTGTGGACCCCGGGCCTCTTCTACGCCTTTCCCCCATTTCCCTTGATTCACAAGGTGCTTCTCAAAGCAAGGAGGGACAAGGCGCAGCTGATCCTGATAGCCCCAGACTGGCCCCACCAGTTCTGGTACCCAGATCTCCTCAGCCTCAGCTCCAGGCTCCCAAGGCAGCTTCCAGCTCACCCGGACCTGCTTTCAGTCAGTCAGGGGAAGGTGTTCCATCCGGACCTTCAATCCCTGCACCTGACGGCCTGGTTCCTGAGCGGCTAGAGTTCCAGGCCTTGGGTCTTTCCGACGAGGTCCTCAATGTTGTTGAGGCGTCCGTGAGAGTCGACCAGAAAATGCTACGCCTCAAATGGAAGAGATTCTCCATTTGGTGTCAGGCAAGGCTTGGACCCTTCCTCCTGTTCTGTGGCAAGCATTTTGGACTATTTATGGTCCCTTTCTAGTCAAGGGCTTAGGTCGACGACCCTAAAGGTGCACCTGGCAGCCATCTCTGCTTACCGGGCGCGGGCCGGGAAGCAGTCGGTGGCGCAGGAAAAGGTGGTCGGGCGCTTTTTCAAAGGCCTTGATCACATTTCCCGTCCGGTGCGAGAACCTCCACCTCCGTGGGATTTACTGCTGGTACTGGCAAAGCTCATGGGCAAGCCATTCGAACCAATGCACAGGTGTGATCTCTCTCACCTGTCGTGGAAGACCGCCTTCTTGGTGGCTATCACGTCAGCCAGAAGGATGGGAGAGCTCCAGGTGCTTTGCATTGAGTCTCCTTACCTGGTCTTCCACAGGGACAAGGTTGTCCTGCGCCCCCACCCGAAATTCCTTCCGAAGGTGGTGTCGGAGTTTCACCTTAACCAGGTGCTGACTCTGCCGGTGTTCTACCCCAATCACACCTCGGAGGCCGAATATAGGCTCCATACTCTGACCCTAGAAGGCGCCGCTATTATAAGGGATGCACGGCTGAAATTCAGGGAGGTTCACCAGCTGTTTGTCACCACGCTGAAGCCGCACCTGGCAGACCTGCAGCCAAGCGGATGATAGGCAGGTGGGTCACCTCCTGCATAGATCGCTGCTATAAGTTGGCGGGCATGGAGCCTCCCAGAGGGATAAGGCTCATTCTACCCGTCATACTGCTGCATCGGTGGCTGCTTCCAGGGACGTCCCTATCCAGGAAATCTGAAGGGCTGCTACCTGGAAGTCAGCACACACCTTTATTACCCATTACCACATCGACCTTGAGTCACGCCGGGATGCTGGTTTTGGGGCCTCGGTTCTCCAGTCCTTATTTCCCAGGTAAGTATTGGGGTGTCTTGCCTCCCTCCTCCCGGAGAACTGCTAGGAGTCTGCCAATAAGTGTGGATGAACAACATATCCATGTCCCTAGAAATACAGGTTACTTACCTGTAACAGGAGTTCTAGGAATGGTATATGTTGTTCATCCACACGACCCACCCGACCTCCCCGGCTTCGACGCACAACCTGAGCTTCCAGCGGGCCAGATCTGGCGTCATGGGGCGCAGCCAAGAGTTTTACCACCCGGGTGGGTGGGAGGAGCCAGCTTGAAGACCTTCCGGCAAGATTTAAAGCGGCAAGGAACCTGCAAATAAGTGTGGATGAACAACATATACCATTCCTAGAACTCCTGTTACAGGTGAGTAACATGTATTTTTGGTTGCAGTTACTTCGGCGAGAAGAATCTCCGAATTACATGCTCTCATGTGCAAGGAACCTTATTTAATTTTTCATCAGGATAGGGTGTCCCTGAGGATGAATCCTAAGTTCCTGCCTAAGGTGGTTTCAGCCCTTACTCTTAACCAGGACGTTGATTTACCAGTGTACTTTCCTAAGTACGCCAATCGAGGAGAAGCACTGCTCCACACCCTGGATGTTCACAGTTGTCTCAGATATTATTTGACCAGAACCAAACAGCACCGGAAAGCGGAGCGGCTGTTTGTTTCATTCGCTGAGAGGATGAAAGGGGCCCCAGTTTCGAAACAGACCCTTTCACGCTGGCTCATTCAGTGTATCTCGTTTTGTTACGACAAACGTAAGAAACCCTTACCAGGAGTGGTCAAGGGCCATTCCACAAGAGGAGTGGCTACCTCCTTTGCAGCACTGAAGAGCGTGTCTACATCGGCTATATGTGCCGCAGCCACCTGGAGTTCGGTGCACACTTTTGTCAGGCATTATAGCCTGGACATCGCCTCAAGGCAAAGAGCGGGTTTCAGCCTTGCTGTTCTTCAGGGCCTCCTGTCTTAGGCTCAGGATTGGTCTGAATCTCTGTCTTGCTTCCTCCCGATGGCTTCTCAAGGCGCCATTGCTTGGAAATCAGTCCTAATGGTGTAACCTGCTACAAGAGCTGTACCTCGAAGAAGATATTACAGTTACATAAGAACTTAGTGTAACAGTAGATCTTTGAGAACAGCTCTTGCAGCAGATACCTTCCCGCCCACCATCCCTCCTTGGAGAAAATAGGTTCCAGCCTAACTCTATCCTTAGGATTGGAAAGGTCGGTTCTTAGTCTTGGCCATCTGATGGCAGGTCCTCGGTCTCCTCTTCTGATGTCATCCAGCGACCGGAAGTCTCCGGCGGGAGAACTGGGGATTCTGGCGGGACCACCTCCTAATGTACTACGCCTGGCCGTCGGGGAGGCGGGACCCGGCGTGGCAGAGTGAGTCCCGCTGAAGACTGCTAGCTAGAAAATTTTCCGTGGGGTCCTGACGCCTGCCGGCTTCAGTCCTAATGGTGTAACCTGCTGCAAGAGCTGTTCTCGAAGATCTACTGTTACGGTAAGTTCTTACATAACTGTACTTTACTCACCTATAACAGTAGATCTTCCACGGAATGGTCTCTTGCAGTAAGTCATTACTTCTGGGAGTTCCCGATGAGTGGCACTCCAGCACGTAAGTTTCTTCCAGCAGTCACCACACCAGGGACCACCCACATGACCTCACTTCCTGGGCTGTACCTATAAAAGTGGGTGGTCCCCTGGTAATCTCTGTTCATTTTCCCACCGGCTTCAGCTCTGGCAGCTTCTCTTCTACAGCAGTATACGAAGTGGATTGATAATGTCACCTGGAGAGACACCAGGCTGCTGTGCTAGATAAGACTACTACAATGGATGTCTCCCTGTCAGCATTCAACAACTAAAATAGGGAAGAAAACCCCTACACCTAAAGTCCTGCCTGACGTCATTTCAACGGTTATACCTCCGAAACAGAGATCATCCAGAAGACACTCATCATTGGCAGGCATTCACCCCCGTCGACGACAGGCAACACCTCATCAAAAGAGCACTGACGGCATTCCCCCCCGCCCCCGTCGATATGCAGGCTCTTCCTCATTAAAGGACCATTCTTTGTCGACGGGACTTCATTCTTCAGCTCCCCCGTCGATGAGACTCACCTCACCATTGATGACGGAGGTCCTGCTACTTTTCCCATCGACGGGGTGTACTCCCCCATTGACGGGAGAGCACTACAAGACATCCTCATCAATGACACCATCTCCTCTGTCAACGGAGCACACTCTGCATGCTCCATCGTCGATGGGGCTGCCTCCTCCATCGACGGAGCACACACTACATGTTCCTTCGTTGACGGGGCTGCCTCACCCGTCGACGGGAGATGCTCAAAAACTCCACCGTCGACAGGATGCCTACCATCGTCGTCGGGGCATGCATTCACCTTCTCATCGTCAGCAACAGCATTTCTATCGTCGATGGAACGTACTCACTATTCCATCGTCGATGGAGCATGTCCCACCGTTGACGAAGTATGTACTGTCTTCCTTCTCATCAACGGAGTATATTCCACCGTCGACGGAGCATGCTTTTACTTATCCTCCAGCTATAAAGCATAGTACATCATTGACGAGGCATGCTTCTCTTCCTCTGACGAGGCGGCTGCCACCGTCGACCGGGCAGGCCCTGCATCATAGAACAGCATCTTTACTTGCATATAATACAATTATGGAGGATCCTTATTACAAGTTTACCATGGACTTCCATGAATACTTTCAACAACATGCATCAAAAGATACTGTGGGGCTGCATCACTACAAAATAAAGAATTATATGCTACAGAATGCAGAGGCTTACCAGCCTCATCTGCCCTCATGCATGATACTCGTACACCATTTATCACAGACCATGTCTCAGCCTCCATCGATACTGACCTGCACGGAGCTGGACTGCCCACCTGTCATGCCTCTTCATGAATATTCAAGAGAATGAGTCCCCTTATGTTGTACCATCTAGCGGGGCTGACGGACTACTATAAGAAAAACCGTACTGTCATACCTGAACATACAAGAACTATAACCAGTGTCTGGTAAGTATCTATGCTGGTGACCTTATAAATAGATTACCTGCATCCCCTGAAAAAGATCAGGATGCGACATTACCGAAGCTTCAGCTTGAGCCTCTGCAGTCAGTATTTTCTACACCGTCAGGCATGGCTCCGACTCTCAGGGCTAGTACCTGATATTCTACAGCATGTGGCTAATGCCCCCTTGTAAGGCGACCATCTTTTTGGCCCCGGGGCTCAAATGAGACTTGATAAACTACAATTCTTTAAACCCGAGACCGTCCCTCTGGCAGGCCGAGCGCCTCTTCTTCTCACTAAAGACTTCAACTGAAACCTGAGGCCTTTTTCAACAAGCTCTATACATTTAACCACTTTTCAGAGGTATTTCTGTTATAGACCATCATGGCCATTCCATCTGGATGCCTCTCGACCTGTTGTGCGCCAGTCTCCATGTCCCTCCCCGAACAGGTCCACCTGCTACTACTCACATGCTGAGACTCGATCGATATATCCTGGTATGGATTATATTATCTTCAATTTTCTACTGCTATAAGCTGCTTTCACTTGATCATGAACATAGATCACATGAACAAGGGTGAGTACCCATACAGACAGAAGTCTTAAAAACTTTACATGTCTTTTTTGCTTGGTCAAAAAAAATATATATATTTTTATATATACACATATGTGCTTATGTAATCTCAAAAATGAGATCCACTGCCTTATGATTTCGATTATATTGTTCATTATTTAGCTTGTGTTTTCCAAACAGTACCCATACTGGACTCATCATACGAACATTTCAGATTTACGCCCAACAAGGTTGCAGGCCCAGACATACCTGGGACCCCCTTGTAAGTAAGATTATTAATACAAGATGGATATATCAACATCACTCTTACTTCACATGTTCTCTAAACCACCTACAAGATTGGTCATAGCTGCTGATTCTAAAAATCGCTGACTTCCTTTAGGTCACAGATACGTTGTTTAATTTTGCAACATTATGTGCTACTTCAGTATCCTATTAATCCTATTACTACTAAATGGATACAGTTTCTACTGTCCGGACAGACTTGGCATGATGAATACATAAAACCTGTATAAAATGCAAGATTTATCAAACTTGCTGATCCACGCTACTTAGACAACAAACTATGGACAGGTTACAAACCTTATGATGTTCTTAACATTTCAAATTTCAGATCAGATCACGACTCCTAAATCTATTAGTATCTAGCTCATTGTTTTCATGTCTGTTCATCTGACAGTATCAACAAAGGGTCCATCATACTAATGTTTCAGGTTTACACCTGACAAGGCGGTAGACCGTGACATGCTTGGGACCCCCTTGCAAATGAGATTACTAATGCATGAGGGAACTGAATACATCACTCTGTTGCATTCTATGTCCTTACCCTAAAACGGGTACGATGTTGCCACTGACTCTAGGTGTCGCTGGCTTCCTTTAAGAAATAGATACATTGTTTCACAGCAAATAAACTGTACTAAATTGCTACATTGTAATACTACAAAATAACATTGTATTGTTTGGGTTACTATCCCAGACTCCGAACCCAATGGGCTTTGACATAGACTGTCTTTTCCAGTGCATGCCACTGAGATCTACCACTTACTCTATTATACGGCTGACTGTCCTATGATCTATTACAATACTTGAAGTGCTGTACCCTAATCGGGTTCATACATCTCCTTAGACTCATTTGATGATGCCAACTAATAGCCAGTCTGGCTTGTCTTTCAGCCATGATCCTATAACGAATGATATAATGGATTAGTTAAAAAAATCCCTTTGTTTTTTTTTACATGCTGATGCACTGTTTTTAGCCCATACCGGTCCTAAGACCACACTAAGATAGAAGGCAGAACGCCATATATGGCCACCCTCTGCTCGATAACTACTTGGGAATCTCCCAGAAGTAATGACTTACTGCAAGAGACCATTCCATGGAAGATAGTGCAGTTACACAAAGACGTTTGCTGTAATAGTAGATTTTCTAGGAATGTCTCTTGCAGTAAGTAGTTTCCCTCCCTCCATCCCCCTGCCATTCTGTAACAAGAAGAACGATGTACGGTTGGGAAGCGTCGGTACCTCGGTTCCCCTCAGTCCCCCGCTTCTGAGCTGAAACCGGCGGGGAACGGAGATTACCAGGGACCACCCACTTTTATAGGTACAGCCCAGGAAGTGAGGTCGTGTGGGTGGTCCTTGGTGTGGAGACTGCTGGAAGAAACTTTCATGCTGAAGCACCACCTATCGGGAACTCCCAGAAGTAATGACTTACTGCAAGAGACATTCCTAGAAGATATACTGTTACAGCAAAAGTCTTTGTGTAACTGCACTTTGAAACAACATGAAGTCTTGCTGTATTCTGACTATTGCAGTTAGGTCCTGCCTTTCAACTGCCCCAGAGAACAAAGGGTTAACTTTTCTATGCTTTGCATAGAATGTTCATCACGAGCTCGGTTGAAGCCTCTGTCTGTTGTTGTTCAAACTGCAACCGTCAGATTCTTTACTCCGCCTCACTGAACAGTCGCTCCAGAGATTTCTCCTGCTGCTCAGTTCAAAAGTTGGTTGAAGTGTCGGTTTTCGATCGGTTTCCACCGAATTGTTGTTTCCACATAGTCGGTTCAAGTCTCTGTCTGTGGTACCGTGAGTACTAGATAGGTTTTTGTTCTGTTTTCTGTGTGGAACTTGTAAACTGTGGATTGGTTCGGCTGAACCGATCATTTTGAGGTAGAACTTGTGCTTTACTTAGTGTGTAGTTACCGGTCCATATGGTTCTAAAAAACAGAGTTTAAATACGTTTTTCCAAGACAATGACACGGTCAGGAACCAATAAGAGTCTTGCCTGGCTGATTGCCGAAAAAAGGGTAAGTTTTGGTTAGGTTGGTCATGTCTGAGAAACCCAAGAAAAAAAACCGGCCCACTGGGTTTCAACACTGCAGTGTGTGTGGGGAGGTCTTTGCTAAGGCTGATTCCCACACCACCTGTGTTTATTGTCTGGGGTTTGACCACCTCGATTCAGACTGCCAAATTTGCAAGAATTTTCCCAAATCTAACCTGGAAAAGAGATTAGGTAGACTGAGGGAAAGGGAGGCCTGGTAGTCTGCTGAGCCAGATGGCCAGCCCGGTTCGGTTCCGACAGAACCAGAAGGAGTGCCCTCTGACCAGGGCAATACTTGTTCGGACAAAAGGAGAGCCGATTCCGAGGAATCGGTTCCGAGAAAAAGAAAAGACAAATCGACTGGTTCGGACTCAGAATCTCATACTCCGACCACCGATGAGATAGCCAAAGCGATTAGGATTATGGAATCGCTTCGGTCGGTTCCGTCCGAACCAGCACCATCTGGCTGCGGCTTGGTTTGGTTGGTTCCCCCGGTTCCGGATTATACCTTGGAATAATTTTATGAATCGGAGTTTGAGGAGGAGGGAGAGTATGAGGATGATTATGGTGATGGTGAAAGTCTGGATGTGCCTATTGACCCGGACATCTCCCCAGACAGACCTTCAGGTGTTTCTCCTCCTAGGCTTTCTGAGTCCCCTTCACACTACATGTTCTACAGAAAGGTGGCTGATACCCTCCAGCTTCCTGTGGAGGAGGCAGTGGAGGATCAGGAAGAGCCTGATTATGTTGAGATGATGGACATCCCAGAGTCCAAGAGACTGTCTATTCCCCTCCACAAATCTTTTGGGAAACATACACAAAAAATTCTTAAGTCTCCTAATTCGATACCTCCTGTGGACAGAAGAATGGACAAGAGGTACACTCTCTCAGGCTCAGACATGGAGTTCCTTTTTCAGCAATGCAGCCATGTTGGAGTTGTACAGGCTGCTGCCTGTGATAAGGCAAACATTCCCTTGGCATCACACCCCCCAGACAAGGACTCCAGGAAGATTGATGCCATGGCAAAGAAACAATACATGGCAGCATCTTTGGGACTCAGGCAGGCAAATTATATGGCCTATGCAGCCAGGTACCAGAAGTCCAGGTGGGACACTGTACTGGCACTGGCTAAACAGGCTCCCGCCCAGCTTGCCAAGGAGCTGGAGCAGGTGGCTGCAGATGGGATTGAGGCATCGAAAGTACAGTTTCATGCTGCTGTGGACTCAAATGATGTATCATCAAGAGTCATGGCTACATCTGTGGCTCTTCGGAGAATGGCTTGGCTCAGATGTACTAGCCTCTCACAGGATACCCAGGCTAAGGCCATGGATTTCCTGTATTTGGTAATTATCTGTTTGGGGAGCAGACAGAGAATTACATGAAGAAAATGGACGAATAGAGGACCACTTACAGGAGTGCTCAGCCCAAAGAAAGGCAAGCAACTCCTCAAAGGCAGCAGGGCAGGGGCAGGCCTTTCCAAAAGGCCTTTTTACCAAGCTCAGACCTCTTCTTCTTCGTTTTTGCAGAGGGGGTTCTTTAGAGGGAGAGGCAGACGGGGGATGTGCAGGCCTGCATCCACCCCTCAGCCTAAAGCCCCTGCCAAGCAGACACCCTGATGGGTCTGCCCGGGTCGATTTTCCTATACCAGTAGGGGGCAGGCTGGCTTACTTTGTCCAGGACTGGATGTCTCTTACGTCAGACAAGTGGGTCCTGGAAGTAGTAAGCCAGGGACTGGTTCTTAGCTTCAAAAAATTTCCCAAGATGAGAGCCAGATCTTTTCCACCTGCAAATCTCTCAGAGACCCTTGCCCTAGAGGCAGAGGTTTCTTCTCTCCTAGCTCTCAGAGCTATAGAGAGAGTTCTCACCCTACACAGGGGCAAAGGATTGTACTCCAGGTACTTCCTAACCCCCAAAAAGACAGGAGAGTGGCGACCCATCCTGGACCTAAGATATCTGAACAAACATCTTCTAAAGCCCAAGTTCAAAATGGTAACTCTGGGAGTTATCCTTCCCTCTCTAAGGCCAGGGGACTGGCTAGCCTCCCTGGACCTCAAAGATGCCTACTTTCACATTCCTATCAGGTGCTCCCACAGAAAGTACCTCAGGTTCGAGTTGCCCTCAGGCCAGTATCAATTCAGAGCAATGCCCTTTGGCCTAACATCAGCCCCAAGGGTCTTCACAGAGTGCCTGGCAGTAGTTGTTGCCTTCCTAAGAAGACAAAAGATTTCCATTTTCCCATACTTGGACGACTTGCTCATAGTAGGTCAGTCTCCAGACCAAGTCAAGTAACATCTGCAAGTGACCCAGCAAGTGCTCACTTCTTTAGGATTCCTTCTCAACCGTCAGTTCTCGAGCCAGTGCAGCTTCTCACCTTCATAGGTGCAGAACTGGATACGGTAGAGGCAAGAGCCTTCCTTCCCCTGGAAAGGGCAAGGACCCTCATGGAACTGGCCTCTTCATTCAGCCTTCAGGTGTCTTGACCAGCAAGGTATTTCCTTTAGCTACTGGGCCACATGGCAGCTTCCACAGCAGTGGTCCAGGGGGCAAGATTCCAAATGAGGGACATTCAGTTCCACTTAAGAGCTTTTTGGTCCCAAAGAAAGGATTCCCTTACCAAACTAATTCCAGTGACTCGAACCCTGATCCAAGCCTTGCAATGGTGGCAAGATCAGGACAATTTGAGACGAGGGGTTCCATTTGTCACTCAGTCTCATTCAGTGATCCTCACCACAGATACTTCCCTGCTGGGCTGGGGAGCCCATTTGGGGGATCTTACCACCCAGGGACTGTGGTCACCTCAGGAATCTCTGCTTCACATCAATTTCTTGGAACTCAGAGCAGTGTCTCTGGCACTACAAGCTTTTTCCAAATCTGTATGGAACAAGGTGGTTCAGGTCAGAACAGCCAACACCACCACTGTGTGGTACATCAGCAAGCAAGGAGGCACTCGGTCTACGGCCTTGCGCACAGAAGCAATGGAGTTGTGGTCCCTGGCCTATTCCCTGCAAACCTCTCTGATAGCAGTTCACCTCCCAGGGAAGGACAATGTCCTAGCAGATGCACTGAGCAGAATATCCCAGGGCCATCACAAATGGGCCCTAGATCCTCTGGTGTTTGAAAGTGATTTTCTCAAGATGGGGCACTCCAGAGATAAATCTTTCTGCAGCCCCAGACAATCACCAACTTCCTCTCTTTTGTTGCAGACCCCCAGTCTTGGGCTCAGTCCCCCTGGATGCTCTGATTCTGAACTGGGAAGGGAAATTTCTGTATGCTTTCCCCCCTTCCTCGCTCCCCTGTTCAAAGTGTTAGTCAAGATAAGGTCACAACCATGCAAAGTGATTCTGATTGCTCCAGACTGGGCCAGACAGTCATGGTATTCCTTGTTGCTGTCCCTAACAGTCCACTTTCCCCTGTCTCTTCCCAGGAATTACAACCTGTTAACATCCTCTCGGGAGGATTTGGCACCCAAATCTTCGGTCTCTCAATCTCAAGGCTTTGCTCTTGAAGAGTTAGAGTTTGCAGATCTGCATCTTTCCCAAGGGGTTCGGGATATCCTTAAGGCTTCTCGAAAGCCTTCCACCAGAAAGACTTACAACTCCAAATGGAAAAGATTCAGCATTTGGTGTTCTAAGAAGAATATTTCTCCAGACTCTGCTGAACTGCCTACGGTTCTGGATTATATGGTCCATCTTAGTGGCCTAGGTCTCAGACCAGCTACCCTCAAAGTACACTTGGCAGCTGTTTCTGCTTTCCTGTCTGTAGGCAAGTCTTCCTCTCTGTCATCCCATCCTGTATTCTGTAAGTTTTTCAAGGAATTGCTTCACACCAATCCCCCCTTTAGGGATTCTGCTCCTGCCTGGGACCTTAATGTTTGCATTGCTCAGCTTATGCAGCCCCCTTTTGAGCCTTTGTCCTCAGCAGAGCTTAAGTACTTAACTTGGAAAACTCTGTTTTTGGTAGCCATTACTTCTGCCAGACGTATCAGTGAATTGCAAGCCCTGTCAGTGGAATCTGATTTTATCTCTTTTCACAGAGACAAAGTGGTCCTTAGAACTAACAGAAAGTTCTTGCCTAAAGTGGTTTCAGACTTCCACCTCAACCAGTCTATATCTCTCTCCTTGTTTTCTTCACTGATCATTCTTCCTCAGGAGAGAGGAGGCTACACAGTTTGGATGTTAAAGAGCCCTTAGCTACTACATAGAGCATACCAAGGGTCACAGGTTTGAATCCCTCCAGTTGTTCCTCACTTATGGAGAAGTGGGTAAGGCAAACCTGCCACTAAGGATCTATTGCCAGGTGGATTGTTTCTTGTATACAGTTCTGCTATGAAAAACTGGTAGAGTGCCACCTCAGGCCTGAGGGCTCTTTCACAAGAGGTACAGCTGCTTCCTGGCTGCCTGCCAGGATATCCTCTCTTAGAAATTTGTCAAGCAGCCACCTGGAAAACAGTCCATCTTTCACCAAGCATTACTCTTTGGATATCCAGGCTAGGAGTGATGCTCGGGTTTAACACAACAGTACTTCAGAGGCTATTTTCAAAGTAGGTTCTGTCCCTCCTCCATGGAGGTACTGCTTGATACTGCAATAGTCAGAATACAGCAAGACTTCATGTTGTTTGAAGAAAAATTACTCACCTAGTAATATATGTTTATTCTAGTGAGTCTTGCTGTATTCTGATCCTCCCCCTCCTCTCAGAACCTAGTTTTGAGATGTGGGTGGGCAGGAGCAGTGTTGGCACCCTAGGGGTGTCCATTTTACACCCTCTTTTTTTCTTTGGGTGGAATGTTGTTTTTTGGACGTGTTTTTGTTTTTGGGTTTCCTGACTGGAGTCTTCCTTAGAGAACCAAAAACATTATATATTTGCCAGTTGGCTAGTAAAAATTTTAGTTTCCACACAGAACACCTAGTGAGTTTTTGCTCGTAAAGATCTGATGGTTGCAGTTTGAACAACAACAGACAGAGGCTTGAACCGAGCTCGAGATGAACATTCTATGCAAGGCATAGAAAAGTTAACCCTTTGTTCTCTGGGGCAGTTGAAAGGCAGGACCTAACTGCAGTAGTCAGAATACAGCAAGACTCCACTAGAAGAAACATAATTACTAAGGTGAGTAATTTTTTCTTCTAGGAGTGGTATATGTTGTTCATCCACACAAACCCACCCAACCTCCCCAGCTTCGACGTACAATCTAAGCTTCCAGCGGGCAAGATCTGGCATCAAGGGGCAGAGCCGAGGCATATACCTCCCGGGTGGGTGGGAGGAGCCAGCTTTTAGACCTTCCAGCAAGAATCTTAAAGGGAAAGGACATGCTAAACAGTGTGGATGAACAACATACACCACTTCTAGAACTACTGTTACAGGTGAATAACCTGTTCTTTACTATCATTTTTCCCTTGTGCCGAAGAAGACAGGGGATCTTCATCCTATCTTGGATTTAAGCCACCTGAACCAGTACACAGAGTACAAAAAGTTCAGGATGGTCACCCTGATAGATCTCATTCCCCTACTACACCGAGGGGACTGGCTATGCTCCTTGGATATGCAGGACATATACCTCCACATTCTGATTTTCCAGCCACACAGGAGGTTCCTGCGCTTCCGCTTTCAGGGCCGCCATTACCAATTCCGCACCTTGCCCTTTGGCTTGTCCTCAGCACCGAGGGTGTTTACCAAGTGCCTTGCCATGCTAGCCACAGGTCTCAGGAGGCAGGGGCATTATGTCTTCCCCTATCTCAACGATTGGCTTCTAACCTCTCCCTCTCTGGACCGGCTTGCAGAAGCCCTTTGAAACACATTCTTCCTCTTTCAGGACCTGGGGGTTACTCTAAACTTCCCCAAGTCCTACCTCTGGACAAGTCAGCGGCTTCAATACATAGGGGGCAGTCCTGGACACGGCATAAGGCAAGGCCTTCCTCCCCCAGGATAGGGCAGAACGCCTTCAGTCCCTTGCTCGGCAGCTGTTTTCGGCTCGCCAAGTTCCAGCCCGGACAGTACTCAGGCTGCTGGGACATATGGCAGCGGTCATCACCACAGTCTCCATGGCCCGACTTTACATGAGGTTGATCCAGTGGAACCTCTGGGTTCGGTGGGATCAGAGATCAGATCTGGACCAGCCAGTCTTGGTGTCCAGCCCAATCAAGCAGTCCCTGGCATGGTGACTATATACTCCTATCCTTTGCAGAGGGCTTTCCTTCCAGAAAGAATCTCCCACCCAGATCCTGACCACCAGTGCAGCAGGCCAGGGTTGGGGAGCTCATCTGGGCACTTGCCAGACTCAAGGATCCTGGACTCTGCAAGAGCTTCGTGTCCACATCAATGTTCTGGAGATGAGGGCAGTTCTTTATGCCTTCCAGACAGTCCTCCTGACTGGTGCCCTGCTGATACAAACCGGGTGAAGACATACTCTTATCCTCTTTACAGAGAAACCATGCGAGTGTGGACTTAGGCGGTAGATCACCAACTGGAACTCTCAGCAGTCCACACTCCAGGCATTCACAACTCTCTGGGTGACAGGCTCAGTCTGACTTGGTCCAGGGCCCACGAGTGGGAGCTGCTTCCCGTAGTAGCGGAAGATCTTTTCTCCAGATGGGGTCACCCAGAAATCGATGTTTGCCTCACTATCCAATGCAGAACTGCCCAATTTTTGCTTACTAGAACCTGGGCCTGGTGATTTCTGGCAAGACGCGTTGTCCCTTTCCTTGGCGGGGAGGTTTCTTTATGTGTTCCCTTCCTTTCCCCTTCTGCAATGGGTACTCATCAAGTTGCAGTCGGAGGGGGCAGAAATGATCCTGATCACTCCATTCTGGCCTCGTCAGATCTGGGTCCCACTTTCACAGCTACTGACAGTGGAACCTCTGGTGCCCCTTCCCCTCCAGTCAGACTTGTTCTCCCAGGAGCAAGGCTCCCTGGTCCGATCTGAATCGCAGATCTCTGCATCTACATGTGTGGCTCCTGTAGATCTAGCCATCTCCAGATTTGGGGTCTCCCCAAGGGTAGCAGACGTCCTAGTGGCAGCCAGGAAACCCTCCACTTGGGCGACCTATGCTATGAAGTGGAAACGGTTCTGCATTTGGGCCACTGCTAGGAGCTTGGATCCATTCACTTGCCCAGTGAACTCGGTACTGGAATGCCCTCTCTCTCTTTCCGATGCAGGACTCGGTTACTCATCATTAAAAGTACACTTGTCTGCCGTTTCCACATTCCATGTGACTATTGAGGGCAAGTACATTGCCCAGCTGGACGTTCTGCAGGGCATGTTTCATTTGAAGCCTCCCAGCCTGGACCCTGTCATGCCTTGGGACCTTTTGTTTGTTTTAGAGAAACTCACTCTGCCTCTCTTTGAGCCTGCCACGAGCTGCGCTTTCTGTCGTGGAAAGCGTTATATCTTCCTGGACATAAAGTCTCCACCACTCGTTCACACTAATGGGATCTGCACCGGAGGCACTGGGGCCAGCAGGGCAATCTTTTTGCTGGAGGTCAGCGCCAGAGATGGGCACAGAGCCTCAGCTCGCAGCGTGTAATGACTATCTCGCATTGGACCCTCCAACCGCCTCAGTTCCTTTTTTCCCCGCCGTGGAGTGCACTTCAGTGATGACGTTGCTCGCCCGCCGGGAGTCAAACTTCAAACTAGCAGCTTAGTTTTTCAGTTTTATTGTTTTGTAGTAATATCTCGAATAAGTTTCGCTTAGTTTATTTTTTCTCAATTTAAGAAGAAGTCTCGGCCTACATTGACTGAGTCTACCATGAGCGGGTCAGGTGACGGTAGGGAGACTTCGTATGAAAGCTGTTCAGTCAGCCAGGCTGGGTCCAGTCCACCGCCTTCTCCGGAAGGGGGGGGGTCTGACAACGGACAGTCCAATGCCCAGGGGTGGGCTGTCACCTCAAAACATAAAATAGCGGTCGCACTCTGGCACCCGTTCGACCTCGAGCTCTTCTTTGACCTGCAGGTCAAGAAAGAGGCATCCTCGAGTCGCCCTCTGATATGTCTGCGTGAGCGGTCAGTTATCGGGCTAGTTGCCAGTCTCCTCCTTGGTCGCGGTTTCTATTTCTGGTAGCCAGCGTATTTGACGCCGGGCCCTACCCGTCTTCGGTAGGTCTTCAGATAAGCAGTTTCATCAGTGGGCTGCTCTTATGGAGCAATGGGCTCGGAGGTTGGTCCAGCTGCCTGGCCCGGTCACTCAGGGGCCTTCGGGCTTCTTGGGAGATCAGGTAGGCGGTTGAGCCTCCCTAATCTGCGGCGCTCTTGGTGCCGTCGCCTCAACAGGTGTTTCCCCTCCCAGCTGCGGCGCGGGGCCACCGATGCCTCCTGGTTTTCATCTTCTTTCTCCTCAAGTTCCGTTTTTGAGTCTTGGGAAGTTTTGACGCCCTTGGCGTCAATAGCTTCGGCGCCGTCCTCGGTGCCAGTGCATCTGTCAGCGCCGTCCTCGGCACTGTGACTTCTCGGCACCATGTGCTTTATCGGCACCATCGCGGCATCTCAGCGCCCGTCTTTGGCGCTCGTCCGGCTCTTCGGCTGTCCTCGGCGCCGGCGCTTTCTTCGGCGCCTGTTAGGACGTCATCCAGCCTTCTAGACTCCTCCTTCAACCCTTTTCCTTCCTCATTTCCTTCTGATTTTCACTCCTTTCCTGTCCATACAGTCCCTCCTGGACTGTCAGGAGATGACATTGAGCCTGACTCAGACCTTGGGCTGGGTGATGATGTGGAAGGAACAGGATCTATTCCTGCTGCAGAGCCTGTGGTCGAGGACCTGTCTTTTAAGTCTCTGCTGAAAAACTTGATTTCCACTCTTCTCTCCAAACTACAGATGTCGATCCTGGGAAACTGTTAAGACTCCAATACCTTCATGTTCCGGAGATCCCTATGGATTTGACTCCTCCGGTACAGCCCTCCTTTGAGACGCTGTCTCAAATGGTATGGAGTAATCCTGCTCTCATTCCTTCGGTGGCTAAGTCCATAGATAGGAAATGTGCTGCTCCCAAGGACCAACCCATTTTGGCATCCCAAGCCTTTGTGGATCCTATTGTAGTCTTGGCAGAGAATGATAAGGTCGTCCTTCCCCAGACTACTACAGCTCGACTTATTAACAAGGAATCCCGTAAGATAGACACTTTAGGTAAGAGAGTCTTTTCTGCTTCCACCGTAGGTATGCATATTGCCAGCTACCAAGGCTATTTCTCTCAAAATGAGTATATCCTTTGGCATTCACTCAAACAAATGGTTGAAGCTGTACTAGAGTCGGACACAAATTCAGAGCTTCTTCAAACCATAACCAGAGGTATCGAGTCCAACAACCAACAGGTTAAAGCAGCTATGGACGCTTTCGATACTGCTTCCCGAGCGGCAGCGGCTGGCATTTGTACCCGCCGTCACTCCTGGCCGCGCTTTTCAGGTTCCACGAATGATGCACAGCAACAGGTAATTCCATTGCCTTTCGATGGTGTGTATCTCTTCGGCCTCAAGTAGAACAGGCTCTAGAGGCTACACAAAAGACTAGGTCATCCATTAAATTGGCTCGACCTCCTCCTGTCCCTTCTTGAGGGGGTGTTAATAAACGCCAGTTTCATAACCGTCAGTCCTTTCGAGGCATAGGCAGGGGAAGTTTTAATAAAAACCAACCCCCCCAGCCTCAAAAGAAAATGCAGCAGAAGGCGCAAGGACCCAAAGTGCCCAGTGCCACCTTCTGAGTTGTTGGCCCAAGTCCCACCTCAACTGCCCGAGGGGTACTCTTCCTCAGCGGTGGGAGGTCGTCTGACTCACTTCTACAATCAATGGAAGTCCATAACCTCGGACAAATGGGTCCTCCGGATAATCCGCGAAGGGTATTCCCTCAATCTTTTGGACACCCCTCCGGATCATCCTCCCAGACGACAGCTCAGGCTGTCAGCTCTTCAGTCAGATCTTCTCGCCTCCGATATACAGGGCCTTCTGAACAACAGGGCAGTGGAAGTAGTTCCACTGGATCAACAGAACACAGGGTTCTACTCCCATTATTTTCTGGTTCCAAAGAAAACTGGGGACATGCGCCCCATTTTGGACCTCAGAAAGCTAAACAAATTCCTTCCCAGAGAGAAATTCAAAATATCATCACTAGGAACCCTGTTACCTTTGCTTCATCAACACGACTGATTAGCCTCCCTGGACATGCAGGATGCTTACCAGCACATTCCTATTCACCCAAAGCATCACAAATATTTAAGGTTCATGGCTTTGGGACAGCATTATCAGTTCAGAGTCCTGCCCTTTGGGCTATCCTTGGCGCCACGAGTTTTTACAAAGTGTTGTGCAATTCTCACAGCGCATCTCAGAAAAATCGGAATACAAGTGTTCCCATATCTGGACGATTGGCTTCTAGCAGGCCCTTCCAGACAGGGAACTCTCGATGCCGTAGCCACGGCTTCACACTGTCTCACGTCCATGGGAGTCCTGCTAAACCTAAAAAAATCACAGCTGCAGCCCCCCCAAAGGCTCCTTTTCATAGGAACCCTTCTGGACACCTCCTGTGCGAAAGCATTTCTTCCAGAGGACAGGAGGGGCGATATCCTTCAGATGGCCCGATACGTACGAGAGAACAGCTCAGTTTCAGCTCTCTCGTTGCAACGGATGCTAGGTTTCATGGCATCCGCGGTGTTCACTGTACCCCTAGCACGCCTCCGTATGACATCCTCTCAATGGATGCTCAGTATTCAGTGGTCCCCGACCACTTACCCTCAGTCCTTTCTCTTCAAGGTGACAGAACCTCTGAAGAGATCACTCACCTGGTGGTCGCAAGAGGAAAATCTTCTGGAAGGGTATCCCTTTGCTCCTCTGGATCATCAGATTTCCATTACCACAGACGCGTCCCTGATGGGGTGGGGAGCTCACTGTCAGACTCTCCACACTCAAGGTACGTGGACTCAGGATGAGTCCCAGCTTCACATAAATGTCTTAGAGATGAGAGCCGTCCTTTATGCAGTCTGGGCTTTGAAGGACATTCTCTGTCACAAGAACATTTTCCTTCAAACGGACAACAAAGCAGTGATGTATTACATCAACAAGCAGGGCCGTTCTCACTCTTACTTCTTATGCAGAGAAGCGATGAGAGTGTGGGAATGGTGCTTGGAGCACAAGGCTCTAATTCAAGCAGTCTACCTGCCGGGAGTGCAGAACGAACTGGCAGGCCGTCTCAGCAGATCAGAGACAGATCCTCATGAATGTTCTCTCGACTCAACCATAGTTCAGTCACTATCTGCAGAGTGGGGAACTCCAGACCTGGACCTTTTTGCATCCCCACTCAACACAAAACTGACTCTCTTCTGCTCCAGAAGTCCAGGGCCTGGCATTTTCTGTCAGGATGCGTTCAAGCTGCAGTGGACAAAACGCTTTCTATACGCCTTTCCGCCTCTTCCTCTAATTCAGAGGGTAGTTCTCAAGTTCGAGTCCCAGGGGGACAAAATGATCCTCATTGCTCCCTTCTGGCCTCGACAGATATGGTTTCCACTATTCAACAGTATGTCGGAAGTTCCTCCAAAACCGCTTCCCCTTCAGACGAACCTTCTGACGCAAGGGCCTGTGATCCATCCCAACCTGAGGTCTCTTCACCTTCACGCTTGGCTCCTGAAGAGATAGAAGTGAACAGGTTCAATGTCTCTCGCAGGGTTTCAGATATTCTTCTGTCTGCGCGCAAGCCAGCCACTAGGAAAACTTACACAGCCAAATGGAAGTGTTTTTCGCTCTGGTCTGCAAAGTCCTCTTTGAATCTCTTTTCCTGCCCACCAGATAAAGTTTTAGAGTACCTCTTAGACCTCTTAAATTCAGGTCTGCAATACTCTACAGTTACGGTTCACCTTTGTGCCATTTCAGCTTATCATGAGCCAGTACTTTCCTTGTCACTGGCTCAGTTACCTGTTGTTAAGAGGTTTCTTAAGGACTTCTGCATACCAGACCTCCTGTAAGACGTCCAGTCGCAGCCTGGGACATTAATCTTGTGCTAGACATGCTCACTCGAAAACCTTTCGAGCCTTTAGCTACCTGTGAGTTAAAATTTCTCACTTGGAGAACTGCCTTCCTGGTGGCCATTACCTCGGCCCGCAGGGTCTCTGAGATACATGCCTGGGTCACAGTTAGAACAAAAGACTTTTGCAAAGCTCAACAACTGTTTGTCTCCTTCTGTGAGACCCAGCTGGACCAACCTGTCGCTATCAGATGTATTTCAGCATGGCTGGTTGCATGCCTTCGCCACTGTTATTCCATGGCACAGGTTAAGCTGGAAGGCAGAGTGTACGCTCACTCTACTAGAGCCGTCGCGGCATCCCTAGCGGAAATCCGCAACATGCCCATTGCAGATATTTGCAATGTGGCTACCTGGAGCTAAGTGCATACTTTCGTCAAACACTGTGCCCTGGATGTCCATGCCAGACGACATCTTTCTTTTGGCAGAACCATCCTTAATGGACTATTGTCCTAAAACTGTAGCTCTTGGTCTCTCCTGCCACCCTCTCGGGGGATTATTAGCTCGGTACTCTCCCATTAGTGTGAATGAGTGGTGGAGACTTTATGTCCAGGAAGATATGGAAATTACGTACCTACCATTAATTCTTGATCTTCTTGGACGAGTCTCCACCACTCATTCATACGCCCACCGTCCATCCCCCGAGCTCACCTCTGTTGTTGGTCTTCACTCCCTCAATCTTAGGCTGTGAAGACTTCTTTGTTGACGCTTCTTGTATGGGTCATCCGGAGTATCTTATGTCCGGGTTTTGGTTAGGCTATCCTTCTAGGTTATTTACGCTGCACCTCCTTGGAAAAAAAGGTACTGAGGTGGTTGGAGGGCCAACGCCGAGATAGTCATTACCACATGAGCTGAGGCTCGTGGTGCCGATCCTCATGGCTCCATCTCTGGCGCTGACCCTCTGGCAAAAAAGTTTGCTCCCACTGGGCCCTACTGCCTCCGGCGCAGATCCCATTAGTGTGAATGAGTGGTGGAGACTCGTCCAAGAAGATCAAGAATTACGGTAGGTACGTAATTTCCATTTTTAGTTGCTTTTACTTCTGCTCGAAGAATTACCGAGCTTCAGGCCCTGATATGTATGGAGCCTTATTTAGTTTTTCAATAGGTCAGGGTGTCCTTGAGAACTAATCCTAAGTTCCTGACAAAGGTGGTCTCAGAGTTTACCTTGACTCAAGATATCTACCTGCCGTTATACTGTCCAGAGTATTCAAACCAAGGGAGGCTCTGCTGCATGCTCTGGATGTCCACGGGGTGCTCAGATACTATTTGGAGCACACCTATCCTGCTTGTTAGTCTGATCAGTTGTTTGTGTCTTTTGCCCCCCCCCCCGAATGGCAGGGGCTCCAGTTTCTGAACAATGTTTATCCAAATGGTTGGATCTTCCCTATGTCAGTCTTCACCATTCATCACTGTCTGGGTGTCAGCCGGAGGCGCAGCACCCCGAAGGACCTTTTTTTTTTTTTTTTCAAGGGAGATGAGTCAGCGCCGCCACCAAGGCTGACGTGCAACATGGCACTCTCGGGTTGGTCAGTAACAGCCGTCGGCTTCTCCTCTGCCCCAGTTCTGCTTCTCCCGCTGTCGAGAGCATAGCTTCTCGCTTCAGCTCAGAACATTCTACTGCACACTGCAGTGTAGCACTGCAGTCTGGTTCGACATAATGCCATACTCGACGCCGTATTTCACCTTCGCTCCTGGTTCTGCCGCTCCGTCACTCGGTGCCGTCTACTGTAGGATTTCTGTAAGACCCTTCCTTTTCTTATTTTAATGGCGCTGAGTCTTTTACTGTTTTAATATTTGGTTACGCAGCCCAGTGGTGCGGAGTGTTGAGGTGCTGGATGGCACACCTCACACCACTCCGACAACCCGTGTTCAGGAGCGACCCTGGGTGTCAGCAGGTCAGCCATGGGGAGGAAGGATCGAGCGTCCCAGAGACTGCTGTCCTCTTGGGAGAGTGGGGAGGGATATCTTTGTTCGTGCTGGCTCCTGGCAGTGGCTAGGACTGGTGCAATGACGCGGTTCTAGTAATTGCTGAAAGGTATTTGTAATCCTTGATACTAATAAAATAAATAGTAGAGGGATTGGAGCAGGCAGACGCCTGACGTGTGATGCACGGAAGCGTGCATTGCATCATCACAGACGTCCTGCACGCCTGTGCTGACTGGGGCTCAAAGGGAGGAAAAATCAGCCCTTATCCTTTGGCGCAAGTGAAGGTCTACCCCCGCGGCGCTACACTGAGCACTCCTACATAGCTCTCTCTGGTCCAGACTCCCCATGTAGTCTTCCACGCTGTAGGGGTGATAGGGCAAGGGGGCAGCTTGCCCGCAATCGATGCAGTTGTTACCCAGGGTCGGACTGAATGCAAGGGGAACCATAGGACCACCCCCACCAGCCGATGAGGTAAGGCAAAAAATGTGATTAAACTAAAAAAAAAAAAAAGTATTTGGTTATCACTACATCATGCCAGGTTCAGGGGACAAGAAGCATGCATCCAAATCGGGACAGCCTCCAATGCTTTGGTGTCCCTGCGGCTGGCAGATTTCTGTTTCGGACCGGCATGTTTGCCTAACCTGCCTTGGACCTCAACACGACATGGACAGCTGCGACACCTGTTTCTCCATGGACTACTGCGTTCTAGAGCAGGGTTTTTAATAGCCGGTATTGCATCGCAATTTGCGAGCCGATCCAGCTGCTCAGGCGATCCATTCTCATTTCTACATCGCAAAAAACTGCAATGCATTCTGTTATCCTCCCCTCAACCATCTCAGCCCCACCACCCTTCCCCACCGACGCTCACCCACATAATGTACTTTGTTAGTTTTAGAGCAGTTCCCAGTCTCACCGCTGCAGCCCCGGAATAAACTCTGGCAATTGCTCCCATAGTTTACTGTACAAATTAACTAATCCACCTAGTAGCACCGCCCGTATTATCCTCAGTCTCACCGCCGCGGGCCCCGAATGCTGGTAGTCGCTCCCAGCAGTGCTTTGCAATCGCAATCAGGTTAACGGAACAAAAAGTATGGCAAAACAGTATATATAGAGAAAGGAGATCAACAGGTTTACAGACTAAACAGGGTATGGTAAAATAATTGTAAATAAGAAAAGAAGCAATAGTTGACATTCACAGTGAATTAAAGAATAGGAACGAGTAACGCTAAGCAGTTTCATGCACAGGAATGCATACAGTAAATTGAAAACCAGCCAAAACAAGCTTTGTCAGTTACTGGTAAAATCATAAGGTAAGTTGTAATCAACCAACAGGCCTTGTCAGGACAGGCGGGGGCATTAGCTAGAGGGAGGAAAGGTGAAGGGGGTAGGGTAGCAGGGGGGAGAGGATGTCAGAGATGGTGCTAAGGAGATTGAACAGTAATCAAGTGCTAGGGTTTTAGATTGCCAAAAAGGGTTTCGCGGAAGCAGTCACAGGAGCTAGTGGCAGAGAGTAGTCGCTGTAGCTTGGATTTGAAAAGGCCCAATAAATACTCTCCGGAAAAAGGCTAAAGCAGCAGCTCAGGGCCTCCCAGATGGTCCCCAGAAATAACAGGGATGCTCAAGGTCCTCCAGACTGGGGCTGACGTATGTAAACACCTATTAAGATCTACCTACGACCAGTGTTGGGCAAGTTACTTTTTCTATTACGTTTGGAAACTTGTTCCAGGAAGCTCTGTGCAGTCACTAGCAAGGATGGATAAGTACTAGAAAAAGTAATACGCCTTACAATTACAGTTACTTATTTCTTTTTATATAAAAACAATACAAAAATAATAACTATAAAAGATTACATTTGTTGAAAGTAATAGGTTAGTTACTAGTTACTTTCAAATTAATCAGTTACAGTTACGTATTTCTTTTGTGTAAAAAGACATAAATAATTGTAACTGTAAGGTGTATTACATTTTCCAGTACTTCTCCATCCTTGCTAGTGACAGCACAGAGCTTTCTGGAACAAGTTTCCAAAAGTAATAGAAAAAGTAACTTACCCAACACTACCTATGACATTTCAGATGTCTGAATCAGAGCAGCTGCGGCTGGCATCTGCATAAGAAGGCACTCATGACTGAGAGTGTCAGGATTTGCTACTGATGTTCAGCAATCCATTCTGAACACCCCTTTCAGAGGATACAAGTTCTTTGGGGTTGATGAGCAGGACATCCTCTCTGACCTGCAAGCCTCAGGACAGACTCTTAAGGTCAGTCTGCTCACTTTACCACACGCAACTGAGAAGCAGGCAGTAGTTGCCCTTTTGTAGAGCTACTGCTAGATCTAGTTCAGGGGCCAGACAACAGAGCAAAGGCAAAACAGCTTTGCTGGTCCTGGCCTCCACAACAGGCGCCCACTCCAAAGCCCCCTAGAGGACAGGGCGCAGCTGCAGCTGTGGGATCTGCTTCAGCATGACTCCTTATCAGACCCACCACTCTCCGGTAAAAAATCTGGAGGTGGTGATAGGGGGTCACTTCTCTATCCACCTGGAGCAGTGAAGAGAGGTTACAACAGATGCTTGGTCCTGCAGTTAATAGAACAGGTCCATGCTCTAGATCTTCTGGAGTTGTCTCCAGTCCTTCCTCTAGTTCCCTCAACTTACCCTCCAGACCACATATCAGTGCTACTAGGGAAAGTACATACACTGTTGCATAAGCCCAGGTACTTTACGACAACAGGTGTGTCACAGCCAGGACATTCCTGAGACTGCTGGGCCTTATGGCAGTGGCCATTGTTACGGTACCCCTGGCAGGGCCGCACATGAAGATCCCCCAGTGGACATTGAGTCCACTGGGATCAACGCACTGGTGACCTAGAACAGAAGGTTATAGACACATCCTCTGTAAAAAAGGTACTCCAGTGGTGGATGGAACCCAACAACTTACTCAAAGGGGTTCCCCTCCTAATCCCTTCCCCTCATCAGATCTTTATCCACCGAGACTTCGGGGATGGGCTTGGGGGCGCATTTGGGGCCCCATCAGATGCAAGGAACATGGAGCAGAGTGGAGACGTCCCTCAGGATAAACATCCTAGAGATGAGAGCCGTTCTGTATGCTCTGCAAGCCTTTCATAACCTTTTATCCCTGGGTCATCTGCTGGTGCAGACGGACAGCATCGGTGTGTAGTACACTATATAAACAAGCAAGGGGGAACGTATTCTTACCTCCCTGTGCAGAGAAACAATGAGAGTTTGGTACTGGGCTGTAGAACACGGTCTAGAGCTGTCGTCCATCCATGTTCCAGGCATCCAAAACATCCTGGTGGACAAGCTGAGCAGGCCGCAGTCCAGAATACACCAGTTGGAGTGGCTGACCTCAGTTGTTGAAGACCTGTTCTACAAGTGGGGCCATCCAGAGTTGGATATTTTTGCATCCCCACTGATCGCAAAACTACTGCTTTTTTGCTTGTTCACTCCAAGGCCTGGAGTTTTCTGGTGAGATGCATGGTCCCTCTCTTGGAAAGGGAAATTCTTACCCCAGGAGTCCTTTAACATCAGTAACTATTGCAGTAAGCTGACTAGGTAGTACTGCCCTGGAGGTGGAATGTATGGTAATGAGTTTTATAAATGAGCCAATCAGAGAGAAGCTTGTGGGTGTGGTGCGCAGAGGCTGTTAGAAGGGCTTCAGAATTTTTTCTCTGCTTGACTGAGCAGCACTGCCTCTGAAGTGCTCTCTTTTGACCAAGAGAAAAGTATTTCATTGATTGGTAGCTATAGATCTTTGTTTTACTTGTTTTTTCTTAGTTTTAGTGTGCTGAGTAGTTTTTCTGTTTTTCTCGTAGTTCCCCTCAGTTCCCAGGAACTGCGAACGTTGCCCTGTTCTGCGGTTTCCCACAGTTCCCTTTCTTTTTAAAGCTTTTTAGTAACAACGTTTAGTGGTTTTTGACGGTTCCTTGGTTGTTTATTACTGTGGTTCCCTTTTTTTTTATGCCGGAACCGATGGTTCCTTCATTTTTTGGCTGTATTTTATCTCAGAAGGTCGTGGTTCCTGCAAGGTATTTGACCGTTACTCTCCATTGAATCCTATTGGGATTTAAATTTCTGAAGGGTTCTGTGAGGTTTGGCATGTCAAAAATCCCTAAAAAAAGAGGACTGTACCCACAGGTTTTAAATATTGTTTAAAGTGCCACAGAATAGTGGCTAAAGCTGATACCCACGACCTGTGTTTAAAGTATTTAGGTCCAGATCAATACTGTTCCCTCTGCTCTAAATTTTGTTTAGAGACCTTAAAGAAATAGAACTAAAAGGCTTAGAATGATGGCTGAAGAAAGGGTCTTACTCTGTACCCAAAGACCCAAGGCTACCAATGAGGGGCCTTCTAAAAATAAGAATTCTAATCAAGGTGCTGATGAGGCATCTGTTAACTAAGCCTGTAAAAGGTGCTGATGAAGTGCCTATAAAAGGGAAAAATGCCAGTTCAGGTGCTGATGGAAGTGCCTGTCAAACCTAAGGCTTCAAAAGGGGATGATGAGGCTCCATCTAAATCAAAACATATTAAGGGTGCTGATGGGGTGCCCGGTTTAAAAAGAAAACATGATCAAGCCACTGATGAGGTGGCTGCTAAAAAGCCTTGCAAGGAAAAGCAAACCACTGCCCCTCCCAGTGGCGCTAAAAGGTGAGACAGCAGTTGGTAAAAAGCACAAGGATAAATCCAATCACACAGAACCCCAGTATAGTAACTCCCAAGACCCATAGGTGGAGCTGCTTTCCATGGAGGGCATGGCTAAAGCCTGGCATATTTGGGCATGGGACCTCTGTTCAGTACCCCTGCCTTCCCCAGGCAAACCCGTTCTGCAGCTCCTTCTGATACAGGAGCCTGTGAGGGGGATGATGATGAAGATTTTTATGATGCTCCAGATGATGTCTCAGAGGGCAAGGCTCCAGAGCCCGACATGTCTCCTGACCCTAATTTCAGTGCATCCCCCCACAGATCAGGAGGATACTTCCTCTGTGCTGACTTTCCTCCAACACATGGTGAACACCCTTGATCTTCCCTCTCGGGAGTCCGTCCAAAAGGAAGACGAGGACTACAGAGAGATAAAAGCTCTCCCTCCACCTAAAAAGCTGGTGCTTCCTGTTTACAAACCTTTCAGGAGAATACCATGAAACTTCTCCAGACCTCTACGTCCTTGCCGGGAGTGGAGAAAAAGAGTGATAAGAAATATCAGTTGTCCCAAAATGACACTGCTTTCTTGTCTGTACACTCCAGCCACAAAGGAGTTTTACAGTAGGCGGCATGTGGTAAAGCAGAAGTTCCTGTATCCTCCCAGCACCCCGAGAAGGATTCCCGGGGGTTGGATTTCATGGCAAGGAAAACCTATACTTCAGCCTCCCTTCTTCTCCGCTTTTCCTCTTACATGACTTACACAGACAAGTACCAGAAGGCTCTGTGGAATTCGGTTCTGGCCATAGTTAAGCAGAGCTCTGACTCTATGGCTAAGGACTTGGTCGAGACAGCCAAAACTGCCTTGGAGGCCAGGAAGTACCAGTTCCACGTGACAACAGACAATAATGATGCAGCCTCTAGGGTCAGTCAGTCAATCAAAATCTTTTTTTTTTTGCCAGGCAGAACATCATTGAGACAAGCTCATCTGCAAGATGGACCTGGGGCAAAACAATTGCTAACAGGGTTAAGACATAACAGGTTAATTGAATGTACATAGCAGTTACATAGTAGTAGTAATAATAACATATAACCATCACATTTATTTAGCTTTTGTTTAGCTTTTGTTTACCGGGTAGGTACACTAGACAAGTAGTATGCCTATTTTCAGGAACGACCCGGGAGAGTACAGAACATACAGAATACATACAAGGCAACTTAGGAGATACATCTTATAACAGGAGGTACTAACAATTGTGGTAAGACATATACACGGGCAGTAATAACATCACATGACAGTCAATGCGTAGGTAGACATTTGTGACAGCTGAGATTCATCAGGAGAATAAAGAGGCATCCCCTACGGAGGCTTGAAACAATTACACACTGATGATAACTTAAGTCGACCACAGGGTTGAGCGAAAAGACCCATGGGAGGGGGCATGCGGACATGATCGGTGGGAGTTCCAGAGTCTAGGCACGTGGCGGCAAAGTCTCGACCCCCATGAGGGACCGAGTGGAAGGAATTTTGAGCAGTCCAACAGACTGTGACCTAAGCTTGTAGGCAGGCGTCCATAATTGGGAGGAGATCCGCCAGTCCTAGGGGAGCCAGTGTGAGCACCTTCTTGGCGAAGCATCCAACCCCAAAGTCCAGGTATTCAGCTGGGGGCAACCAGCGGAGTCTATCATAGAGATCACATCGATGGGTGAGTTTAGGGACGGCAAGTGCAAACCGACATATATTGTTATATGCCGTGCTCCACCGGGCAAGGTGGTTTTGGGGGGACCGGGCAAATAGGGGGAGTCCGTAGCTGAGAGAGGGAAGAAGCACACCTCGAGCAAGCGCGAGTCTTGCCCCTGGGGTCAGGTTGTATTTGGCCCTATAGGCCATACCCAACTTACAGTGTGTACTTCTACAGATGTTGAGGATATGACTCCCCATGTCAAGTTGGGGGTCGAGAGTAACTCCAAGATATTTGATGGAGTTCACCAATGGCAGCGGGGATCCCCCATCACAGGTTATGTGGAGCGAGGATGATGCGGCTTTTATCTTGGCTGCGGAGCCAAAGAGCATGGCCTGCGTTTTTATTGGTGTTCAATACCAGCCTATGGTGAGTAACCCAGGCCAGGACTCTCCCGAAGTCATCGGTCAGGCTCTGGTTTAGTGCAGCGACAGTGGGGGAATGGGCCACTAGTACCAGATCATCTGCGTATAAAGTGGCTTGGCAGTGAGAGGTCACCAGTGGCAGCTGATTGATAAAGAGCGAGAAAAGGAGGGGCCCAGCACTGATCCTGGGGGACTCAGAGTCATCGCCCTTGACTCCGAGAGGACCTTGTTAAACAGGGCTGCTGTCTACCCTGCAGATAATCACGTGAACCAATTTAGGGCATGGGAGGAGAGACCAACGGCCCTTAGTTGCTCTCCAAGAAGGTCGTGATTAACAAGGTCAAACGCTTTTGATAGGTCTATAAATATTGCACCAGACAGTTTACATTGGTCCATGGCAGATCTTATACTGGAGGTGACTGTGATCAGTGCAGAAGTGGTACTGTGACCCTTTGAAATCCATGCTGTGCTCTGGAGAGCAGTGCATGAGTACAGATACTCAGAGTTGCTCTGCCACCACCTTTTCAAGAAGTTTGCTAGGGGCGGAAGGATAGCAATGGGCAGTAGTTGTCAGGAGCGTGGGATTGCCCTGCTTCAGAACTGGAACTATCCTTGCTTCCTTCCATATGCAGAATAGTCCCTGAGTTAAGGGATAGATTGAAGATGTGTCAACCGGAGAGGCAATGATGGGCGCTCCTAGTTTGAGAAGTCGGGTTCCAGGAAATCGAGGCCAGGGCTGGAATACTGGGCCAGGGCAGCAAGTTTCTGAACTTGGAGGACTGATACAGCCCTAAGATTAAACACGCCCGATGTTGAACTCCCTGACTCGATAGGGATGGGATCGTGGTGAGCTCCCCAGCTCACATTGAGGCGGGAGGTGAGGGCCGAGTGGTCCGAAGTGGCGCTTTAGGGCGTCAGCTATGGTTTGGGGGTTATTGCAAGAGACGCCATTTAGGACCATATCCGTGACACCCGTGCTGGAGGACCCACTGACTAAGGTTTTAATGTTACTCCAGAACCTCCTGGGGTCACTGGCAGAGCTAAGTAATGCAGACTTACAAAGTCACTTTTGCTACCCTTATAGCCTTTTACACTGGTTCCTGAGGTGCCGATATCTCTGGAAGTTAGAGATCACTGGATCGCCTGGCCTGGACCCAGCATTGGTCTCTTCGGAACTTGGCTGCAGATTTCCATTCAGCCAGTAGGTGGCCGTCCCCCTCACCCTCCGGGTGATCATGGGTGCGTGCCTGTCCTGGATGTCACCAAAGGTATCAATGAAACAGGAGGTAGCTGCTGTGGAGTCAGTGGCCTCCAATACCCTGGTCCAGTCAGTAGATCTTAAGTCTGCCATGAACCTCTCTTGGTCAAACCTGGAATAGTTTCTAACTCGAATAATTTTGTGAGGGATTTTATAGGTGGGAATTTTCCAAACACAAAACACTGGGGAGTGATCAGAGATGGAGTCCGGTAGGGTACCTGAGGTAGATATTCTCTCTGGACGGTTGGTAAGAATCCAATCCAACAGGGTACTCGAGGACCTACTGGTGGACTGCCTGGTTGGGTCCTTAATGAGTTGGGTAAGGGATAGGGTGGCAAGAAGAGATTCATATTTCTTAATGTTACCACTCTCCCAGTTTAGGTTGGTGTCACCCATAATAATAAGTTCGTTGTCTCCTATACTGGCCCTGACCGTGTCTAGGAGATAGGTGAGCCCCCAGGGCCTCCTCGGGAGGATATATGCACATACCAAATGCAGCTTCTTTGTATCCCTAGCAGAAGTCCATGCAGGATCTCACAGGGAGAGTGAGCGGCGGCACCATACGTCACCGGGGAGATTTTCAGGTGGGCTCTATAGTAGATCAGGATGCGCCCCCCCATCCCCTGGCCTGTCAAGGCAGATAAACTCGTAACCTGTTAAGGAGCAGGCGGAGTCAGGGATAGAGAATTTAAGCCAGGTCTCCGTAATCCCTAGGATATCGGGTTTGTATAGGTCTACCCTGTAATAAGATACTTCCATCAGAACATAGCAATAGGTTCAACAAGAGGTAGTGCCATTTAAATACAATTGTATAGATACAGATTTATGGACGTAAGGTAATGAGCTAAAGTTTATACAGTAAACATCATTGGAGGAGTCATAATAAGCGTACGGCATGGCTGCATCTCTCCCGGTTGTCACCATTGGCCCGGCTTAGGGTGATTAACTCCGCTCACTAGAGAACCTATCTTTTCTCCTGTAGGGTGAGACGGCGTCTGTCAGGGCAACTTTCTGCCCCCTCTGAGGGGTCCCCCGTCTCACTCTCCCCACTCTCTGGCCTCTCCAGGCCCGTGAAGGTTCTCCCTCTTAGTGTGTCTCCCGCTGAGAGCAAAGGGACTCAGTTCATTAGGGTTGAAGCCCCCTTCGGGGGGGGGGGGCTCGGCACTCACCCAAAGGTGATGAATGGTGAAGATTGACACAGGTATGAGATGAAAATTACGTACCTATCGTACTTCTGATCTTTCTGTGCATCTTCACCATTCATCACAATCCCACCCTCCACCCCCCCCCGGGGCCTCAGTCTCTGGGTCCCCCTCCCTCTCTGTGCCCTCTCCCTCGCCACCCTCCTTTCTGTTAGTCAGGATTGGGGTGACTTGGGGCACATATGGTTATAATTTTCTCTGGGGGTAGAATGGTCAAGATGGGGGCACTCCTTCAGTGCCTTGGCTCCACCCCTGTGGGGTGGGGGTTGGTAGTTGCCCTCTTTTCTGTTCCCTCTCCCCTTCTCCCTGTCAACTTGCTTTTATTTTCCTTGTCCTTTGGACACAACCTTGATTTAATTTAAGAAACTAGGTTTCTTACACCAAAAATCTGTTTTTGAGAGGGGGATAATCCCTGTATCAAGCCTGTTCTTCCAGAATAGCCGATTCTGCTTCTTTGAGTTATTGCCAGTGATTCTGTGCCTTGAATTCTGGCAGTTAGCTTTTTGGCTACTCCTTCACAGTACCTATGCAATCTGGAGACAGGTCAAGGTTCCAGGGTGTGTTCCCTTCTCCGCCCCCCCAACGTCCTCATCTCTAAATTTCTTAACCCTCCCTCCCTCCTTTTTCTACTTCCAGAGATTGGGGCCCCTACCCAATCACTTTAGTTTTTCAAAACTTGTTCTGTCCTCTCAGTCGTTTATTTCTCCTTTTAGTTTATATATCTTTTCCTTTCTCTGTCCCTTGGACTTCCTTGTCCCTCCCTCCCATCCCTTTCTTACTCTCGGTGACTCAGAACTGGCAAGAGGTGGTTCTACAGCACTAACAGCCAACAGAAGCGCCACGCAGTCACGTCGGCCTCGAGGGGCGCAGCCGATGGTCGCTGACTCACCATCCAGAAAAATAAGAGTTCACAGTCATGACCTCCGGCCAGTACCCAAAGGTGATGAATGGTGAATATACACAGAAAAATCAGAATTACGGTAGGTACGTAATTTTCATTTCAAACAACATGAAGTCTTACTGTATTCTGACATATGCAGTGATCCCCAACCTTTTTTTTTTATTCAGTATGTTTTATTAATTATTAATTATAACAATATTGTATTGATATAGATCCTTGTTCCAGGATTTCCTAATACATCAAGAACTAATAACAGAGAACATAGATCCCCAACCTTTAAACTGCCCTGGAGAACAGAGTTAACTTTCTATGCAGAGCATAGAATGCTGAGCGTGAGCTCAGTTGGAATCTCTGTCTGGAGTGTTTCAAACTCAAACCGTCAGATTCTTTACTCCGCCTCACTGAACGGTCACTCCGGAGATTTCTCCTTCAGCTCGGTTCGAAAGTCAGTTAAAGTTTCAGTTTTCGTCGTTTTTTAAACCGAAAAAGTTATCCACATAGTCGGTTCAGTCTCTGTCTGTGGTGCCATGAGTACTAGATAGGAATTGTTCTGTTTTTCTGTGTGGAACTTGTAAAAGTGCGGGTCGGTTCGGCTGAACTGGCCATTTGATAGTGAAACTTGTGTTTTTACTTAGTGTGTGGTTACCGGTCCTTATCAGTTCTAAAAAAAAAAAACTGTGTTTTAGTACGTTTTTTCCAATACCCGTGACACGGTTAGGAACCGATAAGGGAGTGTTGCCTGGCGGTTGCCATAAAAAGGGTAAGTTGGTTAGTTTGGCCATGTCTGAGAAACCCAAGAAAAAAAACGGGCCCACTGGGTTTCAACACTGCAGTGAGTGTGGGGAGGTCTTTGCTAAGGCCGATCCCCATGCCACCTGTGTTTATTGTCTGGGGTTTGACCACCTCGATTCAGACTGCCAAATATGTAAAAATGTTCCCAAATCTACCCTTGAGAAGAGATTAGGTAGACTGAGGGAAAAGGAGGCCGAGAAGTCCGCTGACCCGGATGGCCAGCCCAGTTTGGTTCCAACCGAACAGAAGGAGCGCCCTCTGACCAGGGCGATACTTCTTCGGGCAAAAGGAGAGCCCATTCTGAGGGATCGGTTTCGACAAATAACGCAAAAAAAAAATCGTCCGGTTCGGATCCGGAGGTTCATGTTCCAACCGCTGAAGAGATAGCCAGAGCAATTCAGACTGTGGAATCGCTTCGCCCGGTTCCTACCGATCTGGCACCTTCTGGCAGGGGTTCGGTTCGGTTGGTTCCCCCGGTTCAAGATTATACCCTCGAAGATTTTTATGAACCGGAGTTTGAAGAGGAAGGGGAATTTGAGGATGATGGTGAAAGTGAGGGTCTGGATGTGCCTGTGGAACCGGACATCTCCCCAGACAGACCTTCAGGTGTTTCCTCTCCTAGGCTTTCTGAGTCCCCTTCTCACTTTATGTTCTATAGAACGGTGGCTGAAACCCTCCAGCTTCCTATGGAGGAGGCTGTGGAGGATCAAGAGGAGCCTGATTATGTAGAAATGATGGACATCACAGAGTCCAGGAGACTGTCTATTCCCCCTCCACAAATCCTTTGCGAAACACACAAAAAATCCTAAAGTCTGCTAACACTATACCTCCTGTAGATAGAAGAATGGAAAAGAGGTATACACTTTCAGGCTCAGACATGGAGTTCTTATACCAGCAATGCAGCCATGTTAGGGTAGTGCAGGCTGCTGCCTGTGACAAGGCAAATATTCCCTTGGCTTCACACACCCCAGACAAGGACTCCAGGAAGATTGATGCCATGGCAAAGAAACAGTACATGGCATCTTCCTTGGGACTCAGGCAGGCGAATTATATGGCCTATACAGCCAGGTACCAGAAGTCTGGGTGTGACACTGTACTGGCACTGGCTAACCAGGCCTCCCCCCAGCTAGCCAAGAGGCGGTAGCTGCAGATGGGATTGAGGCATCTAAAGTTCAGTTTCATGCTGCTGTGGACTCCAGTGATGTGTCATCAAGAGTCATGGCTACATCTGTGGCTCTTCGGAGAATGGCTTGGCTCAAATGTACTAGCCTCTTGCAGGATACCCAAGCTAAGGCCATGGATTTTCCTGTAGTGGGTAATTCTCTGTTTGGGGAGCAGACAGAGAATTACTTGAAGAAAATGGATGAGTACAGGACCACTTATAGGAGTGCTCAGGCCAAAGAAAGGCAAGCAACTCCTCAAAGGCAGCAGTCTAGGGGCAGGCCTTTTCATAGGCCTTTTTACCAAGCACAGGCCTCTTCTCCCTTTTCTCAGAGGGAGAGGCAGAAGAGGGATGAGCAGGGCTGCATCCACTCCTCAGCCTAAGGCCCCTGCCAAGCAGACACCCTGATGGGTCTGCCCGGGTCGACTCTCCTACGGAGGCAGGCTGGCTTACTTTGTTCAGGACTGGATGTCTATTACCTCAGACAAATGGGTCCTGGAAGTAGTAAGCCAGGGACTGGTTCTCAGCTTCAAAAAATTTCCAAAGATGAGAACCAGATCCTTCCCACCTGCAGGTCTCTCAGAAACCCTTGCCCTAGAGGCAGATGTTTCATCTCTTCTGGCCTTAAGTGCCATAGAGAGTTCTACCCTACTCTGGGGCAAAGGTCTGTACTCCAGTGCTTCCTTACCCCAAAAGACAGGAGTGGACCCATCCTAGACCTAAGATATCTGAACAAACATCTTTTAAAGCCAAAGTTCAAGATGGTAACTCTGGGAATAATTCTTCCCTCTCTAAGGCCAGGAGACTGGCTAGCCTCACTGGACCTCAGAGATGCCTATTTTCACATTCCCATCAGGTGCTCCCACAGAAAGTACCTCAGGTTCGAATTGCCCTCAGGCCACTATCAGTTCAAAGCAATGCCCTTCGACCTAACATCAGCACCAAGGGTTTTCACAAAGTGCCTGGCAGTAGTGGTTGCTTTTCTAAGAAGAAAAAAGATTTCCATTTTTCCATACCTGGACAACTGGCTCATAGTGGGGCAGTCCCCAGACCAAGTCAAGTCAGACCTCTAGGTAACTCGGCAGGTGCTCACATCGCTGGGGTTTCTTCTCAACCTTCCCAAGTCAGTTCCCGAGCCAGTACAGCTTCTCACTTTTATAGGAGCAGAGCTCGATACTGTCAAAGCAAGAGCCTTCCTTCCCCTGGAAAGGGCAAGAGTTCTTACAGAACTGGCTTCTTCCTTCAGCCTTCAGGTGTCTCGGCCAGCAAGGTTTTTTCTCCAACTCTTGGGCCACATGGCAGCCTCTACAGCAGTGGTCCAAGGGACAAGATTCCAGATGAGGGACATTCAGTTCCATCTGAGGACTTTTTGGTCCCAGAGGAAGGATTCCCTCACCAAACTGATTCCAGTGACTCGGACCCTGATCCAAGCCCTTCAATGGTGGCAGGATCAGGACAACTTAAGACAAGGGGTCCCATTCTCCACTCAGTCTCATTTGGTGGTCCTTACCATGGATGCTTCCCTTCTGGGATGGGGAGCCCATCTGGGGGCCCTCACTGCTCAAGGAGTGTGGTCCCCTCAGGAATCTCTTCACCACATCAGTCTCCTGGAGCGCAGGGCAGTTTTTCTGGCCCTGTAAGCCTTCTCTCAGTCAGTACAGAACAAGGTGGTTCATGTCAGAACAGACAATACCACCACCATGTGGTACATCAACAAGCAAGGAGGCACTCGATCTACGGCCTTGTGCACAGAAGCCATGAAGTTGTGGTCCCTGGCTTACTCCCTGCAAACCTGTCTGATAGCAGTTCACCTTCCAGGAAAAGACAGTTTGCTAGCAGATGCACTGAGCAGGATCTTGCAGGGCCATCACGAATGGACCCTGAACCCTCTGATACTAAAGGTGATTTTTTTTCCAAAGTGGGGCACTCCAGAGATAGATCTTTTTGCAGCCCCAGACAATCACCAACTTCCACTTTTTTGTTACAGACCCCCAGTCTTGGGTTCAGTCCCCCTGGATGCTCTGGTATTGAACTGGGAAGGGAAATTCCTGTATGCATTTCCCCCCTTCCCTCTTCTGTTCAAGGTTTTAGTGAAGATAAAGTCACAACCTTGCAAAGTCATTCTGATTAGGCCAGACAGCCTTGGTACCCTCTGTTGCTGTCCCTAGCAGTTCACCTCCCCCTGTCTCTTCCCAGGAATTACAGCCTGTTAACCTCCTCTCAGGGGAGGATTTGGTACCCTAGTCTTCAGTCTCTCAATCTCAAGGCATGGCTCTTGAAGAGTTAGAGTTTGCAGATTTGCAGTTGTCTCAGGGGGTTCTGGATATTCTCAAAGCTTCTCAAAAGCCTTCCACCAGAAAGACTTACAACTCCAAATGGAAGAGGTTCAGCATTTGGTGTTCCAAGAAGCATATTTCTCCTGATACTGCTGAGTTGCCTACAGTCCTGGATTATGTGGTCCATCTCAATGGCGTAGGCCTCAGACCAGCTACCCACAAGGTACACTTGTCAGCTGTTTCAGCTTTTCTATCAGTGGGAAAGCCTTCCTCTCTAGCACCTCACCCTTTATTCTGCAAATTTTTTAAGGGATTGCTCCATACCAATCCTCCCTTTAGAGACCCTGCCTGGGACTTGAACGTTTGCATTGCTCAACTTATGCAACCTCCCTTTGAGCCCATGTCCTCAGCAGAACTTAAGTACTTGACTTGGAAAGCTGTGTTTTTGGTAGCCATTACGTCTGCCAGGCGTATCAGTGAGCTGCAAGCCCTGTCAGTGGAACCTGATTTTATCTCTTTTCATAGATAAAGTGGTCCTTAGAACCAATAGAAGGTTCTTGCCCAAAGTGGTTTCAGATTTTCACCTGAACCAGTCTGTGTCTCTCCCTGTTTCCTTCACTGATCATTCTTCCTCAGGAGAGAGGAGGCTACACAGTTTAGATGTTAAAAAGGCCCTCAGATACTACATAGAGTGTTCCAAGGGTCACAGGGTTGACTCCCTCCAGTTGTTCCTCACTTATGGAGAAGTGGGAAAGAGCAAACCTGCCACTAAGAGAACTATTGCCAGGTGGATTGTATCTTGTGTACAATTCTGCTATGAGAAACTGGGAAGGATTCCTCCCTCAGGCCTGAGGGCTCACTCCACAAGAGGTACGGCGGCTTCTCTGGCTGCTGCCAGGGATATTCTGCTCTTAGAAATCTGTCAGGCAGCCACCTGGAAAACAGTCCATACCTTTATCCAGCATTACTCTCTGGATATCTAGGCTAGGGGTGATGCTCGGTTTGGCACAGCAGTACTTCAGAGCCTATTCCCAAAGTAGGTTCTGTCCCTCCTCCATGGAGGTACTACTTGGTAGTCTGCAATTGTCAGAATACAGCAAGACTTCATGTTGTTTGAAAAAAAAAGTACTCAACTTAGTAATTGTGTTTCTTCTAATGGAGTCTTGCTGTATTCTGACCTCCCTGTCTGCCTCCCCTCTCAGAACCTGTTTTTTGGGAAGTGGGTGGGCAGGTGCAGTGTTGCACCCCAAGGGTGCTCTTTGTTTACACCCTCCTTCTTTTTGTTTGGGTGTTGTGTTGATTTATTACTGTTATTTGTATTAGGTTGGTTTTTGGGTTTCCTGACTTGAGTCTTCCTTGGGAATCCAAAACTTTTTACTGCCAGTTGGCTAGTAGGAATTTTTACAATTTCCACATATAATTTTTAGTTAGTTGAGCTTGTAAGAATCTGATGGTTTGAGTCTGAAACACTCCAGACAGAGACTCCATCTGAGCTCGAGTCAGCATTCTATGCTCTGCATAGAAAGTTAACTCTCTGTTCTCCAGGGCAATTTAAAGGTTGGGGATCACTGCATACGTCAGAATACAGCAAGACTCTATTAGAAGAAACACAATTACTAAGGTGACTAAGGTTTTCTTCCCCCAACCCTTCACCTCCCTCCTAAATCAGCGTGGGTCCTTGGGTCCTGGATCAACTCCATTGCCCCTTTTTCAGTGGAATCTAGTCCATGTGGACTTGATCTGGAGAGGAGAGTTCCAGTGGGGAAGGGGATTGTCGGGGGGGGGGGAGTTGAGCCAGTTTTTCCTTTCTCCTACCTGTCTTCTTTCTTTCTCTCCTGTCCCTCAGTTTTGTTTTACTCTGCCTAGAGCTGCCCAGTGTTTTGGTCACCCCCTACCTGTCCATTTTGGTTATCCCTCTAGCTTAACCCTGTTTCTCCTTATTGGCTTTATTTCCCACCCTTCCTAATCATTTGGGCACCCTGGCCCTCTGCTGTACCCAACTTTTCTTGTTCCTCACCTGGCGTGACAGAACTGAGGGCTGGGAGGAGTCAGCGCAAGTTACTGGCCAACCCACAAGTGCCATGTTGAACACTGATCTCATGGGTGGTTCTGTCCTGTTGGCTTCATCTAGCACAAACATTTTTAAAGAGTCAGTGCTCTTTTTCCGTGCAGGGTCCTGACCCCCGGTAGGGCCCATCAGTAATGAATGGTGAAGATATTTGGGAAGAGCATAGTTACGGTAAGTACGTAATTTCCATTGTCTGAACAAACACCTGATAAAGGGCAAATTCCGAATGGTCACCCAGTATACTTCCCTTCAACAGGTAGACTGGATGGGATCTCTGGGCCTGAGAGATACATATTTCCACATTCCCATCAGGCCCAGTCACAGGAAATACTTAAGGTTCTGGCTGCCTTCTGGTTTATTATCAGTTCACAGCCCTTCCTTTTTGGTCTCTCATCTGCTTCCAAGGTATACACAGAGTGTTTAGCCGTGGTGGCAGCACACCTCAGAAGGCAAGGAGTGCTGGTTTTTTCCAACCTGGATGACTGACTGGCTGGTCAGTCAGCAAGTCAGGGGCTCCCTTCAGCTAACTCAGAGCACCTTGGAGACAGTGGGATTCCTCATAAACATTCAGAAGTCCTAAACAGAACCAGTCCAGGTGCCAGAGTTCATAGGAGCAGAGCTAGATACCCTTCAAGGCAAGGCATTCTTACCTCAGGAAAGAATGGAAAGCTTTCTAAGTCTGGCAAATTCCTTTATCCTGGGTCAACCCAGGCCAGCAAGGCATTTCCTTCAGCTCCTGGGTCAAATGGCCTCCACCACAGCCGTGGTGCCAGAGGTCAGGTTTCAGATGAGAGACATTCAGTACCACATAAGGTTTCATTGGTCCCAGAAGCGGCACCCAGTTATAAGGCTGGTGCTTGTCACAGAAATCCTTTTACAAGCTCTGGACTGGTGGAGAGAAAGGGACAACCTCAGGGAGGGAATGCCCTTTCAGCTACAGTGCTCCACAGTCATCCTGACAACAGATGCCTCCCCTCTAGGCGGGGTGGCCCACCTGCCCCGAGAATCCAGAGAACATATAAACCTCCTGAAATTAAGGGTAGTCTTCATCACCCTCCAGTCATTCGCTCCACAGGTAAAGGGCCAGTCAGTCGAAATCAGGACAGACAACACCACTACCAAGTATTACATCAACAAGCAGGGAGGCACAAGATCCTCAAAGCTATGCCCAGAAGCTATGAAAATCTGGAATCTGGCTTACTCCATAGACGTGCAGCTGTCAGCAGTCCATCTTTCAGGGAAAGACAATGTCCTGTCGGATTCCCTTAGCAGGATCAGCCAGGGGCATCATGAATAATCTGTGAACAAGCAGGTGCTGACCACAGTCTTCAAGAAATGGGTCTCACTGGAATATCTGTTTGCTTCCAACGAGAATTACGAGCTCCTTCTCTTTTGTTGCAGGCCTCCAGCAGTGGGCTCAGTCCTCATGGACGCATTGACTCAGGACTGGTCAGGGAGGTTCCTGCATGCCTTCCCACCATTCCCTCCACTACTTCAGGTTCTCCTGAAATTAAGGAGTCAGTCTGCAACTGTGATATTAGTGGCTCCAGACTGGGCCAGGCAGCCTTGGTACTCCCTGCTCCTGACCTCCATCAAGCAGTCCTTTCGTCTCCCAAAGAGAGATGTTCTACTTACCATGTCTCAAGGCAGAATAACTTTTTTGAACCTCAAGTCACTGCAACTCAAGACCTGGTTCTTGAGGAGTTAGAGTACTCTGATTTTCATTTTTCAGAGGAGGTCCTCATGGTTTCCAGGAATCCTGCTACCAGAAAGACATATGCTTCCAGATGGCAAAGGTTTTCTCTGTGGTGTGCTCCTAAGCAGTTCAGTCCCTTACAGGCAGACCGGCCCATTCTTTTGGACTACGTGTTTCATTTTCTGTCTTTGGGCCTCAGTTCCTCAACCCTTAACGTGCTCTTGGCAGCTGTTTCTGCCTATGTTTCAGCAGATAATGAGAAAACGGTTTCGTCACACTCAATCTTCAAGAAATTCTTTAAGGGTCTGCTGCATCTGTGTCTTCCTGTTAGGGAACCAGTCCCTTCCTGGGATTTGAACCTGTGTATAGCCAAGCTCGTGGAACCTCCCTTTGAGCCTTTGACCATTCGGATTTGAAGTATGTCACCTGTAAGTCAGGAACTACCTGGAAAACTATACACACCTTTACAAAGCACTATTTCCTGGATATGCAGTCCAGAAGAGATGCCAGGTTTGGCACTGCTGTCTTGCAGAACCTTTTCCCTAAACAGGTTCTGTACCCAGCCTCCCAATGTACTTCTTTGTGGTTTGCATAAGTAAGCATAGTGAGGGATTCCTGGAGTTTGAAGAAAAAAATACTTACCATAGTAATGTTGTTTTTTCCAAGGGATCCCTCACTATACTTAAATCTTCCACCCTGCCTCCCTTTCCAGTACCCAGAAAGGTTCTACAAGAATCAGTGCTTGTTTGGTTTTTCAGTGGCTTGAACATTATTTATTGTTATCCACAGTTTGAGTGCTTTTATTTTAGTCTGCTGTAGCTGGGCCTGGGATGCCATTCTGTAATAGTTTTTTGGTAGTTTTTCATTTAGTTATAGTAAGGTATAGGTTAGTGAGATTCATGACTATTGCCTTGTTGGCTCTAGAAATAAACATAGAAACATAGAAGATGATGGCAGAAGGGGACCTGTGGTCCATCGAGTCTACCCAAATGAGGTATCCCGGGACCTATTGTGCGATGGTGCTCTGTCCACCTAGACACCCAGCCTAGCCCAGTGCCATGTGTTTCTTCCCAATACTTGTCCCACTCATGCTTAAAGCTTGATACTGACTTTGCGGCCACCATCTCGGGAGGTAATCTATTCCAAGGTTCCACCTCCCTCTCTGAGAAGTAATACTTTCTGATGTCCCTCTTGAACACTCCACCCTTCAATTTCCACTCGTGCCCTCTTGTGGTAGAATTGACATTCCTGGTAAAAAGCTGCGTTTCTGGCACCTTGTTGATTCCTTTAAGAACTTGAAGGTCTCAATCATATCCCCCTCTCCCCCCTAGTCTCTAGTGAGTATAATTTCAGAGCCCCAAGCCTCTCTTCATAGGTGATTTCCTGAAGGTCATGTATCATTTTTGTTGCCTTTCTCTGGACTACTTCCAGTCTATCAATGTCCTTTCTTTGGTGAGGCCTCCAGAATTGTACACAGTACTCCAGATGAGGCCTCACTGATGACCGGTAAAGTGGTAGTATCACCTCCCTGTCCCTGCTGTCTCTTCCCCCTGCCAGTGCATCCTAACACCCTGCAAGCCCTGCTGTAAGCCTTATTGCACTGACTTTCCTGCTTGAGGACATCCCTAATGATGACTCCCAGATCACATTCCTCAGCAGAGGAACTCAGCTGGACTCCGTTTAGCCAGTATTCTTCCTTGGGGTTGGCCCTACCTAGGTGCATCACCTTACACTTCTTAGCATTGATGTTTAATTGCCATATTTGTGAACTTTCCAACTTCTTAAGTTGTCTGACTCCCTCCATACTATCCACTCTTCCGCTGAGTTTCGTGTTGACCGCAAACAGGGTGATGTTGCCATTTATGCCCTCACTGATGAATACATTGAAGAGGACCGGCCCCAGGACCGACCCCTGAGGCACCCCAATAATGACCTGCCTCTCGTTAGATTTCACCCCATTTACTATCACCCTTTATTTTCTGTCCCTCCGCCAACTGTGTATCCACTTTACTATCTATTCTGCTACCCCAAGGTCTTCTAGCTTTTTTTAAGAGGCGTCTGTGTGGGACTATGTCAGATGCCTTACTGAAGTCAAAGTAAAGCAAGTCCACTGCATGACCCTTGTCCAACTCCTTGGTCACTTCGTCAAAGAACGTAATAAGGTTAGTTTGCCATGACCTGCCCATTAGAAACTTGTGTTGTTTGTAGTTGTGGAGATGATTTACTTTGAGGTATTCCACTAGATCTTGCTTGATAAGGGCCTCCATAAGTTTACCCACTACTGATGTGAGACTGACGGGCCTATAGTTACCTGCATCTTCCCTATCTCCACTCTTTTGGAGTGGCACCACGTCAGCCACCCTCCAGTCACCTGGAACTACCCCTGACTCCAGTGACTGGTTGAATAGGTGCTTGAGAGGCACTGCCAGCTCTTCTGCAGTGCCACCACGAGGCAGAGATTTGAAAATGCGTTTCTGAGTTCCATAATTTGCATACATTCCACTCTCTCCAAGGCAGTGCAAGCGTAGTGAAGGATCCCTTGGAAGAAACAATATTACTGTGGTAAGCAATTTTTTCTTCAGTAGGGTGCTTGAGCATTACTACTGCAGTTACTCTACAGTTGTAAAGTAATTTTACCTAACATTTTACATGTCTGCTTCAATTTGATTGGTCTTTTTCAAAAATGTTAGTTTTTTGATAACCTTTTAGATAGATTGGAGCTGTGGTGCTACTAAAACTATCTGTAGAAACAGATCTGAGGTAACTGTCAGAGTGAGCTGTGGATGCAAAGTTTGAACCAGATTCGAAATTCCATCATTTGAATAAGGTTCCATCTCCAGGGTATCTGTCTCCATGGAGCTGGATGCATACAGTGTAAATCATAGTGAGAGATCCCTGAGATGAAACAACATTACTGTGGTGAGTATTTTTTTTTCTTTATTTCCAATACTTTTTCCAAATGAGTCTGGAGACTCTTGGGTACTTCAGCTCAAAGAGTTGTTAGTAGACTGCCAGGAGCTTTAGGCTACCACAGAGGAGAGTTTTTGTTGTTTTTTTTTTTTTTTGGCCATTATTTTTCTCTGCTTTCAGTGTAGCTCCCCATCTGGATGGGCGCCTCTGCCCATCTCCCGGGCGCCCACCAGCCGGCGCTTGCACTACCCCCAGGGCTCCCACTTCCGGTGGGTTCCCCAACCCCCGCCGACGAGATCCAGTGTGGCCTGACAGCACGGCTAGCCGGGAATGGGGCCTGCAAGGCATCCTCCTTCATCCTACCGCACTGCTGTCTTTTTCCTCTATCCATGCCCCCTTTGTAAGCATGCGACATGCAATGACGCTTGAGACGGGGCGCGCACACTCCTGTGCGCACCAAACACGTCAGGCATCTGCCGTGCTCCCACCGCATGCTGTGTGGTGCCATGTCGCTGAGCCCCAGCCTCTGCTAGGGGTCAGGCATGCACTGGCCTCTGGTCTCCCCCCTCCCTGGAGATGGAGAGCAGTCCGTCGGATGCTCGATCCATCTCCTCCCCTGCTGACCCACGGTGGCCCATGCTCGTTCTCGAACACGGGTCGTCGGCGTGGCACAAGGTGTGGCGTCCAGCACCACAGCCCTCCGTGCCACCGGGCCGGCAGGGAGTTTTCTGTTGATATAGATTCTAAATTCTGGGCAGCGTACCTCATGCAAAGAGGATGCACAGAGTTGTACTGGCTGCTGACAAAGGTGTCCCACAAATGGAAACACCATCAGTCACCAACAGTAGGGTTAGGGAGGCCCTGGACCAATTCAGAGATAAGTCACCAAAGCTTGATGGAATACACCGGAGGGTGCTAGGGAAGCTAGCAAGTGAATTGGCAGATCTCTTGGCACATTTATTCAGCAGATTACTTCAACCAGGGATAGTGCTGGGGGACTGGAGAAGAGCTGATCTGGTGCCTCTCCACAAGGGAGGGAGTTGGGAGGAAGCAGGCAACTACAGACCAGTTAGCCTTATGTAAGTAGTGGAGAAGCTAACGTAAATCTTAAAACAGGACTTGGTAAAGTAACTAGATAAGAATGGTCTGCAGGATGACAGGTGACATGGGTTCATGGCGGGTAGGTGTGACAGGGTGAAACAGGACCCTGTCCCAGTTGTTTTAGAGAAAGTGATTAAATGCAAGGATCTGTCCTTTTCTGTCTCTTCTCTGTCTGGTAGCACAACCCAATTTTCCTGTGAGATCTCAGACTTGATCACCCCGCCAATCTCTCAACTATTTGCCCCTCACTGTATCTCAGTTTTCCCTTGCTGTCTGTTTTTCTCCCGTGCATATGTAGAGCTGATATAAAAATATGTGCAAATTGTTGTGTGAAAATGTAACTGATAATGGGGTCACTTTTATTTGAAAAGTATATAGTGTTACTGTTGAAATATATATATATAATTGTGTTTTGAGATGATTGCAGAAAGCTGTTGTAAACTCTAGAGGTTACTTGAGTGCAAATCTTTCAACCTTTTGCAAAAGCTGCAGAAGGGGTCTCAGAAAGCACACTGTGTTCTAGCAGCTCCTGAAACTTACAAGAACATATTTACAAGGACAGGATGTTTGCTAAGAATGGGGTTGAAAAGACTTGTAAAAGAGCTAAGCTGCAACTGCAAAAGAGATTATTAGGAGAACAAGGGACACAGAGACTGAAAGAAAACTTTAATTTATTTTGCCTTTGTAAACAGTTATATTGAACACGTTTATTATATGATACTGTTAGTGTAAATAATTTTTGATGAATTCTACAACTACTCCTGGTTTTCCGATGCTTCCTGACCTGTACCTCAAAGACAGTAGGTCATGCCAAACTAACCTAATCACATTTTTTGACTGGGTCACTAGGGAACTAAACAGAGGCCACCCAGTGGACTTCCTCTACTTTGATTTCAGCAAGGCCTTTGATTCAGTGCCACACAACTGCCTGCTGAAAAAGTTGGAGGACCTGGGTGCAGCCACGAGCATAGTCTGTCAGTTATTTATTTATTTATTTATTTACAGGTTGATAACCGGGAAAGACGCACTGCGCCAAATGCTCAATTCCAGGTGCGACCTGGGGCAGGGGGTGAGGATACAAGATACAATTTTATATCTACATACATATACAATACACAGTATAAACTTGAGATAAGCAAAAGTACATTATAATAAACATTGGCTACAGCTTGTACATAACAATGCATCTACATAAAGATGCATCTAACATTGAACCTAGCAGAGGACAATAACTACCTGAGCTAACATACCAAGACTAGGTACAGTGATACAGCTGAGTGGGCATGAGTACGGAGCATCTAACAAAAGTGGGGTAGGTAATTGTCTTGGGCACAGAAAACGGAGAGTAGTGGTCGATGGGGTAAGGTCTGATAAAGGTGCGGTCACTAGTGGTGTGCCCCATGGTTCAGTGTTGGGGCCATTCCTGTTTAATGCCTTTATCAGTGACATCGGCATAGGTATTCAGGGCAAAATTGCCCTGTTTGCAGGTGATACCAAGCTAAAAGAAAGGGGAGGCAGTTAGGGGCCTACAAAAAGACCTACAGAGGCTGGAAAGATGGTCCAGCATCTGGCAGCTGAGGTTCAGTGCAAAGAAATGCAACGTGATGCACTTGGGTAAAGGAAACCCAAAGACAGAATACTACCTCAACGGTGTCCAGCTCAGTGCTATAAAGGAAGAAAGGGACCTGGGTTTCATCATAAGCAACACCCTCAAACAGATCAGCCAATGCAACACAGCATATAGCAAGGCCAACAGAATGCTAGGGTGCATAGGGAGGGGGTTCGACAGCAGGAGAAGGGAGGTCATACTGCCACTCTACAGGTCCCTGGTAAGGCACATCTTGGAGTACTGTGTCCAGTTTTGGAGTCCACATCTGAAAAAGGATAAAATCAGGTTGGAGGCTATCTAGAGAAGAGCAACTAAAATGATCCAGGGCCTTCAAGACAATCGTACGAGGAGTGTCTGGAAGCATTAAATATGATCTTCCTGGACATAAGTCTCCACCACTCATTCACACTATTGGGATCTGCACCGGAGGCACTAGGACCCATCGGGAGCAAACTTTTTGCTGGAGGGTTGGCGCCGTGCGGTAACAACTATCTCGGCGTTGACCCTCCAACCGCCTCAGTTCCTTTTTTCCCGCCGTCGAGTGCACTTCAGTGACGACGTCGTTCGCCTGTCGGGAGTCAAACTTCAAACTAGCAGCATAGTTTTCAGTTTTTATTATTTTGTAGTATTATCTCGATACAGTATCGCTTAAATTTATTCTTATTTTTGAAATAAATACAGTAAAGAAGTCTCAGCCTATCTTGACGGAGTCGACCATGAGCAGGTCAGGTGACGGTAGGGAGACTTTGTATGAAAGCTGTTCAGTCAGTCGGGCTGGGTCCAGTCTGCCGCCTTCTCCAGAGGGAGGGTCTGATAATGGTCAGTCCAATGCCCGAGGGGATGGGCGGCCCCCCCGGAAGCATAAAAATAAACGGTCGCACTCTCGGCACCATTCGGCCTCGAACTCTTCTTCGGCCCACAGGTCTAAAAAGAGAAGGCATCAATCGAGGTCACCCTCTGATATGTCTGCGCGTAGACGCTCGGTTATCGGGGCTAGTTGCCGGTCTCCTCCTTCGGAGTTGCCAGCCTCTGCTTCTGGTAGCTGACGGCTTCGACATCAGAGCCCTACCCCGCCCGCAGGTAGGTCTTCAGATGAGCAGTTTCATCAGTGGGCCGCTCTTATGGAGCAGTGGGCTCGGAGGTTGGTTCGGCTACCTGGCTCGGTCGCTCGTGGGCCTTCGGGCTCTCTGGGTGACCAGGTGAGTGCGGTTGGACCTTCCTGGTCGCGGCACCTTCTTCGTGCCGCCGACTCGCAGCAAGGTGTCTCCCCCATGGCTTGCGGCACAGGGGCCACACGATGCCCTTATCTCCTGCTCCTCTTCCTTCAAAACCTGTTTTGAGTCTGGGAGTGTTTTCGCGCCCTCGGTGTCGTGGTGGCCTCTGGCGCTGTCCTCGAACAGCAGCAGCGCCGCGCGCCATGCGGCTTTGGCGCTTTTGGCGCCACAGGCCTCGCGTCGTTCGGTGCCGTGCGCCCTCCGCTGGTGGCTCGGGGACTCCTCTTTCACTTGCTTCCTTCTTCCTCCTCTTCTGAATTTCATTCCTTTCCTGTCCATACAATCCTCCTGGACTGTCAGGAGATGACTTTGAGCCTGACCCAGACCTTCGGTTGGGTGATGAAGTGGATGAAGCAGGATCTATTACTGCTGCAGAGTCTGTGGTCGAGGACCTATCCTTTAACTCTCTGTTGAAAAATCTGAGTTCCACACTTTCTCTCCAGACTACAGACATCGATCCTGGGAAATTGTTGAGACTCCAATATCTTCATGCCTCGGAGATCCCTCAGATTTGACTCCTCGATTCAGCCTTCCTTGAGCAGCTGTCTCAAATGGTATGGAATAATCCTGCTCTTACCCCTTGGTGGCTAAATCCATTGATAGGAAATATTCAGCCCCCAAGGATCATCCCATTTTGGCATCTCAAGCCTTTGCGGATCCTATTGTAGTCCTGGCAGAGAATGATAAGGTCGTTCTTCCTCAAGCTACTACAGCTCGACCTATTAACAAAGAATCCCGTGAGATAGACACCTTAGGTAAGAGAGTCTTTGCTGCCTCTACTCTAAGTATGCGTATTGCCAGTTACCAAGGCTGTTTTTCTCAGTATGAGTATATTAAACAGATGGTTGAAGCCCTGCCGGGGTCGGATTCAAAGCCAGAGCTTTTTCAGACCATTACCAGAGGTATTGAATCTAATAACCAGCAAGTTAAAGCAGCCATGGATGCTTTTGACACTGCTTCCCGTTCAGCGGCTGCTGGTATTTGCACCCGGTGTCATTCCTGGCTGCGCATTTCGGGCTTTACGAATGATGCGTAGCAGCAGGTGATGGCATTGCCCTTTGACGGTGCATATCTTTTTGGTTCTCAGGTAGAGCAAGCTCTAGAAGCTACACAAAAGACTAGGTCAGCCATTAAGTTGGCTTGGCCCCCTTCTGCCCCCTCTCGAGGGCATGCCAGTAAACGACAGTTTCATAATCGCCAGTCCTTTCGAGGCAGAGGAAGTTTCCATAAGAATCAACCTGCCCAGCCTCAAAAGAAGGCACAGAAAGCTCAAGGCCCAAAGCGCCTAGCGCCACTTTATGAATTGCCGCCCAAGTTCCATCTTAGTTGCTGGTAGGACTTTCCTCTCCAGTGGAGGTCGCCTGATGCACTTCTACAACCAGTGGAAGTCCATAACCTCAGACAAATGGGTCCTTCAGATAATTCGCGAGGGTATTCCTCAATCTTGTGGGAGACCCCGGATCGTCCCCCCAAACGGCAGCCCAGGCTGTCAACCCTTCAGTCAGACCTTCTCGCCGCCGAGATTCAGGGCCTTCTGAACAACAGGGCAGTAGAAGTGGTGCCAGTGCACCAACGAAACACGGGGTTCTACTCCCATTACTTTCTGGTTCCAAAGAAGTCCGGCAGTATGCGCCCCATTCTAGATCTCAGAAAGCTAAACAAATTTCTCCCCAAAGAGAAATTCAAAATGATTTCTCTGGGAACCCTGTTACCTCTGCTCCACCAACACGACTGGTTAGCCTCCCTAGATATGCAGGACGCTTACCAGCACATTCCTGTTCACTCGAGGCATCACAAATTCCTGAGGTTTGTGGCTCTGGGACAGCACTATCAGTTCAGAGTTCTGCCCTGTGGGCTATCCTCGGCGCCGCGAGTTTTTACAAAATGTTGTGCAGTTCTCGCAGCGCACCTCAGAAAGGTCGGAATTCAGGTGTTTCCTTATCTGGACGATTGGCTTCTAGCAAGCCCTTCCAGGCAAGGGACTCTGGACGCCGTGGAGACGGCCTCGCGCTTCCTTACGTCCATGGGAGTTCTGCTTAATCTCAAGAAATCACAACTGCAGCCCTCCCAGAGGCTCTTTTTTATAGGGACTCTTCTGGACCCCTCCTGTGCGAAGGCTTTTCTTCCAGAAGACAGGAGGAACGATATCCTTCAAATGGCCCGTTACATTGGGGAAAAAAAAGCTCAGTCTCAGCTCTCTCGATGCAATGGATGCTAGGCCTCATGACATCCTCAGTGGTCACTGTACCCCTAGCACGTCTGCACATGAGAACCACCCAGTGGATGCTCAGTACTCAGTGGTCCCCAACCACTCACCCGCAGTCCTATCTCATCAAGGTGACAGAGCCCTTAAGGAGGTCACTCACCTGGTGGTCTCAAGAGAGCAATCTCCTGGAGGGGTATCCCTTTGCTCCTCTGGACCATCAGATCTCCATTACCACGGACGCATCCCTAATGGGGTGGGGAGCTCACTGTCAGGCTCTCCACACTCAAGGTGCGTGGACTCAAGTCGAGTCCCAGGTCCACATAAACGTCCTAGAAATGAGAGCCGTCCTTTATGCGGTCCGAGCTTTGAAGGACATTCTGTGTCATAAGAATACATCAACAAGCAGGGTGGGGCTCACTCATACCCCTTATGCAGAGAAGCAATGAGGGTATGGGAATGGTGCTTGGAGCACGAGGCTCTAATTCAAGCGATCTACCTGCCAGGTGTTCAGAACGAACTGGCGGACTGTCTCAGCAGAACAGAGACAGACCCTCACAGTGGTCTCTCGACTCAACCATAGTTCAGTCACTATTAAAAGAGTGGGGAACTTCAGACCTGGACCTTTGCATCCCACAGCGCCAAAACTGCCTCTCTGCTCCAGAAATCCAGGGCCTGGCATTTTCTGTCAGGATGCGTTCAGGCTGCGGTGGACAAAACGCTTTCTTTACGCCTTTCCGCCTCTTCCTCTAATTCAGAGGGTACTCCTCAAGTTCGAATCCCAGGGGGACAAAATGATTCTCATTGCTCCCTTTTGGCCTCAGCAGCTGTGGTTTCCACTACTCAACAATATGTTGGCAGTTCCTCCGAGACCACTTCCCCTACAGATGAACCTTTTGACTCAGGGACCGATGGTCCGTCCCAACCTGAGATCACTTCACCTTCATGCTTGGCTCCTGAAGAGGTCGAAGTAAAGCCGGTTCAATGTCTCTCGAAGAGTTTCAGATATTCTTCTGGCTGCACGGAAGCCAGCCACTCGGAAAACTTACACAGCCAAGTGGGCGTTTTTGCTCTGGTGTCAAAGTCCTCTTTGAATCCCTTTCCTGTCCACGGATAAGGTTTGGAGTACCTTTTGGACCTCTCAAATTCGGGTCTGCAGTACTCTATAGTCAAAGTTCATCTTAGTGCCATATCAGGTCACCATGAGCCCGTTATTTCCTAACTCTAGCTCAGCTACCTATGGTTAAGAGGTTTCTTAAGGGATTCTGCATACCAGACCTCCTACAAGGCGTCCAGTCGCAGCCTGGGACATTAATCTTGTGCTAGACATGCTCACTCAGAAACCTTTCGAACCTCTGGCTACCTGTGAGCTAAAATTTCTCACTTGGAAGACTGCCTTCCTAGTGGCCATTACCTCAGCCCGCAGGGTCTCTGAGTACATGCCCTGGTCACAGACCCTCCGTATACTGTGTTCGATAAGGACAAAGTAGTTCTTAGTACTCATCCTAAATTTCTTCCTAAGGTTGTGTCAGAATTTCATTTAAACCAACCTTTGGTCCTTCCCTCTTATTTTGCGGACTTCCAAAATGAAGGGGAACGTTCTCTTCATTCTTTGGATGTTAAGAGGGCCTTGCGTTTCTATCTAGATAGAACCAAGGTTTCCCTAAACTCAGCAACTGTTCGTTTCCTTCAGTGAGACCGGCTGGGTCAACCTGTCACTATCAGATGTATCTCATCATGGCTGAGTGGCGTGCCTTAAATCACTGCTATTCCATGGCGCGGGTTAAGTTGGAGGTAGAGTTTCGCTCACTCTGCCAGGCGGTTGCGGCATCCTAGGAAATCCGCAGCGTGCCCATTGCAGACATCTGCAGTGCGGCCACCTGGAGCTCAGTGCATACTTTTGTTAAACATTATGCACTAGATGTCCATGCCAGACGACATTCTTCCTTTGGCAGAGCCATCCTCAATGGACTTCTGTCCTAGAAGCGTGAGCTCTTGGTCTCTCCTGCCGCCCTCTCGGGGGATTATTAGCTCGGTACTCTCCCAATAGTGTGAATGAGTGGTGGAGACTTATGTCCAGGAAGATATGAAAATTACGTACCTACCGTAATTCTTGATCTTCTTGGATGAGTCTCCCACCACTCCTCCCTCCATCCCCGAGCTCACCTTTCTTGTTGATCTTCACTCCCTCAAATCTTAGGCCATGAAGACTTCTTTATTGACCCTTCTTATCGGGTCGCCCGGACTATCTTATGTCCGGATTTTAGGTAAGCTATCCTTCTAGGTGAATTCGCTGCACCTCCTTGGTTAAAAAAGGTACTGAGGCGGTTGGAGGGGGTCGGCAGATAGTCGTTACCCACTTCGAGCTAGGGCTCGGCGCCATTCCTCGCAGGGGCGCCATCTCTGGCACCGACCCTCCAGCAAACAGTTTGCTCCTGATGGGTCCTAGTGCCTCCGGCGCAGATCCCAATAATGTGAATGAGTGGTGGAGACTCGTCCAAGAAGATCAAAAATTACAGTAGGTACGTAATTTTCATTTCTCACTGGAGACTAGGAGGGAGAAGGGGGACATACAAGTTCCTGAGAGGAATAAATAAGGTGCCATCCTCTGATTTGTTCAACAGTGTCTACAACTCTAATACGAGAGGGCACAAGTGGAAGCTGAGGAGGGAGAGGAGCTTTAAGAGGGAGTTTAGGAAGCACTATTTTACAGTGAGTGTCATAGAACCAAGGAATAGACTGACGGCTGAGGTAGTGGAAGCAAAGTCCATGACATCATTCAAACTGGGGTTGGACAGAGCTAAAGCGAGATCAGAAGCAACAGGAGCAGTAGGAGGCATTAGGCAAAAGGGGGGGTTAGGTCCTGGGATCTGAGATGGTCCAATGAACAAATGGGCAGACTAGATGGATCCTTGGTCTCCTTCTGTTGTGTTTTTTCTGTTTCTGTGGCTATCATTTTGAAGAAGAGCTGCTGCTACAATGAGCAACTTTCCATATAGAGCCTAGGATGTCATGGAGAGTCTGAGGAAGCTCAAGCATCCCAGAGGATGTGCTCCTCCTCCAGAGAAGGAGGGAGAGAGGGCAGTGCAGTGTAGCCTGTTTCTATACTGCCATCTAGATGACCATAGCTGGCAGTGCACCTAGGACTGTACTCGAGGTAGGGGTGATAAATCTCTGAAGCTTTGCTTTCTAACGCACACACTGGACTCTGCGTCCTTGTGGTCAGGGGTTGGAAGTAATAAAATAAAAGGATGGCCCACCCTGAAAGATGATGCTCCTCAGTCACCAAGACTGTGAGCTCCTCTCTGACTCCACTTCTAATATAAAATTTATCCACGGGGCACAAAAAGCACTTCCCATAAGGGAACGAAGGGCCCTATCTGGACAGGGTCACACAGGGATTTAGAGAGTAGAAGTAGCGTGACCTGGGGCTAGGATTGACCCTCCAGAGATAAAACTGGCAACCAAGGAAACAGGGTAAGTGGAAGGAGTTCAAGGAGAGAATATGACAAGGAACATAAAATATATAACCAAAAAAAAAAGTACTGAACCACCTCTTTTCTTCTACTGCCAGGGTCTAACTCTTCCCTCAACACCTCGCTGCCTTCACCCGGTGCCTGGCCCTACAGTGCCTCCGACAGCTCCTACGTACACAGCACTTCAGGTATAGTGCACATCAAACCCCGTTTTATAAGGCTTTTGTGAGCGTATGTATGCTGCTGCATAGGAACCAATGTTGAACAATTTGCTTTCCCCAAAAAATGTGAATGGATGGGAGATTGACTGTAATGTCAAAGGAAAATTACCATTTTTTCTTTGTTGGCCGATTGCTTTCTCCCTCTTTCTCTCTCTCTCTAAACCAGGGTTTTGAGTTTAAGTTTATAAGTGTATTGGTACTTGTCTCATCTTATCTGGGTACTGTGGGATTTCTGACTTAGTAGGGATTTCTGAATAGTAACTGATCAAGAATGGCCATACCCTGTCTTGGGGGTCTGAGTAATTACCCTGTTTTTCTACTATAGATGTGACCCTGGTTTACCTTCGCAGTAGGTAGTGCCATTTGATCAAGGTCAAGCCTGTTGAAACTCACATGCCCTGACAATTCACACAGGGGTTTACTGTCAAATATATTTGTGGTTAGCAGAGCATCTGTTTGAGTCTCATTCACTGCCGCTGCCTGGTTATATTCAATTCAGTTTTTCATTTTACCAGGAAATACACCATTGAGAAAACTCATTTACAAGGTGGTCCTGGAAGGACTAGTGCACAAGGTCAAGGGTAAACAATACAGATTCAAGAAAATGTAACAGTATAATATACAGTAGTGACATAAACTTACTTTACAACAATTGCATTCTAACAGAAACAATCTACATTTGATACAGTATTGTACAATGATTTGGGAGACAGTAGATATGAAGATGGGCACAAGTAAAACTTGGTGATGCAGGAGGTTAGAAAGGAATAAGGGAAGGGGTAGTAGGAAGGAGGCAGAGGAGAATGCATAGGGGAGTAGGTAAAATGGAAAAAAGGAAGAGGTAGAATGGATAAGTGCTAGAGGAAAATCAGAAGTGTAAGGTTTCTTGTTTGAGTGATGAAAATGTATACATAACAGTGGCAGTCATATAGGGTTAGCTGTCTGAGTGTATCTTACCTTTCTCCAAATTCCCGTTGGATGCATAGCTGTTAATTACCATACCTCTGCATCATGCTTGTCCTATTGCTAACCACCTTCCTGCCCACGATACCCATGTACTTATCTCCTTGGTTCCCACAAGTTGACATCTCCCTTCACTACTTTGACATTCAACCAGGTCTCTTTCTCCAAAGTTGGCTTGCTTCAGAGGTCTTACTTCAGCTTTGCATCCTTGGTGTTCCCAGCATTGATGCATTGTGAGCCTCCAGTAGGAGGACTTCCTCCTCTTCCTGTAAAACTAGACATTTGATCTTCCAGGACTCCGTCTTCATCATTCATTTACACTAATAGATCTTAGCCGAAGGCATTAGAACCCCACGGGAGCAAAGTCTTTTGCAGTTTGGAGGGGACCAACATTGGTGCTGGTGCTGCCAACAAGGCCGACATACTGACGTCGTGCACGTGAGCCAGCCAGTAACCGACACTGACCCACTCCCTTCCTCAGTTTTATGTCTCCCACTGTAGACTGCGCATAATGGGAGCAGCTCTGAAGTTAGACTGTCAGCAACTGCTTCCTCATTTCACTACTGCTGTTATTGCTTTTCGATGTTGATTGTTTACTCAGCGTTGAATATAAAAACATAAAACTTGACAGTAGATAAGGACCTCCTGGCCCACCTAATCTGCCCATTCTTTACCTACTGTATAAGATCCAGATCCTATTTGATCTGCAGCCTACTTCCTCCTTCCTACCATTAGTTTTGCCTTCTGCCTGTCCCATGCATTCTTGAATTCGACAACTGTTTTTGGCCCCCCCACAACCTCCTCCGGGATGCTGTTCCGTGCATCCATCACCCTTTCTGTGAAAAAAAAACTTCCTCACGTTGCCCCTGAGTCTTCCCCACCCTCCAGTCTCATATTGTGACCCATTGTTCTTGCACATTTCCTTTTCTGAAAGTTACTGCCCTCTTGAACTCTGTTGATCCCCTTGAGGTATTTGAGTGTCTCTATCATATTCCTCCTCTCCCTCCTGTCCTCCATAGTACACATATTGAGTTATCTCAAGCTCTCCTCGTTTGGATTCTGGTGTAGTCCCTGCACCATTTTCATTGCCCTTTTCTGGACTGCCTCCACCCTGTCGATGTCCTTTTGGAGATGAGATGATCTGAACTGTACGCAGTACTCTAGATGAGGCCTCACCAACTGCCTGTACGGCAGCATCACCACCTCTAGTTTTCTAGTGGTGATACCTCTCCCTGTGCACCCTAGCATTACACCGGCTTTCCACACTGCCTTCTCACATTGTTTGGCTACTTTTAGATCATCTGTTATGACTACAACAGATCCGTTTCCATTTTGGTTGTTAGTCCCCCAAAAAACTGTGTATTGCTCCCCTGGGTTTTTTCCCCCACGTGCATGGTTTTGCAGTTCTTGACATTGAATCCGAGCTGCCACACTCTTGACCACTCCTCCAACTTGTCTAAGTCTCTCTTCATTTGCTCCACCCCTCTGTAGTGTCAACCCTATTGCAGAACTTGGTGTCCTCTGCAAAGAGGTATACTTTTCCTTCGAGTCCATCTGTAATGTCACTTATAAAGACATCAAAGAGGACTGGCCCCAGCACTGAGCCCTGTGGCACCTCGCTGGTTAATCCCCCCTTTCTTCAGGCTGAACTCTGTTTACCACCATCCTCTGAGTCCCGTTGCTAAGCCAATTTCCAACCCAGTTTACCACCTTGGGACCTACTCCCAGATTGCCCAACTTGTTTACTAACCTCTTGTGCGGGACTGTGTCAGATGCCTTGCTTAAATCTAGATAGGCCATGTCCACCACCCCTCTCTGATCTACTACCCTTGTCACCCAGTCAAAGAAATCTATCAGATTCATTTGACACGACCTTCCTGTTGTGAATCCATGTTGCCTTGGGTCCTGTGTCCCTCTGGCTTCTAGATATTCTGCAATCCTTTCCTTTAACAGCGATTCCATCATCTTCAAACAACATGAAGTCTTGCTGTATTCTGGCAAGTTTCAGTTAGCTCCAGCTCTTGAACTGCCCTGGAGAGTGAAGGGTTAAAATTCTATGCCAGGCGTAGAACGTTGGGTTCGAGCGCAGTTGAAAACTTTTGTCTGTGTCCTTTTGAAACCCAACCGTCAGATTCTTTACTCTGCCTCACTGAACAGTCGCTCCGGAGATTTCTCTTTCTGCTCGGTTCTACCGCGGTTAAAGTTTCAGTTTTAGTCTGATTTTCGTTCCGCTTTCGGTTCGAGACTCTGTCTGTGGTACCGTAAGTACTTAGATTAGTAGCTGTTGTGTGGAAATTGTAAAATTTTTCCAATCAGTTCAGCTGAACCAATCTTGTAGTAAGATCTTAAAAAAAGAAAAAGTTAGTGTGTGGTTACCGGTCCGTATCGGTTTTAAAAAAACATAATTTTAGCGGTTTTTTTCATCACCCATGACATGGTGAGAAACAGATAGGGGAGTGTTGCCTGACGGTTGCCATATAAAGGGTAAGTTGGTTAGGTTGGCCATGTCTGAGAAACCCAAGAAAAAAAAATGGGCTCACTGGGTTTCAACACTGCAGTGTGTGTGGGGAGGTCTTTGCTAAGGCCGATCCTCACACCACCTGTGTTTACTGTCTGGGGTTTGACCACCTGGATTCAAATTGCCAAATTTGTAAGAATTTCCCTAAGTCTATCCTGGAGAAAAGGTTAGGTAGACTTAGGAATAAGAAGGCCGAGAAGTCCGCTGACCCGGAAGGCCAGCCCGGTTCGGTTCCTACCGAACCAGAAGGCGTGCCCTCTGACCAGGGCGATACTTCTTTGGGCAAGAGGAGAGCCGATCCTGAGGGATCGGTTCCTACAAAAAGAAAACGAAAGGATAAATCGGCCGGTTCGGATCCAGAGCTGCACGTTCCGACCGCCAAAGAAATAGCCAAAGCGATTCAGATTGTGGAATCGCTTTGTCCGGTTCCAACCGATCCGGTGCCTTCTGGCAGGGGCTCGGTTCAGTTGGTTCCCCTGGTTCAGGATTATTCCCCTGAAGATTTTTACGATCCGGAGTTTGATGAGAAGGGGGATTTTGAAGAGGATGATTTCGACTGTGAAAGTCTGGATGTGCCTGTGGAACCGGACATCTCCCTAGACAGACCTTCTGGTGTTTCCCCTGCTAGGCTTTCTGAGTCCCCTTCCCACTTTCTGTTCTACAGAAAAGTGGCTCAAACCCTCCAGCTTCCTATTGAGGGGGCTGTAGAGGATCAAGAGGAGCCTGACTACATAGAGATGATTGACATCCCAGAGTCTGAGACTGTCTGTTCCCCTTCATAAGTCATTTGGGAAATGGACACAAAAAATTCTTAGGTCTCCCAACTCTGTACCTCCTGTTGACAAGAGAATGGACAAGAGGTACACCTTGTCAGGCTCAGATACGGAATTTCTTTACCAACAATGCAGCCATGTTGGGGTAGTGCAGGCTGCTGCCTGTGACAAGGCAAACATCCCCTTGGCTTCACACCCCCCAGACAAAGATTCCAGGAAGATGGGTGCCATGGCAAAGAAACAGTACTTGGCATCATCTTTGGGACTCAGGCATGCTAATTATATGGCCTATACAGCCAGGTACCAGAAGTCCAGGTGGGACACTTTACTGGCACTGGCTAAACAGGCCTCCCCTCAGCTAGCCAAGGAGCAGGAGGAGGTAGCTGCTGATGGGATTGAGGCATCAAAGGTGCAATTTCATGCTGCTGTGGACTTCAGTGATGTGTCATCAAGAGTCATGGCTACATCTGTGGCTCTTCAGAGAATGGCTTGGCTCAGATGTACTAGCCTTTCGTAGGACACCCAGGCTAAGGCCATGGATTTCCCTGTAGTAGGTAATTCTCTGTTTGGGGAGCAGACAGAGAATTACATGAAGAAAATGGATGAGTACAGGACCACTTATAGGAGCGCATAGGCCAAGGGGAGGCAGGCAACTCCTCAGAGGCAGCAAGCTAGGGGCAGGGGCAGGCCTTTTCACAGGCCTTTCTACCGGGCGCAGGCCTCCTCTTCCTTTTCTCAGAGGGGTTCTCCAGAGGGAGAGGCAGAAGGGGGATGAGCAGGGCTGCATCCACCCCTCAGTCCAAGACTCCTACCAAGCAGACACCCTGATGTGTCAGCCCGGGTTGACTCCCCCATTCCACTAGGAGGCAGGCTGGCTTACTTTGTCCAGGACTGGATGTCTGTTACCTCAGACAAGTGGGTCCTGGAGGTTGTAAGCCAGGGGCTGGTTCTCGGTTTCAAAAGTTTGCCAAAACTGAGACCCAGATAATTTCCATCCTGCAAATAATCAAGAAACCGTTGCTCTAGAAGCAGAGGTTTTGTCTCTACTGGCTTTAAAGGCCATAGAGAGAGTTCCTACTCTATACAAGGGCAAAGGTCTGTACTCCAGGTACTTCCTTACCCCAAAAAGACAAGGGAGTGGCGACCCATCCTAGATCTAAGATACCTAAACAAGCACCTAATAAAGCCAAAATTCAAAATGGTGACTCTGGGAACAATTCTTCCCTCTCTGAGGCCAGGAGACTGGCTAGCCTCCATGGACCTCAAGGATGCCTATTTTCACATTCCCATCAGGTGCTCCCACAGAAAGTACCTCAGTTTCGAATTGCCCTCAGGCCATTATCAGTTCAGAGCAATGCCCTTCAGTCTAACTTCAGCTCCAAGGGTGTTTACAAAGTGCCTAGCAGCAGTGGTGGCCTTTTTAAGAAGAAAAAGGATTTCTATTTTTTCATACCTGGATGACGGACTTCTTGTGGGCTAGTCTCCAGACTAAGTCAAGTGAGATCTGCAAGTCACCCAGCAAGTTCTCACTTACCTGGGGTTCCTTCTCAATCTTCTCAAGTCAGTCCTCGAACCAGTACAGCTCCTCACTTTCATAGGAGCAGAACTGGACACCCTCAAAGCAAGAGCCTTCCTTCCTTTGGAAAGGGCAGAAGCCATCTCTCAGCTGTCCTCTTCCTTTCTCCCTCTGGTTTCTCGACCAGCAAGACATTTTCTGCTGCTTTTGGGCCACATGGCAGCTTCCACAGCAGTGGTCCAAGGGGCCAGGTTTCAGATGAGGGACATTGAGTTCCATCTGAGAACTTTTTGGTCCCAAAGGAAAGATACTCTTACCAAGCTAGTTCCTGTTACTCGGACCTCAATTCAGGCCCTTCAGTGGTGGCAGGACCTGAGCAATCTGAGGCAAGGTGTTCCATTTGTCTCTCAGACTCACTCTGTGGTTCTCACCACAGATGCTTCCCTTTTGAGGTGGGGAGCCCTTCAAACAACATGAAGTCTTGCTATATTATGACAATTAGCAGTTTGGTCCTCCTCTAGAACTGCCCCGGAGATGAAAGAGTTAACTCCATACAGGATGGAGTTCTGAGCGCGAGCTCAGTTTTCAAAGCTCTATCTGGGCAGTTTCAAACTGAAACTGTCAGATTCTTTACTCCGCCTCACTGAACAGTCACTGCGGAGATTTCTCCTTCAGCTCGGTTCATTTCTCGGTTCATTTTAAGTATTCTCGGTTAAATTTAACCGAGAACAGTGTTTTATTTTACCGCATTTCGGTTCAAGCTCTATCTGGTAACCGTAAGTACAAGGTTTTAGTCTGTGTGAAATTGTCATTATCGGTTCGGTTTTGAACCGATCGGTTTCTTTAAAACTCATTTTAAACATTTTAAAATATATTTAGAGTCACGGTTCCGGTTCTTATCGGTTCTAAAAACCCGAATTTCATTACGGTTTTGTCAAATACCCGTGACACGGTTAGGAACCGATAAGGGTGTCTTATCTGTGCACTGCCATTAAAAGGGCAAGTTTTTGGTTAGGCTGGCATTATGTCTCAGAAACCAAAAGAAAACCGGGCCACTGGGTTTCAACACTGTGATGCTTGTGGGAAGCCTTTTGCCAAGGCTGACCCACACACCACATGTGTTTATTGTCTGGGGTTTGACCACCTCCAGTCAGACTGCCAGGTATGTAAAAATTTCCCTGCAGCCACCCTGGAAAAAAGATTGGGCAGGCTCAGGGAACCAGAGGCCAAAAAGTCCGCTGACCAGGATGGCCAGCCCGGTTCAGTGCCCTCTGACCAGGGCGATACTTCCTCGGGCAAAAGAAAAGCTGGTTCTGAGGAACCAGCCCCAGTAAAAAAATCTAGAAAATCAGCAGGTCTGGAGTCCAAAATTTCCTCTCCAACTGCTGCAGAAATAGCAAAAGCCATACAAATTGTCCAGTCACTGTCTCAGGGGCAGTCAGACCACCACTAGTTGGCAAAGGTTGGTCTAGTCCGACTAGTGTTCAAGAGTATGATGTTGAGAATTTTATGAACCACAGGAGGGAGGAGGATTATGAGCAGGTATGTATGTGGCTGGGAGGGTCTGGATGTGCCCATTGAACGGACATTTCTCCAGACAGACCTTTAGAATCTCCCCCTATGCTGTCTGAGTCCCCATCTCATTTTATGTTTTATAAGAAAGTTGCTGAAACCCTCCAGCTTCCCTTAGAAGAGGCTGTGGATGAGCAGGAGGAGCCTGATTATGTTGAAATGATGGATATTCCAGAGTCTAGGAGATTGTCTATTCCTTTGCATAAGTCATTTAGGAAGCAAACAATAAAATTTTGAAAAATCCTAATTCTGTGCCTCCTGTCGATAAAAAGATGGACAGGAGGTATACTCTATCAGGTCCTGATACAGACTTCCTTTCTGAGCAGTGTAGTCATGTAGGAGTAGTGCAGGCTGCAGCCTGTGACAAGGCTAACATTCCCCTGGCTTCACATCCTCCTGACAAGGATTCCAGGAAGATTGATGCCATGGCAAAAAAGCAGTATATGGCAGCCTCTCTGGGACTCAGGCAGGCAAATTATATGGCTTATGTGGCTAGATATCAGAAATCTAGATGGGATACAGTTATGCAGTTAGCAAGCAGGCCCATGGCCAGCTGGCTAGTGAATTAGAACAGGTGGCTGCTGATGGCATTGAAGCCTCTAAAGTTCAATTTCATGCTGCTGTGGATGTTAATGATGTTTCCTCAAGGGTCATGGCCACTTCTGTAGCTTTTCGTAGGTTGGCATGGCTCAGGTGTACTAATCTGTCTGAGGACACTCAGACTAAGGCTATGGATTTTCCTGTGGTGGGGAATTCTCTGTTTGGGGAGCAGACAGAGAACTATATGAAAAGATGGATGAATACAGAACTACTACAAAAGTGCCCAAGCCAAGGAGGCGGCAAGCCACTCCCAGAGCACACACCCAGAGAGGGGCAGGCCCTTCCACAGGCCTTTTATCAATTCCAAGCCTCCTCTGCTTTTGCTCAGAGGGGCTTTTCAGAGAGCAGAGGCAGACGGGGCGCAGGTAAACCGGTCCCCACCCCTCAGCCTAAGGCAACTGCCAAGCAGGCACCCTGATGGGGTGCCCAGGGTCGATTCTCCTGTACCAGTAGGGGGCAGGTTGGCTTACTTCAGTCAGAACTGGGTGTCCCTAACTTCGGACAAATGGGTTCTGGAAGTAGTAAGCCAGGGCCTGGTTCTCAGCTTCAAAAAATTCCCAAAGATGAGAGCCAGGCATTTTCCACCTGCAAGCCCCCTAGAGACCCTTGCTCTGGAAGCAGAGGTCTCTACCCTGTTAACCTTCAGAGCAGTAGAAAGGGTTCCTCCCTTACACCAGGGCAAAGGTCTGTATTCCAGATACTTCCTTACCCCAAAAAAGACAGGAGAATGGCGGCCCATCTTAGATCTAAGATATCTGAACAAGCACCTTTTGAAACCAAAGTTCAAAATGCTAACTCTGGCAATGATTTTACCTCCCTGAGGCCAGGGGACTGGTTAGCCTCCCTGGACCTCAGGGCTTATTTTCATGTCCTCATCAGGCCTTCTCACGCAAAGTACCTCAGGTTCAAACTGCCTCAGGCCACTACCAGTTCAGGGCAATGCCCTTCGGCCTACCTCTGCCCCAAGGGTATTCACAAAATGTCTGGCCGTGGCAGTGGCTCATTTAAGGAGGCAAGGATTGCTGTTTTCCCTTACCTGGACGACTGGCTCATTGTAGGACAGTCTCCAGAATAGGTGAAATCCCACTTACAAGTCACCCAGCAGCTTCTCACCTCCCTGGGATTCCTGCTAAATCTACCAAAGTCAGTTCTAGAACTAGTTCAGGTACTCACTTTCATAGGTGCAGAATTGGACACAGAGCTGGTCAGGGCCTTCCTCCCCTTGGAAAGGGTAGAGAAGTTGATTGCCCTGGCCTCCTCTTTCACTCTGCAGGTCTCTCGACCAGCAAGACACTTTTTGCAGCTCCTGGGGCACATGGCTGCCTCCACAGCCGTGATGCAGGGAGCAAGATTCCAGATGAGAGACATTCAGTTTCACTTGAGAGCCTATTGGTCTCAAAGGAGGGACCCCCTTACCAAATTGATTCCAGTGACCAGACCCTGATCCTAGCCCTTCAGTGGTGGCAGGATCAGAGCAACAAGACTGGGGTCCCCTTCATTCTCTCTCCACTCCCTCACCCTCACTACGTATGCCTCCCTCCTGGGGTGGGGAGCACACTTGGGCGACCTCTCCACCCAGGGAGTGTGGTCCCCCCAGGAATCTCTGCTCCACATCAATTTGCTGGCACTCAGAGCTGTCTTTTTAGCTCTTCAAGCATTTTCTGCATCTGTCCAGAACAAAGTAGTCCAGGTCAGAACAGACAATACCACAACAATGTGGTACATCAACAAGCAAGGGGGCACTCGGTCGTCGGCCTTGTGCACCGAGGCAATGAAGTTGTGGTCTCTGGCCTACTCCCTGAACACCTCTCTGATTGTCTTTCCCTGGCAGGTGAACTGCTATGTCCTAGCGGATGCCCTCAGCAGGATTTCTCAGGGCCATCACGAATGGTCCCTGAATCCTCGAGTGCTGGGGACAGTTTTTGCCAGATGGGGCACCCCTCAGATAGACCTCTTCGCAGCCCCAGACAACCACCAACTTCCACTGTTCTGTTGCAGGCCCCCAGTAGTGGGCTCAGTCCCCCTGGACGCCCTTCTCTTGGATTGGGAAGGAAAGTTTCTTTATGCTTTTCCCCCCCTTCCCTCTCCTATTCAAGGTGTTAGTAAAAATCAGATCCCAGCCTTGCAAGGTGATTCTGATTGCACCAGACTGGGCCAGGCAACCCTGGTACCCACTCCTTCTATCACTGGCAGTCCACCTTCCCCTGTGTCTTCCCAGGATTCACAACCTGCTGACCTGTGCCCAGGGGAGAGTCTGGTATCCGAACCTCAAATCCCTCAACCTCAAAGCTTGGCTCTTGAGGAGTTAGAATTGCTGATTTGCACCTTTCTCAAGGTGTCCTTGACATCCAAAGGCCTCTAGGAAGCCTTCCACTAGAGCCACTTATAATTCCAAGTGGAAAAGGTTCTCCATCTGGTGTTCTGGGAAGCATATTGCCCCAGAATCTGCTGATTTGCCCATTTTGTTGGACTACATGGTCCATCTTAATTCTTTGGGCCTCAGGCCAGCTACCTTAAGAGTTCATTTGGCAGCTGTCTCTGCCTTTATTTCAGCAGGAAAGCCTTCCTCTCTTTCCGCTCACCCTGTATTTTCCAAGTTTTTTAAGGGGTTACTCCATACCAATCCACCCTTTCGTGACCCAGCCCCTGCCTGGGACCTTAATGTTTGCATTGCCCAGTTAATGCAACCTCCTCCTGAACCCCTGTCTTCCGTAGAGAGCTAAGTTTTTAACTTGGAAAACTGTATTTCTAGTGGCCATCACTTCTGCCAGACGCATAAGGTTACAAACCCTTTCAGTGAAAATGATTTTATTTCTTTTCACAGGGATAAGGTAGTCCTCAGGACTAGCAGAAAGTTTTGCCTAAAGTGGTGTGGATTTCCATCTTAACCAATCCATCTCCTTCCAGTATTTTCACTGAGCATTCTTCCTCTGGTGAGAGGAGATTGCACAGTTTGGATAAGAGGGCATTGAGTTACTATTTAGAACGTACCAAGGGTCACAGGTTCGAATCCCATCAACTGTTTCTCACCTATGGTGAGGTTGGCAAAGGGAAACCTGCCACTAAGAGGACAATTGCCAGATGGATTGTCTCTTGTATCCAATTTTTTACCAGAAACTGGGTAGAGACCCCCCTCTGGATTGAGGGCTCATTCTACCAGAGGTACAACGCGTCTCTAGCTGCTGCTAGAGACATTCCTATTTTGGAAATTTGTCAGGCTGCAACCTGGAAAACGGTACACACCTTCACCAAGCATTACTCCCTGGATATCCAGGCCAGGAAAGATGCTCGATTTGGCACAGCTGTGCTTCAGCCCTATTCCTAAGTAGGTTCTGTCCCTCCTCCATGGAGGTACTGCTGTATGTCTGCTAATTGTCATAATATAGCAAGACTTCATGTTGTTTGAAGAAAAATTACTCACCTTAGTAATGCTGTTTCTTCTAATGGAGTCTTGCTATATTATGACCACACCAGCCTGCCCCTCTCAGAACTTCTACTTGGGTAGGGGTGGGCAACCTAGCTGAGGCACTGTTTATGCCATTGCAGGATTTTCTTCCCTTTTGGGGTTTTGGGGAGTGTTGTTTCTATTGTTAAATGGTATTTTAGCTGGCCCCTGACTTGAGTCTTTGGGTAGGGTCCAGCAGTGTTGTTATTATTGTTGCTATTGTTGTTGTTGTTATTAGGTAGCCAGTAGGCTGAGTGTAGGTTACAGCTTCCACACAGACCCTTAGTAGTTCTTGCTTAGCAAAGATCTGACAGTTTCAGTTTGAAACTGCCCAGAGAGCTTTTGAAACCGAGCTCTCGCTCAGAACTCCATCCTGTATGGAGTTAACTCTTTCATCTCCGGGGCAGTTCTAGAGGAGGACCAAACTGCTAATTGTCATAATATAGCAAGACTCCATTAGAAGAAACAACATTACTAAGGTGAGTAATTTTTTCATCTGGGGGCTATCACAGCCCAGGGACTGTGGTCCCCTCAGGAATCCCTTCTTCACATCAACCTCTTGGAGCTCAGGGCAGTACTTCTTGCCCTACAAGCTTTCTCTCAGTCAATACAGAACAAGGTGGTTCAGGTCAGGACAGACACTACCACCACCACCATGTGGTATATCAATAAGCAGGGAGGCACTCGGTCCACGGCCTTGTGCACAGAGGCCATGAAAGTATGATCCCTGGCATATTCCCAGCAGACCTCTCTAACAGCGGTCCATCTCCCTGGAAAGGACAATGTGATGATAAATGCATTGAGCAGGATTTCCCAGGGCCGTCACGAATGGTCTCTGGACCCTTTAGTGTTGAAGGTGATTTTCTCAAGGTGGGCACTCCGGAGATGGATCTCTTTGCAGCCCCAGACAATCACCTGCTTCCTCTGTTCTGTTGCAGACCCCCAGTCTTGGGTTCAGTCCCTCTAGATGCTCTGATTTTGAACTGGGAAGGGAAGTTTCTTTATGCCTTCCCTCCTTTTCCTCTATTGTTCAAGGTTCTAGTCAAGGTAAGGTCACAACCATGCAAAGTGATTCTGATTGCTCCAGACTGGGCCAGACAGCCTTGGTACCCCCTGTTGCTGTCCTTAGCAGTCTATCTTCCCCTGTCTCTTCCCAGAAATTACAATCTGCTAACCTCCTCTCAGGGGAGGATTTGTTACCCCAATCTCAAGGCATGGCTCTTGAAGAATTAGAGTATGCAGATTTACATCTGTCCCCAGGGGTTCTGGATATCCTCAAGGCTTCTCGAAACCTGCCACCAGAAAAACCTACAACTCCAAATGGAAAAGGTTCAGTATTTGGTGTTCCAAGAAGCACATTCCTCCAGCCACTGCTGAGTTGTCCACAGTTCTGGATTGCATGGTTTACCTTAATGGCCTAGGCCTCAAATCAGCTACTCTCAAACTGCATTTATCAGCTATCTCTGCTTCCCTGTCAGGGTGGAAGTCTTCCTCTCTGTCATCTCACCCTGTATTCTGTAAATTTTTCAAAGGGTTGCTTCATACCAATCCCCCTTTTAGGGACCCTGCTCCTGCCTGGGATTTGAATATATGTATTGCTCAGCTGATGCAACCCTCCTTCGAGCCTGTGTCCTAAGCAGAGCTCAAGTACTTGACTTGGAAAACTGTGTTTTTGGTTGCTGTTACTTCTGCCAGATGTATCAGTGAATTGCAAGCCCTGTCAGTGGAGCCTGACTTCATTTCTTTCCATAGAGATAAGGTGGTTCTTAAAACCAATAGAAGGTTCCTACCTAAAGTGGTTTCTGATTTCCACTTAAACCAACCTATGTCTCTTCCTGAGTTCTTCACTGATCACACCTCCTCAGGGGAACGGAGGCTACACAGTTTAGATGTTAAAAGGGCCCTTAGTTACCACATAGAGTGTACAAAGGGTCACAGGTTTGACTCCCTCCAGTTGTTCCTCACTTATGGGGAAGTAGGTAAGGGAAAACCTGCCACCAAGAGAACCATTGCCAGGTGGATTGTGTCCTGTATTCAGTTTTGCTATGAAAAACTGTACCCTCGGGCCTGAGGGCTCATTCCACTAGAGGTACAGCTGCATCTCTGGCTGCAGCTAGGGACATCCCCTTGTTAGAAATCTGTCAAGCAGCCACCTGGAAAACAGTTCATACCTTCACCAAGCAATAATCTCTGGATATCCAGGCTAGGAGTGATGCTAGGTTTTGCACAGCAGTACTTCAGAACCTATTCCCAAAGTAGGTTCTGTCCCTCCTCCTTGGAGGTACTGCTTGGTAGTCTGCAGCTTGTCAGAATACAGCAAGACTTCATGTTGTTTGAAGAAAAAATTACTCACCTTAGTAATTGTGTTTCTTCTAATGGAGTCTTGTTGTATTCTGACCGCCCTCCCTGTCTCCCCTCTCAGGGCCTGTTTTTTGGAAGTGGATGAGCAGGTGCAGTGTTACACCCCAGGGGTGTCTTTAGCCCACTCTTGTTGTGTTGGGTGCTTTGTGTTGTTTAAGAATTTTTAGTTCTTATTGCCTGATTTTTGTTCTTTGGGTTTCCTGACTTGAGTCTTTTAGGGAATCCAAAGTGTCTCTTGCCAGTTGGCTACTAGGAGTTTACAAATTCCCATTATACAGTCAGTGAGTTTTAGCTCGTAAGAATCTGATGGTTAAGTTTCAAAAGGACACAGACAGAGTTTTCAACCGAGCTCGAGCCCAACATTCTATGCCTGGCATAGAATTTTACCCCTTCACTCTCCGGGGCAGTTCAAGAGCTGGAGCTAACTGCAACTTGTCAGAATACAGCACGACTCCATTAGAAGAAACACAATTACTAAGGTGAGTAATTTTTTCCTTTCCACCACCAAAGTCAAACTGACGGGTCTATAGTTGCCTGCTTCTACCTTGCTCCTACTCTTGTGAAGGAGTTTCATGTTCGCCCTCCTCCGGTTCTACTCCCTCTTCCAAGGATTTGTTGAATAGGGCTTTCAGTGGTGACAGTATCACTTCTCCTGGTACTGTTTTGAGATATTCCTGGACTGTATTTTCACCATTGATTCACGGTGATGGGTTTTTAGCTGGAGGCACGAGAACCTATGGGAGCCAAAAATCTTCAGGAGGGCTGGCGCCAAGATAGGCTGCGTATGCCCGGCTTCACTAGAACAGCTTGTGCTCATAGCTTATTTTTATGCAATGTCTCAACCACCTCATTTCCTTTTTTTTCCTGCCATCGAGTGTGCTTCAGTGATGTTGTTGCTCGCCCGCCGAGAGTCAGAGCTTCACTTCTGTATGACAGCAGCATTCAGTTTGATCTGTTTACAATATATAGTGTTTGTTGTTTGGGGGGGGGGGGTTCTGTCAGTTTAAAAAAAACAAAAAAAAAAACTTGTCAGTTTCCTCTCAGCCCTACCAAACAATGGCCTATGACCATGGACAGTGACAGTAGGGAACTTCTTCAGGCATGCTGCTCTGGCAGCGGAGCCATGTCCAGTCCACCTTCCTTCCAGGAGAGGGTTCAGACAGCAGACAGTCCTGTGTTCAGGGGGGCAGTCCTCCTGCAAACACAGAAAGAAGCAGGCCTGTTCTCGATTCAGGAAGGGAACCTGGCACAGCTTGACCTTGGGGTCTTTCTCTTAACATCAGAAGAGGACAAACCGTACCACTTGAGCTCACGCTCTGGTAGGTCTGCCAGTAGGTCTTCTGGGTCTAGGAGCAGGGGGCCTTCCCTGGAGCTGTCTGTTTCCCCAGCGACCCCTGCTGGTGATCGTTCCAAGTCTCAGGCCTGGAGCCCCTCACTGCCCTCTTGTGGGGATTCCAGTGGGCAGGTTCACCATTGGGCAGCTCTTATGGAGCAGTAGATACAGCGTCTGGCTCACTTGCCACTTCTGGCAGATCCGGTGCCCAATCCCTTGGCCTAGGCACTTGAACTTACAGTTGGGTCATTCGAGCCAGGAAGAGCATTTGGCTCTGTCAGCGGATCCTGATCCCTTGCAGATGACCTTGCTGCTGACACTGGTTCCACTCGCCATACCCCCTCACAATGTCACTGTTCCGGGACCAGCTCAGGTACCTTCTCCAGTTACTTAGTTGCCGGTTGGACCTTCTCCAGGGGCTGCACTGGTTTCTGGATCAGATTTCGGCCTTTCGGGGCCTGTCTCAGTGGCACAGCCAGCGACGCCGACCTTGGGTTCTTGGCCGCCACCAGTGCCGGGTCCCTTGCTGGTGCCGGTGTCGCCTGTCTATCCTGTTCCTAGGCCCCAGCTAGGCATTTTAAGGTCCACTCCTTTTCCAGCTCCCCTTCCAGGAGAGGACCTGGAGGGGGATGAGTGACCCGATCTCATTCTGTCTGAGGGTGGTGACGATAATACTTCAAGGGTCGAAATCAAGTTTTACAGCCACTAGCCAGCAGGGCTAGTGACTGGGGAAATCCACTGGCCCCACAGACTTTTCCACTGGTCCAGTTGTTGTACATACTGAAGTGTTGCCTTCTTCAATAAAAGCCTGCAGGGCTAGTTAAATAAAACTCCTCCTAGCGTGATACAAAATCTACCGGCATTTGGCTAGCTGTTTGGCTAGCAGGCCGGAGCCAGTTTCGACCCCTACTTTTTACAGCTTGGAGAATCCAGGTCCCACTCCTGTCCCTCAGGAGGATCTTTCTTTCCAAACCTTGCTGCGAAACATGCAGGCAGCTCTTGCCCTCGAGACTTCTGCCCTTGACCCAGGTAAGTGGTTACGTCTGGAGTGGCTTCATATTCCTAACATTCCAGTTAACGTCACCCATCCTGTTCCTCCAGCTTCTGAAACTCTTTTGGAGGTGGTTTGGGCCAGACCTGCTACCATTCCTTCTGTCTGCAAGCAGATAGACTGCAAGTATATTCCTCCTAAGCACAGGCCTGTTTTGGGCTCCCAGCCTATTGCAGATTAAATCGTTATCCTTGCAGAAAATAACAAGGCCGTCCTCTCTCAGAAGGTTACGGCGCACTTCATTAATAAGGAATCCCATAAGACTAACACCATGGGAAAGAGGGCTTTTGCAGCTGCTACCTTGAACATGTGAATAGCCAGCTACCAAGGGCATTTCTCTGAGTATGAATAAGTCCTTTGGACCTCTCTCAACACTCGTGCAGAGTCTTTGCCAGAGTCTGACACTAAACAGAAAATGTTTCTGACTGTTGCTCATGGTATAGAATCCATTAGTCACCAACTAAAGGTAGCCATGAATGCATATGATACTGCCTCTCACTCTGCCACTGCTGGAATCTGCATAAGGAAATATTCCTGGCTTCAGACTTCTGGGATTTCCACTGACGCCCACAGCAGTTGATGAATGTCCTCTTCAGTGGCACCTACTTGTTCATCCAGCAGGTAAAACAGTCCCTCGAGGAATCCCAAAAGTCTAGTACAGCCGTCAAATCTGCGAGACCAGGCCCTTCTTATCCACAAAGAGGGAAGGGCCACCAGTTCTTCCGCAACAAGCAGTCCTTTTGTGGAAGAGGCAGAGGAGCCCACACTAAGCCCCAGGCTCCTCAACCGCACAAAGAAAAGAAGTCCCGAAGGGCTTAGTTGCCACTCTTTGAAGCTCCAGTCCCAGCTGGGCCTCAGCTGCCCAAGGCAGACCTCTGCTCCCCAGTGGAAGGAAATCTGACTCAGTTTTCCATGAGTGGAAGCCCATCACCATCGACAGGTGGGTTTTAAGCATCATCCAAGAGGGGTACTTAATGAACTTTTCAGAAATCTCCCTGGACTGTCCTTCCAAGAAGCAGCACACACTGTCAGCTGCCATGTCAGACCTTCTCATTACAGAGATAGCGGGCCTTCTGAGCAACAGGGCAGTGGAAGTAGTGCCTCAGGCAGAATGCAACGCAGGCTTCTACTCCCATTACTCCCATTCAACCAGCCAAGTTGACCTCTATCTGCATTAGTGGGTGCTGTAGGCCCCCCCTCAGCTAGCCTCTCTCTGCTCAAACACCTAAGTGACATACTAGCTACCACCTCATCAGAAGTATCCATAATTGGTGACCTCAACCTTGACTGGCTCTCTCCAGTCTCTTTACCATTGAAAGAATTCTGTGATGCCCATGGACTTACCCAGATCATTAATGAAGCTACCCGCTCAAACACCAAAAATCCAGATTGTAGCTCCCTTCTTGACCAAATCCTTGTAAGCAAGTGGCACCTCTTCTTCCACTCAGGTGTATTCTTTAACGACATCAGCAACCACTGTGCCATTGCATGCGTAAGGTCGACACAACTCCAAACCTCCTCTTCCTCTAAAGACATCCATAAGAGATGTAAACGGAACTTCTGCCCAGATGCTTTTCTCTGTGACCTCCAGTATGCTAACTGGCAGAAATTTTGCCTCGCATCTTCTGTGGAAGAGGCAGACGAGGTACTTCATGAAATACTCAATGAAACCCTAGACCTCCATGCCCAAGTTACCAAAAGAAAATCCTGTCCCTGGTTCACGGATAACCAAAAGACTGCCTTATAGCATAGGGATGCTCTTTGGAAAAGAGCTAGAAAGTCTAAATTGGCCACAGACTGGTCTGCTTTCTGAACCACAAGGAGTTTCTGCACAGAAACTGTCAGAGCTGCGAAGTCTAGTTATTTCCACTCTGAACTTGACGCATCCACTAACTCTGCTACTAAGTTTTGGAAGACTTTAAGGGAGGTAGAAGGCCATAACAGTGCTAGCACACTTCCCCACAAAATTTCAACTGGTGGTTCCCACACTACAGATAAAAATGAGATCCTTGACCTGCTTAACAATCACTTTGCCACAGCAGGGATGGCTTTTGATACATCCTCAGCAAATGCCATCAAGGCACAGTTCCTTAGTCAGTCATTTGATTGCCACAATCCGGAATCTGTTGACCCTTACTACTCCTTCTCCTTCTGTCTGGTCACCATCAAACAGGTTGAGGATCTCCTTCTTCAACTTGTTACGAAGAAAAGTGTGGGCACAGATATGATTGAGCCTTTCTTCCTAAAGTTGGCCTACTGTATTTTGGCTCCCCCTATTACCCACCTTCTCAATTTGTCTCTCAATCAGGGCTCCCTTCCCAAGGTCTGGAAGACTGCCCATGTCATCCCTCTATTCAAATCAGGGAACACCTGTGACCTAAATAATTACCACCCAATCTCCTTCCTCCTGGCCTTGTCAAAACTATTGGAGAAGGTAGTAAATGAACAGCTCAGATCTCATCTGGAAAGTTTTGATCTACTAAACCCAATTCAATCCGGTTTCTGTCTCATGCATAGTACCTCCACTGCCCTTGCTAAGGTTATAAGACTGGCAGTCCGCACTTGATAACAAACAGTAATACATATGCTCCTTGTTTCTGGACCTTAGCAAGGCTTTCAACACAGTGGACCACGATTTGTTCCTGGTGACCCTGAAGAAAGTTGAGGTGGACAACCTGGCCCTAAGTTGGTTCACAAACTGTCTTGTAGACAGAGAGCAGCAGGTCAAGGCTGAAAGAGACCTATTGCCAAAAAAAAAATACTCCTTAGAGGTGTCCCCCAAGGATCCATACTTGGTCCACTTCTCTTTGCCATTTATATTAATCAAATTGACACAGGCCTAAAGTCATCTAGTATCCATCTCTTTGCTGATAATACAGTGCTATACATTGACAGATCAAGCCATTTTGGACCTCCATAATGATTTTGACATCCTCCCAAAAAATCTACTCAACCTGAAGCTCCTGCTCAAGGCCAAAAAAAAAACTAAAGCCATGATTTTCTCTCCACTGGCCCCTCATCTCAAAAAAAAATAAAAATAAAAAAAACAGACAAGGTTTCTCACGTTAAGCACCCTTTTGGGAGAAGCCCTGGAGTTTGTGGAACAATTCAAATACCTGGGGGGTCTGGATTGACTACAAATTGTCCATTGATCACTTTGAAGAACTCACTAAGAAACTGCGTCAAAGGCTCAGTATTTTCTTTAGGAACAAGCATTCAATAACCCAGGAGGCTAGAAAACTCCTAGTCCGAGTTGCCTTCGTGCCTCTCCTAGACTATGTGGACTTCCTATATGACCATCCAAGCTTGATACCCTATACCACAGAGCCCTTAGGTTCATTTCGGATGCCTCTTATGACACACAGCACTGCATCCTCTATTCTTCCATATGCTGGAGCTCCCTTAGCTTCAGGAGGCAAAAGAATGCTATTCTATGGACACTTAAGGCAGTCGCTCATAAATTACCTCAGTACCTCACAAGCTGCCTAACTCTCTGCAACCCTAGTGCCTATTCTCTCAGAAGTCTTACCATTTCATCTCTGGCTATCCCTAAAGTTAAAACACGCTTTGGTAGAGCCTCAAGCTTCACTCTTCCTACGCTCTGGAATAAGATCCAGAAAACCTTAAGGCTTGCTTCCCCTGTCACGTTCTCCCTCTTCAAATCCATGTTCATGAGGACCTTCTCCGAGGTCTGTCATTGCTTCTAGTCAAGTTCTTAACATCACGATTTGTTACTGCTTTAAATTCTGGACTTAAACCTCAACCATTGCCTGAGGCGTCATTTGAGTCCTCCTGTCTGTCATTGTCCAAATCAATTAGTACTTATCAAAGGACTCTTACATCTCAATCTTCTTTGCACTTTGACGCTAGAGGAACGGCCACTCCTGCTCACTATGACTCCTCCAATGATGTTTACTGTATAAACTTTAGCTCATTATCTTATGTCCATATATCTGTATCTGTGCAATTGTATTTAAATGGCACTACCTCCTGTTGAACCTGTTGCTATGTTCTTGTGGAAGTATCTTGTTACATGTGATGGTTATATGTTGTTATGTTGTTGTTATTATTACTATGTAATTGTTATATACGTTCACTCAACCTGTTAGGTCTTAACCCTGTTGGCAGTTGTTTTGCCCCAGGTCCATCTTGTAAATGAGCTGTCTCAATGATGTTCTGCCTGGCAAAATAAAGATTTTAATTGATTGATTGACTTCCTCACACCAAAGAAGATGGGGTATGTGCCCCATCCTCTGCCTCAGAACACTAATCAAGTTTCTCTAATGGTAGAAGTACAAGATGGTTTCCTTAGGAACCCAACTGCTGCTTCTCAAGCCACAGGACTAGTTGGCATCCCTGGACATGTAAAACGCCTGCCAGCACATCCCAGTACACCCAAGCCACCACAAGTTCCTCCACTTCGTGGCTTTGGGCCAACATTATTAGTTTAGAGTCCTGCCCTTTTGACTATCTTCAGTGCCTCGAGTCTTTACAAAGTTCTTCGCAGTTGTCACAGCGTACCTTCAAAAGCTCGGGCTACAGGTCTTCCCCTATCTGGATGACTGGCTACTAGCAACTTCGTCCAAACAGGGCACGGAACAGGCAGTGACCATGGCAGTTCAGTTCCTAACCTCTATGGGGGTCCTGCTGAACTTGGAGAAGTCCGCAGCTTCAACCTTCTCAGCAGCTCCTCTTCATAGGGGCTGTCCTGGACACTGCCAAAGTGAGGGCATTCCTCCCAGAGGACAGGAAGAAAGATATCCTTCAGATGACATACTTCATCATGGAGAACAAGTCCGTTTGGGCTCACTCCATGCAGGGGATAGTAGGCCTCATGGCCTCTTCAGCCTTCACAGTGCCTTTAGCACAATTGCATATGAGGACAACTGAGTGGATGCTCGACACATAGTGGTCTGTCATCGAGGCACAGGTTCAGAAACATAGGAAGACCAGGAGCAGTTGTAAAATTCGCGAGTAGCGTTTTATGATCATCAATAACAGAAAAATAAAAATTGTTCAGTAGAACTATTTACAAGAGCAGTACAAACAGAAAACAAAGTCCTTCATCTGAGGGTATCTCTAATTCCAAGTTTCAGTCTCTCTCTCTCTCTCTCTCTCTCTCTCTAGCAAAGGCATCGCTGCTCTTTTTATAAGTCTTTGCCTGGGAACTTGTTAAGAGACATCCTTTTTTGTCAAAATGTTCTTGTTGGGCTGGCCCAGTCGCGCTGAGGGCAGAGGCTCTGGTCACCGTACCTCACGCCACGCCGGCGACCTGGGTTCGGGAGTGAGCATGGGTTGCCTGGGGCTGGCAGGGGAGGAGAGGGATCGAGCGTCTGATGGACTGCTCTCCCTTTCCAGGGGGGGATTTAAGACGGTCGGCGCCCGACTACCACCTGGCGGACGCTGGGGGTCGGGGACACACACCATACACTTGGGAGGAGTCGGGGGATAGACACCAGGACGGGGCATGTGCACTCCCAGCCGCTGGCATCATTGCACACCCACTGACTGGGGGGTGCTAGAACAGTGGAAAGTGGCACGTCTGCGGCGCATGTGGCCATCCGCGAGTGTTCGTGGGCGCTGGCACCAAGCTGGATCCGTAAAGGTGGGAGTTAGGGGCTCTTGCCACCCCGCTGCGTGGGGGCAAGCCGCAGGAGTTGTAGGGTGCCTGCGGTCCCGGTCGAGACGGACAGTGGCCGGATCCCCGGCAGGATGCGAGGAAATAACAGGGTGCAGAGAGGTGGCCAAAGGAGGATAAATACTAATCTAAAAAAAAAAAAAATTTTCTTGTCAGTTTCCTTGCAGGTGCAACAAATAGAACAGTGTCCCAAGCTGGCCCTTGGTAACAGCTCTGCAAAAGAGTTTGCAAACATACCTGGAAGGAGCTCAAACTGCATCTCAGGTTTACCCCCTAAATTCAAAATAGCTTTTTGCAAGCATAACTATATACATTTCAAACAAAGGGATCCCAGCATCACTCACAGTTTCACACGAAGATTCACATATATTTTATAACTGCAGATATGCAAGGGGGAAGAAAAGACAGAAACAGCAAGTAAAGGCAGAGAGATCGTGAGAGGCGGAGAATTGCAAGATTGTCAGAGTGATCAGTTCTTGGGTCTCACGAGAACACTTGGTTGTGCAGCCAAACAGACGAGACAGAAAAGGAGAGAATAGAATGGATCCTTGTGTTCTTCCTGCATAACAAATGGGACAGGGCCTTATTCAACCCTGCCACATGTTCTCCGACAACGTATCCCCAGTCTGACCCCATCAAAGTGACGAAGCCTCTGCTTCTATCATTTGCATGGTGAACACATGAGGACAGCCTTCTTCAGGGTCTCCTCTTCTGTCCACCTGGGCTGCAGACAACCCTTACCACAGATGCGTCCCTTCTGGGATGGGGGACCCACTTTCAGGATCACCACACCCGGGCAGTCTGGGTTCCAGTGGATTTTCACCTCTACATTAATGTTTTGGTGATGCGGGCAGTCCTATACGTCCTTTGAGCCCTAGTGGATCTTGTTTGTCACAAGGTAATCCTCCTTCAGACAGACAAGTCAGTCATGTGCTACATCAACAGCCAGGGGGAGTACACCCTTACCATCTTTGCAGGGAAGTGATGAGAGTGTGGGAATGATGTCTGGAGCAGGATGCTTTGATCCAGGCAGTTTCTAGGGATGTGGATATGATGTTCTGTCAACACTTGTGGCCGTTGCCTTTCCTTTTAAGACTTGCCAGAAATGTCTACAAGCTGGCTTCTGCCACCTACCCGGGTGGTAACTCCCTCGGCTCTGCCCCAAGATGCCATATCTTCCTTTCCACTGGAAGAAGCAGGTTCACTCCTTACCACTGTCGCTCTGAGTAGGCACTTGCAACTAAATATATAGATTTGCTTCCTATAGAGTTTAATACTTTGTGTCTTCGGCTCGATCATCGATCGCGACCGCAGTGCACAAGTAGTCCGCTCCCGGGTTTCTTCGGTGCTCTTGCAGGCAGAAGATGTCCTGAACAGATCCGCATGCCATGTGCATCTATTGCCTGGGGCACGAGCATGATCCCCAGGCCTGCGACATTTGTTGAATTTTCCATCCTACTGTTCTCAAGGACAGTCTTGCCCGACTTAAGTTAGGCCAACCGAGCGAACGGAAACCACCTGTCAAATCTAAGAATGCCTGTTGGGTGGTCTCTGCGGCTGCAGGGTCCACTGAATAGCTTGCTGTGTTCGAAGAGGCTGCAGCCCAGGTCGCTTCCCACTCCTCTTTGGCAGCTGCCTTCATGCAGCTCCAGCTGGGTTTGACTTTCACGGGAGCCTTTAAAGAGTTGTGCCAGTCCTTGCCAACCCTCGGTCAGCAACCCTCCGGGCACAAATCCAAGTAGAAGAAAAAGTAAAAAAAAAAAAAAAAAAAAGTCATGGGATTAGGAGCACTTTTGGGCGAGAGCTTCAGATTCTCACGCTTCTCCGGATCCAACTTGGGTTGAATCCTCGGCCCAGGCTACTGGCTCCATGGTAACCCCGTCGGGCCAGTTGTCCAAGATGTTGGTTGATTTTCCGGCCGAGATTTTTCTCGAGCCGGTCGACCAGTTGTCGACTGAAGAGGCCGACACTTCTTTATCCAAAACTCTGGTCCTGATGCAGACCGTTGGAGGGATGGATCAGTCCACAGACCTGCCACCTCTGGTCGATGACCAAGACCCAGAGGAGCCTCGGCACTCCCTCCAAGCCCCGCCACTGGTCCCCCCCTAGCGGTCGAGGTCTCGTCTGGTTTCCACCGACATCATGCCGCTTCCACCGGCACCACGGAAAGCGGTGCCGCCATCACTCTGCATCCTCGGGTGAGGATGGGCTTCGGCACAAGTTGCGTTGATGCTACAAAGATCTCATGGGGCAACAGCTGTTGCTTATTGGTGTGAAGCCAGCTCCAGCTACTATGCTGGCCATCACCTGACTTTAACTCAACAGGCCGACATATGCTCTGCCTAAGTAACTGGCCAAGACGGTCCCAGCTCGGCCAACCCCAGCATCTCCACCAATTCTGGTGGAGCCACTGCCTAAAGAGCTGCCGACCAGTGCTCCTACCAGGGAGTCTCAGCCAACAAAAGGGCTTCCTCAGTGGCTGTCGGTCACCGTCACCCCGACTGCTCGTGGAGGGTCAGTGGAGACTCAGGCAGTTGACCCCTCTTTAACGACTCCTCTGAGTCGGAGGGTTCCTCGCTGCACTCCTGTCCAGTCGATGTGGAGTCTGTGGAGGATCTCTCAATGGACGAAGGCCCTTACTCTTTTATGGGCCTTCTCCGCCTGATCTCTGAGTCCACAGGTATGAAAATGGAGCCTGTTCAGAAATGGGCTCATTACCTGTTGACTGAGATTCTCGACCATGGAGATAATCCTACTGAGGCCTTCCCGGTGGTGGAGGCCATTCTTGGTCCTGCCCTGGAGCTTTGGCAGCGCCCCCTGCTTCCTGCTGTGAGCCCTCTTCCCAGGTGGCCTGCAAGTATTCAGTACCTACCGGTTCCCTCTCAGGATTCACAGAACACCCCTCGGCCAAGGGGCTGGTGGCTGATTCTGTGTTTAGGCACTCAGGAATCACTGGGGATGTTGACGAGCCACCCAACAAAGAGTCCAAAAAGTTAGATCATGTGGCTAAAAAGGTCTGCGCTGCCTCCTCTCTTGGACTTCGTCAGGTGAGCTTAGTCCTCCTTATGGCCATTTCTCCCATGCCCTGCTGGGCGTCCTGGATGAGGTGCGTCCTCATCTGCAGGCATACCTTCAGACCATGGTCAAACAGGTCTGAGACCAGGGCCAGGCTGTAGCAAAACAACAGCTCCAGACAGCCATGGACATTGGGGACTCCTGTGCCCGCTCTGTATTGGCCGCAGTGGCCATGCGCTGCAGGGCTTGGCTGAGAATCTCGACCTTCATGGCAGACACTCAGCACAAGCCAGCAGGTGTTCCTTTCCTGAGCACCGAGTTGTTCTGGTCTGGTGTCGAGGGCTACCTCACCCGCATCGAGAAGTCCAGTGCCACCTTGGACTCCTTGACATCTGCCCAAAAGGACCCCAAGGGCTCCAAGCAGCAGCAGAAAAGGAAGCCCTTTTGGTCCACTTCTACTCCTTCGGCCAAACCAGCCCAGCCCCAGGCTGGTCATCGGGCCCAGGCCTGGCGACCTCGCCTGAAGTCAGTGGCCTCAGTCGTCTGTAAGCCTGGAGGTAGAGGCTCCAGTGGTCCCTCAGCCGGGCTTCCCCCCACCTCCTCTAAGCCTGCACAGTGATGGGATGAAGACTACCTCCTTCATGCCTGTCACACCTCCCCTGGGTCCTCCCATGGGGGGCCAGCTCTGCCAGTTCCTTTCTGCCGGCTCTCCTGTCACCATGGACAGGTGGGTCCTCGAAGTGGTGGGTCAGGGTCTGCTTCTGGAATTCAAGCAGTACCCTCCTTGCGAGCCTGTGACCCAAGGAAGGACTTGGTATCCGCCGACATTCTGTCAGCTCTCAGAGATGACATAGCCCAACTCCGCCACAGAGAGGTTGTGATTCCTGTCGAGGATCCTCATGAACATCCAGGGTTGTGGACTTCGATGATGATTCCTCCATAGGGGCAGTGAATAAACCTCTTTCAACAGAGCCTTTGGTGGAGGACCTTTCTTTTAAGTCTCTGCTCAGAAATTTGAATACCACACTCTCTCTCCAGACTTCGGATATCGATCCTGGGAAGTTGCTGCATCTGCAGTACCTGTTTTTTTCTTAAATGCTGTGTATTTAATTATAAGACCTCGCAAAACCACTTTTACGGTGTCCCAAAGGACAGTAGGACTAACCTCCTGACTCTTATTTTCCGCTATAATTCGGGGGATCGCTTCCCTAACTTCTTGTTTAAACTCTGGTTCTTTAAGATGGGCCAAATTCAGTCTCCAGTGTGAAATCTTCTGGGATCTGCCCAGTTGTAGTTTCAAACAGACGGGATCATGGTCTGATAAAATAGTTGTGCCATGGCCAAATGTCACATATCATATTTGTGTGTTATATAGTGGTGAAAACGTAGTCCAACCTAGCTGCTACTCCATTGGAAGCTGATATATGTGTGTAACTCCTAGTAGTGGAGAAGGTGTGTCTCCATATATCTACAAACCCCATGGATGCAAAATTTTGTTTAATCTATTTTTGCAGCGGGTTAACCCTATGGGGCAGTGCCCTCGACACGTCCAAGCGTGTGTTCAGTGACATTCAGGTCACCCCCATAATGAGTTGGCCCTTTAAAACTGAGAGCAAGTCCGTTACAAACCTTTGCGCCATCTGTCTACCTGACCCCGGGGGTATATATAAGGAGACCAAAGTCACCTCCCGAGAATACAGGTGCCCCACAGCAGTAGCATATCGCCCCTCCGAGTCCTCAATTCTTGTTGTGGGTTCCCGCTGAGCTCCCATGGATAGCAAAATGGCAACCCCCCTCCTTTGGCCAGTACTGTGTGACAAATCTGCCACTAAAAAATATCTGCTGTTATGAAGTTTTATATGCTCGCCATGGGACAAGTGGTTCTCCTGGAGCATCAAAAGCTCTGGGTTCTCCCGTCTAATCAATTGCTGCAGCCGGGCACTTTAAACTGGAGAGTGGGTACCGTTAATATTAAAATACATAATTAAGAATTGTGTCAGCATGGTTGATCATTTTCAAAATATGGACATCGTATCCCTCTTATTTTAAAGCTGTTCGCATGGTTTCTATACCTTGAGTTGCCCAGTGGAGAGACTGCCTGCTAATTACCATCTTCTGGGTTCTGTTTCCCTGGATATATGAGAATAAAGTGTTTTTGTAACATCAGAATATTCATTTTCAGAGCCTGTCTTTGCATGACAGGTTTTAAGAACATAACAATAAGAAACATTATTAACTGGGCCCAGCAAGCTGGGCAAAGAAAACACAGTGTGAGAGTTACCAACTGGGCCACCCCATTAACTATAATTACATCACTTTCCTTCAGGTCATAAAAAATAAAATTGACTTCCCAGGTAGGGAGGATACCTTTCATTCCTCCTGTACCCTCATTGATGCTCCTGATCACATCTAGGTGGGGAGATAGTCCAGCTAAAACCTTTAACTGGGCCTCCCGGGGGTATTTCTCGTCCCCAAAATAGGGAGAACTAAAAACATAGTACTTAAGAAAAAAAATCTGGGTGATAAAATAAATCGGCATCCAAAAATAGGTGTAAAAAACCGTCATCGTCCCCAGTTCCCTGCACCCACACCCTAAAATATCTGTTTCACCAAGGCAGATAAAATCTGCTACCTCGGCTTAAAATTCACCTGGATCATTAAATTAACCTTGGCGCACTGGAGGAGCTAAATATAGCAAGTAAATATCAGGCAATCTTAGAAGTCTTTATTATCCATCCACCACGTATACGTTTTCCCTGAGACTAAGTGACCTAAAATAAAATGATTCTACCAATATCACCTAAAAACAATCAATGGTAGGATTTGCTGTTAAGTCAGCCTCCTCCCCCCCCACCCCCAACCCCTACCAGCCTCCATAGTAAACTATTCAGAATTCTGCCCCTCATGGTCCCAGAAAAAAAAAATACTTTATATCCACTGCAGAGAATTAACTAGGTAAGAGTCCTTCAGCTGAAAAATCAAACGTCTCAGTCAATGGAACTTACAGTAAGCCCCAAATCAGTTCAAGAGTCTTATCCGGGTCACTTATACCTCTCCGCCACCATTACAGGATGCGAGCCAGTACATTTCCACAAGGACGCTGTATAAACCAACATGGATGCGTAATAGGCGGCAGTAGGGAAGCGAGTAATGTTCAAAATGCTTGTAAGTACATCACCTAGCCGCCAGGTAGGTCCCCATCCAGCTCAAATGACTGAACGGTTAGCAAAATCAAGATCTCTTACCCAAGGGAAATGTAGTAGTTCAGGATTCTGGATTGGTTGCCTCTCGCCTAAAGGTTGCCAGGATTTGGGCCACTTCTGTTGAAAAGCGAACGCATGGCCATCTCTCCTCGGTTCCGTTGCACTTCTTGCCATCTGGGTGAGTTCTGGTGCTTTCTCCCTCCAGCTTGTATCTCAGGCAATCAAATACCTCTAGACAACAGTTCCTGCCTGACTGCCACTGCCGACTTGAACTCCCTCCATCCATCCTGAAATGTATGATCATTTGAGCAGGGTAAGAGGTATTAAACTTGATCCCTTTTTCCCTAAGCGACGCAAAGTATGGCTGGTATTCCCGTCTGGCTTTTAAAGTGCTAGGAGCATAGTCGTTGTCCAGGTAAATTCGAGACTGGCCATTAAAAACTTTTTGCTTCCGCCATGCTGTGGCTAGAATTTGCTCCTTCATTGTGTATTTGAGAGTGTGTGTGCTATAATGGAGCACTGTCAGGCATCCGATGCAGGCTTAGGGCCTAGAGCCCTATGTATGCGCTCAAATTCCAGTTCCATTTCTGGAGGCAGCTCAAGGGCAGTTTTCAGCACTGTGGCAATGAAATCGGTAACGTCCCGACCTTCCTCCCTTTCCTGAATGCCATATATGCGAATATTTTTCCGCCTAGCGTGGTTTTCAGCATCTTCTTGCTGATGATATATGTATAACTGCTGGTCTTGTAGCTCCTGTAGGGCCGTCTCCAGATTATCTGTCCTGTTCTTACCAATGTTATCTGCCAGTCAGAGTCATCGACCCGCTGCTCAAGAGTTTCTGTGGCTTTTTGGAGTTCTCCATACAGTTGTTTCATCTCAGTCCTGAAGCTGAGAAGCTCTGAATATATGGTGTCCAACTTGATTCTCTTTTTAGGGAGTGCAGTAGATGATTCGCGCCTCGCTGGGTCTGCTTCTGTAGAGGCCTGGGACCATTCTGAGTCGGAAGCTTCTGATCTCAATCCTTTCCCCTCAAGCACCATCTCAAGGGGTTTTTCAGTTAGTTGAGATCCTTTATGTTTATTCCCCTTCGGCATTTGTATTTTAGTTGTTTTGTGCTGCTTAAGCCTTCTATAAGGGGATCTCTCTCGGGTCTGGTGCGGAGCTTGATGTTCAGGCTGCCATTAGGTGTGGTGATGCAACCGGAAGTCGGGGCAGAATGATTCTCATCTACCCTTACTGGCCTTGTCAGATCTGGTTTCCATTAATCAACAGATTATCTGAAACTTCACTGAGACAGATTCCACTTCTTACGAACCTGCTGACCCAGAGCCCTGTGGTCCACCCCAACCTGAAGTCCCTTCCCCTCCATGCATGGCTCCTTAGGAGATAGAGGTGAACAGGTTTAACGTTTCACGCAGGGTCTCAGATATTCTGTTAGCTGCACACAAGCCAGCTGCTCGAAAACGTATACAGCTAAGTGGAAGTGCTTCTCCATTTGGTGTGCAAAATCCTCACGGAATCCTTTGTCCTGCCCACCAAACAAGGTCCTAGAGTATCTTTTAGACCTCTCAAACACAGGCATGCAATACTCGACTGTTACGGTTCATCTCTGTGCAGTATCAGCATACCAGGAGCCCATACACTCCATGTCTTTGGCTCAGCTTCCTGTGGTCAAGAGATTTTTTAAAGGCATTCTGCATACCAGGCCACCGGTCAGGCGACCAGTAGCAGCCTGGGACATTTATCTTGTGCTAGACATGCTCACTTGTAAACTTTTTGAGCCCCTAGCTACTTGTGACCTGACAATTCTGACCTGGAAGACTACCTTCCTTGTAGCCATCACTCCCGCCCGCAGGGTGTCTGAAATACATGCTTTGGTCACTGACCCTCTGTATACTGTATTTCACAAAGACAAGGTGGGTCTTAGGACCCATCCCAAGTTTCTTCCCAAGGTTGTCTCAGAATTCCATCTGAATTAGCCCTTGGTCCTTCCTACCTATTTTGCAAACTTCCAGAATGAGGGAGAGCGTAACCTACATTCCCTGGATGTGAAGAGAGCCTTGCAGTTCCACTTAGACAGGACTAAGGAAATCTGCACATCTAAACAACTATTTGTCTCCTTCAGCACGGCCCGGCTGGATCAGCCTGTTGCTATCAGGTGCATTTCAGCATGGCTAGTGGCATGCCTCCACCATTGCTACTCCATGGCACAGGTCAAGTTGGAAGGCAGAGTATACGCTCATTCTACCAGAGCAGTCACAGCATCTCTGGCAGAAATTTGCAATGTGCCCATTGAGGACATCTGCAGTGTGGCCACTTGGAGCGCTGTGCACACTTTCATAAAGCACTGGGCCTTGGCAGGACAATTTTTAATGGACTTCTGTCCTAGGTGAGCTCTTCTCTCCTGCCGCCCATCTCGGGGGATTATTTTAGCTCAGTACTCTTCCATTAGTATGAATGAGCGGTGGAGAACTTATGTCCAGGAAGAGGTGAAAATTACGTACCTACCGTAATTCTTGATCTTCTTGGACGAAGTCTCCACCACTCATTCACACGCCCACCCGCCATCTCCCGAGCTCACTTATTTGTTTGTGGTCTTCACTCCCTCGATGGCTGGGCTGTGAAGACCCTGTTGTATTGACCCTTCTTACATGGGTCAGTCGGACTATCTTATGTCCGACAATAGGTTAGTTTCACTAGCTTAGTTTACGCTGCACCTCCTTGATAAAAAAAGGTAGTGAGACACAGTTGGAGGGTTGACGCTGGATAGCCTTACAGCACGAGCCGAGCTCGCGGTGCCGCTTCCTCGCGGCCCTACCCACTGCCAGCCCTCCCGAAGAAATTTGGCTGCCGCTGGGTCCTAGTGCCTCTGGCATAGTCCCTTCCCATTAGTGTAAATGAGTGGTGGAGACTTTGTCCAAGAAGATCAAGAATTACGGTAGGTACGTAATTTTCATTTTCTGTCCAGATAAAACTTAAGGACTCACCTAACATCCAGAAAATGGAGAGTGCGTTCTCCTTCATTCTGGAAGTTGGAAAATTAAGCAGGCAGCACTAGTGGCTGATTCAAATGGAACTCTGACATCACTTTTGGTAGGAACTTATGGTGCGTGTGGAGAACTACTTTTTTTTATTTATTTTTCTTTTTTGTCCTTCTGGAAAACAGTATACAGGATCTATGATCAAGGCATGAATTTCAGACACTCAGTGAGCAGAAGTGATGGCAACTAGAAAAGCTGCTTTCCAAGTTGCAAACTTTAACTCACATTTTACAGGAGGCTTAAAGGGTTTGCGGGTAAGCATCTCCAGCACAAGGTTGATATTCCAGGCAGCTACTGGCTTCTGGATTGGGGGACCGTGTATGTAAAATAGCCTTAACAAACCTCTTAAAGAGTGACAGTTGAGCCTGGTAAAGGGTACAGACAGACCCATGGTATGCAGAAATAGCATACAGGTTGACCGTGGAATACTGCAAGCCAGCATCAGAAAGGTCCAGCAAGTACTCCAGAACCTTGTCATATTGGCATCAAAATGGGTCCTTTCCACTTGGCTATGTTAAGTCTCCCTGCTGGAAGATTTATGGGCAGCCAGAAGTATTTCAGAGACCCTCTGAGATACCTTGTACTTGTTCATTTCTGTTTCTTCAGGAGTCAGGCCTGAAGGTGAAGGGAGCACAGGCTGAGATGGTCCACATGACTCTTAAGTCAGTAAGATTGTCCTGAGTGGGAGGATCCTTGGTGTGCTGACCAATATTCTTTTCAGCATAGGAAATCATATCTGTCGAGGCTGAAAGGGGGTGATTAAAATAATCTTACCCCCGTGTGCCTCCAGTTTGAGCAGTACCTTCTGCACCAGAAGGACTGAAGGAAATGTGCACAGAACAAGATTTTGCCATTGCAGTCTGAATGCATCCTGACAAAAAAAAACACCATGTCCTGAGTTTCGGGAGCAGAATTGAGGCAGATCTTTTTCAAGGATATCTTTTTCATCAGGCTACGCCCATGGAACTTATACCTGCCAGGCACTAGGACCATACGGAAACTTTTGCAAGCAGTCCACTAGGGGCCGTCCATGATAACGTCGGGCGTCGGCTGCCACATAAACGTGGGTGCCTCTTCCCTCCTCATTTCTTTTCCTGCCATCCATCCTACTTGTTAGACCACGCACAGAAAAGCCATTGCAGTAGCCACCGCTTTGCTTCATTTTTCTCACCGTAGTCATCACTGTAATAAGTGATTTTTGATGGCATGTATGTCTTCAATGGAACCATCGAAACTGTTCCATTACTGTGAATGCAGTGAGAAGATTTACACTGGTGATTCGCACCACGTCTGCATCTTTTGCCTTGGCCTGGACCACAACGTGCAAGCCTGCTCGATCTGCAAAGGGTTCAACACAGCCATCCAGTGACTTCGAAAAGGTACTTTTGAGAAGCACCTTTTGAACAGACGGTAGCCTGCATGGAGAAGGAGCTCCAGCAAAAGAGTTCTGCCGCATCATCCTGCCTCATCGTCTGTCCACTCCTCCAGGTCCTGGTCATGCAAATCCTGGGAGAAGTCATCTGGGACCCATAAGCACAAACACGAGGAGGAGAAAACCTCCCCAGTGCCCTCTAGGGCACCCACTTGTGCAGCAGGTACGATCTCTGCAGTGCCATCGACCACTCTGGTGACGATGCCGCCCAGCTGTCAACCTAACTTACAGGTCGTTGCAGGCAGTAGGCACTACCAGACCTAGTACAGCTGGTATCTCGCCACTGATGTCTGGGGTCTTGCCTTCTCCATTGACATCCAACGGCACACCTGTCGACCGCACGGGCGCCGATGTCCAGGCAGTGCTATTGTCCTTCACAGATATGCTCCAGATCTTGTTGCCTCCTCCTCCTGAACCAGGAGGCCCATTGACGGGGCATGTAATTCAGACCACCACAACAACACATCCAAGGCTGTGTTTCAGCTGCCTCCTCAAGCACCAACGGCCTCGGCAGCACGCTCCCTGCAACCCATCAACCAGCCCGATGATAACTTCATGATGCAGGAGAAGAGGTGATAGCTGAAGACTATGTGGAAAATCCTTACAAAGGAACTACTTACACTCTCTCTCTCTACCTGCAGTGAGGACTTGGTGGTCTACACACCATGGTCCCTTCCAGAGTACCCCTCTTTCATTACCATGATGCAGCAGTTACAGGCTGCTATGGGTTTGATTTGGAGGAACAGGATACCACCAAGACAAACCTCATACGTTTCTTGGAGTTACCTGATGCTCTCCCTATGTGTTACCCCCCCTGGCATAGGCTGAATGTTATTCCTGCCATACCAAGAAAGGCAGACAAGATGTATATGGCTCTCTCAGGAAAACTTTTCTTTGCTGGCCAACTTAAGGCAGACTCTGTAGTAAGCAGTGCTGCCCATGATAGGTCAAGGGTACCAAAACACTTCAGCTCCATTCCTCCTGATAGAGTCCAGGAGGTTGGATATACTAGGTAAGAGTATGTTCACCTCAGCCTTCATGAGCCTCAGAATTGCTAACTATGAGGCCCAAATGGTCAAGTACCAGAAGACGCTGTGGAGAAAGGCCAAATCAGCTGCTCAAGCCTTGCCAGAGGGTACACCCAAACAGTAGCTTCTCAAAGCTCTTGCGGCTGGGGCCGATATAGGAAAACACCCACTTTGTACTGTTTATGATGTATCTGATGCTTCGTCCGGGACTGCTGCCTTGGGGATATGCTTAAGGAGAGGTACTCCTGGTTTAGAGTGGTAGGGTTTGCGAATTACATACAACAGTCCATTCTCAGTGCCTCCTTTAGAGGATGCAAGTTATTTGGATCAGATGTGCAGGATATTCTCTCTAACCTCCAGGCCTCTGGTAGGACCCTGAAGTCAGTACCCTCCCTCTATCATACCCAACCAAGGAGTAGACAAAGGATGCCTTTTTGCCCAGCTGGTGCTAGAAACTGTCCAGCCACCAGACAACAAGGTAAGGGCAAGGGAGCAGGAGCCTTGTCCACTCCAGGAACCACTCTAGGTGCACACTCAGAAGCCCCTGGAGGTGGTGGTGTAACAGGAGCCACCACACCTGGCTCTGCCTGACTTCTTGTACAACCCTCAGCCACCATTACCTCCAGGGGTGGTTGTTGGGGGTCATCTTTCCCACCACTTAAATCAGCGGAAGTAGGTGACATCTGATGCCTGGGTCCTGGAAATTATAGCACAAGGTCATGCTCTGGAACTTCTAGAAGTACCTCCAGATCAGCCACCAGTGCCAAGACACTGTTGTCCAGACCACAATCTTCTGCTCGTAGAGGAAGTGCACACTTTGCTCAGAAGAGGGCTATAGAACCTGTGCCCTTGGAAAAAAGAAACACAGGGTTCTATTCCTGGTCTAGTTCCAAAATGGACAGGGGACGTGCGGCCTATTCTAGATCTCAGGGACCTGAACTTATCTTATCTGTGTCAATCTTAACCATTCATCACAGATGGGTACTGGCGGAGTTCAGGACCCTTTGTTTCTTTTTTTAAGGTGGTAGAGCCGACGCAGCATCGGCGCCCCCTCTAGGCCGACGTACTGCGTGGTGCTCGAGGGTTGGCCGTTAGGCTGCGGACTCCGCCTGCCTACCAGTTCTTCATCTCCCGCCGTCGAGGTCGCCTCGTGGGAAGCTTGTTCCAGTTGTTGGGCCTTCAAGCCTGTTTTCGTTTTCGATGTTCAGTCCATCGGTCGCCTGCCGGTTCTGGTTCTGCCTCCACTCGACGTTGCAGGTAAGATCTTTCCTTTTATGTCAAATTCTGTGATGTCGAGTCTGTTTTGTGGTGTTTTTTTCTCCATAGGTTATGTCTCGGTCGGAGGGCAAAAAGTTTTCTAAAGCAGGTCGGCCCCCCATGCGTCGGTGCCCGTGCGGCCGAAAATGTTCCGTTACCAACCAGCATGACCGGTGTCTCACGTGTCTTGGCCCGCTTCACGACATGGATTCGTGTGACGCCTGCTTCTCCATGGACCGCCGCGTCCTCTAACAGCAGCGCATGGAAATGGCAGTCCGCCGACTTTCGGGGTAGGGTTACGTTCGTGCCGCCAAGCCGCACTCTCGGCCTTTCCTCCGGCCCCTCCCGTTCTACACGGACGAGGAGGAGGAGCCTCGGCTACTTGTAGCCTAGCCATTGCCGAGGCTCCTCCCAGCGGTGCAGGAGGCCCGTCCTGCTTCCTCCCGGGAGCGGGCGGGAGGCGCCGCCACGGCAATCGCCCCTTCCGGGGCAAAGGCTCCCCCGGTGTCGCTCCCGCAGCTCGGAAGGCCTGGGTTGACGCCGTCCTCGATGTCGTCGGTTGGTGCCATCAGAGCCTTTGCGCCGAGGGCCCTGTCGGCGCCGATTCGTTGCTCAGCGCCGTGGGCTCTGTCGACGCCGTTCACGGCACCGACGCTGCTTCGCGCGCCCGTGGGGCAGGACCCGGCCGTCTTTTGCTAGTGTCTTGGCGGCGCTGAGGTTGAGCACGCGCGCCGTGCCTGTACGGTTCACGCGGCAGTCGTGCCATCCTCGGCGCCATAGGTACTCTCGGTGTCAAGATTCGGCGCCGAGTCCGGCCGGGCCAGGCTGTGCCGCTTCGTCTCGGTGCTGCTCGTGGCGCCGAGGGGCTTGGCGGTGTTGTCGGCGCCGAGGTTGTTGCTTGAGCTGCCGTCGGCGCCGTCTCTGTCCCTGGTACCGCCCTCAGTGCTAGCGGACTTGACGGCGCCGTGGCTGGCTCTGGCTCTGGACCTTTGGCCCGAGTTGCCCTGGCGCCTTCTGTGAGCCCCGCCTCCGGGGTTGCGGAGGGCGCTGGGGCCGCCTCGGGCACTGCTCTGGCTGCCGGGCCCTCTGGCAAAGTCGCCTTCGCCCGCCCTCCTACTGTTTGGCCCAGAGCCTCGGACTCTGCTTCTTCGGAGTCGGAGTCGGGCTCGGAGTCAGACAGGCAGTCACACCCTTCGGGGTTGTCTGCGGAGGAGGGCGACCCAGTGGTCTCGTCGACGAGTCGTAGTCGGCCCCCTACTGAGGAGCGTCTGGTAGTCCCCGAGGTTAGGGTCAGTGGTGCTGACCAGCAGGCAGTGGTGCGTGCCACCATTGCTCTGCAACCTGGCCTTGGGGCTTTCTCCGACCCCTCGGTGGTGGTACCCCCTCCAGTAGTGCGTCTTGATCGCCCAACTTTGGGGCCCATCCAGACGCCTGCAGGAGGGGAGGGTGCTGTTCCTTGGGTCTCCCCTTCGGGGGCGGCCCAGGGCTGTCAGCTACCTAGGCTGGCCCTCTCAAGGAGGAGGACTCTCTCGGACTCTGAGGGGTCGAGGGGTGGGGTCGGCGCTGGGCCTTTCTCTGGGGTCCACCCAGGCCCTGGGCGGCCGGCGCGTTCCAATCCATCCTCCTTCCGTACCTTGAGAGGGTCCCATTCTTTAGAGGCAGGGGACCGTCCTTCTGGACTTTTACAGCCCCGATCGCCTCACTGGGGATTCTTCTGCAGCCAAGGCAGTGCCAACATGGTTGTACAGCTGTCGGCTGTGGAGTTCTCCACACCCTCCTCGGTGCTCATGGTCCGTCCCTAGCTCTGGTGGAGGTCAGCCGACTTCCTTCTCGGCTCTGCCCCATCCTCTCTGCCATTCTCCAGCCCAGGCATTCTTGGTCCTAGTGGCCCTCTCACCTGGGAGCAGTTCAGAGCGATGGCTGCTCGGTTCCCTGCCTATGTTAGGGCTATGGACAGCCAGGTTTTTCAACCTCCCCCGTGCAGCCACCCTCGGAACGTATGGTGACCTCCAGCTCCTCATCCCCCTCTTCTGGGGGAGAGGAACCCTCTGTCCATATCTCTCCAGCCACTGATCTCTCAGAGTACCAGCGCTTCCTCGTGAGGATGCTGGAGGACCTGCACCTTTCTCCCTGTCTGTTAGCAATCCTGAGCATGCGGCGACGCCTTTTTAGGGCGATTCCGTGGGGCCACCCTTTGGTGCCGCCCTGGCCTGCTCCCTTCGGGAGGCGTCCTTGCGTTTCTGGCAGAGGCCCTTCTCCGGAGTCCCTGCCCCTAGGGACCTCAGCCAGAGGTATTGCGCCCCGAGTCTCCAGGTTCTATGCCTCATCCGCAGTCCGGATTGACGCACCTGGACACCCCTGATGGGCTTCGCGCCCTCCACCGTGACCGGCCCCCGGATCAAGACTCCTCGGATTTTGATTTTTGGGGGAGGAGGACCTTCTACTCGGCACGGTTGCTCCTTTCTATTTCAGCTCACCAGGCCCACTATGCAGCCTACAACAGGTTCTTGTGGTCCGCGTTAGGTCAGATCCTAACTGCTTTGCCTGACTCGGAGCAAACCAGACAAGCCATCGCGCTCTCTGCACGTGGCCTGGAGCTAGCAGGGCACCAAGCGAGGGCATCTTATGACACCAACGAGGTAGCTACCAGGGTCATAGGGACAGCGATCTGCACTAGGAGATCGGCGTGGCTTCGTCTTTCCCGGTTGTCACCCTTGGCTCGGCGTGGTGATTTGCTCGCCCACCAGGGAACCTTCCACTTTCTCCCGTGAGGGCGAGGCGGGATGTCTGGGCAGCTTCCTTCCCTCTGGGGACCCTGCTTGCTCTCCCACTCGGCCTCCTCAGGCCCGAAGGTTCCCACTTAGTGTGTCATCCACTGAGGGCTAAGGGACTCTGTCCCTTAGGGTGTAATTAATCAGTTCCTTGGGGCTTGGTATCACTATTCAGATGAATGGTGAAGACTGACACAGATAAGATATGAAAATTATGTACCTACCGTGAATTATGATCTTTCTGTGTATCTTCACCATTCATCACAACCCTGCCTACTCCATCCCCTGGGGCCTCAGTCTCTGGGTCCCCTCCTCCTCTGTGACTCCTCCTCCTTTTGGAGCGGGTAAAGCAGGGACACACAGGGGTATTCTCCTTCAAGGGGCACAGCTTGAGCGCACTCCTTCTCTACTACATGTCTCACCCGATGGGGTGGAGTTGCTATGCCCTCCTCCTGTTCTCCTCTTCTGGTTTCCATCCAACTGTTTAAAAAAAAAAACTCTTTTTCACCAAACATCTTTCCTGAGAGAGTATTAAGTCCCTCTACCCTGTCCTTCTCCAGAATACTGACTCTGCTTCTGGGGTATTTGCCAGTTATTCTGTGCCTTGAATTCTGGCAGAGGCTTTACTCTCTTGCAGTTCCTATACAAATCTGAGTGATGGACAAGGGTGTCGGACACCTTGTTACCTCTCTCTCTCTCTAAATTTCTCCCCTCCTTCCTTCCTTCTTCCGCTTCCAGAGATTGGGGCCCCTACCCAATCCCCTTAGTCTCATCTCTTCTGTGCTGTCCTCTCAGTCGTTATTTCTCCTTTTAGTTCAGTTTTTCCTTTCCTTTTTCTGTCCCTTGGACTCTCTTGTCCCACCCTCCATCGCTTCCTCTTACCTCTCCGGCGACTCAGAACTGGTAGGCAGGTGGAGTCGACGCAGCCTAACGGCCAACCCTCGAGCGCCACGCAGTACGTCGGCCTTGAGGGCGGTGCCGATGCTGCGTTGGCTCCGCCTACCCTTAAAATAAATAAATAAATAAAAGCTCCCGCAGGGTCCTGAACTCCGGCCAGTACCCATCTGTGATGAATGGTGAAGATACACAGAAAGATCATAATTACGGTAGGTACGTAATTTTCATTTTTATAGAATACAAAGGGTTCAGGGTGCTCACCCTATAAGGCCTGCTGCAAGCAGGGGATTGGATGTGTTCCCTCGACATGAAGGATGTCTACCTTTTATGTAAAAATTTGCAAACCTCACAGAAAGTATTTGAGGATCTTACTTCGAGGGGGCTTTTGCAATAGGCAACACCATTAGGACTAAGCTGCCAGGCACTAGGACCACACGGAAAACTTCTAGCTAGCAGTATACAATGAGGGACTGTCCCTTTGTTGGCCCGCCCCCGACGTCCATCTACAGTATAAAAGGGGCAGTCCCCCAGCTCATCCTCAGTTCTTTTCCCACTGTTGACCCATGCAAATCGGACATCCACAGACTCTTGATTTTAGTCGACCACCATTTATTGCACTTCATCCATGCTTTTTTTATTTTCTCCGGTCAAGGGCGATTCTACTAGAGGCATAGCTACCTCAGCTGCTCTTTTCAAGAATGTGTCAGGTACGGAGATTTTTGCAGCCACCACTTGGAGCTCTGTCCGTATCTTCTTCAGGCATTACGATTTGGACATTACCTCTAGGCATAGAGCTGGCTTTGGACTTGTAGTCCTTTGGGGCCTTCTGTCGTAAGTTTCCCTATGACCGCTGTTTCCTCCTCCCAGCTGACTGGGTCAGATCTTTCACTGCTTGGGACTCAGTCCTAACGGTGTTGCCTCCTGCAAGAGCCCCCTCGAAGTAAGGTAGTACATTTACGCAAGAACTTACCATAACAGTAGATCATCGAGAGGAGCTCTTGCAGCAGGCATGATTTCCCTCCATCCCCGTTTGCTGTTTCTCCCTTTCAGCTTTTCTGCTTTCCTCACTTTAGAGGAACTTCCTCGGTTCTCCAATTTCAGAACATGCCGAGATTTCCAGCAGGAGAACTGAGGATGGGCTGGGGGACCACCCCTTTTGTACTGTAGACAGATATCAGGGACAGGCAAACATAGGGGGCGGTCCCCTATTGTATACTGCTAGCTAGAAGTTTTCCGTGTGGTCCTAGTGCCTGCCGGCTTAGTCCTAATGGTGTTGCCTGCTGCAGAAGCTCCTCCTGAAGATCTACTGTTAGGGCAAGTTCTTGCATACTTGTACTGTCTTATTTCAGGAGGAACATTACCAGTTAAGAGTATTGCCTTTTGACTTATCCTCTGCGCCACGGGTCTTTATCAAATGCTTTGCTATGGTGGCAGCAGCACTTTGCAGGGAAGACCTCTATGTCTTTCCTTACCTGGACTGTTGGCTGTTGAAAGTCCACTCCAAGGTAGTAGCTCCTACATACCCTGGTTTGAACAAGGCAGATGTTCAGTGCCCTGGGTGTTACTGTCAGCATACCCAAGTCTGTCTTGATACTTTGCCACTGCCTGTAGTACACAGAAGCAGTTCTGGACACAGCCCAAGGCTTAGCCTTCCTGTCCCTGGACAGGGCCAAACGTCTGATTGCACAGGCCCAAATGGTTCACAACAGCCAGTATGTCACAGCCAGAACATTTCTTTGGTTACTGGGCCTGATGGCAGCAGCCATTGTCACAGTTCTTCTGCCAGACTGCACGTGAGAATCCCTCAGTTGACCTTAAGAGTCCAGTGGGACCAGCTCACAGACGATCCAGAGCAGAAGGTTCTAGTAACCTCTCTTGTACACAAAGTGCTGAAGTGGTGAATGGAATGCAGCAATCTGTTAAAAGGGGTTCCCTTTCTGATCCCCTCCACTCACCAGATTTTAACTACAGATGATTCAGGGGATGGGCTGTGGTCACATTTAGGGCCCAGTCAGACTCTGGGTACATGGACCACAGTGGAGACCACCCTTCACATAAATGTTTTAGAAATGCGAGCTGTCCTGTATGGCCTGCAAGCCCTCCAGGCTCATCTGTCCCTGGGTCTTCTGTTAGTGCAGATGGACAGTGTCAGTGTGATGCATTACATCAGCAAGCAAGGGGGGAACTCTCTCCCTGTGCAGGGAGGCAATAACAGTGTGGTATCGGGCTCTGGAACATGGTCTAGAACTGTCAGCAGTAGATGTTCCGGGCACCAAAATGTCTTGGCAGACAGGCTAAGCAGGTCGCAATCCAGAATGCACAAGTGGGAACTGCTGACCTCAGTGGACGAAGACAGGTTTGACATATGGGATCATCCAGAGTTGGACCTTTTTGCATTCCCACACAACACAAAAAGTGACACTTTTCAACTCGCTCGCTTCAGGGCCTGGAGTTTTCTGGCGAGACGTGTCATCCCTCTCTTGGAAGGGAAGATTCCTGTACACCTTCCCTTCCTCCCCTCTAATTCAGTGTGTGCTACACAAGCTCCAGATGGTGGGGGCAACTGTGATCCTCATTGCTCCCCTATGGCCTCGCCAGATCTGGTTTCCTCTAGTGCAGCAGCTGGCAGGGGGCCCACCAGTACCCGTGCCCTTATGTCAGGGCCTACTGTTACAGGAACAGGGAACCCTAGTCCATCTGGACCTCAGATTGTCTCATCTTCATGCATGGCTCCTGAGAACACAGCCATTGCTAGCTTTGGGGGTTTCCCAAAAGATGGCTGATGACCTGGTGGCTGCCAGAAAACCTTCCACCAGAGCCACTTCTCATTATATAGATCCATTTACCTGTCCAGTAAATCTGGTTCTGGACTATCTTCTGGCTTTGTCAGATGCAGGCCTGTAGTGTTCTTCTATCAAAGTGCATTTGGCTGTCATTTCAGCTTTCCATATGCTTATTGAAGGTTGTACGGTTGTCCAGCTGGAGGTGGCCCATACGTTCTTGAGAAACATTCTGTACTTGAAACCTCCCATTCGTAATCCAGTCCCAGCTTGGGACCTGAAATTTGTTTTGGAAAAGCTTACTTTGGCTCCTTTTGAGACAGCTATGACTTGTGGCTTACGCTTTCTTTCTTGGAAAGCATTGCTTTTGATTTCCATTACTTCTTCTCGAAGGATTTCTAAGCTACAGGCTCTAATGTGTGAGCTTCCTTAAGACAGGGTGTCTATGCTTAATAATCTTAAGTTTTTACCAAAGGTAATGTCTGAGTTTACTTTAAACCAAAGCATCCACCTGCTAGTTTACTTTCCTGAACATGCCAATCCAGGGGAAGCATTGCTCCATACTCTAGATGTACATAAGATACTCTCTACACCACACGAAGGACTGCAGGAAGTCCTCACAGCTTTTTGTTTCATTTGCTGCTGGGAAAGAGGGCGTTCCAGTTTCTAAACAGTGCCTGTCCAAATGGTTAGCAAACTGTATTACTTTTTGATCTTCCTGGACTCTAAGTCTTTACCATTTATTCACACTTCTGGGTTCCAGACGGAGGTGCTAGGACCCTGTGGGAGCCAAAAATCTTAAGGAGTGCTTGCACTAAGGTAGGTCCACACATGTGCGGCACTGCAAGTCTGGCTTGCGCTATGTAGGCTATCCCGGCATTGATCCTCCAACTGCCTCCGTTCCTTTTTTCCCACCACCAAGTGCACTTCAGTGACGACGTTGCTAGCCTGCCAGGAGTCAAATTTTTACATCTATACAACAGCAGTGTTTCATTTTGTTGTTTTAGTTTAATAGTTAACAAAACAAAAAGAAGACTTTTATTTTCCTTCTTAAGCCCTACCGATCAAGGGAATTAGACCATGGATGGAGACAGTGACGGTAGGGACTTTTTGTTAGAAGGCTGCTCTGGCAGCTGGACTGGATCCGGTCCGCTGCCCTCTCTGGAGGGAAGGGGGTCTGACCACGGACAGTCCAGTGCTTGGGAGGGAGGGCAGTCCTCCCACAGGCACAAAAAAAAGAGGGCCCAATCCATGTTGGGGACCTGGCTTCACTCCACCTGGAGTTGTTCTTCTTCCTGCTGGAAGAAGAAGAAGAAACGGTACCGCCTGAGGTTGCCCTCTGGTACATCTGCTCAGAGGTTGGTGGTCGAACGAGATGGGCCCTGTTCCCCTGTGTCCTCTATGCTGATTGCCCTAGCTCTCGACATCGGAGCCCCTCTTTGTCCTCCGACGGGGGTTTCCAGTGGGAACTTTCATCAGTAGGCCACTCTTATAAAGCGGTGGGTACAGTGTCCGTCCCAGTTGCCCCTCCCCGCTGATACGGTTCCATGGCCTTCAGGCCTACGAGTCTCTGGGTCGCAGTCGGGGCCTTAGGGACTCAGTACGCATGCAGTGCTGGCAGTGGGCTCCTTCCCCTTGCAGGCGTCACCGCCTCTGATGTTGGTTCCATGTGCCCTCCCCCCTTGCTGTTTCCTCACAGGAGCCAGCACAGATACCTCTCTCCTTCTCTTTCCTCTAGGTCTGTTTTGGTTTCATGGGCGGCACCATGCTTGACACCATCTCTTCGGGGACAATGCCACGTTCGACGCTGCGGCCTGTGGCACTGGGGTTGGTTTCAGGTGCGGTGCCAGGATGTTCAGAGCAGAGTTTGGGGCTGGGATCCACGGCGCTGTGTCTGTCACCTGTTTCGGTATCCCCTGTATATGCATTGCCCAGACCAGGTCGGTGACTTTTTGGGTCAGCTCCTGCTCCGTCTGATGGGTTCACAGAACAGGATGAGTCTGACCATGATCTGTTACTTTTTGAACAAGGAGTTGAGGACTCCTTCTACAGTTTGGATGACAAAACGCCTCTCCTAGCCGAGGCTCCAGTAGAGGACCTTTCTTTCCAGTTTCTGCTTAGAAATATGAGGGCAACCCTAGATTTGCAAACTTCGTCTGTTGATACAGGTAGAGTCATGCATCTGGAGTAGCTCCACATTCCTAATATTCCAGTGAACCTTATACCACCAGTTCCCTCACCCTTTGAGACTCTGTCTGAGGTGGTGTGGGCCAGTCCCACTCTTATTCTTTTTTCCATTTGCAAGTCCATAGATCGGAAGTATATTCTGTGGCGAACTAGCCACTGCCAGTCATTATTTGCAGATATGTTGTGTTTTTTTTTTATGCGATTTTGTGTATGTCAAATACCACAAGAAATGCTATAAGAATGTCCGTGCTACTGCAAAGGTCACATAGGAAATTGGTATTCAGTGATCTGAGAAAGGCCTGCTTGCCAGGAGTAGACATGCCTTGTAAACGTAATTGAGAAAGCCGAGATTGCATTTCCAGGTCTCTTAACAGGGTTATGCCAAAATCCATTCGCCTATAATAAACTATGTACTTCAAGGGAGAGACTTTTGAGTTCCAGGAAACTGTCATGGTATATTACATTTTATGAAGTGAAAGGACAGGAATATCCTTTGTGGTAGACCTGTGTGAATTCTCGTACAGGTGTTACTTGTCAAGGAAGTACTAAAACTGAAAAAAAGAACCTAAATAAATAAGAATTTTTGGGAAAGCGCAAGAGTGACCTCTACTGGCCTAAAAGAGAAGGCCACCCTTTGGGACCAGACAGAGTTTTTGCAGTCTGCATCCGGCTGTATAAGGGATGAGTCAGAGTAATTTTTTCTCATTCTGCTGAGCATCTTCAAAGACACTCTTGTCTGCACAGAGCAAACTGCTGAGACCCAGTGGTTGCCAGGACAAAGGAAACAAACTTTCATGTACTTTTCTGACTTCAGTTCACTACTAGCGTAAGGTAGAAATTAGATAACAGTTTGAAGTGTGTTTTCTTGTACGTGTTCACTTTCTATTTGTGTTATTCAATTATCAAATTTTCGAAATCTTTTTAGTTGTAAATGTATGATGATTAATTAATTAGTAAAAACACTGTTTTTTTTTTTTTTTTTAAGAAACCTGCCTGAGTGAGATTTTTATATTGTGTGCAATTGTGGGACGTTATCAATAATCTGTGACCAAACTGTTATTGCTAAGGGGTGCCACTATAAGCTACCTATCGAACAAGGATCTAAAAAGGGAAATCTGGGTAAATATAGGGAGAATACAAAAGTCTCAGGTAAGAGTCTGTGGGGATTTGAACCAGGTTATTGCATGTCTTGTGAGAGAAGACAAAATCGGGGTCACATGGCTAGTTAACACCTTGATCTTTCCTCTTAGTGCAACAACCGAAGAAGGGTTCTAATTTGGCTACAAGACTTGAGACTGGTATTGTACCGTTATCCAGAGTAAAGAGGGGACCCTTTGGCGGGAATTCAGTTAACTCAGCGAGCACAATAGAAGGACACAAAGAGGGTATTCTGTTGTCCCCCTTCCTGCAATGGATTGGACTTAGGGGTGGGCATTGTGAGCTCAATGGACCTAACCGTCAGGAGTGGGTTTGTGACAGATTTGGCGTGCAGCGGTGAGATGCAAGAGATCTGGTTGAATAGTGTTGCGATTCGAGAGATATTGGTGGCACAGGCATAACCGTTGTATTCGATGCTGGTGTATTAGATTGAGAAACTGAAAACAGTCCACACACAATCAAGGCAAAGATTTGAAAAAAAAAAAATTTAGTTACAGTATGAAGTTCCCTATTTATTTTTTGGTGTAAGTGTAGCAGTAGTTAGGGAAGGAGATGGTTTCCAGCTACAGCGAATACACTGCAGACTACCTATGGCAGTTGTGTTTGGAAAGAGGGGTCCAGTACGCGGGGCAAACCAAAAAGAACCTTGTGGAGCCTCTCGTGGCAGCTAATGAGCAAGCAGTTGCTCCAAACCTTGAGTCACAGCAAGTGACTGAAAGGGACCAGACCTTGGGCATGGGGGTGCCAGGGGATGTCACAGTGTCCAGTCCCAGGGAGGAGGACAGCGAGACCAGAAGAAACCCAGGGCCACAGCACCAGGGGAAGGCCACCACAAAGCTGGAGCTGGAATGAAACAGGCTGCAGCTGGAGCTGAGGAAACTGGAGCTGGAATTCAAGCAGAGAAAGTTCAGATCCCAGCAGAAGAGGTTTGAACTGGAGATGCAAGAAAAACAGCGTCAGAGAGAGGCCTAGGAAAAAGAAAGGCAGCACCAGAGAGAGTTTAAACTGGACAGGCTAAGACTTCAACGACCGGCGCCAGAGGAGGTAAGTAGCAGGGGTGAACCAGAAACTACAGGGCTGGGGTATAAGTTAAAACTCCAAATTAATAGCTGAATTCAAAGAGGGGAGGATATGGATGTATTTTTGAATTTGTTTGAAAAGGTCTGTATCCAGGCCAAGGTACCCAGGGAGTCCTGGAGCTTCCGGCTTTCCCCGCTACTTACTGGTAAAGGGCGCGAGGCACTAGGCCAAATGGGCAATCAGGACAGTAGCGATTATGAAAACTTAAAGCTGCTCTGCTTAAAAAGTATGAACTGACTCCTGAGGCCAACACTGTTAAATTCCATAAACTCCGAAAAAGCCCTAACATGAGCTTTGAGGAACTCGCCACAAAGCAACGTCAGATCTTCCCCTTGTCAGTCTTCACCATTCATTACTGCTGGGTGTAAGCCGGAAGTGCAGATCCACCACGGGAGGTTTTTTATTTGTTTTGTTTTTGAGGGAGGAGTCAGTACTGCTCTGTTGCTGTAGTTTCACATCATGTCTGGTTCTGGTGCCAAAAAATCCAAAGCGGGCCGTGCCCCCATGTGTCAGTGCCCCTGTGGCTAACATTTTTCTGTTACAGACCGGCATGATATTTGTCTCTGTTGCCTAGGACCGAACCACAGTATGGACCACTGCGATGCCTGCTTCTTCATGGATGGCTGTGTTCTGGAAATCCACGCGTTTAAAGTCGGTAGGGCCCCACCGACTTTTGGAGGACGATGTCATTCGCGGGTCTCCCAGACTAGAACTTTAGATCCCTCCTCCGGGTCCCCTCTATACGGCCCGGCGAGGAGGGGGCCTCCTCCAGTTCTAGCCTTGTCGAGGAGGAGGCCTCTTCTGCAGCACCGGAGGAGCAACGTGGTTTCCCCCGGAGTCGCGTCACTGGCGCCGCCCCAGCAGTCACCTCTTCGGAGGTGCATGCTCCCCCAGTGTTGAGGCCCACGGTTGCTGGGTCGGGCACTGGTGAACCCTCGGCGGTGCTATACTGGATCCCGGCGCCATTCACTGTGTCGATGATCAGGACGGTGCCATGGGCAGCGCCTTGTCCCGTAGCCGCCGCTGGGGGCTCTCCTAGGGTCACTAGCCTGGAGGTCTGCCTGGCCACCTCCCTTTCGGCCTTTCAGATTGGCAGCCTGGCTCTTCGGGGTCGGAGAGCTCCGTGGGACGCGGCCCAGTGGCCCTATTCCTGAGTCCCTAGAGCCAGTTACCTTGAGGATCCTTCGGCTGGCGGTGGCCATGGATCCCTTAAGGTGACAGTTCAGGGGTCCGGGCAGGGTACCCTGCCTGGGGCCAGGCAGCTGCCATCTCTGTGTTGCTGTGGACCTCTTGGGGTGAGCACTCACTTCTGAGGCCCCCTTCGGTGGATCTGCAGGATCGAGAGAACCCATGTCGTTGGGACTGAGGAAGAGGGCTGTCTCTGAGTCCGAGGGGTTGAGGGGTCGGGGTGAGTTGCAGTGTCCCCCTTCTACCACCCTGCAGGGGGTGGGAAGGAGTCATAGTTCTGAGCCCTGCCCTTCCCTTAATGTTTCGGAGGCACCCTTGGTTGGCAGCACAGAGGGTTGCCCTTCTGGACACTTGCAGCCCCAGGCGCATCATGGGGAGACTCCCCTTCAGGGCTGTTCCAGAGTTTGCCATCTGAGACTCAAACTTCACAGCCCAATATGGCCTCAGGGCCCCCTTGCATGGTGGAATCAGTCCCTGGGCCTCAGTGCCCTGGCAGAGGTCGGACACGCTCAGTACGGTGCCCGTTGCCCATCCCTCTGCAAACACCCCCTCCTCTCCCGGGCCATGTGGGTCCTATGGAGCCTTTAACCTGGGAAATGTTCAGAGCCACTGCGGCGGCCTTTCCTTCCTGTGTTAGGGCCACAGACGCACCGGTCTTCCGCCTGTCCCCTCCACCACAGGAGTCCTCTGGACATTCAAGCTCCTCGTCTTCCTTGTCTCCCTCTTCTGAGGGACAGGAACATTCTGTCCACCTGTCGTCCGCCGCTGATTTCACGGAATATCAGCAGTTCCTTTCAAGGCTAGTACAGAAGCTTTGCATCTCTCATGTTCTGAGGACCAATACCGAGCGGGAGACACGTTCATTCCTTAGTGAATTTCATGCTCACCACCTAGTGGTGCCCTCCTGCCCATCCCCTTCCAGGAGGCATCTGTCCGCTCCTGGCAGTCTCCAGCCACCCCTTCTCCAGCCTCGGCAGACTGCAGGAGATGGTACTGTGCCTACCAGGAGTCTCTAGGTTCCCTTCCTCACCCTCCTTTGGGCCTGACGTCCCTAGACACTCCCTCTGGGCCTCAGCACCTGGTGCACGACTGACCCCCGAATCCGGATTCTGCAGAATTCGACCAGTGGCGATGAAGAGTTTTCTCTTCGGCTCATGTGTTGATGTACGAACATACGAAATTTGCCAGTAGATAAAGGCCTAGAGGTCTATCAAGTCTGCTCGAATGTGCAGCTAGCACCCCTTATTCTGCAGCTGCCCCTCCCTTCCACCCTTCCCCTTCATTAACCCTCCCCCTTGTCCTGTCCCATCCTCGTTTGAAGCAGTCCACTGTTCTACTGCATACCACTTCAGCAGGTAACGCATTCCACCCAGCCACCACCCTCTCTAAAAAAAAGTGTCTCCTCATCTCCCTCCTGAACCTTCCTCGCTCCAGTCTCATATCATGGCCCCTGGTGTCCCTCCCCTCCCTTACTTAGAACAGCCCCTCTGTACCTGTCTTGTTTATTCCTTTCATGTATTTAAAGGTTTTAGTCATGTCACCCCTGTCTCTCCTCTCCTCCAGTGAGTACATGTTCAACTCCTTCAACCTCCTCTCGTATGATAAGTCCCCCAGCCCCTTGATCATCTTTGTCACTCTGCGCTGCACCCCCTCCAGTAACTTAATGTCCCTCTTCAGATACGGACGCCAGTACTGCACGCAGTACTCCAGGTGTGGTCTAACTAATGACCTATACAGTGGCAGAATCCCTCCCTCCTCGAGATATACCCCTTGCAATACAACCCAGCATTTTGTTGGCCTTTGCAGCTGCCTTCCTACATTGTGCCGAGTTGTTCATTGACCTGTAATGAGACACCCAGATCCTTCTCCTCCTCTGTCTGGGCTAGCTGCACTCCCCTAACTGGTAACTCCTCCTGGGTTCTTCTATCCCAAAATGCAGCACCTTGCACTTTTTGGCATTAAAGCCCAGCTGCCAGGTGTCTGACCAGGTTTCAAGCTTTGCCAGATCATCCTGCAACCCCTGCCATCCCCTAGGTCATCCACCACTGCCTACCTTGGTATCATCGAAACAGACTGATCTTGCTCTTGATATCCCATGATATGTCTGCAATGAATATCCCAAACAACACTGGTCCCAACACGAGCCCTGTGGAACACCATCGTCACTGCCCTTGGGTGTGAGAGCTCCCCACCCACCACCACCCTCTGTTGCCTTCCCTGCAGCCAGTTTCCTACCCATCTCACCAGTTTTGCACCCGCCCCTGTGCCTACTAACTTCCTTCTCAGCCTTCCATGTGGCACTGAGTCGAATGCCTTACTGAAATCCAGATACAGGACATCCACTGTATGGCCCCTGTCCAGTTGCCTAGTTACCCAGTCATAGAACTCAACAGGTTGGTTTGGCAGGATCTGCCACGATGAAGCCATGCTGTCTGCTGTCCTGTAGTCCTTTGACCTCTAGGAGGCCACCAGCCTCCCTTCAGGATAGTCTCCATTAGCTTACCCACGATGGATATGAGGCTCACTGGTCTATAGTTTCCCGGTTCATCCTTAGGGCCACACTTGTGGAGGGGCACCACATGAGCCATCTTCCAGTCCTGAGGTACACACCCCGAATGTAGTGAGGCATTAAATAGGTCTGCCAAAGGTCCTGCAAGGACCTCTGCCAGCTCCTGCAGTACCCTGGGGTGGATGCCATCTGGGCCTGGAGCCTTGTCCACTCTCAGTGCCTTCAAACCCTCTCGAACTCTGCTCTCCATTACTTCCCCATCTGTCACCACTTCCCACCCTGCTTCTGCCATTTCTCCCACCTTGGGTGTCACCCCCCTCTTCTCTTTAGTAAATACTGAGCAGAAGTACTCATTTAGTGCTTCCGCCTTATCGCACCCTGCTTCCACCCAACCCCCCTCCTTCCTAATCCTTACTATGTGGTCCTTACAGCTCCTTTTCTCCCTGATGTACTTAGAAGTCCTTCTCCCCTCTTAATGCCTTTTGCCAGCCTGAGTTCGTAGATGCTTTGGCTCCCCTTACTGCCTTGTCACCTCCTTGATTCTGTCAAGTACTCCTCCCTGTCCTTCCCCTCCCTGTTTTCTTGTACTTCCTAAAGGCAGCTCTTTTCCTCCTTACCTTTTCCATGACCTCCTTGCTCAACCAGATCGGTTTCTTAGCCCTAGCCTTCTTGCTCTGGGCTTTGCAGCAGGTTTTGGTTGCCTCCACTATCCCCAGCTTTATGAGCTCCCACCTCTGGTTAGTGTCCATACTAGATTGAATTCTGGCCAGGTCCCTTTTACCACTTCCCCATCCTCCCAAAGTCGGCCCTTCTGAGTCCAGCACTATTGTGCCAGATTCCCTCCTTCCTTGCCCATATCCAATGTGAGCGTGCTGAGTGGTGGTCACTCCTGACAGCGGTTCCTCCACTGTAAGTTCTCTCACAAAGTCCCCATTTGCCAGCACAAGGTCAAGGGTATTCCCTAACCTGGTTGGTTCACTGACCATTTGCAGCAGGAAGCTGTCCTGGAAGCATCAGCAGTACCTGCTCCTTCTGTTCCTGGTTGTTGGGGTGCTCCAGTCCACTCTGGCATGTGAAGTCCCCACAATCACCACACCTACCCTTCTCACAGGTCCTCCTGATCTGTCCCGCTAGTTCCTGTCTATCCTCCGTCTGAGGTGGTGGCCTGTACACCACTCCATTTCTAAGAATCCTATTCTTGGAATCCTGGATTTGCATCCAAAGTGACTCTGTACTACCCTCCTCCCTTCCTCCCTTACACACTTCAGTCCTTCCTTCACATAGTGCCACCCCCTCCTTTTCCAATCACCCTGTCCCCACGAAATAACCTGTACCCTGGTACAGACAGGTCCCAGTCATTGTATTGAGTGGCCCATGTTTCTGTGTGATGGCTGCAATGTCTACCTCTCCCTCTGCCATGAGAACCTGTAACTCTGCAGTTTTCCTCCCAAGGCTCCTAGCATTAAAGGTAACCACCTTCCACCCTTTTCCCCCCCTCCCATCCTGCCCTCCTTTCCTAGCATCACCAACAATACTTGCCATTTGTCCTTTGTCACTGTTATGGGGGGTAAGCTCATATGGTTTCCCAACCTGTGGTCTCTGCATATCTCTTCCCCAACTGCCACCCCCCACTCCTAGTTTAAATTCCCAACTTCCTCTATGTACTCCTCTATCCTCTTTTCAACACTTTCCCTCCTCACTCCAAGTGTAGTCTGTCCTTGGCATAGAGACTACTGTCCTCCCAGGTCCTCCCCTCCCCAACAGCCCATGCCCTTAGCACAACACCAGGTTCTTAGCCATCCGTTAAATTCCTCTATTCTCAGCTTTCTTGTTGTGCTTGCCTTTGGCACCAAGTATCTCTGAAAAAGTTACTGATCTTCCTGCCCCCTCACATAATTGTGCTAGTTCCTCAAACCTCCTCTGGACTGTATCTACTGTCTTGTCAGCCAGGTCGTTTGTCCCAAGATGTATAATTAAATGAGGCTTGTCCTACCCTTCTAGCATATTTCAGAACAGACTGTCCCACCCTTTCCGCTGTCATTCCTAGCATGGCCTCCACCCAAATGCGACTATGCCCTCCCCTCTACCCCACCTAACTCCTCTTAGTATTGAGTCCCCAGCACCAAGATTCCACCCTCTTACTCCTTGCTTGCTTCCATTCATCTCTCTCTCATTTCCAGCTCCTCTTCTTCCTCCTGCACATTATTTCCCCCTTTTACCCCTGTTGCAATTCTCCCAGCAGTACTTCCCCCTGCTCCAGTTTGGTCCAGGCATTTATCAATTACTCCTCTAATTTCATCATTTCCCTCCTCCACCTTCTTCCTCTCTAGCAGTGCACAACTATTTTCTGAAGGCCCTTCACAAATGCCCGCTCCCTCTCTCTTCATAGTAACCTGTTCGCTCCTTTCCACTCCATGACTTTTGCCACTTCTTCGCCTCCCATCACAAGTCCCTATCTCCTCCTTCCATTTGTCTTTTGTCTCCTGACCTGGTTTCCCCGGCAATTGTTCTTCCTGGCCTGGGCCCCTTTGTCTCTGCTTCCCTTCTTCTGACCCTCTCCTCACCACTGTTGGCTTAAATCGCCTTCCCTCATCTCCCTTCTTCCTCCTCCAGTATTGGCTAAACCCACCCCAATCTGCCTTGCCTGTCTTAGTTCCTCCTGCAGACCTTCAATCTCCTTTCTAAGTTTTTCTATGTGGTTACACACTAAACATCCTCCCACACTCCAGGCAATTTTTAGAAAGATTGGTGCACCGCAGTTGTTGCAGCCTACCACCCCACCCATTGCTGTTGTTGCCCACCAGCGACCCCCCACCCTTCCAGATGCAGGATACCAAACACTCCCCCAAGTCTCCCCTCTCCCTCCTCTATCAGTGCAAAACATTTTCATTATTTCCCTTGCCTCCTTTGTTGCACACGTTTAGATATATTGAGCAACTACTTTTTATATTCCTATCCTTTCTATCCACACTCAAAACAGACTTTAAGTAGCCATTGCACAACCTTCTTCAAACCCTACTCCTCCTTTCCCCAATGCAATATCAATGCAAGAAGTAATAATGAAAGCTCCTAGATTTGCATTTACTTCCCTTCCACTGAGAGAGCAGTCACCTCTTCACTTGCTGCTGTTCCTTTCCTGGTATGCCCTCCTACTCCACACCCCCTACTATACCCAGTGTTTAGCTCCTGTCAATCAGATTTAACAAGGCATATAATCAAGAGTTGGGGGAAGAGGGGGTGAAAATTTGCAGCAACCAAAGACAGCAAAGAATACACCACCACTATGTTTTAAATCCTCAACAGCCCAAAAACAATTCTAAGTAAAGACAACAAAGAAAGTACAGTGTCACCAAAAGCCCACAATCCAAGTCTAAAAAAAAACAGCAATTACCAGTTACTGTAAAGCATTGAATTGAATATGCTTCCTTCCCCTTCTGGCTTCTATAACATTCAAAAATACATACATTTCTATCTCAGCTCTTTACCCTTACCATCAAAAGGTAACTACAATCACCTGCGTGGGTGCATGGGTTCACATCAGGCGCACCACACTGCTTATAACAGGCACCTGTGGTCGATGTTAGCTCAGGTGCTAGCATCTTTGCCTGATACAGAGCAATCTAAACAGGCCATTGCCCTGTCTGCTCAGGGTCTAGAGCTTGCAAGGCACCAGGCAAGGGCATCTTACGATGCCAGTGAGGTGGCTTCCAGACTGGCAGGGAGAGCAATCTGCATTAGGCGTATGGCGTGGCTTTATCTATCCAGATTGTCACCCGGTGCCCAGCATAGGGTGATATCCTCCGCTTTCTGGGGGACCCGTCTTTTTTCCTGCAGGGCAAGGAGGATTCTTCAAGGGTGCCCTCCATCTCCCTGGCCACGGGGGACACCTCCTCATCCTGAGCATCCTTAGACCTTGCTCAGTCTAGTAAGGCTAGGGTCTCCCCTCTCCTGCATCTCATCCGCAGGAGGCTGAGGGGTTTGTTCCTTCTGGGCTGTGCCAGGTCCCCTTTGGGGAGGCTTGGTACTCACCAAGCAGTAATGAATGGTGAAGATTGACAAGGGGAAGATATAAAAATTACGTACCTACCATAATTCTTGATCTTCTCTTGTATCTTCACCATTCATTTCTGATTCCCACCCTCCATCCCCTCATGGGACTCAATTCTTGAGCGTCACCTCCGCCCTGCTCGCCCTCCCCCTCCTAGAGACCAGTTGGGGACTGAGTTCCCCTAGTACCTCAGAGCTCTCTGTTCCTTCTTTAAAGTCACAGAGCTTTCTCTCTGGAGGATGGCAAGTAGGGTCTTTGGCCTAAACCCTCTGAGGGAACTCCCTCTGATTCTCTCTACGTTTCTAGGGTGTCCCCCGCTTGGGGCTTAAACAGTCCTCTGGCTGTGGTCGATGTTAGCTCAGGTGCTAGCATCTTTGCCTGATACAGAGCAATCTGAACGGGCCATTGCCCTGTCTGCTCAGGGTCTAGAGCTTGCAAGGTAGACCATGCGACTCCGAGACAAGGCGTGGGGACTGTACAAATCCTCTGACTGTAATCCGGACTGGGAGAAGTACTGGAGCCTGAGGAACCTATGCAAAAAAACTGCAAAACAGGCCAAATCCAAATTCCTTAGGGACCTCCAAACTGGCCATCTACGTGACCCAAAGAAATTCTGGGGCCACATAAACTCCCTCCTCAAAGGCCCTTCAAAAGAACATGATGATTCACTCCTAATCGGGGATTAATTTACCAATGACCCGACTAAAGTGGCTGACGCTTTCTGTGCCTCCTTTGCAAACCCTAATGGATGCCTCCCACCAGTGCCTGGGACCCCCTTTCTCCCCTATACGGACAGGGTGCTACCTTGCCCCTTATTCCACCTGAAACTTGTTGAGCCAGTAACAGTACTCCTCCTCCTACGCAAAATGAACCCAGACTCCTCTCCTGGAAATGACCTTTTAGAACCTCGGCTGTTGAGGGCCACAGCACCGGCCATTGCCTATCCTATCACCCTGCTCATTAATAGGTCCCTCCAAGAAGGTACGGTGCCCAGTAAATGGAAGGTTATGACCATTGTCCCTGTCCACAAAAAAGGAACTCTGGATAGAGTGGGAAACTACAGGCCCATCTTTCTTCTCTGCCTCCTGGGGAAAATTCAAGAAAAACTTGTCTATAATCAACTCCAAGACTAACTAGAACAACACCTACTCCTCTCCAAAGTACAGCACTGCTTTAGGAAGGCCATGGCACCGATACCGCCCTTATCCGTCTAACATCCGACATTCTTAAGGCCATGGACCAAGGCATCCCAATGGGCGCCCTATTCATTGACCTATCCAAGGCCTTTGACCTGGTCAACCATGAGCTTCTCCTTATCAAACTTCATCGTCTTGGCCTGGATCAGCTCTCACTCTCCTGGTTCATGAGCTATCTGACAAACAGATCCCAAAAAGTCCGCTGGAGAGGAGTACATTCTAACCCCAGAGCTATGATCTCTGGGGTACCCCAGGGCTCCATCCTGGGCCCCCTACTATTCTCACTATTCGTAAATGACATTGAAGAAGATTGTGCACCCTGCAACCTTATCTTCTACGCAGATGACACCGAAATCTACTTCAGTGACCCCCAACCCTCTGTTATCTCCTCCAGACTTCAGGCCAGCCTCTCAGCTCTTGAAGTCTGGTTCACTGCAAACTCTCTAAAACTAAATGAAGAAAAAACAAAAGCAGTCCTCTTAGGGACATGACACCTGGGCAGTGATCGTAGTGGGCTACTCCAGCTCTTATCAGCCCTAGGAAGGCAAGTGGATGTCTCAGACCAGTTCAGGTATCTTGGGATTCTCCTTGACCAAGAGTTAACCTACAAACGAAATATCGATGCCTTAACAAGATCCATACATCAGAGGCTTGGCCTCCTATATCGTTTGGGAAACAACCTCTCTGGAGAAGCACGACGAGCCATAGCAAACTGTAACCTCCTCCCCACATTGCTATATGGTTTCCCCCTTACTCCAGTCTCTCCGGGAGACAGAGTTAATCAAACTTACTGCTCTCTACCACCGAATAGCGCGTTTTGGAACCAACTCCTCCCCAAGGAGACATCATTGTGAGGCCCTTACTGACCTACACTGGCCTACCCTAAGGCTTAAGTTATCCTATCCTACTGCCTGCCTGACCTATAAATTCACCTCCCTACGCCACCCGCCTCACCTGAGTGGTCTGCTCACTCCTAAAGTCCCCTGCTGAACCCTCCGGTCCACAGCAAGTCGTCTCCTTGACATCCCCCGTGTTCGCACCAACCAGGGAAAGCGTTCTTTTCAATACGCAGCTTCCCACTTGTGGAACTCGCTCCCAGCAAGCTTACTTGTCAAACCTTCACTCCCCGGGTTCAAATCTGGACTCAAAGTGTACCTTCTTGAGCTAAGCCTCTGTGGCTGTAACCGCTAGATCATGTCCTAAACCAAACCCCTTTCTATGCCAACTGACCAGTGCTCTTCTCTCCTTGGATTGCCTATGGTTAATGTTAAAAACACTGTAGATCTGATGTAATGAAACTGTTTCTACCCTGTTGATTGCTACTAATCCCTGATCTCTCCTCGTATATTGCCTACCTCTTGACCTGTACCAACTATTGTCTGTTGTACCCCACAGACTATGTATGTGCTCTCTGTAACCGAGTTATTGTATTTCACTAGACTCCTCACCTAATGTAAAGTGGTTGTTGTAATTAACCCTGGGTCGCCCCTGAAAAAGGGATCTCTGGTCTCAGAGGGCTTACCTGGTTACCTAAATAAATAAATAAATTATGTCACCCTCTAGCTGTCTTACTTATTGGCAGTCCTAAGGGTCTCCGTGGGAGTTTTCCTCCCTCTCTTTTTCTTATGACATGGTTGTTCCGTGGTGCTCTTCTTCTGAAGTGGGGACTACTCCAGTACTACCATGGAAATCCTTCTTCCAGATTTCTTTCTATACACCTAATGCAGAACTCACTCCTCTTCTAAGCAGGACTGTTACCCTCCCAGGGACAGTCGGTGAGACCTAGGCTTAAGTTTTACTAACGTTTTGGATAAAGGGGGTGAGGAAGGGTCTGCCTTCGCCAAGTCTGACAAGACCATTAATCTCCTTCTGACCTTGGTTCAGTAACTCCTTAACTGGTGGGATCCTTGCTCCCTTGTCTTCAATCCCACTGGGATTTGAAACTCCCATGCCAGTGGTCTTCCAGTTTAATGTGGCAGACAGCCCTTCTCCTCTCCTCTCCCCCTTTGTATCCCTTTCACCTTTCTACTCTTTTCCTTCTATCCTTTGTCTTCTTCTTCTTTCTCCGAAACCGTCCAAGGATGGGGGCCCTATGGCCACTTAGGGTAGGCTCTCTTTTTCTGTCCCCTAATCGGCTTATACCTTTTTCAGTTTATATCCTTTCCTTTTTCTATCCTTTGGCTCTCTTGCCTCACCCTTTTTTCTCTGAAAACTGTCTTTCTGCCTCTCCAGCTAAAACACAATTGGGATGGAGAAGGAGTCTGCGGTGCCTAACGGCCAACCCACATGCTTCACACAGTACGTCAGCCGTGGGCACCGACTCCTCCCTCCAAAAATTAAAAAAGCTCCCGTGGCAGATGCGCACCTCCAGCTTACACCCAGCAGTGATGAATGGTGAAGATCAAGAATTATGGTAGGTACGTAATTTTTATTTTTTTAAATGTTGGTGGGAAGGGGTGGAAGCAAACTCTGTGACGAAAATTGATGAGGTTGTACTTTTAGAGCAGTTCTTTGGGGCTTGCCCAGCAGAGTTGAAAACCTGGCTAGAGGGCTGAGATCCAAAAACAGCACAACAAGCTGCTGAGCTCTCAGATCAGAATGCCAGGAGCAGGCCTGCTCTGAAAGGAAATGTGGCAGGGCAGAAAGGGAAAAGCGCGCCTTCGGGGCAGCTAAAATACTCACTGCCTCTGCCGAAAGGGGGAAACCCCAAGTTACCAAAAAGGGATTTCTTGGTAAAAGAAATGGTGACTGTTGGTTTTGTAAACAGCCAGGGCATCTTGCTAGACAGTGTCCTAAAAAGGCACAAAGTGGTGCTTGAACAGAGTTGGGTGCACTGTGTATCCTTGAAAGCATGCATGTAAACATGAGGGAGCACATACACCCTGTTACTGTAAATGTTGTGCAGACCCATGGGTTAAGGGATACGGGGGCGTCTCTTACCCTGGTAAAGGGGGATTTGGTTGGGCGTGAACAACTTATAGCTAATCAGTTTGTAAAGGTGAGGGGATTCACTGGGAAGGAGAAAACTCTACCACTAACTAGTGTTCTCCTGGACTGGGGTGAGACAGGAGAGACGGTGCAAAAAGTGGCAGTGGCAGACAACCTTGCCCTGGATGTGATTATAGGGAATAATCTACAGCAGGGTGTGGTGTGTGCGGTTACCCACAGTAAGACAGCTAAGTCCCCCTTGTAGTTCCCTGAACCCCATAGTAGCCCCGGTGGAAAAGAATAGGAGGCTGGTTCCCCAGCCCGTGTCTCCTGACATGGAGAGCAGTGAAAGGGAGGTAGGACTTCCCCAAGTAGCCGTTCACAAAACAGCTACAGAAGGTTACTCCAAGGAGGGAGGGGTAACCAATGGTTAGAAGGTTAGGGATGGCAGTGACTCTTGAGTGCCCTGATGCTAGATCTATGGACTCCAGTTTAGGAACTGAGGGGGACATGTCCCATGCTTTGCGAAAATGTGAGTAATTTGCCGCTGCTCAGAGAACTAATCCTAGTTTGGAGAGGCTGATGGCTTGTGCAGAATCTGTCAGGACACAGGGAGGTGACATGAGACATAGGGTATTTGGGGAAAATTGACTGTTGTACACGCAGGACGTGAGGACAGAAGGAGGGGTGATGGGTAGGCAGCTTGTTGTTCCTCAAGGGTATTGGGAGCAGTCACTCATGATATCCCCATGTCCGGACAGCTGGGCATCGCGCGCATCACACAGAGATTGGCCCAGAATTTCTGGTGGCTCAGCTTCACCCAACAGGTGAAGGAATATTGCAGGTCTTGTCACCGGTGCCAGCAGATAGGGAAGGCAGCTAGTAGAACCAAAGCTGCCCTAATTCCCTTGCCCATTGTGGAGGAACCATTCCAGAGGGTAGGAATGGATATTGTGGGACCTTTGAGTACCCCAAGTTCCTCTGGGAAGAAGTTTATCCTGATGGTGGTTGATTATGCCACCCCATACCCAGAGGCAGTCGCCCTCACCTCACTTAAGACAGACAAAGTGGCAGACACCTTGTTAGGGATTTTCTCACATGTCGGGGTTACGCAGGAGGTTATCAGTGATCAAAGGGGTACATTCATGTCGGACCCGATGAAGTGTTTGTGGGAGAAGTGTGGGGTGGTACAGAGAGATGCATGACACCTTATCACCCACAAGCTAACGGGCTTGTGGAAAGGTTTAATGGTACCGAAAAATCAGTGCTCCAAGCATTTGCTGAACAACGTGGGAGGGACTGGGAGGGACCTTACCCGCCTGTTGTTCGCATACAGGGAGGTGCCCCAAGAGTCAACAGGGTTCTCCCCTTTTGAACTCTTATGTGGATGTAGGGTACGTGGGCCCCTAGACTTGATCCGGGAAGACTAGGAAGGCAAGCATGCCACCCAGGGAACTCGCATAGTGGAGTATGTCCTCAAGTATAGGGAGAAGCTGAAGGAGCTTATGGGGGTGGCCCAAAGCAGCCTGTCAGGTGCCCAGCAGAAGCAAAAGGTTTGGTATGACCACAGTGCCAGAGCTCATTCGTACAGTGCAGGTCAGGAAGTAATGGTCCTAATTCTAACTCTAGGAATCCACCACTAATATTACTTCTTGCAGTGCTCCTTTAAGCCAGCACTGCTCCTGAGCCAAATGGAATGCTGTGCTAATGATGGAATCTTTAGCTCATGCATCCAATTCAGAAACTTCCCAGTGTAACTGCCTACATTCTAATGAGAGATTTCTTCTCTCTGCTGCAAAGTTTAGATGCCTTCAAGATCTTCTGTCTGTCAAGAACGATTCCTGAAGTGCACTGAACAAAAAAAACTTAAGTATTTTTGTTTCATTTTTTCATTTACTGCCTGGTGTAATTGTATTTGTTTTTTACCTCATAGTTTAAAATTAGCATTGTTGTTCCGGTTCTTCGAGGTTCCTGTGAACCAAGAGGCAACAGATTCTTTTCTCTCCTGAATCGGAACTTTTTTTAAAGGGTTCCAATTATATTTTCTGTTTTCTCTGTAAAATTTATTGTTTTGAACCGATTTTTGTTCTTGGTTCCCTGAGCTGTTTCTCAGTTCCAGATCTGATCAGAACCAATAGATTTGGGTATTTCTCGGTTGCTGAACCGACCGCAAATATTTAACTTGAGTTTATTTTTGCCGGTTCCCGGTTTCTGTTTTCTTTAAAATGTCAGATAAACCTAAAAAGAAAACATGACCTCCTGGGTTAAAATTGTTTGACGTGCTCTGAAGTGTTTGCTAAGAAACATAGAATTTGATGGCAGATAAGGACCGCTTGGCCCACCTAGTCTGCCCATTTCCCTACCTAATGGATAAGCTGCAGATCTTAGTTAACCAACAGCCTACTTCCTCCTGCCCTCCACTAGAATTGCCTTATGTCTATCCCATGCATTCTTGAATTCTCCCACTGTTTTTGACTCTACGACCTCCTCAGGAAGGCTGTTCCATGAATCTACAACCCTCTCTGTGAAGAAATACTTCCTCACATTACCTCTGAGCCGTCCCCCTCTGTCTTCAAATTGTGCCCCCTTGATCTTCCTGGACATAAGTCTCCACCACTCTTTCACACTATTGGGATCTGCGCCGGAGGCACCAGGACCCATCGGGAGCAAACTTTTTGCTGGAGGGTCGGCGCCAGAGATGGAGCCGCGAGGAATAGCACCGCGAGCCTCAGCTTGTGCGGTAATGACTATCTCGGCGTCGACCCTCCAACCGCCTCAGTTCCTTTTTTCCCGCCGTCGAGTGCGCTTCAGTGACGATGTCGCTCGCCCGCCGGGAGTCAAACTAGCAGCATAGTTTTCAGTTTTGTTATTTTGTAGTATTATCTCGATAAAGTGTCGCTTAGTTTATTCTTATTTTAAAAATAAAGAAGTCTCAGCCTACTTTGACGGAGTCGACCATGAGCAGGTCAGGTGACGGTAGGGAGACTTCGTGATGAAAGCTGTTCAGTCAGTCGGGCTGGGTCCGGTCCACGCCCTTTTTCGGAAGGGGGTCTGACAGCAGTCAGTCCAATGCCGGGGATGGGCGGTCCCGCTGAAGCATAAATAACGGTCACATTCGCTTACACGTTCGGCCTCGAGCTCTTCTTGACCCATAGGTCTAAAGAAAAAGGCATCATAAATTGCGCCCTCTGATATGTCTGCGCGTAGACGTTCGGTTATCGGGGCTAGTTGCTGGTCTCCTCCTTTGGAGTCACCAGCCTCTGCTTCTGGTAGCCAGCGGCTTCGACATCGGAGCCCTACCCCGCCCGCAGGTAGGTCTTCAGATGAGCAGTTTCATCAGTGGGCCGCTCTTATGGAGCAGTGGGCTCGGAGGTTGGTTCAGCTACCTGGCTTGGTCACTCGTGGGCCTTCGGGCTTATTGGGAGACCAGGTAGGGCGGTTGGACTTTCCTGGTCGGGCGGCATCTTCTTCGGTGCCGTCGACTCCGCGCTTAGGTGTTTCCCCCCTCACATGGCTACGGCGCAGGGGGCCACACCGATGCCCTTATCTCCTGCTCTTCTTCCTTCAAAACCTGTTTTGGTCTGGGGGTGTTTGGTGGCTGTCAGTGGTGTGCTCAACGTCCTCCACGCCGTCTTGCGGCTTCTCGGTGCCGTGTGGCCCTCGGCGCCGTTTCGGTGCCGTGCGTCTCCTCGGTGCTGGGGGCTCTCGGGGCTCCCTCTGCTTCTCAAGACTCCTCCTTTCACTCGTTTTCTTCTTCCCTCTCTTCTAATTTTCATTCCTTTCCTGTCCATACAGTCCCTCCTGGACTGTCAGGAGATGACATTGAGCCTGACCCAGACCTTCGGTTGGGTGATGAAGTGGACGAAGCAGGATCTATTACTGCTACAGAGCCTGTGGTCGAGGACCTGTCCTTTAAGTCTCTGCTGAAAAATCTGAGTTCCACTCTTTCTCTCCAGACTACAGACATCGATCCTGGGAAATTGTTAAGACTCCAGTACCTTCATGCCCCGGAGATCCCTACGGATTTGACTCCTCCGGTTCAGCCTTCCTTCGAGACGCTGTCTCAAATGGTATGGGATAATCCTGCTCTCACCCCTTCAGTGACTAAATCCATAGATAGGAAATATTCAGCCCCTAAGGATCGTCCCATTTTGGCATCTCAAGCCTTTGCAGATCCTATTGTAGTCCTGGCAGAGAATGATAAGGTCGTTCTTCCTCAAACTACTACAGCTCGACCTATTAACAAAGAATCTCGTAAGATAGACACCTTAGGTAAGAGAGTCTTTGCTGCTTCTACCCTAAGTATGCGTATTGCCAGTTACCAGGGCTATTTCTCCCAGTATGAATATATCCTGTGGCATTCTATCAAGCAAATGGTTGAAGCTCTACGGGTCAGATACAAAGCCAGAGCTTCTTCAGACCATTACCAGAGGTATTGAATCTAACAACCAGCAGGTTAAAGCAGCCATGGATGCTTTTGACACTGCTTCCCGTTCAGCGGCTGCTGGTATTTGCACCCGCCGTCATTCCTGGCTGCGCACGGGCTTCACGAATGACGCACAGCAGCAGGTAATGGCGTTGCCCTTTGATGGTGCATATCTTTTTGGTCCTCAGGTAGAGCAAGCTCTAGAAGCTACACAAAAGACTAGGTCAGCCATTAAGTTGGCTCGACCCCCTCCTGCCCCCTCTCGAGGGAATGTCAATAAACGTCAGTTTCATAATCGTCGGTCCTTTCGAGGCAGAGGAGGTTTTCCATAAACACCAACCTGCCCAGCCTCAAAAGAAGACACAACAGAAAGCGCAAGGGCCCAAAGCGCCCAGCGCTGCCTTATGAATTGCTGGCCCAAGTCCCATCTCAGCTGCCCGAGATGGACTTTTCCTCTCCGGTGGGAGGTCGTCTGATGCACTTCTACAACCAGTGGAAGTCCATAACCTCAGACAAATGGGTCCTTCAGATAATTCGTGAGGGGTATTCACTCAATCTTCTGCAGACCCCTCCAGATCGTCCTCTCAAACGGCAGCCCAGGCTGTCAACCCTTCAGTCAGACCTTCTCACCGCAGAGATTCAGGGCCTTCTGAACAACAGGGCAGTAGAAGTGGTGCCGCTGCATCAACGGAACACGGGGTTCTACTCCCATTACTTTCTGGTTCCAAAGAAGTCTGGAGGGATGCGTCCCATTCTAGATCTCAGAAAGCTAAACAAATTTCTCCTCGAGGAGAAATTCAAAATGATTTCTCTGGGAACCCTGTTACCTTTGCTTCATCAACACAACTGGCTAGCCTCCCTGGACATGCAGGATGCTTACCAGCACATTCCTATTCACCCAAGGCATCACAAATTCCTGAGGTTTGTGGCTCTGGGACAACATTATCAGTTCAGAGTCCTGCCCTTTGGGCTATCCTCGGCGCCCATGGTTTTACAAAGTGTGCAGTTCCTGAGTGCACCTCAGAAAGGTCGGGATACAGGTGTTCCCTTATCTGGACGATTGGCTTCTAGCAAGCCCTTCCAGGCAGGGACTCTGGACACCGTAGAGACGGCCTCTCGCCTCCTTACGTCCATGGGAGTCCTGCTGAACCTCAAGAAATCGCAACTGCAGCCCTCCCAGAGGCTCCTTTTTATAGGGACTCTTCTGGACACCTCCTGTGCGAAGGCTTTTCTTCCAGAAGACAGAAGGAACAATATCCTTCAAATGGCCCGTTACATTGGGGAGAACAGCTCAGTTACAGCTCTCTCGATGCAACGGATGCTAGGCCTCATGGCATCCTCAGTGGTCACTGTACCCCTAGCACGTCTGCACATGAGAACCACTCAGTGGATGCTCAGTACTCGGTGGTCCCCAACCTCGCACCCGCAGTCCTATCTCATCAAGGTGACAGAACCTTTAAAGAGGTCACTCACCTGGTGGTCTCAAGAGAGCAATCTACTGGACGGATATCCTTTTGCTCCTCTGGACCATCAAATCTCCATTACCACGGACGCATCCCTAATGGGGTGGGGAGCTCACTGTCAGGCTCTCCACACTCAAGGTGTGTGGACTCAAGTCGAGTCCCAGCTTCACATAAACGTCCTAGAAATGAGAGTCATCCTTTATGCTGTCCGAGCGTTGAAGGAAATTCTCTGTCACAAGAGCATTCTCCTTCAAACGGACAACAAAGCAGTGTTGTATTACATCAACAAGCAGGGCGGTGCTCATTCTCACCCCTTATGCAGGGAAGCAATGAGGGTATGGGAATGGTGCTTGGAGCACAAGGCTCTAATTCAAGCTGTCTACCTACCGGGAATACAAAACGAGCTGGCAGAACGTCTCAGCAGAACAGAGACAGATCCTCACGAGTGGTCTCTCGACTCAACCATAGTTCAGTCACTATTCAAAGAGTGGGGAACTCCAGACCTGGACCTTTTTGCATCCCCACTCAACGCAAAACTGCCTCTCTTCTGCTCCAGAAATCCAGGGCCTGGCATCTTCTGTCAGGATGTGTTCAGGCTGCAGTGGACAAAACACTTTCTTTACGCCTTTCCACCTCTTCCTCTAATTCAGAGGGTGCTCCTGAAGTTCAAATCCCAGGGGGACAAGATGATTCTCATTGCTCCCTTCTGGCCTCGACAGCTGTGGTTTCCACTACTCAACAATATGTTGGCAGTTCCTCCAAGACCACTTCCCCTACAGATGAACCTTTTGACTCAGGGACCGGTGGTCCATCCCAACCTGAGATCACTTTACCCTCACGCTTGGCTCCTGAAGAGGTAGAAGTAAACCGGTTCAATGTCTCTCATAGGGTTTCAGATATTCTTCTGGCTGCACGGAAGCCAGCCACTCGGAAAACTTACACAGCTAAGTGGAAGCGTTTTTCGCTCTGGTGTGCAAAGTCCTCTTTGAATCCCTTTTCCTGTCCACCAGATAAGGTTCTGGAGTACCTCTTGGACCTCTCAAATTCAGGTCTGCAGTACTCTACAGTCAAAGTTCACCTTAGTGCCATTTCAGCGTATCATGAGCTGTTTTTTCCTTAACGCTAGCTCAATTACCTGTGGTTAAGAGATTTCTTAAAGGAATTCTGCATACCAGACCTCCTACAAGACGTCCAGTTGCAGCCTGGGGCATTAATCTTGTGCTAGACATGCTCACTCGGAAACCTTTCGAACCTCTGGCCACCTGTGAGCTAAAATTTCTCACCTGGAAGACTGCCTTCCTAGTGGCCATTACCTCAGCTCGCAGGGTCTCTGAGATACATGCCCTGGTCACAGATCCTCCATACACAGTGTTCCATAAGGACAAAGTAGTGCTTCGGACCCATCCAAACTTTCTTCCTAAGGTTGTGTCAGAGTTTCATCTAAGCCAACCTCTGGTCCTTCCCTCTTACTTTGCGGACTTCCAAAATGAAGGAGAATGATCTCTTCATTCTTTGGATGTTAAAAGAGCTTTGCGTTTCTATCTAGATAGAACCAAGGATTTTCGCAAAGCCCAGCAATTGTTTGTCTCCTTCAGCGAGACCCGGCTGGGTCAACCTGTCGCTATCAGTTGTATCTCAGCATGGCTAGTGGCATGCCTTTGCCACTGCTGTTCCATGGCGCAGGTTAAGTTGGAGGGTAGGGTTTACGCTCACTCTGCTAGAGCGGTCGCGGCATCCCTAGTGGAAATTCGCAACGTGCCCATTGCAGATATTTGCAACGCGGCCACCTGGAGCTCAGTGCATACTTCCGTTAAACATTATGCACTGGATGTCCATGCCAGACGACATTCTTCCTTTGGCAGAGCCATCCTCAAAGGACTTCTGTCCTAGAAACGTGAGCTCTTGGTATCTCCTGCCGCCCTCTCGGGGGATTATTAGCTCGGTACTCTCCCAATAGTGTGAATGAGTGGTGGAGACTTATGTCCAGGAAGATATGAAATTCGTACCTACCGTAATTCTTGATCTTCTTGGACGAGTCTCCACCACTCATTCACACGCCCACCCTCCGTCCCCCGAGCTCACCTCTGTTGTTGGTCTTCACTCCCTCAAATCTTTAGGCTGTGAAGACTTCTTTGTTGACCCTTCTTATACGGGTCGCCCGGACTATCTTATGTCCGGTTTTTAGGTTAGGCTATCCTTCTAGGTTAGTTACGCTGCACCTCCTTGGTAAAAAAGGTACTGAGGCGGTTGGAGGGTCAACGCCGAGATAGTCATTACCGCACAAGCTGAGGCTTGCGGTGCCGTTCCTCGCGGCTCCATCTCTGGCGCCAACCCTCCGGCAAAAAGTTTGCTCCCGATGGGTCCTGGTACCTCCGGCGCAGATCCCAATAGTGTGAATGAGTGGTGGAGACTCGTCCAAGAAGATCAAGAATTATGGTAGGTACGTAATTTTCATTTCTCGCACATCTCTTTTTCTGAAAGATGCTACCCTCTTGGACTTTGTTGATTCCCTTGAGGTATTTGAAAGCTTCTCTCATGTCCCCCCCCCCCAAAAAATTCTTTCCTCGAAGCTTAAGCTCCTTTAGTCTTTCTTCATATGTCTTCTGGTGCAGACTCTGCACCATTTTGGTTGCCCTCCTTTGAACAGCCTCCACCCTGTCTATGTCTTTGCGGAGACGGGGTCTCCGGAACTGTACACAGTACTCCAGATGTGGTCTTACCAACTGTCTGTACAGAAGGCCAGCAACTTCCTATTTTCTACTGGTGATGCCTCTCCTTACTGCCTTCTCACATTGCTGGCCCACCTTTAGGTTGTCTGATATGACTACCCCCAGGTCCCTTTCCATTTTTGTTGTTGTCAGTATCTCACCCCTCATTGTGTACTCCTCCCCTGGGTTTTTGTTTCCCAGGTGCATTACTTGGCACTTCTTTGCGTGGAATCTAAGCTGCCATACATTTGACCATTCCTTCAACCTTACCAAGTCCCTTTTCATCCTTTCCACCCCACCTTGTGCGTATCAATCCTGTTGCAGATCTTTGTGTCATCTGCAAAGAGATGTACTTGCCCTTCCAGTCCGTCTGCAGTGTGTCACTTCTAAAGACATTAAAAAGGACTGGCCTCAGTTCTGAACCCTGAGGTACCCCACTAGTAACCCCCCTTTCTTCACTGTGGACTCCATTTACTATAACCTGCTGTGTCCTGTTGTCCAGCCAGTGTTTTACCCAGGCTACCACCCTGAGATCCACTCCCAGGCTGGCTAATTTGTTAATCTTTTGTGCGGGACTGTGTCAAATGCCTTGCTAAAGTCTAGGTAGGCCATGTCCCAGCCCCCCGTCTACTACTTTGGTCACCCAGTCAAATAAATCAATTCAATTTGTCTGACATGACCTTCCTGCTGTGAATCCATGCTGCCTTGGGTCCTGTGCCCCACTGGCCTCTAGGTGCTCAACAGTTCTTTCCTTCAGAAATGATTCCATCATTTTCCCTACCACTGAGTTCAAACTGAAAGGTCTGTAGTTTCCTGCCTCTGTCTTGCTCCCACTTTTGTGAAGGGGAATCACATCTGCCTTCCTCCAGTCCTCAGGAACCACACCATCTTCCCATGATTTGTTAAAAAGGGTAGTCAGTGGTGTCACTAGTTCTCCCCTTAATTATTTTAGAATTCTGGGATGAATCCCATCAGGCCCCATTGCTTTATCCACCTTCAGTTTTAAGAGTTCTTTCAGAACCCTTTCTTCTGTGAAAGGACTAATATCACCCCCCCCCCCCCCATCTAGAGTGCTTCTGTTGACTGATTAGGTTTCTCCCCCTGCTTTTCCATTGTGAATACTACCCTTTCTTCTGTGAAAGGACTAATATCAACCCCCCATCCAGAGTGCTTCTGTTGACTGATTAGGTTTCTCCCCCTGCTTTTCCATTGTGAATACTGAGCAGAAGTATTCATTCAGTATCCCTGATGTTTCTCTGTCACTCTCTGCCCAACCGCCTTCCTCTTTATTCAGCCTCAGTATCCCTGCCTTAGTCTTTCTTTGCTCCTTAATGTATGTATAAAAGGTTTTATCCCCCTTCTTAACCAAGTTGGCTATCTTTTCCTCGGTTTGGACCTTTGCTATTCTGACTGCCTTCCCCACTTCCTTCTGCTTTAACTGGTACAGTTCTCTGTCCTGCTCCTTCTGTGTTTCCTTATACTTCTTGAATGCTATCTTTTTCTCCCTTACCTTCCCCACTACTTATTTTGAGAACCATAGTAGTTTTTCCTTTCATTTTGATTTATTTGCTGATGCAGACAAACATGATTTATGTTTGCTCTGCCTTGGTCAACAGCATTTTTCTGCTGACTGTGAGATATGAAAGTCTTTTCCTGATAAAACAGTGGAAAAACGTAAGGAAAGGCTAAAAAGAAAAATGGAAGAGGGGTTCATGGGCTCTAACCAGTTCACCCCTCTAAATCTTTAGCTATTCCTTGAAGAGCCTCAGAAACCACCCCTGAGACAGGTGAGGGCTCTGGCAAGAGAGGCAATGAAGTGAACCGGTTGACTCTCCGATGCCTGCCAAAAAACTCAAGAACACAAAGCACACTGAGACCCCAGCTGAAACACCTCAAGGGGACTCTCAGGTGCTTGTACCTGCTCCTTCGCCTGCTGAGCTAACTCAGGCTGTGGCCTTACTACAAGTGCTGCAGGGATTACTACCCCCTAAGCAGCTTGTGGCCACTCTGGTTGAAAAAAAAAAACTATTTTTGTACTTCCTTTATCTACTGACACAGTGGAATTTGAGGAGGATGATTGGGCATAGGAGGGTATTGAACCCAAAGTCTCGCCAGAACAGGACTTTGGCTCTCCTCCCAGACCCATGGAGGACTTTTCCTCCCATTTGTCCTTTGTCAGGAAAATGGTGGAAACCCTGGATCTGCAAACTGCAGAAGAGATCCAGGATGAGGAAGAAGCCCCATATATGGAGCTTATGGGGCTGACACCCACTGGAAGGCTCCTTCTGCCTATATATAAGTTTTTTTAAGAAAGATGTGCTGGAAATTCTTAAGACTCCAAACACTGTCACACCCACTGATGAAAAGTATGATAAGAAATGCCAGCTTGAGAGGTCGGGGCTGAGTTTTTATTTACTCACCCTGACCACCAAGGATTGTACAGGCTGCCCTTGTCCTCTTCTCTCAAGGACTCGAGAAAAATAGCATGGCTAAAAAGGGGTACCTTTCGGTTTCCCTGGCAGTTCGCCAAGCCAGCTACCAAGCTTATGCAGCCCACTACCAGAAGACTTTTTGGCAGACCATCTTGGATAATGCAGAGGCTAACCCCTCTCTAACAGTTTCGGAGACTGCAAGGCTCGGCTTGGAGGCTTCCAAGTACCAGTTCCCAATGTCAGATGATATGAATGATGCAGCTGCTCAGTGGATGGCAGGCACTATAGCCTTGAGAAGATTTGCCTGGCTGAGAGCTACTAATCTCACCCAGTAAACCCAGAGTAAGGCTATGAACTTCCCAGTTGAGGGCCACTCACTTTTTGGTGCCCAGACTGAGGCATACATGAAGGAAGTGGATGAGTATAAGGTTACTTTCCACAGTAATTCTACCAAAGAAAAAGCTTCTCCCTCCACTTCGTCGTATGAAAGGGGAGGCAGGGGTATGTCCTCTTTTAGGGGCCCTTCTTTCAAGTGCAGGCTATGCCCCAACAGCAGTACCAGTCACAGCAGGGTGGCTTTTATAGAGTCAGAGGCAGAAGGGGTTCCAGGCGAGGATCCCAATCTGCACAACCCCAGCAACAAACAAAACAAATCCTTGACTTTTCCCACCAGGCTGCCTCTCCATCTCCTGTAGGGGGCAGACTGACTCATTATTTTCCAGGAATGACTGAAAATCACCACAGACAGGTGGGTTCTGGAAATAGTGAGTCAGGGTCTGTCCCTTTGTTTCAAATTCCTTCCTCCTCCAAGATCAAAGCAGTAAACACCAGCTCCTTTCACAGAAAGAAAACTGCTGAAACAGGAGGTGCAGGCCTTACTTCTAGCAAGGACAGTAGAGCCTGTTCCCACCAACCAAAAAGGGCAGGGGTTTTATTCAAGATATTTCCTAACAACAAAAAAGAATGGGGAGTGGCAGCCTGTATTAGACCTCAGACTGTTAAACAGGTACCTGGGTAAAACCCAGGTTCAAGGTGGTCACATTGGCCATGATTCTGCCAACAGGAGACAGGCTAACCTCCTTAGACTTAAAGAACGCATATTTCCATATTCTCATAAGGGAGTCACACAGAATATATCTGAGATTCAGACTTCCCTCAGGCCACTATCAGTTCTCAACTCTTCCCTTCGGGTTCACCTCTGCACCAAGGGTCTTTACCAAGTGCATGGCAGTAGTGGTGGCACACCTAAGAAGACTAGGTGTTACAGTTTTTCCCTATCTGGATGATTGGCTAATTGTGGGAAAATCTCACCAGCAGGTGACCGAGATCCTTCAGGTAGCCCAGGATCAAGGGTGTTACTACAGGCACTCCAATGGTGAACGGAGCTGGAAAATTTGAGAGAAGGGGTTCCATTCCTGCTGGAGCCCCCTTCATTGGTTCTCACAACAGATGCTTCCCTGGTGGGACAGGATGCTCACTTGGGGGAGCACACCATTCACAGCACCTGGGAGAGTGTAGATTCCCTCCAGCATATAAACCTGCTAGAGCTAAGAGCTGTTTACCTGGCCCTTCAGGCTTTCTCATATCTAATACAGGGAAAGGTGGTAAAAGTCAGAACAGACAATACCGCAACAATGTACTGCATCAGCAAACCGGGAGGGACACGGTCTACCCCACTTTGTACAGAGGCAATGAAGATATGGAGCCTTGCTTACTCTCTAAACACCTCTCTACAGTCAATCTATCTGCCTGGCAAGGATAACATCGTGGTAGATGCCTTGAACAGGATAAATCTGGCCCATCACGAATAGACACTGAACAAGCAAGTGGTGAATGTTCTATTCAGGAGGTGGGGCACCCCAGAGGTGAATCTTTTTGCATCCCACCAAAACCACCACCTGCCTCTGTACTGTTGCAGGGCCCCTGTCAAGGGAACAGTTCCTCTGGATGCCTTGATTCTGGATTGGACAGGGAGGCATCTTTATGCCTTCCTTCCTTTTTTCCCTGATACTCAAGGTGCTCATCAAGCTCAGATCACAGCCAGTTTCAATGATACTGGTAGCCCCAGACTGGGCCAGACAGCCTTTGTACTCCCTCCTGCTCTCTGTGTCGATGGCCAAACCGAGAAAGGTACAACCTACTGACCTCCTTTCAGGGGAAGATCATATACCCCAGTCTCGGGTCTTTCAGGCTCAAGGCATGGCTCTTGAGGACTTAGAAAACGCAGGTTGGCAGTTCTCTGAAGAAGTCCTCAGAGGATATAGGAAACCTTCTACTAAGAAAATCTATGCCTCAAAATGTAAAGGGTTCTCTCTGTGGTGTAAGGATAAGGGTGTGGCTCCATCTCAAGCTGGCATACCAACCTTGCTGGACTTTCTGACTCATCTGCATTCCCAAGGCCTGCAGCATTCGACCATGAAAGTGCACCTGGCTTTCGTGTCAGCATACATTTCAGCTGGAAGGGACACCTCCTTATCATCAAATCCTATCTTGAGGAGGCTTTTTAATGGACTGTCTCACCTGTTTCCCCCTCATAGGGAACCAGTGCCAATTTGGGATTTGAACATTTGCATTGCTCAGCTTATGCTTCCTCCCTTTGAGCCCATGGCCTCTGCAGATCTCAGGTTTCTTACTTGGAAGGTAGTCTTCTTGCTGGCAATCACTTCTGCCAGAAGGATAAATGAGTGCCAGGCCCTCTGTGTGGAAAGAGAATATGTCTCCTAACACAGGGACAAGGTAGTGTTGAGAACCAATAGGAAGTTCTTCCCCAAGGTGGTCTTGGACTTCCACTTGAACCACTCTATTATCTTGCCAGTTTTCTTCACTGAGCATTGTAGCTCATGGGAGCATAGACTTCACGGCCTTAATGTAAAAAGGGCTTTAAGCCACTACATGACTCATACCAAAGACCATAGGCAGGACAGACAACAGCTGTTCCTCACCTATGGAGAGGTAGGTAAGGGGATACCTGCCTCAAAAAGAACCATCTCTTTATGGATAGTTCAGTGTATCCAGTTTTGTGACTCAAAAGCAGCTAAGGTGCCCCCTGTTGTTGCTTAGGGCCCATTCTACAAGGGGCACAGCTGCCACTATTGCAGCTACCCGAGAGGTGCCGTTGGTGAAAATCTGTAAAGCAGCTGCCTGGAGGTCAGTCCACACCTTCACTGAGCATTATAGCCTGGACTCCCAGTGCAGGAGTAATGCCTGGTTTGGCACAGCACTCCTGCAGAGTCTTTTTCATAAGTAGATTCTCTGCCCATCTCCTTGAGGTACTGTTGCATAGTCTGCAAGAAGTAATAATATTAGTGGATTCCTGGGGTTAGAAGAAAAAATTACTCATCTGTAGTAATCTTATTTCTTCCAATGGGATCCACTGATATTGTTACTTCTCACCCTTCCTTCCCTGGCAGAATCAGTAGAAAATCCTTTCCAGTGCTGATTGTATGTATACTTGGAGTGGTATGCCATCTGCTGACACTTCATAGAAATGTTTTATAGCTTGTAGGTCTTTTTTCTAAGGTGAATCTGATTATGAGCAAGTACTTTCAACAAATGAAGTCTTGATGTATTCTGACATATGCAGTTAGGTCCTGCCTTTCAACTGCCCCTGAGAACAAAGAGTTAAACTTTCCATGGCCAGCATGGAATGTTCACCACGAGCTCAGTTGAAGCCCCTGTCTGCTGTTGTTTAAACTCCAACCGCCAGATTCTTTACTCCGCCTCACTGAACAGTCGCTCCGGAGATTTCCCCTTTGCTCGGTTCAAAAAAGTCGGTTGAAGTGTCATTTTTTCGCTCGGTTTCTACCGAATTGCTGTTACCGCTCAGTCAGTTCAAGTCTCTGTCTGTGGTACCGTGAGTAATAGATAGGTTTTCTGTGTAGTTTCTGTTTGGAACTTGTAAATTGTGGATCGGTTCGGCCGAACCAATCAGTTTCAGGTAAAAAAAAAAAAAGTTTGTGATTTATTTAGAGTGTGGTAACCAGTCCATATCGGTTCTAAAAAAAAAAAAACGGGTTTTATTACGTTTTTTTACAAGACCCGTGATACCGTCAGGAACCGATAGGGGAGTCAAAAGGGTAAGTTTTGGTTAGGATTGGCCATGTCTGAGAAACCCAAGAAAAAAACCAGGCCCACTGGGTTTCAACACTGCAGTGTGTGTGGGGAAGTCATTGCCAAGGCTGATCCCCACGCCACCTGTGTTTATTGTCTGGGGTTTGACCACCTCGATTCAGACTGCCAAATTTGTAAGAATTTTCCCAAATCTACCCTGGAAAAGAGATTAGGTAGACTGAGGGAAAGGGAGGCCGAGAAGTCCGCTGACCCGGATGGCCAGCCCAGTTCGGTTCCGACTGAACCAGAAGGAGTGCCTCTGACCAGGGCCATACTGGCAAAAGAGAGTCGATTCTGAGGAGTCGGTTCCGCAAAAAGGAAAAGAAAGATATATCGTCCGGTTCGGACCCAGAAATTCATACTCTGACCACCGATGAGATAACCAAGGCGATAAGGATAGTGCAGTCGCTTACTTCGGTTCCGGCCGAACCGGCACCATCTGGCAGGGGTTCGGTTCGGTCGGTTCCCCCGGTTCCGGATTACACTTTGGAAGAATTTTATGAACCGGAGGAGGAGGAGGAAGGAGAGTATGGGGATGATGATGGTGATTATGAAAGTCTGGATGTGCCTATTGACCCGGATATCTCCCCAGACAGACCTTCAGGTGTTTCTCCTCCTAGGCTTTCTGAGTCCCCTTCTCACTGTATGTTTTACAAAAAAGTGGCTGAGACCCTCCAGCTTCCTGTGGAAGGAAGCAGTAGAGGATCAGGAGGAGCCTGATTTTGTTGAAATGATGGACATCCCAGAGTCCAGGAGACTGTCTGTTCCCCTCCACAAATCCTTTGGGAAACAGACACATAAAATTCTTAAGTCTCCTAATTCCATACCTCCTGTGGACAGACGAATGGACAAGAGGTATACTCTTTCAGGCTCAAACACGGAGTTCCTTTTCCAGCAATGCAGCGTGTTGGGGTAGTGCAGGCTGCTGCCTGTGATAAGGCAAATATCCCCTTGGCATCACACCCCCCAGACAAGGACTCCAGGAAGATTGATGCCATGGCAAAGAAACAGTACATGGCAGCATCTTTGGGACTCAGGCAGGCTAACTATATGGCCTACACAGCTAGATACCAGAAGTCCAGGTGGGACAGTGTGCTGGCTCTGGCTAAACAGGCCCCTGACCAGCTTGCCAAGGAGCTGGAGGAGGTGGCTGCAGATGGGATTGAGGCATCTAAAGTACAATTTCATGCTGCTGTGGACTCCAGTGATGTTTCATCAAGAGTCATGGCTACATCTGTGGCTCTTCGGAGGATGGCTTGGCTCAGATATACTAGCCTATCACAGGATACCCAAGTTAAGGCCATGGATTTCCCTGTTATTGGTAATTCTCTGTTTGGGGAGCAGACAAAGAACTACATGAAAAAGATGGACGAGTACAGGACCACTTACAGGAGTGCTCAGGCCAAAGAAAGGCAAGCAACTCCTCAAAGGCAGCAGTCCAGGGGCAGGCCTTTCCAAAGGCCTTTTTACCAAACTCAGGCCTCCTCTTCTTACCCTCAGAGGGGGTCTTTAGAGGGAGAGGCAGACAGGGGATGAGCAGACCTGCATCCACCCCTCAGCCTAAAGCCCCTGCCAAGCAGACACCCTGATGGGTCTGCCCAGGCTGATTCTCCAATACCAGTAGGGGGCAGGCTGGCTTACTTTGTACAGGACTGGAAGTCTCTAACAACAGACAAGTGGGTCCTGGAAGTAGTAAACCAGGGGCTGGTTCTCAGCTTCAAAAAATTTCCCATGATAAGAACCAGATCCTTTCCACCTGCAAATCCATCAGAGACACTTGCCTTAGAGGCAGAGGTTTCTTCCCTCCTAGCTCTCAGAGCTATAGAGAGGGTTCCCACCCTACACAAGGGCAAAGGATTGTACTCCAGGTACTTCCTAACCCCCCCAAAAAGACAGGAGAATGGCGGCCCATCCTGGACCTAAGATATCTGAACAAACACCTTTTAAAGCCAAAGTTCAAAATGGTGACTCTGGGAATAATCCTTCCCTCTCTAAGGCCAGGGGACTGGCTAGCCTCCCTGGACCTCAAAGATGCCTATTTTCACATTCCATCAGGTGCTCCCACAGAAAGTACCTCAGGTTCGAGTTGCCCTCAGGCCACTATCAATTCAGAGCAATGCCCTTTGGCCTAACATCAGCCCCAAGGGTTTTCACAAAGTGCCTGGCAGTAGTGGTTGCTTTCCTAAGGAGAAAAAAAGATCTCCATCTTCCCATACTTGGATGACTGGCTCATAGTAGGTCAGTCTCCAGACCAAGTCAAGTCACATTTGCAAGTGACTGAGCAAGTGCTCACTTCCTTAGGATTCCTTCTCAGCCTTCCAAAGTCAGTTCTCGAACCAGTACAGCTCCTCACCTTCATAGGGGCAGAGCTGGATACAGTAAAGGCAAGAGCCTTCCTTCCCCTGGAAAGGGCAAGGACCCTTATGGAACTGGCCTCTTCATTCACCCTTCAGGTATCTCGACCAGCAAGGCATTTCCTTCAGCTTCTGGGCCACATGGCAGCTTCCACAGCAGTGGGCCAAGGAGCAAGATTCCAGATGAGGGACATTCAGTTCCACTTAAGAGCCTTCTGGTCCCAAAGAAAGAATTCCCTTACCAAACTAGTCCCAGTGACTCAAACCCTGATCCAGGCCTTGCAACGGTGGCAGGATCAGGACAATTTGAGACCAGGGGTTCCTTTTGTCACTCAGTCTCATTCAGTGGTACTCACCACAGATGCTTAGGGGAGCCCATCTGTGGGATCTTACCACCCAAGGACTGTGGTCACCTCAGGAATCTCTGCTTCACATCAATCTCTTGGAACTCAGAGCAGTGTTTTTGGCACTGCAAGCTTTTTCCAAATCTGTGCAGAACAAGGTGGTCCAGGTCAGAACAGACAACACCATCACCATGTGGTACATCAACAAGCAGGGAGTCACTCGGTCTACAGCCTTGTGCACAGAAGCAATGAAGTTGTGGTTCCTGGCCTATTCCCTGCAAACCTCTCTGATAGCAGTTCACCTCCCAGGGAAGGACAATGTCCTAGCAGATGCTCTGAGCAGAATAGCCCAGGGCCATCACGAATGGACCCTAGATCCTCTAGTTTTGAAAGTGATTTTCTCGAGATGGGGCACTCCAGAGATGGATCTTTTTGCAGCCCCAGACAATCACCAACTTCCTCTCTTTTGTTGCAGACCCCCAGTCTTGGGCTCAGTCTCCCTGGACGCTCTGATCCTGAATTGGGAAGGGAAATTTCTGTATGCTTTTCCCCCCTTCCCTCTCCTGTTCAAAGTGTTAGTCAAGATCAGGTCACAACCATGCAAAGTGATTCTGATTGCTCCAGACTGGGCCAGACAGCCCTGGTATCCCTGTTGTTGTCCCTAGCAGTCCACCTTCCCCTGTCTCTTCCCAGGAATTACAACCTGTTGACATCCTCTCAGGGGAGTATTTGGTACCCGAATCTTCAGTCTCTCAATCTCAAGGCATGGCTCTTGAAGAGTTAGAGTTTGCAGATCTACATCTTTCCCAAGGGATTCTGGATATCCTTAAGGCTTCTCGAAAGCCTTCCACCAGAAAGACTTACAACTCCAAATGGAAAAGATTCAGCATTTGGTGTTCTAAGAAAAATATTTCCCCAGATTCTGCTGAATTGCCTACGGTTCTGGACTATGTGGTCCATCTTAATGGCCTAGGCCTCAGGCCAGCTACCCTTAAAGTACATTTGGCAGCTGTTTCTGCTTTCTTGTCAGTAGGCCAGCCTTCCCCTCTATCATCCCATCCTGTGTTTTGTAAGTTTTTTCAAGGGATTGCTTCACACCAATCCCCCCTTTAGGGATCCTGCTCCTGCTTGGGACCTTAATGTTTGCATTGCTCAGCTTATGCAACCCCCCTTTGAGCCTTTGTCCTCTGCAGAGCTTAAGTACTTGACTTGGAAAACTGTGTTTTTGGTAGCCATTACCTCTGCCAGGCGTATCAGTGAATTGCAAGCCCTGTCAGTGGAACCTGATTTCATCTCTTTCCATAGAGATAAAGTGGCCCTAAGAACTAACAGAAAGTTTTTGCCTAAAGTGGTTTCAGATTTCCACCTCAACCAGTCTTTGTCTCTCCCTGTTTTCTTCACTGACCATTCCTCCTCTGGAGAGAGGAGGCTACACAGCTTAGATGTTAAATGGGCCCTGAGCTACTACATAGAGCATACCAAGGGTCACAGGTTTGAATCCCTTCAGTTGTTCCTCATGTATGGAGAGGTTGGTAAGGGCAAACCTGCCACTAAGAGATCTATTGCCAGGTGGATTGTTTCTTGTATACAATTCTGCTATGAGAAACTGGGTAGAACTCCACCCTCAGGCCCAAGGGCTCATTCCACTAGAGGTACAGCTGCTTCCCTGGCTGCTGCCAGGGATATTCCTCTCTTAGAAAGTTGTCAAGCAGCCACCTGGAAAACAGTCCATACATTCACCAAGCATTACTCTCTGGATATCCAGGCTAGGAGTAATGCTCGGTTTGGCACAACAGTACTTCAGAGCCTGTTTCCAATGCAGGTTCTGTCCCGCCTCCATGGAGGTACTGCTTGGTAGTCTGCATATGTCAGAGTACAGCAAGACTTCATGTTGTTTGAAGAAAAAATTACTCACCTTAGTAATGTTGTTTCTTCTAATGGAGTCTTGCTGTATTCTGACCTCTTCCCGCCTCCCCTCTCAGAACCTAGTTTTTGGGATGTGGGTGGGCAGGAGCAGTGTTGGCACCCTAGGGGTGTCCTTTTTTTCACCCTCTTTTATTTGGGTGAGTGATTGTGTTTTGTTTTTTGGGTTTCCTGACTTGAGTCTTCATTTTGAAACCAAAAAAACCTTTTATGTAGATATAGTTGCCAGTTGGCTAGTTTTGAGTTTTACAGTTTCCACACAGAACTTTTAGCGAGTATTGCTCGTAAAGATCTGACGGTTGGAGTTTAAACAACAGCAGACAGGGGCTTCAGCCGAGCTTGTGGTAACCATTCCATGCTGGCCATGGAAAGTTTAACTCTTTGTTCTCTGGGGCAGTTGAAAGGCAGGACCTAACTGCATATGTCAGAATACAGCAAGACTCCATTAGAAGAAACAACATTACTAAGGTGAGTAATTTTTTCTTCTTTGTCACTGGCTCAGTTACCTGTAGTTAAGAGTTTTCTTAAGCGTATTCTGTATACCAGACCTCCTATCAGACGTCCAGTCGCAGCCTGGGACATTAATCTGGTGCTAGACATGCTTACACGAAAGCCTTTCTAGCCTCTAGCTACTTGTGAGCTGAAATTTCTCACTTGGAAAACGGCCTTCCTGGTGGCCATTACCTCGGCCTGCAGAGTTTCTGAAATACATGCTTTGGTCACAGACCCTCCGTATACTGTGTTTCATAAGGACAAAGCAGTTCTTAGGACCCATCCTAAGTTTCTCCCTAAGGTTGTTTCAGAATTCCATCTAAACCAACCTTTGGTCCTACCTACTTACTTTGCGAACTTCCAAAATGGAGAGCGTACCCTTCATTCTTTAGATGTTAAAAGAGCGCTGTGTTTCTATTTGGATAGAACAAATGAAATTTGCAAAGCTCAACAACTGTTTGTTTCCTTCAGCAAGACCTGGCTGGGTCAACCTTTCGTTATCGGATACATTTCAGCATGGCTGGTGGCATGCCTTCGCCACTGTTCTTCCATGGCGCAAGTTAAGCTGTAGGGCAGAGTGTATGCTCACTCTATTAGAGCAGTCTCGGCATCCCTGGCGGAAATCTGCAACGTACCCATTGCAGACATTTGCAGTGCGGCTACCTGGAACTCAGTGCATACTTTCGTCAAGCACTATGCTCTGGATGTCCATGCCAGGCGACATCTTTCGTTTGGCAGGACTATCCTTAACAGACTTTTGTCCTAAATTTTTGCGCTCTTAGTTTTTCCTGCCGCCCTCTCTGGGGATTGTTAACTCGGTACTCTCCCATCAGTGTGAATGAGTGGTGGAGACTTAATGTCCAGGAAAATATGGAAATTATGTACCTACCATAATTCTTGATCTTCTTGGACGAAGTCTCCACCACTCATTCACACGTCCACCCACCATCCCTCAAGCTCACCTCTGTTGTTGGTCTTCACACCCTCAATTGTTAGGCAGTGAAGACTTCTTTGTTGACCCTTCTTATATGGATTGTTCGGACTATTTTATGTCCTGTTTTTGTTAGGCTATCCTTCTAGGTTAATGCTGCACCTCATTCACACGTCCACCCACCATCCCTCGGGGTACCGAGGCAGTTGGAAGGTCGATGCTGAGATAGTCATTGCCACATGAGCCGAGGCTCACAGCACTGCTCGTCGTGGCACCATCTCTGGCACCGGCCCTCTTGCAAAAAAGTTTGCTCCCACTGGGTCCTAGCACCTCTGACGTAGATCCCATCAGTGTGAATGAGTGTTGGAGACTTCGTCCAAGGAGATCAAGAATTACGGTAGGTACGTAATTTCCATTTCTCTCCTTCGTCCCCTTCAAGAGAGTCCTTGTTGGGTGGGGTTGGGGTCCACCATTCTGGGCACATGCGGTCCTGGTCCCGTCATAGGGGTACTGCCCCTCCAGGGCTCAGTCCTGACCACTTCGGGCTGGTTGAGTGGCCTTTGACTGAACCGACCTACAGATCCCCTCGTCGTCCAGGTGATTGCCTGCTAAGTCCCCTAGCCCTGACAGAGGTGGTTCACTGAAGGTGAGCGGTGTCTTCCCCCCTGCGTCTGCATCCATCCCCTCTTCTCCCAGGCCATGTGGTCCTTCGGGACCCTTGACCTGGGAACAATTCAGAACTCAGGGTGCAGAATTTACAAGATACGTTGGGGCCATGGACGAGCAGGTCTTCCACCTGTCTCCCCCGCTGCAGCTGGAGTCTGAATCTTCAGGTTCTTCGGCCTCCTTGTCTCCCCCATTGAGGGAGAGGATACATCTGTCTACCTGTCCTCTGACACTGATCAAACGGAGTATCAGCGCTTCCTCGCGAGCCAGTCAAGAACCTGCACCTATCATTTGTAGCAAGACACAACACTAAGTGTATGATGTGCGCCTTCCTGGGTGAGTACAGTGCAGATCACTTGGTGTCCCTTCCTGGCCCATACCTTCCGAGGAAGTGTCGTACAGCGCCTGGCAGCTCCCATTTGCCCCAGCTCCAGCCCCTTCGGACCACCACCATTGGTATTGCACGCCCTAGGGGTCTCCTGGTACCTTGCCTCATCCCTCGGTGGGAGTGACGCTGCTAGACACCCCTACTGGGCATAGGCACCCAGTCCGCTACTGAGCCCCGGATGTGGACTCTCTGGAGTTCGACCGCTTGGAGTGGAGAGTTTTCTCAGTGCGGGTAATACTATGCATAGTTTCTCATCAGGCGCACCACACTGCGTACAACAGGCATCAGCGGGTGATGCTGGGTCAGGTGCTGGCACCACTGCCTAATTCAGAGGCAACCAGGCAGACCACCACCCTCTGCTTGGGGCCTGGAGCTAGCAAGGCACCAGGCAAGGGCGTCTTATGATGCCAGTGAGGTAACTTCACTTCTAGCGAGGACAACGATCTGCATTAGGCGGACAGCGTGGCTTCATCTATCAAGGTTATCACCCCTGGCCTGGCGTAAGGTGATTGCCTCCGCATTTCAAGACACCCATTTTTTCTCCCGCAGGGTGAGGCGGGATCTGCAGGGCGACTTTCTTTCCCCAGGGAACGGGGTCCCCTTCCTCGCCCTGACCAGTCACAGACCTAACTGGCCTGGACTGGGTCTTCTCCTCGAGTGGTCCTCCCATGAGAGGCTGAGGGACTTCTGTCCCTCAGGGAAGTGCTGAACCCCCTTTGGGGTGCTTGGTACTCACCCTGACAGTATGAATGGTGGAGATTGACACAGGGAAGGTATGAAAATTACATACCTATCATAATTCTTGATCTTCCTGTGTATCTTCACCATTCATCACTGGCACCCTCCCACCTTCCCTTCAAAAGGCCTCAGTTCCTGGGTGATGCCTCCTTCCTGTTTGCTCTCCTCCTCCGAGAACCAGTTGGGGCCCTCCCCACTGTGGTCCTAGGGTCTCCCTTCTTGTTCCTTGTTAAGCAGCAGAGTAGACTTTTTTGGAGGAGGGCTGGTAGGGCTTCTCGACCCAGCCTTGATGGGAACTCCTGGTGGGCCCCGCTCCACCGTCCTTGGGGAGCCCTCTGAGGTAGGTCCAGACCCGCCGGAGTGGGCAGGTTTTCAGTGGTAGGGGTCTTCTGGGAGATGGGTGGGGGAATGCTGCCAACAGGGACTCTTCTTTCATTCCCCCCCTTCTCTATCTTTGAAATATTACTTTGGCTTTTTGAGTGATTGGGATCTCTTCTCTCCCCCCCCCCAAACCCTTGGGAGGGTGGGATCCCCCCAAACCCTTGGGTTCTCCCTTCGGAGAGGGGAGGGTTCTTATCCACCCAGGATATAATTGGGGGGGGACGACCTTCCCCACACCACCTTCGTACATCGCCTCAGTCTTGCCCGTGGAAGGGGCAGTAAGGCTGAGATGTAGACACTCTTCCTCAGCTATTCCTGTTGCCCCCGACCTCTGTCCTCTGGCCGGCTTATTCCTTTTTCAGTTTATATCCTTTCCTTATTCTGTCCCTCAGGCTCTCTTGCCCTGCCTTTAGTTTTTCTCTATCCCTCTTTTTTCCTTCTATCTCTCCGGCAAGCAGAACTGGGGCAGAGGAGGAGCCGAAGGCCATTACTGGCCAACCCACAAGCACCACACAGTGTGTCAGCCTCATGGACAGCGCCACCATTGCTGGCCCTCTCCTTGGGAAAGCTCCCACAGAGTACTGCGCCTCCGGCTGGACAACCTGACAGTGTTGAATTGTGAATATATATAGGAAGATCAAGAATTACAGTAGGTACATAATTTTTATTCTAAGATCGTGGATATGTTGTTCATCCACACTCTTTGGCATGTCCCCTTCCACTTTAAATCTTACCGGAAGTCATCAAGCTGACTCCTCCGGGTGGTATATACCTCGGCTTCACCCCATGACGCCAGATCTTCCTTTCCACTGGAAGATTCAGGTTGCCTCCCTCATGCTCACGCATTTTGTAGGCCCTGGCTCTAAAACCTTGGGTTGTTCTGAAAATCCGTCTTGTTTGCATTAGTGATCGCAAATTTGTTTCCTCGATTGTGGAAGACACGTCTTCCCCCAGATTTCGTCGGTGCCCTTGCGGCCAGAAGATGACGTGCACCGATCCCCACACTGCCTGTGTATATTGTCTCAGTATCGACCATGACACCTCGAAATGCGATTTGTGTCTCGCTTTCCATCACTCTTCATCAGGGGATGATTCGAGCCCGGACATCTCAGACACCTCTAGGTTGCCTTCTCCGATTAGCCTTCCTTCACCAGACCCCTGGGTCCTTCCTAGGTCACTGCCTGATGACCCCTCATTTGCAGACATAATGAGGCACATTCAAGAGAATATGGGGTGGGAAACAGAGGACTTGGACCCTGAGCGGCAGCATCTAGCGAGGTACCTTATGGTTTCACCGTTGGTTTATACCTTTCAGGACACTATGAAAGCTGCAGGGACGTGTCCCTATTCCACCACAGCGGTCCCCAAGAAAGCAGACTGCCTGTATAGGGCTTCTCTGGAGGACCCGTATTTGGCTCAGCATCCACTGGCCGATTCTTTAGTCATTACGGCCTCTGACGACCAATCACAAAGGCCTCAGCATCTCAGTACCCAACAACCTGACCAGGAATCCAAATTGTTGGAGTCTCTGGGTAGACGCACGTACACCGCCGTTACATACTCCATCCTCCATCAGGTCCCTCAGTTATCTTATGCACATGGTGCAATTTCAGAATGAACTGTGGGACCAGGGTCAGGACCTGTTAAAGGACTTTCTGGATGGTGAGAAGAAGGAAGAGTTACTGAACCGCCTTCGCACGGGTTCGGATGTTGGGACTCAAGTCCTCCGAGCCGCCTATGACTCGGCAGACTCAGCTGCCAGGGGCACCGCTACGGGCGTTTGCCTCCTGAGAGACTCGTGGTTGAAGGTCTCCGGGTCCACCCCAGATGTCCAGAAGGGCATTCTGGATGTCACATACAATGGCTCGGTATTGTTTGGCGAAGACTCCGAGAGAGTTATCACAAAGCTGCAAGACGCCGGGAGGGCTGTTAGGACAGTACAGGCCATGTACAGACCTAAATCTGGCTCCTTTCGTAGGGTCCAGAACCACTTTCGCAGCCGGCAACACAGACAGCAGCCTCGTTCCAGCCAGCAACCCAGGGGAAACTTTGGTAGGAAAAACCAACCTAAGTACTCAGGAGGTCAGGGTCAGCAGAATCAAGTCTGCCCAGCCTGCCGGAGCCAACACCGCCGGAGCATGACTCCTTCCCGGCCCCTGCCCCACATTTGGATCCAAGGGAAGGGAGGGTCGGGGTCGTGTCGCCTACCACCTGTCAGGGTGGCAGAGGATAACCTCCGACTGGTGGGTCCTACAACTGATAGGTCAAGGGCACTTTATCGAGTTCCTCGACCACCCACCAACAAGACCTCCTCTGCACTCCTGGTATTCGGGTCAGCATGCCCTGCTCATCCAGCAGGAGATCTCGGCACTCCTGGACAAGGATGCAATTGAGATTATTCCACAAGACCAGAGAGATATAGGATATTATTCCCACTTCTTCCTGGTCCCAAAGAAAATGGGACCTGTGCTCGATCCAGGACCTCAGCAACCTCAAAACATTTGTGCTCTACAAACGCTTCCACATGGTTACCCTTCAGGGTCTCGTCCCTATGCTAAAGCAAGGCACATGGCTAGCGTCTCTGGACATGCAGGATGCGTATCTTCATCTGCCGATCACACGAGCGTACCAGAAGTTCCTGCACTACGAGTTCCTAGGACGCTATTCTCCATTCCGAGCATTTCCGTTTGGCCTGTCCTCAGCACCTCGCGTGTTCACCAAATGCTTGGCTGTTGTGGCAGTGGCCTTTAGAAGACAGGGCCACTATGTGTTCCCATATCTGGACAACTGGCTTCTCATGGCATCATCTCGAGAGGCACTGGTGACAGCCGTTCAGGATACCCATTCATTCCCTGTTCGGATTGCTAGGTATCACAGTCAGTCAAGAGAAGTCGTCCCTCATCCCCTCACAAAGATTGCAGTTCATCGGGGTACTGAATACCAGCCAGGGGAGTGCCTTCCTGCCCGAGGACAGGGCGGAATGCATCCGATCTCTAATATGGGACATCATGATGAAGAAACTGGTTCCTCCGAGGACTATGCTTCGCCTGCTCGGACATATGGCGGCTGCAATTGCCATGGTCCCTTTAGCCCACCTCCATATGAGGGTTACTCAGTGGACGTTCCGGGCACAATGGGACCAGAGATAGGATCACTTGGATCAGCTAGTCAGGGTCACAAAGCCATTCATTCAGGGCTGGCAGTGGTGGCTCGTCCCAGAGCATCTTTCCAAGGGAGTCCCCTCCGTGGCGCTTGCTCCAACTCTGACTCTCACCACGGACGCTTCAGGTTCCGGCTGGGGAGCTCACCTGGATGGTAGCAGGACCCAGGGTACCTGGTCGCTCCTGGAAGCTCACCTCCACATCAGTATTCTGGAGATGAGGCAGTCTTGTATGCCTTACAGGTACTACAGTCAGAAATCCCACCAGGACAGGTGTTAGTGCAGACTGACAACACCTCGGTAGTGTATTACATCAACAAACAAGGAGGCACTCACTCCTGTCCACTTTGCAGAGAAGCAAAGAGGGTCTGGGACTGGGTTCTACAGCATGGCGCCGCAATTAACCACAGTGCATGTTCCCAGTGTAGACAACACCGTTGCTGATCATCTAAGCCGGTCACAGGCCCAGGCTCATGAATGGTAACTGCTGCATGAGGTGGTGGAGGACCTGTTCAGCAGATGGGGGACACCAGACATAGACCTATTTGCGTCCCCATACAACACAAAACTTCCCAATTTCTGCTCACTAGATCCAGCGCCTGGTGTTTTCTGGTGAGACGCGTTGTCCTCTCTTGGACAGGCAGGTTTTTCTACCCTTTCCCACCCTTCCCTTTGATCCAGATGGTTCTTCTGAAACTCCAGTCCAAAGGTGTATCAATGATCTTGGTAGCACCATTTTTGCCCAGACAGATTTGGTTCCTGCTCCTCCACCAGTTGGCCCAGGAGCCTCCCTTACCCTTACCGGTCAGCTCGCACTTGCTATTCCAGGAGGCCGGCTCCCTGGTTCACCTGAACCTCAGGTCCTTGAACCTGCATGCTTGGCTCCTAAGGACGTAGTAGTCCTCAGACACGGAGTGTCACAGGGAGTGACTGACATACTGGTGACGTCCAGGAAGCCATCCACACATGCTACTTGCGCTATGAAATTGCGGAGGTTTTGCCTCTGGGCCCAGGCCCTGGACCTCGATCTGCTTGACTGTCCTGAGAGGTCAGTTTTGGATTGCCTTCTATCCCTATATGAATCTGGTCTAGCGTATTCCTCTATAAAGATACACCTCTGTGCCATCTCGGCATAGCATACTCTGGTAGGTCAAAGATCACCAGCACAGCTAGAGGTCTCCTGCACTTTTCTGTGTGGTATCCTTCATCTGAGACACCCCATCAAGGACTCGATTCCTCCTTGGGATCTTCTTTTTGTCTAAGAGCAGCTTACGCTGCCTCATTTTGAACCAGCTGTGGATTGCGAGCTTCTTCTCCTCTCCTGGAAGATGCTGTTTTTAGATCTTACTGGACATAAAGTCTCCATTAATCATTCACACTAATGGGAGTCCACCAGAGGCGCTAGGACCCAGCGGGAGCAAACTTTTTCAAGAGGGCTGGCGCCCGAGATGGAGCCGCGAGGAGCGGCACCGTGAGCCTCGGCTCTTGCGGTAATGACTATCTCAGCGTCGACCCTCCAACCACCTCAGTTCCTTTTTTCCCACCGTAGAGTGCGCTTCAGTGACATCGCTCACCCGCCAAGAGTTAAATTTCACTGGCAGCAATAGTTAAGTTTATTGTTTTGTAGTTTTATTTCAAATCAGTACTGATTATATATTATATATTTAAATTGTACATCAAGAAGTCTTCAGCCCTCCATTGAGGGAGTCGATCATGAGCAGGTCAGGTGACGGTAGGGAGACTTCGTGTAAATATTCAGTCAGCGGACCAGGTCTGGTCCACCGCCCTCCCGGAGAGGTGGTCCGACAATGGACGGTCCAGTTCTCGGGGCAGTTCCCCCGAAAACATAAAAGGAAATGGTCCCATTCTCGGCGCCATTCGGCCTAGAGTTCCTCTTCAACACATAAGTCAGAGAGGAAAAGACATCACTCAAGGTCACCGTCTGTTATGTCTGCGCGTAGGCGGTCAGTTGTTGGGGGCCAGACACCAGTCTCCACCTCTGTCGGAGTCGCCGGTTTCTGTCTCCAGTGGCTGACCTCTTTGACATCGGAGCCCCTCTCTGCCTTTCTGAAGAACAGTTTCACCAGTGGGCTGCTCTTATGGAGCAGTGGGCTCGGAGGTTGGTCCAGTTGCCCGAGCCAGTCACTCTGATGCCGGGGCCTTCGGGCCATTCGGCTTCAGAGGGATGGGTAGGGTGGTTGGGCCTTCCTAGTCATGCAGCTCCGGTGTTTATCCCCCTCACAGGGCTGCGGCACAGGGGTCCACACCAGTGCCTCTTTATCGCCTGCCATTTTTTCCTCAAATTGCAGTTTTCTGACCTCTGGGACATGCTCGGTGCTGCCTGGGGCGCCACGGGCTCGTTCGGTGCCGTGCGTTGTGGGCCCTGTCGGTGCCACGTGGGACACAGCGGCGTTTCGGCAGGCGCCTCCCTCCTTGTTCTTAGTGCCGTTTTCGGCACCGGGAGCTGGTGTGGTGCCAACTGGTCTTCGGGGGTTTTTGACTCAGATTCTTTCTTCTTCTGTTCTTCCTCCTGATGTTCAGTTCTTTCCCGTCTATGCTGTCCCCCTACACTGTCAGATGATTTTGAGCCTGACCCAGAGCTTCGCCCGGGTGATGATGTTGATGATACTGCCTTCGGAGCAGGGATCAATCCTTCTGCAGAGCTTGTGGTGGAAGACCTCTTCTTTAAGTCTCTGCTCAAAAATTTAAACACTGCTCTTTCTCTCCAAGCTTCAGAAATTGATCCTGGGAAGCTTTTGCGACTCCAGTATCTTCATGTCCCGGAGATCCCTATGGATTTAACCCCTCCGGTACAGTCCTCTTTTGAGACCCTCTCACAGATGGTATGGAAGAATCCGGCTCTCATTCCTTCCATGGCTAAGTCCATCGATAGGAAGTATGCTCCTCCCAAGGAGCGTCCTATTTTGGCTTCACAAGCCTTTGCTGATGCCATTGTGAGCTTGGCAGAGAATGATAATGCCGTCCTTCCTCAGGGATCTATGGCCCGATCAATAAAGAATCTCGTAAGATTGATACCTTAGGTAAGAGGGTCTTTGCTGCCTCAACCCTGGGGATGCACATTGCCAGCTACCAGGGCTATTTTTCTCAATATGAGTATGTACTTTGGCATGCCCTCAAAGAAGTGGTGGAAGCTCTGCCTGAATCGGAAGCTAGCTCAGAGTTGCTTCACACCATAACTAGGGGTATCAAATCCAATAACTAACAGGTTAAAGCTGCAATGGATGCCTTCAATGCTGCCTCCCGGGCGGCAGCGACTGGTATCTGCACCCGCCACGACTCTTGGCTACGTACTTCGGGCTTCATGAATGATGCCCAGCAACAAGTTATGGCCTGACTCTTTGACAGTATGTATCTGTTCGGGCCTCAGGTGACGCAAGCTCTGGAGGCCATGCAGAAGACTAGGTCTGCCATTAAGATGGTTAGGCCTACCCCCACTCCCTCCAGAGGAGGTGTGAACAAGCATCAGTTTCACAACAGTCAGTCCTTTCGGGCAGAGGCAGGGGAGGTTTTAACAAAAACCACAACCCTCAGCCACAAAAGAAAGCGCAGCAGAAGGCACAAGGCCCCAAGGCGCCCAGTGCCACCTTCTGAGTTTCTGGCCCAGGTCCCACCTCAGCTGTCCGAGGGGGAATCCTCCTCAGCTGTGGGAGGAAATCTGACTCAGTTCTACAATCAGTGGAAATCTATAACATCAGACAAATGGGTCCTCCGGATATACCGTGAGGGGTACTCTAAATCTTTCGGAAACCCCTCCGGATCTTCCTTCCAAACAGCAGCCCAGGCTGTTGGCAGTACAGTCAGACCTTCTTGCTTCTGAGGTACAAGGCTTTCTGAAAAACAGCGCAGTAGAAATAGTTCTATTCCCATTACTTTCTGGTTCCAAAGAAAACTGGCAGCATGCGCCCCATTCTGGATCTCAGAAAATTAATCAAGTTCCTTCACAAGGAGAAGCTCAAGATGATATCACTAGGTACCCTGCTACCTTTGCTTCATCGACACGATTGGCAAGCCTCCCTGGGCATGCAGGATGCCTACCAACATATTCTCATACACCCAAAGCACCTCAAATACCTAAGGTTCATGGCATTGGGTCAACACTATCAGTTCAGAGTCCTGCCTTTTGGGCTATCCTCGGTGCCTCGAGTTTTTACAAAGTGTTGTGCAATTCTCGCGGTGCACTTCAGGAAAATCGGAATACAAGTGTTTCTATATCTGGACGACTGGCTCCTAGCAAGTCCCTTCAGGCAAGAGACTCTGAAGGCCATGCCCACAGCCTCAGACTTCCTCACGTTCATGGGAGTCCTGCTGAATCTCAACAAGTCACAGCCCTCCCAGAAGCTCTTCTTCATTGTAATTCTTCTGGACACCTCCTGTGTGAAGGCTTTTCTTCCAGAGAACAGAAGGAGCGATATCTTACAGATGGCCCGATATATCAGAGAAAGCAGCTCGGTTCGAGCTATCTCGATGCAACGGATGCTGGGCCTCATGACATCCTCGGTTTTCACTGTACCCTTCGCTCATCTCCACATGAGAACCTCCCAGTGGATGCTCAGTACTCAGTGGTCCCCAACCACTCTCCCTCAGTCCTTTCTCATCAAGGTGATGGAGCCTCTGAAGATGTCACTCACCTGGTGGTCTCAGGAGGACAATCTTCTGCAAAGATATCCCTTTGCTCCTCTGGATAATCAGATCTCAGTTACCACGGACGCGTCCCTGCTGGGTTGGGGAGCCAACTTCCAGGAACTCCACACCCAGGGTTCGTGGACTCAGGACGAGTCCCAATTCCACATAAACGTCCTGGAAATGAGAGCCGTCCTCGATGCAGTCCAAGCCTTGAAAGATGTCACAAGAACATTCTCCTTCAAACGGACAAGAAAGCAGCGATGTACTGCATCAACAAACAGGGCGGCACACACTCTTACCCATTACGCAGGGAAGCAGTGAGAGTGTGGGTCTGGTGCCTGGAACACAAGGTTTTGATTCAGGTGGTTTACCTGCCAGGAGTGTAAAACGAGCTGGTAGACCATCTCAGCAGAACAGAGACGGATCCTCACGAATGGTCTCTCGATTCAACCGTCATTCAGTCACTCTTCAAAGAGTGGGGAACTCCAGACCTGGACCTTTTTGTGTCCCCACTCAACACAAAACTGCCTTTCTTCTGCTCGAGAAATCCAGGACCTGCCATTTTTTGTCTGGATGCGTTCAGGCTGTGGTGGACAAGACACTTTCTATATGCCTTTCCGCCACTCCCCCTAATTCAGAGGGTACTTCTCAGATTCGAGTCTGAAGGAGGCAGAATGATTCTCATTGCCCCCTTCTGGCCTCAGCAAATGTGGATTCCGCTGCTCAACAGTCTGTCAGCCCCTCAAGACGCTTCCCTTCAGATGAACCTTCTGAAAGTGTTGTGCAATTCTCGCAGCACATCTCAGGAAAATCGGAATTCAAGTGTTTCCATATCTTGATTACTGGCTTCTAGCAAGCCCGTCCAGGCAGGGAATTCTGGACGCCGTAGCCAAGGCTTCAGACTTCCTCACATCCATAGGAGTCCTGTTAAATTGCAACAAATCGCAGTTGCAGCCCTCCCAGAAACTCCTTTTCATAGGAACTCTTCTGGATACCTCTTGTGTGAAAGCTCTTCTCCCAGAGGACAGAAGGAGCGATATCCTACAGATGGCCTGATACATCAGAGAAAACAGCTCGGTTCGAGCTATCTCAGCTTCACACAAACATCCTGGAAATGAGAGCCGTCCTTTGTGCAGTCTACAAAGAGGGGTGGCTACCTCCTTTGCTGCGCTTAAGAATGTTTCTTCATCAGCCATTTGTGCAGCGGCTACGTGGAGTACAGTGCACACCTTCATCAGGCACTACAGCTTGGACATTGCCTCAAGGTGTAGAGCGGGCTTTGGCCTGGCAGACCTTCAAGGACTCTTGTCCTAAACGGTCTATTTTGGGGATCACTCCTATCCTCCTCACAAAAGGGTTAATTAGTACCCTTACTGCTTGGGAATCTGTCCTTACTGTGTGACCTGCTGCAAGAGCTATATCTCGAAGTAAGATAGTACAGTTACGTAAGAACTTAATGTAACAGTAGATCTTCGAGAACAACTCTTGTAGCAAGTAGTTTCCCTCCCACCTTCCCCTCAGGAGATTTGATTCTTCTGAATGACATCTCAGACAAACAAACTACTTTGTACCTTCCTCTGGAAGCGGATCCTCGGTCTCCCCTTCAGAATTGCATCATTATGCCAGGAGTCTCCAGCGGCAGAACTGAGGGATGCTGGGGGACCACCCCTTTTATGTGACATCGGACGTCGGGGGTGGTCCCCCGCTGGGTGTTGCTAGCTAGAATTTTTCCGAGGTGTCCTGGCGCCTGCAGGTTTCAGTCTGTACTGTGTAACCTGCTGCAAGAGCTGTTCTCGAAGATCTACTGTTACGGTAAGTTCTTACATAACTGTACTTTCCAGTGAATTGCCAGAGTGTGAATATAAATCATATACCACACCTAGAACTATGGTTCTAGGGATGTGGATATGTTGTTTTTATCCATACTTGTTGGCTTGTCCCTTTCCCCTTTAAATCTTGCCAGAAGGTCTTCAAGTTGTCTCCTCCCACCCACCCAGGTGGTATAACCCACGGCTCCACCCCATGATGCCAGTTCTTCCTTTCCACTGGAAGGTTCAGGTTGCCTCCTCTTTATGTTTGCTTTTTGTAGGCCCTAGATTTTAAACCTTCGGTTATTCCGAAAATTATGCTTGTTTAAGCTAGCGACTGTACTGTTTGTTATTCGGTCATGGAAGATGAATCTTTCCCTGGACTTCACCAATGTCCATGCGGCCAAAAAATGTCACACACCAATCTGCATAATGCGTGCGTCTACTGCCTGGGTGTCACCCATGACACCCAGACTTGCGAGATGTCTCGTGTTCCACCTGAACATCCTCGACTATCGTCTTGCATGCCTTAAGTTGGGCAGGCCTGAAAAATGGAATCCTCTGGTGAAATCCAAAGAGGCCTGGTGGGTGGTCTCCGCAGCTACAAGGTCCGCTGAGCAGCTGGAACAGATGTAGGCCTTCAGAGAAAAAGCGGCGCGGGCTGCAGAATCATCTTCTTGATCGATTTTTGTTTGCCTCACCCTGGGCTCCACATTTTCAGGTTCCTTCCGAGAGCTGTGTCAGTCCCTCCCTACTAAAGGTGAGGGACCTGCGGGCTCGCATTCCTCTCGGTCCTGTAAAAGGGAAAAGGATCTGAAATCTTCTTCGTCTCAGCGAAGGCACTCTTGGGATCCTGAGCGATCTCGGTCCCAGGAGCCAGCAGTATCGACTTCGGTTGAAATTGCTTCCTTGGTCGCTGGCTTCTCGACCCTGCCGTCAACGAGGTTGAGATCGTTCTCGATCCCGTTGACCCATTGTCGCCCAACGAGGCCGACGACTCCTTGACAAGGACTCCGGTCCTGCTTCCTCCTGATGAGGAGACCTAGCCTGCTGGGGATCCCATCAAGGAACCGGTCCCTGATCCAGGTAAATCACTGGTTCCCCCGGTGTCTCCAGAGCAACTGAATCAGTCAGTCCGATTGAGGTTGTTATCTAGGACCCCCTCAACCGACAGGCCGAGGAAGGCGCATAAGCACTCTAAAAAGAGGTGACGCCATCGGTCATCCTCATCCTCCTCGGATAAGGAGAGGCTTCGGAGGAATCTCCGTGGACGCTACGAGGATTTGATGTGGCAACAGCTGATTCTGTCCGGACAGAAGCCAGCCACGGTTTCTACTCTGTCCATTACTTGGGTTTTGTCTCCTAGGCTGAAGCAGACTCCTTTGTAACCGGTCATATCAGTTCCCCGCCTGCAGAGTCAGTCAGATTTGGCCTCTCCGACGATTGTGGTGGAGCTACCGCCTAAACAGCCTTTGGGAGGGGCTCCTACGAAGGATTCTCGGATGATTCCAGGACTCCAACGTAGGTTGTCGGTCACCCTTACACCTGATCATCCCTGGCATGTTGAAGGGGACCTTGGTGGCCGACCAATCCATCCAGATTCTTCGGATATGGAAACACCGACTTACACTCTCACCCACGGGATGATGAGTCTGTTGACAGAGGAAGACACTTCGTCCTTTCACGGGATTCTCCACCTTATCTCCAAATCCACGGGGATGCACCTGGAGCCTGTCAAGAAAAGGGCGGAGTACCCTCGTCCAGATATTCTTAAAAGAGGGGATACGCCCACGGAAGCATTTCCTGTGGACAAAGCCATTGTTGGCCTGGCCTTAGAGCTCTGGCAGCATCCTGCCTCCTGCCCAGCTCCATCTGCCCGGATGGCCGCAAGTTTGCGGTGCCCACTGGGTCCCTCTCGTGTTTCACTGAGCACCCCTCAGTCGAGGGGTTGGTGACTGCCTCAGTCTTCAGATGCACAGGCAGCTCTGCTGACACTGATAGACCTCCTGACAAGGAGTCCAAAAAACTGGACCACACGGCCAGGAAGGTCTATGCAGCCTCCTCTTTAGATCTCCATCAGAAGAGTTTGGCCTTCATCATGGCGCACTTCTCTCATGCCCTGTTGGGCTCCTTAGATGAAGGTCCCCCACACCTCCCCGTGGACCTTCAGACTACGGTCAAGCAGGTCCGGGACTAGGGCCATGCCATTGCCAAGCAACAGCTTCAGACGGCTTTTGACCTTGGGGACTCTTGCCCCCGTTCAGTGTCAGCCGTGGTTGCCTCACGCTGTAGGGTTTGGCTGAGGCTTTCCACCTTTACAGCGGACACCCAGCACAAACTCACGGATGTTCCTTTCCTGGGTACTGATCTCTTCAGCCCAGATGTGGATGGTCACCTTCAGCGAATCGAGCAGTCCAATGCCACCTTGGACTCAACCACTTCTTCTCAAAGCGCCCCTGGCGCCAAGAAGCAGCAGAAAAAGAAAAGCCTTTTTGGCACCCTGCTCCTGCTGCACAACAGCCCTCCTTTCACGGCAGGCAGCAGGCACAGGCTTGGCACCCTCAACCCAAGTATGGGCCTCCACCAGCCCGCAGACAGGGAGGTCGGGGTTCAGGCCCTCAACCCTCTTCCTCCAAGCCTGCCCAGTGACGGGATAGGGGTTGCCACCCCTATCTCCGTCATGTCAGCTCTGGATCCTCCTGTGGGGGATCGTCTCCGCCACTTTCTTTCCCTCTGGTCTGCTTTTACCACGGACAGTTGGGTCTTAGAAGTGGTTGGCCAGGGTCTTCCTCTGGGATTTCGAGCAGTACCCTCCCAGCCAGGCCAAGCCCAACAGGAGGAGAGAGAATCAACCCACACTCGGTCGATGACATAGCCTAGCTCCTCCTTAAGGAGGCAGCAGTTCAAGTGGCAGACCCTCCAGTCAACCCAGGGTTCGTTTCCAGGCACTTCCTGGTCCCAAAGCAGATGGGGGGCTGGCGCCCCATTCTTGATCTGCACGACCTGAATCAGTATCTCAGGCCACACACCTTCAGGATGGTAACTCTGTCCCAGATCATACCACCCCTGGAGCAAAACGAGGTTCTGCTCACTGGATCTTCAGGACACGTTCTTTCATGTCCCGATCCGTCCGTCACACCAGCAGTTCCTCCGCCTCAGAGCAGAAGAAACCTTATATGAGTTCCGAGCCATGGCTTTCGTCCTGTCATCGGCCCCAAGGGTCTTCACCAAATGCATTGCAGTGGTGGCAGCTCATCTCAGGCGTCGAGGGGTCAGAGTGTACCCCTACCTTGACGATTGGCTCTTGGCAAGTTCCAACCAGCAAGAGGTGGAGAGGTCCAGGGGCCTCCCTCCAGACTTGCTCTCAACTTGGCCTCCTGATCAACGAGGCCAGGTCGGAGCTCGTGCCTTCTCAGGTGATATGCTTCATCGGTGCAGAGCACGACTGTTGCCGAACCAGAGCTTGGCTCCCGGCAGAAAGGGTGGAGGTTCTCTCCTCCTTTGCCCAGTCATTTCTGGTTGGACACTTGCACCCTACCTGGGACTTTCTGTGCCTTCTGGGCTACATGGTGGCCTGCACCACCATGGTCCGGTGGCATATGCCCCCCTTCAGTGGGAGCTGGCCACCTAGTGGACTCCGCACCTAGGTCATTTCAACCAGCTGATCACTGTGACCCAGAAGATGTGGGACGCTCTTCAGTGGTGGACCGTCGTAGACCAGTTGCAGGAAGGGATCCCGTTTGTCCACCCCGCGCCGACAGTCGTCCTCACGACCGATGCCTCTCTCACGGGCTGGGGAGCCCACATGGGGAACAACAGGGCCCACAGGCTCTGGACCCCTGAGGAATCCTGATACCATATCAACCTGTTGGAGCTCAGAGCGGTCAGACAGGCGTTGTCAGCGTCCGCTCAGCAGCTTCGTGGTCAAGTGGTTCAAGTCCAGACGGACAATACCACAACCATGTACTACCTCAACAAGCAGGGCCGCACGCACTCCTGGCTGTTGTGTAGGGAAGCGCTCCGCTTCTGGACACTAGTGAGCCGACTGGAGGCGGATTTCCTAGCCATCCATGTAGCAGGAGCCTCAACTCATCTGGCGGATGCTCTCAGCTGCATAGGCGAGACATCCCATGAGTGGCCTCTACATCCAGAGGTAGCTCACAGCCTGTTTTCCCACTGGGGCAAACTGATAGTGGACCTGTTTGCCTCCAAGGTAAACACCAAGCTGAGGCTGTTTCATGCCTGCCTCCCTCAGCGGGGATCGCTGCAGGGAGATGTTTTCTCGAGGCCGTGGACCCCAGGCCACTTGTACACCTTCCCTCCATTTTCCTTGATCCACAGGGTGCTTCTCAAGATGAGGAGGGACAAGGCGCAGGTGATCCTGGTAGCCCCAGACTGGCCCCACAGTTCTGGTATCCAGATCTTCGCCTCAGCAACAGGCTCCTGAGGTGTCTTCCAGCACGCCTGGACCTGATGTCAGTAAGTTAGGGGAAGGTATTCCATCTGGACCTTCAATCCCTGCACCTGACAGCCTGGTACCTGAGCGACTAGAGTTCCAGGCTTTGATTCTCTCTGAGGAGGTACTCACAGTAGTGGAAGCATCCAGAAAGGAGTCGACCAGAAAGTGCTACGCCTTTAAATGAAAAAGGTTTTCCATTTGGTGCCAGGGCAAGGGCCTGGACCCTCTGTCCTGTCCTGTGGCAAGCATTTTAGACTACCTTTGGTCTCTGTCTAAAGGGGGTCTTCGACCCTTAAGGTGCACCTGGCAGCCATCTCTGCTTACCTGGCGCGTGCCGATCAGCAGACAGTGGCACAGGAGAAGGTGGTCTGGTGCTTTTTCAAAGGCCTCGATCACATATCTCCTCCGGTGCGTGAACCTCCACTGTGGGATTTACTGCTGGTTTTGGCAAAGCTCATGTGCAAGCCATTTGAACCAGTGCACAAGTGTGAGATGTCACACTTGTCGTGGAAGACTGCCTTCCTGCTGGCTGTCACGTCCGCCAGAAGGACTGGGGTGTTCCAGGCACTTTCAGTGGAGTCTCTTTACCTGGTCTTTACAGGGACAAGGTTGTCCTACACCCCCAACCGAAATTCCTTCAGAAGGTGGTGTCAACGAGTTTCACCTTAATCAGGTGTTGACTGCCTGTGTTCTACCTAAACTACACCTCAGATGCTGAGCACAGGCTCCATACTCTGGACCTGAGACGTGCTCTCTCTCCTACTATAAAAAGAGGATGGCGGACTTTTGGGGAGAGGTTTGCCAGCTGTTTGTCACCTATGCTGAAGCCGCACCTGGCAGGCCTGCAGCAAAGCAGACGATTGGCAAATGGATTACATCATGCGTTGATCTCTGCTATAGGTTGGTGGGCAAGGAACCTCCCAGAGGGATAAGAGCTCATTCCACTCGCCATACCGCTGCATCGGTGGCTGCTTCCAGGGACATCCCTATCTAGGAAATCTGCCGGGCTGCTATCTGGAAGACAAACACCTTCATCATCCATTACCACATTGACCTTGAGTCACGCCGGGATGCTGGTTTTGGGGCCTCAGTTCTCCAGTCTCTGTTCCCAAAGTAGGGAGTGTGCGCTTTGCCTCCCTCCTCCTGGAGAACTGCTAGGAGTCTGCCAACAAATGTGGATAAGAACAACATATCTACATCCCTAGAAAAACAGGTTACTCACCTGTAACAGTCGTTCTAGGAGTGGTATATGGTGTTCATCCGCACTGACCCATCTGACCTCCCTGGCTGCTACGCACATCCTGGCTTCCAGTGGGCTAAGATCTGGTGTAAAGGGGCGGAGCCAAGGGTTATACCAGCCAGCTGGGTGGGAGGAGCCAGCTTGAAGACCTTACGGCAAGATTTAAAGGGGAAAGGGACATGCCAACAAGTGTGGATGAACAACATATACCACTCCTAGAACTACTGTTACAGGTGAGTAACCTGTTTTTACAGGTGAGTAACCTTTTCTTCTAGTGACTATCACCTCTGCACAAAGAGTATCTTAAATCCATGCTTTGGTCACAGATCCTGTGTACTGTTTTCCATAAAAACAGGGTCGTTTTCCATACACACCCCAAGTTTCTACTGAAGGTGGTGTTGGAGTTCCATCTTAACTGGGCCTTAGTCCTGCCTCTCTGCTTTACGAACTTCCAGAATGAGGGGGAAAGGACTGTCCACTCACTGGATGTTAAGCGGATCCTTAGGTTTTATCTGGATGGAACCAAGGACTTCAGACATTCCAAACAGCTCCTTGTCTCCTTTAGTCCTAATTGGACAGGACAGCTTGATCAGTTGAATTTCTTCCTGGATTGTGAATTGCCTTCACAATTGCTATGCCATGATTCAGGTTAAATTGCGTACATGCCCACTCCACTGAAGAGATGCGTTCTGTGCGTGCTGGAAAAAATTGGCAAAGCTGCAGCTTGGAGCACAATGCACACTTTTACTGAGCACTCTGCCCTCGATGTCCATGCCAGGCAGTGCGCTAGCTTTGGCAGGACAGTCCTGAATGGATTACTAGTGTCAGTAAGCCCCCTGTTCCAGCTGCTCTAGTCCAGGGAACCTTTTCTGAGCTTGGTGCTGTGACTCACTAGTGGGAATCGATGGTAAAAATTGATTTTTGGAAGATATTGAAATTACGTTCTTACTATAATTCTTGATCTTCCAGAGTATCTTCACCACTGATTCACAGACCTGCCCACCATCCTCCAAACTCAGTCCAGTATGTTTGTGTTGGTTTTTCACCCCTTTATGCTTGATTGGGCTGTGAAGACACTATATTACTGGATTTGGTGGCCCTTCTTATATGGGCTGCCAGGGCTGTCTTATACCTCTATTAGTCCACAGGTTACTTGTTAAGTTGTGCTGCTCACTTTCTCTGTATTAACAAAAGAAAGTACTGAGGCAGTTGGGGGTTGCTTGCCACTGTATACCAGCAGGCGCATGCGTCATTGCACGATGGCACACATGTGGTGCCTACCGCATCACCATCCCTCTGAAAATTTCTTGCTCCAGCTTGGGTCCCAGTGTCTCTGTCTGAGATCTACTGGTGTGAATAAATTGTGAAGATATTCTGGAAGATCAAGAATTACAGTAAAGATGTCATTTTTAATTTCTGGTTCACTGTGGATCCTAGTGCCTACGGCTCTAAGGCCAAAAAGTGGTACACTATGGAAAAGTTATTCACAAAGATCTGCAGATGCAGTAAGTACTATAACTTCTCTGTCTGTAGAGAAGGACTCTTAAAATTTGTATAAAAAATTTACACAAAACTATTTTCTGGTATGACTGCAGTGCACGCAACATCTTGAGTGAAACTGACAAGTGAAGTACAGTGTTTATGAGATTTGATACTAATTGTGTTGGCTAAAGGTGGTGAAGGTAGGTCTGTTCTGCCTTCCTGGATGCAGTTAGTGCTGTATGATGAACTGAGAGTTTTAACAATACAAACTTTTATCCTTTTTTGTCTTTTATATCCATACAGTGAAGTATGATTTCAAATCATCATGGCCTCCAGATCCCATTGGACCCAACCCTGCCTCCCTTTCTAATAAGATGTGGAGAAATCCAATGCCCTCCCGGAACACTACAGTTCTACCCCGGCCACCACCAGGCCTGACCAATCAGAAACCCTCATCGCCCTGGAGCAGCACGGCACCCCGGTTAGGCAGGGGGTGGGGGGGGCAGGATGTCAGATACTCTTCTGGTAAGGGCCTTTTTGGCTGGACTCATTTGCACCTGCTTCATAGCAGGAACTGAATAGCACTTTCACAGGATGTGGCCGTCACGGCAAGTGTTGTTCATATTTATAGCTTCATGTTGAAAGGATGAATGTATGAAAAGTGATTATCACGGTGTTACATTGTCATGAAGAAAAGATCAGATGGAGGAATCTGACATTGCTTTCCCACCCGTTTGGAAAGAAAACTATGTGATGTATGATAACATACCAGTTGATTTCATCCAAATCAGAAGCCACGTTTAGAGGACAGTACTGCAGGTTATTAGACTGTTGAAATGCAGTATTGAAAATTAATGATTGTGAAAGGAAGAAACAACCAAGTCCATCCTCTCCATATATTCACTTGACACCACATTAGTATTACGTTCACGAAGTTCTGCATAAGTTTTTTTTAAAGAGATCCACCAATTTCATTTCTACTGCCCCTGCAACCCGATTAATAGGTGCCTTACCTCCACATCAGTAGAATGACACACTGCACCACAAGAAGTCCTCTAATGAAAAGTTATATTACTCTTTAAAATGCCAAAACTGGGTCCCAAGGACGTCCTGGTTTGTTTGGCCGCCCATGATCCACCCCCACGCTCACTAGCGTGATGAGATGCTTGGAAGAGAACGGGGGCGCGCTCCATTATAATCAATGTGAGCTTATCAGATCGATTATATTGAATAGCCACATTGCACGAAATGTAAGCACCTGCCCACTAACAAGGCCCTTGTTATCGACTGTTTTCACATTTCACTGCCAAGTGTCCATTCTAATTGTAAAATCGCTCCCTCATGCTAGTGAGCACAGGGGCAGAGCGCAGGCCGAAAAACGGAATTCCTTGGGACCCGATTTGGCATTTTTAGTGAAATAACTTTCCAGTAGAGGACTTTTGGAGTGCAGCGTGTTTTTTATTGTACTGATGTGGAGGTGAAGGCACCTATTAATCGGGTGCAGGGCAAATCTTAGTGTATTTCTTTAAACAAAGGAATTCAGTGTATGTAAACAAAATATATACGTGTGTGTATATGTATATATGTATATGATATATATATATATATATATGTATATATACACACACACACATATACATATATATATATATATATATATATACACACACACTACACGTATATGTGTGTAATGGTAATTCTGTCCTTTACTGCAGTGCATGCTTTATGGTCCGAAGTTTGGGTGTATATTATATTGAGGGAATAATATGGACAGTACTGCATCACAATTTTTTTTTTTTTTTTTGTTTGTTTGTTTTAACTCCAGAGGTGTGCATTGCTCATTGTACAGTGACAAAATTTCTTGAACTCTGATTGGTCAGTGTCCAACCTCAAAAGTGATGTTATCCCAGCATAACATCACTGTACGAAGGTCTGGCACATACAGGATCGTATCAAAAAGAAAAAAAAATCACTCCCTCTCAAATGGTTTGTTCCCTACTCCTCAGTCGGCCCGAACATTTATAGCACTCATGTTTTTCAGATCCACAGCATGCTTCACTCACTGATCGATTTTAAAAAAAAAAAAGAATATCCTGACCGCGTTTTATATTGTTTTCAATGAAGCCAGTCAGTTGCACAGTCCTGGCTCCTAAGACCGCTGGTTTCAGTGGTGTAAGTTTATAAATTACAGTCAGGTACATGACCACATAATCCTGTGGTTGCTATCATTCACTAAAACCCAGCTCTCTTTTTCAGTCAGATTTTTTTTTAATACTTCTGGTGGTGCTGGCACTTATAAAAAGAGCACCTAGCCGGCCCGGTGGCGCTGAGGGTTGAGGCGCTAGACGCCACACCTTGTACCACGCCGGCGACCCGGGTTCGGGAACGGACTCGGGTCGTCGGGGGTCGGCCGCGGGAGGGAGGATTGAGCGTCCCAGCGGATGCTCTCCTCCCTCAGGGGTGGGTGCAAGAGCGCCATCGCTCACTCCTTCCATGGCGATTGGGCTTACCCGGCCAGAGAAGGGTGGAGGCGCTCCGCTGTCGGAGTCGAGGAGGGGACGCCTCGGCCATGAGGGTCTGCATGCGTACACGCTACCACTCGGGACGACGCCGCCCTTAGCGCAAGGCGCCCTGGGGAGCGGGACGCCAGGAGAAATCGGGAACACCCTCCGCAGCCCTAGATGAAGTCCGCCCGGACCACCGATAGGACAGACCCCGATGTGCAAAAGGAGAGGAAGCTGGGCACTCTAGGGGCAGATCCCTGAAGGTAGGTACCGGGGGGACATGAGCTGACGGAAGGAGGGGGCACCGGAGGCAGTAAGGAGGGATAAAGATGAAAATAATAAAAAAAAAAAAAAAAAAAGAGCACCTACTTCTTCTGAGCTCACTCCTCCGGTCCGTCTCCTACCGAAAATGACATCCCATAATGCAGTTGTTCCCAAAATCACCAGTGACCTCACTGTATAGCATATGAATTTTCAAAAGCACAGCAAGTTGCAGGGGGCCCCTCCCAGTGCAAAGAATAAATGCAGTGGACTGTACTGAGACAATGACAGTGAAAACCGTGACAGAATATGGGGGTGGGGGGGGACTGTACCAGAGAAGACACATAGACACCTGGACTGAGAGAAACGTAGGAAAATAGATAATCGGTCCACCTGCTGGAAAAACACAGAGGACATTGAAAAATCAACTAAAAACTATTCTTAAAATGTTTTTGTTTTTTTTGTCTGTGTAATTCTGTTAGAACGAGCCATTATAGAGGATAATGGATGGGCAACAGTGAACAACAATGCTGTGTTCACTTCAAGAGGTTGTCATGACAACCTAGTAAACCTCGTGAGCGCAACTGGAGGGATTTACAGATCTTACTTAGAGAGGGCTCTTGCAGTAGGCAATTACATATGGGACTGACGCCGGCAGGCGGTAGGACCCCACGGAAAAATTTCTAGCTAGCAGTCCCTGGCGAGAGACTGCCCCCACGTTAGGTGACCGCGTCAGGAGACGTCGGTATAAAGGGGTGGTCCCGGACGCCCGCCTTACAGTTCTTTCCCGCTGTTAGCTCCTGCAGCGCCTCGCTGTAAAGCTCGTGCTTCGTCAGCCCTACCTTCGTCGGTATTTTACTGAAAATCGTCTTTTTCGACTAACGTCAGTACAATCATCGGTGTATGTCATCCCCTACACCCTCCAAGCACAAGAATAAGTGCGATTCGTGCAGTGCCCAACTACCGCACAAGGACGGCCACTCCCTGTGCCTGTTCTGCCTAGGCCCCGATCACCCAGTTGAGAAGTGCCAGCACTGCCTCAGTTTCAACACGGCTACCCGGAAAAGGCGGCAGCAATCCCTGGAAGCTCATATTCTGAAGAAGAAAATGAGAAGGAGCTCAAAAAACTGAGGCAGGTGTCCACTTCCCCTGAAGGCCATCGGAAGAAGAAGGAGAGGCACCGGGACAAGGGCTCCTCCACCGCATCTCCCTCGAGAGTCACTGGGACACAGGTAACTTCTCCTCGGAATCGCTCCTTGACTGCCGCCTCGGAGGTTTCCGAGGGGGCGTCGGCCCGCCTGTCTGGCTTGTGCTCGGGCCTTGCGGGCGCCTCCGGGCAGTTGGAGGCCTCCGGCCCAGGTTCAGCCGCAGGCTCGCGACCTACCACTGTGGGCGACTCCGGTAAGCTGGGCGTCAGCTCCTCCGTCGTCTGCCCAGAGAGGGCTGGTAAGATGTCCGACCCTCCGGGGTGACACGCGGCCTCCAGTCCACCGGACCAGGCCGATCACTCTACTCAGCCCGCCTCCAGTGATGGCTCTCATAAGTCGGACGCCGGCTCCTCCGGTGCCCGCCGGGAGCTCGCCCCTAAGCCTCACGTCGGCTCGTCTGAAATCCAGCTGGCGAAGGAACCGACGACGGACCCGCCCACATCCGTCGTATCTGGTTCCTCGCAGCCTTCGCTGCCGTCTGGGGAACCAGAGTCTCCCCAACTCGACCCCGGGGATTTTTCTCCTCCATCTTCGGGCGAAGCTGGGGATATTTTGCCTCTGCCAGTCCTTCTACCATCTGGTGCGCCGGACCTGACGTTGGCTCCTCGGACACCAGCTCCGATGCCGTCCCCTCTGACGTTGGTACCTCCGACGCCAGGGCCTCCGCCGTCAGCCCTGACATCTGCCTTACCGACTTCGGGAGACATTCTGCTCCCATCGGGCCCTCTGGGCTCTCCACTATGAACCCGCCCATGAGGCCACCGGCTGGGCTGTCTGCTCCAGCAGCCCCCCCCGGCTCCCCTCTGTCCGACGTCGGTGTGCCCAGGAGCGCAGTATCTGGCGCCACAGTACCCGATGCCGGGCTACCCACAGCCGGGTTTTGGATACGCTCCTTATGGTTACAACCCGTATCCTTATCCCCCGCCTCCTCCACCGCCCTCGCGGCCGCCACTGGACCTGTAGGAGACTCTGGCCTCCTAGTGGGCTGAGGCCAAGGCTCAGCTCACCAAAGAGGTCGAGAGCCGCCCGTGATGGTGCCGTCCCCAGGTTCCCATACGTCCGAGGCGCACACTCACCACCTCCGGACTCCAGGGTTCTTCCGTCTGCATCCAGAGAAGGGCAGGACATGCTTCCCTTGGGACTTCCCAAGGGGTCCGTTCCTCCCCCGGGTCGGGAAAGGGAGTCTTTCTCCTCTTCATCCTCCTCTTCACCCTCGGACTCTTCCGACGGTTGCTGCAAGAGAGACGACGAGCCACGCTCTCCATTGAAGCCCAGGCCAAGGACTCCTCCGAAATCTCCTCCGGAGGATCCTTCTTTTATGGAGTTGCTTAGGAAAATCCAGGAGGTTCATCAGTAGCACTCCCTGGAACCAGATCCTCAGCGTCTGAAACTCGCTGAACATCTGGATCTGCCCGTGACAGCTCCTACCTTGGTGCCACCCTGGATAGAGCCGCATGCCGACCTCGTTACCACAATATGGAAACAGCCATCGGCCCTAGCCCCACTTCCTAGGTTGTCGAACAGGCTATATCAGATTCCAGAGGGTGTTGATTTTCTGGATTCTCACCCTCGTGCCGACTCGGTTGTGATTAGCGCCGCTCACAGCCGGCCGGTCGGTGAACCCCAAACATCTTACCTCGTCACCACCTGATAAGGAATCATGCCTTCTACACCAGTATGGGAGAAAGATTTACGCTTCCTCCACGCTGGGGATCAGGGCCCCGAACTATGTCTGCCACATGGGGACTACCAGAAGGCCATTCTGACTCATGCGGAAGCCAAATTGGACTCCTTGCCTGACTCTCAAGTCAAGCAGGAGTTGGCTGATCTCGTCCGCTCTGCTCGTTCAGCCAGTCGACACATGCTACGTGCGACATACGATGCAGTGGACAGTGCTGGGCGGAGCTTGGCTTTCGCTGTAGGCCTCCAGCGTCATGCTTGGCTCCATGTGTCAGGGTTGGTCCTGGAGGTGCAATCTGCTATCCAGGAAGCACCCTTCTGGGGGTCGGTGCTTTTTGGGGGTGATGTCAAGGACATCATCACCGATTTGTAAGAGAAGGGGACGGCACTGAAGTCAGTTGATTGCATGTAGCTTCCCCATCAGCAGCAACGCCGTCCCTTTCGCAGACGGAATCGGCCAAAGGTGAAACCCTGTGGCGGGCCACAAAACGCCGGCCCCACAGCTGCTAAGCCCCGCCCATAAAAGCAGTGGGTGCTTCAACTGCGGCACTGCCCCACACCACCTGACTCCTTTCCTCTCCCACTGCCTCCGGACTCCCCAGAGGAACCGGTAGGAGGGAGGTTTTCACTCCACCTTCCGGGATGGGAGAGGATAACCACAAATTCTTGGGTGCTCCAGCTCATAGCAGAAGGACACTCAATAGAGTTTCTTCAGAAACCCCCCCCCACCCCCCCTCTGAAGTCGTCGTATTCACGGGAACATCTTCTCTTGGTCCAGGAGGAAATTTCGGCTCTCCTGCTGAAACAAGCAATAGATCCCGTCCCCCTTCATCTGCAAGGGACGGGTTACTATTCCCATTTCTTCCTGGTCCCAAAGAAGACAGGAGATCTCAGACCAATTTTGGATCTCAGTTCCCTGAATCTTTACGTAGAATAGAAAAGGTTCAGGATGCTCTCTTTGCAGAGCCTTCTGCCCCTCCGGCCGGGTCAATGGCTTTGTGCTCTGGATATGCAGGATGCTTATCTGCACATTCCCATTCACCCATCTCTTCGCAAATACCTTCGTTTTGCGTTCCAGGGGGACCACTACCAGTTCAAGGTGCTCCCGTTTGGTCTATCCTCGGCCCGATGAGTGTTTACCAAATGCCCGGCGGTGGTGGCGACCCACCTGCGTACCAGGGGAGTGCAGGTTTTCCCGTACCTGGACGACTGGCTCCTGGCGGCCTCGTCCAGGGAGGAACTCCTGCGTTACCTCTCCCTTACCCAGCAGGTTTTTGCCTGCCTGGGTATTACCATCAACTATTCCAAGTCTCATCTGGACCCATCCCAGAGGCTACAGTTTATTGGGGCGATTCTCGATCCGACCACGGGCAAGGCCTTCCTGCCTCCGGACAGAGCGTCCACCCTTCAGACCCAAATAAGTCTGTTGTCCGACCACAGGATGGTCTCTGCGAGGTCGGTCCTTCGCCTTCTCGGGCTCATGGCGGCTGCTATCCTGATGGTGCCTCGTGCTCGACTCCACATGAGGATTTCTCGGTGGACTTTACGCTCTCAGTGGGATCAGCTAGTAGACGACCTAGATCACCCAGTTCTGATCTCCTCGCCGATGATTCGAGACTTGCAGTGGTGGATGGTTCGAGAGAAACTGTTTCGGGGAGTTCCTTTCTTTCATCCTCCCCCCTCCCAGACTCTAACCACAGACGCCTCAGGCGAAGGTTGGGGAGCCCATCTAGGCCCTCATCAGACCCAGGGCTCCTGGTCCAAGCTAGAACAAGCTCTCCACATCAGTGTGCTCAGGCTTCGGGCAGTGTTGTACGCTCTCCAAGCCCTTCACCATTACATCCTTCCCGGCCACCTAGCCGTCCAAATGGACAACATGTGCATGGTATGGTACATCAACAAACAGGGAGGTACTCGATCCTACCCTCTTTGCAGGGAGGCAATGAGGGTTTGGGATTGGACAACACAACACGACCTTCACCTCATGGCAGTTCACGTTCTGGGAGTCGACAACACCCTGGCAGACAAGCTAAGTCGCTCTTCTGCTCTGACTCACGAGTGGGAACTGGACCAGGGGGTCCTAGACAATATCTTCCAACTTTGGGGAACACCACAGGTCGACCTGTTTGCATCCCTCCTAAACGCAAAACTTCCCATCTTCTGCTCGCTCCTTCCAGAGCGAGGTGCTGTTTGGAGTGACGCTCTGTCTCTAGACTGGAAGGACAGATTCGTCTATGCCTTCCCCCCAATTCCACTTATCCCACGAGTCTTGCAGAAACTAGCTTGAGAAGGCTCGCAAATGATTCTGATTGCTCCTTTCTGGCCCAGGCAAGTTTGGTTCTCTCTTCTACAGCAATACTCAGAGGATCCTCCTCTTCCTCTTCCTCTGTCTCGAGGTTTGTTGACCCAGGATCAGGGGACCCTGGTCCATCCAGGCCTCAGATCCCTTCAACTGCATGCATGGCTCCTGCAGACTGAGCCCAATCCCGTTTTGGAGTGTCTCCCAAAGTGGCAGAGATTTTGGTGGAGGCCAGAAAACCCTCCACCAGATCCACTTATGCCATGAAGTGGAAAAGATTCACTATCTGGGCCGCTTCCAAGAACGTGGAACCCTTCTCCTGTTCAGCGGGCTTCTGCTGGAGTATCTATGTCATCTGTTTGACCTGGGTCTCAGCCATTCTTCTCTGAAGGTACACATGGCGGCCATTTCGGCCTGTCATGTTCCCTTCGCAGACAAAGCTTTCGCTCAACTGGAGGTCTCTAAGACCTTTCTCAGAGGGGTCCTCCATCTGAGGCCCCCCATCCGTACTCTTGCTCCCCTTGGGACTTGAATTTTGTTCTTGAGAAACTTGCTTTCCCTCCCTTCGAACCTGCAGCTTCTGCGGATTTGAAGTTCCTTTCGTGGAAGACGCTCTTCTTGGTGGCCATTACTTCTGCTCAGAGAATCTTCGAGCTCAGGCCCTGATGTGTAAGATCCCGTACTTGATTTTTCACAAGGAACGTGTTGCTCTTCGCACTAATCTTAAGTTTCTCCCTAAAGTAGTAGCTGAGTCTACTCTAAATCAGTCCATAGAGTTACCTGCCTTTTTTATGCAGTACTCTAATCAAGGGGAGTATTTACTCCATACTATGGATGTTCACCGGATTCTGAGATACTACACAAACAGGACGAAGAATCTCAGAAAGACTGATCAATTGTTCGTCTCTTTTGCTCACAAAAGGGAAGGCAATGCTGTTTCCAAGCAATGCCTGTCTAAGTGGTTGGCTCATTGCATCACTTTCTGTTATGACAAATACAACAAGACCCTCCCGGGTCAAGTCAGAGACCACTCCTCAAGAGGAGTAGCTGCCTGAGTGGCTTGTTTCAAGAATGTGTCTGCGGCAGACATCTGCACTGCTGCCACCTGGACTTCCGTCCATACCTTTACTAAACACTACAGTTTGGATGTTGCCTCTCGCCGTAGAGCAGGCTTCGGGCTGGCTGTTTTGCAAGGCCTCCTATCTTGAGACTTGCACAACCTGAACTACTTTTTGGAGTAGTTTTCCTACTCCCAGTGCCTCTCTTTGTTCCAGACTGCTTGGGATTCAGTCCTATATTTAGTTACCTACTGCAAGAGCCCTCTCGAAGTAAGGTAGTACAGATACGTAAGAACTTACCGTAACAGTAGATCTTCGAGAGAGGCTCTTGCAGTAGGTAATACCTTCTCGCCCTCCATCTCCCTAGGCTTTTTCAGCTCCTTTTCCATTGAGGGAAATATCCGCTTCTCTCTCTTCCAGCCTCTTTTGGCCTGTGGCGGGAAAGAACTGGAAAGCGGGCATCCGGGACCGCCCCTTTATACCGACGTCTCCTGACGCCAGTCACCTGACGGGGTGGTCCTCGCCAGGACTGCTAGGCTAGAAATTTTTCCTATAGTCCTGTTACCGTCAAGCGCTAGTCCCATATGTAATTACCTACTGCAAGAGCCTCTCTCGAAGATCTACTGTTACAGTAAGTTCTTACATAACTGTACTTTGTCATGACAACCTCTGGAAATGAACACAGTGTTGTTGTTTAACTGTTGCCCGTCCATTGTCTTTTATAGTGTATGGGCAACAGCTAAACAAACGATGTACATTTCTTGAGGGCAGCTGTACATTGCGCTGTTGTTTACATACCGCCCCCAACCACAGGAAGAAGCCCCACTCCTTCTACGGTCCCTCTCTCCACAGGCACATTTAAAAATAAAAAATTTAAAAATTAAAATAAATGCACCTTCTGTGGTGCATCAGGAATGTGGCATGGTAAGTTTTTGTTGGCACTGCTCGATCTTCCCTGGTCAGTCTTCACCACTCATTACTGATTGGTGTAAGTCAGAGGCGCACACCTGCACAGGAGCTCTTTGGGGGGTTGGCGCCAACAATGCTGCCCACAAAATTCAACGCACTACGTGATGCATGAGGGTTGGCCATTAGGCGCCGCAGACTCCTCCTCCACCCCAGTTCTGTTTCTCCTGCCGTCGAGGTCGCACCTGCTATGCAAGTTCCAAAGTTTGCTGCGTCACTAGGCCTTGGCTGAAACTTGACGCCGCAATCCTACATCTCCGTTTTCCTCCATCCCAGTTCTGAGTACCACCTGACTGTTGACTCCGGTAAGCTCATTCCTTTTATTTTTCCTTACAAACGGCGCCGGGTCTTTTCTGTTGTTTTGTTAAATTGTTTTCACGTCCTGTCTGGTTCCGGGGCTAAGAAGAAATTCAAAACAGGCCTGCCCCCATGCGTTGGTGCCCCTGTGGCCAGCATTTTTCCATTACGAACTGGCATGACGTCTGCCATCATTGCCTAGGTCCCAACCACGATATGGATAACTGTGACACCTGTTTCTCCATGGACCACTGCGTTCTCGAGATCCATGCATTTAAAGTCGGCAGGGCCCCGCTGACTTTCGGAGGATGGCGTTGTTCTAGGGATGCCATGGCAAGAACTCTTGACCCAGCTTCCAGGTCCCTTCCCAAGTTTATACGGCCCAGTGAGCAAGAAACCTCCTCTTCTGATTCCTGCCTTCCCGTCGAGGAAGTTTCTTCTTTTGTGCCAGAGGAATGACTTGGTTCCCTGCGGAGCCGGGTCAGGAGCACCGCTACGGCAGTCACCTCCTCGAAGGTGCAGGCTCCCCCAGTGTTGCGGCCCATGGCTGCTGTGCCCAACACTGGCAGACCCTTGGCACCACCTGCTGGCACAGTTTCAGATCCTGGCACCATTCACGGTACCGGTGATCGGAGCAGCCTCACAGGCGGTGTCATGTCCCGCGGCAGCACTGTTGGCAGGGGAGCTTCCAGGGTTGCTAGTCTGGTGGTATGTGTGGTGGTCTCCTCTTTGGAAGAGGATGATTCGCTGGCCAATCCGGACTGACATCCCAACTCCTTGGAGTCAGGAAACCCTCTTGGACGTGACACCAGGTGGCCCAGTGTTCATCTTCCGAGCTCGCCAAAGTACGCGGTCTCTGCAAGCCCCTCACGTCGACCCCGATGTTGGGGGCTCCACAGCGAATAGTGGTGCCTGATTTAACAGTCTCAATCAAGGTGGCCAGGGCAGCTGCCACCCCTGGTGCTGCCCTGGCTACATGGCTGGGACGGGGCCCCCTCTTCTACGGCCTCTCTTGGGGGCTTGCAGGATTTGGGGACCCTTCACAGTGGATTTGAGGAAGAGGCATCCTGGGTCCGAGGGTTGAGGCCGGGTGAAGTCGCGGGCCCTTCCACTACCCTGCAGAGGGTGGGAGGGTCCAGTGCAGCCTCGCCTCCTCCTCTGACTTCAGGGCACCTTTGCGGGGCGGCGCTTGGAGTTGCCCTTCTGGATCCGGCAACCCGGCTTCCACCAGAGGAGATTCTCAGAGCTCAGCCAGTTTGTTTTTCACATTTACAGCGCCCGCTGACTGGCTCAACCTCATACTGGGAGAATCTATCATGCGATGTCTCAGAGGCCGGGCACTTTCGGTTAGGTGCCCTTTCCCAATTCCTCTGCAGACACCTCCCCCCTCCCAGGCCTTATGGGTCCTATGGGACCCTTAAACTGGAAGAAATTCAGGGCCACTGCGGCGCCTTCCCTAGGTATATTAGAACCATGGATGAACAGGTCTGTCTTCTGTCTCCACCGCCGCAGGAGGACTCTGAGCATCCAAGCTCCTCTACTTCTTCGGCTTCCTTATCTGAGGAAGAGGAACGTTCCTTTCACCTTTCCTCTGATGCTGATTTCGACAGATATCGGCGATTCCTCTCGAGGTTAGTTCAGGGCTCCACATTTCCCAATTGGTAAGACACACTACTGAGTGGGAGACTCGCTTCTTTTTTGAGCGAGTTTAGTGCTAGCCACCTGGTGGTTCCTTCCTGGCCCATTTCCTTCCAGGAAGCTTCACTCCATAACTGGCAGTCACCAGCCGCCTCATCCCCAACCCCAGTGGACTGCAGGAGGAGGTATTGCGCTCCCGGGAGTCTCTTGGTTCTCTGCCTCACCCTCCCTCGGGGCTGCCGGCTTTAGATACTCCTTCCAGGCTTCAACACCCAGCACACGACCGACCACTGGATCTGGATTCCGCTGAGTTCATCCGATGGGGAAGAAGAGTTTGCTCTTCAGCTCGTGTGTTACTCTGCATCAGCTCCCATCAGGTTCACCACGCGGCCTACAACAGGCACCTGTGGTTGATGCTGGCGCAGGTTTTAGCATCTTAGCCTGATTCGGAGGAATCTAGGCAAGCCATTGCCTTCTCTGCGCAGGGTGTGGAGCTTGCAAGGCACCAAGTAAGGGCATCGTATGACGCCAAAGAGGTGGCTTCCAGACTGGCAGGGACAGCGATCTGCATCAGGCGGATGGCATGGCTTCACCTGTCCAGATTGTCACCCATTGCCTGGTGTAGGGTGATTTCCTCTGCCTTCCGGGAGACCCGCCTTTTCTCCCACAGGGCAAAGAGGAATTTACAGGGGCATTTTCCATTCCCCCAGCCATGGGGGACACCTCCTCATCCTGCCAGCCTTAGGCCATGTTGGTCTAGTATGGCTATAGGATCTCCCCATCCTGTGTCTCCCCTGCAGGAGGCTGAGAGAGTCTGTTCCCTCAGGACAGTGCAGGGTCCCCTCCGGGGGGGGGGGCTTGGTACTCACGCAGCAGTAATGAATGGTTAAGACTGACAAGGGAAGATATGAAAATTACGCATCTACCATATTTCTTTATCTTTTCTTTTATCTTCGTCATTCATTACTGATTCCTGCTGACCTTCCCCTCTTGGGCCTTCGCTCCTGGGTGCCTCCTCCACCCTGCTCCCCCTCCCCCTCTTCGAGGCCAGTTGGGGGTAGAGTCCCCTTGATACCGCAGGGCCCTCTGTTTCCATCTGTAAAGTCACAGAGTTCTCAGTGTAGGAGGGCGGCGAGTAGGGTCTTCACTCTGGCCTTGTAGGGAACTCCCTGGAATTCTCAGTGGGATGCACTGTAAGGCCCTTCCATGTCTTGGCACAGATCTGTTGGTCCGTTGTCGACCTGTTTAAGGGTGGGGCCTTCATCAGTGCATTCCATGGGGGGACCCTTAGGGATTCCCCCCTCCCTTTTCTTCTTCTTCTCGCTGTCACTTTGTTTATAGGGGTCATTCTGGACAGAGTCCTCTCCTGTTAAAGGGTTTTTCCCCTTTGGCTAAGCCCTCAGGTGGTAAGCTAGAGAGGGCCATGCTTCAGCATTTTCATCCCGAATGTGGGTTAGGGAGGAGATCAGACCCCGCCATGCTTTTTATGATCAAAGACCATCTCAAAATCTCTTTCAGGACTTGGGTCCAGTGGTCCCTGAAGCTGACGGGATCCTTGCACCTGTGTCTTCATACCTTGCAGATTTTTGAGGCTAAAAATAAGCTAATGGTCTTCTGGCTTATCATGGCATAGATCTCTCCTTCTTCCCCTATATATATATAGATATATGCAGTGCAGTACTGGAGGCCACACGTTCACAAAGACATTAACCAGATTGAGGCAGTCCAGAGAAGGGCAACCAAAATGGTGTAGGGACTGCATCAGAAAACATATGAGGACAGATTAACGGAACTCAATATGTATACCCTAGAGCAAAGGAAGGAGAGAGATGATATGATTGAAACATTCAAAAACCTTAAGGGCATTAACAAGGTGAAAGAGTCTAACATGTTTCAGTATAAGAAAAATAGCAGGAAAAGAGGACACAGCATGAGATTAGAGGGAGGCCGATTAAGGGGTAATATGAGGAAGTTATTTTTCACAGAAGGTGGATGCATGGAATGGCCTACCTCGGAAGTGTTGGCTGTGAATACAGTAGGCTCCAAACAGGCATGGGATAGGCAAAAGGGAGCAATACAGATAAGTATGAATAGATAGGCCATTGACAGAGCAAATGCTGATGGCACATTCATAAGGCAGAAAAGAAATGAGCCGACTGGATGGCCTCATGGGTCTTTATCTGCCGTCAACTTCTGTGTTTCTATGTATATATATATATTTTTTTCCTTTCTCTCTCTTTCACGCTTTCTTTTCTGTGCTGCCACCCAGGGGCTGGGGCCCTAAGGTCAGTTACCGAAGTTCTAGTCCCTCTGTCCTCTGGTCAGCTTTTTCCTTTTTCAGTTTACATCCTTTCTTTTTCCTATCCCTTGGCTCTCTTGCCTCTTCTTTGTATTTCTCGGTGTTTCATTCTCTCCCGCAGAACAGAACTGGGATGGAGGAGGAGTCTGTGGCATCTAACGGCCAACTCGCGTGCTCCATGCAGTGCGTCAACCTTGTGAGCAGTGCCATCGGCACTGACTTCCAGAAAAGCTCCCCATGCAGGTGCATTCCTCTGGCTTACACCAATCAGTAGTGAATGGTCACGATACAAGAGAAGATCAAGAATTACAGTAGGTACATCATTTTCATTTTTCGGGGCCGGATGTTGGTGCCACAACAGTTTCTCAGTTTGCGGGAAGTCTGTATAGGCGCACGTGTGGAAATACATTCATATTGTTATGGTATTGTTGTGACGTACTCAAGAGGGTATAACAGCCTTTTGATGTCAAAATGGTAGTATAACAACAACAGGAATTCATTGAATTCCATCATTAATAATCCTCTCCCATACATTATAATAGCAGTAATGCATTCCAGAGTGTGGATCATTGCTGCAACAATCGATTTTACTTTGAGAGAGCTCTTGCAGTAGGTAATCACCTTGAGGACTTGCACCCCCTGGCGTCAGGACCACATGGAAATGTTAGCCAGCAGTGTCCGACGGGGGACCGCCACCCATTACGTGGCCGACACCAGCATGACCCTATATAGTGGGTGGTCCCCATGCTGGCCTTCCAGTTCTTTCCCGGCGTCGACCTGATCAGTCAGCCCTCACGGAGATCATACACTGCAGTTCGACTGCTATTTCGGATGAGTATCCATTTATTTTCTTTGAAATTTTCAGTACTTGGTTTTATTTTGTGCTTGTCTTCGTCAAGCACAAGAACAAGTGTGCTTCGTGCTTTGCGCAACTACCGCACAAGGATTCGCACTCTCTGCCTCTTCTGCCCAGGCCCGAGTACAAGATCGAAGACCATGAGACCTGCACTAGTTTCAGCCCGGCCACATGGAAGCGGCGCCAGCAGGCCCTTGAGGCTCACCTCCTGAAGCAGCGAATGGCCACCATGGAGAAAGTGCTCTAAAAGTTGCATAGCGCTTCTACTTCACGCCCACCACTGAATCTAGGCATGAAAAGGAGAAGGAAAAACTGCTCTCATTGAGGTCACCTACAGGCCTCTCAAATGAGAGGCGGCCTTCTTCCTCCGGGAAGTCTGCCGCCATGGCCCAACCTGCCCCGCCTAAGGAGCAGTCTCCAGGCCCCCTGCCACCACTGGTCCTGGTGGCTGCAGGAACCTTGGCCTCGGCCAAGGTCTCTGCTGCACTTAGGCCCATCTCCACGGAAGGGTCTACCATGCCGAGTGGAGCCGTTAAGTTGCTCGTCGGACCCCCGACAAGCGCCTGGTCCAGTCTGTTGTGTCAGGCTCCGGGGACTCTGGAGCCCTCCCGGCTCTGACCAGTAAGTCAAGTGTCGGCCAGTCCGACGTTCACACAGTTGTCTCTGCCGATAAGTCAGACGCCGGCTCCGCCAACGTTCGCCCGACCAATCTGGTGTCAGGGTCCGGTGACGGCCCCGACAATTCCCAGATGCCATATCTTTCTCAGCCTTCCCTGGAGGGTTCTCCTCACCAGGACTCCCCCCTTTTCGCCACGGGATGTAGTCCCTCCTCCCTCTCCTATTAACAGAGGGATGGGAGATGTGGGGCTTCCGCCAGGTGGCTTATTTCCCGAGTTCACCTCAGGATCTGGGATTGGGAGCAGGTGGTAACCTGGATGGTTCCCAGCTTCTTCCTCCATCAGGGGCATCTTTGCCGGCAAGCCCCCCGCTGGATCTGACCCTACCAGGGTCCTCGGGCTTTAGTGTTCCACAGGGTCCGTTGCCTGGGCCTCTGGCACCACCGTCAGGCCCTCCGACAGGTTTGCCTCCATCGGGCCCTCTGTCGGGGCATCCCCCGTCCGGCCTCCCGTCTGATTACCCTCTGTCGGTCCCTCTGGGGTTCCCACCGTCAGGTTACCCAGCACCTCAGGCTACAGCATATAACCCACCAAGATTTCCCCCGTCATGCTTTCATGCGCCAGGGTACGCTGGGTATGGGAGACAAAGTGGTGAACTGGGTTAGGAACTGGGTAACAGACAGGAGACAAAGGGTGGTGGTAAATGGGGTACAATCTGGGGAGAGGGGGTGACCAGGGATCAGTACTAGGACCAGTCCTGTTCAGTATCTTCATTAGTGACATTGCAGAGGGGCTGGAAGGAAATGTTTGCCTGTTTGCAGGTGACACCAGGATCTGCAACAGGGTGGGTACTCCAGAAGAGGCGCAGAAAATGAAGAGGGACCTGGAGAAGCTTGAAAGATGGCCGGAGATGTGGCAACTGAGGTTCAGTGCAAAGAAGTGCAAAATAATGCACCTGGATAGAGGGAACCCTGGAGAGAGCTACAGGTTGGGGGTGAGGAGCTGACTGTCACCAAAGAGGAAAGGGACCTTGGGGGTTATCATCTCTGATGACCTTAAGGTATCAAAGCAGTGCACAAAGGCGGCAGGGAGGGCCAATGGCATGCTGAGGTGCATAGGCAGGGGTATCACTAGCAGGAGGTGGGAGGTGGTGATGCCATTGTATAAAACATTGGTAAGGTCTCACCTGGAGTACTGCATGCAGTTCTGGAGGCCACACCTGCGCAAGGACATAGATAAGGTGGAGACTATCCAGAGAAGGGCAACAAAGATGGTGCAGGGCTTGCACCACAAAACATATGAAGAGAGACTAAGGGACCTTAATATGTACTCACTGGAGAAGAGGAGACAGCGGGGGACATGATTAAAACTTTTAAGTACCCCAAGGGCATAAGCAAGGTGCAGGTGGGGGACCTTTTCCAAAGTAGAAAAAGTACTAGAACAAGGGGGCACAATATGAAATTGGAAGGGTGTAGATTAAGAGGTAATGTGAGGAAGTTTTCCTACACATAAAGGGTAGTTAACACTTGGAATAGTCTGCCACAGGAGGTAGTGGGGGCAAGCACAGTGGAGGGGTTTAAGCATGCCTGGGACAGGCACAAGAGAAGCTTGAGAAGGGAGGGAGGGAGTGATGAAAAGCCATTGATCACATAGGGTCAGTGGCCACATACAATGTATAGGGCCTACGGGCAGACTGGATTGGCTTAGCGGTCCTTATCTGCCGACAGTTTCTATGTTACTCCCCACTGGGATACCCATCGACGCACTATCATGCACTGGGTTTCCCGACAGGCTGTTCCCCAGCTTATCAGCCTCCTTTGCCTTCGCAGCCTCAGTGGACTTCAGATCTTCCCTGCAGTATTGGTGGTCAGAGACCAAGGAACAGCTCATGTCATAACTGGACAGTCGTCAGCCTCCCAGGGAGTCCCCTAGGAGCTGTGACGCACAGCCAGTGAGACAGGTTCCAGCTCCTTTGCCTCAGCCAACACCGGCCCCTTCGAAGAAGCAGACATTGGCCCAGCCTCTTGATAAGCAGACGCCGGGGCCCCCGAGATCCTGCTCACCCTAACTCTCGGTCTTCGGATTCAAACCAGGATTCTGACTCGAATTCTTCCTCGTCGGCAGGGTCAGGCTTTGAAACCCCACCTATAAAGGAGCCCCAGCCTGAGGAATCCCCCAGGTTGCCCCCAAAGAACCCATTGTTCGCAAACCTACTCCGCAAAATTGCGGAAGTCTACGAGTGGTGGTCAGATGCCCAGGATCTGAAACAGCAGTGCCTCGCAGAATACCTGGATATGCTGGAGGCAGCCCCGGTCCTTACCTCACCCTGGCTAGAACCACATGAGGATCTCGCATCAACCATCTGGATGATGCCCTCCTCTACTCTGGCGGTAGCTAAGAAAGCGGACCGCACTTCTCGTACGCCAGAGGGGAAGGATCACTTCTGCATGCACCCCAAGGCTGATTCGGTCATCATTGCAGTGGCTCATGACCGGTCATCCAAGCCCCAGCATATGAGCACCTCTCCACCTGATAAAGAATCTCAGCAGTTAGACCAGTTTGGCAGGAAGTTTCGCTCTTCCTCCACACTGGCTGTGAGGGCTCTTAATTACGTAGGCCATATGCTGGTCTACCAAAAGTCCTTGATCTTCCTGGACATAAAGTCTCCACCACTCATTCACACTAATGGGATCTACGCTGGAGGCGCTAGGATCCAAAGGGAGCAAACTTTTTTGCAGGAGGGTCGGCACCAGAGATGGAGCCGTGAGGAGGCGGCACGCGAGCCTTGGCTGTGCGGCAATGACTGTCTCGGCGTCGACCGTCCAACAGCCTCAGTTCCTTTTTTCCCCCGCCGTTGAGTGCGCTTCAGTGACGATGTTGCTTGCCTGCCAGGAGTCGGACTTCAAACTAACAGCATAGTTTTCAGTTTATTATTTTGTAGTATTTCTCGAATAAAGTACCGCTTACAATAATTTATTCTTATTAAGAAGGAAGTCTCAACCTACATTGACAGAGTCGACCATGGTAGGTCAGATGACGGTAGGAACATCGCTTGTAAACTGTTCAGTCAGCGGGCTGGATCCCGTCTGCCGCCCTCTCCGAAGGGGGTCTGACAACCAGACGGTCCAGTGCCGAGGGGAGAGGGGCAGCCCCGGAAGCTTATAAAAGCGGTTGCATTCTCAGCAGCGTTAGCCTCGAGCTCTTCTTGACCCGTAGGTCAAAAAAGAGAAGGCATCACTCGAGGTCGCCCTTTGACATGTCTGCACGTCGACGGTCGGTCATTGGGGTCAGTTGCCAGTCTCCTCATTCGGAGTCGCCGGTTTCTGGTACTAGTCACTGACCTCTTCGACATTGGAGCCCTTTCCCGCCTTCTGGTAGGGCTTCCGATGAGCAGTTTCATCAGTGGGCCATTCTGATGGAGCAGTGGGCTTGGAGGTTAGTCCAGCTGCCTGGCCCGGTCACTCTGGGGCCCTCGGGCTGTTCGGGCAGGGCATTGGGCCTCCCTAGTCATGCGGCGCCTTCCTCTGTGCCGTTGACTCCGCACTCAGGTGTTCTCCCCCCCCCCCACATGGCTGCAGTGCTGGGGGCCACACCGATGCCTCTATCTCCTGGTATTCTTCCTTTTCCCTCAAATCCTAATTTTCGGGGCCCTGGGTTGGTTTCGGCACCATCGGCATCAGTAGGTTGCTCGGCACCATCCTCTGTGCCAATGCGCCTCTCGGCACCGTGTGGCTTTTCGGCACCGTTGGGTTTCTCAGTGCCATGTGGCTTTTCAGTGCTGTCGGCTTTGTCAACGCTGTGTTCTTCTTCAGCGCCGAGGCCTGGCTTTTCATCGGCTAATCTTCAGGGCTTCTCCTCTCAAGATTTTTTTCCTTTCTCATTTCCCGCTGATTTTCATTCCTTTCCTGTCCATACAGTCCCTCTTGGACTGTCAGGAGATGATATTGAGCCTGACCCAGACTTTCGACTGGGTGATGATGTGGAAGGAGCAAGAGGACCTAATCCTGTTGCAGAGCCTGTGGTCGAGGACCTTTTTTTAAGTCTGTGCTAAATAATTTGAATTCCACTCTTTCTCTCCAGACTACAGATCTCGATCCTGGGAAGCTTTTAAGGCTCCAATACCTTCATGTCCCAGAGATCCCTATGGATCTAACTCCCCCGGTACAGCCCTACTTTGAGACTCTTTCTCAAATGGTGTGGAATAATCCCACTCTCTATCTTTCTGGGGCTAAGCCCATAGATAGAAAGTATGCTGCTCCCAAGGATCGACCCATTTTGGCCTCCCAAGCCTTTGAGGACCCTATTGTAGTCCTGGCAGAGAATGATAAGGTTGTCCTTCCTCATGCTACTATAGCATGACCTATAAATAAAGAATCTCATAAGATAGATATTTTAGGTAAGAGAGTCTTTGCTGCATCCACCTTGAGTATGCGTATTGCCAGCTACCAGGGTTATTTCTCTCAATATGAGTATGTTCTGTAGCATTTGCTCAAACAATTGGTAGAAGCTCTACCTGAGTCGGACTCTAATTCAGAGCTTCTTCAGACCATAACCAGGGGTATCGAGTCCAACAACCAGCAGGTTAGTGCAGCTATGGACGCTTTCGATACTGCCTCCAGAGCGGCAGCGGCGGGTATTTGCACCCGCTGTCACTCCTGGCTGCGCACTTCAGGTTTCACGAATGATGCCCAGCAGCAGGTCATGGCGTTACCCTTCGGTGTGTATCTCTTCGGTCCTCAAGTAGAGCAAGCTCTAGAGGTCACTCAAAAGACTAGTTCTGCCATTAAATTGGCTCAACCCGCTCCCGCCCCTTCTCGGGGGGGGGGTGTTAATAAGCATCAATTTAACAACCATCAGTCCTTTCGAGGCAAGGGCAGGGGAGGTTTTAATAAGAATCAAACCCCCCAGCCTCAGAAGAAAACGCAACAGAAAGCACAAAGGCCCAAAGCGCCCAGTGCCGCCTTCTGAGTTTCTAGCCTAAGTCCCACCTCAGCTGCCTGAGGGGGACTCTTTCTTGGCGGTGGGGGGGTCATCTGACTCAATTCTACAACCGATGGAGGTCCATAACTTTGGACAAATGGGTTCTCCAGATAATCCTCAAGGGGTAATCCCTCAATCTTTCGGAGACCCCTCTGGATCTTTCCTCCAAACGTCAGCCCAAGCTGTCAGTTCTTAAATCAGAGCTTCTCGCCACCGAGATACAAGGCCTTCTGAACAACAGGGCTGTAGAAATAGTTCCGATGGATCAACGGAACACAGGGTTCTACTCCCATTACTTTCTAGTTCCAAAGAAAACTGGGGGCATGCGCCCCATTTTGGACCTCAGCAAACTGAACAGATTTCTTCCCAAAGAGAAGTTCAAAATGATTTTGCTAGGAACTCTTGTTACCTTTGCTTCATCAACACGACTGGCTAGCCTCCCTGGACATGCAGGATGCTTACCAGCATATCCTTATTCACCCAAAGCATCACAGATACCTAAGGTTTGTGGCTTTGGCCAGCATTATCAGTTCAGAGTCCTGCCCTTTGGACTATCCTTGGCGCCACGAGTTTTTACAAAGTGTTGTGCAATTCTCACAGCGCATCTCAGAAAGATCGGAATACAAGTGTTCTCATATCTGGACGACTGGCTTCTAGCAAGCCCTTCCAGGCAAGGAACTCTAGACGCCGTAGCCACGGCCTCGGACTTTCTCATGTCCATGGGAGTCCTGCTAAATCTCAAGAAATCACAGTTGCAACCCTCCCAGAAGCTCCTTTTCATAGGAACTGTTTTGGACACCTCCTGTGCTAAAGCTTTTCTACCAGAGGACAGAAGGAGAGATACCCTACAGATGGCCTGATGCATCGGAGAGAACTGCTTGGTTCAGGCTATCTCGATGCAGCGGATGCTCGGCCTCATGGCATTCTCGGTGTTCACTGTACCTATAGCTCGCCTCCACATGAGAACCTCTCCATGGATGCTCAGTACTCAGTGATCACAAACCACTCACCCTCAGTCCTTTCTCATCAAGGTGACAGAACCTTTGAAGAGGTCTCTCACCTGGTGGGCGCAGGAGGACAATCTTCTTCAGGGATATCCCTTTGCTCCTCTGGATCATCAGATTTCCATTATCACAGACACGTCTCTGTTGGGGTGGGGAGCTCACTGTCAAACTCTCCATACCCAAAGAACGTGGACTCAGAACTAGTCCCAGCTGCACATAAATGTCTTGAAATGAGAGCCGTCCTTTATGCAATCCGAGCTTTGAAGGACATTCTTTGTCACAAGCACATTCTCCTTCAAACTGACAACAAAGCAGTGATGTATTACATCTACAAGCAGGGTGGTGCTCACTCATACTCTTTATGCAGGGAAGCGATGAGAGTGTGGGAATGGTGCTTGGAGCACAAGGCTCTAATTCAAGTGGTCTACCTGCCAGGAGTGCAGAACGAACCTGGCAGACCGTCTCAGCAGAACAGAGACAGATCCTCATGAATGGTGTCTCCACTCAACAGTAGTTTAGTTACTATTTGCGGAGTGGGGAACTCCAGACCTGGACCTTTTTGCATCCCCACTCAACACAAAACTGCCTCTCTTCTGCTCCAGAAATCCAGGGCCTGGCATTTTCTGTCAGGATGCGTTTAGGCTGCAGTGGACAAAATGTTTTCTATATTCCTTTCCGCCTCTTCCTCTAATTCAGAGGGTACTTCTCAAGTTCGAGTCCCAGGGGGACGAAATGATTCTCATTGCTCCCTTCTGGCCTAGGCAGATATGGTTTCCGTTACTCAACAGTATGTCGAAAACCCCTCCGAAAGCGCTTCACCTTCATACGAACCTTCTGACTCAGGGGCCTGTGGTCCATCCCAATCTGAGATCGCTTCACCTACATGCTTGGCTCTTGAAGAGATAGAGGTGAACAGGTTCAATGTCTCTGGCAGAGTTTCAGATATTCTTCTGGCTGCACGCAAGCCAGTCACTAGGAAAACTTGCACAGCCAAATGGAAGCGTTTTTCACTCTGGTGTGCAAAATCCTCTTTGAATTTTTTTTCCTGTCCGCCAAGTAAAGTTCTAGAGTACCTTTTAGACCTCTCAAATTCAGGTCTACAATACTCTACAGTCAAGGTTCACCTTTGTGCCATTTCAGCTTATCATGAGCCAGTACTTTCCTTGTCACTGGCTCCGTTGACTGTAGTTAAGTGGTTTCTTAAGGAAATTCTGCATACCAGACCCCCTATCAGACGTCCAGTCGCAGCCTGGGACATTAATCTTGTACTAGACATGCTCATTCGAAAGCCTTTCGAGCCTCTAGATACCTGTGAGCTGAAATTTCTCACTTGGAAAACGGCCTTCCTGGTGGCCATTACCTTGGCCCACAGGGTCTCAGAGATACATGCCTTGGTCACAGACCCTCCGTATACTGTGTTTCGTAAAGACAAAGTAGTTCTTAGAACCCATCCTAGTTTCTCCCTAAGGTTGTTTGCGTTCTATCTAAACCAACCTTTGGTCCTACCTACTTACTTTGTGAACTTCCAAAATGAAGGAGAGTGTTCCCTTCATTCTTTGGACGTCAAAAGAGCTCTGCGTTTCTATTTAGATAGAACAAAAGAAATTTGCAAAGCTCAACAACTGTTTGTTTGCTTTAGCGAGACCCGGCTGGGTCAACCTGTCGCTATCAGATGCATTTCAGCATGGCTGGTGGCATGCCTTCGCCACTGCTGTTCCATCGCGCAGGTTAAGCTGGAGGGCAGAGTGTACGCTCACGCTACTAGAGCAGTCGCAGCATCCCCATTGCAGATATTTGCAATGCAGCTACCTGGAGCTCAGTGCATACCTTCGTCAAACACTATGCTCTGGATGTCCATACCAGACAACATCTTTCATTTGACAGAACCATCCTGAATGGACTTTTGTCCTAGATTTGTGAGCTCTTGGTTTCTTCTGCCGCCCTCTCGGGGAATTATTAGCTTGGTACTCCCCCTGTAGTATGAATGAGTGGTGGAGACTTTATATCCAGGAAGATATGGAAATTACGTACCTACCATAATTCTTGATCTTCTTGGACAAAGTCTCCACCACTCATTCACATGCCCACCCACCATCCCCCGAGCTCACCTCTGTTATTGGTCTTCACTCCTCTAATCTTTAGGCTGTGAAGTCTTCTTTCTTGACCCTTCTTATACTGGTCTTCTGGACTATCTTTTGTCCGGTTTTTGTTAGGCTATCCTTCTAGATTAGTTACGTCGCACCTCCTCTGGGGGAAAAAAGGTACTGAGGATGCCGGCGCGCCGGCACAGCGGTTGGATTTCCGCTCGTGACGCCAGCGATCCGGGTTCAGGAATGAGCCCAGGAGCTGGAGGGCTGGCCGGGGTCCCATGGATAGCTCTCCTTCTCCAGGAGGGAGGGAAGGGCAGAGCACGGCGCCTTACTGGCCCAAGGCCTGGGGCATAGCAATCTACCGTGCACAAACTGTGGGAGAGGACGTCCATCTGGGCGAGTGACATCATACAGAAAAACGAAAAATACCCTCCGGAGTCGGGGGGATGGAGGCGCCGAGCTGAGTCCCGATTTGCTGCTGCCTGCCCAGCTGTCTCGGGGCCCGACAAGATTTGAAGGTTTGGGGGTGGTCCCACCCCGACCCCACGTGGGGGGCTATCCGCAGCAGGATGGGGGATCCGAGCAGTCAGGTAAGACGGCGGTAGGGTCAGGCTTAATTGGCGCATCCTGAGGATGCATCTGGAGGGACGAGGGAGGATTTTAAAAAAAAAAAAAAAAGGTACTGGAGGCGGTGAAGGTCGATGCCGAGATAGCTTATCACTGCACGAGCCGAGGCTCGCGGCGCCGCTCCTCCTGCAACAAAGTTTGCTCCCGCTGGGTCCTAGTGCCTCCGGCGTAGATCCCATTAATGTGAATGAGTGGTGGGAGACTTCGTCCAAGAAGATCAAGAATTACAGTAGGTACATAATTTCCATTTTGCGCAGTTGGAGCCAACCATCGAAGCCCTTCCAGACTCTGAATTGAAATCCATCTTAGCAGATTCGATCTGCTCCACCAAAGTGGCCTGCAGACATTCAATCAGGGCAACCTATGATGTTGTTGACTCATCGGCAAGGGAGGCCGCCACGGCTGTCAGCCTCCAACGCTTTTCGTAGCTGAGAGTGTCGGGTTTGGCTCAGGATGTGCAAACTGCCATCCAGGACGCCCCTTTCAGGGGATCCGTTCTGTTTGGGGGTGATGCCTAGGAGATTATTACTCCTCTATAAGACAAGTGTAAGGCACTTCGATCGGTGCAAACCATGTACCGACCTAAATTTCAGGTGAAGAAGCCTTTTTGCCGCCAAGGGAAAAGGCAGCCAAAACAGCAGCAGATGGCCAGGCATCAGAGCAAACGTCGGACGCAGTAAACCTGGGCCGCTCCTCCAGCAAAGTCCAGAAGAGCTTCGGATGCAGCTCTCCCCAACCCCCTCTCCCTCGTATGACTTGCTATCCATCCTCCCTCCTCAGGATCCATCCGAGGAGCTGGTGGGCGGAAGATTTGCCTGTCTTCTGCCAGGGCGGCAGGCAGTGACAACTGACTCGTAGGTTCTTCAGCTCATAGAGCAGGGCCATACTCTGGAGTTTCTGACCAGGCCTCCGGCCCAGTCGCACTACCCGAAGGCACACATCCCTCTTCCCAGAAAGGAAATCCAGGTTCTATTACGAAAGGCAATAGAACCTGTGCCCATGCACCAGGAAGGAAAGGGGTATTACTCCCACTTCTTCCTGGTTCCCAAAAAGACAGGAGATCTCCGCCTCATTTTGGACCTCATTGCTCTAAACCTGTACATAAAGTACAAAAGGTTTGGATGCTGACCCTCCCAGGTCTGCTGCCCCTCCTGCACAAGGGATAGTGGCTCTGGATATGCAGGATGCTTACCTGCACATTCCGATATTCTGGGCCCATCGTCACTACCTTCGGTTCTCCTTTCAGGGGGATCATTACCAGTTCAAGGCCCCACCCTTTGGCCTGTCCTCAGTACCTTGGGTTTTTACCAAGTGCTTGGTGCTAGTGGCAGTGGCCCTGAGCCATCAGAGCCACTGTGTTTTCTCTTAACTCGATGACTGGCTTCTGTCTGCCCCGTCGAAAGAGTAGTTGGAACTTTCCCTTTCTGCAACCCTGGAGCTTTTCAGACAAGTAGGGATCACTGAATTTTCTGAAGTCCCAGCTTGTTCCTTCCCAACACCTTCAATTCATTGGGGAGGTGTTGGACACGGTTCAGGGTATGGCTTTCCTTCCTCTGGACAGGGCGGAAACCTTGCAGAGGCAGGCCCATATGGTGGCCTCCAACAGGAAGGACTCAGCCAGGTCGATTCCTTAACAGTTGGGTCTGATGGCAGCAGCCATCACCACCGTGCCTTTAGCCAGACTCCACATGCGAATTTTGCAGTGGACACTCTGGGCACAGTGGGACCAGAGGTTGGTCGACCTGGACCATAGGGTTATGGTCTCCAATTCCATGCGGAAGGATCTCTTATGGTGGCAAGGTTTTTCCAGTCTCACCAAGGGGGTGCCCTTTCAGTCCCCTCCTCCCACCCAGACTCTGACGACAGACCCCTCAGGGATGAGTTGGTGCACGCCTCTGGGAGACCACAAAACTCAGGGCAGGTGGTCCCATGCTAAACTTTCTCTACACATAAATGTGTTAGAGATGAGAGCACTGTTAGTCCAGTCGGACAATATGTGTGTAGTCTGGTATCTCAGTTTGAAAGGAGGCACCCGCTCGTATCCCCTATGCAGGTAGGTGATGCGGGTGTGGAATTGGGCTGTTCTGCATCAAATTCACCTCACAGCAGTTCACGTTCCGGGTGCGCAAAACATCCTAGCGGATAGTCTCAGCCGCACCAGAGTAAGAGCTCACGAGTGGGCGCTCAAGCAAGAAGGTGGTCGACCACATCTTCGACCTGTAGGGTTGGCCGGGATTGGATCTGTTCACCTCCCAACAACGCACAACTACCCACGCTTTGCACACTCACCCAGGGCATGGTGTTTTCTGGCGAGACGCGCTATCTCTTTGCTGGTCAGGAGATTTTCTACGTCATTCCTCCCTTTCCGGTTCTGCAGAGGGTGCTGCTCTTGCTTGTGCCGCAAGGGCCCACGTGGTTCTGATTGCCCCTTTTACTCTCACCAAATTGGTTTCTCTTCTTCAGCAGCTTACAGGAGCCTCCGGTTCCTCTACCTCTCTGCAACAACCTCCTGACCCAGGAGAAGGGCACGCTGGTCCATCCAGGGTTGAAATCCCTTCACCTGCACGCGTGGAACCTGAGGACCTAGACACTCCGCACTTTGGAGTTTCCTACAGGGTGGCACAAGTTGTTGTTGATGCCAGAAAGCTGTCTACGAGAACCACTTATGCCATTAAGTGGAAGCGTTTTTTCATTTGGGCCAAGGCAAAGGGTTGGGACCCGTTTTCATGCCCTGTTCTGTTGGTCATGGAGTATCTTTTGCACCTCTATGATTTGGGTCTCGGTTATTCCTCACTAAAGGTCCATTTGTTGGCCGTCTCTGCCTACCACATCCTAGTGGATGGCAGGACAGTAGCCCAGTTGGAAGTGTCAAAGACTTTCCGTAAAGGAATTCTGCATCTCAAGCCCCTGGTGCACAGTCCCGCGCCTCCGTGGGATTTGAATTTTGTTTTAGAGAAGTGGACTGCCTCCTTTTGACCTGGCTGGTTCCTGTGACATGCGCTATTTGTCTAGGTAAGCGCTTTGCTTAGTAGCAGTTACTTCAGCTCGAAGGATTTCTGAGCTTCAGACCCTGATTTATAAGGAGCCTTATTTAATTTTTCATAGAGACCAGGTGGCTCTTCGTACCAACCCTAAGTTCTCACCCAGTGGAAGGTTGAGCTTGATGAACCAGTCGTATCTCGACTTCAGTGTAAGCTACTCCGAGCATTCCAGTTGGGGAGAGGCGATTCTTTATACCTTAGATGTTCATAGAATATTGCATTATTACACTAACAGAACTAAGTCTGTCCGTAAAACGGATCAGCTTTTCGTTTCTTTTGCACCCAAAGAGAGGGTGCGGCAGTTTGCAAACAGTGTTTTTCCAAATGACTGGCAAACTGTATTACTTTCTGTTACCAGAAGAATGGCAAGACCCTCCTGGGTGAGGTTAAGGGGCATTCCACCAGGAGTATGGCTTCCTGTACTGCTTGTTTCAGGAATGTCAGCCACTGACATCCCTGCCACAGTTACCTGGAGTTCAGTCCACACTTTTACAAAGCATTACAGTCTGGACATTGCTTTTAGGCACAGGGCAGGTTTCGGCCTAGTTGTTCTTCAGGGCCTCCTGTCATGATTACTGTGCCTATAGCGGACCTTTTTTCCTGCCTCCTGTGTTTCAGCTTCTTCTGATTCACACTGCTTGGGACTCAGTCCTCAAGGTAATTACCTACTGCAAGAGCCTTGTCAAAGTAAGATGGTACAGTTATGTAAGAACTTACCATTGCAGTAGATCTTCGAGAGAAGCTCTTGCAGTAGGTAACCTTTTTCCCTCCCTCCTTCCTTCCCCCATTATCTCCTTATTCTGCTCTTTCTTTATGGGCTCATTCTGATCTCCAGGAGCCTCTTTTCCATTCTCCCATTGCGCCTCTTCTGAGGTCTTCGGCGGGAGAACTGGAAGGCAGGCATGCCAACCTCCCACTTTATAGGATCACTCTGGCTTCGGACATGTGACATCAGGTGGACGGTCCCCCGTCAGACACTGCTGACTAAAATTTCCATGTGTTCCTGACACCAGGGGGCCTAAGTTCTCGGTGATTACCTACTGCAAGAGCCTCTCTCGAAGATCTTCTGTTATGGTAAGTTGTTATGTAACTACTTTACCTTTTTGCATTTCAAACCAGTATAGGTCTATGGAAATGTGTTAGAACCTGGCTGGCCCGGTGGCATGGAGGGTTGAAGTTCTGGATGCCACACCTTGTGCCACGCCGGTGACCTGGGTTCGGGAACAGACCCGGGTGGTCGGTGGGGGGGGGGGTTGAGCATCCAGAGGACTGCTCTCTCTTCCCTGGAGAGGGTTATTGTAACGACCGCTCAACGAGCGACCTCTGGCGGAGGCTGTGGGTAGCTGAAAGCAGCGCTGTGGCATATTCCAGGGGGTGGAGCCACGGCAGTGTGTCACCTTATCAGCCAGGCTCCACAGGGGCATAAAACAGAAAAAAAAAAACTCTGCTGATAGGCAAAGGTGCCTCCATCCGTGATCCACACTCCTGAAGTCAGGCCCGGCCCCCTCCGCTCTCCCCTCCCTCTCCAGCCCAGTGACTCAATACTTGAATATAGAGCGCCCTGGGTGGGGGCGACCCTTCCCCAGAGGGCAGACCTGAGGGATGCCCGGTGCTGGAGAGGAGTGGAGGGGCCAACTGGGGTCATGCAGGGAGGTAGAGATGGCGGATCAGAGGTCGCCGGAGAGAGTTCGGTGGTGGGGAGAAAAACAGAGTTAAAAAAAAAACCCAAAAGGAACTGTTGAACCTGCCAGCCTTTTTTTTTGGGGGGGGGGAGTAGAGTTCTCCTGAAAACATCCAATAGAGGATTGTGTATGAGTAATCATACACAACAACGCAAAGGTGTCCATGGTAACCAGAGACCTCGAGAGCGCAGCTCGAAAGGTCCGTTATCTTGGAAACCTTGAGACTGTGAAACTGCCTTGTTTGTGTATGATTGCTCATACACAATGTTTTATAGTGGTGGGCAATCATACCTTCGTTGCCTTTCTCAGAAAAGACCCTACCCCCAGTACTAAAAAGTACCTTCGTGGCATGGTTCATTCAAGCGCCGCTTGTTTCCTGGTCTATCACTGTCGCGGCCCTACATTGCGCATGTGCAGACGCATTCGATCTTATTGTGCTGCACTGGTGATGTACTCAGTGCAGCACAACAGGATAATGACGCGCTGAGCGAAGCACAGCAATGCTGATCTGAGCATGGATTTCCATGCTCGACAGCGTTCTACCATACACTAGATGTGGTTTTATGAACTTCAGGAATTTATTTAAGCAGTTTGGGTCTGCCTCTGCATGTGTTTCTCCCCATTCCTCTTGTTGTTTATATTATTGCCTCTCTTCCTTGCTCTCTTTGTCTCTGTTTCTTCACATTCAACATTTGGAATGCTTACTATGAAATACATGTATTCAAAATTCTGCACAAATCCACTGGTGGAATGTTACTTTCCCAATATACTTTACGCACATAACAAGGACCTCATCTGGAGCCAGAGCTTCAGTTTTATCTCTAAGTAGGGTAAGCAGCAGAATTTACCTGGTAAGCAGATAGACAGGAGAAAGACTTTTCATTGTAAGTAAAGGAACGCCAGCAATGAGAATTATGAACAACTCTTCATTTTTCTAATTTATGTGTATAAGGAGACTATGATGATCAGGGAAACAACTTTTAATTAAATTTTTTGTTTATAATTTTGGGTAGTTTTATTTTTAGGGTCTAGTTGAAGGATTTTAGTGAGTAAAGGTGGCAGCCATGTTGCTGATGGAAAGTCAGATCTTCCTTCGAGGGGGCCTTTACAGTAGGCAACACCATCAGGACTTGGGCACCGGGACCACACAGAACATTTCTAGCCAGCAGTCTGCAACAGGGGGCTGCCCCCTGACGGCACGTCGACGTCCACACTAGTATAAGAGGGGCGGTCCCCCACACCCCCTCAGTTCTTTTCCCGCCATCGACCTGCGCTTGTTGGACCTTGTGGATTGTTGCTTGTCGACTGCCATTTTCTCCAACTTTATTTTTTCTCCGTTCATAGTTCACCCTTCGACTCGTGTCATCTCTTACTTCTTATGCGGATTCCCACAAGTCTGTGTGAGCCTACGGCAAGCAGCTCCCTGATAAAGACATCCACACCATGTACATCATTTGTTTAGAATTGGACCTCGATACTGAAGCCTGCCAGGAGTGCCAGAAATTCAACCAGGTCACGCACAAAAGACATCAGAAGATTCTGGAGACCCATCTACTCCAGCAGAGATTGGCCACCTAGGAAAAGGAGCTGCAGACCAGGGTCACAGCAGGGACTTCTCATCAAAGAAACACAAGAAGCACCGAGAACGGTCTGCTCCTGAGCCGCGGTCGCTTTCCGGGGCCGTGGCAGATACTGGATTTTCTCCCCGCGGGGGGTCGACCTCAGTGGCCACATCATCCCTCATTTCTTCCCAGCTGCCTGTGGACAAGCCTCCTGCCCTTATTTTTGTGGCGGGTAATGCTTCTGCGGGTTCAGGGGAGTCTTCCTCCGTCCCGCAGCCCCTGTTACTCGGGCCAGTTCTCCATGTCGTTTCCTCCTCCTTCTGTGGATTCCCACAAAAGTCTAAGTGTGCCTGCGGAAAGCAGCTCCCCGATAAGGACGTCCACACCATGTACATCATTTGTTTAGGCCTGGACCTCGATACCGAAGCCTGCCAGGCATGCCAGAAATTCAACCATGTCACGTGCAGAAGACGCCAGAAGATTCTGGAGACCCATCTACTCCAGCAAAGATTGGCTGCCTTGGAAAAGGAGCTGCAGACCAGGGTCACAGCAGGGACTTCTACAGAGACTTCCTCATTGAAGAAACACAGGAAGCACTGGGAACAGTCCGCTCATGAGCTGCGGTCGCTTTCCGGGGCCACGGCAGATACTGGGTTTTCTCCCTGCCGGGGGGGGGGTCGACCTCAGCGGCCACATCAGCCCTCTTTCCTTCCTGGCTGCCTGTGGACAAGCTTCTCACCATTATTTTTGTGGCAGGTAGGGCTTCTGCAGGTTCGGGGGATTCCTCCTCTGTCCCGCCACCTTTATTGCTCATGCCAGTTCTCCACCAAGGTCCTGAGCCAGGTGGCTGTGTCGCTCAAGGGACGCTTTGGCTAACTCCACCCATCCAGCCTTGGTGCCTTCGCTGGACCCCGGCTTGGGGTCAACGACAGTGTGTCGGACCGACCCCTGCTGTCGCCTGCTCCTTCAGGGCTGCAGCCTCCACCTGCAGAGTCCCTCCCCACGGTGCCTTTGGCTCCTCAGCCGCCGCCAGTGGTTTCCTCTCAGGGTCCTTCCCACCAGGCGCTGGCTGGGCCCTCCTCTGCTAGTTTGCAGTCTTCAGTCCCGGCGTAGAGCCACTGTTTGTCGAGGCCTGCGGGTCCTTCTCCTCTGGATCGGGCGCTCCCAACTGCCTCACCTCCGGAAACCTCTTCGGTTCCCCTGGAGTCGGTTGATATCTTGGATCCCTTGATACTTTGCCCGATCAGCAACCACCGCCTGTTTACAGCCTCCTGATGCATTATCCAGCACTGGGTTATTCTTTCCTCCTGATGCTTCTCTGCCGGACTTCGGTAGGCTACAGCGCTTCATCATTAGTTGGGTGCTGGCTGGAGGTTAGGACCCTGTGGGAGTCTTTTTTTTTGTTTTGGAGGTGGAGTCTACGCAACGGCGCCACCGTCCTCGAGGCCAGTGTCTTACGTGGCGCTCGTGGGTTGGCCATTGCCTTCATAGACTCCACCCTAGCTCCAGTTCTGCTTCTCCTGCCGAGTGAGGACCTTGTAGAAGTTCTCAGTGTGAAGACTACATCACAACTGCAGCCTAGTCCGTAGACTCTGTTTTACAAAGTTCTGCTCGGCACCATCTCCCATTATACCGGTACGATCTTTCCTTTTTCTTTCTGACGACGCTGAGTACCTTTGTTTAGTTTTTTGTGTTCCGTCCGGTCATGTCTCATTCGGGGGACAAGAAGAAATCTTCAAGGACGGGTTTGCCTCCAATGCATCTGTGTCTCTGCAGATGACTTTTTTCCCCCAAAGACCAGCATGACCGGTGCTTAACCTGCTTGGGCTGCAACCATGATATGGATTGTTGCGACGCCTGTTTTTCTGTGGACTGCTGAGTGTTGGAAATGCACGCATTTAAGGTCGGACGTGCGCCACCGACTTTCAGAGGACAGGCTCGCACACGAAAGGCCAAAGTCAGGGTTCTCAGTCCTTCCTCCGGGTTCCCTTCTGGTCCTACACGGCCCGTGAAGGAGGGAGGCCGCCACCACTTTTAGCCTTGCCACGGCGGGGGCTTTTTCCACAGTGCAGGAGACCCAGTCTGGCCCCCTCGGGGCCAGGCGGGAGGCACCGTTTTGGCAGTCGCTTCCTCTGAAGCAAAGGCTCCCCCATCGTCATGCTCTGGGACCCGCGGATCTGAGCCAGCGCCGCCCATGACTTTGGTGTCGCTTGTGGCACCGCTGGTCTGGGCAGCACTGGGCCGGCCCTCGGTGCCACTTCTGACTCTGGCACGAGACGGGAGTGGCGCTGTGGACGGCACAGGACCTGTTTGTGGTGCCGCTGGCAGAGCCGCTTCTAACTCCAGTGCCGTTCGCAGCACCAGGGATGGGGGTGGCGCTGTGGGCGGTCCCGTCTCTGACTCCAGTCCCATTCGCGGTGCCGGGAGAGAGAGCAGCCCCGCTCACAGTCCGGGGATTGGGGGGTTGTCTGGGTCCAGACTACGACATCTGACGAGGAGGAGGAGGATACAGAGGCTGACCCGGATTGGCTCCTGGATTCCTCTGATTCCTCAGGGTCTAGCGCTTTCGGTGTCCACTAAGCCCCCTACTGGAGAGCGGGCGGATTCCTCTGGTTCTGGGGTCGGTGGTACAGTCTGCACCACTTACAGCGACCACGCTTAATGCAGGCAAACACTTATTTCGGCAATTCCCCAAAACCATTTGCCAATTTAATAGCCGACAATATAAAAACTTCTGGGTACAATGATCTAGAGCTACCTGGTATATCTGGCATTTTGATGCTAACTAAAAGCGAGTTTAAGAAGTGCCTGCAGCTTTTCAGCCCCATCCATAGCTCTGTTTATAAAAAAAAAAAGAGCAATCCTCTGCTCGATACCCTCTCTCCTTTTCCCCATGAGGAACTAGAACACAGCAAACGCAGACTAGCATTGTTAAGACTGGACAACCAGCAAACGAGGAATAACAGCTGCCACCAATGCAGCCCCACAACGGAACGAGGACGAGCCCCCCCCCCCTGCCAGCAGGTAAAGGCTTAGCTCACTAACGATGGGTAGATCAAGATGGAGAGGGGAAGTCAAGGTGTCATGTCCATGCTTGGAGGAGAGGTGTCTGTCTTACATGCTTTTAAAGGCTGGAGTTCTGGTTTTGTGTAGGGGAGCATAAAAAAGACTAGCACAGTACCGTATACGCTGAAATGTACTCCAGAGAAATTGATGGCTACCTACTTAGCAAGTAGATTAGAGTACAGTGCAAAGCCGAGTTATGTTTTTTTTTGTTTTTTTTTTCCAAAGCGTTATACCGACCAGTGCCTATAACAGGCAGATTCTGCTTACACGAATGTGCCAGTTATAAGCAGCTTGCACTGTACTGACCAGCCTTCGGGTGCCCAGGTGGACACCACGGGGCAACCAGGAACTGGAGGCCCATCTGCTCCACCAGTGGGCATACCCCCCTTCTGTAGTTGTCCTGGCAAGCCCAACTTCTGTGCCGACTGGGCCGTCCCAGGCATGGGAGGACGCTCCACCTCCAGCTGCCTCCCAGGAGTCGGACATGGGGTGTCAGCTGCCTCAGCTAATGGTGAGAAAGAGGGCTTTTTCAGAGTCTGAAGGGTTGAGTGGCCAGGGTGCAGTGCAGCACTCTCTCCCAGGAACCCAGCCAGGTTCTGGGAGGAGTCGTAATGGGGGCCAGCGCATCTCCCCTGATGTTTCTCCGAGAGGCACAGCTTTGCAGGAGGTCAGGGGTCGTCCTTTTGGACTCGCACGATCCTGGTCACCTCGCAGGGGGATTTCTTCCTTTGGGCACAGCTCCGGACGTTCCAGTCTGGTTGAACGGCTCTTGTCTGCTGGGACCGTCACGTCTCCCCCTCCTTTGGGGTCATTCACTGCGTCCTCCTGCCCAGGCAGAGGCCATGCTCCTCCTCAGAGGTGCTTGGCCCCCATACGTCTGCCATCTCCTCCTCCTCTCCCAGGTGTCTCCAGTCCTACGGGGCCCCTTACCTGGGAGCAGTTCAGAGCCACGGCTGCACTTTACCCTGTCTACCTTAGAGCCATGAATGAGCAGGTGTTTCACCACTCCCCAGTACAGCCTGACCCTGAGTCTCCGGGCTCATTGGCTTCCTCGGCTTCCTCTTCCGAGTTAGAGGAACCATCCATCCACCTATTCTCAGCGGTTGATCTTTCCAGCTATCAGTGCTTCCTGTCGAGGTTGCTTGATGAGCTCCATATCTCCACCCTTGGAAAATGCAGTCCGGACCAGTCGATGCGTGCCTTCCTAGGTGAGTACAGTGCAGTTGACCTGTTGGTCCCCGCCTGGTCTTCTCCCTTCTGGGAGGCATCGCACCGGGTCTGGTGATGTCCCTTTTTCTTAGTTCCAGCCCCAAGGGATCTTCGCCAGCAGTATTGCACCCCTCTGGGGTCTCCAGGAACTCTGCCTCACCCCCTTTCGGGTGTGACGCTCTTGGATACCCCCTCTGGGCATGGAAGCCCAAGCCGTGACTGGCCCCCGGGTTTGGACTCTTCTGACTTTTATTTCTAGGGCAGTACGACGTTCTCCTCGGCTTGGATCTTGCTCTGCGTGGCAGCGCATCAGGCCCACCATGCTACCTACAACAGGTACTTGTGGTCACAGCTAGGACAAATTCTAAGCTCTTTGCCTGATTAGGAGGCAACCAGACAAGCCATTGCCCTCTCCGCATAGGGCCTGGCGCTTTCAAGGCACCAAGCAAGGGCACCATACAATGCCAACGAGGTGGCTTCCAGGTTGGTGGGGACAGCAATCTGCATTAGGCAGTCAGCATGGCTTTGTCTATCCCGGTTGTCACCCTTGGCCCGGCGTAGGGTGATATCCTTTGTTTTCTGGAGAACCCACCTTTTCTTCTGTAGGGTGAGGCAGGAGCTTCAGGGGTGCCTTCCTTCTCCTGTGAGGAGATCCCCACCTCACCCACATCAGTCCCAGGCCTGTAGGGGTTCTCCCCTCTGGTGTCTTCCCCACTGGAGGCTAAGGGACACTGTCCCTTAGGGAGATGCTGGGCCCCCTTCGGGGAGCTTGGTACTCACCCAGCTAGTGATGAATGGTGAAGATTGACACAGATAAGATATGAAAATTGAGTACCTACCGAAATTATTGATCTTTCTGCGTATCTTCACCATTCCTCACTAAATCTTGCCCGCCTTCCACCTGGGGCCTCAGTCTCTGGCGATCCTCCTCCCTGTTTGTCTCCCTTTGTTTGGTCTTCAGCACCTCCCCTCCTCCCCCTCTCTCTTCTGGTTTGGGGAGGAATACTCTAGGTAGGCAGACAGGGAGGATTATGCTACTGGGGGTTGCGGCGTCTCTCTCTCTCGCTCCTTCCTCTCGGGGTTGGTGTTCTGGCTCCCTCTCTGGGAGAGCCGGTGGAGGGGAAAGGGATCTCTTGTGACCCCCTCAGCTGTTCCCCTAAATATTATTTTACACACCCTTTTGGGGGTATCCCATTCCATTCATCTTCCCTTATCCCTAAGCTGTTGCCAGGGTTCCTTTCAGACCTTCTTTGTTAAGTTGGCAGGAGAAGTAGACATTGCCCGCCCTGTTTCGTTGGCCTGCCTCGACCTCAAGTAAGGGGTTCTTCTCAAGCTCTGGCTTCTGTACCTTCCCGGGCTGCACCATGGACATGAGCTTATGTCCTAAAGTCCCTATGGTTCGATCATCTTGCAGCCTGAGGATTAGAGTTCCATGGCTTACCCCTTAAGAGGTTCAGGCTGATCTTCCTGGACATAAAGTATCCACCACTCATTCACACTAATGGGAGTACACCGGAGGCGCTAGGACCCAGCGGAAGCAAACTTTTTCAGGAGGGGCGGCGCCAAGATGGAGCGAGAATGGCACTGCGAGCCAGGCACATGCGGTATAGACCATCTCTGCATCGACCCTCCAACTGCCTCAGTTGCTTTTTTTTTTTCCTGCCATTGAGTGCGCTTCAGTGACAATGACAATGCTCACCCGTCGGGAGTCAAACTAGCAACTTAGTTTTCAGTTTTATTATTTTGTATTTTATCTTGAAATAGTACTGATTACATTTTAATAAACTACTTACTTGTACAAGAATGAAGTCTTCAGCCCTCTATTGACAGAGTCAACCATGAGCGGGGCAGGTGACGGTAGGGAGACTGTGGATGAAAGCTGTTCAGTCAGCCAGGCCGGGTCTGGTCCGCTGCCTTCTCGGAGGGGTTCTGACAACGGATGGTCCAGTGCCGGGGGCGCCCGAAAATATAAAAGAAACAGTCCCATTCTCTGCACCATTCAGCCTCAAGTCCTTCTTGACCCACCGGTTGAAAGAAAGCGACATCCTGAGGTCACCTCTGAGTCAGTCTGCGCGTAGCTGGTCGGTTATTAGGGTCAGGCCAGTCTCACCTCTTCCGATACGCTAGTTTCTGTCTCTGGTAGCTGGCCTCTTTGACACGGAGCCCCTCTCAGCCTATTAGAGGGGCTTCTGATGAGCAGTTTCACCATTGGGCCGCTCTTAGGAGCAGTGGGCTCTGAGGTTCTCCCGACTGCCCAAACCGGCCAGTCCATCGCCGGGGCTTTTGGGACTGTCAGTTTCGGATCAGCAGGCACGGCAGTTAGGACTTCCTAGTTATGCGGCGACTTCTTCAGTGCCATCGATTCCGCACTCTGGTGTCTATCCCTCTCACATGGCTGCGGCGCAGGGGTCCACACCGATGCTTTTATCTCCTGCCATTTCAAACAACATGAAGTCCTGCTGTATTCTGACAATTGCAGTTAGCCCCAGCACTTGAACTGCCCCGGAGAGTATAGGTTTAAATTTCTATGCAGGGCACAGAACATTGAGCTCGAGCTCAGTTGAAGACTCTGTCTGCAGTACTTTGAATCCAAACCATCAGATTCTTTACTCCGCTTCACTGAACAGTTGCTCCGGAGATTTCTCCTGCTGCTCGGTTCAAAGACTCTATTAAAGTGTCAGTTAAAGTCTCGGTTTTCCGAATTATTTTACTGCAATTCAGTTCACTCTGTCTGCTGTACAGTAAGTACTTAGTGTTTTTGGATTGTGGAAATTGTAAAAATCCCGATCGGTTCAGCTGAAACGATCCCTTAGGTCTTTTGATTTAGTCATTTTAGTGTGGGGTTACTGGTTCTTATCGGTTTAAAAAAAAAAACAAACATGGTTTTAGCAGTTTTTTCAAACACCCGTAGTACGGTTAGAAACCGATAAGAGAGTCTTGCCTGGCAGTTGCCGAAAAAAGGGTAAAGTTTGTTTAGATTGGCTATGTCTGAGAAACCCAAGGAAAAAAACGGGCCCACTGGGTTTCAACACTACAGTGAGTGTGGGGAGGTCTTTGCTAAGGCCGATCCCCACACCTACTGTATTTACTGTCTGGGGTTTGACCACCTCAATTCAGACTGCCAAATATGTAAGAATTTTCCCAAGTCTACCCTGGATAAGAGATTAGGTAAACTTAGGGAGAAGGAGGCCGAGAAATCTGCTAACCCGGAAGGACAGCCTGGTTCGGTTACCACCGAACCAGAAGGCGTGCCCTCTGACCAGGGCGATACTTTTTTGGGCAGGAGGAGAGCTGATCCGGAGGGGTCAGCTCCTGCAAAAAGGAAAAGAAAGGAAAAATCTGCTGGTTCGGATCCAGAACTCCATGTGCCGACTGCGGAAGAAATTGCCCGAGCGATTCGGATTGTGGAATCGTTTCGTCCGGTTCCGACCGATCCGGCCCCAGTTGGTAGGGGTTCGGTCAGTTCCTCCGGTTCAAGATTATGCCCCTGAAGATTTTTATGAACCGGATTTTGAGGAGGGGGACTGTGAACAATGTGAGGATTATGATGATGAGTGCTTAGAAAGTCTGGATGTGCCTGTAGAACCAGCAAAAAATGTCGCGCACCGACCTCCACTTCTCGTGTGTTTATTGCCTCGGTACCGTGCACGATACCTCGCAATGCACTATTTGCTCTGCCTTCCATCCCACCATTCTGGAGGACCGTCAGGTGCGCCTGAAGCTGGAGAGACCGGAGCTTCGCAATCCACCGGTGAAATCTAAGGAGGCCAGGTGGGCGGTTTCTGCGGCTGCGGGATCCGCCGAGCCGCTCGAGCAGATGGCGGCCTTCGAGGAAGAAGCTGCCCAAGCTTCGGCTAACCGAAGCTTCTTCGTGCCGCTCAACTTGGGCCTCCACCTTACGAGGATCCTTTCGGGAGTTGTGCCAGTTCCTCCTTACTAAGGGTGAGTCACCGGCTTGTACCCTCCCGATCCAAAAGAAGGATTAAAACCGTCGTTTCTAGTCGAAGAAGACGCTCCTGGGACTGGGAGTGGTCCGACTTCCAGGAGCAAGGGGTCTCGACTGCTGTCGAGATCGCCTCCTCGGCTGCCGGTTTTTCAGACCTTCCGTGTGGACAAGGCACTGAAGTCGAGGACACGGCTGAACCGGCCGAGATTTCTCTCGACCCAGTCGAGCCATTGTCGCTGGAGCCTGTCGATGACTCTCTGGAGAGAATGCCTATTCTCTCTTTCCCCGATGAAGAAACCCGCCCCGTGGGTATCCCGATCGAGGGCAAGGAGCCAGATCCTCGGTTTTCACCGAGTCTGGCGTCCCCTGACTGACAGAGCCGACGCCATCGGTCTCGATCGAGGAGTAAGTCCTCTTCGGTCGGTAGACCCAAGAAGGGACACAAACACTCACGGAAGAGGCGCCGCCACCGTTCCTCATCCTCCTCTGATGAGGAGAGGCTTTGACAGAAACTCTGTTGACGCTATGAGGATCTTATGTGGCAGCAACTTCTGCTAACAGGCCAGAAGCCCGGCTACCCGGCGGTTCCGGCTGCCAGCCTCAGCCTGCCGGCTGACACCCGGCTTCTTGGCTTCTGAGGCTCGGTCCCTTGAGGCCCCCGTCGCCTTCGGCTCGGCGGATACAGGCTCCCACTAATTTTGGTGGAACCTTCACCTAAACTGCCCTGGGAGGGTTCCCTCTAAGGGGGACCGACAGTCTTCGGGTCTTCCTCACAGACTGTCGATTACGGTCACCCCTGATCACCCTAGGCGTAACGAGGGAGATTTAGGTGGGAAGCCTTTGTATCTGGACTCCTCCGATTCGGATAATACCGGCCTTCATTCTCATGATGAGCTGTCGGTGTCAGGCTTGGAAGAAGGACCTTCCTCCTTCCAGGGCATCCTTCGACTCATTTCAGAGTTCACAGGAATGCCTTTGCAGCCTATTCAGAAGAAGGCAGAATATCCCCTCATGGATATTCTTAAGAGGGGGGATACCCCGACGGAGGCCTTTCCAGTGGCCGAAGCCATAGTTGGCCCGGCTCTGGAACTCTGGCAGCGTCCAGCCTCCTGCCCGGCTCCATCCGCCCGCAAGTACGCGGTGCCCACAGGGTCCTTGGCGGGGTTTACTGAGCACCCCTCGGCGGAAAGCCTTGTGACTGCCTCAGTATTCAGGCGAACGGGCAGCTCTGCGGATACTGACCGCCCTCCGGACAAGGAGTCCAAACTTATGGACCACTCGGCCCGGAAGGTCTACGCGGCATCATCCCTGGGCCTTCGTCAGGCAAGCTCAGCAGTGATCATGGTACACTTCTTTCATGCCCTTTTGGGGTCATTGGATGAAGTTCTTCTTCACCTTCCAGCAGACATGCAGACCACAGTCAAGCAGGTCCGGGACCACGGCCAGGCTGTTGCCAGACAACAGCTCCAGACAGCTCTGGACACTGGTGATTCCTGTGTCCGTTCACTAGCGGCAGCGGTAGCCTCTCACCGCAGGGCTTGGCTGAGGTTATCCTCCTTTCCCGTGGATACTCAGCACAAGCTAGCTGACATGCCCTTCCTTGGCACCGACCTCTTCGGTCCGGGAGTGGCAGGTCATCTCCAGCGCGTTGAGCAGTCTAATGCCACCTTAGATGCCACCTTTGCTAAAGGTTCTTCAGGCAAGAACCAGCAGAAGTGCAAGAAGAAGCCCTTTCGGCATTCTTCCCCTACGGTCAGACAGCCCTCCTTCCAGGGAGGGCAACAACAGCAGCAGGCTCAAGCTTGGCGCCCTAAGCCCAAGCAAGGTCCCCAGCAGCCCCGCAAAGGAGGCCAAGGTGCTGGTCCAGGTGCCTCCTCCTCCTCTAAGCCTGCACAGTGAGGGGTCGGGGGTGGCCTTCCCCGCACCCCTTGCACCATCTCTGGGTCCTCCTGTGGGGGGCCGGCTCCGCCACTTCCTTTCCGCCTGGTCCGGTATCACTCCGGACAGGTGGGTTCTGGAAGTGGTTAGGCAGGGTCTGCCCCTAGAGTTCGAGCAGTACCCTCCAAGCCGAGCCCGTGCCCCACGGGAGGAAATTATCTCAGTTGGCACCCAGTCTGCCCTTCGGGACGACATTGCGCTACTCCTCCTCAAGGAGGCGGTGGCCTCGGTGCCGGATCCTCCTTCAGACCCAGGCTTCGTCTCAGGTATTTCCTGGTGCCCAAGTGGATGGGGGTTGGCGCCCGTTCTAGATCTCCAGCGACCTGAATCGGTATCTCAGGTCTCGCACCTTCGGATGGTAACTCTGAACCAGATCTTACCATCCCTGGAGCGAAAACATGTGGTTCTGTTACACTGGATCTTCAGGGCGCTTTTACCATGTCCCAATCCGTCCGTCCCACCAGCGGTTTCTCCGCCCCTAGGGTCAAAGGGACCTGTCGCGAGTTCAGAACCCATGCCATTCAGGCTCCTCATTGGCCCCAAGGGTCTTCACCAAATGCATCATGATGGTGGCAGCCCATCTGCGGCCAGGGGGTCTTTGCCCTATCCTAGATGACTGGCTTGGCGCGGTTCTCCTCCTTCAGGAGGTGGGAGGTCCAGGACCTGACCTCCCGAACCCGCCTCACTTGGGCCTTCTGACAGCGAGGCCAAATCCGAACTCGTACTCTCTCAGGTGATGGGCTTCATCAGGCAGAGCTCGACTCTTGTCAAGCCAGAGCCTGGCTCCATGACAGGGCGGAGGTTCTCTCCTCCTTTGCCCAATCATTTCTGGTTGGGCACTTGCACCCTGCCCGGGACTTCCTGCGCCTCTTGGGTTACATGGCGGCGTGCACCTCAGTGGTCCGCTGGGCCAGACTGCACATGTGCCCCCTTCAATGGGAGCTGGCTGCCCAGTGGTCTCAGCGTCAGGGTCTCTTCGACCAGCTGATCACAGTCACCCAGAGGATGTGGGACACTCTCCAATGGTGGACCGTCCCGAGTCACTTGCAGGAAGGGGTTCCGTTTGTCTGCCCCGAGCCGACGGTCGTCCTTACGACCGACGCCTCTCTCTCACGGGCTGGGGAGCCCACATAGGGGACAACAGAGCCCACGGGTTCTGGACCCCCGAGGAGTCCCGATGCCACATCAACCTGTTGGAGCTCAGAGCAGTCAGACTGGCACTGTCAGCTTCGCTCCTCAGCTCCGAGGTCAAGTGGTTCAAGTCAGGCCAGACAATACCCGCGACCATGTGCTACCTCAACAAACAGAGTGACACTGCGCCTCCCATCTGCTGTTAAGGAGGCTCTGGATCTGGACCTTCGTCAGCTGGCTGGAGGCGGATCTCCTAGCCATCCATGTGGCAGAGTCACGAACCAACTGGTCGGATGCTGTCACCCGCATAGGCCAGACATCCCATGGTGGTCTCTCCATCCAGAGGTAGCTTACGATTTGTTCTCCCGTTGAGGCAAACCGTTGGTGGACCTGTTTGCCTCCAGGGAGAACACCAAGCTGAGGCTGTACCATGCCCGTCCCCTCAACAGGGCTCGCTGGGGGATGCCTTCGAGGCCGTGGACCCCAGGCCTCCCTTTTCCGCCTTCCTCCATTTCCCTTGATCCACAAAATTATTTACTCAAAGGCGGAGGACAAGGCGAAGGTGATTCTGGTGGCTGCAGATTGGCCCTTGCCAGTTCTGTTATCCAGATCTCCTCAGCCTCAGCTGCAGGGAGCCCCGGAGCGGCTCGTACGTGTGGACCTGACAATGTCACTGAACCAGGGAAGGTCTTTCACTCGGACCTTCAATCTCTGCACCTCACAGCCTGGTTCCTGGAGCGGCTAGAGTTCCAGGCTTTGGGTCTTTCTTGAGGATGTTTTACACCGGTGGAAGCATCTCAAAAAAGAATCGACCAGGAACTGTTATGCCTTCAAATGGAAAAGATTTCGGTTGGTGTCGTGAAAAGCCTGGACTCCTTATCCTGCTCTGTGGCTAACATTCTAGACTACCTTTGGTCTCTCTCCAAAGGGTCTTGATCATCAACCCTTAGGGTGCACTGCAGCCATCTCTGCTTCCACCGGGCGTGGAGGCCCTGTCCAGCCCGGCCCGTTGGCTCAAGGAGGCGGTGATCAGCAGCTTTCAAGGCCTGGATCACGTCTCCCCTCCGGTGCGTGAACCTCCACCTCTGTGGGATCTTTCATTATTTTGGCAAAGCTCAAGGGCAAGCCATTCGAACCCATGCACAAGTGTGAGCTCTTGCACTTAGTCGTGGAAGACTGCCTTCCTGGTGGCTATCTGTTCAGCCAGAAGGACAGGGGAGCTCCAGGTGCTTCCGGTGGACTCCCCTTATCTGGTCTTTCACAGGGACAAAGTTGTCCTGTGCCCCACCGAAATTCCTTCCGAAGGTGGTGTCAGAGTTCACCAACCAGGTTTTGACTCTGGGCTGTATATTACCCTAACTACACCTCGGATGCCGGTACAGGCTCCATACTCTGACCTCAGGCATGCTCTCCTACTGGTAAGGAGAGGACGGCGGAAATTAGCGGAGAGGTTCGCCAGCTGTTTGTCACCCACGCTGAAGCCACTTTGGCAGACTCCAGCTAAGCGGACTATTGCAAGATGGATTACATCATGCATAGGTCTGTGTTATGAATTGGCGGGTGAGGAGCCTCCCAAGGATAGGCTGTTCTGCCGCCATACTACTAACTGGTGGCTGCTTCTAGGGACATCCCTATCCAGGAATCTGTCGGGCTGCTAGGTCAGCCAACACCTTCATCACCCATTACCACATCAACCTTGAGTCACGCATGTTGCTGGTTTGGGCCTCGGTTCTCAATCTCTGTTTCCTAAGTAGGGGTTAATGGCCTTGCCTCCCTCCTCCCGAACTGCTAAGGAGTCTGCCAGACAGTGTGGATTGAACAATACACGCCCTAGAAGAACAGGTTACTCACCTGTAACAGTAGTTCTAGGAGTGGTATATGTTGTTCATCCACACGCACTCCACCCAATCTCTCCCGGCTTTAGGCGCACAACCTGGCTTCAGCCCGGGCTAGATCTGGCGTCATGGGGCGGGCGAGGTATTTACCAACGGGTGGGTGGGAGGGCCAGCTTGAAGACTTCGGCAAGATTTAAAGGGAAAGGGACAATGCCAGACAGTGTGGATGAACAACATATACCACTCCTAGAACTACTGTTACAGGTGAGTAACCTGTTCTTCTGGTGTTTCCCCCTCCTAGGATCTCTGAATCCCCTTCCCACTATCTGTTTTACAGGAAAGTGGCAGAAACCCTCCAGCTTCCTATGGAGGAGACTGTGCAGGACCAAGAAGAGCCTGACTTCGTTGAAATGATGGCTATCCCAGAGTCTAAGAGACTGTCTATTCCCCTTCATAAGTCTTTTGGGAAGCAGACTCGAAACATTTTAAAGTCTCCTAACTCTATACCTCCTGTGGACAGACGGATGGACAAGAGGTATACTCTGTCAGGCTCGGATATGGAGTTTCTTTACCAGCAGTGCAGCCATGTTGGGGTTTTACAGGCTGCTGCCTGTGACAGGGCAAGCATTCCTTTGGCTTCACACCCCCCAGATAAGGACTCCAGGAAGTTGGATGCCATGGCAAAGAAACAGTACATGGCATCCTCTTTGGGACTCGGGCAGGCTAATTATATGGCCTATACAGCCAGGTACCAGAAGTCCAGATGGGACACTGTACTGGCACTGGCTAAGCAGGCTTCCCCCCAGCTGGCCAAGGAGCTAGAGGAGGTGGCTGCTGATGGGATTGAGGCATCCAAGGTTCAGATTCATGCTGCTGTGGAGTCCAGTGATGTGTCATCAAGAGCATTGGCTACATCTGTGGCTTTTCGGAGAATGGCTTGGCTCAGATGTACTAGCCTTTCACAGGACACCCAGGCTAAGGCCATGGAGTTCCCTGTGGTTGGTAATTCTTTGTTTGGAGAGCAGACAGAGAATTACATGAAGAAAATGGATGAATACAGGACCACTTACAGGAGTGCACAGGCCAAGGAAAGACAGACAACTCCTCAAAGGCAGCAAGCCAGGGGCAGGGACAGGTCTTTTCACAGGCCTTTCTACCAAGCGCAGGTCTCTTCTCCTTTTCCCAGAGGGGGTTCTTTAGAGGAGAGGCAGAAGGGGGGATGAGCAGGGCTGCATCCACCCTCAGCCTAAGGCTCCTGCCAAGCAGACACCCTGAGGTGTCAGCCGGGTCGACTCCTCCATACCAGTAGGGAGGCAGGCTGGCTTACTTTGTCCAGGACTGGATCTGTTACTTCCAGACAAATGAGTCCTGGAAGTGGTAAGCCAGGGACTGATCCTCAGCTAAAAGACTTCCAAAGCTGAGGCCCAGATCTTTTCCACCTGCAAGCACCTCCGAATCCCTTGCTTTGCAAGCAGAGGTTTCATCTCTGTTGGCTCTAAGGGCCGTAGAGAGGGTACCTTACCTACACAAGGGCAAAGGTCTGTACTCCAGGTACTTCCTTACTCCAAAAAAGACAGGGGAGTGGTGACCCATCCTGGATTTAAGATATCTGAACAAGCATCTGTTAAAACCAAAATCCAAAATGGTGACTCTAGAAATTATTCTTCCCTCTCTAAGACCAGGGGACTGGCTAGACTCCCTGGACCTCAAGGATGCCTATTTTCACATTCCTATCAGGTGCTCCCACAGAAAGTACCTCAGGTTCAAATTGCCTTCAGGCCATTATCAGTTCAGAGCAATGCCCTTTGGCCTAACATCAGCTCCAAGGGTGTTCACAAAGTGCCTGGCAATAGTGGTGGCCTTTTTAAGAAGGAAGAAGATTTCAGTATTTCCATATCTGGACTGACTGGCTCATTGTGGGACAGTCCCAGACAAAGTCAAGTCAGACCTCCAAGTGACCAAAAAGTGCTCACTTCATGGGGTTTCTTCTCAAGCTTTCAAGTCGTTCTCGAACCTGTGCAGCTTCTCACTTTTTATAGGAGCAGAGCTAGATACAGTCAAGGCAAGAGCTTTTCTTCCCATGCAGAGGGTTACAGCCATTTCAGAGCTGGCCCCTCTTTCCGCCTTCTGGTCTCTCGACCAGCAAGGCATTTCTTCAGCTTCTGGGTCACATGGCAGCTTCTACAGCAGTGGTCCAAGGAGCCAGGTTTCAAATGAGGGACATTCAGTTCCATCTAAGGTCCTTTTGGTCCCAAAAGAAGGATCCTCTTATAAAACTAGTTCCAGTGACTCAGACTCTGATCCAGGCACTTCAATGGTGGCAGGATCAGGACAGTCTCAGGCAAGGGGTTCCTTTCGTCAGTCAGCCCCACTCTGTGGTCCTTACCACAGATGCTTCTCTGTTGGGGTGGGGAGCCCATCTCTCACAGCCCAGGGACAGTGGTACCATCGAGTCCCTCCTGTATATCAGTCTTTTGGAGCTCAGGGCAGTGTTCCTGGCTCTGCAAGCCTTCTCTCAGTCAGTGCAGAACAAAGGTGGTACAGGTCAGGACAGACAACAGCACCACCATGTGATACATCAACAAGCAGGGAGGCACTCGGTCCATGGCCTTGTGCACGGAAGCCATGAAACTATAGTCTCTGGCTTACTCTCTGCAGACATCTTTAGTTGCAGTCCACCTTCCAGGAAAGGACAATGCACTAGCAGATGCACTGAGCAGAATCTCCCAGGGCCATCATGAATGGTCTCTGGATCCTCTGGTGCTAGAAGTGATTTTTTCCAGGTGGGGCACTCCAGAGATAGATCTCTTTGCAGCCCTGGCCAATCACCAACTTCCTCTGTTTTGTTGCAGTCCTCCAGTACTGGGCTCAGTCCCTCTGGATGCTCTGGTTCTGAACTAGGAAGGGAAATTCCTCTATGCCTTCCCTCTTTTTCCTCTGTTGTTCAAAGTTCTGGTCAGAATGAGATCACAATCCTACAAACTAATTCTGATTGCTCCAAACTGGGCCAGGCAGCCATGGTATCCCCTGCTGCTGTCCCTAGCAGTCCATCTTCCCCTGTCTCTTCCCAGGAAGTGCAGTCTGTTAACCTCATCTCAGGGGAGGATTTGATATCCCAATCTTTGGTCCCTCAATCTCAAGGCATGGCTCTCGAAGAGTTAGAATATGCAGATTTGCATCTGTCCCAAGGGGTTTTGGACATTCTCAAAGCCTCTCGAAAGCCTGCCACCAGAAAAACTTACAACTCCAAATGGAAGAGATTCAGCATTTGATGTTCCAAGAAGCATATATCCCCAGACACTGCTGAATTGTCTACAGTTCTGGATTATATGGTTCATCTTAATGGTGTAAACCTCAGACCAGCTACTCTCAAAGTACATTTGTCAGCTGTTTCTGCTTTTCTGTCAGTGGGAAAGCTTTCCTCTCTGTCATCTCATCCTGTACTCTGTAAATTTTTCAAAGGATTGCTTCATACCAATCCTCCTTTTAGGGATCCTGCTCCTGCCTGGGATTTGAATGTTTGCATTGCTCAGCTTATGCAACCCCCTTTTGAGCCTATGTCCATAGCAGAGCTCAAGTACTTGTCTTGGAAAACTGTGTTTTTGGTTGTTGTTACCTCTGCCAGACGTATCAGTGAATTGCAAGCTCTGTCAGTTGAACCTGACTTCATCCAATGCCATAGGGACAAGGTGGTCCATAGAACCAGTAGGAGGTTCCTACCCAAAGTGGTTTCTGATTTCCACTTAAACCAATCCATGTCTCTTCCTGTGTTCTTCACTGATCATGCTTCCTAAGGAGAGCGAAGGTTACACAGTTTAGATGTTAAAAGAGCCCTTAGTTACTACATAGAACGTACAAAGGGTCACGGGTTTGACTCCCTACAGTTGTTCCTCACTTATGGGGAAGTAGGTAAGGGCAAACCTGCCACCAAGAGAACTGTTGCCAGGTGTATTGTGTCCTGTGTCCAATTCTGTTATGAGAAACTGGGAAAAATTCCTCCCTCAGGCCTGAGGGCTCATTCCACTAGAGGTACAGCTGCATCTCTGGCTGCGGCCAGGGATATTCTTTTATTAGAAATTTGCCAAGCAGTGACCTGGAAAACAGTTCATACCTTCACCAAGTATTACTCCCTGGATAGCCAGGCTAGGTGTGATACTAGATTTGACACAGCAGTGCTTCAGAGCTTATTCCCAAAGTAGGTTCTGTCCCTCCTCCTTGGAGGTACTGCTTGGTAGTCTGCAGTTGTCAGAATACAGCAAGACTTCATGTTGTTTGAAGAAAAAATTACTCACCTTAATAATTGTGTTTCTTTTAATGAAGTTTTGCTATATTCTGACCTCCCTCCTTGCCACCCCTCTCAGAACCTGATTTTGGGAAGTGGGTGGGCAGGTGCAGTGTTGCACCCCAGGGGTGTCTTCAGCACACTTCCTGTTGGGTGCTTTAGTTTGGTTATTAAGAATTTGTTATGCTTTATTACCTGGTTTTTGTTTGTTTTTTGGGTTTCCTGACTTGAGTCTTCCTTGGGAACCTAGACGTTAGTTGCCAGTTGACGGTAGAAATTTTACAATTCCACATTCTGATAGGTCAGTGAGTTTTTAGCTCGTAAGAATCTGACGGTTTGGATTCAGAGTACTGCAGACAGAGTCTTCAACTGAGCTCGAGCTCAGCATTCTATGCCCTGCATAGAAATTTAAGCCTATACTCTCCGGGGCAGTTCAAGTGCTGGGGCTAACTGCAATTGTCAGAATACAGCAAGACTCCATTAGAAGAAACATAATTACTAAGGTGAGTAATTTTTTATTTTCTTCCTTTGCCTTCCACTCGCAGTTTTCAGACTCTGCAGTGGTGCCGTTGCTGATGGTGCCGGCTTCCCCGGTTGTGCCACGGGTGGTGTCTGCACCGTCTGACATGTCAGCGCTGATTGTTGTGCCACAGGGGTGTCGGCGCTGATTGCTGTGCCACAGTGGTGTCGGCACTGTGTGCGGTGTCGTGCTACCCGCCAGCACCATGTGCTGCACCGCACTCTCTGTTGGCACCATGCACAGTGCCGTTTTCTGTGTCGGCGCTGTCTCTGTTCTTGGCACAGTTTTCCTCTGCGGCACCGGGGATGTGTACAGCGCCGCATAGTTCCCAGAGGTTTTTAACTCTGATTCTTTCTCCTTCTCTTCTTCCTCTTGGTTTTCATTCCTTTTCTGTCCATACAGTCCCCTCTGGGCTGTCAGGAGATGATTTTGAGTCCGATCCAGATCTTCGGCTGGGTAATGATATTGATGCTGACTCTGCCCTAGGGGCAGGGATCAATCCTTCTGCAGAGCCTGTTGTTGAAGACCTTTCCTTTAAGTCTCTGCTTAAGAATTTAAATTCTACTCTCTCTCCAAACCATAGAAATCGATCCTGGGACGCTTCTGCGTCTCCAGTATCTTCATGTTCCAGAGATCCCTATGGATTTAACCCTTCTGATACAGCCGTCTTTCGAGACTCTTTCCCAGATGGTGTGGAAAAATGTGGTTCTTATTCCCTATGTGGCCAAGTCCATAGATAGGAAATATGCCCCTCCCATGGATCATCCCATCTTGACCTCACAAGCCTTTGCAGATGCCATAGTGGTCCTGGCAGAGAATGATAAGGCGGTCTTCCCCCAGGAATCTACAGCCCATCCTATAAACAAGGAATCTCACAAGATAAACACCTTGGGTAAGAGAGTTTTTGCTGCCTCATCCCTGGGTATGCGTATTGCCAGCTACCAGGGGTATTTTTCTCAATACGAGTATGTTCTTTGCCATTCTCTCAAAGCTACAGTAGAAGCTCTGCCCGAATCAGAGGTCAACTCGGAGCTACTACAGACCACAACTAGAGGTATCGCGTCCAATAGTCAGCAAATTAATGCTGCAGTGGACGCTTTCAATACTGCTTCTCGGGCGGCGGCTGGCATTTGCACCAGTCGCCATTCCTGGCTGCGTTCTTCGGGCTTTATGAATGGCGCCCAGCAAAAGGTCATGGTCTTACCTTTCAACATTATGTATCTGTTTGGGACTCAGGTGGAACAAGCACTAGGGGTGTCTCAGAAGACTAGGTCTGCCATTAAGACTGCTAGACCTCTGCCCATCCCATCTCGAGGTGGGAACAAGCGTCAGTTTCACAACTGTCAGTCCTTTTGTGGTAAAGGAGAGGAAGTTTTAACAGAAATCAGAACCCTCAGCCACAAAAGAAAACACAGCAGTAAGCACAAGGCCCCAAAGTGCCTAGTGCCACCTTCTGAGTACTTGGCCCAGGTCCCACTTCAACTGTCTGAGCGAGACTCTTCCTCGACACTGGGAGGATGTTAGTCTCAGTTCTACGATCAGTAGAAATCTATAACATCGGAGAAATGGGTCCTCAGGATAATCTGCGAGGGGTACTCTCTCAGTTTGTCAGAACCCCCCGGATCATCCTCCCAAGCGACAGCCCAGACTGTCTGCAGCACAGTCAGACCTTCTTGCTTCCGAGGTACAAGGCCTTCTGAACAACAGGGCGTAGAAGTAGTTTCACTGGATCAAGAAATACAGGTTTCTATTCCCATTACTTTCTGGTTCCAAGGAAAACTGGCGGCATGCACCCTATTCTAGATGTCAGAAAGCTGAGCAAATTCCTTCACAAAGAAAAGTTCAAGATGATATGATATGAAAGTCATGGGACAGGGAACAGGGGAGAGAGAGGGTGGAAGTGGGATGACAAAAGGGAGTGGGGTTGGGGCAGCTGCAAACTGGGGGTGTTGGCTGCACACTCGAGCAGACTTAGATAGACCGGGTGGTCTGTTTGTACTGGCACGTTCATATGTTTGTATATCACTTGGTAACCTGCTACACTTGATACATCAGCACGATTGGCTAGCCTCCCTGGACATGCAGGACGCCTACCAGCACATTCTCATACACCCAAATCACCACAAATACCCAAGGTTTGTGGCATTGGGTCAACACTATGAATTCAGAGTCCTGCCCTTTGGGCTATCCTCGGCACCTCAAGTCTTTACAAAGTGCTGTGCAGTTCTCGCGGTGCACCTAAGGAAAATCGGAATCCAGGTATTCCCATATCTGGACGACTGACTTCTGGCAAGCCCCTCCAAGCAAGAGACTCTGGAGGCTGTGGCCATGGCCTCGGACTTCCTCACGTCCATGGGAGTCCTGCTGAATCTCAGAAAGTCACAGTTACAGCCCTCCCAGAAACTCCTTTATTTAGGAAACCTTCTGGACATTTCCTGTGCGAAAGCCTTTCTTCCGGATGACAGAAGGAACAATATCCTACAGATGGCCCGATTCATCAGAGTACACAGCTCGGTTCGAGCTCTCTCGATGCAAAGGATGCTGGGTCTCATGGCATCCTCCGTGTTCACTGTACCTTTAGCTCGTCTCCACATGAGAACCTCTCAGTGGATGCTCTCAGTACTCAGTGGTCCCCTACCACTCACCCTCAGTCCTTTCTCATCAAGGTGATGGAACCTCTGAAGAGGTCACTCACCTGGTAGGCTCAGGAGGACAATCTTCTGGAAGGATATCCCTTCACCCCTCTGGATCATCTGATCACCATTACCATGGATGCGTCCCTGATGGGCTGGGGAGCTCACTGCCGGAATCTCCACACCCAGGGTACTTGGACTCAGGACGAATCTCAACTTCACATAAACGTCCTGGAGATGTGAGCCGTCTTCTATGCAGTCCGGGCTTTGAAGGACATACTGTGTCACAAGAACATTCTCCTTCAAACGGACAACAAGGCAGTGATATATTATATCAACAAACAGGGTGGTGCTTACTCTTACACATTATGCAGGGAAGCAGTGAGAGTGTGGGAATGGTCCCTAGAGCACAAGGCTCTGATTCGGGCGGTTTACCTGCCAGGAGTACAAAACGAGCTGGCAGACCATCTCAGCAGAACGGAGACAGATCCTCACGAGTGGTCTCTTGACTTAACCATCGTTCAGTCACTCTTCGAAGAGTGGGGGAGTCCTGACCTGGACCTTTTGCGTCCCCACTTAACACAAAACTGCCTCTCTTCTGCTCCACAAATCCAGGACCTGGCGTTTTTTGTCAGGATGCATGCAGGCTGCAGTGGATAAAACGCTTTCTATACACATTTCCTCCTGTTCCCCTAATTCAGAGGGTATTACTCAAACTGGAGGCACAGGGGGGAAAAATGATTCTCACTGCCCCAATCTGGCCTCGTGAGATCTGGTTTCCTCTAATCAACAGACTATCGGAAACCTCCCTGAAACCGCTTCCACTTCAGACGCACCTTCTGACCCAGGGCCCTGTAGTCCATACCAACCTGAGGTCTCTTCAACTTCATGCTTGGCTCCTGAGGAGATAGTGGTGAATAGGTTTAATGTTTCTCGAAGCATTTCAGATATTCTTTTGGCTGCGCGCAAGCCAGCCACCAGAAAAACCTACACTGCTAAATGGACGTGTTTCTCTATCTGGTGTGCAAAATCCTCTTGGAATCCCTTTTCCTGCACACCAAATAAGGTCTTGGAATATCTTTTAGACCTCTCAAACACGGGTCTGCAATACTCCACAGTCAAAGTTCATTTTGTGCAATCTCGGCATATCATGAGCCAGTACTCTCTATGTCGCTAGCTCGTCTTCCTGTGGTTAAGAGGTTTCTTAAGGGTATTCTGCATACCAGACCTCCTATTAGACGTCCAGTTGCAGCCTGGGACATTAATCTTGTGCTAGACATGCTCACTCGTAAACCTTTTGAGCCTCTAGCTACTTATGAGTTGAAATTCCTCACTTGGAAGACTGCCTTCCTGGTGGCCATTACCTCTGCTCGTAGGGTATCGGAAATACGCCTTGGTCACAGCCCCCCCAAATACTGTATTTCACAAGAACAAAGCAGTACCTTCTTATGGTCATCTTAGAATTCCATCTGAATCAACCCTTAGTCCTTCCTACCTACTTTGAAAACTTCCAGAATGAAGGAGAACGTACCTTTCATTTCCTAGACGTGAAAAGAGCCTTGCAGTTTTATTTGGATAGAAGGAAAGAAATTCGCATTGCTCAACAACTGTTTGTTTCCTTCAGTTCGACCCGGCTGGGTCAACGTGTTGCTGTCAGATACATTTCAGTGTGGCTGGTGGCATGCCTTCGCCACTGCTATTCCATGGCACAGGTCAAGCTGGAAGGCAGTGTGTATGCTTACTCTACCAGAGCAGTCGCAGCATCTCTGGCAGAAATTCGTAATGTCCCCATTGCAGATATTTGCAATGTGGCTACTTGGAGCTCCATGCATACGTTTGTAAAGCACTGTGCCTTGGATGTCCATGCCAGACGACATCAGTAATTTGGCAGGATAATTCTTAACAGACTTCTGTCCTAAAAAGTGAGCTCCTCTCTCTTCTGCCGCCCATCTCGGGGATTATTTAGCTCGGTACTCTCCCATCAGTGTGAATGAGTGGTGGAGACTTTATGTCTAGGAAGATATGGAAATTACGTACCTACAATAATTCTTGATCTTCTTGGATGAAGTCTCCTCCACTCATTCACACGCCCACCCACCAGCCCCCGAGCTCATTTTTCTGTTCTGGTCTTCACTCCCTCAGTTGCTGGGCTGTGAAGACTTTGTTGTTGACCCTTCTTACACGGATCATTCGGACTGTCTTATGTCCGTTTTTTAGGTTAGTCCTCTCTAGGTTAGTTACACTGCACCTCCTTGGGGGGGAAGGTACTGAGGCGGTTGGAGGGTCGATGCCGAGATGGTCTATACCACACGCACCTGACTCGGTGCCGCTTCCTTGCGGCACCATCCCGGCCCCAGCCCTCCAAAAAAGTTTGCTCCTGCTGGGTCCTAGAGCCTCCAGCATACTCCCATCAGTGTGAATGAGTGGTGGAGACTTCGTCCAAGAAGATCAAGAATTACGGTATGTATGTAATTTCCATTTTCTGTTGAGGGGGCGGTGTCTCCTCCTCTTTTTCCTTTTTCCCTCCTTTTCTACCCAATCCTTTCGCCCAGAGACTGGGGCCCCCCCTTCCCTAATCCCTTAGGCTTCTCTCTTTCCTGTTCTCTCTGTCATTTATTTCTCCATTTGGTTTTATATCCTTCCTTTTTTCTATCCCTTGGGCTCCCTTGCCCCACCCCTCCCTCCTTCCTAACCTTCTTGCTGGCATGCAGAACTGGAGCTAGGGTGGAGTTGATGACCAGTAATGGCCAACCTGCAAGCGCCATATAACATGTCTGCCTCAAGGGTGGCACGCCGCTGTGTCTACTCCACCTCCAAAAAACAAAAAATGCTCCCGCGGGGTCCTAACCTCCAGCCAGTACCCAACTAGTGATGAATGGTGAAAATGCACAGAAAGATAAGAATTACGGTAGGTACATAATTTTCATTTTCCTACCCTCACTCACCCCCTGGGAAGGTGTGGACTAGGGACACTCCTAAGTCCCCTCCAGATGACCCCTCTTTCCTGGCTATGATGAAGATGATCCAGGCTCCCCAGGGGTGGCGTAGCGAGGAGCAGGACCCTCAGAGATGCAGTTTGGCACAGCATCTGTGCCTTCCAGAAGTTGAGTCTGTGGTTATCTCCCCTTTAGTGGTACCGCACGACAAGGTTTCTTCCACAGTCTAGCAACAGCCGGCGTTGGTCCCAGACATTCTGAGGATGGCCGACTGACTATATCATGCTCCAGACAGCAGACCTGATTTTGACTCCCACCCCAAAGCTGACCCCTCTGTGTTAACGGGCGTTCAAATGGAGTGAGGGGAGACCAGAAATCGGGGTGACTTTTCTCTACATAGGGATTCTAAGCATTTGGACGTTCTCAGGTGCAGGGTCTACGGCTCTTTGACTCTGGTCTTGTGGGCATAGAACTCTTTTAGGGCAGGTAGGAGACCTGCTCCAATCCCTGACAGAGTCTTCAGCCCAGTTTCAGCTACAGCATCTCTTAGGTTCTGCCTTTAACATAGGCTTTCATACCCTCTATGCCTCAGACGACATAGTGGAAGCTGCCGCCCGCTGCACAGCTTCTGCTGTCTGTATCAGGCACCATGATTGGCTTCGCCTGTCCAAGTTTACCCTAGTGGTACACGCTTCCATTTTGGATGCCCCCTTCCGGGGCCCTTTGCTGTTCAGGGAGGATGTGCAAACGTTGCTGTCCACCCTGCAGGAGTCCAGAACAGTCTTTTGCACTGGTTCCCATGGCCAGCGAGGCGGGTCACACCTGCCTCCAACCCGCCATCCTGGGCAACGACCTCCACATCCTCAGCTCTCCGGGTCTTGAGGTAAGTGCCAGGCCTCTCCGGTCCCGGCTACCCCGACCATCAAGGCTCACAGGGCAGAGGCGCCATTGGCACCTACCGACTCCTCTTAAACCCGTGTAACCCCGGTGGTTTGGGGACTGTCATTGAGGCACAGGTCAGGAAGCATAGGGGAAAACCCAGGAGCAGTTGTAAAAATCACCAAAACTTTATTTCTTGTAGCAGTAACATAAAATGAAATAAACCTGTTCAGAATAACTATGTACAGAAGCAAAAATAAAACCTTAAAAAAAAAAAAAAAAATAAAAATCTCTTGTAGCTCAGCTTAGCTGTTTTTATGTGTCATTTTCAACCCCCATCCTTTGCAAGCATCCTGTTCTTTGCAAATTTCAGGAGCTGCTAGAACATTGAGAACTTCCTGAGGCCCCCACAGCAACTGCAAAAGGCTCATGCATTGCACCCAAGTAACCTCTAGCTTTTCGCAGTTATCTCAAATTGTGTGCCCATAAGTACTCCATCACCGACCAACATGACTGTCACCTCGCGTGTCTTGGCCCGCTACACGACATGGATTAGTGTGACACCTGTTTCTCCATGGACCATCATGTCATCGAACAACGCACGTGGAAAGTTGGACAAGCTCCGACGACTTTTGGGGGATGGGCGCACACTCTGATTAAGCCACGTTCTCTCGGCCTTTCCTGTGGGTCCCCTCCATATTCTATACTCTGGACCGAGGAGGAGAGCTTCTGCTCTTGTAGCCTCGCCGTGGCAAGCCCTTTTCGCAGTGCAGGGAGGCCAGTCTATTTCCCGAGGATGGGCGGGGAAGCACCGCCTTACTGTCGCTGCCGGAGGTGACAGTTTCCCCGAGTGTCGTACCTTCGATTGGAAGGCCTGGGTCGGCGCTGTCCCTAGGCGCCCATCTGTTGGCGCCGTCTTGGGCCTCGGTGCTGTTTGCGGTGCTGTGGGCCCTGATGGTGACATCGTCGGTGCCGTTGCTGCCGTTGGCTTCCTTCACAATGCCAGTTTTGCTCACGGCGCTGTGGGAGGCTGTATGATTCCGTCCTTGACTGTCTCTCTCCCCGGCGCTGTCAGCGGCACCGTGGTTGAGCACTGCACCGTGTCCAGCTCTGGAGCTGCTTGCGGCTATGAGCAAGGACATGGCGCCACTGGGGTTTCTGCCGAGAGAGTGGTCGGAGCCGTCGTCGTCGGAGCCATCTCTGGCCTCAGCGCCGCTTGCAGCGCCGTGGGTTGGGATGGTGCCATGGGGGGTCCCGACCTCGGTGCCGTTCGCGGCGCTCAGAGCGCAGAAGGAGTTGGTGCCATCTCTGGCCTCTGCGCCGCTTGCGGCGCCATGGATCGGGACAACGCTGTGACAGGCTCCTGCTCCGGTGCTGCTGCTACCGTTTGGCACAGAACTTCGATCTCCACCTCCTCCTCAGAGGAATCGGACTGTGAGTCAGATAGGCAGTCTGATTCTTTGGAGTTGGCTGGTCACGTGGACACCGTGGTAGTGTCCGCGACAGGCCAGAACCAGCCCCCATCTGAGGAGCGGACAGTGGCTCCCCGGGACCAGGGTCAGGGGTGCTCACCAGCAGGCAGTGGTGCAGGCCACCATTGCTCTGCAGCCTGGACTCGGAGGGTTTTCTGACCCCTCAGTGGTTGTAGCCCCTCGAGCGGTGTGCCTGGATCGCCCAACTTTGGGGCCGATCGGAGCACCCACAGAAGGGGAGGGTGCTGCTCCATGGATAGCCCCTTCAGGGGCTGACCAGGGTTTGCCAGCTGCCTAGGCTGGCTCTTTCGAGTAGGAGGGCACTTTCGGATTCCGAGGGGTCGAAGGGTATGGGTTGCATGTGGCAACCTTTTTCTGGAACCCACCCATGTTCTGGGAGAAGACGTAGTGTGGATCCCCACCCTTCCCTTTCAGTTTCCTCGAGAGGGCTCCGCTCTTTGGAGGTGGGGGACCGTCCTTTTGGACTTTCACGGGCCCGGTCACCTCACGGGGGATTCTTCAGGGTGCAGCCTAGGCAGTTCCAGTTCGGTTGACCAGCTGTTGCCTGTGGAGTTTTCCGGAGCTCCTTCTTTTCTTGGGGCTCCAGGTGCACTCCCTGGCCCAGGCAGAGGACAGCTGATTCCTGTTGTCGGCTCTGCCCCCTCTCCTCTGCCACATTCTTCTGCGCTCCCAGGTATTCTTGGTTCTAGCGGTCCTCTCTCCTGGGAGCAGTTCAGGGTGGTTGCTGCTCAATTTCCCGCTTATGTCAGGGCTATGGACAGACAGGTTTTTCAACCTCTTCCTGAGCAGCCAGCTTCTGAACTCTCAAGGTCCCCTGACTCCTCATCCCCCTCTTCTGGAGGAGAGGAACCATCTGTCCACATCTCCCCAGCTGCTGATCTCACAGAGTATCAGTGATTCCTTGTGAGGATGTTGGAGAACCTGCATATCACCCCACCCATGCAGCACAATCCAGAGCACTCTGCGCGCCTTTCTAGGCAATTTCAGTGTGGGCACCCTTGTGGTGTCCCCCTGGCCTGCTCCCTTTCGGGAGGCGTCATTGCGTTTCTGGCAGAGACCCTTTTTCGGAGTCCCAGCCCCTAGGGACCTCTGCCAGAGGTGTTGTGCCCCCCCAGAGTCTCCAGATTTTATGCCTCATCCTCAGTCAGGATTGGCGTAGCTGGACACTCCTGATGGTCTTCATGCCCCTCACTGTGACCGGCTCCCAGATCAAGATTCTATGGATTTTGACTTCTGGGGTAGATGACGTTCTACTCAGCACGGTTGCTGCTCTTTATTTCAGCACATCAGACCCACTATGCTACCTATAATAGGTTCCTGTGGTCCAGGCTAGGTCATCTCCTAGCCGCTATGCCTGACACGGAGGTAACCAGACAAGCCATTGCACTCTCTGCACGTGGCCTGGAGCTAGCAAGGCACCAAGCGAAGGCTTCTTACGATGCCAGCGAGGTAGCTTCCAGGGTTGTAGGGACAGCGATCTGCACTAGGCAGACTGCATGGCTGTGTCTTTCCTGGTTGTCACCCCTGGCCCTGCATAGGGTGATTTCCTCCCCTACCAGAGAACCCATCTTTTCTCCCACAGGGTGAGATGGCGTCTGTCGGGGCAACTTCCTACTCCTTCCGAGTAGTCCCCGTCTCACTCTCCCCACTCCTGGGCCTCTCCAGACCCATGAAGATTCTCTCTATTGGTGTGCCACCCACTAAGAGCTAAGGGACTTAGTCCTTTAGGGTTGGGGCCCCCTTCGGGGGGGCTTGGCACTCACCCAAAGGTGATGAATGGTGAAGAGTGACACAGATAAGATATGAAAATTATGTACCTACCGTAATTCTGATCTTTCTGTGCATCTTCTCACCATTCATTACAATCCCATCCTCCATCCCCCGGGACCTCAGTCTCTGGGTCCCCCTCCCTCTCTCTGCCCGCTCCCTCATCCCCCTCCTTTCTGTTAGTCAGGAGTGGGGTGACTTGGGGCACATAGGGGGATAATTCTCTCTAGGGATAGAGTGGTTAGAATGGAGGGGCACTCCTTCAGTGCCTCGGCTCCACCCCGTGAGGTGGGGGTTGGTAGTTGCCCTCTTTTCTGTTCCCTCTCCCGTTCTCCCCATCAGCTTGCTTTAATTTCCTTGTCCTTTGGACATAACCTCAATTTAATTTAAGAAACTAGGTTTCTTACACCAAAAATGTCTTTTTGAGGGAAGGGATATCCCTGTATCCTGTCTTTTCTTCCAGAATAGCCGATTCTGCTTATGTTGGAGTTATTGCCAGTGAGTCTGTGCCTTGAATTTTGGCTGTTAGTCTTTGGGCTACTCCTTCGCAGTTCCTATACAACCTGGAGACAGGTCAAGGTTCCAGGGTGTGTTTTCTCTCTCTCTCCCCCCTCCCCCGTCAAAATACATCCTTATCTCTAAATTCCTTAACCCTCCCTCCTCCTTTTTCTACTTCCAGAGATTGGGGCCCCTACCCAGTCCCCTTAGTTTTTCAAACTTATTCTGTCATCCTCAGTCGTTTATTTCTCCTTTTAGTTTATATATCTTTTTTCTTTGTTTGTCCCTTGGACTCCCTTGTCCCTCCCTCCCAACCCTTTCTTACTTCGGTGACTCAGAACTGTCGGGAGGGCAGAGTTGACAACACCTAACGGCCAACCCATGAGTGCCACGCAGTGCGTCAGCCTCGAGGGCAGCACTGATGGTACGTCGACTCTGCCCATCCAAAAAAAAAAAAAGAGCTCCCGTGGGGTCATGACCTCTGGCCAGAACCCAAAGGTGATGAATAGTGAAGATACGTAGAAAGATCAGAATTACGGTAGGTTCGTAATTTTCATTTCTCTTTACCAGATTTGTGAATCACAGAGAATTTAAATGGCTACAGTGCCAGGTACCACCAAGTGATTGTGGAATTTTTTTTCTTTCATCTGGTTAAGCCAACCGAGAGGATTGTGATCAGTTACAAGAACAAAGTCAGTTCCTAGCAAATAAAATTAGAGGGATTCCATGGACTACTTTGCTGCTAAACACTCCTTTTCAATAGTGGAGTACCCTTTCTCTCTGTCATGCAATTTCCTTCTTATATACAGAATAGGATGTTCTAGGGATGCCATGGCACGATCTCGTGACCTGCCTGTGGGTCCCCTTCCAGGTCTATACGGCCTGGCAAGGAGGAGACCTCCTCGGATTCCAGCCTTGCCGTCGAGGTTTCTTTTTGCTAAACCGTCAGATGATAAACTGTGGAGGGTCATGCTCCAGGTCTTTCATCCCAAATATGCATTTAGAGGTTGAAGGAGGGGGCTAACTCTGCCATGTTGTATATTTTTCCAAAACCATTTCAAGTTCTGTTGTTCTGGACCTCTGTCCAGCAGTCCCTGAAGTGGACAGGATCCTTGCTCCTGTGTCTTCAAACCTTTCAGGTTTTTGGGACTATAATAAGCCAAATGGTCATCTGTTCAACGTGGCAGAGGGAAACCCCCTCCCTTCCTTCCTTCTCCTCTCTTTCTCGCTGTCTCTCTCTCTCTCTCTCTCTCTCTCTGTCTCTCCTTTCCTGTGCTGCCGCCCAAGGGTTGGGGCCTTATGGCCACTTAGAAGAAAAGTCCAATCCCTCTGTCCTCTGGTAGGCTTATTCCTTTTTCAGTTTATATCTTTTTCCTGTCTCTCGGCTCTCTTGCCTCACCTTGATTTCTCTATCCCTTTTTCCTCTCTCCTCTCCGGCAGGCCACAACTGGAGTGGAGGAGGAGTTCTACACACCAATGGCTAACCTCTGCTTTGCGCAATGGCCTCGCTTTGGGTGGCACAGCCCCCCCCAAAAAAAAAAGAAAACTCCCATACAGGTGCTATACCTCCGGCTTACACCCAACAGTAATGAATGGTGAAGATACAAATTACGGTAGGTATGTAATTTTCATTTACGGCAAGTTCTTACGTAACTGCACTTTCTGGGTGTAGGGGGATTGTTTTTCTCATTGTGTGATATGGCTGATAACAAATCATGTCAAGTTTAGGACCAGGATAACCATGCATTATATGCTGTAATACTACACTGTTGCCTGAATGGTTTTAACCGATTAAGTTTATTTGGTTTTTAGACCTATTATGTAATGTATAAATAAACCACAAAAACAAAGCGTGAGTGGTTTATAGTGCAGTACACATCAAACGTGTATTTAACAAAAAAAAAAGCATTCTACAGCCTGTAATTTATTTTTTTTTAGAAGTAACGAAAGGTGTCTTGTTGAGTTTAGTGTGTTCCAGAGGTGAGACAGAGTTTTGTGCTGTTGTTAATTTAGCATGGGAGAGGCAAGAGTTGTGACAGACTCTGTAATTCACAGGTGCTAATACATACACTCCTGTATCACAGTTTGAAAGCACTCTGTTTTAGTATATTATTTGCACTAACCAGATCTTAACTATATCAGTCTTCACCATTCATCACTGGTGGGTACTACCCTGGAGGCGCTAGGACCCCACAGGAAGCTTTTTAGCTTTAAAAGCTTTCTCCCAGCTAGGAGGAGGGGCCGACGTCGAGGATGGCGCTGCCCTTGAGGACGACTCATTGTGTGGCACTCGCAGGTTGGCCAGTAACCGACTCTGGTCCCTCCAATACTTCAGTTCTGCTTTTCCCACCATCAAGATGCAACAACTTCATGGGACAGCAAGAAAATCACCTGCGTCACTTCCAGTTCTGCCATTTCTGCTCATTCGGTTCGAATACTTGACGCCAAACTAGTTTGACGCCATGTTAGCATCATTTTTTTATTTTATCCTAATAAGTTGTCAGTTCGGCATCAAGTCTTTCTTTTTCGTTTTTATTAAGTTTTGTTGTGGTCGGATCATGTCAGGTTCGGGGCAAAAACGTTCAAAGGCGGGACTTCCCCTATCCGTCGGTGCCCATGAGGAAATCGGTTTTCCGCAGTTGACCTGCATGACCAGTGCTTTATCTGCCTAGGGCCATACCACGACATGGATCATTAAGATGCCTGTTTTAGAATGGATTATCGCATCTTGGAGATCCATGTGTCCCCCCAACCTTCAGTGGTCGGCGTCGCAGGAGGGTTACTATGGTAAGGTCCTTGGGCCCATCCCCCGAGTCGCTCCCCCCACCCTCCACTGTTGCACACACCGGGGGAGAGCGGGCCTCTGCTGGCTCAGATCTTGCTGAGTGGTTGGCCTCTGAGGGGCCGGCTATGGATCACTCACGGCCGGGTTCCCCTTCCAGCAGGTCTCTGTCCTCTCGGGGGTTGGGGGCCCGGTCTGCCTTCCACTCTGCTCAGGTGACCTCGGACACTCTGGCGTGGAGTCGGAGTGCTGGACCAGGCACCCGTTCTAGGGGGTGGAGTCCTGCAGCGGGTGGGGACAGGGGCCACCCTGCTGGGTTTGCTCAGCTCTGGTCTCCCCACCAGGGGGTCTTCTCCCTGTGGGCTTCCCCTTGCTGGCTCAGGGAGGGTTGAGCAGCAGGTGGGGTTGGTCAGCCCACCCCCCTCGCTTCAGAGAGGCCCCTCCTTGTCCCCACAGCCCTGGAAGAGGGGTTCTGGTCTCTCAGGACCATTCTGCCCAGTCTTCTCCCTTTCCCTCTGTGCAACCTAACCCCACCCCTCCCCAGGGTCTTTCCTGTCCCTTGGGGCCTCTCACCTGGGAGCAGTATAGGGTCATAGCGGGTGCTTTCCCCATCTATTACAGGGCCATGGATGAGATAGTGTTCGCAATTCCTTTTTCTGCACCTTCGATCTTACTTCGAGAGGGCTCTTGCAGTAGGTATTCATATATAGTTCTGACCCGCCAGGTGTCGGGACCCCATGGAAGAATTTATAGCTAGCAGTCTCTGGCGGGGGACCGCCCCAACGTCAGGTGACCAGCGTCATACTACGTCAGTATAAAGGGGCGGTCCCCACACCCACCTTCCAGTTCTTTCCCACCGTCGGCTTGTGAAAGTTCCTCGCAGTTGAACAACACTTCCTCAGTCATTCACCGGTCCTTAAATCTTCGAACTTTTCAACCTTTTTTCCCTGTCTTTAAGCCTTTACTTACGATTCGCTGTGTATGTCGTCCCCGACACCCTCCGAATCGCATAAGAATAAGTGCGACTCATGTGGTTCTCAACTTCCACACAAGGATGACCACTCCTTGTGCCTCTTCTGTCTGGTCCCAGACCACCCTGTGGAGAAGTGCCAGCACTGCCAAAAATTTAACTCCACTATCCGCAAAAGAAGGCAGCAGTCCCTGGAAGCCCATACCTTAAAGAAGAAAATGGCCTCCATGGAGAAGGAGCTAAAGAAACTCAGGCAGGCGTCCACTTCCCCCGAAGGTCCCAAGAAAAATGCGACAAGAAGAAGCACCAGTAGTGGGAACCGGCTTCCACAGCAGCTGCGACTGCGGCTGGAGTGGTGGCACTTAAGGTAACATCCCCTCCGGGGGATCGCTCCACAACGGCTGTCTTGGTGGTTACCAAGAAGGCCTTGCCCCTCATGTCTGATTCACGCTCTGGCCCTTCAGGAGCCTCCGGGGCAAAGGAGGCCTCTGCTCCCATGAAGGCCGCTTCTGCCATGTGGCCTTCGGGTCAGAGCGGGTCCGATAAGCCAGATGTCGGTCCCACCGACGCTCACCCGGACAAGGCTGCTAAGATGCATGTCCCTTCGGGGGAGCGCCCAGCCAAGACTACGCCCGACTAGGCTGCCACCCCTGTGAGGCCTTCCTCAGGCAGGGAGTCTGATAAGTCGGACGTCGGCTCTTCCAACGCCCGCCTGGATAAGGCCAATAAGTTGGACGCCAGTTCCACCGACGCCTGCCCGACCAAGAAGCCTGCGCCGGACCCTACAGAACAGTCAGACGCCCCAGGCTGTCCGCAACGTCCCAAGTTGCCTTCTGAGGTCCCCGCATCTCCTCAGCTGACCCCCAGTTGTTATAATCCTCCTTCCCCGGTTGTCACAGGGGATATTGGGACGCTGCCACCAGGGAACCCTCCTTCTGGACCTGATCCCCTGACGCCGGACCCTCAGACGCTGGTCCCGATGCCATCCAGCGTCCCCTTACCTGGCAATAGGCCTATCCTTTAGTCAGGTCCTTTGGACCCTATCGAAGGCATACCCACGCCGGGCCTGACCCCCCGTGGGGCTAGCGTTACTACCGCCTGGCCCGCCAGCAGGGCCTCTGCCAGGTCCCTCTGCTCCATCAGAGCCGTTGGTACGCAACAGCGCAATATCCGGTGCCACAATACACGTCTCCGCAGTATCCGGCGCCTCAGTACCCAGTGTCACAATATCCGGTGCCTCAGTACCAGACGCTGGGCTTCCTGCCATCTGGTTATGGATACTCCTCCTACTATCCTCAATATCCGTATCCCCCTCCTTCTTCACCTCCGCCGCATACTCCCCAGCCGGCGGTGGATCTGAAGGAGACCTTGGCCTCCTGGTGGGCTGAGGCCAAGGCTCCGAGAGTCATCTGCGGATGCCGGACCCTATACAGGATCCCCTACGTCGGAGACTGGAGACTCCCTCCCCAACACCAGAGGAGAACCCTCTGGTGCCCGAGGAAAGGAGGATATGTGCCCCAGTGACCTCCCCATAGGGGCCATCCCTCCCCCTCGTAGGGAGGAGTCTTCTTCCTCTTCATCAGATACATCTGACTCGGACTCGGAGACGGGACGCTCTGACTCTGAAGACTAGCCACGTACTCCGGAGCGCCCTAGGCCGAGGACTCCTCCAAGTCTCCTCCAGAGGATCCCTCCTTTCTGAGGTTATTGAGGAAGATCCAGGAAGTCCATCAGTGGCAATCAATGGAGCCAGACCCATAGTGTAAGAAACTCCCTGCTAATCTGGATCTGCCCAAGACCGCTCCTATGCTGATTCTTCCCTGGACAGAGCCTCACGCGGATCTTGTTCCACCATTTGTAAACAACCTTCTGTGCTAGCACCCCTTCTGAGGAAGGCAGACAGACTATCAGGCTCCTGAAGGTATAGATTTCCTTAACCTCCACCCCAAGGCAGACTCGGTCGTCATCAGCGCCGCTCATGGCTGCTCTGTAAATCCCAAACACCTCAGCTTGTCTCTACCTGATAAGGAATCCCGGCTTCTGGACCTATAAGGGAAAGAAGATCTAGTTCTCATCTACCCTTGGTATTACGGCCCTGAACTATGTGGCACATGTGGGGGATTTTCAGAAGACCATCAAGTGGAATCTAAATTGGACTCCCTTCCTGAGTCCAAGACTAAGCAGAAAGTGGCTGATCTTGTCCATTCTGCTCATTCGGCCAGTCGGCACATGCTTCGTGCCACTTATGATGCAGTGGACACAGCTGGAAGGAGCTCGGCTTTCACCATAGGCCTATGGCGTCATGTCTGGCTCAGAGTGTCAGGTTTGATCCCTGAAGTGCAATCCGCTATCTGGGATGCTCCCTTCAGGAGTTCGGTGCTGTTCGTGGGTGATGTCAAGGACATCATTACCGAACTGCAGGAGAAGGGCACTGCACTCAAGTCTGTCAACTCTATGCACAGGCCCCCTCAAGGGCAGCGGCGTCCTTTTCATAGACAAAACCAACAGACACAAACCACAGGGCAAACGGGCCAACAAGCGTCGGACCCCTCCTGCAGCCAGACCCCCAGCAAAAAGCCATGGGAGCCTAGCTGGCCTGCCCCACAGCTCCTGACTCCCTGCCTCTCCCACTGCCTCTGGAGGCTCCAGAGGAACCGATAGGGGGGAGATTCTCCTCCCATCTGCCGGGATGGGAAAGGATAACGTAGGATGCTATAGAGTTTCTGCAGAAACCACCCCGAAGACCACTCCCCAGTTGTCTTACTCCCTGCAACATCTTCCTCTGGTTCTAGAGGAAATCATCTCCCTTTTCTCGAAGGTGGCAACAGAACCAGTTCCCAACCATCTTTGGGGAACAAGTTACTATTCCCATTTCTTCCTAGTTCCAAAGAAGATGCGAGATCTGAGGCCTATCTTAGACCTCAGCTCCCTGAACATGTTTGTGAAGTACAAACGCTTCAGAATGCCCTATTTGCAGAGCCTTCTACCACTTCTTCGGCAGGGACAGTGGCTATGCGCTCTGGACATGCAGGATGCCTACCTGCATATCCCCATATGCCCTTCCCAACGCAAATTCCTTCATTTTTGCTTTCAGGGGAACACTACCAATTCAAGTCCATCCCATTTGGTCTTTCCTTGGTGCCCCCCCGGCCGATTATTTACCAAATGGTAGCAGCCCACGTGCGTACCCAGGGAGTTCAGGTATTCCCGTACTTGGATGATTGGCTCCTGGCAGCCCTGTCCAAGGAGGAACTCATGCACTCCCTTTCCTTTACCCTCAGGTTTTCACCAGCCTGGGTATCACCATCAGCCAGGCTAAGTCCCATTTGGTCTCTTGTCAACACCTCCAATTTATAGAGGCGAGTTTGGACACGACCATCGGCAAAGCCTTTTTGCCTCCAGACAGGGTAAACACCCTTCAGACTCAGGCCTATCTTCTGTCCAGTCGCAGGAGGGTTGGCACCAGGTCAGTTCTTCGCCTCCTCGGGCTAATGGCGGCTGCCATTCCGACAGTCCCACTCGCTCGGCTCCATATGAGGATCTCTCAGTGGACGCTTCGTTCGCAGTGGGACCAGACCATGGACAATCTAGACCAAGAGATACTAGTTTCCGATCCCATGATCAGGGACTTGCATTGGTGGGTGGTTCAGGAGAACCTATGCCTGGGAGTTCACTTCAACATTGAACCCCCCTCCCAGACGTTGACGACAGATGCATCAGGAGAAGGTTGGAGTGCCCATCTAGGGTCTTACAGGACTCAGGGCAGCTGGTCCAAGTTCGAACAAAATCTGCACATAAATGTGCTCGAACTGAGAGCAGTCCTTTATGCCCTTCAGGCTCTACACTCTCTTATCCTCTCCAGTCATCTCCTCATACAGTCAGACAACATGTGCGTAGTCTGGTAACTCAACAAGCAGGGAGGAACACATTTCTACTCCCTGTGCCGGGAAGCGATGTGAGTCTGGCTTTGGGCAACCCAGCATCACCTTCACTTGACTGTGGTTCACGTTCCGAGAGTTGAAAACACACTGTCGGACCAACTCAGTCGGTCCTCAGCCAGGTCTCACTAATGGGAGTTGGGTCAAGAAGTCATAAATGGCATCTTTCAGCGATGGGGAACACCTCTGGTAGACCTCTTCGCTTCTCCCCAAAATGCAAAACTTCCCGCCTTCTGCTCGCTCGCTCCAGGGCGAGACATTTTTGGGAGGGACGCTCTGTCTCTCGCTTGGAGGGAGAGATTTGTTTATTCCTTCCCTCCCATTCCCTTAATTTCAAGGGTCCTGAACAAACTCCAATCAGAGGGAGCTTGAATGATTCTCATTGCTCCCTTCTGACCCAGGCAAGTTTGGTTCTCTCTTCTGCAACAGTTTTCAGAGGAACCTCCACATCAAACAACATGAAGTCTTGCTGTATTCTGACTATATGCAGTTAGCCCCAGCACTTGAATTGCTCCAGAGAGGAAAGAGTTAACTCTATACAGAAGCACAGAACATTGAGCTCGAGCTCTGTTTTCAGATCTCTGTCTCTGGTACTCTGCAGTGTAAACGTCAGATTTTTTACTCTGCCTAACTGTGAAGTCACTCCAGAGATCCCTCCTGCGCCTCTGCGTAATTGCCACTGCCCAGGGAAGAAGGGCATGGCAGCACCGCTGCCGGCGCCCTGAATCCAGCAGGATCCTCCTGCTGGAAGTGGCTGGGCAGGATAGTGTGGATGGCGGCCAGCAAAATTGCCATGGCCCGAGGAAGAAAGGCGTAGCCGCTTCTGGCAACAGCGCCCTGACTCCAGTGGGATCCTCCTGATGGAGGTGGCCAGGCAGGAGAGTGTAGGTGGCGGCCAGCGAAGGGGTTCCAGGATAAGGCTCCTTCTAACCTCTCGAATGATTTGGCTGACAGAGCCAGGTTTTGGCTGGAAGCAGCAAAGTAACAATTTCAGATGGCAGCAGATGCCAGTGATACTGCTGCCAGATGGATGGCCCTTACCATAGCCCTTAGGAGGTTGGCTTGGCTCAGGGCCACTAATCTTACACAGGACACCCAAACCAAGGCTATGGCTTTTTCTGTGGAGGATCATTCACTGTTTGCCAACAGACTGAGGCTTATATGAAGAAGGTGGATGAGTATAAGGCCACCTATAAGAGCAACTCAGCAAAGGAGAGACTGCCCTCCTCCTACAGGTCGTATGGAAGGGGAGGCAGAGATAGGGCAGCCTATAGTAGACCTTTTTATCAGGCCCAGGCTGTGTCTCAATATCTGCAGTACCCACAGCAGACAGAATATTGCAGAGGTAGAAGGGGTTCCAGGAGAGGATCCCAAACTAGCCAGGCTCAGCCCCAAGCAAAACAGAACCCCTGACTTGGTGGTCAAGGCCACCTCCCGTATCCTGGTAGGGGGCAGGCTGGCTCACTGTTTCCAGGCTTGGGAGTCCATTACCACAGACAAGTGGGTCCTGGAGGGAGTGAGTCAGGGTCTGTCCCTAAGTTTTAAGTCCTTCCCTCCCTTGAGAACAAGGGTATTCAAACCAGCTTCCCTTCTGGAAAAGAAACCTTTGGAGTGGGAGGTTCGAAGCCTCCTCTTGGTAAAAACAATGGAAAATGTTTCACCTCAGCAGAAGGGAAGGGGTTCTACTCAGGATACTTCCTCACCAAAAAGAAAAATGTGGAGTGGTTGCCTATTCTAGGCTTCAGATTACCGAACAAGTATTTAATAAAGCCAGAGTTCAAGATGGTCATATTGGCAATGATTCTACCAGTCATTCAGAAGGGAGACTGGCTAGCATCTCTGTACCTAAAAGATGCCTACTTCACATTCCCACAAGAGAATCTCACAGGAAATATCTCAGATTCAGACTTCCATCAGGACATTATCAGTTTTCAGCCTTACCCTTTGGTCTCATCTCAGCCCCAAGGATATTCACAAAGTGTCTGGCAGTGGTGGTGGCACACCTAAGAAGGTTAGGTGTATCAGTCTCCCCCCATCTCTACGATTGGCTGGTGGTGGGAAGTTCAACCCAGCAGGTGCAAGATCAATTGTGGGTAACACTAAACCTGTTAGTCACTAGGGTTCCTGGTAAATCGGGAGAAATCTGTCCTCACTTCAGTACATTTTCTGCACTTCATAGGAGCAGAACTGAACACATTAGAGGAAAGAGCCTTCCTCCCTCAGGACAGAGTGCAAAGCATCTTGCAAATAGCTGCTTCTTTCAGGCTAAGTGAGCCAAAGCCAGCAAGACAGTTTCTGCAACTCCTGGGACATATGGCTGCAGCAACAGGCACAGTTTTAGGTGCCAGATTCCAAATGAGACACATACAGTTTCACCTCAGGGCACATTGGTGCCAAAGGAAAGACAGTCTCTCAAAGTCAGTTCCAGTAACAAATGTTGCTGCAAGCCCTTCAGTAGTGGAAAGAAGCAGACAACCTCAGGGGAGAGGGGGTATCCTTCCAATGGGAAACCCCATCAGTCGTTCTTACAACCGACACCTCTGTGTTAGAGTGGGGTGCCCACTTTGAGGAATACACCACTCATGGAATCTCGACCAGCGTAGAGGCCCTCCAGTGTGTAAATCTGTTGGAGCTAAGGGCAGTGTTCTTGGCACTAAAAGCATTTGCATCACTACTACAAGGAAAAGTGGTGCAGGTCAGGACAGACACCACCACAACATTGTCCTACATACACAAGCAAGGGGGGGACTAGGTCAGACCCCGTGTGCACAGAAGCATGAAAATCTGGGAGTTTGGCTTGCTCGCTGAAGGCCTCCCTACAGGCCATTCATGTGCCAGGGAAGGACAATACCCTAGCAGATGCCCTGAGCAGAATCAGTCGGGCCCACCATGAGTGATCCATCAACAAACAGGTGCTGGAGTCAGTATTCAGGAGATGGGGCACACCAGAGATAGAGCTCTTTGTGTCCCATAATAATCATCATCTGCCACTCTTCTGTTGCAGACCACCAGCCAAGGGTGCAATCCCACTGGATGCTCTGGCACTAGACTGGTCAGGAAGAAGCCTATACACTTTTCCCCCTTTTCCACTCATTTTCAGAGTTCTAATCACACTCTGGTCACAACCCGCATCAGTGGTCCTTATAGCACCAGACTTGGCCAGACAACCATGGTACCCTCTATTAGTCTCCATGTCTGTAGCCAAACCAATACATCTATGCAGGAGGCACAAGCTCCTGACCTCCTATCAGGGCAGGATCCTGTACCCGAACCTCAGATCTCTCAGACTTGAGGCATGGTTCTGTATGCAAATTTGCAGCTCTCCCTATGTGTTCTGGATATCCTGGCGGGCTACAGAAAGCCTTCTACTAAGAAAGCCTATGCTTCAAAATGGAAGAGGTTCTCTGTTTGGTGTGCTTCCAAGGGTACCTCCCCACTCAAGTGCAGGATACCATCTTGCCTACTTACACTCCCAGGGACTGCAGCATACATCCCTGAAAGTGCATTTAGCCTCAGTATCTGCTTACATTTCTGCTGGGAGGAGCTCCTCCCTGGCATCCAATCCCATCTTCAAAAGGTTTTTTAAAGGTCTGTGCCATTTGCACCCACCTATTAGGGAACCAGTACCCGCATGTGACCTGAACATATGCATTGCCCAGCTCATGAGACCTCCATTTGAGCCCTTGGTTTCAGCACACCTGAAGTATGTTACTTGGAAAACTTTTTCTGGTTGCCATCACCTCAGCTAGAAGAATTAGTGAGCTTCAGGTCTTGTGTGTTGAGAAGGACTACCTTTCCTTCCACAGAGACGAGGTAGTATTATGAACAAATAGAAAATTCCTCCCCATGGTGGTCTCTGACTTTCATTTGAACCAGTCCCTTACCCTGCCTGTTTTCTTCACTAAACATACTAGTTCAGGCGAGTGCAGACTTCATAGTCTGGATGTCAGGAGGGCATTGAGTTACTACATGACCCACACCAGAGATCATAGACAAAACAAACAGTTGTTCCTGACTTATGGGGATGTGGGTAAAGGTAACCCAGCTTCAGAGAGGTCCATTTCTCGCTGGATAGTCCAGTGCATTCAATTTTGCTATTCAAAAGTTGACAAGGAGCCCCCAACAAGGCTGAGGGCTCATTCCACAAGGGGCACAGCTGCTACCATAGCAGCAGCCAGATATGTTCCATTAGTGGAGATCTGTAAAGCAGCTGCCTGGGGGACAGTACACACCTTTACTAAGCACTGTAGTCTGGACAGTCAGTCCAGAAGTGATGCCAGGTTTGGCACAGCAGTCTGCAGAGCCTCTTCCCAAAGTAGATTCTGTGCCCACCTCCAAAGGTACTGCTTTGAAGTATGCAGAGAGTTAGGAATATAGAAGAATACCTGAGGTGAGAAGAAAAAAATACTTACCATAGCAATCTTGTTTCTCCCAAGGTATTTTTCTATATTCATAACTCTCCCATGCTGCCTCCCCTTCCAGAACCAGAGCCTCTGCACTCCTAACTGAGCTTTTAAATATCGAGTCCCAAACACTGGCACACATTGTTTAAACCCTACTGGATGGAATTTTCTCTTTCCCTTCTTTTTCCAGGTGATTCTGGCATTCAGCGGGATTGGGTTCATGATAATATTTGTGGTTTTTCTGCTGTTCTGGACAGTATAGTTTTTGTTGTAGATAGATAGGTATAGCTATAGTTAAAATTGCCTTACAGGCTCCTTAGAAATCTGATACATTGGTGGAATGTTGCAGCTGATAAAGGCAGCAGTTTGAATAAGTGGCACGAGCCAATGATAGGTTCATCATTAGCATAACTTTCTATCTCCAGGCATTTCTACTTAGGCCGCTGACTGCAGAGTTACGAATACAGAAGAATACCTTGGAAGAAACAAGATTACAATGGTAAGTAATTTTTTCTTCCTGCTTCGTTGACGATTGGCTTGTTGACAATAGCCCTCCCATTGCGGCCTGTCATTTCTCCAGGCCCAGGGCTTTGGGGCTTTCTAGGCCTGTCGACAGGAGTTGTCGTGCTTGGGCCGCTGCTGTTGACAATGCTATCTGTCATCACCGATCTTGAGGGTACCTACTGCATCGATACTTGGCTCATCAATGACGGCCCTCCAGTTACAGCCTAAGGTGTCTCTAGCCTCCGGAATTCTGGCTTTTCAAGCCCTCAGGACCCGTCGGGTTGTCGTGCCCTGTGCCGTCAATGACTGGCTCGTCGATGACAGCTCTCCTGTTATGGCCTGATGCTTTTTCCAGGCCCCGGGCTTCAGGCCTTTCAAACTATCAAATCCTATCTATGGGGGCTGTCTACTGTGCCCATCCACCGTCGTTGACATTCTGACATCATCGACCTTGTTGATAGTCCTGGTCAAGTTTTCCAGGGTCCTGGTCTTTTACCTGGTATATTGTACGGGGTATTCCCAGTGGGCCACCGTTGACACCTTGCTCTTGGATGATCCCGAGCATAGTAACATTGCAGTGGACTACCTTCCAAACTTCTTGGTACCGGCGAAAGAAGATGAAATTGAACCCCCCTCTTCTACCAGGTCCACTGCATTCTCAATGAGAGAGGACTCAGTTGAGCATACTCCTAGGTCTCCTCCTGAGGACTTTGCCTTCTTTTCTATGTGGCCCAGTCAGTGCCCATGGCTGTGACCATTTAGGCAGCTCATGAGCGATCTAAGGTGCCCAGGCACCTTAGTTCCCCCCACCCTGACAAGACATCCATGAGGCATGACCTTGGGGGCAAGGCGTTTCTACTTCTTCCTCCTTTTGGCTCAGAATTACCCATTATCTCTCTCACTGGGTGGTGTATCCGGAGACTGTTTGTCAGAAGGGCGAGGTGGCTGCCCAGCCCTTCCTGTTTGCCCTCAAGACGAAGAGGTTCTTCAGTGCTTGCCAAGGGCAGTGAATTGTAGCGCATACCCCCCTCCAGGTCCCTTTGCTGTGTCTCTGATACAAGTGCCAGGGTGGCTGCCTCAGGCCTTTGCCTTTGGAGGCACCCCTGGTTGTAGTCTCGGGTATCTGGACTGATGCCCAGTAGAGGGTGTCTTACACTCCTTTTTAACAGCTCCAACTTATTGAAGCTTTTAAGGACATCATTAACCTGTTTCAGGCATCAGACTGGGCTCCCAAGGCTGTCTTTTTGTTCTATCATGCTCAACCTCTGAGCAAGCAGTGCTCTTCTTTCATCCGGTACCCCAACATCTGGAGCATTCTTTAGCCCCAGGGTGCCCAAAGAGCCTCCTCCATAGCTCTTGTGGCTGGTCTCACCTCTGTTGGTTCCTAGCGGGACCATCCCTATTCTGGCCCTTGACCAGGGGGTGGTGGTTGCAGGTCGGTTCTCACTCATTCTGTAACTTCTGGAGACCCATCTCTTCAAGTGTCAAATTATAGAAAGGGGTCATACTCTGGAGCTTGTAAAGGCACCCCCAGAGACTCCTCTCAGAACTCTCCTCTTGCCCCCTGATGGGGATCTACGGCCCTCACTGGGTCTCAAAAGATCTCAGTGGGTACATTCAGTACAACTAGCTCCATATGGTCACCATGCCTGGCTCGCTGCCCTTTCTCAAGCCGGAGTCTTTACATAGTGCATAGCAGCAGTAGCTGTGGCTCTCAGCAGGGAGGGGGACTGTATGTTCCCCTTTCCATCTGTGAGTCCTGGACTTGGACGATATGGAGAGTCTGGGGCTGGTTTCCTCCCCAGACCGCTGGGTGCTCCTAGAGTGGATGGACCTTCCTGTTCTTCTCAGAGAGGTCCTCATCTTCCCTGTGTCAATCTTCACCATTCATCATTGTTGGGTGTCAGCCGGAGGTACAGCACCCTGCGAGTCCCCGCCGGTGGGCAGTGCCACCCTCGAGGTCGACATACTACATGGCGCTCACGGGTTGGTCAGCAGCGTGTTGACTCCTTCTCCATCCCAGTTCTGCTTCTCCAGCCATCGAAAGCTCAGCACCTCACCTGCTGGGAAGAAATTAGTCGACGTCACTGCGGCCTGGTTTTTCAACGCAGTTGTCAGCAATATTTTCGCTGCCGAACCAGTTCTGCTGTCTGATAACCTACTCAGCGCCATTCAGGGATCTGGTAAGAACTTTCCTTTTCTTAAGCAGTGCCGAGTCTGTTGTTTTAATTTTAGTTACCGCAAGTCATGGATTCATCCAGGGATAAAAAGCGTTCTTCCAAGTTGGGCCAGCCTCTCATGCATCAGTGTCTCTGCGGCCAGCAGTTGTCCATCATGGACCGGCATGACCGATGCCTTACCTGCCTGGGTCAGTCTCACGATATGGATAGCTGCGACTCTTGCTTCTCCATGGAACGCCGAGTACTGGAGCTTTGTGCGATGAAAGTCGGCCACGCTCCGCCGACTTTCAGAGGGCGTCATCGTATAATGGGCTCCACCCTTCCTCTGGGTCCCCTCCCAGCTCTGTATGGACCCGAGAGGAGGGGGGCCTCCTCCCCTTCTAGCCTTGCCAGGGAGGAGTCTTCTCCCGTGGTGCTGGAGGATCGGTCTGGCCCCGTTCCGGACTGGGCTGGGAGCGCCACACAGGCAGTCACCTCCTCATAGGTGCAGGCTCCCCCGGTGTCGCGACCCACGCCTGCTGGGCCCAGTACGGGTGGCTCCTTGGCACTGCCCACCGGTGCCGTCCCTGATCCCAGAGCCCAAACAGCTCCGGTGATCAGGCCAGTGCCACAAGTGGTACTAGGGTTACTCTTTTGGATCTCCTCCTCTCCAGAGCCGGATGATCAGGAGGCTGATCCAGACTGGCAGACTGACTCCTCGGAGTCAGAGGGATCTCCGGGGCCCAGTACCCTTGTGCCCTCCCCTGCATCCCTTCCCTCAGCTCCGAAGGGTGCGGTCAGCACCATCTCCCGCGCCATAAGCAAGGCTGTTTGATGGTGGCTTTCAGTCTTGGGGGATGGTGGTTCCGGTCTCAGGCTCGGCTGGCTGCCTCCTCCCAGGGCCGGGATGGGGACTCCCTCTTCTGCGGTGTCCCTGGGGGGACCTGTGGGATTGGAGCAGTCCCTGGCAATGGGAGCGAGGAAGAGGTCAGTCTTGGAGTTGACGGGATTGAGGCGATGGGGCGAGGAGCTGCAGCCTTCCCTGGGGCCCTTCGTGGCTCGGGGAGGAGACGCAACACCGAGTCTTCCTTCTCTCCCTTGTCCCCTTCAAGTGAGACCTTGTTGGTGGGGTTGAGGACTGCCCTTCTGGATCCATGCGGTCCTGGTCTCCTTACAGGGGAATTTCCCCTTCAGGGCTCAGTCCTGACCGCTTCAAGCTGGTTGAGCAGCCAGTAACTGCTCAGACCTGTGGATCCCCTTGAGGTCTTGGATCGTAAGTGAGGTCTTCCAGCCCTGGCAGAGGTCGTTCGCATGCGGTCAAATGCGTCTCCTCCTTGCCTCTGTGCCTAGAGACGTCAGGGCCATAGACAAGCAGGTTTTTCACCTATCTCCACCGCAGCAGCCAGACTCTGATTCTTCAGATTCGTCGGCCTCCTCGTCTTCCGCCATCGAGGAAGAGGATACTTCCATCCACCTGTCCTCAGACGCTTATCAGACAGGGTATCAGCGTTTCCTTGTGGGGCTGGTCGGCGATCTGTGCCTGTCCCACATTGCAAGACACAATACTGAGTGGGCAATGCATGTTTTCCTCAGTGAATTCAGTGCTAACCATCTGGTGGTCCCCTCCTGGTTGATCCCCTTCCAGGAAGCATCATCCTGCATCTCGCAGTGCCCATCTGCCCCAGCTCTAGCCCTGTGGACTGCCAGGCCTTGTATTCCAGACCAGGGGTCTTCAGGAATACCCTGCCTTGTCCCACTTCCGGAGTGAGGTTACTGGATACTCCTGCCAGGCCCAGACACCCGGTGCTCATCCAACCCCCAGATGCGGACTCTGTGGAGTTCGACCATTGGGGCCAGAGAGTGTTCTCCTCGGTGCATGTTTTGCTGTGCATTGTCGCTCATCAGGTGCACCACGCTGCTTATAACAGGCATCTGTGGTCAGTGCTAGGCCAGGCACTGGCATTGCTGCTTGATTCGAGGCAACCAGACAGGCCATTGCCCTCTCCACACAGGGCCTAGAGCTAGTGAGACACCAGGCAAGGGTATCTTGTGATGCCAACAAGGTGGTTTCCAGGCTGGCGGGGACTGCGATCTGCATTAGGCAGACAGCGTGGCTTCATCTTTCAAGGTTGTCACCCTTGGCCGGGTGTAGGGTGCTTGCCTCCACTTTCCGGGGGACCTGTCTTTTCTCCCACAGAGCGAGGCGGAAACTTCAGGGGCGACATCTGTCTCCCAGGCAGTGGGAGACCCCGCCTCACCCTGATCAATCACAAGCCTAACTGGTTTGTAATGGGTCTTCTCCTCTCATGGTTCTCCCCCATGAGAGGCTGAGGGACTCCATCCCTCAGGGAGGTGCTGGTCACCCTTCAGGGGGCTCATTACTCACCCATCAGTGATGAATGGTGAAGACTGACACAAGAAAGATATGAAAATGATGTACCTATCGTAATTCTTGATCTTCCTGTGTATCTTCATTCATCAATGAATCCCACCCACCTTCCCCTCTTGGGCCTCAGTCTCTGGGTGATGCCTTCACCCTGATCAGTCACAAGCCTAACTGACTTGTAATGGGTCTCCTCCTCTCATGGTTCTGCCCCATTAGAGGCTGAGGGACTCCAACCCTCAGGGAGGTGCTGGCCCCCCTTCAGGGGACTCAGTACTCACCCAACAGTGATAAGATTGACACAAGGAAGATATGAAAATGACGTACCTACTGTAATTCTTGATCTTCCTGTGTATCTACATTCATCAATGAATCCCACCCACCTTCCCCTCTTGGGCCTCAGTCTCTGGGCAATGCCTTCACCCTGCTTGCCCTCCCCTTCCTTGAGGCCAGTTGTGGATGAGGACCCACTGATACCTCCAGGCTCTCTGTGCCTTCTTAAGTGACAGAGAGCCCACCCTGAAATGGAGGGTAAATGGGGCTCCTCGCCCCCTGGCCGTAGGGACTCCTTTTGGGTCCTCTGTCTCACCCGGGGGGAGGGATCTCCCAGGAATGGTCCAGAGCTCTGAGCCGTTGTCCGTCTCCTAGTGGCAGGGGATCTCACTGGGGGTGGGAAAGGGTGTATGGAGACTCTCTCCTTTTCAATATTCCCAACTCTCCCTCCTGTTCGGGAGTGTTTTCTTGGGCAGGTCCCCCTCTGAACTCCTTGGGCTGTCCCACACTATATTGAGGTGGGGGGAGACCCTTCCCACACTGTTCAACTGGGAGGAGCTTAGTCTGCCAAGGTGATCTGTCCGACTGTTGCTCAGCTATCTATGGACTCCAGTTGGCGTTGGAAAGATTAAGCCTCTCAGATGACTTGCCAGCTTCTTCTCTCACTGAGCCCTTCAGCTTCAGAATGTGAGGTGTGGTGGGGTCCCTCTCGCCCCCTCTTCCGTCCTTTCTTCCTTCCTTCTTTCTGTCTCTCTCTCTGTCTCTCTCAGGTGAGCCACCAAGGTGCTGGGGCTCATGCCCAGACCTTCAAATCCTCTGTCCTCTGGCCGGCTTATTTCTTTTTTAGTTTAATATCCTTTCCTTTGGCTATCTCTTGGGCTCCCTTGGTTTTTCTCTATCTTTTTCCTCTCTCTCTGGTGAGCAGAACTGGGGTGGAGTCGCCATCGCCATGAACTCCTTTGACCAGCCTGTAGATGTGCCACGTAGTCGTCTGCCTTGAGGGCGGCACGGTTCCTCCCTAGGGAAAAAGGGCTCCCACTGCGTGCTCGCCTCAGCTGACACCCAGCAGTGATGAATGATAAAGATACACAGGAAGATCAAAATTACGGTAGGTATGTAATTTTCATTTTGGATCTTCTCTCCTCAGCAGATCACGTAGCGGATACCTCAGGCTCAGGCTGGGGGCGCATCCGGGTTCCACCCAAACTCCGGGTTCTTGTATGTGGTGGAACCCTCTTTTTATATCAACGTCCTGGAGATGCGGATGGTTCCATGTGCCACACAGGCCGTTCGAACACATCTTCTCCAGGGGCAGCTGACAATCCAGCCAGTCCACCTTAGCGTTGTTGATTATACCAGCCAACCCAGAGGGACTCACTTGTGTCCCTATGCAGGGAGTTCATGAGAGTGTGGTTATGAGACCATAGTACTCAGTCTCATCTCCCCCGGCAGACCGCATGCCTGGTATGCAACACTCTCTGGCTGTCAGCTTCTGCAGGACTAAGTCCAGCATGCCCAATTGGGAGCTCCTATCATTCATCACTGCCCTTCTTTCACCAGATGGGCTGGTCCAGAGTTGGGCCTCTTTACTGTGTACCTACACAACATGACCTGCCCAGTCTCTGCTTGATAGAGCCGGGGCCTAGAGGGTTCTAGTGAGAAATGTCATCCCTCTTCTGGAATTGGGAGGTTCCTTTATGCCGCTCCTCCATTTCAGTGGATGCTGACTAAGTTCCACATGGAGGAGACCAGCTTGGTCCTGGTACTCCTATTGTGGCCATGGCAGATTTGGTTTCTGCCGCTGCAACATCAGGCATGGGATTCTCTGGTCCCTCTGCTTCTCTGCAGGGATCTGTTGTCGCAGGATCTGGGGAACCACGGTCTTTCCCAATTTGAAGTCCTACGTCTGCATGCTTGGCTCCTGAAGTCTTGGCCCTCCCCAGACTGGGTGTGTCATGGAGGGCAGCGGGCCTTTTTGTTGCAGATGAGAGCCCTTCACTAGGACAAGTTTTCAATGCAGTGGTAAAGGTATGCACTCTGGGTGGCCAAGAATCAAATGGACCCCTTTTCCTGTCCAGTGAACCAGATTCTGGGCTACCTAGTGGCCCTTCCGGGCTTTAGGCTTCAGTACTCCCCAATCACAGTGTACCTCATGGCTGTCAGCCTTTCATGAGCCAATGGGTGACCGCACATTTTGGATTAGTTGGAGATGTCCCATACTCATCTTGGTGACATTCTGTATTTGAAGCCCCAATCTGTTTCCCCTTCCAGCTTGGGATCCGAGTCTTGCTTTGGGCAAAATTGACCTTATCTCTGTCTGAGCCAGCCTCGACTTGCGGGATACGCATTCTTTCTTGGAAATGGTTAATTTTAGTGGCTATTACCTCTAGTCAGAGATTGTCCAAGCTTCTGGCTGTTTGGTGTGAAGAGCCCTGTTTGAATCTCCACAAAGGTCTTTGTGCACTAGCCCTAAGTCTCTTCCTGCCGTGATGTTTGGCCTAATCTGACCCAACCCATCCACCAGCCAATCTATTGCCAAGCATGCCAGTTCTCGGGAAGCACTGCTTAGTATGCTAGGCGTGCACAGATTTTTGAAGCATTATCTGCTTTGGACTCAAAGGTACAGAAAGTCAAAGCAGCTTTTCGCTCCTTTTGCCCCAGGTAGAAAGGGCGCTGAGGTTTCTGCAATATTTGTCCAAGTGGCAGCACCCTGTATTGTACTTTGCTTCAACAAGCACTGCAAAGAGTTGCTAGCGACAGTGTCAGCCCATTCCATTAGGGGCATGACTGTTTTTGTGGCCTTTTTTATAGGGGCATCAGCCACTGACGTTTGCACTGCTGCCATCTGGCGTGCCGTCCATACTTTCCCAAGCACTGCAGTCTGGGCATTCACTCTAAGGCCAGTACATTTTCGGCAGGGCCGTGTTGCAGGGCCTGTTACCCTGAGTTTCAGTTGGCCTTCCCCCCAGACTATTTCCTTGTGCTAGTAACTGCTTGGGACTCGTTCCTACGGTGTGACCTGATGACTGAGATATACCCAAAGAAGGTAGTTATGTAAGAACTTGCCATAACAGTAGATCTTCAAGGGGATCTTGGTCATCAGGTCTGCTTTCCCTCCCTCCATCCTCCTTTTTATGGGGTTCTACTCTCAGAATTGGTTTTCTGGTACATCCAGCCTTTTACTTTGGCCTTGGGCACCTCTCCCTCTCGCCTTGGTTCCACATGGCACAGGTGTACTCTCTTAGTCTCTGGGGGAAATGATTGAGGAGGGAGCGGGCCGCACACCTATGTAGGGTTGGTGACGTTGACAGATGAAGTCGGTGTGGGCGGCCCCAGTTGTACTGCTAAAAATCTTCTGTGTGGATCCTACTTCACCAGCAGTGAAGTTCCTATGGTGTGACCTGATGACTGAGATCCCCTTGAAGATCTGCTGTTATGGTAAGTTCGTACGTAACTGTTCAAACACCATGAAGTCTTGCTATATTATAACAATAGCAGTCAGCCACTGCAGCTGAACTGCCCCGGAGAGGAAGGAGTTAACTCCAGAGGATCTGGAGTTGTACAGCGCGAGGGCGGCTGTGCCAAAGTCTATCTGGCCAGTTTCAAATGAAACTGTCAGATTCTTTCCTCGCCCACTGAACAGTCGCCCGAGATCAGCTCCTTCAGCTCGGTTCATTCTCGGTTCAAGCGGTATTTTCGGTTCATTTGAACCGGCAAAAGTATTTATTTTACCGCATTTCGGTTAAAAGCTCTATCTGGTAAACCGTAAGTACAAATTTAAAGTCTGTGTGGAAATTCAATTATCGGTTCGGTTTTGAACCATCGGTTCTAGATTTTAACGTTTGAAGTGTTTGGTTGGGCTTTTAGAGTCACGGTTCCCGGTTCTTATCAGTTCTAAAACCTGGTTTTAAATAGGTTTTCAAATACCATGACACGGTTAGGAACCGATAAGGGTGTCTTGCCTGGCACTGCCATCAAAAGGGCAAGTTTTGGATAGGCTGGCATTATGTCTGAGAAACCCAAAAGAAAAACCGGGCCCACTGGGTTTCAACACTGTGATGTCTGTGGGGAAGCCTTTGCCAAGGTTGACCCACACACCACTTGTGTCTATTGTCTGGGGGCTGACCACCTCCTGTCAGACTGCCAGGTGTGTAAAAATTTCCCTGCAGCCACCCTGGAAAAGAGATTGGGCCGGCTCAGGGAACGAGAGGCCAAAAAGTCCGCTGACCCGGATGGCCAGCCCGGTCCAGCACCCACTGGACCAGAGGGAGTGCCCTGACCAGGGCGAGACTTCTAAGAAAGAAAGGCTGGTTCAGATGAACCAGTCCCAGTTAAAAAGACAAAGAAATCAGTAGGTTTGGGTCCAAAATTGTCTCTCCAACTGCTGCAGAGATAGCTAAAGCCATTCAGATTGTCCAATCACTGTCTCAGGGACCTGTCGAACCACCAACAGTTGGTAAAAGGTTGGTTCGTTCAATTCCAGTGGTTCAGGAGTATGATGTTGAGGAATTTTATGAACCACAGGAGGGGGAGGAGGAATTTGATCAATATATGTGTGGCTGGGAGGGTCTGGACGTGCCCATTGAACCGGACATTTCTCCAGACAGACCTTTAGAATCTCCTCCTATTCTGTCTAGAGTCCCTTCTCATTTTATGTTTTACAAGGTTGCAGAAACCCTCCAGCTTCCTTTAGAGGAGGCTGTGGATGAGCAAGAGGAGCCTAATTATGTAGAAATGATGGATATACCAGAGTCTAGGAGGTTGTCTATTCCTTTGCATAAGTCATTTAGGAAGCAAACAACAAAGATTTTAAAAAATCCTCATTCTGTCCCTCCTGTAGATAAAAAAATGGACAGAAGGTATACTTTGTCAGGCTCTGATATAGACTTCCTCACTGAACAGTGTAGTCATGTAGGTGTGGTACAAGCTGCAGCCTGTGACAAGGCTAATATTCCCCTGGCCTCACATCCTCCTGATAAGGATTCCAGGAAGATTGATGCCATGGCGAAAAAACAGTATATGGCAGCTTCTTTGGGACTCAGGCAGCCTGGCTTATGTAGCTAGATATCAGAAATCTAGATGGGACACAATATTGCAGTTAGCCAAGCAGGCCCATGGCCAGCTGGCTAGTGAGTTGGAACAGGTGGCTGCTGATGGCATTGAAGCCTCTAAAGTTCAATTTCATACTGCTGTTGATGTTAATGATGTCTCCTCTAGGGTCATGGCCACTTCTGTAGCTTTCCGTAGGTTGGCATGGCTCAGATGCACTAATCTGTCCCAGGATACTCAGTCAAAGGCTATGGATTTTCCTGTAGTGGGAAATTCTCTGTTTGGGGAACAAACAGAAAACTATATGAAAAAGATGGATGAATACAGAACTACCTACAAAAGTGCCCAGGCTAAGGAGAGGCATGCCACTCCACAAAGGCACGCTCCCAGAGGTAGGGGCAGGCCTTTCCACAGGCCTTTTTACCAATTTCAAGCCTCCTCTGCTTTTGCGCAGAGGGGTTTCTTCAGAGGCAGGGGTAGACGAGGCACAAGTAAACCGTCCCCCTCCCCTCAGCCTAAGGCTGCTGCCAAGCAGGCACCCTGATGGGGTGCCCAGGGCCGATTCTCCTGTACCAGTGGGGGCAGGTTGGCTTATTTCAGCCAGAACTGGCTGTCCTTAACTTCGGACAGATGGGTTCTGGAGGTAATAAGCCAGGGTCTGGTTCTCAGCTTCAAACAGTTTCCAAAGATGAGAGCCAGACATTTTCCACCTGCAAATTTTTCAGAAGCCCTTGCTTTGGAAGCAGAGGTTTCTTCTCTTCTGGACTGCAAAACAGTGGAAAGGGTCCCTCCCTTGCCATCAGGGCAAGGGCTATATTCAAGATACTTTCTTACCCCAAAAGACAGGAGAATGGCGGCCCATTCTAGATTTAAGGTACCTGAACAAGCATCTTTTGAAACCAAAGTTCAAAATGTTGACTCTGGCAATGATATTGCTTCTCTAAAGCCAGGGACTGGCTAGCTTCCCTGGACCTCAAGGATGCCTATTTTCATGTTCTGATCAGGCCTTCTCACCGAAAGTACCTCAGGTTCGAACTGCCCTCAGGCCACTACCAGTTCAGGGCAATGCCTTTCGGCCTTACCTCTGCCTTAAGGGTATTCACAAATGTCTAGCTGTGGTAGTGGCTCACTTAAGAAGGCAAGGGTTGCTGTGTTTCCCTACCTGGACGACTGGCTCATTGTGGGTCAGTCTCCAGATCAGGTAAATCCCACTTGCAAGTCACCCAGCAGCTTCTCACTTCCTGGGATTCCTGCTAAATTTACCAAAGTCAGTTCTGGAACCAGTTCAGGTCTAACTTTCATAGGTGCAGAATTGAACACAAAGTTAGCCAGGGCATTTCTTCCTCGGAAAGGGTAGACAGACTCATTGCCCTGGCATCCTCCTTTACCCTCTGAGTCTCTCGACCAGCAAGGCATTTTCTGCAACTCCTGGGGCACATGGCTGCTTCCACAGCTGTAGTGCAAGGAGCAAGATTCCAGATGAGGGACATTCAGTTCCATTTGAGGGCCTATTGGTCTCAAAAGAAGGGCCCCCTTTCCAAATTGGTCCCAGTGACTCAAACTCTGATCCTGGCCCTCCACTGGTGGCAGGACCGAAGCAATCTAAAACAAGGGGTTCCCTTCATTCCCATTTCCCACTCCCTCACCCTCACCATGGATGCCTCCCTGTTAGGGTGGGGAGCTCACTTGGGCGACCTGTCCACTCAGGGAGTGTGGTCTCCTCAGGAATCTCTGCTCCACATCAATCTTTTGGAACTCAGAGCTGTCTTTTTAGCTCTTCAGGTATTTTCAGTTTCTGTCCAGAACAAAGTGGTTCAAGTCAGGACAGACAACACCACCACAATGTGGTACATCAACAAGCAAGGGGGCACTCGGTCATCAGCCTTGTGCACCGAAGCAATGAAGTTGTGGTCTCTGGCCTACTCCCTGAACACCTCCCTGATAGCAGTTCACCTCCCAGGGAAGGACAATGTCCTGACGGATGCCCTCAGCAGAATTTCTCAGGGCCATCACGAATGGGCTCTGAATCCACAGGTGCTGGGGTCTGTCTTTGCCAGATGGGGCACCCCTCAGATAGATCTTTTCGCAGCCCCAGACAACCACCAACTTCCTCTATTTTGTTGCAGGCCTCCAGTGCTGGGCTCAGTCCCCCTGGACGCCTTTCTGTTGGACTGGAAAGGGAAGTTCCTGTATGCCTTTCCCCTTTCCTCTTCTTTTCAGGGTACTAGTGAAAATCAGATCTCAACCCTGCAAAGTGATTCTGATTGCCCAGATTGGGCCAGACAGCCCTGGTACCCTCTGCTTCTGTCCTTGACAGTCCACCCTGCCCTGAGCCTGCCCAGAGTCCACGACTTGCTGGCCTGTGCACAGGGAGAGTGTGGTATCTGGACCTCAAATCCTCCATCTCAAGGCCTGGCTCTTGAGGAGTTAGAATTTGCTGATTTACACCTTTCTCAAGGTGTCCTGGATATTTTAAAGGCTTCAAGGAAGCCTTCCACAAGGCCACTTACAATTCTAAGTGGAAGAGGTTTTCCATCTGGTGCTCTGAGAGGCAGATTATTCCAGAATCCGCTGATCTTCCATTTTATTGGACTATTTGGTCCATTTAAATTCCCTAGGCCTTAGGCCAGCTACCTGAAGGTTCATCTGGCAGCTGTCTCTGTTTTTGTGTCAGCAGGGAAGCCTGCCTCCTTTCTTCTCACCCTGTGTTTTCCAAGTTTTTAAAGGGTTACTTCATACTAACCCCTTTTCGGGAACCAGCTCCTGCCTGGGACCTGAATGTTTGCATTGCTCAGTTAGTGCAACCTCCTTTGAGCCTCTGTCTCAGCAGAGCTCAAGTATCTAACTTGAAAACTGTTTTCCTAGTGGCTATCGCTTCGCCAGACGCATAAGGAATTACAGGCCCTGTCAGTGGAAGAAGATTTTATTTCTTTCCACAGAGATAAGGTAGTCCTCAGGACTAATAGAAAGTTTTTGCCTAAGGTGGTTTCAGATTTCCACCTGAACCAATCCATCTCTCTCCCAGTATTTTTCACTGAGCATTCTTCCTCAGGTGAGAGGAGACTGCACAGCTTGGACGTCAAAAGAGCCTTAAGCTACTATTTGGAACGCACCAAGGGTCACAGGTTCGAATCCCTCCAACTCTTTCCTTACTTATGGCGAGGTTGGCAAGGAAACCTGCCACTAAGAGGACAATTGCAAGGTGGATTGTCTCTTGTATCCAATTTTGTTACCAAAAACTAGGTAGAGAACCCCTCAGGACTGAGGCCCACTCCACCAGGTACAGCTGCATCTCTAGCGGCTGCTAGAGACATTCCCATTCTGGAAATTTGTCAAGCTGCTACCTGGAAGACAGTTCACACTTTACTAAGCATTATTCCTGGATGTCCAGTCCAGGAGAGATGCTCGGTTTGGTACAGCTGTGCTTCAGAGCCTATTTCCTAAGTAGGTCCTGACCCTCCTCCATGGAGGTACTGCTGTGTAATCTGTTATTGTTATAATATAGCAAGACTTCATGGTGTTTGAAGAAAAAATTACCACCTTAGTAATTGCTTTTCTTCTCATGGAGTCTTGCTATATTATAACCACCCTCCCTCCTGCCCCTCTCAGAACTTCTACTTGGGTAGGGGTGGCAAATTAGTGCAAGCACTGTGTCATGCCATTGTAGTTTTTCCCTTTACCCTCTTTCTTTTAGGGTTAGGGAACTAGGTTGTTCGCTTAGGTATATATATTGCCCTTCCTGGACTTGAGTCTTTGGGGAAGGGGGGGTCCTAATGGTGCTTGTCAAGGGGGGAAAACTAATAATAATAATACCATTATTCATTGTTATTATGGTTATTGGTGTTTCTATTGTTGTTTATATTGTTGTTATTACTACTAGTAGGTAGCCATTTGGCTAGTGTAGAGCTTTCCACACAGACTTGTTGCTTAGTGTTAGCTTCGTAAAGATCTGACAGTTTCATTTGAAACTGGCCAGATAGAGCTTTGGCACAGCGCCCTCGCACTGTAGAACTCCAGATCCTCTGGAGTTAACTCCTTCCTCTCCGGGGCAGTTCAGCTGCAGTGGCTGACTGCTATTGTTATAATATAGCAAGACTCCATGAGAAGAAAAGCAATTACTAAGGTGAGTAATTTTTTCTTCTGTCTTCGAGGGAATCTCTGTCATCAGGTCACGCCGTCCCTCCCTCCATCCCTCTTTCTCTCTCCAGCTCAGCTGTCCTGTTGCTCCAACCTTTCTGCTAGCTGGCACCTCCTCTGTCTCCTCGGTTCCCTGGTGGGAATCCTGTCTCTCTCAGCCACCGGCTGGGGAAAGAACGGAGGAAGGCGCTGGGCCACCCACGCTTATATAGGGTGTGTGACATCGGAGCCCGATGTTGGCATGGGCAGCCCCTAATAGACTGCAGCAGAAAAAGCTTCCATGGGATCCTGACGCTTGGTGGTGAAATTCCATAGGTGTGACCTGATGACAGAGATTCCCTTGAAGACCAATTGTTACGTTAAGTTCTCACATAACTGTTCTTTATTTTACTATTGACTTTACTCATACTTCTCGTGTAGCATGGAGCTGTTACCCTATGGAAATACAGGTGTTATTTTCCTTATTTTATTTTTTATATATATATTATTTACTTAGTTGCATCTCTTGCCATCTCGTTTGCACAGGGGTCTGAAATTGGGCTACACCCCTTCGCTACTTCTACCAGAGCCGTTTGCTCAGGTTTACTGCCTTATCCCTTTACTTATCACTACCGATCTGTCTGGCTAGTTATAAGAGGCTCTGGCTGTTCTAGACCTGCTACCCTTGTGCCACCTAGTAGACCCAACCCTTAGTCTCTAAGTTGGTAGTCGGGTTCTGTTTGTTTATTTTATAACTTCTATTCTTTTACTATCCCCTTTGGGCTAGAAAGTCTCTAGTCTTCTATTTTTCTCCACTTAGTTTCTCTCCTGGTGAACAGAACTGTGAGGGAGTCAACAACGGTTATTGGCTGGCAGACGGCACCACAAGGGTACATGCTGCATGTGAGCAGTGCCATTAGCCAGTGTTAGCATCTAGAGAACAAAGCTCCAACAGGGTCCTGGTGCGTCCAGGCCTAGACCCATGTGTATGAAACAGTGGTGAAGATATTCAGGAAGATCATCAGTTATGGTGAGTGCATAAAGAGGCAAGGGACATGGGTCTTTTCACAACAAGCAGTCCTTCTGTGGCAGAGTCCAAAATAACACATAACAGCCTCCCCAATTAAAAAAAAAAAAAACACAACTAAAGGCATAAGCACCAAAATCACTTGGTACCAGTGTCTGAAGCTCCAGCCCCGATCTTGCTTCAGCTGCCTGAGGCAGACCTCTCCTCGCCAGTGTGGGGAAGGGGCATCTTACCCAGTTTTACCATCAGTGGGAATCCATCATGACGGACAAGTGGATCATCAGGATTATCCAAGAGGGTACTCCCTGGATTTCATAAAAATCTCCCTGGATCATCCACACAGAAGCCAACCCCCTTTATCAGCTCACGTATCAGAAGGGAGGTGAGCACTACTCTCTTCACAAAAGAAAGGGTCCTACAAGAGCTTGCTAAGCTCAGGTGGACAAGGCAATGGGACCTGATGGCATACATCCCAGGGTACTTAAGGAGCTAAGGGTGGAACTAGCAGAGCCATTAGCAGAACTGTTTAGTGAGTCTGTGAGCAGAGGAGAGGTCCAAGAAGACTGGAGAAGGGCTCATGTGATCCCGCTCCACAAGAGTGGTAGTAGGGAGGAGGCAGGGAACTACAGACCAGTCAGTCTTACCTCAGTAGTGGGCAAGATTATGGAGGCACTCCTTAAGGAAAGGATAGTGCAACACCTGGAATCTATAGGGGTACAGGATCCAAGACAGCATGGGTTTACAAAAAGGAAGGTCCTGTCAAACTAATCTCATAGATTTCTTTGACTGGGTAACCAGAGTGGTGGACCAAGGGGGGAGCAGTTGATGTCGCCTACCTTGACTTCAGCAAACCTTTCGACACTGTTCCACATAGAAGATTAATAAATAAGCTGGGTAGGCTTGAGGTGGGTCAGAAGTTGGTCAACTGGGTGGCAAACTGGTTGACGAGCAGAAAACAGAGAGTGGTGGTAAATGGTATATAGTCAGAAAAGATGCATGTCACAAGTGGGGTACCTCAGGGATCAGTCCTGGGGCCAGTCCTCTTCAATATCTTCATTAGTTACATTGCAGATGGACTAGAGGGTAAGGCTTGTCTGTTTGCAGATGACACCAAGATCTGCAACAGAGTAGATGATCCAGATGGGGTGGGCAGAATGAGAAGAGATCTGGATAAACCAGCAAAATGGTCAGAAGAGTGGCAACTGGGATTTAATGCAAAGAAGTGCAAGATCATGCACATAGGGAAGAGAAACCCTGAAGCCACCTATAGGCTGGGAGGGGAGTTGCTGGCAGTCACAGAGGAAGAAAGAGACTTGGGCATCATCATCACCGATGACCTGAAATCATCCAAGCAGACCTCTAAAGCAGTAGGTAAGGCTATGCTAGGGGATGTTAGGGTGTGTATTAGTAGGGTATCACAAGTCGGAAGAGGGAGGTAATAATCCTCTTTACAAGACACTGGTTAGGCCCCATCTGGAGTACTCGTGCAGTACTGGAGGCCACACCTTCACAAGGACATTAACCAAATTGAGGCAGTCCAGAGAAGGGCAACCAAAATGGTGCAGGGACTGCATCAGAAGACATATGAGGACAGATTAATGGAGCTCAATATGTATACCCTTGAGCACAGGAGGGAGAGAGGTGATATGACCAAAACATTCAAACACACCTTAAGGGCATTAACAAGGTGAAAGAGTCTCACATGTTTAAATATAAGAAAAATAGCAGGACAAGAGGACACAGCATGAGATTAGAGGGAGGCCGCTTAAGGGGGAATGTGAGGAAATTCTTTTTCACAGAAAGAGTGGTGGATGCATGGAACGGCCTACCTCAGGAAGTGGTGGCTATGAATACAGTGCAGGGCTTCAAACAGGCATGGGATAGGCATAAGGGGAGCAATACAAATGAGTATGACTAGATAGGCCACTGACAGAGCAAAGGCCGATGTCACATTTATAAGGTAGAAAAAGAAATGGGCAGACTGGATGGGCCTTGTGGTCCTTATCTGCCGTCAACCTCTATGTTTCTGTGCAACTTCTGTCGCAGGAGATTGTGGACCTTCTGAGCAACAGGGCAGTGAAAACTGAGCCACAGTCAGAACAGAACACAGGGTTCTACTTCCACTAGTTCCAATGACAAAAGGGGGCATGCACCCCATTCTCAACCTCAGAAATCTTAAATTCATGGGTCAAGAAATAGAATGATTTCTTTGGGCTTGCTGCTACCCTACCCGAAACCTCAGGACTGACTAGCATCCTAGGATATGCAGGATGCATACCAGCACGTACTGGTGCTCCCCAACCACCATAGATACCTTTGTTTCATTGTGCTGGGTCAGCATTATCAGTTTAGAGTTCTGCCCCTTGGACTTTTGTCAGTGCCATGAGTCTTTACAAAGTGCTTCGCAGTACTCGCAGCACATCTGAGGAAATTGGGACTCCAGGTCTTCCCATAGTTAGACAACTAGCTAATGTCAGTTCCGTCCAAACAGGAAATGAAGCAGATAGTAGCCACTGCTTCTCATATCCTAACTTTCATGGTAATCTTGCTGAACCTCAACAAGCCTCAGATCAAAACCCTCCCAGCAACTGCTGTTCATAGGAGCTGTTCTGGAAACAACCCAGGCCTGGGTGTTTCTTCCAGAAAACAGACTGCAGGCAGTCCTGCAGATGGCTTGCTATATCACTGAGTGGAAGACTTTGCAAGCCCACTCCCTACAGTGCATGGGTGCGTCTGATAGCCTCCTCAGTGTTAACAGTACCCTTGGCACGTCTACAGATGAAGACAGCTCCGTGGATGCTTAGTGCTCAAGTATCACAACCATTGCACCCTCAAAATTAACCCATTCAGGTAACCAAACCCCTGGTAAGATCCCTGCCACATTGGTCAGTGGAGGAAAATCTCCTCCAGAGGGCCCCCCCCCCCAATTCTCCCCACCAGAGCCAGAAGTGGTTTTTACCTCAGATGTCTCACTGATTGGGTGGGGAGCCCACTGCCATGGACTTCAGACACAATGTGGTTGAGACCTATCAAAGATTCATCTCCAAATCATCGTGTTGGAAATGCAAGCAGTTTTATATGGTCTGAAAGCCTTTTTGGACTTAGCCACAAAACAGTCCTCCTCCAGACAGACATGAAATCTGTCATGCATTATGTGAACAAACAAGGAGGAGTACATTCTTACCCCCTTGCAGGGAGAGCATGAGAAGGATGTCTGGAGCAGGGGATCCTACTCTTAAGCATTCTATTTGCCAGGAGTACAGAACACTCTGGCAGACTAACTCAGTTAATCAGAGACTGATCCTCACAAGTGATTACTTGCTGCAGACGTTGTGAGACCACTATTCGATGAATTGGGTACCTCAGATATGGACCGTTTTGCATCCCCACTAAGTGCCAAGCTGCCTCAATTCTGCTGAAGAAATCCAAGACATAGCATTTTCTGTTAGGATGCATTCTGACTGCCGTAGCAAAATCTGTTTCTGTGTGCATTCCCTCTAATCCCTGTCATTCAAAGAGTGTTACTCAAGTTAGACACGTAAGGGGGCAAGATCTTCCAGGACTAAAGCTTCACCGTTGATTCTCACCAATTGGTTCTGAGCCAGAGGTGCTTGGAACCTGCGGGTGTCGGAACTTTTCCGGAGGGCTGTACCGAGGTAGGCTGTGTGCATGTGCAGCACCACAAGACTAGTTCACGCTGCATGGCTTACCTCGGCACAGGCCCTCAAACACCTCAGTTAATTTTTTCCCGCTGTCGAGCGCACTTTAGTGATGTTGCTCACCTGCTGGGAGTCAGAACTTCATGTCTATACAACAACAGCGTTTAGTTCTTCTCAATTTTGTTTATTTTTGTTTAGTTTAGTGATTTTTAGTTTACTTTCTTTGTCAGATTCTCTCAGCCCTACCAAGCAGTGGTCAAAGACCATGGATGGTGGCGGTTGGGAGCCTCTTCAGGCATGCTGCTTTGGTGGTGGGGCCGTGTCCAGTCCACTTCCATCTGTGGGTAGGGGGGGTTCTGATGACGGGCGATCCTGTGTTTGGGAGGGAGGACAGCACTCCCGTAAACGCGAAAAGAAGTGGGCCCATTTCTGATCATGGTCAGGGACCTGGCACCATTTGACCTCGAGTTGCCCTTCTTCTTTCCATTGGAAAGGAAAAAAACTGTACTGCCCAAGATCACCCTCTGGTGAGTGTGCTGCAAGATCTTAAGAGTTCATGAGCAGAAGGCCTTGTCCCGCGCCATCGTTGTCACCGGCTTCTGCTCATGGGTGCTCGAAGTCTTGGGCCTGAATTCCCTCCCTGTCTTCCTCCGGGGACACCGATGGGCAGTTTCATCACTGGGCAGCTCTTAGGGAGCAGTGGGTACAGCATCAGGCTCATTTGCCCCTTCTTGCATAGCCAGCCCCAGGTCCCTCGGGGCTGGGGGCATCAGAGCCACCGTCAGAACCTTCCAGCCAGGTAGCGCGTCTAGCTCCATCAGTGACCTCTAGGTGACCGTTGTGCTGCCGATGCCTATTCCACTGGCCGCTCCCCCAGTCAATGTCACTGCTTTGGGACCAGCCCCGGTACCATTGCTGGTCACTCTGGTGCTGGCTGGACCTTCAGCACCACAGGTGGTGCCAGAATCAGGGTATCTGGGGCCCTGCCCAGCACTGTGCTTGGTGCCGTTCCTGGGGCTGAGAGAGCCCTTGGCACTGGGCCCAGTCTCTCCAGCAGTGCAGCCTCCGGTGCCGGCTGCTTTAGTGCGAGTGCCACCTGTGTTGCTGACTCCTAGGTCTGGGTTATGGAACCTTAGATCCAGTCCTCCCCCAGACCCCCTCCCTGGAGAGGATCTGGAGAGGGATGAGTCTGACCCTGAACTCATCATTTCTGAGGGTGGTGACAAATTTATTTTATAGCCTGGATAATTTGACCAGATGCCCTCTCCTGCTCCTGGGGGAACCTTTCTTGTCAGGCTCTTTTTCCCAACATGTATGCAGCCAGGGCTTGCATTAACCCCCTGCTGAAGTCCCCAAACGAGATGTTTGAGGCTTTTGAAGCACAAAAATAAAAGCACTACTTTAGACTGACCCTGCTTATTGAAACATTTGGGCCTGTATGAGTACCAGAAAAAGTGTCAGGTAATGTAGTAGAAGACACTCCAGCAAATATCTGACCCTGAATTTTCTGGGCTGACCCCCAACATATGTAGCTGAGGGTCAAACTAACTCCATTTCACTAGTGCTAATGCAAGCCCTGTGCAGCTCTTGCTTTTCAACCTTTTGCCGTTGACCCAGGGAAACATCTCCATCTGGAGTGGCTTAACATTTCTTCCATGCTGGTCAACCTCCTAGGTGTCAGCGTGGCTCAGTTGGTAGCACATCCGCCTCTGGACCAGAAGGTCGTGTGTTCTCGTCCCACACCGGGATTGGACCTGCACCTAAAAATCGCTGGCATCCGAGTGCAGTATTGGGGGGTGCTGTACTGCTGGGGTGTGCCGTCCTTCGGATGAGACGTTAAACCGAGGTCCCTTCTGCCCATCCTGGTGTTGTCCTGGTGGGTGTCCAGGTGGAAGTAAAAGAACCCAGGGCACTCTTCGCAAAGAGTAGGGAACATTCCCGGTGTCCTGGCCAACATTCCCCTTCCCATAAACCGGTTCATGCAATTATCCAGGCTGTGTGTGGGTGATGATGTGCGATATGGCCGCCACCACACATTCAGTCACTTCACTACCAGTCTAGCATTGCTTGTAAAGCGCTTTGGATGTATGAAAAGTGCTATATAAATGCTGATTCTTCTTCTTCTTCTTCTACCTCCTATTCCCCTGGCATTTGAGACTCTCTTGGATACAGTATGGAGTAGGCCTTCGTATGTCCCCTCTGTTTGTAGGTGAATAGACCGTAAATGTACTTCTCCCAAGGACTGGCCTGTGCTTATTTCCCAGACACTTGCTGGCAAGATCCTCAGGAAGTCACTGTGTACCGCATCAGTACGGAGTCGCGCAAGATAGACAGTAGGAACCTTCGCTGTCAGTGAAGAGGAATCCATATGGAAGATTTTCAGCAGTACGACTGGGGCCATCCACACTGTCGACGTCTGCTGACATCAGCAACCCTATATGGGCGGGGGCGGCCCTGCTCCCTCGTCAGTTCTTTCCCTCCGTCAACTTGCAAGCACGGTCTCTGCGGAAGCTTCGTCGCAGTGTTCGCTCCTTTTTCGGCCTGCAACCCTTACCAAAATCTCTTTTTAGAGATTTTTTTCCTTTTATGTCTAGAGTTAATCATCCTTTTTCTCTTTTCCATCGCTGCCACTGCAAAAAAAAGATTGCCTCTACAGATGAACACTCTGTGTTTGCTGTCTTGGGCCTGACCACGACGTCTCCGACTGTGAGCTCTGACGGAAGTTTAATCAAACAACCCTCGGGCGACGCAAGAAGGCTCTAAAACAGTTCATGGAACAGCAGGTAGCCAGCTTGGGTCTCTGTCACCCAGTTGCCCACTGGATCTTCAAGCTCCCAGGCCTGAGACAAGTCCCCAAGGGGGTCATAATAAAGACCAGGATGGCCCCCCCTCCCCCGACGGCGATCCCATTCCACATTGGCCTCTACTTTTTCAGGGGGCTCTTTGTCGATGGCAGCTGCCTCGACAAAGAGACCAGCTGTCCAGGTCTCTATTCCTGCCAGACAAATACGGACAGCTCCTCCGCCAACTCTCGGGGCACTTGACGGTCGACCTCTGGGTCATCGACCTCTCCACCGTATGACTCCATCAAGGCCTGCGCCTTCGTCTCTCAGGGCTACAGGCTCATCGGGCTCCAAGGACAGAGGGTCATCAGCTACTGTGCTGTAGAACCCTTCCCCCCTTCATTGATGACCACTATGGACCCAAACAAAGAACTAGTTAAATTCACAGATGTACTCATTCAGCATCTGGGTCTCTTAAATAGGCCCTCTTTGTCGATCCTGGGAGACTTCCCGAGGGCCGCCGCTGGCACATCTGATGCCAGACCCAAATGAGGAGGAGTATCATCCTGATCGCATCCTCCCCGATGACATAAAGGTTAAAAAAGAAGAGGAAGAAATCCTCATTTCAAATAAGTCCACTGCCTCTTCAGTCAGTGAGGACTCTGTCAAGCATACTCCAAGGTCTTCTTCTGAGGATACCACCTTTTTCAGTGTCATGAAGCAATTGTTTGCCACAATGAGCTTCCAGACTGAGGAGGAGGATATCACCAGGAAAGACCTGGTGGACTTCCTGGAAGTTCCTGAATGTCCCCCTAAGATAATTCCTCCTATGCTTCCAGCCCTGAAGAATGCCACTACGGCAGCCTGGCACAGACCAGACATGGTGTCAACTATGCCACGTAGGGCAGACAAACACTATAATGCCCCTCAGGGCCTTCCGTACTTTGCTGCCCAGGCCGAAATTGACTGTGGTCATCAGGGCAGCCCCTGACAGATCTAAGGCGCCTAAGCACCTTAGTTCTCTTCCCCCAGACAAGGAATCCCATAGGATTGACCTCTGGGGTAAAGGGTTTACACCTCCTCCACTTTGGGCCTGAGGATTGTAAACTATCTGTCATACATGGTTAAGTTTCAGAATGCCAACTGGAGAAAGGGCAAAGCTGCACCCAAACACTTCCCGATGGCTCCCAGAAGCAAGAATTGCTTCACTGCTTGCAAACTGCAGACAATGTCAGTAAACATCTCAGGGCAGCTGCCACTGGCACATGTCTTCATGGGCACTCCTGGCTTAGGGTCTCTGGATTTGCAGCTGATGTGCAAAACAAGGTCTTGACGCACCTTTCAGTGACACCAAGGTCTTCGACCCTGATGTCCAGGACCTCATAAACGATCTGCAGGCCTCTGACATGGCCATTAGGTCTGTCCATTCTCTCTACCACACTCAGCCCTGAGGTAAAGGGTGGTCTGCTTTTCATAGACAGGCCAATAGGCCAGGCTCGGCCACGTTACACAGGGTAAGTGCAGAGCCCAGGTTTCCTTGCCCACCCCTCCCTTTACGGCGGCAGAGCATCCCAGAAATGAAGGACCAGCCTCCACAGCTGGTCCCACCTCGGCTTGACTCCTTGGCAGAACCCCCCTCTTCCCCTTGCCCATATCCAGGAGGTGGCAGTCAGAGGTTGGTTCTCCTTCCATCTGAATCAGTGGAGAACCATAAATTCAGTTGCATGGATCCTGTAGATCATAGAGACAGGTCATACCCTGGAGCTAATCCAGCAGCCTCCAGATACCCCTCCACCACCCTCCAGCTATCCCTCCTGGCTCACTTGTCTGTTCTCTGGGAAGGAAGTACAGTATCTTCTGCGCAAGCAGGCTATCGAACTGGTGCCAAGACGAAAGAGGAATCAGGTTTTATTCCAGGTTTTTCCTGGTCCTCAAAAAGACTAGCAATCTGAGACCCATTTTAGATCTAAAGGACCAGTGTTTCTTTGTCCAGTACAAAAAGTTCCGGAGGTAACTTTGGCAGGCCTCATACCCCTCCGCAAAACCGGGGACTGGCTCTTTTCACTGGACATGCAGGATGCTTACTTGCACATTTCGGTCTTTCCTCCTCACAGGAGGTTTCTTTGTTTTGCCTTTCAAGGCAAGCATTACCAGTTCAAAGTGCTGCCCTTTGGCTCATCATCTGCGACACATGTCTTTACCAAGTGCTTAGCAGTAGTCTCAGCAGCTCTCAGAAGAGAGGGGACTGTATGTCTTCCCTTACTGGGACGATTGGCGCCTCAAAGCCCCATCTAGGGAACAACTCTTGCTGACTCTGGAGCGCAGTCTCCAGCTCTTGCACTCTCTGGGCATACCGGTCAACCTGCCCAAGTCTGTCCTAGTACCGTCGACTGCAGTACATCGAGGCAATTCTGGACTCTGAGCAGGAGAAGGCCTTCTTACCCCCAATACAGAGCGGAATGCCTTATGGCCCAGGCTCAAGAAGTCACTCAGAGTCGGTACATTCCTGCCAGACTGTACCTCAGGTTGTTGGGTCTAATGGCAGTGGCCATTCCCACCGTTCCACTGGCCAGGCTTCATATGTGCACCCTTCAGTGGACCGTCAGAGTGCAGTGGGACCAGCGCACTGACGAGTTGGGCCAACAAGTCCTGGTCTCCTCCCCAGTTGGCAAGGTACTGCAGTGGTGGATGGACCCCTTGAATTTTCTTTGAGGGGTTCTCTTCCAGGTTTCTTCCCCACATCAGATTCTAACCACAGATGCTTTGGTTCTAGGCTGGGAAGCACACCGGGGTCACTTTCAGATCCAGGGTTCCTGGTCCCAGTGGTAAGCCACCATGCATATCAGTGTCCTGGAGATGAGTGGTGCTCTATGCCATGCAGGCATTTCAGGAACATCTTGCTCCAGGCCAGCTGCTGGCACAGTCGGATAATTTGAATGTCATCTACTACATCAACGAGCAGGCCGGGACTCACTTGTACCTCCTTTGCAGGAAGGCCATGAGAGTGTGGTATTGGGCACTGGAGCACAGTCTGACACTCTCTGCAGTCCACGTGCCAGGCATCCTAAACACCCTGGCAACAGTCTCTGCAGGACTTGGTCCAGCATGCACAAATAGGCGCTTCTCTCATATTTAGCAGAAGATCTGTTCAACAGATGGGGTCATCCAGAGTTGGACCTTTTTGCGTCCTCACTCAACACAAAACTACGCAATATCTGCTTGCTAGATTCATGGCCTGGAGTTTTCTGGCAAGACGCCTTGTCCCTCCCTTGGAGTGGGAGATTTCTGTACGCATTCCTTCTGTTTCCTCTAATTCAGAGGGTGGTGATCAAGCTGCAAATCGAGGGGGCCAGCATGATTCTGGTTGCCCTATTCTGGCCTTGCCAGATATGGTTCCCTCTGCTTCAGCAGCTGGTGGAGGAACCTCTGGTCCCTCTGCGCCTTTGCAGGAATCTGCTTTCCCAGGATCAGGGGCCCTTGTCCATCCCAATCTCAGGTCCCTCTATCGGCATGCATGGCTCCTGAGAACGTAGCCATTGCCAGGTTTAGGGTCTCTATCAGAGTGGCAGATGTCCTGGTGACCACCTGCAAGCCTTCCACCCGTGCCACTTATGCCATGAAGTGGAAGCGGTTTGCCATCTGGGCTACCAAACATTCCCTAGACCCATTCACCTGCCCTGTGAATCATGTCCTGGACTACCCAATTTCTTTGTCTGACTCACTCCTCCAGTATTCCTCCCTCAAGGTCCACCTTTTGGCTATTTCTGCCTTTAATGAGCCCGTGGGTGATTGCACTATTGCTCAGCTGAATGTCTCCCGTACCTTTCTCAGGGGCATCCTGCACCTGAAACCCCCAAGCCGGTCACCGGTCCCGGCTTGGGACTTAAATTTTATTTTGGAAAAGTTGACCCTTTCTCCTTTTGAGCAAATCGCGACTTGCAATTTGTGCTTTCTGTCTTGGAAAGTGCTGCTTTTAGTTGCAGTTACTTCTGTTCAAAGAATTTCAGAGCTTCAGGCCCTCTGGTGCGAGCAGCCTTATTTGATTTTTCACAAATACAGGGTACCTTTGTCCACAAATCCTAAATTTATACCCAAGGTGGTCTGAGTTCATACTTAATCAGTCTATTCACCTTTTTATTTTCCTGAGCGTGCCAATCCAGGGGAAGCACTGCTCCATACTCTAGGTGTGTGTAGAACTTTGAAGTATTATCTGCTTCGGACTAGAGAGTCAAGAAAGTAAAAACAGTTTGTCTCTTTCACCCCCGGCGAGGGTGCTTCAGTTTCTAAGCAATGTTTATCCAAATGGTTGGCAAATCGCATTGTGTTCTGCTACAGTAAGTATGGCAAAGAATTACCTGGTGCTGTCAAAGCTCATTCCACTAGAGGCATGGCTACCTTGGTGGCTTGTTTAAAAGGGGTCTCAGCCGCTGACATATGTGTGGCAGCCACCTAGAGTACAGTTCACACTTTCACCAAACATACAGTCTGGACATTGCCTCTAGAGCCCATGCAGGATTTGGCATAGTTGTGCTACAAGGACTACTGTCTCAAGTTTATGGAGATCCAACCTGCCAGACTGTCTGTTTTTACTTGTCACTGCTTGGTACTTGTTCCTACGGTGTAACCTGATGACTGAGGTACCCTCGAAGAAGTCGGGACAGTTACATAAGAACTTACCATAACACTAGATCTTCCCTGTGTCATTCTTCAGTATTCATCACTGGTGGGTTTAAGCCGGAGCGCAGCACCCCGCAGGAGCTTTTTTGTTAGGGGGAGGAGCTGGCACCACTCACGAGGCTGATGCACTGCGTGGCGCTCACGGGTTGGCCAAAAATGGCCATGGCTCCTCCTCCACCTCAGTTCTACTTCTCCCGCCATTGAGACAGCACCTCGCCTGCAGCAGTTAAAAAGATTCTGAAGTTAACTGTGTCATTGCGGCCTCCTTTCAGCATGACACCGCACCTCCTCAGACCCGCTTTCGCTACCACTTCGGTTCTGCCATCCGGTACTCGGTGCTGTTATTGAAGATCCAGTAAGATTTTTCCTTAACTGTGTCGAGTCATTACTGTTTATTATTTAAGTTACCATTTGCGTCATGACCGGTTCGGGGGACAAGAAGCGTTCTTCAAAAGCAGGCCGGCCTCCTATTCATCGGTGTTCCTGCGGCTGGCAAATTTCCATGATGGACCGGCATGATGTCTGCCTTACCTGCCTTGGACCCAGCATGACATGGATCACTGTGATGTCTGCTTCTCGACGAACCGCCGGGTTCCCAAGCACCATGCATTAAAAGTCGTCAGGGCTCCGCTGACTTTTGGGGGGTGGCGGTGGTCTCGTAGGTCCAAATGTAGGTCTCTGGATCCCTTCCCAGGCCTGTACTGTCCGATGAGGAGGGACCTACTCCTCTTCTGGCCTTGCCATGGAGGAGGTCTCTGCCATGGTGCCGGAGCACTGGTCTGGCCTCACCTGGGGCCAGACCGGGAGCAGTTCCCTGGCAGTCACCTCTTCGGGGGTGCAGGCTCCCCCGTTGTCTGGGGCCCACAGTCGCTGTGTCCGGCATGGGCCAGGCTCCGGTGATCATAGGCAGGAGAGCCCCTGGGGTCGCCAGTCTGGAGCTTCTCTGGATCTCCTCCTCTCTGGAGCCGGATGATTGGGAGGCCGATCCGGACTGGTGACTCAACTCCTCGGAGTTGGTGGGTTCTCTGTGACCCAGGACTGTTGCGCCTCCCCAGGTGCCCTTCCCTGCTTCTTTGGTGACTGCAACCAGTGCGGATCCCTGTGCCGATTGCGGCGCCAGGGTGGTGGTGTAGGTCCTGGTGCTTGGGGTGCAGTGGTCCGGGCATTAGGGGAGGGGTCAGTTGCCGTCCCCGGTGCTACCCCCCCTCTTTGATGCTAGGACCAGAACCCCCTCCTCTGCGGCTCTCCTCGGAGCTTGTGGAGTTGGGGGATCCTATGGCACAGGGTGCGAGGAAGAGGTCTTCCTTGGAGTCAGTGGGGTTGAGGGGCAGGCGAGGGGCGGCACTCCTCTGCAGTCCTTGGGGCTTGGGAGGAGCCAGAAGCTGAACCCAGGTTCTCTCCTTGTCTCCTCTCGAGGGAGTCCCCTGGTGGTGGGCTAGTCCCGCTCTTCATTCATGCGGCCCGGTCCCCTCATACAGATGCTTCCAAACAGGGCTTAGTCCGGACCGTTTCAAGTTGCTTCACAGGCCGGTGACAGATCAGACCTACAGATCTCCTGTTCTGCCAGGATCACCTGTTAGGTTTCTTAACCCTGGCAGAGGTACTACTGTTGCTGTGGTAAGGTCTTCCCCCTTGCCTCTGCGTCCAGTCCCTCGTCTCCCAGGCCATGTCAGTCCTTCGGGACCTCTGACCTGGGAACAGTTCAGATCCCAGACTGCGAATTTTCTCTGTTACGTTAGGGCCATGGACAAGCAGGTCTTTAGCCTGTCTCCCCCTCCGCAGCCAGAGTCTGAATCGTCGGGTTCCTTGTCTTCCTCCATCAAGACTCAGTACCAATTGTACAATGCAAGCCGTCATGGATGAATATGGTGTGGATCACTTGGTGGTCCCATCCTTGCCAATCCCTTTCCAGGAGGCATCGTACAGCGTCTGGCAGCTTCCATCTGTCCCAGCTTCAGCTCCTTTGGACTGCCAGCATCGGTACTGTGCACCCCAGAGGTCTTCAGGTACACTGCCATATTCCCCCTACAGGACTAATGCCACTGGACATTTCTACCGGGCATAGAAGCCTGATCTATGACTAGTTCCCAGATCTGGACTCTGTGGAGTTCTACCACCTGGGGCGGAGAGTCTTCTCCTTGACGCGGATGCTTATGTGTATCACTTCACATCAGGTGCACCACGCTGCCTATAACAGGCACCTCTGGGCAATGCTGAGCCAGGCATTGCATTGCTATCTGATTCGGAGGCTACCAGACAGGCCATAGCCCTCTCCCGCGATAGGCCTGGAGCTGCCGTGGCAGCAGTCAGTGGTATCTTATGACGCCAGTGAAGTCGCTTCATGGCTTGTGGGGACAGCAATCTACATTAGGCGGACAGCATGGCTTCGCCTCTCCCGATTATCACCCCTGGCCTGGCGTAGGGTGATGATGGCCTCCACGTTCCGGGGGACCCGCCTTTTCTCCTACAGAGCGAGACGGGAAATGCAGGGGCTCTTTCCTTCCCCCAGGGAACAGGGGACCCCACCTCACCCTGATCAGTCCCAGGCTTAACTAGCCTGCAAAGGGTCTCCTCCTGCCGTGTTTTCCCCCACGGAGGGCTGAGGGGCACTAGTCCCTTATCGAAGTGCTGAACCCCCTTGGGGGGGATCGATACTCACCCACCAGTGATGAATGCTGAAGATTGACACAGGGAAGATATGAAAATTACATACCTACCACAATTCTTGGATCTCTGTGTTTGTCATCACCATTCATCACTGAATCCCACCCACCCACCTTCCCCTCAGAAGACTTCAGCCCTGAGTGATGCTTCCTCCCTGCTTGCCCTCCTCGGGGATCCAGTTGGGTCTCCCACTGTACCCTTATGGCTCCTCCTCCTTATTCCTAGGAGGCAACGGAGAGGACTCTTGGGAGGAGAGATAGTAGGGCCTCTGAGTCAAAATTGAGAAGGGGACTCCTGGCGGGCCCCCTCTCCCTTGTCTTGTGGAGGACCTTTGGGGTTGGTCCACTCCTTTGGGGTGTGCTGACTCTTTTCAGGTCCCCTGATATGGGCGGCAATGGGCTGACAGGGACTCCTCCTTCCCCTTCCCTCCCTGTCTTCTTACTTATCTACTTCCTCTATCTCCCTCCCCCTTCTGGGTGGGAGATGTTATTAATTAGGTGGGGTTCTCACTCCCCCCCCCCCCCGAATCCTGTGGGTTCTCCTTTTTGGAAAACAGTAACCGGAGGGAAGAGTGAGGAATCCTTACTAGGGGTGGATTTTCCACCCGGTAGGGGGTTGGAGGAAGGAGGGACCCTCTCCATAACTGCTAACTCTATACCTGAAAGGGGATAATAAGACCGGGTTGCAGATCCTGCAACAACTGCCTGCAGCCTAGCTGCTTGTCTGCCTCTGGAGGCACTTTCCTGGTCACTCAAGGCTCTGAGTCTCTCAAGACACATGGTTGATGGGTCCCTCCTCTCCTTCCTCCCATCTTCTCTCTCTCTCACCCTCTCAGATCCTCCTCTGGTCGGCCTATTACTTTTTCAGTTTATATCTTTTTTTTATGCTGTCCCTTGGGCTTCCTTGCCCTCGTTTTTTTTTTTTTTTTCCTATTCCTTTCGTGTTTCCCCTGTCTCTCCTGCGAGCAGAACTGAGGTGGAGGAGGAGCCAACAGCCATTTTTGGCCAACCAGTGAGCGCCACGCAGTGCGTCAGCCTCGTGGGCAGCGCCACTGGCGCCAGCTCCTCCCCCAACCAAACAAAAGCTCCCGCAGAGTGCTGTGCGTTGGCTTACACCCACCAATGTTGAATAGTGAAGATAACACAAGAAGATCAAGAATTGCGGTAGGTATGTAATTTTCATATCTTCAAGGGGAACTCAGTCATTAGGTGTGATTTCCCTCCCACCATCCACCTTCTTGGGGCTCCTGTCCAGAACCTGGCTAACTGCTGTTTCCTCCTTTCTTCAGTTCCCCAGGGCATGAGCCTTGCTCCCTTCGTCTCCAGAGGGAAAGAACTGAGGAGGGAGCGGGGCCACCCATGCCTTTGTAGGGTTGCGGATGTTGATGGCGTGGGCAACCCCAGTTCTACTGCTGAAAATCTTCCATGTGGATTCCCACGGTGTAACCTGATGACTGAGATTCCTTCAAAGATGTACTGTTACGGTAAGTTCTTATGTAACTGTTCTTTCACTGCTGCTACCCTTATCGTGAGGATAGCCAGCTAACAGGGGCATTTCTCTAAGTGTGGGTATGCCCTTTAGACCTTTCTTAAGTCTCTAGTGGAATCCTTGCCTGAATCGGAGACTTAGCACAAGATTCCTCAGTCTGTTACTCATGGCATTGAGTCTAACAGTCATCAGTTAAAAGCAGCAATGGATGCATTTGACACTGCCTCATGTTCTGCTGCTGCAGGAATTTGTATTAGAAGGCACTCCTGGTTTTGGACATCTGGCTTCTGTAATGACTTCCAGCAACAGGTTATGAATGATCTTCCTGGACTTAGTCTTCACCATTCATTCATACTGCTGGGTACTACACCGGAGGTGCTAGGACACAGCAGGAGCCAAAAATGTTCAGGAGGGTCAGCGCCGAGGTAAGACCGGGCATGCGCAGTACCACGAGACTGGTTCGTGCCTGTGTAGGCTATCTCGGTGTTGACCCGCCAACCGCTTCAGTGACAACGTCACTCACCCGCCGGGAGTCAAATCTTCACATCTATACGACAGCAGCATAGTCATTCACTTTTGATTTAGTATATGTTGTTTTAGTATTTATATTTTAAAAAAATAATTTGAAGAAAGAAATTCTCTTAGCTTGCTATTGATGGAGTTAGTTATGGACGGTATCGGTGATGGTAGGGAGACTTTGCTGGAAAGCTGTTCTGGCAGTGGGCTGTGTCCGGTCTGCCGCCCTTTACGGGGGGGTTCATTCCCGACCACGGACAGTCCAGTGCTCGGGAGGGAGGGAGGACAGTCCTCCCATAAGCTCAAAAAGAAGCGGGCCCGGTCATGGTCAGGGACCCGGTGCTGCTCAGCATTGAGTTCTTCTCCTTCCTGACGGAAGAAGTGGTGGTACCACTCGAGATCGCCTTCTGGTAGGTCTGCGAGGGAGTCCTTGGTAATGGAGAGCAGTAGACCCACTCCAGCCCCTCCAGGGCCCCCAGTGGTCTCCATCCTTAGCAGTCTGGATTCCCGACACCTGCACCCCTCTCTGTCCTCTGACGGAGTTTCTGCTGAGCAGTTTAATCACTGGGCCGCTCTTCTGGAGCAGTAGGTATGGCGTCTGTCTCGGTTGCCCTTGCTGGTAGACCCAGTTCCCAGGCCCTCGGGTCTTGGAGCTGCTGGGATGCAGGCGGGGCATTCGGGACAGGATGTGTGTTTGGTGCTGGCGACGGACTTTTTACTCTCTCTGGTATCTGCGTCACCGACGCTGGTTCCATGTATCTTTCCCACTCGCTATGTTTTCACGCAGGGGCCAGCACAGGTACCACTTCCCTTCCCTCTTTTCTTCTAGGTCTGACAGGGGTTCTTCTGGTTCAGTGCACGAGCGGCACAGTGTTTTTCAGTGCCGTGTTCGGTGCAGAGTTCTTCGGTGCCATGTACGTCATCGAGTTCTTTGGTGCCACGTTTGGCATCAGGTTCTTCAGTCCCACGTGCAGCACCAGGTGCTTTGGTACTGTGTGTGGCGTCAGGTGCCTCAGTGCCACTTTCGGTGCCAGGTTCCTTGGTGCCACGTGTGGCGCCGGGGTCCTCGATGCCAATACGGGTTCCGATGTCGCCTATGTACCCTTTGCCTAGGCCAGGCTTCGGCCTTGCAGGACTTGCTCCTGACTTTTCAGGGGTGGAGGTGGAACATGGTGAGTCTGATCCTGACTTGCTTTTGTCTTGACAACTTCGAAAATGACTCGGTCTATGACTTGGAAGGCAAGCTTTTTATCTCGGCTGAATCTCTGGTCGAGGACCTTTCCTTCCAGTCCCTCCTCAAGAACATGGGATCAGCCCTTGCCCTACAGACCTCCTTAGTAGACCCAGGTAGGCTGTTATGCCTCCATGTTTCCAACATTACTACGACCCTCACGTATCCTGTGCCAACTCTTTTAAGACTTCAGCATGGCCTATCAATAAAGAAATCTCTCAAGATTGACACTTTTGGGATACAAGCGTTCGCTACCACAACCTTGCGCATACATATTGCCAGTTATCAGGGCCATTTCTCTCAATATGAGTACATCCTTTGAAATTCTCTTAAGTCAGTAGTTGAGAACTTCCCAGAGTCTGACGTTAGCATGGAGCTTCTCCAGACTATCACCAGGGGCATCCAGTAGTCATGAGCTGAAAGCATCTATGGATGCCTGTGACACTGCAGCTAGGGCTGCTGCCACCGGGATCTGTATCAGACAGCACTCCTGGCTCAGAACATCAGGTTTCTCACCTGATTCTCAACAGCATATTATAAATGTCCCCTTTGATGGTGCTTATCTGTCTGGCCCTAAAGTTAAACAAGTTCTACAGGCCGCCCAGAAAACCAGGACTGCCATTAAAACAGCCAGGCCGGCTCCTACTGCTCCACAAAGGGGCGGGAACCGTAAGCAATTTCGTAACAGGCAGTCCTTTTGAGATAAAGGCTGAGGAACCTTTAACGGAAATCAGACTCCTCAGCTACAAATGAAAATGCTGCAAAAGGCACAGGGCCCAAAAGCACCCAGTGCCATGCTCTGAAAATCTGGCCCCGGTCTCACCTCAACTGCCCGAGGTGGACACTTCCACAGCAGTGGGTGGTCGTCTGACTCAGTTTTACAGCCAGTGGAGGTCCATCACCACGGACAAATGGGTCCTTAGGATTATTCGAGAGGGTTACTCTCTCAATTTCACAGAAATGTCCCTGGATCTTCCACCCAAGCTGCAGCACAGCCTGTCCACCGCTCAAGTCAGACCTTCTCACTTACGAGTTACAGGGCCTTCTTAGAAACAGGGCAGTAGAAGTTGTTCCCTGGGTAGAAAGGAACACAGGTTTCTACTCTCATTACTTTCTGGTTACATGGAAGATGGGTAGGTGGCATACACCCAATTCTCGACCTCGGAAAGTTAAACAAGTATCTGTTCAGGGAGAAGTTCAAGATGATGTCCCAGGGAACCTTACTTCCACTCCTCCATCAGTACAACTGGCTGGCATCCCTAGACATGCAGGATGCCTAACAGCACGTCCCGGTACACCCAAGTTACCACAAGTATCTCCTCTTCGTGGCCTTGGGTCAACACTATCAGTTCAGAGTCCTGCCCTTTGGACGCTCCTCAGCGCCTTGAGTCCTTACACAGTGTTTTGCAGATCTTTAGCTTGTCAGTCTTCACCATTCATTACTGTTGGGTATAAGCTGGTGACGCGCACCCGTTGCAGGAGCTTTTTTGTTGGGGAGGAGTTGGCGCCAGTGGCGCCGCCCATGTGGCTGACGCACCAGCGAAGAGCATGCGGGTTGGCCGTTAGGCATCACTGACTCCTCCTCCATCCCAGTTCTGTTTATCCCGCCGTCGAGGTCATATGTGCTGTGCGAGTCAGAGCTTTAAAATACACCATTAGGCCTTTACCTTCAGTTGATGCCTTGTTCGCCTTCGGTTGACGCTTGTTTCACCTTTGGTTGATGCCTTCCGTCATCCCAGTTCTCATTCCGACGCCGCTGAAATCTGGTAAGACTGTTTCTCTCTTTTTTGTCCGCGGCGCCGGGATCTTTTGCTAATGTTGTGTTTTATTTCGCATCATGTCTGGTTCTGGGGCAAAATGCAAATCCAAAGCAGGCCGTGCCCCCATGTGTCAGTGCCCCTGTGGCCTGCACTTTTGCCTTTCGGACCAGTGTGGTGATTGTCTGCAGTGCCTGAGACCCAGCCATGATGTGGACCACTGTAACACCTGCTTCTCCATGGACCGCTGAGTTCTGCTGTTCAAAGTCGGTAGGGCCCCCGACAACTTTCGGAGGACAACGTCGCTCACAGGTCACCAAAGCCAGGACTCTTGACCCTTCTTCTGGGTCTCCTCCGGGGTCTATACGGCTTGGCGAGGAGGAGGCCTCCTTCAATTCTAGCCTTGCCAAGAAGGAGTCCTCTTTTTGTGGTGCTGGAGGAGCAACGCAGTTCCCTGCGGAGCCGCATTGCTGGCGTCATCCTGGCAGTCACCTCCACGGAGGTGCAGGCTCCCCCAGTGTCGCGGCCCATAGCTGCTGGGCTCGGCCCTGGCGGACCCTCAGCACCGCCTTCCGGCATCTTCCAGGATCTCAGTGCCATTTGCGGCGCAGGTGATCGGGACGCGGTGCTGCTAGCCTGGAGGTCTGCCTCATCACCTCCTCTCTGGAGGAGGAGGATGACTTGGAGGCAGATCCGGACTGGCACTCTGACTCTTCGGAGTCAAAGAGCCTTTTGGGACACAGCACCAGGCAGCCCAGTGGCCCTATCCCTGAGTCCCCGGAGCCTGCTGTTCTTGAGGATCCTTCGGCTGGAGGCGGCCGTGGATCCGTTGGGGATGGTGATTCGGGAGCCCGGGGTTGGGTGTCCTCCTCTGGAGAGGCTCAGGCAGCTGCCATCCCTGGTGCTGCCGTGGCCCTTCGGGAGGGATGGGGGAACCCCTCTTCTGTGGCCTCCTTCGGGGGGCCTACAAGAGTGGGAGACCCCACTATGCTGGGGTCAAGGAAGAGGGCTGCCTCTGAGTCCGAGGGGTTGAGAGGCCAGGGTGAGGTGTGGCTGACCCCTTCTGCTACCCTGTGGGGGGGGTTGGAAGGAGTCACAGCGCTGAACCCCGCCTTTCCCTCAAGGTCTCGGAGGCACCATTAGTTGGCAGCGCAGAGGGTTGCCCATCTGGACACATGCAACCCCAGGTGTGTCACAGGGGAGAGTTCCCTTCAGGGCTGCTCCGGAGTTTGCCATCTCAAGCTTCGTAACCTGGTATGGCCTCAGGACCACCCCACTCCCGGTTCGGTGGAACCAGTCTCTGGGTCGCAGAGGTCAGGCACTTTCAGTTTGGTGTCCATCCCTCTGCAGACACCTCCTCCTCTCCCAGGCCATGTGGGTCCCATGGGGCCCTTAACCTGGGAGATATTCAGAGCTACTGCGGTGGCCTTTCCCACTTACATCAGGGCCATGGACGAACGGGTCTTTCACCTGTCCCCCCGGCCGCAGGAGTCCTCTGGACACTCAAGCTCCTCTTCCTCCTCATCTCCGTTTTCCAAAAGAGAGGAACACTCTTCACTGAATATCAGCGGTTCCTTTTGAAGCTGGTGCAGGAGCTTTGCATCTCCCATGTTCTGAGGAGATGTACCGAGTGGGAGACATGCTCATTTCTCAGTGAGTTCAGCGCTCACCACATGGTGGTGCCCTCCTGGCCCATTCCTTTCCAAGAATCATCTGTCTGCACCTGGCAGTCTCCAGCCCCAGCAGACTGTAGGAGGTGGTATTGCACCCCCCAGGGGTCTTTAGGTTCCCTGCCTCACCCTCCTTCGGGTCTGACGTCCCTAGACACTCCCTCCGGGCCTCAGCACCTGATGCACGACTGACCCCAGGTCAGGATTCCGCAGAGTTCGACCGGTGGGGTCGAAGAGTTTTTTCTTCAGCCCATTTGTTGATGTGAATAGGTTCTCATCAGGCACTCCACGCTGCCTATAACAGGCGTCTGTGGTTGATGTTAGCTCAGGTGCTAGCATCTTTGCCTGATTTGGAGGAATCTAGACAGGCCATTTCCCTCTCTGCTCAAGGTCTAGAGCTTGCAAGGCACCAGGCAAGGGCGTCCTACAACGCCAATGAGGTGGCATCCAGACTAGCAGGACAAAGCTGTGCAACCGCTCTGGTAAACACCATACACCAGAGTCCTTGTTGTAGTATTAAATTATTTGTATTTTCTTTCATAATCGTGCCCCTAACGTTTCGCCAGCCTGTGGCTTCTTCTGGGGAACTGTTAAATAAATGTATTATATTTTTAGAAAATGTTTTTATTATTCACACATGTGAACAATTTACATTGTGAACAAATTGCTATAAATACATTTTCACTGTTACAGACGATTATTCATCATCTGGACTTGCATCGTTATATATATTCTTAAAGTTTATAAATACTTCGATTTCATATCATGGTTACATTTTTCTAGCCCCACCAGTGATCATGTGTGCCTGAAGGTTACCTACTTTTATCTGGGCTTGAGTTATCCCACAGTTGCCTTCAAGGTGCTGCTTGTGTCTGTTGTACTTATTGTCTGGAATAACATAATTACATATTCATTTTTGTCCCATGGGGTACTATTGTAACATAACCAATACAAAATGTTACTGTCTCTTTAAATCTCATAAATGTTGTTTTACACCATCTTTTCATAGATATCAAGCATTCTCATGATTTCTTTCTTGTAATTGAGCACTATGGCGCCTTCTGTCAGTTCAAGCTATTTGCTCTACCTGGCTTCTAAAAATATTGAAAATATTTTATAGGTTACAATCGTCCAACTGGTTTTAAATACATTGACATTTTTCAACAAACCTTACTTGAGTTCAGTGCTTTTGCTCCCTCATTCAATGTAGGCTGCCCGTTCTAATATATATCTGCAAATGTTAAACAAAACCATTGTGAGATTCTTTCATCCTGTTCTATATTCTTTTTAACTCCTTAGGGCGCTGTTACCTGGACTCGCTACGGTCTTCTCATGAGAAACGTATTTCTTCTGTCTGACCTCAGTCCCTGTAAGCATGCCCTATTTTATAAGGTGCAAATGAGTTAAGTCTTATCCTTAAACTCTGTGTTGGCCAAAGTATTTGCAAGATAAAAATCCTTACTTGATATGCACTCTGTGGCATCTGTATTCACTTCTCGAGCGTTAATGCGGCAGCAAGAGACTAACATTGGCCCTTCCCTCTTATGCCTTCGTGGCAACGTGCTGATGTCATCTGCAGACGTGATCTTGGTCACATCATTACCAGGTAACTCGCGCTGCTAGGCAACCGTTCCGCCATGCAGGTATTTCGGGCTAGAAAAAGCTTTTAAACAATTTTACTCATTTTTCAAAATAATCTCATATTCTTCTATTGTGGGTCCCTTTCTCCTTACTGAGTTCTCCGAAGAGAGAGTACTGCTAATAATCTAACCAAGAGTTTGTACATTAAATACTGTGCATAGAAAGGGGGGGTTGTAGTATACTGATTTCTCCTTTAGCCAATATGTTACGTAAATAAGGTTATTAATCTGTCTTTATTTATTGAATTTTGATGACTGGGTAGGCCCACTGAACCCCGAAGGTCCCTTTTTCAGAGGCGACCCAGGAGACAGAAACAGTACAGTACAGTCAGGTAGTACAGGGTGCAGAGAAAGTAGACATGAAATTCAAGGTTACAGTAAAGGCAGTATTTCAATATATTGAACATAAGTGCAACAATTGAGGGAGTTGAGGCATGCTTTTGGAGTAATTTTGGGTGAGAAAAGGAGAGGGATTGGTGTAGGATGTGGGACCAGGGGTGACTATCCAATACCCTGACAATGGCACGAGCTTGCTCCAAGCAGGTGGGACTTGAGCCTTGTTCGAAAGTTTAACAGTGATGCCTGCCACTTAATTTCCTCATTCAGGCCCCATTCTCTGACATGTCCCTAATTCATATATCCATCTAGTTTCTTTACTCTCTAAAAGTTTTCCAAAGTGTCTTCCTCTCTCAGGTTCCTGCACTTGTTCAAGTCCCCAAAATCTGAGTTGTATCACAGTGTATTCCCTTTCATTAAAGTGACGAGCTACAGAGGAGCTCTCATCTTTTAATCTAATTTTGCTTTTGTGTTCAGAAATTTGGTTTTTAAGTTCCCTGGGTGTCTGGCCTACATAAAGCTGGTCACAGGGGCATTGAGACACATAGACAACAACTGTCGAGTTACAGTCAATATGTTGCCTAACAGTGTATTCCTTCCCTGTATATGGGTGCTTACATTTTTCTTTTTTCGAGGTGTTGTCACAGGCTACATGTCTACTGCATGGGTGCATCCCATTTCTCCAAGGGCCTAATAGGAGTTGTCCATGTTCTGGCTTTTGATGTTTGTGTACAGTTTTTACCAATCTATCCCTAATGCTAGGTGCCTTTTTTGATTTTACAAATGGTTTATTCGTAAACACCCGACCTGTCTGTGGGTTCTCTTGCAAAATCCACCAATGTTTAGTAATTATCTTTCTTAACCGGGGCATTTCACAACAATGTGTGGTGCTGAAGGCTAGTTTTCTCTCCTTTGGGGTGCTTCTACGCTGATGTTTCTGTTCAAGTAGGACTTCTCTTGGGATTTGTGACACTCTGGCTTTTGCCTGTTTTAATAAGGTTGAGCTGTAGCCTCTTGTTTTAAATCTCTCCAGTGTTACTTGTTCCTGCTTAAAACCTTTCGCCGTGATACAGTTACGTTTTGTATGTAAAAGTTGTGAAAAAGGTATGCTGTTTTTTAAACTGGAGGGATGGAAACTCATATTATGAAGGGTGGTATTCCGGTCTGTACTTTTCCGATATAGTTTTCTCCAAAAGTCAGAGTGTTTGCCCTGGAGGAGGATGAGTAGGGTTTTCGCCCTGAAAATCCCTGAGGGAACTCCCTCGGATTCTCTTCACAGTTCTTAGAGTGTCCCCCATCGTGGGGCTGAATAATCCTCTAGTGGGTCTCTTTGGCTGTCATTCTTTCAGTACAGCCCTAAGAGAGTTAGTGGGAAATCCCTCTCCCTCTTCTTCCTCGACACGGATGAGCCGTGGTTCTCTTCTCCTAGAGCGAGAACTGCATCAGTCCTTCCATGGGAAAACTCTTTCCAGAAGTTTTTTTCCCTGCACCTAGTCAGGACTCGCTCTTTCTGTTTTATACTGTTTCCCTTCAGGGGACAGTTGGTGAGACCTAGGTTCTAGGTTTCTTTAACTTACTAGGTTGGGGGGAAGGGGAAGTCTGCCTTCATCAAGCCTCTTGAGACCTTGTCCCTTCAGACCTTGGGTCAGTAACCTTTTAACTGGTGGGATCCTTGCTCCCTTGTCTTCAAGCCCCATTGGGACTTTGAAACTGTCAAGCCAGTGGTCTTCCAAATTGCGGTGGCAGTTAGCCTTCTCCTTCTGTCACCCTTTATCCCCTCACTCCTTCTTTTCTGTCTTTCCTTTCTATCCTTGTCTTCTCCTCTTCCTGAGACCGTCCAAGGATTGGGGCCCTATGGCCACTTAGGGTAGAGTTCTCTTCTCCTGTCCTCTATCCAGCTTAGACCTTCTTCAGTTTATATCCATTCCTTACTATCACTCGGCTCTCTTGCCTCACTTTCTCTTTTCTGAGCCCTGTTTTCTGCCTCTGCTGCTCTACAGAACTGGGATGGAGGAGGAGTCAGCGGCGTCTAACGACCAACCCGTGTGCTCTGCACTGGTACATCAGCTATGTGGGCGACGTCCCTCCAAAAAAAAGGCCTGGCGGTGGGTGTGCGCCTCCAGCTTACACCCACCAGTAGTTAATGGTGAAGATACAAGAGAAGATCAAGAATTACGATAGGCACGCAATTTTCATTTCTCACAGCACACCTCTGAAAGCTCGGCGTCCATGTCTTCCCCCTACCTGGACAATTGGCTTCTAGCAAGTCCGTCCAGTCAGGGAAGACAGGAAACAGTCTCCATAGCTTCTTGGTTCGGCACCTCCATGGGAGTCTACTGAATCTGGAAAAATTCCAGTTTCAACCATCTCAGCAGCTCCTCTTCATAGAAGCCCTCCTGGATACCTCCAGGGCGAGGGCTTTCCTTCTGAAGGACAGGAGGAGCAACATTCTCCAGATGGCTCGCTACATCAGGGAGAACGCTTCTGTTTGAGCTCTCTCCATACAGTGGATGTTGGGCCTCATGGTCTTGTCCATGTTCACAGTACCTCTAGCCTGCCTGCACATGAGGACCACCCAGTGGATGCTCAGCACACAGTGATCGCCGACCACACATCTGCAGTCTTACCATATAAAAGTGAGAGACCCTCTGATGAGATCACTTGCATGGTGGACTCAGGAAGACAAGCTCCTTCAGGGTCTTCCCTTTGCGCTGCCAAAGTCTCAGATCACTATCACCACAGATGGAACCCTGATCGTTTGGGGAGCTCACTTGCAAGATCTCCACATTCAAGGGGTGTGGAGCCTTGAGGAGTCTCATCTACACATCAGTGTTCTAGAGATGAGAGGTGTCCTTTACACTCTTGAGCCTTGAAGGATGTTGTCTGCCGCAGGGTAATTCTTCAGACGGACAAGGCTGTGATGTACTACATCAACAAACCGGGTGGAGTGCATTCCTACCCTCTGTGCCGGGAGGCCATGAGAGTGTGGGAGTGGTGCCTCGAGCACAGTGCTCTGATTCAGGCAGTCTACTTGTCAGGAACTCGGAACAACCTGGCGGATCGCCCCAGCAGGACAGAGGCGGATCCACACGAATGGTTGCTTGCACCAAACGTCATGCAGTTGCTTTTCAACAAGTAAGGCAGCCCAACCTGGACCTTTTTGCATCCCCGCTCAACGCAAAACGGCTTCTATTCTGCTCCAGAAATCAGAACCTAGCATTTTCTGTCAGGATGCAGTCAGACCGCAGTGGACAAGACGCTTTCTGTACGCATTTCCTCCTCTTCCGTTAGTTCAGAGGGTGCTGCTCAGACTGAAGGCACAAGGGGGCAGGGTGATTCTAATTGCCGTATACTGGCCTCGACAGATACGGTTTCCATTTATTAACAGGTTGTCGGAAGTCCCTCTGGGACTACTTTCTCTGCGAATGGACCTCCTGACACAGGGACCCCTGGTCCATCCTAACCTGCACTCCCTTTATCTCCATGCCTGGCTCTTGAGGAGCTAGGTGTGAGTAGGTTCAAAGTATCTCGGAGAATCTCGGAGATCCTCTTGGCAGCACGTAAGCTCTCCACTAGCCAGACTTACACAGTTAAATGGAAGTGCTTCTCGATTTGCCATGCGAAGTCCTATCTGGATCCATTCCCCACCAAAAACGGTGTTGGAGTACCATTTAGACCTGTCAAATACAGTACTGCAGTACTTGACAGTAAAGGTACACCTCTGCGCAGTTTCTGCCTGTCATGAGCCAGCGCAGAACACAACACTGGCTCAAGTACTGCTAGTCAAGAGGTTCCTCAAGAGCATCCTACATACTAAACCTCCAGTCAGGAAACCGGTTGCTGCATGGGATATTAACCTCGTGCTAGACATGCTCACTTGTAAACCTTTTTTGCCTCTAGCCACCTGTGTCTTAAAGTTTCTGACCTGGAAGACTGCCTTTCTGGTGACCATCACTTCCGTTCGCAGGGTCTGTGAAATACATGCCTTGGTCACAGGCCCTCTGTATACTGTCTTTCACAAAGATAAGGTGGTACTTCGTACTCACCCTACGTTCTTGCCCAAAGTAGTTTCGGACTTTCACTTCAATCAGCTTTTGGTTCTTCCCTTCCCACTTATTTTGCTGACTTCCAGAATGAGTGGTAATGCACCCTTCATTCTCTGGATGTCAAGAGGGCTCTATGATTCTACATCAGTAGAACAGGGTAGATTTGTAAAGCCAAGCAACTCTGTATTGTTCAGCATGGCCCAACTGGGCCGGCCAGTGGCCATTAGATGCATTTCTGCTTGGACAGTGGCATGCCTTTGCCATTGCTACTCCATGGCACAGGTCATGTTGGAAGGCCGGGTGTATGCCCACTCTACCAGAGCGGTAGCAGCGTCCCTGGTGGAAATTCGTTCTGTACCCATTGTGGAAATTTGCAAAGTGGCTACTTGGAGCTCAGTGCATACCTTTCTGAAGCACTACGCTCTAGATGTCTATGCCAGACAGTACACTTCCTTTGCCAGGACAATCCTTAATGGACTTTTGTCCTGAGTAAGCTCCGTCTCCTGCCACCTTGCTTAGAGGATTGATTTTTAGCTTGATACTCACGCAGCAGAATGAGTGAATGGTGAAAACTTCAAGTCCAGGACGATATGAAAATTATATACCTACCGTAATTCTTTTTCTTCTTGGACAAGTCTTCACCATTCTTTCATACGTCCACCCACCATCCCCTGAGCTCACTCATCCTGTTTCTGGTCTTCACTCCCTCATGTGGTGGTCTGTGAAGACTTTGTTTCTGGACCCTTCTTATACGGGTCAGCCAGACTATCTTATGCCCAGATTAGGTTAGGTGTTTCCTAGCTAGTTTACGCTGTACCTCCTCAGTCAAAAAGGTACTGAGGCAGTTGGAGATTCGACACCGAGATGGCCTACACATGCACGAGCCAGTCTCACAGACTGCGCATGCGAGGTCCTACCTCGGTGCCAACCCTTCTGAAGATTTTTGGCTCCCGCTGGGTCCTAGCATCTCTAGCATAGTACCCAGCAGTGTAAATGAATGGTGAAGACTTCTCCAAAAAAATTAAGAATTACAGTAGGTACATAATTTTCTTTTCCCTTTGATGGTTCCTACCTGTTTGGACAACAGGTAGAACAATGTCTTAAGGCCTCCCAGAAAACAAGGACAGCCATCAAGCCCTGCCCTATCCTATCCCCAGAGGGGGGGAAGGGGCAAGGCTTCTACCACAATAAACAGTTCTTTCAAGGCAAAGGCAAGGGAGCTTAAATCAAGTCTCAGCCTTCCCAGCTGCAAAAGAAAGTGCAACTGAAGGTACTGGCCCCTGAAGTGTCTAATGCCACTCTGTGAAGTCCCAGCCCCGGTTTTGCCTCAGCTACCCAAGGCAGATCTCCTCCCCTGGGGCACAGAGACTCAGTTTTACCATCAGTGGGAATCCATCTTAATGGATACGTGGGTTCTTAGGATCATCCAGGAGGGATACTTGCTGAGTTTTACAGAACTCTCTCCTGATTATCCGCTCAGAAAGCAGCCCCACCCCCCCCGTCAGCTCACATGTCCGAGCTTCTCGCGATGGAGATTACGGGCTTTCAGAACAGGGCAGTGGAAGTAGTGCCGGAGGTGGAGCACAACACTGACTTCTACTCCCATTACTTCCTCATTCCAAAATAGTCTGGGCATAAACCCCATTCTCAATCTCAGATATTTGAGCAAGTTCATGCACCGTGAAATGTTCAGAATGATCTCTCTGTATCTTAAGAATGATCAGAATATATGTATTGCAGCTGATTGATAAGAACATTTAAGGTTTGCCTCTCTTTACATTGCATTTGATGTACCCATGATTTTCAATAAACCTGAATTTAAAAAAAATTCTCTGTCTAGGGATCCTCCTGCCGCTCCTCAAGCTGCAAGAATGGTTGGCTTCCTTAGAAATACAAGATGCTTACCAGCATATCCGGGTCCACCCCAGCCACCACAGGTTTCTCTGTTTTGTGGTACTGGGTCAGCATTATCAATTCCAAGTCCTGCCCTTTTGGCTATAATCAGCACCTTGAGTGTTTTAAAGAGTGCTTTGTTCTCACAGCGCACCTTTGAAAACTTGAACGCCGTGTTTTTCCCTGTCTGGACAACTGGTTACTAGCCATTCCCTGCAAGCAGGAGATGGAATGAGCAGTGGCCACGGCCTGTCAGTTCCTTACTTCCATGGGAGTCCTGTTGAATCTCCAGAAGTCGCAACTTAAGCTTTCTCAACAGCTCTTCTTCATTGGGGTCCTTCTGGACACCTCCAGGGCCAGTGGCTTTTTTTTCAGAGGACAGAAGGAAAGCAATGTTCTGATGGCTCATTTCATCATGGAGCACAAGTCTGTTCTGGTGAATGCCATTATGTTAGGTTTCATAGCCTTCTCCATCTTCACAGTGCCTCTGGCTCGACTACACATGTGTACAACCCAGTGGATCCTCAGCACACAGTGGTCTCCAGCAGCACATCCTCAGTCTTACTCCATCAAAGTGGCGAAGCCCCTGCTACAATTGTGGGCATGGGAGGACCATCTCCTTCAAGGTCTTCCTTTCTCTCAGCCAGAGCCTCAGGTAACCCTCACCATGGATGAATCTCTGCTAGGTTGTAGAGCCCATTGTCAGGGCCACCACACTCAAAGTGTTGGAAGACTTGCAGGGTCTCATCTGCACAACATTGTGTTGGAAACGAGAGCAGTTCTCTATGCCCGGCAAGTCCTCATGGACTTTGTTTACCATAAGATCGTTCTCCTCCAGACGGACAAGTTTGCCATGTACTACATCAGCAAACGAGGAACACACTCTTACCCCCACTCCTGCAGGGAGGCGATGAGAGTGTGGGAATGGTATCTTCCTGGACTTAAAATCCTCACCATTCATTCATACTGTTGGGTTCAAGACAGAGGCACTAGGACTCTGCGGGAGCCCCAAATCTTCAGGAGGGCTGGCGCCGAGATAGGACCACATATGCTCGGCACCGCGAGGCTGGCTTAAGGCTTTGTAGGCTATATCGGCCTCGACCCTCCAGCTGCCTCATTTCCATTTTTCTCTGCTGTCGAGTGCGCTTCAGTGATGACGATGCTCGCCCGATGGGAGTCATATCTTCACGTCTGTATGACAACAGTGTTCAGATTAGACTTTTAATTTTTTTTTTTTTAAGAAAAGAAAATTTTTTATTTTCCTCTCAGTTCTACTGTTTTGGGGTCAACCATGAACGGTGACGGTAGGGATCTCGCCGTTGGAAGGCTGCTGTGGCAGCCGGGCTGTGTCCAGTCCACTGCCCTCTCCGCGGGGGGGGTGGTTTGACTACGGACAGTCCGGTGTCAGAAGTGAGGACAGTCCTTCCATAAACACAAAAAGAAATGGGCTCATTCCCGATCCAGGTCAGGGACCAAGCACCACTCTGCCTCGAGCTCTTCCTGTCTGAAGAGGAAGAAAATGTACCACTCGAGGTCGCCCTCTGGTACATCTGTCAAGAAGTCTTCGGTGGTTGGGAATCTCTGGTTACCCAACGGCTTCCGCTCTCAGTCACTCAGACTCTTTAACACCGGAGCCCTTTTTTGTCCCCTGGTGGGGTTTCCGGTGGGTAGTTTTACCAGTGGGACGCTCTTACGGGGCAGTGGGTACAGTGTCTGTTCTGGTTGCCCCTGCTGGTGGATCCGGTTCCAGGGCCTTCAGGCCTAGGCGTCTCGGAGTCGCGATTGGGACGTTCGGGGCAGGTTGAGCATCAGATGCCGGCTACGGACTTTATCCCCTTGCTGATGCCAACGCCGGTTCCATGTGCCCCCCCCCCACACACACACACACACTGTCTCTTTGCAGGGGCCAGCACAGGAGCCATCTTTTTCCCCCTTCTTTTCCTCCTAGAGTCACTTTGGACCTTCATGTGGCGATGTCTGGTTCGGTGCCTCATCCCGTGCCAGTCCCAGGTGGGGTGGCACTGAGTTCCGCGGCACTGGGCCTGTTGCCAGTTGCAGTGTCTCCTATATATCCTTTGCCCAGGCCAGGCAACAGCCTATTTGGGGCAGCTCCCACCCCTTCTGAATGTGTCGTGGAGAAAGATGTCTGGTCCAGACCTTATGGTTTCTGAAGAAGGTGATGAAGACTCGTTCTATAGTTTGGATGGCGAGACCTCACTCCCACTTGAAAGCCCAGTAGAAGACCTTTGCTTTCAGTCTCTCCTCAGGAATATGAGGGCAACCCTAGATCTGCAGACCTCTTCTGTGGACCCAGGTGGGCATTTGTGCCTGGAGTGGCTTCATGTTCCCAACATTCCAGTGAACCTTACGCCTCCAGTCCCCGCACCCTTCGAGACTTTGTCTGAGGCAGTGTGGGCAATGCCAGCTCTTATTCCATCTGTCTGCAAATCCCTAAACTGTAAATATGTCCCACCTAAGGAAAACACATTTTAGCCTCACAACCCATCACGGATGCACTGGTTGTCCTTGCTGAGAATGACAAAGCTGTTCTTCCACATGAAGTATCAGCACATCCTATCAATAAAGAGTCTCGTAAGATAGATAGAACTGGAAGGGGACAGGATCAGTTGTGTTCCAGGACAGGAGCTGCTGCTGCTGTTTTCACAGGGTTCTTGTGGATTTTACTTGGTAGGTTAGTTCTTTTCTTTCTTACTTCTAAGGGGCTAGCAGGGTATTGTTTTGGGGGCTGCTAGATGTTTGTAAACTGATTTGGTGGCTGTAAGTGGGGCTCATTTTGTGGATGTTTCACTGTGTAACAGGCTGCGCTGGTAGAGGCCTGTTTCTTCTGATTTAAAACCTATTTGGTGGGATTTGCTTGGGCCTGGTTCTTTGGCTGCTGGGCTTGGAGGAGACACAGGGCTGATACACTTCTCCGAGTCAGGTGTCTGCCAGGGACTCGCGCCTCCCCACCCTCCCTCCCAGAAGTCTGCGAATTTATAGGGGAACACCTGCCTTGGTAATTGGAGGAAAGGCTGCAGGTGCAGCTCATGTAGTTCTAGCCACTGGGGGTTGGATTTAAAGGCTGGGAGAGAGGAGCTTAGGAGTTGTTCATTTCCTTATAAGTTTAATGTATTGTACTGCACCTAGTAACAGGGTTACTGGTGTACAATGGGACTGTCTCTAAGATTAGTGGGTGACCTGATTAGGCAGTAGGGGTATCTTGGACTAGGGGGGAACCTGGTGGCTCACCCAGGGAAACCTATTTGGAAGGGGATGGAACCACACATCATTAGGGCCGGCATCTTTGGGAGGGTGGTGGGGTGCACAGGGTGTGGAGCAGCCATGATACTGGACTGGGCTTGGAAGTTCGGTGGTTGCCCAGTGTGCTACCAGCTGGTACAGCTTAGGGAGGAGGTTGCGGGGATTAGGAGACAGCTGGGGGAAGGGGGGTGGTATGGTTGGGGAAGGGGCTGGGAATCTCCCACAGGGTTGCACCAAGCACTGGGGGTGGGGGCATAGGGAAAGGAGTGCAGGAGAATACTCAGGGGTCACATAGGGACCCTGGCAGAGGGGGTCTAAAAGGAGACTACCAAGGAAGCAGGCAGGTAACTGGGGACCCTCACAAAGGAGGGACAGAGGGACAACATTCTCAGGGAAGTAGGCAGATGGCCAGGGCTGGACAGAAGGAAGCAAGGCGGGGAGGTGGATCAGACCTTACGCTCAGTAACCGCTTCAATTCTCTTCTTCTGCTCAAGGATGAGGGGGGTGATGTAACCACGACAGAGGTGGTTAGAGACAGAAAAGGAGTGGGAGGCAGGAGGCAGGGCCAGATAGCAGGAAGAACGGGGGACCTGGAATGCAGGAGAATGGGGAGCAGTGAATCAGAGCAGGAGGGGCAGGGGAAGAGGAGGAAAGCGCAGGGAGAAGGACCAGTTGGGAGGAAAGGTAAAGGAGAAGGACCAGAAGTACAAGGAGGATTCAGTAAAGGGAGCTGAGGGTTTAGGCCAGGGAGCACGACGAGCAAGGAGGAACTAAATGGAGACAGGAAGGAAGGGAGGATGAGCCAGGCTAGTTTAGCAGATGGGGGAGAAGGACCAGTTGCGAGCAGTGAGGGGGGAATTAGCAAGGTACAGAAGGATACTCAGGAGGAGGAGAGGCATAGGACTGGAGGGGAGGGGTGGCCATGGTAAATATGGAGGGGGTGGCATGTGGCACCCAGATGAGGAGGAACAAGGAGCCAGCTGGGTGGAGGGGCCTGTAGAAAGGATGAGGGACATGGGGGGATGGAGGAAAAGGAGTGGTCAGAGTGCTCCTGCTGGGGGATTTTATGATCAGGGGTATCAAATGGGATAGGGAGGGAGAAGCCTGGCCAGTTAGAACAAGATGCTTCCCTGGACTAACGGTGCACAGGGCTAAGCACAAGGTATATCAGCTGGCAAAGGATTGTGGGGGTTCCCCAGACATACTGGTCCACCTGGGTACAAATGACATTGTGGGAAATAGCGAGCTAGAGATACAGGCAAGATTCAGGGGAGCTCGCCATGGTCTGTCATGACATAGGATGCACAGTTTTCTCTCGAAATCCTGCCAGTGCCGAAGGGCTAGGTGGGAACACAAAAGGAAAATTAGGAGATAAACCAGTGGCTCAGGGAGTGGTGTGAGGCGAGGGTATGGGTTGATGGGGGATTGGGGGAGACCTGGGAGGATAAGGAGCTGTATGCTAGAGATAGACTACATCTCAATTTGGAGGAGGGGAACTTTAAGTTGAAAATAGAGGGTTCATTGGTAAAGTGGGGTTTAAACTTGTGAAGGGGTGGGATGGGAGAAAAGTTGTCAAGGGTTGCCGATAAGGAGGGACTCTGTCTCCACCCCTGGGGACCAGGAGGATTGCAGGAAAGGCCAACTGGCAGGGGTGCAGACCAGGGAAAACAGAATCCCCATGGGAACACGAAAAGGGAAATGGAACTATAGGAAAGGGTGGAAGGTAGTCCTGGTAAATGCCAGGAGCTTGGGCAATAAAATGCCTGAGCTCCAGGCGATAACTGAGGGAGCAGTGGATGTGGCAGCGGTCACTGGAGGCTTGGGCCACTGCAAGACATGACTGGGACCTGAACCTGGAGGGGTTACAATATGTTCAGGAAGGACAGGGGAGGGAAGGGAGGAGGGGTAGCAATGATAGTCAAAACTGCATTGGCATAGGGGAGTAGAGGCGGAGGGAACCGTGATTTGAGGTCACCTTGATAACAAGGGAGGCAAGAGAGTAAAAATAGGAGTGTGTATAGACCCCTGCCCTGGCGGAGGAGCTGGAGGACAGTCTGGTGGCAGATGTTAGAGACACTGCAGACTGGGCAGAGGAACGTGGTGGTGTTGGGGACTTAAACATGCCAGGAACAGACTGGGAGACTATGACATCCTCTGTGACCAGGGAACAGAGGTTGTTGGATGTTTCAAGACGCTGCCTAACTCAGCAGGTGAGGGAACCACCAGGGAGGCATGGGTACTGGATGTGGTCCTGGCAGACAGTGACCAGATTGGGGCCTGGAGGTAAGGGACCCATTATGGGAGTGACCATGCCACGGTCTGGTTCTGCCTGGACCTAGGAGGGTAGAAGGCTGCACAAAGACGGAAGTAACCGACTTCAGGGGGGGTTGATTTAAGGAAATGGGAAGGATCCTTAGGAGCATTTGGATGGGATTGGGTCGACATGGACGCTGATAGTAGGTGGGAAATCATCAGGAGAGGGTGCAGGATGCTACCAGCACCTGTGCAAGAGTAAGACAAAGTGCGGTGGGGCCCAAAACCCTGTTGGTGGACCAGGGAGGTCCAGGAGGTGGTGTGAGGAAAAGAAAGCAGCCTATAAGCAATTCAAGTGCTCAAGGAGTGAAAGGGATCAAGGGGAGTACGAGCTGATGGCTAGAAGGGCCACTAGAGTGGTGAGGGCAGCTAAGGCAAGGAAGGAGCAGAACCTGGCCAGGGAAATAAGGAGAGGGAACAAGGGGGTCTTTAGAGACATTGGGGAAAGACGAAGGGTGAAGGGGCAGATTAGCAGGATTAAATCAGGGGAGAGATGGGCACAAGACCCGGGGGAGCAGGCTGAGGTACTAAATGAGTACTTCACCTCAGTTTTCACCAGGGAAAATGGGGGTGCTGCATCATACATGGGAGGAGACAGAGATACTGAGGAGGGAGGGACCCTTACCGATCGGCAGGTCTGGGGAGAGGGGGAGGCATCACTGGCAGGTGGGGGGAGGGCTAAGCAGGGAGAAGAGGTACCGGAAGTGGAAATCACAGCAGAGAGAGTGAGGGAAGCCCTCAGCTCCCTTAAGACTGGAGAAAGCACCGGGGCTGGATAAATTACATCCCAGAGTGCTGAAGGAACTTGCAGATGTCCTGGCGAAACCCCTGGCAGAGCTTTTCACCATCTCTCTGAGGACAGGGTGGGTGCCCCAAGACTGGAAGGTGGCGCATATAGTGCCTATCCACAAGGGGGGATCAAGGGAGGTGGCAGGGAACTACAGGCCTGTCAGCCTGACATCGGTGGTGGGCAAGGTGATGGAGGGCATTGTCAAGGAGAGGCTGGTGGGGGACCTGGATAAGTCAGGGTGCCTGGACGATACACAGCATGGATTCATCCGGGAAATCGTGTCAGACAAACCTGGTGGAGTTCTATGACTGGGTGACAAGTGCCTTGGACCTGGGTAGACCAGTGGATGTCCTCTTTCTAGACTTCAGCAAGGCATTTGACTCTATTCCTCACGTGGGCCTGTTGGATAAGCTGGGAGAAATGGGGGTGGGGAACCAGATGATCAGATGGATAGGCAATTGGCTCCAGGACCGGACCCAGAGGGTCGAGTTGGTGGGATAGTCTCATCCCCAAGGAGGGTCATTAGTGGGGTCCCACAGGATCAGTCCTTGGGCCCCTTCTGTTCAACGCCACGATCTGACATAAGGACAGGAATCAGGAGTGAGATGAGTCTCTTTGCAGATGACTCAAACTGGGGCGGTGGTGGATGGGGAGGAGGGAGGTGGCCCCCACAGGGGATCTGGAGGCTCTGGAAGGATGGTCTAGAAAGTGAAGCTGAGGTTCAATGCAGGGAAATGCAAGGTACTCCACCTGGGCCAGAAACCCAGGCCGGTACACCCTGGGGAAATGCTGCAAGTCCGATGGCTGAGAGGGACCTGGGGGTGGTGGTGGATGTCAAGATGAACAACTCTGAGACTTGTGGGAGGGCAGCAGCCAAGGCCAACAGGATGCTGGATGCATCCTACGGGATCACCTCCAGAAGGAGGGAAGTGATACCCTTTGTATAACTGCTTGGTGAGGTCGCACCTTGAGTACTGCGTGCAGTTTTGGAGGCCACACTTAAAGAGGGACATTAACCTCCTGGAGAGGTTCCAGAGGAGGCAACCAAATGATTTGGGGCTTGGGGGACAGGACCTATGAGGAGAGGCTCAAGAGCTAAATATGTACACATTGGAAGAGAGAAGGACTGGGGGACATGATAGAGGTCTTCAGGTACATGAAGAGGGTAAATAGGGAGGAACAGTCAGGGTGCTTCAAGGAAGGAGGAAGGGCCACTAGAGGGCATGGGTGGAAGCTGGAGGGGAAGATTCAGGGAGAAAGGAGGAGGTGCTACTTCACTGAGAGGGTGGTGGAGCCATGGAATGCACTGCCTAGGGGGCTGGTGGAGGCAGAGACAGTGGAGGGGTTCAAGAGGGGGTGGGACAGGTACAGGGGAAGGGTTCTGGAACCAAAATCCAATGCAGCAAGAATATCCGGAACTGGGAAGGGAGAAGCCAGAGAAGGCGAGGGGGACAGCAAGGTCAGCACCCAGGGTGGGGGCTGACCAAACGAGCAGACACGAAAGACCGTTAGGCCTATTCTGCTGGCATTTTAGTATGTTAGATACCTTGGGTAAGAGAACATTCACTGCTGTAACTCTGAGCATGCATATTGCCAGCTATCAGGGGCACTTCTCTCAATACAAGTATGCCCTTTGGAGCTCTGTCAAGACCTTAATAGAAGAGCTCCCAGAGTCAGACTCCAAAATAGAGATGCTACAGATTGTTACCTGAGGGATTGAATGTAATAGCCATCAGCTTAAAGCTTCCATGGATGCTTACGACACTGCTTCTAGAGCAGCTGCTGCTGGAATCTATATCAGAAGACATTCCTGGCTTCAGACATCGGGGTTCTCCTCTGATGCTCAGCAGCAAGTGATGAATGCCCCCTTTGATGGCACTTATCTGTTTGGTCCACAGGTAGAGCAAGCCCTGGAGGCCTCTCAGAAGACCAGGACTGCCATTAAAACAGCCAGGTCAGCTCCTTCGGCTCCTCAGAGAGGGAGAAACCGTCTGATTTTCCCTTGTCAATCTTCACCATTCATTACTGTTGGGTGTCAGCCGGAGGAGCGCACCCGCCAGGGAAGTTTTATTTTATTTTTTAGAGGATGTGACGCCGCCCCCTAGAGTGATGCTCTGCGTGGAGCGCGAGGGGCAGACGTTAGGCACCGCAAACTCCTCCTCCATCCCAGTTCTGTTTCTCCCGCCATCAAGGCTGCACCTGCTGCGCGGAGTTGCTCAAGTACTGTGTCATAGGCCGCATCTGTCGAAGTTTCCTTCATCCCAGTTTTTCTCGACGTTGTCGACCAGTAAAACCGTTCCTTTCTATATTATTTCGATGACGCCAAGACTTTTCTGTGTTTTTTCCTCAATTGTTTAGCATCATGTCTGGTTCGGGGGCAAAGCATAAATCTAAGGCGGGCCGTGCCCCTATGCGTCGGTGCCCCTGTGGCCGGCAGTTTTCCATCATGGACCGTCATGATGTTTGTCTCCGGTGCCTGGGACCCTACCATGATATGGATCATTGTGGTGCCTGCTTCTCCATGGATCGCTGTGTTTTGGAAATCCACGCGTTTCGAGTCGGACGAGCTCCACCGACTTTCGAAGGACAACGTCGCCCTAGGGCTTCCCAGGCCAGATCTCTCGACCCTTCCTCCAGGTCCCCTCCCAGGTCTATACGGCCTGGCAGGAGGAGGCCTCCTCCACTTCCAGCCTTGCCGAGGAGGAGGTTTCTTCTTTGGGCCGGAGGAACGGTGATCCTCCGGTCGCGCTGGCGCTAGCGCCGTCCGCGGTCACCTTCGTGGAGGTGCAGGCTTCCCAGTGTTGCGGCCTCCGGCGGGGGCCTGGCTCTGGTGGACACTCGCCCATCTGCACTCGCCGTGGAGTCTGGCTCAGCTCACGGCGCCAGTGACCGGGCGGTCCGGCTGTCGTGTTTCGCTCATGGCGACGACTTGGGGTGGCACTCAGCTGTGTCGTTCTAGGCTGTGGCACCGCCTGCATTTGCTGGGGACTCAGGCGGTGCTGCGCTGGGCCTCTGCGCCATTCGCGTTGCAGAGAATTTGGGCGCCGCTGTTTGCGGTGCCGTGCGCAAGATCTCGGCGCCGTTGGCTGTGTCGGGACTCGGAAGGCGAGTTCAGCGGCATGGCCTCAACCCGGCACCGCTAGGGTGCGGATGACTCTGCAGACGCAGAATGCCGCGCCTTTGGCGTGTACTTTCAGGCCTGGTGCCACTCGGGCAGGTTCCTGCGGCTGTGAGACTGGAGCCCTTGCTCTAATCCCTTCTCGGAGGGAGACGATTCAGGTGAGGACCCAGATCAGCAGCTAGAGTCTTGGCTCTGAACCTCTTGTAGGCCACAGGGCTAGATGGTCCAGTGTTCCTCCCAGACTCCCGGGCTGGTTAACCGGATCATTCCATGGTTAGGGGTGACCTGGAGTCTTCCGTGGTGGACGCTTAGGATGTCCAAGAGAGGATGCCCTCTTCTCGCAGGTCCCAGGCAGCTGCCGCTCCCGGTGCTGCTCAAGTCCTTCAGCAGAAGGAAGAGGACTCTTCCTCAGCGGGTGCCCTCCGGGGTCTTGCTCAGCAGGGACCTCCGACACTGGTTATGAGGAAGAGGGCTGCTTTGGAGTCTGAAGGATTGAGGGGTAGGTGTCAGGAGCAGCGACGAACTCCCACTGCCCAAGGGTGCGGGAGGAGTGAGCCTGATCCTCGCCTCTGAAGGTCTCAAAGCGCCTCTGGTGGCGTTTCTGAGGGTTGCCCTTCTGGACTCATGCAATCCCAGCACGTCACAGGGGAGATTCCCCTTCAGGGCTCTTTCCGGAGTTGTTTCTTATCCTTTCTACTACGCAACCCAGTACGATCTCAGGGTCCCCAGTCTTGGAGACGTTGCTACCTGGATTCCAGAGCCCTGGCAGAGGTCAGGCACGTGCTATTAGGTGCCCTTCACCCATCCCTCTGCAACCACCTCCCTCTCTCCCAGGCCGTATGGGGCCCACTGGGCCATTATCTTGGGAGACGTTCAGAGCTACTGCAGTGGCCTTCCCGTCCTATGTTAGGGCCATGGAAGAACAGGTCTTCCGCCTGTCTCCCCCCCCGCCGCCTCAGGAGTCTTCTGGGTCTAACTCCACGTCCTCCTCGTTTTCGTCAACTGAGGAAGAGGAACCTTCTGTCCACCTTTCCTCTGATGCTGACTTCACTGACTATCAGCATTTCCTCTCGAGGATGGTTTCGGAGCTTCATATGTCCTACATCCGTAGAGATAATACCGAGTGGCAGACTTGTGCTTTCCTTAGTGAATTCAGCGCCTGCCATTTGGTAGTGCCTTCCTGGCCGATTCCCTTCCAGGAAGCGTCTTTCCTCACCTGGCAGTCTCCAGCCACTCCTTCTCCAGCCCCAGGAGACGGTATTGTGCACCCCACGAGTCTCTAGGTTCTCTACCTCACCCACCTCCAGGTTTGATGTCCCTGGATACTCCTTCTGAGCATCGCCGCCTGGCGCACGACAGGCCTCCAGATTCAGATTCTGCTGAGTTCGACCGGTGGGGACGAAGAGTCTTCTCTTCTGGTCGCGCATTGTTGTGCATTTCTTCCCATCAGGCTCACCACGCTGCTTACAACAGGCATCTGTGGTCGATGCTGGCTCAGGTCTTAGCCCTGCTTCCTGACTCAGAGCAGTCTAGACAAGCCATTGCCCTCTCTGCGCAGGGTCTGGAGCTCACAAGGCACCAAGCGAGGGCATCCTACGATGCCAACGAGGTGGCATCCAAACTAGTGGGGACAGCGATCTGCATTAGGCGGACAGCATGGCTTCGTCTCTCATGACTGTCACCCATGGCCTGGCATAGAGTGACTGGCTCTGCCTTCCGGGGGACCCGCCTTTTTTCCCGCAGGGTGAGGCGGCGTCTTCAGGGGCAACCCCCTTCCCACAGCCCCTCGGTTCCTCCTCCTCACCACCTTAGACCTCCTAGTCTATTGGTTAGGGTCTTCCCCTCTCTACTTCTCACCAGTAGGAGGCGGAGGGATCTGTTCCCTCAGGGTTTACTCTTACCCCCCCCCCGGGGGGAGGGGGGCTTAGTACTCACCCAGCAGTAATGAATGGTGAAGATTGACAAGGAAGATACTAAAATTATGTACCCACTGTAATTCTTGATCTTCTCTTGTATCTTCACATTCATTACTGAATCCGCCACCTTCCCTCATGGGCCTCCTTCTTGTCATCTCCCCTCCCTGCTCGCTCCTCCCCTTCTCCCTTGGTCATAAAAAAAAATCTGTTCTTCTAACGGATCCTTCCCTCTGAGAAAGGGAGGAACGCGGTAAAATTTATCTGTACCTGAGGGAACTCTTTCTGACTGCCCTTACTGGGCATCTCTTGGCTCTTTCCCAGCCATGTTTTTCAATTCACAGTTAAAGAGACGGTCCCTTAAGTGGCTCATCTTCTCTTCCCAGGCCCTAATCCTATTATACAGCCTCTACTGGTTGGTGCTGTCCGGCACTTCAATTTCCTTAAGGGGTGTTTTCTGCCTTGCCTCTAGGGAGTCCGATTGAGTTCCCACTCTATTTGTTTAAGTACAGGGGTGCCCCTTGTGGCCCCCTCCCCCTCCCCACTTTCATATGCTACTGTGTTATCACCTAACAAGGTGCTAGAGGGCTCCTTTCACTTCTAGTTGGCCGCTGTCTGTTGGGAACGGTTTTCCTCCTCAATAGTTTGAGAGCTCCCAGCTGGGGTCTGGAAGGTTAGGGATGGTGGGAGGTTGAGAGAATCTGCCTTTTGTGTTCAAACTGTGCGAGAGGTTCAGTTGACCCTCTCTCCAAATTGTTGAAATGGGATCCTTGCTCCCTTGTTCCTGGTTCCGCGCTTATAATCCTAAGCCAATTTCTCAGTGGCAGAATTCTCCCCTCCTAGCATCCCCCCCTTTTTCTCTCTCCTTCCTCTTCTTTCTCCTCTCTATCTGTTCCTTCCTTAGAGCCGCCCCAGAAGTAAGGCCCTTTGGTCCCTTAGGGTAGGCATTTTTCCCCCTCTCTTTCTTGTCTTCTATCGGCTTATTCCTTTTTCAGTTTATATCCTTTCCTTTTTTCTATCCCTCGGCTCTCTTGCCTCACTCTCTTTCTAATCCTTATTTCGCCTCCCCAGCTAACAGAACTGGGATGGAGGAGGTGTCTGCGGCATCTAACGGCCGCCCCTCGCACTCCATGCAGAGCGTCACTGTAGGGGGCGACGCCGTCGACACAGACTCCTCTTAAAAAAAATAAATAACTCCCGTGGTGGGTGCATGCCTCTGGCTGACACCCAACAGTAATGAATGGTGAAGATACAAGAATTACGGTAGGTATGTAATTTTCATTTTTTTTTCATAACAGGCAGCCATTTCGAGGCAGAGGCTGAGGAGCCCCTAACAGGACCCCACCTCCTAAGCTGCAAAAGAAAAAACACGAGGCATAGGGCCAGAAAGCGCCCAGTGCCACCCTCTGAAAGTCTGGCCCCAATCTCACCTCAACTGCCTGAGGTGGACATTTCCACAGCAGTGGTGGGCGGTCTGACTCGGTTTTACAACCAGTGGAAGTCTATCACTACGGACAAGTGGGTCCTCCGGATTGTTCAAGAGGGTTACTCTCTCAGTTTTACAGAGATTCCCTTGGTCTTCCACCCAAGTGACAGCACAGTCTGTCAATCACTCAGTCAGACCTTCTCACTTCCAAGATACAGGGCCTTCTCAGAAACAGGGAAGTAGAAGTAGTTCACTGAGTAGAGAAGAACACAGGTTTCTACTGTCATTACTTTCTGGTTCCAAAGAAGACAGGCGGCATGCGCCCCATTCTCGACCTCAGAAAGTTGAACAAGTTCTGGTTCCAGATGTTCCAGATGATCTCCCTAGGGATACTTCTACCACTCTTCCAACAATACAACTGGCTGGCAGGACGCCTACCAGCACATTTTAGTACACCCAAGTCACCACAAGTATCTTTGCTTTGTGGCCTTGGGCTAACACTACCAATTCAGAGTCCTGCCCTTTGGGCTCTCATCGGCGCCTCGAGTCTTTACCAAATGCTTTGCAGTTCTTGCTGCACACCTTTGAAAGCTCAGCATTCATGTTTTCCCCTACCTAGACGACTGGCTTTTGGCAAGCCTGTCAAGGCAGGAGACAAAGAAGGCAGTTTCTACAGCCTTTCAGTTCCTCACTTCCATGGGGGTCCTGCTGAATTTTATAGGAGCACTCTTGGATACTACAAAAGTGAGAGCTTTTTTCCCAGAGGACATGAGGAATGACATTCTCCAGATGGCTCACTTCACCAGAGAAAACAGCCCTGTAAGAGCTCACTCCATGCAGTGGACATTGGGCCTCATAGCTTCATCCATTTTCACGGGTTCCTTAGCTCATCTGTACATGAGGACCACTCGGTGGATGCTCAGCATGCAGTGGTCCACAACTACACATCCTTCATCTTACCACATCAAAGTGATAGAGCCTCTGCGTTGGTCACTTGCATGATGGATGCAGGAGGACAACCTTCTACAAGGTCTGCCCTATGCCACTCTGGAATCTGAGATCACCATCACCACAGATGCATCTTTGCTTGACTGGGAGGTGGGGGGTGGGCTCACTGCCAGGACCTTCATAATGTACTACATCAACAAACAGGGCGGGGCACACTCCTGCCCTCTGTGCGGAGAAGCCATAAGGGTATGGGAATGATGCCTCGATCACAGTGTCCTGAGTCTGGAACAATTTGGCGGACCACCTCAGCAGGACGGAAGCGGATCCTCACGAGTGGTCTCTTGCACCAGATGTAGTACAGTTTCTCTTCAGTGAGTGGGGCAGTCCAGACCTGGACCTTTTTACGTCCCCACTCAACGCAAAACTGCCTCTGTTCTGCTCCAAAAATCCAGAACCTGGCATTTTCTGTCAGGATGCATTCAGGTTGCAGTGAATAAGACATTTTCTGTGCGCATTTCCTCCTCTTCCATTAATTCAGAGGGTGCTGCTCAGACTGGAGACACATGAAGCAAAATGATTCTAATTGCACTGTATTGGCCTCGACAGATCCGGTTTCCCTTGATCAACAGGTTGTCAGAGGTGCCCCCCAAAACAATAGCTTCTTTGAACGGACCTCCTGACATAAGTGCCCTTCCTTGGTCCACCACAACTTGAGCTTCCTTCATCTCCACGCCTGGCTCCTGAGAAGATAGAAGTCAGCTAGTTTCAGGTGTCCCAGGGAAGCTCTCAGATCCTCTTGGCAGCTCGTAAGCCTTCTACCAGGAAGACTTACACGGCTAAATGGAAAGCGTTTCTCCGAATGGTGTGCTAAAATCTTCTTAGACCCATTTCAGTGTTCTCCAGAGAAAAGTGGTAGAGTACCTACTATACCTTTCAGATGCAGAACTGCAGTACTCCTCTGTAAAAGGTGCACCTCTGTGCGCTTTCTGCCTATCATGAGCCAGTCCAAAACATGACCCTGGCTCAGTTGCCGCTGTCCAAAAGATTTCCTTTAAGGTATCCTTCATACAGAGTCCCCAGTTAGAAAGCCGGTTGCTCCCCTGGAACATTAACCTCATGCTAGATATTCTCACTCATAAACTCTTTGAGCCTCTAGCTTTGTGTGATCTGAAGATCTTAGCTGTTTTAATCTTCACCATTCATCACTGGTGGGTTCAATCCAGAGGTACCAGGACCCCACAGGAGCTTATAGCTTATAGCTTTTTTCCTAGGAGGAGGGGCCAGGATGGCGCTGCCTTCAAGGCAGACACATTCTCTGGTGCTCGCGGGTAGGCCAGTATCCGCCGCCGGCCCCTCCACCACCTCAGTTCTGTTTTTCCTACCATTGTGGTGCATCACCCTGTGGGAGCTGCTGCGCTTTTCTACTGCTTATGCAAGTGAAGTTCGCAATCGACCGCCAAAAGTTATGCTGCTACCACTACTCAACGCCATAGAAGTTCTCCAGAAACTGCTAAAACCTCTCTCATATTTTTCTTATTTTCTACGGTGCTTAGTCTTTGCTTTAGTTTAATTTTCAGCTGTCCGTAACGATCATGCTCAGTTCAGGGCCTACTTCAAAATCCAAGGCATTGGTGCCCCTGCGGCAAGCCGATGACCGTATCGGACCATCATGATCATTGTCTCTCCTGCCTGGGTCCCCATCATGATATGGACAACTACGATGCCTGCTTCTCCGTGGACCGCTGGTCCTCTAGGTGCATGCATTGAAGGTGGGTAGGGATGCTCCCACCTTCGGAGGAAGGCATCTGTCCTGGGACACCAAGATCAGGACATTGGGCCATTCCCCCGGGTCTCCGTCCAGTACTATACGTACTGAGGGGAGCAGGCCTTGACTGGTTCCGGCCTTGCTAAGACCAGAGGCCTGCTTCAGGGATAGGGGTGGACATTCGACCTCCAGGGGGTCTGCTGAGCACCCCTTGCAGTCCGCCACTTCCTTAGAAGCTTGGACATCTCCAGTGTCACAGTCGCAGCTATACGCTGGGCCTGATCCGGTGGAGCCCATAGTACCACCTGTTAGCACCGTTTCAGCTCCTGACTCCACCCTTGGAGCCGGTGACCAAGGCAGTGCCACGGTCGGTACTAGGCCCACTTCTGATGCTGCCAGAGGCACTGAGTGGGAGGGTTTTAAGGGTTGCTTCTCTGCCAATCTCCCTGATCTACTCCTCTTTGGAGGAGGAGGATCGGGATGACCCGGAGTGGCTGCCCGACTCTGAGGAGTCCCGTAGCCCAGTTAGGCCTAGCTGGTGTTTCAGATTTGGTAGCCCCCCCCGGTGGGCCCTGCCCTTGGGGCCAACTCCTACGTGTCCTCTGGTGCCACTTGGGCAGTGCCAGGGACACCTCCCATGCCGGGGAGTGGTGTCGGCGCCAGGCTAGGGGACGGCGCCAAGCCTGGTGCAGACACCATACACTCGGTGCTGGTTTGGAGTCCGGCACCGCCTCCAGTGCCAAGTCTGGTTCTGGTGTGCGCGGCGCTGGGATGGGGTCTGGGGTTGCATCTAGCGCCTCCTGTGGTGCAAGGGCTGTCTCAGAACTCCCAATTTCAGACACGGGGGGACCATCTGAGGAGCACGTCCCTGTCTGAGGAGGAGAGTTTGAGGAGGTTGTTGGTAGCACACACTTCCAGAGCTGCTGGTGGCTCTGGGAGGAGTTGCAGTGCCAGCTCTTCTTCACTCTCAGGACTAGGTAGGATCTGCAGCAGGTGGGGCTAGGGGTCGCCCGTCAGAGAAAGACCAGCTCTGATCACCCCATTGTGTTGTCCTTTCTCTTGGGCACCACTTTGGCCACTCCTGTATGGTTGAGCGACCTACAGTGGGTGTGTTGCGCAGCTCCCCCCTCAGTAGGGGTCCCCTGCGCATTCCCATAGCCCTAGCAAGGATCCTGCTCTGGCTCGCCAGGCTTCTCCTCCCCCTGTGGATCCTCTGCCTTCTCCATCTGCTGTACCAGGTCTTTGGGGGCCTTCGGGACCTGTGACATGGGACCAGTTCAGATCATTGACTGCTGCTTTTCCCTGCTACCTAAGAGCCCTGGACTAGGTCATTTTTAGACCGGAACCCCAAGCAGCCCCAGAATCTGAGCCGGGCCCCTCTGCCTCCTAGTCTTCCTTCCCAGAGGAAGAGGATCCTTCAGTTCACCTGTCCTCAGATGCTGATATCACCAGCTATCAGCGATTCCTGTTGAGGTTGCTTGAGGAACTCCACATATTCCACTTCACGAGTCGCAATCCTGACTATACTACGCAGGCATTCCTCGGACAGTTAAGCCCTGAGAACATTGTCATCCCTCCGTGACCTGTCCCATTCATGGAGGCACCATATCGGTCTGGTAGCGTCCCTCTGCCCCTTCTCCAGCCCTGAGGGACTGTCAGCACAGGTATTGCGCACCCCAGGGGTCTCCAGGTACTATGCCCCACCCCTCTTCTGGGGTGGAGCTCCTGGACACCTTTTGGGCATTGTCGCCCAAGACATGACCGCCCCCGCCAGAGTCTGACTCTGCCGAGTTTGACCGCTGGGGTAGGAATGTCTTCTTGGCGATGCATCTCCTTTTGTGCATCTCAGCGCACCAGGCACATCAGGCTGCCTATGCTAGGCACCTGTGGATGGTGCTGGGATAACTCCTAGCAACCTTGCCTAACACAGAGGCAGCCAGGCAAGCCATTTGCCTTTCTGCTCAGGGCCTAGAGCTAGTGAGACACCAAGCAAAGGTGTCTTATGATGCCAGAGAGGTAGCATCTAGGCTCTTGTGGCCAGCTTATTCCTTTTTCAGTTTATATCCTTTCCCTTTTGCTATCCCTCGGGCTCCCTTGCCCCACCCTCCTCTGTCTCTGTTTTTGTTTCTCCAGCGAGCAGAACTGAGGTGGTGGAGGAGCTGGTGGCGGTTACTGGCCAACCTGCGCACCACGCAATGCATCGGCTCCTGCATGGCGCCAGCCCTCCTCCTCCTAGGGAAAAAACAGTATGCTCCCACGGGGTCCTAGCACCTCCAGCTTGACCCCACCAGTGATGAATGGTGAAGATATACAGTAAGATCAAGAATTGCAGTAGGTACGAAATTTTAATTTTCTGACCTAGAAAACCATCATTCTGGTGGCCATCACATCTGCTCGTAGGGTCTCTGAAATACATGCTGTGGTCACAGACCCTCCATATACAGTCTTTCATAAAGACAAGGTGGTTCTCTGTACTCACCCTAGGTTCCTACCTAGTGTGGTTTTGAATTTTCACCTCAACCAGCCTCTGGTTCTGCCTACTTATTTTGCTAACTTCCAAAATGAAGGGGAATGTACTCTTCATTCCTTGGATGTTAAAAATGCCCTACGGTTCTATATCGATAGAACCAAGGACACCCGTCTGGCCAGGCAGCAATTTGTGTCCTTCAGCACTGCCCAGCTGGGTCAGCCAGTGTCCATCAGATGTATTTCTGCTTAGATAATGGCATGCCTTCACCATTGTTACTTCATGGCGCAGGTCGAGCTGGAGGGCCAGGTGCATGCCTATTCTACCAGAACTGTGGCTACGTCTCTGGCAAAGATCTGCTCTGTTCCTATTGATCACATTTGTAAAGCGGCTACTTGGAGCTCAGTGCACAGTTTTGTAAAGCACTATGCTCTGGATGTCCGCGCCAGACAGCATGCTTCCTTTGGCAGGACAGTATTTAATGGACTCCTGTCCTGTGTGAGCTCCATCTCACCCAGCAGTATGAATGAATGGTGAAGAGTCTAAGTCCAGGAAGACATTAAAATTACAGATTCACTGTAATTCTTGATCTTCTTGGACAAGTCTTCACCATTCATTCATACATACGCCTGCCCATCCACCATCACCGAAGCTCACTCAGTCTGTTCCTGGTCTTCACTCCCTCATTCTGTTTGGGCTGTGAAGACATGGTTTCAAGTTGACCCTTCTTAAACGGGTCAATCGGGCTATCTTATGCCCTTTGTTAGCGTAAGTGTTTTATGCTGCACCTCCGCGGTAAAAACGATACTGAGGCGATTGGAGGGTCAACGCCGAGGTAGCCTACACAGGCGCAAGGCAGCCTCACATACACAGTCCTATCTCAGCGCCGATCTTCCTGAAGATTTTTGGCTCCCACAGGGTCCTAGCACCTCCAGCTTGAACCCAGCAGTATAAATGAATGGTGAAGACTTGTCCAAGAAGATCAAGAATTATGGTGAGTACGTAATTTTAATATCTAGAACAGGATGGTCTGATCTAGGCAATTTATCTGCCAGGAGCTCAGAACACTCTGACAGGCAAGCTCAGCCGAACAGAGGCTGATCCTCATAAATGGTCATTGGCTACAGACGTCGTGCTATCAGTGTTCGACGACTGCGGAATCCCAGATGTGGACCTTTTTGTGTCCCCTCTCAGTGCCAAACTGCCTCGTTTCTGCTCTTGAAAGCATTCATGCTGCAGTGGACAAATCTTCTTCTGTATGCATTTCCACCTATACGTCTAGTTCAGAAGGTGCTACTCAAACTGGAGGCACATGGGGGAAAGATGATTCTGATCACCCTATTTTTGCCTCAACAGATCTGGTTTCCCCTGCTCAACAGGAAGTCAGTCCTCCAAAGCCCTCCCTGTCAGGACAGATCTACTGGCCCGAGGTCCCTGGTCCACCGTGATCTGCGTTCCCTTCACCTCCAGACCTGGCTCCTGAAGAGATAGAAGAGAGCAAGTATAAAGTATCTCAGAGGGTCTCTGAGATTCTTCTAGCTGCTCATAAGCCCTTCACTTGGAAAACCTACACAGTCAAGTGGAAACGTTTGTCTGTGTGGTGGTCCAAAGTCCATATGGACCCATTACGATGCCCAACAGACAAGATTTTGGAGTACTTGTTGGACCTCTCTGATGCAGACTTGCAATACTCTGCAGTAAAGGTCCATTTGTGGACTGTTTCAGCACACTACGAGCCCATGCAGAACTTCTCTGTAGCCCAGCTGCCTCTGTTCAGGAGGTTCATGCAAGGGCTTTTTGCACACAAGGCCTCCAGTCAGGAAACCTGTAGTCGTCTGGGATCTCAACCTTGTATTCGACATGCTCACTTGTAAGCCCTTTGAACCCATGAATACATTTGACCTCAAGTTCCTAACTTGGAAAACTTGCTTTTCTAGTGGACATCACTTCTGCCTGCAGAGTTTCAGAGATTAATTAATTATTTGCAGATTCTCCATATACTGTTTTCCATAGAGAGAAGGTGGTTCTCATGCACATCCCAAGTTTTTACCTAAGGTAGTGTCAGAGTTTCACTTAAATCAGCCTTTAGTGCTGCCTATATGCTTTCCTAACTTCCGGAATGAAGGGAAGGGAAGAAAACCCCTCCATTCTTTCGATGTTAAAGAGGCCTCACTTTCTACCTCAGTAGAACTAAGGACTTCCAGCAGTCTAAGCAGCTATTTGTTTCTTTTGATCCTAATTAGATGGGACAGTCTGTCACAATCCAGTGCATTTCTTCATGGATTGTCAGTTGCCTTTGTCACTGCTATTCTACGGTGCTTGCCAAGCTGGAAGACCAGATATATGCCCACTCCACCACAGCGGTTGCTACATCCTTGGCAGAGATTTGCTCTGTACTTATCACTGATATTTGCAGAGCTGCAACCTGGAGCAGAGTGCACACCTTTGTAAAGCACTGTGCCCACCTTTGTCAAGCACTGTGCCCTGGATTTCCATGCCAGGCAGCATACCTCCTTTGGCAGGACCATCCTTAATGGACCTCCGTCCTGAGTGAGATCCGGTTCCTGTCTGTTGTCGAGGCACAGGTCAGGAAGCATAGGAAAAGCCAAGAGCAGTTGTAGAATTTGCAAAAAGTATTTATTACTACTAGCAGTAACATAAAACAAATTGTTCAGAATAACTATTTACAAAAGCAGAATAAACAGAGAAGATCCATCTGAGTTTTCCTTCAAACTCTGTGTCTCGCAAAACATTGCAGCTCTCTCGCGTAAGTCTTTGCAACCCCCCTTCCTAACAAGCATCCTGATCTTCCTGGACATAAAGTCTCTACTGAAGGCGCTAGGACCCAGTGGGAGCCAAAAATCTTCAGGAGGGCCGTGAGGAAGTGGTACCGTAAGCCCGGCTCACGCTGTATAGGCTACCTCAGCGTCGACCCTTCAACCGCCTCAGTTCCTTTCACTCAGTCATGAGTGTCTCAGTGACAACGCCGCCAGTTTCCGGGAGTCAAAAACTTCATGTCTAGTACAACAGCAGCTATAGTCCTCAGTTTCCAATAGTTTATCATAGTTTTATTTTCTAGTGAAAATAAAATATAAATAGTAATTTTAGTTAATCGCAAAAAAGTCTTCATCCCTCCTTCAACAGAGTCGACCATGAGCAGGGCAGGTGACGGTAGGGAGACTTCATATGAAAGCTGTTCAGTCAGGCAGGCTGGGTCTGGTCCGCCGCCCTCTATGGGGGGTGGTCCAACTACAGGCAGTCCAGTGCTGGGGGGGATGGGCGGTCTTCCCGAAAGCACAAAAAGAAAAGGTCCCATTCTCGGCACCACTCGAGCTCTTCTTTGGCCTCCTGGTCAAAAAAAGAAACAGGACCACTTGAGGTCGCTTTCTGGTATGTCTGCGCGTCGATCGTCTGTTTCTGGAAGCAGAGACCAGACTCCGCCTCTTCCGGTGTCCCTCCGGCCTCTGTCGCCCAACATCCTCGACTCCGGAGTCCCTCCCCACCCAGTGGGGGGTCTTCCAGTGAGCAGTTTCACCACTGGACCACTCTTATGGAGCAATGGGTGAGGCTGTTGTCCCGGCTACCTAAGCCGGCAAGTCCATTGTTGGGGCCTTCAGGCCTATCAGTCTCGGACCTGCGGGCAGGGCATTTGGGGCCTCTTAGTCATGCGGCGCCGTCTCTGGTGCCGTCAACGCCGTGCTTTGGTGTTCATCCCCCTCACATGGCTGCGGCACAGGGGTCCACACTGGTGCCTTTATCTCCTGCTGAATTTCTTCATTTCTCTTCTGTGAGTCAAGGGTTGGGAGGCTGGCACCCAGCGGTCCTTCCTGTGCCAGCACCGGCTAAGTGGCGTTTTATGTGCGGTGCCTGTGTTTTGACCACCCTCCTGTTGTAGGGCCACGTGAGATACTGAGGTTTTACCACAATTCTCTCTGCCTCTTCCTCCTTTTTTTCATCCCTTTCCTGTCTACGCAGTCCCTTCTGGACTGACAGGAGATGACGTTGAGCCTGATCCTGATCGTCGATTAAGGGCTGACTTCGACGATGATTCCTCCCTAGGGGCAGTGAATAAACCTCTTACAACAGAGCCCTTGGTCGAGGAGCTTTCTTTTATGTCTCTGCTCAGAAATTTGAATACCACACACTCTCTCTCTCTCTCTCTGTCTGTCTCCAGACTTCGGATATCGATCCTGGGAAGTTGCTGAGTCTGCAGGACCTGCACGTTCTGGATAGTCCTGTAAAATTGACCCCACCGGTGCAACCCTCTTTCGAGACACTCTCTCGCAGATGGTGTGGGATAATCCGGCACTCATCCCCTCTGTGGCTAAGTCCGCAGATCGGAAATATGCCCCTCCCAAGGATCGCCCCATTCTGGCCTCACAAGCCTTTGCCGATGCCATTGTTGTTCTGGCGGAGAATGATAAAGCTGTTATTCCGCAAGAATCTACAGCACATCCAATAAACGAAGAATCTTGCAAGATAGACACTTTGGGAAAGTGAGTCTTTGCTGCTTCCACCCTGGGCATGCGTATTTATAGCTACCAGGGCTACTTTTCTCAATACGAGTATATTCCCTGGCATTCGCGCGAGGCTACAGTAGAAGCTCTTCCTGATTCAGAGGCTAACTCTGAGCTCCTTCAAACCATTACTAAGGGTATTAAATCCAATAATCTACAGCTTAAAGATGCCATGGATGCCTGCCTCCAGAGCAGCGGCGGCTGATATTTGTGCCCGTCGCCACTCTTGGTTGAGCACCTTGGGCTTCACAAATGATGCCCAACAGAGAGTTATGGCCTTGCCTTTTTGATGGTATGTATATGTTTGGTCCTCGGGTCGAGCAGGCACTGGAGGCCACCCAGAAGACTAGAACATCAAAACAGCCAGACCTCCTCCTGCTGTCAAAGGGACGGGAACAGGGCTCAGTTTCAGAACCATCAGTCCTTTCGTGGTAAAGGCAAAGGGGGCTTTAACAGAAACCAAACCCCTCAGCCGCAAAATAAAATGCAGCAGCGGCCCAAGTCCCACCTCAACTGTCCGATGGGGACTCTTCCTCGGTAGTTGAAGGGCATCAGACTCAGTTTTATGACCAGTGGATGTCAATCACATCAGACAAATAGATGCTCAGAATAATCTGCGAGGGGTACTCTCTAAATCTGTCGGAAACCCCTCTGGATCATCCACCCAAATGACAGCCCAGGCTGTCTGTCGCTCAGTCAGACCTTCTTGCTTCCGAGATCCAAGGCCTTCAAACAACATGAAGTCTTGCTGTATTCTGACATTATGCAGTTAGCCCCAGCACTTGAACTGCTCCAGAGAGGAAAGAGTTAACTCTTTGCCAAAGCATAGAACGTTGAGCTCGAGCTCAGTCCAAACCTCGGTCTGCTGCACTTTGAAGTGTACCCGTCGGATTCTTTACTCCGCCTAACTGAACAGTCACTCCAGAGATCTCTCCTTCGCTCTCGGATCGGTACAGTAAAAAAGCGTTGGTTTTTTAAACTGATATTCTTTTATTTCAGTTCAGATCCCCGTCTGCGGTACAGTAAGTACTTTAGGTAGTGGAATAGTGCTGTTTCTGTGGAAATTGTAAAACATATATTTCAGTCGGTTTGGTTGAACCGAGTGTCTGTATTTCTTTTTTTGGTTTTCTAAATTTAGCGTGAGGTACCGGTCCTTTTCGATTCTAAATAAAAAAAAATTTAAAAAAAAATGTATTTTTAATGTTTTTTTTTCAAATACCTGTGACACGGTTAGGAACTGATAAGGGGGTCTTGCCTCGCTTTTGCCGAGTAAAGGGTAAGTTTGTAGGATGGCTTTGTCTGAGAAACCCAAAAGGAAAACCGAGCCCACTGGGTTTCAGCACTGCAGTGAGTGTGGAGAGGCCTTTGCTAAGGCTGATCTCCACACCACCTGTGTTTACTGTCTGGGTTTTGACCACCTTGATTCAGACTACCATATATGTAAAAATTTTCCTAAGGCCACCTTGGATAAAAGATTGGGTAGGCTTAAGGAAAAGAAGGCCGAGAAGTCCGCTGACCCGGATGGCCAGCACGGTTCGGTTCCGACCGAACCTGAGGGAGTGCCCCCTGACCTGGGCGAGACTCCCTCTGGCAGAAGGAGAGCCAATCCTGAGGGGTCGGTTCCAGCAAAAAGAAAAGAAAAATCAGCCGGTTAGGATCCAGAACCGCATCTTCCAACCGCCAAGGAAATTGCTAGGACGATTAGTATAGTTGAATCGCTCCGTTCGGTTCCGGCTGATCCGATGCCTCCCGGTAGGCGTTCGGTTCGGTCGGTTCCTCCGGTTCCGCACTATTCTCCAGAAGCCTATTTTGAACCGGATCTGGAAGGGAATGGAGATTACGGTGATGATGATGATGTAGAAGGTCTGGATGAGCCCATAGAACCGAACATCTCCCCAGACAGACCTTCTGGTGTTTCCCCTCCTAGGCTTTCTGAATCCCCTTCCCACTTTATGTTGTACAGAAAAGTGGCAGAAACCCTCCAGCTCCCGCTACATGAAGCTGTCGAGGAACAAGAGGAGCCTGACTATGTGGAGATGAGGGACATCCCAGAGTCCAGGAGATTGTCTATTCCCCATCACAAATCTTTTGGGAAACAGACACAAAAGTTACTTAAAACTCCAAATTCTTTAACCTCCTGTGAACAGACGAATGGACACAAGGTATATCTTGTCAGGCCCAGGTACGGAAACATAGAAACATAGAATTTGATGGCAGGTAAGGACCGCTTGGCCCACCTAGTCAGAGTACTTGTACCAGCAATGCAGCCATGTTGGGGTCATGCAGGCTGCAGCCTGTGATAAGGCTAACATACCCTTGGCTTCACACACCCCCAGATAAAGACTCCAGGAAGTTGGATGCCATGGCTAAAAAACAGTACATGGCATATTCCTTGGGACTCAGGCAGGCTAACTATATGGCCTACACAGCCAGATACCAGAAGTCCAGATGGGATACTGTTCTGGAATTGGCTAAACAGGCTTCCCCCCAGCTTGCCAAGGAGCTGGAGGAGGTGGCTGCTGATGGGATTAAGGCATCAAAAATCCAGTTTCATGCTGCTCTGGACTCCAGTGATGTGTCAGCATGAGTCATGGCTACATCTGTGGCTCTTCGGAGACTGGCTTGGCTCAGATGTACTAATCTATAACAGGATGCCCAGGCTAAGGCCATGGATTTCCCTGTCATGGAGAATTCTCTGTTTGGGGAGCAGATATAGAGAATTATATGAAGAAAATGGATGAATACAGGACCACCTACAGGAGTGCACAGGCCAAGCAAGGAAAGGCAGGCAACTCCTCAAAAGCAGCAATCTAGGGACAGACCTTTTTACCAGGCACAGGCCTACTCTCCTTTTCCTCAGAGGGGGTTCTTCAGAGGGAGAGGCAGAAGGGGGATGAGCAGAGCTGCATCCTCTTCTCAGTCTAAGGCTCCTGCCAAACAGACACCCTGATGTGTCAGCCCATGTCAACTCCCCAGTTCCTGTTGTAGGAGGTAGGCTGGTTTACTACTTCCAGGCCTGGAAGTCTGTTACCTCAGACAAATGGGTCCTGGAGGTAGTAAGCCAGAGACCGGCCCTCCGCTTCAAAAAATTTCCAAAGCTGAGGGTCAGGTCTTTTCCACCTGCAAACATCTCCGAAACCATTGCCCTAGAGGCAGAGGTTTCATCTCTGCTGGCTCTCAGAGCCATAGAGAAAGTTCCTACATCTCACAGAGGCAAAGGTCTGTACTCCAGATACGTCCTTACCCCAAAAAAGACAGGGGAGTGGTGGCCCATCCTAGATTTAAGATGCTTAAACAAGCACCTAGTAAAGCCAAAATTCAAAATGGTAACTCTGGGAATAATTCTTCCCTCTCTAAGGCCAGGGGATTGGCTAGTCTCCCTGAACCTCAAGGATGCCTATTTTCACATTCCCATCAGGTGCTCCCACAAAAAGTACCTCCGGTTCAAACTGCCTTCAGGCCATTATCAGTTCAGAGCAATGCCCTTCGGCCTAACGTCAACACCAAGGGTGTTTGCAAAATGCCTAGCAGTAGTAGTGGCCTTTCTAAGGAGACAAAACATTTCCATATTCCCATACCTGGAAGTCTGACTTATTGTGGGTCAGTCTTCAGACCAAGTCAAGTCAAACCTGCAAGTGACCCAGCAAGTGCTCACTTTGCTAGGATTCCTCGTAAACCTTCCAAAATCAGTTCTTGAACCAGTGCAACTCTTGACCTTCATAGGGGTAGGGTTGGATACTGTCAAAGCAAGAGCCTTTCTCCCTCAGGTAAGGGTAAAGGCCCTTATACAGCTAGCTTTTTCTTTTCACCTTCTAGTGTCTCGACCAGCAAGACATTTTCTTCAACTCCTGGGCCACATGGCAGCTTCCACTGCAGTGGTCCAAGGGGCCAGATTTCAGATGAGGGACATCCAGTTCCATTTGAGGGCTTTTTGGTCTCAGAAAAAAGATCCTCTAACCAAACTAATCAGGGACACTGGTTTACCGGGATTGAGAAAGGGCATATTCCATTTTGCACATTGTCAAAAATGGTATTGTCACTGGTGTCTGCTAAGCCAAAATCCAGTTTTACCAGTGTTTGGTTTTGTGTACGTTATTTAACAATTTTTAACTCTGCTAACATGCATTTTAGCAGTTTTGACCTCCACTGTTACACATCCTTCCATCCTTGTACCAATTTAAAGTTAGTTTAGGTACAAGATGTGATGGCAGCAGCAACACTACAGCCTCCATCCCTAAGGTGTGATGGAAGCAGCACTACGGCCCCATCCCTCAGGTGCGATGGCAGCACCAACAGCACTACAACCCCCATCCCTCAGGTGCGATGGCAGCACCAACATCACTATGACCTCCCTCCCTCAGGCATGACAGTAACAGTAGCACTGTGGTCCCCATCCCTTAGGTGTGATGGCAACAGTACTACTTTCCCCACCCACCAGTGGTGATGGCAGAATCACTACAGCCCCCTACCCCTTCGGTGTGATGGCAGTAGCAACAATGCAGTCCACATCCCTCAGGGGTGATGGCAGTAGTAACAGCACTATGATCCCCTTTCTTCAGCACCCACACCCCACATGCACAAGTTACAAATGACTTGGTCTCTTTGCTTGTTAGAACTCAGATGCGAATTAATCTGAACCATCACCACTAAGGTGGATTACCTTTGTTTTTTCCTATCTGTAATTTAACTGCCTGAATTGAATTTCTGCCTGTGACACCGCTGACCAGGGTTAGGGAACAGACTTGGGTGTTGGAGGGCCAGCTGGTGGGTGAAGGCTTGATTGTCCAACGACCATGCACCTTCTCCTGGGAGGGAGGGTGGGTTCACGGCTCAGCATTTTCTGGCCCCTGGTGGAGGCCAGAGGCACAACAACATGTCAGCCCTCACTGCAGGAGGGAGCATGACGGACATCGGCTTGTGCCTTGACATCTTGTGGTCTGTCAAGAAAATGGGAAAACACCCGCTGGCCAACCGAAGGACAGCTGTTGGTCCTTCTATAAACTGAAAGCCCCAGACGTGTGTCCGTTCTGACCCCTGCCGTGCTAAGGATACACAGGAAGCTCTTTGGGATAATTCTCCTCCCCTGGTAGCCTCTCACAGGGATAGGGGCCCACTCAATGAAGGGTTACTTTGGGTTACCTGGTAGCACAGCACTAAAGGTCAGTGGATGGTGGTTGGGAAGAGGGGCCTTGGCAGGCCTGAAGGAGTGGATGGCCAGGGGGTAGGAGGAGCAGAAAAAAACTGCTTTAATTTGCTTCTTTGAAATAAAGTGTCTTCACCTAAAAAAATCCACAAGTGATTAGTGGAGGACCTTATATGGATTAATTCATCTCCCAGACATGCGGATGCTTTTTTTCACTTAGTGTCCATGAAAAGGGTGTCTCCCAGTTTTCATGTCTTTTTTCAGATGTGAATTGAGCACCACTCTGCCCACCAGCATCATACAGCCCCTGGGGTCTTACCTTCTGTACAACATTGACTGTGCTTTCAAAATCCACTGGCCAAACATAAGTACTCTTAAATACTTAACATTTGCTTTTTGTTGAAGCAATCTATCAGAAAACCTTTTGTTGTCACAGAGACTGAAACAGTAGGTGGGAGAAAAGGTGCAAATGATCCCATTCACCTAAATGGGGTGCTGACTGTGAAGTCTTTTCATAAGTAGTAAGGCAGTTTCTTCTTTGTGAACATATTTTCATTCAGACTAGCTTTCATTCAAACAGCTGAGAATTTTGGATGGCCGTACTGATTACAGTATAAACTTGAATAAGCTAGTTGGTAACAGTGATCCTGTGTTTAGCAATCTACAATCTAGAGTCTCATATGCAAACAATAAAATGAAAACCTGACTAAAATCTAAAAACAAGCTTATAAAACACATAAATGTATCTGAACATTTACCTTTACCTATACAAAATCATTGCAGTCCAAGTAAAATGCAGGGAAATTACATGGTACCCTGACTACTATTCTATGATGTAATAAACATATATTGGTATTTTTTTATATTCTTTGTAAAGGAGGTAAGGCCCACTAGGCAAAACTGTCTGTTTTCAGGAGTGACCTAGAAGCACTGGGGAGGTTAAGTGACTTGCCTGGAGTCGCACAGTATACAAGTGGAGGTTGTGGGCCTCAAACCCAAGACTGCTGGATGTACCCAGTTCAATCACTGTTTGTTACTCTAACCACTAGGCATGGGTGATTAAACTGAATGGCTGATTACAACAAAGCAGTGCAGATGATTTCCTTACTGACTCTGTATGCAGCAAAGCAGAAAGAATGCAAAGCACATCAGCATTCATTTTAAGATGCTGAAATCTGGGTCGGCCCACTGGCGCTGCAGTAGCACTATTGCTTGCAATGCCAGTGACCCAGGGTCAGAAGTGAACTCGGTTTGCTGGAGTTCTGGCCAGGGGAGTAGGATCAAGCACCCGGGGGACTGCTCTCCTCCTCCGGGAGGGTGGGCTGCAGGTCCTGCTGCTTACCACCACCTGTGTGACCACGGATGGTGGTGCAATGGTGCTGCAGAGTGATCGGAGGAGGGCGCTAGCCAGGATCTGGAGCAGTGGCATGTCTTTATGTGACCTACCTCCTTGGAACTCCTGCAGTGCAGATGCCCTCAGGGACAGAGCACAAAAACAGGAACAATCACTGTACATAGGTCAATGGCAGAAGGGACCCAGGTGCCCCAGACTTCATAACCAGGCACCATGAGGGACCCACTGAGCTGCCGCCACACACCTAATGGAGTGTGAAGGGGTGACCTGGGCTCCCTCCTTCCCACCTGGGGGTACAATCCAGGCAGGATAGGGCAGGCCCACAGGAGCTCCTGAGCATTACCTGGGGTGAAACTAGGGATCCCTGCCTAGGGATCTCTGAAAGTGGAGACTGATGCTGTGAGAGGGGACATAGAAAGAGAAAATAAAAAGTTAAAAAGATGCTGAAATCTTAGAGATTCTGTGCAGTGACATGCAATTTCCGTGAGGCACCGGTACAAGAATTCAAAATCCGCATACCAAGCAGGATTCCGTGATTGTTACTGGTGTTACTGGTAAAAATGGAAAACCAGGGTCCCTGAAACTAATTCCAGTGACTCAGACTCTGATCCAGGCTCTCCAGTGGTGGTTGGATCAGGACAACCTCAGGCAAGGGGTCCCATTTATCACTCAGTCTTATTCTGTGGTTCTAACCACAGATGCTTCTCTTCTGGGGTGGGGAGCTCACCTGGGAGTCCTCACAGCTCAGGGAGTGTGGTCCCCTCAGGAGTCTCTTCTCCACATCAGTCTTATGGAGCTCAGGGCAGTGTACCTGGCTCTGCAAGCCTTCTCGGACTCAGTCCAGAACAAGGTGGTTCAGGTCAGGACAGACAACACCACCATGTGGTACATCAGCAAGCAGGGAGGCACTCGGTCTATGGCCTTGTGCACAGAAGCCATGACATTATGGTCCCTGGCTTATTCTCTACAGACATCTCTGGTAGCAGTCCACCTTCCAGGGAAGGACAATGTGCTAGTAGATGCATTGAGCAGGATTTCCCAGGGCCATCATGAATGGGTCCCTGGATCCCCTAGTATTAAAAGTGATCTTTTCAAGGTGGGGCACTCCAGAGATAGATCTCTTTGCAGCCCTAGACAATCACCAACTTCCTCTCTTTTGTTGCAGACCCCCTGGATGCTCTACTTCTGGATTGGGAGGGGAAATTTCTGTATGCCTTTCCTCTGTTATTCAAAGTTCTGGTCAAAATAAGGTCACAATCTTGCAGAGTGATCCTGATTGCTCCAGACTGGGCCAGACAGCCTTGGTATCCCCTGATCTTCCTGGACTAAGTCTCCCATCACTCATTCACACTAGTGGGATAGCGCCAGAAGCGCTACGACCTAGCGGGAGCCAAAATTTTCTCAAGGGTCGGTGCCGAGGTAGGACCATGCATGCGCGGCACAGCGAGACTGACTCGCACCTGTGTAGGCTATCTCAGTGTCAACCCTCCAGCCGCCTCCGTTCCTTTTCTCCCGCCGCCGCCTGCGCTTGGATGTCGACGTCGCTCGTCTGCCGGAGTCAAAGTTTTCGTCTATATGACAGCAGCTTTTAGTGTTAAATTTAACTGTTTAATTTAACTATTTAGTAGTAATTTCTTATTTTATGAACAAGAAAAGAAGATTATGAAGAAGAAGAAATTATTTCCTGCCATCAGCGGAGTCATCCTTAGACGGTAGCGGTGACTGTAGGAAGACTTCGTTTGAAAGTTGTTATGGCAGGGGGGCTGTGCCCGGTCCACCGCTCTTAAGTAACGGGGGAGGGTCTGACTACAGACGGTCCGGTGCTCGGGGGAAGGACAGTCCATCGAAGCACGAATCTCGCAGTTCCAGGGATCCGGCCCCGCTTAGCCTCGAGCTCTTCTTCCTCATCTGGGGAAGAAGAATCGGTGCCACTCGAGGTTGCCCTTTTCTGCACGAGGATTGTTCGTCAGAAGGGGCAATAGGCCTGAACCGACTTTTGTGGGTTCCCCTTGGCCCCGCTCCTAACGGCCGCATTCTTGACTCCAGACTCCATTTCTGTCCTCGATAGAGTTCCGGTGAGCAGTTTCACCTCTGGGCCGCTCCTGTGGAGCCGGGGGTTTGACTTTCCGTTTTTCCTGGCTGTGTTCCTTTTTTCGGGGCCTCGGAGCCGTTGGACCAGAGCCAGGTCAGTTGGATCAGGATGAGCACGGTGCCCTCTTGGTGCCTTCGTCATCGTGTCGACCCCTCATACCTACCCCCCTCTTCTTTTTCCATGCTGGGGCCGGCACAGGCACCACCTTTTTCCTTCTCCCCATCTTCTCCATTGGCTTTTCCAAGGTGTTTTTCCTGGCGCCGTGCCCGACGCCTTTATGGCGCTTTAGGTTCGACGCTGTGGCCACTGGTTTGGCATCAGTGCCGTAGGCGGCGCCGCTGGCGTTTGGGGTGGCGCCAGGAATCGGCTCTGTGGATTGGCACCATGGCTTGGCGCTCTGGGCTCTGTGCGGCGCCGTGGGTGTTGTCATTGTTGCCTTCGTTGCCGGCGCCGCGAGCAGTGCAGTGGGTGTCTCGGGTGCCGCGGATGTCCATGGGTGGTGCGGGCACCCCCAGGTGCCATGGGTATCTTTGGTGTCATGAGTCCATGGATTCCATGAGTACATGGGTACCTTGGGTGCCATTGCTGCCATGGGTGCCCTCAGGTGCCATGCTTCTATGGGTTTCTTGGGTACCATGGGCGTTGGGGCACCCTTGCGTGCCATTGCTGCCATGGGTGCCAAGGATACTTGCGGGTTCCGCCATGGTTGCCCTTGGGTGTCTCCCAGGTTGGCATAGGTACTGCTTGGTGCCCTCTTGTGCCACAAGTGATGCTGGTGCCACAGGGGTGCCAGTTGGTGCTGTCCGACAGAACTAGGGACAGATCTCCGTTTGTGGACCTCTTCTTCCGCAGGACTTGTGGCAGGATGTTTCTGCAGAATGAAGTCCTGTTCTGCGAATTATTTTTTCCACACATCTTAGTGGGTGGCAGTCTGCATCGGGTCTTGTGTCATCCAGCAGTTTTCCGCTGAAGGGACTCTTCTGTTCTGCCAGTGAAATCTCTCATTCCGCTCAGCACTTTCTCAGCTCCCTACATGGTGCCAAGCTCCTTGACACCCTTCCTGGTGGTGGAGTCTCTAGTGGCTCTGACTTAGACCTCTCTTTGGGGTCCTTCTACGGTAGAAGGGCATCTAGATGAGTCTCTCTCTGTCCTTCTGGTCAGTGATACAGCGGATGACTCATTTTATATTCTGAAGGACATGCCCTCTCTTCATCAGAGTCCGTGATGGAAGCTCTTTTCAGTAGTTCCTCAGTAATGGGGTCCACCATAGTGTTCAGACTGCATCTGTGGACCATACATCTCTGTGTCTAGACTCTTTCAGTCAACAAGACAATTACACTCTGTGGAACATTCTAATTCAATGGTCGAGAGACACACAGACTCTTCCACTCCTTTGATAGGGGTGTACAGCCCCCTTCTGATGCTGCCCCTGTGGTGGCTGCTTCGGCACAGGTGGTTAACATCTGTCTAGCTATTATTATTAGTCCGGTCATGATTTCAGTTATGGATCCTCAGGCTCATCCTGCCCCTCAGAGAGATGACATCCTTGTCATTTCTGTATCAGGCAGGCAATCCTTGCGAAATAGCAGCCTGCAACTTTGTCAGGCTCGGACTAATGATAAAAAAAAAGGGGGGGGGGGTTTAGAATTTTCACAGCACAGGGCCCAGTCGGAATTTCCCAGTAGCACACTTTGGATCTGATCAGGTTCCGCCTCAACCCTGAGGCGGTCGTCTCTAAACTTCAGTAAAGAGTACCTGATTTCTTCTACCCCTAGGGGCAGTCCGATCCAGCGGTGGTATGGCTCACCTCCTTTCTCTAGAGAGATTTCTCTTATTCTGAGATATTTCCAAAACCTAGGCGTCTAACCAGTCTGTTAGTCCCTCTTTTTTTTAAACAGGCTTTCTTCTCTTGATCAGAGCCTCGCAGCAACAGAAGTGACTCTTCAGCAAGTTGGAACTTAGATTCCTACTTCCATGCTTGCTGCAACTTAACAGACGACATGCTCCTTTCTTGATCATAAGTCAAGTAGGTCTTTTTCTGAGATAGCTTCTCAAATCATCCCAGAGTGCTGAAGGAACTTCCTGTTGGATAAGCTGGGAGAAATGGGGGTGGGGAACCAGATGATCAGATGGATAGGCAATTGGCTCCATGACCGGACCCAGAGGGTCGTAGTTGGCGGGATAGTCTCATCCCCAAAGAGGGTCATTAGTGGGGTCCCACAGGGATCAGTCCTTGGTCCCCTCCTGTTCAACGCCTACGTCTCTGACATAAGGATAGGAATCAGGAGTGAGATCGTCTCTTTGCAGATGACTCAAAACTGGGGCGGTGGTGGATGGGGAGGAGGGAGGTGGCCCTACAGGGGACCTGGAGGCTCTGGAAAGATGGTCTAGAAAGTGGAAGCTGAGGTTCAATGCAGGGAAATGCAAGGTGCTCCACCTGGGGGCCAGAAACCGGGCCAAGTGTACACCCTGGGGGAATGCTACAAGACTCGATGGCTGAGAGGGACCTGGGGGTGGTGGTGGATGTCAAATGAACAACTCGGAGACTTGTAGGAGGGCAGCAGCCAAGGCCAACAGGATGCTGGGATGCATCGCTAGGGGGATCACCTCCAGAAGGAGGAAAGTGATGCTCCCTCTGTATAACTGCTTGGTGAGGCCACACCTTGAGTACTGCGTGCAGTTTTGGAGGCCACACTTAAAGAGGGACATTAAACTCCTGGAGAGGGTCCAGAGGAGGGCAACCAAAATGATTTGGGGCTTGGGGGACAGGACCTATGAGGAGAGGCTCAAAGAGCTAAATATGTACACATTGGAAGAGAGAAGGGACCGGGGGGACATGATAGAGGTCTTTAAGTACATGAAGAGGGTAAATAGGGAGGAACAGACAGGGTGCTTCGAAGGAAGAGGAGGGGGCCACTAGAGGGCATGGGTGGAAGCTGGAGGGGGGAAGATTCAGGGGAGAAAGGAGGAGGTGCTACTTCACTGAGAGGGTGGTGGAGCCATGGAATGCACTGCCTAGGGGGCTGGTGGAGGCAGAGACGGTGGAGGGGTTCAAGAGGGACTGGGACAGGTACAGGGGAAGGGTTCTGGAAGCAAAATCCAATGCAGCAAGAATATCCAGAACTGGGAAGGGAGAAGCCAGAGAAGGCGAGGGGGGGGCAGCAAGGTCAGCACCCAGGGTGGGGGCTGACCAATCGAGCAGACTCGAAAGACCGTTAGGCCTATTCTGCTGGCATTTTAGTATGTTAGTAAATATTCACACCTTCAGTTCCTGCGCACTGGTTCCGAGCCAGTCGCACACGAAGCTATCCTGTCCGATTGCATGATGGTGCTGTGATGATTGTTTTTTTCAACAAAGCAAACTAGAGTCCTCCTACTCCCTTCAGGGAGGTCGGAGTAAGTAGTGCCTCACCGCATTGAGCCACTTATGCAGCTGTTCTGTCACTTCAGCGAATGGGTTAGCCCTAGCTTGGTCCTGCTGTGTCCCTCCTTGACACACATCTGCCTCTATTTGCCTTTCAAATCCAGCCCCTGTTTTTTTCGGTCAGAATGTTTTTTTCTGCAGTGGACACATCCTCCTGTACACTTTTCCTTTCTTCCCTGAGTTCAGAGACTACTACTACAGTTCTACACACAGGGGCAGGATGATTCATAGAAACATAGACTTTGACGGCAGATAAGGACCGCTTGGCCCACCTAGTCTGCTCATTTCCCTACCTAGAGGATAAGCTGCAGATCCTATTTAACCAACAGCCTATTTCTTCCTCCTCCCCCGGCAAAAATTGCCTTATGTCTGTCCCATGCATTCTTGAATTCTTCCACAGTTTTAGACCCCACAACCTCCTCAGGAAGGCTGTTCCATGTGTCCACCACCCTCTCTGTGAAAAAATGCTTCCTCACATTGCCCCTGAGCCGTCCCCCTTATCTTCAAATTGTGTCCCCTTGTTCTTGCACATCTCTTTTTCTGAAAGATGCTACCCTCTTGGACTTTGTCGATTCCACTGAGGTACTTAAACGTTCCTATCATGTCCCCCCTCTCCCTCCTTTCCTCAAGGGTATACATATTAAGCTCCTTTAGCCTCTCCTCGTATGGCTTCTCTTGCAGACCCTGCACCATTTTAGTTGTCCTCCTCTGAACTGCCTCCATCCTGTCTATGTCCGTGCGGAGATGGGGTCTCCAGAACTGGACACAGTACTCCGGATGGGGTCTCACCAACTGTCTGTACAGGGGGATAACAACTTCCTGTTTACTGCTGGTGATGCCTCTCCCTGTACATCCCAGTATCCCCCCAGCCCTCCCTACCGCTTTTCACATTGCTTGCCAAACTTATGGTCATCTGATATGATTACCCCCAGGTTCCTTTCCATTTTGTTGTTGTTACTACCCCCCAATGTGTAATCTTCCCTGGGTTTTGTTCCCAGGTGCATTGCTGCACTTCTTTGCATTGAATCAAGCTGCCATACTTCTGACCATTCCTCCAACCTTGCCAAGTCCCTTCTCATCCTTTCCATACCTCCTTGTGTATCAGCCCTGTTGCAGATCTTTGTGTCATCTGCAAAGAGGCATACATATTTTCCTTCCAGTCCTTCTGCAATGTCACTTATAAAGACATTAAAAGGACTGGACCAGTACTGAACCCTCAGTGGGTATCCCACTAGTAACCCCTCTTTCTTCAGAGTGGACTCCATTTACAATTACCTTCTGTCTCCTGTTGTTCAGCCAATGTTTTACCCAGGCTACCACCCTGGGACCCACTCCAAGGCTGGTTAGTTTGACTACTAATCTTTTAGTGGGACTGTGTCAAATGCCTTGCTAAAGTCTAGGTAGGCCATATCCACAGTCCCTCCTGGTCTACTACTTTGGTCACCCAGTCAAAGAAATCAATTAGATTAGTCTGACATGACCTTCCGCTGTGAACCCATGCTGCCTTGGGTCCTGTGCCCACTGGCCTCTAGGTACACAACAATTCTTTCCTTCAAGTGATTCCATCACTTTCCCTACCACAGAGGTCAAACTGACAGGTCTGCAGTTTCCTGCCTCTGTCTTGCTCCCACTTTTGTGAAGGGAATCACATCAACCTTCTTCCAGTCCTCAGGTACCACACCATCCTCCATGATTTGTTATAAAGGGTAGTCAGTGGTGTCACTAGTTCTCTAATTCTTTTTTAGAATTCTGGGGTGAATTCCATCTGGCCCCATTGCTTTGTCCACCTTCGGTTTTAGGAGTTCTTTCAGAACCCTTTCTTCCGTGAAAGGACTGGGATCGACCCCACTCTCCAGAGTGCTTCTGTTAATTGGATTAGGCACCTCCCCCACTTCCTCTTTTGTGAATACTGAACAGAAGTATTCAGTCAGTATCCCTGCTTTTTCACTGTCACTCTCTGCCCACCCACCATCCATTCTGTTCATCCTCACTATCCCTGCCTTTGTCTTTCTACGCTCCCTGATATACCTATAAAAGGTTTTATCCCCCTTCTTAACCGTGTTGGCTATCTTTTCCTCAGTTTGTGCCTTTGCTATTCTGACTACCCTCCCTGCTTCCTTCTGCCTTAACTGGTACAGTTCTCTGTCCTGCTCCTTCTGTGTTTCCTTATACTTCATAAATGCTATCTTTTTCTCCCTAATCTTCACCGCCACTTGTTTTGAGAACCATAGTGGTTTTTTCTTTCATTTTGATTTGTTTATTTGCTTCACACAAAGGCTTGTTGCCTCTGCAATGGCAGTTTTGATATTTCTCCACTGTTGCTCCACCCCTCCTTCTAGCCTGTTTGCTAGTGCTTTTCTAAGGCACTCTCCCATCTTGCCAGAGTCAGCCCTCCTGAAGTACAGAACCCTCATTTTTGTATGGCTTGTCTCTGTAGCTGAGTTTATCGTGAACCGCACTGTTTGGTGGTCACTTGTTCCCAAATGGCTACCCACTTCTAGATCTGAGATCCTGTCACTGTCCCCATTTGAGAGTACGAGGTCTAAGATTGCTCCCTCACGAGTAGGTTCCAAAACTAGCTGTCTGAGGCATGCCACCTGAAGGGCATCAAGAATGGCCCTGCTTTTGGATGTGGCTGCAGCAAAGGTGCTCCAGTTAACATCTGACATATTAAGGTCCCCCATGAATAGTATCTCCTCTTTCTCTGCCATCCTAAGTATACCTTCTATCATATCCTTGTCCATTCCCTCTCCCTGACATGGGGGTCTGTATACAACCCCTGTACGGATTGTGGTGCCATTTCCCGTCTCTAAGGTGACCCACAGTGCCTCTTCTCCTCCCTGTTTACTCTTTTGTTCAGTTGCTTTTATCCCTTCCCTTACATGAGAGCTACTGCCCCCCGCCCCTCCCTGTCTCTCCTGTAGGTTGTGTACCCTGGTATGTTAACATCCCAGTCTCACAGTGCTCCACATGCACGGTCCTACCTCAGCGCCAACTCTTAAGAAAATTTTTGGCTCCTGCTTGGACCTAAGCCCATCGGTGCTATCCCACTAGTGTGAATTCCTTTTTGGAATATGCAGTGACTAGGATCTGATTCTACTAGACCACCACAAGAGGCTTCTATCAGGCTTCGCCTTCCATCAGGAAGGTTTCAGTGACTAAGTGAAATCATTCTCCTTGATGGGCTAACCCCATCTTGACCTTCTTTTGCTCACCAAGTAAGGGGTTCAAGTGCTACTGGACCTGTTGTTTGCAGGTCAGCCATACTTGGTAATGGGGGTTCCGTCTGTGCTTTTCGGTCTACCCTGAACCAGTAGACTTTACCTCCGGCTCTTGCAGTTCCTGAGGTCCTTTTACATTAGCTTAGTACATGTCTTTGACACTATTTATTTTGGTCATATGCCAAATTGTGAGTCCGGGTTCTCGACACTCTCTGAGTGGTTACGGCTTCCTGGCAGAGTTTCCTTTTTTGCCCATTGCAGTCGTCTGCAAAGTGGTGAGTTATAACTCGAGTGCTTATCTTGTAAGCATTATATTCTGGATGTGCTTTACAAGACAGCTCTTTTTATTAACAGGACAGTCCTTGGCCGTCCTTTCTGCATGAACCCTATCTCCTGCCACCCTACTCAGGGTTGTTGGTTTTAGCTCGGTACTCTCCCACTAGTGTGAATGAGTGATGGAGACTTAGTCCAGGAAGATATGGAAATTACGTACTTACCGTAATTATTGATCTTCTTGGACAGTCTCCATCACTCATTCAAATGCCCACCCACCATCCCCTGGGTTCACCGTTTTTCTTTCCTGGTCTTCATGGCCCTATGGTTCGGACTGTGGAGACTTTGTTCTTTGACCTTTCTTACAAAGGCCAGCTGGGCCCTCTCAGGCCCAGAAACTCAGAATGAGTTATTCTTATTAGTTATGCTGCACCTCCTCAGTCGAAAAGGTACTGAGGCGGTTGGAAGGTAAACACCGAGATAGCCTACACAGGCGCAAGTCAGTCTCGCGGTGCCGCGCATGCGTAGTCCTACCTCGGCGCCTACTCTTCAGAACATTTTTGGCTCCCGCTTGGTCCTAGCGCCATCGACGCTATCCCACTAGTGTGAAAAAGTGATGGAGACTGTCCAAGAAGATCAGTAAATACAGTAAGGATGTAATTTCCATTTGCTGTCCCTAGCAGTCCATCTTCCCCTGTCTCTCCCCAGGAATCACTACCTGTTAACCTCCTCTTAGGGGAGGATCTGGTATCCCAACCTTCGGTCTCTGAATCTTAAGGCATGGCTCTTGAAGAGCTAGAATATGTAAATGTGCATCTGTCTCCAGGAGTTCTGGACATTCTCTAAGCCTGTCGAAAACCTGCCACCAGAAAAAACTTATAACTCCAAATGGAAAAGATTCAGCATTTGGTGTTCCAGTAAGCACATATCCCCAGATACTGCTGACTTGTCTACAGTTCTGGATTACATGGTTCATCTTAATGGCTTAGGCCTCAGACCAGCTACCCTCAAAGTACACTTATCAGCTGTTTCAACATCTCTGTCAGTGGGAAAGCCCTCCTCACTGGCATCTCACCCTGTTTTCTGTAAGTTCTTCAAAGGATTGCTTCATTCCAATCCTCCCTTTAGGGATCCTACTCCTGCTTGGGATCTTAATGTTTGCATTGCCCAGCTTATGCAACCCCCTTTTGAGCCTTTGGCCTCATCAGAACTTAAGTACTTGACTTGGAAAACTGTGTTCCTGGTAGCTATTACCTCTGCCAAGCGTAACAGTGAATTACAAGCTCTGTCAGTGGAGCCTGATTTTATCTCATTCCATAGGGATAAGGTGGTCCTTAGAACCAACAGGAGGTTCTTGCCCAAAGTGTTTTCAGACTTTCATCTGAACCAATCCATGTCTCTTCCTGTGTTCTTCACTGATAATTCTTCAGGAGAGAGAAGATTACAAGTTTGGTTGTTAAAAGGGCTCTTAGCTACTACATTGAGCGTACTAAGGCACTTAGGTTTGACTCCCTCCAGTTGTTACTCACTTGTGGTGAAGTGGGGAAGGGTAAACCTGCTACTAAGAGAACTATTGCCAAGTGGATTGTCTACTGTATACAGTTCTGCTATGAAAAGCTAGGCAAAGTACCCCCCTCAGGCCTGAGGGCTCATTCGACTAGAGGTACAGCTTGCTTCTCTGGCTGCTGCCAGAGATATACCCTGGTTAGAGATATGCAAACAGCCACCTGGAAAACCGTCCATACATTCACCAAGCATTAAGCAGTACTGCAGAGCCTATTCCCAAAATAGGTTTGAGCCTCCTCCATGGAGGTACTGCTTGGTAGTCTGCATAATGTCAGAATACAGCAAGATTTCATGTTGTTTGAAGAAAAAGATACTCACCTTAGTAATTGTGTTTCTTCTAATGGAGTCTTGCTGTATTCTGATCTCCCCCCTGCCTCCCCTCTCAGAACCTGTTTTTTGGGAAGCGGGCTGGCAGGCACAGTGTTGCACCTCAGGGGTGTACTTGGCACTCTTCTCTTTTTAGAGAGGAGGAGTGGGTTGTGTTATATGTTTTTGATAATTATATCTGTTCACTACCTAGTTTTTTGTTTTGGATTTCTCGACTTGAGTCTTTCGGAGGATCCAAAATATTTGGTTTCCTTTTGGCTAGTAAATTTTACAATTTCCACATTGTGGGGCTAGTTAGTGTTTGCTTGTAAGACTCTGATGGTTACACTTCAAAGTGCAGCAGATAGAGGTTTGAACTGAGCTCGAGCTCATTGTTCTATGCTTTGGCATAGAATTAACTCTTTCCTCTCCAGAGCAGTTCAAGTGCTGGGGCTAACTACATAATATCGGAATACAGCAAGACTTCATTAGAAGAAACACAGTTACTAAGGTGAGTAATTTTTTCTTCTGAACAACAGGGCAGTAGAGATAGTTCTGCTGGATCAGCGCAACACAGTTTTCTTTTTTCTGCTCCCATTACTTCCTAGACCTTACTTCGAGGAACGGCTCTTGCAGCAGGTTACACCATTAGGACTGAATCCGACAGGCGCCAGGACCCCACGGAAATTTTCTAGCTAGCAGTATTCAGCAGGGGACCGCCTCCGACGTCAGTCCCGCCCCCGTCAGGCACAGTACATAAGGAGGCGGTCCCCCAGAATCCCCAGTTCTTTTCCCACCGTCGACTTGCCAGCATCGGCCTCTTGGTCTCTACCTAGCGCACGACGACTTGGAACTTCAAGAGTTTCTCCAAACTAATGTCCTCTCCAACTCCTTCACTTGAGGGACACCTTTCCAAGTGTGCCTGCAGAAAACAGATCCCTTTTAAGGATCCTCATTCCTCCTGTGTGCGGTGCTTAGGCTTGGACCACGACACCAAGGCCTGCACCTTCTGCCAAGGTTTCAACAGTCGCACCAGGATCTGCCATCAGAAGGCACTTCAGGCTTATCTGCGGGAAAAAAAACTTAGCAGGATGGACCAAGAACCTTCCTCCAGGGACAATTCTTCTTCCAAGGCCCATAAACACTGGGACAAACACCGGGAGAAAGCAAGGTCCAGATCCCCAAACCGGGCCTCAGACTCCCGTAGCTCAGGCTCCACCAGGTCGGACCGCTCTCCCTCCAGGTCCCCTCTGGTCAAAGTCCGGGCTTCAGGCGGCTCTTCGACTCTCCAGCCTATCAAGACTTCAAGGCCCTCTGCTTCCTCCACTCCTTCTCGGGCCTCTTCCAAGTCTTCTGAATGCCATAAGTCTTCCTGATCGACCCGACATCGGGACCCCGACTCTAGGTCAGTCTTCCAGCCTCCCAGAGGTCCGGATCCACCACCCAGGAAGACTAAAGACCTGACGTCCCTAAAGTGGATGTTGGCCAGGCATTCGCTGGAGCCACAGACACCAGCCAGGCACCAGACGCCAGCCGGGAGTTTGCCAGACCCGATGGCGTCAGCCTCCGCATTCACCGGAGCCAAAGACCGCTGCCCCCCTCACCGGTGGACACCGGTCACGGATTCAACGGAGGAGGACACAACGCTGCCCGAAGACCAGGCGGGCGACACTGAGGATGCCGGGCTCACGAGGGAACCTTTGCCCACCCCGGAGACACCCACGGACCCGACGCCTGACCCCGGCGACAGACCACCAGCACCAGGCCCATCATCGGGCATGAACCTGCAAGAAGTAAAGGACCTCTTTACTTTCTGGTGGGGCACCATCCAAAAGGATGTGGTCCCTGTAAAACCTCCTCTTCCTCCTCCTCCACCTCCTACGTCCCCTCCTCCACCAAAGAGGCCAGCAGGATGACCACCAACTCCTAAGGAACAGACTCCACCTCCATGGGGTAGATCCAAGGACCAGAGAAGGCCTCCCTCAAGATCTCCATCAGGGTCTCCCAGCCCCAAGCGACCCAGACGTCGTCTGTATACTCTGCCAGGGGAGGACTCCAGATCAGATACCTCGGATTATTCCAGATCTGCTTCTCCACTCAGCATTCCATCACCTGACCCACATGACCTTCCCAGGTCTCCTCCAGATGATCCCTCTTTCTCTGAGATCTTGAGGCACATCCAGGACAACATGGGGTGGGATGTTGAAGACCTCAACCCCGGAAGGTAGCGCCTTGCCCGTTATCTTTGGCAGAAAGACCCAAAGCCTGTGGTAGTGCCACCCTTGGTGGACACCTTCGCGGACGTCACCAAGGCTGCGTGGAAGCATCCGCACTCCACTCCCGCTGTGCCGAAGAAAGCTGACCGCCTGTACAGGGCCCCGAGAGAGGACCAGTACTTGGCTGAAAAACCTCTGGCAGACTCCCTAGTCATTACGGCCTCACATGACTGGTCCCAAAGACCGCAACACATGAGCACACAGCCACCGGACCAGGAATCCAAACAATTGGATGCCCTGGGGAGGCGCATGTATGCAGCTGCTACATGCTCCATCAGGTCCCTGAACTACCTAACCCACGTGGTACAATTTCAGAACGCCCTGTGGGAACAGGGCCAGGACCTGGCCAATTAAACTTCCAGATGGCGATCAGAAGGCGGAGCTCCTAAACCTTCTCTGCACAGGGTTTGATGTGGGTACCCAAGTACTACGAGCCGCATACGATTCTGCAGACTCATCTGCCAGAGCTGCAGCTTCAGGCGTCTGTCTCCGGCAACACTCTTGGCTCCGTGTCTCCGGTTTCACCCCGGACGTACAGAAGAACATTCTTGACGTCCCCTACAACGGCGAAGTACTTTTTGGTGACCCCTCAGAGAAGGTTATCACCAAACTCCAGGATGCTGGGAAGGCAGTCAGGTCTGTACAGGCCATGTACAGATGCAGGCCTGGTTCCTTTCATAGGAACCAGAGCCGTTTTCGCAGCCGGCAACAAAGGCAGCAGCCACATTCCGGCCAGCAGCAAAGGGGCACTTTTCAGCATAAAGCCCAGGCTAAATCGTCCCCAGGCAGAGCCCAACGCTACACCAGACCGGCCCAGCCTGCAGGGACCAGTGCTGCCACAGCATGACTCAGTCCCACCCTCCTCTGGATCAACGGGCACAAAAGGTTGGGGGTCGCATCGCTCACCACTTTTTAGGGTGGCAGTCGATTACTGCCAACCGGTGGGTCTCCATTTGGTCAAGAAAGGCCACTTCATAGAATTTTTCGAACACCCACCGGCAAGACCTCCCCTGCTTTCCCGTTACTCGGGTCAGCACACCCTGCTTATACAGCAGGAGGTGCTTGCGCGCCTGGGGAAAAAAGCCTATAGAGCACGTACCACGGAACCAGAGGAGTGCAGGATATTATTCTCACTTTCTGGTTCCCAAGAAACCAGGGTTCCTCAGTCCGATACTGGACCTCAACGAGTCGGTCCTGTACAAACGCTTCGGCATGGTGACCCTCCCAGGTCTGATTCCCATGCTCAAGCAGGGCGCCTTTCTAGCATCCTTGGACATGCAGGATGCTTGCTTGCATATACACATTGCTCAAGTGCAAGGAAGTTTTGCGCTTTGAGTTTCAGGGCCACCATTATCAGTTCCAGCCCTCCCTTGGGACTGTCTTGACTGTAAGTATTCCACGAAGTGCACAAGCGGATGCTTGGCGACTCTGAGAACAAGGCCACTACGTGTTCCTCTACCTGGACAACTGGCTTCTCATGGCACCCTCTCAGGAGGCCCTGATGTCCGCCATTCACTATACTCAGTCTGTGTTCAAGACATTGGGCATCACCATCAATCAAGAGAAGTCACACCTGGTTCTGTCACAGACTCTGCAGTTCATAGGTGCAGTTCTGGACACCGTCCAGGGGAAAGCTTTTCTTCCCCAGGACAGCGCAGAACACATCATACGAACATACGAAATTTTCCAGCAGATAAAGGCCTAGAGGTCTATCAAGTCTGCTCGAATGTGCAGCTAGCACTCCTTATTCTGCAGCTGCCCCCTTCCACCCTTCCCCTTCATTAACCCTCCCCCTTGTCCTGTCCCATCCTCGTTTGAAGCAGTCCACTGTTATACTGCATACCACTTCAGCAGGTAACGCATTCCACCCAGCCACTACCCTCTCTGTAAAAAAGTGTCTCCTCATCTCCCTCCTGAACATTCCTCACTCCAGTCTCATATCATGGCCCCTGGTGTCCCTCCCCTCCCTTACTTTGAACAGTCCCTCTGTACTTGTCTTGTTTATTCCTTTCATGTATTTAAAGGTTTCAATCATGTCACCCCGTCTCTCCTCTTCTCCAGTGAGTACATGTTCAACTCCTTCAACCTCCTCTCATATGATAAGTCCCCCAGTCCCTTGATCATCTTTGTCGCTCTGTGCTGCACCCCCTCCAGTAACTTAATGTCCCTCTTCAGATACGGACGCCAGTACTGCACGCAGTACTCCAGGTGTGGTCTAACTAATGACCTATACAGTAGCAGAATCACCTCCTCCCCTCCTCGAGGATATACCCCTTGCAATACAACCCAGCATTTTGTTGGCCTTTGCAGCTGCCTTCCTACATTGTGCCGAGTTGTTCATTGGCCCTGTAATGAGCACACCCATCAGATCCCTCAACAGGGACATTTTGGAGAAGATCGTTCCTGCCAGATTGGTCCTTTGCCTGCTCGGACACATGGCTGCAGCCATTGCAACAGTCCCGCTAGCCTGTGTCCACATGCGGGTGACCCAGTGGATGTTACGGGTCCAATGGGATCAAAAGCAAGACGATCTGCAACTCCCAATCCGGATCATGAAGGCCGTAATCCAGGATTGGCAATGGTGGCTAGATCCGAAGAACCTATCGGCGGGAGTCCCCTTCATTGCACCGTCTCTGATTGTGACTCTCTCTCCACAGATGCCTCAGGGCTCGGATGGGGTGCACACCTGGACAGTGTCTGGTCTCAGAGCCTGTGGACAGCCCAAGAGACTCATCTCCACATAAATATCCTGAAAATGAGAGCAGTTCTTTACGCCCTGCAGGCCTTCCAGTCGGAGATTCCACCGGGTACTCTTCTGTTACAAACAGACAATTCCGCAGTAATGTATTACCTCAACAGACAAGGAGTCACCCATTCCTACCCGCTTTGCAGGGAGGTCATGAGGGGTGTGGGATTGGGTTTTGCAACACGGCGCAAACCTCATTGCTGTTTATGTCCCAGGAGTGGACAACGTCATCGCAGACGGCCTGAGCCGCTCTCAAGCAAGAGTCCACGAGTGGGAACTACTCCAGGAGGTAGTAGAGGATCTGTTTCACAGATGGGGTACACCAGAGTTAGACCTTTTCGCGTCCCCATCCAACGCAAAACTGCCCAATTTTTGCTGGCTAGATCCAGGGCCTGGTGTTTTTTAGCTAGATGCGTTGTCCCTCTCCTGAGCGGGCAGATTCCTCTATGCTTTAACCCCCTTTCCGTTGATCCAGAGGGTCCTTCTGAAACTCCGCAGAGAGCAAGCGATGCTGATACTTATCGCACCGTTCTGGCCCAGGCAGATCTGGTTTCCTCTACTACATCAGCTATCCCGGGAATCTCCGGTACCTCTGCCAATCAGCTCTCACTTGTTGTCTCAGGAGGCGGGCTCCTTGGTCCATCCAGACCTTCGTTCGCTGAGCCTGCACGCTTGGCTTCTAGAAACATAGCCATTTTGTGACATGGGGTCTCGCAAGAGGTAGCTGACATTCTGGTGGCCATGAAAAAACCGGCCACTCATGCTACTTAAGCCATGAAATGGCACTGTTTTTGCCTATGGGCTCACGCGCGGGGGTTTTCGCCTCTAGACTGTCCAGAAAAGTCAGTCTTGGACTACCTCCTGTCTCTTTTTCAGACAGGCTTGGCCTACTCCTCAATCAAAGTACACCTATGTGCCATCTCAGCCTATCATTTTCCTATAGGCCAATGCACCATATCTCAGTTGGACACTGAGCTCCTGTTTCCAAGCAGTCGCTGTCCAGGTGGCTCATTCACTATATTACGTTCTGTTACCGGAAACGCAACAAACCCTTACTGGGCGCGGTCAAGGGTCATTCCACAGTGGGGGTGGCTACCTCCTTTGCCGCCCTAAAGAATGTGTGCACCTCAGCCATCTGTGCTGCAGCTACTTGGAGCTCCGTGCACACTTTCATCAGGCATTATAGCCTGGACTTTGCATCGAGGCGAAGAGCAGGTTTTGGTGTAGCAGTCCTTCAAGGACTTCTGTCCTAGGTTCAGGTTCTATTAAGGATTTCTACCTTCCCTCCTCCCAATAGTGTGGGATTTCCGTTATTGCTTGGTAATCAGTCCTAATGGTGTAACCTGCTGCAAGAGCTGTTTCTCGAAGTAAGATAGTACAGTTACGTAAGAACTTACCGTAACAGTAGATCTTCAAGAACAGCTCTTGCAGCAGGTACTTTCCCTCCCACCATCCCCGCTGGAGGTAGATTCTCATTCCAACATCCTTCTCCTGGGATCAGGTGTTCTCAGCATCTCTGATTGCCATTTGATGGCGGATCCTCAGTCTCCTCTTCTGATGTCATCTAGCGGCCGGGAGTCTCCGGCGGGAGAACTGAGGATTCTGGGGGACCGCCTCCTTATGTACTGTGCCTGACATCGGGGGCGGGACCAACGTCGGAGGCGGTTCCCCGCTGAATACTGCTAGCTAGAAAATTTCCATGGGGTCCTGGCGCCTGCCGGCTTCAGTCCTAATGGTGTAACCTGCTGCAAGAGCTGTTCTCGAAGATCTACTGTTACGGTAAGTTCTTACGTAACTGTACTTTTTTGTTTTGATTTTCACTTCCTTGTTGTTCAGGCTGTGAAGACATTGTTGAATTGACCCGTCTTACATGGGCCATCTGGGCCTTCACATGCCCAGAGGTTAGGGTTAGGTTTTCTTTCGTTAGTTTACGCTGCACCTCCTCGGTCGAAAAGGTACTGAGGCGGTTGGAGGGCTGACGCCGAGATAGCCTATACGGCGTGAGCTAGTCTTGCGGCACGCGCATGCACGGTCCTATCCCGGTGCCGGCCTCCTGAAGATTTTTTGGCTCCAGCGTAGTCCTGTTAGTGTGAATGAGTGGTGGAGACTTCATCCAAGAAGATTAAGAATTACAGTAAGTGTCATTTTCATTTTGTGTTGGTCTCCACCCCTTTATACTTGGTTTGGACTGTGTTACTAGATTTGGTGGCTCTTCTTATACGGGTCACCTGGGCTATCTTATGCCCTTAGGATAACTGCATAGGTTCTTGGTAGGTTATGCTGCTCACCTTCTTGATAGAAAAGGTACTGTGGCAGTAGGGAGCTGCTGCTGTTATATACCAGCGGGCATGTGCGTTGTCAAATGATGGTGTGCACATGCTGCCTTTCACGTTACCAGCCTTCTTAAAAGTTCTGGCTTCCTCTGGGACTTCGCGCCTCTGGCTAAGACCTGCTAGTGCAAATCAGTGGTGAGGATAATCTTAGAAGATCAATAATTACGGTAAGTACATTATTTTAATATTTAATAGCAAAGTTTGAATTCAGCAGGATTTTTTAGCCGCTAGCAAGCAGGGTTAGTGACTTAAGAAGATCCACTGGCTCAACATTTATCTGGTGGGCCAGTGCCAGTTTCGACCCCTGTATTATGGTTTAGAGTTCTGTTGGTATACAATTTTTGATCTGCTTGCAGGTGCGGGAGAGATCTGAGATCTGACCGGGGCACAAGTAAGAGGCGGAGGCAGTCATACAGTTGCGGTTTCAGTCTGTTCCGGTTCCTTGAACCTGGAATGTTGCTCACTCTGTGGCTATATATGAATACTTCCAGAAGAAAAAAAAAACACAGTTACAGGTGAGCAACCTTTCCTTCTTGGCTGTGAAAAGAGGATTGTCAACCAGTTGGGCCATGCTGCATCTAATTATTTTAAAATAAAGAATTGTGACAGAAGTTGTCATCTGTTTGGCAGTCTGACCCTGCTCTACAGTGTTTAGACAGTGGCTACATCACACTGGTGATTCCCCGTGCAGGGCAAAGCATAGTCTACAGTGTGCAGCTTCAGCCTCTGCAGATCTCTAATAGAGACCATTTGAACTGATGGACAGTCCAAGTTCCTTTTAGGGTAATTTGTGCATAGCACCTATGATTCACTACGTGAGTTATGTGACTGTTTTGGAGCTTTTCTTGTAGGTTTTTAATCTTGTCAGTGGGCTGCATGTCTTAACTTGAACATGAAAGCTTTATGTTGTTGTCTTATGGCTTTTCTGATTCATTCTACCATAGTAATTTAACCCACCTTTTGTTTCAATTCCCAAAGGCTCTACCTGGAGCGACAGTGGCTCAGTCAGGGCAAGCTGCTGGCTAGTTCTTCACAATCTCACTCCTCAGGTAACCAGGCCTTCATGCCTCCTTTTCAACATTTTTACCAAACAAAGCTGCCATTGTGACGTAACAAAAAAATAAATGCTTTGTGGCAGTGTAAAGCAGGAATTGTTGGTGGGGGGAATCCTGCCAACCAGGAGGTTTCCACTACTGTTGCTGCGTAAAGAGTGGTATATAATCACGTTTTTATTTTATTGTATTGTTGGGGTTTGTATTTTTCATCATCTCTTTCTGCTTCTGTTCACCGGTAGACCCTCATTCGAATGACCCCCCAGCCCGCCATCTGATGCGGCTGGGGAGTATCATCCTTTCTCCAGGGGTGTTTACCTCTGTTTTTCTCCCCTTACTCCACGAGGACCCGGTGACATGGTTGCGCAAGTGCACTGGATCAGTCACTGACCTCAGTCCATCCATCAAGCCTAACACCAGGCCCCCCCCCCATTTGCCTGGCACTACCATCGAGCCTCCGCTCAGTGGCAGTCAAGGGTGGGAAGGCCTGCCTCCCCAATCTGAGAGAGGAGAGCTGTCTGATGGCCACTCAGTCCTCTCGCAGCCCTCCCCCGGTCACTTGAGTTTCGTTCTGAACACGGGTTGCCAGCTGGGCCGTGATACTTCTGCACCACTGAGCCAACAATTTTATTTTTATCTGTTGGGTTCAGTGGCCATTTTCACTGATATAGTTAAATAAAGTTTCGCTGTGACATATGTAACAAGGGTACTTGTGCATTTAGCATGTAAACTGACTGCTGTGGGATAGCAATTCTTATGCTTTTAGTAAGGGCAAGACTCAGGACTTTGAGTAAGGAAGGATCTTCCTGGACTTAGTCTTAACCATTTATTCATACTGCTGGGTTACAAGCCAGAGGTGCTGGGACCATGTGGGAGCCAAAAACTTGAGGTAGGGCCACGCATGCACGGCACCACGAGACTGTCTCACACTTCTATAGGCTATCTCGGCGTCGACCTGCCAACCACCTCAGTTCCTTTTTTCCTGCCGTAGAGTGTGCTTCAGTGACATCGCTCGCCCACCGGAAGTCAAGTCTTCATGTCTGTACGACAACAGCGTCTAGTTATTCAGCTTAGTTGATTTGTTTTCCGATAAAAAAGTATTATTTTTTTTCTCTCAGCACTGCCAATCCAAGGGGGTGTCTTCCATGGATAGAGATGGTGATGGTAGGGACTCTCCGTTAGAAGGCTGCTCTGGCAGCTGGGCTGTGTCCGGTCTGCCGCACTCTTCAGAAGAAGTGTCCGACCACAGACAGTCTGGTGTTCGGAGGAACAGCCCCTCGTAAGCACAAAAAGAAGCTGGCCCATTCCCAGTCCAGATTGGGAACACGGCACCTCTCCACCTCAAGATCTTTCTCTTCCTGTCAGAAGAGGAAGAAGCGGTACTGTCGTCGAAGCACAGGTCAGGAAGCATAGGAAAACCAGGAGCAGTTGTAAAATTCGAACAAGTGACTTATTATTAACAGTAAAAAAAAAAAAAAAAAAAAAGTAAAATTGTTCAGTATAACTATTTACAAAGGCAGTATACACAAAGAAAGTCCATCTGGGTTTCTTTTATTTTTTTTTTTTTTGTTTTGGTACTTTTTTCCCTGGCCACCAGTCTGCTTACCTCACACTTCCAGGCATCCTCCTGAGGTTTCCGGCCGCTGTCCCAAGGACCCCCCGACTCCATATTCGGGCCCCGCGGCATACCCCCATGCCTTGCCCCCCATGGCGGGGAGGTGGAGAGCTCCCCTCTCATTCAGGACCGGATCAAGTAGAGCCATGCACCCTCGGCCACCGAGCGAGTCCCCTGCGGAGACAGCCATCAAGCTCGACTGGTGCCCATATTTTCCTTTTTTCACCCCCCCTTGGACGTCTGTGGCATGCAATAACGCCAAGGGACAGGAGCACGCACGCTACCGCACGGGCCCCTTCCCGGCGTCTGCCACATCACGTCCCCCAGTCTGCCCATGGCCTGCCGTCGCCCCCAGCCACCGCTAGAGGCCACTAGGCCACCGAGGCATCCCGCCCCCCTCCCCGAAGGAGAGCAGTCCTACGGACGCTCGATCCTTCTCCTCCCCTGCCAACTCCCAGCGACCCAGGCTCGTTCCTGAACCTGGATTGCCGGCATGGTGCGAGGTGTGGCGTCCAGCGCCTCAGCGCCACCGGGCCAGCCTATCCATCTGGGTTTCTTCTCAGTTTCCAGTCTTACTCTCTGTGTTTCTCTCTTTGCAAAACATTGCAGCTGCATTTTTATAAGTCTTTGCAGCCCCCACTCATTAAGAAAACAGCATGCTTCTGACACAGTGTTCTTGTAAGTTTAAACAAGTGCATCAAAAAGAATATTGTGACGCAGAACTGACCTCTTACCATCTAGCTTCTCGGGGTTAACCCCTTGAGTTCCAAACAGCTTTTAGCAACCATTTCAACGGTAAAACTATATACATTTCTAAAACGAAGGGATCCCAGTATTGGTTAACATTTCCGCCTAGTGATTCACATATATTTTTATACCAGCAGATATGCAAGGGGGGAGAAAAGACAGAACAGCAAGTGAAGATAGAGAGATGGCGAGAGGCAGAGAATTGCAAGACCATCGGGTTGATCAAGTCCTAGGTCTCACGAGAAAAAAATGGTTGCATAACCAGACAGAAAGAAAAGGAGAGACTAGAACAGATCCTTGTATTTAAACTTTCTCCGTAACAACTGGGACACAGACGTATTCTACCCTGTCACAGGTACCACTGGAGGTCGCCCTCTGGTACGTCTGCTAAGAGGTCTCGGGTGGTCATGAGCAGTAGGCTGTCTCCGGTGCTGTTCGGTTTTCCGGCGGCTTCCGCTCACGATCGCCTTGATTCTTGACACCAGACCCCTTTGCTGTTCTCTTGTGGGTTTTCCGGTGGGCAGTTTCACCACTAGGTTGCTCTTATGAAGCAGTAGGTACAGCGTTCATCACGGTTGCCCCTTTCAGTGGCTCCAGTTCCAGGGCCCTCAGGTGTAGGATTTTCGGAGCCCCAGTTGGGGCCTTTGGGGCAGGTTGAGCGTTCGGTGCTGGCAGTGGAAGTTTTTCCCTTGCTGGTGCCCGCACTGACGATGCCACTTCCATGTGCCTACCCCCCCCCCATTTTCTCACAGGGGCCGGCACAGGTACCATCCCCCTCCCCTTTTCTTCTAGGTCTGGTTTGGATCTTCAGGTGGTGCCATCTCGCTCAGTGTCGTGTTCAGTGCCGTGTCCAGCCCTGACTCCCTGTGGGCTTGCAGTGCTGCATCTGGTGCCGTGTCCTGCGTAACTGCTTGTGGTGCCGTGTCCGGCGCCGGATTCATCGTTGGGGTCCTTGGTGCAGGGTCCAGCATATGGATCTGCGGTCCCTGGTTGTCGCTGGTTTCAGTGTCTCCTAAGATCAGGCTGCAGCAGCTTCTCAGGGGTGGCTCCTGCTCCCTCTGAAGGGGAACATAGAGCAGGATGAGTCTGATCACGACCTTATACTTTCTGAGGAAGGTGATGAAGACTCGTTCTACAGTTTAGACGGTAAGCCTTTGTTTCCAGCAGAGATTTCAGTAGAGGATCTTTCATTCCAGTCTCTCTTTAAACATATGAGGGCAACTCTGGATCTACAGACATCGTCTGTGAACCTCAGGTAGGCTTTTACGCCTAGAGTGACTTCATGTTCCAAACATCCCTGTGAACCTTATGCCTCCTGTTCCACCTCCATTCGCGACTTTGTTTTAGGCTGTATGGGCGAGGCCTGCTCTTATTCCTTTGCTCTGTAAATCCATAGATAGGAAGTATGTCCCTCCCAAGGAGAGGCCCATTTTAGCCTCGCAGCCCATATCAGATGTGCTGGTCGTCGTCGCTGAAAATAAGGCTGTTCTACCTCAGGATGCGTCAGCATTTCCTATCAACAAGGAATCTCTCAAGATAGATACCATGGGAAAAAGGGCATTCGCAGCCGCAACTCTGGGCATGCGCATTGCCAGCTATCAAGGGGACTTCTCTCAATACGAATATGCCCTCTTGCTTCCCTTAAGTCCATGTTGGAAGGTCTCCCTTAATCTGACTCTGAAATGGGGATTTTGCAGATTGCTTCCCGGGGTACAGAATGTAATAGCCATCAGCTGAAAGCCTCTATGATCACATATGATATGGCTTCCAGGGCGGTTATGGCTGGAATCTGTATCAGAAGACATTCCTGGCTTAGGATGTCAGGGTTTTCCTCTGATGCTCAGCAACAGGTAATGAATATCCCATTCGATGGCACGTATCTGTTTGGCCAACAGGTAGAACAAGCCTTAAGTGTCTCTCTGAAAACCAGGACCGCCATTGAAACAACCAGGCCGGTTCCTTCTGCCCCTCAGAGGAGCAGGCACTGTCAAGTTTTTTCGTAACAGGCAGCTGTTTCAAGGAAGAGACTGAGGAGCCCCAAACAGGCACCAGCCTCCTCAGCCGCAAAAGAAAATGCGGCAGAAGGCACAGGGCCCAGATGTGCCCAGTGCCACCCTCTGAAAGTCTGGCCTCTGTCTAACCTCAGTTGCCTGAGGTAGACTTTTCCATGACACTGGGAGGTCATCTGACACAGTTTTACTATCAATGGAAGTCTATCACAATGGACAAGTGGGTCCTCCGGATTGTTTGAGAGGGGTACTTGCTCAGTTATTCAGAGATTCCCCCAGACCTTCCACCCAAGCGGCAATGCAGTTTGTCAGCCACTCAGTCAGACTTTCTCACTTCAGAAATACAGGGCCTTATCAAAAACAGGGCGGGGGAAGTAGATCTTCCTGGATATAAAGTCTCCACCACTCATTCACACTAGTGGGGACTATGCCGGAGGCGCTAGGACAGAGTGGAAGCCAAAAACATTCAAGAGGGCTGGCCCTGAGGTAGGACTGCGCATGCTGCAAGACTGGCTCATGCCGTATAGGCTGTCTCGGCGTCAACCCTCCAACCGCCTCAGTTCCTTTTTTCCCTGCCATCGAGTGCGCTTCAGTGACGACACTCGCCCGCCGGGAGTCAAATCTACACATCTATACAGCAGCAGCATAGTCGTTAAATATTTGATTAGTTTTAATATATTCCTTATTTTATTTTTTCTCTCAACGAAAGAACAGAGAAGTCTTCTTCAGCCCACCTTCAACACAGTCGACCATGAACGGAGCTGGTAACGTTATGGAGCCTTTGCATGAAAGCTGTTTCAGCAGCAGGGCTGGGTCCTGTCCAACACCACCTACAGAGGGGGGGTCTGACTACGGGCAGTCCGGTGCTCAGGAAGAAGGTCTGTCCTCCCAAAAGCACAAAAAGGGGTGGGCCCATTCCCGATCTTCGTCCGGGACCCAGCACCACTAGGCCTCAAGTTCTTCTTCATCCCACCAGTCAAAGAAGAAGCAGCAGTACCGCTTGAGGTCGCCCTCTGGTACATCTGCATGGAGACTGTCAGTAGCTGGGAACAGGAGACAGACCCCGGCTCCTTCAGGGTCACCTGCGGCCTCTGTTCCCGGTGGCTGTCATCCTCGACTCCGGAGTCCTTCCTCACCCCCTTGGGGGTCCTCCGGTGAGCAGTTTCATCATTGGGCCACTCTAATGGAGCAGTGGGTTCAGCGGTTGTCCCGACTTCCTGTGCCTTCAGACCCGCTGGCGGAGCGGTTGGGTCAGCCTAGTTGCGTGACACCTTCGGTGCCGTCAACTACACACTTTTGTGCGCCCCCCGCCTCACATGGCTGTGGCGCAGGGGCCAGCACAGATGCTGCCTTCTCCTATTCATGTTTTCTTCTTCAGCCTTGTGTGCGTTGGGGTTGGGGTCTCTAGGGACTTGCCCAGCACCAGTTGCGGCTCCGGCTTTGGCGGCACTGCAACCAGTGCTGTGTCCAGTGCCATTTTTGACACTGGCGCCACCTCACGTGCCAGGATTTTCGACTCCGATTCAAGGAGCACCTCCTCCTGCTCTCTTTCCTCCCTTTCCTTTATATACTATCCCTTCTGGGCTAGTAGGAGATAATGTTGCGCCTTATCTTGATCTGCGATTAGGAGACGACTTCGATGAAGATTCTTCCTTTGGAGTGGAAAGTAAGCCCTCTACTTCAGCAGAACCTTTGGTCAAGAACCTATCCTTTAAGTCTCTCCGGAAGAATATGAATTCCACCCTCTCTCTGTCTCTCCAGACTTCATTAGGTTGATCCTGGGAAGCTTTTGCGCCTTCAATATCTGCATGTCCCGGAAATCCCTGTGGAATTGACACTTCCAGTACAGCCCTCTTTCGAGACTCTTTCAGAGATGGTGTGGGACAGCCCAGTGCTCATTCCTTGTGTGGCTAAGTCCATAGACATGTAAGGCCCCTCACCCCTGCCTTTTTGCAAAACGACAGGTGGCATGCTGTTGAAGCTGACAGCAGTACCTGGTGGGGACTGGGTTCGGGGAGGACTAGGTTACTCGGCACAAGGGGCCTAGGTTTGGCCACTCTGCACAGGGGCACCCAGGTAAATCCGAACACAGGAAGCAATAACTGTAATGTCCAAAACCAGGAATGAGATTTTAAAGTGTGGCTTTTATTCGCATCCAAACTGAACAAACAAAGCATAGATGGACCCCCACGGGGCTACATTCCTGGTAATGCAGATTAGAGCAACAGAACACTTCTTCACTATTCCAGCCCTCAGGCTCTGAACCCACCAGGCACACAGCCCCGACTTGTACACTACTTGGGTTTTCCCATGGCCCGGCTCCACCGCTGGCCACTTGATTGCGGTCCATATGGCAGTGAACCAGTTTTCCTGTTGGTGGCTCCCAAACCACCTTAGAGCCTTTGACTCCTTAAGGATTTCCTTCCAATCCCACGTCTGGGTACTTCCCTCATCACTGGCCAAGAAATCCACAGAGCAAATCCGTAGAGGTGGACCTGGTTACTAAAGATGGGGGTCTTCCACCTCCAGCTCCCACAATCCATACCTGGCCATTTCTCTGGACATTAAGCAACTCTTTTTGAAAGCTTGGCAATGTAGATTACAGGGTAGATGTATATTACATCTCCTCTACATGTCTTGACTTTCCCCTTGTGCTGGACTTGAACATACTTTTACTTTTGGATAAGCCTATTACTCTAGGCCTCCCACTACTTCAGCAGTCCAATCCCCCACTTTAACACAGTTCAAGGATGAAACATGGGCACTTTAGAAAGAGCAGAACTCACCCTTTGGTTGCAGGTGCCCCACAGGCGAATCTTGAAATCTTCTTGTACCCCACACACTTGGGGAAAAATAAGGCAGCTTCTTCTCTAGCAGTAGCCAGGGGGTTGCCCCTGGAATAGCAGGCAAACCTTCACCCCCATCCCTGAGGGATGGGGCACAAAGTACCCATAGCGTCTCCACCACTTTAAGAACAGCTTACTGTGTCCCTCTTTAGACAGAAACACACACCTTTCTCTAAAAGTAGCTCTATTTCAGAGCTGAGGCTCCAAGAGCCTGTGCACAGAACTGCTGTGCTCCTCTCACAACAATCTCCAACTACAGACTGAACACTGACTGTTCAAAACTCCCAACATTCTAATCTAACTCCTTCTGCAGATTCCAATGTGGCTTATGCAGCTGCGATAGTTCTATGGTGATGTCATCCCTCAGTCTCAGCTGAGACTGAGAACAGAGTGAGACAGTGTGAAATCCTTTTAACTGGAGTTTCACAAGCTGCCTTCCCTGCCTACCATTAGGTCTTACTGGGATTCTAGTAACCCCGGGTAACAGGGGGTTTACAGACAGGAAATACGCTGCCCCCAAGGATACACCAGTCCTGGTCTCTCTAGCCTTTGCAGATGCCATAGTGGTCTAGGCGGAAAATAACAAAGCTGTTCTCCCTCAGGAGTCTACGGCTCATCCAGTAAATAAAGAATCTCGAAAGACTAACATTTTAGGGAAGCGAGTGTTCGCCGCTGCTACCCTAGGAATGCGTATTGCTAGCTACCAGGGCTATTTCTTTCAATATGAGTATACCCTCTGGCACTCACTAAAAACCACTGTGGAGGCTCTTCTGGAGTCGGACGTTAATTCAGAGCTTCTCCAGACTATTACTAGAGGCATCGAGTCCAATAATCAGCAATGTAAGGCTGCTATGAACGCCTTTGACATTGCCTCTAGAGCAGCTGCAGCTGGGATATGCACCCGGCGTCACTCTTGGTTATAGACTTCGGGGTTCACAAATGATGCTCAACAGAGAGTCATGAATTTTCTGTTTTATGGAGTTTATCTGTTTGGCCCACAGGTGGAGCGGGCACTGAAGGCAACTCAGAAAACTAGGACTGCTATTAAGATGGCCAGACCGGCTACCCCTCAATGGGGTGGAAACCACCAGCGGTTTCATAACCGGCAGTCCTTCCGTGGTAAAAGCAGAGGTAGTTTTCACAAGAACCATGCCCCCCAGCCGCAAAAGAAAACGCAGCAAAAGACACTGAGCCAGAAGGTGCCCACTGCCACCCTCTGAAGATTCGGCCCAGGTCCCACCTCAGCTATCCGAGGGGGAGTCTTCTTCTGCAGTAGGGGGGTGTCTGACTCAGTTTACAACCAGTGGAAGTCAGTCAAACAGACAAATGGGTTCTCAGAATAATTCACAAGGGTTATTCTCTGAATTTTTCAGATACCTTTCTGGATCATCCACCCAAACGACAGCCCAAACTGTCTATCAGTCAGACCTCCTCACTTCTGAGATTCAGGGCCTTCTGAACATCAGGGCAGTAGAAGTGGTTCCGCAGGAGGAATGAGACACAGGATTCTACTCCCATTACTTCCTAGTTACAAAGAAAACAGGTGGTGTGCACCCTATTCTAGACCTAAGAAGTTAAACAAATTCCTCTTCAAAGAGTAATTCAAAATGATATCGCTCAATGTGCTTCTATCTCTGATTCATCAAAACGATTGGCTGCCCTCTCTGGACATGCAGGATGCCTACCAACATGTTCCCATTCACCCAAGTCGCCACAAGCATCTCTGATTTGTGGCTCTGGGTCAACACTACCAGTTCAGAGGCCTGCCCTTTGGGTTGTCCTCTGCGCCTGGAGTCTTTACAAAGTGCTTTGCAGTACATCTCGGGTAACTCTGAATTCAAGTATTCCCGTATCTGGATGACTGACTCCCAGCAAGCTCTTCCAGACAAGGGACGCAGGAAGTGGTGGCCACGACTTCCAAGTTCCTCACATCCATGGGAGTTCTGTTGAATCTGGAAAAATCGCAGCTGCAGCCCTCCCAGCAACTCCTCTTCATAGGAGCTGTCCTGCACACCTCCAGAGCAAGGGCCTTCCTTCCAGAGGACAGGAGAAACGATATCCTCCAGATGACTCATTTCATGGAGGAGAATGACTTAGTTTGAGAGCTCTCAGTGCACCGGATGCTGGGTCTCATGGCATCATCGGTGTTCATGGTGCCTCTGGCTCGTCTTCACATGAGAACCACTCAGTGGATGCTCAGTACTCATTGGTCCCCGACCACACATCCACAGTCTTTTCACATCAAGGTGATGGAACCCCTAAGGGGGTCATTCACCTTGTAGACTCAGGAGGCCAATCTTCTTCAAGGCTTTCCCTTTGTCCCACTGGAGACACAGATCACCATCACCACAGATGCATCTCTAATCGGTTGGGGAGCTCTCTGTCAGGATCTCCACACCCAGAGTCTGCGGAGTTAGGACAAGTCTCAAGTGCACATAAATGTCCTGGAAATGAGAGCTGTCCTGTATGCTGTCCGACCCCTGTAAGCTATCCTCTGTTGCAAAGTAATTCTCCTTCAGATGGACAGCAAGGCAGTAATGTACTACATCAACATGCAGGGTGGAGCACACTCTTACCCTCTGTGCAGGGAAGCAATGAGAGTGTGTGAATGGTGCCTGGAGCAGAAGCCCTGATCCAGGCAGTCTGCCTACCTGGAGTCCAGAGCGATCTGGCGGATCGCCTCAGCAGAATGGAGGTGGATCCACACGAGTGGTCTCTCGACTCAAATGTTGTGCAATCGCTCATCGAAGAGTGGGGAACTCCAGACCTGGACCTTTTTGCGTCCCCACTCAACGCAAAACTGCCTCTATTCTGCTCCTGAAATCCAGAACCTAGCGTTTTCTGTCAGGATGCATTCAGACTGCGGTGGACAAGACACTTTCTGTATGCTTTTCCTCCTCATCCTTTAATTCAGAGGGTGCTGCTCAAGCTGGAGGCACGTGGCGAGAATGACTCATCGCCCCATACTGGCCTCGTCAGATTTGGTTTTCATTAATAAACAGATTGTCGAAAGTTCCACCGAGACAACTACCACTTCAAACGGACCTTCTGACCCAGGTCACAGTGGTCCATCCCAACCTGAGGTCCCTTCATCTCCATGCCTGGCTCCTGAGGTGATAGAAGTAGGTAGATTTAACATCTCCCGTAGAATCTCGGACATTCTCCTAGCAGCGTGCAAGCCATCAACTAGAAAGACTTACACGGCAAAGTGGAAACGGTTCTCCATCTGGTATGCAAAATCTTCCTGGACATAAAGTCTCCACCACTCATTCACACTGATGGGATCTACGCCGGAGGTGCTAGGACCCAGCGGGAGCAAACTTTTTTGCAAGAGGGCCGGCGCCAGAGATGGAGCTGCGCCGTGAGCCTTGGCTCTTGCGGCAGTGATTATCTCGGCATCGACCCTCCAACCGCCTCAGTTCCTTTTTTCCTGCCAAGTGCGCTTCAGTGACAACGTTGCTCGCCCGCCGGGAGTCAAACTTCAAACTAGCAGTATAGTTTTCAGTTTATTATTTTGTAATATATCTTGAATAAGTACCGCTTACTATAATTTATTCTTATTTAAGAAAGAAGTCTCAGCCTACGTTGGTGGAGTTGACCATGAGCGGGTCAGGTGATGGTAGGGAGACTTCGTATGAAAGCTGTTCAGTCAGCTGGGCTGGGTCCAGTCCGCCACCCTCTCCGGAGGGGGAGGTCTGACAAGAGACGGTCCAGTGCCGAGGGAGGCGGTCCCTCCCGGAGCATAAAAAGCAGGTCGCATTCTCAGCACCGTTCGGCCTTGAAGCTCTTCTTGACACACAGGTCAAAAGAAGGCATCACTCGGGGTCGCTCTCTGGTATGTCTGCGCGTCATTGTGGTTAGTTGCCGGTCTCCTCCTCCTCCTCCAGAGTCACCAGTTTATGTTTCTGGTCACCGACCTCTTCGACATCAGAGCCCTTCCTCACCTTCTGGTAGGGCTTCAGATGAGCAGTTTCATCAGTGGGCTGCTCTGATGGAGCAGTGGGCTCGGAGGTTGGTCCAGCTGCCTGACCGGTCACTCTGGGGCCCACGGGTGATCGAGTAGGGCAGTTGGGCCTCCCTAGTCATGCGGCGCCTTCTTCAGTGCCCTCGAGTCCGCGCTCAGGTGTTTTCCCCCCACACAGCTGCGGCGCAGGGGGCCACACGGATGCCTCTATCTCCTGGTATTCTTCCTTCTTTCTCCTCAAATCCTAGTTTTCGGAACCCTGTTTTGGTTTCGGCACCTTCGGCATCAATGGGTCGCTTGGTGTAGTCCTCGGCGCCGTCCCCTGCGCCTTTGGGAATCTCGGCACCATGTGGCCTTTCGTCGCCGTTCTGTTGCAGAGCCTGTGGTTGAGGACCTGTCATTTAAGTCTCTGCTGAAAAATTTGAATTCTATCCTTTCTCTCCAGACTACAGATATTGATCCTGGGAAGCTTTTAAGGCTCCAATACCTTCATGTCCCGGAAATCCCTATGGATTTAACTCCCCCGGTACAGCCTTCCTTTGAGATGCTTTCTCAAATGGTGTGGAATAATCCCACTCTCATTCCTTTATGGCTAAGTCCATAGATAGAAAGTATGCAGCTCCCAAGGATCGACCCATTTTGGCCTCCCAAGCCTTTGCGGACCCTATTGTGGTCTTGGCAGAGAATGATGAGGTCGTCCTCCCTCAGACTACTACAGCCCGACCTATAAACAAAGAATCTCGTAAGATAGATACTTTAGGCAAGAGGGTCTTTGCTGCATCCACCCTGGGTATGCATATTGCCAGCTACCGGGGTTATTTCTCTCAATATGAGTATGTTCTTTGGCATTCGCTCAAGCAAATGGTAGAAGCTCTGCCGGAGTCGGAGACTAATTCAGAGCTTCTTCAAACCATAACTAGGGGTATCGAGTCCAACAACCAGTAGGTTAAAGCAGCTATGGACGCTTTCGATACTACCTCCCGAGTGGCGGCGGCGGGTATTTGTACCCGCCGTCACTCCTAGCTGCACACTTCGGGCTTCACAAATGATGCCCAGCAACAGATCATGGCGTTACCCTTCGATGGTATGTATCTCTTTGGTACTCAAATAGAGCAAGCTCTAGAGGCCACACAGAAGACTAGGTCTGCCATTAAATTGGACCGACCTGCTCTCAACCCTTCTTGGAGGGGTGTTAATAAGCGTCAATTTCACAACAGTCAGTCCTTTCGAGGCAAGGGCAGGGGAGGTGTTAATAAAAACCAAGCCACTCAGCCTCAAAAGAAAACGCAACAGAAAGCAGAAGGGCCCAAAACGCCCAGTGCCGCCTTCCAAGTTTCTGGCCCAAGTCACACCTCAGCTTCCCGAGGGGGACTCTTTCTCTGCGGTGGGAGGTCGTCTGACTCAGTTCTACAACCGGTGGAAGTCCATAACATCAGACAAATGGGTCCTCCGGATAATTCGCAAAGGGTATTCCCTTGATCTTTCAGAGACCCCTTCAGATCATCCCCCCAAACGACAGCCCAGGCTGTCAGTATTTCAGTCAGAGCTTCTCGCTTCCGAGAAACAAGGCCTTCTGAACAACATGGTAGCAGAAATAGTTCTGCTGGATCAATGGAACACAGGGTTCTACTCCCATTACTTTCTTATTCCAAAGAAAACCGGGGACATGCGTCCCATTTTGGACCTCAGAAAATTGAACAAATTTCTCCCCAAGGAAAACTTCAAAATGATTTCGCTAGGAACCCTGTTACCTTTCCTTCATCAACACGACTGGCTAGCCTCCCTGGACATGCAGGATGCTTACCAGCATATTCCCATTCACCCAAAGCATCACAAATACCTACGGTTTGTGGCTTTGGGCCAGCAGTATCAGTTCAGAGTCCTGCCCTTTAGGCTATACTCGGCGTCACGAGTTTTTACAAAGTGTTGTGCAATTGTCGCAGCGCACCTCAGAAAGATTGGAATACAAGTGTTCCCATATCTGGACAACTGGCTTCTAGCAAGCCCTTCCAGGCAGGGAACCCTCGACGCCGTAGGCACGGCCTCAGACTTTCTCACGTCCATGGAAGTCCTGCTAAATCTCAAGAAATCGCAGCTGCAGTCCTCCCAGAAGCTCCTTTTCATAGGAACTCTTCTGGACACCACCTGTGCGCAAGCTTTTCTACCAGAGGACAGAAGGAGCGATATCCTACAGATGGCCCAATACATCAGACAGAACAGCTCAGTTCGAGCTATCTTGATGCAATGGATGCTGGGTCTCATGGCATCCTCTGTGTTCACTGTAACCCTAGTATGCCTCCACATGAGAACCTCTCGATGGATGCTCAGTACTCAGTGGTCCCCAACCATTCACCCTCAGTCCTTTCTCATCAAGGTGACAGAACTTCTGAAGAGGTCACTCACCTAGTGGTCGCAAGAGGACAATCTTCTGGAAGGGTACCCCTTTGCTACCCTGGATCATCAGATTTCCATTACCATGGAGGCGTCTCTGATGGGGTGAGGAGCTCACTGTCAGAATCTCCACACCCAAGGTACGTGAGCTCAGGACGAGTCCCAGCTTCACATAAATGTCTTAGAAATGAGAGCCGTCCTTTATGCAGTCTGGGCTTTGAAGGACATTCTCTCTCACAAGAACATTCTCCTTCAAAGGGACAACAAAGCAGTGATGTATTACATCAACAAGCAGGGCGGTGCAGCACACTCTTACCCTTTATGCAGGGAAGCAATGAGAGTGTGGGAATGGTGTCTAGAGCACAAGGCTCTAATTCAGGCAGTCTGCCTGACGGGAGTGCAGAACAAACTGGCAGACCGTCTCAGCAGAACAGAGGCAGAGCCTCATGAGTGGTCTCTGGACTCAGCTGTAGTTCAGTCACTATTCGCGGAGTGGGGAACTCCAGACCTGGACCTTTTTGCATCCCCACTCAACACAGAACTGCCTCTCTTCTGCTCCAGAAATCCAGGGCCTGGCATTTTCTGTCAGGATGCGTTCAGGCTGTAGTGGACAAAATGCTTTCTATATGCCTTTCCTCCTCTTCCTCTAATGGAGAGGGTACTTCTCAAGTTCAAGTCCCAGGGGACAAGGTGATCCTCATTGCTCCCTTCTGGCCTCGACAGATATGGTTTCCGTCACTCAACAGTATGTTGGAAACCCCTCCGAAAGTGCTTCCCCTTCAGATGAACCTTCTGACTCAGGGGCCTGTGATCCATCCCAATCTGAGATTGCTTCACCTTCATGCTTGGCTCCTGAAGAGATAGAAGTGAACAGATTTGGTGTCTCTCACAGCGTCTCAGATATTCTTTTGGCTGCGCATAAGTCAGCCACTAGAAAAACTTACACAGCCAAATGGAAGCATTTTTCTCTCTGGTGTGCAGAATCCTCTTTGAATCATTTTTCCTGGCCACCAAATAAAGCTCTAGAGTACCTTTTAGACCTCTCAAATTCAGGTCTACATTATTCTACAGTCAAAGTTCACCTTTGTGCCATTTCAGCTTATCATGAGCCAGTACTTTCCTTATCACTGGCCCAGTTACCAGTAGTTAAGAGGTTTCTTAAGGGTATACTGCATACCAGACCTCCTATCAGATGTCCAGTCGCAGCCTGGGACGTTAACCTAGTGCTAGACATGCTCACTCGAAAACATTTCAAGCCTCTAGATTCCTGTGAGCTGTACTTTCTCACTTGGAAAACGGCCTTCCTGGTGGCTATTACCTCAGCCCGCAGGGTCTCTGAAATACATGCCTTGGTCACAGATCGTCCATATACTGTGTTTCATAAGGACAAAGTAGTTATTAGGACCCATCCTAAGCTTCTTCCTAAGGTTGTTTCAGAATTCCATCTAAACCAACCTTTGGTCCTACCTACTTACTTTGCGAACTTCCAAAATGAAGGAGAGCGTATCCTTCATTCTTTGGCTGTCAAAAGAGCTCTGCGTTTCTATTTGGATGGAACCAAAGAAATTCACAAGGCTCAACAACTGTTTGTTTCCTTCAGCGAGACCCGGCTGGGTCAACCTGTCGCTATCAGATGCATTTCGGCATGGCTGGTGGCATGCCTGCGCCACTGTTATTCCATGGCAACAGACTTCTAGGAAAACATAAACTGAACTTACAGGCTCAAATGGGCAGACTGGGTGGGCCATAGGCCCTTATCTGCCGACACTATTTATGTATCTATGGCGCAGGTTAAGCTGGAGGGCAGAGTGTACACTCATTCTACTAGAGCAGTCACGGCATCCCTGGTGGAAATCCGCAATGTGCCCATTGCAGATATTTGCAATGCGGCTACCTGGAGCTCAGTGTATACTTTCGTCAAGCACTATGCCCGGGATGTCCATGCCAGGCGACTTCTTTTGTTTGGCAGGACTATCCTTAACGGACTTCTGTCCTAAATTTGTGAGCTCCTGGTTTCTCCTGCCACCCTTGGAATATATGGAAGTTACGTACCTACTGTAATTCTTGATTTTCTTGGGTGAAGTCTCCAACACTCATTCACACGCCCACCCACCATTCCCCGAGCTCACCTCTGTTCTTGGTCTTCACTCCCTCAGTCTTTAGGCCGTGAAGACTTCTTTGTTGACCCTTCTTATACGGGTCGTTCGGACTATCTTTTGTCCAGTTTTTTGTTAGGCTATCCTTCTAGGTTAGTTACGCTGCACTTCCTTGGAAAAAATGGTACTGAGGCGGTTGGAGGGTCGACGCCGAGATAGTCATTGCCACACAAGCCGAGGCTTGCGGCTCCATCTCTGGCGCCGGCCTTCTTAAAAAAAAGTTTGCTCCCGCTGGGTCCTAGCACCTCCAGCATTGATCCCATCAGTGTGAATGAGTGGTGGAGACCTCGTCCAAGAAGATCAAGAATTACCGTAGGTACGTAATTTCCATGTCCTCCCTGGACCCCTTTTCTTGCCCACCAAACAAAGTCTTAGAGTATCTGCTAAACCTGTCAAATGCAGGGCTACAATACTCAACAGTGAAGGTACATCTCTCTGCAATTTCGGCTTACCACGAGCCTATCCACAATATGTCAATGGCTGAGATTCCTTAAGGGTATCCTCCACACTAGGTCACCAGTCAGGATACTGGTAGCCGCTTGGGATATCACCCTTGTGCTAGAATTGCTCACTCGTTAACCTTTCGAGCCTCTAGCAACCTGCAAGTTGAAGTTCCTGACCTGCAAGGCTGCTTTCCTTGTAGCCATTACTTCCGCTAGCAGTGTCCGAAATACATGCCCTGGTCACAGACCCTCCATATACAGTATTTCACAAGGTGCTTCTCAGAACTCAACCTAAATTTCTTCCAAAAGTAGTCTCGGAATTCCACCTGAACCAGCCCTTGGTCCTTCTGACCTACTTTGTGAACTTTCAGAATCAAGGGGAACATATCCTACATTCTCTGCATGTAAAAAGAGTTTTACGTCGACCGCCCTACTGGAATTCTCAGGAGAAATTCACACTGCCTTGGACAAAGGATATCAAACCGGAGCTGTTTTCATTGACCTAACAAAGGCGTTTGATACTGTTCACAATGGCTTACTTATCACACAATCTACACAGTCTTGGGCTCTCAGAAGGACCAGGTGCCTGGGTTAAAAGTTACCTGGCCCAACGCTCTCAATCAGTAAAAATCTCAGAAGTTCTCTCAGACTCAAAACCGGTCCTCTCAGGTGTTCCACAGGGGTCAATCCTAGGCCCCCTCCTTTTCAGCCTTTTCCAAAACTCTCTCCTCAAATCCTAACCAGAACAAATAATCCTTTATGCTGACGATGCTGTGATTCTCTCCTCTCATAAGGACTCGAAACCCTTACTCCAGAGCCTGCAACTTGCTTTCTCCAGTGTTGAAAAGTGGTTCCTAGATCACAAGCTGGTCCTAAATCATAAAAAAACAAAATCCATGCTTCTAGGGACATGGATATGTTGTTCAATCCACACTTATTGGCAGGTTCCTTGCCGCTTTAAATCTTGCCGGAAGGTCTTCAAGCTGGCTTCTCCCACCCACCCGGGTGGTAAAACTCTCGGCTCGGCCCCATGACGCCAGATCTTCCTTACCGCTTGGAAGCTCAGGTTCCTTCCTAGCGCTCTGCGTTTTAGACTGGATCCTAACTCTTCGGTTTGTCTGAAATTGGTTTTGAAGTTTTCTAAACTTCGGTCTTCATCTTCCCTTGTGGCTGCGATGGACAAATCTATTCCCGGCTTTCGGAGGTGCCCTTGCGGGCAGAAAATGTCCAGGACAGATCCGCACTCCACGTGCGTCTACTGCCTAGGCCTAGATCACAACCCGCAGGCCTGCGAGTTGTGCCGCTCTTTCTCGGCCAACGTCCTGGACGATCGCGCTGCCCGATTGAAGCTCGGGCGCCCCGAGAAGCGTTTCCCGCCGGTAAAATCAAAAGAGGCTCGTTGGGCGGTGTCCGCGGCGGCTGGCTCGGCTGAGCAGCTCGAGCAGATGATAGCCGCCCAGGAGGAGGCGGCCCAGGCCGCATCTTCCTCCTCCTCGGCCGCGGCATTTATCCCGCTCTCTCTGAGTTCCTCTTATACAGCTTCATTCAAGGAGCTTTGTCAGTCCCTTTCCACGAAGGGAGAGGGGCCATCGGGACATTCTTCTCAGCCCAAGAAGAAGGAGTCGAAAGGTAAGTCCCACCGTCGGCATTCGTGGGAGCGGTCCCCTTCCCCGGACAGCCGACTGTCTACTTCGGTCGAGGTTGCGGCTGAGGCCGCTGGCTTCATGGTGCCCCCGTCAGGCCAGCCTGCCGAGACTCCCGTCGATGAAGTCGAGATTTTTCTCGATCCGTTAGACGGGCTGTCGACTGGAGAAGCCGACAACCCTCCTTCACCGGTTCCCCCAGTGGATACCGAGGATCTGCCTGTGCCTTCAGGGCCGCAGTCCCCGGGTAAAGTGCCCGAGCCAAGGGAAGAGCGGGTGTCCCCCGGCCCTTCCCATACCCACCCTCGGTCCCCCCGAGGGTCTCGGTCTCGGACCTCTTCTCGGTCTAGCAGTTCCCGTCGACATTGGCGGTCTCGGTCTCGATACCGAAGCAAGCGGCGACACTGTTCCTCCTCGTCTTCTTCCTCGGATGAGGGGAGGCTTCGGCGTAAATTACGCCAGTGCTACGAGGAGCTTATGTGGCAGCAGTTGCTGTTGTCCGGGCCTAAGCCGACCCCGGTCTAGACCCCGGCCATCAAGTGGCTGTTGCCTGAACGACCGAAGCAACCACTCGCCCCAGTCGAGTTGCCCGCTCCAGGGCCGGTTGCTCGGCCAAACCCAGCTGCTCCACCGATTGTGGTGGAACCTCCGCCTCCACAACCGAAGTCGGGGCACCGACCAAGGATTCTCGGTCGGGTCACGGCCTGCCCACAGGTTGTCTGTCACCCTCACTCCGACCGTCCTCGGCAGGTGGAGGTGGCTCAGGGCTGGGCAGCTCTTCGCAGACTCTTGGAATCCGAAGCGGCGACTCCTCCCTGTTCTCCAGGCAGGTCGACCTGGAGTTCTCCGGGGCCAGTCATTGGGCGATAGCCCATCGTCCTTCTTGAGTCTCGCCGACTCATCTCGAGTCCACCGGGATGCAGCTCGAGCCTGTGTCCAAATGGGCCGTGTTCCTTGGCGGAGATACTGGATCGAGGATTCCCCACTGAGGCCTTTCCGGTGGCTGAGGCCATTGTCGGCCCAGCCTTGGGCTTTGGCAGCGGCCTGCTTGGTGTCCTCGCCCTCGGCCAGGAAGTTGCGGTCCCTACCGGCTCTTTGCCCGGTTTCTTGGAGCACCCCTCTGCTGGGGTTAGTCACCGACAGCGTTTTCCAGCGTTCCGGTAACGCTCGGGATGTGGACAAGCCCCCCGACAAAGAGTCCAAAAAGCTGGACTTTGCCGGGCGCAAGGTGTACGCTGCGTCCTCCCTCGGCCTCCGACAGGCCAGCTCGGCCGTGCTGATGGCACACTTCTCCCACGCCCTCTTGGGCTCCCTGGATGAGGTTGTTCCTCATCTCCCGACTGACCTGCAGACCACGGTCCGCCAGGTGCGGGACCAGGATAGGGCAGTGGCGAAGCAGTAGCTTCAGACTGCTGTGGACATAGGTGATTCCTGTACCAGGTTAGTAGCGGCTGCAGTGGCCATGCACCGCAGGGTGTGGCTGAGGATATCCACCTTCACGGCGGATACCCAGCACAAGTTGGCGGATGTCCCCTTCTTGGGGACTGACCTCTTCAGCCCTGGAGTGGAGGGACACCTCCAGCGGATCGAGAAGTCCAGTGCCACCCTGGACTCGGTCACCTTCACCCAGAGGGACAAAGGCCACCGTCAGCAGCAGAAGTCCTTTCGTCCTTCGGCCCCTGCATCTCGACCGGCCCAGCAGCACCTGCAACAGGGCCAGCAGGCTCGCGCTTGGCGTCCCAAACCCAAGCCTGTGGCTTCCTCCAACAGGAAGCAAGGAGGTAAAGGCCCAGGAGGTCCCTCGGCCAGTTCCTCCTCCAAGCCTGCTCAGTGACGGGTTGAGGGGTGCCGCCCCTAGCCTTGTCGTTCCCCCCGTGGGAGGACGGCTCTGCCACTTCCTTTCCGCCTGGTCTGCTATCACCACGGACCGCTGGGTGTTGGAGGTGGTAGGAAAAGGCCTGCCTCTGGGTTTGAGCAGGCTCCACCCTTTCGAGCACGTCACCCCTCAGGGGCTGTAGAGTCCGCAGCCTCGCTATCGGCCCGCCGAGCCGATATTGCCCTGCTCCTCAAAAAAGAGGTGATCAGGAAGGTGGCGGATCCTCCTCCAGACCCGGGGTTTGTGTTCAGGTACTTCCTGGTCCCAAAACGGACGGGGGGGCTGGCACCCCATTCTCGACCTGCACGACCTGAACAAGTTCCTAAGGTCTCGGACCTTCAGGATGGTCACTCTGGCTCAGATAATCCCATCCTTGGAACGAGGCGTGTGGTTTTGATCCCTGGATCTCCAGGACGTGTTCTTTCACGTCCCAATCCGTCCGTCCCATCAGAGATTCCTCCACTTCAGAGTGGAGGGATCCCTTTACGAGTTCCGGGCCATGCCCTTCGGCCTCTCCCTAGCTCCCAGGGTCTTCACCAAATGCATGGCAGTGGTGACAGCGTTCCAGGCGCCGGAAGGGTCGGGTGTACCCCACCTGGACGACTGGCTGATTGCAGCCCTTCCAGAGCGGAGGCAGAGCGGTCAGAATCTGGCCCTCCAGGTTTACTCTCAGATTGGCCTCCTCATCCACGAGGCCAAGTTGGAACTCGTGCCAAAGCAGGTGATACAATTCATCAGGGCAGAGCTCGACTCTCTCGAGCCAGACGCGGCTCCGCGGACAGGGCCGAGGTTCTTTCCTCCTTTGCCCAATCATTTCTGGTTGGGCAGTGCGCATCCTGCCGGGACTTCCTCGCCTCCCTGGGCCTCATGGCGGCCTGCACCAGCGTGGTCCGTTGGGCCCGTTGGTACATCGTCTCCCTTCAATGGAGGCTGGCCAGCCAATGGTCTAGCGCTGTGATCCGTTGGACCAGCCCATGACAGTGACCCAGGAGATTTGGAACGCTCTCCAATGGTGGATCGTTCCGGCACATCTGCAGGAGGGCATCCGTTCGTCCGCCCGAGCTGACAGTCTCTCTATCGACCGATGCATCTCTGATGGGTTGGGGTGCCCATCTGGGGAGCACCGGCGCCTGGCCTCTGGTTCCCGGAGTCGATGGCATATCAACCTGCTGGAGCTCCGGCGATCCATCTAGCTCTCACCCGCCTTCGCTCCGTTTCTCGTGGTCCAGTGGTTCAGGTCCAGGCGGACAATACCCACGACCATGTACTATCTAACCGCCAGGCGGGATAACTCAATGTGCTGTATGCCGAAGCCCTCGCCTTATGGTCCCTAAATGCGCAGCCTGGGCGGATCTCCTAGCCATTCACGTGGCAGGAGCCTCCAACACCCTGGCCGATGCCCTAAGCCGGATAGGGGCTGTGTCTCATAAGTGGTCTCTCCTGCCAGAGGTAGTACAAGACCTGTTCTCCCACTGGGGCATGCCTCAGGTGGACCTGTTTGTCTCCAGGGAGAATGCGAAGCTGAGTCTGTTCCATGCCTGCCCCCCTCAGTAGGGCTCACTGCAGGGGGATGCCTTCTCGAGGCCGTGGACCCGGGGCCTCTTCTACGACTTTCCCCCATTTCCCTTGATCCACAAGGTGCTTCTCAAGGCGAGGAGGGACAAGGCGCAGGTGATTCTGGTAGTCCCAGACTGGTCCTGCCAGTTCTGGTATCCAGATCTCCTCAGCCTCAGCTCCAGGCTCCCGAGGCGGCTTCCAGCCCGCCCGGACCTGATCTCTGTCAACCAGGGGAAGGTATTCCATCCGGACCATCAATCCCTGCACCTGATGGCCTGGTTCCTGGCTAGAGTTCCAGGCCTTGGGTCTTTCTGTGAGGTCCTCAATGTCGTTGGGGCGTCCGTAAAGTCGGCAGAAATGCCACGCCTTCAAATGGAAGAGATTCTCCATTTGGTGTCGGGAAGGCTTGGACCCTTCGCCTGTCCCTTGGCAAGCATTCTGGACTACCTGTGGTCCCTTTCTCAGCAAGGGCTTCGGTCGACGACCCTTAAGGTGCACCTGGCAGCCATCTCTGCTTACCGGGCGCGGGCGGGAAGCAGTCAGTGGCACAGGAGAAGGTGGTCAGGCGCTTTTTCAAAGGCCTTGACCACATTTCCCCCTCGTTCGAGAACCTCCACCTCCGTGGGATCTACTGCTGGTATTGGCCAAGCTCATGGGCAAGCCATTCGAACTGATGCACAGGTCGATGTTCCCACCTGTCGTGAAGACCACCTTCTTGGTGGCTATCACATCAGCCAGAAGGATGGGAGAGCTCCAGGTGCTCCATCGAGTCTCATATCTGGTCTTCCACAGGGACAAGGTTGTCCTGCGCCCCCACAAATTCCTTCCGAAGGTGGTGTCAGTTTCACCTTAGCCAGTGTTGACTCTGCCGGTGTTCTACTCAATCACACTCGGGAGGCCGAATATAGGCTCCATACTTTGGACCCTAGGCAGCGCTCGCTTATGGGCGGATGGCTGAAGTTCAGGGAGAGGTTCGCCAGCTGTTTGTCACCTATGCTGAAGCCGCACCTGGCAGACTGCAGCCAAGCGGACGATAAGCAGGTGGGTCACCTCCTGCATAGAGCTCTGCTATAGGTTGGCGGGCATGGAGCCTCCCAGAGGGATAAGAGCTCATTCTACCCGCCATACCGCTGCATCGGTAGCTGCTTCCAGGGATGTCCCTATCCAGGATATCTGCAGGGCTGCTACCTGGAAGTTGGCACATATCTTTATTAACCACTACCACATCAACCTTGAGTCATGCCGGGATGCTGGTTTTGGGGCCTCGGTTCTCCAGTCTCTTTTTCCCAAGTAAGTATCGGGGGTGTGCGCCTTGCCTCCCTCCTCTCGGAGAACTGCTAGGAGTCTGCCAATAAGTGTGTATTGAACAACATATCCATGTCCCTAGAAATACAGGTTACTCACCTGTAATGAGTTCTAGGAATGGTATATGTTGTTCATCTACACCACCGGCCTCCCGGCTCGACGCACAACCTGGCTTCCAGCGGCTAGATCTGGCTTCATGGGGAGTCGAGTTTTACCACCCGGGTGGGTGGGAGGAGCCAGCTTGAAGACCTTCCGCAAGATTTAAAGCGGCAAGGAACCTGCCAATAAGTGTGGATGAACAACATATACTATTCCTAGAACTCCTGTTACAGGTGAGTAACCTGTATTTTTCTCCAGTCCACAAAACAGAAAAAAACAAATTCCACTTACTATCAAAACATACCCAGGAAATACCCTTGAACAAGTGTCAACATTTAAATACCTTGGAATCACCTTTGATCAAGGTCTTACCTTTGCGACCCACATTGATAACACAGCGAAAACGGTGAACCAGCGCATTGGTGTCCTGTTCCGAAACCGGCAATTCCTTACCCAAGCTGCGCTGAGGATTGCTATCCAAAGCTCTGTCATCTCAATCATAGACTATGGCTTAATTATCTATGGCTCTGCCACTACCACCGCACTAAGGCGCATCACAACCACCCTAAACAAGGCCTGTCGGCTGCTCACTGGAGCGCAAAGACATAGTCATACATGTGAGCTCTGCACTGAAACAGGATGGTTGCAACTCTCAAATCGCATAAGGTACCTCACATGCTTGATGGCAAAAAAATCCATCCTGGGCCGCACCCCGCACTCCGCCGTGTATCCAAGACCTACTTTGCCCGAATACCAGCATCCGTCCCACCAGAAGATCGGAACACCAGCCTCTCCAGGTCCCCAGATGCCGGACCACACAGGGCCAAAGATCTTTTGCCTGTCGTTCCCCCAGCTGGTACAATGACCTGAGCTCGCTCATTACATCCTCCACGTCACTAGGAGCTTTCAAATCTATGCTTTACTCTCACCTCTCAGCCTCTAGCTCCTGTGACTGCCTTGACTAATGATTCTTCCCCTCATGGCTGTTTTTACTGTTTTTCATCCTCCTCCTCCTCTGCTCCTTTCTTGACAAAGGCATCTGAGTACCTCTAACTACTCTAAGTCTGCTCCCCTCCCCATATCTCCTCCTACCCTTCCCACCTTGACCATTCCTCCAATTTTATTTTTTTTCCTGTGATGTACTGTATTATACTGGCTTATTGAAACCTTTATAATTTGCTGACCATTCTATGTAACATGTCTTGTTTGTTTGTACATTGATGACGTGGAACCTTTGTAAAAGAGCCATTGGCTCAAAGGTAATAATTCCCTAGAATAATAAACTAAACTAAACTAAAAAGAGTTTTGCAGTTCTGCATTGACAGAACGAAAGAGATCCACAAATCCAAGCAACTGTTTGTCTCATTCAGCATGGCCCGGCTGGGTCAGCCTGTTGCCATCAGGTGTATTTCAGCATGGCTGGCAGCATGTCTCCACCATTGCTATTCGATGGCGCAGGTCAAGCTGGAAGGCAGGGTGTACGCCCACTCTACCAGAGTAGTCGCGACATCTCTGGCAGAAATACGGAATGTGCCCATTGCAGACAGCTGCAGTACAGCTACTTGGAGCTCTGTGCACACCTTTGTGAAGCACTACGCCTTGGATGTCCATGCCAGATAACATTCATCGTTTGGCAGGACAGTCCTTAATGGACTTCTGTCCTGAGTGAGCTCCTTTCTCTCCTGCTGCCCTTCTTGGGGGTTTATTTTGGCTCTACTCTCTCACTAGTGTGAATGAGTGGTGGAGACTTTATGTCCAGGAAGATATGGAAATTATGTACCTACCGTAATTCTTGATCTTCTTGGACGAAAGTCTCCACCACTCATTCACACGCCCACCCACCATCCTCTAAGCTCACTCATCTTGTTTTTGGTCTTCACTACCTTGTTGGCTGGGCTGTGAAGACACTGTTATGTTGACCCTTCTTATATGGGTCATATGGACTATCTTAAGTCTGGCATGGGTTAGTTTCACTAGGTTAGTTTATACTATACCTCCTCGGTGAAAAAGATGCTGAGGTGGTTGGAGGGTCGATCCCGAGATAGCCTGTATGGCGTGAGCCAGTCTCGTGGTGCCGCACGTGCATGGTCCTACCGAGGCGCCGGCCCTCTTGAAGATTTTTGGTTCCCGCTCGATCCTCGCACCTCTGGTGTAGTCCCCACTAGTGTGAATGAGTGGTGGAGACTTTGTCCAAGAAGATCGAGAATTACAATAGGTACGAATTTTACATTTCCCTGAGCAGAGCAGAACACTGGTTTCTACTCCCATTACTTTCTGATTCCAAAGAAGACATGCGGCATGCACCCCATTCTCAACCTCAAAAAGCTAAACAAGTTCTTGTTCCGGGAGAAGTTCAAGATGGTCTCCTTAGGTACACTTCTGCCACTTCTCTGGCAGCATGACTGGCTGACATCCCTGGACACGCAGGACACCTACCAGCATGTTCTAGTACACCCAAATAACCACAAGTACTTTCGATTTATGGCCTTGGGTCAGCATTACCAGTTCAGAGTCCTGCCCTTTGGGCTCTCCTCGGCACCTCGAGTCTTTACCAAGTGTTTCGTAGTTCTCGCTGCACACCTTTGAAAGCTCAGTGTTCAAGTCTTCCCATATGTAGACAACTGGCTTTTGGCAAGTCCGTCAAAGCAGGCAACATAGAAAGTGGTATCCACAGCATCTCAGTTTCTCCCCTCCATGGGCGTCCTGCTAAACCTAGAGAAGTCACAGCTTCAACTCTCTCATTAACTTCTCTTCATAGGAGCCCTCTTGAAAACCACAAAAACCAGGGCCTTTCTTCCAGAGGACAGAAGGAATGACATTTTCCAGATGGCTCGTTTCATCAGGGAGGACAGCCCAGTACAAGCTCACTCCATGCAAGGGATGTTAGGCCTCATGGCCTCTTCCGTTTTCACAGTGCCTCTAGCTCAATTGCACATGAGGACCACCCAGTGGATGCTCAGCACTCAGTGGTCCCCGACACATCCTCCCATCTTATCCCATTAAAGTGACGGAACCTCTGCGGAAATCACTTGCATGGTGTATACAGGAGGGCAACCTTCTCCAAGGTCTGCCTTTTGCACCACCGGTATCTCAGATCACCATCACCACGGATGCATCCCTGCTCGGCTGGGGGGCTCACTATGGGGCTCTCCACACTCGTTGAGTGTGGACTCCGGAGGAGTCTCATCTACACATCAATGTTCTAGAGATAAGAGCAGTCCTGTATGCCATTCGAACCCTAGAAGAAGTCAGTTACAAAGTAATTCTTCTTCAGACGGACAACAAAGCAGTGATGTACTACATCAACATGCAAGGTGGGGCGCACTCCTGCCCTCTGTGCAGAGAAGGAATGAGGGAGTTGTGCCTCAAGTACAATGCTCTGATTCAATCAGTCTCATCTGCCAGGGACTCAGAACAGTCTAGCAGACCACCTCAGCAGGACAGAAGCAGATACTCACAAGTGGTTGCTTGCACCTCACATCTTGCAGTTGCTCTTCGACAAATGGGGCAGTCCGGACCAGGACCTTTTGAGTCCCCACTCAGTGCAAAACTGCCTCTGTTCTGCTCCAGAAATCCAGAACCTAGCACTTTCTGTCAGGATGCATTCAGGCTGCAGCGGGCAAGACATTTTCTTTACGCATATTATTTATTTATTTTATTTATTAGATCATCGGTTTACAGACCTTTGAGTCATAGACTCATTTACAAAGGCACCTCATCAAGAGAGCAATACATCACAGCAAACAAAACAGTACAGTACATAATGCTTAGATTAAAAAAGCAACCAGTGTTATAGGCAGTCACTGGTGGTACACGCTTGGTATTAGGTACCCCCTCTCCTAATAATTCAAAGGGTGCTGCTCAGATTGAAGGCTCACAGAGGCAAAAATGATTTTCATTGCACCATACTAAGCTCAACAGATCTGGTTTCCATTGTTCAGCAAGTTGTCGGACATCCCTCCGAAGCAACTGCCCTTGCAAACGGACCTCCTGATACAGGTACCATCCTGCACTCCCTTCATCTCCATGCCTGGCTCCTGAGGAGATAGAAGTGGGCAGGTTCAAAGTTTCTCAGAGAATCTCACAGATCCTCTTGGCGGCGTGTAAGCCCTCCACCAGGAAGACTTACACTGCTACATGGAGGCGTTTCTCGGAATGGTGTACCAAGGTCAACTTCGATCCCTTTCAGTGTCCTCCGGGTAAAGTATTGGAATACCTGCTAGACTTTTCTACTCAATGGTGAAGGTACATCTCTGCACGATTTCTGCCTACATGAGCCATTACAGAACATGATTCTGACTCAGTTACTACTAGTCAAGAGATTCCTTAAAGGTATCATGCACACTAGACCTCCGGTCAGGAAACCAGTGGCCACATGGGATATTAACCTTGTGCTAGATATGCTCACCTGTAAACCTTTTGAGCCTCTAGCCACCTGTGACTTGAAGTTTCTGACGTGGAAGACTGCCTTCTTAATGGCCGTTACTTCCCCTCGCAGGGTTTCTGAAATCCATGCCTTGGTCACAGACCCACCATATACTCTGTTTCACAAGGACAAGGTGGAACTTCGTACACACCCTAAATTCCTACGCAGGGTGGTTTCAGAATTTCACCTTAATCAGCCCTTGGCTCTCCCTACTTATTTTACCAACTTCCAGAATGAAGGGGAATTCACCCTTCACTCCCTGGATGTCAAGAGGGCTTTGCTATTCTACATCGACAGAATGAAAGAGATTCGCAGATCCAAGCAACTCGTTGTGATGTTCAGCATGTTGCCATCGATGCATTTCTGTATGGTTAGTGGCATGCCTTCACCATTGCTACTCAATGGAATAAGTCAATTTGGAAGGCGGGGTTTCCACCAACTCTACTAGAGCGGTTGCGACTTCCCTAGCAGAGATTCGTAATGTGCCCTTTGCAGATATTTGCAAGGTGGTTACTTGGAACTCGGTGCATACCTTCGTGAAGCACTACACTCTGGATGTCCACGCCAGACAGCATACTTCCTTTCTCAGGACAGTCCTTCATGTACTGTTGTCCTGAGTGATCTCTGTCTCCTGCCACCCTTCTTGGGGGATTGTTTCTTAGCTTGGTACTCTCCCAATAGTGTGAATGAATGGTGAAGACTTTTAGTCCAGGACGATATGGAAATTACGTACCTACAATAATTCTTGATCTTCTTGGATGAAGTCTTCACTATTCATTCACATGCCCACCATCCCCTGAGCTCACTCATCCTGTTTCTGGTCTTCAGTCCCTCATTGGTCTGGGCTGTGAAGACATTGTTAAGTTCACCCTTCTTACACGGGTCATCCGGGCTATCTTATGCCCGGATTAGGTTAGGTTTTTCCTAGGTTAGTTTGCACCGCACCTACTCGGTCAAAATGGTACTGAGGTGGTTGGCGGGTCTACGCCGAGATAGCCTACAGAGGCACAAGCCAGTCTTGCAGTGCCGCACATGCATGGTCCTACCTTGGCGCTGGCCCTCCTGAAGATTGTTGGCTCCCGCTGGGTCCTAGCACCTCTGGCGTAGTCCCAATAGTGTGAGTGAATGATGAAGACTTCATCCAAGTAGATCAAGAATTACGGTAGGTATGTAATTTCCATTTCTCAAATGTTTACAAACTGCTGAGGTCATTAATATGCATCTCATTAGGGCCTTATACGACATTTCTGATACCAGGGCCAGGGCTGCTGCCATAGGCATTTGCCTTTGTAGGCACTCTTGGCTTCAGAGTCTCAGGGTTTGCAGCAGATGTCCAGCAGAAAGTGCTGAATGCCCCATTCAGTGGCTCCAAGTTATTTGGGCCAGATGTCCAGGACATCATCAGTGACTTGCAGGCATCTGGTAGGCTATCTAGTCTGTCCATTCACTTTACCATACACAGCCTAGGAGCAGACAGAGCCTGCCCTTTCATAAGGTATCCCATAAGTCCAGAGAAGGCTTCCGCCCCTAGGGCAAGAGATAGGTCTCCAGCACTGCCACAGAGCGACCCAGGGGCGACGGATCAGCCCCAGCGGCCGGATCATCATCTGCTTGACACCTTGCCAGACACCACCCCCCTCTTCTGGACCAAGAGGTGGTGGTTGGAGGTTGGTTCTCCCTCCATCTCAGTCAGTGGAGAACCATCACTTCAGAAGCCTGTATTCTTCAAATTATAGAGAGGGGTCATACTCTGAAAGTCGTGGAGATGCCTCCAGAGACTCCTCCAGTACCTTCCACCTATCCCCCAGCCCATCTAACTGGTCTCCGGGAAGAGGTATAGTCCCTTCTGCTGATAAAAACCATAGAGCCAGTGCCCAGGTGCCAAAAGAATAAGGAATTCTATTCCAGGTTTTTCTTGGTCCCCAAAAGAACCGGAGATCTGAGGCCTATTTTAGATCTCAAGGACCTCAGTCTTTATATCCAGTACAAAAAATTCTGCATGGTCACTCTGCCAGGTCTGCTGCCCCTACTCAAGCAGGGCGACTGGCTGTGCTCCCCTGGATATGCAAAATGCTTACCTGCATATGTTGGTGTGTCCCTCACACAGGAGGTTTCTTTGGTTCCTTTTTCAGGGCGAACATTACCAATTCAAGGTATTGCCATTTGCCTTATCTTCTGTGCCGTGGGTCTTTACAAAGTGCTTAGCAGAAGCTGCAGCCCTCCTGAGAGAAGGACTTTTATGTTTTCCCCTACCTGGATGACGGGATCCTCAAGGCTTCATCCAGAGATCAGCTCCTCCGGATCCTGGAGAGGACACGCCAGCTGTTTCTCTCCCTGAGCATCATGGTCAGTCTGCCCAAGTCCATCTTGATCCCATCCCAGAGGCTGCAGTATATAGCAGCGGTCTTGGACTCAATGCAGGGCAGAGCCTTCCTGCCTCTCGACAGGGCAGAGTGTCTCATTGCCCAGGCTCAGGAGGTCGCCCAGAGTCGTTATGTTCCTGCGAGAGTGTACATGATGCTATTGGGACTTCTGGCTGCAGCCATTGCCACAGTCCCCTTGGCCAGACTGCACATACAGGTGCTCCAGTGGAAACTCAGAGTGCAGTGGGACCAACACACTCAGATGACTTAGAACAACTAGTGCTAGACTCCTCCCCAGTCAGCGCGGTGCTCCAGTGGTGGATGGACCTACAGAACCTGTTACAAGAGGTTCCTTTTCAGATCTCTTCTCCCCCGAAGATCCTCACCACAGATGCCTCCTCAGCTCTGCATATCCACGTCCTGGAGATGCGAGCAATCCTTTATGCCATGCAGGCCTTTCAGAATCATCTCCTTCCAGGCCACCTGTCAATCCAGTCGGACAATCTCAATGTTGTCTACTACATCAACAAGCAAGGGGGAATGCATTCGTACCCACAGTGCGGGGAGGCCACAGAAGTTTGGTACTGGGCACTGGACCACAGTCTGGTTCTCTCGGCCGTCCATGTCACAGGCGTGCAAAACACTCTGGTGAACAACCTCAGCCAGACTCCATCCAGCATGCATGAATGGGAGCTCCTCTCATCCATTGCAGAAGATCTATTCATCAGATGGGTTTGTCCAGAGTTGGACCTTTCTGCAACCCCACTCAGTGCAAATCTGCCCAGTTTCTTCTTGCTAGATCCAGAGCTTGGAGTTTTCTGGCAAGATGCATTGTCCATCTCCTAGAGTGGGAAGTTTCTTCACGCCTGCGCTTCATTTCCTCTGATTCAGAGGGTGCGAAACAAGCCCCAGATGGTGGGGGCCAGCATGTTCCTGGTCACACTATTCTGGCCACGGCAGATATGGTTTCCATCACTGCAACAGTCAGCAGAGGAGCCTCCGGTTCCTCTGCAGGGATCTGCTGACACAAGCTCAGAGGACCTTGGGTCATCTGAACCTCAAGTCCCTTCGTCTGCATGCTTGACTCCTGAGGATATAGCCATCACCCAGTTTGGAGTATCCCAGAGGGTAGCGGGTGTCCTCGTAGCAGCTCAGAAACCCTCCACTAGAGCCATATATGCCATAAAGTGGAAGAGATTTGCCTTCTGGGCTGCCAAACATCATCTGGACCCTTTCACCTATATGGTGAGCCAGATTGTGGATTACCTGTTCTCCTTGTCTGACTCAGGCCTCCAGTACTCCCCCCTCAAGGTGCACCTTTCCGCCATTTCTGCCTTTCACAAGCCCGTTGATGGCCGTACCATGGCTCAGGTATTTCGCACTTTTCTCAGGGGAATCCTGCATCTGAAACCTCCAATTCTAGGGACATGGATATGTTGTTCATCCACACTTATTGGCAGGTTCCTTGCGCTTTAAATCTTGCGGAAGGTCTTCAAGCTGGCTCCTCCCACCCACCGGGTGGTAAAACTCTTAGCTCCGCCCCATGGCCAGATCTTCCTTACCCGCTTGGAGGCTCAGGTTCCCTCCTTGCGTTGCGATTAAGACTGGTTCTAATTCTTGAAAGTTCTTGGCTAAAAGACTTGGTCTTCTTCTCCTCGCTGGCTGCGATGGACCGTCGACTCGGTTTCGGAGGTGCCCTTGTGGAGCAGAAGATGTCTAGGGCGGATCTGCACTCCGTCGTCTACTGCCTGGGCCTTGAGCACGACCACGAGCCTGCGACTTGTGCTCTTCCTTTTGATTTCGTCCTTGAGGCCGTGCTGCCCGATTACAACTGGGGCGCCCCGAGAAAAGAATTCCACCGGTGAAATCTAAAGAGGCCCGATTGGCGGTGTCCGTGGCGGCGGGCTCGGCGGATCAGCTAGAGCAGATGATCGCCCTCGAAGAGGAGGCGGCGCGGGCCGCTTCTGCCTCGGCTGCGGCATTTGTCCCGCTCTCTCTCGGTGCCTCGTACTCGGCTTCTTTTAAGGAGCTTTGTCTGACCCTCTCGACCAAGGTGAGGGTCCAACTTCTTCGGGACCTTTTTCCAGGTCCAAAAAGAGCAAAAAGTAAGTCTCTCCGTCGGCGCTCTTGGGGCGGGAAGATCCCCTCCCTTGTGAGCCAGTCGACTTGATCCGACCCCTCAGCTTCGACCACTGGCTTCCGGCGTCCCGTCAGGCCAGTTGACCGAGACTCCTGTCGGCCTTGATCGAGATTTTCTCAACCCGTTAGGCGGGTTGTCGGCTGGAAAGCTGAGAATCCCCTCTCCCCGGTTCCCCCGGTGGGAGTTGAGGATCCCGTCGGCTCGTCTGTGCCTCCGGTTCTGGAGCCTTCGGTGGGATCGTCCGAGCAGAGAGGAGTGCCGATTTCCGACACTTCTCCTCGCCTCCCTCGGCCTAGTCGAGATTCTCGGTCTCGGACATCCTCGCGGTCCAACCGATCCCACGCCTTGGCGGTCTCGGTCTCGGCACCGCGGCAAGCGGCGCCGCCGCTCTTCCTCGGACGAGGGGAGGCTTCGGCGCAAGTTGCGTCGGAGGTACGAGGAACTTATGTGGCAACAGCTCCTTTTGACCAGGAATAAGCCGACCCAGTCGTCTTCCCCGGGCATTAAGTGGCTGTCACCGGAGCAGCCGAAACAACCCCTCATTGTAGTCGAGGAGCCTGTTCTCAGGCCGGTTGTTCGGCCAATTCCAGCTGCCCCACCGATTCTGGTGGAACCTCCGCCTCCACAGCCATTAGTTGGTGCTCCGACCAAAAATTCTCGGTCGGCTTTGGGTTTGCCCATAGGCTGTCTGTCACCCTCTCCCGATAAACCTCGGCGGTGGAGGGTGGCTCAGGGCGAGCAGCTCTTTGAGGACTCTTCCAGGTCCGATGATGGTTCCTCCCTCTTCTCCAAGCGCATGGACTTGGAGTCCTCGGGAGGGCAGTCAATGGACGATAGCCCTTCGTCCTTCTTGAGGTTGCAGGACTCATCTCCAGAGTCCACCGGGATGAAGCTCAAACCCGTTTCTAAGCGGGCCAGGTATCCCTCATGGAGATTCTGGACGAGGGATTCTCCCTGGAGGCCTTTCGGTGGCGAAGCCATAGTGGGTCGGCCTTGGAACTTTGGCAGCGTCCTGCTTCCTGCCCTGCGCCTTGACCAGGTTGGCCAGAAGTATCACGGTCCCCGGTTCCCTGTCCGGTTTGGAACACCCCTCGGCGAGGGTTGGTTACCGACAGCGTTTTCCGGCGTGCCGGGAACGCCAGGGATGTGGACAAACCTCCCGACAAGGAATCCAAGAAATTGGATTATGCAGGGCGAAAAGTCTATGCTGCGTCCTGTCGGCCTTCGTCAGGCCAGTTCGGCCATCCTCATGGCACATTTTTCTCACGCCCTGTTGGGCTCCCTGGATGAGGTTGTCCCTCATCTTCCCACAGATCTGCAGACTACCGTCAGGCAGGTGCGGGACCAGGGCAGGGCAGTGGCTAAACAGCAGCTTCAGACTGCGTTAGACATCGGGGACTCATGTGCCAGGTCTGTGGCGGCCGCAGTGGCCATGCGTCGTCGGGCTTGGCTGAGGATATCCACCTTTACCTCGGATACCCAGCACAAGTTGGCGGATGTTCCCTTTTTGGGGACTGACCTCTTCAGCCCTGGGGTGGAAGGTCACCTGCAGAGGATCGAGAAGTCCGATGCTACCTTGGACTCTGTCTCTTCGCTCAGAAGGGACAAAGGCAGAAGCCACAGCCTAAGCCCTTTGATGGTCCTGCCCATGGCCATGCCCGGCCACAACGTCGGGGCCAGCAGGCTCGACCAGGTATCCCAAGCCCAAGCCGTCGGCTTCCTCCAACAGGAAGCAGGGAGGTGAAAGGCCCTGGAGGTCCCTCAGCCGGTCCCTCCTCCAAGCCTGCCCAGTGACGGGCTGAGGGGTGTCACCTCACCCCTGGTTCCCCCCATGGGGGGACGGCTCAGACACTTCCTTTCCGCCTGGTCCGCTGTTACCACGGACAGGTGGGTACTGGAGGTGGTGGGAAAAGGCCTACCTCTGGAATTCGAGCAGGCCACGCCCTTCAGAGCCGTCGCACCTCGGGGGGCCTCGGGGTCCGCAGCCTCACTGGCGGCTTGCCGAGCCGACATCGCTCTCCTCCTCCAAAAGGAGGTGATCACGGAGGTGGGGACCCCCCTTCAGACCCGGGGTTCGTGTCCAGGTATTTCCTGATTCCGAAACGGACGGGGGGCTGGCGCCCCATTCTCGACCTACACGACCTGAACAAGTTCCTAAGGTCTCGAACCTTCAGGATGGTCACTCTGGCACAGATAATACCATCTCTGGAACACGGGGTGGTTCTGCTCTCTGGACCTACAGGCGCGTTCTTTCACGTCCCTATCCGTCCGTCACGCGGAGATTCCTCGCTTTCGGCGGAGGGATCCCTCTTCGATTCGAGCCATGCCCTTGACTTATCTCCAGCTCCAGGGTCTTCACCAAATGCATGGCAGTGGTGACAGCATTCCTCTGGCGCCGAGGGGTCCGAGTGTACCCTTACCTGGACGATTGGCTGATAGCAGCCCCCTCCAGACGGGAGGTGGAGCGATCCAGAGATCTGGCCCTCCAGGTTTGCTCTCAAGTCGGCCTTCTCATCAACGAGGCCAAGTCGGAACTCGAGCCGTAGCAGGTGATCCTGTTCATTGGGGCAGAGCTCGACTCTCTTTGAGCCAGAGCACGGCTCCCGGCGGACAGGGCCAAGGTTCTTACCTCCTTTGCCCAGTCATTTCTGGTTGGGCAATCGCGCCCTGCCCGGGACTTCCTGCGCCTTCTGGGTCTCATGGCGGCCTGTACCAGCGTGGTCCGTTGGGCCCGCTGGCACATGCGCCCCCTTCAGTGGGGACTGGCCAGCCAGTGTTCTGGCGCTGCGATCCTTTGGACCAGCTAGTGATAGTGACCGGGAGATGTGAGTACGGCTCCAGTGGTGGACGTTCCATTTCATCTGCAGGAGGGCATCCCGTTTGTCCGCCCGAGCCGGCGGTCTCTCTATCGACCGACGCCTCTCTGATGGGTTGGGGTCCCCTTCTGGGGGAACACCGAGTGCACGGCCTCTGGTCCCCGCGGGAGTCCCGATGCCACATCAACCTGCTGGAGCTCCGAGAGGTCCGCCTAGCTCTCACTGCCTTTGCTCCGTTTCTCCGGGGTCAAGTGGTCCGAGTCCAGACGGACAATACCACGACCATGTACTACCTGAAACGCCAGGGCGGGACGCGCTCCATGCTTCTATGCAAGGAAGCTCTCCGCATTTGGTCACTCGTGCGCAGCCTGGAGGCAGATCTCCTAGCCATTCATGTGGCAGGAGCCTCCAACACCCTGGCCGATGCCCTGAGCGGATAGGGGCTGCATCTCTAAGTGGTCTCTCCTGCTGGTGGTAGTGCAAGATCTGTTCTCCCACTGGGGCACACCTCAGGTGGACCTGTTTGCCTCCAGGAGAGCAAGCTGAGGCTGTTTCATGCCGCCCCCTCAGCAGGGCTCGCTGCAGGGGATGCCTTCTCGAGGCTGTGGACCCGGGCCTCTTCTCCTTTCCCCATTTCCCTTGATTCACAAGGTGCTTCTCAAAAGCAAGGAGGGACAAGCGCAGGTGATCCTGATAGCCCCAGACTGGCCCTGCCAGTTCTGGTCCCAGATCTCCTCAGCCTCAGCTCCAGGCTCCGAGGTAGCTTCCAGCTCGCCCGGACCTGCTTTCAGTCAATCAGGAAGGTGTTCCATCCGGACCTTCAATCCCTGCACCTGCGGCCTGGTTCCTGGCGGCTAGAGTTCCAGGCCTTGGTCTTTCCGACGGGTCCTCAATGTGGTTGAGGCGTCCTGCAGGAGTCGACCAGAAATGCTCGCCTTCAAATGGAAGAGATTCTCCATTTGGGCTGCAGAACAAGGGCCTGGACCCTTCCTCCTGTTCTGTGGCAAGCATTTTGGACTATTTATGGTCCCTTTCTAGTCAAGGGCTTAGGTCGGCTGACCTAAAGGTGCACCTGGCAGCCATCTCTGCTTACCGGGCGGGCTGGGAAGCAGTGGTGCGCAGGAGAAAGGTGGTCGGGCGCTTTTTCAAGGCCTTGATCACATTTCCCCTCGGTCTGAGAACCTCCACCTCCTTGGGATCACTGCTGGTACTGGCAAGCTCATGGGCAAGCCATTCGAACCAATGCACAGGTGTGAATTCTCTCACCTGTCGTGGAACCGCCTTCTTGGTGGCTATCACGTCAGCCAGAAGGATGGGAGAGCTCAGGCGCTTTGCATCAGTCTCCTTACCTGGTCTTCCACAGGGGCAAAGTTGTCCTGCTTTACGAAATTCCTTCGAAGGTGGTGTGGGAGTTTCACCTTAACCAGGTGCTGACTCTGCGGTGTTCTACCCCATTCACACCTCGGAGGCGAATATAGGCTCCATACTCTGGACCCTAGAAGAGCTCGCTTATTATAAGGGCTTGCGCTGAAATCGGGAGAGGTTGTCAGCTGTTTGTCACCTACGCTGAAGCCGCATCTGGCAGACCTGCAGCCAAGCGGACGATAGGCAGGTGGGTCACCTCCTGCATAGATCTCTGCTATAAGTTGGCGGGCATGGAGCCTCCCAGAGGGATAAGAGCTCATTCTACCCGTCATACTGCTGCATCGGTGGCTGCTTCCAGGGACGTCCCTATCCAGGAAATCTGCAGGGCTGCTACCTGGAAGTCAGCACACACCTTATTACCCATTACCACATCGACCTTGAGTCACGCCGGGATGCTCGTTTTGGGGCCTCGGTTCTCCAGTCCTTATTTCCCAAGTAAGTATTGGGGGTGTACCTTGCCTCCCTCCTCCCGGAGAACTGCTAGGAGTCTGCCAATAAGTGTGGATGAACAACATATCCATGTCCCTAGAAATACAGGTTACTCACCTGTAACAGGAGTTCTAGGAATGGTATATGTTGTTCATCCACACGACCCACCCGACCTCCCCGGCTTCAACGCACAACCTGAGCTTCCAGCGGGCCAGATCTGGCGTCATGGGGCGGAGCCGAGAGTTTTACCACCCGGGTGGGTGGGAGGAGCCAGCTTGAAGACCTTCCGGCAAGATTTAAAGCGGCAAGGAACCTGCAAATAAGTGTGGATGAACAACATATACCATTCCTAGAACTCCTGTTACAGGTGAGTAACCTGTATTTCATTCCCCTGTCCCGGCTTGGGATTAAAATTTTGTTTGGGAGAAATTGACCTGTCTCTGTTTGAGCCAGCTGTGACTTGCAAGCTACGCTTTCTTTCCTGCAAAACATTATTTTTACTTGCTATAATCCCTGCTTAAAGGATTTTCGAGCTTCAGGCTCTCTGGTGTGAACAGCCTTATTTGATTTTTCGCAAAGACAAGGGTGTCTTTGTGCACATATCCTAAGTTTCTCCTTAAGGTGGTGTCTGAGGGTATCCCGTTAGGAGGGCGACATAAATTTGTTGCTGGAATTAGAGCGACTTCCGAGTGCCAACATTGAGAGGGACGACCGTGATTTTCTAGTCACCCGTTGTTGTGTCAGCCCCAGTTATTTAAAGTCGTGGGGGCAAAGCCTATCAAAAAAGAGCTATTTCCTGGGAGGGTGCTTTGGCGCTGTCCCTACCAGGAGAGAAATGCCTGGCGCTGTAATGCCAGGCAGCATTTTGCTGGCACTGTAATCGATGTCAGCAAACTGTGTTTCACCGTAACATGGTGGAACCATGTCTGAGTTTACCCTGAACCAGTCTATCCACCAACCAGTTTATTTTCCGGAGCGTGCCAGTCCAGGGGAAGCACTGCTCCATACTTCAGATGTGCGCAGAATTCTGAAGTATTATCTGCTCTGAACTAAGGATTGCAGAAAAACAAAGCAGCTTTTTGTTTCTTTTGCCCCAGGAAGAGAGGGTGCTAAGGTTTTCAAACAATGTTTGTCCAAATGGTTGGCCAATTATATTGTGTTTTGCTGCAACAAGTATGGCAAAGAATTGCCAGGGGCGGTGAAAGACCACTCCACAAGGGGTATGGCTTCCTCTGTGGCCTGTTTCAAAGGGGTCTCAGACAGTGACGTTTGTGCTGCTGCCACCTGGAGTATCATCCATACTTTCACCAAGCACTACAGTCTGGATATTGCCTCTAGAGCCCGAGCAGGCTTCGGCTGGGCTGTTCTGCAGGACCTTCTGACTTAGGCTTTGTTTGGCCTTCCTCCCAGACTGTTCTCCTGTACCTGTAACTGCTTGGGACTCGTTCCTACAGTGTAACCTGATGACTGAGATACCACCGAAGAAGATAAAACAGTTATGTGAGAACTTATCGTAACAGTAGATCTTCAAGGGTCTCCATCATCAGGTCTGCTTCCCTCCCGCCATCCCCCTTTTATAGGGCTCTCCTCTCAGAACTGGCTGTCTGGTATTTCCAGCCTTTTATTCTGGCCTGGGCACCTCTCTCTCTCTTCTCGGTTCCCCATGGTTTGGGATTGCTCCCTTAGTCTCTGGGGGTGAGAACTGAGAGGGGAGCAGGGCCACGCACTCCTTAAAAGGGTTGGTGATGTCAGCAGGTGACGGCATGGGGGGCCCCAGTGGTATTGCTGAAAATCTTCCGTGTGGATCCTGCTTCACCGTCGGTGAAGTTCCTATGGTGTGACCTGATGACTTACGATAAATTCTTAACGTAACTGTTTTTTCTCCACACACACACCCTAGGTTTGTACCAAAAAGTGTCAAATTCTATCTGAATCAAGCCAATAGTCTTGCCTATGAACTTTGCCAACTTCCAAAATGAAGGAGAGCCCACTCTCCATTCTCTGGTTTTTAGAGGGTCCTTACGTTTTACCTGGATAGAACCAAGGACTTCAGGCAATCCCGGCAGCTCTCTTGATTCCAGTTGAAAGGAACAGCCTGATATAATCAAGTACATGTCTGCCTTAATTGTGAACTGTTTACGCCACTGCTGTACCATAGCTCAGGTTAAGCTGGAAGGTCAGGTATGTGCCCACTCCATTAGAGCAGTTGCCATGTCCCTAGCAGAGATTCACTTTGTACCTGTCATTGATATCTACAGAGCTGCATCTTGGAGCACGGTGCACACCTTTGTTAAGCGCTATGCCCTGGATGTCCATGCCAGGCAGTATTCCACCTTTGGCAGGACAGTGCTGAATGGACTTCTGTTCTGAGTGAGCCCTTGGCTCTTACCACCCTAGTACAAGAGATTTTGTCTGAGCTTTGTACTCTGACCCACTAGTGGGAATCAATAGTAAAGATGCATTCCTGCTTGGACCAGTTGAGGTTCTATCGACTTAGACACTACATTAGGGAACTGCAAAAGCAGGGGGCTAAAGTAGAGGGACTAGAAATAATACAAACACCATTTAGGGATATATGGAATTCACTATATGGCAAAAAAGCAATTACCTTATTATATAATGCACATAACATGGGAAATTCGGTATCCACTAAGTCTGTTTTGAAAAAGTGGGATAAAAATCTGGACATCACCCTTACTGATAAGGAATGGGTGAGACTATGGAGACATACATGGTCCACCACTTCCTCTCCTACTTGGAGACAATTGTGCTGGAAAGTGCGAATTAGATTTTTTCTAGCTCCTATTCAGATGGCCCATTGGGACCGGCGATTTAGCCCATCTTGCTGGAGGAGATGTGGAACAGATAGATCTACATTAGCGCATGTTTTTTGGCACTGTCCCAAGCTGAGACCCTTTTGGGACCAAGTGATAGACAAATTAAAGACGTTATTTATTTTTCACACAGAATTAAATACTGGGACTGTATCCCAGGGAAATGAAGGGACGAGATGAAAAACATCTCTGGAATGTTCTTGTTGCTGCGGCACTGAAAGCCATAGTGAGAAAATGGCTGCAGGAGGCCCCTCCAGAAGGAACAGAATGGCTAGAGATTGTACACCAAATACAATCAGCAGAGAAAATAACCTGGATAATCAATCAAAGAAAAGAACAGTTTAATAATATTTGGAATAGATGGGAACTGCTTATCCCCTCAGACAACTAGATGGCAGAAAAGAGTAATAAGGGCATATAGGAGAGATACTCATTTGGAACAGGGTAAGGATTAGTGACATAAAGTAAAAAGAGGACTTAATTAACCTGAGGAAATATAAATAAGAGATGAACCATTTGTGTCAACTTAAACAAAAAGAATGCACTATAAACTAATGCTGTAGATATAGATCCAAACAGAACTGAAAAAAGAGAAGGAATACTGGTGGCTTAGAGTTGTGTTAAATAAGTTTATTTTTTTTATATGGTATTAACAGCTTTTTTAAAGGATCTGCATGGGTATAATCTGAACCTGAATGATTATTTACTATGATATCTTGTACAAGTGAGATTGTGCTATAATTGTAAAAAAAGAAGTCGTCAATTATTGTAAGACTTGAAAGATGTAATTTTATGCATAATCTATGATATACATCTGAAAAATAATAAAGGAGTATTAAAAAAAAAAAAGGTAAAGATGCATTCCTGGAAGATATGAAAATTATATACTCACCATAGTTACTGATCGTCTGGGTGTGTCTTCACCATTGATTCACACACCCACCCACTATCCCCCGGACTCATTCCAGAATGTTGTGTTGGTCTTCCCCCTTTGTTCTTGGTTTTGGCTGTGAAGACACTGGGTTTCTGGTTTGTTGCCCCTTCTTTACAGATCACCAGGACTATCTTATTCCCTTAGGTTATATGTATAAGTACTTTGTTAGGTTATGCTGCACCTCCGTGGTTAAAATAAAAGTACTGAGGCAGTTGAAGGCTGATGCCAAGGTAAGCCATGTACCGCAAGACGGTCTCACAGTGCCATGCATGCACTCAGCTTATGTAGGCACCAGCCCTCTGAAAAGTCTTGGCTCCCGCAAGGTCCTAGCGCCTCCAGCTAAGACCCACTAGTGTGACTCAGTGGTGATAGGTCAGTGGTTTCAGTACTGAATAAAGGTGAACTGTTACATAAGTCTCAGCTGATAGCAAACAATGTAAATCAATGTTTCTGTTCAGTCTGCAGCGTAAGATATAATACACAGTTGTCCATTAATGAGGTCGTTAAGGCAAGTGTAAATACCTTTTCAGAACAGGAAGTCCTCTCAGTCCTTAGTGGCATCAAAAATAAACAAGTCATCTGGATCCAATGGTTTGCACTCAAGACTGATTAAAGAGACTAGGGGTCCATTGTAAGCCCAGTAACACTGCTATTTAACACATCGTATGAGGAAGTACTGATACCATCAGGCTGGAGGAAAAAAGCAGTAATGGTTCCCATTTATAAACAGCCTGTGGTCAGAGCCAGTACGGCTGTGGAGAGCTTTTAGGAGCAGCAAGAGCGGTGGAAAGAGTATGCAGTGCTCTTGCTGCACCGGAGTCGGCCGTAATACTGCAGCGATTACAGTACTGCACGTGCGTGATACTAGCACATGTGCAGTTTGCCCCAGAGTCAGCCTTGTGCAGTATGGCAGTGCTGACATAACTACGTGTAACAACACAGTCCCCTCGGGTTACTAGAATCCCATTAGTACTAGTCTTAGGCAGGTAGGAAAAGGCAGCTGGTGGGGAGCTCATTAGGGGCTTTCTACATAATGACATCATTGTTTACTCAGCTAGCCTGAGAAGGATGATTATGTCATTCATAACTCCCACAGCAGCGTACCTATTTTAGAGTCAGCTGCTCTCGGGGAGCTTAGAATATTCATCAATAAGTTCAAGTGTGGCAGTCAGAGGCGCAGGAGGTCTGCCATTGGGGCTTTGTCAAAGGGAGCCCTGGTATTTCTCACCCTAGTTTGGTAAAATCTGCGGTTTGCCTGCAGGACTCTTTAGTTTCACTCCGGGGGGAGTGAGAGGGAAGGCATTTCTTGTGGATCCAAGGGGCAGTCCCCTGAAGTTCACAGCTGCCTTAAGGAAGAACAATGAGTAGAATTTGACAGCTAACAGAGAAAGAAAGGTGCTTCTTGTTCTTTCTGTGACTGGGAGGAAGGAACAACTAATCTCTGAGTACAAGAATTTGAGACTGTTCTTTGAGGGAGTTGTCTGAAGTATGTGTGCCCTAGACAAGGCTAGATCACACCGGTCAGGACCCCTTTCACCGCCACAACTGTGCTGAATTTAAAGTTTAAGTTGGGAGTCTTTAGCAATTTACTGGGGATTGGAGACTCATTTGGTGTAACCCTGAAGGAATGGCAGAGGCTGATGGGACAAAGGGTGGGAGGAGTGTCACAGAGCAGTGTCAGTGGCTCAGTAGGTAGCACACTCGCCTCCGAGGCCGGGAGGTCAGAGGGCTGTGGGTTCAGTTCCCACATCTGGCACTTGGGTTAATATCCCCAATACTGACACTGTAGTGCAGCATGAGAGGGGTGCTGCACTTCTAAGGTGCCGTCTTTGGGATGAGACGTTAAACCAAGGTCCCATCTGTCTGGATTGGCGGTAGTTCAGGTGGATGTTAAAGATCCCATGGCACTCATTGAAAAGAGTAGGGGAATTTCCCCGGTGTCCTGGCCAAATTTCTCTCAATCACTAAAAATACCACCAACAGCTTAATCTGGTTCAAAGTCAGTTGGCATTCATCTGTATCCCCCCTTCCCTGGGTCGTGCCTGAAAATAGGCAGGATTTGTCTAGTGTAGTTACCCGGTCAACAAAAACTAAAATAAATAAAGGAATGCCATCTGGAGTTTCAGGCAGGGCTAAGTGGTTCGTGGGTAGGCACCACTGTTCTCTGGGCAAAGACCATGCACCAGAAGGATTTTAAAGTGTGTGGCACATCCCACAGATATACACTTTGGAAGAGAGAGCTGGAGATGTTTTTGTGGAAAAACAGTACTGCCTAGCAAAGTGTCCTACAAAAGAGTGTGTGCCTGTATTGCAATGACAGACCTTTGGGGAACCACCCTTGCTTTAAGTAACATCTGTAAATAAAGCCATACTGTAAATCCCAGTTACTGCTTTGAACATTTTGTACCCAAAACTGTTTTGTTGAAAGTATTTTTTAACCCACTGTAATTTGCTTAGTCTGCCTCCTCTGACTCTGCTAGCCTCTATCTCAGAGCTACCACTACCTCTCCCCTGCCACGTAAATCCTCTCTAACTTTGCATAGTCCCCTTAGCTGTGCCTTACTTTTTCAAACTCCTCTTTGTCTCCTAAACGTGCTTTCTCCCTGTATTCAGGTGGTGCCAGAACAAGCAATCCTCCATCTTGGTCTGGTGCGCCCCCCGACTCTTTCCTTTCTCTCCTCTGTTCCCCACACCCACCAGTTTAGCCCCTGCCTCCTCCCTTTGTTCCCCTGAACTAATGTATTGTCTGGTTCCCTCCCCTGATTACAGCCCCTGGTGGGATTAGGCAACACGACGCGGCTTTTAGGCCAGCTGCCCACGCCACCTCCACATACCGCCTCCGACCTCTCCTCAGCTGGGTAAGATCCGTGGCCTGACCGGTAAGCACTAAGCAGCCCCCACTGGCCACCGCTCGCTGCTACCACTTGCTGATTGGACTACTGAGCTTCTCTCAGCCACTGATTGGCCACGCTCCTTCTGTTCACTATCTGCCTTCCTGGGCTTCTGCGCCCATAAGATTGTTTAGTGAAGTGCCGAAAATTTCCGCCTGCCCCCCTCCCCACCTCCTTCCTTAATTAAGTAAGCCTTAGCTCCTCCCACCTTTATAAGGGACCTCCTTTTTTAAACCTATTGGATCCCTACCTTAGGACCTCCTCTTTCTACCGCCCATGCTTTCTCTCTCTCTTTTTCTGTACCCTTCACACACTCATCCTACCCTCAAGCCTGTCTCTCCCTCTTCCCTCCCATTCTTTTTTTTTTTTCCTTCTCTGCTACTGCTGGGTTACTCTCCCCCTTTGACCCTCCCTATCTCTGATTCACAGGGCACAATGGTGCTGTCCTTCTTGCCCTTTTCTCTAATTATCCTCCCATCACTGGTACCTCTCTGCTATCTTCCCAGACTCATCGCCTGTAACCCCTCTCTTCCCCTTAGCTTCCTAGTCGACTCTCTCTACACCCACTCAGGCACTTTAGCCATTGCTCCTTGCTCCCTAACCACACCCTTCCCTGACTTTATCAGGATGCACTTAAATAAGCATGACTGGGGGAGACTGGCCCAATTGATTGCCATCCCATCCCTGGCACACACTGCATCCCTCTGGAGCCAAAGACAACACCTCTGCCTACACTCACGATCAAAGCGGTCGAATAAACTCTCTTCCAGACAGATATGTTGGTGCACCCTGAAGCTATTGCTGCTCCTGCTCCTGCTATCTGGTAATATTCACCCCAGTCCTGGCCCTGTGACCACCCACTCAACCACCCAAGTAAAGCGGACAGGGTCTCTCACCCTCACAACAATCAACATCTGCAGCCTACTCCCTAAACTTGACGCACTGCAAATATTTGCCAACCTCCATAATTCAGATATACTCACAGTTGTTGAAACCTGGCTCTCTCCAAAAATCCAGGACATGTCTATTGCCCTACCAGGCTATAGCGTCTTTCGACTTGATAGAAAGACAAAAAGAGGCGGGGGCTGTGCAGTTTAATTGAAAGAGCCTGTCCTGCGTCTCTATATAGACTCCTCAGTCTCAAATACATCTGCACAGATTCTACCTGTCAGAATCATTCAAGGGGCCCATAACAAAGCCCTGACTGACAGTTGCCGCAGTGTACATCCCCCCCTAGAGAACAAGGCATAGGTATCAACGCTGTCTTAGACCTCGTACAAACCCTCCCCCCTGGCTCTGAGACAATCCTGTTGGGCGACTTCAACATTAACTGGCTGGCACCGGATATAGGGGGTATGTAGGATGCAATCTCTGCCATCAACCTTTCTCAGCTAGTCGACTCCCCTACTTGGAACAACTATAAAACTGGCACTAGTACCCTCCTAGATTGAGTACTGACTAGCCATCTGACTTGCATCTCAAACATCTCCATCCTCCCTGATGCAATAAGTGACCACTCCCCAGTCATCTGCAAATGGTCTTAACAAATTCAGCATGCATCCGCCCTTACTTGTCTCCAGTAGAGTCCTCCCCAAAGGGCAGCCGAAACACCTTAAAACCTACCTTAGACAACAAGATTGGTCTCCTGTTTACAGTACAACGCCACCGATGTCAACTCTGCTCTGGAAGTTTTCATTAGCGTCTTTAATTCCACCTGTGACTCCTATGCCCCCTTCAAAAAATGCAAAGTCAAAGGCCTGTGCAATCCTTGGCTCTCTACTGAACTACTTGCTCAGCTAAAAGCCAGGGACTATCTCTGGATGCAGGCGCGGGCCTCAGGAATGCAGGCTGACATCCAGAACTACAAACATGCCCGAAATGCCTGCACAAAATCAATTCGACTAACGAAAAACCTATATTATAATGAAGCTCTCAGCAATACCTGGGGACATGGCAAATCTTTTTGGAACAGTATTAAAGAAGTTACTGGGAAATAGCCTAAAACTTCCCCCACCATGCTGAATATTGATGGGGCTACTATCCTGGACCCCTTAACTATAGCATATACCTTCAGTGCAGCCTTCACCGACCTCAGCAGTGTTCTCCCCCGACTTATTCAACAATGATGACGCCACTGCAAATGCCACCAGCCCACCCCCGTCTTCTAAATACCTGCCCTTCTACTTCAAGACAGTCAAGATGCATGATGTACACACATACATTAGTAAAGCAAGTGCCAAGACCCAAATAAGTGGGGACACATTTGACCTTAAACTGCTGTCCCTCACTCTTGAAGAAGTACTGCCCCCTCTAACAAAAATTTTCAACCTCTCCCTCAGCCTCAGTCAGTTCCCAAATAGATGGAAAACCGCAACTGGTACTCCTATCCACAGAAGTGGAGACCAGACCCTTCACGTGAACTACTGGCCTATCTCCATTTTGCCTCCCCTCTCAAAGGCAATTGAAAGGATTGTATCAGACCAACTTACTGATTACCTGGATAAATATAATACTTTGTGCACTCAGCAGCATGGGTTCAGAAAGGGCCACAGCACCACCTCAGCCCAACTAGAGTACACCGGAGCAATCCACAGTTCCCTGGATAATGGTCAACTAACTGGCTCTGTCTACAGTGGATTAACTAAGGCTTTTGACACCGTCCATCATCGCCTTCTGATAGACCAGCTGCTAAAAGCTTGGCTCTCGCCTCTGTTGATGACCTGGTTTAAAAGTTACCTTGAAAACCGATCCCAAAGAGTCAAAATTGGTGACGTCCTTTCTGATGCTAGACCGGTACACTCTGGAGTCCCACAAGGATCCATTCTGGGTCCTCTTCTTTTCAGTCTCTTTCTGAATAGCCTCCCACAGTCCTGCCCTGAGCAAATACTACTATACGCCGACGATGTCGTAATCCACTCCACCCACAAGGAACTCCATCCCCTACAATGCAAACTACAGCTTGGCTTCTCTTCAGTTGAAAACTGGTTCACTAAACACAAGCTAGTCCTCAACTATAAAAAAACAAAGTCAGTGCTCTTCTGTGGCACCCACAAGTACAGGCACCATCCCTTGACCACCTCTAACTGCAGTGGTGCTGCCCTCGAACAGGTTCACTCTTTTAAATATCTTGGAGTCACAATCAGCAGTCACCTATCCTATGGTCCACACATCGACAACGTTGCTAAAGTTGCCAATAATTGTATCTGACTTCTCTAGGCACAGGCAATGTCTTGCTCCTGAAGCCATGAGGGTTGCAGTTCAGAGCTCTGTGGTCTCACTAATTAACTATGGCCTTATCATCTATGGCTCTGCCACTGCTCTCTGATGTATTGCTACGGCCCTCAACAAAGCCTGTCATCTCATCTCTGGAGCCCACCGTCTCACCCATACGTGTGGCCTCTACACCCAAACTGGCTGGTTTCAACTCTCTAACCACATAAAATACCAAACCTGCTTAATGGCCAAGAAGACAATCCTGGGCTTTTCAACTCCTGGCGTCCAAGCTGTCCTTTCTCCTGCTCATAACACGCCATACTAGAGGCTCTGCTCTCAACTCCTTCTGATCCCTCACTGCCATTCCTCTCGGGCAAAGAGCTTTCGCCTTCAAGGCCACACTCTGGTTGAATGGTCTCAGTAGTGACATCTCCTGCCTTCCCAAGCTTGGCCCCTTCAAATCTAGGCTGCATCTATTCCTCTCAGCCTCTACCACCTGCGACTGTTTCCCTTAAACAGCCATCCTCTCCCTCAAGCTTCCTCGGCTGCCCCTGCCCTTTACTCTCAGCACTTACTCTCTCCTCTACCTATCTCCTCTTCCCCTTCCCCATGTCTGCCCACCCCACCCCGCCACTTGCCTCTGCACTTCCAATGCTCTGCTGACAAGGCCTCTGGCTGCTACTCCCTATTGTATCCTACCTAGTACTGTCTCAATATGTATGTTTGCATCGACAAAATATGTTAAGCCTCCGTGTTTTCTGTAGCCCAATGTTTATCTACAAATCTTGTACTTATTGTCCTGTGTTACATTGTATCCCACCTGATGTGGAACCTTTGTAAAAGAGCCTTGGCTCAAAGGTACTTGTAATCCTAGATTCAAATAAACAAACATTCCGCTTGTTGCTTCTAGTGTGAACATTATTGGGGCCCCTTAGCAGTTTGGTCTAGCATATACCTATCATCCTCTTTCCTGGACCTAGTTGTAAATAAAAAGGTTCAGTCTTCCTGGACTTAAAGTCTCCGACACTCATTCACACTAGTGGGAACTATACTGGAGGCGCTAGGACCAAGCGGGAGCCAAAAATCTGAAGGCGGGCAGTCGCCAAGATAAGACCGCGCATGCATGGCTGGCTCACGCCGTATAGGCTACCTCGGTGTTGGCCCTCCAACCGCCTCAGTTCCTTTTTTCCTGCCTTTGAGTGCTCTTCAGTGACTATGTCGCTGACCCGCCGCAAGTCAAATCTTCACATTTATACAACAGCAGCATAGTTGATCAGTATTTGATTAGTTTGTGTATTTATTATTTAGTTCTTTGTTAAAAAGTTTATTCTTTTACATCGATACGAAATCATCTTTTTCAGCCACCACCTTCAGCGGGTCGACCATGAGCAGGTCCGGTGGCGGTGGAGACAACAGAAAGCTGTTTCTAGCAGCAGGGGCTGGGTCCATCCGCCGCCCTCTTCTTTTGAGGCGGTGTCTGACCATGAGCAGTCCGGTGCTCAGGAGGAAGGGTGGTCCTCTCAAAAGCACAAAAAGAAGCAAGCCCATTCCCAGTCAAGGTCAGGGACCCAGCACCGTTCAGCCTCGAGGTCTTCATCATCCCACTGGTCGAAGAAGAAGCAGTACCGCTTGAGGTCGCCCTCTGGTACATCTGCAGGGAGATAGTTGATAGCGTGGGACCGGAGACTGACCCCAGCTCCGTCGGGGTTGCCTGCAGCCTTGGTTCCCGATGGCCGTGTTCCACGACTCCGGAGTCCTTCCCTGCCCCCTGTGGGGTCCTCCAGTGAGTAGTTTCATCACTGGGCCACTCTTATGAGAGCAGTGGGTCTGGCGGTTGTCCTGACTTCCTGGGCCTGAGGAGCCTGTCCCAGGGCCCTAAGGTCTGCGAACCCACAGGCAGGGCGGTTGGGTCACCCTAGTCACATGGCACCTTTGATGCTGTCGATGCCACGCTCTTGTGCTTTTCCCCCTCACACGGCTGCGGCGCAGGGGCTAGCACAGGTACTGCCTTCTCCTACTCCTTCTCATATTTTCAGGTCTCCAGCCTTAGGTGCCCCACTGTTGGGGTTGGGGTCTCCAGGTGCTCATCTGGATGCAGCACCATCCTCAGCTCCGGCCTTCACCACGTCGCTCCCGGTGCTGCGTGCAGCACCACATCAGGTGCTGGGGTTTTTGACTCTGATTCGGGAGTACCTTCCCCTGCTCTGTTTCCTCCTTTCAAACAACATGAAGTCTTGCTATATTATAGACATTAGCAGTTTGATCCAGCTCTAGAACTGCCCCGGAGTGAAATGGTTAAAACCATTCCAAAATAGAATTTTGGCACGAGAGCAGCTCTATCTGTGTCATTTCAAAATTGAACTGTCAGATTCTTTACTCCGCCTCAGTGAACAGTCGCTCCGGAGATTCCTCTTTCTGCTCGGTTCATTTCTCAGTTTAAAAAGTGTTTTCTCGGTTGGATTTAACGAGAATAGTTTTATTTAACATAAAACCGTTCTGTTCAAGCTCTATCTGTGGTAACCGTAAGTAAATGAAGGTTTTGTCTGTGTGGAACTTGTAAGTTATCGGTTCGGTTTTGAACCGATCAGTGGGTTTAAAACTCATTTAAAACTAAAAGTTACTATTTTAGTTAAAAGGGCAAGTTTTTGGTTAGGCTGGCATTATGTCTGAGAAACCCAAAAGAAAAACCGGGCCCACTGGGTTTCAACACTGTGATGTTTGTGGGGAAGTCTTTGCCAAGGCTGACCCACACACCACATGTGTTTATTGTCTGAGGTTTGACCACCTCCAGTCAGACTGCCAGGTATGTAAGAATTTCCTGCAGCCACCCTGGAAAAAGATTGGGCAGGCTCAGGGGCGAGAGCAAAGAGATCCCAAGCTGACCGGTTGGCCAGCCGGTTCGTTGCCAACTTGAACCAGAGAGTGCCCTCTGACCAGGGCCAGACTTCCTCGGGCAAAGAAAAGCTGGTTCTGAGGAACCAATTCCAGTAAAGAAAACAAGAAAATCAGCAGGTCTGAGTCCAAATTCCTTCTCCAACTGCTGCAGAGATAGCAAAAGCCATACAAATTGTCCAGTCACTGTTCTCAGGGTCCGTCCGAACCACCACTATCTGGTAAAAGGTCGGTTCGTCCGGTCCCAGTGGTTCAAGGATTATGATATTGAGGAATTTTATGAACCAGAGGAGGGAGGAGGATTATGAACAGTATGAATGTGGCTGGGAAGGTCTGGGTGTGCCCATTGAACCGGACATCTCCTAGACAGACCTTTAGAATCTCCCCCTATGCTGTCTGAGTCCCCATCTCATTTTATGTTTTATAAAAAAGTTGCTGAAACCCTCCAGCTTCCTTTAGAAGAGGCTGTGGATGAGCAAGAGGAGCCTGATTTTGTAGAAATGATGGATATTCCAGAGTCTAGGAGATTGTCTATTCCTTTACATAAGTCTTTTAGGAAACAAACAATTAAAATTTTAAAAGCTCCTAATTCTGTGCCTCCTGTAGATAAAAAGATGGACAGAAGGTATACATTGTCAGGCCCTGATGCAGAATTCCTTTCTCAACAATGCAGTCATGTAGGGGTAGTTCAGGCTGCTGCCTGTGATAAAGCTAATATTCCTTGGCTTCCATCCTGACAAGGATTCCAGGAAGATTGATGCCATGGCAAAAAAAAAAACAGTATATGGCAGCCTCTCTGGGACTCAGGCAAGCAAATTATATGGCTTATGTAGCTAGGTATCAGAAATCTAGATGGGATACTGTTATGCAATTGGCCAAAGCAGGCCCATGGCCAGCTGGCTAGTGAACTAGAACAGGTGGCTGCTGATGGCATTGAAGCCTCTAAGGTTCAGTTTCATGCTGCTGTGGATGTTAATGATGTTTCCTCTAGGGTCATGGCCACATCTGTAGCTTTTAAGTAGGTTGGCCTGGCTCAGGTTTACTAGTTTGTCACAGGATACCCAGACTAAGGCTATGGATTTTCCTGTGGTGGGAAATTCTCTGTTTGGAGAGCAGACAGAGAATTACATGAAAGATGGATGAATATAGGACTACTTACAAGAGTGCCCAGGCTAGAGCGACAAGCCACTCCTCAAAGGCATACCCGGGTAGGGTAGGCCTTTCACAGGCACTTCTACCAGACTCAGGTCTCCTCTGCCTCTGCTCAGAGGGCTTCTTCAGAGGCAGGGGCAGACGAGGGGTGGGCAGACCTGCTCCCACCCCCTAGCCTAAAGCTCCTGCGAAACAGGCACCCTGATGGGGTGCCCAGGGCCGATTCTCCTGTACCAGTGGGGGGCAGGCTGGCTTACTTCAGTCAGAATTGGGCTTCTTTAACCTCAGACAAGTGGGTTCTGGAAGTAGTAAGCCAGGGTCTGGTTCTCAGCTTCAGAAAGTTTCCCAAGTTGAGAAGCAGACTTTTCTACAAGTGCTTCAGAGACCCTCGCTCTGGAAACAGAGGTCTCATCCTGTTAGCTCTCAGAGCAGTAGAAAGGGTTCCTCCCTGCATCAGGGCAGGGGTCTGTATTCAGATACTTCCTTACCCCAAAAGACAGGAGAATGGCGGCCCATTTTAGATCTCAGATATCTGAACAAGCATCTTCTGAAACCAAAGTTCAAAATGGTAACTCTGGCAATGATTTTACCTTCCCTAAGGCCAGGGGACTGGCTAGCCTCCCTGGACCTCAAGGATTGCCTATTTCCATGTCCTAATCAGAAGATCCCATCAAAGTACCTCAGATTCGAACTGCCCTCAGGTCATTACCAGTTCAGAGCAATGCCCTTCGGCCTTACCTCTGCTCCAAGGGTATTCACAAAGTGTCTAGCAGTGGCCCACTTAAGGAGGCGAGAGGATTGCTGTTTTCCCTATCTAGACGACTGGCTCATTGTAGGCCAGTCCCCAGAACAGGTAAAATCTCACCTGCAGGTCACCCAGCAGCCTCTCACCTCCTGGGTTTTCTGCTAAACCTACCAAAGTCGGTTCTGGAACCAGTCCAGGTACTCACCTTATAGGGGCAGGAATGGACACAAAGCTAGCCAGAGCCTTTCTTCCCCAGAAAGGGTAAGGAATTTAGTGGCTCTGGCCTCTTCCTTCACTCTGCAGGCCTCTCGACCAGCAAGACACTTTCTGCAGCTCCTGGGGCACATGGCTGCATCCACAGTTGTTGTGCAGGGAGCCAGATTTCAGATGAGAGACATTCAGTTTCACTTGAGAACCTTTTGGTCTCAGAAGAGACCCCTTTCCAAGTTGGTCCCAGTGACTCGAACCTTGATCCTAGCTCTCCAGTGGTGGCAGGATCAGAGCAATTTAAAGCGGGGTCCCTTCATTTCCCTTCTCCGACTTGACTCTCCTACAGATGCTTCCCTTCTGGGTTGAGGAGCCCACATGGGCGACCTTTCCACTCAGGAGTTTGGTCCCCCAGGAATCTCTGCTCCACATCAATTTGCTGGAACTCAGAGCTGTCTTTTAGCTCTTCAAGCTTTTTCTGCATCTGTCCACGACAAGGTGATACAAGTCAGAACAGACAACACCACAACAATGTGGTACATCAACAAACAGGGGGCACTCGGTTTCGGTCTTGTGCCGAGGCAATGAAGTTGTGGTCTCTGGCCTATTCCTGAACACTTCCCTCATAGCAGTTCATCTTCCAGGGAAGGACAATGTCCTAGCGGATGCCCTCAGCAGGATTTCCCAGGGCCATCACGAATGGTCCCTGGATCCTCAAGTGCTGGGGATAGTTTTTGCCAGGTGGGGCATCCCTCAGATAGATCTTTTTGCAGCCCCAGACAATCACAGACTTCCTCTGTTCTGTTGCAGGCCTCCAGTGCTGGGCTCAATTCCCCTGAATGCCCTTCTTCTGGATTGGGAGGAAGTTCCTCTATGCTTTCCCCTTTCCTCTCCTATTCAAAGTACTAGTCAAAATCAGATCTCAGCCTTGCAGGGTGATTCTGATTGCCCGGATGGGCCAGGCAGCCCTGGTACTCACTCCTTCTGTCTCTGACAGTCCATCTTCCCTGTGCCTCCCAGGAATCACAATCTGTTGACTTGTGCCCAGGGAAGGGTTTGTATCGGACCTCAAATCCCTCAACCTCAAGGCCTGGCTCTTGAGGAGTTAGATTTGCTGATTTACACCTCTCTCAGGGTGTTCTTGAGATCCTAAAGGCTTCCAGAAAGCCTTCCACTAGAGCTACTTATAGTTCTAAATGGAAAAGGTTTTCCATTTGGTGTGCTGGAAAAATATTTCCCAGAATCTGCTGAATTGCCCATTTTGTTAGATTACATGGTACATCTTAATTCCTTGGGTCTCAGACCAGCTACCCTGAGAGTTCGTTGGCAGCTGTGTCTGCTTTTGTGTCAGCAGGAAAGTCATCCCTCTTTCCTCTCATCCTGTGTTTTCCAAGTTTTTAAGGATTACTCCATACTAATCCTCCTTTCGGGAACCGCCCTGCTTGGGACCTTAATGTTTGCATTGCCCAGTTAATGCAACCCCTTTTGAACCTCTGTCTTCTGCAGAGCTTAAGTACCTAACTTGGAAAACTGTTTTCTAGTGGCTATCACTTCTGCCAGACGCATAAGTGAATTGCAAGCCTTGTCAGTGGAGACTGACTTTATTTCTTTCCACAGGGATAAGGTAGTCCTTAGGACTAATAGGAAGTTTTGCCTAAGGTGGTTTCAGATTTCCATCTTAATCAATCTATCTCCCTTCCAGTATTTTTCACTGATCACTCCTCTTGGGTGAGGAGGAGGTTGCACAGCCTGGATGTTAAGAAGCTCTTAGTTATTATATACAGCGTACCAAAGGTCACAGGTTCGAATCCCTCCAACTTTTCCTTACCTATGGTGAAGTTGGGAAAGGCAAACCTGCCACTAAGAGATCAATAGCCAGGTGGATTGTCTCTTGTATCCAATTTTGTTATCAGAAAGTGGGCAGAGCCCCGGTTTGAGGGCTCATTCTACCAGGGGCACAGCTGCGTCTCCAGCTGCTGCCAGAGATATCCCTTTATTAGAGATTTGCCAGGCTGCTACTTGGAAAATGGTACACACTTTTACCAAGCATTATTCCTGGATGTCCAGGCCAGGAGAGATGCTCGGTTTGGCACAGCTGTTCTTCAGAGCCTATTCCTAAGTAGGTTCTGCCCTCCTCCATGGAGGTACTGCTGTGTATTCTGCTAATGTCTATAATATAGCAAGACTTCATGTTGTTTGAAGAAAAATTACTCACCTTAGTAATGTTGTTTCTTCTAATGGAGTCTTGCTATATTATAACCTCACCCCCTGCCCTCTCAGAACCTCTACTTGATGGGGTGCGGACAACTTAGTGTGGGCACTACTTATGTCCTGTTAGCATTTTGTCCCCTTTGGGACTTTGGGGGTGTGTGTGTGTGCAGCGTGTGTGTGTTTTATTATACTTATGTTCCATTTTCATATTATTAGAATGGTGTTAGTATTTCTGGTCCCTGACTTGAGTCTTGGGTGTTGGGACCATCAATGGTTGTTATTATTTAGGTAGCCATTTGGCTAGCGTGAGTTACAACTTCCACACAGACCTTAGTGAGTTTGGCTCGTAAGATCTGACAGTTCAAGTTTGAAATGACACAGATAGAGCTGCTCTCGTGCCAAAATTCTATTTTGGAATGGTTTTAACCATTTCACTCCGGGGCAGTTCTAGAGCTGGATCAAACTGCTAATGTCTATAATATAGCAAGACTCCATTAGAAGAAACAACATTACTAAGGTGAGTAATTTTTTCTTCTATACTATCCCTCCTGGACTAGTAGGAGATAATATTGAGTCTGATCCTGATCTGCGATTAGGGGATGATTTGGATGAGGATTCATCCTTTGGAGTGGAAAGTAAGCCCTCTACTTCAGCAGAGCCCTTGATCGAGGACCTTTCTTTTAAGTCTCTTCTGAAATATATGAATTCCACCCTTTCTCTCCAGACTTCTGAGTTGGATCCTGGGAAGCTGTTGCGCCTTCAGTATCTGCGTGTCCCTGAAATTCTAGTGGAACTCCTCCAATACAGCCCTCTTTCGAGACGCTTTCACAAATGGTGTGGGACAGTCCGGCGCTCATTCCTTCTGTGGCTAAGTCCATTGACAGGTAATATGCTCCTCCTAAGGATAGGCCAATCCTTGCCTCTCAAGCCTTTGCAGACACCATAGTGGTTTTGGCAGAGAATGACAAAGCCGTTCTTCCTCAGGAATCCACGGTTCATCCAGTGAATAAGGAATCCTGTAAAATCGACACTCTGGGTAAGCAAGCGTTTGCTGCTGCTGCCCTAAGAATGCGTATTACTAGCTACCAGGGCTATTTCTCTCAGTATGAGTATACCCTCTGGCACTCGCTCAAAGCCACTGTGGAAGCTCTTCCTTAGTCAGACGTTAGTGCAGGGCTTCTCCAGACCATCACTAGAGGCATTGAGTCCAACAGTCAGCATCCTAAGGCTGCTATAGGTGCTTTTGACACTGTTTCCAGAACAGCAGCGGCCAAGATATGCACCCGGCGTCACTCATGGCTACGGACTTTGGAGTTCACATATGATGCTCAACAGAAAGTCATGAACTTTCCATTTGATGGAATTTATCTGTTTGGCCCACAGGTGGAGCAGGTACTGGAAGCCACTCAGAAAACTAGGACTGCTGTTAAGACGGCCAGACCGGCCCCTGCTGCCCTCAGCGGGGCAGAAACCGACGGCAGTTTCATAACCATCAGTCCTTTCATGGTAAAGGCCAAGGGGGCTTTCTCAAGAACCAAGCCCCTCAGCTGCAAAAGAAAATGCAGCAAAAATCAGAGGGCCCAAAGGCACGTAGTGCCACCCTCTGAAGATCTGGCCTATGTCCCACCTCAACTGCCCAAGAGGGACTCCTCTTCAGCAGTAGGGGGGGCATCTGACATGGTTTTACAACCAGTGGAAGTCAGTCATAATGGACAAATGGGTCCTCAGGATAATTCGAAAGGGTTACTCGCTAAATTTTTCAGATACCCCTCTGGATTATCCACCTAAACGACAGCCCAAACTGTCTGTCACTCAGTCAGACCTCCTTGCTTCCAAGATTCAGGGCCTCCTGAACAACAGGGCAGTAGAAGTGGTTCCGCAAGCAGAACGGGACACAGGTGTTTACTCCATTACTTCCTAGTTCCAAAGAAAACAGGTGGCATGCGCCCTGTTCTAGACTTAAGGAAGTTAAATACCTCTTCAAAGAGAAATGTAAGATGAGATCGCTAGGTACTCCCCTACCTCTGATTTATCAAAATGATTGGCTGGCTTCCCTGGACATGCAGGACACCTACCAACATGTCCTGGTGCACCCAAATCACCACAGGTACCTACGCGTTGTGGCTCTGGGCCAGCACTCAATTCAGAGTCCTGCCCTTTGGGCTTTCCCGGCGCCTCCAGTCTTTACAAAGTGCTTTTTATGTATGTATTTATTTATTTATTTGTGTCTAGGATTACAAAGTACCTTTTAGCCAAGGCTCTTTCACAAAGGTTCCACATCATGCTGGATACAGGGTAACAGACACTAAAACATAAAACAGTTACAGGTACATGGTTTTAGATAGTAACTTTGCTTGACAAAATCAGACTGAGCGATGAGTAACTCAAGAAACAATAGGAGGAAGAGGGCAAGAAGGGGAGAGGGCTGAGTGTAGGGGAAGGCATAGGTTTAGAGGGTTAGGGTGAGGCCGCCGAGGGGCCTTGTCAGGACAGACACAGGGCAAGTGCATTAGAAGTTGCATTGGACAGGTAAGTGCAAGAAGAGAGGGCAGAAACTGACACCTGTAAGGTCAGAAACAGCGTAGAGAATGAAGATGTTATGGGGTGCAAGCACAGGTGGAGGTGCCAGTTATGGAGTGGCGGAGCTTTTTTTTTGAACACTCCAAGCGTTGCTGTGGATGAGGTGTCACTAGAGAGCTCATTCAGCCAGCTCGGAGCCCTGTATGCAAACGACCTTTGGCCTTGGGACGTGTGGCAGCTGGGGATTTGAAGGATTTGGGGCTTAGAGCTCCTGGTGTTGCGGTTGGTGATTTTGGGTTTGAGGAAGGTGCTGACTCCTGGTGGTGCCTTTCCCATCATGATTTTCTTAGCAGTGATACAGGTTTGGTATTTGACTCGGTTGTTCAGTTGCAGCCAGCCTGTTTTGGGGTAGAGGTCGCAGGTGTGGGTGAGACGGTGGGAACCAGTAATGAGTCGGCAGGCTTGATTGAGGGAAGTCGAAACACGCCTGAGAGATGAGGTTGTGGCAGATCCATAAATAATGAGACCGTAGTCAGTGATGCTGATGATGGAGCTCTGGACAGCTATGGACAGAGCTTCTGGGGTTAGATGTTTCCTGTGTCGGTATAGTAGGCCCATCTTGGTGTTGGCTACTTTTGCCACGTTATTGATGTGTGGGACATAGGAGAGATTACAGTCGAGGGTGAGGCCGAGGTATTTGAAGGTATGAACTTGTTCAAGGGTGATTCCTTGCTTGGTTTTAATGGAGAGCTGATATTGTTTGTGTTTGTTTTGAGAGCTATAGAAGATCATGGTCTTTGTTTTTTTCTAGTTAAGTATAAGTCTGTGTTTTGTGAACCAGTTTTCGACTGCAGAGAAGGCCTGTTGGAGGTTACCTTGTAGATGGACTGGATCATGGTGGGATGCTAGGATGACAGCATCATCTGCATAGAGTAGGATCTGTTCAGGGCAGGATTCTGGCAGTGAGTTCAGAAAAAGGCTGAAAAGGAGGGGGCCCAAGATTGAGCCCTGTGGGTCACCGGACTGGACTGGTCTTTGGTCTGAGAGTGTGCCAGCAATTCTCACTCTTTGAGAGCGGTTGTCTAAGTAGCTTTTGAACCAGTTCACTGAGTTAGGTGAGAGCCTTGCTAGTCGAGGCTGGGCAAGTAGGAGATTGTGGTTGACGGTATCAAAGACTTAAGTCGATGAAGGTGGACCCAGTAATATGACTGTTATCAAGTGAGTGATGGATTGCACCAGTGAATTCGGGTAGCGCCGTGGAGGTGCTATGACCTTTTCTAAAGCCAAGTTGCTCCTTGCACAGGATGTTGTGATTGTCTAGGAAGTCGGTGAGCTGGTCTGACACAATCCGTTCTAGGGCCTTGGAGAGTGGAGGTAGGATGGAAAGTGGACGGTAACTCTCAGTAGCTGTTTTGTCACCACTTTAATGAATTGGGGTTACCGTGGCAGATTTCCATAAGTCGGAACTGGCTGAGGCTGAAGGAGAGGTTGAAAATCCTGGCCAGTTGTCTGAGTACTTCCAAGTGTGAGTGATAGCAGTTTGAGGTCAAGGGAGTCACTGCTGGCTCTGGAGTTGCAAATGGCTTTGGCAACGTAACTGCGGACTTGATGCATTTTTACTGCTTTAAAGTAGAAGGGAGGGTGGCTGGGGGGGAGGGGCAAGGGAAGCCACCTCATCGAAAAAACCCTGTGGGAGAACATCACTGAGGTCCGTGAAGGTGTCATTGAATGTATCAGCAGTGAGTTTCTGGTCAAGTGTAGTTTCACCATTTATGCTGAGTACTGACGGGGGTGATTTAGATTGCTTCCCGGTGACTTCTTTAATGTTATTCTAGAAGTCCCTACCGTTGCCCCATGAGTTAGTGAGAGCATTATGGAAATAGGTGGTCTTTGTAGCCCGGATATATTTGGTGCAGTCATTTCGTGCACGTTTATAGTTAGCAATGTCAGCTTGTCTCCCGGTGTTTCTGGCAATCTCCCAAAGGTGGTCTCGAGCTTTTAGTCATCTAAGTAGGTCTCCGGTGAGCCAGGGGTTACATAGGGCTTTGGCCTTGTGCTTCTTGAAGGGTGAAAATATGTTGCATGCTTGGTTGAAGATCCTGATGAAGTGTTCCAGTGTGGTGTTCACATTGGTTGCAGTGAGAATTGGGGACCAGTCCTGTTGACAAAGGAAGGTTTTGAGATGAGGTAGCTTGCCTCTAGGTAGAACTCTGCTAGTAATGTTTTTTTTGGGGGCTTGATGAATTTATTGGACCAGTAGCAGATGACGGGGGAGTGGTCACTAAATGTGTCAGGGAGGACAGTGGTGTTTGTGATCCTGGCGGGATGGCTTGTTGTGATCCAATCCAGAAGGGTGCTGATACCCGTTTATAGTTTGTCCTGGTTGGGGAGCTAACCATCTGAGAAAGGTTTGCTGCCGCTGTCAAGTCCCTGTATGCCCCTGCCTCTGCAGCAGGCCAGTTAATATTAAAGTCACTGAGGAGGATGGTTTCTGAATCAGGTGAGAGAGATTTGGTAAACTCCAGGACTGCGTTAAGCCCATTACCTTGCTCTCTCGGTTGAATGTAGACTGTGACAACTGTGATGGCTTTATTGTGTGCACTGAGAAGGATCTTGACAGGAAGAATCTGTGCAGTGGTGGTTTGGCGGGGTTAAGTTGATGAGGTGCCCCCGGATCGTGTCCTTAAGGTACAGGGCGCAGCCACCACCTACTTTTTGATGTTCGATCAAGCCGGTTGACATTATACCCAGGGAGGGTGATAGCATGGTCGGGAACCGAAGATGAGAGCCAGGTTTCTATGACTGCTAGTATGTCTGGGTTATGCTGGCAGGCAAAAGTCTGAAGGGCGTCAATTTTGTGAAGAAGACTGCATATGTTAAGTGAGATTATTGAGAGGGATCCTGGTTGATTGGTCTGAGTTGTTCTTATTGTAGGGGCTGGTCCGGGATTGGGATGAATGTTTCCCGCCAATAGCAGGAGAAGTAGTATACGTTTTAGAGTACTGGTGTGAGATACCCATGACTGGCACCTATTTTTTTGGGCCAGAGAACTCCGAGATTCACCAGGGCAAGTAAACGGGTGGAGCCGTGGATAAAGCGTGGCAGTAGTAGCGGTGGACAGGGGAAGTACCCAACGGCCATTTGGGAGAGAGAGCCATTTCGTAGTGATTGGAGATGCCCAAGGCGGGAACATAAGATCGAGAGGGTACCATGGAGAGGGTGAGAGAGTGTGAGTTGGTAGATGTTCGGGACAGTGGGGAAACATGAGCAGGTAGGATGTAGGAGCGGGAAGAGGGCAAATAAGGTGAGGAGAAAGGGGTACAGAGTACCGGTGTCATGCATGATTCAGTGTGAACAGGCACAGAGTGCTGGGTAGGTGGGAGGCAGCTAGTGAAAGTGGCAGGAGGTAGGCAATGCGGTGGAGGCTCGGGGGGGGGGCAGGGGGAACTAGGTAAGCAGGTGGCTGAGGGAGAACTGGCAGAAGGTGGGGCAGTGCGGAGACAAGGGCAGTAGCAAAAGAGGAGGATGTAGCAGAGAGGTAGTGGAGGGGCATTAAAGAGTGTAACAAGACAGGGAGACAGGAGGTAGCAGCTCTAGAATAGAGTTCCGGAGTGAAAGGGTGTGCAGGGGAGCTACGGAATGCCAAAGGGGGGGGGTTGGCCAGTCACAGAGTGATGGAGTGACTGGCACTAGGAGATATAAGGAGGGTGTCAGGCACAGAAAGGAGGCAGGGGCAGTGAGGGGACTGAGTTGATTAGCAGAGGGGAGGAGGAGCAGGGAGGAGGAGAGTGGGCAGTAGAGAGAGAGGTACAGGAGAGAGAGTATCCAGTAGGAAACGAAAGGGCAGTTCCCTAGGCAGAAGTGGGCGGAGCTAAGGCCTATTTAATTAAAGTAGGAGGTGGGGGAGGGGGTGGGTGAAAGTTTTCTTTCAAAGCCCACTGAAGTCTATGGGCACAGAGCCCAGCAAAACTGTTGGAATCAGTCAAGATTGCAGGGCCAATCAGTGAAGTCTATGGGCGCAGAGCCCAGCAAAACAGTTTGAATCAGTCAAGATTGCAGTGCCAATCAGTGAAGTCTATGGGCGCAGAGCCCAGCAAAACAGTTTGAATCAGTCAAGATTGCAGGGCCAATCAGTGGCCGCGCGGAGCACAACGGTCCAACAGGAGATGGAAGCAACAGGCAGCGGCCAATGGGAGCCTTTCAGCACTTCCCAGTTCGGCCTGGGAGCTTACCATCAAGAGGAGGGTTCCTTGGCGGTGAGCAGTGGTGGTGTGGACGGCTGGCCCAGGTAGCCCCGGCCGCTCAGATGTTTCCCCGATCAGGGGCTGAGAGATATGAGGGAAGGAACAGAGCAACAGATTGTGAGTCACAGTAATAACACAGGGTGACACTGGAGAGTAAATCAGGGGCGTGTGCAGTGGAGAGAGAGAGAGAGAGGGGGAATTTGGCAGAGGGGTTGGGGAGGCTGCCACAGACAAGAGAAATAAGCATGAACTAGCACCAGGGGGAGGACAGAGGGGAGATTTAGTAGAATATGAAATTTACAAGGGGAGGAGAAGAGAGATGCAGGGTTTAGCAGCAGGGGGCAGGGTGGAGAGAGAGAGAGTGAATGTAGAGGGGCAGGAGTTACTTCACAGCTCTAAATTACAGCAGTTTCCAACTGCACTTTACAGTTCAATGCTAAAACATTTAGGCAGGTCTACACAATTAATTTTGACTTTGACAAAAAAAATAGCAAGCAGCGCATCTCAGGAAACTAGGAGTTCAAGTGTTCCCATACCTGGACGATTGGCTCTTAGCGAGTTCCTCCAGACTAGGGACACAGGAAGTGGTAGCCATGGCTTTCAAGTTCCTCACATCCATGTGAGTTCTGCCGAATCTGGAGAAGTCACAGCTTCAGCCCTCTCAGCAACTCCTCTTCTGGACACCTCCAGGGCAAGAGCTTTCCTCCCAGAAGACGGAAGAAAACTATATTCTACAGTGGCTCGCTTCATCGAGGAGAACAACTCTATTCAAGCTCTCTTGATGCAGCAGATGCTGGGTCTCATGGCGTTGTTAGTGATCTTGTCTGTGTTAGTCTTCACCATTCATCACTTCTGGGTATATGGCGGAGGTCGTAACCTTGAGAACTCTTTTTTTTTTTTTGGTAGGCAGAGCCGATGCAGCACTGGGCGCACGCCCTCGAGATGACGCATTGCGTGACACGGGTTGGCCGTTATGCGCAGTCGACTCCGCCTGCCTGCCAGTTCTTCGTCTCCCACTGTCAAAGTCACCTTGTGGGAAGCTCCAGAGAACTTCAAGGCCTACCGCCTATGCAGTAACAGTTTTCGACTCCGTCGACCATTCTTTCGTGCCGTAGTCCGTCGGCTTCTTTCCTGCTGGTTCTAGTTGCCTTACTCGACATCTCTTGGTAAGACCTTTCCAATTATTTTTATTCTTTGCAAATTAGAGTCTGTTTTTGGTGTTTTTTCCTCGTAGATCATGTCTCGGTCGGAGGGCAAGAAGACTTCGAAGACGGTACAGCCCCCAATGCGACGGTGCCCTTGCGGCCGTAAATTTTCCGTCACCGACCAGCACGACCATTGCCTTACGTGTCTTGGCCTGCTTCACGACATGGATTCGTGCCACTCCTGTTTCTCCATGGACCACCAGGTCATCGAGCAATGCGCATGGAAAGTGGGGTGAGCTCCGCTGACTTTCGGGGGTCGGGCGCGTACTCTCGGCCTTTCCTCCGGGTCCCCTTCCGGTTCTATGCAGACCGAGGAGGAAGGAGCCTCAGCTTCTAGTAGCCTGGCCGTCGCCAAGGCTTCTTTCGTGGTGCAGGAGACCCAGTCCACTCCGTTTCAGGGGGTGGACGGGAGGCGCCACCAAGGCAATCGCCCCTTCAGCGGTGAAGGCTCCCCCAGTGTCGGACCCGCAGTTCGCAAGGCCCGGGTCTGCGCCATCCTCGACGCCGTCAATCGGCGCAGTTTCAGGCCTCTGCACCATTCACGGTGCCATGGGCCCTGGTGTAGCCGTTGTCCGCACCGGTTTGTCACTCGGCACTGTGGCTGCTGTCGGCGCCGTTTGCGGTGCCGATAGTGCTAGCAGCACCGTGGGAGTCTGTACGGCACCGTCTTTGTCCTCTTCTCGCCTCGACGCCATTCGTGGCACCGAGGTTGAGCACAGCGCCGTGGGGGCTTCAGATTCCGCTGTCGGCGCCATCCCTGCCCTTGACGCTACTCACGGCGCTGTGATGGGTTCTCACTCCGGGGCTGCTGTTCGGGCCGGAGCCGTGTCCTCCTCTGATACCGTTCACGGTGCTGCAGGGGGCACTGGCTCAGGCACGGTCTTGGTTTCTGGCACCCCGTTTGGCAAGGATGGCAGCGGACACCCTCCTACGGTCTGGCACAGGGCCTCGGCCTCTACCTCTTCGGAGGTGGAGTCAGACTCTGAGTCAGACGAGCAGTCTGACTCCTTGGGGTTGACTGCTGGTGTGGGCAGCCTTGTATTGTCCTCGACGAGCCAGAGTCAGCCCCCTTCTGAGGTGCGGTCGGTGGCTGCCGAGACTGGGGTCAAGGGTGCTGACCAGCAGGCAGTGGTGTAGGCCACCATTGCTCTGCAGCCCAGTCTTGGTGGGTTCTCTGACCTCTCAGCAGTGGTACCCCTGCCTGTGGTGTGCCTGGATCACCCAGCTTTGGGGTCGATCAGAGCACCTACGGGAGTGGAGGGGTACTGTGCCTTGGATAGCTCCTTCAGGTGCTGGCTAAGGCTGTCAGCTACCTAGGCTGGCCCTCTCGAAGAGGAGGGCTCTCTTGATTCCGGGGGGTCGAGGGGCATGGGGTCTGCGTGGCGACTTTTTTCTGGGGCCCACCCGGGCTCTGGGAGAAGCCGCAGTGTGGATCTCCGCTCTTCCTCTTCGGTCTCTTTGAGAGAGCCCCATTCTATGAGGTAGGGGACCATCCTTCTGGACCTACACGGTCCCGGTCGCCTCACAGGGGGGATTCTTCCAGGTGCAGCCAAGGCAGTACCGAAATGGTTGTTCAGCTGTCGGCTGTGGAGTCTTCCGGAGCACCTTTTTGTTTGGGTGCTTCTGGTCTGCTTCCTAGCCCAGGCGGAGGTCAGCCGACTTCTCTTCTCGGCTCTGTCCCCATCCCTCTGCCACATTCTCCTGTGCTTCCAGGCATCTTTGGTCCTAGCGGGCCTCTCTTCTGGGAGTAGTTCAGGGCTGTGGCTGCTCGGTTCCCAGCTTACATCAGGGCGATGGACAGACAGGTTTTTCAACCTTCCCCCGAGCAGCCGCCCTCTGAACAGTTGGCGCCCTTCAACTCTTCATCCCCCTCTTCTGGGGAAGTGGAGCCTTCTGTCCACATCTCTCCAAACGCTGATCTCACTGAGTATCAGCATTTCCTCGTGAGGATGTTGGAGGACTTGCAACTCACCCCTGCCACTCAGAGCAGTCCAGAGCACTCGGCGCACGCTTTTTTGGGCGACTTCAATGAGGACACCCTTGTGGTACCCCCCCTGGCCTGCTCCCTTTAGGAAGGCGTCGTTGCGTTACTGGCAGAGACCTTTTTCTGGAGTTCCTGCCCATGGGATCTCTGACAGAGGTATTGCGCAACCCCTGAGTCTCAGGTTCTATGTGTCCGCCTCAGTCAGGACTGACGCAGCTGGATACTCCTGATGGGCTTCATGCCCTTCACCGTGACCGGCCCCCAGACCAAGATTCCTTGGACTTTGATTTCTGGGGGAGGAGGACTTTCTACTTGGCACGGTTGCTGCTTTCTATTTCTGCACATCAGGCCCACTATGCAGCCCATGACAGGTTCTTATGGTCCAGGCTAGGTCAGCTCCTAGCCTCATTGCCTGATATGGAGCAAACCAGACAAACCATTGCACTCTCTGCGTGTGGCCTGGAGCTAGCAAGGCACCAAGCGAGGGCATCTTATGATGCCAACGAGGTAGCTTCCAGAGTCGTAGGGACAGCAGTCTACACTAGGCGGACAGCATGGTTGCGTCTTTCCCGGTTGTCACCCCTGGCCCGGCGTAGGGTGATTAACTCTGCTCACCAGAGAATCTGACTCTTCTCCCGTAGAGCGAGATGACGTTTGTCGGGGCAACTTCCTTCCCCCTCCGGGGGGTCCCTGTCTCACTCTTCCCACTCTCGGGTGTCTCCAGGCCCTGAAGGTTCTCCGGTTTAGTGTGTCACCCACTGAGAGCTAAGGGACTTTGTCCCTTAGGGTTAAAAAGAAATCCCCCTTTGGGGGGCTCGGCACTCACCCAGAAGTGATGAATGGTGAAGATTGACACAGACAAGATATGAAAATTACATACCTACCGTAATTATGATCTTTCTGTGTATCTTCACCATTCATCACAATCCTGCCCTCCATCCCCACTGGGGCCTCAGTCTCTGGGTTCCCCTCCCTCTCTGTGTCCAGCCTGGCCCCCCTCCTTTCTTTTGTCAGGAGTGAGGTAAACAAGGACACATAGGGGGATGTTGTTTCTAAGGGGAGAGTTGTCAGCATGGGGGGGGGCATTCCTTCTCCAGTGCTGTAGCTCCACCCCTGTGGGGTGGGAGTTGGCAGTTACCCTCCATTCTCTCCTCCTCCTTGTTTCCGTCCATTTTATTTTCCTTGTCCTTTGGACTATCCCTTATTAAAAAAAAATATATATATTTTTTTCCTTTTTCACCAAAAATCTTTTCCTTGAGAGGGTGATAATTCTCTGTGCCCTGTCCTTCTTCCAGAATAAGCCGATTCTGCTCTAATGGAGTTTGGCCAGACATTCTGTGACTTGAATTCTGGCAAGAAGCCTTTGGCTACTCCTTGCAGTTCCTATACAATATGGAGACGGACCAAGGTCCAGGGTATGGTTAAACCTTTTCTCCCTTCTCATCCTCATCCCTAAATCCTTATCGCACCCTTCCTCCCCCCTATATTTCCAGAGATTGGGGCCCCTCCCAGTCCCTCTAGTTTCCGACGACTACTACTGTCCTCTCGGTCATTATTTCTCCTTTTAGTTTATACATCTTTTTCCTTTTCTATCCCTTGGACTTCTTTGTCCCACCCTTCACTCCTTTCCCCTTACCTCTCCGGTGACTCAGAACTGGCAGGCAGGCGGAGTCAACAGCGCATAACGGCCAACCCGTGAGCACCACGCAGTGCGTCTGCCTCAAGGGCGGCGCCAGTGCTGCGTTGGCTCCGCCTACCAAAAAAAACCCCAGCTGGGTCATGACCTTCGGCCATCTACCCAGAAGTGATGAATGGTGAAGATACACAGAAAGATCATAATTACGGTAGGTACGTAATTTTCATTTCACGGTACCCCTGGCTCATTTGCACATGAGAGCCACACAGTGGATGCTCAATGGTCCCCAACCACACATAGAAACATAGAAGTTGATGGCAGATAAGGGCCACCAGGCCCATCTAGTCAGCCCATTTTCTTTCTACCTGGTTGTTGCTGCTATATGTCTTTGTTCTGAACATTGGTCTGTTTTATTCTTACTCATCTGTATTATTTTCTACCTGGTTGTTGCTGCCATATGTCTCTATTCTGAACATTGGTCTGTTTTATTCTTACTCATCTGTATTATTCCACTCTCCTAAACCACAAATCCAAAAAGCATACTCTACTAGATTGGGCCCTCACCACCCACATCGAATAATTAACGCTGGCCTACTACCAGACTCACTCAGTGACTACCACATGATTTATATGGTGCGGAAAATCTTCAGACCCAAGGCCCCTCCCCCCCCGCACCCTATACAACAGAGCTTACAAATCCCTTGATTTGACCACACTCCTAAATGACCTCACCAGCATCGACTGGTCCCGCATCCCTAGGGCCACCTCCATGGATGAGGCCCTCAAATTTTTAATGACCAACCTCCTGGCTATCTGGGACTTCCATGCGCAACTCAGAAGATCCAGGGTAAGAGGATCCCACCTACCTTGGGTAACAGCTAACCTCTTGGAACAACTACGAGCCAGAGACCGAGCCTGGAAATCTTTCAAGGCAACAGGTGCTCAAACAGCTCTGCAACACTACCGCTCGCTAAGAAATGCCTGCACAAGACTCATATGTCAGGCCAAATCCAATTACTTGAAGTCTGCTTTCAACAATAACTTCGCTCACCCAACACAGTTCTGGAAGTCAATAAAATCTCTTCTCACCCCCCCCGCCCAACTCCCTACTCCCACTCTCAACATAGGTGGAAGCCTCATCACTGATCCTTGCATGGTTGCCACGGAGTTTAACTCGTATTTCACCAACACTACATCCTCTCTACTCTCTTCCCACCCACCACTCCCTCCCATTGTTCCCCCTGCTGTCTCCTCACCAGGTGAGGTACTAAAAATACTTCAGTCACTCAATCCATCCAAAGGCAAATGCCCCTTGGGCCTTGATTCCAAAATGCTCCTGCTTTCTGCACCTGCCATAGCCTACCCTCTAGCCAAGCTCTATAACCTGTCTTTTAGACTCGGGTCCATCCCTACACTATGGAAACAAGCCACAGTCACTCCCCTAGCTAAAGGAGGTGACCTTTCCTCCCCATGCAACTACCGTCCCATATCACTGCTCCCCATCCTAGCCAAAATACAGGAGCAACTTGTACTAGCCCAGCTCTCCCACTACCTCAATTCCACATCATTCTTCACCCACTTCCAGGCCAGGTTTAGAAAGAATCACTCCACCACCACCTCTCTCCTTCATCTCACCAACACCATCCTTATGGGTATGGATAAAGGGGAGATAACTGCAGCTATCTTTATCGACCTGACCAAGGCTTTCGACACAGTCTCGCATGCCCTGTTACTGTCTAAACTCACTCAAGCTGGACTGACAGTGTCTGCCACCAACTGGTTCCAGTCGTACCTGGCAGGTAGGTCCCAGTCTGTCCGTACTGGCTCTGCTAGTTGCATCTCACTCCCAGTCACCAGAGGAGTCCCCCAAGGATCTGTACTAGGCCCTCTGCTGTTCTCTGTATTTCTCAATGATCTGCCTGCCCACATACTGCTATCCACATGTATGCAGACGACACAGTGCTGTTTGCCTCTGGCTCATCCCCCAATGCCGTGGCAGCCTGTCTGCAGGAGGACTTTGACTCCATCCAACGTTGGTTCCTCTCAAATCAACTCTTTTTAAACCCCAAAAAAACTGTCTCCCTCACCTTGGCTCTCGGGCCAAACTGTCCCGCCCCCACGTTCAACACTCTGGATGGCCCCCGGAGGTCTGCACTTCCTACAGATACCTCGGTGTCTGGCTAGACCAGTACCTTGATTTCTCTGCGCATATTGATGCTATGTACAAGAAGCTGCATCCCATGCTGGGAGCTCTATACCGCAACAAAAGTTGCATCCCCCTACCAATGCGACTAGTTATCGTCCAAAAGATGAGCCTCCCGATAATGGACTACGGCGATGTAGTCTACTGTGCAGCCCCTCAAACCTCCCTGACCAGGCTAGACCCCCTCTTCAACTCCTTCTGCTGGTTCTTCCTGGACCGCCCTCCTAGTACACATCACTGTGACCTCTACCAGTCCTTGGACTTCCCCTCTCTCCACAATCGGAGATTGCTACACTGTACTAGAACTGCTGCTAAGTTCTGGTCGTAGTCACTCCCCTGCTACCTGTCGTCCTCCCTAAATGCCCTTCCACCACCGGGATACGCACTCAGGAACATTGATTCTCGGCTTCTTCACATCCCGCACAGATCCACCTGGTCTGGCCAGGCTGCCTTCAGGTTGCCCAAATTATGGAACTCCCTGACGGCCGAAATTAGACACGCCACAGGCACTCCACACCGGAATGCCCTTCTTAAGACTCATTTCTTTACCACCTGCTCTTGCATCCTGCCCCATTGAATCCCTCGCAACCTAACTGCCAGCTGATTACTACCAAAACTGTTTTCTTCCCACTGTTGCCAACCACTGCTTACTATGTGCAGCTGGGTATTTCCTACTTCAGGGCATGCCACTCCCCTCTGTTGCCACCTGTCTGATTACTTCTATTTGTACATTTGATTTTGTCAGCTCTAAATTTCTACTGTACTGAACACGTGTATAAATGCTATACCCTGCCTATCCCTAGGCCCCCAGGCATATCATACCACCTGTCTGTAAACTTGCTATTTGTATATATGACTTGCCTGCTCTAAATTGTATTGCACATGTTTATGTATGTAATCACCTTTATTACTGTATCCTGTATAACCCCTTCCCCCAGGGCACATCTGGAATTGAGCGGTACACTGCTCAGTATGCCTTCCTGGTGAACCTCTTAAATAAATAAATCCCTCATGCCTATCCCATGCTCTTTTGACCACACATCTGCAGTCCTTTCCCATCAAGGTGACAGAGCCTCTAATGAGGTCACTCATTGGTGTTCTCAGGAGGACAACCTTCTCCAAGGTTTTCCCTTTGCCCCACTGGAGACACAGATCACCATCACCACAGATGTATCTCTAATCAGTTGGGGAGCTCACTGTCAGGATCTCCACACCCAGGGCCTGTGGAGTCAGGACGAGTGTCAGCTGCACATAAATGTCCTGGAAAGGAAAGCCATCCTGTATACTGTCTGAGCCCTGAAGGTTATCCTCTGTCACAAAGTAATTCTCCTTCAGACTGACAACAAGGCAGTGATGTATTACATCAACAGCCAGCGTGGGGCACACTCTTACCCCTCTGTACAGAGAAGCTATGAGAGTGTGGGAATGGTGCCTGGAGCACGAAGCCCTGATCCAGGCAGTCTACCTGCCAGGAATCAAGAACAATCTGGCAGATCACCTCAGCAGAACGGAGGCGGATCCACATGAGTGGTTTCTCGACTCAAACATCGTGCAGTTCTCCGAAGAGTGGGGCACTCCAGACCTGGACCTTTTTGCATCCCCACTCAATGCAAAACTGCCTTTACTGTGCTCCAGAAATCCAGAACCTGGCGTTTTCTGTCAGGATGCATGCAGACTGCAGTGGACAAGATGCTTTCTGTACACATTTCCTCCTCTTCCCTTAATTCAAAGGGTGCTGCTTAAGCTGGAGGCACAGGGGGAGCATGATTCTCATTGCCCCATACTGGCCTTGTCAGATTTGGTTTCCATTAATCATCAGATTATCGGAAGTTCCACCCAGACAACTACCACTTTAAACGGACCTACTGACCCAGGGCCCAGTGGTCCATCCCAACCTGAGGTCCCTTCATCTCTATGCCTGACTCCTGAGGAGATAGGAGTAGGTAGATTTATTATTGTACTGTGCTGTATTTATTTGATGTACGGCGCCCAGAGCCTCCGGGATGGGCGTCTTTTTAAATAAAATTTGCCTTGCCTAGATTCAACGACTCCCATAGAATCTCAGACATTCTCCTAGCAGCGCAGAAGCCATCCACTAGGAAAACCTGCACGGCAAAGTGGAAACAATTCTCCATCTAGTGCCAAAAGTCCTTCCTGGACCCCTTCTCTTGCTCACCAAGCAAGATGTTAGAGTACCTGCTAGACCTATCAAATACAGGACTGCAATACTTGATGGTAAAAGTACACCTCTGTGCAATTTCAGCTTACCACAAACCTGTCCACAACATGTCAGTGGCTCAGCTGCCCTTGGTCAAAAGGTTCCTTAAAGGTATCCTCCACACTAGGCCACAAGTCAGGAGACCGGTAGCTGCTTAGGATATCAACCTTGTGCTAGACATGCTCACCTGTAAATCTTTCGAGCCTCTAGCAACCTGCCAGTTGAAGTTCCTGACCTGGAAGGCAGCCTTCTTTGTAGCCATTACTTCTGCTCGCAGGGTGTCAGAAATATATGCCCTGGTCACAGGCCCATCGTATACGGTGTTTCATAAGGACAAGGTGACTCTCAGAACTCACCCTAAATTTCTTCCAGAAGTAGTCTTGGAATTCAGCTGAACCAGACCTTGGTCCTTCCGGCCTACTTTGCGAACTTTCAGAATGAAGGGGAGCATTCCCTACATTCTCTGGATGTGAAAAGGGTCTTTCCGGTCTGCATTAACAGAACAAAGGAGATCCGCAAATATAAGCAACTCTTTGTTTCATTCAGCATGGCCCAGCTGGATCAGCCTGTTGCCATCAGATGCATTTCAGCATGGTAGCTAGTCTCTGCCATTGCTATTCAATGGCGCAGGTCAGGCTGGAAGGCAGAGTGTATGCTCACTGTACCAGAGCAGTCGCTGCATCTTTGGCAGAAATTCGAAACGTGTCCATTTCAGACATCTGCATTGTGGCCACACAGAGCGCTGTGCATACCTTTGTGAAGCACTACACCTTGGATGTCCATGCCAGACAGCATCCATACTTTGGTAGGACAATCCTTAATGGATTTCTGTCCTGAGTGAGCTCCTTTCTCTCCTGCCGCCCTTCTCGGGGGATTATTTTAGCTCGGTACTCTCCCACTAGTGTGAATGAGTGGTGGAGACTTTATGTCCAGGAAGATATGAAAATCACATACCTACCATAATTCTTGAGCTTCTTGGACGAAGTCTCCACCACTCAGTCACACGCCCACCCACCATCCCCCGATCTCATTCATCTTGTTTTTGGTCTTCACTCCCTTGTTGGTTGGGCTGTGAAGACACTGTTGAATGACCCTTCTTACAGGGCACCGGACTATTTCATGTCAGTGTCAGCGTGGCTCATGGGCTGCCCACCTCTGAGGCGGAGATCATAAGGCTGTGCGTTCTGTCTCAACACGAGGCACTTTGTTTAAATCCCAATATTGACACTGTAGTGCGTGCAGCATGGGGGGGGGGGTGCCGCACTCCTGAGGTGCTGTCTTTCAGATGAGACGTTAAATTGAGGTGTCGTCTGCCTGTTATGGTGGTAGTTCAGGTGGATGTTAAAGATCCCATGGCACTTCTCGAAAAAGAGTAGGGGAATTTTTATTATGACTTAAAAGCAGAATACATAGAAAATAGTGTTACTTCACACAAAATCATAAAAAAGGGAAACATAAATAAGTATTTCAGTATACATCAAAACAAAATTGAATGTTTATAGCCCTAGAACTAAGTAGTGAATACTGAATATAGACCCCCCTCTCCCCTTCCCCATTAAAAGAGCAGGGGAATTATTATTATAACTTAAAAAGAGACAAATAATAACACCATGCATGTTGAATCACATGAAATAAACATATAAAACATTATCGGAAGAAAAGAAAATGAGTATTTGAACATATTCTATACCCCCCCTTCCCACTGCTTTGAGTATGGAGATTTGGTATTATAACATGAAAGTAAATATAGACAGAAATTGTGTTAAATCACACAGTCATAATGAAACAAAATGAATAATTGTTTTGTTTTTTTTTTTTCAAATTGTTTAACCAGGAGTAGCACACTAAGCTGAAAGCTTGTTTACAGGTGCGACCTGGGAGCACAAGGAAGTTAAGTGACTTGCTCAGGATCACACAGTATGCAAGTGGGTGCTATGGGATTCAAACTCAGGTCTCCAGATTTGCAGCTCAGAGCCTTAAAACACTGCGCTATACTGCTTCCCTATAATAATACACCCCACCTACACCTATAAATAAAATTCAAGCCCCTAAACCCCAGGCTTATTTTATCATACCTCCTCTGTCCAAGCCATGTATTTCCACCAGGATTGAGCTTGTGATGCCAAACCTTGCTGAAACTCAGTGTGCTTGAACTCTACTAAAGAGTTTTGCACAGTCCAAAACAGTTGTTTGGCTGAAATCTGTCTCTCATATAAGGTTAGTTGACACCTAGTATGCCACATATGATATTTAAGTATCAAAAGAATCAACTGGATTGTCCCTGTGTCATATTTAGCCCAAGCGTGAGGTACCAGACCTAATAATAAAATATCCCTATTTATTAATTTAAAGGGGGATTTATGCCACTTAGAAAACAATAAAACCCAAAAGGAAAGAATAAATGGACATTCTAATAACAAATGTTCCATAGTTTCTAATTTCTCTTTGCAGGTGTCACCTTTAGGGCACATTCTCTCTTTTAATTCATTGTTTTAAGTTATTCTTGACATTAAGTTTTTCATGTACACTAAGCCACATAACGTGTCCCATATTTTCCCTTTCAATTTAGGATTAGTCAGCATAGTACCTATTGTCTTTATCTCAGCTAGAGGTCTTGCACAGTATCTGGGTTCTTCAAAAAAATTAACAATATATGCATACATCTCTTTTCTAGTAAAATCAGTTAACATGCGTCTCTTAATCACCCAAAGCTTTAATTTCCCAAAAATATACTGTATAAAGTATAGGAGACCTAAAGAGATTTTTGTTTCGGGATAATAGAATCTGACTCCCATGTAGATACCCACAGTGAAATATGATCTAGAACCCAAGGGCCCCATACTTTACCAGCCATCATATTCAACCCCCATCCTTGAGGGGCCTTTAGATCACTCCTCTTTTAACTGGATTAAGCCTGCTTCCCCAAATACACTGAAAGAAAAGACTATAGATTACTGTCTCTAGTTGCTTTGTGAGAGGAAATACCATACATAAATGTAAAACAGTAGTTCTTAAAAAGGTTTTTATCATATAAACCCTTTTTAGTTTGGACATGCGCCATGAATTCCATCTTTTAATTTTGTCTTTGCTTTCTTTTATGAGAAGATTCCAATTGTATGTGCATGTTGCCGGGTTCAAAATACACCCCATTACCTTTTTGTATTGGAATGCGTAAGCAAATAATACCCTCTGTTAAAGCAGAGCCAATGGGGAGACACATACGTTTACCAAAATTTATCTCTTGTTTTGGTAAGATTTGCGTAATTAACCACCTCCTGTGCTGCCGCACTGCCTGATCCACCAATATCAGGCACACATCGTCTGCATAAGAAATACTTTTGATTTCTTGATTCTCTCTATGATTCATTGTGCTGTATTTTATACAGTAGTGGATTAAGAACCAGAATATAAAAGGCTGGACTCAGGGGGCAGCCCTGCTTGACACCCCTATAAACTGGATATACAGTTCCCAACCAACCATTAACATATGGTTTAACTGTGACCTTCTTATAGTACAATTTAAGCCAATCAGTGAAACATTTTGGAAAACCATATGCTTCTAGCACTAACCATAAATGAATATGACTGACCCTGTCAAAGGCTTTCGCCTGATCTAGGCCTACCAAGTATCCACTAATATCTTCTCCATTTCCTTTCTCCATGAGTTCTCTCAACAATATTAAAGCATCTCCAATTTTCTTCCTGGGTACGGCACAAAATTGAGTTGGGTGTATTAATGTGTCCAGTACTAATGCCAAACTATTGTTTAATATGTTTGCCGAAATTTTACAGTCTGCATTTAGAAGTGTAATTGGTCTCCAATTATCTAACGGCCCTATCACCCTCTTTATATAGAAAGATTGTAAGGCCCTCGTACATGCTACTAGGCAGTCTAAATTTATGCAGGCAATAATTAAAAACTGTTGTCAATTCCTTAGCAATAGAAGGAAGGATAAACTTATAAAACTCATTTGGGAGACCATCTGGGGCTGCTTCTGATCATAAACCTGTGATAACTGAGCCTAATTTCAGCTCAGTGATCGGAATAGTGAGTGAAGTCACCATATAATCAGGGATTTGTGACAACTCACAGGAGATCAACCAGTGCTTGACCTCCTTGTCCACAATCTTACCCTCTGTACAATTGGAAGTCACATAGGTCTCTATCTCCTTGAGAATATCCCTTTTGTCTTGTATTTCTATCCCTTCTTTTGATTGTAGATGGGAAATAACTTTATTGCATCTTTGTGTCGTACAGGAATCAGAGGGATTAATACTACCATTTCCAAACTTCTGCTCTGTTTACAGTGAGTTCATCCTGTCATATTGGGTGTTTAGCTGATTTTTAACAGAGTTAATTTGCTGAGTACAAGAAAACTCATTGTCCAGCTGTAACTGGTATAGGAGAAAAAGCTCATTCCTCAATTCAAAATCTTTTTTTTTTTCTGTCCATTTAGTTTCCCCATAAACTGGGAATATTGTTGAAAATAATCTGTAATGTTATTCCACCAATCATCTAAAGAATCAAAGAAAAAAAAAGATTGTCTTGCTTCCACTAAATACATGAAGCATTCTTTAATTTCTGGGTTATCCAGCAAGCTTAAATTCAACCTCCAGTACCCTTTTCCTCTTGTAGTTTTAGCAAAGTCTGAAATGGTAACACTTAGTAGGCCATGATCAGATAGAGCTACCAGTATGACTGCCTTTGATCTAACCTTCAAGTTCGGAGAAATAAACCAAAATTCAATTCTGGTGGACAATTTACCCTTAAAAGTTTGTGCAGTAGTTTCTGTATTTGTAGCAAATACATTTGTTAAACCTGTCATTTGTAAGACTTGGTTAAGATAGGATGAATCACAATATATTTTAGATGTGTTAGAGCCTACATATATGGTAAAATAAGCTTCAATAACTCTATTCTTGCAGTTTTTACCTGTGGTGTATAAATATTGATGAGTCGAAAATCAATCCCTTGAAGCTGAACATCTAGTTGTAAAGCCCTGCCTGGGTCTGTCTCTACCATATGAGTTACTTTAACCGTATGTTCCATAAAGCAAATCCCTGCCCCACTACAGGTGTCATTCCCCCCTGACCAATAGCTAGACCCCCATACCCATGCATTACTGGCTGATGTAATTTCAGAAAGTGAACTTAATCTGGTGTCCTGCAGGAAAATTATATCATAGGCGTACTCTGAGAATAATGCAAGTGTTGCCAATTGCATCCTCTCTGGTAATACACTGTTAGTATTCAGAGAGTCAGTGGACACTTCATAGGGCCTCATCAAAAAAAACACCTAGGCCTAGGACTTCATGGCCCTTTTCTGGAGGTGTCTCACACTCCCATCCGCCTCCTCAGAATTCTGCTAACAGCAGTGCCTTGTGTCTCCTCTGTGTCCAAGGACATCAGCTTGCGAGGAAGCCCAAGTGGCCATATCTGAGTCCATGTCCTCTTCTGAGACTCCATCCCATAAAACTGTAAAGGGATTGTTTAATGTCACCGGATCCTCTGAAGCAGTTGTCACCAGTTTAATCGGTCTCCTCTTCTTTGACTGTTGGGATTTGACCTCCTGGAACCCATCCCCCAAGGGGTGGAGGGGATGAGGAGGTGCCATCTCCACTGTTGTTTCTGAGACGGTGACTTGTTTGGTAGCTTCAGGCTGGGGCATTTGAGAAGATGCCAAAGAAACTACAGTGCCAGTCCTGCCCGTTTCAGGGGTGGCCCGCTCGGGAGTGTTTGGAGTTTTTTGGGGCCCCAACCAAATGCTTTTAGTTTTTTGAATATAGAAGTCCTGTATCACATAATCCATATCTTTGTATTATGTGCGGCCCAGGGGCAATTTGTAAAGGAGTGACCTTCTTCCTCGCATAGATTACATTTCTACGTATTTTCACAGTGGTAACCTGAGTGCTCCATTTCTCCGCATTGAGTGTATCTGAGGGCTTCACAATTAGTGCTAATGTGTCTAGCCAAACCACATTTGAAACATCAACGGGGCTGGCCTGGATTAAAAAAAAAAAAAGCCTTTGTTCCTCCCTATATAGAGACAATTTGGCAAATGTTTCAAATCATTCCCCTCATACTGGAGTTTGATTTTAATCCTCCAGCCACCATTCCAAAACCCTTCCCCATCTAAGATGGGGCCTGGGGTTTCCTGTACATCACATCTCTTCTCGAACCAGTACAGTATGTCCTAAATGTTGACCCCTTCATTTCAAAATAGAACTGTTATTACCCTGAAAGACTGTTTAGTCAGAGGAATTACTTGGAAGGGGGGTCCAAATGGGTTTAGTTTTCAGTGTCATAAGTTTTGCCCAAAACCTCTCCAGGAGATCAGGTGTCCTAAAGCTGATATCAAATGTTGGTTCTCCCACAGCATGTATAAGAGCATGCACATCTGCTGGAGTAAATTTTAAAGATTGTTTTAATAAAACTTTGCTAACAAAAAATCTATCAGGACGTTTTTCCATACCCCCTAGGTATCTAAAACAAACTGCATTTCTTCTCTTCGCAAGTTTGATTGGCTTCCGAAACAAAGTTGCGTATGTTGGCTGTGAGTCTTTCTGCTCTGCAGGAGGCCCATCTCCTGGATCCACATTCATTCCATCCCCCAACTCACTCTGAGGTGGGGGGTATTATTTTGTGGATTGTCAGAAATTATACAATTATTTTGACTCTCTTCAGCCCTAATTGAGACAGATGTCAAGGGAGAATAAGAAATTTTACTTGCAGCTGTAATGCTCAGCTGAATATCATCCCCTGCTGTTGCCGTAGGCTGGTCTGATGTTCCTTGCCGGTCGCCCATATCTTTTATCTGGCAGCCAAGACCCAGAAGGGGTCTGTCTCCATCCTTCGCCCTCCAGCATGTGCTCCGGTGACCAGCCGCTCTCATCGTCACATCCCTGCAACATAGCAGTCTGTGGGCATGGAGTATGCGGCGCCTGTTCTGTATTGGTCGAAACTGTGCCATGGACGAAAACCTTATAATTGGTCTCCTCAGCATTTCCAGGAGATGCCTGCAACAAGCGTTTCCCTTTCTTCTCCTCGTCTTTTCATTTGCTGTCCGCTGCCAATTGCAGCTCAGTGGAATGGAACTCCTGTTGCAGAATTACCCGCTTGTCGTGAAGAGAGAGTTCGGGTTCTGCCATCTGAGGTGAGCTTGTCTGTAATTCTTGTGCGACTGCTTGTTCCTCCATATGCACATCGCTTGGTGCATCCACAAAAATATCCGGATTTTCTGTATTTCTTTTGGTGTCAGCAGCGCCTTGAGGCATTCCACCAACACCTCTGCTCTCCTTCATTACTACTCCAGGACTGGAGACCTCCATTACAGCGACAGCGGTTCCCTCTACTGGCAGAGATGGGGAATTTCCCCGGTGTCCTGGCCAGGTTTCCCCCATTCACTAAAAATACCACCAACAGTTTAATCTGGTTCAAGGTCAGCTGACATTCATCTGCATCTCCTTCCCCTGGGTCATGCCTGAAATTAGGCAGAATTTGTCTAGTGCACTTACCCGGTCAACAAAAAATAAATGTCCGAAATAGGTTAGTTTTTCCTAGATTAGTTTACGCTGCACCTCCTTGGTCAAAAAGGTACTGAGGCGATTGGAGGGTCGATGCCGAAGGAGCCTATACGGCGCGAGCCAGCCTCACCTCGCATGTGCGCTCCTACCTCAGCGCCAGCCCTCCTGAAGATTTTTGCCTCCCGCTCGGTCCTAGTGCCTCCGGCGTAGTCCCCACTAGTGTGAATGAGTAGTGGAGACTTCGTCCAAGAAGAGCAAAAATTATGGTAGGTATGTAATTTTCATTTTTAGTATGTACCCCCAGTCCTCCGTCCTGGTATACACGCCAACGCTAGGAGTGGTACCATAGTGTAGTTCTGCCAGAAGAAAATTGTATGCTATGTAGTTGTCAGTAGTTCTTTTAAAGGGGGTGCCAGCCTAAAGGTGGCTTGGGGTTAACATATGTATGCATCGATACTGCATGCACACTTTAAGTCAGCGCCACCATGTTGCACACGGCGGTCACTACCACAGTTGCGGAAAGCAAAAGTAGTGTGCCAGGAAGTGGGTATGTTTATGTGGCCCATGGGGGGGGGGGGGAAGGACTGCATAAACAGAAATACTGGAAACTATGCTGGAGCACTGTGGCAGAACATCAGACAGCAGTCCAGTTCTGTACTTCCACAGTGCTCTTGTACAGATCTAATGATGGCATAACATCTGTGGAGCTTGGCCCACACAGCCGTAAAAATCAGACTTGGGAGGAGACTATTAATAAAATAGAGATCTGGTCTGGGATTTGCTCGTCATCACAGTTACTTTCTCATTCTTTTCTAAGCAGAAATTTCTGGTAAATGTGCCTTAACTATATAGATCTCAGTGCTGGTAGACTACTTCAGGTTTTCCCCTGATTGTATTAGGTAGGGGTAGTAGCAGTCTTGAAATGGTAGCTGCCGGTGGTGGCATGCTCTGAAAAAAGTGGTCCTCATGCTTGTCTGCACATTTTAGAAATTACCCCTTTCCTTGTTTTTGCTGTTAAAAAAAAAAAACTGACCCCTTTAACACAAAAACAAGGAGTCAGTTATGGCCTCCATCCCCAACCCATTTCGCTTCAAGTGAGGAACGTGATTATGGGTTTGCATCAGATGTACAGTGGCAGCCATAGATGCATACTATTGTTAAACAGTAACCAACTGTATGTAAAAGTTTATTTATTTTTTTTGAATGTGTGCTTTCTTAATATAAGTACCACTCCACCCATTTTGTACTCTGCCCCTGGATTTCTGTGCCCCAAGTGCATTAATGTGTTCAGGACAAAAAAGGCTTTTTAAATGAGGGTAATCAGTAATCTAAATTCTTTATAGTTTTTTTTTTTAAATTGCCATCAGAAATGTGAATTTTGTAAAAACCAAAATGGAAATACAGGTAATAAGATGACCATATTTTACAAAATATTAGAAATTCAGATTAGTGACTACCCTCATTTGAAAGGTCTTTTTGTCCTGAACAACTTTCAGACTGGTTATTTTGGAACACCTGGAATAGTTTCAAAGATATTTAGATTTGTTTGGGATGTGTGCACATTTGCTAAGAATTCTGCAGAACGCCTTAGGAGAATTCTCAACAAAAAGCAGTTTGGAGTTCTAGCTCCAGTGTTCTAAACACACAATGGGTCTGAATGAGTTAAATGAGACAGGAATTGATTACTTATGTGCAGGTGTTTGAAATGTCTTTATTTTTACAAATTATATTCATACCTTTAAAGGATCCCTATTTAACTGTGCCTGAATAAAAGCTAAAGCTGTCAGTTGTGTTTAGGTTTTAGATTTATAGAACTGTTATTTAATACAACAGCAGATTAGGTACATATTTATTTATTTATTTGTAAAATCAGTTTACAACCTTTGAGCCAGAGGCTCGTTTCCAAAGGTACTTCGTCACATAAAGACATACATTGTGTTTTTGGTTACATAGCGTAGGTTTGCAAAACAATAGGCGTTCAACAGAGGCGCCACGTCACACTGTGGTCAGACAAATACATTTGGGTTACAGGGTACATGTAAGTTGAGAACAGGTGTTACACAAGTTGGTATCAATAGTGAGCAATCTAGTAGGTAAACACTGAAACAGCTGGTACTGGCCAGGTTAAACATAGGCGCGGTGTACAGGGAAGTGGTGGTGGGGATGGCTAGGTGGAGAGCTGGCCGGAGGGCGTTGTCAAGAGAAGTAGAGGTGGAGGCTACTTTCAGAGACAGGAGCAGTTACGAGTGTTGATGATGTGGTTTCGAAGGGTGGTTTTGAACTTAGAGATGGTGGTGGCATTGGAGATGGGGGCAGGGAGAGAGTTAAACCAGGTTGGGGCTCTATAGCAGAAGGACCTCTGGCCACGGCTGGTTCTTGATCTGGGGACCATTAGAGTGGTCTTGTTGGAAGACTGTGTTGCAATAGTGGGAGGGCTCTGGTGGATGGATGCCGTTACCCCAGGGGGGGAGAGCCCGAGTAGGGTTTTTTTTTGTGAGGAGACAGGTTTGGTAATGAAGCCATTCATCCAGGGTAAGCAATTTAGCCTCAACATACAGCTGACAGGTGTGAGTGAGCCTGGGGGCACCAGTAATCAAGCTGCAGGCTTTGTTCAGGGTTAAGTGAATTTTTTTGAGTGCAGTGGTGTCGGCAGCACCATAGACTGGTAGGCCATAGTCTACAAGGGACAGAACGGATGATGTAACAGCGAGCCGGAGAGCATTTGGGGGAAGGCAGGTTCTATGGCGGAAGAGAATGCCCAGCCGTATGTTAGTGGCGGATGTTAGGGCATCGATGTGGTTGTGAAATATGAGGGCTGAGTCGAGGGTAACCCCAAGGTATTTGTAGGAGCAGACTTGTTCCAGTGGCTGATTGGTACTTGGAAGGATATAGAGTGGTGGTTGCTAGTTTTGTTTTGGGGTGGGAAAAGAGCATAGCTTTCGTCTTTTAAGATTGATGACGAGTCTGGCGCCCTTAAACCAGGCTTCACATCTGTTGAAAGACTGCTGTAGGGTGTCCTGAGGGAGACGGGATCATGTGGTGGCAAAAAGGACAGCCATCTGCATACAGTAGAATTTTGCCAGGCATGCACTGGGCAGGGTGTTCAGATAGAGCGAGAAGAGAAGGGGCCCAGGATGGAGCCTTGGGGACCCCAGAGTGAATGGGACGGGTATCGGAGAGTGTGCTATTGATTTTTACACACTGCGATCGAGCGTCAAGATAGCTTGTGCACCATGCTAAGGGGCCAGCCGAGAGACCAGTGTGGCAGAATGCATTCAGCAGAAGTGGATGGAAGACGGTGTCGAAGGCCTTTGAGAGGTCAATGAACACTGCACCAGCTAGGGAGCTGGTATCCAAGGAGGAGTGTAGGAAGTTGGAGAATTCAATTAGGGCAGTGCTGGTACTGTGACCAGCACGGAAGCATATGGACACATGGACATATTAGGATAATGTTATCTCAGTTACAAGGGTGTCTGTTAGGTTTGGGTTTTGAATATTCACATACACTAGTCACTTGTTACAGAATTGCAGATATATCATGTTTAAGACGGTGTAAGTTTGACTGTTCTTGAGTAACATGGACTTATTATACACAGAGTTTAAGAAAAATGTATCTGAACAGTACACTGTGTAAAGTTTGATTGACACCGCTGTGTGAAACAGCTGGTGAATGCTTAGTTTACACTAGGGCAGGTTGTCTTCTAACCTGTTTTTTACTTAACACATAGATATTTTCATATGTGTAAGACTTTTAACATTATTTACTATGTATTGCTGAAAGAGCTACTGACGCCTAACAGAAAACATTGAAAAACATAATAAGTAGGTAAAAATCTGCTTCTATGCCATACATATTCTAGATTTCTACTCCCCATTATTTATTACTGAGGAAATATGCATGAATACAGGATTTTGGATCCTTTACAGTTACCTTAAAGTTAATCTGCCTCTATAGCTTACTCCCTACTTCAAAAGTCATAATGTTCTGTTATAACATCACAATCTGTTGCCACTAGAGTTAACTGTGGTGTCACAAGCAGTGCATTATGACCTCAGGTAGGGAGACGGCAATAGAAATAGATGAACTCTTAAGGAGCAAAAATCCTGTTTTCATGCAGTTGACCTCAGCAGTAAATAATGGGGAGGAGAAATAAAGAACTGATGTAAAATACAAGCTGAACTTTATCTAAATATTATGTTTTGTTTAAGTTCTCCTGAAGTTGTCAGCTGCTTTTTAAGCTTATTTTGTCCTTGTGATTTGTAAGACTGTCATTTACTAATGCTAGCACAGACACACACAGAGGGTTTTAAAATGAAGCTTCATTTGGTTTATAGCTTTTCTCAGGGAGTGAACTTTCAAGTTCGTAATCTAGATTTAGTAGTTGCCATATTGGTCCTTGCAAGAATAGATCCAGAAGCAAATGATTTGATACCTTTTAATGGACCAACATAGATGTAACAACAAGAACAAAGTGCTCTAGCTTTCGGACCAACCAGTCCTTCTTCAGAAGCTCATGGCAGTTGTTTAGAAAATACAATACTTATAACAGCTAGATAATGCAGAGAAAAACAGAAAAAAATTCCCATTAGTTTAAAATACTCAAAAATAATCACATCCTTATACTGACTGTGACACTCGTGGCTTGATTTGGGAGTTATCTGCTTCAGCAGTGTTATCTTATGTCAATTAAATTTATGTGCAGTAGGATTCTTTGTATGTGTGTTGCACCAAGCACATCTGAACCCAAGGTTCTTTCGGACTGAGGGCAGTATTGTACTGTTAAACTTCTCTGACATCATCTTCTGTTTTTTTTGTTTTTTGTTTTTTTTTAAATGAGTATTTTAACTAATGGGGATTTTTTTCTGTTTTTCTCTGCATTATCTAGCTGTTATAAGTATTGTATTTTCTAAACAACTGCCATGAGCTTCTGAAGAAGGACTGGTTGGTCCGAAAGCTAGAGCACTTTGTTCTTGTTGTTACATCTGTGTTGGTCCATTAAAAGGTATCAAATCATTTGCTTCTGGATCTTTCAAGTTCGTGTCATTTGACCTTGAGATGGCTTTCTTTTTTTTTTTTTTGTATTTCTTTTTATCCCCTTGTTCCTCGCGACCCAACTCTCCTTCAGGCTGCCTAGGTCCCATCTGCTCCGCCTGTCCTTTCCTGAGCCTTCCAACCTCATGTCGCAGCTGCCCCTAGAGTAACCCGGACATAACCCTTTGCCGGGCGGGTCCCCCCGGAGGGGGAGGGCACCAGGAGGGGCAGTCAGCACATACTCGGCCCCAGGACACTGCTGAGGCGGAGGGACTCCTTCAGGGCATCGGCGGCAGCAGCGGCTGACCGGCAGCCGTCATCCGGTCAGTCGCGAGGCGGATTTCTGCATTTTCTATACTGTTCCCTCCTGCGTGCATCTGCAGAGCTCCTGGTCTCCACCAGAGGCAGCTGCAGCATAACATTGGCCCACTACCCGCCCCAGGAGAGTAGAGTAGTCCTACGGACACTCAGTCCTCTCCAGCCCCTGGCGTCCTGAGTCCGGTCCCAAAACCGGGTCATCGGCATGGTTCGAGGTAAGGTGTCAGCACCTCAGCCCTCTGCGCCACCTGGCCGGGCCGGATGGTTTTCCTTTGATTGAACTTTTATGGGTATGTTGATCTTCCCGGACATAAAGTCTCCACCACTCATTTATGCTAATGGGATCTATCCAGAGGCATCGGACCCAGTGGAGGAACAGCGTTTTCAAGAGGCGGCGCCAGAGATGACGCGAGGGCGACACCGCCGGCATGCGGTAAAGACTATCTTGGCATCGACCTCCAACCACCTCAGTTCCTTTTTCCCCACCGCCGAGTGTGCTTCAGTAACAACGCCCGTCACCACCGGAGTCAGACTTCAAACTAGCAGCTTAGTTTTCAATTTCTTGTTTTGTAGTTTATCTTCGAATAAGTACCGATTGTATTTAATTCTACTCATTACAAGAAAGAAGTCTTCAGCCCTCCATTGATGGAGTCGACCATGACTGGGTCAGATGACAGTAGGGAGACTTCGTATGAAAGCTGTTCTGTCACCCGGGCTGGGTTCGGTCCACCACCCTCTCCGGACGGGGGGGGGGTCTGACAATGGACGGTCCGATGCTCAGGGAGATGGGTTGTGACCCTGGAAGTATAAAAGGAAACGGTTCCACTCACGGCACCATTTGGCTTTGAGTTCTTCTTCGGCACACAAGTTGAAAAGAAACGGCATCACTCGAGGTCGCCCTCTGGTACGTCTGCACGTAGACAGTCGGTTATTAGGGTCAGATGCCGGTCTCCACCTCTATCGGAGTCACCGGTTTCTGTCTCTGATGGCCAACCTCCTCAATACTGGAGTCCCTCCCCACCTATTGGAGGGCCTTCCGATGAGCAGTTTCACCAGTGGGCTGCCCCATATGGAGCAGTGGACCTGGAGGTTGGTCCAGTTGCCTGAACCGGTCACGCCGAGGCCTTCTGGCCATTCAGGTTCGGAGGGATGGATAAGGCGGTTGGGCCTTCTTAGTCGCGCGGCGCCTTCTTCGGTGCCGTCGACTCCACACTTTGGTGTTTTTCCCCCTCACATTGCCGTGGTGCAGGGGTCCACACTGATGCCTCTATCTCCTGCCAACTTTCCTTCTTTTTCTTCAAATTGCAGTTTTCAGACCCTTTTGACTCTCGGCGCTGTCCGTGGCGCCAAGGGCTCTGTCAGTGCCATCCGCAGCACCATGGAGTCTGCTAGGGGCTCTTTCCGCACCATGTCATCTGTCTACACCATATGCTGGGCCATTTCCAATGGCACCGACTTCCTTGTACTTGGCGCTGTTTTCTTCGTTGGCATCGAGGCTTGGTGTGGCATCTTCCAGCCTCCAGGGGTTCTCGACTCTGATTCTTTCCTCTTCTGTTCTTCCTCCTGATTTTCACTCCTTTCCTGTCCATGCAGTCCCTCCTGGACTGTCAGGAGATGATTCTGAGCCTGACCTAGATCTTCGACTGGTTGATGATGTTGATGACACTACCTTAGGAGCAGGGATCAATCCTTCTGCAGAGCCTGTGGTCGAAGACCTTTCCTTTAAGTCTCTGCTTAAAAATTTAAATTCTACTCTTTCTCTCCAGACTACAGAAATCGATCCTGGGAAACTTTTAAGACTCCAATATCTCCATGTCCCGGAGATCCCTATGGATTTAACACCTCCGGTACAGCCCTCTTTCGAGACCCTCTCTCTGATGGTGTGGAAGAATCCTTCTCTCATTCCTTCCATGGCGAAGTCCATAGATAGGAAGTATGCCCCTCCCAAGGATCGCCCCATTTTTGGCCTCACAAGCCTTTGCTGATCCCATTGTAGTCCTGGCAGAGAATGATAAGGCCGTCCTCTCGCAAGATAGACACCTTAGGTGAGAGAGTCTTTGCTGCCTCCACCCTGGGTATGCGCATTGCCAGCTACCAGGGCTATTTTTCTCAATATGAGTATGTTCTTTGGCATTCGCGCAAACAAATGGTAGACGCTCTGTCCGAATCGGAAGTTAAGTCAGAGCTTCTTCAGACTATAACCAGGGGTGTCCAGTCCAACAACCAACAGGTTAAAGCTGCAATGGATGCTTTCGATACCACTTCCCGAGCGGCGGGTGGCATTTGCACCCATCACCACTCTTGGCTACGTACTTTGGGCTTCACAAATGATGCCCAGGAGCAGGTCATGGCTTTATCTTTTGACGGTATGTATGTGTTCAAGCCCGCGGTACAGCAAGCTATGGAGGCCACACAGAAGACTTGGTCTGCCATTAAGTAGTAAAGTAAACTATATTTTTTAAGCGCCTTTATGACGGCTAGACCTGCACCCACCCCCTCCTGGGGGGTGCAAACAAACGTCAATTTCACAACCTTCAGTCCTTTCGGGGCAGATGAGGTTGTAACAAAAACCACTACCCTCAGCAATAAAAGAAAATGCAGCAGAAGGTACAAGGGCCCAAAGCGCCCAGTGCAACCTTCAGAGTTTCTGGCCAGGGTCCCACCTCAGCTGTCCGAGGGGGACGACTCAGCGATGGGAGGACGTCTGACTCAGTTCTACAACCAGTGGAAATCTGTGACATCAGACAAATGGGTCCTCCGGATAATCCGCGAGGGGTACTCTCTGTCTTTCGGGAAACCCTTCCGGATCATCCTCCCTAACGACCGCCCAGGCTGTCGACAGTACAGTCAGACCTTCTTGCTTCCTAGGTACAAGGTCTTCTGAACAACAGGGCAGTAGAAGTAGTTCCGCTGGATCAACAAAACACAGGTTTCTACTACAATTATTTCCTGGTCCTGAAGAAAACTGGTGGCATGCGCCCCATTCTGGATCGCAGAAAGTTAAACAAGTGCCTTCACAAGGAGAAGTTCAAGATGATATCACTAGGTACCCTGCTACCTTTGCTTCATCGACACGATTGGCTAGCCTCCCTGGACATGCGGGATGCCTACCAATACATCCCTATATACTCAAAGCACCATAAATACCTATGGTTCGTGGCGTTGGGTCAGCACTATCAGTTCAGAGTCCTGCCCTTTGGGCTGTCCTCGGCGTCTCGAGTTTTTACAAAGTGTTGTGCAATTCTCACGGCACATCTCAGGAAAATCAGAATACAAGTGTTCCCATATCTGGATGACTGGCTCTTAGCAAGTCCCTCCAGACAAGGAACTCTGGACGCCATGGCCACTGCCTCAGACTTCCTCACGTCCATGGGAGTCCTGCTAAATCTCAACAAGTCACAGTTGCAGCCCTCCCAGAAGCTCCTCTTTATAAGAACTCTTCTGGACACCTCCTGTGTGAAGGCTTTTCTCCCAGAGGACAAAAGGAGCGATATCTTACAGATGGCCCGATTACATCAGAGAAAACAGCTCGGTTCGAGCTATCTCGATGCAACGTATGCTGGGTCTTACGGCATCCTCGGTGTTCACTGTACCCTTAGCTTGTTTCCACATGAGAACCTCTCAGTGGATGCTCAGTACTCAGTGGTCCCCAGCCACTCACCCACAGTCCTTTCCCATCAAGATGACAGAACTTCTGAAGAGGTCACTCGCCTGGTGGTTGCAAGAGGACAACCTTCTGGAAGGATATCTCTTTGCTCCTCTGGATCATCAGATCTCCATTACCATGGACGTGTCCCTGATGGGTGGGGAGCTCATTGCCAGAATCTCCACACCCAGGGTGTGTGGACTCAGGACGAGTCTCAGCTTCACATAAACGTCCTGGAAATGAGAGCAGTTCTCTATGCAGTCAGAGCCTTGAAGGACATACTCTGTTACAAGAACATTCTCCTTCAGATGGACAACAAGGCAGTGATGTATTACATCAACAAGCAGGGCGCTGCACACTCTTACCCGTTATGCAGGGAAGCGATGAGAGTGTGGGAATGGTGCCTGGAGCACAAGGCTCTAATCCACGCAGTTTACCTACCAGGAGTACAAATCGAGATGGCAGACTGTCTCAGCAGAACGGAGACAGATCCTCACAAGAGTTCTTTCGACTTAACCGTCGTTCAGTCACTATTCAAAGAATGGGGAACTCCAGACCAGGACATTTTTGCGTCCTCACTCAACGCAAAACTGCCTCTCTTCTGCTCCAGAAGTCCAGGACCTGGCATTTTCTGTCAGGATTCGTTCATGCTGCGGTGGACAAGACGCTTTCTATACGCCTTTCCTCCTTTTCCCCTAATTCGGAGGATACTTCTCAGATTGGAGTCTGGGGGCAGAATGATTCTCATTGTCCCCTTCTAGCCTTGGCAGGAATGGTTCCCGCTGCTCAACGGTCTGTCGGAACACCCCGCGAAGACACTACCCCTTCAGACAAACCTTTTGACCCAGGGTCCCGTGGTCCATCCCAATCTAAGGTCGCTTCACCTTCAGCTCCTGAAGAGAGATAGAGGTTAATAGGTTAAATGTTTCTCGTAGAGCTTCAGATATTCTTTTGGCTGCGTGTAAGCCGGCCACTAGAAAAACTTACACAGCCAAATAGAAACGTTTCTCTGTCTGGTGTGTAAAATCCTCTTGGAACCTGTTTTCATGCCCACCAAATAAAGTCTTGGAGTACCTTTTAGACCTCTCAAATACAGATCTACAGTACTCCATAGTCAGAGTTCACCTTTGTGCCATTTCAGCATATCATGAGCCGATACTTTCCATGTCATTGGCTCAGTTACCTGTAGTTAAGAGGTTTTTTAAGGGTATTCTGCATACTAGACCTCCTATCGACGTCCAGTTGCAGCTTAGGACATTAACCTTGTGCTAGACATGCTCACTCGTAAACCTTTTGAGCCTCTAGCTACTTGTGACTTGAAGTTCCTCACTTGGAACGGCCTTCCTGGTGGCCATTACTTCAACCCGCAGAGTTTCTGAAATACATGCACTGGTCACAGACCCCTCCTACAATGTATTTCACAAGGACAAAGTAATTCTTAGGACTCATCTTAAGTTTCTTCCCAAGGTTGTCTCAGAATTCCATCTAAACCAATTTTTAATTCTTCCTACCTACTTTGCAAATTTCCAGAATGAAGAGGAGCATACCCTTCATTCACTGGTTGTTAAGAGAGTGCTGCAATTCTATCTAGATAGAACAAAAGAAATTTGCAAGGCTCAACAACTGTTTGTTTCCTTCAGCAAGACCCGGATGGGTCAACCTGTTGCTATTAGATGTATTTCAGCATGGCTGGTGGCATGCCTTTGCCACTGCTATTCTATGGCACAGGTCAAGCTGGAAGGCAGAGTGTCATCACTACCAGAGCAGTGCGGCATTCTGCAGCGAAATCCATAACGCCTGCCGATTATGGATATTTGCAATGTGGCTACTTGGAGCTCAGTGCATACTTTCGTTAAGCAGTACTCCTTGAATGTTCATGCCAGACAACATCTGTCATTTGGCAGAACCATCCTTAATGGACTTCTGTCCTAAGTATGTGAGCTCTTTATCTCCTGCCGCCCGTCTCCGGGGGGGGGGGGGTATTATTAGCTCAGTACTCTCCCATTAGTGTGAATGAGTGGTGGAGACTTTATATCCAGGAAGATATGGAAATTACAAAATAAACTTCAGCAGGTCTTCTCCATCGAATCCTGGTTCCTAAATCATAAACTGCTACTCGGTCAGAAAAAAAACAAGTCTATGGTCTTCTGCAGCCCCCACAACAAAAACAAACAACTCCACCTCTCCATTGCAACCGAACAAGGAGCCATCCTAGAGCAAGCACAATTGTTCAAGTACCTCGGCATCACCCTTGATCCCCACCTCTCATATACTGTCCATATCAGCAATGTTGCAAAGCCTGCCAGTGCGAGGTTAGGCATATTATTCTGGCACAGGAAACACCTAACCCCAGAAGCACTGTCAGTGGTCGTCCAAAGCTCCATTGTCAGCATCATAGACTATGGTTTTATCATATATAGGTCTGCAACTACCACTGCTCTCAGATGTATCGCGATCTCCCTGAATAAGGCCTGTTGTCTCATCACTGGCTCACATCGCCGTATCCACACATGTGACCTTTATTCCCAATCTGGATAGCTTCAACTGGACAAATGCATAAAACACCAAACCTGCATCACAGCCAAGAAAATTGTAATGGGGCTTGCCCACCGGTATCTGTGCCACTCCTTAAGCCGGTTATAGGAGCGTCACTACAAGGAGTCCAATTCCATCTACTATTATCCCACGATGTCATACGACCCAAGGACAAAGATCATTCACCTATCGGACATCCAACTGGCTCAACTCTCTGGCAGCGATATAGCGACCGCTCCAACACTCGGCCTCTTCAAGTCCAAGCTGGGCCTCTCACTGCTTGTATCCTGTGATTGCCCATCTTAACATTTCCACCGTTCCAGCCGCAAATGCCCCAGCACTTACAATCAGTCTTTGCACCCCTAGCACCTTGCCTGTTATATTCCCTTGACAAGGTCCCCTGGCTGCACTGTCTCCCGGCCTCACCCACCTTCCCCTCCCCATATCTCCACTCCTGCCCCCGCCCCAACCACCTCCCATACTCCCCTACCCCTGCACCTCCTCCCACCTCGATCTCCTACCTCACTTCCACCACCCACCCCCTTCCCTTGTCTTGCTTATAGCTCAAGTCTTTGTACTGGTTATTACATGTCTTTAAGTCAATGACTATATGTTTGTAACTAAAAATGATGACTGTTGCACACGCTGACGTGGAACCTTTGTAAAAGAGCCTTGGCTCAAAGGTATTGTAATCCTAGATTGAAATAAATAATATACCTACCATAATTCTTGATCTTCTTGTACGAAGTCTCCACCACTCATTCACACGCCCACCCACCATCCCCCGAGCTCACTTCTCTGTTTTTGGTCTTCACTCTCTCTCAATGGCTGGGCTGTGAAGACTTTATTGTTGACCCTTCTTACACGGGTCATACGGACTATCTTATGTCCAATTTTTCACTTAGTCCCTTCTAGGTTAAGTTACGCTACACCTCCTCGGAAAAAAGATACTGAGGCAGTTGGAGGGTCGACACTGAGATAGTCTTTACCGCATGAGACGGGGCTCGCGGTGCTGCTCCTCACGGCTTCATCTCTTGCGCCGGCCCTCTTGAAAAAGTTTGCTCCTGCTGGGTCCGAGCTCCTCTGGTGCAGATCCCATTAATGTGAATGAGTGGTGGAGACTTCATCCAAGAAAATCAAGAATTACGACGGTAGGTACGTAATTTCCGGTTTTTGAATGCTGTTTTAACCAGTGGGGTCCTTAACAACTTTTCATTTGTTTTGTTTTTTTATATGATCTGGGTTTTGAGAAAGTATGTTCTTCTAAAACAACTGCCAGTGTTTTCTGATGAAGGATTCTGTGTAATCCAAAAGTTAAAAGCACCTGTGTTCTTTTGTAACAACTCTGTTAGTCCGATAAAATGTACCAAATCATCCGTTTCTGTGGATCTTGTGTTACAAGGACCAATAATGCAACAAGTTTTTCTGTGGCTTCACGGTTTCAGAAATGTTAGCAGGAACTTATCAGTACAGTATCCACATTTCTGAAACCATGAAGAAGTGACATAGTCAAAACTCCAAATTCTTAGTTCCATGAAAAGACCTGCACAGAATGTTGTCCATACAAAGAAAACAATACAAACACAACTGACAGCTTCAGCTTTTATTCAGGCACAGTTAAATAGGAATCCTTTAGAGGTATAAATATAATTTATGAAAATAGAGACATTTCAAACAGCTACACATAAGTAATCAATTCCTGTCCACTTTAATGATAATAATGATTCTTTATTTGTACCGTGCCTTTCTTAAAACCAAGGCGCCTTAACAGCAACTTCACATAAAAACAATAAAATAGACACAGATTCAATAAATGCTGAATTCATAAAATACAAAAAAATATCATTCTCAGGGGTATGCCATCAGCCACAAATGGGTCTTTAAGGCCCGTTTAAATTCTTCCACAGATGCACACTGCCGAAGCGGTCGGGGTAGAGAATTCTAAAGGGCTGGGACCACATACATAAAAGCATGGGCCCCTGAAGATTTTAAAGAAACCCTTGGACTCTCTAGCAACCCCTCGTTCGTCAAGCAGAGCGATCGCCTAGGGCAATAAGGTACCAGAAGCTCTTTCAGGTAGGCTTGATAAGATGAACAAGGTGGTATGGTTTAGAATTTCACTTGAGTGGCGTAGTTATTTGCAAAACTAAGGCTGTTTAGAAGTGAATTGGAATTATGTTAAACAAATGTAAAAATCTTTAAAAGTTCACAAGTTACAGATAGAAAACCATATGAAAATTGTCCAGGACAAAAATACCTTTCAAATGAGCCTATTCATTAAGCTTCACTAATATTTTTTAAACGATGGCCATCTGATTACCTCAATTTTAATTTTTTATCGGGGTTATACCAAACAAATGTAAATATTTCTAAAAGTATGCACGTTTCACATAAGCCGTGAGTATGAAAGTTGTTCAGGACAGAAATACCTTTCCAGTGAGCCTATTCATTAAGCTGCACTAATTATATTTTTTAAACTATGGCCATCTGATCACCTGAATTTTCATTTTTCTTCACAATGTTCACCTTTCGGATGGCTATATTTAAAAACAAATCTAATGAATTCAGATTAGTGACTACCCTCATTTGAAAGGTAATTTTGTCCTGAACAACTTTCAGGTTGGTTGTATATTGGTAACTTGTATACTTTCCGAACTATTTACATTTGTTTGGCATGACTCCTACTGTATTCACTCGGAGAGAAAAAAAATGAGGTTGTTTGGAAGACCATATTTTACAAAATATAAAGAATTCAGATTAGTGACTACCCTCATGTGAGAAAGATCTTTTTGTCCTTAACAGCTTTCACAGTTTTTGTGTGCTACTTGAATAGTTTTAAAGATATTTAGATTTGTTTGGAAGGTGTGCACATTTCCTCTCAGAGAAAAGTAGCTTGGAGTTCTGTGTCCATCATTCTAAAAAGAAAGGAGTCTTCTTTTAACTGCCATAGGAATTTGCAGTGTTACGGAAGAATACACTGAAAACTACTAAAAATATGTTCCATGGATACCCCTTTTCCAGCTGAAGTGATATGGCTGTAGGCTTCGCCCACAGTCATGAAAAGGAAATAAAACATTGGTTGGAAATTGCAGGCCAGTCAGTTTAACAGCTATTCTGGGTAAAACCTTGAAAACATTAATCAAGGATAAACTTATAAATGAGTCCAAGGGACATAAAATGGCTTCATGGCAGGAAGGTCATGCACAGCAAATCTGATCGCATTCTATGACAAAGTTAGTAGTAGTTTGGACAGGAATATTTCTGTGGATGTCATATTGCTGGGCTTCCAGGAAGCTTTTGGCAAGGTACCACATATGGAATTAAAAATGGAAGGGATGGGTGTAGATTAAAAAAAAAAAAAAAAAAAACAACTTGGAAGTAGCCTAGGTAGACTCATGGTTGGAGTTCAGGATTCTTCAAGTAAGAACAAAAGGGATATCAGGTGCAGAGCAGGTGACAAGTGGGGTGCCCTAGGGGGTCTGTCCTGGGACTGGTACTCTTTTCATTCTGTATTGGAGACATGCATACACACAAGTGCCAGGCTAGGAGGGCAAGCAGATGCAGCTAACAAATACGAAAACATGGTCAAAGATTTAAAAGAAAGTTGAGAAGTGGGCTAGTATAAATAAAATGTATTTTAATGCCAATAAATATGTTGTCTTACACACAGGACATAATAACCCTAGGGAAGGATATAATCTTACAAGAATAGATTTATAAGCAGTGGAAACAGAAACCTGGGGATATGATCTGTTGCATGAGAAACAGTGCAAGGATGTGGCATTTATTGCCAACAGATGCATTGGATGTAATAGAAAAGTAATCTGTAACCAGGAACGAATGTTGGATAAGGCCCCTGTATAGAACATATGTAAGGCCACATATGGACAACGGAACCACCTTTTTAGAGTCTTTATTTCAGGAGGGATAGAGATTTACTGGAGAGGGTGCAGTGTAAGGCAACAAGGTTAATTCTGAGACTAAGGGATAAGGCATAGAATGTGGTTGTTGAGCTTGGCCTATTTACACTGGCAGAGAGGAGAACTAGGGGAGACATGTTATGGTTATATAAATTATGAATGACAGAGAACTAATAGCAGAACTAGGCCTTGAATACAAAGACAGAGAAATAACATTAAGATATCACAATAAACAACTAAAGTTAGAACAAGCTAGACAATTAGTAGAAAAGAATATTCATGAAAAGCGCAGAGAGACTGTGGAATATTTTTCCTAGAGAGGTAGTGGAGGTGGAAACATTGAACCATTTTAAAATAAAGTTAGGTGACTATCTCTTCAAGAAAAGTAGAATAAGTTAAACCCACTAGAAGTGGGGGATGGACTCAGTGGCCATTAGCCTTCAAAGTATTATAACTGTTGTATTGGGTTGACATGCTTATCCTGACATGTGAATGTAGAACATTCAGAATTCAGTAGTGTATATATACATATAAATTATGGACAAAAAAAAAAGATTTGTAGTTTATCCAGTCTGCCTTGTATAGTAGCTATTATATATGAGATGTCATGTAGACTTGTCAGCTTTGCAGGACTAGCCTTTTTCCCCTGGTATTAGAGAACAGCATATGGTAAAGAGCATGTAACAAGCCATCTCAATAGTGCAGCAGCAAGGACAGATGCTTTCTAAGCCAAGGATCTGCTTTCATGCCCCATATCCCATAGGTGGCTTCGGGTCTGATGAGAGGAGGATTGAAGCACCCCAGTAAAATGCATTTGTTCCTCAGGGGGAGGGGCCCCTACTGCTTTGGTGCCTGCTAGTAGCCCAGAACAGACTGGATGGAGTCATTAGAACAGAAGTGTTCCACCCTATTTCACCCTGCCCAAGGGAGGGCAAGGAAAACTGAGGAGAAGGGATTGGGCAACTTGAGTAGCTCACAGTACCTAGCCCCTACATCTCCTTTGACCACCAGATATGACACACATACTGTATGTCCAGGATGGATCTGGAATCGAGCTGTTGCCAGCTCAGTATGTCTTTCCTGGTAAAATTTTTGAAATAAATAAGATGCTCTGCAGGGTCCTACAGTGGCTGAAGGGAATGACCTACTGAGGAAAAATTGGTGGAGGAAGTTGAGCAAAGTTGGAGGGTCTGAGCCAGAAACTGGCTCCCCAAAGGTCTAGTAGACTGGATAATGGCTTCCTTGATAGCCTAAGAATAGTTGAGTGGCTAGGCAGCTACGAGAAGGAGTTGTAGGACTGTTGCTGCTCAGAGTGCTTTTCCTGTTCAAAAAGTACAAGTAAATAAAAGTACAGTTATTGAGAAGTTTGCTGTTGCTAGAGATGAGCAGTGCCAGAAACCTGTCCAGGGACAAGCTTTACCCAGACGCTCCTGATCCCAAGTGCTGTTATCCGGTACCATCATAATAATTTTTTTTTTTCCCTTCCTTCCATTGTTCCCGGTTTCCCACAGATTGATGGTTCCACTTTGCGGACGATTTGCATGCAGCATGGCCCACTGCTGACATTCCACCTGAACCTGACACAGGGTACGGCGCTGATTCGATACAGCACCAAGCAGGAGGCAGCCAAAGCCCAGACCGCACTGCACATGTAAGTTAATTGGAGCAAAAAGAAGTTAATATGCAGTCAGCAGCCTTATGAATGCCTAACAAACTCTGTTAAAACGGTATGGGGCTGGCCCGGTGGCGCTGAGGGTTGAGGCATAGGACACCTTACCTCACGTTACGCCTGTGACCCAGGTTTGGAAACGACCTTAGGTCATTGGGGTGCCGGCATGGGGGGAGGGAGGAGGATCAAGCATGCCGATGGGCATCTCTCCTCTCCCGAGGGTGGGTTGGCCCCCCCACCTGTAGTTGGTGCTCCGGTGGGTAGCGTAGGCAGAGAGGGGGCAGCAAATAGTTACGAGAGGTGGAAGGGGCTGAGCTTGCGCCATGGGGTGCGTAGCATACCTCCACATGCTCGCACGGCTGTGTGCAGGTGCCAGGGGAGAAAACCAGTAAAAAGTAACTGTGTCCCCGTCGCCAGTTGGTGGGAGAAGGCAATGAGGACCAAATAGCTATAACAAAAAAATAGTCTGGGTGTTTTTTGTTTTACCGTTGTAATGAGTAATGTTGTTATATCACAGGTGTGTGCTGGGGAACACTACCATTCTGGCTGAGTTTGCAACTGATGAGGACGTCCGAATCTTTTTGGCACAAGCCCAGCCCCCTACGCCAGCTCCCTCTGTGCCCACAGCGGGCTGGCAGACTCTGGAAACAGGACAGAACCAGACAGACCCGGTCGGAGCAGGTTTAAATCTCTTTGGAGGATCGGCAGGGCTTGGCCAGTGGAGCAGTGGTGGCGGCGGCAACAGTGGTGGTGGAGACCTTACTGGAGCTTCTTTGTGGGGACCTCCAAACTATTCTTCAAGCCTGTGGGGAGCCCCAAGTGTGGAGGACACCCACAGGATGGGCAGCCCTGCCCCCTTACTACCTGGTGACCTTCTGGGAGGAGGGTCGGATTCGATCTGAACTTAGAACTTTCAACTCTGACCTCGTGACCTTTTTTGGAACAGCAGCAGCACTAACTTGACCTTTTTTCACCTTGCAATAAATACATTTAAAAAAAGGAAATGAGAAAAAAAAAACGGAGAAAAGGTGGGTCACAGACAGACTGTTGTCTGAGCACATAGTTGCCTCCCTTATATAACTTCAGCTTATGTTTTATTATAAATCCAAAAAAATTGAACATATCACTCTTGAAATACTTGAATCATGAGCGCCAACCTAGAAAGACAATGTGAAGCAAGTACACATACCATTTAAATTGAAAAAAGACAAAAACATTAGTTTGTAGTTTTCCACTTTTTCATGTTATATGGAAGTTGTTGCTAAGAAACATATACTGAAAAAATAGCTTTTTAACTTCGTTTGCACTGGGTGTGTTTCCGTCCTTCAGTCTACCACGGTGAAAAAACCATGAACTTGACGGAACCTCACTTTAAAAACAAACAAAAAATTTAAAAGAAAAAAAAAAAACACTTGTGATTGCTGGTTAGAGGAGACCGGAGTGTTCTGGCACATGTACTGCGTGTGTATCCAATCCAACGTCTGGGAAGGTACATATGGGGCCTCCAGAGGCACTGCTTCTGTTTAGCAAAGGGAGCGTTGCTGTGACTGGGATATTGCTGATTTTACCATTTTTGATCGATGTTATAAGCTGTGCCACGAGTCAAAAATCATATTATATAGTAAATGTACAGAGAGCACTGTGGATTTTAAGACTGCTATGCAAGACTCTCACCCACACCAGTCATTTCCTACTTGAATTCAGCTATTATATAGTATGGATGGGATATGCAATGGCTTGACTCAAAATTTGCAATTTATCTTTATTGTGAGAAAGCAGAAACATAACTCACAAGTGGCCAAGCTACAACTGAGTTATGAAAGCCCTGTCCCCTCACAAGTGATGATAAACTGTATATACTGTATTGAGCAGATATATATAACCTATGGATTTAGCTGTTAAAAGTGAAGAGGCTTAGCTTTCCAGATAAAATCTGTTGATAGGTCAGTGCAGGGTATGTACAGTATATGAATCTGCTCCATGACACCAAGGTGTTAAAGAATTGGCATCTTATAAAGAGTGAAATATGGTAGTTTTAATGGGCAGGGGCAACTGGGATAAAAAAGCTAAACTGACAGTTTTTACTTGCTGTTATCTTTACTAGCCGAAATAGGAGGTTTGAATTTTTTTTTTTTTTTGGAGGGGAAAAGGGGTCAACTTACAAACAAGTAGACTATCATTAAAGGTCTGAAGACTGTTTTTTTTTTATATGCAACACTGCAAGTCATTAGGTAAGCTGGGTGGGATTTGCTCTCCAAACTGGAGATTCAAGCTCTTTGCTGTCAGTTAAAAAAAATTGCTGGCAGGGTGGGAGATCTGAAGCAGCTGGGTTTTATTGTATACAGCCAGTAACCAGTCAGTGCTGCCAACCTACTGCTACATCATTTTTTGGGAGAAGACCAGGACTTGGGACAGAGCATCATCAGTCCAGAGATCTGCAGCCTCTACTTAAGGGCAGATCAAATCAGCACTACCAGCTGCTCAGCTCTGTGTGCAAATCAATATGGACCTTCATTTTTGGGAAGTGGTTAGTTTATGAGCAATTTTCAATCCATAACTCTCCACCCCACTGTAAAACCAACATTATTGCTAGCCTTAGAGAGACTGGATTACTCCTTAACAGGAAAAAATAGTCTTAAACACAGCTCAGATTGTTTTAGTTTTTTTTGAGGGGGGTGGGAGGAGCTTTTAGAAGTCTCTGCATCTTTTAAAAATTATTTATAGTCTATTTCAGACCTCTTACTGCAGGAAAAAGGAAGCCATTTGCTTAATGTGTCCTCATCACACAGTCCCGTCCCCCCAGCCTGGATAAGTACATGCAGCCATAATGTTTACTGTCTGAATGAGCATTACCTGTGCCAGACCTCGGTATGCTATAATGCCAGTCTATCACAGACGAAAACGTTTACTTAACGAATGTTCTTAAAAACCAGTGTGTACTTTTTAAGGTTTTTTTTCTCTTTCTTTCTGTGTGTTATATATTTTATGTGTGTGTGCGCGTGTGTGTGTGTGTTTGCCTAGGCAAGGTATAACTAGCAAAGATATTTTTTGAAAGTATTGCACCTTTTTGTTATGTTTTACTTTCTTTTACTGTTGCTTTTTTTTTTTGGCTGTATTATTTGAAGAATATTTTGGAGCATCAGTGTAGTTCAGTGGGAGTGTGGTGATTGCGACTTGATCCAGTGGATGTGTTTTTTTCGAGGGGGGGGTCATTTTAGATTCTTGAGGTTAGAAGTCAGATTGCCCCATGTTGGATTAAAATCCTTAGTTTCTTGTAGTTCAAAGTGCCTGTTAGTAGCTGCAAGACAGACAACTTAGATTCCACTTTTTTTTGTTTAAATCATGTTCCTACTGGCTCTCTAGGTCTCCAGAAATCCCGTCATGGATAACACCAAACCCCACCCCCAGTGCAAAGACAAATGAAAATTGATAAGCTAAATACCATTTAGGGATCATGCCACCCTGACCTGCCAGATAGTCATTACAGCTGACCTGCATTGGCTATTGTAATTTTAATAGCTTGTCTAAGAGTTTGACAACCGGCCCTGCTGGGCAACGGCAACATCAGCTATTAGTCCCACACATTTTGATTAGTAATCATATGTTTTACTTTTTAAAAAAGATTTGGCTTGGCTAATTTAGTTACTAATCTTAAGTTTATTTAGAAATAAAAATAACAGCAGCCCCTACGTGGTGCTGTGATGTAACGGCGGCAATGTAATTTAAGACTTGCATTAGTCTGGACTCCGGACAGTCTCGTTGTAGGTCCTGTACAAGTAGGTATCGATCCATTTAGAAAACAGCCAATCACAGAGCCACCTCTGGTCATTACTTGATGTTTCTATTTTGCAGTTTTTACAGAACTCGGATTATTATTCCTTAGCTTTACTAGTTGCAGTTATGTTTCCCTGAACTGAGAGTCTTTTTTTTTTTTTTTTTGGGGGGTGTCCAGCTAAATAAGGAAAAATTGTAAAAGCAAAAACTGGAAGCACTAACATTTTTGAAAGATGATGTTTTGACTTGATTCTGCACATAGAATGGGAGCCCCTGGTGATGAAACCTGCATAGGTTTTCCCACACTTGACATTTCTCCTCTAAATTGGGGAAGGGATGGGGCTGGCACCAAAATTTGGGGGTCAGTATCAGTCGCAAAGGGCTGTTGCGTAAAATGGATTACATTTTGAAGCTGTACATTAAAGTAATTCATAGCTGCAGAAGGGAGGGGGGATCCCCTGTAACTTTTGCCATGCAGTTGGCTTGCCCAGATGTTAGTGGGTGTAGATTGCACCTGCTAACATGCTGTTTAACAACTCCACAAAGATACAGTATTGCATAGTGGCAGCCCCTAACACACACACACACACACTTTCCACTGTACCTTAACCTATGTCTGATTTAGATTCTGCTCATTGGTTACAAACCTGGTAGTCAAGTGCCCCCCGCTCCCCAATGTCTTGGTACTACCTGATGTCTAGTGGACTCCCCTTTACCCTCTTCTCTCACAAAGTGTGACCATCTCTTTGATCCCACGACAATCTGTTCCCCCTATCCACCCACTAATTCTGCGGCAGTCATACCGTTTTAAACACCACTGCCTTCTGCCTGTATCGATTCTATGAGAAGGGTGTGTTTCAAAAGTTTGTAACTCGGTAGCAAGGACCACAATGCTGTAATACTGGCACTGCAGACCATTTGCATGGTGACCCCCTTCCCTTCACGGTCCCAGTATGTTTAGTGACTATGCAGGGAAAGGCTGCAACCCCAGTTGTACTTGGCACAGTGACATCACAAAGTGGCTTATGGACCACTTAGCAGCACCCCCTTGGGACTGACAATAAGACCCTAGCATTGCAGTGAAAAATATGACATTTTTTAGTGCTCTGTGGCCTTTGTTCTTGGCTGAGGACATCGTTGCCTTTCCCTCACAAAGTGAGGGTATAGATTGTTTGGCAGTTGATGTGGGCCATGATCCGATACTGGTCAACAAGATGTTGTAATACTGTACATCTTCCCAACAGCACAAGTACACTTCAAACTGAGATTATAACAGATCACCGTCTGCCAGTCCTTGCCATTCCTAGGCTTTTGTAGATAATAAGCGCCCTGCTTTTAATATAACACAGGGAGGCAAGGATTTGGGAGATTATATTATACTGATGACAATTTAATAGAATTAGGAGTCTGTGTATCAGGAAATCAAGGCATATTAGCCTTGCTTGAGACAGTGTTACAACACAAAGCCTTATAATCTGGGTGGAGTACATTAGAAAAATAGCATTACACCTGCCGGCCTCACTAGGCAAAGTGATGATGTACTGAAATTCTAAACAGATTGAAAAGGACCATGAAACATGGAGTCTTTGTCAGCACCAGGTATTCTAAGTGTTGCCTGACCCAGGTTTTTGAAGCCTCCCATTAAAACAAAACAATTCCTGGTCCTGTCTTTGCTGTCCTTCTGTCCCTCCCCTCTCATATCCAGGTGTGTCTGCACAGTGGTTATCTACCCTTTGCTCACCTGGTCCATTGCTGAGCACTTTGGGCTAGTTTTAGTTCTGTGCATTACTACAGTGAAAGCTGGGTGCTAGAGACCCTCCTGTTTACGAAGACATAATGAGGGGTTTGAAAAAACATATAATGAAAATGTTCTTCCATCATCAGCTGAAAAGAAAAAATATGTAAAAAAAATATATAAACAAAAAATGTTATGTGTAGTATAGATGAAGACTAACTCTGGGAGCATATTAACAGTGTTTTTGTTTTTCTTATGTTAGAAATTCTTCTTGTTTCTGCTTTAAAATTGAGAGTGATTCTCAGGAATTCTAGGGTAGGAAGCCAGTTGGAAAGTAATCTTGTCCTAGGCTTTTCTGTCAGTTTGAAAACTGCAGGTTATCCATCCTTTTTTTTTTTTTTTTATATCCTCTCCGGAGTCACTGTCAAAACAGAAACAACTCTGGAGGACAAAACCTTTTTATATTACAGTTAAGAAATCTGGTCCAAGCAGGAAACTGTACCCTGTAGGTGTTCGGATAAGATGGGTTAACGTGGCAAAGCCCGATTTCAGTAGTAATTTTCGTGTGCATGTGTGTGGTTGTACCGTCTGTTTCATTCACTGCTGTTTTGTAAAAAGCCTCAGAAATCTAAATGTTTTTTGTTGTGGTTTAAATTCTTTTGTGTTTGTCAGAGGAAAGAAAGTAAACCTAAGTTTAGGTTTATTGGCCAAATATATTAGAGTCAAAACTTCCAGCTGATAAATACTCTACAACTATAAAGGAGTAGTCAGTCATAACTGTGGATCATTGTGCTCTGGTGCTTTTGTGGTAGGAAGTGACATCATAACATCTCCAGCAATTGTGGCTGTCCAGTGAAAATGCTGAAAGTTTAAAAAAAAAAAAAAAAATCAACCCAACTGTTTTAAACCCAGATGATAAAAATGAGAGAGGGGGACCTGAGTTTTCACTACTGTGGGAAACCCCTTCCTAAAGGAGGATCCCAGAATCTGCTGTCATCTTCCTATCTTTCTACCACACTTTGATTGTTGTCCTTGCTTTATCATTTTGAACACTCATCCTTCTGAGAGTGGCCAAGAAATGAAAGGTTTTGTTATTGAGTTTGTTCCGTCTGACAGGTTTCAGATAAATGTTCATTCAGCTGTCCTGTAAAGTATTCTAATCTCCAGCCTGGACTCTTCACCAGAACTGCGCTTCACTCATCTGACTTATGCACAGCTCCTGGAAGTGACTCAGTTACAAATGGGGCTGGAATAATGTTGTTTACGTTATGTGATTTCCACTCCCCTATCTAAGCTAAGCATATTGTACGTAGGGTTTAATCTGTTAGTTATTTACACAGTTACCTGTATTTTGTAACATTACTGTTGTGTTTTTTTAACTACTCACATTAGTTTCAATGTTAAAAATCAACAAAGGAATTTTCTGGCAATCTCCTCCTTCATTCCGGTTTAGTGCCTCAGTCCATAAGCCAGCTTCAAGCTAGATGACACCACTTGACTTACAGCGAGAGAGGGCGCAGGCCGCCCAGAATTGGCATGCACCAAGCCAGTGACAAAGGAGTTGCTTTGGTATTGGTTGTGAAGAAAGTTGCTCACTCATCCATGGCAACCCATATTATTGTGGGAAAGGGACGGGGAAACCAAGGTGAAGAATGGGATGGGGGATGGTTGAATACTTAAACTACATGGCTCTAGGGAAAAAGTAAACTATCAGAATAAATTCTGTAGTTTCCAACACAGTTTGCTGTCTTGACTTTCCCAACTGGTGTGTTTGTGCCATTAAGAGGCTGGGTAGAGCATCCAGTCAGAATAAAAAGTCCCATCTCTTGACACTTTCAAGTTTGGGGGGGGGGGTATTTTTTCCCCATCTTTCTTTCTTGCTGGTTGTGAGTCAGGCATGCAGCTTAGAAAATATTTAATAACTTAACAAGAAACATTACCCTCGGCTGAGCTCTGAAATCTTTCAGGGTTTGTTTTGATTCATGTCATCTTACACATTAGACAGCTTAACAAAACTGATTCTAACATCAGCATTTTGGGAGCCATGGACCAATGGGAGTTTCTCCCCCTCTCGTCTCTCATGCATGTCCTCCATTATCAAGCTGTCAAGCAGCATTTGTTTAAATGTTTTGTAAGATTACTTGTTTCATGGACTTTTGAAGCAAAAGCTCCTGTTGGTGCCAGTGTATCCTCGTGTGAGGAACAGCTTTATTATCAAATCACCTCCATGAGACATACAGAGCTAGTGGAGGCTGTGGAGGTAATTTTTCTACATGATATTTGCTGACTCCATTTTATTTGTTTCTTTTCACCTTGGTGCATAAACGCTGGACTAGCCTTAGCTTACTGTTACAGTTCTCTTCATGACCCAATTCCTGTGATCTGTTAGTACTCCCAGAGTTGCTGAGAGATTGCTGGCACCTTCTATTGCACTCCCTCCCAAGTTGGTAATAGCATGATTTTGAGGTTTGCGTCCTCACATTTCTTCTTCTCGGACAGCTTTTAATTAGTATAGGACTCTCTTCTGTGACCAGGAGGTGGAAACTTTTAGGGTTCGGCTATTACATGTAAAGCAGTTTGCTGAAACTAGACATAATCTAGTGACCACCCAGAACAATAGCACTAGGAGTTGCTTAGGTTTCCAGTCTCTTGGACATAGCCTTTGGGTCCTTTGCTGCTGTGTTTTAAAACCATCGAGATTGAGTTTCAAGGGACTGCTGTCTTTTTCTTGAAACCTCTAATAGTGAAATTGTATATTGGGGGGGGGGGATGTGACACTGGCCACTTTGATTTATTTTTTGTCCATCAAACATTAGCAAAAGATTTATGTGGCCAGATAGCCAGTACCTTTTGGATGCCAGTTGCATTAAAAAAATGCCATAATAGCATTGATTTGTAGCCACCAGATGTTTGGGCTTAGTGGCAGTTGTACTGTTAACTAGAGAATATCTTGAGTTTTGTTTTGTTTTTTGGTTTTACACTTTACCAGTCCCAAAATTGTGAAGGCAGGCTGATACCTGTTTTAGTCTGCTGCTTCAGATAGATCTGATTTTTCAGGAGAGACTTTGTTACGGCCTTCCCCACTGCCTCATGAACCTTGATGTGCGTTTTTTGTTATTGTTGCTAAGAGATTGTATTTTAAATAGAAAGAAATGCTCTACTGCCTTGTCTATTCCATCACTCTGTTTTCCCTCCTCCTCCCCATACACATATCAGGTAGCTGAAATGTTACTGACACAACTAAGAGATGCATGGTTTTATGTAGATAATGTGTATATATACATTTATGTGTGTGTGTGTATATGTATATGAGTGTGTGTGTGTGTGTGTGTATATACACACACACACACACACACACACCCAACAGTGTGAGACTCACGTGGGATTTTCTTTCATCAGTGGCAGAGTCCGACATGTTTTTGATCTGTAGCCCAGTGCCAGCATGTTTAAAAGGGAACAGCATGCTCCAGAAGTGTGGTTCTGGTGACAAAACCTTCTGTCCTACAAATGCCTTTCAGTATTCAGTGGGGCAAACTTCTCAACTTTAAGGATATTGTAGATGTCTATACCCCCTCTCACCCCACCTTTTTAGGGAAAAAAATACGTAGTGTTTACCATGCAACTTACAGGCAGAGGGGGCCCACCCACCACCTTTCAGAAAACGTTTTAAAATGTATGGGCAGGAATGAATTGGGGAGGGGGTAGGCTGTGATAAAAGGGTCTTCTTTCATCTTGCCCCCAAACAAAAAAACACTTTTATTCATTGTGCGTCACTGGTGTAACTCTTTAACGGGCTGAAGATCAATTTTGATATTTATCTTTTCTTTCTTGTCCTCCAGTAGGCTATGTCTGACTGAATCTGGAGTTTTGGTAATGCTCTTCCATTCTTTAAAGTTGAGGACTGTTGAAGTGTTTTAGAAATGCTGAAAGGTGTACACTCAGAACAAAATAGTCCAAAATTGCATAGTCAGCATCAGCATTTGAGAGAGGGAAAGTTACTGAGAGTGAGTCCTGGAATTAGAGAATAACTTTGACTTCTTTGGTAAATCGCAAATTAAGGGAGAACACTATAATTTATAAAAGTGACAAAAGCCCTTAAAGCTTTTACCAGCAGTAATTTTGGATATTACCAGAAATGTGCCTTTGTATTGAGTGGAAATTGTTATCCATATAGACCAGCTCTCAGTTGGGTCATTCAGATTTGATCATTGATGTACTGGACAGTATCAGTCCGGCACACCACCCACTTATGACTTTATCATGTGGTGGAGGTAGTAGTAAATTTTGTATCATAAAACTGCTGTTCTCATTTTAAATGCTGTAGCATCCAAACAGATGCAGTTTTTGTCGGCAGTGCTTCAGATAAACTTTGGCAGACAAGAGTAATTAAGTCACAGTTTTTAGAACTGGGTGAGTAAAATGTGTTTTTGGTGCACACAAAATCTTTGGACCTGGAAGAATGCTGCGTCCTTTCAAGGGGGCAGCCATGTTTTTGTGGGTGTGAAATGTTTTTGTGTGTGGATGGTACAGTGTCTACTCATGAAAAATTATTTCAAGAATATTATTCTACAAAAGGGGCGTTCAAGAGGCTGTCACCCAGTTTATCTGTAACACTGACATCTGCACCATGGTGGTGTGGCTTTTTTTTAACCCTTCAACTTCAGCACAGTGGATTTTGCTATTTAAATGAACAGGGTATTATCAAAATATATAATATTATTCCTCCTGGATAAGGGTCAAGAATTTCCAATAAGAACGTAATCCATTTGTGGGAAGTGAAAGATGCAGCTATTGATGAAGTGGAAGTGTTAAAGACAGGTTTTGAAGTATTTTTTATATAAATTCCATAAAAGCTACTATATATCCTTTTTGTAGTTTACCATGGAAATATGTGGTGTCTCCTTTTCAGTATTTTTGTGTTTGAAGTTCTAACTACTGATTACCATGAAACAGAAACAAATGCTAAACCAGTATGGCAGGCTGCTGCTGCTGCTGCTGCTGCTGCTGCTGTCTCCACAATGACTGCATTTCTGAAAGGTTGTCACATTGAGACTTTTGCCCTCACAAGTCTGTCGTATGTAACAAATGGGGATACAGCAGTTCTGGTGGCTTCGTTCTCATTCCTCTCAAATGGCCTTGAAATGTATTATTATGCAAATGTGAATTTTTTTGATATTGAACTGCGAAGAGTTTTAAAAAAAAAAAAAAAAAAGTCCCATGTGTGGTCGGCATTGCTTTGTGGGTTATTTTTGTTTGTTTGTTCAGTAAAACTGTTAACTATGCATTCTGCAGAGGGTAGGGTCAGTTCTGCTTAATGTTCACCAGTTTCTGTGTCCATGTTACCTTAAAAAGGGCCTGGAGAAAGGGAGAGAAGTGGTTGGGCTAGATCTGTTACGCTGGTTCTGTGACTGAACTGAATTGGGTGGGTTGATATAACTGCCAGAAGGGGAATTGGATGTGTAGGTGCATGATGTGTTGCCACATTTGGACCTCAGGCAGTGTAATTATGGCAGGGTTGTGGAGTGAGGAGATACAGGTGGATTTTACGGGTCTTGTTTGTTATGGGATGCATTGGTCATCTCCCCCGTATGCTTTTATTTGAAATCCATATTATTAATCAGAACTGCATTGTTTTCTTTTTTCCATTACACTCACAAACATCAGTTCCAGTGTGCTCCTGGGTGGATTATGCCTTACACACATCCACTGTCCTTGATGGCCAAACTAATATCAGAGCCACCTCATTTTGATGGTACACACAACGCACGTGCTGGGACATACAGTCTTAAGTGGAGTGAGTGTGTGAGTGGAAAGTGTATTGGGTTCCTAACTCATTATTACCTGGACGGCCACTTTGTGTCGGGTAAACAATGGATAGTTTCCAACTGGAGATCTAGCACCTGTATTCCAGTTCTGTCACAGAAATGCAAACATCAGCAAAAAAGTGGTCTTATTCCATTAAAAAGCATTAACTTCCATTAGCTTAGCTCTTTACAAGGTCAAATAACTGCATTATAGCACTGGGTGGTGGTGGGTGTAACTTGGTGACCTGCTGATCTGAAACTAATTCAAAGTCCTGCTCTTTTGTAGTTAAACTGTTAAAGCATTGATATTTCACAGCCAGCATGTTAGTGTACTGCCCTGCTCAAGGGTGCATTTATAACATGGCCATCTGAAATACAGATTTTAATGTTTCTAAGGCCGGTATGCGAAGTGTATGTTTGTGTAGGCGTGTATGTATGTATGTATGTATGTTTGCTGCATGAATGAGAAGTGATGTTCTAATTATATCTAGTATTGTTCTCAGCGTTCATGAACACGGTGCTTTTATCCTAAAGTTTTAGCTTTCTCTCTGTGCCACAGTAAAAGGTTAATGGCATCTTAAGCAAGTTTACATAGGGACTTGTTATAGTTGATTTTGCATCTTTTGATGCATCAGTGAGTCAGTTTTGCACAGTGGTGGTGGGGGACCTTTCAAATGAAGGTGTTGAGGGACAAGCCTGCTTTCTCAGCCATTTTCTCAGTTTACATTCTGGGAGAGCTGGCTCAGATAATGTATGGGGGCGGGGAGTTGAGCTAGCAAGAAGGACACAAAGGTGAATGAAAGCTGGTTTCATAGCCAAACTAGCCTTCTACCCTACTGCATTAAATGCGAACAGTCATTACTAAGAGTCCCACACCCAAGTGTGGGAATGGTCCCAGTTTGTACTTTCTGTGCAAAAACATTTTTTTTTAATTTACTGTTTACTGTAGTAAAGTAAATTGTATCAGACTAATTTTGTTTACTTCCAGGCTGATATTTTCTGTAACTCCAAAGCTGACATCAGAGCAGTGGGATCTTCAACATCCTGCAATGCATGTTAGAGCTTTTATAAGCTCCAGTCAGATGTTTGCCAGTCCCACTGTTCTCCTGGGGCTAAGTAGAGTCCTCTGCAACTGTACTTAGCCCCATGAGGACAGCAGGACCAGCAAACAAAAGATCAGTGCTTATATAAACTGTAACATACACTGCAGGCTATTGAATCTCCCATTGTTACAGTCCTGCTCTGATGCCATCTGCAGCAGATTCTGGGATGTGCAGTTACAGAAAATGTCAGCCTGGAATTAAAGCAAAATTAGGCTGATGCTATGTACTGTACTACAGTAAAACAAGCACGTAAGAAAAAAATGCTTTTGCACCCAAATTGCAAATTGGGACCAGCCCCAAACTTGGGTATGGAGCTGTTAGTCCTGTCTGTTGCCCTTTAACGAAGTTCAAGCTTTCCCTTCTGCCTCCTTCTGCTGTTTGGTAACTTTCGTTTAAAGAGCTTGCGTCTTCAAATATTAAAGCTTTGAATTGTATTGTGAGCTAACTTTAGCTCAGATTTGTGTATGAATGTTAGGAGGGGGATATTTTAGTTTCAGAGATTCAGTGAAAAAGCAAAAAACACAAAATTAAACTGTTAGTGGTAATGCAGTGTCTTTGCCACCACAAACCTTTTGACTGCTGATAATATTTTGCAGACTTCCAGAGCAACCAAAGTTGGATCAGTCCAAAAATGCTCCAGAACATTGTGCTTGTTCTGCTTTTAAATGCACAGGGTGATACTATTTAAATATAGATAAAATGATTGGAGTTAGTTGAGATGCAAGAGAACACATTTGTTGTTAGAAATGATGTGCTGGTAAACAAGAATTCAGCTACTTCCTACGATATTTTGGGGGGTGGAGTTGTAAAAGTGCAGCCTATTACGGAGTGCAAAAGGAGTGTGCAAGGCGTGCATTTGTGTCTTAAGTATGGCAGTTTATTGAATGCAAAAAAAATGTTTCAGGTTTAATAATTTGTTGCAAGTGAGGCATTTTTAGATGAACGGATTTTAATGTTTCTTGTTCCCTTAAAAATGCATTTTTTGTGTGTTTTAAAATGACCAAAAAAATTGTGTGGGGGGTGGGGAGGAGAGCACTTTTTTCCTTAAAAAAATGATATAATTCTAGGGGCACACTGTTTAGTATCCCTTTACTAATGATGTATAGGCAAGGCTGTAAAAACAATCTTATTGTCAAAACAATAGGAAATCTTTTTGCCATGTGTAATTTACTTGGCGTTCTCCACCAACGCTGTCACCTCACTACCCTGATTGAAATCTTTGAAAGCGCAAATGTTCAGCAAACCTGCAGTAAAGTAAGTTCCACCGAGGGGAACTTGTGGTCCTTGGGAGTATGTCAGCCATGTCCTTTGATTGTGATCATCTTGTTCAGCATATAAAGCAGCACTTTTTATTTCCTTAATAGAGTCTCTGTGGGTGTAAGTGCTCTGTTCTGCTTTGTTCTTATTGCATTAAAACATGAAGAAATCAGGGATGGTGCACGTTACATCAGCAGGTCCAATTTGGCTCTTAATTTTATTCCCCCCACTTTGCTTTGGACTTTTACTTGGACACAGAAATAACTGCACTTTGGTGGCACATTTAGCACAAAAGACCAACCCTTTTTATAGTGTAGTGGTACTTAAAAAAAATCACTGGCTCACTTAAGAGACAAATGTTAAACTCTACTAATGTACAAATAAGCTGAAAAAAATTGCATTTGTGTTTTTTGCCATAGCAGGTACTGTATTTCTCATGCTGGATTTCAAAAGGGTGACATTTTTATGAGTGCAGCAGTTTAAGAATAATAAGGAATTAAAAGTCATTGTCATTTCATTGAAACTGAGAGATGTTGTAATGCGTATATTAAAAATTTTCTGAAGTTTTTTTGTTTTGCTTTTAACTACAGCTTTTTTGAAGACATGATTGTATTATGTGCAACTCAGTTGCTTACATTATAACTACAAAAATATTTTTTGGTTCCTGGAAAGAAATAAAAATTAATGTGTTTGGCTGCTAAGCATTTAATGTTGTGTTTTGTGTTATTTTTTCAGCCATGCTTTAATTCATGAAAAAATGCAAGGAGTATTAACTACCTAGAGTTTGTTCAAGCATTTACACTGATAGTCTCCACTGAACGTGTATGAAGTCCTTACAAAGCAATTAGTTGGAGCTTTTCTAGCTCCCACCCCCACCCTCAGGTCTTCACTCCTTCATTCTCCAGAGCATTTCCCTTAAAGAAAGAAGCAGATCCACCCTTGAGAAGCTCTGTCTTTTGAATATCATTTTTGTCAAGTATTTTCTTTTTGGCAGGGACCATCCAGACAGACTGGGTGGGCCAGGAGGTCCTTTTCTGCCAATATGTATTATCTGACATCAGGGGTACCTCTTGCAGCAGACACCTATAGAACTACCGCTGTCAGGCACTAGGACCAGCCAGAAACATTTCTAGCTAGCAGCCTATCTTGGGGCCACCCACTCCGATGTCACCCTCTGATGTTGGCCAACCCTATAAGAATGGGTGGCCCCCACTCCCTCCTCAGTTCTTTTCCCGCCATTGACCAACACACGTCGGACCTCCAGAGACCACTATGCTTCAGTCAACCACCATGTTCTTCGAGTTTTTGCTAGAATTTTCTTTTATTTCTCACCCTGGTTTGTATGTTGGAACCTGTCCTCCTCCTTCTGATCAGACTTCCTGGACAAAGTGCGCTTGTGGGAAGCAGCTCCCAGAGAAAGACAGACACCACTGCCTGCATCTGCTGCCTCGGGCCTACCCACAACATTCAGGTCTGTGCTGTCTATAAAGGCTTCAATCAGGCCTCTCAACACCATCACCAGCAGACCCTGGAAGAGTTCCTCGACGCAGAAGGTCGCCAACTTGTAATGGGAGCTGCAGGTCAGAAGTTCCTCTTCTTCTCCAGCCCTGTTTTCGGGGTCTCAACCCTCCTCGAGGGGGGGGGGAGATGGAATCCATGCTTAACACAAACACCGTGACAAGGATGGTAATAAACGCCAGTCCTCCTCCTGCTAGTGGTCCCTGCACAAGTCTTGGGGCAGCCTCCTCTGCCTCGAACGCCCTATCTCAAAAAAGGCTACTGTTGGCACCACCACCACCCGCCAGCTTCTACTTATCGGGTGACAGCTCTTTGGGGGTTGGTTATTCAGAGTCCCCACAGCCCTTGCTGTTCAGGTCCCTTCTGGTGGCGGGGCCACAGTCAGGAAGCTTCACCAGTCCGTTTCAGGTCGGCATGGGGTCAGTGAGCTCCAGGTCTTCACACGCTACCTGTCCACTGCCCTCTTCCATGCAGGTGACCTCGTCCACGGCTGTGGACCTGCCGCCCTCCCTGGCGTCTCCCCAGGTCATCCCTAGGCCTCTTTCGCCTGCTCCAGAGGTACTTGTCACCAACACCAGCACCTGCCAGGCCTCTTCCCCCTCTTACACCTGGCTGGCCACAACCTGTGCCTGCACCAGTTCCTCAGTGTACACCGATGCTGGTCCTTCTGCCTGCACTAACATCGGTTGCTCAACCTATGCCATCTACCTACTCTTTCCACTGCCAGTGGCAGTTCCCCCCCCCTCCAACCGACACCGCTGGCCTACCCGACAGTGGCAGTGGACTTCCAGTCTATGCTGTCGTCCCTCTAGGACTTTATGCAGGCACTACTTGTCCCTCCACAGGACCCGACCCTAAGCGAGCCTGTGTGTCCGCACCCAACTCGCATCGTCCCCCGGGACCCACCCCCCGGGCCTGAATCAGCTGAGGCCTTATACTTCTCCTGGTGGGTGAACGAGTGCATCACCCAGACCTCCAACCCCTGATCGAATCTGAAGTGTCTGGTGACGACAAGGAGGAGGATCCTTCCCCCTCGACAGTGTCTTAGGATGAGGAGGAGACCCCAAAATATATTCCTTGGTCGTCCCCCCGATGACCTGTCTTTTTGTGAAATAATGCATCAGATCCAGTCGGCCATGGGATTTGAAACTGAGGAGCTGGATCCCTACTGACGTCGGTTGACCACCTACTTCAAGGTACCAGACTCTTCCCCTTTGGTGGCTCCCCCATAAATAGATGCATTTGAGGATGGCAGCCTGGCATCACCCAAATCTTATACCAGCCATGCCTAGGAAGGCCGAGCTATACAAGGCACCAGTGGAGAAGCCTTTTTTCGGGGAGCAACCACAGGCATACTTGGTCGTCATTAATGCCGTGCACAACCATACGAAGAGACCAGAGCACCTAAGCTCTCCCTTCCCCCACAGGGAATCCCACAGACTGGACCTTTTTGGCAAAAGGGCTTTCACCTCCACCACATTGGCCATCAGAATCCTTAACTATATGGCACACATGATCCAATATCAAGATGTAGTGGGAACAAACCATAGCAATGGTCAAATCCTCGCCTGAAGGTCCAGCCACACACCAGCTCATTTAGGCACTAAAATCTGGGTTGGACATCAGCCTGCAGTGCTGTAGATGCCTCTGCCCGGGTGGCGGCAGTGGGCATCTACATTGGTTGGCACTCCTGGCTACGGGTATTGGGGTTTGCACAGGATGTCCAGATATCGATCCTGAATGCCCCCTTCAGGGGTTATAAACTGTTCAGGGCTGATGTTCAGGACATTTTGTCCAACCTGCAAGCCTCCGGACACACTCTTAGATAGGGTCATTCACTGTACCATATGCAGTAAAGGAGTACCCTTCATCGGGCAACTCACAGACCCCAACCTGCCTCTAAGCACAGCAAGCATAAGGCTTCCTCAGTCTGCCCACCCCTCCTGCTCCTCCAGAAAGGGCTCCCGTGGAGGAGGGCCAGCACCAGCCTCAGTTCCTGCCTAGGCCTGGCACCTTGCCTGACCCCCTCCCTCCAGTAGACCTGGCAGTAGGGGGTCAGTTGTCCCTCCACCGAGACAGGTGGGCAGAGATCACAATTGACAATGAGGTGTTACAGCTCATAAGCCATGGCCACACTCTGGAGCTCATAGAGAGGCCCCCAGTCACTTTGTCTTACTCCCCAGCTCAAATCCCTGCTTTTTGGGGGGAATCCAGTCCCTGCTTAGAAAAAGAACGCTCTGGGGATGTGGATATGGTGTTCTGTCCACATTTCCGGCAGTGTCCTTTCCCCTTTAAGGCTTGCCGGAACATCTTCAAGCTGGCTCCTCCCACCCACCCAGTTGATAACTCCCTTGGCACCAACCCGTGATGTCAGATCTTCCTTTCCTCTGGAAGAAGAAGGTTCCCTCCTTACCGCTCTCATGCCGAAGAGGCCCTTTCATGTTTTATCTTAAGTCTTTCAATAAAAACTTTGTCTTCAGGCTTTTCTTCTCACCGTTGACATGGACGACATGAAGTCTGCTCCACGATTCCAGAAATGTACCTACAGGCAGAAGATACCGTGGACAGATCTGCACAACATGTGCGTATACTGTCTGGGCCACGAGCACGATCCCCATGCCTGCATTATTTGCCCCACTTTCCACCTGTCCAGTTTGGAGTATCATCATGCCCACCTGCTCTTAGGTCGTTTGGATGATCTCCATGGCTGCGGGGTCTGCTGAGCAACTTAAGTGTTTGAGGAGGCAGCTGCTCAGGCCGCAGCCCAAGTTTCATCGGCTTTAGCCTTTTTACTGCTCTCTTTGGGTGCTTTCTTTACAGGAGCATTCAAGGAATTGTGCCAGGCCCTTCCCACTCTTGGACGCAGGGTTCCTTTTCCAAGCAGAAATCAGAGTCTAAATAATGAGACCAAGAAACAGTTTTGCCAGCGATCATGGGATCGGGAGCGCTCTCGGGCCTCCGATTCCTGCGCTTCTCCAGAGGTTCTGACTTCAGTTGATTCCTCGGCCCAGGGCGCCGGCCCCATGGTCTCCCTGTTAGGTTAGTTGGTCGACATGCAGGCCGATTTTCTAGCCGAGATTTTTCTCGAGCCAGTCGACCCATTGTCGCCCAAAGAGGTCAGTATCTCCTTATCCAGGACTCCAGTCCTGCCTCTGACTTGGGGAAGGATGGATCAGTAGGCTGATCCGCCTCTTCCTCAGGAGCTTCTGGACCCAGAGGATCCTTGGCAATCGCCTGCCCCCTCCGAAGCCCACCGTTGGTCCCCCTGACGGTCAAGGACATGGTCCCGCTCCCCATTCCTCGAGTCAAGCAGCGCATCAACACTCATGCTGTCTGCGATCAGGTAAGCAGCATCACCACTATTTCTCATCCTCCTCAGGTGAGGAGAGGCTTCAGTGCGAGTTACGTAGAAGCTATGAGAACTTAATTTGGCAGCAGCTCGTTTTTCACCAGGATGAAGCCCATTCCAGCTACGACCCCAGCCATCACTTGGCTCTTACCGCAGAGGCTGATGCCTTCTCTGCCTTGGTAGGAGCCAACCCGATAGGTGCCAGCTCAGTCTCCACCGACTACTCCGCCAGTTTGGGTGGAGCTGCCTCTGAAACAGCCAAAGATCGGTGCTACAACTAAGGGGGCCCACCCAGCCTCGGGTGTTCCCCATCAGCTGTCAGTCACCATCACCTCCAACCATCCTCAGAGGGTCAGTAGGGACTTAGGTGGTCGACTCCTCTTTGATGAATCCTTAGAGTCAGAGGGCTCCTCCCCACACTCTCGTCCGGTAGATGCAGAGTCGACTGGGGATCTCTCGACAGAGGAATCCCTGACTTCCTTTATGGGCCTGCTCCATTGTATCTCTGAGTCCATGGTCTCCAGATGGAGCCTGTTCAGAAGCAGGCATGGTACAGCTGACCGGGATGATTCCCCTGGGCAAGCATTCCCAGTTCCAGAGGCCTTCTTGGCCCTACGTTGGAGCTGTGGCAGCATCTGGCCTCCAGCCCTACGCCGTCTCCCCAGATGGCCCACTAGTATGCGGCCCCTATCGGTTCCCTTTCGGGGTTCACGTGCACTCCTCAGCTTAGGGCCTTGTGTCTGACTCCATATTCCAGTGCTTGGGCAACGTTGGTGACGTTGACAAGCTGCCTGATTGGGAGTCCGAGAAACTGGACCATATGGCCAAGAAGGTCTATGCTGCCTCCTCTCTTGGCCTTCGCCAGACGAGTTCAGCCCTTTTGATGGCCCACTTTTCTCATGCCCTTCTGGGCACGCTTGATGGGGTTTTTCCTCATCTCCCAGTGGACCTCCAGACCACAGTCAAGCAGGTCCAGGACCAGTGCCCAACTGTAGCCAAACAGCAACTCCAGATGGCCATGGACATCGAAGACTCATGTGGCCAGTCCATGGCGGCAGCGGTGGCCATGTGCTGCAGGGCTTGGCTGCGGATCTCACCCTTCACTACGGATACCCAGCACAAGCTGGTGGATGTCCCTTTCCTCGGTACCAAATTGTTCGGGCCCAGGGTCGAGGGGCACCTCGCCAGCATAGAGAAGTCCAGTGCCACCTTGGACTCGGTTACATATGCCCCGAGGGATTCCAAAGGGTCTAAGCAACCAAAGAAGAAGCTCTTTCAGCCCCTCTCTGATCCTGTGGCCAAACCAGCCCAGCCCCAGGCTGTACAGCAGGCTCAGGCCTCATGACCTCGGCCGAAATCTGGCCAGTCATCCGCAGACTTGGAGCCAGGCCTTCCTCCACCTCCAAGCCTGCCCAGTGATGGGATGAGGGGTGCCTCCCTCATGCCCATCACGCTTCCCCTGGGTCCTCCTGTGGGGAGCCGACAGCCACTTCCTTTCCACCTTGTCCGCTGTTACCACTGACAGGTGGGTCCTCGAAGGGGTTGGTTAGGGTCTGCCTCTGGAATTCAGGGCGTACCCACCCTGCTGAGCCCATGCCCCATGGGAGGGCATAGTGTCCATCGACACCCTGTCAGCCCTTTGAGACGACATTGCCCAGCTCCTCCGCAGGAAGGTCGTGGCTCCTGTCTCAGACCCTCTGGAACACCCAGGGTTTGTCTCCAGGTACTTTCTAGTGCCAAAACAGACGGGCTAGCACCCCATCTTAGATCTGCACAACCTGAACAAGTTAGTCACTCTGTCTCGGATCATGCCCTCTCTCAAGTAGAACATGTGGCTCTTCCTGGAGTAAAACTCTCCACCATTCATTCACACTAGTTGGACTACGCCAGAGGCGCTAGGACCCAGCGGGAGCCAAATATCTTAAGAGGGCCAGTTTCGAAGTAGGACCACGCATTCGTGGCTGGCTATCTCAGGATCAACTCTCCAACTGCCTCAGTTCCTTTTTCCCCCGCTGTTTGAGTGCTCTTCAGTGATGACGACGCTCGCCAGGAGGCAAATCTTCACATCTATACGGCAACAGCTTTAGTCGTTTAGTATTTTAGTTTGTGTTTCTAGTAGTATTTGTTTTAAAATACATATATAGCCCACCATCGACTGAGTCAACTATGAACGGTGCCGGTAATGGTAGAGAGACTTCACTTGAAAGCTGTTTCGGCAGCGGGGCTGGGTCCAGTCCACCGCCCTCTTTGGAGGGGGTCTCACCACGGGTAGTCTGGTGCTCTGGAGGAAGGGCGGTAATCCCGGAACCAGTCGGGTGTTCGGCACCACTCGGCCTCGAGCTCTTCTTCCTCCCACCGGTCATAGAAGAAGCAGTACCACTCGAGGTCATCCTCTGGTATATCTGCAGGCAAATTGTCGGTTGCAGGGGACGGTAGGCTGACCCCGGCTCCCTTGGGGTTGCCTGCAGCCTCTGTCCTTAGTGGCTGTGGTCCTTGGCTCCGGAGTCTCTCCCCACCCCCTGTGGGGGTCTTCTGATGAGCAGTTTCATCATTGGGCTGCTCTTATGGAGCAGTGGTTCTGGCGGTTGTTCTAACTTCCCTTGCCTGCAGATTTTGTCCTTGGGCCTTCGGGCCTGGGGGCCGTTGGCCTGCGGGTGGAGCAGTTGGGTCAGCTTGATCGTGCAGTACCTTCGGTGCCATCAATGCCACTCCCTCATGCCTATCTCCCTCACATGACTGTGGCGCAGGGGCCGGAACAGGTACTGCATTCTTTTCCTACTGCTCATCATACTTTAAGGTCTCTGGGGGTGTCACAACCCATGGATGTCCTGGTGTTGGGTTTGGGGACTCCAGGTACTTGTTCAGCACCGGTTCCGACTCAGGTGCCAGAGTGCTCAACTCCGATTCCGGGGGTGGCACCTCCTGCTCTTCCTTCTTTTCCTACTTACCTGTACTATCCCTTCTGAGGTAGAGGGAGATTATGATGAGTCTGATCCTGATTTGCGCCTGACGGACGATGTGGATGAAGACTCATTTTATGGGATAGAGAGTAAACCCTCCACTTCAGCTGAGCCTGTGGTCAAAGACTTCTCTTTCAGATCTCTGCTGAAGAATATGAATTCCACTCTTGCTCTCCAGACTTCTGATATTAACCCTTGGAAGCTTTTGCACCTGCAATATCTTCATGTTCCTGAGATTCTTGTGGACCTGACACCACCAGTGCAACCCTCTTTTGAGACTCTCTCACAAGTGGTGTGGGACAGACTGGTGCTAATTCTTCTGTGGCTAAGTCTAGAGAAAGGAAGTACATTCCCCCTAAGGACAGGCCAATCCTTCCTTCTCAAGCCTTCATAGATGCCCTAGTGGTTCTGGTGGAAAATGACAAAGCTGTTCTCCTCCAGGAGTGCACGGCTCGTCCAGTTAATAATCTCATAAAATAGACTCTCTGGGGAAACAAGTGTTTGCTGCCGCTACCCTGGGCATGCTCGTTGCTAGTTACCAGGGCCATTTCTCTCAATATGAGTATACCCTCTGGCATTCAGTCAGAGAGACGGTCGACAGTGCTCCCAAGCAACCACAAGTACCTATGCTTTGTGGCTCTGGGTCAGCACTACTAGTTCAGAGTCCTTCCCTCTGGGCTCTGCTCAGCGCCATAAGTCTTTACAAATTGCTTTGCAGTACTCACGGCACATCTCAGAAAACTCTGAATTCAGATGTACCCATACCTGGATGATTGGCTCCTAGTGAGCTCTTCCAAACAAGGGACACAGGAAGCAATTTCTATGGCTTCCAAGTTCCACACATCCATGGGAGTTCTACTGAACCTGGAAAAATCACAGCTTCAACCCTCCTAACAACTTCTCTTCATAGGAACTCTTCTGGACACCTCCAGGGCAAGAGCCTTCGTTCCAGAGGACAGGAGAAATTACATACTCCAGATGGCTCGCTTCATCAAGGCGAACAACTCGGTTCGAGCTCTCTCGATGCAGCAGATGATAGGTCTCATGGTATCATCTGTGTTCGTGGTGCCCCTAGCCCACTTGCACATGAGAACCACACAATGGATGCTCAGCACTCCGTGGTCTCCGACCATGCACTCCCAGTCCTTCCACATCAAGGTGACAGAGCCTCTAACAAGGTCACTCACCTGGTGGACCCAGAAGGACAACCTTCTCCAGGGTTTCCTCTTTGCCTCACTGGAGACACAGATCACCATCACCACAGATGCATCTCTGACCAGCTGGGAAGCTCACTGCCAGGACCTACATACCCAAGGCCTGTGGAAGCAGGACGAGTCCCATCTGCACATAAATGTCCTGGAGATGAGAGCTTCCTGTATGCTGTCCGAGCCCTGAAGGATGTCCTCTGCCACAAAGTAGTACTCCTTCAGACGGACAAGAAGCAGTGATGTACTACATCAACAAGCAGGGCAGTGCGCACTGTTATCCTCTGTGCAAAGAGGCCATGAGAGTGTTCGAATGGTGTGTCTAGAGCACAAAGTCCTGATCCAGGCAGTCTACTTGCCGGGAATCCAGAATGATCTGGCATGACCGCCTCAGCAGAACGGGGGCGGATCCACACGAGTGGTCTCTCGACCGAAACGTCATGCAGTCATTATTTGAAGAATGGGACACTCTAGGTCTGGACATTTTTGCTTCCTCACTTAATGCAAAACTGCCTCTATTCTGTTCCAGAAATCCAGAACCTGGTGCTTTCTGTCAGGATGCATTCAGACTGCGGTGGACAAGATGCTTTCTGTATGCATTTCCTCCTCTTCCCTTAATTTAGAGGGTGCTGCTCAAGTTAGAAGTGCAGGAGGGCAGCATGATTCTCATCGCCCCATACCGACCTCATCAGATATGGTTTCCGTTAACACATTATCAGAAGTCCCTCCGAGACAACTTCCCTTACAGACAGACCTCCTGACACAAGGTCCGGTGATCCATCCTAACCTGCGGTCCCTTCATCTCCATGCCTGGCTCCTGAGGAGGTAGAAGCGGGTAGGTTTAACATCTCTCGAAGAATCTTAGAAGTCCTCTTAGCCGGTCGTATGCCATCCACTAGGAAAACTTACATGGCAAAGTGAAAACGGTTTTCCATTTGGTGCACCCTGGACTCCTTTGTTTGCCCACCAAGTAAGGTGTTAGAGTACCTCCTAAACCTGTTGAATACAGGACTGCAATACTCGACAGTAAAGGTGCACCTTTGCATGATTTCAGCCTACCACGAGCCAGTACAGAATATGTCAGTGGCTCAGTTACCCTTAGTCGAGATTCCTTAATGGTATCCTGCACACTAGGCCACCAGTCAGGAGACCGGTGGCTGCGTGGGGATATCAGGCTTGTGCTAGACATGCTCTCCCATAAACCTTTTGAGCCTCTAGCAACCTGCAACTTGAAGTTTTTGACCTAGAAGGCAGCCTTCCTTGTGGCCATTACCTCCACTCTTAGGGTCTCTGAAATACATGCCCTGGTCACAGCCCCCCACACAGTATTTCACAAGGATAAGGTGGTTCTCAGAACTCATCCTAAATTCCTACCCAAAGTGGTCTCGGAATTTCATCTTAACCAGCCCTTGGGCCTTCCGACCTACTTTGCAAATTTCCAGAATGAAGGGGAGTGAACCCTTCACTCTCTGGATGTAAAAAGGGTTTTGCATTTCTACATCAACAGAATGAAAGAGATTCGCAAATCCAAACAACTCTTTCAAACAACATGAAGTCTTGCTATATTCTGACATATGCAGTGAGTCCCAACCTTCGAACTGCCCCGGAGATGAAAGAGTTAACTTTCCATGCCAGGCATGGAACGCTGAGCTCGAGCTCGGTTGAGACTCTGTCTGTTGTTCTTCAAATTCAAACCGTCAGATTCTTTACTCCGCCTCACTGAGCAGTTGCTCCGGAGATTTCTCCTTCTGCTCGGTTCATTTTGTTAGTTAAAGTACCGCTTTTCTCGGTTTTCGAATTTAAACCGCAACCTGTCGGTTCAGTCTCTGTCTGTGGTATTTGTGAGTACTAGATAGGTTTTACATTAATTCTATTCTGTGTGGAACTTGTAAACGGTTTATCAGTTCGGTTTGAACCGATCAAGTTGTTTTAAAAAATCTTATTCTGTGATTTAGAGTGTGGTTACCGGTTCTTATCGGTTCTAAAAAGCGGATTTATTCGTTTTTTCCCGACCATGACGCGGTTGGGAACCAATAACGGGGTCTTACCTGGTGGATTGCCATAAGCGGGTAAGTTTGGATAGGACTGGCACTATATCTGAGAAACCCAAAACAAAAACCGGGCCCACTGGGTTTCAACACTGTAGTGTGTGTGGGGAAGTCTTTGCCAAGGCTGAGCCCCACACCACCTGTGTTTACTGTCTGGGGTTTGACCACCTCAATGCAGACTGCCAGATTTGTAAAAATTTTCCTGCAGCTACCCTGGAGAAGAGAGTTGGTAGGCTCAGGGAAAGGGAGGCCAAAAAGTCCGCTGAACAGGATGGCCAGCCCAGTTTGGTTCCAACTGAACCAGAAGGAGTGCCCTCTGACCAGGGCGAGACTTCTTTGGGCAAAAGGAGATCCGACTCTGAGGAGCCGGTTCCAGCAAAAGGACTAGAAAATCAGCTGGTGTGGAGCCAAACTTTCCTCTCAACCACTGAAGAAATAGCCAAAATGATAAAAAAATTGTCCAGTCGCTTTCCCGGTTCCGACCGAACCGGCACCGTCAAGTAGGCGCTCGGTTCGGCCGGTTCCACCGGTTCAAGAGTATGATTTAGAGGAATATTATGAACCGGAGGAGGGGGAAGAGGAGTATGAGGAGAGTGAATGTGGATTTGAAAGTCTGGATGTGCCCACTGACCCGGACATCTCCCCAGACAGACCTTCAGGAGTGTCTCCTCCTAGGCTTTCTGAGTCCCCTTCTCATTTTATGTTTTATAAAAAAGTGGCTGAAACCCTCCAGCTCCCTATGGAGGAAGCTGTGGATGATCAAGAGGAGCCTGACTATGTGGAAATGATGGATATCCCAGAGTCTAGGAGACTGTCTATTCCCTTGCATAAATCTTTTGGGAAACAGACATTTAAAATTCTAAAAACTCCTCACACTATACTTCCTGTGGATAAGAGAATGGACAAGAGGTACACATTGTCAGGCTCTGATACGGAGTTCCTTACACAACAATGCAGCCATGTTGGAGTAGTGCAGGCTGCAGCCTGTGACAAAGGCAAATATTCCTTGGCGTCACACCCCAGACAAGGACTCAGGAGGATTGATGCCATGGCAAAGAAACAGTACATGGCAGCATCCTTGGACTCAGACAGGCAAATTATATGGCTTATGTTGCTAGATATCAGAAATCCAGATGGGACACTGTCATGGCTCTAGCAAAACAGGTCCTGCCCAGCTTGCCAAGGAGCTGGAGCAGGTGGCTGCTGATGGTATTGAGGCATCCAAGGTGCAATTCCATGCTGCAGTGGACTCAAATGATGTGTTATCAAGAGTCATGGCTACATCTGTGGCACTTCGAAGAATGGCTTGGCTCAGATGTACCAGCCTGTCACAGGATACCCAGACTAAGGCCATGGATTTTCCTGTTCAAACAACATGAAGTCTTGCTATATTATAGACATTAACAGTTTGTTCCAGCTCTAGAACTGCCCCGGAGTGAAATGGTTAAAACCATTCCAAAATAGAATTTTGGCACGAGAGCAGCTCTATCTGTGTCATTTCAAACTTGAACTGTTAGATTCTGTACTCCGCCTCAGTGAACAGTCGCTCCGGAGATTTCTCCTTCTGCTCGGTTCATTTCTCGGTTTAAAAAGTGTTTTCTCGGTTGGATTTAACTGAGAATAGTTTTATTTTAACCACAAAACCGTTCGGTTCAAGCTCTGTCTGTGGTAACCGTAAGTAAATGAAGGTTTTGTCTGTGTGGAACTTGTGTTATCGGTTCGGTTTGACACGATCAGTGGGTTTAAAACTCATTTAAAACTAAAAGTTACTATTTCAGAGTGCGGTTCCGGTTCTTATCGGTTCTAAAAAAAAGCAGTTTATTACGGTTTTTCCAATACCTGTGATCTGATTAGGAACCGATAAGGTGTCTTGCCTGGCACTGCCGATAAAGGCAAGTTTTTGGTTAGGCTGGCATTATGTCTGGAGAAACCCAAAAGAAAACCGGGCCACTGGTTTCAACACTGTGATGTTTGTGGGAAGTCTTTGCCAAGGCTGACCCACACACCACATGTTTATTGTCTGGGTTTGACCACCTCAGTCAGACTGCCAGGTATGTAAGAATTTCCTGCAGCCACCCTGGAAAAAGATTGTGCAGGCTCAGGGAACGAGGCCAAAAAGTCCGCTGACCCGGATGGCCAGCCCGGTTCGGTGCCAACCGAACCAGAGGGAGTGCCCTCTGACCAGGGCCAGACTTCCTCGGGCAAAAGAATCTCCCCCTATGCTGTCTGAGTCCCCATCTCATTTTATGTTTTATAAAAAGTTGCTGAAACCCTCCAGCTTCCTTTAGAAGAGGCTGTGGATGAGCAAGAGGAGCCTGATTTTGTAGAAATGATGGATATTCCAGAGTCTAGAGATTGTCTGTTCCTTTACATAAGTCTTTTAGGAAACAAACAATTAAAATTTAAAAGCTCCTAATTCTGTCCTCCTGGAGATAAAAAGATGGACAGAAGGTATACATTGTCAGGCCCTGATACAGAATTCCTTTCTCAGCAATGCAGTCATGTTAGTAGTTCAGGCTGTGCCTGTGATAAAGCTAATATTCCTTGGCTTCATCCTCTGACAAGGATTCCAGGAAGATTGATGCCATGGCAAAAACAGTATATGGCAGCCTCTCTGGGACTCAGGCAAGCAAATTATGTGGCTTATGTAGCTAGGTATCAGAAATCTAGATGGGATACTGTTATGCAATTGGCCAAGCAGGCCCATGGCCAGCTGGCTAGTGAACTAGAACAGTGGCTGCTGATGGCATTGAAGCCTCTAAGGTTCAGTTTCATGCTGCTGTGGATGTTAATGATGTTTCCTCTAGGGTCATGGCCACATCTGTAGCTTTTTAGTAGGTTGGCCTGGCTCAGGTGTACTAGTTTGTCCAGGATACCCAGACTAAGGCTATGGATTTTCCTGTGGTGGGAAATTCTCTGTTTGGAGAGCAGGCAGAGAATTACATGAAAGAAGATGGATGAATATGGGACTACTACAAGAGTGCCCAGGCTAAGGCGGCAAGCCACTCCTCAAAGGCATGCCCCCAGAGGTAGGGGTAGGCCTTTTCACAGGCCTTTCTACCAGACTCAGGCTTCCTCTGCCTTTGCTCAGAGGGGCTTCTTTAGAGGCAGGGCAGGCGAGGGTGGGCAGACCTGCTCCCACCCCCAGCCTAAAGCTCCTAGAAACAGGCACCCTGATGGGGTGCCCAGGGCCGATTCTCCTGTACCAGTGGGGGCAGACTGGCTTACTTCAGTCAGGATTGGGCTTCTTTAACCTCAGACAAGTGGGTTGTGGAAGTAGTAAGCCAGGGTCTGGTTCTCAGCTTCAAAAGTTTCGAAGTTGAGAAGCAGACTTTTCTACCAAGTGCTTCAGAGACCCTCGCTCTGGAAGCAGAGGTCTCATCCCTGTTAGCTCTCAGAGCAGTAGAAAGGGTTCCTCCTGCATCAGGGCAGGGGTCTGTATTCAGATACTTCCTTACCCCAAAAGACAGGAGAATGGCGGCCCATTTTAGATCTCAGATATCTGAACAAGCATCTTTTGAAACCAAAGTTCAAAATGGTAACTCTGGCAATGATTTTACCTTCCCTAAGGCCAGGGACTGGCTAGCCTCCTGGACCTCAAGGATGCCTATTTCCATGTCCTAATCAGAAGATCCCATCGAAGTACCTCAGATTGAACTGCCCTCAGGTCATTACCAGTTCAGAGCAATGCCCTTCGGCCTTACCTGTGCTCCAAGGGTATTCACAAAGTGTCTAGCAGTGGCAGTGGCCCACTTAAGAAGCAGAGAATTGCTGTTTTCCCTATCTAGACGACTGGCTCATTGTAGGCAAGTCCCCAGAACAGGTAAAATCTCACCTGCAGGTCACCCAGCAGCTCTCACCTCCTTGGGTTTTCTGCTAAACCTACCAAAGTCGGTTCTGGAACCAGTCCAGGTACTCACCTTTATAGGGGCAGAATTGGACACAAAGCTAGCCAGAGCCTTTCTTCCCCAGAAAGGGTAAGGAATTTAGTGGCTCTGGCCTCTTCCTTCACTCTGCAGGTCTCTCGACCAGCAAGACACTTTCTGCAGCTCCTGGGGCACATGGCTGCATCCACAGCTGTTGTGCAGGAGCCAGATTTCAGATGTGAGACATTCAGTTTCACTTGAGAACCTTTTGGTCTCAGAGAAGAGACCCCTTTCCAAGTTGGTCCCAGTGACTTCAACCTTGATCCTAGCTTCCAGTGGTGGCAGGATCAGAGCAATTAAGAGCGGGGTCCCTTCATTTCCCTTCTCACGACTTGACTCACTACAGATGCTTCCCTTCTGGGTTGGGAGCCCATGGGCCACCTTTCCACCAGGGAGTTTGGTCCCCCAGGAACTCTGCTCTCACATCAATTTGCTGGAACTCAGAGCTGTCTTTTAGCTCTTCAAGCTTTTCTGCATCTGTCACGACAAGGTGATACAAGTCAGAACAGACAACACCACAACAATGTGGTACATCAACAAACGGGGCACTGGTCTTGACCTTGTGCACCAAGGCAATGAGTTGTGGTCTCGGCCTATTCCTGAACACTTCCTCATAGCAGTTCATCTTCCAGGGAAGGACAATGTCCTAGCGGATGCCCTCAGCAGGATTTCCCAGGGCCATCACTTAATGGTCCCTGGATCCTCAAGTGCTGGGGATAGTTTTTTGCCAGGTGGGGCATCCCTCAGATAGATCTTTTTGCAGCCCCAGGCAATCACAAACTTCCTCTGTTCTGTTGCAGGCCTCCAGTGCTGGGCTCAGTTCCCCTGGATGCCCTTCTTCTGGATTGGGAGGGGAAGTTCCTCTATGCTTTCCCCCTCTTTCCTCTCCTATTCAAAGTATTAGTCAAAATCAGATCTCAGCCTTGCAGGGTGATTCTGATAGCCGTGGTACCCACTCCTTCTGTCTCTGACAGTCCATCTTCCCCTGTGCCTCCCCAGGAATCACAATCTGTTGACTTGTGCCCAGGGAAGGGTTTGGTATCCGGACCTCAAATCCCTCAACCTCAAGGCCTGGCTCTTGAGGAGTTAGAGTTTGCTGATTTACACCTCTCTCAGGGTGTTCTTGAGATCCTAAAGGCTTCAGAAAGCCTTCCACTAGGGCTACTTATAGTTCTAAATGGAAAAGGTTTTCCATTTGGTGTGCTGGGAAAATATTTCCCAGAATCTGCTGAATTGCCCATTTGTTAGATTACATGGTACATCTTAATTCCTTGGGTCTCAGACCAGCTACCCTGAGAGTTCATTTGGCAGCTGTGTCTGCTTTTGTGTCAGCAGGAAAGTCATCCCCTTTCCTCTCAACCTGTGTTTCCAAGTTTTTAAGGGTTACTCCATACTAATCCTCCTTTCGGGAACCGCCCCTGCTTGGGACCTTAATATTTGCATTGCCCAGTTAATGCAACCCCCTTTGAACCTCTGTCTTCTGCAGAGCTGAAGTATCTAACTTGGAAAACTGTTTTCTAGTGGCTATCACTTCTGCCAGGCACGATAAGTGAATTGCAAGCCTTGTGAGTGGAGACTGACTTTATTTCTTTCCACAGGGATAAGGTAGTCCTTAGGACTCATAGGAAGTTTTTCTAAGGTGGTTTCAGATTTCATCTTAATCAATCTATCTCCTTCCAGTATTTTCACTGATCACTCCTCTCATCCGAAGAGGAGGTTGCACAGCCTGGATGTTAAGAGAGCTCTTAGTTATTATATACAGCGTACCAAAGGTCACAGGTTCGAATCCCTCCAACTTTTCCTTACCTATGGTGAAGTTGGGAAAGGCAAACCTGCCACTAAGAGATCAGTAGCCAGGTGGATTGTCTCTTGTATCCAATTTTGTTATCAGAAAGTGGGCAGAGCCCCCCCCCCCGGTTTGAGGGCTCATTCTACCAGGGGTACAGCTGCGTCTCTAGCTGCTGCCAGAGATATCCCTTTATTAGAGATTTGCCAGGCTGCTACTTGGAAAGCGGTACACACTTTTACCAGGCATTACTCCTGGATGTCCAGGCCAGGAGAGATGCTCGGTTTGCGGCACAGCTGTTCTTCAGAGCCTATTCCTAAGTAGGTTCTGCCCTCCTCCATGGAGGTACTGCTGTGTATTCTGCTAATGTCTATAATATAGCAAGACTTCATGTTGTTTGAAGAAAAATTACTCACATTAGTAATGTTGTTTCTTCTAATGGAGTCTTGCTATATTATAACCTCTAACCTGCCCCTCTCAGAACCTCTACTTGGTGGGGTGTGGGCAACTTAGTGTGGGCACTACTTATGTCCTGTTAGCATTCTGTCCCTTTGGGACTTTGGGGTGTGTATGTATGCTGCGGTGTGTGTTTTATTATACTTATGTTCCATTTTCATATTATTAGAATGGTGTTAGTATTTCGGTCCCCTGACTTGAGTCTTGGGTGTTGGGACCATCAATGGTTGTTATTATTTAGGTAGCCATTTGGCTAAGTGGTAGGTTACAGCTTCACACAGACCTTAGTGAGTTTGGTTCGTAAAAGATCTGACAGTTCAAGTTTGAAATGACACAGATAGAGCTGCTCTTGGTCAAAATTCTATTTTGGAATGGTTTTAACCATTTCACTCCGGGGCAGTTCTAGAGCTGGAACAAACTGCTAATGTCTATAATATAGCAAGACTCCATTAGAAGAAACAACATTACTAAGGTGAGTAATTTTTTCTTGTGGGTAATTCCCTGTTTGGGGAGCAGACAGAGAATTACATGAAGAAAATGGATGAGTATAGGACCACCTGTAGGAGTGCACAGGCCAAGGAAAGGCAGGCCACTCCTCAAAGGCAGCTTCCCAGGGGCAGGCCTTTTCATAGGCCTTTTTACCAAGCCCAGGCCTCCTCTTCTGCTTATGCCCAGAGGGGGTTCTTTAGAGGGAGAGGCAGATGGGGTACAAGCAGGCCTGCTTCCACCCCTCAGCCCAAAGCCCCTGCCAAGCAGGCACCCTGATGGGGTTGCCAGGGCCGACTCTCAGCTACCTGTAGGGGCAGGCTGGCTGCTTTGTCCAGGACTGGGGTCTCTGACATCAGACAAATGGGTCCTGGAGGTAGTAAGCCAGGGACTGGTTCTCAGCTTCAAAAAGTTTCCAAAGATGAGAACCAGATCCTTTCCACCTGCAAATCCATCAGAGGCACTTGCCTTAGAGGCAGAGGTCTCTTCCCTCCTAGCTCTCAGAGCTGTGGAAAGGGTTCAACCCCCTACACCAGGGCAAAGGATTGTATTCCAGGTACTTTCTTGCCCCAAAAAAGACAGGAGAATGGCGGCCCATCCTGGATCTCGGATACTTAAACAAGCACCTTTTAAAACCAAAATTCAAAATGGTGACTCTGGGAATTATTCTACCCTCTCTAGGGCCAGGGGACTGGCTAGTGTCCCTGGACCTCAAGGATGCCTACTTCCATATTCTCATCAGAAGCTCCCATCGAAAGTACCTCAGGTTCGAACTGCCCTCAGGCCATTACCAGTTCAGAGCAGTGCCCTTTGCCTCACTTCTGCTCCAAGAGAGTTCACAAAATGCCTGGCAGTAGTAGTTGCTTCTCTAAGAAGGCAGAAAATTGCCATTTTCCCTTACCTGGATGACTGGCTCATAGTAGGCCAGTCCCCAGACCAAGTCAAGTTACACTTACAGATAACTCAGCAACTGCTCACTTCTTTGGGTTTCCTCCCAAATCTCTCAAAGTCAGTTCTAGAGCCTGTCCAGCTCCTCACCTCATAGGGCAGAGGCTAGACACAGAGAAGGCCAGAGCCTTCCTTCCCTCCCCTTGACAGGGCAAGGACCCTGGTCTCTCTGGCCTCCTCATTCACCCTGCAGGTGTCTCGACCAGCAAGGCATTTTCTACAGCTCCTGGGGCACATGGCTGCTTCTACAGCAGTAGTGCAGGGAGCAAAATTTCAGCTGAGGGACATTCAGTTCCATTTGAGAGCCTTTTGGTCTCAAAGGAAGGACCCTCTGACCAAACTGATCCCAGTAACTCGAACCCTGATCCAGGCCCTTCAGTGGTGGCAGGATCAGAACAATTTGAGACAAGGGGTTCCCTTGGTCACCCAGTCTCACTCTTTAATCCTTACTACAGATGCCTCCCTCTTGGGGTGGGGGGGCTCACATGGGCGACCTCACCACCCAGGGGTTGTGGTCCCCTCAGGAATCTCTGCTCCATATCAATCTGTTGGAACTCGGAGCAGTATTTCTAGCACTTCAAGCTTTTCCAAATCTGTTGAGAACAAAGTTGTACAGGTGTGAACAGACAACACCACCACAATGTGGTACATCAACAAGCAAGGAGGCACTCTGTCTACAGCCTTGTGCACCGAAGCAATGAGGTTGTGGTCTCTGGCTTACTCCCTGAACACCTCCCTCATGGCAATTCACCTACCAGGAAAGGACAATGTCCTGGCAGATGCTCTCAGCAGGATTTCCCAGGGCCATCATGAATGGTCACTGGATCCTCTTGTCTTGGAAGTGATTTTTTCCAGATGGGGCATCCCGCAGATCTTTTTGCAGCCCCAGACAATCCCCAACTTCCCCCTTTTTTGCTGCAGACCCCCAGTGTTGGGCTCAGTCCCCCTGGATGCCTTAGTTCTCAATTGGGAAGGGAAGTTTCTCTATGCTTTCCCCCCCCCTTCCCTCTCCTGTTCAAAGTGCTAGTCAAAATCAGATCTCAACCCTGTAAGATGATCCTGATTGCTCCAGACTGGACCAGACAGCCCTGGTATCCACTCCTGCTGTCCTTAGCAGTCCATCTTCCCAGGAATTACAACCTGTTAACCTGTGCTCAGGGGAGAGTTTGGTAACCGAACCTCAAATCTCTCAATCTCAAGGCCTGGTTCTTGAAGAGTTAGAGTTTGCTGACTTACACCTCTCCCAGGGTGTAATGGGTATCCTGAAGGCTTCTAGAAAACCTTCCACCAGAGCTACTTATAATTCTAAATGGAAAATATTTTCCATATGGTGCTCTGGGAAGCATATTTCCCCAGAATCTGCTGATCTGCCTACAGTCCTTGATTATATGGTCCACTTAAATAGCTTGGGGATGAGACCAGCTACACTGAAAGTGCATCTGGCAGCTGTGTCTGCTTTTATTTCAGCAGGTAAGCCCTGTTCTCTCTCAGTTCACCCTGTTTTCTCCAAGTTTTTTAAGGGATTGCTTCACACCAACCCTCCATTCAGGGACCCTGCCCCTGCCTGGGACCTCGATGTTTGTATTGCTCAGCTTATGCAACCCCCTTTTGAGCCTTTATCGTCAGCAGAGCTTAAGTACTTGACTTGGAAAACTGTGTTTCTGGTAGCCATCACGTCTGCCAGATGCATAAGTGAATTACAAGCTTTGTCAGTGGAGCCTGATTTTATCTCCTTTCATAGAGATAAGGTGGTCCTCAGGACTGACAGGAAGTTCTTGCCTAAGGTGGTTTCAGATTTCCACCTTAATCAATCTATGTCTCTTCCTGTGTACTTCACTGACCATTCCTCCTCTGGAGAGAGGAGACTGCACAGTTTAGATGTCAAAGAGCCCTTAGTTACTACATAGAATGCACTAAGGGTCACAGGTTTGACTCCTCCAACTGTTCCTCACTTATGGTGAGGTTGGTAAAGGAAACCTGCCACTAAAAGATCCATTGCCAGGTGGATTGTCTCCTGTATCCAGTTTTGCTATGAAAAACTGGGTAGGTTCCTCCTCAGGCCTGAGGGCTCACTCTACCAGAGGTACAGCTGCTTCCTGGCGGCTGCCAGGGACATCCCTATTCTAGAGATATGTCAGCAGCTACCTGGAAACAGTTCACACTTTTACCAGCATTACTCCCTGGACATCCAGGCTAGGAGTGATGCTCGGTTCTGGCACAGCTGTGCTTCAGAGCCTATTTCCTAAGTAGGTTCTGTCCCTCCTCCATGGAGGTACTGCTTGGTAGTCTGTATATGTCAAAATATAGCAAGACTTCATGTTGTTTGAAGAAAATTACTCTCCTTAGTAATGTTGTTTCTTCTAATGGAGTCTCCTAAATTCTGACCTCCCCCTGCCTGCCCTCTCAGAACCTCTGTTTTTGGGATATGGGTGGGCAGTGCAGTGTGGGACGTAGTAGGTGCCCACCTTTTGTTTCACCTTCTTTTTGGGGTGAGTGGGTGTGTGTTTTCATTTTTGGGTCTCCTGACTTGAGTCTTTGTGTTGGGACCAAAAAATGTGTTTTTATGTTTAGTAGCCAGTTGGCTAGTGTAGGTTTACAGCTTCCACACAGGACCTTAGTGAGTTTAGCTCGTAAAGATCTGACGGTTTGAGTTTGAAGAACAATAGACAGAGTCTCAACAGAACTCTAGCTCAGCGTTCCATGCCTGGCATGGAAAGTTAACTCTTTCATCTCCGGGGCAGTTCAAAGGTTGGGACTCACTGCATATGTCCGAATATAGCAAGACTCCATTAGAAGAAACAACATTACTAAGGTGAGTAATTTTTTCTTGTATCGTTCAGCATGGCCCGGCTGGGTCAGCCTGTTGCCATTCGATGCATTTCAGCATGGCTGGTAGCATGTCTTTGCCATTGCTATTCGATGGCACAGGTCAAACTAGAAGGTAGGGTGTACGTCCACTCTACCAGAGCAGTCGTGGCATCCCTTGGGGAGATTTCGGAATGTACCCATCGCAGACATCTGCAGTGTGGTCACTTAGAGCTCTGTGCACACTTTCGTGAAGCACTACACCCTGGATGTCCATGCCAGACCGCATCCTTCTTTTTCTGGACAGTCCTTAATGGATTTCTGTCCTAAGTGTGCTGCTTTTTCCTGCCGCCTTGCTCGGGGGATTGTTTGCAGCTTGGTACTCTCTATTAGTGTGAATGAGTGGTGGAAACCTTTAGTCCAGGAAGATATGAAAATTACATACCTACCATAATGCTTGATCTTCTTGGATGAAAACTCCACCACTCATTCACACGCTCACCCACTGTCCCCTGAGCTCACTTATCCTGTTTCTGGTCTTCACTCCCTCGTTGGCGGGGCTGTGAAGACACTGTTAAGTTGACCCTTCTTACACGGGTCATACGGACTATCTTAAGTCTGGGTTAGGTTAGTTTCCTAGATTAGTTTACGCTGCACCTCCTCGGTAAAAAAGGTACTAAGGCGACTGGAGGGTCGACACGAAATAGCCTATACCACACGAGCCAGTGCGTGGTCCTACCTTGGCGCTGGCGCTTCTGCTGTGTCCCACTAGTGTGAATGAGTAGTGGAGACTTGGTCCAAGAAGATCAAGAATTACAGTAGGTACGTAATTTTCATTTTTGTTTCCTGGATCTTCGGGACGTGTTTTTTGTTTTACGTCCTAATCCATCCATCCCACCTCTGGTTCCTCCAGTTACGGGCGGACAGGATCCTTTACGAGTTCCAGGCCATGCCATTCTGCCTCTCTTTGTCCCGCAGCATCTTCACCAAGTGCATCGCAGTGGTGGAAGCTTAACTTATGTGCCGAGGAGTCTTGGTTTACCCCTACCTGGACGACTGGCAGATTGCAGGTCTCTCGAGGCAGGAGGTGGAGAGGTCCAGGGACCTGGCTCTCCAGACCCACATCTCTCTTGGCCTTCTGGTTGATGAGGCCAAGTTGGAACTCGTGTCCTCAGAGGTGGACAGTTTCATCAGGGCAGAGCTCGATTCTTGCAGAGCCAGGCTCGGCTCCCGGAGGACAGGGTGGAGGCTCTCTCCTCCTTTGTCCAGTCATTTTGGGTTGGGTGGTTGTGCACTGCTCGGGACTTCCTGCACCTCCTGGGATACATGGCAGTTTGCATCAGCGTGGTCCATTGGGCCCTCTGTGGAATACGTTCTCTGCAATGGGAGCTAGCTCGCCAGTGGTCTCTGTGCAAGGGCCACTTCGACCGGCCGATCACTGTGACCCAACTGATGTGGGATGCCCTCCAGTGATGGTTAGTCCTGTAACATCTGCAGGAAGGTATCCCATTTGTCCGCCTAAACCTGACGGTCATCCTGACAACCAATGCCTCTCTCATGGGCTGGGGTGCCCACGTGGGGGAGCTCTAGAGTCCATGGGCTCTGGACCCCAAGGAGTCCCAGTGCCACATCAACTTGCTGGAGCTCTGGACAGTTTGGCTGTCACTTGACTGCTTTTGCTGCTCACATTCGAGATCAGGTGGTTCAGGTCCAGACAGACACCATGACTATGTAGTACCTCAACAAGCAGGGCGGGACCCACTCCCTTCCTCTGAGCAGGGAAGCTCTCCACGTGTGGACTGCCTGGAGGCCGATCTCCTGGCAATTCATGTGGCTGGTGTCTCCAGCCAGCTGGCGGGCACTGTCAGCTGTGTGGGTGAGGCATCTCACAAGTGGTCTCCACCCAGAGGTTGTACGCAGTCTGTTCTCCCAGTGGGGCACCCCTCTAGTGGACCTGTTTGCCTCCAGGGAAAATGCAAAGCTGAGGCTGTACTGTGCCTGCCCCCCTCAGCAGGGAATGCTGCAGGGGGGTGGATGCCTTCTCGAGGCCCTGGACCCCGGCTCCTCCTAAGCCTTCCCTCCATTTGTCTTGCTTCACAAGGTGTTGCTCAAGGTGAAGAGGGACAAGGCAGGAATGATCCTGGTAGCTCCGGACTGGCCATGCCAGTTCTGGTCCCCGATCTCCTCAACCTCAGCAGGCAGGCCCCCCGAGGCATCTCTCTCTCTCTATGCTCAACCTGCTCTCCTACAATCAGGGGAAGGTATTTCATCCAGACCTTCAGTCCCTGCACCTCACAGCTTGATTTCTGAGCAGCTAGAGTTCTAGGCTTTTGGTTCTCTCTGACAGTGGCCTCGCTGTGGTTGAGGAATCTCTGAAGGAGTCAACCAGGAAATGCTACGTCTTCAAATGGAAGAGGTTCTCCATTTGGTGCCAGGGTAAGTGGCTTGACCCATTATCTTGCCCAGTGGCTAGCATTCTTGACTACCGTTGGTCCCTTTCCCAGTCGAGCCTTTGGTCGACAACCCTTAAGGTGCACCTGGCAGCCATCTCTGCGTACCGGAAGCCAGGGGTGTAGCCAGGAATTTCTGAACTGCACACCAAGTGTGAAGTCACTGCTACTACCCCCCTCTTAGGTTGAGCTACCCCTCCCCCATCCATACCCCCCCTTAGGGTGAGCTACCCTCCACCCAATGAGTTATTTGCTGTATTATATGCCAGCACACCACTAGTCACACCACCAATAGGTTTCACACAGACTGGCTTTTGGTCACTGATATTACATTGTGACAAGTCTCTGTACCACATCAAGGTAGCCAGTCCCACAGAGGTCCATTCCCAACCGACATGCCACACCAACAGGTTCCACACAGACTGGCTTTTGGTTACAATTACATTGTGACAAGCCTCTGTACCACATCAAGGTAGCCAGTCACACAGAGGTCCATTCACACCACACCAACAGGTTTCACACAGACTGGCAGCCCAGGAATAGCCACAGCCAAGTCAGTACCACAAAAGCATGCTATGTTCAATACTCCGCTGAAAACCACACAAGCAGGCACACAGAGACACACACACACACACACACACACACACCCCACACCCCCAGAGAGCCAAGCTCCCAATCCAGTTGGAATGTAGCCTTGTACTGCTGCAGCCCAGGAATAGCCACAGCCGAGTCAGCAACTCAGACATACCAGGCACTAGATTACAGTCAAAGAGGGATAGGGTAACCTCAGTGGTGCTCGGGTTTTGCTTCCGGCACTGTAACCATCACCTAAACCATTCACACCACAGAGCCCATACCTCTGGGGTTGGTTCTGGACCAATTTTAAACCGCTACGCCCCAAAGAGCCCCGTACCACAAAAGCATGCCACGTTCACTACTCCGCTGAAAACCACACAAGCAGGCGCACACACACACACCCCCCAGAGAGCCAAGCTCCCAATCCAATCAAAATGTAGACTTGTACTGCTGCAGCCCAGGAATAGCCACAGCTGAGTCAGCAACTCAGACATACCAGGCACTAGATTACAGTCAAAGAGGGATAGGGTAACCTCAGTGGTGCTCGGGTTTTGCTTCCGGCACTGTAACCATCACCTAAACCGTTCACACCACAGAGCCCATACCTCTGGGGTTGGTTCTGGACCAGTTTTAAACCGCTATGCCCCAAAGAGCCCTGTACCACAAAAGCATGCCATGTTCATTACTCCGCTGAAAACCACACAAGCAGGCACACACACACACACCCACACCCCCAGAGAGCCAAGCTCCCAATCCAATCAAAATGTAGCCTTGTACTGCTGCAGCCCAGGAATAGCCACAGCCGAGTCAGCAACTCAGACATACCAGGCACTAGATTACAGTCAGAGGGATAGGGTAACCTCAGTGGTGCTCGGGTTTTGCTTCCGGCACTGTAACCATCACCTAAACCATTCACACCATAGAGCCCATACCTCTGGGGTTGGTTCTGGACCAATTTTAAACCGCTACGCCCCAAAGAGCCCCGTACCACAAAAGCATGCCATGTTCACTACTCCGCTGAAAACCACACACGCAGACACACACACACACCCACACCCAGAGAGCCAAGCTCCCAATCCAATCAAAATGTAGCCTTGTACTGCTGCAGCTCAGGAATAGCCACAGCTGAGTCAGCAACTCAGACATACCAGGCACTAGATTACAGTCAAAGAGGGATAGGGTAACCTCAGTGGTGCTCGGGTTTTGCTTCCGGCACTGTAACCATCACCTAAACCGTTCACACCACAGAGCCCATACCTCTGGGGTTGGTTCTGGACCAATTTTAAACCGCTCCCCAAAGAGCCCCGTACCACAAAAGCATGCCATGTTCACTACTCCGCTGAAAACCACACAAGCAGGCACACACACACACCCAGAGAGCCAAGCTCCCAATCCAATCAAAATGTAGCCTTGTACTGCTGCAGCCCAGGAATAGCCACAGCCAAGTCAGCAAGTCAGACATACCAGGCACTAGATTACAGTCAAAGAGGGATAGGGTAACCTCAGTGGTGCTCGGGTTTTGCTTCCGGTCACATACATAGAATGTCGTCTCTTGTGATTGCGACGAATCCACAATGCTTTTATGTGACATTTCAGATGTTGAGTTCTTGATCCACACCAGTCCAGATATTACCCTAGGTTTTGATCCCCATGCAAGATTGGCAGTTGTTACTGTGGCATAGCTCAATTGCTGAATTCCATTATGTGTTTGAAAATCTTCTGTCTTTGCATGGATCAAAGTCTTTGAGCACACGCTCTACATCAATGTCAATATCCTGATGTATATGCGGAAGAGCAAGTCCTATAAGGCGTTCTTCGCACATGCTGCTTCTGAGCCAGGTCTTGATCCTCCGCAAGGCACTAAATGATCGTTCTGCACTCGCCACACTGACTGGCATGGTGGCCAAGACTGATAAGGCGGCATTTATGTTGGGATAAATATCTGGATTTAGTTGTTGCAAGGTCGTCAGAATCGAATCTGGTCTTTCTGCCAAAGGTACGCCACACCACTTTGTGTTCCATAGTTCCAACTCCACTTCAAGGTCCTCCAAGCTGCTTAGGTCCATTTGATAGGCAGCAAACAAGTCTGCCAGCTGTGCCTCCAGCAGAAATCCAAGTTTTTTTTTGGCACAAGGTACTGGGCAAGGAAATGAGGGCGACAGTCGGATTAACTGCTCCTGCAATTCAGAAATCACATGGTCTAAAAATGGAATAAATATATTACGCCTGTAGTATTCTTCAGCAGTGGCAGCATTTATATTATTGCGTTGCATTTGCCTTCCGCATGTCCGGGGCACCGACTCTTCTATACATGCAGCATCTGCTAAAGCCATGATCTTGCAATACAGCTCCCCAAATGTCTTGTCCGAACTCTCCCCTCATGTCCTTCATTCTTTCAATAACTGTGGAGGTTTCTTCAGAGGCCTGAATTAGATCAATGCTGACCCGTTGCAGGTAAAGATGGAGTGGTTTTGTTCTAGTCAAAACAAAATCCACACTACACAGTGTCACAAGGAAATCAAATCTCAGTATTGCAGCCAATAGTCTGTCCCCTTCACTGTCATATTCAGCTATCTTTTCTAGAGTGCTGGCTACCACCAAAAACTTGTCTTTGAATCTTGACAGAGAATCAGTTTGGCTCATCCATCTGGTGTTTCCAGCTGCAGGAATTGATGATATATGATTTGCTGGCTCATCATCGTAGTCAGATGGGAGATTGCGGAATTCTCTTAGCTCCGACAGAAAGGCATTGTGGAGCTTATATGATGATTTCAGTGTCGAGATTATTTTCTTTGTAGTATCAAACATATTTGCTATTTGCCTTGTGGAACATGAGTGGACAATTTTAGTGTTCAGGCTGTGAGCCTTGCAAACAGTATACATTGCTTCAGGGGCCACTGCCTTGATCTTTGCTTGCACGCCATTGAATCTACCACTCATGTTGCTGCCTTTGTCATAGCCTTGTCCTCTCATCAGTGTTGGATCCATGCCCCAAGCTGTTAACCACCGTAGAAACAGTTCTGCAAGACCCTGACCGGTGCTGTCAAATCCTTCTGTGAATTCCACAAAATCTTCACGGATTTCGACATTCCCAGAAGCATCACGGTGCACATAGCGCACAGATAAAGATATCTGTTCCTTTGTGGAAATGTCTGTAGTACCATCTGTTGTGAAGCTGTACCACTTTGCTTCCTTTGTATTGCGCAAAATTTGTCTCTGCACCTGTTGTCCCATTACCCTTATCAATTCATTCTGAATTTGCGGTGACGTACGTGGCATTCCTTGGCGCTGCTGTGATGTGTTCTTGTAGCTCTGGATCCATCGCTGCAGTGTACTGTACCATGGCATTAAAGTTGCCAAGCACACTAGATTTTCCCCTGAGGGCAATGTTTTGCCTTCCACAAAAGAGAATAATCACACTTATGCGATGTAGGACATGCAAGGTCCTCTCTGTCGTTTTGTTGGCACACTCCAGAAGAGATTGACTTGCTGTTCTTAACTTCCCAGCACAAACTGAAAGAAATGCATCTGCCCGAGCAACAGCATTCCCATGGTTCTTTGCTTTGCTGTGCCTTTCCAGAGTCTTCTTCCCATTGGACCAATCCCTCATTGGTGTAGATGCCAGAATGATGCTACTGGAACTGAATACAAAGCATGGAGCGCAGAATACACCATCCAATGTCTTTGAATACCATGCAAATCTGTAATCATTCAACAGCTGTGCATTAAAACGCCTGAAACGCTGGCTTGGGCCTTCAGGACCCATCAGACGCCCTGGAAAGGTAAAGTCTGGTGTTGGTAGCCACTGTGTTTCCAGAATTTGCTTCTTTTCAGCATCTGTAAGATGAGCCCGATTAAAACAGCCAAGGTCTTCAGCGCTGCAGGGGCTCTGATTCAGTTCCTGGGGATGTTAGTTGGGCGCTCTGCAGTGACTACTACTTCCAGTGGACAGTTGGTTGACTGGAAGCTTCAATGGTGTGTTCTTCCTGGGAACTGCTCTGATTCTGGACAGCTCCATCAAGGTAGGTTCATCCAGGGAACAGCTGTCAAGGGCAAGTTCTTTGGAGGTGTCCAATAAATGACAGGTGACATTAGCTTCCTCGATAATGGCATGTAATGTTGAATCTTTAACTTCACTGTCATCTCTCATGAGCGGTGCACAGTTATCCAATGCATTCTCTGTGGCACTCCGGGGCTGTGGCTCTGTGTTGCCAACCCTGAAACACACAAATGCTCCAACTTTAAATGTACTGCGCCAGACTGCCAGTGCTCTGTACAATACAATGCATTGTCAAGTATGCACGTCTTACCCAGATGTCGAACCTCGAGTGAGGAAGGACTGCATCACCCTACACATCTTTGCAGTTTCCTCCATTCTGGCACGTTTTGCCTTTCGACATGTGCTCCAGATGGTTGCTTATGCTTCCAGCCTCCATCTTGTCAATTAAGAGATTAGCCTTAGAAATGCAAGAATAGGGCTGTTGGAAAGACATGCAAATACAACAGATGCTTGAAAGGGAGATTGAAGGACTGTACTGTACCTTTATATAGTGGACAAACTGTTCTGACGTGAAGCTTCTGACCAATGTGTGTTCAACGCTGCTCCTGTGTAACGACACCTGATCCCTGCCTTTAAGGCGAAAAAAAACTTATTAATAGCCTGCCTAGTACAAAGACTGACAAGAGATGTGAAAAGGCGAACCAGATGTACTGGGATCCAGCCGGTCAGCTCCCACTGCTGTGAGTAATGGTAGCTAGCCAATTCCAATTTTAGCTAACCACTGTAATGTACATTAATCCAAAGGGGGTACGTGCCCCAATTAAGCAGCATGTTTTTGTGAAATGATGGTGGCAACACAATTACCAACTGTGAGTTAATATACGGCTGGTACAGGGAGCCCATTACCAACTGCATTCCAAAGTTGCACAATGTTATACGATATGATGTGACGTTGCTTTTTAATGCTTCTTGAACGTAAGTGGCATAACAAAATCAGTACAATCAGGATTCCTTTTTCAGAGGTCAAAATGCTGGTGAATTCTGAATTAGGCCAGCAAGTTTACGTTAGCCGTGTGCACTTTGTACTACTGAACACATTTCAGTACATACACCAGCTTGGCTGATGGAAAGGTCTATGGGCCTATTGGGTTTTCCAGTCAGTAGCCCTGTTCACTCGTGGCCAAAAAACTGTTGACCTGTTTTTCTGAGAGCACTTTTCACAAGTCCCTAGAGACTCCTCCAATGAGTATACAAAATTAACAGTTCTGTATGACTGAAATTCGTTCTTTTAGTGTCTACAATGGCTGCTATCTACTGGACATACCTGTGCCAACTGAAACCCATGGATGCCTGTGCAGTGCTGTTGCCCATGAAACTACCAGTCAACCCATGAGCAGCCTGCACCAGACTGCGTAATGTGTTGCATTTACAGTTGTTATTGTCACGTGATGTTTGTGTGACTGTTGTAATGCTGTGAAAATTCCCCATCGAATTAAAGACTGTACATTTCTTTATAGTATTAGCCGATGACAGAATGAAGCACTCGTGTCAGTATTCAACTTCCTGGGGCCAGTGCAGCTTATTTTAAAATAAAATTACCGAGGTTCCATAACAGCAAGTAATGGTTAGACAGCGATTGTCAGCAGGGAAACAGCACGAGCATTGCACACCAAAGAACCGGCAGCGGTATGAAAATGAGATAGAGACTTGCAGGGTCAACGAGTGAAACAGCAATATGGCAGTTACCCTAGCAGCAGTAGCACACTAGACGCTCAGAAATCTTGTAAAAGTACTGCAGTTGTGAATTGTATAGTTGTACAGTTGTACAAGCACATTGAGACTGACATTTCATACATTGACCATTTATTCATAATACCAATATCATACAATTATAACCAGCTGGCAAAGCGTCACACCCCTTGCCTCGAAATAAAGGGCACACATACAGTCCAGCTGTCCCATGTCACTTGTCAACAGGAGTATACAAGGTAGATGTTCTTCTCACCGCCTGGACAACAGAGTCCCTTCCCAGAATAATCTGGGGCAAATGCACATTTCTGCAACAGACGTGGGTATTTTACACCACTCCCCAGACCCCAATCGCCTCAGTGGCACAACCACCAGCAGCAGAGCTGGAGTTAATGCAGAGAAACACATTACATGTCACCAAGCCAAGTACTGGGACTCCTCAGAATCTGCAGTGCATTACACCAATGACCTGCCTTTATAAATATTGTTAATTATACAATGGCAAGAAAGAATCCTGGTCTCCAATTGGTCAGCTTTGGGCTGGACCCGTGAAGTAAACCAGTACAACATCACGGGTCTCATCTCAGCCTCACTGTGAACCTGTAGATGAGCTTGAGCTACTTGAGCATCTTGAGCTGGATCATTTCATCTTCTCTTATACAAAAATATTGTTTCCACACAAAAACATCTTTGAAATGACTTTCTAATTCTGTATAACAACGAGCCACTGTATAATAGCAATAATGCCCTCCAAGGTGTGTGTAGTTTGGGATAACGACACGTCTCAGTCGTCAGATGCACTGGGACTGTGCCTCGTGACTAACCACCTGAGGTGTGACGTTATCCCAGCACCCACACACCCTGGCCAGGCGCTACTGCTTAGACGCATTACCCTCTGGCATCAGCACTTAGGTTACATCCTGACCTGCCACCATAGAATCAAACTGCTCACCTGACCATTAATAAGCAACACTAACTCTGCAGTGCATAACACTGCTGACCAGCCAGTAATTACTACCATCATTTTAAACAAATTCACCTAGAGGTTACTGCAGTTGTGCCATGATTACAGAATGCAGGTATCCCACCCAGCAGTGTTCCATGTGGTTTATAGAGAAAAAAACAGACCAGCCATTTAACATAAACATTCCATGGAGCGAGGTCTGCCATCCAGCACCTCAACCCTCAGCGCCACCAGCCCAGGCTACAAGCTTCTTTTCTTCTGGGGGAAACCATTCATGTTGATTAGGGCCCTTATCCACCCTGCCTGTCTTAGTCTTTAATTAAGCTGCACATCCCATGTCTGTCACTCTCCCAGTCACTGTCAGAGACCTCTCAGCTCTGAAATCACAATGCAGCTTATAGTGTAGCATGTGGCACTACAATACTGGCAGCCAGTATTACACGACTGTATTTGAGGCCTTCCCCAAATTTTGTCATCTCCTTCCACTGGCCATAGCCACTCCAAGGCCAGGTAGTCAGAGGCCACACTCAAACACAGGTCACCTACATGGTAGCCCAATGCACTATGACTGGGACCTCAGGCTGCCCCTGTCTGTGTAATTTCTGGAGAAGCTAAAACTGCTTTGGATAGCTCAGCTCACAAATGAGGTCAAGCTCATTGCAAAGCACCATGACCTAATGGCTAGATCGAGCTGTGGAGTAGCTGATCTCAGGTTTGAATCCCACCACTGCCACAGGTTTACTGTGGCACCCTGAGCAAACTGGTGGCAGTGCAGTCAGGAGTGGCTCATAGGGAGGGAAGATGTTGGCACTCTGCTGGTGCCGTACTGCACATGCTTGCGTGTGCGCGCTCGTGCACCCTTGCCACTGACATCCTAGGGAAAGGGACAGAAAAAGCAGAAAATGACCCATCCCACAGCATGGCAACCCTCCACGAAAAAAAGAGAAATGTGGCATGCTGTGATGGTCCCTTGTCGCCAAAATAGAGTAACAAAACAGTGTTCTCAGACAGAATATGAGACCAGAGAAGCCTTGTAGTATGGTCATGAAACTACAATACAATACAATGGTAATCAAAGAAGTAGCATTCTGCTACAATGTTCACAAGTTGTAGTCCACCGAAGGTCCTGCAGAAGTGAAGGTAGAATCTGGTCCCCCGGGTTCCCAAACAAAGGCAATGAAGTCCAGGAGGAGTTCAAGAAAACATCCAGCCGTGTTTGCAAACCAGAGTTGGAAAAACAACAAGCTGCACAGACAGTTAACTTTTGGAGACCCCAACAGCCAGCCATGTTTATCGTGGTATGTGTGCACACATTTTGCGTCTTGTTTTTATCCCTCCCATTAAACATACACTTTTATTTATTTTTTCCACGATTTGTGGCTCCCTTCAAGGCAAAGTACTGTTTAATTGTGTTTTTTTTTCTTCTTTCTAGTTCAAAAAGAGATGCAAGCAACTGAAGTAAGAATGCAGAGGAGTACTGGAGCTGCTTTTTAGAATTTTTTTTTACTAAGCTAATCAAACGTAAGTATTAATGGGCAAGTCAAGTAACCATCACACAGCCGCTGTCCCCAACTCACCGCATTGAGCCTACCTAGTCACCAAATTTAAATAAATATTTTTCTGAACAAGAAAATAAAGTTAAAAAGCAGCTAAACTGTGCATACATCTGATGATCTTGTTTCCATGTAAATAATAAAATATTGAAAAACAAAAGGAAATGGAAATACAAGAATTAATAAAATACAAGATGAATTGTGTCTAATAGTACACGTTTCTCAGTTTGTTCCCAAATGCAACAAACTTGTGTCTATGTCTTCTGCTGGCACCCTTTGCAAACTGTGAGAGGCCTTTCAGCACCATGCATTTCTGCTTAAATTTGAACCAGCATAATATTCTGTGGTGATTTGCATATGCAGCCCATGATGCTTTGCAGTGTGGGGGCATGTGTGATTTTGTATTTCTTTGAAACTTGCGTTAATTCATTCTTACCTTTCTTACCATCATTTAACTATGCTGACCTGTTCTAAAAAGTCAGCACCTAAATCCACCCTGGCCAGGCTGGACCCTCTCCTTTATTCATTCTGTTGCTCTGCCACTGACTCCTTGCCACTAACTCACCACTGTCTCCTGTACCAGAACCTCTCTATCCCCTCTTGAATCCTGTTGTCTTCTCATGTGCTGCCTTCCTCTCAAAATATTGGCTTGCCTCTCTCCTCTTATCTCTGTGCTGCTCTCGCCCAATATTTCCTCCTCATCCTCATCCTACTCACTCTGCTTTTGAGACCTGCGCTCTTTCAGGAGCCCTCACTGTAACACCTTTGTTGTCCAATCTGCCTGGTTTTTTTTTGGTTTTGGTACACTTAACCTCCTCTGGAACTCCTGTTCTCATTCCATCTGCCACGCCTCCTACCCCTCGAAATGGCAACTCAGTGCTGTCTACTTCCCAGTGTGCTCGTGCCCCTCAACCCCTTACCTTAGCCGGCATATATTTACTTTAGGGGACACACCTTGGAAGCAAGTGCGCCGAGTGAGAAATACGGCCGCATGCACATAGCAGTCACTGATATGTCATGCTCCCACAGACCATACATAAGGCCATCGCAAACTACTGAAGCCAAAACTAGGAAATGTGTAATTATTAAAATATTTCAGAATATACTCCTGGACCCGAGGGTGTGTGGGGGGGCAGAGGCGGAGCACACCCACAGAACAAACATAAGGCTATTGCAAACTACTACAGCCGAATAGCTCATTTGGTACTGGAATATGTCGCTTCCCATCATAGAAAGGCATGTTTTGCCACACTGTGTGATTTTGACAGAGAGAAGTCAGAATGAGTGCAGGCGCGATATAGTAATAAAAATATAACTCCATTAAACTGCATATTTTGGTTTTACGATTTATTTGGGGGTGGTACCAGTGCAGTTCAATAACACTTATGACCATATAAAATAAATAAATCCAATTTGGCCGATTGCAGATGGGGAAAACTGACGTTTGAAAGGGGGCATGGCCAACAGCCACCGTTTGGATGAAAAAGTACCGTAATCCGCAGAATTCTACAACCAGGGCACTATGTCCCCTAATATAAATAATCGCCCCTCAGCCTACCAATCAACGAGAGCAAATGTTGTGATGCTACAGACCTGGGTAACTCTGGTGTATTTTAACTACAAGCTACTAGTTATTTAGTGGCTCGAATCCTTGATTCATCATCATTGCCTCTTCTGTCTGCTGCTACTAAGTAATAGTAACATGCTTCTCTTGTGTTTTAGGGAGGCTGTGCTTGCAGTTGTCACTATAAATGTATTTTATTTGCTCTTCACCGCCCCTAGGCTATCTACCCCCCAACCCCCTCACACACAGAATCAAGCTTTGGCTTAGTGCACTTATCCTGGCTATCAAGTTCTAAACAAAAAACTATGCAGATAAAATAGAAGTGTAACACAGTGGGTACTTGTAGACAGTTAATCACTTCTAGGCAATCCTCCCTACACAGTACTCATTCACTCTGCAAACATTTATACAATGCTTCCACAAATGGTTCCAATCAGACTTCTCAACAAACTAATGTTAATGGGGTATAAAACTAGTCTCCTACCCGAAGCAAGCTAATCTAAATGAAGCCTAGGAGTGCAAATGTGTGCCAAGCACCCAATCTGCAGTTACTGTATTTAGTAATTACCCATACAGACCTTAAATTTTTGGATCACTTTGTCACAGCAAAAGTGTCTAGGGCCAGTACATGAGGGGAAAGGGCTGTAAACACTAGATTTCTTTCCCAAACCACAATTCAAGTCCTTTCAATTACAGACTGGGTTAACACTTCGGCTTTTTAACATTTGTCCCAACAAACATTTTTAGAGTTTAAAATCTTGGGAGAGGAATAGACAACCCCAGCAAAAATAGGGAGAGAAGGAGAGAGATATCCTTGCCAGCAGGAGTTTGTGGGAGATAAGGGAATTTGAGGGAGATGGAGCATGAAAGGGATTGACATACATAAAGGGCAACCCCACCACCATGCTTGCCACAGTTCTGGTGCTGGAGGTGGAAATCAGGGAGCACTAAACTGGTGTCAAGTACCCTGGAGGACAGCCAGGTTTCAGTAAAGCATAAAAGGTCAGGGGAGTACTGGACGACCCTCAACTTTAAGGTTGTCTAGTTTGTGAAGGAGACTCCTGGCACTGAAGTGGAAATACCTGAGGCCTTTAGGCAGAGGGGGTGGAGTGGTGGAAGGAAGCGGAGGAACAGTGTTGAGCTGAACGCTCCAGCTAGAAGAATAAGAAGGAGCATCAGAAGGAGAATGGAGGAGAGTTGCACCCTTTGGACCAGTGGGATGTGGGGTGGAAGAAATGAGGGGAAAGACCAGCACAAAGAAGTAATTAAGGATTAAAGGAGGGAGTATGCAGGCACCCAGGATGGATGGTGGGGGGTAGGTGGAAAGGAGAGGAGGAGAGATGGTATAGAGGGTGGAGGGGAGAATGGAGGAGTTAAACAGAGGATGGAGAGGAGAGTGAGGGGTAGGAAATTAGGGAAGCAGGCCAGCAGGGAAAAGGGGAGGACAGAAATAGGCGAGTGAGAAAGGCAATATGGGGGGGAGGTGCTGAGCATGGTGAAAGTAGTAACTAGGTGAGGAAGCAGAAAAGTGGGGGAGCCTTAGAATTACAGAAGCGCTTAGAACAAGCTAAGAGGGTGACACACGCAGGGCTACAACAAAGCAGTTGCCATATGTAACTTGGGGTAGATGCAGGTGTAAATAAATAACCCTACCTAAAAGGTTGGGGAGCAGGGCTAATCGCCGGTGGAGTCGGTGGCTCTGCTGTCCAGGTGGCATGACTGGTTGGCAAGTGACAGGGAGGGACAGTCGCCTAAGTTACTCTCTAACCCCCTAGTAGTCTTGTGGGTGAGTGGTAGGGGGGGTCACCTATGTTGCAACAGTAATCCTTCCTGGACAGTCCACCTGTGTGCTACAGTAGAAATAGAAAGCTGATGGGAGTGAAATTGATTTATGTGGTCATAATGCTCCCCTGACTGTCTCCATTACATGACTCATTCCCTGAGGAGCACAGCTATGCATCAGTTTAGTGATGCTAGCCTGGAGTCTCAAATTATGTTGAAAACCAGTCATTAAAATTAAAGCAGCCTCCAGAGCTGTTGGAGTACCACTACAGAGGCAGTATAGCGCAGTGGTCTAAGGCTCTGAGCTGCAAATCTGGTGACTCCCACAGCTTCCACTTTTTTTTTTTTTTTTTTTGGTTGTTTAATCAGGTATAGCACACTAAGCTGAAAGCTTTTTTACAGGAGCGACCTGGGAACACAAGGAGGTTAAGTGACTTGCTCAGGGTCACACAGTATGCAAGTGGAAGCTGTGGGATTCAAACCCAGGTCTGGTCTGCTGGATGTCACCAGATTTGCAGCTCAGAGCCTTAGACCACTGCACTATCCTGCCTCCTGTGTGACCCTGAGCAAGTCACTTAATCTCTTGGTCCCAGGTCGCTCCTGTAAAAAAGCTTTCAACTTAGTGTGCTATACCTGGTTAAACAACTAAATAAAAAAAACCTCCATGGGAGACAGACATACTTGGAGCAACATACTGGGAGGGCTTAGCATGATAACTCCAATGCAGCCATGAAATGCATTGCCCAAGGAAGAGACATCAGAATCAAGCTTTGGCTTAGTTCCAGGACTACCACCCACAATCCGACTGGGCCACTGAATGAAACCTGATGCAATGTATTATTAATCAGGATTTCCAAATGTTGACAAAATTGAGACAAATATAAACCTTATCCAGACAAATATAAACCAACCACATTTAAATGTGCAACTCAGACGGACCTAGCCAGGATAGCCTACTTGTTTATTACAAATAAAAAATGGCCACATTGTCACAGTCACTCACCTTAGAAACAGGAGCTGAAGGCAGAACTTTTGGAGGATGCAGCGGTGCAGTCGCAATCAATTTGTCTCCCGACTCCCCTAGATGTCTCCAGTGAGTCCCCTGCTTGCTCGCTCTCTCGATGCTGGACCGTGGCATTAATTTAGCACCAGACACACACAGGATGATTCGGCGCCGCGGTCGACCGCACTCAGACTCACCACAGTCTCAAATCAGATTAGGGCCTAATCACTAGGCAATTGGCAATAGGCACGCCACACAGCAGTAAGTCCTACTACCTAGGCTCTACGCTCGACTGCTCAACTGCTACTGGGCCTGGCTCCCGACCGACTCTGCTGCTGGCTGACTGGTGACCGACCTCGTTCTCGGCTTGTAGTCACTCCTCTCTCTGTCCACCAACTGTCGTCTCTGCAGTGCAATCTTCACCGTGTATGTACGCTCAGTCGCTCACGCTGCCAAGACTCTTCTCTGACTCGTCCGTCCGACCCGAATTCCACGCCACAAAACACCGACCGAAAAGAGCTTTCTGTGACTTCATCGGGCATTTAAAGAGCCCGCTACACCCCAACCCCACCCCTTATTTTGCATGGCACGCCTCCTTTGTCAACCAGCGGACCTGATTGAGATATGAAACACGTTTCTCAATCAGGTCCTCCTAGCAGCCACAGTGGGCCAGTACGCTACGCCACAGCGACCCCTCAAACTTTTACTGAAGTGCCCAGGGAATTGGGAAAGCCCGCGAAAAAAAAACCCGATTGAAACAAAGGAATGCAGCAGACGACCAGCTGGCTCCTGCTACCCCAGCTGATAGCTGCAGCACGCCGTGGCGTGTCAGGCGTATCGGTAGCTACGCCCTTGCCGGAAGCGGGGCAGTCGGCACAGGAGAAGGTGGTCTGGCACTTTTTTAAATGCCTTGATCATATTTTCCCTCTGTTGCGTGAACCACCACCGCCTTGGGACTTGTTGCTGGTGTTGGCAAAGGTCATGAGCTAGCCATTTGAAACGATGCACAGGTGTGAAATGTCTCATCTGTCATGGAAGACCACCTTCCTGGTGGCTATCATGTCAGCCAGAAGGATCGGTGAGCTCCAGGCACTCTCGGTGGAGTCTCCTTATCTGGTCTTCCACAGGGACAAGGTTGTCCTTAGCCCCAACCCGAAGTTCCTCCAAAAGGTTGTGTCTGATTTTCACCTTAACCAGGTGATTAATCTCCTGGTGTACTTCACCAATCACATCTCGGAGGCCAAGCACAGGCTTTATACCTTGGACCTGCAGAGCACTCGCCTATTACAAGGAGTGCACAGCTGGAGTTCAGGGAGATGCTCGCTAGCTATTCGTCACCTACACTGAAGCCACCCCTGGCAGTCCAGCAGCTAAGCGGATGATTGGCAGGTGGATTATATCCTGCATCGACCTCTGCTATAGGTTAGGTAGGGAGCATCCCGTAGGGCTAAGGGCTCATTCTATCCATCATCCTCAGTGACTGCTTCCAGGGATGTCCCTCTCCAGGAAATCAGCAGGGCTGCTACCTGGAGATCAGCACACATTTTCATTTCCCACTACCACATCGACCTTGAATCACGCCAGGATGCTGGTTTGGGGGCCTCGGTTCTCCAATCGTTATTCTCTAAGTAGGAGGTGTGCACCTTGGCCCTCCTCCTGGAAAACTGCTAGGAGTCTGCCCGAAGTGTGGCTAGAACACCACATCCACATCCCTAGAAAAACAGATTACTCACCTGTAACAGTAGCTCTGTTTTAAGGGTGGTGTATGGTGTTCATCCACACTGACCCACCTGTCCTCCCCTGGCAAGTGGCACACTGGTCTGGCTTCCAGCAGGCAAGATCTGATGTCACGGGGCAGTCCAGAGGGATTTACCACCTGGGTGGGTGGGAGGAGCCGGCTTGAAGATGTTCCGGCAAGCCTTAAAGGGGAAAGGACACTGCCAGAAATGTGGATGAACACCGTATACCACTCCTAGAACTACTGTTATAGGTGAGTAACCTGTTTATAGAACCCGTGTCAGAAGCCCAGCAGAGCAGGGGGTTCTACTCCCATTTCTTTCCAGGTATGAAATGCACTGGTGATCTCGGGTCCATTCTGGACCGCATAGTTAAATCTCATCCAGTACAAAAAGTTCCAGATGATAACTCTCCAGGGACTGCTGCTCTTCCCGAACAAAGGGGATTGGATATGCTCTCTAGATATGCAGGACACAAATCTACATATCAAGATTTGTTCCCCACACAGGCAGTACCTCCGATTTAAGTTTCAGGGGGCACACTTCCAGTTCCGGACCTTGCCCTTTGGCTTGTTCTCAGCTCCTTGGATGTTTACCAAGTGCATGGCAGTGGTCTTGGATGCCCTCAGAAGACAGAGGTTCTACATCTTGCCCTACCTGAACGACTGGCTGCTCAAAGCTTCATCCAGAGACCACCTGGTCCAAGCCATGGAACACACCATCCACCTAATCTTCCTGGACATAAAGTCTCCACCACTCATTCACACTAATGGGAGTATGCCGGAGGCACTAGGACTCAGCGAGAGCAAAATTTTTCAGGAGGGCTGGTGCCTGAGATGGAGTTCGCGAGGAAGCGGCACCGTGAGCCCAGCACGTGCGGTAATGACCATCTCGGCGTCGACCCTCCAACCGCCTCAGTTCCTTTTTTCCCCGCTGTCGAGTTTGCTTCACTGACGACGTCGCTCGCCCACCAGGAGTTAAACTTCCCTAGCAGCTTAGTTCATTTTATTGTTTTGTAGATTATCTTGAATCATTACCAATTATATTTATTAGTTCTAACTTGTACAAGAGAAGTCTTCAGTCCTCCATTGACGGAGTCGACCATGAGCGGGTCAGGTGATGGTAGGGAGACTTCGTATGAAAGCTGTTCAGTCAGCCGGGCCAGGTCCAGTCCGCCGTCCTCCCCGGGGGGGGGTCTAACAACGTACGGTCCAATGCTTAGGGAGATGGGTGATCCCCCGAAAGCATAAACAGAAACGGTCCCATTCTCTGCACCGTTCGACCTCGAGTTGTTCTTCAACACACAGGTCAAAGAAAAAATAGCATCACTCGAGGTCACCCTCTGGTACGTCTGCACATAGACGGTCGGTTATTAGGGCCAGGTGCTGGTCTCCACCTCTGTCTGAGTCGCTGGTGGCCGACCTCCTCGACACCGGAGCTCCTCCCCACCTATTGGAGGTGCTTTCCAATGAGCAGTTTCACCAGTGGGCTGCTCTTACGGAGCAGTGGGCTCGGAGGTTGGTCCAGCTGCCTGAGCCAGCCAGTTCGACACCGAGGCCATTCAGTTTCGGATGGGCGGATGAGGCGGTTGGGCCTTCCTAGTCATGCGGCACCTTCTTCGGTGCCGTAAACTCCATGCTCTGGTGTCTATCCCCCTCACACGGCTGCTGCACAGGGATCTACACCGAAGCCTCTGTCTCTTGCCATTTTTCCTTCTTTTACTTCCAATCACAGTTTTCAGACTCCTGTGACGTTGTCGTCTGTGGTGTCGACTTCTCCAGCACCAGGGGCTCAATCGGCGTCTGTGGCACCGCGGGTTTTCGGTGCTGTCTGTGGTGCCGGGGGCTCTGTCGGCACCATCTGCACCGCCAGAGGCTCTGTTGGCACCGCGCTCTTTGTCGGTGCCATGTGCGGTGCCGTTTCCGATGGCGGCTCCTTCTTTGTTCTCGGCACCATTTTCTTCGGCGCCATCCAGTCTTCAGGGGTTTTCGACAACAATTCTTTCTTCTCTTCTTCCTCCTGATTTTCAATCCTTTCCTGTCTACACAGTCCCCCCAGGAGATGATTTTGAGCCTGATCCAGATCTTCGCCTAGGTGATGACGTTGATGCTGACACTGTGCTGGGGGCAGGGATCAATCCTCCTGCAGAGCCTGTTGTTGAGGACCATTCCTTGAAGTCTCTGCTCAAGAATTTAAATTCTACTCTTTCTTTCCTGACCACAGAAATCGATCCTGGTAAGCTTTTGCGTCTCCAATATCTTCATGTCCCGGAAATCCCTATGGATTTAACCCCTCCAGTACAGCCCTCTTTCGAGATCCTTTCACAGATGGTGTGGAAGAATCCAGCTCTTATTCTTTCCATGGCCAAGTCCATAGATAGGAACTGTGCCCCTCCCAAGGATTGCCCCATTTTGGCCTCACAATCCTTTGCTGATGCCATAGTGGTCCTGGCAGAGAATGATAAGGCTGTCCTACCTCAGTAATCTACAGCCTGGCCTCTAAACAAAGAATCTCGCAAGATAGACACCTTAGGTAAGAGAGTCTTTGCTGCCTCAACCCTGGGCATGCGCATTTCCAGCTACCAGGGCTATTTTTCTCAATATGAGTGTGTTGTTTGGCATTAACTCAAAGCAATGGTAGAAGCTCTGCCCGAATCGGAGCTTAACTCAGAGCTACTTCAAACCATAACTAGGGGTATCGAGTCCAATAACCAACAAGTTAAAGCTGCAGTGGACGCCTTCAATACTGCTTCCGGGCGGCGGCTGGCATTTGCACCCATCGCCACTCTTGGCTGTGTACTTCAGGCTTCACGAATGATGCGCAGCAGCAAGTCATGGCCTTACCTTTGAACGGTATGTATATGTTCGAACCTCAGGTGGAGCAAGCCCTAGAGACCACATGGAAGACTAGGTCTGCCATTAAGATAGCCAGACCGACCGTCCCCTCCGGGGGGGGTAGAAAACAGTGCCAGTTTCACAACCATCAGTCCTTTCAGGGCAAAGGTGGAGGAGGTTTTAACAAAAACCAAAACCCTCAACCGCAAAAGAAAGCACAGCAGAAGGCACAAGGTCCAAAAGCACCCAGTGCCACCTTCTGAGTTTTCTGCCCAGGTCCCACCTCAGCTGCCCGAGGGGGACTCCTCTTCAGCAGTGGGAGGACGTCTGACTCCGTTTTACCACCAGTGGAAATCTATAACATCAGACAAATGGATCCTCAGAATAATCTGCGAGGGGTGTTCTCTCAGTTTTTCAGAAACCCCTCCGTATCATCCTCCCAAACGACAGCCCAGGCTGTTGGCGGTACAGTCAGACCTTCTTGCTTCTGAGGTACAAGGCCTTCTTAACAGGACAGTAGAAGTAGTTCCATTGGATCAGCAAAACACAGGATCTTCTTGGACATAAAGTCTCCACCACTCATTCACACTAATGGGATCTACGTCGGATGCTCTAGGACCCAAAGGGAGCAAACTTTTTTGCAGGAGGGCTGGCGCCAGAGATGGGGCCTCAAGGAGTGGTGCCACAAGCCTCTGCTTCTGCGGCAATGACCATCTCGGCGTTGACCCTCCAGCCGCCTCGGTTCCTTTTTTTCCGCCGTCGAGTGCACTTCAGTGACGACGTCGCTCGCCCGCTGGAAGTCAAACTTCAACCTAGTAGCGTAGTTTTCAGTTTATTATTTTGTATTTTTTGAATAAAGTACCGCTTGCAATAATTTATTCTGATCAAAGAAAGAAGTCTCAGCCTACATTGACGGAGTCGATCATGAGCGGGTCAGGTGACGGTAGGGAGACTTCATATGAAAGCTGTTCAGTCAGCCGGGCTGGGTCCGGTCCGCCGCCTTCTCCGGAAGGGGGGGTCTAACAACGGACGGTCCAATGCCTGAGGGGATGAGTGGTCCCCCTGGAAGCATAAAAGTAAACTGTCCCATTCTCGGCACCGTTCGGCCTCAAGCTCTTCTTCAACCCGTAGGTCAAAAAAGAGAAGGCATCACTCGAGTTCGCTCTCTGAAATGTCTGCACGTCGATGATCGGTCATTGGGGTCAGTTGCCATTCTCCTCGTTTGGAGTCGTAGGTTTCTGGTTCTGGTCTCCGAGCTCTTCGACATCGGAGCCCTTCCCTGCCTTCTGGTAGGGCTTCCAATGAGCAGTTTCATCAGTGGGCCGCTCTTATGGAGCAATGGGCTCAGAGGCTGGTCCAGCTGCCTGGCCCGGTAACTCAGGGTGATTGGGCCTCCCTAGTCATGCAGCGCCCTCTTTGGTGCCGTCGACTGCAGTCAGGTGTTTTCCCCCTCACATGGCTGCGGCGCAGGGGGCCACACCGATGCCTGTATCTCCTGGTATTCTTCCTTCTTTTTCCTCAAATTCTAATTTTCAGGGCCCTGGGTTGGTTTTGGCGCCGTCGGCATCAGTGGGTGGCTCGGCGCCGTTTCCAGCACCATGCAGCTTTTCGGCGCCGTTGAGCTTCTCAGCGCCATGTGGCCTTTCGGTGCCGTCTGCTTTGTCAGCGTCGTGTGGCCTTTCAGCGGTGTGCTCTTCTTCGGCGCCGAGGCCAGGGTTTTCTTCTGCCAATCTTCAGGGCGTCTCCTCTCTGATTTCTTTTCCTTCCTCTTTTTCTGCTGATTTTCCTTTCCTGTCCATGCAGTCCCTCCTGGACTGTCAGGAGATGATATTGAGCCTGACCCAGATCTTAGACTGGGCAATGATGTGGAAGGAGCAGGAACTAATCCTGTTACAGAGCCTGTGGTCGAGGACCTGTCATTTAAGTCTGTGCTGAAAAATTTGAATTCCACTCTTTCTCTCCAGACTACAGACGTCGATACTGGGAGGCTTTTAAGACTCCAATACCTTCATGTTCCAGACATCCCTATGGATTTAACTCCCCTGGTACAACCCTCCTTTGAGACGCTTTCTCAAATGGTATGGAATAATCCTGCTGTCATTCCTTCTGTGGCTAAGTCCATAGATAGGAAGTATGCTGCTCACAAGGATCGACCCATTTTGGCCTCCCAAGCCTTTGCGGATCCTATTGTAGTCTTGGCAGAGAATGATAAGGTCGTCCTTCCTCAGACTACTACAGCTTAACCTATAAACAAAGAATCTTGTAAGATAGATACTTTAGGTAAGAGGGTCTTTGCTGCATCCACTCTGGGTATGCGTATCGCCAGCTACCAGGGCTATTTCTCCCAATATGAGTATAGTCTTTGGCATTCGCTCAAACAAATGGTTGAAGCTCTACCGGAGTCGGACACTAATTCAGAGCTTCTTCAAACCATAACCAGGGGCATCGAGTCCAACAATCAACAGGTTAAAGCAGCTATGGACGCCTTCGATACTGCCTTCCGAGCGGCGGCAGCGGGCATTTGTACCCGGCGCCATTCCTGGCTGTGCACTTCAGGTTTTCTAAATGATGCCCAGCAACAGGTCATGGCATTGCCCTTCGATTGTGTGTATCTCTTCGGCCCTCAAGTAGAACAGGCTCTAGAGGCCACGCAAAAGACTAGGTCAGCCATTAAACTGGCTCGACCTCATCCCGCCACCTCTCGAGGGGGTGTTAACAAACGCCTGTTTCATAACTGTCAGTCCTTTCAAGGCAAAGGCAGGGGAGGTTTCTAATAAAAATAAAGCCCCTCAGCCTCAAAAGAAAATGCAACAGAAGGTGCAAGGACCCAAACCGCCCAGTGCCGCCTTCTGAGTTTCTGGCCCAAGTCCCACCTCAGCTGCCCGAGGGGGACTCTTTAGCGGTGGGAGGTCGTCTGACTCAATTCTACAACCTGTGGAAGCCCATAACTTCAGACAAATGGGTTCTTCGGATAATCCGCGAGGGATATTCCCTCAATTTTTCGGAGAACCCTCCGGATTGTCTTACCCAAGCGGCAGCCAAAGCTGTCAATTCTTCAGAGCATCTCGCCTCCAAAATACAAGGCCTTCTGAACAACAGGGCAGTGGAAGTAGTTCCGCTGGATCAACAGAACACAGGGTTCTACTTCCATTACTTTCTAGTTCCAAAGAAAACCAGGGGCATGCACCCCATTTTGGACCTCAGAAAATTAAACAAGTATCTTCCCAAAGAGAAATTCAAGATGATATCGCTAGGGACCCTGTTACCCTTGCTTCATCAACACGACTAGTTAGCCTCCGTTGACATGCAGGATGCTTACCAACATATTCCTATTCATCCAAAGCATCGCAAATAGCTAAGGTTTATGGCTTTGGGACAGCATTATCAGTTCAGAGTCCTGCCCTTTGGGCTATCCTCGGCACTGCGAGTTTTTACAAAGTGTGCAATCCTCGCAGCGCATCTCTGAAAGGTCGGAATACAAGTGTTCCATATCTGGACGACTGGCTTCTAACGAGCCCTTCCAGGCAAGGAACTCTCGACGCCATTGCCACGGCCTCAGACTTTCTCATGTCCATGGGAGTCCTGCTAAACCTCAAGAAATCGCAGTTGCAGCCCTCCCAGAGGCTCCTTTTCGTAGGAACTCTTCTGGACACCTCCTGTGCGAAAGTGTTTCTACCAGAGGACAGAAGGAGCAATGTCCTACAGATGGCCCGATACATCAGACAGAACAGCTCGGTTTGAGCCATCTCGATGCAATGGATGCTAGGTCTCATGGCATCCTCGGTGTTCACTGTACCCCTAGCACACCTTCACATGAGAACCTCTCAATGGATGCTTAGTACTCAGTGGTCCCAAACCACTCACCCTCAGTCCTTTCTCATCAAGGTGACAGAACCTCTGTAGTCACTCACCTGCTAGTCACAAGAGGACAATCTTCTGGAAGGGTATCCCTTTGCTCCTCTGGATCATCAGATTTCCATTACCATGGACGTATCCCTGATGGGGTGGGGAGCTCACTGTCAGACTCTCCACACTCAAGGTACATGGACTCAGGACGAGTCCCAGCTTCACATAAATGTCTTAGAAATGAGAGCCGTCCTTTATGCAGTCTGGGCTTTGAAGGACATTCTCTGTCTCAAGAACATTCTCCTTCAAACAGACAACAAAGCAGTGATGTATTACATCAACAAGCAAGGCAGGGCTCACTCTTAGCCCTTATGCAGGGAAGCAATGAGAGTGTGGGAATGGTGCTTGGAGCACAAGGCTCTAATTTGAGCGGCCTACCTGCCGGGAGTGCAGAACGAACTGGCAGACTGTCTCAGCAGAACAGAGACAGATCCTCACGAATGGTCCCTTGACTCAACCGTAGTTTAGTCACTATTCGCAGAGTGAGGAACTCCAGACCTGGACCTTTTTGCTTCCCCACTCAACACAAAACTGCCTCTTTTCTGCTCCAGAAATCCAGGGCCTGGCATTTTCTGTCAGGATGCGTTCAGGCTGCAGTGGACAAAACACTTTCTATACACCTTTCCATCTTCTTGTAATTCAGAGAGTACTTCTCAAGTTCGAGTCACAGGGGAGCAAAATGATTCTCATTGCTCCCTTCTGGCCTCGGCAGATGTGGTTTCCGTTACTCAACAGTATGTCGGAAGCCCCTCTGAAACCGCTTCCTCTTCAGACGAACCTTCTGGCTCAGAGGCCTGTGGTCCATCCCAATCTGAGATCACTTCACCTTCGGCTCCTGAAGAGATAGAGGTGAACAGGTTCAATGTCTCTCACAGAGTTTCAGATATTCTTCTGGCTGCGTGCAAGCCAGCCAAATGGAAGCGTTTTTCACTCTGGTGTGCAAAATTCTCTTTGAATCCTTTTTCCTGCCCACCATGTAAAGTTCTAGAGCACCTTTTGGACCTGTCAAATTCAGGTCTGCAATACTCTACATTCAAGGTTCACCTTTGTGCCATTTCAGATTATCAAGAGCCAGTACTTTCCTTGTCACTGGCTCAGTTACCCATGGTTAAGAGGTTCCTTAAGGGAATTCTGCATACCAGACCTCTTATCAGACGTCCAGTCACAGCCTGGGACATTAATCTTATGCTAGACATCCTCACTCAAAAACCTTTTGAGCCTCTAGCTACCTGTGAATTGAAATTCTTCACTTTGAAAACTGCCTTCCTGGTGGCCATTACCTTGGCCCACAGGGTCTCTGAGATACATGCCTTGGTCACAGACCCTCCGTATACTGTGTTTCATAAAGACAAAGTAGTTCTTAGGACCCATCCTAAGTTTCTCCCTAAGGTTGTTTCAGAATTCCATGTAAACCCACCTTTGATCCTTCCTCCTTACTTTGCGAACTTCCAAAATGAAGTGGAGCATTCTCTTCATTCTTTGGACGTCAAAAGAGCTTTGCATTTCTGTTTAGATAGGAGAAAAGATTTGCGCAAAGCTCAACAACTGTTTGTTTCCTTCAGCGAGACCCGGCTGAGTCAACCTGTCGCTATCAGATGCATTTCAGCATGGCTGGTGGCATGCCTTCGCCACTGTTATTCCATGGTGCAGGTTAAGCTGGAAGGCAGAGTGTACGCTCACTCTACTAGAGTGGTCGCGGCATCCCTGGCGGAAATCCGCAACGTGCCTATTGCAGATATTTGCAATGCGCCCACCTGGAGCTCAGTGCATACTTTCGTCAAACACTATGCCCTGGATGTCCATGCCAGATGACATGTTTTGTTTGGCAGAACCATCCTTAATGGACTTCTGTCCTAAATCTGTGAGCTCTTGGTCCCTTCTGCCATCCTCTCGGGAGATTATTAGCTTGGTATTCTCCCATTACTGTGAACGAGTGGTGGAGACTTTATGTCCAGGAAGATATGGAAATTATGTGCCTACTGTAATTCTTGATCTTCTTGGACGAAGTCTCCACCACTCATTCACACGCCCACCCACCATCCCCCAAGCTTACCTCTGTTGGTCTTCACTCCCTCAATCTTTAGGCTATGAAGACTTCTTTCTTGACCCTTCTTATATGGGTCTTCTGGACTATCTTATGTCCAGTTTTTGGTTAGGCTATCCTTCTAGGTTAGTTACGCTGCACCTCCTCGGAGAAAAAAGGTACTGACGCGGTTGGAGGGTCGACGCCGAGATAGTCATTGCCGCACAAACAGAGGCTCGTGGCGCCACTTCTTGCGGCTCCATCTCTGGCGCCGGCCCTCCTGCAAAAAAGGTTGCTCCCGCTGGGTCCTAGCGCCTCCGGCGTAGATCCCATTAGTGTGAATGAGAGGTGGAGACTTCGTCCAAGAAGATCAAGAATTACGGTAGGTACGTAATTTCTGTTTTCTACTCCGATTACTTTCTGATCACAAAGAAAACCATCAGCATGCGCCCCATTCTGGATCTCAGAAAGTTAAACAAGTTCCTACACAAGGAAAAGTTCAAGATGATATCACTTGGTACCCTGCTACCTTTGATTCATTGACACGATAGGCTAGCCTCCCTGGACATGCAGGATGCCTACCAGCACATCCTCATACACCCAAAGCACCAGAAATACTTAAGGTTCATGGCATTGGGTCAACACTATCAATTCAGAGTCCTGCCCTTTGGGCTATCCTCGGCGTCTTGAGTTTTAACAAGTGTGCAATTCTCGTGGCGCACCTGAGGAAAATCAGAATATAAGTGTTTTCATAACTGGACGACTGGCTCATAGCAAGTCCCTCCAGGCAAGAGACCCTGGAGGCCACGGTCTCAGACTTCCTCACGTCCATGGGAGTCCTGCTGAATCTCAAGTCGCAGTTGCAGCCCTCCCAGAAGCTCCTCTTCATAGGACCTCTTCTGGACACCTCCTGTCCGAAGGCTTTTCTTCCAGAGGACAGAAGGAACGATATCTTACAGATGGCACGATACATCAGAGAACACAGTTTGGTTTGAGCTATCTCGATGCAACGGATGCCGGGCCTCCTGGCATCCTCTGTACCCTTGACTCGTTTTTACATGAGAACCTCTCAGTGGATGCTCAGTGGTCCCCAACCACTCACCCTCAGTCTTTTCTCATCAAGGTGACGGAACCTCTGAAGAGGTCGCTCACCTGGTGGTCTCAGGAGGACAACCTTCTGGAAGGATATCCCTTCACCCCTCTGGATCATCAGATCTCCATTACCACGGCCGTGTCTTTGATGGGTTGGGGAGCTCACTGCCGGGATCTCCACACCCAGGGTACATGGACTCGGGACGAGTCTCAACTTCACATAAACATCCTGGTATTGAGAGCCGTCCTCTATGCAGTCCAAGCTTTGGAGAACATACTCTGTCACAGGAACATTCACCTTCAAACGGACAACAGGGCAGTGATGTACTATATTAACAAACAGGGTGGTGCACACTCTTACCCATTATGCGGAGAAGCAATGAGAGTGTGGGAATGGTGCCTGGAGCACAAGGCTCTGATCCAGGTGGTTTACCTGCCAGGAGTACAAAACAAGCTGGCAGACTGTCTCAGCAGACAGGAGTCTGATCCTTATGAGTGGTCTCTCAACTTAACCATCGTTCAGGCACTCTTCAAAGAGTGGAGAACCCCAGACCTGGACCTTTTTGTGTCCCCACTCAAAGTGAAACTGCGTCTCTTCTGCTCCAGAAATCCAGGACCTGGCATTTTTTGTCAGGATGCGTTCAGGCTGCAGTGGACAAAATGCTTTCTATACACTTTTTCTCCTCTTCCCCCAATTCAGAGGGTACTACTCAAATTGGAGTCGTGGGGGGGCAGAATGATTCTCATTGCCCCTTCTGGCCTCAGCAGATATGGATCTTCCTGGACATAAAGTCTCCACCACTCATTCACACTAATGGGATCTACGCTGGAGGCGCTAGGACCCAGCAGGAGCAAACTTTTCGAGAGGGTCGGCACCAGAGATGGAGTCGCAAGGAAGTGGCACCGTGAGCCATGGCTCGTGCAATAAAGACTACCTCGGCGTCGACCCTCCAACCGCCTGAAGTTCCTTTTTTCCCCGTTGTCAAGTGCACTTCAGTAGCGACGTTGCACGCCCGCCTGGAGTCAAACTTCAAACTAGCAGCATAGTTTTCAGTTTAATGTTTTGTAATTTATCTTTGAAAGTACCGAGTAGATTTTAATTAAATTTATTGATTAATAAAGAAGTCTTCAGCTATCCATTGACGGAGTCGACCATGAGCAGGTAAGGTGACGGTAGGGAGACTTCGCGTGAAAGCTGTTCAGTCAGCCTGGCTGGGTCCGGTCCGCCACCATCCCCGGAGGGTGGGCCTGACAACGGACGGTCCAATGCTCAGGAGATGGGTGGTCCCCAGAAGCATAAAAGGAAACTGTCCCATTGGCTGCATCATTACGGCCTTGAGTTCTTCTTGGTACACGATTCGAGAAAGAAGGCATCACTCGAGGTGGCAACCACCAGGTATGTCTTGCGCCACGACAGTCATTGAGGCTAGGCAATCGTCTCTCCTCCTGGAGTCGCTGGTTTCTGGCTCCAGTGCCCAACCTCTTCGACACTGGAGCCCATCCCTGCCTATTGGACGGGCCTCCGATGAGCAGTTTCACCAGTGGGCTTCTCTTATGGAGCAGTGGGCTCGGAGGTTGGTCCAGCTGCCTGATCCGGTCACTTTAGAACCTTCGGGCCACTCGAGAGACCAGGTAGGGTTGTTGGACCTTCCTAGTCGTGTGACACTTTCTTCGGTGCTGTTGACTCTGTGCTCAGGTGTTTTCCCCCCTCACATGGCTGTGGCACAGGGGCCCACACTGATGCCTCTATCTCCTGTTAATTTTCCTCCTTTTCCTTCAAATCACAGTTTTCGGAACCTTGGGAAACTCTGAGCCGTCCACGGCACCAAAGGCTCTGTGGGAGCCATCCGTGGCGTCGGGAGGGCTCTGTCTGCACCATTTGTGGCACCGGGGGATCTGTCAGCACCGTCCGTGGCGCCGGGGGCTCTGTTGCCGCTGTCCGCAGCGCCAAGGGCTCTATCTGCGCTGTCCGCAGTGTCGGGGTCTCTATCGGCGCAGTGTGCTGGGCTGTTTTCGATGGCGCCGACTTCCTTGGGTTCGATGCCATGTTCTTCATTGGCGCCGATGCTTGGTGCGGCGCCGTCCAGCCTCCAGGACTTTTCGACTCTGATTCTTTTCTCTTCTAATTTACATTCAGATTTTCACCCCTTTCCTGTCCATATGGTCCCCCTGGACTGTCAGGAGATGATTTTGAGCCTGACCCAGATCTTCATCTGGGTGATGATGTTGAAGGAGCAGGAGTTAATCCTGCTGCAGAGCCTATGGTCAAAGACCTTCCCTTTAAGTCTCTGCTGAAAAATTTAAATTCCACTCTTTCTCTACAGACTACAGAAATCTATCCTGGGAAGCTTTTAAGACTCCAATACTTACATGTCCTGGAGATCCCTATGGATTTAACTCCTCCAGTACAGCCATCTTTTGAGACCCTTTCTCAGATGGTATGGAACAATCTTGCCCTTATCCCTTCCGTGGCTAAGTCCATAGATAGGAAGTACGGTGCTCCCAAGGATTGACCCATATTGGCATCTCAAGCTTTTGCTGATACCATTGTAGTCATAGCAGAGAATGACAAGGCCGTAAGCCCTCAGGCATCCTCAGCCCGGCCTATTAATAAAGAATCTCGTAAGATAGACACCTTAGGTAAGAAAGTCTTTGCTGCCTCCACCCTGGGTATGCATATTGCCAGCTACCAGGGCTATTTTTCTCAATATGAATATGTCCTTTGGCATTTGCTCAACCACATGGTAAAAGCTCTATCTGAGTCGGAACCTAATTCAAAGCTACTTCACTCCATAACCAGGGGCTTCGAGTCCAATAACCAACATGTTAAAGCTGCAATGAACGCTTTCGATACTGCTTCTCAAGCAGTGGCGGCTGGCATTTGTACCCATCGCCACTCCTGGATACGTATTTCAGGCTTCACGAATGATATCCAGCAGCAGGACATGGCCTTACCCTTTGACGGTATGTATCTGTTCAGGCCCCAGATGGAACAAGCTCTGGAAGCCACACAGAAGACTAGGTCAGCCATTAAGATAGCTATACCCACTCCCTCTCGTGGGGGGGGGCTGCCAATAAACGTCAGTTTCATAACCGTCAGTCCTTTCGGGGTAAAGCCACACCCCACAGCCACAAAAGAAAATGCAGCAGAAGGCACAAGCCCCCAAAGCGCCCAGTGCCACCTTCTGAGTTCTCGGTCCAGGTCCCACCTCAACTGCCCGAGGGGGACTCTTCCTCAGCAGTGGGAGGACATCTGACTCAGTTCTACAACCGGTGGAAGTCTATAACATCAGAAAAATGGGTCCTGTGGATAATCCGCGAGGGATATTCGCTCAATCTTTCAGAACCCTCCCCGGATCATCACCCCAAACAACAGCCCAGATTGTCGGCAGTACAGTCAAACCTTCTTGCTTCCGAGGTGCAAGGCCTTTTGAACAACAGGGCAGTAGAAGTAGTTCCGCTGAACCAACGAAACACAGGTTTCTACTCCCATTACTTTCTAGTTCCGAAGAAAACTGGAGGCATGCACCCCATTCTGGATCTCAGAAAGTTAAACAAATTCCTTCACAAGGGAAAGTTCAAGATGATATCTGAGTGGTGGAGACTTCGTCCAAGAAGATCAAGAATTACGATAGGTACGTAATTTCCATATCTTCCTGGACATAAAGTCTCCACCACTCATTTTAACTAATGGTACCGAGCTAACAAACCTCCCAAGATGGGCGTCAGGCTAAACTAAGAGCTCACCTATTTAGGACAGAAGTCCGTTAAGAATAGTCCTACCAAACGACACATGTCGTGGGCACCACTCATTCACATGCCCACCCACCATCCCCCAAGCTCACTTCTCTGTTTATGGTCTTCACTCCCTCAGTGGCTGAGCTGTGAAGACTTTATTGTTGACCCTTCTTACACAGGTCATTCGAACTGTCTTATGTCCAATTTTTAGGTTAGTCCTTCTAGGTTGGTTATGCTGCACCTCCTCGGGGGGGGGAAGGTACTGAGGTGGTTGGAGGGTAGACACCAAGACGGTCATTACCGCATGTGCCGGGCTTTCGCAGTGCCACTTCCTCGTGGCTCCATCTCAGGCGCCAGCCCTCCTGAAAACAGCTTCTTCTGGGTCCTAGTGCCTCCTGCGTACTCCCATTAATGTGAATGAGTGGTGGAGAGTTTATCCAGGAAGATCAAGAATTGCGGTAGATACGTAATTTCCATTTCCAAGACCTGGGCATAACAGTCAACTTTCCCAGATCCATCTTAACGACAGGTCAGCATCCCCAGTTCATTGAGGAAGTCCTAGACATTGCAGAGAGTATGGCCTTCCTTCCCGCGGACAGGGTGGACTGTCTCATAGCCCAGACCAGGCTGGTGTTACACAGCTGCTATGTTTCCGACAGAGTCTTTCTCCAGCTCCTGGGAATGATGGCAATGGCCAACGTCACAGTGCCTCTGTCCAGATTACATATGAGGATCCCCCAGTGGACATTGAGAGTCCAGAGGGACCAATGTACGGACAGCCTCAAACAGGAGGTCCTGGTCTCCTCTCTGGTAAAGAAAGTTCTCCTGTTGGATGAAACCCATCAGTATTCTAAAGGGGCTCCCCTTTTCTATCCCCTCCCCTTAGCAGATCCTGACCACACATGCCTTGGGGATGGACTGGGGCACTCATCTGGGCCCACACCAAACACAAGGGATGTAGTCCTGACCAGAGTCGTCTCTCCATATCAATGTCCTGGAGATGCGAGCAGTGCTGTATAGCCTCCAAGCCTTTCAGACTCCACTGTCCCCGGGCTTCCTATTGATGCAGACAGACAACATGATTGTTGTCCATTACATCAACAAGCAAGGAGGTACCCATTTGTAGCCCCACTGCAGGGAAGCAATGAGAGTTTGGTACTGGGCTCTGAACCATAGCATAGAACTGTTGGCTATCCATGTCCCAGGAGTCCAAAACATCCTGGAGGACAAATAAGCCAGTCAAAGTCAGAGATGCACGAGTGGGAGCTTCTGACGGTTGTCGGAAGACCTCATCAACAGATGGGGTCGGCCACAGCTGGACCTTTTTGCGTCCCTACTTATCACAAAACTGCCACGTTTTTGCTCGCTACATCAAGGGCCTGGAATTTTCTGGCGAGACACATTGTCCCACTCCTGGAAAGGGAGGATCTTACCTGTATCAGTCTTCACCATTCATCACTGGTGGGTACTACACCGGAGGCGCTAGGACCCTGTGGGAAGCTTTTTAGCTTAAAAGCTTTTCTGCTCTAGGAGGAGGGGCGATATTGAGGACAATGCATTGCATGGTGTCGCAGATTGGCCAGTAACCAATGTCATCCCCTCCACTACCTGAGTTCTGCTTTTCCCACCTTCGAGGTTGCAAGCAATTCCGTGGGACAGCAAGATTCAGCTGCAACACTACCATTCTAACCCCAGGAATTCTCCAATATGATTAACTCTAGCAGTCGGCCTCCTGTGTTGAACTGTCCTGGAGATGAATGGAATTTCTGCAAATGATGGAACATAAATTGGCTCATGACACCATTCAAACTGCTGCCCTTTCCAACTGCTGCATTCTATAACGCTCAGATTTCATTCTCCGCCTGCCTTGTTAGATGCCTCAGAGACTGCTCCTCAGCATGACTGAGAAAAACATTTATACTCATCAAATTTAAGTATAAACATTTTAATTTCATTGTTTCTGCTGCCTTTACGTATTTTTAATAGTTAATGCTAGTTGTAGTTCATTTTTACTTCAGTTCGCGGTTCCTCACAATCGTCGAGGAACCGGCAGGTTCTTCTTTCGTTTTGTTTTTTTTTCATTAAAAAAGTTCTAACAGAGCTTAAGTTCGTTACTCTTTTTGGGTTTGTAGCGGTTGTCTCTTGTTAAGTTAGCGTTTTTTTCTCAGTTCAGAAACTGACCACTATAGCTTTGAACCACCTTTTTGGGGTTTCTACCTGTTCAACCTCTGTTGGAAACCAGACTTAAGTTCTGTTTTTCTTAGTAGTTTTTAGTGTTATAAAATAAGTGGGTTATGTCTGATAAGCCGAAGGCAAGAACAGTGCCTACCGGATTTAAAAACTGTGTCCAGTGTGGGGAAGTTTTCGCAAAAGCAGACAAACACGATTTGTGTCTTTTTTTTGTCTGGGAGTTGATCACTTTCAGGCTGCCTGTGAAGTCTGCAAAACGTTCCCAGAAAAAACTATAGAAAAGCGCCTTAAGCATTTTAAAGAAAAGATGGATCTTACTGATAGTACTTTGGATCCGGTCACAGAGAAACCGAAAGATGCTGATTCCACCACCCCTGAAAAAGGCAAGACATCAAAACAAAAAAGAACTGGAGAACGGTGAAAGACCCAGTTCCTGCAAAAAAGAAAGATAAAAAGAAACACACTGAACCCCCAGCTGGAAAGGCAACTGGGCTCTTGGTTCTGGAATCCTCTATGCCTACTGCTGAGGCAGTGGCACAAGCCTTGAGGATTTTGCAAGCCTGGGTTGGTACCGGTTCAACCTCAACAGGTTTTGGGAGAATTGTGTGTTACGGCTACGGTTCAGAGCACTATTTCTTCGGTTCAAGGTTCCATTCCCACTGTGCTTGAACTATCATATGAGGAATGTGAGGAGTAAGGGGAGGATGAAGAGCTTATTGAACCAGAGGTATCACCTGAACAAGAGTTTGGATTCCCACCAAGAGTACCAGAGGACTACTCTTCTCATTTTACTTTGTAAAACAAATGGTGGATGCACTAGATCTCACAACTCGTGAGTCTGTGCAGGATGAGGAGGAAGCAGAATTTATGGAGATGATAGGACTAACCCCTACAAAGAGACTTCTGCTTCCCATGAACAAATTCTTAAATATGTGCTCAAGATACTGGAAACTCCACATACCATCCCACCTGTGGGCAAGAAAGCTGAAGAGAAAATATCAGCTTGACCCATTGGGGGCTGAATTTCTGCTTTCACACCCTGATCTGGAGGGGGTTGTGCAAGCAGCAGCCTGTGACAGGGCCAGGATGCCTCTGGCTACCCACCCCTGAAAAGGATTCCAGAAAATTGGATGGCATGGCCAAAAAGGGATACCTGGCATCTTCCCTGAGTATCCACTGCATCGCTTAATTCCACCCCTCATTTATAAACCCTACCCTGTAAATCCCTGCCTAACTTATTAAGTAGCCAGTCCTGCCTGGCCTTCAGAGCCCCTGGCATATTCCCAACCTTCCTTCATGACTCTAAATTAGTTGCCTGTTGGTTTCTGGTTCTTACAACCTCGCAGAAACCATATTTATTTCCTAGGGGATGCAATGATTATGATCTGCCCTCCCCTGGCTGATACTAGCATCTCGACTTCAATCATGTATAGGGAAGAATGTACTTTGTATAATTATTGCTTGACATAGTATTTACCTGTTCCCCACTAGTGCAATGGAATGTTTATAATGTACCTTACACATGTAAATCTGTATTCCTAAATTCTATTTTTTGTGTAACATATGTATGTCTATCCTTTATGACTAACTGCAGGTCCACCTTGCAAATGAGCTTGCTCAACGGTGATCGCCTGGATAAATAAAGATTTGATTTGATTTGATTTGATTTGATCCAGCAAGCCAATTATATGGCCTATGCTGCCCAGTACCAGAAATCCCTTTGGAATTCAGTAATGGCCATGGCAGACAAGGCACCACCTGGTCTAGCAGCTGATCTAATTAAAACTGTTAGGTTCGGTTTAGAGGCTACTAAATACCAGTTTCATATGGCTATAGATGCCAATGATACAGCAGCCAGGCAGATGTCTCTAACTGTGGCTTTAAGGAGGTTTGCGTGGCTTAGAGCAACAAGCCTTACCCAGGACACACAGAACAAAGCTATGGACTTCCCCGTAGAGAATAACTCTCTTTTCTGGGATAAGCTAGAGGCTTACATGAAGAAAGTGGATGAGTATAAAACCACCTTCAGAAACAACTCTGCAAAAGAAAGAGGTTCCTCCTCCTATAGACCTCAAGGATGGGGAGGTAGAGGTAGGGGTTACAGCAGATCCTTCTTCCAGGCACAGGCTACCCCTGCTTACCAACAGCAGAGGGGTTACTTCAGGGGTAGAGGCCGGAGGGACCCTAGGTGAGGGGAACAATCCCCACAAACTACAGCCCAGACAAAACAGAATCCCTGATGTGCCAGTCAGGGTCACCTCCCAGTTGCCAGTAGGGGGAAGGCTGACTCACTACTTCCAGATTTGGAAAACCATTACCACAGACAAGTGGGTGCTGGAGGTAGTGAGTCAGGGCCTAGACCTCCGCTTCAAATCCTTCCCCAAACTAAGGGCAAGGTTTTTCAGACCATCATCCCCCTCAGAAAGAACACTCCTAGAAAAGGAAGTGTCACATCTGCTACTGGCAAAAGCAGCGGAACCAGGGGAAAGGGTTTTACTCCAGATACTTCTTAACCTTAAAGAGAAATGGGGAGTAGCAACCCATTTTAGACCTAAGAGCTTTAAACAAGCACTTAAAGCCAAAGTTTCAGATGGTAACCTTGGCAATGTTTCTTCCCACACTCCAGTAAAGAGACTGGCTGGCATCACTGGATCTAAAGGATGGCTATTTCCACATCCCCATCAGGGAATCACACTGGAAGTACCTCAGGTTCAGTCTGCCTTCAGGACATTACCAGATTTTCCTGGACATAAAGTCTCCACTACTCATTCACACTGATGGGATGTACTATGGAGGTGCTAGGACCCAGCGGGAGCAAACTTTTTGCAGGAGGGTCGGCGCCAGAGATGGAGCCGCGAGGAGTGGCGCTGCAAGCCTCGGCTCGTGCAGCAGTGAGACGCTCAGTGTCGACCCTCCAACCGCCTCAGTTCCTTTTTTCCCGCCGAGTGCACTACAGTGACGATGTCGCTCGCCTGCCAGGAGTCAAACTTCAAACTAGCAGAATAGTTTTCAGTTGTTTTTCTTATTTTGTTAGTATTTCTTGAATGAAGTTCCGCTTACTATAATTTATTACAAGAAAGAAGTCGCAGCCTACATTGACGGAGTCGACCATGAGTGGGTCAGGTGATGGTAGGGAGACTTCATATGAAAGTTGTTCAGTCAGCCAGGCTGGATATGGTCTGCTGCCCTCTCTGGAGGGGGGGGTCTGACAACGGACAGTCCAGTGCCCATGGGGAGGGGCGGTCCCACCGGAAGCTTAAAAGAAAACGGTCACTCTCTCGGCACCGTTCGGCCTCGAGCTCTTCTTCGACCCATAGGTCGAGAAAGAGAAGGTATCACTCGAGGTCGCCTTCTAGTATGTCTGTGCATCGACGGTCGGTCATTGGGGGCAGTTGCTGGTCTCCTCCGGATTCACCGGTTTCTGTCTCTGGTCTCCGACCTCTTCGACATCGGAGCCCTTCCCTGCCTTCCGGTAGGGTTTCAGATGAGCAGTTTCATTAGTGGGCCGCTCTGATGGAGCAGTGGGCTTGGAGGTTGGTCCAGCTGCCTGGCCTGGTCACTCAGGGACCCTCGGACCCTTTGGAGGATCGGTTAGGGCAGTTGGGCCTTCCTAATCATGTGGAGCCTTCTTCGGTGCCGTCAACTCCGCACTCAGGTGTTTTCCCCCCTCACATGGCTGCAGCACTGGGGGCCACACTGTTGCCTCTATCTCCTGGTATTTTTCCTTCTGTTTCCTCAGATCTCAGTTTTCGGGGCCCTGCGTTGGTTTCGGTGCTGTCTTCTGCGTTGGTGCATCTGTTGGCGCCGTCCTCGGTGCCGTTGGGATTATCGACGCTGCCCTCAGCTCTGTGCGGCTTTTCGGTGCCACCCTCAGCACCGTTGGGCTTGTCAGCACCACGCAGCTCTGTTGGCGCCAGGCAGCGCCGTGCTCTTCTTCGGCGCCAAGACTTGGCGGGACGTCTTCAGGGCTCGACTCTGAACCCTTTTCCCTCCTATTTTCCTTCTGATTTGCACTCCTTTTCTGTCCATACAGTCCTTCCTGGACTGCCAGGAGATGATATTGAGCCTGACCCAGACCTTAGGCTGGGTGATGATGTGGAAGGAACAGGATCTAATCCTGCTACAGAGCCTGTAGTCGAGGACCTGTCATTTAAGTCTCTGCTGAAAAATTTGAATTCCACTCCTTTCTCTGCAGACTATGTTTATCGATCCTGGGAAGCTTTTAAGACTCCCAATACCTTCATGTTCCAGACATCTCTATGGATTTAACTCCCCCGGTACAGCCCTCCTTTGAGACGCTTTCTCAAATGGTATGGAATAATCCTGCTCTCATTCCTTCTGTGGCTAAGTCCATAGATAGGAAGTATGCTGCTTCCAAGGATCAACCTATTTCGGCCTCTCAAGCTTTTGCGGACTCTGTTGTAGTCTTGGCAGAGAATGATACGGTTGTCCTTCCTCAGACTACTACAGCTCAACCTATAAATAAAGAATCTCGTAAGATAGATACTTCAGGTAAGAGAGTCTTTTTTTTTTTTTTTACTTTCTCTTTTATTCTCCCCCTACCTGCAGCGCCCCCACTCTTCAGGAGACACACATATGGCCTTATCAGTCCCCGCCCTCTTACCTGGAGCCTAGCGCGGTCCATCCCCCATGTAGCCTTGGTTATACCCCCAGGTGGGGTATGAGGTGGTGCCCTTACACCCCGAGGTCCTTCCTGTTTTTGTCGGGATGCCATCACCTAGGGCAGGTAGGGGCATTGGGGATCGGGGCCGTTGTGCTCCATCTACCGGCGGCGTTGCAGGATGTTTTTCCCCCTGTTTCTTGGTGTGCTGTGTGCCCTGACGTCAAGGCACTAGGCGCCGACGTCCAGCACACCACCCTTCTCACTGGCTTGGGCTTGCCGTACCTCGGGTCTCCACCCGAGGTCAGACATGCACCGAGCCCTGGATCCCCCCTCCCCCGGAGAAGGCGAGCTGCCCTTAGGACGCTCAAGCCTCCTCCCCCTGGCCAGCCCTCCAGCTCCCAGGCTCGTTCCCGAACCCGGGTCGCTGGCGTCGCAAGCGGAAATCCAACCGCTGTGCCAGTGGGCTGGCCCGGTATGAGAGTCCTTTCTGCATCCACCCTGGGTATGCGAATTGCCAGCTACCAGGGCTATTTCTCTCAATATGAGTATATTCTTTGGCATTCACTCAATAAAATGGTTGAAGCTCTACCGGAGTCGGACACTAATTCAGAGCTTCTTCAAACCATAACCAGGGGTATAGAGTCCAACAACCAACTGGTTAAAGCAGCTATGGACACTTTCGATACTGCCTCTCGAGCAGCGGTGGTGGGCATTTGTACCCGCTGTCATTCCTGACTGCACACTTCAGGCTTCACGAATGATGCCCAGCAACAGGTCATGGTGTTGCCCTTCGACGGTGTGTATCTCTTCAGTCCTTAGGTAGAACAAGATCTAGAGACCACACAAAAGACCAGATCTGCCATTAAATTGGCTCGACCTGCTCCCGCCCTTTCTCGGGGGGTGTTAATAAGCGCCAGTTTCACAACCGTCAGTCCTTTTGGGGCAAATGCAGGGGAGGTTTTAATAAGAACCAAGCGCCTCAGCTTCTAAAGAAAACGCAACAGAAAGCACAAGGGCCCAAAGCGCCCAGTGCCACCTTCTGAGTTTCTGGCCCAAGTCACACCTCAGCTGCCTGAGGGGGACTCCTCTTTAGTGGTGGGAGGTCGTCTGACTCAATTCTACAACCAGTGGAAGTCCATAACATTGGACAAATGGGTCCTCTGGATAATCCGCGAGGGGTATTCCCGCAATCTTTCGGAGACCTCTCTGGATTGTCCCCCCAAACGGCAGCCCAAGCTGTCAGTACTTCAGTCAAAACTTCTCGCCTCAGAGGTACAAGACCTTCTGAACAACAGGGCAGTAGAAATAGTTCCGCTGGATCAACTGAACACAGGGTTCTACTCCCATTACTTTCTAGTTCCAAAGAAAACCGTGGGCATGTGCCACATCTTGGACCTCAAAAAATTGAACAGATTTCTTCCCAAGGAGAAGTTCAAAATGATATCGCTAGGAACCTTGTTGCCTTTGCTTCATCAGCATGACTGGTTAGCTTCCCTGGACATGCAGGATGCTTACCAACATATTCCTATTCACCCAAGGCATCACAAATACCTAAGGTTCGTGGCTTTGGGCAAGCATTATCAGTTCAGAGTCCTGCCCTTTGGGCTGTCCTCAGTGCCACGAGTTTTTACAAAGTGTTGTACAATTCTCATAGCGCACCTCAGAAAGATCGGAATACAAGTGTTCCCGTATCTGGACAACTAGCTTCTAGCAAGTCCATCCAGGCAAGGAACTCTCGACGCCGTATCCACAGCCTCAGACTTTCTCACGTCCATGGGAGTTCTGCTAAATCTCAAGAAATCGCAGTTGCAGCCCTCCTAGAAGTTCCTTTTTATAGGAACTCTTCTGGACACCTCTTGTGCAAAAGCCTTTCTTCCTGAAGACAGAAGGAGCGATATCCTACAGATGGCCCGATACATCAGGGAGAATAGCTCGGTTCGAGCTATCTGGATGCAACGGATGCTAGGTCTCATGACATCCTCTGTGTTCACTGTTCCCCTAGCTCGTCTCCACATGAGGACCTCTCAATGGATGCTCAGTGGTCCCCAACCACTCACTCTCAGTCCTTTCTCATCAAGGTGACAGAACCTCTGAATAGGTCGCTCACCTGGTGGTTGCAAGAGGACAACCTTCTGGAAGAGTATCCATTTGCTCTCCTGGATCACGGATCTCCATTACCATGGACGCATCCCTGATGGGGGGGGGAGCCCACTCTCAGGATCTCCACACCCAAGGTACGTGGACTCAAGATGAGTCCCAGCTTCGTATAAATATCCTAGAAATGAGAGCCGTCCTTTATGCAGTCCAGGCTTTGAAGGACATTCTCTGTCTCAAGAACATTCTCCTTCAAATGGACAACAAAGCAGTGATGTATTACATCAACAAGCAGGGCGGTGCTCACTCTTACCCTTTATGCAGGGAAGTGATGAGGGTGTGGGAATGGTGCTTGGAATACAAGGCTCTAATTCAGGTGGTCTGCTTGCCGGGAGTGCAGAACGAACTGGCAGACCATCTCAGCAGAACAGAGACAGATCCTCACGAATGGTCTCTCGACTCATCCGTAGTTCGGTCACTAGTTGCAGAGTGGGGATCTCCAGACCTGGACCTTTTTGCATCCCCACTCAACACAAAACTGCCTCTCTTCTGCTCCAGAAATCTAGAGCCTGGCATTTTCTGTCAGGATGCGTTCAGGCTGCAGTGGACAAAACGCTTTCTATATGCCTTTCCTCCTCTTCCTCTAATTGAGAGGGTACTTCTCAAGTTCGAGTCCCAGGGGGACAAAATGATCCTCATTTCTTCCTTCTGGCCTCGACAAATATGGTTTCCGTTACTCAACAGTAGGTCGAAAACCCCTCCGAAAGCGCCTCCCCTTCAGACGAACCTTCTGACTCGGGGGCCTGTGGTCCATCCCAATCTTGAGGTCGCTTCACCTTTACGCTTGGCTCCTGAAGAGATAGAAGTGAACAGGTTCAGTGTCTCTCACAGAGTTTCAGATATTCTTCTGGCTGCGCGCAAGCCAGCCACTAGAAAAACGTACACAGCCAAATGGAAGAGTTTCTCTCTCTGGTGTGCAAAATCCTCTTTGAATCCTTTTTCCTACCCACCCAACAAAGTTCTGGAGTACCTTTTAGATCTCTCAAATTCAGGTCTGCAATACTCTACAGTCAAAGTTCACCTTTGTGCCATTTCAGCTTATCATGAGCCAGTACTTTCCTTGTCACTGGCTCAGTTACCTGTGATTAAGAGGTTTCTTAAGGGAATTCTGCATACCAGACCTCCTATCAGACGTCCAGTCACAGCCTGGCACATTAATCTTGTACTAGACATGCTCACTCAAAAGCCTTTCGAGCCTCTAGCTACCTGTGAGCTGAAATTTCTTACTTGGGAAACGTCCTTCCTGGTGGCCATTACCTCGGCCTGCAGGGTTTCTGAGATACATGCCTTGGTTACAGACCCTCTGTATACTGTGTTTCATAAGGACAAAGTAGTTCTTAGGACCCATCCTAAGTTTCTCCCTAAGGTTGTTTCAGAATTCCACCTAAACCAACCTTTGGTCCTACCTACTTACTTTGCGAACTTCCGAAATGAAGGAGAGCGTACTCTTCATTCTCTGGATGTCAAAAGAGCTCTGTGTTTCTATTTAGATAGAACAAAAGAAATTTGCAAAGCTCAACAACTGTTTGTTTCCTTCAGCGAGACCCGACTGGGTCAACCTGTTGCTATCAGATCCATCTCAGCATGGCTGGTGGCATGCCTTCGCCACTGTTATTCCATGGTACAGGTTAAGCCTGGAGGGTAGCGTGTATGCTCACTCTACTAGAGCAGTTGCGGCATCCCTGGCGGAAATTCGCAACATGCGCAATGCGGCTACCTGGAGCTCAGTGTATACTTTTGTCAAGCACTATGCCCTGGATGTTCATGTCAGGTGACATCTTTCATTTGGCAGAACCATCCTTAATGGACTTCAGTCCTAAATTTGTGAGCTCTTGGTCTCTCCTGCCGCCCTCTCGGGGGATTATTAGCTCGGTACTCTCCCATCAGTGTGAATGACTGGTGGAGACTTTATGTCCAGGAAGATATGGAAATTACATATCTACTGTAATTCTTGATCTTCTTGGACGAAGTCTCCACCACTCATTCACACGCCCACCCACCATCCCCGAGCTCACCTCTGTTGTTGGTCTTCACTCCCTCAGTCTTTAGGCTGTGAAGACTTCTTTCTTTGACCCTTCTTATACGGGTCTTCCGGACTATTTTATGTCTGTTTTTTTGTTAGGCTATCCTTCTAGGTTAGTTACGCTGCATCTCCTCGGAAAAAAGGTACTGAGGCGGTTGGAGGGTCGACGCCGAGATAGTCGCCGCTCCTCGCGGCTCCCTCTCTGGCGCCAGTCCTCCTGCAAAAAATTTGCTCCCGCTGTGTCCTAGTGCCTCCGGCATAGATCTCATCAGTGTGACTGAGTGGTGGAGACTTCGTCCAAGAAGATCAAGAATTACGGTAGGTATGTAATTTCAATTTCGCAGCCCTGCCATTCAGCCTTACTTCAGCTTCCAGAGCATTCACAAAATGCTTGGCAGTAGTGGTGGCACATTTAAAGAGCTACTGACGCCTCAAAGGAAACTTTAAAAAACATAATAATTAGGTACAATTCTGCCTACATTCCATTTTTATTTGATATATTTCTCCTCTCCATTATCTATTACTAAGGAAATTTGCATGAATATATGATCTTTATCCCTTAGAGTTCCTTTAGAGTCCATCTGCCTCTATAGCTAACTCCCTACTTCAAGTCATAATCCTCTGTTGTGACATCACAATCTGTTGCTATGGGAGTAACTGGGATGTCACAAGCAGTGCTCTATGACTTCAGGTAGGGAGGAAGCTGCAGGAATATATGAACTCTTCAGCAGCAAAGATCCTGTTTTCATACAGATGACCTCAGAAATAATAGGGAGGAATACAGCACAAATGGGAAATACAAGCTGGACTGTGTCTAAATATTAGGGTCTGTTAAAGTTCTCCTGAATGTGTCACCAGCGGTTTAAAGAGGCAGGGCATTACTGTGTTCCCCTACTTAGATGACTGGCTAGTCGTGGGCAGGTCACCACAACTGGTGAAGGAGGCTCTCAGGGTCACTCATTGCACACTGCAGTCTCAAGGGTTCTTAATCTGTGCCAAGAAGTTTGTCTCCCAACCTACCCAGGTGCTAAATTTCATAGGGGCAGAGTTGGGTACCCTGTAGGGAGGGCATTCCTCCCACAGGACAGGATAGACGATGTTCTGCAGTTGGCAGATTCCTTCAGTCTAAACAGACCAAGGCCAGCAAGGCACTTCCTGCAGCGGTTGGGCCACATGGCCACAGCAACAGGAAAAGTGCAAGGCTGCAGATTCCAAATGAGAGACCTACAGTTTCACCTCAGGGAACATTGGTGCCAAAGGAAAGACCCTCTCAAAATTGATACCAGTTCCAGGGACATTGTTACAGACCCTGTAATGGTGGCAAGAGAGAACCAACCTCATGGGAGGGATCCCATTCGAAAGGAGTCTGCTATCCTGGTACTCACTACAGATGCCTCCCTCCTAGGTTGGGGGGGCACATCTGGAAGAGCATACAGTGCACAGTACATGGTCCCCTGTGGAGTCACTCCTGCACATAAACCTTCTAGAGTTCAGGGCATTGCTTCTGAAACTGCAATCATTTGCCTCCCTAGTAAGGGACAAGGTGGTACAGGTTAGGACAGACAATACCACCACAATGTATTACATCAACAAGCAGGGTTTGACAAGATCCGACCTGCTTTGCACAGAAGCAATGAAAATATAGAGTCTGGCATACTCCCTACAGGTGTCCCTGTTGGCTGTCCACCCCTCAGGGAAGGACAGAACTCTGGCAGATGCACTTGGCAGAAGAAACCAAAACCATCATGAATGGTCCCTAAACAAACAAGTGTTGTAGGTGGTGTTTCACAGGTGGGGCACCCCAGTGATAGACCTCTTCGCCTCATAGGAGAACCGCCAGTTGCCCCTATTCTGTTGGAGGCCTCCAGCAAAGGCCACAGTGCCCATGGATGCCCTGGTATTGGACTGATCAGGGAGGAGTATCAATGCTTTTCCTCCATTTCCACTGCTACTCTGGGTCCTGATCAAGCTCAGCTTCCAGCCAGCTACCACGATACTGATAGCACCAGACTGGGCCAGGCAGCCATGGTACTTGTTAGTGCTCTGTCTATCTGTGGTCAAGCTCATACACCTCCCTCAGAGGCACAACCTCCTGACCTCCACACAGGGCAGGATCCTGTATCTGAACCTCAGGTCTCTCAGACTTGAGGCTTGGTTGTTGAGGACCTAGAGTACCCAGGACTACACCTTTCTGAGGGCGTACTCGGGGTTCTTAGGGGTTGTAGGAAGCCCTCTACCAAGAAAACCTTCACTTCCAAATGGAAGAGGTTCTCTATATGGTGTAACTCCAGTGGGATAGTACCTTCTCAGGCAGGCTTACCAGCCATGTTGGACTATCTTACCCACTTATACTCACTGGGTCTACAGCCCACTACCATTAAGGTCCACTTGGCATCATAGATACATAGACAGTGTCGGCAGATAAGGGCCTATGGCCCACCCAGTCTGCCCATTTGAGCTTGTAAGTTCAGTTTGTTTTCCTAGAAGTCTATTTCCCCTTACCCCTGACCTCTAGAATTCCTTTATGTCTATCCCATGCATTCTTAAATCCCGTGATTGTTTCAGCCCCCACCACTTCCTCTGGCAGGTGTTCCACTTGTCCACCACCTGTTCTGTGAAGAAATTCTTTCTCATGTTTCCTCTGAATCGTCCTCCTCCAACTTCATCCCATGCCCTCTAGTCCTGAAACATCTTTTTCGCTTAAAAATAGTGTTTTCCTGCACCCTGTTCCTCCTTGTAAGATACTTGTATGTCTCTATCATATCCCCTCTCTCCCTCCTCTCCTCCAGGGAGTACATGTTCAGTTCCTTCAACCTGTCTTCATAGGACTTGTGATGCAATCCATGCACCATCTTTGTTGCCCTCCTCTGAACCTTCTCTACCCTATGTCCTTACGTAGGTATGGTCTCCAGAACTGTACACTGTACTCAGGTGGGGCCTCACTAGTGTCTTGTATAGCAGAATTATGACCTCCCTTTTCCTGCTGATGATACCCCTGCCTATACATCCCAGCATCCTATTTGCTTTACCTGATGCCTTGTCACACTGTTTCCCTACCTTGAGGTCATCAGAGATGACAACCCCAAGATCCCTTTCCTGCTCGGTGCATGCCATATCCTCACCCCCCAACTGATATATTGTGCCAGGGTTTTTGTGCCCCATATGCATTATCTTGCACTTCTTTGCATTGAATTTCAACTGCCAAACCCTTGACCATTCTTCAAGTTTCTGCAGGTCCCTTCTCATTCTGTCTACACCTCTGGTGTGTCTACTCTGTTACAGAGCTTTGTGTCATCAGCTAACAGTGAAATTCTGCCTTCTAGATCCTGCACAATGTCACTGATGAAGATGTTGAATAGAACCGGTCCCAGCACTGATCCCTGTGGTACCCCACTGGTCATCTTCCTCTGTGGGTGACAGCCATTTACCACCACCCTCTGTGTCCTGCCACCCAGCCAGTTACCTACCCACCACACTACTGTCCTGCCCACACCCATATTCCCCAGTTTGTGTAATAGTCTTCTATGTGGCACAGTGTCAAAGGCCTTGCTGAAGTCCAGATAGGCCATGTCCACTGCCCTCCCCTGATCCACCTCCCTAGTCACCCAGTCAAAAAATTCAATGAGGTTGGTCTGACTTGACCTCCCCTGGTGAAACCATGCTGCCTTGGGTCCTGTAGTCCATTGACAACCAGATGTTCCACCAATCTCTCCTTCAGTAGTGCTTCCATGATCTTCCCCACTACCGAGGTGAGGCTGACTGGTCTGTAGTTCCCTGCTTCCTCTTTGTTCCCACTTTTGTATAAGGGGACTACATCTGCTGTCCTCCAGTCTTTGGGTACCTCCTGTTTCCAGTGATTGGCTAAACAGGATAGCCAGAGGTTCAGCCACCACCTCTCTTAGTTCTTTAAGGACCCTAGGTGCACCCCATCTGGCCCCATTGCTTTATCAACTCTTATTACTTCCAGTTCCTTCAGGACCCTTTCTCGTGTAAAGGGACTTGTGTCCATTTCTGCACCATTCTCACCCCTTGTACTCCTTCAGACCCATTACCCCCCTCTTCCTTAGTAAAGACTGAGCAGAAATACCTGTTCAATATGTCAGCTTTACTGTTGTCATCCTCCACGCGGCTCCCATCCTCCCCCTTCAGTCTCACTATCCCTCCCTTTGTCTTTCTTTTTTCACTTATGTACCTGTAAAAGGTTTTGTCCCCTTTACCCACTGATTTTGCAATGTGTTCTTCTGTCCTGAGCTTTGGCTTCCCTAACTGACTTCCCTGCCTCCCTTTGTTTCTCCTGGTACTTCTCCCTATCCCCTTCTGCCTGTGTCTTTTTGTATTGCCTGAATGCAATCTTTTTGGCTTTCACTTTCTTTGCTACCTCTTTGGAAAACCATAATGGTCTCCTCTTCCTTTTCCTCTTGCTAACCTGCTTAATGCATAATTCTGTTGTTCTTATAATCCCCATTTTAAATACTGCCCACTGTTCCTCAACCCCTGATTCCTGTCCCATTCCCCTTAATGCCTCTTTCAAGTATCTCCCCGCATCAGTCTCAGCCTATCTTTCAGCTGGCAAGTGTGCTTCTATGGCTGCTAATCCTATTTTCAAGAAATTCTTCAAGGGGTTAGCTCACCTGCATCCTCCCCATAGGGAGCTGGTGCCTTTCTGGGACCTCAACATTTGCACAGCCAAGTTAGTGGAACCCCCGTTTGATCCCATGGCTACAGCACATTTAAAGTTTGTCACTTGGAAAGCCACATTCCTAGTGGCCATCACCTCTGCTAGGAGGATAAGTGAGCTACAAGCCCTGTGCCTAGAGCGGGACTATATCTCCTTCCACGGGATAAAGTGGTCCTCAGGACCAACAGGAAATTCCTTCCAAAGGTGGTTTCTGACTTTCATCTGAATTAGTCTGTCACCTTGCCAGTTTTCTTTACTTAGCACTCTATTTCAAGGGAACATAGGCTACATAGCCTGGATGTTAAGAGAGCTCTCAACTACAGTGTTGATCACACTAAAGCCCACAGGCAGGACAGGCAACAGCTATTCTTGATCTATGGGGATGTGGGAAAAGGAAATCCAGCATCAAAAAGGACAATCGCTCACTGGATAGTGCAGTGCATTCAGTTCTGCTACAGTAAAGTTGGTAAAGACCCCCAGTGGGCCTGAGGGCACATTCTACAAGGGGCACAGCTGCTACAGTAGCAGCATCCAGAGACATTCTCCTATTGGAAGTCTGCAAAGCAGCTACATGGGGAACAGTACTTATTTTTACAAAGCATTACAGTCTGGACTCTCTATCCAAACATGATGCCAGGTTTGGCACAGCAGTGTCACAGAGCCTGTCCCCTAAATAGGGTTCTGCCCACCTCCAAAGGTACTGCTTCGCAGTCTGCTAGAGTTAATCATATTGAGGAATTCCTGGGGTTAGAAGAAAAAAATTACTCACCGGAGTAATCTTGTTTCTTACAAGGTATTCTTCAGTATGATTAACTCGCACACCCTACCTTCCTTTCCAAAACCATTTAGCCTCTGCATTACAGCTGGTGCTTTATTGTTATAAGGGTCTTGCACTGGATATGCTGTGTTTGAAAACCAGGTGAACCTATTTTCATTCTTATGGTCCTGTCTGGCATTTCCAGGGGACAGGGGTAAAAAGGGTTGTTACTGTTTAGATTTTTTGTTATTAGTTACAGTAGATCAGTAAGGAGTCTACACTTGCAGGCTCCAATAAATCTGAGCGTTATAGAACACAGTAGTTGGTAAGGGCAGCAGTTTAATGAGTGGTAGCACGAGCCAATAGATGTTCCATCATTTGCATAAATTCCATTCATATCCAGGGCAGTTCAACATGGGAGGCTGACTGCTAGAGTTAGTCATATTGAAGAATACCATGGAAGAAACAAGATTACTTCGGAATAATTTTTTCTTTTCTGCCGTTGTTCTGTTTGTCGAATATTTACTCAATGCCACACTAGTATGCGCCGTGTTTTGCACCTTTTTTTATTTTCTTCATTTAGTTCGGCATCAAGTTCTTTAACTTTAATTTTGTTTTAGTTGGTGCGGTCGAATCATGTCGGGTTTGGAGCATAAAGGTTCCAAGCCGGGGACATCCCCAATGCATCAGTGCCCTTGTGGAAGTCAGCTCTCTGTAACTGACCCACATGACTGATGCTTTTCCTGCCTAGGGCCAAACCACGACATGGATTGTTGTGACACCTGTTTCAGCATGGACTACAGCACCCTTGAAATCCACGTGGCGAACTTGGTACTCGACTCCCTAACCTTCAGTGGATGGCGTTGAACGAGGGCCGGTAGGGTGAGGACCTTAAGCCCATGACCTGGGTCTCCCCCTGCTGCTACACGCACTGGGGGAGAGCAGGCCACCATGGGCTCGGGTCTCACTGAGCCCTGGCGCCTGAGTTAGCAGTCAGGAGAATGGTCAGCCTCCTCTGGGGAGCAGGCCATGGATCGCTCAAGGCCCGGTTTACCTTCGGGGAACTGGCCAGCCCCAGTGTCGAGGCCTCAGCTACACGCAGGGCCTACATCAGGTCCCTTCGGGGAATGTGGCCTCGGCTCCTGACACAGAATCCAGTGGTGTGAGCGAGGCCAGCTCTTGGGTGCCACGGAGTCCCCTCCTGAAACCACTCTCGTTGCCAGGCTGGGTGACGGGGGGTTGCTTTCTTCAGGGTCTCCTCCTCAGATTCGGAGGATGACCAGGAGGATTCCGATCCTCCGAAGTGGTCACCCACCAGGATCCTCTCGAGGTTGTCGCCTGTGGAATCTGGTCTTAGAGGTGACAACGTACGCGATACTGCCCTTTCTTCTGTCAGCACCACAGTCGGTGCTGCAGAGGACTCTGGTGCCATCTTCCGGTGGCGAGGATGCTTGTGGCGTTGTGCCCAATGACAGTGCCATGGTCGGGGCCGAAGTCAATGTTGATGCCGTTCCTGGCGATAGCGCTGCACTCGGTATCAGTGCTGTTTCGTGGGTTGGTGCCACGGTCAGCACCATACCCGATGTCTGTGCTACACTTGATGTTGGCGTCGATGACGGTGCTGCTTCTGGAGATGGCGCCAAGGTTGGTGCCGTGGCTGGCTGTAGTGCCACTTTCGGGGACAGTGCTGCTTCAGGGGCCATCTCTGTGGAGTTCAATTTCAGCACCGGGTCGCTCTTCGGTGTCAGCGAAGTTGGAGGGGGAGTTGGGGGGGCCAACCCTGGTGCCGGCTTCTCTCTCTCTCTCCCTCCTTCCTTGAGGTCAGTTGCCATTGTGGGACCTCGCTCAAGGTGTAAGTCTCAGTCCTCTCTGGGGGGGTTTGGCCCAGTCCACCTCCTACTCTGCTCAGGTGACTCCAGTCACTCCAGGGCAGAGCTGGAGTGCTGGATCAGGCACCCCCTCTAGGGGGTGGAGTCCTGCATCGGGTGGGGACGGGGCCGCACTGTTGGGTTTCTTCGGCTCCGGCCTCTCCACCATGGGTCTTCTCCCCTTGGGCTTCCCCCTACCGGCTTTGGAACAGTTGAACAGCAGGTGAGGTCTGGGCAGCGCACCCCCCCCTTGCTGTAGAAGGGTCCCCTGATTGTGCCCATTGCCCTGCCAGGGAGGCTTTGATCGCTCAGGACCCTCACTCCGAACTCTTGACAGTGCCTCATCAGGTGGCTCATATATACATTGGAGTCCTATTGATGGCCATAAGGCTTCAACTGTAGCTGTCTCTTCCTAGACATTGCAAATGTCCCTGGTGTCTCAAAGCTTCCTTCACATGGATTATTGTATTACAACCCTAGCTGCCTCATGTTGTGTCCTCACTGTAACTCTTTACTTTGCCAATTGTAAATCATTATCTGTTAGTTTACCTGTTGTATTATTCATGCTCCTTATTATGTTCACTGTTCCTGTTTAATCATGTTTCTAAACTTTGATGTGGAACCTTTGAAAAAGAGCATTGTGCTCAAAAGTTATCTCCAAAGAATGAAGTAAAAAAAAAAAAAAACCTTAAGAGGAGGAGGATTTTAAGACATGGTGTTCCTCCCTGGTGGACTTGGGGGGCTTACTTTTAGCCTGTCGGGCAGTGTCTCCTGTCAGACCCCTCTTTCTGGTGAAGGTTAAAATTCCCTCTTCTTATAAAGTGATCCAGATCTCTGGACTAACACCTCTTTTCAGGCTTTCCTAACAAAAAAAAACATTCACAAGAGAGTGAAAGCAGTCAGGTTGTCACCTTGGTCCACAGGGTTCTGGAGTGTGGAGGTATGGTTTCCCATCCTCCCACTTCATCTCCTTCTCCTCCTACCTCCGTCATTGTCTTCTCTTTCTTCTTTCTTTTCTCTGTCCACCTCTCCTCCCTTCCTAGTCTGCCCAGAGGTTGGAGCCCACCTCCCAGAACCAACTAGCCTCAAATCTCTCCAAAACCTCTCTTCTCTGGTCGGCTTATTTCTTTTTCGGTTTATATCCTTTCTTTTTTCTGTCCCTTGGGCTCCCTTCCCCAACCCTCCTACCTTGTTTTCTCTATTCCTGTTTTCTTCTCTGGCGAGCATAACTGAGGTAGTGGAGGGGACGACATCTGTTACTGGCCAACCCACGAGCGCCATGCAATGAGTTGGCCTTGAGAGCGATGCCGTCCTCGACATTGCACCTCCTCCTAGAGCAGAAAAGCTTTTAAGCTAAAAGGCTTCCCTCGCGGTCCTAGCACCTCTGGCATAGTACCCGTCAGTTATGAATGGTGAAGATATACAAGAAGATCAAGAATTATGGTAGGTATGTAATTTTCATTTTCTATATGCCTTCCTCCCTTCCTGCTGCTTCAGAGGGTGCTAATCAAGTTACAGATGGAAGGGGCTACAATAATTCTTATCTGCCGTCCCCCCGGCCTTGTCAGATCTGGTTCCCCTTACTCCTGCAGCTAACAGTGGAACCTCCAGTACCTCTTCCGCTGTGCACCGGCTTACTCTCCCAGAACCAGGGCACCCTGCTCCATATGGATTTCAGGTTCATTCACCTTCACACCTGGCTCCTGAAGACATAGCCATGGCCCGGTTTAGGGTGTCACCTAAAGTGGCTGGTGTCCTGGTGGTGGCCAGAAAGCCTTCCACCAGGGCCACCTACTCCATGAAGTGGAAGCGTTTCACGTTATGGGCTGCTTCTCACCAGCTGCACTCTTTCACATGCCCCGTGAATCAGATTTTGGAGTCCCTACTGTCCCTTTCAGACTTGGGTCTGGAGTACTCCTCTCTTAAGGTGCATGTATCCACCATCTCTGCTTTTCATGTGCCCATTGATGACCGTACGGTGGCATAACTGGAAGTGTCACATACTTTTTTGATGGGCATCATTTACCTGAAGCTTCCTGTCCGCAATCTGGTCCCTCCATGGGACTTGAATTTTGTGTTGAAAAAACTTACTTTGGCTCCTTTTGAGCCTGCCGCAACTTGCAATGTACACTTTGTGTCGTGGAAAATGTTATTTTTAGTTGCCATTACTTCTGCTCAGAAGATTTCTGAGCTCCAAACACTCATGTGCAAGCAACCTTATTTGTTTTTCCACAAAGACAGTATATTTGCGTACTAAACTTAAGTTTCTTCTTAAGGTGGTGTCTGTTTACCCTGAATCAATCCATCCACCTGCCTGTTTATTTTCCAGAGCATGTCAATCCAGGGGAAGCATTGCTCCACACATTAGATGTGCGTAGAATCTTGTGTTACTATATGCACCACACCAAGGATGGCACGGAACCCAAATAATTGTTTCTTTCACCCTTGGGAAAGAGAGTGCCCTGGTTTCTAAGCAGTCTCTCTCCAAATGGTTGGCCCACTGCATTACATAATGTAACAGGAAGTATGGCAAGGAACTTCTTGGGGATGTTAAGGGCCATTTCACCAGAGGCATGACTGCTTCAGCAGCCTGTTTCAGGAACATCTGAGCTGCAGAGATTTGTGCAGCAGCTACTTGAAGATCTTATCTGTGTCAGTCTTCACCATTCATCACAGATGGGTACTGGCCGGAGATCAGGACCCCGCGGGAGCTTTTTTTTTTTTAAAGGATAGGCAGAGCCAACCCAGCATCGGCGCCACCCTCGAGGCCGACGTACTACGTGGCACTCGAGGATTAGCCATTAAGCTATGTCGACTCCGCCTGCCTACCAGTTCTTCGTCTCCCACCGTCGAGGTCGCCTCGTGGTAAGCCTTGAAGAAGTGTTTTCGAAATTTTAGGCCTTAGCCTTCTATCGTCAATAGTTCGTCGGTCTACTAGTTCTAGTCTGCCCTACTCGACGTCGCTGGTAAGATCTTTCCATTATTTATAGTTTTGGCGACGTCAAGTCTATTTGGTGTTTTTTTCCGTGAGTCATGTATGATAGCAGATCGGGCAAGAAATAATCTGAAGGCGTGACCCCTATCGTCGGTGCCCATGTGGCGCCAATTTCTCCGTAACCGACCAGCATGACCCGGTGTCTCTACGTCTTGGCCGGCCTTCACGACATGGATTCGTGCGATGCCTGCTTCTCTATGGACCGCTGTGTTCTCGAACAGCCAGCGTGGAAAGATGGGCGAGCTCCGCCGACTTTGGAGGTAGGATCCACTTTCGTCAGGCCAAGCGCGTTTTCTCGACCTTTCCTCCGGGTCCCTCCGGTTCTATACGAACCGTGAAGGAGAGTCTCAACCCCCGTAGCCTAGCCTTGGTTGAGGCTTCTCCCGGGCGCAGAGGCCCGTCCGCTTCCTCCGGGGAGGCGGGCGGGAAAACGCGCTATGGCAATCACCCAGCCGAGTGAAGGCCCCAGTGTCGCTCCCGCGGTTCGGAAGGCCGGCGATACCCGTCGATCCGGTGCTGCCGAGGCCTCTCTGTGCCATTTGGGTGCCGAGGCCTTGTCAGCGCCGCCTCGTCTCGGCGCCATGGGCTCTGTCGACACCGCTGCGCAGCACGGTACTGCTCGCTGGCGCGCAACCGCAGATCGGTGTTGCCTTTTGCTATGTCTCGGCGCGAGGTTGAGCTGCGGCACCGCGGGACCCGTAGAGTCGTTGATCGGCGCCGCCTCTGCTGCGACGCCGAGAAGCCTAGCGGTGCCGCCTTTGGCGCCGGGTCCATTTTCGTAGCCGTCGACGCAGCTTCGGTTCTCGGCGCCGGGGGGCCGGGCGGTGTCGTCGGCGTCGAGCCTGCTCTCGGAGCAGTCGGCGCCACTCCGACCCTCAGTGCCGCTCGTGGCGCTGGGGGGCCTGGCGGTGTCTGTGACTCCAGGGCCACCACTGGGGCTGCCGCCAGTGCCGTCTCTGTCCCCGGTGCTGCTCCCGGTGCCGGTGGACTTGACGGCACTGCGGCTGGTCCTAGCTCCGGACCTCTGGTCCCGGCCGTCCTGCCACCTTCTGCCAGCCCCGCCCGCGGGGCCGTGGAGGGCGTGGGTGCTGCCTCGACCACTGCCACGAGTTGTGGGCCCTTCGCAAAGGTCGCTTTTCCTCGCCCTCCTACCATCTGGCTTAGAGCCTCGGATTCCACCTCTTCGGGGTCGGAGTCGGGCTCAGAGTCGGATGAGCAGTCACACCCTTCGGGGTTGCCTGCACAGGAGGGTGAACCAGTGGTCTCTTCGATGAGTCAGAGTCAGCCCCCTCTTGAGGAGCATCGGGTTCCCCTCCAGGTCGGGGTCTGTGGCACTGACCAGCAGGCTATGGTGCGTGCCACTATAGCCATGCAACCTGGCCTGGGGGTTCCTGGACCCCTCAGCAGGTGTCCCCCTCCCGTGGTGTGTCTTGATCGCCGACTTTGGGGCCCATCGAGAAGCCCTACGGGTGGGGAGAATGCAGTGCCTGGATTTCCCCTAGGGACATCCCAGGACTGCCAGCTACCTAGGCTGACCCTCCAGGGACCAGGACTCTCTCGGACTCTGAGGGGTCGAGGGGTGTGGGGTCAGCGCTAGGCCTTTCTCTGGGGTCCACCGGGTCCTGGCCGAGCCGGTCGCGGACTTCTGTCCTTCCCTTCCGGGTCCTTGAGAGGGTCCCATTCTTTGGAGGCAGGGGGCCGTCCTTCTGGACTCATATGGCCCCGGTTGCCTCACTGGGGGGATTCTTCTGGGCGCAGCTTAGGAAGTACCAACGTGGTTGTACAGCTGTCGGCTGCGGAGTCTTCCGGGACACCTTCCCCGGGTGTCCATGGTCCGCTCCCTAGCCCTGGCAGAGGCCAGCCGATTCCTTCCCTCAGCTCTGCCCCTACCCCTCTGCCGCATTCTCCAGCGCTCCCGGGCATTCTTGGTCCTACCGGGCCTCTCATCTGGGAGCAGTTCAGAGCAGTGGCTTCTCAGTTCCCTGCCTATGTTAGGGCCTTGGACAGTCAGGTTTTTCAACCTTCCGCCGAGCAGCCACCCGCGGAGCATATGGTGACCTCCAGCTCCTCATCCCCCTCTTCTGGGGAGAGACCATCTGTCCATATCTCTCCTGCCGCTGATCTCTCCGAGTATCAGCGTTTCCTCGCGAGGATGTTGGAGGACCTTCACCTTTCCCCCCTTTCCGCGAGCAATCCAGAGCATGCGGCGCATGCCTTTCTAGGCGATTTCGGGGCAGCCACCCTTGTGGTGCCCCCCTGGCCTGCTCCTTTTGGAGGCGTCCATGCGTTTCTGGCAGAGGCCCTTCTCCGGAGTTCCTGCCACTAGGGACCTCAGCCAGAGGTATTGCGCTCCTCCAGAGTCTCCAGGTTCTATGCCTCATCCACAGTCCGGATTGACGCACCTGGACACTCCTGATGGGCTTCGCGCCCTCCACCGTGACCGGCCCCCAGATCAGGACTCTTCGGATTTTGATTTCTGGGGGAGGAGGACTTTCTACTCGGCATGGTTGCTTCTCTCCATCTCCGCTCATCAGGTCCACTATGCAGCCTACAACAGGTTCTTGTGGTCAGTGCTGGGTCAATTCCTAGCTGCTTTGCCTGACTCGGAGCAAACCAGGCAAGCCATCGCACTCTCTGCACGTGGCCTGGAGCTAGCAAGGTGCCAAGCAAGGGCATCTTACGACGCCAATGAGGTAGCTACCAGGGTAGTAGGGACAGCGATCTGCACCAGAAGATCGGCGTGGCTTCGCCTTTCCCGGTTGTCACCCTTGGCCCGGCGTAGGGTGATCTGCTCCGCTCACCAGGGAACCTATCTCTTTTCCCGTGAGGGCGGACGGCGTCTGTCGGGGCAAATTCCTTCCCCTTCTGGGGGGAACCCGTCTCGCTCTCCCCACTCTCGGGCCTCCTCAGGCCCAGAAGGTTCCCCCCCTTAGTGTGTCACCCACTGAGGGCTAAGGGACACTGTCCCTTAGGGTGCAATTAGTCAACCCCTTTGGGGGGGCTTGGTACTCACCCATCTGTGATGAATGGTGAAGATTGACACAGATAAGATATAGAAATTACGTTCTTACCATAATTATGATCTTTCTGTGTATCTTCACCATTCATCATAATCCCACCCGTCATCCCCCTGGGGCTCCAGTCTCTGGATCCTCCTCCCTCTGTGCCTACCCCTCTTTTTGAGCGGGGTAAAGTTGGGACACACAGGGGGGTAATTTTCTTTCCCAAGGGGTACAGTTCGAGTGGCACTTCCTCTCTACTATTTATCCTCACCCCTACGGGGTGAGAACTGATGGTTGCCCTCCTTGTGTTATCCTTCTATTTAAAAAAAAAAAAAAAGACAACCCTTTTTTTCACCAAAAATCTTTACAGAGAGAGTACTGAGTCCCTGTACCCTGTCCTTCTCCAGAATAGCCGACTCTGCTTTTGGGAGTATTGCCAGTTATTCTGTGCCTTGAATTCTGGCAGATGAGCTTTGCCGCTCCTTGCAGTTCCTATACAGTCTGGTGATGGACAAGGGTCTTGGATCCTTGTTACCTCTCACTCTCTCCTAAATTCTCTCTCCCCCCCTTCCCTTCTTCCTTTTCCAGAGATTGGGACCCCTACCCAATCCCCTTAGTTTTACTTCTTCTATGCTGTCCTCTAAGTCGTTATTTCTCCTTTTAGTTCAGTTTCCTCTTCCTTTTTCTGTCCCTTGGACTCTCTTGTCCCACCCTCCATCCCTTCCTCTTACCTCTCCAGTGACTCAGAACTGGTAGGCAGGTGGAGTCAGCAACTGGCTCTTGGCTCATCTCGGCGCCACGTGGTACGGCACGATGCTGGGTCGGCTCCGCCTATCCTTTTTAAAAAAAAAAGCTCCCATGGGGTCCTGATCTCCAGCCAGTACCCATCTGTGATGAATGGTGAAGATACACAGAAAGATCATAATTACGGTAAGAACGTAATTTCTATTTCTGTGCACACCTTTATCAAACACTACAGTCTGGACATTCCTTCTAGGCGCAGGGCCAGTTTCGGCCTAGCTATTCTTCAGGGCCTACTTTCTTAGGCTTTTGGTTCCTGCCACCCAGACTGGCTTCCTGATGTTAGAACCGCTTGGGACTCATTCTGTAGGTGTGGCCTGCTGCAGAAGATACCCCCGATGTCAGATTATGGAAGAACCTTCCATAAGATGTGAGGGGATCTCTGCAGCAGGCCATGGTGTCCCTACCACCTTCCCCCTAGCCTAACTGGATCTTTCTGTAACCTGTGGATTTCTCTTTTCTTCCATGTTGGTGGGAACCTTCGGTACTGCCTCGGTTCCTCAGTGGGAGCCTTTCTGCTCTGGTCTCCAGCGGGAGAACTGAGGAGGGAGCGGGGGCCGCCCACTCTTTTAGGGTTGGCCAACATCAGAAGGTGATGTCAGAGTGGGCAGCCCCCAGATAGACTACTAGCTAGAAAAGTTTCCAGCTGGTCCTAGTACCTGACGGTGGTAGTTCTGTAGGTGTTGCCTGCTGTAAGAGATCCCCTAGGAGATCTACTGTTACAGTAACTTCTTATGTAACTGTACTTTTTGTTTTGTCTGATGCACAGCAGCATCAGCCAGGATGCAAGGTAGTAATGCTGCAGTATATCACAAAATGCTGCAGTATGCTGTAGGGAACAGTGGCATTCAATGGCAATTTAGACCTTTTTTGCTGCAGTATTTTGCGACATGTCATTTACTGAAAGTTACTGCGTTGCATCGTGGCTGGCTCCACTGTAGTCTTTTAGGTTCAAAGTCTAGGCTAGAGTATAACCTTGTCCCTGTCACTGGAACACAGAAAGTTAACTTTGTTTTTTAAATATGATTTTTATTGTCGGCCCAGTGGCGCTGAGGGCTGAGGCACTGGACGCCTTACCTCGTGCCATGCCAACGTCGCGGGTCAACGGGGGTCAGCAGGGATGGAGAAGGATAGAGCATCCACGGACAACTCTCCTTCTCCAGGGTGGGGGTCTTCCAGTAGTCGGTGCTTGCCTGGCCCCTAGCGGTGGCTGGGGGATGGCACACCAACACTGTGTCTACATGGGGGTGTAGAGGAGCAGCAGTCGGATGTGCTGCAGACTGCTGTGCATGTAGTACGTCCCCCAACAGCATCGCCTGCTTCTCGGCCCAGAGGAAGAAAACCAGTGAAAACAGTAGGCATCCTGGCCGAGCAGCTTAATGGCCATCTGACGGAACACTGGCTCTGGGGTGTCGCCTGAACTGAATCTGGACAAGATGAGTGAGTACAGGGCTCCCCACCACCCCGCTGTGGGGGGTAAGCCACAGGAGAAGAGGGCGAGGATCTAAGGGGTGCAGTGGTGACGGACGGAGGCCGGAATCCCATAGGATGCCAGGTAGGGGAGCGGTCCAAGGGTGCCAAAGAAACAATATAACAAATATATATATATATATATATATATATATATATACACACATATATACACGCACATCTTTACACATTGTAATAATTGCATTACGTTGCAATACAACTTAACATTAGATGCACAGGTTTATAGGTATCTGTATGACAGTGTAATTCATTAAATAGCCTTCACAGTTACCACAGATATCCTCTTTTTCTTGGAGCTTTATAAAACCATAATACCATAGATTCCCTCTCCTGTCTCCCCCTCAGTGGAAGCGGCTCCTCCCACCTCTGTAGGACCAACCATTCATGAGACAAATCCCCCATCGATTTGAGCCATATACCATACCCACTTCTGCCACTTTAATTATGGAGTTTCTCAGTTTTTCCAATTGATATATATCTCTAGGACTAATTTTCTCCAGTCTCCCACAGTTGGGATAACTGGCTTCATCCATCTCCTGGTGATAGCTTTTTTTGCTGCCAAAAGATATACTGGTAGTAATGTTTTATGCCAGGTGGGATGATACTAGGGTATAATCATCAGTAAGACCTTTTTGTCTGTTAATTCCACCATTTCCCCTAGACAATCCTTTAGTTCATCCTGCAAAGTACACCAGAAAGGGCTCAAAGAAGGACAGGGCCAAAACACATGGCCCAGGTCAGCCGTTTGGCATCTGCAACCCCTCCAACAAACAACATAACTCGGTCGCAAATACTTAGTTAATATTGATGCAGCCCTAAAATATCTATATCTACACTTCCAGGCATATTCTCACTAAACCACCAGAGAAATGATTTTGATAGCCGGAAGCATAGTTTTCATTCAGTCATGAAAGGAAACTGACAGACCTAGGTCCTTGTTCCAACCTTCTAAGACTGATAGGGTAGAATCCCCCAGATTCTCTCTCACAATAATATACAGTTGCCCTATTAGCTGTCTCCCTGGGTTCCTTTAAGTATGTTCCATAATCAAATTCAGTAATGGTTTCAGTGAAGGTAATTAAGGTAAAACTGTCTGTTGATGCTGAATATAATCCCTAAGTTACAAATATCTGTACCTATCTCTTGTGGCTAATCCACAACTCCCCTGGAGTGATGTAAAGGGGAGTACACCCTCTGAATCCATTATTTGATATATAAAATGTAAACCCATTCTTCGCCAGTGCTTAAATGCCATATCCATCAGGCTTGAGACAAAATATTCATCCGCAGATATGTCTACAATAATAAAATATTTCTTTAAACTTTGGATGAGCTCATAGTTGGTACCAGACCAGCAGGGTTTTTGAAGTAAATTGTGTAAAATGCTGTAATGGGGGTGAATATCTTTTGGTGGCAAACAAAATGGCATCTATGTCATAGAGATCATTAAGAACAAATTCAGTATCTTTCCATGGAGCCGTAAATTGTGAAGCCATCCACAAGAACACTGTCCGAAGATAGGCCATTAGTAAATGTATCTCCCCCCCCCCGGCCCAGCGACAACTGAAGAATTGAGACACGGATTCTGGGATGTGGACCCCCCCACCAAACCATATAAAATTGGAGAACATCTTATTCCAGGAAACATAATAAAAACGGTCTGGCGGAAATGGGATAGTTTGGAACAAATACAACAACCTGGGTAATAACATTCATCCGTATAATTTATAACCCTTTGAAAAAAAGAGAGAATAAATTTGCCCCATCTTTTTAAATCTTCTTGAATTGTCACTGTTAGGTGTTCATAATTAACTAAAGTAATGTTATTTATATCTTTGGGAATATAGACTCCTAAATATTTTATTTTTGTCCAAAGCCACTTTAATGGATACCCACACCCAAGGCTCACTGATGTAACAAAATTATATGAGAGGACCTCCATTTTTGTCATATTTAATTTAAAATTTGCTGTTTTCTCAAAATACATTCAATTTTCCATACAGTTGGCCCGACGGTGCAGCAGTTGGATTTCCACTTGCGTTACTGGCGACCCCGGTTCGGGAACAGACTCGGGGAACCAGAGGGCCAGCCGGGGGGAGAAGGATCGAGCATCCTGTGGACTGCTCTCCTCCTCTGGGGGGAGGATGGGGCTAGTACCAGGAGCATGGGGGACTCCTGGTGGAGGCCAGGAGAACCTCAGCAGATCGGCACCTAGACTTGAGGGGTAGGGCATATGCAGGACGTCATTGCACATCCCCGCCCCTGGGGGTAAAATCAAGGAAAACCACTCAACTTGCCGCCATCAATGAAGCCTGCCCCCATCTTTGATTAGCTTCCAGGCTGGCTCCCCCGGATTAGTCACAAGGATTGCAGCACTTTGGGCCAGTGCCAAAATCCCACCTCCTGGGGGGCAAGCCAGGGGTGCCAGGAGAACAGAGACCATATGGAAGTGGAAGCGTGGGGGTCCATGACCGGGCAGATGCACCGGCGGCTGGAAGCGGCAAAAAGAGCAAATAAAAATAAAAAAAAGAATTTCCCATACAGCTGTAACAGACGTCTATGGGGATAGTACCATGAGGAGAATGTCATCTGCAAATCAGAAAGTGAACTTTTGATTGACAGCATCACCAGTCGGCCTTGGCATAACCCATCTCCAAGTCTTGTCTTGTAGGAGAGACAGCTACAGCCCACTGCTCCTGAAACGCATGACATCATTTGAATTCAGCAACAGTTTATCTGTGAACAAAGATCCAACTATATTTAATATCCGTTGAACAGGGGCAAAGCTATTAAGGTGCAAAATTAGGGGTTTAACATTAAACAGTCTACTCATCCCTAACTACAGAGGTGCTACCACACCACTATGATAGAATTAGCAACTTTATAGCAGTTTTTGGTACTAATTTAATTGTCTCATTATTCAGTACCCCAAGGTGCTGTCTGAGACAGTGACCCCTTTCACCACTCATCAGAACTGAGGAAACAACAGTGGCACTTGCTGCATGATATCCTGGACAATGTTGATGATTTCTTTGACAACTTGCAATTTATTTTTTCTTGGTTTGTCTTTTATTTTGTTTTTCTTTCTTTTGTATCATCATCATCATCATCATCATCTATGCCTCTATAAAAGTATTTCAGCTGAAGTGGGAGGTTCTGTTGAAAACTGAAAATAACCCACTTAACAGAGGTCACGCTTACTATTTATTTTTGTTGCACTGGCCCAGTTGGGAAAGTTCTACCAGTTTGCACTGGCCCTCCCAAGATTTACACTAGCCCCAGTCTATAATGGGGATCACTGGGGGAGGGGGAAGGTCTCCCTCTCCCCACTGCTTACTGTCTGTTTTACAGTGGCCCTCCTTCCCTCTACCCTTCCTATAAGCCCTCACTGTCCAGTGGCACCCCCTCTTTGCTCTTCTCCCTGAGTTCTCCCTGGTGTCCAGTGGCACCCACCCCCTTTCCCCTCCCCCATAAGTTCTCTCCGGTGTCCAGTGGCACCCCCTCCCTATCCCCTTCTCCATAAGTTCTCCTTGGTGTCTAGTGGCAACTCCTCTCTATCCCTATATGGGAGCATCGTGTATAGGGCCTACGGGCAGACTGGATGGGCCTAGCGGTCCTTACCTGCTGACAATTTCTATGTTTCCTTCCCTATAAGTTTCTCTGGTGTCCAGTGGCACCCCACCCTCTCCCCTTCCTCATAAGTTCCCTGTGATATCTGGTGGCAGCCCCCTCTCTCTCCCCTTTGCCATAAGATCTCCCAGGTATACAGTGGCAACCCCCATCCCCCTAGAGCACCCCAGTCTCACACTAGTCCCTGACAGCGGCCAGCACAAATCCTCCACTCATCTCCTCATCCAGCTACTATCTTTAGCTAGCTATGCGGATGACACCCAGCTCTATCTGTCCTTTGCACCCGACCAGGATGGAGCTCTCTCGGTGTTTAACAGCTGTCTGAGGGAGATCCAAGACTGGATGGATTCTAGTTGGCTAAAGTTGAACTCGGAGAAAACAGAGGTGCTGGTGGTGGATCCTGGTGGTCGGGTGGTGAGGCCAGATATCGGTGCTCCATCTGGAATTATTCTTGGTGGAGTATCTTTGCCGTTCTCAAAACAGGTGCGTAGCCTTGGATTTATTCTTGACGATAAGCTGATTCTTAAAGCTCAGGTGTCAGCTGTTGTCAAGACTTCCTTTTATCATCTTAGGAACATTGCCAGGGTGAAGCATCTTGTTCCGTCTGACTCCCTGCCTACTTTGGTTCATGCCTTTGTATCTTCACGCTTAGACTATTGCAATGCCCTGTACTTTGGGCTTTTTGGGGTTGAAATCCGTGCGCCTGTAGCTGGTGCAGAAACGCTGCAGCCGGGTTTTGACTGGACAAAGTCGTTTCTGTCACATCACTCCGTGCTCTTGTGAACTGCACTGGCTGCCTGTGCGATGGCGGATCACCTTTAAAGTCATTTGTTGACTTTCAAAGCCCTTCACGACCAGGGTCCAGCCTACCTGAAAGACCTCCTGGTCCCTTACTGCCCTGGCCGATCACTCCGCTTCGGCCGACATGGGGTTGTTAGAGATCCCAAGAGTGAGTCTGAGATCTACTGGCAGCAGAGCATTTTCATTTGCTGCACCCTCTTTGGAACTCTCTACCATGTCGGCTCGACAGTGCACCTCGTGGAACTCTTTAAAAAAGAGCTGAAAACTTATTTGTGGAGCATGGCTTTGTTAGATAATTAATTATTTATTAATGCTCTGGATTTTATTATGATATATTTTATTTTGTGGTATGCTGATTTTATGTATATGTTTGTGTATGTAGTGTTTGAATTGTTAAATTGTTCAGCACCTTGACATGTTGAAAGGTGCTATATAAATAAAATAATTATTATTTATTATCATTATCTTGCTGATACAACTAATGTAGCAAAAAAAAAAACTCCCACCACCCTCCCCACCCATGTCCCCTTAGTCAGCAACTCACCAGAAGTTCTAAAGTATGTGAATAAAATCTTTAATGATGCAGGCTGCCTATAGTATCTTAACAGTCTCACTGCAGGGCTCAAATGCCAGCAATCCCTCCCACTAGTACTTTGCGATATCACGTGAGGGAGAGATTACAACATTTGGACCGATGTAAGACTGTTAATGTATTATCAGCAGTGTGCTTCTTTAAGATTTGTTTGCATACTTTGAACTTCGGTGAGTTGCTGACCATGGGGACATAGGTGGGGAGGGGGGTGGCTGAATGTGGGCAGGAGGAGTTTTTTTCTTTCATGATGCATGCCCAATGGGAAAGCCAGTAAAGCCAGTAAATTAATGTTAAGCATGAACCCTGATTATGCTTAACAGCTGCAGTCATTCCCTGGAATGAGCTGCCCTGGAGCTGTAGAATTTTATGCCACTTAGAGAATTTAGAATGAAATTCAAACCATGCTGTGTGGTCATGCTCACACCTGCATTCTAATGTCAGATTTATTTATTTGCCTGAAGAAAGCAGTCACCCCGAAATCTTCACTTCTGAGCTGATCACAATTTATTTTATTATTTTTATATAGTTTTACTTGTTACTTACTATATGAATAATTCTGTATTAGGGTGTGTGTGCGTTTTTTTTTTAATTTCTCTGGTTCCATGTTGGTTCCCAGGAACCAGAGAAGGCAGTATTGCCGTGTGGTTCCCACCATTAGGAAACTGCTTCAAATTACTTTCAAAACTTTATTTTGCAGTTTAAATTGTACTGCTTTGTGGTATTTCCACTATTTTCTTCTTGGTTCCTTTTTTGGGGCACTGAGATAATTGACCTCAAAATTCAGTTTTAACACCATTTGGTATTCCGTTTCTTTTGTGGTTCTAATTTTAACGGCACTGAACCACTTTTCTGTATTTCAAACCTTTATTTCCAAAACAAAGACTTTTACTATTGAAAATTGTTGCTGTTCTTCAAGGATATCTGTTTCTTGAGGCCACACCTTTGAAACAATACCCACGTCAGCACTAGGACCACATGGAAACTTTGCAATCCAGGGGCCACCCACAATGACGTCATTCACAAGCATCTGCTTAAACATGGGCGAACCCATCTCTCCTCAGTTCTTTTCCCACCGCTGATCAGACTTGTCAGACCTGTAATCGGAAACAGTGTTCTTTACTTTTCCTGTATAAAAATAGTAATAACTTTCATAGTGATTTTCAGCAACCTGCATGCCGCCAAAAGAACCAGCCACGCTTTTTTGGTATTGTGACTGCGAAGAGAAAATCTACAAGGATGACTCGCACAAAGTGTGTGCTTGCTGCCTAGTCCTGTCTCAAAACATGAAAGCCTGTGGTATCTGCCAACGTTTCAGCTCTGCTACCAGGTGTTGCAGGAAGGGGGCATAAGGGAAATTCTTCCTTAAAAAGATCTTAGCATCAATGGAACAACAGCTACAGGGCAAGTCTGGTTACTGCCTTGGGGAGCCACAAACACCAGGATAAAGTCTTCCCTGGCAAGGTCCAAGTCACCTCTGCAGACCACAGGTATGTCCCAAACTACAATGACATCCACTGTGGTTGCCGCCATCGTCGGAGATTCAATCTCCACCGTCGACAAGTGACTAGTATTACCCCTGTATAGATCAATGGTGAGGCCACACCTGGAGTTCTGTGTCTAGTTATGGAGGCCCCATCTCAAGAAGGACATAGGGCAGGTGGAGGCGGTATAGAGAAGGGCAACCAAAATGATGTATGGCCTGCATCAGAAGCTCTACAAGGAAAGACTCAGGGAGTTAAATATGTACTCACTGGATGAAAGGAGAGAACATGATGGAGAGATGAAAATACTTCAAGGGTATCAATAAGGTCAAGGAGGGTAGCTTATTGCACAGAAAGAGGTGCTCAAGGACAAAGGGGCATGATATGAAGCTGGAAGGGGGAGACTTAGAGGGGATGTAGGGAAATATTTCTTCACAGAAAAGGTGGTAGACACCTGGAACAACCTCCCAGTGGAGGAGGTGGGCACCGAAATGGTAACATGTTTCAAACATGCATGGGATAGACACAGAGGGACCTTAGTAACAGGGCTGGGGATGCTAAGGCCAAAGATCAATTAGGGTCTACAGTAGAACAGTAGGTAGGGATTTTAGGGCAGACTGGGTGGGCCAGGAGGTCTTTTTGTGCTGACAAATTCTATGTTTCTGTGACTAGTGCAGTCACGACCACTACTCAGAGTCATTTTGATGCACAGGAAGTACTTCTATCATTTTCAGATATGATGCAGCACCTACTGCTAGGCCTATCTTCACTTACAGTGAGCCTGTCGACGGGACTACCACCACAACTACCCTGTCGATGCCACAGTATAATATACTGTGGAATAGGCCTTCTCAACCAAAATTGCTGATGTGGTCATCCATTCCTGTCGATGAAAGATATGATGACATTTGTCAGTACAATCTGGACCTCACAATGCAATCTCTGGAGGCAGTATAGTGTAGTGGTTAAGAGCACTGAGCTGCAAACTTGGAGACCTGGGTTTGAATCCCACAGCTCCCACTTGCATACTGCGTGACTCTGAGCAAGTCACTTAACTTCCTTGTGCTCCCAGGTAGCACCTGGAAACAAGTTTCAACTTAGTGTGCCTTTCCTGGTTAAACAATGTTCCCTTCCCCCCAGTGGAAGAGGAGGAGGAGGAAGACTATGCTGAAGACAGTCAATATGTGCATGGTACTGTAGGAAAAAAACTAAGTTGATTAAAAATAATTTGTTGTAATATTATCCTATTCTTATTACTATTTTAAATTTCTTATAAGAGCTTAATTAAATGATTAAGGTTAAGGGAGGTAATACTACAATTATCTGGCCATCATCGTTGTTTACATGGACGTTAAGAAGAAAGAAAAAGTTGCTTAAGTGAGCACTGGAAAAGGGATGGTGCATTGATTAGGTTTCGCTTTAAAACAAGTGATATTAAGAAGAACGTTCTGCAGTGTTAGTCCAGAGCCAGAGGCCCTGAATTGTTGAAAAGTGAAAGGCTATAATGACCTAGCAACCAAGAGATAAAGAGATGTTACTATGGAACTTGACAGGCGATATACCATATCTTGACTCCATGTTGAGCCGAGGCTCAGTATACTACTTTCAAGAAGTACTATTCATTACAATGGAAATGATGAACTTTTTTCAAATGCAAAGGCGTATAAGGTCCCAGTAAGACCAAATTCAGACATTTAATAAAGACTGCAGAGATCTCTTGGGAGACTGAATATCAGACCAGCAAGAGCTTTGTAATGCTTGCTGTTTACAAACTTTTTGTAGCCCCAAAACTGTCAGAGATAGACAAGTTTGGTGTCAAAAGCAAGTTGACCTAATGACCTTTCTAATGATGTGATAATACTTGAGGGCAGAATCTAGTCGCTTCATGTTAAAGAATTTTTCAGTGAGCCCAAGCTGCATGATGTCACACTTCATTAGGCACAAAGAAGACCATGTGCTTTTACAGAAATCTAATGCTTTAGAGCCATTCTGAAAAGAATTTATGGACAAATATTATTCTGGAGCCAAGAATATTTTGAACAAGACTATCACTTTGTTTTGAGAAATTGTGTTAAATTTATAACGTTATAACCTTTATTAGCCTAATTCAGGAAATACTAATCCTAGAGACATGAGAAACAGGTTAAAAGACTCCATTTAAGCCGGCCCGGTGGTGCTGAGGGCTGAGGCGCTGGATGCCTTACCTCACGCTGCGCTGGCGACCCGGGTTCAGAAATTACCTTGGGATACCGGCACAGGGGGAGGGTGGGAGCAGGATCGAGCAATTGCTCTCCTCTCCTCTCCCATGTGTGTGGGGGGGTGTCGCCCACCTGTAGTCCTGCCATCACCGAATGGAGGTTCAGTGATGAGTGCAGGCGGTAGTGGGTGACTGCAAGGGTTGGGCATCCCGCAAGACATGCGTGCGCACGCCTCCACACACATACGTCATATTGGGAACATGCAGGAGTGGGACAGGAGAAAACCCGGAAAAAAACAGAAACGACAAATTAAAAGAAAAAGACTCAATTTAATGCGCGAAATCCAAAAATGTTGGTATGAAATTTATATTATTTTACATTAGGAAGTTATAAAAGAAAATTAATTTTGTTGATAAAAGTAAGACTGGAGCCAGTGGAATGTTCCTAGTCTGGTAATAAATGTCAACCACACATCATCTGCAAGGACCAATTAAGGTTTAGTGATGATGTCATCCAACATGGAAACATATAGACAAATTTGGCTGGACCCACTTCAGAACTGCCTGAATCCTGATGCTAGATGGACCTGTGGTGGTCTGACTGAAAAATTTGTTATCTTGGACTTTCACTAGGCCAAAAGCCTGAAGTAACACCTGCTTGGGATCAGCATTTGGGTTAAGCCATTGTATCCTCCAAGGGGTGCTAAGGACAAGCTTGAATGTCTGCACAGCATTGCAACAAAGTCCAGCTGCTGAAACTACCTGTTACAGGAAGGACTTCTTCCAATATTGGATGAAGCAAGGCCTATGTTTTACATACTGGGTGGGATATTCAGACTGCGCCAGGCTGTGGCATAAGCCTGGGCGCAGCGCAACTGGGATGTGCTAGGGCATTGACAGGGTGATGTTCAATGGTGCTGCACCATGGCTCAGCACTGTTGAATATGGCACTGTGGCCACCCGCATGGCACATTGGCACTGCGCCAGCGCAAGTAGCCAGAGAGGAGCAGGGGGATGCGCCAGCGCAAGTGCCATTGCGCTAGGTGCAGCAACCACGATATTCAGCTGTGGATATGCAAATGGGACCATAATGCATGTAAGGCACCCAAATGGCCCCGGCCTCATCATCGCAATTCAGGCAACTTGCACCTGGCGCCCTGCCAGGCTGCAGCCGTCGGGAACCGACACCCCCTGCCCCGGGCGGTCAACACACTCCAACGCCCGATCACGGGCATTCAGTGATGTAGAATCCCTAGTGGACCCAATCCCACAGCCCGATTGCGGGCTTTCAATGATGTAGAATTCCTGGTGGTCCAGTGGACCTGATCCCACAGCACGGTCACGTGCTTTCAATGACATAGAATCCCTGGTGGTCCAGTGGACCCTATCCCTCAGCCCGATCGTGGGCTTACATTAAAAAATGTCCCTGGTGGTCCAGTGGACCTGATCCCTCAGCCCGATCACGGGCTTACAGTGAGTGAAATAACCCTGGTGGTCAGCGGTACCCCCTCCCAACCCGCCCCTCAGTCCGCCCTCCTGCTCTCCCCAGTCAGTGGCGGGCAGCAGCACCCGTCTGCAAGCTGCCTGGCTGCCTGCCGACTGACAGCGTACAGTATAGCCGTCGCCCATTGGTTCTGGCGTGGGCCAATGGGCTTACGGTGCATACTGTACTACACAGTCCCAAAATGTGAATGAATCCATTCACATATTAGGACAATATTATTACAAATCGGTCTGCATACTATATTACTGTGGATCAATAGAACATGATATCAAATACACTGTCAGTTGACAGGCGGCTTCCCGTCAGTGCCGGCCACAGCTGACACAAAGGCGGGGTGGCGAACAGTAGCGTGTGAGAAGAAGACTACTGAACCACCAGGGTCACTTCACTCACCTCGCCAGCGATGAGCTGTTCGAGGTCACTGGACCACCGAATAATGAAAGCCCCACGACTGGGCGAGGATCGGGTCCACTGGACCACCAGGCACATAATATAATGGAAGCCCGCGATCGGCATGGGCGACCACGGCCGGACAGTGCCGCTGGAGCTCGGTGGCCACCCACAGCTGGCAGCTGCCGTGTTGTGCCCTGCAATATGGCAGCTCACCTGTGGGTGGCCAGCTGTTGCTCCTTTTCTTTTTGGCACAACTGTGTGCGGTGCAAGTAGGGGTTGCACCTGCCTATGCACAGCACATCCCGGGCTGAATATCGGGATGTGTGGGGTATGCATGGGCACACCCACCCTACTTGTGCCGCATACATTACTGATGCGCCCTGGCGCATCGGGATTTGTGCCAGGCACTTTCCCCCATTTAAATATTGTGCCGGGACACATCAGTGGGTTGCGCATGGTGCACCCTGTTGCACCATGTACAGCCTTTGAAATATCCTGCCTAGTGTTGACTGAGTAATGTTTTGGAATTTCTGCTAAAAGCCTGGACAAGAGACTAACTTAGAAATTCACCAGCCAAGACAAGCCTAGAGTGCTGTTGAATAAGTTGCAGGTTTGAGAGCAGAAAGGAACTGAAACAAGAAGTAGTCATAGAATCTAGTTATCTAAGCAACTTTGCTGTCCACAGGGAAATCCTTTTCTACAAACTGCTGTGCTGCTGAACTGTTAAAATCTAGTTGCCTGATTTTTTCCTGCCAAAATCTTGGTAAGTGACTTTTGATGATTAGTGACATCAAGCAAGAAGGATCCAGCCTGCACTGCTTTATTGATGCCAGAAGATTCTACAGACCCAGATTCGAGGGTGAACCAGGGAAAAGACAGAAGACTACAGCCAAGCCAAGCCTCTGAAGGACTTTTATCATCCAAGATTTTGAAAGTTAAAAGTAAAAAAGACCAAGCCTAGAGATACTGTATATACTCGTGTATTAGCCAACCCCCATCCTGAACACACAATGAAAGAAAAACAGCTTGACTCGTGTATAAGCCAAGACAAATTTATTAGAAGCCCACATCACAGTACCACCTCTACCATCACCATCGCAAACTGTTAAACCAAGTAATTTAAGAGCTGTAAATGTCCGGCGTTGCTGTTTCACTTCTTTCACTTCTAGCATTTCAGGTACTGACATCTGACATCCAACCTAGAGTTAAAGAATGTACCATAGCTGTAATACCAATTCGTATAGAAAATTTAAAATCATAACGGTAATCTCAGCATCATATATCATGGTGGTTAGCAGCAACAACTTACCCCACTCAGTCAGAATCTTCCTCGCCATCATCTCCTTCGGATAAGCATAGTCCCTGATCATTTTCCGCCATAAAAGCGTCCGTTAGAATATCTGCATACTGGCTGTCATCCGGTTCTACCTCCTGCTCCTGTTTCGATTCATCATAAAGTGCATCATCTTGTGTCCCATCTATGTTATTGCGTATCCTACATTTCAAAAACAATTTCACCACCATTTCAGCCGGGATACTATCCCATGCTTGAACTATCCATTCACAGATGAGCTCAAGCTCTGGTTGTCTCAGTTTGCCACCTTTTGTCAGTGTTCCTGCCCCTGAATACATCCACTCTGCCCATAGTTTATGCACCCTGTCCTTGAAGGGCTTATTGAGGCAGACATCAAGGGGTTGTAACAGTGATGTCAGCCCTCCAGGGATAATGCACTAGTCAGTGTGGATTTTCTTGGCTGCCTTTTTGACATCTTCTGTCAGGTGTGCTCTAAACATGTCCCACACAAGCATTGCTCATTTGCATCTAAGAGCACCCAGACATGTATCCCACACCTTCTGCAGCCACGCACCTACAAGTTCCTCATCCATCCATTCCTTCTGGTGAGGAAAAACAAGGATACCAGGTGGGAAAGTCAATTGTTTAGGGAGCGTTTTGCATTTAAAAATCACCATGTGCTTGAGTTTAGATCCATCGGCTAAGCAAGACAGCACAACAGTGAAATGAGTCTTTTCATGTCCTCTTGTTTTTATGGGGATTGTCTTGCTGCCAGATGGATTTACAGTGTGATTTGGTGACAGGTCAGATGTTAGGGGTGTCTCGTCCATGTTGCCAATTTGTGCAAGATCATAGCTGTGCTTTTTTCGTAGCTTGAGTACAAATTGCTGAAAGCTGTCAACATTGGCTTCCAAGTCTGGGGGGATCTTCTGGGCTATTTTGGTTCGCTGTCTCAGGGTTAAACTGTAACACTCCATAAACCTGGAGCACCAGTCAGCAGAAGCCAGAAATTTATCAGTGCCTGACGTGATGCTGGCAAATCTTTCATCTTTTGCCAGTTTTAGAGCCTGCATGCATATTGACATATGCGTCACTATGTAACCGCTCTGCCTGCATTGCAGAACCCAGTTATTCAGCTCTGCTTCCAAAGCCTAAAATGCAGGTCAATTGCCACGGCATGCTCACTTTGATTTAGGGAGCTCCAGCAGAATGTCCTTCTGCTTCCTCCACTCCCTGACTTGCTTCTTATTCACACAGAAGTGGCGAGCTGTGGCACAGTTGTTACAGTAGTTGCTTCAGCATGTTCGATCACCCGCAGCTTGAAAGCTGCATCATAAGCACTTCGCTTTCTCTTGACAATCAATCTCAATCTTTATTTATTTATGTAAGGTGCCTTTCTAAAAACCAAGGCACTTGTACAACACTAGATAAAACAATTACAAATACAATAAACAACATGTACAACACTAGATAAAACAATTACAAATACAATAAGCAACAATATTAAAAATCATTGAATGCTTTCCTAAGGAGGTGAGTCTTTAAAGATTCTTTAAAACTATGGACAGTAGGGCTTTCCCGCACCTGACGAGGTAGAGAGTTCCACAGGGTTGGGGCCATAAAACTAAATGATCTTGCCCCTGAAGTTTTTAAACAAACCCTGGGAATCTCTAGCAATCCCTTGTCAGTGGATCAGAGAGAGCGGGGGGGACAGTAGGGATGAAGTAGATCTTTCAGGTAAACTGGTCCCTGATCATGTAGGGCCTTATAGGTCAGCAAACCGACCTTGAAGGTGATTCGCCAGCAAACTGGCAACCAGTGCAGACCACGGTACAGGCGTTATATGACTGGCCTAGATGAGCCGTCAACAGCCTGGCTGCCGCATTCTGCACTAGCTGCGGCGGCGGTCTCAACCCCAGGAAGCCCTAGGTAGGCGAGTTGCAGTAGTCAAGGCCCAGGAGGTAGCAGGCGTGGACCAAAGTAGGCAGATCGTCGGAGACCAGGTGTTTCACCGAGCGATGTTCCTCAGATGGTAAAGAGTTTTGACAACCGCTGACACCTGAGATTTAAATGTCAAGTGGTCATCAAATACACGCCCAGATTCCTTTCGGTCTGAGGTAATGTAGCGAGTATCCCAAGCCATAAACCGAAGGTGATCCAACCAATGAACCCGCCTCCGGCGATCCTGGCCTAACCAACACCTCAGTTTTAACAGGGTTCAACCTCAGCCAACTCACATTCATCCAGTCCTGGATTTCAGCAAGACAGTTATTAAAGACCGAAAAGGCAGTATCTTGACCGGGCGCAAAAGACATGTACAGCTGAGTATCATCTGCATAGCAGTGAAAACTCAGATCGTACCGCCTAATAATCGCTCCTAAAGGCAGCATATATACTGCAAACAACATGGGTGCCAAAATGGAACCCTGCAGTACCCCACAGGATAGGGAGATTGATGCTGAGGAAAAAATCCCAGACACCACTCTCTGTGTCTTACCCTCGAGGTAAGATCAAAACCAGCTGAGGACTGTACCAGACAGTCCACAGATAGACTGCAGGCGTTCCAGTAGCACACCATGGTCTACAGTATCAAATGCTGCAGAGAGATCAAGAAGGACCAGAATGGAACATGATCTTCGATCTCTCGCTATTAGGAGGTCATTTAGCACCCAAATCAGAACTGTCTCGGTACTATGTCTTTTTCTAAATCCGGACTGGAGGGAATCGTAGAGATTGTGGCTGGTCAAATGATCATTTAACTGCAGAGCAACCACCTTCTCAATAACTTCATTTTGGGCAGTGAAGTGACTACGGTACCTGGACCATATTTATTCGTATTGTGGCTAATTGGAGAACTGCAAAGAACTTTTTAAAATTTCAAGACCCGTGTATAAGCCGATGTAATCTATTACGGTAACGAAAATAGGTAAAAAAAAAATGTGGCTTATACACAAATATATACGGGTAACCAAAAATGTAAGTATTATTTTAATTATTTCAGTTTTAATACTTTAATTTGGCTATTTTGGGGTGGGAACATAATGAACTTTTAACTACAAAATATTGGATCTTATCTGTGTCAGTCTTCACCATTCATCACAGATGGGTACTGGCCGGAGTTCAGGACCCCGTGGGAGCTTTTTTTTAAAAGGGTAGGCAGAGCCGATGCAGCATCGGCGCTGCCCTCGAGGCCGACGTACTGCGTGGCACTCGAGGGTTGGCCGTTAGACTGCGTCGACTCCGTCTGCCTACCAGTTCTTCGTCTCCGCCGTCAAGGTCGCCTCGTGGGAAGCTTGTTCCAGTTGTTGGGCCTTCAAGCCTGTTTTTGTTTTCGACGTTCAGTCTGTCGGTCACCTGCCGGTTCTGGTTCTGCCTCCACTCGACGTCACCGGTAAGATCTTTCCTTTTATTTCAAAAAGTTTTCTAAAATGGGTCGGCCCCCCCATGCATCGGTGCCCATGCGGCCGAAAATATTCCGTTACCGACCAGCATGACCGGTGTCTCGCGTGTCTTGGCCCGCTTCACGACATGGATTCGTGCGACGCCTGCTTCTCCATGGACCACCGCATCCTTGAACCGCGCGCGTGGAAAGTGGGGTGAGCTCCGCTGACTTTCGGGGTAGGGTTCGCTTTCGTCGGGCCAAGCTGCGCTCTCGGCCTTTCCTCCGGGTCCCCTCCCGGTTCTACACGGACCGAGGAGGAGGAGCCTCGGCTGCCTAACCTGGCCATTGCCGAGGCTACTCCGTGGTGCAGGAGGTGCATCCCGCTTCCTCCGGGAGCAGGTGGGAGAGCACCGCCATGGCAATCGCCCGCCGAGGTGAAGAGCTTCCCGGTGTTGCTCCTGCAGCTCGAAGGCCGGGTCGGCGCCGTCCTCGATGCCGCTTGTCGGTGCCGCCGGGGCCTTCTCGGCGCCGAGGCCCTGTCGGCGCCGTTGGCAGTGCCGACTCGTCGCTCTCGGTGCCATAGGCCTGTCGACACCGTTCACAGCGCCCGTGGGGCAGGACCAACATCGTCTTTCCATGTCTGGCCTCAGCGCGAAGTGAGCACGGCGCTGTTCCTCTGAGTTCAGCAAAATCAGACGCCCGGTTTCTGCAGTCAGTGCCATCCTCAACACCATAGGTACTCTCGGTGCCTTCAGCGGTGCCGAGAGGCGACCGGTGTCGTGGCGCTGAAGTCCACCCTCGGGGCCGTCGGCGCGCTTCAGTCCTGGTGCCGCTCGCGGCGTCGAGGGCCTAACCGATGTCAGTGCGAGTTGTTGCTAGGGCTGCCGTCGGTGCCATCTCTGTCCCTGGTACCGGCCCCAGTGCTAGCGGACTTGACGGCGCTGTGGCTGGCCCTGGCTCTGGACCGTCGGCCCAAGTTGCCCTGGTGCCTTCTGTGAGCCCCGCCCACGGGGTTGCGGAGGGCATGGGTGCCGTCTCGGGCACTGCTCTGGCTGCCGGGCCCTCTGGCAAAGTCATCTTCGCCCGCCCTCCTACTGTTTGGCTCAGAGCCTCGGACTCTACTTCTTCGGGGTCGGAGTCGGGCTCGGAGTTAGACGGGCAGTCACACCCTTCAGGGTTGTCTGTGGAGGAGGACGACCCAGTGGTCTCATCGATGAGTCATAGTCGGCCCCCTACTGAGGAGCGTCAGGTAGTCCCTGAGGTTAGGGTCAGTGGTGCTGACCAGCAGGCAGTGGTGCGTGCCACCATTGCTCTGCAACCTGGCCTTGGGGGTTTCTCCAACCTCTCGGTGGTGGTACCCCCTCCAGTAGTGTGTCTTGATCGCCCAACTTTGGGGCCCATCCAGACACCTGCAGGAGGGGAGGGTGCTGTTCCTTGGGTCTCCCCTTCGGGGGCGACCCAGAGCTGTCAGCTACCCAGGCTGGCCCTCTCGAGGAGGAGGACTCTCTCAGACTCTGAGGGGTCGAGGAGGGTGGGGTCAGCGCGTCAGCCTTTCTCTGGGGTCCACCCGGGCCCTGGGCGAAGCCAAAGTGCGGACTTCCATCCCTCCCCTTCCGGTTCCTTGAGGGGGTCCCATTCTTTAGAGGCAGGGGACCGTCCTTCTGGACTTTTACGGCCCTGATCGCCTCACTGGGGGGATTCTTCTGGGTGCAGCCAAGGCAGTGCCAATGTGGTTGTACAGCTGTCGGCTGTGGAGTCTTCCGCGACACCCTCCTCGGGTGCTCATGGTCCGCTCTCTAGCCCTGGCGGAGGTCAGCCGACTTCCTTTCTCGGCTCTGCCCCATCCCTCTGCCACATTCTCCAGCGCTCCCAGGCATTCTTGGTCCTAGTGGCCCTCGGTTCCCTGCCTATGTTAGGGCTACAGACAGCCAGATTTTTCAACCTCCCCCCATGCAGCCACCCTTGGAACGTATGGTGACCTCCAGCTCCTCATCCTCCTCTTCTGGGGGAGAGGAACCCTCTGTCCATATCTCTCCGGCCGCTGATCTCGCAGAGTACCAGCGGTTCCTCGTGAGGATGCTGGAGGACCTGCACCTTTCTCCCCTGTCTGTTAGCAATCCTGAGCATGCGGTGCACGCCTTTTTAGGCGATTTTGGTGGGGTCACCCTTGTGGTGCCGCCCTGGCCTGCTCCCTTTCAGGAGGCATCCTTGCGTTTCTGGCAGAGGCCCTTCTCCGGAGTCCCTGCCTCTAGGGACCTCAGCCAGAGGTATTGCGCTCCCCCGGAGTCTCCAGCTTCTATGCCTCATCCGCAGTCTGGATTGATGCACCTGGACACCCCTGATGGGCTTCGCGCCCTCCACCGTGACCGGTCCCCGGATCAAGACTCCTCGGATTTTGATTTTGGGAGGAGGACCTTCTACCAAACACGGTTGCTCCTTTCTATTTCAGCTCACCAGGCCCACTATGCAGCCTACAACAGGTTCTTGTGGTCGCTGGGTCAGATCCTAGCTGCTTTGCCTGACTCAGAGCAAACCAGACAAGCCATCGCGCTCTTTGCACGTGGCCTGGAGCTAGCAAGGCACCAAGCGAGGGCATCTTATGACGCCAACGAGGTAGCTACCAGGGTCGTAGGGACAGTGATCTACACTAGGAGATCAGCGTGGCTTCATCTTTCCCGGTTGTCACCCTTGGCCCGGCGTAGAGTGATTTGCTCCGTCCACCAGGGAACCTACCTCTTCTCCCGTAGGGCGAGGCGGTGATTGTCGGGGCAGGTTCCTTCCCCCTCCGGGGGGACCCCGTCTCGCTTTCCCCACTCTTGGGCCTCCTCAGGCCCGGAAGGTTCCCCCCCTTAGTGTGTCACCCACTGAGGGCTAAGGGACTCTGTCCCTTAGGGTGTAATCAATCAACCCCCTTCGGGGGGCTTGGTACTCACCCATCTGTGATGAATGGTGAAGATTGACATAGATAAGATATGAAAGTGCGTGCCTACCGTAATTCTGGTCTTTCTGTGTGTCTTCACCATTCATCCTAACCACTCCCTACATCCCTCTGGGGCCTCAGTCTCTGGGTCCCCCTCCTCTGTGACTCCCCTCTCCTTTTTGGAGCGGGGTAAAGCAGGGACACACAGGGGGGTATTCTCCTTTAAGGAGTACAGCTTGTGCGGCACTCCTTCTCTACTACATGTCTCCACCCTGATGGGTTGGGAGTTGGTAGTTGCCCTCCTCCTGTTCTCCTTCTGGTTTCCATCCAACTGTTTAAAAAAAGAAAAAAAAACTCCTTTTTTTCACCAAACATCTTTCCTGAGAGAGTATTAAGTCCCTCTACCCTGTCCTTCTCCAGAATAGCCGACTCTGCTTCTGGGGTATTTCCCAGTTATTCTGTGCCTTGAATTCTGGCAGAGAGCTTTGCTACTCCTTGCAGTTCCTATACAAATCTGGTGATGGACAAGGGTGTCGGACACCTTGTTACCTCTCCTCTCTCTAAATTCTCCCCTCCCTTCCCTCCTTATTCCGCTTCCAGAGATTGGGGCCCCTACCCAATCCCCTTAGTCTCATCTCTTCTCTGCTGTCCTCACAGTCATTATTTCTCCTTTTAGTTCAGTTTTTCCTTTCCTTTTTCTGTCCCTTGGACTCTTTTGTCCCACCCTCCATCCCTTCCTCTTACCTCTCTGGCGACTCAGAACTGGTAGGCAGGCGGGTCGACGCAGCCTAACGGCCAAGCCTCGGCGCCAGGCAGACGTCAGCCTTGAGGGCGCCGCCGATACGCTCGCCCGCCTACCCTTTTAAAAAAAAAAAAAACTCCTGCGGGGTCCTGAACTCCGTCCAGTACCCATCTGTGATGAATGGTGAAGATACACAGAAAGATCAGAATTACGGTAGGTACGTAATTTTCATGTATATAGGTTAAGAAATTTAAACAAAAAGGATATTTTTGGCATGCTATGAAGTTTTGAAATAAGTCTTATACAGAAATAATCTGAAACACTATTGTAATGAGTTTGCTTGTTCTTATATCCGAAGGTCACGCTAAGTACTATGTATGCTGAAAGCCTAGTATATAGTCAGTGCCATTTATTGTGCAGATTATTGCTTATTTATTTGCATTGTTTATTTGACAATTTTTTTTTTAATTTCTTTGTGGTTTGTTTGATTTTCTAAAACCTTTGTTGTTTACGTTCACAGTTTATTATGCTTACAAGGTCTATTTATGCTAATTAGGAATATTTAGAATTATTGTATAGGTGTTAATAAAATATATATATTTCATATTCCTAAGTGTGGCAGAAGTGTTATTACCATTATCTAGATATCTGGAGAACAGGGATAATATCATATTTGAATTTTATAATTATTTTTAGGAATTTTTGAAAATATTTTTATGTAAGGCCCAAGGTAAATCCAAGTGCTTTATTATAAAAATGATATTATAACCTATTGTTCCAACATAGTTGAGGTCTCTCGTCCACAGGATAATTGTTAGTAAATAACAGCCCACACTTAGAGTGTATGGAAAATAAATACTATTATTATTGTTATTGTTTTCATGTTACTAAATGGCATAAATAATATGTTTTCTGTTCTTGTTTCTCGACAATTTAAAGATAAAATTACCCCAAACGGCAAGAAAAGACAGAAAGAAGTAATTGCCTAGCAGTAAAGCTGCAAGAACAAGCATTTGTCAATGCTAAATGTTGCTTGCTTGTATGTGCTGTTTAGGTATTTGGAAGTGATAGTTCCATGCCTTCCTCCCAAGACATCCACTGTGTCTTTCCGTTCAGTTTTCACAGAAGAGTGGGAGGGGCAAGGGCCACAGCAGTACAGCAGTTGCCAAGGGGGTGAAGAGGTGGACAATAGTCCATTCAAAGGTAAAAGAGTCCTGCAGGAGCTCACTAAATTAAAGGTGGACAAAGCAATGGAACCAGATGGCATACGCTCAAGGATATTAAGAGAACTGCGAAGGGAGATAGCAGTACCTCTGGCAGCCATGTTCACTGAGTCATTCAACATGAGTGAAGTGGAGGAGGGCACATGTGATCCCTCTACACAAAGCCGGCAGCAGAGAGGAGGCAGGGAACAATAGGCCGTTCAGCCTCACCTCAGTAGTGGGGAAGATCATGGAGACATTGCTTAAAGAAAGGATAGTGGGGCATCTAGAAGCCATCGGAGCCCAGGACCATAGACAACATGGATTCACAGTGGGAACATCATGTCAGACAAATCTGGTTGATTTCTTTGACTGGGTGATAAAGGAAGTGAATCAGGGTGGGGCAGTGGACAACGCTTACCTTGATTTCAGCAAAGCCTTTGACACCATCCCATATAGGAGGCTGATAAACTAGCTGGGTAGGCTGGGCATGGGGGAAAGGGTGGTAAACTGGGTTAGAAACTGGCTTACAGACAGGAGGCAGAGAGTGGTGGTAAATGGTGTGCATTCTAGGGAGAAGGGGTCACCAGTGGGGTGCTGCAGGGATCGGTCCTGGGGCCAGTCCTGTTCAATGTCTTCATTAGTAACATTGCAGAATGTCTGAAGGATTTTTCACCAAATTTTCAACATAGCCATTTTAAGACCTCTGCTCATGAACAGTGTCACTGTGATTTTCTTAATCTGTCCCAAACATTGACTGCGCACACGAACCATATTGTGCACTACATGCACGGAAACACATTTTGGGTGACGTGAAAATGACAGCTATCTGCTCATAAGAAGGTGTGGTAGAATGGCAATGTTGAAAATCTGGAGTGCAAATATTAAAAATTTGCGAACTTACAAGCGTGTGTAGGAACTGCGCAATGCACGCTCGTAAAACAGTCATTTTTAAGAATCTTTTCACCAAATTTGCAACATAGGCTTTTTGAGAGCCCACCTTATGAACCCTGGTACTGTCGTTTCATTAATCGGTCTCGAACGGTGATTTTGTGCAGTGATCGCGAAATCACCCTTCGGGCCCAATTAATGCCATGACAGTGACAGAATTCATGAGGAGGGGTCCCAAAAACCCCATGTTGATAATTTGGTGCCAAAATTCAAAAAAATTCCTGAGATATGCAGCAAAGTTGAAAAAACCCTATCTATCCCATTATACAGCTTACCAGCATTTCCTCAGTTCACGGTCGGCTTTGAAGAGTGCAGACGTGTTCCCGTCCACCTAAGATCATCGCACTAAGGTCTGGAGGTAAGTATGGGTGAGGGTGTGTGGGAGGCAGGGTGCGCAGTGGGTGGGGTGGGTTGTGGGAGGGGGGCAGGGAGAAGCGCCGAGGGACAGTTTTTGTATTTACAGTTTTTTTTTTTAATAAGATGACAAGGGACATTTGTCCCGCTGGAGTGGGCTCCCAGTGTGGCAGCTGGAAGGTGGTTTGTGGGGCTGGAGCCGACGCGGGATTGGGCACCCTCATCGGCCATAACACATTTTGCCACGCTGGGGTGGGCTCCCAGCGTGGCACCTGGAAGCTTTTATTTATCTTATTTATTATTTATTTAGTTTTTGTTAACCGGGTAGGTGCACTAGCCATAAAATGACTATTTTCAGGCACGAGCCGGGATAGTACAACAAAAGGAGAACAGTTGAACAACAGCAACATGGGTACAATAATACAAATAGAGGAACAGTACAGCAGTGCTACAAAAATACAATGAGTAGAAACAACAAAAAATAATGGCAAGCATTATACAGATAATGGCAGTAAGATACTGTATATAATAAGTGCAGAAACCATGGACCCGACCAGTGGAGTGAAAGGGTTAATAAGATAGTAAGGTTATATAGAGAGAAATGTGAGGAATGTTCAAACAGAACAAGAAAGACTGACAGAAGGAAGGTCAGGGGTGGTAATTGGCAAAACAACAGTGGATGGTCAGCAACAAGGTTCGAGAAGGAAGAGAGCTAGTAGTCAAGAAGTTATTTACAAAGAGAAGGAAAGATATGGGGAGGGGAAGAGGAGACAGTCTTGGAGCTGGATTAGAGCAGGGGTGACATTACTGGTAAGTCTCAGGAGCTTCAAGTTGGGTCAAAGCATGTACAAGCATCAGCTAAGGATAGATAACGATGATATTCACTTTTAAATCCAAAGTGAGACTGAGACAGCCGGAGGTTGAGTGGAAGAGCATTCCATAGCCTGAGAGCAGAGAATTGGAAGGCCCCTGTGCCTTTAGTCGTCCGACATCTTGGAACATAGAGCAAGGATTTGTTCAGCTGATCGCAGGCCATGGGAGGATGGTTGAGGGACCGGCAACACCACCAGCTGGGATGGGTTTTTTCCCCGGATGATCGAGTCCATTAGTGATCCAAGGTAGTATTGTCTACTGGCAGAGGGTGAGAGCCAATTCAGATCCTTATAAAGAAGGCAGTGATGTTTGAGTCGAGGCGACGAAGAGGCAAATCGGCATATATTGTTATAAGTTATGTCCCATTTTAGTAGGGAGGTTTTATGGGCAGAGGTAAGAATAGAGGCACCATAAGTAAGGATTGGGAGCAGAATACCTCGGGCAATTGCTAATTTGGCCGAGGGTGTAAGCATGTAGCTCGTTTTGTAAGCTACTCCTAGTTTCGATTTTACAGCTTTGCACGAGGACTGAATGTGAAGATTAAAATCCAGGGACTGGTCCAGGAGGATCCCAAGGTACTTGAAGGAAGTAACATTTTCAAGTGGAAATCCTCCTGGGTGAAGAACCTCCAGCAAACTAGAACAGGTCTTAATCTTTGGTGCAGAACCTAGGAGCATGGCTTTCGTTTTCTTTTAGTACAAGCTTACGGTCTAGTAGCCAGTCTAAGACCTTATTGAAGTCTGAAGTAAGTGATGTGTTTATGCAGGCAATACTAGAAGAACTAGTGTAGATGATCAGGTAATCAGCGTAGAGAATAGCTGAGCAGGATTCCAGGACCTCAGCTGCATTGTTGATAAAAATTGAGAACAGAAGGGGCCCAAGGATAGAGCCCTGGGGGACCCCAAGGTTGATAGTAGACGTGTTGGACAGGGAGGAGTTAAATTTGACAGCTTGCGACCTGTTTGACAGATAGCTACAGAACCAGTCCACAACAGGGGTTGAGAAATGGAATTTATGGAGAGTGGAGAGAAGCAGGGGATGGTCTACAAGGTTGAAAGCCTTAGTGTTAGGGGCATGGAGCCAACGAGATTGGGCACCTGTCGGCCATACAGTGTGTGCATGGGGGGGAGGGGGAAGATGCATGAGCACGCAGTATATGTGCATGCGTGCGTGTGTGTGTGGAGGGGGAGCTCTGCTCACTGAAGCAGAGCTCTCGCTTTCAACTGTACGACCATTGCATTCTTCAACTGCTGTCATAGACAGCTGCAGCAGTGATTGGGAACTGGGCCGCCTGCAAACACACACTGACTGAATTGAAGACGGTGCCACCTCCAAAAACTTGGATGATGGCACTATGTTTCTTGTACATGCATGCAAGCAACATAAAAAGGACTTCTAAAGTATCATAAGGAAAGATTTGTTTTTTGTTTAAATTGTGTTGGATAAAAGGTCATTGATATTTAATTGTGATGATTGTTAAAGTTTAGTAACAAGAGAATAAAACATGACAGCTGCTATTGCAACTGTAGATAAGGTTCTGGCAGATGCTGAGGCAATGCTTTTAGAGGTTCCAACATCTCCCGTTAAGGAGAAGCCATTGACACCTCTGCATCCAAGCTGTAGGACAGAAGAAACAATTGGAGAATTAGATAAACTGAATAAAGAGTATGTAGATATGCTTGAGGACCTGCATGCTGATAAATTAAGGTTATCTAATGATGTAAAACAATTAAGCCAACAACTAGGGAAAAAATGTAATGCATGTAGTAGACTTGTAGGCCAGATTCAATTGCTTGAGAAACAGATGAAAGTAATGAGAAAATATCTGACAAAGACTATGTCTTTATCAACCTAAAGACTGACACTGCTGTTTTAAAAAAATCTGATGGACCGTAGAAAGACTGGTGTTCAGCTGTAGAGAAAGAATAGGCCGAAATACGAAAGGCTAATGAACAGCTAAAAGAGCAGCGTTCAGCTTCAGAGAAAGGGAAGACCAAGATACTAAAGACTAATGAACAGCTAAAAGAGTGGTGCTCAGCCTTGGAAAAGGACAGATCTAAAATATTGAAGGCTAATGAACAGGTCACTAAAAATTTAGCCCAGAGTGGAAAAAAAGACTAAGGATTTAAAAGCACACTTAGGAAGTAAAGAGGAAGAGTGGGCACAGAGAGAAAAGTACCTGTTAGGCAAAAGAAAGGAGGAGACCTCGGAACAAAGAAGCATAAGTTGGCCACCCCTAAGGTATGTACCCCAGGGTAGTAAACAAGGGGTTTATCCTTCTTGGAATTCCCTCTGTGCAGCCCCTGCAAATGGAGCAGGCCCTTACCCATGGCGCTCACCACCTGCGTCTAGTGCTGAAGAAGAGTTAGAACAAAAGGAAATAGAGAGAGAAATCAGTGAACCAATAGAGACAAAGAGAATAGTAAAGAAACCAGATACACAGACAAAAAAGGGGAGAGCTAAAGGTGCAACCTCACAAAATTAATTAAATGAGGGTAGCCAATGAAAAGAGTGATGTACCCTTTTGAAGCAACACCTCTTTAAATCAGAAGAGATTTAAAGGCCCAAAAAGGAGATACCAAAAGCAAAAGTAAAAACCACGTGAGGCTAAGAGCATCTGAGAAATCAGGCCTAGATGACTCCTCCCCTGAAAGGGAATATTCCTCTTCAGAGGAGGAGTCACATGACAAGTATAAAAAGAGGCATGGAACTAAATAAAAAAAAGTTCTGATTTCAAAGATGAGTCATCTGATGGGTCCAGAAGAAATAGAAGGATGTCAGAAAAGGAACAGGGGTATTTAAAATCAAAGACTGTTACACAAGCTTTGAAATTGGTAGAAGAAAGGTACAATTCTAAATCTGCGAAAGGTGGCATTGAGCAACATATTCAAAAATTGAATGTTTTAAATATTTGTCCATAACTGATGAGGGAGAACAGAGTTTTGTGATGTTAGAAAGTATTTTTTCACAGAGAGGGTTGTGGATGCATGGAACAGCCTTCCTGAGGAGGTTGTGGAGTCAGGAACAGTGGGAGAATTCAAGAATGCATGGGACAGACATAAGGCAATTCTAGTGGGGGGTAGGAGGAAGTAAGCTTTTGATTAACTAGAATCAGCAGCTTATCCATCAGGTAGGGAAATGGGCAGATTAGGTGGGCCAAGCAGTCCTTATCTGCCGTCAAATTCTATGTTTCTATGTAGGTGGTCTGTCGATGACCCTCAAGCTGAGTTGTCAAGAATGTCTAGAGGAAGTAGGAATAAACCAGATAATCTGTACAAGTTCCTGAAGGAGGAGTTTGGTAAATATTGTACTAAGGGGGCAGCCAGGCGTGCTGCCTACCAGATGCGGTATGGTATGGTATTGACCAAAGCCATAGAGAATATTACTGTAGGCTGAAGGATGTGTACTTTGGAGAAAAAGATCACTCAGACAGTGATTCGGATGACTTTCAAGATGCAAATTATCAAGGTTTACCCCCTGCTATTATGACACAATTGGCATTTGAGCTTAAAAGGAGGCCCAGGGACATCCACTGGATTGTCAGACAGGCAGAACACTTTTGGGACTCTGGAAGAAGCGATGACTGTCCCCCTTCTAAAGTCCAAGTGTCTGAGGTAACTACCTCAAATACCTTGGCTATGGAGGGGATTGAGCTATCCTCTCCCAAAAACAGGAGGCAAAGGAAGAAAAAGGGCAACAGTACTCAACCAGGAAAAGCTGTGGAGCAGCCCAAGGCAGTGCCTAACCTCGCAGTGGTAACCCAACCTACCAACCCTGCCCTGGGTAAAAACCTACATGAGAGCCAATGGGTGGTTCCTTTAGGCCACAGGGAATAATGTTACAACATGCCCATGATGAACCATCGGGAGCACATAGGGGGATAGAAGAACTTATGAAACATTAAAAGGGGTAGCCTACTGGCCCAACACATACAATAATGTTGCAGAGTATGTGCAAGGGTGTATAACATGTTGCAAGTTCCAACCAGCTACAACCAGACATAGAGCACCACTGCAGTCAAAAAGGATCGCCATGTCTTGGTCAGACATCCAGATTGACTGGATTGGCCCCGTTACAAGATCTTCAAGGGGTAACCAGTACCTTTTTATGGTTAGTTGTCTGTTCACAAAATGGATTTAGTGTATACCTGCTCCAAATAACACAGCTGAAAACTCAGCCTTCTTGTTAATAAACTAAAAATACCACCAACAGCTTAATCTGGTTCAAAGTCAGTTGGCATTCATCTGTATCCCCCTCCCCCCCCGGGTCGTGCCTGAAAATAGGCAGGATTTGTCTAGTGCACTTACCTGGTCAACAAAAACTAAATAAATAAAAAAAATGTGTTTAGTCACTGGTGATTACCATTAAGAGTAGAATACGATAAAGGTCCTAATTTCATAGGAGAAGTAATAGAAAATGTGTGGAAAATTCTTGGGGGTACAGAGGAAACTACATGTGTCCTACCATCCACAATCATCTGGACAGGTGGAACACACTAATCCAACAACCGTGTACATACTGAAGAAATATATCAGTTCTTCAGGAAAAGATTGGGATGTGAAGTTACCACTAGTATTAATGGCCATATGAGCCACTCCTAATAAATCTACGGGAGCATCTCCTTTTGAGATGATGACAGGAAGACAGATGGTGTTACCTTTATACTTTCTGTATACTACAGGAAATGTAAATTCAGCACATGCTACTTCAGCACATAAATATGTAACCCATTTAAAACAGCATTTGCGAAAAACCTTTGCATTTGCTCAAAAGAACTTAGAAAAAAGTGTTGAGACTTCTAAGTCATTTTATAACAGGGACACTAATCCAAAAGAGTATCAAATTGGTGATAAAGTGTTTTACTTTAACTACAGTAGGGATAATGCCAAGGTCAAAACATTTCTTCCAAGTTAGCAAGGACCCTTTGTGATCACTGACAAAATCTCACCTGTAGCATACCAAATTGAAATAAAAAAGAAAAATACTGGAGAGGTAGTACCTAAATGGTTTCATATTAATCAGTTGAGGCAATATCGTGAACACAACAAAACACTGAAAGATATTCTGAGCGAATCTAAAAGTAGTGATCAGGAATTTAGAGTCCAGTTAAAATGTTACTTGTAATACTGATCTTTGAAATTGATGAGTAAAGAGAATTCGTTGTATTTGTATAATGTTCAAATTAATGTAAAAGATTGTTATATCATTTAAAGGTATATAGTTGTAATCATGTTTGTTCATGTAGTACTGTACATATTTCTATGCCAAAAAGGTACATCTCCAGTGATGTCATATAGTGATGTCACGTCCTATGATGTTATATGTAAGGATGTCATGCACGATAATGTCATAAGTTACCACATGATAATGCAGCTTTGTGTTCTATGGTTCATTTTCCTTGCAATGCTTAAACTATATACCCATATAGTAAGATTATAGTCTTGAATTACAAAATGCATTTTTGGGGTGCATTTTTAATTCAAAAGGACAAAAATGTAGGAACAAAACTAAGTTGATTAAAAAGTATTTTTTTATTATAATATTATCCTATTCTCATTAAGTAGTAATCAGTATTTTATATTTCTTATAAGGGCTTAATTAAATGATTAAGGTTAAGGGAGGTAATACCATAATTATCTGGCCATCATCGTTGTTTACATGGACGTTAAGAAGAAAGAAAAAGCTGCTTAAATGAGCACTGGAAAAGGGATGGTGCATTGATTAGGTTTCACTTTAAAACAAGTGATATTAAGAAGAACGTTCTGTAGTGTTAGTCCAGAGCCAGAGGCCTGAATTCTTGAAGAGTCAAAGGTTATAATGTCCTAGCAACCAAGAGATAAGAAAGAAATGCTACTATGGAACTTGACAGATGATATACCACATCAGGACTCCATGTTGAGCCGAGGCTCAATATACGGCTTTTAAGAAGTACCATTCATTACAATAGGAATGATGAACTTTTATCAAATGCAAAGGCATATAAGGTCCCAGTAAGACCAAATTCAGACATTTAATAAAGACTGCAGAGATCTCTTGGGAGATTGAATATTAGACCTGCAAGAACTTTGTAATGCTTGCTATTTACAAACGTTTTGTAGCCCCAAAACTGTCAGAGGTAAACACACAAGTTTGGTGTCAAAAGCAAGTTAGCCTTATAATCTTTCTAATGATGTAATTGTTGATTGAATACTTGAGGGCTGAATCTAGTCACTTCGTGTTAAAGAATTTTTCAGTGAGCCCAACCTGCATGATGTCACACTTCATTAGGCACAAACAAAGACCATGTACTTTTACAGAAATCTAATGCTTTAGAGACATTCTGAAAAGAACTTATGGACAAATCTTATATTATTCTGAGGCCAAGAATATTTTGAACAAGACTATCACTTTGTTTTGAGAAAGTTTGTTAAAATTATAAAGTTATAAACTTTATTAGACTAATTCAGGAAATACAAATTCTAGAGACGTGAGAAACATTAAGACTCCATTTAATGAGAGAAATTCAAAAATGCTAGTATAAAAGTTATATTATTTTGCATTATGAAGTTATAAAAGAAAATTTATTTCATTGATAAAAGTAAGTCTGGAGCCAGTGGGATGTCCTTAGTCAGGTAATAAATGTCAGCCACACATCATCTGCAAGGACCAATCAGAGTTTAGTGATGCTGTCACCCAACATGGAAACATATAGGCAAATTTGGCCAAACCCATTTCAGAACTGCCTGAATCCTGATGCTGGATGGACCTACGATGGTCTGACTGAAAATTTTGTAATCTTCGACTTTCACTAGGCCAGAAGCCTGAAGCCATGCCTGATTGGGATCAGCATTTGGGTTAAGTCATTGTATGCACCAGGGGGTGCTAAGGACAAGCTTGAAAGTCTGCACAACATTGCAACAAAGTTCAGCTGCTGAAACTACCTGCTACAGGGAGGACTTTTTCCAATATTGGTTGAAGCAAGGCCTATGTTTTACATACTGAGTATTGACTGAAGTAGTGATCTTATCTGTGTCAGTCTTCACCATTCATCACTAGTGGGTTCAGGCGCTGGAGCTAGGACCCCACGGGAGACTTTATTTTTTTTTCCAGGGGCGGAGTCAACGCAGGGCATGGCAGCACTGCCCTCGAGGCCGATGTACTACATGGCACTCCTGGGTTGGCTGTTAACTGCTGTCGACTCCACCCTCGCCCCAGTTCTTCTTCTCCCGCCATAGACTGAGGACCTTGTGTGGAGCTTCAAACAAAATTCTACTGTGTAGTGCAGCCTAGTCCATCGTGGTTGTTGTTATTGTCTTAGTTCTGTTTGCCAATTACTCAACGCTGCTTCTTCAAATCTGGTAAGGTCGTTCCTTTCTTTTAAGCAACGTTGAGTACTGTTTTGTGTTGTTTTTTCATCCGGTCATGCCGCGTCCCGGGCACAAGAAAAAGTCAAAGGCAGGGCAGCCTCCTATGCGTCAGTATCCCTGTGGCCACCTTTACTCTGCTACAGACCAGCATGATCGGTGTCTCTCCTGCCTTGGCCCAGCCCATGATATGGACAACTGCAGCGCCTGCTTTCGATGGATCACTGAGTTCTAGAAATGCTCGTGTTTAAAATCGGATGTGTGCCGCTGACTTTTGGAGGGCGGGTTCATAGTCAGCGGGCCAAGGCCAGGACTCTCTATCCTTCCTCTGGGTTCCCTCCCTGTCCTATACAGCCCATGGAGGAGGGGGTTCCCGCCAGTTCTAGCCTTGCCACGGCAGGGGCTTCTCCCACGGTGCAGGAGGCCCAGTCTGGTCCTCTCGGGGGCCAGACCGGAGGCACTGTACTGGCAGTTGCTTCCTCAGAAGCAAAGGCTCCCCTGGTGTTGAGCTCTGGGACCCACGGGCCCGGGCCGGCACCATCCTCAGTGCTGTCTGTTGGTGCCACCCTTGGTTCTGGTGTTGCTTGCGGCGCCGGGGGTCCAGGCGGCACTGTGGATGGTGCCAGGCTGGGCCGCCCCTGGTTTCGGTGCTGGGACAGGGATTGGTGCTGCGCTTGTCTCTGGTGCCATTCACAGTGCTGGGATGGGGTGGTGCCACAGCTGATGCCACCTTAGACTCCTTTGCTATTCGCGGTGCCATTCAGGGGTGCAGTGCCATGGCCAGTACTGCCTCTGACTCTGATGCCATTCATAGCGCTGGGGGGGAGGTCAACGCTGGGCATGATGTCGCTCTGGGCCCTGGTGCCACTTGCAGCGTCGGTGCTGGAGGCGGTGCGGCTCGCAGACCCGGGGATGGGGAGGGACCAGGGAGTAGTCCAGCTTCAGGCCTCTCAGTCCTTCTCAGAGGAGGATTTGGGGTCTGATCTGGACTGGCTTCTGGATTCTTCAGAGTCCTCCAGTCCTTCAGTGTCCAGCGCCTTGGCCCCATTCAGCCTCCCTCTGAGGGTTATACAGGTCCTGTTGGTTCTGGGGGCCTTGGGCCTGACCAGCCAGTGGTGGCCCAGGTGCATACTGCTGTGCTACCTGGGGCCATGGACACAGCTGTCCCCTTAGTTGGGGTACCCCCCCCTTGGTGTGTCTGGATAGTCTGAGTTTGGGACGGTCCAGGGCACCCCAGGAGGGGGAGAGAACAGTACCTCTGACTGACTCCCAGGGGTTGGCTAAGGGTTGCCACCTGCCTAGGCTGGTGGTCACGAGGAAGAGGGCCCTTTCAGAGTCGGAGAGGTCGAGGGATCAGGGTCTAGTGCAGCGGCCTCTCCCTGGGACCCACCTAGGTTCTGGGAGGAGCCGTAGTACAGATCCTCGCCCTTCCCCTGGACACTCCTCGAGAGGGACCTCCACTTTGGAGGTCAGGGGCTGTCCTTCTGGGCACACACGGTCCCAGTCATGGGGAATTCTTTCCATGGGCACAGCTCCAGCCGTTCTGACCCAGTTGAATGGCTTCCGTCTGCTGGGACCTCCGGGTCTCCCTCACTGTTGGGAACATCCACTCGGTCCCCCTGCCCGGGTAGAGGCTGCACTACTTCTTTAAGGTGCTTGGCCCCCATGCCTCTACCTACTCCTCCTCCTCCTCCTCTCCCAGGTGTTCCCAGTCTTAGGGGGCCCCTGACCTGGGAGCAGTTCAGGGCTTCAGCTGCACATTTCCCCTACCTACTTTAGAGCCACGGATGAGCAGATGCTCCACCGTGCTCTCGTGCAGCCTGATGCTGAATCTCCAGACTTGTCGGTATCCTTGTCTTCCTCCTCAGAGGGAGAGAAACCTTCTTTCCACCTTTCCCCGACTGCTGATCTCTCTGCATGTCAGTGCTTCCTTTTGGGGATGTTAGACAAGCTCCATATAACCCCCCTCTCAGAAAGCAATCCAGACTGGATGACGCACACTTTTTTAGGTGAGTTCAGTGCAGCCAACCTTGCAATTCCCGCATGGCCTGCTCCTTTCCAGGAGACATCCCACCAGGTCTGGTAGCATCCCTTTTCCTCTGCACTAGCCCCAAGGGACCTCTGACAGAGTTATTGCACCCCTGGGGTCTCCAGGAATTCTGCCTCATCCCCCTTTGGGTGCGACATGCCTGGACACCCCCTCTGGGCATCAAACCCCAGGCCGTGATAGACCCCCAGACTCAGACACTTCGGATTTTGATTTCTGGGGGAGGAGAACATTCTCCTCAGCACGGATTCTGCTTTGAATAGCAGCCCATCAGGTCCACCATGCTACCTACAACAGGTACTTGTGGCCCAGGCTAGGACAACTAGCCTCCATGCCTGATTTGGAGGAAACCAAGCAGGCCGTCGCCCTCTCTGCACCGGGCCTGGAGCTTACAAGGCACCAGGCTAGAGCATCTTATGACCCCAGTGAGGTAGCCTCCAGGATTGTGGGGACAGTGATCTGCACTAGGCGGACAGCATGGCTTCACTTTTCCCAGTTGTCACCCCTGGCCTGGCTTAGGGTGATTTCCTCTGCGTTCCAGAGAACCCACCTTCCTTCTCCTGCTGGGAGTTCCCCGTCTCAACCAGACCAGTTTCAGGCCTCACCAGTCCTGTAAGGGTTCTCCCCTCTGGTGTCCTCCCCCACTGGAGGCTAAGGGACTCAGTACCTTAGGGATGTATTGGGCCCCCCTTTGGGGGGCTCGGTACTCACCCACTAGTGATGAATGGTGAAGATTGATGCAGATAAGATTTGAAAATTATGTACCTTCTGTAATTCTTGTTCTTTCTGTGTGTCTTCACCATTCATCACTAAATTCCGCCCACCTTCCCCTCTTGGTCCTCCTTCTCTGGGCATCCCCTCTCTCTCTGTGTGTCTCTGTTGTGTCTCAACCTCACTCCGCTCTCTTCTTTCCATTGTGGTCAGGAGGAAGGGGGACCCTTTGAGGCACATGGGGAGGAGTTCTTTCCTGAGGGATTTCGGGGTGTCTCCTGTTATCTCCCCTACCTTGCCCTTAGCTCGGTCCCCCACCATCTGGGGGTCTGGGTGGGGGGAGAGGGCAGGAGACTTCTGAGTTCCCTTCTCTTAAACCCTTTTTATCATTATTTTTTTTTTGCATTATTTCTTTATCCCCCAACCTGCCAATTCCTTCAGGCAGCCATGATCCCCAACATCCACCTACTGTCCTCTCTTGGAACCCCCTACCTCAAATCACAGCCAACCCAGGGGTAGCTCAGTGTAACCCTTCGCCGAGTGGGTCTCCCTCCTCTGAGGGGAAAGGCACCGGTAGGGCAGCCAACACACTCTTTCTCTCAGCCCCAGGGCACTGCTGAGGCGGTTAGGCTCCTCGAGAGTTCTTCGGTGGTGTTGGCAAATTGTCTGCTATCATCCTGGCCAACTGGGACTGTTTTTCCATTTTTCCTGGCACCCCTGATGTCGCGCTGCATCTTGTAGTGCTCCTGGTGTCCACCAGGTGCCGCTAACAGACCGAGGCATCACTCTAACTCACCCCAGGAGAGGAGAGCCGTCCTTCAGACAATCAATCCTCTCCTGCCCCCACCGACCCCCAGTGACCTGAGTCCATTCCCAAACCTGGGTCGCCGGCATGGTTTGAGGTAAGGCACCAGCACCTCGGCCCTCTGCACCACCAGGCCGGCTTTTATCATTATTTTAAGTGTCCCTTTGGGACTGTTCCTCCCTTCTTCTGTTTTTAGGGTTTTTTCCCCTTTTTGGAATTTTTCCCTCTTTAGTTTGGTGGGAGGGATGGACCCGCTGCCTCGTCTTCTTGCTGACCTCAATTCCCCTCTAAGGTCTAGCTCCTATGGGGCTACCTGACTGTTTTTAGCAGTCCATATCTTTTGCCTCTCTGCAGCCTTGAAGTGGCTAAAGTCTTCTCCTCTCAAGGTCCAGGTCCACTTGGACAGGTAGCGAGGTCCTTCCCGCCCCCATATCTTTCTCTCTTCTACCCTCCCTTTCCCCCATCCCTACTTCTTTTCTCCAGAGTTTGGGGCCCCTTCTCCCAATCCCTTAGGCTGTACCTCTCTCTCTTTCTGTCATCTTTGTCATTTATTTCTCCTTTTAGTTATTATATCCTTTCCTTTCCTATTATCTATCCCTTGGGCTCCCTTGCCCCACCTTGCCATCCCTTCCTTCCTCTCTCTCCATTTCAGAACTGGTGTGGAGTCAACAGTAGTTAACAGCCAACTGCTGAGCACCATGTAGTAGGTCAGCCTTGAGGGCGGTGCCGCCTTGCATCGACTCCGCCCCTGGAAAAAAAAAGTCTCGCGCGGGGTCCTCATGCCAGAACTCACTAGTGATGAATGGTGAAGATACACAGAAACATCAAGAATTATGGTAGGTACATAATTTTCATTTTTAGAGTTTCTGCTAAAAGCCTGGACAAGAGACTGACTTGGAAATTCACCAGCCAAGGCAAGCCTACAGTACTGTTGAATAACAGTGAGTCTGGAATTGCAGGTTCGAGAGGAGAAAGGAAATGAAACAAGAAGAAGTCATAGAATCTAGTTATCTAAGCAGTAGGCACTGGAGAGGAGCAGGGGAAATCCTAGACGCCCCCCAAAAAATCAGGGTACTAAGTGAGGTAGACACCAACATAGAGATGTCGATAGGGAGAAGTGCAGGGGTAAATGAAGAAAGTGACAAATGCAATAAGGACAGGGATGGGGAAAAAAGGGGTAAGGCCATCAAGAAATGGAGGGTAATGAGTACTAACGCCCATAGTCTGGGCAACAAGCTCCCTGAACTGGTGGCCTTGATGGAAGAGGAATGCTTGGATATCGTACACAGAGAACTATGACTGGGATGTTAACATACCAGGGTACACCACCTACAGGAGAGACAGGGAGGGGAGAAGAGGGGGTTGAGTAGCACTCTCTATGTAAGAGAAGGGATAAAAGCAACTGAACAAAAGAGCAAACAGGGAGGAGAGAAGGCACTGGGTGTCACCTTAGAGACTGGAAATGGCACCACAATCCACACAGGGGTTGTATACAGACCCCCATGTCAGGGGGAAGGAATGGACAAGGATATGATAGAAGGCATACTTAGGATGGCAGAGAAAGCGGAGATACTGTTGATGGGGGACCTTAATATGCTGGATGTCAACTGGAGCACCTTTGCTGCAGCCACATCCAAAAGCAGGGCCATTCTTGATGCCCTTCAGGTGGCATGCCTCAGACAGCTAGTTTTGGAACCTACTCATGAGAGAGCAATCTTAGACCCCATACTCTCAAATGGGGACAGTGAGAGGATCTCAGATCTAGAAGTGGGTAGCCATTTGGGAACAAGTGACCACCAAACAGTGTGGTTCATGATAAACTCAGTTACAGAGTCAAGCCATACAAAAGTGAGGGTTCTGGACTTCAGGAGGGCTGACTTTGGCAAGATGGGAGAGTGCCTTAGAAAAGCACTAGCAAACAGGCTAGAAGGAGGGGTGGAGCAACAATGTGGAAATATCAAAACTGCCATCACAGAGGCAACAAGCCTTTGTGTGAAGCAAATAAACAAATCAAAATGAAAGAAAAAGCCACTATGGTTCTCAAAAGAGGTGGCGGTGAAGGTTAGGGAGAAAAAGATAGCATTTAGGAAGTATAAGGAAACACAGAAGGAGCAGGACAGATAACTGTACCAGTTAAGGCAGAAGGATGCAGGGAGGGTAGTCAGAATAGCAAAGGCCCAAACTGAAGAAAAGATAGCCAACTCGGTTAAGAAGGGGGATAAAACCTTTTATAGGTATATCAGGGAAAGTAGAAAGTAGACAAAGGGAGGAATAGTGAGGCTGAATAGAATGAATGGTGGGTGGGCAGTGAGGGACAGTGAAAAAGCAGGGATATGGAATGAATACTTCTGTTCAGTATTCACAAAAGAGGAGGTGGGGAAGGTGCCTAATCCAATTAACAGAAGCACTCTGGATTGAGGGGTCGATCCCAGTCCTTTCATAGAAGAAAGGGTTCTGAAAGAACTCCTAAAACTGAACGTGGACAAAGCAATGGGGCCAAATGGAATTCACCCCAGAATTCTAAAAGGATTAAGCAGAGAACTAGTGACACCACTGACTATCCTTTTTAACAAATCATGGGAGGATGGTGTGGTACCTGAGGACTGGAGGAAGGCAGATATGATTCCCCTTCACAAAAGTGGGACTAAGACAGAGGCAGGAAACTACAGACCTGTCAGTTTGACCTCTGTGGTAGGGAAAGTGATGGAATCACTTCTGAAGGAAAAAATTGTTGAGTACCTAGAGGCTAGTGGGGCACAGGACCCAAGGCAGCATGGGTTCACATCGGGAAGGTCATGTCAGATGAATCTAATTGATTTCTTTGACTTGTAGACCAAAGTAGTAGACCAGGGAGGGGTTGTGGACATGGCCTACCTAGACTTTAGCAAGGCATTTGACACAGTCCCACACAAAAGATTAATAGTCAAATTCACCAGCCTTGGAGTGGGTCCCAGGGTGGTAGCCTGGGTAAAACATTGACTGGACAGCAGGACACAGAAAGTAATTGTAAATGGAGTCCACTCTGAAGAAAGAGGGGTTACTAGTGGGGTACCACAGGGTTCAGTCCTTTTTAATGTCTTTATGAGTGACATTGCAGAGGGACTGGAAGGAAAAGTATGCCTCTTTGCAGATGACACAAAGATCTGCAACAGGGTTGATACACAAGTAGGCATGGAAAAGATGAGAAGGGACTTGGCAAGCTTGGAGGAATGGTCAGAAGTAAGGCAGCTTGGATTCACTGCAAAGAAGTGCAAAATAATGCACCTGGGAAACAAAAATCCAGGGGAAGATTACACAATGGGGGGAGGTAGTGACAACAACAAAAATGGAAAGGGACCTGGGGGTAATCATATCAGATGACCTTAAGGTTGACAAGCAATGTGAGAAGAGGTTAGGGAGGGTTGGGGGTATACTGTTATGTATAGGGAGAGGCATCACCAGCAGAAAACAGGAAGTTATCCCCCTGTACAGCCAGTTGGTGAGACCCCATCTGGAGTACTGCATCCAGTTCTGGAGAACCCATCTCTGCGAGAACTTAGACAGGATGGAGGTAGTTCAGAGGAGGGCAGCTAAAATGGCGCAGGGTCTGCAAGAGAAGCCATACGAGGAGAGACTAAAGGAGCTTAATATGTATACCCTTGAGGAAAGGAGGGAGAGGGGGGACATGATAGAAACATTTAAGTACCTCGGTGGAATCAACAAAGTCCAAGAGGGTAGCATCTTTCAGAAAAAAAGATGTGCAAGAACAAGGGGACACAATTTGAAGATAGAGGGGGGATGGCTCAGGGGCAATGTGAGGAAGTAGTTTTTCACAGAGAGGGTGGTGGATGCATGGAACAGCCTCCCTGAGGAGGTTGTGGAGTTTAAAACTGTGGGAGAATTCAAGAATGCATGGGACAGACGTAAGGCAATTTTTGTGGGGGGTAGGAAGAAATAGGCTGTTGGTTAAATAGGATCTGCAGCTTATCCTCTAGGTAGGGAAATGGGCAGACTGGGGGGGGCCAAGCGGTCCTTATCTGCCATCAAAGTCTATGTTTCTATGTTTCTAACTTTGCTGTCCACAGGGAAATTCTTTCCTACAAACTGTTGTGCTGCTGAACTTTTAAAATCTTATTGCCTGATTTTTTTCCCACCAAAATCTTGATAAGTGAGTTCTGATGATTTGTGACGTCAGGCAAGAAGGATCCAGCCTGCACTGCTTTATTTTATTTTAAATTGTATTTTTATTTGTTTTGAAATATAAAAAAATGAGTGGGATACAGTACATCATGTAAATCACATAATAAAATCGAGCATAGCTCTAGCAGCATACAATGTGTTACAGTTATGAGGGCATGTCTAAAAATAATATACATCCAAAAATAAGTCCTCCTGGATGGAGATCCTTTTATACCAGTACAAAAATAATACTTTATTCTTTCCCTCTCCCTCCCCACAACCATACCAAGTCCCTTATTTGCCATTATGGAACAAAGTGAAGATCTTGTACAGATATAAAGAGGACCCATTTCCTCCACTGGAGTTCAAATTTATCTTTTCTATTTAAATGACTGGCCGCTAGCCTTTCCAATTTATACACTTGCTTCATGGCCGGTAACCAGTCATGTCTGGTCGGTGGTGAGTTCCATCCCCACAATCTGGTAATTGCTTTCTTAGCTATCAGTATGTAGGTAACCAGGAGAGATCCCCTTGGAATACAGAGGTCTTCAGGGGGTATCAAAAGCAAGACCAAGTCAGGAGTAAGGACTGCCTCTTCTCCCACCAACTCTCCTAAGGTTTCAGCCACTTCTCCCCAGAATGGTCGAAGCACTGGGCATGACCAAAAGATATGTACATGTCCTGCCATCTTTTCCCCACAGGATCTCCAACAGCTACCCTCTGGTCCATCTGTGAATTTCGCCAGCTTAGCTGGAGTGCTAAAAAATCTAATCCTGACTTTCCAGGTGAATTCCCACCAGTATGGTGCTAGAGATATCCCTCGAGATAACTTAACATATTTGAACTAAAGGTCTGCTGACACCGGCACCAATAATTCCCGGTTCCAGGTGGCTAGTACCCCCAAAGTTGAGTCTTTGGTAACCTCCTGTAGCCCCTTATCCTGCACTGCTTTACTGATGTCAGAAGACTCTACAGTTCCAGATTTGAGGGTGAACCAGGGAAACGACAGAAAACTACAGCCAAGCCAAGCCACTACAGCACTTTTACCATCCAAAGTCAAAAGTTCTCACCAAGATTTTGAAAGTTAAAAGTAAAGAAGACCAAGCCCAGAGATAACCAAAAATGTAAGTATTATTTCAATTTTAATACTTTAATTTGACTATTTTGGGATGGTGACATAGTGAACTTTTAACTACAAAATATTGGGTATATAGGGTAAGAAATTTAAAAAGAATATATTTTGCATGCTATGATGTTTTGAAATGTCTTATATAGAAATAATCTGAAACACTAATGTAATGAATTTACATGTTCTTGTATCAGAAGGTCACGCTAAATACTAAGTATGCTGAACGCCTAGTATATGACCAGTGCCATTTATTGTGTTGAATATTGCTTATTCATTTGCATTGTTTATTTGCTGAAATTTGTTTTGTTTTATTTCTATGTGCTTTGTTTGATTTTCTAAAACCTTTGTTGTTTATGTTTACAGTTTATTACGCTTACAAGGTATATTTATGCTAATTAGGAATATTTAGAATTATTGTGTAGGTGTTAATAAAATATATATATTTTTCATATTCCTAAGTGTGGCAGAAGTGTTATTACCATTATCTAGAATCTGGAGAACACTGATAATATCATATTTGAATTTTATAATAATTCTGGTGAATTTTTGAAAATATGTTTGGGTAAGGCCCAAGGTAAAGCCAAGTGATGTATTATAAAAGTGGTATTATAACCTATTGTTCCAACAGCACCAGCTTAGCAGTCTCCTCCTGCACTGAGGACTCTAGTCACCTTCAGAGGATCCGGCCTTTTTTGCCACAATGCAGCAAATTCAAGCTGCCATAGGCTTTACCTTGGAGGGGCAGGATTCCGCTAAAAATAACTTGCTGGAGTTTCTGGAGATGCCAAAATCTTCTGCTGCTATTTTTCCTTCCCTGTATCCAGCATTGGAAGATGCTGCTTATGCAGACTGGTACAGGCAAAACATCATACCAGCTGTTCCCAGAAAGGCTAATAAAATGTGCTCTGCTCCTTCTGATAAGCCTTACTTTGCTAATCAGCCGGAGTGATTCAGTGGTGATCACAACTTCCCATGATAGATTCAAGGCACCTAGACACCTGAGTTCCATCCCTCCTGATACGGAATCCAGGAGGTTAGACGTACTGGGCAAACATACCTATGCCTCTGTGGGCCTGCACATTACCAGTTACCAGGTCCATATGATAAAATATCAGAATACCCTATGGAGAAAGGCTAAGAGGACAGAAACTGGCCATGATGTTGAAAAAGCTTTGAAAAACCTTAAGTCATCTGGTAAGACTCTGAGGTCAGTGACATCCTTGTACCATATCCAAGGTAGAGGTAAAGGCAGCGGTAATTTTCACCAATCTGCTGTGAGAGGCAACCATCAGGCCTACAGACAGCAGGGTAGAGGCAGATGTGCAGGGGCCTTGCCAGTCCCCCCCATGTCCATACAAAAGCTCCTCGAGGTGGTGGAGCCAGTGGGTCTGCCCCCCCCAGCTCAACATGACTACTCATACACCCCGCAACCACCATTATCTCTAAGGGTGGTTGTAGGGGATTGCCTCTTTGTCCATTTGGTTTAGTGGAGGGCAGTTGCCACAGACAGATGGCTTCTGGAAATTATAGAGAAGGGTCATGCTCTGGAGCTTCTGGACAGCCCTCCAGACTATTCACCATTTGTAACGACATATCCACCAGGACACACGTCCCTGTTGCAAGAGGAAGTACAGACCCTGCTTCAAAAATTAGCCATAGAACCTGTGCCTCCCAAACAGAGGCACAAAGGGTTTTATTCCAGATAACTTCCTAGTCCCCAAGTGGACAGGAGATCTGAGGCCTATTCTTGATCTCGGGGATCTCAACTTCCTCATACAATACAAGACATTTCAGATGGTCTCTCTGCAGGGTCTCCTTCCCCTGCCGCAAACAGGGGATTGGATATACATGCAGTCCACAAACAGTTGTTGCATACTAAATAAACCAACAAACTGGACACCAAAACCATAAATTTGGTGATAATACAAGTTTAATCCATTTGTAAAAAGGGTAATCCAGTTACAGCAAGTAGGCTACTACTCTGTGGACCTCGCTCTTAAGCCTGAGGCTGGCCACCCCTTTATGTTGTTTATATCTGCCCTGCATTGCGAGTGATTCTAACACCAGGAATTCTTCAATACGTTTTGTATAGTTAGCATTAGTTTAGTTTGTCATTTTACTTCAGTTTTGTGGTTCCTCTTCGGTTATGAAAAAATGTTTAGGAGCTGCCGATTATCTAAGTTCATTTAACTTTTTATTTTACTTTAAATTTAGTTCGGATCTGTTTAATTATTTTTGGGGTATTTCTTTATCTAAATAGCGTGGGTTTTTTTGCCCCATTGGGAACCGACCCCTAGAAATCTTGAGTGGTCTAAAGGAACCGGCATTTGGATATTTCTTCAGACTTCTTGCGTTTCAGGTTCTGACAAAGAAAAACCCTTTTTTAATGGGTTTCTTGAATTATGTCAGAAAGGCCAAAAAAGAAGACCTGCCCCACTGGTTTTAAAAACTGTTTTAAGTGTGGTGAAGTATTCATTTGCAAAAGCTAGCAAACACGATTTATGTTTGGTCTGTTTGGGTGAACCCCACTTTAGTTCAGATTGTGACATTTGCAAAACTTTTCCTCCTAAAACTATTGAGAAAAGTTGGAAAGATACAAAAAAAAAATGGCTTCTCCATAGGTTCTGGGGAATCAGGGTTCTAACCAGCTCAGTCTTCCCACTTCTGCAAAAAAAAAAAAGATAAGACTAAAGAAAATGAACCGACACCCTTAAAAAAGGAGAGCCATCAAAATCCAAACGGACTGGGGAACCAGTTGACAAACCGGTTCCGGACAAGAGAAAACATAAGTTAAAACGTACAGAACCTCCAGCTGAAAAAGCAAAGGAGTCTTCTGTCCCAAAAACATCCATGCTTTCATCAGAGGCAGTTGCCCAAGCTCTGCAAGTGCTTCAAGCATTGAAGACAGCAACAAATCAGGGACTTGTTCCAGTTACTCCTGTGGTTCCGTCCGCGGTTCCACAACCGATGCTTGTCCCAGTTTCGGGTTTGGTTCGACTCACACAGGATCCAGCCTATGAACTTTATGATGAGGATGATGAAGGGGAACCCACTGAACCCGAGGTGTCCCCGGACAACAAATTTGATTCTCCTCTGTTGCCTGAGTCCTCCCACTTTACATTTGTGAAACAAATGGTGGAAGTACTGGGTATCACTACTAATGAAACAGTAGAAGACAAGGAGGAGAAGGGTATCTTGGAAATGATGGGCCTGGCACCCACCAAAAGGTTGTTATTGCCCCTAAATAAGTCTCTGAAAAAACAGGTGATGAAGGTCTTAGAGACTCTTAATTCAGTTCCCCCTGTGGACCAAAACTCTAATAAGAAATATCAACTTGAGAGGTCAGGGGCTAAATTTTTATTTTCCCATCCTGACTATCAGGGTAGTACAAGCTGTTGCTTGTGACAGGGCCAAGGTGCCCATATCATCACACCCTCCAGATAAGGATTCTCGAAAAGTTGATAGCATGGCCAAGAAGGGCTATCTTGCAGCCTCTTTATCCATAAGACAGGCCAATTATATGGCATATGCAGCTCAGTACCAAAAGTCTCTATGGCAATCTGTCTTCGCCATAGTGGACAAGGTCTCTGCAGAAGTAGCAGCAGATCTGTCCAAAACAGCTAGGTGTGACTTGGAGGCCACCAAATACCAGTTCCACATGGCAGTAGATGCCAATGACACTGCTGCTAGGGGGATGGCACTCGCAGTGGCCTTAAGGAGGTTTGCTTGGCTGACAGCAACAAACCTGTCCCAGGATACACAAACAACAGCCATGGATTTCCCGTGAGAACTCACTTTTTGGGAACAAGACAGAGGCTTTCATGAAAAAGGTGGATGAGTATAAAATCACCTATGAAAGCAACTCAGCCAAGGAGAAGCCCTAAACCTCGTACAGATCATGTGGAAGGGGAGGTAGCGGTAGGTCAACATATGGCAGGCCTTGCTTCCAGGCCCAGGCCACCCCTCAGTATCCTTGGCAAGGCTACTTTAGGAGCAGGGGCAAAAGGGGTTCCAGATGTGGAAACCAAGCCAGCCAGACTCGGTCACAACCGAAGCAGAATCCCTGACATAATTGCCAGGGTTGCCTCCCCACCCCCAGTAGGGGGCAAGCTAGCATATTATTTTCAGGCTTGGACAAACATCACCACTGACAAGTGGGTCCTGGAAGCAGTAAGTCAGGGTCTGTCACTCAGCTTGAAATCCTTTCCAAAGTTAAGGTCAAGGGTTTTCAGGCCAGCTTCCCTTTCAGAAAGGAAACTTCTGGAGGCAGAAGTGGCAAATCTTCTGAAATCAAGAGCAATAGAACCAGTTCCATTGCTACAAAGGGGAAAGGGGTTCTATTCAAGGTACTTTCTAACCTTAAAGAAAAGGGGGGGTAGAGCTAGCCAACAAGCTGAACAGACGTGCATCCGATGAGCTCCCTCATGGTTTCCATTATTAACCTTAAACTCTATACTTATTCTGTCGTATTATTATGAAATAGCCTCTACCTGTGTTTGGCCAACTGCTCTACTAAACATGGGACCAAAAAAAGCAGATAAACATGCGGCTTCCCATTCCAGATCCGTGGAAGACTATCTGTTTACCAAGCAGGGCCCGTTAGCAGTGGTGTCTGTTTTACCACTGAAGGACCTGACAACGGACAAGATTTTCGTGATCCTCTAGAAAACAGGAAAAAGTAAACCAGACCAGTGGCTCTCTTATCTGCAATGGACCAGCAGGTAAAGAAACTTGAAGAGGCTAGAGAATAGAGCTCCAGAGCCCTTGAAGAGCTCCACAGCCGACAGGAGCACGCTATTCTTTAGCCCAGGCTTGGGACTCCAAATTCCTTGTTAAAGTAGAAACCCTGGAGAAATCAGCTTTGAGCAGCTAACCTCCATGTAGTGGGGCTTCCTTCTACTGTTGCTACAAAAGATTTAAAACCTGTTTTTTGTTCATTACTCACAGTATTGTTGGGGTCTGGCCGTGGAGTCCGTGCATATTAAACGCATTTTCCATTTATCATCTCATCGGAGAACCGCGGAAGGAGAAGTGCAGATGACAGTGCTTGTTACCCTGGATTCTCTGGAGGAGAGATTAACAGTCTTAGCTGCTGCTAGAGATAAGTGAGAGCTATAATTTGAGGGGCATAAAATATCTATATTCACAGACATTGCACCTCGCATGCAGTCTAGAAGAAAAGAACTCCTTCAGTTGAGACAACATCTGGGTGAGCATGGCATCTTGGCTAGCTTGTTCTTCCCAGCTCGTCTCCATTTTACCTACCAGGGAAGTACGTATATTTTCACAGAGGTGGAAGCAGTCACATGTTTTCTGGACAGTCTATCATCTCATGAGGAACAGGCCTCTGATGATGCGAACATACGAAATGCAAGCAGAAATAGGCCTCATGGTCTATCTAGTCTGCTCAATTGTGTAGCTAGCCCCTCAACTGGCAGCTGCCCCACCCTCCCCTCACCACTTTATAATTACACCCCCCCTCACTCTGTCCCAACCCCTCTTAAAACGTCCCACCGTCTTACTGGATACCACCTCTTTGGGCAGAGTATTCTGCTTGTCCACCACCCACTCCGTGAAAAAATGCCTCCTGATTTCCCTCCTGAATCTTCCCCCCGCCAATCTCGGCTGATGCCCTCTCTTGTCCCTCCCTCTTCTAATTTAGAAAATCCCTTTAGTATTGGTCTTGTTCATCCCCTTTAAGTATTTCAAGGTTTCAGTCATATCCCCCCCCCATCCCTCCTCTCCTCCAGGGTATACATGTTCAGCTCACTCAGCCTATCAATCTAGGACCTTCCCTTCAATCTCTGGATCATCTTAGTCACCCTATGCTGTACCCCCTCCAACAATTTGATGTCCTTCTTCAGGAATGGGCACCAGTACGGCGCACAGTACTCCAGGTGCAGCCTGACCAGTGACCTGTACAGGGGAAGGATCACCTCCCTGTTTCTGGAGGACATTCCCATTACTATACACCCCAGCATCTTGTTGGCTTTAGCTGCCGCCTACCTGCACTGAGCCGATTTGTTAATTCTCCCTGTTATAAAAAACCCTAGATCTTTTTCCTCCTCTGTGCTTCCCAACTGTAACCCTCCCAGCTGATAGCTCCACCCCTGGTTCTTAGCTCCGAAGTGCAGTACCTTGCACTTCTTGGTGTTGAACCCCAATTTCCATGTTTCTGACCACTCCTGTAATTTGGTCAGGTCATCCTGCAGCTCCCTCCATTCTTCGATGTCGTCTACCACAGCTCCCTTCTTTGTATCATCTGTGAACAGAGACTGATCTTGCTCTGGATCCTGTGTAAGATATCAACTATGAATATCCCAAACAGCACTTGTCCCAGTACCGATCCCTGTGGTACCCCTCTCGTTACCTCCCTTGGTGACGAGAGTTCCCCCCCACTACCACCCTTTGCTGCCTTCCCTTCAGCCAGTTGGTTATCCAGCTGACCATCTTTGTTCCCACCCCTGTATATTCCAGCTTCCCCTCTAGCCTCCCATGTGGCAAGGAATCAAAGGCCTTGCTGAAATCCAAATTATGGACATCCACTGCATGGCTCTTGTCCAGTTCCCTGGTCACCCAGTCATAGTACTCAATTAGGTTTGTCTGGCAGGATCTACCCGAGACAAACCCATGCTGTTGACCACCCTGGAGTACATTGCCCTCCAAAAAGGTCACCAGCCTCTCTTTTAGGATTGTCTCCATGAACTTCCCCACAATTGATGTGAGGGTCATTGGCCTGTAGTTGCCTGGTTCATTCTTTAGGCCACTTTTGTGAATGGGCACCACATGGGCCATCCTCCAGTCTTGTAAGTACCCTTGGGTGAATGCCATCTGGTCCTGGTGCCTTGTCCACCCACAGTGCCCTTAGTCCCTCCAGAACCCTGTTCTCTGTAATCCCTATATCAGTCACCTCCTCCCCCAACCACTTCTCCCCTCCTCTGAGGTATCTGCCCCCTTTCTCCTTCATGAACACAGAGCAGAAGTATTCATTCAGTGCCTCTTCCTGATCCTCCCCTTCCCCACCCCACCCCCGTCCTTCTTGATCCTCACAATCTAGCCCTTGCTTTTCCTTCTCTCACTGATGTATCTGAAGAAGTCCTTTTCTCTGTTCTTAATACTCTGTGCCAGTCTCAGCTCCCTAGAAGCCTTGGCCATTCTAACTAGCCTGGTCACCTCCCTGGACTTCTTTGTATTCTCATCCTTGTCATCTCTCCCTTCTAATTTCTTGAATCTCTTGAATACTTTTCTCTTGGCCATCACCCCTTCCATGACTTCCTGAGTCAGCCAGCTGGGCTTCTTTGTCCTTCCCTTCTTACTTCATGTCCTAGTACATGACTCAGTGGCCTCCACCAGCTCTTGCTTTATGATGTCCCATTTTTGACTCACATCCATGCGTGACTGGATTCCTGCCAAATGCCTTCTCATAATTTCCCCCCATCCTTTTAAAGTCCACCCCCTTAAATTCAATCACCTTGCTGCCCGGACTGCCTGCTTCCCTTCCCATATTGAGCGTGAACCACACAGAGTGGTGGTCACTCCTTGCCAGAGGGTTCTTCAGCCCTGGATCCCTTAGAGCCTCCCCATTTGATAGTACCAGGTCTAGAGTCTTTTCCAACCTAGTTGACTCACAGACCAACTGCACCAGGAAGCTGTCCTGAAATACCTCTAATATGATCTGCTTTTTTGCACTCATGGTGTCTTGGGTGCTCCAATCCACCCCTGGTAGGTTGAAGTCCCCCACCACCACTGTGTTTCTCTTCCTACAAACCCTTGTAATTTGCTCAGCTAACTCACTGTCCAGGTCATCCACTTGAGCTGGTGGTCTGTATACCATCCCCATCCTCAGTGTCCTATTTTTCGAGTCCTGAAACAGCATCCATTGGGCCTCTGTCCTCCCCTCTTCCCTTGTGCACCTTATTCCCTCCCATACATAAATTGCTACACCCCCCCTTTCCCCTTGGCCCTATCCTTCCTGAATATTCTATACCCTGGGGTCATCATATCCCAGTCCTGGTACTGGGTGACTGACGTTTTCATGATGGCCACGATGTCCATCCTCCCTACTGACCAGAGCACCTATAACTCAGCTGATTTGTTACCTGGGCTTTTCGCATTCAATGAGATCACCCTCCATCCTGTTTCTCTCCCTACCTCTCCCTGATTTCCTCCCCATCATCTCCCCTCATGCCAATCCCCTCAATTCCCTCCCCACTAGCTTGGGGTGTGAGCTTGTTTGGGATTCCTGCCTACCAGCTGTCCACTTGGAGCTGGCTGGATTTACCTGAGTAAATCTTTTGGTTCTATATTTTAAATTGCTATGCTAAATGTTTTTTTGATATAAGGAGCCTACAGGACAGTTCATGTCTGACTTTAATAAGACTCATGGTAATCAACTTTGCTGGCTATTAAACCTTGTTGGTGTTCTATAGTGTGAAGGGAGCACAATTTTCTGCTGCATATTCTTTGAGCAGGACTCAGAATATCCTGGGTTTAGTTATTTGCTCCCTTCCTAACTCTATGGCAATTACCTTCACTGGCTACTGTTACTTAATACTTGTGTTTAGTTATTAGTGATTTATTACATATATTGGGGACACACAGAGTGTTTGATAAACTATTATTTATCAGGACTACCCCACTGGACTGGTATAATGGGGTACTTGGGGTGGATTTAACATTATGTATGTAATGCTGAAAAATATTGTGTTAGGAACTATAAATGTACAGGGGGAGTCTCCCCAGCCATCACTCCAGCTCCTACAAGGATGGCTTAACTCACTTAATTTATTTTGGTTTAGGTATATCTAGGTGAGAGTGAAATATAATGTGTGAGCATTGCCTGTACTGAATTCTCAGTGATCTGATTTACATATTTTGTACCATTCTTTATTCAGAGAATGTCTTTATACTCTCTGTGTATGAATATTGAAAATTTTAATAAACAAAGAATTAAAAAAATAAAAAGAATAATGGGGAGTGGTAACCCATTTTAGACCTAAGAGTTCTGAACAAGCACCTGGCGAAGCCAAAGTTCAGGATGGTAACTCTAGCTATGATTCTGCCCACGCTCCAAAAAGGTGACTGGCTGGCATCATTAGATCTAAAAGATGCATATTTCCACATTCCTATAAGGGAGTCTCACAGAAGGTACCTAAGATTCAGACTACCTTTGGGTCATTACCAGTTCTCAGCTCTACCATTCAGCCTCACTTCAGCCCACCAGGGCATTCACAAAGTGCCTGACTGTGGTGGTGGCACACCTAAGAAGGCAGGGCACCACAGCATTTCCCTATCTGGATGACTGGCTAGTGGGGGGAATCACCACAACAGGTAATGGGTGCTGTGAGGTACACACAAGGCCTGTTGGAGTCTCTAGGGTTTCTGAGCAACACCAAAAAGTCTGTCCTACAGCCAGTTCAGGTATTGAATTTCATAGGTGCAGACTTGGATACCCTAAGTGGAAGGGCCTTTCTCCCACAGGAAAGGGTGGACAGTGTCCTTCAGATAGCCAATACTTTTAGTCTAAATGTTCCAAGACCAGCAAGGCACTTTCTACAGCTGCTGGGGCACATGGCTGCAGCCACAGGCACAGTTTCTGGTGCCAGGTTCAAAATGAGAGACATTCAGTTTCGTCTCAGGGCACACTGGTGTCAGAGGAGGGACAATCTCTCTAAGTTGATACCAGTAACAAAAACACTACTGCAGGCCTTTCCATGGTGACAGGACAAAGACAACCTCAGGGAAGGTGTCCCATTCCAGCAGGATTCCCCCCTCCGTAGTACTCACCACAAATGCTTCCCTCCCATCTGGGACAACACACCTGCCCACTCAAACTTTCTCTTGTTTTCTAACTTTTGAGAAAATGCCCTTTTAAGTTCAACTAACCAAATAGAATGTAAGGAAAATACTTATTTTCCGAGTGTAGTCAAACACACTAGAATGTTGTAGCTAAGGATAAAGAAAACAAAGAGCAAAAATGACTGGAATATAGAAGGAGGAGTGTGCTTTTATCTTGTGTTGTCTAATATATGTAATTGCACTACTAGTACTTTAAATATGAACATGTGATGCTAGCCTGTGTCTATTTAAGTAAACTACGTACTAGATGGCACTATCTTCTTGAAAGCCAATGGTTTGGTGAAACGTTAAGAGCTTTATTGTGGATTTCCATGTCTTAGCTTGAATAGGCTACACTTCATGTGGTGAGGATTAAACAGTTTTAACTTGCAACACTGCATTGGAACTTTTATTGTATGTGTTGGAGTGCCATGACTGTTTTTTCCAAGAACAAAGACAACCTCAGGGAAGGTGTCCCATTCCAGCAGGAGCCCCCCTCCAATAGTACTCACAACAGATGCTTCCCTCCTGGGTTGGGGGGTATATCTGGGAGAACACAGCATGCATGGCACTTGGTCCACAGCAGTCACTCTAGCACATAAATCTGCTGGAGCTCAGAACAGTACTTCTGGCACTGCAAGCTTTTGCTTCCATGATACAGGGCAAAGTGATGCAGGTCAGAACAGACAATACCACCACCATGTATTACATCAACAGACAGGGCAGGACAAGGTCCATTCCCCTGTGCACAGAAGCAGTGAGGGTGTGGAGTCTGGCTTACTCCCTACAGGCTTCCCTGGTAGCCATCCACTTGCCAGGAAAGGACAACACCTTAGCAGACACACTCAGCAGAATCAACCCGAACCACCATGAGTGGTCTCTAAACAGACAGGTGCTAGAGGTGGCATTCAGGAGATGGGGCAACCCAGAGATAGATCTCTTCACCTCACAGGACAACTATCAGTTGCCCAATTCTGCTGCAGGCCACCAGTAAAGAGGCCAGTACCTCTGGATGCCCTAGTGCTGGACTGGTCGAGGAGAAAGCTATGCACCTTCCCTCCATTTCCATTGATTCTCAGGGACCTGATCATGCTCAGGTCCCAGCCAGCTTCAATGATCCTGATAGTTCCAGACTGGGCCAGGCATCCATGGTACTCACTGCTGCTTTCCCTGTCAGTAGCGCCACCCATACACCTCCCTTGGAGGCACAATCTCCTAAACTCCTCACAGGGGAGGATCCTGTACCCAAACCTCAAGTCTCTCAAGCTCAAGGCTTGGATCTTGAAGACCTAGAGTATGCAGGTTTACATCTCTCTGAGAGTGTTCTTAATGTACTAAAAGGGTCTAGAAAGCCCTCTACCAAGGAGACATAAGCTTCTAAGTGGAAGAGGTTTTCCATATGGTGCTCTGATAGTGATGTAGTGCCATCACAACTGGGGTTTTCAGCCTTGTTGGACTACCTCACCCATCTACATTACCTGGGCTTACAGCCCACCACTCTCAAGGATCCCCTGCCTTCACTCTCAGCTTACATTTCAGCTGGCAAAGGTGATTCCATGGCATCCAACTTTATTTGAAGGGATTGGCCCACCTACACCCTCTCTCCAGGGAACTGGTGCCAGCATTTGACCTCAAAGTCTATATTGCCACACTCATGGAACCACCTTTTGAGCCTATGGCTACAGTGCCTCTGAAATTTGTGACCTGGAAAGCTGTCTTCCTGGTTGCTATCACTTCAGCCAGGTGGATTAGCAAACTACAGACCCTATGTACAGAGCTGAATTATATCTCCTTCCACAGAGATAAGGTGGATTTTACTTCAAAAGGGCTCTTGCAGTAGGTAATAACCATTAGGACTAGAGACGTCAGGCACTAGGACCATATGGAAAACTTTAGCTAGCAGTGTTTGGTGGGAGACTACCCACCCGACGTCGCGGAAGTCAACATGACACTATATAGTCCCCGTGCCTGCCCTCCAGTTCTTTCCCACCGTCGACCTGCGCATGTTGGACCTTGCGGAGAACACTGCTTCATTTGACTGCCATTTTCGGATGAGTATTTCACCATTTTTTCTTTATTTTCCTGTATTTCTAGAAAAGTAAATCTTTTTTGTGCATGTCTTCTCCAATGCCTTCTGAGTCACATAAGAACAAGTGAGATTCCTGAGGCACTCAGCTCCCACACAAGGATGGCCATTCCCTCTTTTTTTTCTGCCTGGGACCCGAGCACAAGACCAAGGACTGTAAGGCCTGCCAGAGTTTCATCCCGCCCACACGGAAGCACCACCAACAGGCCCTGGAAGCCCACGTTCTCAAGCTGAAGATGACTTCTATGGAGAAGGAGCTGCAGACGCTGTGGGGATTGTCATCCTCCCCAGAGAGTTCTTCAGACTCTCATAAAAAGGAAAAGAAGGACAAGGAGAAGCACTGGGACCATGATCTCTCTCCTTCACACCCACAGCCTCCTCTGGGGGCCGTGGGCACTGAGCGGCCTCCCATTAGCACGGGTATCACTCCTCCAGCCAAGCCTGCTTCCTCTTCTGCGGAGCAGCCCTTGTTTCCCCCACCTGAGCTGGTTACAGTTCAGGCAGGTGCCTCCGATGTTTCAGAGAGCTCCGCCGACCTTAAGCCCTTCAAAACCCCAGGGCCTATGCCAGCCCGGTGGCACTGAGGGCTGAGGTGCTGGACACCTTATCTCGCACTGCACCAGCAACCTGTGTTCAGGAATGAGCATGGGCCGCTGGGGGTTGGCAGGGGAGGAGAAAGATTGAGCATCTGACGGACTGCTCTCCTTCTCCAGGGAAGGGGTCCTCAGTGGTTGGCGCTTGCCTACTCCCTAGTGGAGGCTGGGGGACAGGGCACCATGCTGCAGAAGGGGGAGGAGTTGGGGCAGACACTTGGAGGGAGCACATGTGGATGTGTGAGTGCTCCTCTCTGCAGGCGTCATTGCACACCTCAAACTCCTGGGGAGAAACCAGGGAAAAAGATGCTGCAGCACAATGGTGGCAGCACACTGAATCTGTCTCTGGTGGGGGTTGGGGAACCCCACCAGCCCTGCCAGGGGGAGTAAGCCCTGGGAGTACAGGCCAGTGACGGAGAGTAGAGGCTGGCGGATGGGGCTGGGAGCTACCTCCGGATAATAGCCAGCTTCAGAAAAAGTAATAACCAACCAAAAAAAACAAAAAAAACAGGGTCTAGGTCTGGTGGTGTGGCCGATAAGTCGATCGTCTGCTCCTCTGACGACCACCGGCCCTGGATGATGTCTCACACCAGCTCCTCTGGCATCCATCCAGCAACTGTGCTTTTGTCAGGCCCCAGTAACAGGCCTGACATTGATCCTCTGGATCAGCACAGGCTACCACAGCCCTCCCCAGAGGGTCCTCCCTCTTGGGATCCTCCTTCCCCACCTCCCCGATGGAGACTCCTGAGTCACCTGTCCATTCTGAGCCGGAGTTGGTGGAGAATCCGCCCGACACCACCCTGGTGCCAGGGCCAAAATGCCCGATGTCGGACCTCCCTTGGGAGCTGATGTCTCCTGCACCATAGGCTCCCCCCGTCTGGGCCATTTCCCCCACCCCAGACTCTGGTGGGACCCTCTGCCCCTTTGGGGCTGATGCCAGAATTTCCTCCGGCAGGTCTGGCACCAGACCTGATGTTGGGCCTCCTCACCCTCTGTCAGGGCCCCTGTCAGGTCCCACAACCCCTCCTGGGCTCTCACCTGGTTACCCGCCATCAGGGTCTCCATCAGGACCCTCGACTCTGCCATCTCCTGATGCCAGGCTTCCTGGTACTGCACTACCCTTCTCCAGGGTATCTGCTGCCAGGGCATCAGATGCCAGTATGCCCCATGCTGGGGTATCTGATGCGGGGCTATTCAAACTATAGTACACTGGGTTTTCATTACCTGACTCTTGGCAATACGAAGCCAGGTAATCATTTTCAAGTCTACTTGCCTGTCTATCATCCCCCCGCCTCCTGCTCCAGTGCCTCAATCTCAGGTGGACTTTAGGGTGGCACTTAAGTCTTGGTGATCTGAGACCAAGTCAGAGCTGGTTTCCGAGTTGGACCAGCGTCAGCTGGCTGCAGCATCCTCACCGGTCCACACAGACCCTATGCTGAGATCCCTTTCCCCAGTGGAGTCTTGCCTCTCTACCTCAGGACAGGCCTTGTGCCCTACCATGGTAGCTGGTAATGATAGGGGCCTCGCGGCCACATTGCAGGAGATTCCGCTCCCACAGGCTATGTCCCCGGACAGAAGCCCGTCATCAGACTTGGATTCCAACTCCTCTGCCTCCTCTTCTTCAGGCTCTGTGGAAAATCCCAGGCCCAAAGATTCTCCAAAATTCCCTCCGGAGGACCCCTCTTTCACAGAGATCCTCTGGAAGATTCAGGAGGTGAATGAGTGGAAGACTGAGGATCAGGACCCCCAATGTAAGAAGTTGGGAGAACACCTAGATATACTTGAGCTGTCCTCACTACTCATTCCTCCGTGGATTGGACTGCATGAGGACCTGGCCTCCATGGTCTGGCAGCAGCCTTTGTCAGTAGCCGCGGTCGCCAAGAAGACCGACCACCTTAGTTCCCATCCCAAAGCAGATTCAGTGGTCATTAATACAGGCCATGACAGTACAGCTAAGCCTAAACTTATGAGCACCTCCTCTCCAGACAAGGAGTTGAGGCAGATAGACCAGTTTGGGCACAAAGTTTATTCATCTTCCACACTGACCCTTAGAGCACTAAATTACCTGGCACACATAATTGTGTACCAGAAATCTATCCTGGGCCAGCTGAAGTTGGAATCTGAGGCCTTGCCCAATTCCAAGGCTAAAACTAGGATTGCCCAGATGGTCAGGACAGCAGAAATCTCCTGCCGTCACTCTCTTAGGGCGACATACGACGTGGTGGATGCCTCTGCCCGGAGTACTGCCATGACTGTCAGCATGTGTAGGTACACCTGGCTGTGGGTATCCGGTTTGGCCCAAGATGTCCAGGTGGCCATCCAGGATGCCCCATTTAGAAGACCTATCCTTTTTGGGGGTGATGTCAAAGACATTATTACTGAGCTACAGGACAGTGGCAAGGCACTGCGCTCTGTCCAGTTTATGTATCACTTCAATACTAAGCCAAAACAGCCTTTTTGTCACCAGCCCAGGTGTCAGAATAGGCAACAGCCATCCAGATGTCAGAACAAATGTCAGACCCCTTTGGCAGTGGCCACCCCTCCAATCAAGTCTCAGTGGGCTGCTGGAGCGACGTTCCCCCACACCCCCTCCACCTCCTGACTTGTGGCAGGGTCCCCAACCTTTGCCGCCAGCTCCAAAGGAACTGGTGTGGGGCATATTAGCCAACCATCTGACCAGGTGGGAGGCGATCACTGCAGACATGTGGGTCCTTTAGCTAGCCACTCGAGGCCACACCATCGAATTCACAAAGAAACCTCCAAGAAATCTTCCAAGTCTCACTACCCAAGATGCCACATTCCTTGCATAAGGGAGGAAACTCAGGCTCTTCTGACAAAATCAGCCATAGAGCCAGTTCCTCTGGCCCAGGAAGGAAAGGGGTATTACTCCCAATTCTTCTTGGTCCTCAAAAAGACAGGAGAACTCTGTCCGATTATGGACCTCAGCAAGCTAAATCTGTACATAGAGTACAAAATATTCCGCAGGCTGACCCTTCTGGGTCTGTTGCCCCTGCTTCACCAGGGACATTGATTGCGTGCATTGGATATGCAAGATGCATACCTGCATATATCAATTTTTCCCTCCCACCACCGCTTCCTCTGCTTTTCCTTCCAGGGGAACACTTCCAGTTCAAAGCACTCCCCTTTGACCTTTCCTCAGCACCCAGAGTGTTTACCAAGTGCCTAACAGTGTTGGCGGTCACTTTACACTGCTGGGAGATGTATGTGTTCCCATACCTCGACAACTGCCTCCTGTCAGCACCGTCAAGGGACAGCCTAGTGGCCTCCCTGACTGATACCTTGGACCTTTTCCAGCAAGTGGGAATTATGGTAAATTACCCCAAATCCCACCTAGTTCCATTCCAGTGCCTCCAATTTATTGGGGTGGTGCTGGATACTGTTCAGGGTCAGACCTTCCTCCCACTGGACTGGGCATAAACATTGTGTTGCTGGCCATCCTAGTGGCAACCAGCCGATGGACCATGGCCTCATTCCATCTTATCTCTTCTGGATCTTATGGCAGCAGCTATCCCCACTGTTCCCTGGCCAGGCTCCACATGCAAATTACGCAGTGGACCCTAAGGGTCCAGTGGGACCAGAAATCAGACGACCTGGATCACAGGATCCTCATGTCTGGCCCCATGCATCGGGACCTCTGGTGGTGGAAGAATCTGTCTAACCTCACCAGAGAGGTTTCTTTTCAGGTGCCCCCTCTGGCTCAGACCCTGACCATGGATGCTTCCGGTCAGGGCTGTGGCACTCATTTGGGTGACCACAGGACACAGGGATCCTAGTCTCAGCAGGATCTATAACTGCACATCAATGTGCAATAGATGTGGGCTGTACTATATGCCCTTCAGGCATTTCAACCTCTTCTCCTTCCTGGGCCTCTCCTGGTCCAGATGGACAAACATGTATGCGGTCTGGTACCTGAACACACAGGGAGGCACGCAGTCATATCCTCTGTGCAGGGAAGCTATGCGCGTGTGGCAATGGGTGATAAAGCACAGCCTACAGCTCACAGTGGTGCATGTCCCAAGTGTTCAGAACATCCTGACAGACACTCTCAGCCACACTCAGGCAAGGGCACATGAGTGGGAACTGAGGCAGTCAGTAGTTGAAGACATCTTCAATTGGTGGGGTTGCCTAGATCTCAATCTGTTCGCCTCCCCATCCAATGCAAAACTATCCAGTTTCTGCTCACTCTTTCCTGGGCATGGTGTTTTCTGGCGAGACACACTGTCGCTTTGCTGGACAGGGAGTTTTTTTTATGCCTTCCCGCTGTTGCAGAGGTTGCTTCTGAAACTACAGCAAGAAGGGGCTCACGTGATTCTCATAGCCCCTTATTGACCTTGCCAAGTGTGGTTCCCTCTGCTTCAGAAGCTGAGGGTGGAGCTTCTGGTTCCTTTTCCCCTCTGCCAAAACCTGCTGACTCAGGACCAGGGCAAGTTGGTCCATCCGGGCCTCAAGTCCCTTCACCTTCATGCGTGGCACCTGCTAACATAGCTGTTGCATGTTTTGGGGTTTCTTCCAGAGTGGCACAAGTCCTTGTGGAGGCCTGGAAGCCATCCACAAGAACCACATATGCCATGAAATGAAAGAGGTTCTCCATTTGGACATCCTCCAAGGGTTGGGACTCTTTCTCTTGCCCTGTCCCACAGGTCATGGATTATGTGCTGCATCTCTCTGACCTTGGCTTTAGTTACTCTTCTCTGAAGGCTCACTTGTCTGCCATTTCTGCCTACCACACACTGGTGGATGGCAAAACCCTGGCCCAGCTGGAGGTTTCCAAAACCTTTCTGAAAGGAATTCTCCATCTGAAATCCTCTAGTCAGGAACCCGATTCCTCTGTGAGATCTGAACTTCATTCTTGAGAAACTCACTTTGCCTCCCGTAGAACTGGCCGTGAGTTGCAACCTGCACTACCTTTCCTGGAAAGTGCTCTTTTTAGTTGCCATTATCTCTGCTTAAAGGATTTCCGAGCTTCAGGCCCTGATGGTTAAGGAGCCGTATTTGATTTTCCACAGAGACTGGGTGGCTGTGCATACAAATCCAACATTTCTACCAAAGGTAGTTTCTGAGTTCACTTTGAATCAGACCATACACTTGCCAGTGTATTACCCTGAGCATTCTAATCAAGAGGAGGCCATTCTGCACATGTTCAGTGTGCACAGAACCTTGCATTATTATATGAACAGGATGAAACCAGTCTGTAAGATGGATCAGCTTTTCATTTCTTTTGTGCCCAATAGAGAGGGCGCTGCAGTTTCTTAACAATGTTTGTCCTTATGGTTAGCAAACTGCATTTTGTTTTGTCAGAAGTATAACAAGTCCCTTCAGGGGGAAGTCAAGGGGCACTGAACCAGAGACATGGCTGCCTCTACTGCTTGTTTCAGGAATGTTTCTGCCGTGGACATCTGTGCAGCAGCCACTTGGAGCTCTGTCCACACCTTTACCAAACACTACAGTCTGGACATTGCCTCTAGGTACAGGGCAGGCTTTGGACTAGCAGTCCTTCAGGGCCTCCTGTCATGATCTGATGCCTACTGAAAACCATTCCTGCCTCCCTTGCTTCAACCTTTGTCTGAATGACACTGCTTGGGACTCAGTCTTAATGGTTATTACTTACTGCAAGAGCCCTCTTGAAGTAAGATAGTACTGTTATGTAAGAACTTACTGTAACAGCAGATCTTTGAGAGAGGCTCTTGCAGAAGCTATCTTTTTCCCTCCCACCTTCCCCCTGCTTATGCGGCTACTTCCTTCTAGCCTTTCTTTTGTCTCCAGGAGCCCACTCCTTTCTTCTGTCACACCTTCTTAGGTCTCCAGCGGGAAAACTGGAGGGCAGGCATGGGGACCGCCCACTACATAGTGTCATGCTGACGTCTATCACGTGACGGGTGAGCGGTCCCCCCGCCAGCCACTGTTAGCTAAAGTTTTCCATGTGGTCCTAGTGCCTGGCAGCTCTAGCCCTAATAGTTATTACCTACTGTAAGAGCCTCTCTCGAAGATCTACTGTTACGGTAAGTTCTTACATAACTGTACTTTCTCAGGACTAACAGAAAGTTCCTACCAAAGGTAGTCTCTGACTTCCACCTGAACCAGTCAATCACTTTGCCAGTTTTCTTTACGGAACACTCTAGTTCAGAGGAGCTCAGGCTGCATAGCCTGGATGTCAAAAGAGCTCTGAGCTACTATATTGACCATACAAAGACCCACAAATAGGAAAAACATCAGCTGCTCCTAACACATGGGGATGTGGAAAAAGGAAATACAACCTCAAAAAGGACTATCTCACACTGGATAGCGCAGTGTATTCATTTCTGTTACAGCAAGGCTGGTAAGGAGCCCCCAGTTGGCCTGAGGGCCCATTCCACAAGGGGAACAGCTGCTACAATTGCAGCAGCTAAAGACATTCCACTGTTAGAAATCTGTAAAGCGGTTACATGGAAAACAGTACACACTTTTACAAAGCATTACTGCTTGGATACTCAATCCAGAAGTGATGCCAGGTTTGGAACAGCAGTGCTGCAGAGCCTATTTCCTAAGTAGGTTCTATACCCTCCTCCAAAGGTACTGCTTCATAGTCTGTAAGAGTTAAGCATATTGAAGAATTGCTGGGGTTAGAAGAAAGTATTACTCACTTTAGTAATCTTGTTTCTTCCAAGGTATTCTTCAATATGTTTAACTCTCCCTCCCTACCTCCCCTTCCAGAACCAGGGGCCTCTACGCAACAGCTGGATTTCTGGTTTAAAAGGGGGTTTATACCCTAGTTGTGTTATAAGCAAGGCCCCTAGAATTCTGCGGCCGCAGAATTTTGCGCAGAACTTGCAATCTACCGCAGAACTTCTGCGGTGCCGCAGAATTCACTCTTCTTGGTGATTTTTTATTAATATTTCTGTTTATACATAGAATCTGGTTCCCTTCCCCTCTTTTTATATCCAAAACCCCCCTATATGTTCAAAATGTGATGTTATCATTGCTATAACATCGTACATTAGCTAATGAAATGGCTGCATTCTGCCACAGAAATGAACAGTCACTTATCTACCACAGCTCCCACTGCCAGAGACGGTGGCACAGCACATCATGCATGGTGATATTTGCTCAACCTACACTACAGCCTAATACAATTTTCAGTCTTACATTGTTGCACTAGGGCCAACTTAAACAAAACCTTGTCAATAGCACTGACCTGTTAAGTCCATACCTCACTTTGTACAAACCTATTTGCACCTTTAAGGTATAGAGATGCTATCTCAAATGAATAATTGGTAAAATGAATTTAACTGTCTAAATTTTTAAGAAAAATAAAGTAATTATGCCCAGAAAAGTGAAATATAATAATGTGTAGACCTGTTGAAAGAATAGACCTGTTAAATAAATAATTGCACTATAAGTATTTTGCCAGGGTTATTGATTACATATTGTCATTAGTTGATAGAATCACCTAAAAGTTATTGAGAAATGTTGTGTGCAGGGACAGCTGTTGGGCCAGAGGGTAGCATGCTTTTTTTCTGTGCCAACAACTCGGGTACAGAGATTATCTCTGGGAGCTGGCTGGGCAGCACAAGGATTGGTGGAACACATCACTGCTCAGAGCCTGGGAAGGTATGGTGCAGTATTCTGTCACATGGTGGACACATTGTGATGGGCAGGAGAGCTGTATCTCACAATTGGTTCACATGCATGTCGTGGCCTGATGGTGTTACGCAGTGTGTCAGGGAGAGCAGGTTGACATGAAAAATGAGTTTTGCAATAACTCCTCTATTCCATTTCCAATGGGACCTGTATGAATGAGGATGCAAATTCATGGAAATTAAAAAAAATATATATATATATACACACACACACACACACACACATATATACAGTATCTCTATCTCTCTCACCACCACACACACACGCACGCATATTTGTATGTATGTTACAGATTGCATATAACTGCATGTGATACACAGTGGGAACCTCATGAGTGGTGTAGAAAGCACATACAAATATATAAGTGATAGACAGCGGAAACCTCATTAGAGGGGTAGATAGCATGCATATAGAAATACCTTATTTATCACATAAGATCCCCTCTGCATATGTCATTTATGCAACAGGCTAGGACGTTAAGGGAGAGACATTTGTTTTGCTTCTTTAGGCATAAAATTATTTTTATAAATCTGTTATTTTTTTAAATAGTGTTACTGTGCTTTCCACCATCCTGATTGCTATAACTACTGCCATAAAAGTGAAGTCAGGATGACAAGCTGACACTGTGATGTGGTAGTTTGTTAATGCCGAAGAACTTCTGCAGAAATTACAAACCACCGCCGCAGAAGTTCTGTGGCAAATGGTAGTCTTGCCGCAGAACTTGATACCACTGTGCCACAGAAAAGTAGGGGCCCTGGTTATAAGTTTTGAACCCAGATGGGTGTTGTCTTCTTTTCCCCTCTTTTGGTCCTATCTGACTGTTAAGGGGCATGTTATGTGGGGATTTGTTATTTAAAAATGTTGGTATTATTAGGATAGGTTAGGGGGTCTTTCCCCGCAGGCTCCAATGAACCTGAGAGTTATAGAATGCAGCAGTTGATAAGGGCAGCAGATCGAATGGTGGCATAAGCCAATGAGTGTTCCATCATATGCATAAGTTCCATTTTCTCCAGGGCAGTTTAACACTGGAGGCTGACTGCAAGAGTTAAGCATATTGAAGAATACCTTGAAAGAAACAAGATTACTAAGGTGAGTAATTGTTTCTTGCGGTTCCTACCTCTGGACTTGCTGTGATTGGTTATACTCAGTGAATATGGAGGATGCCTATCTCCATATCAAAATTGGGAAATCTCACAGGAAATATCTGAGGTTCCTGTTCCAGGTGGAGAATTACCAATTCAGAGTGTTGCCCTTCAGCTTGTCTTCTGTGCCATGGATCTTTACCAAGTTCTTGGCAGTAGTGGCAGCAACCCTTCGCAGGGAAGGCCTGAATGTCTTTCCTTACTTAGATGACTGGCTGTTAAAAGCGCACTCCAGGGACCAACTGCTGCAGACCTTAGCCCAAACCAGACAGATGTTCGATGCCCTGGAGGTGACAGTCATCATACCAAAGTCTGTTCTGGCACCCTGCCAGCACCTGCAGCATATAGGAGCAATCTTGGATATGGCCTAAGGCTCTGCATTTCTGCCACTGGACAGAGCAGAATGATCGATTGCACAAGTACATTATATTTATTTATTTATTAGAATCTTGGATTACACCTATGAGCCTGAACTCTTTTACAGAGGTTCCACGTCATACAAACATGGGTCACATACACAGCAATGTTTACAGTATTTTGCAAGAACAGGGGAGAACAGACAATTGTTATAAACTGGCATTGTACAATGTATGTCAGGCAGTATACTTATGAGGAGAGACTTAAGCAAGGAAAATAGGACAGGGAATCATTCATATAAATGGGGTCACATACACAGCAAAGATACAGTATTTGGAGAGAACAGAGGAGCACAGACAGTTGGTAAAACTGGCATTGTACAATGTATGCTGGGCAGAGTACTTTGAGGAGAAAACTCAAGCAAAAAAACAGGTCATGGAATCAGCCAGGAGGCCTTGTCAGGATGGAGACAGGAGGAAGGGGAAAGGGTAAGGGCATGTGGAATGGAGGGAAGCTGGGTAGGCAGGGATTGGGTAAAGAAGATAATAGCAGCCAGTGGGACTTGACAGGAGGTGGGAGAGGGTGGGGTAGAGATGGTGAGGAGCAGGCAGGGGTAGGAGTTGGTGATATGTAGATCAGGTATGGGTGAAGGGTGGATAGGTAGAAAAGGAAAAGGGTGGAGGAGGGGTAAATGGGGAAGGGTGGGCTAGGAGAAGGGATAAGGGGCATGTAGTGTAGCCATAGACTGTGAGCCCGTAATCAATTATAGATATTATGGAGCTATGGATTGCAAGTTTTAGTGCTTCTAGGGTCAACTTACTGTATCTGACTGTATGATGTTCTGATGTACCATGTAAAAGTGACTGTATAATCCCTCTGTAACCCCATCGCAACTGAAAAGGGACATTTTTGTCTCAGCGGGCTTACCCAGTTACCAAAATTCAAATAAATAAAATAAATAAATAGTGCTAAGAGAGCAGTAGATGATAAGTGTGGAACTTGGGGTTTGGCGAGAACTTTGGGCGTACAGGATAGCACTTAGTGAAAGCTATCATACATGACTCAGCGGAAGCAATCACATATGTTATGCAGGATAAGGTGCTGCCGAAGTTGATGTTTAAAGGGGCCAAGCTTGGGGATTGAGGAGATACCTCCAGGGATGGAGTTTTGCCAGGTGGGTGCTCGGTAGGCAAAGGATCTTTGACCTTGGGTAGTACGGCAGCACGGAACCTGGAAGATCTGGTTGGCAGAGCCCCTGGTGAGGCCGAGTTTCCTGGAGTGGGTAAGGATGTTTTGTACCCCAGGGGGAGCAAGTCCCAGGCTGACTGTCTTGGTCAGGAGACAAGTTTGGAATTTGATTCTTTCTTTTAGCTGGAGCCAACAGGTATTAGCATAGAGGATGCATGTATGCGTGGGTCGATCATCACCTGTGAGGAGCTGTCAGACCTTGTTCAGGGCTGTGGAGATTCTTTGTAGTGATGTTTCAGTAGTGGAGCCATAGACTGTGAGCCTGTAATTGATTATAGATATTATGGAGCTATGGATTGCAAGTTTTAGTGCTTCTAGAGTCAGACTCTGTTTGTGCCTATGTAGGAGCCCAATGTGAATGTTGACGGCTTTGGCAGCATAATCAATATGATGGGAGAAGGAGAGGGCACTGTCCAGGGTGATCCCAAGATATTTAAAGCTTTGAATTTGTTCCAACAGGGTGCCAGCAGAGTTGTGTATTGTTAAGCGATGCAATCTGTGTTAGTTATGCTGGCTACTGAAGAGCATTACCTTGGTCTTTTTGTGGTTAAGCATAAGTTTGTGTTTGCGGAACCAGTCTTCGGAGTGTGCAAAGCTTGGTTAAAGTTGACTGTCCAGGAGCTTAGGATCATGGTTGTGGGTGAAGATTACTGCATCATCAGCATACAGTAACATATGGTCATGACAGGAGCTAGGTAGGTTGTTCATGAAGATACTGAACAGGAGGGGACCAGAATGGATCCTTGTGGGATTCCCGATAGGACTGCAAGCTTATCAGAGAGGTGGCTGTTGATCTTCCCCTGTTGTGAATGGTTTGAAAGGTTACTTTTAGCTGGCCCAGTGGTGCTGAGGGCTGAGGCAATGGATGCCTTACCTCACAGCACACCGGTGACGCGGGTTCGGGAACGAGCCCAAGCCATCAGAGGTTGGCAGCGGGGGGGAGGGCAGAGCTGGATGGAGCTGCCGGCAGGCAAGCTCTCCTCTCTGGGGAGGAAGTACAGCATCTCTCGGCTGATGGTGGACCCTAGTGGAGGCTAGGGGCAGCATGGGCCTAGAGGGTGCTCAGGCACTAGGCCATGGGGTGGGGGAAGGGTTCATGACCGGGGCTGTAAGGCGCATGCACACCTCCACATGCATGCACTCCTACTCATAGGGCCCCTGGGAGAAAACCGGAGGGGAAAATGCCAGCAACAGGATGAAGACCGACTCCCTGCAGGTGCCACTGTCCTGGAGGAGCATAAATAAAGAAAAAAAAAAAAGAACGGTAACTTTTAAACCAGACCAAGGTGTCTATGGATAGGCCTATGTGTAACTACCCTCCAGCTACTTTGCACAGTAAGCTACCCCTTGGTACCCTCAACTGGGCACCCAAACTACTTTGGACACTTTTTGCTACCATCCCTAGCTTTGGAAACTCTAAACATCCCATATTGCGTAGGACTTTGAACTCTCTTCAGTGGCATTGGCCTTAGCTGAAACACACATTTCTTCTAGTGGCACTGACCACAACGGAGCACACAGTTTTCTTCTAGTGGCACTGGCCACAACTTAGAACATTTCCCATAAGGCATAGGATTTAACATTTTGGCAATGTGGCAACTGGTCACGACGGAGCACACTGGGGCTCAAAATTAGCACAACCCACACCAGGGGGTAAACTTTATCTTCAGGCATTGGCAGCCATGTCCTGAATAAGCAGGTGTCCTTACAGAACTTGTAGATGCTGAACTGGTCACTCCAGATGGGAGGTTGCCCACCTTTTGCTTCCCTGTCCATACCCAGCCATTCTTTTAGAGTTATATCTCAAACTTTTAGTGAAACAGTAGAACAGTGCACCTTGGAATGACTTTCACATTCAGCAGTTGAAACACACTACTTCTGAGTGTAACTTAAAGTCCTGAACAATGTGCCAAGTTTCACTGGGGACTCCACGATTATCAGCCAACTTTGAAAGGCATGAGAACAGTCCCAAATCAGAACAGAACTTGGTATATTTGTCCCTTTATCAGAGTAGACCCCAAAAGAAAACACAGGTACATTCCTCCTGGGATACCCAAAGTCAGATTACTCACAGTTGTACACAAACAAGCAGCTTCAATGTACTGGATCAAAGTCAGGGGATTGTCTCTCGGATCCATTCTGCAGTCCTCATCTCACAGGGGATGAGAAAAATCAGAAAATCCTGCTAGACAGTTTCCACCACTTTTACTGGCAGGCAGATGGTTCTCAGTACTAGGGTGAGAAAATAGTAGGCTTCCCCTCCGAGCCCACACTGCAGCTCTTCACTCCTCCAACTGCTCACTCTGGCTGCTGACACAGAACTAATTGAAAAATTCTAAAGCTCTCCACTCGCAGCTAACTACCGTGGCTTATGCTGCTGCAAGAGTTCTAAATAACATCACCTCTCTCAATTCAGCTGAGACCAAGTAAACAGAGAGGGAGCAAGTGAAAACCATCTAACCAGTTATTCACCAGCTGCCTTCCCTGCCTAGCACTGACACTGATGGGATTCTAGCAACCCAAGGGGACCGGGGGGTTACACTCACCCCATGCCAGGTAAATGACTGTCCACAGTCATTTCTCTACCTGGCACCAGGCCATCCTATCCTCTGTGTTACCTACAGGGAGGTACCGCTACTTCTCCCCTACCATGTGCCAGGCACAGGCAGGCAACACTAAAAGCACAGAGGCCAGCTGGTGAAACTTCAGCCCCTATCCTATGATCTATCTATGGATATTCAGTGGCTCCAAGAAACTGCCTGAAGCATGCCCTAATAGACCAGAACTGAGGCCCCTAATGCAGGTCAGGATCACAGCCTGTCTGTCTCCTAGCCCTCTAGGGAAAATCTATCTGACCAGGCTGCCCCTCGGGGAACCTCTCCCCAAGCTCCCAGGGTACCTGCGAACAAAAACAACAAGGAAACAACACATTGCAATGCATTATATTTCCCAAAATTCTCCACAATATCACACCTATGAAGAAAAAAACATGTTAACACCTTGTTAACCACAAACAATCCTAAATTTCTAAGGAAAAGAGGAACTCGTCTGAGCTCCAGCATCTTCTTTTCTTCTTCAGGAACACCTGCAAGAGAAGAAAAACAAAACACATTCTGCATACCACACAATGCCTAAACCTCCACTGGAACACTAGAGAATCACAAATAAAAGTACAAAAGTAAAAAATTGAAAAGAAGACATTTATACAACACATTTGGGGATGGAATGCCCTAAAATGTTCATACTAGTGACAGAATGTTGTTGCTCGAAGGCAAGGTCCAAGAGTCTCTCCTGGGATGGAGCCCACTGAAGAACAGTCCTGGAACAGGGCAGGGCCTGTATAGCACTGCAATCCATGGCGAGAGTCTTTGCAGACAGTCATTAAAATTCCATGGACAGTCTTCAAGTATAGGGTGTGTTGTGCAAAGTCAGTTAGGGAACAAAAATGTGGTCTTACTAGTTCCTTAAAGACTGAAAACAAAGGATCACCTTACTTCTCTGAGCTGAGGACCCTCTCCCTCCAGACCAGGTGGCATCTTTGGATACAGCTGGGTTGATGTCCCCTGGAAAAACCAGGTGATGAAACAGGAAAACAGCTGGTTGATGTCATCTGGAATGATGTCATCTGGAAGGCCAAGTGATGAAAATGGGGAAACACTGCTGGGATGACAAATCTGGATGCATCTGAAGAATCCTGGAATACCAATAGAGCTGCATCTTCCTCCTTGGATAGTGCTGCTGCTGGATGACAGACACTGGGCTGCCACTGCTCGCTTCCCTCTAGGCATGCTGGGCATATTCACAGGGAGTGGTACCATTAAGGGTAGTACCACACGGGGTAAGGTGCAAGAACTATGACATCATCTGGGCATTCAGAATTGATGTTGTGGAATGTCTCATTCCCTCCCTTGTCCACAATTCACACAGTGTCCATAAACAGAGTTCTGCCCAATTTCCAGAATTTAAGTCACTCACTTATGATTCTGTCCCTGACACATTCTGCTGCAGCAGAGTACAAATTCTTGCTTGCCTCTTCCAACAACCAGGACTTCCTGTTCTGTTCAATTTCCTCCCAGACACTACTAGGAAAGGTAGGAAAGGACTTCCCCATGGACTTATGGTGATGTTACGGCCCACCTAGCAGCCTGAATCTTGAGCTCCCTATCTCCCCAGGAGAAAAAGTTCCACAAAAACCTTCAAAAACCAAAAAATCACATGAGAAATACCTCCAGGAAAGAAAGGTGGACCCAAACATTCTAGATAGAGAGCGACAGCGAAAATAATCAAAGAGGATGGCTCTCGATTTTGTGCCTTAAACTCTGAGGAGAGAAGAAGCCCTTCCCTGGCCTCCCACCACATTGAAGCCAAAGATACGGACAGGAAAGAAGAAAAACTATCCCACAATTATTTTGAAACCCTCCTACAGGAGTTTCAGAGGTCCAGAATGGAAAATCGGATCAACTTTGAAAAAATCCACAACAGATTCACCCAAGTAGAACTGAGGATAGGTGAAAATGAGACCCGCACTGCCATATTAGAAGAAGGAGCCTGTAATATGCATGCTGCTATCAATACCCTGGTGGACTACACAGAGGCCCTGCAAGAAAAGTGCCTAGATTTAGAATCCAGATCTCGCAGGGAGAATTTATGCATTTCAGGCCTCCAGGAGGGGGCTGAGGTAGGCAACATGTGTGATTTTGTCAAAGATCTCCTTACAGATGTCCTTGCTCTGCCACAAACTTTTAAATTTGACATTGAGAGAGCCCTCTGAGCTCTGATTCCTAAACCACAGGACCCAGCAGCAAGACCTCGAACCATAGTCCTGAAAGTCTCATCGTATAGGGCTAAGGAAGATATATTAAGAATGGCATGGCAAAAAGGGGAGACCAAGTACAATGGGGCTCAGCTATATTTTGATAATGATTACTCCCCAGAAATTCAAAGAGCCAGAATGAGGTACCTAGAAGTAATTAAGGCGTTGCACCTCAACAAAATAAAATTCCAGATGCCTTATCCATCTCACATGGAGATTTTCTGGGAGGAAGGCGCGACATTATATCACACAGCAGAGGAAGCCACGGAGGCCTTGAAGCAGCGAGGTATAGAAATACATCTGCACCCTCTAGCACAATTTGTTCTGCTGCAAGAAACCCACTTGTCAGCGGCGGAACATCTGAAGCTACAACAATGTGTCTTTGGTGAAGTATATGCAGCGACATATAAAGGGGGGAGAAGGAGAGGAACAGCCATTCTGGTGCTGAGGGGGACACCATTTGCCTTGCTGGAGAAAAAAATAGACACTGAAGGCAGATATGTGATCCTTCACGGCACGCTGGATGGCAAACCTTTGACTCTGGCATCGGTGTATGCTCCACTGGGCTCCCCATTTCCTTTTTTTTCTAAATCTATTAGTAGGGATCATGGAAAAGGCAGAGGGTATGGTGATCTTGGGGGGAGACTGGAATATACTTCTTGATCCTCACAGAGACTCTACCTCCAAGACATTAAGAAATGATCATAAGATTGCCAAACAGGTTAAGATACTGATAGAAAAGGAAACAATTACTCACCTTAGTAATTGTGTTTCTTTTAATGGAGTCTTGCTGTATTCTGACAATTGCAGTTAACCCCAGCACTTGAACTGCCCCGGAGATGAAAGAATTAACTCTATGCTGACAGCATAGAACGTTGGGCTCAAGCTCGGTTCAAATCACTGTCTGCTGCACTTGAAGTGTAACCGTCAGATTCTTACGAGCACTACTGACTGGCTACACTCTAAAGAGGAAATTATAAAACTAATAGCCAAAAGACAACCAAATTTTTTGGATCCCATAAGACTCAAGTCGAGAAACCCAAAAACAAAAACCAGGTAGTGAACTAAATAGACTAAATGAAAATTAAACCAAGAGGCAGAAAGCCATGCACCCCTGGGGTGCAGCACTGTTCCTGTCAACCCACTTCCCAAAAACCAGGTTCTGAGAGGATGGGCAGGGAGGGAGGTAAGAATACAGCAAGACTCCATTAGAAGAAGCACAATTACTAAGGTGAGTAATTTTTTTCTTCAAACAACATGAAGTATTGCTGTATTCTGACAATTGCAGACTACCAAGCAGTACCTCTATGGAGGAGGGAATCAAACCTATTTTGGGAATAGGCTCTGCAGCACAGCTGCACCAAACTTAGCATCACTCCTAGCCTGGATATCCAGGGAATAATGCTTGGTGAATGTATGAACAGTTTTCCAGGTGGCTGCTTTGCATATCTCTAGCAATGGAATATCCCTGGCAGCAGCCAGGGAAGCAGCTGTACCTCTAGTCGAATAAGCCCTCAGGCCTGAGGGTGGAATCTTGCCCAGTTTTTCATAGCAGAACTGTATACAAGAGACAATCCACCTGGCAATAGTTCTCTTAGTGTCAGGTTTGCCCTTCCCTACTTCTCCATAAGTGAGGAACAACTGAAGGAGGTCAAACCTGTGGGCCTTAGTACGATCTACGTAGTAGCTAAGTGCCCTTTTAACATCCAAACTGTGTAATCTTCTTTCCCAGAAGAAGAGTGATCAGTGAAGACTACAGAAAGAGACATGGATTGGTTTAAATGAAAATCAGAAACCACTTTAGGTAAGAACCTCCTATGGGTTCTCAGGACCACCTTATCTCTATGGAAAGAGATAAAACCAGGCTCCACTGACAGAGCTTGCAACTCACTGATACGTCTGGCAGAGGTAATAGCCACCAGAAACACAGTCTTCCAAGTCAAGTACTTGAGATCTGCTCAAGACAAAGGCTCAAAAGGAGGTTGCATAAGCTAGGCAATGCAAAAATTAAGATTCCAAGCAGGGGGAGGGTCCCTAAAGGGGGGATTGGTATGAAGCAATCCCTTAAAAAATTTACAGAAAACAGGATGAGATGCCAGTGAAGAGGGTTTACCTACTGACAAGAAAGCAGAAACAGCTGACAAATGTACTTTGACAGTAGCTGGTCTGATGCCTAAGTCATTGAGATGAACCATATAGTCCCGAACTGTAGACAATTCAGCAGTATCTGGGGATATATGCTTCTTGGTACACCAAATACTGACTCGCTTCCACTTAGAATTGTAAGTCTTTCTGGTGGCAGGTTTTCGAGAGGCTTTGAGAATGTTCAGAACCCCCTGAGACAGGTGCAAACCTGCATCTCTAGCTCTTCAAGAGCCATGCTTTGAGGTTGAGAGACCGAAGGTTAGGATACCAAATCCTCCCCTGAGAGGAGGTTAACAGATCGTGATTCCTGGGAAGAGACAGGGGAAGATGCATTGCTAAGGACAAGAAGAGAGGGTACCAAGGCTGCCTGGCCCAGTCTGGAGCAATCAAGATTGTGACCTTATCTTCACCAGGACCTTAAAAATCAGAGGAAATGGAGGGAAGGCATACAGAAATTTCCCTTCCCAATTCAGTATCAGAGCATCCAGAGGGACTGAGCCCAAGACTGGGGGTCTGCAACATAACAAAGGGAGTTGGTGATTGTCTGGGGTTGCAAAGAGATCTATCTCTGGGGTGCCCCATCTTGAAAAGATCACTCTCAACACTAGGGGATCCAGGGACCATTCGTGATGGCCCTGGGAAATCCTGCTCAATGCATCTGCTAGCACATTGTCCTTGCCTGGGAGATGAACTGCTACCAGAGAGGCCTGAAGGGAGTAAGCTAGTGTCCATATTTTCATGGCTTCCATGCACAAGGCCATGGACCGAGTGTCTCCCTGCTTGTTGATGTAGCACATGGTGGTGGTGGTATCTGTCCTGACCTGAACCACCTTGTTCCTTATTAATTGTGAGAAAGCCTGAAGAGCCAGGTACACCGCCCTGAGCTCCAGAAGATTGATGTGGAGAAGAGACTCCTGAAGGGACCACATGCCCTGAGCTGTGAGAGCCTCTAAATGGGCCCCCAGCCTAGGAGAGAAGCATCTGTGGTTAGGACCACAGAATAGGACTGTGAAATGAATGGGACCCCTTGGCTGAGATTTTCCTGATTCTGTCACCATTGAAGGGTCTGGATCAGAGTCCGAGTCACTGGAATCAGCTTGGTCAGAGGATCTTTTTTCTGGGACCAAAAAGCCCTCAGATGAAACTGAATGCCTCTCATCTGAAATCTGGCCCCTGAGACCACTGCAGTGGAAGCTGCCATGTGGCCCAGAAGCTGAAGGAAATGCCTTGCTGATCGAGACACCAGAAGGTGAAAAGAAGAAGCCTGCTCTATAATGGCCCTTACCCTTGCCAAGGGGAGAAATGCTCTTGCTTTGACAGTATCCAGTTCTACCCCTATGAAAGTCAAGAGTTGAACTGGCTCGAGAACTGACTTGGGAAGATTGAGAAGGAAACCTAGAGAAGTGAGCACCTGCTGGGTCACTTTTAGATCTGACTTGACTTGGTCTGGAGATTGGCCCACTATGAGCCAGTCGTCCAGGTAAGGGAATATGGAGATATTTTTCCTTCTTAGAAAAGCCACTACTACTGCCAGGCACTTGGTGAACACTCTTGGAGCTGATGACAGGCCGAAAGGCATTGTTCTGAATTGGTAATGGCCTGAAGGCAGTTTGAACCTGAGGTACCTTCTGTGGGAGCACCTGATGGGAATGTGAAAGTAGGCATCCTTTAGGTCCAGGGAAGCTAGCCAATCCCCTGGCCTTAGAGAGGGAAGAATTATTCCCAGAGTCACCATCTTGAACTTTGGTTTCAAAAGATGTTTGTTCAGGTATCTTAAGTCTAGGATGGGCCGCCACTCCCCTGATTTTTTCAGGGTAAGGAAGTACCTGGAGTACAGACCTTTGGCCCTGTGGGCTGTAGGAACTCTCTTTATGGCTTTTAAGGCCAGGAGAGATGAAACCTCTGACTCTAGGGCAAGGATTTTGGAGATGTTTGCAGGTGGAAAAGATCTGGCTCTCAGTTTCAGAAACGTTTTGAAGCTGAGAGCCAGTCCCTAGCTTACTACCTCCAGGACCCACTTGTCTGAGGTAACAGACTTCCAGTTCTGGGAGTAGTAAGCCAGCCTGCCTCCTACAGGGATAGGGGAGTCGACCCGGGCTGACACCTCAGGGTGTCTGCTTGGCAGGGGCCCTGGGCTGAGAGGAGGATGGCAGCCCTGCTCATCCCCCTTCTACCTCTCCCTCTAAAGAACCCCCTCTGGGAAAAAGGAGAGGAGTGTGAGCCTGGAAGAAAGGCCTCTAAAAAGGCCTGCCCCTGCCCCTAGATTGCTGCCTTTGAGGAGTGGTTTGTCTTTCTTTGGCTTGAGCACTCCTGTAGGTGGTCCTGTATTCATCATCTTTTTCATGTAATTCTCTGTCTGCTCCCCAAACAGAGAATTACCCACAACAGGGAAACCCATGGCCTTAGCCTTGGTATCCTGTGATAGGCTAGTACATCTGAGCCAAGCCATTCTCCGCAGAGCCACGGATGTAGCCATGACTCTAGATGACACATCATTGGAGTCGACAGCAGCATGAAGTTGGATTTTTGATGCCTCCATGCCATCAGCAGCCACCTCCTCCAGCTCCTTGGCCAGCTGGGGGAAAGCCTGCTTAGCCAGTTCCAAAACAGACTCCCACCTGGACTTTAGGAACCTGGCAGCATAGGCCATGTAATTAGCCTGTCTGAGTCCCAAGGAAGATGCCAAATACTGCTTCTTGGCCATGGCATCTATCTTCCTGGAGTCCTTATCCGGGGGGTGTGAAGCCAAGGGAATGCCAGCCTTATCACAGGCTGAAGCCTGTACTACCCCAACATGGCTGCAATGCTGGTATAGGAACTCCAAACTTGAGCCTGACAGCATATACCTCCTGTCCATACACTTGTCCACTGGAGGCAGAGAATTTGGTGTTTTTAAAAGTTTATGTGTCTGTTTCCCAAAAGATTTATGCAAGGGAATAGACAGCCTCTTGGACTCTGGGATGTCCATCATCTCAACAAAATCAGGCTCTTCTTCCTCCTCAACAGCTTCATCCACAGGGAGCTGGAGGGTTTCAGCCACTTTTTTGTAAAACATAAAGTGGGAAGGGGACTTAGAAAGCCTAGGAGGGGAAACTCCAGAAGGTCTGTCTGGGGAGATGTCCAGTTCAATGGGCTCATCCAGACCTTCCCCACCATCATAGTCATCTTCTTCATCCTCTTCACCTTCCCCCTCCCATTCCAGATCATAATATTCCTCCAATGAATAATCTGCAACCGGAGGAGCCAACCGAACCGAGCGCCGACCAACAGGGGCCGGTTCGGTCGGAACCGGACGGAGCAATTCAACAATGCTAATCGCCCGGACAATTTAATCGGCCGTCGAATGGAGAGATTCGGGATCCGAACCGGTCGATTATCTTTTCTTTTCTTTTTCGAAGAAACCGACCCTTCAGAGTCGGCTTTCCTTTTGCCCAAGGAAGTCTGGCCCTGGTCAGAGAACACTCCCTCAGGTTTGGTCGGAACCGAACCGGGCTGGCCATCTGGGTCAGCGGACTTCTTGGCCTCCTTATCCCTGAGCCTGCCCAAACATTTTTCCAGGGTGGTCTTTGGGAAATCCTTGCAAATTTGGCAGTCTGAATCGAGGTGGTCAAACCCCAGACAGTATACACAGGTGGTATGGGGATCAGCCTTAGCAAAGGCCTCCCCACACACACTACAGTGCTGAAACCCAGTGGGCCCATTTTTTTCCTGGGTTTTTCAGACATGGCCAACCACAAAATTAACTTACCCTTTACACGGCTTCAGGCCAGGTAAGACAAAACCTATCGGTTCCTCACCGTGTCACGGGTGCTGGAAAAAAATGAAAATGCGTTTTTTTTTAGAACCGATAGGCACCGGAATCACCACAAGAAGTTTTAAAACAACAACCAATCAGTTCAGCTGAAATGATTGCAAATTACAATTTCCTCACAATTTAACTCTAAGTCCACTACCTAATATCACTTACTGTACCACAGACAGGGATCTGAACCGAGAGAAAAAGGAGAAATTCTGCAGAATAAACCGACAAAACTTTACCGAACCGAAAGCGAGGAGCAAACTCCGGAATGACTGTTCAGTTAGGCGGAGTAAAGAATCTGATGGTTACACTTCAAGTGCAGCAGACAGTGGTTTGAACCGAGCTTGAGTTCAATGTTCTATGCTCTCAGCATAGAGTTAACTCTTTCATCTCCGGGGCAGTTCAAGTGCTGGGGCTAACTGCAATTGTCACAATACAGCAAGACTTAATGTTGTTTGAAACTGGGTTTGTATGATGCATGGCGCCACACTGAGGGCTCTCTCCCAGGGTATACTTTTTATTCCCATGCCCAGCAGACATATTCAAGAATAGATGGATTTCTGGTAAATAAGGAATACCTAGGGAATGTGAAAGGATGCACGATAGGGACCAGGGCAATATCAGACCATGCCCCCCTCCTGTTAGAGAGTGTGCTGACACCCCAACAGAAGGCCAATTTTTGGAGACTTAACCTGTCTCTCCTAAGGGACAAGGAGGTTCTAGATCAGCTTCCACCATTAATAGAGCAGGCATTGCAGGAGAATGACGCACCAGCAGTGGGGATCGGAACAATTTGGGACACTATCAAAGCAATGATACGTGGGAAATTAATTGCTATAAGTAGTGCTAAGAAAAGGCAGAGCCTCCAAAAGCAGCAGGAGCTAGAGGACAAAATTAGAGGTCTAGAACTGGCACAGCAGATTAAGATAGATAGACAGAGGGGTAAAGAACTAGAGACCTTAAAAAAGAATTAAAATACTAGACTGGAAAGTGGAACAAAACCTAATGTTTCTTAAACAAAAGTACTATGAAGGTGGCCCCCGGACTTTAAAAATGCTAGCATGCCATCTGAGGAGTCGTGCTGCTAAAGCACATATAATAAAAATTGCTCATCCCCACACTAGGAACTGGCAATACTCGGGGAAAGAAACACTTAGGTGCATTTAAAACCTTTTATGAAAAACTCTATAAAGCCAGAGAGGGAGTTGCTCCAGAATGAATCCAAGAGTTCCTACAAAAACTGAAATTACCTCAGCTAGCCCCCAAACTGAACTCAGACATAATAGCCCTAAAAAGAACACAATGGGTAGAGACAGTTATTAGCAGGGGGAAAAACAGGAAAGTGTCTGGGAACAGATGGGCTCCCTGTTGAATTTTATAAGAAATTTAAAGAAACTTTGTTTTCCATGCTACAGATAGTTTACCAAGGAGTAATGGGGAGAAAGGGGTGTATTCTGCCTTCATGGTCGTATGCTTTGATCTCTGTGATCCCCGAGCCCGGCCAGCAAGGACTCCACCCTCTGTCCCTCATATCACCCAATTTCAATACTAAATGTAGACTATTAGCTTTTTGCTTCAATTTTAGCTAAAAGACTGGAAGATAAACTACCCCGGATCATAGCCCCGATCAGACAGGGTTTGTTATAAATCAACAAGCTGCTGACAATATTAGACGCACTTTAAATATAATAGACCACTTAAATGAAACAAAAGACCCTGCCCTGATTCTAAGTCTAGATGCAGAAAAAGCATTTGATCAGGTAGATTGGAAGTTCTTATATGGGGTCCTTGCCAGGTTTGGCTTCTCCGAGGATCTTGTGGGGGTGATTCAGAGACTTCATACAGACCTGAAAGCATATGTTGGGGCCAATGGACAGACCTCTGAGAGATTCGTCCTTAGAAGGGAAACCAGACAGGGATGCCCACTGTCCCCCCTCCTTTTCCTGATTTACATTGAACCACTTGCACAGTGGATCAGACAAGACATAGGTATCAGTGGGGTGGAACTGACTGGATGTGAGCATAAACTAGCTCTTTATGCTGATGACGTTTTAATATACATGAAACATCCAGAGCAGTCACTTCAGGAGCTGATGAAATTAATACAGGCATACGCTGAGCTCTCTGGTTATACCCTGAACTCCACCCCCTCAGAGACAATACAGACTCAATACCCCATTAAATGGAAGACCCAGACGATAAGATAGCTAAGGATCATGCTAAGAAATCACACCGACCTCCTCTTCCTGGATAACTATGTTCCCAAAGGTAAACAGATGCAGATGAACATAGATACATGGTCATTAATGCCCTTGCCAATGTACGAGAGAATTGAAGCAGTGAAGATGGCCCTGTTACCTAGGATCTTGTTTATATTTCAAGGAGTCCCAGTGGACCCCCCCCCCAATACAATGGCTAAAAGCACTCCAAAAAAAAGTTAGTAAATTCATATGGGCTGGGAGGAAACTGAGAATCAGGCGACCTGTCTTGGAAGCTAGGAAACCCTGGGGTGGATGGGCAGTGCCTAACCTGATAGAGTACTGGCTAACCACCCAGCTCAGATGGGCCTTTTTCTGGGGCAAAGACCAGATGGATGCCTATTGGAGAGACACAGAAACTAAGCAGACAGGGGATCTAGATCTTTTTGAAAGCCTCTTTTTGAACCCCTCACAAAGGTTACAGACAAATGACTAGTTTTCCAGCATGAAAGTAACAATGCAGGCCTGGGACAAATATATTACATCCACATTTCTGGCAAAACAAGGATTTTCCCCCAGGTGAAACTGACCTTTGGTATAGGAGACAGTACCAGCATGGGTTGAAGTGCCCACATCAGGTCCTCCGAGGGAGTACAATGACCTCGTTCATGGAGTGCCAGGCGACCTTTGACTAGGGCACCCACGACATTTTTAGATATCTACAGGTAAGTAACTACATAAACAGATTAGAGACATTCAACCCACCAAAACAGCTTAAAATCCCCACTATAGGGGACTTAGTACACAAAAACAATACAAAAGGGATGGTGACAGCTATATACAGTTCACTACAAGGTCAAAAAACCCAGAATATGAGTAAAGTGGGAGGAAGAGGCAGATTGTGAGCTGAGAGAGGACTGGCACAAGATATGGAGGGGAACATTCCGGACCACTGCGGCTCTGAAATGGCAAGAATTTGTTTGGAGAGTGAGGGTCAAGTTCTTCCTGGCTCCAGTTAAGCAATCAAAATAGGACAAAACTAAAACAACCCATTACTGGAGAAAATGCGGGGAACAGGTAGCCACCCACACCCATATCTTTTACAAGTGCCCCAGGTTACCCCCCCCTTCCTGCAAAGCATACATCATAAGTTTCAAACTATTTTTCAAATTGAGGAAACTATCCTTATAAGTCATCTGGGCTGAGGTCTACCCCCTAAAGGGGTCAGGGGTACTGCGGACCACTACCTGTGAAACATCTGCATAGCAGCATTAGGTAAGGCAATAACAAAGAAGTGGTCGAAAGAGAAGCCTCCAACAATTTTGGAGTGGGAAGTAATTATACAAGAGATTCAAGAGATGGAGCAGATCACCTATCAGGTACAAGACAGAGTACCCAAATATATTACAAGATGGTCTAAATGGACACTGCTATAGGCCGAATGAGCAGAAAGTTACAGAAGGTTAAGTGAAGGTTGAATGTAGATTAATTTTTCTATTATGCAGCCAGTACTAGAAAGTGATTATCTGTAAACCATTATAAACTAGATACAATGGGCTGGATATTCAAACTGCGCCCAAAATGTGCGCAATAGCAGGAGCAAGCACAAGTCAATTGCGCACATGCGCAACAGACACGATATTCAAACGTGGAGCAAGTCAAACTGCGCAACCAGCCAACGTCTGAATATCGCACTACCTGCGCCATAGCGCAATCAGGTAGGGGAAGCTGCACATATGTTGCGCCATAGCGCAACAAGGCCAGCCCAGCTGAGCAGTCGAGATGCGCCATAGCGCAAGCAGGGAGCCCCCCCAGCAGCAGAGCAATGGAACTGCACAACCAGGGAGGTAGACAGGGGCCCACCACCCATGCCACAGATGGGCACAGGAACACACTACAGAACTAACAACACACCCCCACACCCGAAGCACAGCATCACTGGTGGAGGGACGGAATTTCAAATGGCCCATGGGCACAAGCCTACAAAGCACAGCTGGGCCATGGCACCCCAGCACACCCACTGGCAAGCAAAGACTGCCACACAAAGGGGCTGGACAACCCAAGTGTACCACAGCCCCCCGTGCGCAGCACACCCTGCACCGGAACCCCAAGACACCACCCATGAGCAGTAACTGTGACTGGCACTGCCGGACTCACCATGCCCCCCCGGCACAATGCAACCATGTGTACCACAGAACCATACAAGCCAGACCCACCAGGAGCCCACAGTGGTGTGTGGCAGCACACGGCCAGACCGGCTGAAAGCCACCACCACACCAAGGACACCCCCCCACGCAGACACACAATCCCAGGACAACACCACACCAGATGCCATGCACACCACTGAAACTGAGCACCTCTAGCCAGCTGCAAATCAGAGACCACCACAGTATTCATAACAAAATAGATATATATATTCAATGAATAACAGAACAACAACAACAGGAACAACAATAACTATTTACAAATATATACAATACAGGGGTGGGGGTACAGGTATAAGGTAGGGGTGGGTGTGGGGTAGGGATGAAGAACTTGGTGAGGGAAGGTAGGGTGTGAGGGAAGGGTAAAGGGGGTAGTTGTGGGGCAGCTACTGCCCTCCAGGCTGCAGATCAGCAGGCTGGCTTGGACCCCATGTCCTCCGTTGGCGTCGCACACCCCTCTGGTTCAACTCCCTGAGGATGCGTAGGGATTCATCAGACAGCTCTAGCAGGCGGTGGATGGCCTGCTCTATTCTGTGCAGGACCCAGACACCTAGGGCAAGGGAACAGAATCAATGGCTATGACTGTACACAACCCTGAAACCCACCCAATATGCATGGCATACAGCCAAGTGCCTGGCCCCTGTGATGGACTGCACACACTCACAGTGACCATGCACAGGCCAAGCCCAACCAGGCAGCAACAGCCATGTGTGCCACTGCACACACACCCCACCCATGTCCAGCACAGCACAACCAAGGCAGTACAGTGACATGGCTACATGGTGGGAAGGTAGTGCCACAGCCACGTGCCCAGTGCATGCATGGACCACCAGTGATGCACTCACAGACATGCAGTGCCACTGGACAGTGCTGACTGTCACTCGTCGAGTGCATGGCAGTGTTGTCAATGGATGGTGGCCATGCCCCTTCCCCCCCATAGCACGCAATAGCATCCATGATGTAATGACACTCACCCTCATCCAGCCACTGCTGCTGCTGTGGCGGCGGCTGTTGCTGCTGCTGCTGCTGTTGTGGGCCCACACCGCTGCCACCTCTGCCGGCCACCTCTGCAGCACCCCTCTGTGCCTCAGCTTGGGCCCTCCTCCGCTCCTCCACACCTGTGGGAAACAAACGTTGGGAAACACATTAGTGAGATCCAAAAGCAGACAGCCCCCTGCCCCAATGAGTGTGCCTGCCCACACAGCCAGACCCATACATCACACACCTGCAAACACTGTCACAGCCAACCATGGACCAACCCTCCCCCATGCTCTGGCCACAATACACAGTGTTACCCCTGTGGACAATACAGGTGCATAGATGGCTCACCCACCTGGCCTAGGCACAATGCCCCTCCTGGCATGGGACCTGAGGCGTGCCAGCAGTGCCTGCTCCCTCCTGCGCAGGTCACTGTAGTGGTGCCTGCACTGCTCCGCTGTTCGGCGCTGCCCTGTGACCTGCTCCAGCTCAGTGGCCACCTGCTGCCACACTTGGGTGCGGGCCATGTCTAGGGGTTCCCCCCCCCCAAACATTGGCCCATAGTGAGGCTCCACCATGGCCACTAGGTTGGCCACCTCCAAGCCACTCCACTGGGGAGCTTTCCTGCGTGCCATTTCAACAGGTTGATAGTAGGCAATATGGCGCTCCGCAGTGCGGCAACCCCACTTGGAAATGTTGCGCAATACAACTCTGTCTGTCCCTATCACGCTGTTCATGCAGCGCTGTCGGTCCCTATCGCGCTATTACCGAACAGCGCGATAGAGCTGCACACATGCCAGACGTACAGCGCCAAGGGGGCAAAGGTCGGGCACAAGATCATGTGTCTGGCGCAAGTCCGTGCACAGCGCCATCGGGACGTCCACACGTCCAGCGCGATCGGTCGCTTGCATGCCAGTGCCACAGTGGACTATTGCGCAGTTGTGCCACAGCGCCATGTGGTGACCAGTGCTGTAGCGCCACTGGCACAATGGTGGCCATGTCCTGAATAGCTGATCACGCACAGCAAGGCATCAGCATGGCAGATGCCTGCGTAAGCTACCTGGGCATGCGCAGTGCGGTGTACTACGCAGTCACAGAACTGTGCCATAGGCTCAGCCGGCTCAACCGTATTGCGCAAAGTGCAACAGCGTGATATTCAGCCACCATATGCAAATAGGGCTGATCAGCCATTCAAAGGCGCAGCGGCGCGATTTGCATCTCATTAAAGTTGCTCCACTCCTAATTTGCATGCATTGCGCTATAAATGTGCAACAGTGATCTGCAGTGGCCATATTCGGTTACTGCAGGTGATAAGTGGGTTGCATGCTGTGTGATGTTATGGACTATAGTCATGGGATAATGCTGTAAACTGCACAGTCACAGGTGTCCACTTCCACCATACAGACCATGACATGGCGAGCAAGGACTGGGTGAGGAGGATGAGTGGGCGGAAGAGGAGGCCCAACTTCACAAAGGCTGAAACAGAGGCACTCTTCGAGGCCTACCTGGATGAAGAGCCACTACTCAATGGACGGCGGGGCACCCCTCAGGCCCATGCTGCAGCATGGGAGGGGGTAGCTCGCACCATAAACCTGCATGGAAGCCACCAGCGCTTCGTGCAGGAATGTAAGAAGAAGATGGGGACCGACAGGAGACGGGTGAAGGAGAAGGTGGCAGCCCTCAGGGCGGCACACGCTGCCACAGGCGGGGGCCAGCCAGAGGTGGTGCAGCTGACCCCGGTGGAGGACCGTCTTGCTGCATCCATGCAGCGCAGTGCCATCGAGGGCATTCCAGGAGGTGGTTTCCAGACAGGTGGTAGCCCATCACTGCACGGTATGTCATGGTCGGGGGGGGGAAGGTTGATCCCATGCACTAACATGTTCTCACTTTCTGTTTCAGATCCTGTGCATCTGCAGGGGACAGTGGTGGTGGGCCCATGCACTGTGGACATCCAGCCAGAGTTGGAGGAGGGTCCATCCACCTCTGCTGGTAGCCGGCGTGCATTGCACCAGTGTGCATGCCTGGCTGTCATCTCCGATGTCTGTGAGTCAGGTGTGGGGGGTGCCTTCCTGTGTCTCAGCAGTCTGGCATGCAAGCATGTCAGCATGCTGTGGCTGTGGCTGTGGCATGAACCTGCACCATTGATGATGCAACGATCGCTATGGGCAGTGACACGTGTGTGTCACAGAATGGACACACAGCAGGACAGCTCGCGCCCATGGACATAGCTGGTTCCAACGTCTGTGCCAGCACATCAGCACAGTCCCAGGCTGTGCCTGTCAGCACCGGTGGGGCAGCACTGGTGGCTGTGCAGGTCTCTGGCACTGTTGCGGCCACAGCAGTGGAACGACTGGTCCCTTGGGTACAGCAGGCGGAGGGGCAGCAGCAGCAGTCACCCACCGGGTCTGGGGGTTCAGGGTTCAGCGGTGGCATATGCACACCGCCTGTTGACTTGCCCATACCTGGTCCTGGTGAACAGCACCCACCCTCAAGGGGTGTTGAGCATCAGGCCCTTCCATACCCTGGGGGACAGGTTGCCGATGTGGCAGACGACCCGTTTGATGAGCACACCTGCCTGCTGCGGGCATCAGTACAGCAGCAGATGCGGGTTGCAACATCTGTGGAGGCACTGTGTGTGGCTGTGGAGTGGCACAGCAGGGACAATGCAATGATCCTTACAGAGATGGTCCAAATGGGGATGGATGTGACCGCCGTCATTGACAGGCAGACCCAGGCATTGGTCGCTGTCGTGGCCACATTGGGCACACAGTCAGGTGCCCCTGTACCACGCACCCCACACAGTATGCTCTCCACTCCCCATTCCCGGCGTCGTGTGACACCCAGCCTGTCAACGCCGGGTTCCGCTGTGGGCATCCCGAGCACCCCTGGTGCAGGTATGTTCGGCATGCTGCAGACCCCTGTGCGGATAAGGTCGCGCTCGTGCAGTGGGACTCCTTGTGGTCCATCGGTGCCACCCCATGTGGCCCATGCTCAGCCTGCCAGTGCTGCTGGGTCTCAGCGGGCCGCCCACGCATCCGAGGTGGCGTGGCACAGTGCCACGTGACTGACCCTGTCTCCCAGTGCGGCCCTGTCTGGTGCCGCCCTGTGCAATGTGTGTGTCACAGGCAGCACCTGTGGTGCCCGCCACGCCACACATCGACCATTTGCACACCCACCCGACTGCTGTCCACAGGTGCGTGTGCATGATGATGCCTGCATTGTACTGTACACCAAGGATCAAGGGTGCCCAGCATCTGACACACATACATGGACAGTACAGGTGGTGGGGGTGGTCTGTGGATCTGTGTGTTTGACATGTCTGTTCCTGCTCTGCTGTGCACCTGCCCCTGTGCACTTTGTGCCTGTGTGTGTGTGTGTGTGTGTGTGTGTGTGTGTGTGTGTGTGTGTGTGTCTGTCCATGTAGCATGTAACTATTCACCCCTCCTTGGTTGTGTGTTTGTGCACCTGTACCCTTCCACTCCCCTCGCCGTCATGCACCCCTGGTGTGTTACCCTGTGTGTACGTGGGTTGTGCCCTGGACAGTATTGGTTGCACATGGCCCCATGACTTACCTGTGTTGTGCGAAGTGCTCCTCTGTGATGGTGTCCCGGTGCAGCTGGGCCAGCCGGATCAGTCGGGGGTCACGCCGTCCAAGGGGGGGCTGCTCATCCCCATCATCATCAAGGCCACCAGCGCCCCTATCGCTGTCCCCTCCTCGACCTGTATGGCTATCCCACAGTCTTTGGCCATGTTGTGCAGGATACAACAGGCCAGGAATATCCCACAGGCCTTTGAGGGGCTGTACTGTAGGAACCGCCGAGGTGTCTAGGCATCGGAACGTGCTTCAGCATCCCAAACACCCGCCGATGATGTTGCGGTGGCAGCATGTGCCTCATTGGAAGCGTTGCTGCGATGGGGTCGGGGCTCGTGGGTGTGAGCAGCCAGGATGGAGGGGTATCCACTGTCACCGTGTGGAGATAGTGGAGGTTAGTGTCATGTTCAGGACCATATTGTCCCTAGCCCTGTGTGCCACTTCCATGGCACCTGTGGCTTGCCCACCCGCCCCCAACTTTACCGCCCTACATGCATACTCACCACTAGGTGTCCTGGGATGTCCCCACTCTCAAATCGATGGCACAGTGCAGACTGGTACCATATGAATGAATCATGTGCTCCACCAGAAGTGGGCACAGACATTGATGATGCGCCCACTGGCATCACACACCACCTGGCAGTTGACACTGGAGAACCCCTTCCGGTTGCGATATGCGGCCCCATCAGGGCCAGGTGGTGTGCGAATAGCCACATGGGTGCAGTCTATCGCCCCTAGCACGCCAGGCATACGTGCTACCCTGTGAAACTCCTGTATGTTTGCTGTATGCTCTGCCACGGTGCTGGGGAAATGGATGTACTCCGCAGCATGTGGCAGCAGTGCGCTGAGGAATTGGGTGAGGATGCGTGACGTGGCTGACTGTGTTATGCTTGTGGTATCCCCTGTTGGCCTCTGGAAGGTACCCGTGGCGAGCAAGCACATGCAGGCTGTTACCTTTGTCTCCACTGACAGAGCGTGACTCCGTCGTGAGGGTGCCTGCATCACATCACTGCACAGCTCACAGAGCCGCCTCAGTATTGCCCTGTTCAGGCGGTACCGGCCCACAATCTCAACATCCAAATACAGCTCAAAGCTGATGCGGGCATGGTACTGCCTGTTGGGGGCGTACCGCCGACGGGCCCTTCCACGGCCACGTCCCCCTGCAGCATGCCTTCTCACCCCCCTCACTACAGCTTCCATGTGGAAGGTGGCACTGTCCATCTCCCTGGCTTGTGTCCCCACCCAGCTGTTGTTGTTCTGTTCCCCCCGCTGTCCTGACTGCTACCTCCACTGCACCAGGTACACCTACTGGCCTCTGAACTCTGTGGCCCCACACGCCTTCAGCTGCCACTTTTCTGTCCTGCCTACTCCCTGGCCTGCACTGGTTGCTGCTGTGGCCTGCACTCTGTTGCTGCCTCATGGGCATTCCCTGTCGGGTTCTTGCGCCTCTTCCTTGAGCCTTTTATTTTGGCTCATCACCATGGTGTAGAAGTTCATGATCCACCGTTACGCACAAGAAGCCTTTGAATATCGCATTGCGCTCTTTATGCATGGATCCACCCACTTTGGTTGCGCATGCCTTCATTTGCATTGCGCTGTTGCTCAGCATGTTTTCAGTAGCGCAACTGCCTCCCGCTGAATATCGCTGTATGGCGCATTTTCAGACTTGCGCTGGCGCAACCCTATTGCGCATAGCGCAACCCTTTTGAATATCTGGGCCAATATGTTAGACACAAAATTAGTAACATATCAATTGTCTCAGCAGTTTGTGTTATATGTTTTATGTTCCCTCTACCCCTTTCCCCTAAGTGTTGTATCTTGAAATCAAAGGAACTATTTATGAAACTGTACAATGGAATGTCTAGAATACAGATCTCAATAAAATAAATATTAAAAAAAAAATTAAAGGACTGCCCCATAAATAGCATCAGCCCTCTCCTACGTATCAGTCTGTGCTCCTTGCTACTCTTCACAAGTGTGCGGCCCATGGCCTGGCTTGGGGGTGGCCAGTCCTAGTTGAGCCAGTGCCGCATACTTAAAGAATGAAAGAACTTGTCCTCGACCATCTCTGGGCAGGTTACTGGAGCCTTCTTCTTCTCTCTCTGGCTCCTCTGAGGCAAGAGCTTGAGGCAACTCACGGGGACCCTCAACATGAAGATACAGATATTCATCCTCTTCTTCCTCACTCAGGATCTGAGCCCAGGAGTGAGCAGATGTCCTCACTCCTGAGACAGTCCACTCCTCACTGGGCACAGAGGTAGACACCTCCCACCTTAGTGTCTCTTGCAGTTCATCCTCCCCTACTAGGCTAGGACTTGGACCCTCCTTCCATGGGTCCACGGATCCTTCCATTGCACTGTTCACCTGGGACACGGGTGTGGAAACCCTTCTTTGTTCCTACCCTTGCAGTAGATTAATGTTGCTCTCTCCTTCGGTGCCACACTCTTTGGGGCTTCCCCCTACAGGTTCAGCCTGTTGCTGCATGCTGCTGCTTACAGAGTTTCCTACTCTGGTCCACATGGGAGCCGAATGAATTTGTGATACCCTCTCTGGTGCTGCACCCATACTGTGCTCGTACCATACTTCACAAGGCAATCCGAACAGTGGGGTATCAGAAACACATCTCTTCCAGCCTTAAGGCACAGTTTCACTGGATAGCTAGGGATTGCTACATCTGGAGGCAACCCTTCACCATAGAAAGTTCAATTTCTCTTAGTGCTGCCACCTCCTCTGCGATCGTAGCTCGGGCATGATCCGGGTAGCGGGGATTTCCCAAAGCCATGTCTGAAAGCAAACACATAAAATATTGTTGTTACTGGTTTGTTCATGAGTCCCTTTACAGTCTCACAAAATGGCTCCCTGTTGCTGTGTTTATATTTGCTAACACCCCCCCCCCCGTAATGGCGGCAGTAGCTCTCCTCCTGCATCAAATCTGTTTCTGACTCAAAGTAGTGTTTCCGACCTTTTCTGGCTACTGATTTTGCTCAAAGCTGTAATCAAGAGCACTGCTTGTATTTCTCAGCACATTCATATGATTTTAACTTGACTTTGCGATCAGCACCACATCATAGACTATTTACACATGCTCAAAGTCACTAGCAAGCCCACAGTATTTCTATTGCACAGGATTGCTTATTTGCAGCAGCCCAAGATACAACTCACAGTCTCTCTCTTGCTTAGAAACATTTTACTGTTGCCGAACCCATTATAAATGCTCACAGTCTATGCTCAGAATTTTTGTTTGTTGCCTTTCTGTTTCAACACACATTCCTTTGCAAAACAATCACACTGCTTGCACACAGATTCAGCTGGCTTTGATGCTCGGTTAGCTGGGTTTTACTCACTGAAATCAGTAGCTGGCTTTCTCCAGTGGAAATTTTCAGCCTGGTGCCGATCCTGGAAGGCCTCTGGGGTGAAACATGCTGGTGGTCCCGTTGACTGTAGCCACAAATGCCACACTCACTTTCCAGATGGTCGGACAACAGTTTGAGCTCGAATTTACACAGCAAAAGTCCATTTTCTACAGATTAGAACATTCACAAGCCCCTCGATGGTTGATCCTGATCTGACCAGCTCGCACATCACTCGCTCTCTCCTCCTCAAACACTTAGCTGCACACAGAAGCTGGCTAGGGGATGGGACTGATTGCAGTCACACCAATCACTCAACGCCATGCAAACGAGCCTCTCTCTCTCTCGCACTCATTCTTCCTTCATGGTGATCGTCGAGCAGGAGCAAATTTAAACTGCAAACTGTAGCTTCTTTTCTCAGGAGAGGGCTGGGCCAGGTTTAGACTCCATATCCCCTGGGAGGAGCTTGAGGTTCAAGTATAACCTGCCTGCTTCAACAGTTACATCGAGTGGCCTAGTGGTCAGAGTACAAGTGGGGTAGGGTATTGTAGCTTGGGTTCAAATCCCAACCCCAGGTGACATCCTGAAAATTGTAGTTCACATTCTCCAAATGGGAGAAAGGGGATGGAGTGAGCCTGCCATGTTTTGAGGGAGGATGAGAATGTGCTGACCCACTAACATTTTGAAGTAATAAGTACATAAGTAAACTTTTAGGGGGGTGGAGCTTGAGATACAAGTATAACCTGCCTGCTCCTACAATTACATCATAGTGGCCTAGAGGTTAGTGTTGCAAACTACTAGTGGGACAGGCACAGCAGCTTGGATTCAAATCCCACTCCAGACGACACCCTGAAAAAAGCAGTTTAAAATCCTCCAAATGGGGAAAAGGGACTGTAGTGAGTCTGCAGTGTTTTGAGGGGGGATGAGAATGTGTTGAACCACTAACATTTTGAGTAATAAGTACGTAAGCAAACCTTTATGGGGGGTGGAGCTTGAGGTACACGTATATCGTGCTTGATTGTACAGTTATGTCAGTGTGGTCTAGTGGATAAAGCTGCAGACTACAAGTGGTGCAGGCTATGATAGCTCAGGTTCAAATCCCACTTCAGGTAACACACTGGATGTAGTAGTTCAAACCCCTCTGAGTATCTTACTGTTATTGATAATAACAAAACGCAACTTGCGAATTTTATAACTGCTCCTGGTTTTCCTGTGCTTCCTGACCTGTTCCCCAACGACAGCCAGGTTGAGCATTTGGCTTCATCAATGGCCTCTGGGTACTTGCTGGTGACTGTACCAACATTTATTTGACTGGCTGCACCTCCATTCAGTGTCACTGCTTTGGGACTGGCAATAGTACCTCTGCTGGTCACTACAGTGCTGGCTGGACCTTCAACGTCACAGGCTGTGCTGGGCTTGGTGCCAGGTTCAGATCTCTTGGGGCCTGGCTGAGTGCCACCCCTGGTGCCAAGTGGGCTGTCATTACCGGACCCATTCTTGCCCGTGGCACTACCCTTGCTGCCAGCTCCTGTTCTGCCTGTGCCAGTTCACCAGCGTTGCCTACTCCTAGGCCTGGGTTAGGGAAGCTACACCCCCTCTTACAGACCCTCTCCCTGGGAAGGTCCTGAAGTGGGACAAGTCTGACCCCGAACTATCATTTCTGAGGGTGGCAACAGTGACTCTTTTTATAGCCTGGGCACTAGGTGGACTGAAGGCCCTTATCTGCTGACAATTTCTATATTTCTGTTTCCTGTTCCTCAGGAGGACTTCTCTTCTCAGGCTTTTCTCCATAACATATATGCTATGTGTGCTTTTGAGCCTTCAGCTATTGACCTCTGGGTAAAAATCTCCATCTGGAGTGGCTCAATGTTTCCATCATGCCAGTCAATCTTATAATCCTATTCATCCTGCATTTGAGACAGTTTCAGACACAGTATGGAACAGGCCTGCATCAATCCCCTCTGTCTGTAGGCAGATAGACAGTAAGTACACTGCTCCTAAGGATGGACCTATCCTTGCTTCTCAGCCTATTTCTGATAGGATTGTCATTTTAGTTGAGAACGATAAAGCTATTCTTCTTCCGGAAGTGACTGCGCACCCTATTAATATGAAGTCATGCAAAATAGACACTATGGGGAAAAGGGCTATCACCACTCTACCCTTAGCATGAGGATTGTCAGTTACCAAGGACATTTTTCTAAGTATGAGTATGCACTCTGGACCTCTCTTAAGTCTCTAGCAGAATCCCTGCCTGAATCCGAGACAAAACAGCAAATTCTCCAGATTGTTACTTGTGGTATTGAGTCTAACAGCCACCAGCTCAACACTACCTCATGCTCTGCTGCTGCAGGAATTTGGATTGGAAGACATTCTTGGCTTTGGACTTCTGGCGTCTCCAATGATGCCCAACAACAGGGTATGAATGTTCACTTTGATGGTTCTTACCTGTTTGGGCAGCAAGTAGAGCAGTCTCTTGAGGCCTGACAGAAAACTAGAATGACCATCAAGACCTCTGGGCCTACCCCATCCTATCCCCAAAGGGGGAAGGGGCGAGGCTTCTACAATAAACAGTCCTTCCTTTCAAGACAAAGGCAAGGGAGCTCAAATCATGTCTTGGCCTCCCCAGCTACAAAAGAAAGCACAGCCGAAGGCACAGGCCCCAAAAGTGCCCGGTGCCATGCTCTGAAGTCCTGGCCCCAGTCCTACCTCAACTGTCCAAGGCAAACCTCTCTGTTCCAGTAGTTGGGCATCTGACTCAGTTTTACCATCAATGGGAATCCATTATGATGGACAAGTGGGTGCACAGGATTATCCAAGAGGGATACTCCCTTAATTGTACAGAAATTCCTGCAGATTATCCACCCAAGAAGAAACCCCTTCTTTCAGCCCACTTAGAACTCCTGGCTAAGGAGATTGTGGACATTCTGAACAACAGGGCAGTGGAAGTAGTGCTGGAGGCAGAGCGCTACACAGGCCTCTGCTCCCATTACTTCCTCATTCCAAAGAAGTTAGGGGGGGGGCATGTGTCCCATTCTCAGTCTCAGAGACTTGAACATGTTTATGGAATTAGAAAAGTTCAAAACGATCTCTCTGGGAGCCTTGGTACCACTTCTCAAGCATCAGGATTGGTTAACCTCACTGGACATGCAGGATGCCAACCAGCACATCCTGGTCAACCCCAGCCACCACAGATTCTTCCATTTCGTGGTACTGGGTCAGCATGATCAGTTTCAAGTCTTGCCCTTTGGACTGTCCTCATCACCTCAAGTCTTTACAAAGCACTTTGTCATCCTTGCAGCTCATTTAAGAAAACTCAGGCTTCAGGTCTTTCCCTGCCTAGACGACTCTAGCCAGTCCATCCCAAAAGGAGACAGAATGAGCAGTGGGCACAGCCTCTCAGTTCCTTACTTCCATGGGAGTTCTATTGAACCTCAAGAAGTCATAGACTCAGCCCTCTCAGCAGCTTCTCTTCATAGGTCCCTTCAGGACACCGCCAGGGCCCACCTTGAAGGGGACAGAAGAAAAGCAATCCTTCAGATTATGCATAACATCACAGAGCACAAGTCAATTTAGGCACATTCCATGCAACGCATGCTAGGTCTGGTAGCCTCCTCAGTGTTCACAGTACCTTTGGCACGACTGCACATGAGGACAACCCAGCGGATCTTCAGCTCTCAGTGGTCGCCACCATTGCATCCTCAGTCTTAACCCATCAAGGTGATGAAGCCTCTGCTTCACGCTCTTGCATGGTGGACTGAGGAGGACAACCTCCTGCAGGGCCTTCCCGCCTCTCAGCCAGAGCCTCAGGTAACTCCTACCACAGATGTGTCTCTGCTGGGATGGGGAGCCCATTGTCAGGGACACCACTGTGGTAGAGCTGGTCATCCTACCTTGGAAGGAGAGGGACTGTATTCTAATTTCCTTTTCTAAAGCCTGTTGCAACAGCATTCTGACTATTCTATACTGTACTGTCCTCTCCCTGTTCTGTCAGGATGGCCACCTACAGAACCCCCCCATTTTTTTTCTTCTTTACTGTATATTTCCTTTTCAAGTCCCTCTGAAATGCATCCTGCTTGGCTCAAAGTAACCAAACAATGTACTAGCTAGTTAGCATAGTTTCATTTGTCAATATAAAAACAGATACTAGTTGGGGGGGGCGCTGTGGAGCACGAGCCAGACGGCAGCAGATCCCTAGAGCTCTACAAATCTACTATTATAAATCATTTATTTTGGCAGTTTTCCTCTTTGCAAACCCGATAGACTCTAAAGAGACTGATTCAAGATACATCGGAGTTCAAAATGGGCAATCCTCGGAAAGAAAAACAATCTGGAGAGGGTGCTAAAGCAAAAACGCAGTCTGGCACCTCTACTTCATGAGCCGCTCTGGGCCGAGAGACAGACCATGAGGTTGGCACAAAAGAAAAGACCCTTCAGTCGCTGGGGGAAAAAATAAATCATTTGATTGCCTCTATATCAGGGTTGTCTACTAAATTCGATTACCTCACTACACGGGTCACCACAGTGGAAAACACCTTAGAGTCAGTTACCAGAGCGATGGAATCAGAGTGTAAAACAGCAGATGCAGCGATGGGGGTAGTGGCTTCAGTAATAAAAGAAAATACGCATTTACGCTCTCAACTGGAAATGCTTGAAAACCAGTCGAGAGCAGCTAATATACGCATCCTGGGAATAGTTGAGAGAAGCGAAGGAGACCATCTAATTTTATTTCTACAAGAGTGGATTGTCCAGCAACTGGGAACAGAGGCAACCCTAATAGTGCAGAAAATCCAGAAGGCCTATAGAGTGGCCTTTAGGGGTCGTCAAGACAACCCTGATGCCCCACACACGGTTGTGATGGTATTGGATGGAGTGGGTTCCCAGGATGTATTAACGGCCCTGGTTCATAGAAAGAAGACCCTTCTCCATGAGGGAAATCAAGTGCAATTCTACCCCAATTTGTCATACGCAACCAGGCAGCGGAGAAAGAGGTTTGATGTCATCAAGGCGATGTTACGAGAAGTGGGAGCTCCACACAGTATAATTTTCCCAGCTCGTCTGAAAATTGTACATCGCAACAAAAATCTTCATTTTCTCAGAGCCTGTGGAGGCTCTAAAATGGTGCCAGAAAAATGCTCCACCTCGGAGAAGAGAACTAGAAGAAGAGGAGGAAAATTCGTTGGAAGGAGAAGGGCCATGAAGGACTTGATTGTCACGATAAGTCTCAGAATTTGATTTAGGGCTGAATTGGGAGGGGGAGAATTATTTTGTTTTTTACCTTGCCCTTAGGGGGAAACATTTCAGGCTGCAATGTTTTCAGCTGGTCTGGACATGTTATTTGGATATGGGCAACACGTTTAATGTTTAACTTTAACCTTATCTCATGGAGGCCCTATAGAATTAAGTTATCATTCCTGAATGGTTTTCAAAATACATAAAAGAATGTTGATCCTCGTTTGTTTAAAATGCTCTTTAGAGTAAGTGCCTAAGGGAACTGTGGTGGAGTAGCAGGTGGGGGAGGGCTGCTTTTTAAAAAGAGCTCAGGGGACCTTTACTTTTTTAACACTAAGTTACTGTGTCTACACTGAATGAACATGGTACTGATTTCCCTATTTTAGGGTAAACCTCTGACTTTTCTTCTACTATGGACATATTGTTTGTTATACCATGCGGCTCATGGACTCTATTTCAGCAACTGGTTTTGTTATCTGAGTTAACTAAAACTTGAGACCCATGTGTATGATGAATCTTATTTCATTCAATTAATCGCTTGAGTATATTAAGAGGACTGGCGCCCTCATCGTACGGTATATTTCTATATTGAATGATGGTGATTTAACTGTATGTCTATTTTTTAATGAATTAACATAAAGTTTTTTTAAAAAAAAAAGATGCCAGTTGTTAAATATTTGGACATTTAAAGTGTGAGCCATTTTTTGCTGTACTATTGTTATGCAGCACACATAGTATGAAATATGTTTGATTGTCTAAAGTGCATTGAAAATGTTATATACTACATAGTGGTTTGGTGTATGAGAAAACCAGATTTAGTATAAATGAAAAGTTTTCCTCGATAGGGAAAAGGCTGGAGAATGTAGTTGTTTTATTTTAAATTCATAATGATAGCTGATATAAATAGCCTTGGTTTTTCAGTCTGCTGGAGCCTTGAAAACAGTTGCAAGGAGCTTTGGTTTTTCAGTCTGCCCGGAGTCTGAGAAAGGGAGAAAATGCAGTCCGCATGTCCCCAAAGCAGTCTGAAGCACAGGTGAGAAAAGGATCCCAGCGATATTATGTGATCCTAACTGTTGCTTCCTAGCAAATACTATGTAATGATTTTTTTGTTTATTTTATTTATTGTTATTTCCTTGTGTATTTTGTTTTGTTTTTGGAACCTTGTTAAAATAAAATCACACAGCAAGTGTGTTGTATCTTATACAAACTGAATCAGTGTCTATCTTTTACTCCCACACCCTGGGACACGTGGTGTTAGCAGTGGGATACTGATTGGTAGTCAGGGGAATGTCAACCAGCAGATACCATCCGTGGTATCACAAGAAACCTAAGGTTGATGTCTCTAGACTAGGAAGACAGCCTAAAAGGAGCATTAAGTACCCAATTGGTATTAAGGGCCATGGCTGAAGAAATTGAGGAAAAGTCACTGCCTGGTTTAGAGATTGGAGCCAGAAGGAAGAAAAAGCCTGATCCCTTATTTGATGTGACTATGGATGAGACAGGTGAGGAACTGGCCAATGACCCCCCAAAGAATCTACATGAACTGTTGTGGTGGCTGGCTGTGAAGCAGATGGAGAAACAGAGAGAGAAAGCCAAGAAAGGGAGATGGAGCAAAGAAGACAGGATCAGAGGTGGGCTGATACAATGCAAGCGCTCCAGGTCATTGGGACCAGTTGTCCTACTGGTGGGACTGGTATGTCCCCAAAAGACCTAAAACCTATCAAAATGACTGGTACAGATGATATTAAGGGTACACCTGACTACCTTTGAAAGAATTACAAGAGCCTCAGGCCCAGTGGGTAGTATGATTAGCTCCATATTTAACCGATCATGCCCAGTTAGCCTACAGTTATATAGACAGTAGAGACACAGACGACTGATTTAATAAAGAAGGAAATCTGAAGATGATTTGATATTAGCACTGAAACCTACAGACAAAGGTTTCATTCATTTTGTTATCAAAATGTGGATACTGCAAGAGAAGTATGTATCCAACTAAAGGAGTTGTGCACCAAGTGGTTGCAGCCTGAGTGGAAGATGGTTGCTGAGATTTTGGAAACCTTGGTGATTGAGCAGTTCATATAAATACTAGCTCAAGATGTCCAGATGTGGGTGAGGGAACATTGGCCGGAAACTGAGAAGATGACCATCATGTTGGTGTGGAGGGGTTGTGGGATAACAGATGGACCAGACACTGAACTTCAGGTTCAGCACAATCTCTGTGTGCTGTTTATTAAAAATACAAGAAATAAGCTTCTGCAATGCCATATTCCTTCTTCAGCACATCAGTTTGCAGCAACAGACTATGTACAGTATGTCCTTTCTCTGCACTTAGCCAGCACCTACTGACACTGATCTCTGATCTAACTTACTAGGTGAGATGCAACCTCCACTCCTATGCGGGCCCCGTTTGCTTGGGTAGTCGGGGCCCAGAAAGAAAAAAAACAAAACAAGCTATAGACAAAGAACCTCAATGCAGAATTACTGAAAGAAAGGTTACCCCAAAGGGCATTGACAACAAATCAAATTTCAAAGAAATATAACATCATACCTATGCCCATAATGCAAAGCATCATGGGATATATACACATCACCATGACATTTAGACTTGTTCAGTTTGTAGCAATTTACATGCATTTTTACAACTAGCTTAATTTCTGTAATAGTCACCTAGTACTTTTTACCATTAACAAAAACACCTAGTGCCATGGTATTTTCAACATTTACAGGTTTCATAAACATAAGAAACATACATCAAAGTATTTTATGACATAGTGCTATTACATACTAAATCCAACAACAATAAACACAACCTGTTTTACATATGCTTGGTGGTAACAACAATAACCTCCCTGTATGAGGACCTGAGAGGGAAAAGGAAAGTTAAAGAGGACACTATAGCATAGCCAAGAAAGGGAAGGGGATGCCCATAGGTGGCCAATCTTATGGACTAGAAATTGTAGAGGATAGATTTGGCTAAGGAATAGAAGAACTGCTACAACAGATTTAAGAAAAGGTTGGTCCTCAAGAGTTGCAGGAGCTTCCTGTCACATATCCCCCACCTTAAGAGGGAAGCAGTTATTGCAGACTGCTTACCACCATCCTGTCCCAGGAAGGGATGGAGCTTCCACCATCCATCTTCAGAAGTTCTGTCTCAGGGTCCCTATTAATGATAAACATTCTATCATAAACATAGTGGATATCATCATTCTTTATCCTGAGGCATTAACACATTTCTCAACAAAGACTAACAGTACCTTCCTATCTCCTTTTAGGGAAAGTACGTCATACTTCTTAACCAAAAAATCTCGACAGCTGTAAAGACCAGCACTACAGAAACAATTTCTCTGGGCTGAGTAATTACGTGCTACAACCTCACCAGACATGTTGGTTTTAAGCAGAGGCCCAGTCCTAGGTTCAATCCCTCTACATAAACCCACTATGTCTCTTGATTTATCTATTTCACTTGCTATTAATACAGACACTCAAGCTGTTACCCCAGTACAGGTTCTTATCCATTTTCCATCCACCTCCTCCTTTGTAGGTTTTTCATCAAAAATATAAAACACATGTACCACCTCCTTGATTTTAACATATTGTAACATTTTGGCAATATTAGCATCTTTAGCCCGCAGTATACCCCAGTCAATACTGTTAATAGATTTAGATGCATCAATACAAGAAAAAGTCTCTTCAGCTGCATAGGCTTCTTCTTGCTTGCTTGGAGTCTTCAACCCCAGCACAAAATCACTAGGCACATTCTTACCTGGGATCTCACATTCAAGTTCCATACTTGCATCTCTGACCTCCAACAGGTAACATCCTGGGAACACAGAAAACAAAGGAATATCCTGCTCAGTCGAGGGTCCTCCTCAAACTGAGCCCATGAAAAATCCTTCTCCAACTCATTATCCAGACTCTCTGGCAGGAATCTCTCGAGCACCTGGCACCAGTTTTCTGCCTCTCTGCATAGCCGGCCTGCCTCCAGTTGTTGCCCACTCATCCAGCGGATCATCCTCATCAGGGCCTCTGAGGTGTTGTTTCTCGCACCTCCAGTCTGCCTTGACCTGCATCTCTTCATTGTCTTCAGGCTTGGCCTTCCTCTGAGCTCCCAGGTCCAGTCCAGGCAGCAGCTTCTCTCCATCTGTCAGCCATGGTTTTGGTCAGAACTCCACAGGCTTTCTTCTCTGGGTTCTCCTCTGGCCACTCCTGGTGCATTGGTCCACCTGGGATATCTGGGCAATATCCACCAGAAAACATCCCTCTTTGGCCAGTCCAGATGTTTCCAGCAAGTTATCCCACTTCTGACACCAAGTCTGTGGAGGGGTTGTGGCATAACAGATGTACCAGACATCGAACTTCAGGTTCAACACACAATCTGTGTGTGATGTTTATTCAAAATACAAGAAATAAGCTTCTGCAGTGCCATATTCCTTCTTCAGTACATCAGTTTGCACCAACAGACTATATATATCCTTTCTCTGCACTTAGCCATCACCTACTGACACTGATGTCTGATCTAACTTACCAAGTGAGATGCAACCTCCACCCCTATGTGGGCCCCATTTGCTTGGGTAGTGTGGGCCCAAAAAGAACAAAAAACAAGCTATAGACAAAGAACCTCAATGCAGAATCACTGAAAGAAAGGTTACCCCAAAGGGCATTGGCAACAAATCAAGTTTCAAAGAAATACAACATCAAACCTACTTCCATAATGCAAAACATCATGGGATAAATACAAATCACCATGACATTTAGACTTGTTCAGTTTATAGCAATTTACATGCATTTGAAACAGCACAACTAACTTAATTTCAGTAATAGTCACTGTTACAAATGCATTCAGCAGGTCAGGACCTCTGCCTCCACAATGCCAACCCCTGAGCGCAATAGTGTGAACAGGTAACAGACAGGGAAAACCATCCTGTCTGCTTTTTAGTCTGAATCACATTTAGTCTCAAGTTCTGGGGGGATTCAAACTGTGAACCTTATGCTAGCGTACCCAATGTACAAGCTCAGATACGTACCTTCTTCAGGGATTGCAGTACAATCTTATGACAGGGGCACCAAACCAGGCTTCCAAAATGAACCCTTAAAACTCTATAAGAGACCTTGGGTATATTCTTACCTTTTCCCAGTTTAGTAACACCATCAAGCTGTTGAGCAGTTTTGTCAGACTTAACCATCTATACGTCACATGCAAAAAGCACTGGCAGACACTCAGGCAGTCTTTTAAATAAAAGGTACTTTACTAAAAGATGATAAAAATATGTAAAATGTAAACACCGAACAATATATCAAAGAGCTCACAATCACATAAAAGAACAAGGACAAAACAAAACTCCACCACAATATATTTAGACTTTTTCTATTTAATGTATTACCTCTGTAAGTGCCTTGAAAGCTAGAGAACTGTGTCTCTCTCTCTAGAGACCCAAAATACATATCTCATATTCCCCAGTTACAAGGATACATTTCAACCCCATCTCCCCACCCCCTTAGTGAGTCATCTAGCTCCTCCTTTTTAGAATTAAAAATTCCAAACATAATTTTGTAGCAGAAGGTATGTTAAATAATGTCACATCAGAAGGAAAAGCACTTCTTAAATATGACTCCTTAATTAAACATTTTCTCTTTGATCTTGTGTGGTTTCCTGTTTCCAAGACAGATTCAAAGGGTTTTACAACTTTTAACACCATGTTGGTATCAATGGCCTGTTCCTCTTAAAACATCATAAAAGTTTATTAGGCTTATCCTCTGGCAGATGGCCATAAAATGCAATTTCTCAAGGAAGTTAATTACATTACAGAGATCTCTGGTCAGTGTTAACATATATCTTGTAGCTTCACTGAAACCTGGGGGCACCTATGAGACTAGCTGTCTTATGTGAGACAATCACATACTATATTTTTTATTTTACAAATTTCATACAACAATCATAACCAGCTGGCCAAGCGTCACACTCCTCCCCACCTAGACTGAATTTGTGGGCTCTGTCCCCTACATGGGATGAGCTTCCCAAGTCAGTTCACTCCTCATATAGATGCGACAGGCCATCTGTGTTCTGATTGGTCGCTCTAGCTCTATATAAGATCATCATGTCATACCCTTGCAGGGCAAGACTCCATCTTAATAATCTACCATTAGATTTTCTCATTTGTGTCAGCCAAACCAGGGGGTTGTTGTCAGTTTGTACCTCAAAATGCTGCCCATATAAGTATGGTTCTAATTTCTTTAGGGCCCACACTATGGCAAGACACTCTTTTTCCACAGTAGTGTAAGCCTGCTCCCTGGGAAGTAACTTTTTACTCAGGTACACTGTAGGGTAATCTTTCTCTTGGTTGGATGTCTGACTCAGTACTGCCCCAGTACCCATGTCTGAGGCATCAGTCTGGACTATAAAGGATCAGCTATAGTCAGGACTTGTCAACACAGAAGCACTGCACAGTGCCTCCTTCAGTCTGGTAAAGGCTTTTTCACAGGCTAGTTCCCAAGTAATTTTCTTAGGCATCTTTTTCTTTACCAGGTCAGATGGGGGAGCAGTCAGGGCACTGTAATTGGGTACAAATTTCCTATATTACCTTGCTGTCCCTAGAAAACTCCTGACCTGCTTCTGTTTCTGGTCAGGGCCATGCCTTGATCACCTCTATTTTTACTTGGTTAGGACGGAGCTGACCCCGGCCTACAACGTGCCCAAGGTATGCCACTTCAGCCATGGCCACCTGGCACTTCTCAGCTTTGACAGTGAGCCTGGCCCTCTGTATCCTGCCCAGCACTTCCCTAAGGTGGGACAGGTGTTCCTCCCAGCTGGCACTAAAGATGGCAATGTCATCCAGGTACGCCACGGTGTACTCCTCAGCACCATTTAACACCTGGTTCACCAACCTTTGGAAAGTGGCTGGGGCATTCTTCATTCTGAAAGACATTACTTTAAATTCAAATAAGCCTATTGGAGTGATGATGGCCGACCTCTCTCTAGCTCTGTCAGTTAACTCTACCTGCCAATACCCCTTTGTCAGGTCAATAGTCGTAAGGTATGTCACCCCCCCAAACTTGTCCAGGAGTTCATCCATCCAGGGCATCAGGTGGGCATCTGACTTTGTGACTACATTCAGTCCATGATAGTCCACACAGAAATGAGTAGAGCCATCTGGCTTGGGCACAAGGACTACGGGTGAGGCCCAGGGGCTGTGGGATCTCTGGATTACCCCTAAATCCAGCATTTCCTGCACCTCCTTCCTAATGTCCTTTTGGATAGCCTCTGACACCCGATATGCTCTCTGCCTTATGGGCAGCTGTGTCCCTGTCTCGACATGGTGTGTTGCTAAGGGAGTTAGTCCAGGCTTGGTGCTAAACAGTGGGGCAAAGTCTGCTAAAATCTCCCTTACTTCCTGGAGCTTGTCCAGGGCCAACTGGGGTGACAATTTAACTGCCTCCACAGAGGACTCCCGCTTGCTTTCTTCTAGCAAGTCCAGAAGGGGGTCTCCTTCATCCGTCCCCTCCCCAGGACTACATACTGCAAACACCATGTCAGCCCTATTAGCATATGGCTTCATCATGTTGACATGGTACATTCTTTCTGTATGTCTTCTGTCAGGTAAGTCTATGATACAGTTCACGTCATTTACCTTTCTAACTATTTTGTACAGTCCTGCCCACTCAGCCTGCAGCTTGTCTTTCTGGACCTGGATAAGGAGCATGACTTCCTGACCCATTGTGTATGAGCGAGCTCTGGCTCTGCAGTCGTACCACACTTTTTGTTTCTGTTGGACAGCTGCCAGGTTGCTCTGGGCTGTCCCCATAAACTCCTTCAGCTTTTCCCTAAACCTAAGGACATAATCCACTATGGGAGTGCCCTGGGTGGCGTGCTTGCATTCCCAGTCCTCCCAGATCAAGTCTAGGGCCCCACATACCCGGCGTCCATATAAGAGCTCGAAGAGGGAAAACCCTGTCAACTCTTGGGGCACCTCCCTGTATGCAAACAACAGGTGGGGAAGGTATTTCTCCCAGTCCCTCGCATGCTGTTTAGCAAACGCTTGAAGCATTGACTTCAGGGTACCATTAAATCTTTCCACAAGCCCATTGGCTTGCGGGTGATAAGGTGTTGTGTGCCTCTGCACCACCCCACACTTCTCCCACAAACATTTAATCAGGTCTGACATGAAGGAACCCCCTTGATCGGTGATAACCTCCTGCAGAAACCCAACATGGGAGAAAATCCCAAGCAAGGCATCTGCCACTTTGTCTGTCCTCAGTGAGGATAGGATGACTGCCTCTGGGTTCTGGGTAGCATAATCCACTACAGTCAGGATGAACGTCTTCCCAGAGGAGCTGGGGGTATTTAAAGGCCCCACAATATCCATTTCCACCCTGTGGAATGGCTCCTCCACTATGGGCAATGGAATTAGGGTGGCTTGGGTTTTCTTACCCGCCTTCCCTATTTCTTAGCACTGGTGACAAGACCTGCAATACTCTTTCGCCTGCTGGGTGAAGTTGGGCCAATAGAAATTCTGGGCCAACCACTGCATAGTGCACGCAATTCCAAGATGACCAGACAAGGAATATTGTGTGCAATCTTGAGCAACTGCTTACGGTACTCCTGGGGAATGACAAGCTGCCTGCCTATCACCCCTCCCTCTGTCTTCACATCCTGAGTATACATCAGTCCATTTTCCCAATAAACTTTATGTTTTCCATCACCTCCCTGTGCTCCGTCAGAGTCTGCCCAAGCTCTCATCTTCTTTAGATGAGGGTCACTTTTCTGAGCCACTGCAAACTCCCTGCACATTCCCAAGGTATTGGACAGGTCCCCTTCACTCTCTGAACTAGGGTCCCTAGCACTAGCATCAGGGCACTCAAGATCACTGTCATCTCTAACCCTCTGACAATGGGTCACCCCTCCTTCTTCGGAGTAACCCTTCATAGCTGTGTGGTTAACTGCTACTTGGGAAATTTCTACCCCCCTTTCATTAGTCTCCATATCAGGAGACACAGGCTGGGGAACCAGCCTTCCAGTGGTTTCCACAGTGGCTTCTATGGGGTCCAGGGAACTACAGTTTCCCCTTCCCGCTTGGCTACTTGTAACTGCACACACCATCCCCTGTTTGAGATTGTTGCCAAGGATGACGTCAGCTGCTAACGTTTTGGCTACAGCCACCTGTTGCACAGTTACCCCTGTTTCACCCCAGTCTAGAAGAACACTAGCGAGTGGCAATATTTTCTCCTCACCAGTGAACCCTTGGACAGTTACAAATGTATTGGGTAGAAGCTGACCAGGCTCTACCAGATCCCCTTTTACCAACATCAGGTATGCCCCTGTGTCTCTTAACCCGTGTGTCTGTACACCATTCACCGTGACTGGGTGCATGTGTTCCCTCATGTTCACAGGCATGCTTCCAGGGATACACAAACAACCCACTTCTTTCCTAGCCCCATTTTGTGTATTGCTTGTCCTTTTGGGACACTGTCTGGCAATATGCCCAATTTCTTTGCAAACCCAACATTCATTTCTTTTCTCAGAGAAATCTTTTCTTTGAAACCTGAGGCTAACTGGTTTCGGTGGAGGCAGTGAGGGTTTTAGCTGCCCTGAAGGTGCGTTTCCCTTTCTGCACTGCCACGCCCACCCCATTTGCTCTCAGAGCACGTCTGCTCTTGGCATAGCGGTCCAAGAGTTCAGCAGCCTCTTGTACTGTTTTGGGATCTTGGTCCTGCTGCCAGGTTTTCAACTCTGCTGGGCATGCCCCAAAAAACTGCTCTAACATTATAGCATTTTCAATTTTATCTACAGAGTTTGCTTCAATTCCTTCCCACCGTTTTAAAAACTGACATTGTTTTGTGGCTAGCTCCTCGTAGCTCATATCAGGGCTTCTCCTGAGCTTACGGAATTTAGCTCTGTATGCTTCTGCAGTTAAATCAAACTTTTTTAAAAGCGAAGCTTTAAGTTTGCTGTAATCATTACTGTCCTCATTGTCCATTTGACCGAGTGTATCCCGAGCTTTCCCAGTAAGTAACAGGGATATCTGGAAGCTCCAGGACCTTCTAGGAATCTTTGCCTGAATACAAAATTTTTCAAAGGAATTTAAAAAGGCATCCATATTATCCCCCTCTTTAAATTCAGCTATCAATTTGGAATTCAATTTGTAACCCAGTCCTGTAGTTCCAGTTAAACCCAAGCCACTTATCTGCTCTGGTGCTGATGGTTGGAGTCGTAGCTTCTCCAGTTCATGTCGCCTCTGGCGCTCACACTCTTCAAGGTCCACCTCTTACAATTCATGGTCCCTCTTCTCCTCTGTGGCTTGCTGTTCTTGCTTCTCTTCTCTTCTCTCTGGAACCTCAGCTTCATTCTGCACAACTTGATCTGCAGCCTGATTGCTTCTGCCTCCAGAATGCTGGTGACCTTCCCCTGCTGCTGTGGCCCTGTGCTTGCACTGGACCTTCTGTCCTCCCCACCTGATCTGGACACTGCACTGGCCACTGACCCCTCCATGTACAAGGTTCGGTCCTTTACAGTGACAGTCTGTGACTCGATGCTCTGGGGATCTGCTGCCATCAGGGCATCCATGAGGTTCTGCCTGGTGGCTCTCCCCTCGTGCAGGACTCCTCTGTCCTGGCACAACTGCCTCAAGTAGTCTGCAGTGTACCCGCTGTAGTTGGAAGCCATCTTCTTCCCTAACTATGGCTACTCTAACTTGCACTTTAGAAAAAAAATAAAACAGGTAGGAACTTGACTGTAAGCAAAATGATATAGTTCTGTTTTATTTCTAAAAATAAATCACTGCTTTATTTTGCAAGTGAGCTGTACAGTATTAAGGTGACACACTGAACAGTTAAAGTTTGTGTTACCAAATTCTATCCCACCTCTGCCACCAAATCTGTCACAAATGCTCTCAGCAGGTCAGGCCCTCTGCTCCCACAGTGCCAACCTCCGAGCACAATAGTGTGAACAGGTAACAGACAGGGTAACCCTCCTGTCTACTTTTGGGTCTGAATCACCTTTAGTCTCAAGTTCTGGGGGAATTCAAACTGTGAACCTTATGCTAGCGTACCCAATGTACAGGCTCAGATATGTACCCTCTTCGGGGATTGCGGTACAATCTTACGCCGGGGCACCAAGCCAGGCTTCCAGAATGAACCCTTAAAACTCTGTAAGAAACCTTAGGTATATTCTTACTGTAACACGAGGTCCCACACCCTAATTGGTACCCTCAGAGGTACACTGTAGACAGCTAGTGCTTAAGCATATGTTATACTAACATATAGGGCTAAGGGCATCTACCGTACAAGAGTAGATGTCAGGATATGTATGCATATTGTTGCAATACACTTTGCTTGCTAATACATATATTCTCCTATGTATTTTCTGTGTATTTCTTACTTGTAAGATGCCAGGGCACCTGTGTCCTTGGAATAATTATGATATGTAAGTCGGCATTGCCACCTTTTGGTGATTTGTACCACTGCATTGAGTTATGTAAGACTCTGTATAAGAACTCTTTTGTTCACAAACTGATGACTACTACAAAATTGTATAATGTTATATTGGACCATGGAGCCACTTCTAATTTAGCCAATAGGGCTCATCTCTGTAACTAGAAATGTTTCTATCTTACAGTAACCATAGTAATTATCATAGGTATATAATGTGATACACTAGTCTTGTACCTCAGAGATCCCAAGAGACACAAAGAAATCTTGAGGTATAGGGAATGCTTAGCACTGGCTCCCGGTTCGTATTGGTAAGAACTGCTTAGGGCAACTGTGATTTTATCCTTTTTAGTAGTAGTAAACAAGTTTATTACTCTTATGCAACATGTCTGTGATTACTTGCATTCCCAATATTGCCAAGAACCTGAAAGTGAGGTTTAGACCTCCTGACACTTACCTTTTCCCAGTTTAGTAACACCATCAAGCTGTTGAACAGTTTTGTCAGACTTAACCGTCTATACGTCACATGCAAAAATAACTGGCAGACACCCAGGCAGTCTTTTAAATAAAAGGTACTTCATAAACACAAAACAATATATCAAAGAGTTCACAATCACATAAAAGAACAGGGGCAAAGTACAAATCAAAATCTCCTACCACAATACATTTAGACTTTTTCTATCTATCTAATGTATTACCTCTGTAAGTGCCTTGAAAGTTAGAGAACTGTGTCTCTCTCTCTCTCTCTAGAGTCCCAAAATACATATATCATATTCCCCAGTTACAAGGATGCATTTCAACCCCATCTCCCCACCCCCTTAGTGAGTCATCTAGCTCCTCCTTTTTAGAATTAAAAATTCCAAACATGATTTTGTAGCAGAAGTTATGTTAAATAATGTCACGTCAGTAGGGAAAAGCACTTCCTAAATATGACTTCTTAATTAAACATTTTCTCTTTGATCTTGTGTGGTTTCCTGTTCCAAAGGCGGATTCAAAGGGTTTTACAATGTTTAACACCATGTTGATATCAATGGCCTGTTCCTCTTAAAATGTCATAAAAGTTTATTAGGCTTATTCTCTGGCAGATGGCCATGAAATGCAATTTCTCAAGGAAGTTAATTACATTACAGAGATCTCCTTGTCAGTGTAGTATATTCTGTAACTTCCCTGAAACCTGGGGAGGGGGGCAGGGGGCACCCATGGAAGCACAGCTGTTTTATGTGAGACAATCACATACTATATTTTTATTTTACAAATATCATACAAAAATCATAACCAGCTGGCCAAGCATCACAGTCACCTAGTACTTTTTACCATTATCAAAACCACCTAGTGCCATGGTATTTTCAACATTTACAAGTTTCATAAACATAAGAAACATACATCAAGGTATTTTATGACATAGTGCTATTACATACTAAATCCAACAACAATAAACACAACCTGTTTTACATATGCTTGGAAGTAACAACAATAATCTCCTGTATGAGGACCTGAGAGGGAAAATAAAAATTAAAGAGGACACTATAGCATAGCCAAGAAAGGGAAGGGGATGCCCATAGGTGGTCAATCTTATGGACTAGAAATTGTAAAGGATAGATTAGGCTAAGAAATAGAAGAACTGCTACAACAGATTTAAGAAAAGGTCAGTCCTCAAGAGTGGCAGGAGCTTCCTGTCACAGTTGGCAGAGGATTTCTTGGCTGTCCGACAGTCTAGCACAAGAGGGTACAGAGGTACTGGTTTTTTGAACTCTGCAACATCTAGTATGGTAAGACAAACCCCTTTTATACCTAATCAGGCCCAGTAAAAACCTCAGAGAAACTTGAGAGGAAACCAGGAAAAGGAGGGAGAAGTTTCCCACCTGATATCTGCCACAATTTTCAAGGGGCAGGCCATATAACTCGCTATTGCTAGAAAAAGAAATTGGAGCCCACACATCTGGCCTTAGCCAACTGGGACATTATCTAACAAATGTTAACACTGATAATAAGCAAATGATGTGGCTGACAGACTAGCAGTAAGCAGACATTGCTCCGTTCGGATCTCCTGGACAATGTGTCAGACAGAGGTCCTTGTACAGGTGTCATTTGTATTCATGGGGACACACACCATTACCCTACCACTGTTGTAAATATGACCATACAAGGTAAACCAGCTAGAGTAGCTGCCGGACTTGTGCTGAGATTCCCTGCACCTGTGGTTATTGGGCATGATTTCCCTGACTTTGGCACTTTGATAAAGATGGAAAGAAATGGTATATGCAGTGGCTACCAGGGCCCAGGCTACGCAAGAAAAGACCCTAAATGACACCTTTCCTTTTGAAGGAGATGTAATAGGGGCTCCAGGAAAGATAAACATTCCAGAAAAGAAAAGACTAAAGAAGAAATGGAACAAAGAGCATAATGGACTGTCTGAGGTTCACTTAGACAAAATGTTTGAAAGGTGTAATATTGGGGTTGAACAAAAGAATGATAAAACAGTAAGGGAAAAGCATGTGTCAAGGGTCACCCGAGTATAAGGAGAAAAATAATATTTTATACATGGTCTGTGTTAATCCAAACACAGGAGAAGTGGTAGAGCAGTTGGTCATCCCTGAAAGGTTTCGTCTCCAGTTGTTACACTTGGCCTATGATTTACCATTAACAGGTCATGCTGGGAGGGACCATAACTTGATTCACTTATTGCAAAGGTTCTTTTGGCCCAGTATCCATGAGCAGGTATCCGAGTATTGTTGAGCCTGTGCAAAATGTCAAAACGTTGCACAGATAGGGAGGAAAGATATGGTGCCCCTGATGCCCTTACCTTTGGTGACTACACCCTTTGAAAGAATAGCTTTGGACACAGTAGGCCCATTAGAGAAGTGCTGTCGAGGGAACCACTTCATACTAGTTGTGTGTGACTATGCCACCAAATACCCAGAGGCCATACCCTTATGTACAATCACTGCCCTAAAAATTGATGAGGACTTGGTAAAACTATTCAGCAGACTAGGCATCCCAAAAGAGATCCTGACTGATTAGGGAAGCAATTTTAATGCTAAATTGTTAACAGAATTGTACCGCCTGTTGGGTGTAGTAACAGCCCTGACAACCCCATCTATCCTAAATAGATAGGCTAGTGGAAGGGTTTAACCAAACCCAAAACAAAAGCTGAGAAAGTTTGTCCATGATGATGGAAAGGACTGGGATAGGTATTTGCCTTTCCTGCTGTTTGCGTACCGTGAGGCACCCCAAGCTTCCACTGGTTACTCCTCTTTTTGCTGTTATTTGGAAGAAACCCTCAGGACCCATTAGATGTTGTCAAAGAATATTGGGAGAAGGGAAAAGGAATCAGACAGACACACGTAGTGGAGTATATGATACAGCTTCATAAGCCACTGGTTAGACATACTGAAATAACACATGACAACAATGTACAGGCCCAAAGAAAGCAAAAGTATCTTTATGATCAGGGAGTGATACATGAAGAATTTAAAGAAGGAGAAAAAGTCTTGTTACTTCTACCCTCCTTTGAAAATAAGTTATTTATGAATGGTAGGGGCCCTACCAGGTCCTTGGACAGGACCAGTGACATACGAGATACAGACCCCAGAGACACACCAGAGTAAAAAGATATATCATGCAAACCTGTTAAAAAAAGTGGCATGAGAAAGACAAGCCCTCTGATCTGAGCCTGATAGTTTTTATAGAGAGAGAGGACACAGAGATGAATATGGCCTATAAAAGGTTAGAAAAACCAGGTGGGTTGGAGGAACTACTAATCAACCCTATATTGCAGTGCACACAACAGAATGAGGTAAATCAACTGTCACAGACTTTTCAAACCACTTTTACAAGTATCCCAGGAAAAGCAGAAGGAGTGGAACATCAAACAGTTGATCATCTTTGAGGATATCTCTTTCATCAGGCTACACCTATGGAACTATAGCCACCAGGCACTAGGACCACACTGAAACTGTTTTGCTAGCAGTCTACTAGGGGCCACCCACAGCAATGTTGGACCTCAACATCCTCCACTACATAAGCATGGGTGGACCCGCGCCCTCCTCAGTTCTTTTCCTACTGTCGAACATACTCGCCAGACACCATGGAAACACCGTCGCACCAGTTGATCACCAGTTTTCAATTTTTCTACCCTTTATTATTTTTTCTTCACTCTAGTGCATTATCACATTATTTCTAAAGTGATTGCTGTTATCGTGTATATTGATGAAAGATCCTGCTAAGCTCTTTTGTTATTGCGAGTGTCGTGGAAAAATCTACTCCCACAAAGACCATGACATCTGTGTCCACTATCTCAGCAAAGCCAGTGACACCAAGGCCTGGGAGCACTGCCTGAAATTCAACCAAGCCACCCAACACTGCTGCCAGAAAGCCCTGCAGTCTTTCCTCCTATAGCAGGAGGTAGCCAGAATGGAAAGGGAGCTCCAGACGAGAAGCTCCTCCATGTCACTGGCCCAGTCCTTAGGCTCCAATTCCTCCAAAGTCCAGGACAAGTCCTCAGGCAAGCATAAACTCTGGGAGAGGAAGCAGAGTAAGGAAAAATCCCACGGTCTGCTCCCAGTCGCCACTTTCCTCAGGGCTGACCGCTGCAGCGCTGTAGTCTGCTTTGGTGGCAATGCCTCCTGCCACCTAAACCCTCATTCCCATAGGGTCAGCTTTGGCAGTGAGTTCCACCATACCAATGAAAGCTCATCGACGACTGGGCTGTTGACGCCCCTGCTGACATTGCAAACCCTCCTGCTCAGACCTCTGTTACCTCCAGGTCAGCTAGCAGTGGAGTTCCACTGGAACTCCCACAGCTGGCAATGGCTTGTTGATGTTGGGGCTCTGGCTGCCCCGTTGATGCCACAAAGCATTTCATGGATGTCAGGGCTCCAGCCTCCCCTATCAATGCCCCAAGGCACTCCTGCGATGCAGGCCAACGTTGATGTTCAGACGGTGCTCTACTTCTTCATGGAGATCTCTCAGCATCTTGTGCTGCCTCAATGCCCGATGTCACTGGAGCCTACCAGACCAGCGCCCATGTCAATGCCTGCTTCATCGATGCACTCTGCTCACTCCAGAGCATCAATGTCCTCGCTGCCCACTTTGCAGCCTACTGAGCCCATTGACAAGGATCAGGAATACATACCTAACCTCATGCCACAAGCAGAGGAAGAGGAGAACATAGATGGGAGCACTGATACTGTAGATATTGTTCCACTGTTTCCTTCAGGAGTGAGGACTCTACACTATACACTGCTAGATCCCCTTCTGGGGACCCCATCTTCATCAGTATGATAAAACAGTAAAATAAACACAAATCCAAGAAAATGAATCAACTAATCATTAAACTCTCTCTCTCTCTCTCCTTTATATTTTGATCCATTCCCAGGAAGTCAGGCATTTCATAAGTACACAGAAAGATCTAATTCCTTATTAAGCCCTTTTGGGAACAATGACTTCAATGTGAAAATCCATCTGGATTCCTTCTGCAGTAGCAGTTGTTTCCTGTTACCTTGCCTCACTAATGGTTTTACATGATCAATGATGGTAAATTTAAGGTCTTGTGGGTCACTATTATGCCGATTTTTAAAATGTGTACCCAAAGCAGAGCTAAAGTTTACATTTCTAATATCTCTTAGATGTTCCAAAAATCTCTCTTTGGCTTGCCTAATGGTTTTGCCCACCTATAATAAATGGCAAGGACACTGTGCAACATAGACAATGAACTGGGTAGAACAAATAACAAAATCCAAAATTTCAGTCTTCAGATCCCAAGTGGGATGTTTAAAAGTTTTTCCCTGGATTACATGCTTACAGGCATGGCAATGACTGTATTGGTAGCACCCAGAAGGTCTTTCTGGTAACCAAGTGGATGTTGTACCCTGTCCGGAACAAAATGATTGTGGCTAAGCATATTTCCTTGGTTCTTGGCCCTGCTGAAAGTGACCCTAGGTTTACTAGAAAATAGATTAAGGGCGCTAATGAGCAGCTGAAAAGAAAAGTCTCATCTCTCCAGAGCTCCACACCAGAACGACTTTTAAAGATTATTTTTCCCCTCTATGAGTGATAATATCAACTGTAAACTACAACTGAAGGTGATCACTATGGACGAGTACCTAACTCCAGGGAAAACGTCCCACCAAGGCACAAAAAATAGCAAAAAATCATCTACTCAGGAGGGTGCCGCTACCAGTACTGTAGGACCCATCTCCTTCTCGGCTACAGAGCTGACAGTAATAAGTAAGGCCATCTCAGAGCAAGTCATGGCTGATCTAAATCCACGATAGGACAAGCTGGAGCGATCCATCACTAACCTGGCCTCTGAAATAAAGCAACACTCTGGCAGGATAGATGAAGCTGAGCAGAGGATGCCATGAGGCAGATCCCGGACCGAATGGGGAAGCTCAAGCGGGAAGTGGAAGAGCTGAAAGGATGCCCTTGACTACCAGGAGAATTACAGTCATAGAAATAATTTGCACGTTCGGGGTTTGCCTGAGGGGCTAAAAAAGGGGACCTCATGAACTTTTGCACCCAAATGCTACCTAAATTACTACAAATGAACTTGGCAAAGGGGAAGCTTAAGTTGAGAGAGCGCTCAGGGCGCTCTCACCAAGGCCCCCTAATGATCAGCCTCCTTGTCAAGTGATTTTCCGACTTCACCAGTACACGGAGTGGCAGGCAATCCTCATGGTGTACCGCAATCACAGAGAGTTAAGCTACGAAGGGCACAAACTGACTCTTCGACAAGATATGTCCATGCGGGTGCAGAAAAAGCGGCAGCAATTCAATTAACAATTAGATCAACTGAGAGAAAGAAGCTTGGAGTTTTTCATGCTGTACCTGGCCGTAGTAAAGGTGAAAATGGAGGGAGCGACCTATTCATTTTGGGAGCCAGCAAAGCTGCAGAATTTCATTGATGAGTGGGACAAAAAAGCACAAGAAAGGCTGACTATGATGAGTAATACCTTATTTCCTGAGTATTCTTTCAGTTTCTGATCCATGGCACAACTCGGAGACTGGTAGGTGGAAAGAGGAGGCAGTATAGCGCAGTGGTCTAAAGCTCTGAGACGCAAATCTGGTGACATCCAGCAGACCAGACCTGGGTTTGAATCCCACAGCTTCCACTTGCATACTGTGTGACCCTGAGCAAGTCACTTAACTTCCTTGTGCTCCCAGGTCGCTCCTGTAAAAAAGCTTTCAGCTTAGTGTGCTATTCCTGGTTAAACAACTAAAAAAAAAGTAAGACTTCTCAAAGCAGCCATCGGACAATTGCAGCGAATTTAAAATGGACAATAATGTTACAACACAAGCTGAAACTCATTTTGGAGGTTTGTGTAGGGGAGCTGCATATGGGAAAACCTGGGGGGTGAAGAGCCTCTTGGCTGTAAAGCATTAGCAGGACCGATCATAAGGCCGACGAAAGCCTGGGGCAACAGCTGAATTTGTAGGAGGAGGGCTAGATTATAGGGGGGTGGGTAGAGTGTGGAATGGGCCTGCTCATGGATCCTAAACAGTTGTGAACGGGGGGGAAGGATGTCTGAAAGAGAGCAATATTCAGACTGCGTGATACGCAAGGGAAGGCCTTCTCATGGGATCTATGAGCAGATCACACAACACTGCTGGGGACTCGCTGGGGAACAGGAAGAGGGAGATCATTTTCTTTTAGTGGGGGGGAGGGGTGTAGGGCCTAAGACATGATGATAAAGAACTTGGGAGGGAAATGATAGACATAGCAGGGAATAAGGCACCATGGCTTTCTGTGGTGGGGAGTTAAATGCAGAGAACAAGCTCTTACAAGAGTGCACTCAGAGACCATTAATGTGGGCCCAGTTGAGGGAGTACCATAGATCAGGGATCTCATTCATGGGGGGGGGGTGTAGGTTGAGTCCTTATGCTGGGGGAACGCGAATCATGACTGAACCGGACATGGGCAATTAGGAGGGAAATGTATGAGAAAGCAAGGAGAGAGGGGGAAGAATTGGGGCAACTATAAAGGGCGGAACAATGGTGCGGAGGGAGGGGGATGAGGGGTACGGATTTGGAGAAACATTCAATATTCAAAGAATTCTTTAATATCCAAACTTAGAATGCTTTTGAGGATGGATTACTGCAAATTTTGCCTACAAATGTGGGAGAAGGAGAACGCTGGTTTGGTGGTTCAAGTTAATGTTCATCACTCGTTCGACAGTTTATTGTTATTACTGTTATGCTGGTTTTGCTTTGCCAAGGTACACAGAGAGAGGCGAGATACCTGGCCAGTAATATATAAGCGAGTATTAGAGGGACGACAAGGGAAAACAGAGAGAGGGAACATGGCTAAGGAGTCGACCTGTACTATAATTTCATGGAATTATGGGATTTTCTCCACCTGCTAAAAGAAGTAAGATATTGGCAGCCCCAAAGAGAAAAGGAACTAGCATTGCAATGATTCAGGAGACACACTGACACACAAGAGAGCATAATAAGATAATTGAGGGATGGCTGGGTGCGTGACATGCCTCCTCGTATAATTCACATAAAAGAGGGGTAGCAATATTAATTCATAGGAATTTCCCCTTTTGCACATCACAGAACAGTTAAGGATCCGCTGGATGGAAGGTATACCTTTGTAGTGGGGGAAGTATTAGGAGAAATAATTACCCTGGGTAATGTTTATGCCCCTTTAGTGATGGATCCACAGTTTTACTAGAAAATTCAGGACATAACAGTTAAGAAGAAACAGTTTCTAAGGTTGATACTGGGGGGGGGGGGATTTCAGCTGTGTCCTACACCCTAAAATGGATTACTCAGGCACTAGACTGAGGGAGGTTGCAGGGGTACAGCAATGGCAACTGGGCTTCACAGAATTGGATCTAATTGACACTTAGCATACAGCCAATCCTGGGGTGCGAGAATATACTTTTCACTCGCGCCCTCACAACACGTGATCCAGGCTGGATTACATTTTTGTGCAGAGAGAACTTTATTTTGAGGTAGCTAATTTAACACATAGTCCCATTTTTCCCTCTGACCACGCTATGGTGCAATTGGACATTAGGCTCAAACCGATGGAGTGCAAGGTAGGAAGTTGGAGATTTCCAACTTACTTATAGGCCAAACAGGATTTTAGAAATTTTCTTAAAGATCAATGGAACAAATAAGGGCACAGCTGAAGCAGAAGGGACTTACTGGGAAGCTAGTAAGGTACATATGAGGAGGGTCATAATAAGGTACACAGCTTGAATAAAAAAGGAAAGGAAAAAAAACCAGGAAGACTCAGAGGACAAAATCAGAGTGCTAAAAAAGGAGGTAATGCGCACCGGTAATGTGGACTGCAGGAGGGAACTACAGGCGGCCCAGGAAGTATTGAACCTGAACCTAACAGAGGAGTCTAGAGCTAAAACACTGTATGTGTGACAAAGAATATACGAGTGGGGTAACAAACCCGGCCCCGTTCTAGTATGCTTAATGAAGGGGGGAAGTCAAATTAGAAAATTGTGGCTATTAGGGATAAGAATGGGCAAATACTGTGGGGGGGAAGCACATATTCGAGCATGATTCAAGGAATTCTATGAGTCACTATACAGGGCAGAGTGTGTGGGAACAGAGACACACTATTGGATAGGTTCCTGGAAGGCTTGCATATCCCAAAGTTAAAAGAGGAGCAGAAAGTAGTGGTGGGTCGCGGTGTAACAGTTGAGGAGGTGGGCAAGGCAAGTGTATCCTTAAAAAGAGGTAAGGCTGCCAGCCCTGATGGATTTGGATCTGAGTATTTTAAAGAATGTAGACAAGAGGTGGCAGAACCAATCAGAAAGGTGCTAGAGGAGGCATGGGGGGAGAGGGGGCTTCCCAGGACATGCTGCGAGGCCGGCACATGTGTCCTCCTCAAGCCAAATAAAGATCCCCTTGACTGTGCTTCATATAGGCCAATTTCCTTATTAAATTATGATTGTAAGATTATGACCAAAGTGTTAGCCACCAGACTGGAAAAAGTGTTGCCCCTGATAGTGCATGCTGACCAAACAAGATCTGTGCAGGGCAGAATGTCCTATCATAATATGAGGCATCTTCTCAGTGTGATATGGATAGGAGCTAAATCCCCAGATCAGACCTGTATTTTATCTATGGATGCCAAGAAGGCATTTAATAGGATTTAGTGAGGCTACATGTTTGAGATTATTGCGCAGGTTTGGACTGGGGGAAGAATTCATTCAGTTGATTGCTGCATTTTACAAGACCCCCTCAGCAAGAATATTAGTTAATAATGCCCCATCTTAACAATTTTGGCTGGGGAGGGGCACAAGGCAGGGATGCCCCCTCTCCCTACTGCTATTTGCAATTGTGACAGAACCTCTGGCTATCAAAATTAGAACAGATCCTAGGAGTCCCAGATAAACAACATAAGCCCCATACAATTGCACTACATGCAGATGACATCTTGTTCTTTCTGTGAAGACCAGAGCAGGTGGTACCAGCTCCATTGCAGGTAGTGGATGCCTTTGCAAAATTTTCAGGATATAAATTAAATATTAGTAAGTCAGAACTTATGTATAAAAAAGGGAGAGGAGGGAGAACAACAAAACACATGGGGACTGAAAGTAGCTGGGGAAGCGTTTACATATTTGGGAATAAAGGTGGGTACGACTTTGCAGGAAATGTACGAATTGAACTACACCCCCCTGATTGGAACAATATTATGGGACTTACAAAGATGGTGGGCACTGACAATTTTATGGTTGGGGAGGATTAACCTCCTTAAGATGAATACCCTTCCTTTAATTCTGTGCATTGTACAGATGATGCTAATGGGAATTAGAAATGAGATATTAAAAGGCTTAAAAAAGGTTTCAGTGAATTTATATGGCAGGGGAAGAAATCACAAATTAGTATGTTGAAACTAAAGGCCACCACTGAACGAGGGGGGGCGGCTGAATTTTCAAGACATTAAGGAATATTATCCAGCTACACAGTACAGATATACACAGAACTGGGTTAATAGAGGGGAAGCGGCCACTTGGGTAAATCTGGAAGAGACTGGATGCCCAGGGCGACTATCGGCCTGTTTAGGAAACCATGACTTACAGGCTTATAGGTGCCTTGAGAATCCTAACCCAATGACAGCATCATGTTTGGAAGCATGGAATGAGATAAAGAGGAGGAGAGGGGGGCAACAGACAAATACCTTACTATTTCCAATAGCAGACAACCCTGACTTTTTACGAGGACTTCATGATGAGGGATTCAAACATTGGCAAGAGTTGGGGGGTCCGATGCCTGGGGGATCTAACTACCAGAACAGGCCTTTGTGACTTCTCACAAATCCTGGAAAGGATAGGGGTTCCACATTCACACTCATTTAGATTTTTTCAACTCAGAGATTTTTGGAAAAAATTTGCTAGACCCTCCATGGAGGACCCTGCCTTGGGTGAAGTGGAATGGGAGATCTTAGGTGCCAGAATACATGAGAAAGGATTGGTAGGAAGGGCAGTAAAACTAGATAGGGCATACTATAAGGGTGAAGAAGGGAGAGCAAAACAATGGTAGGAGAAAGACTTTAATATCACCACCACTGATGCAAACTGGGAAGTGATCATTAGGTCACACATGGGTCTACTCCTTTGCAACAAGTTTAAGGAAATGCAATACAAATTCTTGCACAGATTATATTACTCACCTAATGCTGTACATAGATTTTGCCCTGCAGTATCCCCAGTGTCTGGAAAGTGTGGAAGAGCGAGAGGCACACTAATACACTACTATTGGGACTGCCCTGGCATCCAGACTTACTGGAAAGGGGTGGCTGGGGAATTAACTAAAAGGGAGGGATGCACGTTATAGGTTTCCCCAAAATCACACTTTTTGGAGTGGAAACTCAGGGGAGGAGGAATGGGTATTATACCCAAGGTGGATAAGGGTTCTCCTAGTGGTAGCAAGACAAGGCATACATAATGTATGGGTCACGAACAGACCCCGACAGTAGAACAATGGAGAAGTTTAACACTCCAAGCATTAACAGTAGATAGAGTAACATTTGTCCTAAAGGGTAAGAAAGAAAAATGCCTCCGAACATGGGAAAAGTTCTTGAGCACTCTTTCTCCAGTGGAGGCCGCACTTATGAGGGTAGTGGGGAAGGTTGTATAGAATTTCTGACTACATAATAAACAGGCAGATATCAGGTGGAGTTAGGGGTAGCACACCACAAACATTGAACTCTCTAAGCAGCACTGGCTGACTATAAGAAACAAGCAAGCCCTTGGCAAGGCAACATTTGTAGTAAAGATTCTGGTATATTATGATGCATTAACTGTAGTTAAAACAGTTTTACAGAATTAGACATGTCTGTCACTTTGGCTTTTTTATCACATTGCATTTTTCTGTTTCTGTTTGGGTTTCACATAGAGAAGCTGATAAATTAGCTGATTTTAAGGCAGTGCTTGAAGATTTCTGGATAGATGACTAAGCACATGGCTATAATAGAGCAGTATGTTGAACAATATGCAAACAGGGGATTGTATAACATGATAAGTAAGCTGAGCAGTTTTGTTTGTTTTGTTGTTTGTTGACTTTTGTTGCCCCGGTAAGCCCACTGAGCCTAGAAGTCCCTTTTTCAGGGGTGACGGGGGATACAGATGGTAAGCAAATGAAATTGGACTGGATTAAGTTGTTGGTGGTATTTTTAGTGAATGAGGGAAATTTGGCCAGGACACCCGGGAAATTCCCCTACTCTTTTCGGTAAGTGCCATGGGATCTTTAACATCCACCTGAACTACCACCAATCTAGGCAGATGGGACCTTGGTTTAACATCTCATCTGAAAGACGGCACCTCAGAAGTGCAGCACCCCTCTCATGCTGCAGTACAGTGTCAGTACTGGGATATTAACCCAAATGCCAGATGTGGGAACTGAACCCACAGCCCTCTGATCTCCCAGCCTCAGAGGCGAGTATGCTACCTACTGAGCCACTGACACTGACTCACATGTATGAATTTCAAGCACCTGAATGTACTGTAATTAAAAATACTTCAATAAAAATATAATACAAAAAAAAGATAGATTAGGAATGATACAACGTTCCAGCAAGTTCTACTACTTCATTAAAATAGTTCTTACTTTCGGAGCCACGAAATTATTTTCCAACACAAAGGTCATCATACCCTCAGTTTCATTTTGTTTCACCTTTGGCTGTAATAATTGGTCCCTATCTTGTGGTGCTGCTGCCCATCCAAGGGCAGCATCCCACATTCCTCCATCATAACCCCTTTCTGTGAATCTTGCATACATTTCAGTTGCTTGAGTGGTAAAAGATTCAGGCTGGGAACAATTCCTCCTCAAAAGTAGGAATTGTCCATATGGAACAGATTTTATGAGGCTAGGGGGATGAGCACTGTTGGCAAATAATATGAAATTCCCTGCAGTCTCCTTTCTGTAACATGTGGTGTCAACTTTCCCTTCATTTGTAACCGTTAATTTGAGATTCAGAAAGTCAATGGAAACCCTATCCATTTTGTAAGTGAACTGTAAATTCAGATTATTACCGTTTAAGTAATCAATGACAGTTTTAGCATCTAGTTCTGTCCCTTTCCAGACAAATAATAAATTGTCAGTGTAACGACTCCCAAAAAAATAATATTGTCCAAGAATTTGCTGTTATTATTGAAAACATGGCAGCTTTCCCATTAACCTAAATACACATTTGCGTAGCTTGAGACTGCTGTGGACCCCATTGCTGTGCCCCACGTCTGTAAACAAAATGTATTATTGAACACAAAATAATTATGTGTCAGAATAAATTCAACCACTGAAATGGTAAGATTTGGGGGAGGTATGTCTGCACTAATGTTTTTAGGCAGGAAAAAGTTAAGCGCTTGCAGCCCCAATGCATGAGGAATATAAGTGTTTAAAGAATTAGCATCTACATCAATCCACATGTACTTTGTATCCCATCGTAATGTGTTTATTTTTTCAAGTACATGTAGTGAATCCCTTGTATAAGAGCTTAATTTGCACACCATAGGCTGCAGAAGAAAATCAAAAATCTCAAGAGATTTTCAGACAGGGAGTCCAAACCAGAAATGATAGGCCTGCCTGGGGGATTCAGCTTGTTCTTATGAACTTTAGGTAAATGATAAAATGTTGGAATTACGGGTTGTTCCTCTTTTGAATATGTATTTTCTTTAACAGTAATAAATCCCCTATGGCAGGCATCATAGAGAAAATCAAACAAAATGGCTTGAAACTGTAGAGGGATCTGTATATAAAATCAAGTAGGTTTCAGGGTCTTACAACAACCTCAATGCTTCAGTCTCATAATCATTATGTTTGCTTGCACGCATGTGCAAGAAACATAGTGCCATCATACAAGTTTTCGGAGGTGTGGCAGCCCTCTTCCAATTCAGGCAGTGTGTTTGCAGGTGCGGCCACAGTTCTCCAGTGCCTGCTCGAACTGTCTATGACCAGTCCAAAATGCAGTGGCATACAGTTGAAAGGGGGAGCTACGCTTCGGTGAGCAGCAATAAGATATCGCCTGCTCATGCGCGCTCCCCCTACACACACACACACACACACACACACACATGTGCACGCACGCATACTGCATGCTCGCCCCCCCCCATACATGCTGTGTAGCCTACGGGGGGTGCCCAATCCCCTGTCGGCTGTGCTGCGCCCCCCAAACAGAGTTCTATATGCCACATTGGGTGCCCACCCCAGCGTGGCTACACATCAGTATAGCCAACAGGGGTGCCCAATCACCTGTTGGCTCCACTGGTTCCTGCCCCAGAGCAGAGGTGCCACGCTGGGAGCCCACCCCAGCGCGGACAACACATGCTATCACTGACGGGGTGCCCAACTCTCGGCCGGGCTCCACACCCCCACCAGCCGCCCTTGTAAACATCCCGCGCCATCGCCATTTAAAAAAAAACACCTGAAACTCAAAAACGGTCCCTCAGTGTCTCTGTCCCTACCCGCGCCCACCCACTGCGCACCCTGCCTCCCCATGCACCCCCACCCTATACTTACCTCCAGATTCTGGCGCGATGATCTTCGGTGGACCGGGAACACATCTGCATTCTTCAAAGCCGACCGCCAACTGAGATAATGCCGGTAAGCTGTATAATGGGATAGATAGGGGTTTTTCAACTTTGCTGCATATCTCAGGCATTTTTTGGAATTTTTGCACCAAATTTTCAACATGGAGTTTTTGGGACCCCTTCTCATGAATGATCTCACTATCATGGCGTTAATCGGCCCCGAAGGGTGATTTCACAGTCACTGGCGCAAAATCACCTTTCAGGACTGAGTAACGAAATGACACTGCCACTGTTCATAAGGTGGGCTGTCAAAAAGCCTATGTTAAAATTTGGTGGAAAAATTCCTAAAATGACTGTTTTATGAGCGGCATACTATGAGTTCCTACGCACGCTCATAAGTTCACAAATTTTCAATATTTTCACTCCAGATTTTCAACATTGCCATTTTACCACACCTCCTCATGAGCAGTATAGCTGTCATTTTTCACATCTTGCCCAAAACGTGTTTCCGCCCATGTAGTGCACAATGGCGTAGTCAGTGTGAGAAATCAATGTATGGGACACATTAAGAAAATCACAGTCACACTGTTCATCAGCAGAGGTCTTAAAATGGTTATGTTGAAAATTTGGTGAACAAATTCCTAAAAATGATTGTTTTACGAGCACATGTTGCGCAGTTCCTATGCACGTTCGTAAGTTTGTGAATTTTCAATATTTTCACTCCAGATTTTCAACATTGCCATTTTATTACACTTCCTTATGAGCAGTGCAGCTGTCATTTTTCACATCTTGCCCAAAATGTATTTCCGCCCATGTAGCGTACAATGGCGCAGTCAGTGTGCGAAATCAATGTATGGGACACATTAAGAAAACCACAGTGACACTGTTCATCAGCAGAGGTCTTAAATGGCTATGTTGAAAATTTGGTGGCAAAATTCTTAGAAATGACTGTTTTACAAGCGTGTGTTGCGCAGTTCCTATGCACGCTCGTAAGTTTGCGAATTTTCTATATTTTCACTCCAGATTTTCCACATAGCCATTTTATTACACTTCCTTATGAACAATACAGACGCCATTTTTCACATGTTGCCCAAAATGCGTTTCCGCACATGTAGCGCACAATGGTGCAGTCAGTGTGCGAAAGCAATGTTTGGAACAGATTAAGAAAATCACAGTTACACTGTTCATGAGCAGAGGCCTTAAAATGGCTATGTTGAAAATTTGGTGACAAAAGTCCATAAAATGACTGTGTTACGAGTGAGCATTGCGCAGTTTCCACGCACCATCGTAAGTTCATGACTTTGTAATAGTTTCAGTCCAGATTTTCACCAGTGGCATTTTTCCACACTTCCTTATGAACAGTACAGCTTATCATTTTTCACAACATGGCCGAAATGTGTTTTCACACTTTCAGCGCAGAGATGCGTGGTCGCTGTGGGAAATCATTGTTTGGAACAGGTAAAGAAAATCACAGTGACGCTGTTCATGATCGGAGGCACCAAAATGCCTGAGTTGACAATCTGCTGTATAAAATCCCCAAACTAATTACATTACTGGTGTGCGTTGCACAGTTCCTATGCACGCTCGTGACTTCACCAGTTTTTTTATTATTTTTACTGCAGATTTGCAACATTGCCATTTTTTACACCTCCCCATGAACAGTATAGCTGTCATTTTTCTCATCTTGTTCGGAATGTGTTTTTGCACCTGTGGTGCCAAATGCCGTAGTCGCTGTGCATAAGCAGCTTTCGGTTAACAAACTGATATTGCCACTGTTCATGAGGTGGGGGTCACAAAAAAAGCCTGTTCAAAATTTGGAGTGAAAATACCAATGAATGCTTGAGGTGTTAGGGTTTCCAACCATAACACCCCACCCTGTAGAGAATGACAGGCATCAGGGGTGTGACTTGGGATTCTTGCCTGTAATGCTCATACCATTCCACACCCTGCAGCCAGTGAGAGGCATCGAGGTGTGCCTTGGACTCTTCGGCCCCAAAGTTCACCCCATTCACCTATACCACACCCATCTCACCGTATTTCCTGATGGAACGCGGGTGCACATAAGGGCCAAAGACCCCAAGGCGCACCGTGACACTTGTCAGTGTCTGCAGGGTAGGGTGTGGTTAAATGGCGTGGCTGTTATGCCTGATGACCCAAAGGCACACCCCAATGCCTGTCACTCTCTGCAGGGTGGTGGTGGGGTTGGCTTCAGTTCAATACTTCACTGCCATTTCTGTTATGCAGCTCTGTAACTTCTATACTACCACTGCCAATGCCAGCAAGCAAACATTCGGCATTGACAAATGCTTGTTTTTGTTTTGCACCACAATGTTGCCCTCCTTGTCTGCCTGTTAAACACCACATTAGTTAAAGTTTTTAGATGTTCCATTGCTTTTCTCATTGGAGGGCAAGATTGTGGGAGGTATGGCACCATTTTTTTATTAAAAAGTGCATCAATTTCTTTTAAGACCACTTTCTGATAAGTTGGTATGGCAAGGTCATATACAGTGGTGCAAAAATAGAATTGGGTCTAAACAGGTTCAGCTTCAGCCCGACTCCTTACTAAACCCCCAGTACTCCAGGATCTGGTGGCTGGAGGTGTCGCTTCTCCCTTCACCTAGACAGGTGGGGGAAATGATAACAGATACTTGGGTCCTGCAGCTCACAGAGAACGGTCACGCTCTAGAACATCTGGAATTGCCTCCAGAAATACAACCAGTTTCCTTAACTTATTCTCTAGATCACATAACAGTGCTACTGGAGGAGGTATGTACTCTGCTGTGCAAGAGAGCCATAGAACCAGTTTCCTGGGAACAAAGGAACAGGGGGTTCTACTCTCATTTCTTCCTAGTCTGGACATGAGGGAGCTGTACTTCTGTATTCAATACAAAACGTTTAGGATGGTCACTCTGCAAGGTCTGCTGCCCCTCCTGCAAAAAGGGGACTGGATATGCTGGTTCCATGTTAAAATATCGACTGCAAAATCGCGATTGTAAAGATCGCGCGGTGAATACAACGACCTTTACAATCGTGAAGTAACATTATAGCATATCATTTATAGCGTCAGAGTCAAAATCACTGGAAGTAACTAGCGCCGGAGACTCATGGATCGCATCAGGGAGCCGACACTCCTACCTATGTCGCTGCTGAGATTTGAACCACTGATCCTTTGCCTAAACACTCCAGGGACATCAATGAGATTTTCTACTAGATCGTGGCCCCTCAGACATTTGCACCCTGGCAAAATCCAAATGCCTTGTAATATTAGTGTAGGTTTGGTAGTCCTGTGCCCTAAATTGTGCAGAATTGGGACAACATCCAGGTTTTTACATGTGCCTTTTCTAACTCCCATATGAAGTCTGTAAGTACTTTTGTCAGTTGTTTAAAGTATGTCTAGACTGTGAGATGTGTGCCAGAAGGTATTCCAAGGTGTATAGGATGTTTGAGGTTATCATCTTCAGGGCATTGTTTCCTCCGAAGGGGCAGCATCAGTCAATTCGATCCTTGTGTCTCTTATTTCACTTCCATCAGTAGTGTGAGCATGTTGTCCTTGACAATATCTGCCAGGATGGTTATTTGCAAGTGTTGGAGCTATTAGCAGTATTGGTGAGCGGGTTAGCATACTTTTGGTGCTATTATGCATGGTCGCTTATTTTGATTATGCTGTGGCAGGAATTTTCGCTGTATTGCATGTAGTGCTATACTTTCAAGATGCTGAACCGCCAGTAGCGATATTGCCTTCGCATTTTTTGTAATCGCCATTTTGTAGTTGTGATTTTCATGGGATACCGATATGCTCCCTGGACATGCAGGATGCGTGTCTGCATATCAAGGTGTGACAACCCCACAGGAAGTAATTTCAGGTTCCTGTTTCGGGGGAACACTACCAGTTCAGGGTATTGGCCGTTGGCTTGTCATCTACATCACAGATATTTGCCAAATGCTTAGCAGTGGTAGCAGCAGTCCTCAGGAGGGAGGGACTGTACGTCTTCCCCTGTTTGGATGACTGGTTCCTCAAAGCTTAGTCCAAGGAGCACCTGTCTTACACTCTAGTGTGTACCAAGCAGTTGTTTCATGTCCTAGGGTTTATGGTCAACCTGCCCATGTCAGTCTTGACCCCTTGTCAGCATCTTCAGAACATAGGAGCTATACTGGACACCCCTCAAGGCTCAGCCTTCCTGCCCCAGGACAGGGCAGAGCACCTGCTAGCTCAGGCCCAGGTGCTTTACAACAGCAGAAATGCCACAGTCAGAACATTCCCCAGACTACTGGACCTGATGGCAGCAGTCATTGTCATGGTTCCCCTGGCAAGGCTACACATGCAGATCCCCCAGTAGACATTAAGGGTTTAGTGGGATCAATGCACTGATGATTTAGAACAGAAGGTTCTCATCACATTGCCAGTAAAGAAGGTGCTTCACTAGTGGATGGAACCCAGCAATTTGCTCAAAGGGGTTCCTTTCCTAATCCCCTCCCCTCATCAGATCTTCACTATGGATGCTTGGAGGATGTGCGGGGGGGGGCACACCTGGGCCCTCACCAGACCCATGGTATTTGGACCGCAATGCAGAGTTCCCTCCACATAAACGTCTTAGAGATGAGGGCTATTCAGTATGGCTTGCAGGCCTTCCAGAACCACCTGTCCCTGGGGCCTCTGCTGGTGCAGGTGGACAACATCCGTGTAGTGCACTACATAAACACGCAAGTGGGGACTCATTCATACCCCCTGTGCAGAGAAGCAATTAGGGTTTGGTACTGGGCTCTAGAACGCAGTCTAGAATTATCAGCTATCCATGTTCTGGGCATCCAAAATGTCCTGGTGGACAAGCTAAGCAGGCCACAGTCCAGAATGCATGAGTGGGAGCTGCTGACCTCAGTAGTGGAATACCTGTTTGACAGATAGGATCATCCAGAGTTGGACCTTTTTGCAACCCCATTCAATGCAAAACTGCCGCTTTTCTGCTCGCTTGCTTCAGGGCCTGGAGTTTTCTGGCAAAATGTGTTGCTCCTCTCTTGGAAAGGGAGGTTCCTCTATATCTTTCCTCCCTCCCTTCCATCTAATTCATAGTGTGCTGATCAAACTCCAGATGGAAGGAGCAACTCTGATACTCATTGCTTCCTTCTGTCCTCATCAGACTTGGTTCTCCTTTCTGCAGCAGTTGGAGGTGGAACCTCCAGTACCCCTGCCCCTGTGCAGAGGCTTGCTATCACAGGAACAGGGTACCCTGGTCCACCTGGTCCTCATGTCACTAGTCATTCCAGCTTCATGCATGACTCCTGAGGACATAGCTATGGCTAGATTTGGGGTGTCTCAAAAGGTGGCTGATGGCCTGGTGGCTACAAGAAAACCCTCCACCAGAGCCATTTATTCCATAAAGTTGAAGCGCTTTGCTCCGTGGGCTGCTTCCCACCACTTGGATCCCTTCACTTGTCCAGTGAATCAGATTCTGGAGTACTTGGCATCCCTTTTTGATGCTAGACTGCAAAGCTCTTCCATTAAGGTGCACCTGGCAGCCATCTCAGCTTTCCATGTGCTTGTAGATGGCTGTATGGTGGCACAATTGGAGGTGCCCTGTACATTCTTGCAAGGCATTCTTCATTTAAAGCCTCCCATCCGCAATCCAGTACCGGCTTGGGACTTCAGTTTTGTTTTAGAGAAACTTACTTTGACTCCTTTTGCGCTAACTGTGACTTGCGAACTATGCTTTCTGTCATGGAAAGTGTTATTCTTAGTTGCTGTTATTTCTGTTCAAAGGATTTCCAAGCTTCAGGCTCTGATATGTAAGCCTCCTTATTTAACTTTACACAAAGACAGGGTGTCTTTGCATACCAAACCCAAATTTTTGCCAGAGGTGGTGTCTGAGTTTACTCTAAATAAAACCATCCACTTGCCTGTTTATTTTACGGAGCATGCCAATCCAGGGGAAGCACTGCTCCATACTTTAGATGTACATAGAATACTCAGATATTATGTTCATCACACGGAAATCTTCACAGCTGTTTGTTTTCTTCATCCTCGGGAAAGAGAGCGTACCAGTTTCTAAACAGTGCCTGTCCAAATGATTGGTTAACTGTACTATCTTTTTGTTATGGTGCATGGTAAAGAATGTCCTGGGGCTGTACGTGACCATTCAAGCAAAGGCATGGCCACCTCTGTTGCCTGTTTCAGGAATGTATCAGCTGCAGAGATTTGTGCTGCTGCATCCTGGAGCACTTTCACTAAACACTACAGTCTGGACAGTACCTCTAGAAGGAGGGCAGGCTTCGACTTGGCTGTACTCCAAAGCCTTCTTTCTTAGGCCTATAGCCTCAAGCCACCCAGACTGTCTCTCAGGCAGTGCTGCCTGGGACTTGTTCCATAGGTGTGGCCTGATAAAAGAGGTATCCTCAAAGAAGATAGTACAGTTATGTAAGAACTTACCACAACGGCAGAGCTTTGACAGAATCTCTTTCATCAGGTCATGCCGGCCCACCCTCTGTCCTCCTTGGACTCAGAACTTTTCGGTCCTGGTCTCTCTTTCCAGGACAGTCTATCGTCTGTTCTACCTCACTTGGTAGTGGGAACCTTCAGCTCTTCCTGGGTTCCTCAAGAGGAGGTCATCTATGATCTCTGGAAGGGAACTGAGGAGGGTGCAGGGCCACCCATGCTTATATAGTGGAGGACATTGACATCCGACATTGCCATGGACGGCCCCTAGTAAACCTCTAGCAAAAATGTTTCCCTGTGGTCCTAGTGCCTGGTGGCTATAGTTTCATGGGTGTGGCCTGATGAAAGAGATTTTCTCGAAGATCTACTGTTAGGGTAAGTCCTTATGTAATTCTACTTTACCCAAGTACAACCTATAAGGCAAAAACCTTATCGACTCCCTGAGAGACTGAGAAGTGAGGTTATGGCACAGACAAAAAAACTGGAACAGTTTGGCATCATAGAGCCATCTACTAGTGCCTGGGCCTCACCTATTGTTGTGGTTGGTAAGAAAGAGCGTGGAAACAGACAATGCTTGGATTTCTGGAAGCCAAATGCTGTATCTCACTTTGATGGTTACCCCATGCCACAGATAGATGATATAATATGCCATATAGGAAAGGGCAAGTATATTACCATACTGCATCTGACAAAAGGGTACTGGCAAATTCCTTTGGAAAAGAAATCTAGGAATGAAACAGCCTTTACTACTCCACTAGGTCTTTTCCAATTTGTAACCATACCCTCTGGCCTCCATGGTGCCCTTACTACTTTCCAGCGGCTTAGGGATCAGATTTTAACACCACACACACACATACACAGTATTGTTCGGCCTACCTAGATAATGTGGAAGTGTATAACCCAGACTGGAAGACGCACCTTACACAGTTAGCTGCTGCTATAAAGTCCATAAAAACAGCAGGCTTGGCCATCAAACCATCTAAATGTCATGTGACTGTGACTGAAACCAAGTACCCAGGATTTATATTGGAAAATGGGCAAGTCAGGCCCGAGACTGAGAAAATAGAAGCTGTGGCAAGGCGTCCTATCCCCCAAACAAAAAAAAAAAACATGTTAGATCATTCTTGGGCTTGGCAGGTTACTATTGAAGGTTTATTCCTAATTTTACCACAGTAGCTACCCCATTGACAGATTCGGCTAAGAAAATGTATTCTAATAAAGTCAAATGGAGGCCAGCCTGGGAAGAAGCTGTCATGTCAGTTAAGGCTGCCCTTTGTTCTGCTCCTGTTTTAAAATGCCCAGACTGTACAGTCCCATTTGAGGTACTGACAGATGCCTCTGAGACTGGTATCAGGACTGTACTCAGTCAGACAATACTGGGGGAGAACATCCATGTGTGCATGTGTGTGTGTGTGTGTGTATATATATATATATATATATATATAGATAGATAGATACACACACACACACATATATTTATACAATAGGGGTGAAGGAATAACACCCTAAATAAATGTAGTTATTTTCACCACTATTGAATATTGTCGTGGAAAAAAATATATGTTTTTACACTTTAGTTTAAAATCAGACTCAGGACCACTGCATAGTAGAAAGAACGGTTTATTACATATGCATATGGGAGTCTGCTTTCAAAAATCATGCAAGGCTCCCTGAGTTTCATTAGTCAATCACTTTTATACCTTTTTATCAAGGTGTTGCTAATTCCAATGAAATAGTGTCTTATTCCAAGAACTGTTATCTTAATTCCAAGAACTGCTGTCAACAACTTCCTAATATGGTTTTGATGCCTGACGATGCCAATTTAACAGAAAAACAAGTTGATACCAATGAATGGGGTACTTTTCCACTGCTTATCTCATTTCTTTCCCAATACTGCTCGATACATATGCCTGGGTCAATCTGACCTGAGTGAAACAATGAGTTTCACTCACACCATAGCAATGTACAGCTTGCCTTCAATGCCTCAACGTGCTGTTATCTTATATTTTGCCTAAGCATGTTTTTATCTTATATTTTGTCTGAGCCTGTTATTCAGGCTGGTACAACGTACCTCAAGTAACCTCAGTGACATTCTGTAACCCTGTAACAGCATATACTAGTATGAACTCAGAAATTTCTACTACATTCTCCCCCCTTTTGATACTTTGTATCAACTAACCACCCTTTCCATCTATATGATTTAAAACTGGTTGCCAGCATACAGATAGTTAAGGCATTTATAAAAAACATTCTGTTCTGGAGTTGATACAGAGGGAGTTACAGATGGAACACAAATGGTGAGTTTGTAAAACACAGTACAGAACTGAGGGATGTCAACACCACAATTCAAATATGTGAAAAAAAAATGCTAACATGTGATACCACATATAACACAATATAACATAACAATGTTGTCGATGAAAAAGAGTTCATGGAATCCACTTTGAGAGTGAATAAGGTAGATCCTACCTTGTGTTGAGGTGTGGCACACCCTTGGAGCTTGATTGAAGAATCTGTTGATAATGTCTCTTGACAGATAAGTCCTTATAAAACATAACAGTCCATAAAGTTAACAGTCCATAAAGTTCATATAAGTAAGCACAGGTTGGTGTAACTACAGTACAGGTGAAATGACATTTGCAGAATGGTGGTAACCCCACAAGGCACATGGGGCAATGCAGACAGTAATTTAAAAACAAACACCAGCACAGTAGAAAAGTCAGTGTTCACGTTGCTGGCTGCTGGATGGCTGATTGGCAGACACACTGGCCAGGGGTGGATTAGATTGTGCATTGAGTTCATTGAGTTCTTTTAATGGAGCCACACACACACACACACACACACACACACACACACACACTTGCATGGCATTTGTGTCGTGATAGTTGATTACACTCCAGCACAAAGATTAACAGTTCATAAAAAGTAACAGTTTACAATAAACCAGAGTAATAGGTTGTATAACACAGCCATGTTTAGTCAATAAGCAGTGAAGAAAATGCACGTCTTGCTTGAAGATTAGTTGAAAAAAAATGTTCTTGCTGAAGTTAGGGGATTGCCCCTACCCCAGACTTAACTTCATAGTAAGCAGAAACAATAAGCTTGATTGCAGAGCCTGAACTGACTGGACCTTATTCAGTGGATTTAAAGTTCTACTAATAGGTGTAATTTTGCTGAAAACATTACACTTGCAGAGGTGATAATAACTTGATTCATGCAATAGTCCTTATATGGAATTAGTCAGGCACAAAGATAGTGATGACATTAAAGCTGTGGCAGTTGTTTTCTTTTCAGGAAAAAAGATGAAGATCTTGGCAACTTAGATGAAAGTATTATACTACTGTGGAATGTGGGGATCTTATGTGTGCCACACCGTGGAAACCTGCAAACTTGCAAAGTGTGTGAGACACTGAATTAAAAACACATAAATAACAATCTTGTAAACCATTTGGCTTTTTTGTTTTGTAAAGAGTGGTGTGACAGAGCCTAAATTCTGGCAATTGGAAAGAGAAAATAAAATGGGACATCAACCGCACACCCTGGGGTGCAGACCGAGGTTTAATTATACCATTTGACCATCTGTAAATCATGACAATGTTATGGTTACACCCTGCTTTCAAATCACAGAAGCAGTTATGACAGTGATGAACATTATTTCCTGTCTGTTGCAAGCAGGCCTGACTGAGACCTGAGTCATAAAATCTTGTAATGTTACAATAACATGCTTCAAACATATAGTTCATAGCAATATGCCTGATACACTATGCAATTAGCGGGACAAATACATATGTTGTTGGCCTATGCCAATTTAATAACAGTGCCTATTGCACCTGTGAATAATAAGACAACGGAGCATTAATTTGTCTGGGGTTTTGCTTTGGAACATATTGTGAGGTGAGTCAGCAATGCTGGCCCAGTATTTAGGTTTGGTTATGAGCATTAAAACGCTATACATGTGGAGCACTTTCCTGAATACACACATGATACAGTGTAGCAAGATGTATATCAAAACATTATAACATAAACGTGAAACATTAGTGTTTGCAATAGAACAATTTCAGTATTGAGCATAATGCATAACATACATTTTAAACAACAAATATAAACTGTAAACTTAGTTCAGAGTCCAGGAATGTTAGAGTATTGTGAATTTACTGGTTTAAAAATGCATTCATTGCTGTAAGGTTATAACAAAAGTTGTTTTACATTTGTTTTGACAGGATAAAGAAAGCTGAAAAGACAATCAAAAGAATGAATATGTGGACATACATACAAACTTTACCCTCCAGCGTAACTGATTACTTTGCTAAGGGCAGAAGCCCTTGTATTAATAATAGGTGTGGGATTTAACTGTTTGCACTAGACAAAGCAGAAGGGCTTGGGCTGGGTTATGCTGTCAAAAAACCTTGGGTCTTTTAAAACCTGTAAATAAGAAACAATTATTGGCAAATACACATTTTCCTTGTTACCCCTCTGGGGGACAGTGATATACCTTGCAACCTTTGTGGGTATTACACGAAGGGAGGAAGGGCTTCCCCTTCCCAAGCTCCTACTGGTGGAAGAGACAGCTCAAATACTGTAGCAATAAAAGGTTAGCTGTGGATGGTGACATGATCCCACCTACTACACTCTTTAAATTATAACAAGATAATATTACAATTAGTTTAGTAAGTTTCATACCTTACTATAAAGATGGGGAACTTTTTCTCTAGAAGAAAGAGAAGAAACAAGACAAACAACAAAAACAAACACACACCAGTTTAAAAATAAAACAAGATTATTTCCATAGGATAAAAGAAGCCAAGCATCCTGGGTTCCTTTATCCTAAGCATGACAAAATGTCAGCTGAGTTTATAAGATCCGGATTGATGGTAATACTGTACGTGTGATTATTTTTAGAATGCATTTCAAAAGAAAAAATGATTACACCATGGTCATAAAAACCAAAACCATTGTTTTTTAACTGTAGATGGTAAACTCTCAAAAACAGCTGTAATAGTCCTTTTTTCAAAAGCGTACTGTATATATATATAATAAAAATATGGGGAGATGATGAATAATTCTCCCCTTCCAGCTGGAGTATTGCCTGTGTTGGCTGCAAGTCAGAAGCAGTGAGAGGAGAAGAAAAGTTTGTTCCTCTTCACTTAGACTACTAGTTTTGCAATAACAAGTCAAATTACATGGTTCACTCTTGGTGTGCTTTCATGAAAACATACATTTTGTGTGAAAAGTTGTGCTTTAGGTATGGAATACACATCAAGTTTGAACTGGTAGTAACATAAAATGTTGAAACACAAGAAGGTCAAATAACGTGCAAAAGGTCACAATGTGCATGCAAGAGTCGTTCAAACCCAGTTATTTTTGTAGTGTCCTTGAACACTACTAATATTAAAATATCTTTAAATAATAATAATAATAGCCCACAATAAAACTGCTGGCCAAGACAGTACACACACATACACATACACAAAAAGAAATACTTAACACAAAATAAGACTGACATTATTTGACACCAATTTGCTGAGGTAATGCCCATAGTTTTATTAGAAAACTGTACGTATTTTAGATATATGTGCTGCCTCCTGCCTGTCTTATAACACTGACAATTTTTAAACCAGCACATTTATACATATCGCCATGCCAAATCTTTCCAGAACAAAACACTTTTTAAACACATTCTAACTCCGTTAAAACGCAGCACAACATACCATCTGTAAGTGAACACATCTCGTATAACATGGTTACACCTTTTGACACATAGCTAAAATATGGCACTCTGCCATTTTGCAAAAAGTTTCTGGTTTTAACTAGAAGTATGATAAAGCCATTTATAGCTGTTAACACATTACATTTTCACCTAGCAGTGGCTTGGCACGTTGCTTGCAAACTACAAATCTTTTTGCACATTGCAATCTATGATGTCATATCTCTTCACCTTCAACACTACCTGCTCCAACCAACAACTACATACAAAAGTTCTTCACTGACCCTATCTAGGCAGCACAAATGTTTCATTAAAAATAAAACCAATTAAAACAGTCAGATATGAGGCAAAGAAGCTTCCTCTTTCTTTTTTTTACTGTAACATGTTGTGCACCGAAGGCAGTCAATCCTATCTCGCAACCTTGACAACAGAACATAATTACAGAACACAGATATACGCTGGAAAATACGCACAAGAGAGATGGAGCATTACTTTGTAGTACATGTATTACAGAAATAAAACAGACATAAAAAAAACTTTAAATAATAAAACAATTCAGACTTACCAAGGTATTTTCCTTCTTCTTTTTTGATACACTGGTCCGATTGAGAAAACCGACTGCAGGACCTTCATAATAATTTTTAAATGCTGCAGCTATTAACCCTTTTAAAGGTTTTAACCCTTTCAAAGGTTTTTTTTGGCCATTTTAGTACCTGCCAAATCAAGTCTTTTTCCAGAGCTCTGGTTTGCAGTTTAAAAACAAAAACAAAAAAAATCTCTAAGAGTACTAGGTTGAGATCCATCTGGTAGAGGTCCCCAGTACCTGGGTTTGGGATCAAATGTTTCAGCCTCTATAAGAGGCAAGGGGACTTGAAATTGATACAGAAAAACTTGAAACTACACAGATGGGCAACATGGGGGGGGAGGATTTTCAAATCATCCCGTCTGTAGTCACCTACTGTGTGTACATCCACAGTAGTTTATTTTCTTTCTCTAAATGTTGCTTATCTAACGTTACTTAATCAGCCACTGCTTTCTACTAAAACAGCCTGAACTGTGAAAGCCATCATTGGCTCTAACAGTATATACTTGTAGCAAGCACAAATTACAAGGGCAAAGGGCAGTTGCCCTTGCTTGTTTGAGAGTCTTTTCCTTAATACATCTCTCCACATATTCTTAAACCTGGAGTCCTCAAACCCTCTCTTTCTATTTTTCAAGCATGCATTTTACGGGGCCTGAGGCAACCCACGGAGACTCCTTATTTTCCTGCTTATGTTTGCTGCGCTCCCCCCCTCATTTTAACCAATATCTCCTGATTTCGTACCCCAAGTAAAAGAAACCTGCACAAAGAGAGCAAATCAAAAAGGAAAAGATAAAAAAACAACCACCGGGAGTTACTGTTGCCTGCCTCCTCCACAGTTTTAAGGGCTCAACCCACTTAAGGGTTTCTTGCAGTGCTCCAGCCCACCTAAGGGTATCTTCTGAGGGGTGCTCAACCCACCTAAAGGTAATCTTG